>OV702289.1:449878994-452538161 GCA_916181665.1 Avena sativa
GCCAATAAACAAATCGCGTAGGGAGATCTGGTTTTACCTTGGTCGAGGCGGCGTCTAGGCCTCCTCCGCATCCTCACGGGTCACGTCGAGGTCCCCGCAGGTGGTACGGTCATAGTGGGTGTCAACGACGGGGAAGCAGATCTTGGGTGGGTGAGGATACGAGAAGAATATTGGACCATGGCGTCCGTGGAGCAGATCCTAGGCGGTCGATGATGTGCTCAGCGCGCCGGACAAGAGGGTTTGTTGAGCAGATTAGGTGTGAGGGGTACGCCGTCTAAGGTGCAGCGGGGATGTTCTAGCCGGTGACGTATTCCTGGAAGAGAGAAAGGGGGTAGGGTTTAGGTACTGCTAGCACTATACTGGGAAAAATACGAGTGAAGCCCCCCACCCACCGAATTTAATAGGGGTCAAATGGGAATTTTGATGTATCTGAAATTTTGGGGCATGAACTATGTCCGGATACACGCGATATTTTACCGCTTTATTTTGGTTTTTAATTTGATCATGGTCCATGTAATAATAGAAATTCGGTAGGCCGTACCCCCTCTGTGTTCAGGAATCCAAGGTCGTACTTCCTCAATCCAACACCTCAACTAATCATCCATGGCCATACTCCCAATACTCAGGATCTCGAAGAAGAATGGATATCATACTTAGGTGTATAAAAAATTATGAGATAAATTACATCATGTTGGGAGGATGATGTTATACAATCATGCAAATTTGCAAGTTCCAACTCATATTCATTTCATGGTCATGTTAGGAGCCATCTTATCAACAAGTTTTTTTACATACATAGGGGATGCTCTAAGGTCATCTGCAATGTGTAAAAAGGCACACCTTAAGGCCTATGTGGCATCCGCTAATTAAGGTTCACCTTATATAGTGCGGAGAAAATAAAGTTATCTTTAAGCCTAAGACGCACCTCAAAAGCTCATGGGTTGCCCATAGAAAATATAAAAAGCATTTCCCCTCTCTCCTTATTTCTCATGTGATCATTTTCAAAAGGGGTTCAAAATTTTCAAGATTTTAAATCTTAGCAAGAAGTTGAACCTATCGTCGAAACTCTCGTTGGTTTATGATATATTAATTTTGACCCCTCGATCGGTACCTCCAAAAGCTTTTTTGTAAAACTATCAAAGCAAAACCTACAATTTACTTGTAGTTTCAAATTTGACCTAATTCCGAGATATCGACATAAAGTCATTCAAATGGGTGGGGTTAGCTAGGAAGCTTGAAAACTCATAAAACATGGGAATCGCAAGTACAACATTTTGTCGATCCACTATCTATGTCTGTCAACTTGGCTTGTCGCATCCACATCCAATATTTTTGGACTTCTCTTTACGGAAAAGAACAACTAACCTCGCTCGTCTTCAACCGGAAAATGTAGAATTGAATGTTCTCTCCTGTTAGTTGTACACTCACACCCATGAAACTGCTTACTAGCAGAAAATGCACCCATCTACCTCTGTAATGACATTTAATTCAAGAGCAATCTATCCCGCTTACTTGTAGCTCAAGTTTGATGTAATTTCGTTAAATTGTCAAGATGCAAAATCTTAGCAAGAAGTTGAACCTATCGTCAAAACTCTTGTTGTTTTCTAATATATTAATTGTGATCGCTCGATGGGTACCTCCAAATTAAAATCTTTTTCGTAAAACTTTCAAAGCAAAACCTACAATTTACTTGTAGTTTCAAATTTGACCTAATTTCAATAAATCGACTTAAAGTCATTAAAATGGCCAGAGTTAGCTACGAAGTTTGAAAGCTCATAAACCATGGGAATCGTTGGTACAACATGTTGGTCCACTATATATGTGTGTTAATTTGGCGTGGCATTAACATCCAATATTCTCTAGACTTCTTACAAAAAAGAACAACCTCGCTCGTCTTCACTCGGAAAATGTAGAATTGAATGTTCTTTCCTAATAGTTGGAAACTCACACTAACGGCATTGTTTACTACAACAAGATGCACTAATCTACCTCTGAAAATACATTTAATTCAAGAGCAATCTATCGCGCTTACTTGTAGCTCAAGTTTGACTAATTTCGTTAAATTGTCATGATGCAAAATCTTAGCAAGAAGTTGAACCTATCGTCAAAACTCTCGGTGTTTTATGATATATTAATTGTGACCCCTCGATGGGTACCCCCAAAAGACTTTTCGTAAAACTTTCAAAGCAACCTACAATTTACTTGTAGTTTCAAATTTGACCTAATTTCAATAAATCGACATATAGTCATTCTGTTAAATGGGCAGAGTTAGCTAGGAAGTTTTCAAACTCATAAATAAAACATGGGAGTCATTAGTACAACATGTTGGTCCACTATATATGTGGGTAAACTTGGCTTGTGGCATTTAGATCCAATATTTTTCGGACATTTATTTACGGAAAAGAACAACCTTGCTCGTCATCACTCAGAAAATTGAGAATAATTGAATGTTCTTTCCTGATATTGTTGGAAAATCACATCGACGACACCGTTTACTACAAGAAAATGCAACCATCTACCTCTCTAAAAAGTCATATATTTCAACAGCAATCTGTCGCGCTTACTTGTAGCTCATGTTTGACCCAATTTCGTTAAATAGTGCCATGCGATGCAAAATCTTAGCAAGAAGTCAAACCTATTGTCAAAACTCTCGGTTGTTTCTCATATATTGATTGTGACCCCCCGATCATTACGGTACCTCCAAAAGCTTTTTCATAAAACTTTTAGAGCAACCTACAATTTAGGTATAGTTCAAGTTTGACCTAATTTTGATAAATCGGCATGTAGTCATTCAAGTGGGCAAAGTTAATTAGCTAGGGAGTTTGAAAACTCAAAAAACATATGGGAATCATAAGTAAAACACGTTGGTTCACTTAATATGTCTAGAAGCTTGGCTTATGGCATTGAGATCCATATTCTTCGGGCTTTCTTTGCAGAAAAGAACCATCTCGTCATCACTCGAAAAACTGAGAATTTTATTTCCTCATAGTTGGAAACTCACACTAACGACATTGTTTACTACAAGAAGATGCACCCATATCTACCTCCAAAAATACATTTAATTCAAGAGAAATCTATCACGCTTACTTGTAGCTCAAGTTTGAGCTAATTTCGTTAATCGAAAAGAAGTCACTGAAGTGTGCGAAGTTAGCTAGGAAGCTTGAAAAATCCTAGTACTAAAAACTTGGGAATTACGTATAAGAAATTGTGGTCCAGTTTGTGTAATAATCGGGGCGGTTGCATTTTATTTTAACTATGGTAGATCTCGTAGGACCGAGGTGCTTGAGAGTTAACACGGTCGGTGGAAGTACAAGTTACATCAGGACCTCATAAAAAATGAAAATTGCACCCCAAGTCCATGCATTTAGCACAAGGACCCTGAAACTGAGCAATGAAGTGTGTGTTTTGAGGTTTGCACATACTAGCGTTCATCGTGATAAAGACTATCAGTAGAATTTTTGTAGATGCTAAGAATGTAAAGGAATATCCAACGGTTAGCAATGTTTCGATTTGTTGGTCTTAATCCAACGGTCAATGTTCAAAGTTACCGTACACTATACAGTGGTATGGTATGGTATGGTATTGTAAGAGATAAGACAAGATAAAGATAAGATAAGAAATAATGCGAATGGCCGATCATTTGAGTAATCTTCCCTCCCGGTGTTTGGGAAGCAAGTGAAAATTTTGAAAATCGGAAAAGTTTGAATTTTTTTTTGCCACCAAGGAACAAAGTGGTTTCCTTCATATGTACTCCTCGTCCCTACTCCACACCAACACGGTTGCTGAACACGCCAGAGACATAGAGCCGCCGTACCAAGGCACACATGTGCAGCACCACACTGTGGACGAGGAGAGATCAGTCGTGCCAGTGCGCGAGGGGAAAGGGGAGGAGAGAGGGAGGATGGATGGTGAGAGGTAGCGAAGGAGAGAGAAAACACACAATTTGTTTTGTGTGCATAGGTCCTAAAATTTACTACTAGTAGAGTGGCTACAAGAGTACCTCGTGTCAAGAACCCATCATAACTTTCCTCTAACGTCGAACCGCCTTCAACTCCTCTTCGCTGCTGCCCACTTACCTTGCCTACGTTTTATTCTCTCAGCATGTACAGCGCATGGACATACGTGAGCATATGTCTAAGCAAAGAAATGAGTACTACTAGTAGTGAACTACTCCCATACTATTTTCTTTTTCCCTAATAAGGGCATCAGTAATGTGTACAAAAGCACACCTTAAGGCCTAGTATGTGGTATCTGCTAAGGTTCACCATATACATTGTGGAGAAAATAAAGTTTGTATCTTTAAGACTAAGGTGCACCTGTGGGTTGCCCATAGAGAATATAAAAATCATTTCCCCTCTCTCCCTATTTCATGTGATTGTTTTCAAAAGGTGTTCAAAATTTTCATGATGCAAAATCTTAGGTAGAAGTTGAACCACTCGTCAAAACTCTCTATGGTTTCTGATATATTAATTAACCGCTCGATGGGTACCTCTAGAAGCTTTTTTTGTAAAACTTTCAAAGCAGCCTACAATTTATTACTTGTAGTTCAAGTTTGACCTAATTTCATTAAACTGTCAAGATACAAAATCTTAGCAAGAAGATGAACCTGTCGTCAGAACTCTCTATGGTTTCTGATATGTTAATTAACCCCCCTCCTCCAATGGGTACCTCTAAGAGCTTTTTCGTAAAACTTTCAAAGCAACCTACAAAGTTTACTTGTAATAGTTCAAATTTTACCTATTATATTTTTCCGCTTTACCTATTACTAGTAAGTTGCATGTGCCCTGCACGTGAGACTCGAATAATAGGCGTCTCACATATCATCACTATATAAAATTATAATAGGTCAAGCAGAAAAAATTATAAATTTGATCAACATCTATAAAGTATGGGTGTATATTTGGTTCTTGTACTTTGTATATAATGTAAAAGTCAATGATTATTAGCTATCTAAAACTTGAAAATTTTGGTAACATGGTCTAGAGAAACGAGGGACCAGATTCTAGAATGATGGAGAAGTGTGTTTTGAGGTTTGTGCATATCATTCATTGTGATGAACTATCAATAGAATCTTCTAGATGCTAAAATGGAAAAGAAGATCCAACGGCTGGAAATGTTGGGATTCGTGTGTCTTGATCCAACAGTCAATATTCAAAGTTATTCGTACACTATATAGTGGTAAGACAAGATAAGATACATTACATATGGCCTAAGTCTAGTACAAGGCTTAAAGACATGTTACTTTTCTCCACAACATATAAGGTGAACCTTAGGAAATGCCACATAGGGCTTCAGGTGTGCTTTTTTGCATATTGCGGATGCCCTTAACCATGAGAGCATCTCCAACATCATTCTATTTTGGATTGCAAAAAACTAGCTATAGGAAGAGGAAAGAGAAGGTTCAGCAATACCAAAAAAATCCTGCTTTGCTAGCCTTCCTATAATACTATTAAGTTGCACGGGCCCTACATGTGAGACTCTAATAATAGACGTCTGGCATGTCATCCCATATAAAATTATAATAGGTAATGTAGAAAAATTATAAATTTGATCAACATCTATAAAGTATGGGTGTATATTTGGTTCTTGTACTTTGTATCTCAGCTACTATAATGGAGCAGTTTTGAATTGGATCCATAGAACCAATCCTGACCATTGGGCTGTTAGATCCAATGGTTCAGAGCAGCTGGATTCGTGTTGAATAGTACCTAGAGCAAACTCCACCATGTTCTAGAACCATCATGTCACCACCCCGAAAATTTCATAGCATAGTAGGTTGTATTCTCAATATGTGTAGATAGTTATTATTAATAGACTTAATTTATGCATTTTGGGGGTGGTGACATGATGGTTCTAGAACATGGTGGAGTTTACTCTAGGTACGTACTATTCAACACAAATCCAGTTGCTCTAAACCATTAGATCTAACAGCCCAATGGTCAGGATTGGTGCTATGGATCCAATTCAAAACTGCTCCACTATAGTAGTAGAGAGAATCCAACCTACTATGCTATGACATTTTGGGGGTGGTGACATGATGGTTCTAGAACATGCATGGTGGATTTTGCTCTAGGTACAATTCAACACGAATCTAGCTTCTCTGAACCATTGGATCTAACAGCCCAACGGTCAGGATTGGTGTTAAGGATCCAATTCAAAACTGCTCCATTATAGTAGTAGAGATATCTTACCACTATATAGTGTACAAATAACTTTGAATATTGACCGTTGGATCAAGACTCGCGAATCCAAACATTTCCATATGTTGGATCTTATTTTCCATTATAGCATCTGGAAAATTCTATTGATAGTCTTCAACATAATGAATGCTATGCACAAACCTCAAAACACACTTCTTCATCATACTAGAATCTTCTCCCTCGTAGCTAATAATCATTGTTGGGGGATACCTCCGGGTAGGGTCACTCGGGGTATAAGGGTCGAGTTAGCCGAGGTTCGGCAAGGGCAAAGCGGATGCTGGCCGAGTCACCTCAAGGCAGGCCGGATCACGGAGTAACCCGGACCAGGGGGTCGCCTAACGTTGTCTCATCCGACTTAAGGAGTAAGTCGGAAATGCTTGTCTAACTTATATGCAGGAACAGGTGTAGCCGGATCTACTATGATCCGGATCCTCGCTTAGCTTCTAGGAGAAGGAAGGAATCTCTCTGGTCAAAAAAGAAGGTCTGGTACGTACAGGATGAGCGAATAAAGCGAGGGCAGGACCACCGGGTCATGGCCGACAAGGGTGACGACGCTCACGTCGGCTGACGCGGGTGCCGCAGAGGCTACGTCGCTAAAGCATGTGTGACGCGGGGGGAAAAGCACCCCGGTCAGGTTACCACTTTGGGAGGGGGCATATTCTTAGGAATATGCCTCCACGTATGCCCTAGGCCAGGACCAAACCACCTCTATATAAGGGGGGTTAGGGTTCTGGTAGACGGGGTTGGCAGAATACTAGTTGGTTGAGCACTAGTGGGTTTGGGGGTTCCATAGCACTAGTTGATCTAGAGTTCTTGGGTAAGATAGTAGGCAAGAGTAAGAGAGCACCTTCTTCCTACTCTCGCCAACACAGCTCGAGGAGCACTTGTAATCTTGGAGATAAAAGCAATACAAACTTATGTTTGGAGAATCACTCTACTATCCCTCCCTGGATTCCCTAGCGCATATTAGTCCCCACCTTTAGCCTATCCATGGCATCTGCCGTGACACCACCACGACAGTTGGCGCCCACCGTGGGGCTAGCGGCGCTAGCAGGGGTGAAGATTCGGACGGGAAACTTCATCGGCACCGGCGAACGCATCGTCTCCGGGCTCGTTCAGCATTTTGGAGCGCTGGATTTCGTCAGCGACAACGCTGGCTGCTTCGGCACGCGCCCGCTTCTGCGCAATGGCCTCTTCGTCAAGCTCGGCGCGCATAAGGTCTACATTGTTGTGGACGTCTCGTGCGTTCATCCGCGTCGTGTCGTCGATGCGGGGGAACCACCCCTCACTGTGGCTCGCGGGGCGCGTATCGCTCGCTCCCCGGACCATGCGGAGGTGATGATGACTGCGCTAGGTGCAGGCGCGAGCAAGGATCCAGCGCCAGACCCGGAGGTAACACCTAAGGCACCGAGGAAAGGTAGAGGACCTCCACTAGAGAGGCCTGAGAACGTACTGAGGGAAGCTATGGATAGCTTGGCTAACCCGGTAGCAGCAGTGGTAGATCCGGCTCAGGCACAGGCCGAGCTAGAGGAAACTTGGCAAAAGATACTAGAGGGCGCAAAGAAAATAGCCGCGGCTCAGCAGTCGCTGAACATGACGCTGCGTGAGTACGCAAAGGCAAACAAGGTTGACGCAGTAAGGGTAAAAGGGAAAATCTCATAAGTGAGATGAACAGAGAAGGTGACGATGGAGCAGAAGGGTCAGAAAACTATCTGTCTGTGGGGTTGCCGAAGTATAGTACCCCGGCGAAGAACCTCAGAGCAGCAGATGCCGCTACGTCCGAGCTAGAGGGTCTGACGGGTGAGGCCCGTCAAAGACAGCAAGATAGGGTTAATGAGCTGGTTCGGATCGCGAACAGACAGAACAAGGAGCTGCTGAGAGCTAACCCGGAGAGAGCTGGGGCTTCCAAGATCGTCCATTTGGTGATGGGTAACCTTGAGAAATCCGCTGGAGCCGCATCATTGCCTCATGGCGGTCCAAGAAGAGAAGAGGTAGTAACCTCGGCTAGACGGAACAAACAGATCGTCCCGTACGACCCGACGCGTGCGGGAAAAGAAAAAGAGATGCGGAAAAATGATGATCGACGGAGTGTGAGCCGAGGTGAAGTTGGCCGAGGTAATCACGACCAAGGCAATGCCGGTCAAGGGAACGCTGCCAACGGCAATGCCGGACAGCGCAACTCCGCAGGAGCAGAACAACCGCAGCAGCGGAATATACCGAGGCAAGAGCAAAGCGCCGGCCGAGGTATGCAGCAGAAAGGTGTGCAACGAGAGCAAAACCGATACAATGACGGTGATTCGGAGATGGTGAACGCAGGGTACCCCAGACCGGACTATCATGTGATAGGGTCTAGATTGGGGAGCAGGGATTTGATGTCGGATGACGCCAGGTTAAAACTGGATCGCCTGTATAGGTCGGAACAGATCGAATGTCAAGGTCCTCCGGGTCCAGCGTGCTTTGGACCCCGGATCATGAAGGAACCACCGGTACCCAACTTCCAATTACCCAGAGGCACGAAGACGTATGACGGCAGTACTAAGCCGGAGGATTGGTTGATAAACTATGCTACGGCGGTGAAAATTGCAACTAGCAACTTGAGATGGGTTGTGCGTTACGTGCCCCAGATGTTGGAAGGCCCGGCCAGAGTATGTTTGAATAATTTACCACCTGGAAGCATCAACTACTGGATAGATTTTGAAGAAATGTTTATCAGCAACTTCTCAAGTACATACCAGAGGCCGAATGGACCGCAGACCCTAGCAATGTGCAAGCAAAGACCCAACGAGACGGATCGTGAATTCTTGACCCAGTGGTGTACCGTGAGAAACTCGTGTGAAGGTGTCATAGAATCACAGGCCATAGCGTGGTTTGTGCAAGGGTGCAGGTATGGCAGCAAGCTGTGGATGAAGCTGCAAAGGAAAATGCCAGTTATGCTGGCAGAGATGATCCGGATTGCTGATTCATATGCTTTGGGCGATCCAACTCAACCTAGGCGCAAGTGAGTCAAACGATGAATACTATCAGAGAGATGGAGCCGGGTCATCCCGGAGGAACGATTACAGAGGAAAAAGGAGAGATGACAGACCGGACCATCGCTATGGTTCGCAACAAGTTGCAGCAGTGAATCAAGATCAATCCGGAGGAGGGAGTAACCAACGCCAGAGAACTGGAGGGCGGTGGACTCCAAGAAATGATGGCAAGAAAACATGGACTCCGGAGCAGAAGAAACAGTGGCAGGAAAAGAAAGACCGTCCGAGGTATACCTATGAGTCGATGCTGGACCAGCCATGTAAGTTTCACACGCCAAATCCGAATAGCCCGGCGGGTCACACGACGAGGCAATGTGAGTGGATGCGTAAGATAGAGCAAGGTGGTTCGGGGAATGCTCAGGCACCCCGGAATGATCAACCTCGGCAGGAGTTACCCCGGCAGCAATTGCTCTCCGGAGCAAACACGCAGCAGCTAATGTTGCCTCCCCCTCCGCCGAGGTATGACAACAATGAGAGAAGGGATGCAGTGCATCAGGTGGAAAATCAGCAACAACCGGATCAGAGGTACCCCGGAAACGAGGGAAGGAATGAATACAGGGAACATCACCAGAGTTATTGTGTGTTCACGCCTGAGGAAACAGATAGAAAGAGCTTGCAGCGCCGACATATGGAGGTCAATGCGGTCATGCCAGCAGTGACGAGGTACATGCCTTGGTCGGACCAGGAAATCACCTGGAACATCAAAGATCATCCTAAACTTATGCCGAGCCCAGGTTCGTATGCGCTAGTGCTAGATCCGACGTTCATCGGACCGAACATCAATGTGAGGTTCTCCAAGGTTCTGATTTATAATGGCAGTAGCATTAACATCATGTATGCGGATACGATGCGCAAGTTGGGCATCTCGGAGAACATGCTCCAGGCTACAAGAACAACTTTCCATGGCATAGTACCATGCATTTCTTGTGAGCCCATAGGCAAAATCCGGGTCGACGTGCTATTCGGAACAAGGGATAACTGCCGAATTGAAAATCTAGAGTTTGAAGTGGTAAACTTGGAAAGTGCATATCATGTGTTACTCGGAAGACCAGCATTAAACAAATTCATGGCAAGCTATCACATCATTTATCTGAAGATGAAGTTTCCCGGGCCAAATGGAGTGATTACCATTGCTGGAGATTTCCGATGTTCCATGGAGTGTGCTTCAGCCGGGTCTAACCTAGCCGAGTCACTCGTGATTGCGCAAGAGAAAAGAAAAATCCAAGAGGTGGCAGCATTAGCTCAGTCCGCACAGCAATATATGCCGGCATTAAGTAACCCGCATGGCAGCGTTTCATTTCAAGCCGCAAAGGACACCAAGAAGATTCTAGTTGATAACATGTTTACAGAGCGCACCGTAACAATTGGTGCCGGGTTAACTGACAAATAGGAAAGCGAGCTCGTCAACTTCCTCCGTGAGAATCGGGATATTTTTGCTTGGTCTACACAGGACTTGCAAGGTGTTCCGAGGGAGTTGGCCGAGCACTCTTTGAACGTGAGACCCAGAGCAAGGCCGATGAAACAACCTCTCTGCCGCTTCGCCGAGGATAGGAGAAAAGTCATTGGAGACGAGATAGCTCGGTTACTAGAAGCAGGATTTATCATGGAGGTACTATATCCGGATTAGCTCTCTAATCCGGTGCTGGTAGAAAAGAAGAAGGACGATTCGAACATAGCAGTGGTTTGGCGCATGTGCATCGATTACACGAACCTGAACAAGGCGTGTCCAAAAGATCCATTTCCACTGCCGAGGATAGATCAGGTCATAGACTCAACCGCGGGATGCGAACTGTTGTCATTCATTGATGCATATTCTGGCTTCCACCAGATACCTCTGAACCCGGATGATAAAAAAACAGCGTTTATTACCCCGTACAGGGCTTACTGCTATCGCACTATGCCGTTTGGTTTACGTAATGCAGGTGCAACGTACCAGAGATGTATGCAAAAATGTTTGCACGACCAAATAGGTCAAAACATACAAGTATACGTGGATGATGTGGTTATCAAGACCAAGGAAAGCGCAACGCTCCTTGACGACATAAGGCAAACATTCGCGAACTTGAGAAGGTTCCGGATGAAGCTTAACCCGGAAAAATGTACCTTCGGTGTCCCAGCTGGAAAATTACTCGGATTTCTCGTCTCCAGCCGAGGTATCGAAGTTAATCCAACTAAGATCCGAGCCATCGAACGAATGAAGCTGCCGAAGTGTCTCAATGATGTCCAGAAGTTCACTGGATGCCTGGCATCGCTGAGTCGGTTTGTATGTCGGTTGGGAGAAAAGGCACTGCCTCTCTACCAACTCATGAAAAAGTCGGATAAATTTGTTTGGACGCCACAGGCCGATGAAGCCTTTGCCCACTTGAAAAAGATGTTGGCCAGCGCACTAGTGTTAGCCTCTCCACTGTTAAAGGAGCCAATGTTGCTCTACGTAGCCGCAACCAACCGATTTGTAAGTGCAGTAATCGTAGTGGAGCACACTGAAGAGGGTAAGTCGGTGCAGAGGCCAGTATATTACCTGAGCGAGGTATTGTCTGCCTCAAAACAGAACTACCCGCACTTTCAAAAGGTGGCATACGGTGTCTATATGGCGGCAAAGAAGTTAAAGCGTTACTTTGAGGAGCACCCCATCAAAGTGATATGTGAGGCTCCCATATCCGAGATAATGGGTAACAAGGATGCGAGTGGCAGGATCGCAAAATGGGCAATTGAGCTAGCTCCTTATGCGCCCCAATACGACAGAAGAGAAGCGATCAAATCTCAGGCTGTGGCGGACTTTTTCGTGGATTGGGCCGAGGTACAATACGAACCACCGCCACCAGATCCGAATTACTGGAGGATGCACTTTGACGGGTCGAAAACCAAAACCGGATTAGGCGCCGGGGTTGTGCTTACCTCGCCAAAGAAGGATCAGCTAAAGTACGTATTGCAGATCCATTTCGCGGCATCGAACAATGTCGCTGAGTATGAGGCTCTTGTGCATGGGCTCAAAGTGGCAAAGGAGATTGGCATACGTCGGATAATATGCTTCGGCGACTCGGACCTGGTGGTGCAGCAGGTGTCCGGAGTGTGGGACGCCCTGGATCCAAACATGGCACTATACAAATTTCACATACAGAAAATATCTGGTTATTTCGAGGGGTGTGAATTTCACCATGTACCCCGGGCGGAAAACGAGGCTGCCGACATGTTGTCGAAGCTCGGATCAACCAGACAGGCAATTCCACCGGGCGTAGCATTGGAACACCTCAGAAAACCATCTATCAGGCCGTCCCCAGGAACCGACTCGATCTACGTCCCGGAGAATACGGAAACCGGAGCTGAGCCCATGGACATTGACACGGGAGGTAGTACGCGAGACCCGGGGACAGCGTCAGCAAACCCGGGGACTGCCTCGGCAAATCCGGGGACTACCTCGCTAGACCCGGGGACTGCTCAGCGTGATCCGGCTGAAGTTATGCCGGTGGATCAGATGGAAATTGATGAGGAGATGTTCCCTCCACGAGCCATACCAGCTTCGGCACTGCCTATAATGCTACCCGCTGAGGAGGTGTTAGCCAGGCAAACTCAGAGGAGAGCAAAAGCATACACAATCATCAATTTCGAGTTATACAAACAGAGTGTAACCAATGTTCTCCAAAGATGCGTTGACCCGGAAGAAGGGCTTGACATCCTCCGAGATATACACCAAGGAGAATGCGGGCATCATGCCTCATCCCGAGCCTTGGTGGCAAAGGCGTTCCGGCATGGATTCTACTGGCCAGGTGCCTTGGAACAAGCAGAAGATCTGGTGAGAAAATGCAATGGTTGTCAGAGGTACGCCACCAAGACACATATTCCTATGTCAGAACTCAAGACCATACCAATTACGTGGCCATTTGCTGTATGGTGCTTGGATATGGTTGGCCCGTTTAAACCAGCGAGAGGAAACATGACACACATTTTGGTCATGGTGGACAAGTTTACAAAATGGATTGAAGTGAAGCCTATAAGAAAATGTGATGGAGCTACGGCCGTGACATTTCTCAAAGACATCATCTTGAGATACGGTTATCCACACAGTATTATAACTGATAATGGAACAAATTTTGTGGAAGGGGCATTTGCGTGCTTCTGTCGAGATAAGAAGATCCGACTCGATGTCACCTCGGTAGCCCACCCCGCATTGAACGGACAAGTGGAAAGATCCAACGGATTAGTATTATTCGGGATAAAACCCCGGCTCATTGAGCCGCTGCAAAGATCAGCGGGATGCTGGATAGAAGAACTACCAGCGGTACTATGGAGCTTAAGAACAACTCCGAATTGATCAACAGGCTATACGCCATTCTTTCTGGTATATGGGGCAGAAGCTGTATTACCAGCCGACATAGAGCATGATTCGCCTAGGGTCACCCAATACATAGAAGCCGAAGTGCAAGAAGCCCGGCAAAATGATGTTGATCTGCTGGAAGAAGTGAGAGAACTGGCACTGTCCAGATCCGCCATATATCAGCAAAACCTCCAACGCTATCATAGCCGGAAAGTGTGCCCCCGAGTCTTCTGGGAAGGCGATCTGGTGCTCCGGTTGGTACAACGTACTACTGGCATGCATAAATTATCCCCCCATGGGAAGGGCCATTCATTGTGAGCAAAGCATTGCACAATGATTCTTACTATCTTATAGATGCAAAGCCATAGGAAAAGAACAAGGCGGACAGGTCCGGAGAGGAATCCAAGCGACCGTGGAATGTAGCACTACTTCGTCCCTTCTACACTTAGCTAAGAAGTGTATGTATCCGAGTCATCTCATATGTCAGTATGTATGTCGGCAATGAGCTTATCAATGAAATAGCGGCGCCTCGAGCAGTAACTCGGGGACTGCCTTAATAATGTTTGTCATAATATCTTATGCGGTAGCTGGAATGAGTCGTTTTACTTAACCGGATTAGTAATGTGTGAGCACCAAAAACCCAACCCTTCGACTTGCTGTTGTCCAACAAGAATTGGCTTCATGGCAAGCAAGGGAACAAGTTTGGAATTGCGTAGCACATGCAAAAATGACTAAGGAAACGAATTTATTCGAGCTAACATTGTTTTTTCGGACTAACCCTATATTTATTTTCAAGTTATTATGCTGAATTATTTTGAGCCAAGCCTCAAAGTTTCTAAGTATTGTACAGCAGCGCTTGCAATGGCAGTACCCTCTGGAAAGTGGTCTGGAAACAAGGCAAAGGCAGAAGGTAAAGAAAAGACATACGAGGTAACCCGGAGAGTTATGTCGGACAAGGAAAAGGAACTTACGAGAAATATGGCTATGCATCCGGGTCAACTCCTTGATGCAGGCATCGCGTCTTTTGCGCAGTTGCTCAAGCTCAGCGTTAGCCGACCCAAGCTGGACGTCGGATTCTCTGAGTAGGTCCTGGCCCTTAGAGATCTGGAGAGTAAGGCGCTCACGTTCTTGGGTGAAGTCCTGGCCAACCTTTTGGAGCTCAGTTCGGTGCTGGGCCTTCATCTTCTCCATCTCAGCTTTAAGTTTGGCAATCTCGTCGTTTTTAGTCCGGAGGAGAGCAAGTTCATCATTCTTCTTCTTCAGCTCAGCTTGATGCTTCCCTGCTTGTTCGAGAAAATGCAGCATCATATCAGGCACGAGCACACTATCCTCAAGCGATGTTGAAATAATATGTTGACCCGGCAAAGCCGAGGAGTGAATGTTTGCCAAGCCAAGGAGAAGGAGAAATGGAGAACACAACAAGGTCGGACAAAAGAGGACATACCCCAGATTTCCTCCAAGTTCTGCCGCATAATTTTGTTCTTAGCCTCCACCCCAACTGCAAAAACCGAATGAGCAAATTAGTTTGGTGGAAGAAAGTGAAGGAAAACGGAGAGGTGCTGAGGGAGAAAATTACCCCTCTTTTCATGCTTTGCGCTAAGTGCAACATGTTTTGCACGCAGGATCTTGTGGGTATCAAGCAGGCATTGAAATTCGGCGCTCCAGCGATTGGTAGTTACCTAAAATAAGTACACAAGTGTAAAATTAGTTTGGTGCATATTCGAAGTGTACAAGATCCGGGCCAAGTGGAACTTAACCCGGCTCTAGGTGTGTGCATATTCGAAGTGTACAAGATCCGGGCCAAGTGGAACTTAACCCGGCTCTAGGTGTGTGCATATTAGAAGTGTGCAAGATCCGGGCCAAGTGGAACTTAACCCGGCTCTAGGTGTGTGCATATTCGAAGTGTACAAGATCCGGGCCAAGTGGAACTTAACCCGGCTCTAGGTGTGTGCATATTCGAAGTGTGCAAGATCCGGGCCAAGTGGAACTTAACCCGGCTCTAGGTGTGTGTATATTCGAAGTGTGTAAGATCCGGGTCAAGTGGAACTTAACCCGGCTCTAGGTGTGTGCATATTCGAAGTGTGCAAGATCCGGGACAAGTGGAACTTAACCCGGCTCTAGGTGTGTGCATATTTGAAGTTTACATGCAGCTACGTTGATTTTCTAATGAGCATCCGGCCGAGTAACAAGCTACTCCACCGGAGGCTCGGGGACTAATGGTTATTATCTACAGCATGTAAAGGAGAAACGACATACCTCCATCATTCGCCCCGCGAGGTTAATTGCCTTGGCGGCAGTATTCATCTAGGAAGAAAATTCTGCGGGGCCGAACTTTTCTGGGAGATCGTCGTTGTAGACGAACTCCGCCTTGTTCCAGTTCATGACGAACTCGATAAGGCTCGGAGGGTACCGTTCGCCAGTGGGCATGTGGGGTGTCACCAAGCCCTTCGCATGAGCTTCCTTCCTCTCAATCAGGGGCAAGAGTTGGGCTGGTGTGAAGAACCATCTGCTGCGCATCGGTTGGCTCGGCAGGAAGATCCGTCGCTCCTAGTGATTTCTTCGGAAGCATCGACGATAGGGTTCGCTGCCCGGCCTCGACGGATGTAGACTTGGTAGTATCCGGAGCCTTCTTGCCCTTGGCTTGCTGGGAAGAAGTAACCATGGTGGATTTCCCTTTGGAAGCTACTGGAATGGTTCCTCGCCGGGGCTGAGATGACTCGGAGGAGGCAGAGGAACTTGGCACTGGAGCTGTTGTGGGTTTCCTTGGTGCCGAGACAGGTGCTAGCTCGGTAGCTGGTACTAAAGCTGCTGCTAGTGCTGGTGTTGCGGTAGACTTGGTGGTTGCTGGTTGCGGCAATGCCGAAGTGGTGGATGTCGTCGCCTCGGCCGAACCAACCCCTCCCGCTCTGAGGTCGCGTTCCTCTCGATGAGATACTGCAGAACCCAGAGCAGTCGCAGAGCCCTCCGGAATAGGGCTCAGCGGGCGTGACTCGTCGTCACGAGGAGGGGAAGGACTGGACCGAAGGGGAGAAGAGATGCTCGATCCGCTCTGAGGGACCTCCACAAGCAGCCTGAAAAAGAGAATAAGGTCAGGTGTGAAATTACCGCGATGCAAGGAAAAGTGAGTTGCGCAGTGAAAAATGACTTACGCATCCGAGGTCTCGGCCTCCTTGGGTTTCCTGGCCCTCCGTGCCGGGGCTTTGCCTGCTCGCTTGGAGGCAGTCTTGTCTCCGGCCTTCTTTTGCCTTTTGGTGGGCTGAGAAGGTTCGGAGGAAGAACTTGATGCGGATCCGTGCTTCTTCTTCAACGCCACCGGAACCGGCTCGCCCGAGGCAAGTGGAGGATCCTCGTGGATATGCCCACCGGGGTTAGCTGATGCCGGAAAGGCAAAAGAAAGAGGGACAGCCTCAACGGGTTCAATCACATCGATATCCTAGTCATCCTCATCATCGGGCCAATCTCTAAGAGAAGATAATTTACCGCTGGGTCGTTTGGTGGCATCGGTCATAGGGAGGAACATCTCCTGGTCTGGCTCCTCCTCATCCGGAATTTCTCGGTCCGGCGCCCACTTAAGGGTCGGATCCGTACCGTCCTCGAGAGTTTGCTGAAGGAACAGCTGAGAAAAAGCATGAAGAATGGAGTCAGAAATATAACAAAAACCGACACATACTTGATCCGGAATGAGTTTGCCCCACGAGGCTTACTGCAGGAGGGAGCCTGTCACGACAGTAGTGCTCAATTCCCCACGTCCATTCAGCGGAGAAATCCTTGTGGGTGGTGAAGAGAGCCTTGACCCGGCGGAAGATCTCTGTGTTGCTCAATTTGAAGGAGGAGGTTTGGTTGGGGTCGCGTCCGAAGCTCATGTGGCACAACTTGTGGGAACGCTGCTGGAGGGGAGAGATTCGGTTGCGCACGAACGTGATCATAGCATCCTCGTTGCGCAATCCGAGCTTCTTCAGCTCCGCGAACCTCTTGTTAACTTGGTTGGCCAGAGCGGTAGGCTTCTTGGGGACCTCCTCCCAGAAATCCGTATCAGGTGGGCCCGGAGCGTAGGGCAGCAGCCGAATCAAATCTTCGGTACCCTTGTTCCGGACGTAGAAGAAGGTCCGGGCCCATCCTTTACAGGAGTCAAGCCCGGTGACCCGGGGAAAGATTGAAAATCTCCAGGGCGAGATGGAGGCGGCTCCGAACTGGGTGAGCTGCTTGTCCTCCGACTCAACGTGGATATTGGGGACAACGTTGCGATGGAGGCCGAAGAACCGGATCCACAGCTCCTTCGTGGGCCATAGTCCGGTGTAGCCCTCGATCATAGAGGCAAAGGCGGAAAGAGAGGTGATGGCGTTTGCTGGGAGATGGTGTGGCTGCAGGTGATACGTCCTGACCCAATCCCGGAAGAAGTCGCTCACCGGGAGACCAAATCCCCGTTGGAAATGGGATAGGAATACGACGAACTCACCTAGATTGGGTGAGGGGGCCAGTTCCGAGGAGGGGAGACGAGCGGCGACGCCGGCGGGAATACGCCTGGTCCGGTAGAGCCAGTCGATGTCGTCTTGACAGACCCACGAACCGGCCCACGTGCCGCGGTCCGCCGCGCCGGCGTCCTCCTCCATCTCCTACTCGGTGAAGACGAGCTCCTCCTCCGTCATCTCGTATCCGCTGTCCTCGCTGGAGCTAGCGGCGGCGGGGAACTGAGGCCTAGATTGGCGTGGACCCGTGGCGGAGAAGCTGTGCAGCGGTGGCTGTGGTGCGGAGGAACGGGGAGGTGCGGCAGTGCTGCTGCTAGAAAGCACCGGCGGCAGCGTGGTCGCAGGGAAGACGAAGGAGAAAACGCAATGGGCGAAGGGGCGCAGAGGTGGAAACACGCTAAGGGACACGCCCCTCCCCTATTTAATCGCCCCCAGTGATCGATGAGTGGGATCGCGCTGCGCCGGCGAGCCACACGGTGTGGCCGTGTATCACCGGCATCAGCCAATCAGAGAAAAGCCACACAGGGGGCCACAGAGTAGATGTGATCCCATGACGTGACGTGCTGTTGCGGTAAACGAGGAGACAGGCATGACGTAGCCCACGCACAGTGAAACTGACAATTACTGTGGCGGTTACTGTGCGGGCCCTTAAAATAAGACAAGGTAATGATTAGCCTCAGCGTGGGTTGGCGTATGAGAGAAGGAAACGGGGCCCGAATCAAACCATGATAACCATGGGATCCGAGCCAAAGTGGTGACCTGGCCGGCAAGTGAAAACTTGGAACGTGCAAAGGGAACGTAAATCCATATAATCCGAGATAAGGAGCTAACTCGGAATTAAACGTCCGAGGATCGAACATAAATGAACCTAATGTGGCCTTAGCGACCGAGGCAGCTAAGACCGCACCAGCTTCGGGGACTAATGTTGGGGGGATACCCCGGGTAGGGTCACTCCGGGGTATAAGGGCCGAGTTAGCCGAGGTTCGGCAAGGGCAAAGCGGATGTTGGCCGAGTCATCTCAAGGCAGGCCGGATCACGGAGTAACCCGGACCAGGGGGTCGCCTAACATTGTCTCATCCGACTTAAGGAGTAAGTCAGAAATGCTTGTCTAACTTATATGCAGGAACAGGTGTAGCCGGATCTACTATGATCCGGATCCTCGCTTAGCTTCTAGGAGAAGGAAGGAATCTCTCTGGTCAAAAAAGAAGGTCCGGTACATACAGGATGAGCGAATAAAGCGAGGGCAGGACCACCGGGTCATGGCCGACAAGGGTGACGACGCTCACGTCGGCTGACGCGGGCGCCGTAGAGGCTACGTCGCTAAAGCATGTGTGATGCGGGGGAAAAGCACCCCGGTCGGGTTACCACTTTGGGAGGGGGCATATTCTTAGGAATATGCCTCCACGTATGCCCTAGGCCAGGACCGAACCACCTCTATATAAGGGGGGTTAGGGTTCTGGTAGAGGGGGTTGGCAGAATACTAGTTGGTTGAGCACTAGTGGGTTTGGGGGTTCCATAGCACTAGTTGATCTAGAGTTCTTGGGTAAGATAGTAGGCAAGAGTAAGAGAGCACCTTCTTCCTCCTCTCGCCAACACAGCTCGAGGAGCACTTGTAATCTTGGAGATAAAAGCAATACAAACTTCTGTGTGGAGAATCACTCTACTATCCCTCCCTGGATTCCCCTAGCGCATATTAGTCCCCACCTTTAGCCTATCCATGGCATCTGCCGTGACACCACCACGACAATCATTGACTTCTACGTGATCTTATCTTATCTTATCTTGCCACTATATAGTGTACGAATAAAATTGAATGTTGACCGTTGGATCAAGACTCACGAATCCTAGCATTTCTAGCCGTTGGATCTTCTTTTCCATTCTAGCATCTAGAAGATTCTATTGATAGTCTTCGGCATACTGAATTATATGAACAAACCTCAAAACACACTTCTCCATCATACTAGAATCTCCTCCCTTGTTTCTCTAGAACATGTTATCAAAAATTTCATGTGTTTTATAGCTAATAATCTTTGACTTCTACATGATGATACAAAGTAGAAGGACCAAATATACACCCATACTTTATAGATGTTGATCCAATTTATAGTTTATTGTGCTTTACTAATTATAATTTTCTATAGTGATGATATGTCATACGTCTACTATCTGAGTCTCATGTGCAAGGCACGTGCAACATACTAGTATCATGTAGAAGTCAACGATTATTAATTATCTAAAACTTGAATTTTTTTGTAACATGGTCTAGAGAAACGAGGGAGAAGATTCTAAAATGATGGAGAAGTGTGTTTTCAGGTTTTTGCATACCATTCATTGTGATGAATACTATCAATAGAATCTTCTATATGCTAGAATGGAAAAGAAGTTCCAACGGCTGGAAATATTGGGATTCGTGAGTCTTGATTCAATGGTCAATATTCAAAGTTATTCGTACACTATATAGTGGTAAGATAAGATTAATTATATAGTGATTGTATGCCAGATGTCTATTATCTGAGTCTCATGTGCAGGACACGTGCAATTTACTAGTACTTGTAGTTTAAAATTTGACCTAATTTCGATAAATCGACATAAAGTCATTCTAATGGGCAGAGTTAGCTAGGAAGTTTGAAAACTCATAAAACATGGGAATCGTTGGTACAACATGTTAGTACAATATATTTGTACGTAAACTTGGCTTGTGGCATTCAGATCCAATATTCTTCAGACTTTTCTTTAGGAAAAAGAACAACCTCGCTCGTATTCACTCGGAAAATGTAGAATTGAATGTTCTTTCTTGATAGTTGGAATCTCACACCGACGAAATTGTTTACTTCAAGAAGATGCACGGATGATCTACCTCTGAAAAGACATTTAATTCAAGAGCAATTATGGCATTTACTTATAGCTAGCTCAAGTTTGACCTAATTATGTTAATTTGTCAAGATGCAAAGTCTTAGCAAGAAGTTGAACCTATCGTAGAAACTCTCGTTGGTTTCTGATATATTAATTTTAACCCCTCGATGGGTACCTCCAAAAGCTTTTTCGTAAACTATCAAAGCAAAACCTACAATTTACTTGTAGTTTCAAATTTGACCTAATTCCGAGATATCGACATAAAGTCATTCAAATAGGTGGGGTTAGCTAGGAAGCTTGAAAACTCATAAAACATGGGAATCGCAAGTACAATATGTTGTCGATCCACTATCTATGTCTGTCAACTTGGCTTGTGGCATCCACATATTCTTTGGACTTCTCTTTATGGAAAAGAACACCTAACCTCGCTCGTCTTCACTCGAAAAATGTAGAATTGAATGTTATTTCCTGTTGGTTGGACAGTCACACCCACGGCACTACTTACTACCAGAAAATGCACCCATCTACCTCTGAAATGACATTTAATTCAAGAGCAATCTATCTCGCTTACTTGTAGCTCAAGTTTGACCTAATTTCGTTAAATTGTCATGATGCAAAATCTTAGCAAGAAGTTGAACCTATCGTCAAAACTCTCATTGTTTTCTGATATATTAATTGTGACCCCTTGATGGGTACCTGCAAATTAAAAGCTTTTTCGTAAAACTTTCAATCCAAAACCTACAATTTACTTATAGTTTCAAATTTGACCTAATTTCGATAAATCGACTTAAATTCATTAAAATGGCAGAGTTAGCTAGGAAGTTTGAAAGCTCATAAAACATGGGAATCGTTTGTACAACATGTTGGTGCACTATATATGTGTGTAAACTTGGTGTTGCATTCACATCCAATATTCTATGGACTTCTTACGAAAAAGAACAACCTCGCTCGTCTTCACTCAGAAAATGTAGAATTGAATGTTCTTTCCTGATAGTTGGAAACTCACACAGACGGCATTGTTTACTACAACAAGATGCATCGATCTACCTCTAAAAATACATTTAATCCAAGAGCAATCTATCATGCTTACTTGTAGCTCAAGTTTGACCTAATTTCATTAAATTGTCAAGATGCAAAATCTTAGCAAAAAGTTGAACCTATCGCCAAAACTCTCGGTGTTTTATGATATAATAATTGTGATCCCTCGATAGGTACCTCCAAAATATATTTCGTAAAACTTTCAAAGCAACCTACAATTTATTTGTAGTTTCAAATTTGACCTAATTTTGATAAATCGACATAAAGTCATTCCGTCAAATGAGTAGAGTTAGCTAGGAAGTTTGAAAACTCATAAATAAATCATGGGAATCGTTGGTACAACATGTTGGTCCACTATATATGTCGGTAAACTTGGCTTCTGGCATTCAGATCCAATATTCTTTGGACATTTCTTTACAGAAAAGAACAACCTTGCTCATCATCACTTAGAAAATTGAGAATAATTGAATGTTCTTTCCTGATATAGTTGGAAAATCAAACCGATGACACTGTTTACTACAAGAAAATGGACCCATCTACCTCTCTGAAAAGTCATATATTTCAACAATAATCTATCGCGCTTACTTTGTAGCTCAAGTTTGACCCAATTTCGTTAAATAGTGTCATGCGATGCAAAATCTTAGCAAGAAGTTAAACCTATTGTCAAAACTCTTGGTTGTTTCTCATATATTGATTGTGACCCCCCGATCGGTACAGTACCTCCAAAAGCTTTTTCGTAAAACTTTCAGAGCAACCTACAATTTAGTTATAGTTCAAGTTTGAACTAATTTCGAAAAACCGGCATGTAGTCATTCAAGTGGGCAGAGTTAATTAGCTAGGGAGTTTGAAAACTCAAAAACATATGGGAATCATAAGTAAAACACGTTGGTCCACTTAGTATGTCTAGAAGCTTGGCTTATGGCATTGAGATCCATATTCTTCGGGCTTCCTTTGCAGAAAAGAACCATCTCGTCATCACTAGGAAAACTGAGAATTTTATTTCCTGATAGTTGGAAACTCACACTGACGACATTGTTTACTACAAGAAGATGCACCCATCTACCTCCGAAAATACATTCAATTCAAGAGCAATCTATCGGACTTACTTGTAGCTCAAGTTTGACCTAATTTCGTTAATCAACAAGAAGTCACTGAAGTGTGCGAAGTTAGCTAGGAAGCTTGAAAAATCCTAGTACTAAAAACTTGGGTATTACATATAAGAAACCGTGATCCAGTTTGTGTGATAATTAGGGCGGTTGAATTTTCTTTAAACTGTGGTAGGTCTCGTAGGAGCGTGGTGCTTGGGAGTTAACACGGTCGGTGGAAGTACAAGTTACATCAAGGGCCTCATAAAAATGAAAATTGCACCCAAGTCCATGCATTTAGCACAAGGACCCTGAAATTGAGCAATGAAGTGTGTGTTTTGAGGTTTGCGCATACTAGCGTTCATCGTGCTAAAGACTATCAATAGAATCTTTGTAGGTGCTAAGAATGGAAAAGAAGATCCAACGGATAGCAATGTTTGGATTTGCCGGTCTTGATCCAACGGTCAATGTTCAAAGTTATTCGTACACTATACAGTGATATGGTATGGTATTGTAAGAGATAAGACAAGATAAAGATAAGATAAGAAGTACTGCGAATGGCCGATATTTTGAGTAACCTTCCCTCCCGATGTTTGGGAAGCAAGTGAAAATTTCAAAACCGGAAAAGTTGAATTTTTTTGCCGCCAAGGATCAAAGTGGTTTACTTCCTATGTACTCCCCATCCCTACTCCACACCAACGCGGCTGCGGAACATGCCAGAGACACTGAGTCGTCGTAACAAGGCACACGTGCGCAACACCATGCTGTGGACGAGGGAGAGATCATGCGGGCCGGTGCGTGAGGGGAAAGGGGAGGAGAGAGGGAGGATGGATGGTGAGTGGCAGCGAAGGAGAGATAAAACGCACAATTTGTTTTGCGTGCATAGGTCCTAAAATTTACTAATAGTAGAGTGGCCGCAGGAGTACCTCATGTCAGGAACCCATCATAACTTTCCTCTGACATCGAACCGCCTTCAACTCCTCTTTGCTGCTACCCTCTTAGGGCCTATTTGGAAAGCAGGATAGGAGAAGTACAGGAACAGGAAAGTCGCGGGAATAGGATAGGAATGCACCTAGAAAACTATGTATTTAGGAACAAAGGAAAAATTGCTAGGTGAGTGTTTGGATTAGCTCAGGAAAAAGACAGGAACTCTCTAGCACGAGTTCTGAAATATTTGAAAAGAAAACTCATTTGCATAAAACACAATTTGTATGAACCAAAAATGAAGGGATGGTCTCAAGAACCGGAGGCCCTATTCATTTGCAAGCAGATATTGCATGTTTTATAGTGTCATATTGGAAGGAGGCTAGGCCGCTATGGCGATCGGTGGAACAACCGTGTTCCACCTAGCGGATGTCCAGCTTCATCTAGTTGCCTATAATGGTCGATGGATGAACTAGGCAACAACTCACGTGATGGCATTGCTTCATTCCGTGCATAGGAAAAATAAAAAGAGGATGGAGCCATTGTTTTCTTTCCTGTACTTTTCCGGTGAAACTAGAGGCAAAGGAAACTTTCCTACAAATTTCCTATGAGTGAATCTTGCGTTCCAAACGGCTCTATAGTAGATATTTCATAGGATTGCCGATTGCTACATTTTCCCGTGAAAATCCTATGTTCCAAATGACCCCTTACCCTGCCTACGTTTTATTCTCTCAGCATGTACATCGCGTGGATAGAGGTGAGCATATGTCTAAGCAAAGAAATGAGTACTAATACTAGTGTACTATTCCTCTACTATTTGCTTTTTCCCTAATAAGGGCATCAACAATGTGTACAAAAGCACACCTTAAGGCTTAGTATGTGGCATCCGCTAAGGTTCACCATAAACATTGTGGAGAAAATAAAGTTTGTATCTTTAAGCCTAAGGTACACCTCAAGCTTGTGGGTTGCCCATAGAGAATAGAAAAATCATTTCCCCTCTCTCCCTATTTCATGTGATCATTTTCAAAAGGTGTTCAAAATTTTCATGATGCAAAATCTTAGCTAGAAGTCGAACCACTCGTCAAAATTCTCTGTGGTTTCTAATATATTAATTAACCACTTGATGGGTACCTCTAGAAGATTTTTTCATAAAACTTTCAAAGTAGCCTACAATATATTACTTGTAGTTCAAGTTTGACCTAATTACATTAAATTCAAGAGCAATCTATCGCGCTTACTTTTATCTCAAGTTTGACCTAATTTCATTAAACTTTCAAGATGCAAAATCTTAGCAAGAAGATGAACGTGTCGTCAGAACTCT
This sequence comes from Avena sativa, assembly GCA_916181665.1. NCBI lineage: Eukaryota > Viridiplantae > Streptophyta > Magnoliopsida > Poales > Poaceae > Avena > Avena sativa. The sequence goes on from OV702289.1 coordinate 449,904,223, forward strand.
CTGTAGTTTCTGATATATTAGTTGACCCTCCCCCCTCCGATGGGTACCTCTAAGAGATTTTTCTTTCAAAGCAACCCCACATAGTTTACTTGTAGTAGTTCAAATTTTATGTATTATATTTTTTCTGCTTTATCTATTATAATTTTATATAGTGATGATATGCTAGACGTCTATTATCTGAGTCTCATGTGCAGGGCACGTGCAATTTACTAGTGCTTGTAGTTTCAAATTTTCCCTAATTTCGATAAATCAACATAAAGTCATTCTAATGGGCAGAGTTAGCTGGGAAGTTTGAAAACTCATAAAACATGGGAATTGTCGGTACAACATGTTGGTCTAATATATATGTATGTAAACTTGGCTTGTGGCATTCAGATCCAATATTCTTTGGACTTTTCTTTAGGAAAAAGAACAACCTCGCTCATATTCACTCGGAAACTATAGAATTGAATGTTCTTTCTTGATAGTTGGAAACTCACACCGACGACGTTGTTTACTACAAGAAGATGCATCGATGATCTACCTCTGAAAAGACATTTCATTCAAGAGCAATCTATGTCATTTACTTGTAGCTAGCCCAAGTTTGACCTAATTTCGTTAAATTGTCAAGATGCAAAGTCTTAGCAAGAAGTTGAACCTATCGTTGAAAACTCCCGCTGGTTTCTGATATATTAATTTTGACCCCTCGATGGGTACCTCCAAAATCTTTTTCGTAAAACTATCAAAGCAAAACCTACGATTTACTTATAGTTTCAAATTTGACCTAATTCCAAGATATCAACATAAAGTCATCCAAATGGGCGGCGTTAGCTAGGAAGCTTGAAATCTCATAAAACATGAGAATCACAAGTACAACATGTTGTCGATCCACTATGTATGTCTCTCAACTGGACTTGTGGCATCCTGATACGTTGCAAACGTATCTATAATTTTTGATGTTCCATGCTTGTTTTATATCTACTTTCTTATGTTTTGTCCACACTTTGGAGCACTTTTACACACATTCTTGGACTAACCTATTAACAAGATGCCATAGTGCTAGCTGCCTGTTTTCTGCTGTTTTTGGTTCCAGGAAAGTCAGAAAATGAATATTCTCAGAATTGGACAGGACAAAAGCCAAAGTCAATATTTCACTGAGGGGGACACGGAGCCAGAAGACAAGACGGAGAGGGGACAGAGGACGGCCACACCACCTGGCCATGCGTCCAGGCCTGGCCCGCGCCAGGGGGTGGTGTTGCCACCTAGGGCACCCCCTCGGCATCGCCCTTTCGCCTATAAGAAGCCTCCGATGGAGAAACCCCAAGGAAGCCAGCCTCTAGCCACGAAAAGTTCCGCAGCGCCGCTGCCACCGAAGGGGAGATTCGAGGGACAGAAAGTCTCTGTTCCGGCACCCTGTCGGGATGGGGAAGTGCCCTCGGAGCCATCTCCATCAATCTCCACCACCATCTCCATCACCGTTGCTGATTCCCATGATGGTGAGGGAGTAGTTCTTCCTCGAGGTTAAGGGTTCTACCGTTAGCTATGTGTTCATCTCTCTCTCTCTATGCATGATCATATTGTGATCATGAGCTTTGTAATCAAGTAGATCTATCTTGCTACTCAAGTGCTTTAATAGATCTCTGCTCTCCACATGTGTGTGAAAGTGACAGCGTGTACACCATGGTGGCACTTAGGCTAGAGATTACAAATACTTGTTATGAGTTATATTTGGAGTTGGATGTCTCTATAAAATTGTGGTGTTTGTTGGAACCATCTAGCGCTCAAGGTGACAGTGTGGGGTTATCTAGATGGGGAAAGCGAACTTTGAGGTGTGATGTTATAACCCTACCATAGATTAGAGTGTCCAACAAGAGAGTAGTTCAGAGTAGTATCATGAAGAGAAGATATTTATATGAGAGTGTTCACTAGTGAAAGTATGATACCTAGGCCTTGTTTCTAAGCATTGAAACACCGTTTGCAACTAGATCTGTTACATGTTTGCTTGCTTCCATCTTTTTGCCTTTAGTCTTTTCCTCCCGTCAAGCTCTTTTCTAGCACCGTTACCACTTATAATTATCCATACCACTTGTATTTCACTATCTCTTCGCCAAACTAGTGCACCTATACACCTGACAAGTTTATTGGGTGTGTTGGGGACACAAGAGACTTCTTGTATCTTGATTGCAGGGTTGCTTGAGAGGGATACCTTTGACCACTTCCTCCCTGAGTTCGATAAACCTTGGGTGATCCACTTAAGGGAAACTTGCTGCTGTTCTACAAACCTCTGCACTTGGAGGCCCAACAACTGTCTACAAGAATAGAAGTGCGTAGACATCAAGCTATTTTCTAGCGTTGTTGCCGGGGAGGTAAGGTAAAAGGTACTCACATCCTCTGGCTACTAAGCTATCTTCTAGTACTGTAGCTGGTGTGTGAGTGCTCGAAGTTATTTCCTTTAGATTCTGAAATTATATATTTTTGTTTCTTGTTTTTATTTTCACTAGTTAGGCTTAATGGAAAACAACAAAAATAGAGAGCTTTTTAGTATTTTTCCTAAGGTAGAACATGAATTGTTTGAAAAGAAAATTAAAAAACCCATGGAACTTTCTTTGCATGCTAATAGCAATGTTATTAGTATGAATCTTTTGAACACCTATGTTACTAATGCTATGGAAACGTCTAAGCTTGGGGAAGTTAGTTTTTATGAAAATGATCTTTTTAGTTCCCCAGCTTTACAGAAGAAAATTTGCTCTAATGATACTTTACCTCCCATATGTGGTAATTCTAATGATACTTGTGATATTTTAAATCCACATACTGAAAGCATCCCTTTTAAAATACCTATAAAAATTGTTGAACGTGTTATGAATAACTGTTATTTTGGATATGGAACTGTCCATCTTGGTGATCATTTACTCTTTATACACGAATTATGCAAGTTGTTCAAGTGTGCAGGTATTTCAATGAACCAAGTTAAGAGGAAGCTATTCCCTTTTTCACTTAAGGGCAAAGCAAGGGAGTGGTATGAGCTACTAGATGATCCTCATCATTTGGAGTGGAAGGAACTTGAATCTCTCTTTTACTCTAAATTTTATCCTCCACATGAAATTTATGAAGATAGGAATTACATTTATAATTTTCATCCACATGATGGAGAAAGTATTGCCCAAGCATGGGGGAGATTTAAGTCACTAATGCTCGAATGTCCCATTCATGAGCTCCCTAGTAATATTGTTATTAATATTTTTTATGCAAGGCTTTCAGGACATTATAAGGATTATCTAGATACATGTTTAGAGGGATCCTTCACAAGTAAGGAGGTAAAAGCTAAGTGGGATATTCTTGAAACAATTCAAAGCAATATCAAAGATTGGGATAACGACAAAGCTAAAGAACCAGGTATAAACTATGAGTATGATTGTGTTAAGTCTTTCGCTGAAACTGTTGATTTTCAAGAGCTTAGTGCTAAATATGGTCTTCATCCTCAAATTCTTATTGATTGTTTTAGAGCCTTTGCTTCTCATATTAATGCTCCTAAAGAAAAATGGGACATGTAGCATGAGCCTTTTAAAGACACTTGCATGGAAAATGAAATTGTTATTAATGATAGCAATAAACATGCTCAAACCTCTGAAAGTACTATTTCTTATAAGAATGTTAATTTTTGTGGAATACATAGACCTTGTGAGAATAATCAAATTGAAGAAGAATATTGTATCACCCATAGGAATTAAAAAACTAGAACATGGTATAGGGCTCTAAATGATCTTGGTAAAAAAGTTTGTGCCCTCTATCCTTTTATTTGTGAACTTTGCTTTGAAGTGGGTCATTTGAATTTTCAATGCTCAGGCCATAATAATAGCCCTTCTAATCCAATGAGTACTGCAAGTTTGTATTGTGATGACATGATCACTCCTAATCACCATGATGAACTTACATTATTTTGGGGGTGTGAAGAGTTATCAAGAAAAACCTCTTTGGTAGATATGGGTGCTTTTGATATGAATAGTGTCCTTCATGGTTGTCATCTTTATTGTGTTGATAATTTCCACACAAATACTTACATACAAAATATTATAAAAGATGAGGTTTTACCAAAATATGACAGCACTAATATGTGTTTTGATCTTATTAAGGAAAAGGAGGAATCCTCCAAAGTTTATTCTATTGTCTCATATAATAAACCAGGGTATATGGAGAAGCCTCCTTTCAAGACACTCCTTCCTAAATAGAAGAATAAAAAGAATAAAAAGAGGAGTAAAAGGAGAGAGGAAACAGTATTTTCCCCTAAGCATGTTGCTCCTATTATAGTTTTTGATGAGTCTGAACTCGATAATGTTCCTATGTCTGTTACCTATAGTAGTGATCATGATTGGGAAAAGCACACTTCTTTTGATATTGAAAATCTCTTCGGTACTAACTATGAAAATGATGATATTAATAATTGCTGCACTAATAGTGTTATCCATGTTCCTTCCAATGATGATATGTTTATAAATGAACACACTTTGGAAGATAATTATTCTATTGCTTATGATGATACTACACCTCCAATATATGATGATTACAATAATGAATATGATATTTTCAGTCCACCTACTATTGAGGAGAAAATTAATTATGATTACAATATGCCTCCTATATTTGATGATTATGGTGATGAGAATAATAATGACAGCTATTTTGTTGAAAATACTTCCACTACAATTAATAAAAATGACTATGTTTATGTGGGGAGTATTAATTCTTTTATGCATGTGGCTCATGATAAGAATGTTTCATGTGATTGTTATATTGTTAATTTTATTCATGATGCTACTGAAAGTTATTATGAGAGAGGGAAACATGGTTTTATGCATCTCAATCATATTATGTTTCCCCTCTTTATGTTGAAAGTCTTGAAGTTGCACTTGTTTTGCTTTCCTGTGCTTGTTGCTTTGTGCTTTCATGACTTATTTCTTTACAAGATTACTATGAATAGGAAGTGGGTTAGACTTAAATGTGCTTTGAATTTGCTTCTTGATGCTCTCTTTTACTTCAATTCATATTTCTTATGTGAGCATCTTCTCAAACTATCATGCCTAACTTAAAGGTGTTAAAGAAAAGTACTTCTTGGGAGATAACCCAATAGTTTTCTTGAGTCTTGGAAGTTATTTCCTCAGTAATAACCTCTCCTTATCCTTTTTGTGTGGTTTTTGTGCCAAGAATAACCTCTAATGAGAGAGAAGTAAGACTTGGGAAAGTTGTTGTCCCAAAACAGATTTTTGTGCTTCACCGTAAACATTCGGGAAAAATCTCTGTACGTCGGATTGAGCTGTAATTGTTTGCGCTTCTACTCCAGGTTGTTATCTAACTTTTGTTAGTTTAACACTTTTTGATTTGAGCAATAGAAGGTCTTCGAAAAAATTGGTTTTTACCTGCTGGTCTGTTTTGAAAGATTTCTGCCATTATTTGCATTTGCCTCTTAATCTCTTTCTCTTTGAGTTCTCTTTGATCATTTGAACTTTTTAAAGGAAGTGCTATAGTAGATTTTGTTTTAATGGAAGTTTTACTTGTGTTAAAACTGAACCAAAAGACTTATTATCTTGAGTACACTAATGTTGCTAATGAAGATTGTGTGAAGTTTTGCATGAAGGAAATTTTTAGGTGTAGGGAAAGAATGATGTAATGAGATGAACAATGGACCAAATCTCAAGATTGGGGATGCCACCCCGTGTCACCCCAAGAAATATTCAAGGGGTACAAGTGTCAAAGCTTGGGTATGCCCAAGGCATCCCCTTCTTCATCAATAAAAATCTCAGGTCTTTCTAGACACTTCGTTTTTATTGTTTCATGCACTGTTGTGTTTTTCTTGGAGCGTGTTTGTTTCTGTTTTCGTTTGCTTAGTTTGCTTGAATAAATTTGTTGGACCCCCTCATTCATGCATTAGTTTTCAAATAAGTTGATTTGGATTGGAAAAAAGTAGGGAAGTTCATGCTTAAGAGGTAAAAAGGAGCTTGTTTTTTACTGTGACTTAGACTTTATCATGTCATGCTTGATATTGTTTTGGCTTTATGCTTAGTGATTTTTTCTGTAGCATGACATGTTACAAATAAATGAGATTGCTTAATATGCCTTGAAAGAATCATGCGTTGTTTTAGCATATAAAAGCATAATATTGTGGTATTCTCCTTTAATGCTTTATTTGGGTTGACTTGGCACATGCTCACACCATGTTAAGACTACCCAAGTCACCACAGCCTCGATGATCTTTTAGTTTTCGACTTATAATATCACTTTATGCTTTAATTAATAATGTTTTGTCGCTTTGCATGATTATGGCCATTATTGCTCTCTTAGTTGGTCGCTCCCAGTCTTTTGCTAGCCTCCATACCAAGGATGAGTTCCACTCATGCATCCAACTCCAAATAAAACCAAGTTATTCCAAAGAGTCCACCATACCTACCTATTAGCATTTGCTATTCCAAGTATATTCATGTTTTTATGTACCTTCCGAATTAAACTTGTTATGTGAAAATTAGTGATTAAAGCTCTCACGAACTTGATGGCACACTTTATTTTTCTTGCCCCTAATAAACTTGAACCATTGTGTCATCTATGTTTTATATGCTTGCACTTATATGTTGGGGATTAGCAGAACCATGCTATCATGGGGAACGCTTTCAACATTTCACTTGTACATTGTACCTAGTTGATATCATGCTCTTTTCTCTATGGATGTCGTCGGTGTGAAATGAAAGGGGGTCTTGTAAATCCATGGAGTTATGTATGTGTGTTAGAGAAACGCCTGGGCCGCTGGTCTAATCCATGCCTAATCATGGTGGAAACCTGCAGCCTAACCATAATGAGCAATCTATGAAGCATTCTTCTTATAAAAAATAGATAGAGATTGAAAAAAAAGAAAAAAAATAGATGAGAAAAGAGGAAAGAGAGAAAAAAGCACCATTTTCCCATGGTAAATAAGAAGATTGCTGAGATGCTCGTTGTCTGCTTGCCTTGTCATTTTGATATGGGGATTCTTCCATATCATCGTCCAAGGGGTACCCCGTTGGCGGTTCTCTATGATACACATGTACTTACTATGACAAGAACTTACCGGTAACTAAACTTGAGTAGCATGAGGAGCGGCCCTCGTATTCAAGGGACATAGATTGCCAACTTATAATTTGTCAAGCATATACTCCATAGTTTGTTCACTTTAACCTTAATCACTTCAAGATGCTTATGATAGGGGCAATGAGAGCTGAAAGCTAATAAGTACCATAATTTTTGGAAGCTCTTTATGAGACTTGAATCCCTGCTTCCTTCTATGAAGGCCTTTCTTTTACTTTTATGTTGAGTCTCCATCTTCTATCTTTATGCACCTATTGAGAGAGCATAGTGGCCATTCTTAGTTTAATGTGCATTGTCCCAAGACTTGTTGATTGATTCATAACTTTGATATTGCTTGTTCTTAAACTATTTGTATCTAGTCACCCTTATGAACTTTGAAGGTGTCATATGCATTTATGTTTTGCTACTCCATGAGGGACAAGATGAATGCCACTATGCTATGTTCTCTATATGTGAAACAAACAAACATCTTTCAATGCATTGTTATTCATGATCTTTGTTTGTATCCTTTCATGTTGCATGCATAGTTACTATGTCTTATTGTTAGAACTTCATCTTTCATGATCATGTTTAGAGTACTTTGATCCCAGCTTTCAATGCATGCAGATGGTTTGATCTTGATTGTGATGGTGCATGTCACCTCAAAAATTATTCTTTTTATTACTTACCTACTCGAGGACGAGAAGGAGTTAAGCTTGGGGATGTTGATACGTTGCAAATGTATCTATAATTTTTGATGTTCCGTGCTTGTTTTATATCTACTTTCTTATGTTTTGTCCACACTTTGGAGTACTTTTACATACTTTCTTGGACTAACCTATTAACAAGATGCCATAGTGCCAGCTGCCTGTTTTTTGCTATTTTTGGTTCCAGGAAAGTCAGAAAATGAATATTCTCGAAATTGGACGGGACAAAAGCCAAAGTCAATATTTCACCGAGGGGGACACGGAGCCAGAAGACGAGACAGAGAGGGGACAGAGGCCGGCCACACCACCTGGCCGCGCGGCCAGGCCTGGCCCGCACCAGGGGGTGGTGTAGCCGCCTAGGGCACCCCCTCGGCATTGCCCTTTCGCCTATAAGAAGCCTCCGATGTAGAAACCCTAAGGAAGCCAGCCTCTAGCCACAAAAAGTTCCGCAGTGCCGCCGCCACCGAAGGGGAGATTCGAGGGACAAAAATTCTCTGTTCCGGCACCCTGCCGGGATGGGGAAGTGCCCCGGGAGCCATCTCCATCGATCTCCACCACCATCTCCATCGCTGTTGCTGATTCCCATGATGATGAGGGAGTAGTTCTTCCTCGAGGCTAAGGGTTCTACCGGTAGCTATGTGTTCATCTCTCTCTATGCATGATCATATTGTGATCATGAGCTTTGTAATCAAGTAGATCTACCTTGCTACTCAAGTGCTTTAATAGATCTCTGATATCCCCATGTGTGTGAAAGTGACAGCGTGTACACCATGGTGGCAATTAGGCTAGAGATTACAAATACTTGTTATGAGTTATATTTGGAGTTGGATCTCTCTATGAAATTGTGGTGTTTGTTGGAACCATCTAGTGCTCAAGGTGACAGTGTGGGGTTATCTAGATGGGGAAAGCGAACTTTGAGGTGTGTTGTTATAGCCCTGCCATGGATTAGAGTGTCCAACCGGAGAGTAGTTCAGAGTAGTATCATGAAGAGAAGATATTTATATGAGAGTGTTCACTAGTGAAAGTATGATCCCTAGGCCTTGTTTCTAAGCATTGAAACACCGTTTGCAACTAGATTTGTTACATGTTTGCTTGCTTGCATCTTTTTTCCTTTAGTCTTTTCCTCCCGTCAAGCTCTTTTATGGCACCATTACCACTTATAATTATCCATACCACTTGTATTTCACTATATCTTCGCCAAACTAGTGCACCTATACACCTGACATGTGTATTGGGTCTATTGGGGTTAAAAGAGACTTCTTGTATCTTGATTGCAGGGTTGCTTAAGAGGGATACCTTTGACCACTTCCTTCCTGAGTTCGATAAACGTTGGGTGATCCACTTAATGGAAACTTGCTGCTGTTCTACAAACCTCTGCACTTGGAGGCCCAACAATTGTCTACAAGAATAGAAGTGTGTAGACATCACATGCACATCCAATATTCTTTGGACTTCTCTTTACGGAAAAGAACAACTAACCTCGCTCGTCTTCACTCGAAAAATGTAGAATTGAATGTTCTTTCTTGGTAGTTGGACACTCACACCCACGGCACTGCTTACTACTAGAAAATGCACCCATCTACCTCTGAAATGACATTTAATTCAAGAGCAATCTATCCCGCTTACTTGTAGCTCAAGTTTGACCTAATTTCGTTAAATTGTCAAGATGCAAAATCTTAGCAAGAAGTTGAACCTATCGTCAAAACTCTTGTTGTTTTCCGATATATTAATTGTGACCCCTTGATGGGTACTTCCAAATTAAAATCTTTTTCGAAAAACTTTCAAAGAAAAACCTACAATTTACTTGTAGTTTCAAATTTGACCTAATTTCGATAAATCGACTTAAAGTCATTAGAATGGGCAGAGTTAGCTAGAAAGTTTGAAAGCTCATAAAACATGGGAATTGGTACAACATGTTGGTCCACTATATATGTGTGTAAACTTGGTGTGGCATTCACATCCAATATTCTCTGGACTTCTTACAAAAAAGAACAACCTCGCTCGTCTTCACTCGGAAAATATAGAATTCAATGTTCTTTCCTGATAGTTGGAAACTCACACTGACGGCATTGTTTACTACAAAAGATGCACCGATCTACCTCTGAAAATACATTTAATTCAAGAGTAATCTACCGCGCTTACTTGTAGCTCAAGTTTGACCTAATTTCATTAAATTGTCAAAATGCAAAATCTTAGCAAGAAGTTGAACCAATCGTCAAAACTCTCGGTGTTTTATGATATATTAATTGTGACCCCTTGATGGGTACCTCCAAAAGATTTTTTGTAAAACTTTCAAAGCAACCTACAATTTACTTGTAGTTTCAAATTTGACCTAATTTCGATAAATCGACATAAAGTCATTCGGTCAAATGGGCAGAGTTAGCTAGGAAGTTTGAAAACTCATAAATAAAACATGGGGATCGTTGGTACAACATGTTGGTCCACTATATATGTCGGTAAACTTGGCTTCTGGCATTTAGATCCAATATTCTTCGGACATTTCTTCACGGAAAAGATTAACCTCGCTCGTCATCACTCGGAAAATTGAGAATAATTGAATGGTCTTTCCTAATATAGTTGGAAAATCACACTGACGACACTGTTTACTACAAGCAAATGCACCCATCTACCTCTCTGAAAAGTCATATATTTCAACAACAATCTATCGTGATTACTTGTAGCTCAAGTTTGACCCAATTTTGTTAAATAGTGTCATGCGATGCAAAATCTTAGAAAGAAGTAAAACCTGTTGTCAAAACTCTTGGTTGTTTCTCATATATTGATTGTGACCCCCCGATCGGTATGGTACCTCCAAAAGCTTTTTCATAAAACTTTCAGAGCAACCTACAATTTATTTATAGTTCAAATTTGACCTAATTTCGATAAATCGGCATGTAGTCATTCAAGTGGGCAGAGTTAATTAGCTAGGGAGTTTGAAAACTCAAAAAATGTATGCGAATCATAAGTAAAACACGTTGGTCCACTTAATATGTCTAGAAGCTTGGCTTATGGAATTGACATCCATATTCTTCGGGCTTTCTTTGCGGAAAAGAACCATCTCGTCATCACTCGGAAAAGTGAGAATTTTATTTCCTGATAGTTGGAAACTCACACTGACAACATTTTTTACTACAAAAAGATGCACCCATCTACCTCCGAAAATATATTTAATTTAAGAGCAATCTATCATGCTTACTTGTAGCTCAAGTTTGATCTAATTTTGTTAATCGACAAGAAGTCACTAAAGTGTGCGAAGTTATCTAGGAAGCTTGAAAAATCCTTGTACTAAAAACTTGGGTATTATATATAAGAAACTGTGGTCCAGTTGTGTGATAATGGGGCGGTTGAATTTTCTTTTAACTGTGGTAGGTCTCGTAGGAGCGATGTGCTTGAGAGTTAACACGGTCGATGGAAGTACAAGTTACATCAAAGACCTCATACAAATGAAAATTGCACCAAAGTCCATGCATTTAGCACAAGGACCCTGACACTGAGCAATGAAGTGTGTGTTTTAAGGTTTGCGCATACTAGCGTTCATCGTGCTAAAGACTGTCAGTAGAATCGTTGTAGATTCTAAGAATGGAAAATAAGATCCAATGGTTAGCAATGTTTGGATTTGCCGGTCTTGATCCAACGGTCAATGTTCAAAGTTATCCGTACACTATATAATGGTATGGTATGGTATTGTAAGAGATAAGATGAGATAAAGATAAGATAAGAAGTACTACGAATGGCCGATCTTTTGAGTAACCTTCCCTCCCGATGTTTGGGGAGCAAGTGAAAATTTCGAAAACCGGAAAAGTTTGAAAAAAAATTGCCGCCAAGGACCAAAGTGGTTTCCTTCCTATGTACTCCTCGTCCCTACTCCACACCAATGCGGATGCCGAACACGCCAGGGACACAGAGTCATTGTATAAGGCACACGTGTGCAGCACCACGTTGTGGACGAGGGAGAGATCAGCCGGGCCGGTGCGCGAGGGGAAAGGGGAGGAGAGAGGGAGGATGGATGGTGAGAGGCAGTAAAGGAGAGAGAAAACACACATTTTTTTCATGCATAGGTCCCGAAATTTGCTACTAGTAGAGTGGTCGCATGAGTACCTCATGTCAGGAACCCATCATAACTTTCCTCTGACATCGAACCGCCTTCAACTCCTCTTCGCTCCTGCCCTCTTACCTTGCCTACGTTTTATTCTCTCAGCATGTACAGCGCGTGGACAGATATGAGCATATGTCTAAGCAAAGAAATGAGTACTACTACTAGTGTACTACTCCTATACTATTTGCTTTTTCCCTAATAAGATCATCAACAATGTGTACAAAAGCACACCTTAAGGCCTAGTATGTAGCATCCGCTAAGGTTCACCATATACATTGTGGAGAAAATAAAGTTTGTATCTTTAAGCCTAAGGTGCACCTCAAGCTTGTGGGTTGCCCATAGATGATAGAAAAATCATTTCCCCTCTCTCCCTATTTCATGTGATCGTTTTCAAAAGGTGTTCAAAGTTTTCATGATGCAAAATCTTAGCTAGAAGTCGAACCACTCGTCAAAACTCTTTATGGTTTCTGATATATTAATTAACCGCTCGATGGGTACCTCTAGAAGATTTTTTTTCATAAAACTTTCAAAGCAGCCTACAATTTATTACTTGTAGTTCAAGTTTGACCTAATTTCATTAAATTCAAGAGCAATCTATCGCGCTTATTTATAGCTCAAGTTTGACCTGATTTCATTAAACTATCAAGATGAAAAATCTTAGAAAGAAGATGAACCTGTTGTCAGAACTCTCTGTGGTTTCTGATATATTAATTTACCCCCCCCCCTCCCTCCGATGGGTACCTCTAAGAGATTTTTCGTAAAACTTTCAATGCAACCTACATAGTTTACTTGTAATAGTTCAAATTTTACCTATTATATTTTTTAGGCTTTACCAATTATAATTTTATATAGTGATGATATGTCAGGCGTCTATTATCTAAGTCTCACGTGCAGGGCACATGTAATTTATTAGTACTTGTAGTTTCAAATTTGACCTAATTTTGATAAATCGACATAAAGTCACTCTAATGGGCAGAGTTAGCTGGGAAGTTGGTACAACATGTTGGTCCAATATATATGTATGTAAACTTGGCTTGTGGCATTCAGATCCAATATTATTCGGACTTTTCTTTAGGAAAAAGAACAACCTGGCTCGTATTCACTCGGAAAATGCAGAATTGAATGTTCTTTCTTGATAGTTGGAAACTCACACCGACAACACTGTTTACTACAAGAAGATGCACCGATGATCTACCTCTGAAAGATATTTAATTCAAGAGCAATCTATGGCGTTTACTTGTATCTAGCTCAAGTTTGACATAATTTTATTAAATTGTAAAGATGCAAAGTCTTAGCAAGAAGTTGAACCTATCGTCAGAAACTCTCGCTCGTTTCTGATATATTAATTTTGACCCCTCAATGGGTATGTCCAAAAGCTTTTTCGTAAAACTATCAAAGCAAAACCTACAATTTACTTGTAGTTTCAAATTTGACCTAATTCTGAGATATCGACATAAAGACATTCAAATGGGCGGGGTTAGCTAGGAAGCTTGAAAACTCATAAAACATGGGACTCGCACATGTTGTCGATCCACTATGTATGTCTGTCAACTTGTCTTGTAGCATCCACATCCAATATTCTTTGGACTTCTCTTTGCGGAAAAGAACAACTAACCTCGCTCGTCTTCACTCAGAAAATATAGAATTGAATGTTCTTTCCTAGTAGTTGGACACTCATACCCACGGCACTGCTTAATACCAGAAAATGCACCCATCTACCTCTGAAATGACATTTAATTCAAGAGCAATCTATCCCGCTTACTTGTAGGTCAAGTTTGACCTAATTTCGTTAAAATGTCAAGATGCAAAATCTTAGCAAGAAGTTGAACCTATCGTCAAAACTCTCATTGTTTTCCGGTATATTAATTGTGACCCCTCGATGGGTACCTCCAAATTTAAAGCTTTTTTGTAAACTTTCAAAGCAAAACCTACAATTTACTCGTAGTTGCAAATTTGACCTAATTTCAATAAAAATGACTTAAAGTCATTAAAATGGGAAGAGTTAGCTAGGAAGTTTGAAAGCTCATAAAACATGGGAATCGTTGGTACAACATGTTGGTCCACTATATATGTGTGTAAACTTGGCATGGCATTCACATCCAATATTCTCCAGACTTCCTACGAAAAAACAACCTCGCTCGTCTTCACTCGGAAAATGTAGAATTGAATGTTCTTTCCTGATAGTTGGAAACTCACACTTATGGCATTGTTAACTACAACAAGATGTACTGATCTACCTATGAAAATACATTTAATTCAAGAGCAATCTATCACGCTTACTTGTATCCCAAGTTTGACCTAATTTCGTTAAATTATCAAGATACAAAATCTTAGCAAGAAGTTGAACCTATCATCAAAACTCTCGGTGTTTTATGATATATTAATTATGACCCCTCGATTGGTACCTCCAAAAAAAATCGTAAAACTTTCAAAGCAACCTACAATATACTTGTAGTTTCAAATTTGACCTAATTTCGATAAATCGACATAAAGTCATTCGATCAAATGGGAAGAGTTAGCTAGGAAGTTTGAAAACTCATAAATAAAACATGGGAATCGTTGGTACAACATGTTGGTCCACTATATATGTCGGTAAACTTGGCTTGTGGCATTCAGATCCAATATTCTTCGGACTTTTCTTTAGGAAAAAGAACAACCTCACTCGTATTCACTCAGAAAATGTAGAATTGAATGTTCTTTCTTGATAGTTGGAAACTCACACTGACGACACTTTTTACTACAAGAATATGCACCCATGATCTACCTCTAAAAATACATTTAATTCAAGAGCAATCTATGGCGTTTACTTGTAGCTAGCTAAAATTTAACCTAATTTCATTAAATTTTCAAGATGCAAAATCTTAGCAAGAAGTTGAATCTATTGTCAAAACCCTCGTTGTTTTATAATATATTAATTGTGACCCCTCGATGGGTACCTCCAAATTAAAAGCTTTTTCGTAAAACTTTCAAAGGAAAGCCTACAATTTACTTGTAGTTTCAAATTTGACCTAATTTCGATAAATCGACTTAAAGTTATTAAAATGGGTAGAGTTAGCTAGGAAGTTTGAAAGCTCATAATACATGGGAATCGTTGGTACAACATGTTGGTCTACAATCTAACTCCAAAAGCTTTTTCGTAGAACTTTTAGAGCAACCTACAATTTACTTGTAGTATATAGTTCAAATTTTATCTAATTTTGATTAATCGACATAAAGTCATTCAAGTGGTCAGAGCAATAACATAGGAAGTTTGAGAACTCATAAAACCATGGAAATCATAAGTACAATATGTTGGTCCACTATATATGTGTGAAAACTTGGCTTGTGGCATTCAGATCCATATTCTTCAGACTTCCTTTATAGGAGAGAATAATCTCGACATCACTCGAAAAATTGAGAATGTTCTTTCCTGAATAGGTACCTCTAGAAGTTTTTTCATAAAACTTTCAAAGCAACCTATAATTTACTTGTAGTTCAAATTTGAACTAAATTCGATAAATAATTTGCATCAAGTCATTCAAGTTGGTGGAGTTAGCTTAGAAGGTTTAAAGCTCATAAAACATAAGTATCGTCAGTACAACATGTTGGTCCACTATTTATGTCTAAAAACTTGTCTTGTGGTATTCAGATCCATATTCTTCGGAGTTTCTTTATATAAAAGAACAATCTCGTCATCACTCAAAAAATTGAGAATTAAATGTTCTTTCGTGAGAGTTAGAAACTAACACCGACGACATTGTTTACTACATGAAGATGCACCCATCTACCTTTGAAAATACATTTAATTCAATAGCAATCAATTTCCCTTACTTGTGTAGCAAATGTTTGACCTAATTTCATTAAATCGGCAAAAAGTCACTAAAGTATGCGAAGTTCGCTGGGAAGCTTGAAACATCCTATTTCTAAAAACTTTGGAATTATAAGAAACCATGTTCCACTTTGTCTGATAATCGGGGTAGTATAATTATTTTTTAATTATGGTAGGTCCCGTCGCTTTAGTTAACATGCGGTTGGTGGAAATACAAGTTACATCAAGGACCTCATAAAAATGAAAAGTACATCCAAGTCCATGTATTTAGCACAAGATCCCTGAAACTAACCAATGAATTATCTTTTGAGGTTTGCGCGTATTCTAGATATTGTATAGCCAAAATTTGTTCTGAAATAATACACATTCTAGCTTTTACTACTAGTACATATAGTGAACAAGAATCCATTAAACAGAGTCATCGTACTCTCTATTGGAGTAGTAACTTGGATTGGTTGTTCACATATCTAAGTACTACTACCAATTATAATTTCTCAAAAAAAAGTACCACTAATAAATGCAGTACTAGTTTGTCTAATTTGTACTACTACTAGTACTAGTACCCCCTCTGTCTGGGATTATTAAGGCCATTTAAATTTGGCAAGACCAAAAAAGTTAATTATAGGTTGGTGTTCAAGACATGCATGCAGTCATCAGTCTCTCCCCTACAGCATTGTACACCCTGCACCAGGCAGCATGCATTTCGTCTCTCTCCAGGAGTAGATCTTCTTTCCTCTCACTCACGTGGATCTTCTTGTCTCGGTCTCTCCCTCTGTATGTACTGTACTGTCTGGTACAATACAGCGTGACACCTGCTTTACTCACCTGTCAACTTTCTGCAGCCTTTTTGTTTTGACAAAGCATGTACAACGTGTGGACACTATCTAAGAAAAAAGTGGCTAAGTGTGGAGCCTCATCCCCCGCCGGTATGCTGATGCCTAGCGTATTCCTGTACAATCATACTAGTACAGTACGAAACTCAATTAATATACTCTTCAGTATACCCACCCAACCTAAGTTTCTGGCCGGCGGGCACTATGTTAGCGAGCCGATCTTCCCTCTGTAACCACTCCCACAAGTTCATGTATCACGTCGGCGGATTCAACCGTGAGTCGGCTGCTATGGACGCCATCTAGTCTGAGGCGATGATTGCGTGCCCCTACGACGACTGCTTTAGCTTGGTCGCCTTCGACAAGCTCGATGAGCACAAGATCACGTGCTTGCACGACCCATGCTCCTTCATGGATCTCACCTATGATTTCATTGCCTCGCCGGTAGTGATCCTTCCCCACATGAAGGAGGCCCACGGGGTCATAGTAACCAGGGCCATCTATGACAGCGCCTTCTTTTGCCTCATCCCAACTCTGCCACCAACAAGCACGAGGGGATTCACGCGCTTCCTCTACGGGGATGACGGTGTTGTGTTCGTCCTGACCATCAGCGCGCTCGGCCCGGCCACTGTCATGTCCTTCGTGTGCATCAGGCAGGACAGGTGCTTGTGGTTGCGGTACACGGTGAAATTGTGTGCGCCTAGCCCACAGGGGTGGACGGACTTCTCAATGGTCAAGAGTCTTAATGCGGTAATCAAGCTGATGAGCAGCTCGTCGCTGGCCAACTTCCCGTCCAACAAGCTTAGGACGTACCTCGGGATGCTGCCGTGGTTCCTGATGAAGGTTGGACGGTCCACCCATGTATCTTTTTGGATTTGCATCGATAGGAAAAATAATCTTAAACTACGGCTGATGATCTATTTTACTACTACAGTTTACTAGTAGTAGTCACATGTAGGTTATCTTTTGGTACTAGGAAGGATGCATTTTGGATGTAAACTAAGTTTTTTTCTAATGTTATTACGGAGTATTTAGGGGTTTATTACAACTTTTATGTAATTGTTCACTTCTATGACATGGACCAGAGATAAACACACTAACCATTCTTACGGTGCTTCGATTTTAGTCATCTAACTCAATGATTACGAAATTTTATGCCCAAACTTGTCAATTCGACTTGATTTAAGTCTTGAACCAGGATTGCCATCAAAATTGCACTGGTGTGGATGACACAATAATGTGGGTCCAGCGTGTAGGATAGGTTGCCCTGGAATTTTGCCTAAATATCTAGAAAATAATATGGACATCTACGACATCAACTCAATGTTATCAGAATCATCATGAACCATGTTGTTATATTATATGCGTTTGACATTATGTAAGTTAGTATATTTGTACATATAGTTGGTCAAACTTTATAAATATTGACTTTGACAAAACCTAGTATACTTTCTAATTTGGAAATAAGGGAGCATCTAAGTACTAAAATGCGTCGAAATACATGCGTATCTAGACAAAGCCAAGTTAGTAACTACTATTTTAGGATGGAGGGAGTAATTATTTATGAGTAATCAATTTTTCACAAATGTTTAACTGCTACGACATGTGCCCATGACTAGAGCATGGACCAATGCATAATAATCACGCGACCATACGGTGGCGATCTACTCCGTACTAGTAGTACTAGATTACCCTACATGCGGAGGCGCACTATTGGAGCAAACGCTCGTGATGTTCCTGAGTAGTACTATTAGTATACGCAAATAAGAGTACAAAAATAGATAGATCTTGTTGCTCATCATACTATTTTTTTCCTATAAGTCAACCTGGGCGTGACTACTATAATACTATATTGGCACAACTTCGCTTTCGGTGCTAGAAGATGAATGTGGAACTCTCTGTGTAACATTACTGTACTACTACTTCTTGTAGTACGTGGTAGTAGTACTACTACTATGTATACTTCACAGTTTTTCAGACGCGCAGTAAAGTAGTGCAGTAAGTATGTTTGGTCAAGCTGCATGCAACGAGCATTGGTTTGACAGGACAATTCAGGTTTTTAGATATCCAAATTTCTACTCCAGCTCGATGGCTCAAGACACGAAGCAGGTAGTACTCCTCTATCCTCCGGCTATAGCCACGATCAAAATGAACTAGCAAAAGATTGTGTATCTTGGAAATTGTCATGGCCATTGATTACCTGCCGAGCTTTATTATGTTTCCTTCGAGGCACCTGCAAAGACTGATACGTATTAGTACTAGTAATAATGTTCTACGATTGGGCCCTATAGCTAGTACTAGACATAGACTCTAGTAGCTACTCGTGTCACACTGAATTGTCCAAGAGGTTGAGTTCCTTTTTTTCTCCAAGAGGTGGAGTTCCTTTTTTCTCCAAGAGGAAACCTTTTTTTATTCCTTCTTTGATTTCAAAGAAAATTCAAAGGTTTTGTGGAGGATTTTGTCCCTTAGGAAATAATCCTATGCTGTTTTTTTGATTCATAGGATTCAATATATAGGAATTATATCCCGTTTGGAACGCAGGATAGGAAAAATATAGGAATAGGGAAAACACGGAAATTGAGATTCCTTCAAAGTATTCCTTTACCCTCTATTTTTTAGCAAAACTTCCATCCACTCCAACCTCATGGTATAATTGCTTTGCTTTCCCTGTGATTCAAACACATACTTTATCCAAATTCCTGTAGTTTCATCTTTCTATGTTTTGAGAATCCTGCAAATCAAACGAGCCCTGAGAGATGGTCTTCCTTTTTTTGTTTATCTTTGATCATTTTTTTGTTTGAACATAGGGCATAGAGCTTCCTCGAAACACGAGGAGGGAGGAAATTGCACAAACCTCCAACAATTGGATTCAAAATTGCAGGGAACTCTAGATAATCAGGATAGTATAGTTGCAAGAAACTACTACAATTACTTTTGGGTACAAATGCTGCACATAGCACAAAATTTTCGATTAACCCTCTTAACATTATTTCTTACATACTCGGGGCTCAACAGTTGGAGCTCTTTGCAACTACCGCTCTAATTGTCACCTTTTGCAGTACTAGTAGTACTACTACGCACCATCAGCCTTTGTCTTCTCCACCTCACCCTGTCCACTAGCTCCTGCCAACGATCTTCCCTCCCTCCCCCACCCCACCCCACCCCACCCCAAAGAAAGCCCCCAAAACACCATCCGTAGCCTCCTTCCATGGTGATATCGAGCAAGGTATGTAAAGATCCTGAGCAGTTTCAGAAGGTGTTCACCGAAGGCCCTCTTCAAGTACTCATCAACCATTGCGACGCCACCACCGCCGCGAGCCTCATCGGTTCGTCCAAACATATTCTTCAATCAGCAAAAGAGAGCGGAACTACGCCTTATTCTCATCACAATCACCAAACAATACTTAACTAGTCTATTTAGCACACTAAGGCACACACTTGATGATCTAGCATCATCAAATTCATCACAAGATTTTAATGAACTAGTTTCATTTATTTTACTTGAGAAAAGTAATTTCTACTCATTGAAATTAATTAAGATTTAATATTCTCCAATTAAAATATGGGATCATGTGGACACATGTCATCACCATATATTCTAATACATGGGAATGTGATTTAAATGTTGGATCACCTTTTATAAAGTCTAAGATTAATATTTAAATGATTTAAAGTGACTAGAAATGCCTATATAGCATTATTTTGGTACTAGTCCAAAGTCACTGCATGCAAACCTAAATATTATTACATATTTAGATAGGTATTATCAAGTGTGATTTTTGAGAGTTGTAATCAACTCAAAAGCTATTATGGTTGATTTTTGAAAATTGTTTGAATGTAGAAAAGTCTCTGTTTTGTTATTTTTTCTATATGTGCTCTATAACTCTAATTGATTTAAATCCAACGAGCTTGGATAGATATTTTAATTATCTTTCTCACAAAATTTGAATCATTCAATTTGGTTTAGTAGAACTCTCTGAATTGATTTTTAAACTAGTGGACAAAATTGATTTGAAGTCTAAATAGAAAAACCTATATTTGAATCCTAGGGCCAGCGCGGGAAACTAAATGGGCCGGCCCAGTGACACTCCGCGGTGCAGAGGACAACTGACAGGGGGTCCCGCATGTCAGCGGCTCTTCTAACGCGAAGCGGTACGGGGTGATGTGGACCGTGCGATTAGAATCTAGATCAACGGTCGTGGCTCGTCATCGACGATGGACAGGTCGTCGGCGAGACTGAACCGTAGCGACTCGGTGGGGGTCAATTGGGGGCTTACCAGGGCTCCAGCTAACGTGGCTACGGGGGCGATCGAACGAGTGGACGACGGCGGACTCAGGCGAGGTCGTGGTGGCTCCTGGGGTGGTCGCAATCGACGGACCCCTTTCTCCTCTGCTGCGGCGACTCTAGGGGAAATTCCGGCAAACGGTTGCTCGAGCGGCTCCGGCGAGAGGTGTGAGGGACTCAGTGGGAGGTGGGGAGTGTTGGAGTGTGGATAAATGGTGCTGGGGAGGGCTCCATTTATAGGTCGACGAGGAGACCGTGGGGTGCGACGGTGAGCTCGTCGGTGACGGTGGTACAGAGGGCTAGAGGCATGGGTGGGGTAGGCGGACGGTGGCTTGCCTCCTGGCGGTCAGCTACGGTGTAATGGCACGGCCAGGGGCGGTGGCATTTGGTCGGGAAAGGTCGACGCTCTGCGCGGCAGCGGCGATGCTCGACGCTGCGTGCGGTGGCTGCTGGTCACGCGGCGGGAAAAGGGCATGTCTGGTGGTGTGCTGGGGTTATGGTAGAGCGGCGCGTGCAAGCTGAGGGCAAGGCACGGCTTGTGCAGGCCTGTCGAGGACGGCGCTCTGGCGCGCTCCGTGCATGGCACAGAGGCGGTGGGCGCGAGCTGTCTACGGTGGTCCAGGGGTTGGCATTGCTCGGGGAAGGGACCGTGGGCAGCGGTGCTATCACGCCTACCTCCCAGGCACGGTGGAGAGGGGCTAGGTTGTCTCCTGCGAGCTACCCGTTCTCGACCGGCGGGCATGGCTTCAGGGTGGCAGGGCACTGGTGCGTACAGTGAAGGGGGCTAGGATTAGAGGCTTTGGTTGGTGCTGGGGTGACCAGGGGACAAAGTTTTAGCCAAATGGCTCAACAATGCATTTATCAAAACAGTGTTAGTTAGGCAGGTTTTTCTGTGATCACAAGGTGTTCCACACAATGGCCGCAAGAAAGTTTTGTTTGAATTTTGAAAAGATTTTTGTTGTGTGACTTGATTTCATGTTTGGTAGTCTGTGTTTGCTTGGGATTGTCAAGTGAACTCATTTGAGTGGTTTTTGCAAAAGTGGGATCTATGCATATGAAATGGATTCCATTTTCAAATGGCATTTAAAATTAGGGTTTAAATGTTTTTGTAAGATTTCAAAGTGGGCCTTGGTAGATCATTACTTGTACTAGCAAGGGGTGCAAAGAGTTAGAATTGTTTCTGTTTGAATTTGACCTCTAGGAACACCTAAAGTGACCTAGTGGATTAAAATGGCACAAATGATCATTTGCATTTATTAATTCCATTTGATTTCTTTTTCTTTGGATTTGGTTTTGGAATGATCTATATGATGCGGCATTCATCTTTGAATCATTTTACAACCATTAGAACAAACAAATATTGCAATTCCAAACAATTCTATTTTAATGCAACACATATATGCCTTCTTAATTATTTTAATAATAAAAAGGTTTTGTTAACCCCAAATTGGGTGATTTGGATCTTTATAACCTTGATTAAAGTTTTGGGATGTTACACAATATTTTTTCTCCAAACTTTAGTTCTTAAATCTAAGGGAAGAAACAATGATATTTTCATAGTGGTAGATAACTTCTCAAAAGTTAATCGTTTTGTTCGGCAAAACAAACAATCATATTTACACGCATTCGTTGATCTTTAATCCTAATGATGTGTCTTTCTTTTCTCTCCTTGATACACCGTCTTTCATAATTCTTTCAAAAGTGTTTCTATTCTTTTATCATGTTTCTTGAGAGCACCGGAGCTATATTCATCATATCTTTCTCGTCTCACAACAATCCTCCAGGTTCTTCAAGTCCTTTGTTTCTAAGAATCAAAACGCAAGACTCACAACAAGTCCTAGCAAGTTTTGCAAGGTGTAGTGATCGCACCATTCCATGGATGAAGCAACTTGGGAGCATGAGGATGACCTCCGTTCTGAGTATCCTACCCTCTTTGAGTCTTCTTCTTCCTAGAATCTCGGGGCGAGATTCCTATTTAGTGGGGGAGAGTTGTAGCATCCCAATGTTCTAAACCTGGTAATGCTACATGGTCTAATAATAAAATGCTACTTCCTACATGTCATTAATTACATCATCATTATATCATGCTCATTTCACCATGCCACCTTGCATTTGAGCATCATATAAAACCCATCTTCATTTGGTTCTTATCCCATATGAATTATATTGTATTACTTGTATTTGCCTCTTGATACATTGTATTTGCTTCTTGATAAATTTCTCCATGCCCAAATTGAGTTGTGGGCATATCTTTTACAACTCCGCCACCTTTCTTGTCACCACCTTATACTTCCACCATCCCAATTATATATGAGCCATTGCATTTCTTTTGCTAATTATGTCTAGCTCATATGTATTCAGATGAATCCACTTCTAAATCTACATGCTTCCATATATGATCTATGTTGTTGCCACAATATTAACTATGTGGAGCCACTTGGCCACCTTCGCATGTCATGTGCGTAGAAATGCTTCTATTAAGCTTCCATATGATTTTATTTACTATGTGCTCATGTATGAAGCTATTTTTGGCTACAAGTTGATCTAGTGGGAAAATACACACTATTATGGTCCTTTAGCCTCATATATGTGCATATGATAATTATTTCCCATATGATATTCAAGCTTGTTGTTTTGTGTGGGGTTTAATTCAAATTTGAATACATGCATGGGAGATATGGCCACCTTGTCCTCTATTTGTTTTCACAACTAGTAATGGTCAATTACGGATCATGCATGGACCATGCAAGTTTGCCTTCCTATTCTTTACTTTGGTTTTGTTTGAATTTTTTTGGTGAGAGCTTTTTTGATTTTAATTCAAGCAATTGATAAAATTCCCACAAACCGCAATAGATCAACTACTCTCCTCATCATTGGTTCTTCTTGGTTTTGGTCTTGCTGATCTATTTGGGAGCTAGTTTGTTTTAAATAAATTCAACCAAACCAAATCAAATACAAAGAAAAGGAGTAAAACAAAATCCTTTCTACCGAAACCTATCTTCTAGCTAACCCAAACCCCTCCCTAGCTGAGTTCCCCCTCTCCCTGACCTGGTGGCACCACTCCACATTGTCACCACCCCCTGGTTCCTCCCTCTCCTCTCTTAGCAAAAGAGAGTGAGAAGGAAAACAAAACCCTAACCGAGTGCACCTACCCATCCACTTTGGCAAAAGGTGTGCAGCCCATGTGCCAGCCTTCCCCCTCTTTGTCTACCCCTCCTCCAAGCCAAGTCCAGATCGAGATCCCCATGTCCCATCCTCCCTTCTCTCCACCGAAGCCACCATGGCCACCTAGCCCTACCTTGGCTAGTAGAGACGGAGGCGCTGGAAACTCGTCCAGGAGCAGCTAGGCGTCGTGGGGCATTTCTCTGCTTCCTCTTTGTCGACTAGGTCAGTTGGCCGCGCTGGAGACTGCCGGAGTTACTGTGCCGCTGCAGTAGACCGAAAGCACTAGAAGCTTTGGGATGCCAGCTGCGCGCGAGATCATCTCCACCTTGAGCTATCTCACCATGCCAACGAGTTGCTGGTGAGACCCTCCTTCTACCTGACATGGCCCCCCTCCCTATATCGTTCCGCAGCACCGCCGCCCTCCGTCGAGCATCCTACGTGCGCGGTCGCCGCGACAGTCACCGCCTGAGCGCGCAGCTCATAGAACACCATCAGCCGCAGCATGTTGACGTCGCCCCACGTTCGTTCAAGTGCGCGTGGATCTGTGCCAGGACCTCCCACACCACCTCCAGCCCCCCCCCCCCCCCCCATGTTTCCACACACCCGCCAGAGCGTCATCTCCGACGACGTAGCCGCGCCAGCGCGCGCACCAGCCGCACACACCGTCAGTAGCAGCATCAGCTCAAGCCATGTTCCTCGTTATTGTACGTCTGCTGCATCCCACCCCTGAGAAAACATCCTGAAAACAAGTTGGAGACCGATGTCCCCTCTCTGTTTTTCTTCTTTGCGATATCACCTTTTTCCCATCCTATCAGTCGCCATCGACACCAGAAATGGCCCCGATCTCACCGAGAATACTGGTGGTGGGGTTCAGATTAGCAGGCCCCAGAAACCTTTTGTTAAAAAAAACCTCTACTTGCAGAGCCTCAAACTTCCGTCCCTAGCGGTCCCACCGTCAGCCACCCGCATAGAGTGTCGATGTTTTGCACTTTAGCCCCCGCGAGTTTTGATCCATCACACCGTCGTCCCCCGCTCCTCCCGGTGTCGCCGCCCAGCTCACCCCTGCGCGCTGTGGCCACGCCACGCCCCGGCCCCGCATGACAGCGGCTGAGACTTGCGGAGTGCCGCGTGAGAAAATACCCAGCGCACAGTTGAGTCCGTACTGGTCCCACCCGTCAGCGTCTGCTGCAAACCGAACCTGAGTAAGAAAAGTCCCGGCGAATTTCTTATATAAACAAAATTCTAGAAATTGAATATAATCAAATTAATTCATATCTTTTTAAATAATTTGAATTTGCAAAAACTTTCAAAATTAACTATGATTCAAATTCAAATACAAATTCGCACCTGTTTTCAAATTTGACTAGAGTCAACTCTAACTAGTCAAACCTTTGACATTTGACCCCTTCTTAATATAATTTTATTTAAATAATGTTTTAAATTGATGATTAAAATAATGCATATAATAGATGTTTTCTAATCATAAAAATGCCAGGAATTCAAATATGCCATCCAAAATAATTTTTGAGCAAATTAAAATTTTGAAATCAATTAAATGCTAATAAATGCCTTTATCTTAATAAATTCATAACTTTAATTCCGTAATTTCAAGTTCGAGAAATAATATGTCTAAATCGATCAGCGCGACGATCCCATTCTAATTATGAATTCCATGGTATGAATTGAAGCATGCATCATATAAATATTAAGAAAATAGCAAGTATTATGGGAGTAAAAAATGCCTACATAATTAATTAAAGTGCTTTATTATTGTTCTCACACCTCACCCATGCCATACTATGTTATACCATGCAATTGTGCATCATTCCATCATGGCATACCTTATTTGCTTGTTGCATATATTCATATGATTGCGCACTTTATTTATTATAGCCTTTGTGTGTTTGGCTTTTATTTCGGATAGACGTTGAGCAAGCAAACTATCAAGAGAACCAAGAGTAATACCCAGATCCCGGTTACCCTACTGCTGATCCGACAGGCAAGCATTTCCCCATGCTTGCATTACATATAACATCTATGCCTCTATCTTATTCTTGCATCATTGAGTCACGATTGCATTAAAATGAATCCCATGTACTGCATAGCATTTACTTTTAAACCCCACCAAAGATTGTACCCTCAGTCCTATGAGCCATTACTATAGGAGTTGTTTAAGCCATGTGAGTCATAGAATTGCATGTGTAGGGTTTATGCGAGTCTATTGTGGATAACAACTTTTTAAGAAACTTAAACTGTGTAGTAATGGTATAAGTAAAGAAAGAGGCACCGGTAGGAAATGGATGTTATTTGGTCCTTCCGCGCTCACTTGTGTCCTGTAGGACCTGAGTACTTGATACATGTTCCTTGACTATCGTACTATCCGCATGTTGGACACTGTATGGATCCCACTTCACCTGAGCTTGATTCACATCTTATTTCTTGGAGCCACAAACTAGTTTGTGGTGTTATTATTATCATGTACTTATGCCATGCTTTATTTACTATTGCGCGTGGAGCGCCTATACTATTTTTTCCGGTGCGATTTCACGGTATCGACAAGACTAGTCACACTTTTGGGTTCCCAATCGTTTACGGCCATTCTCGCAAACCCTAGGTCCGTATCGAAGCTGGTCAACTTCGTTGCAGGTACTTAGTGGGGTGGCCCCCTGAAATAGTTTTTGAATCATGTGAATGCACTGCCATGAGGTCTCGCTGCTTTTTATTTGGTTCTTCTTGAGGTTGATCGTGCGTGTGTTGCTATTTGTTCACCCATGCAGGGTTAATCTTTCTGAAAGCCATGTCTGTGGGTATGGATGACTTGGAGCATAGTTTATCGATCATAGATAACTATAACTAAAGTACCATGTTTAATTTGACTAAAGCATGACTAGTAAATAGTGCAACACTCATGGAATGGTTAATAAAATTGCCAGCGGATGGGATGTTCTTCCGCCTTCTCGTCGGTTAGCGAGAAGTTGGGCGAGCGATGTTTATTTATATTACTTACATAATTGTTGTTACTAATTAACGAGAGTACGTCCATCTTTGGTTGGGCGGATGTTGTAGTGTGTCTCTATAAAACTGTTTAGATATTATCTTTCGCTGCAATTGCGTCACCCCAGGTTGTTCCCTTTAGATGCATTAAGACTTGCTAAGTACCCCTAGGGTCTCACATGATAAATATTTTGGTTTAGATGGACTGGTTTACGCACATGAAGGTTACTGGGCCGAGGAAACCGATGACGGTGTCAACAATCATCAGGTGTAGAGATTCCGAGGATGGAGATCCATGAGATTTGTGGGCAGGATGTGCTTGTTTTTAAGGCAATTTTATGCCAATTTACTTCTTGTCCATACTCGGATCTTGTCTTCTGCTTCCGCTTGATACTCTGATGTGTGATGTATGAGGATGTATCCTAAACTATTGTCTCTATCTAGGATATTTGGATCTTGCGGTATGGCGTTGAATATATCTATTTCTTATCGATGGTCTATCTCTGATGTACTATTGTATGTCACTCACATACACAGTTGTGTATGTTTTGTTCGCATACCTGTCAACTACGCCGCTAGCACTTGATACGATGTTCTTGCAAAGTGGAAAGGTTGGTTGGCCGGTACCGTGCCATGCTCCACTTAGATGGAGCCTACATGTGGGTGGCCCTTTGGCCTCCACGGTAGGACACCTTATTCACTTTGGGTTCATCGTGGCTTGTTGCTTAAAGCGTAGGGGTCCGAGGTATTACAGGTTGTAGTAGGCGAGAGGGCTCTCGTAGGTCCCCTTGAAGTTGGAGATGAAGAGTTCGCAAAGGGCGGGCCACGAGTCGATGGATTCATCAGGGAGGTTCATCAGCCAGGTGCGAGTCGCATCCTTCAGGACCATGGGAAACCAGTTGGTCATGACGCGGTCGTCACCGCCAGAAGCCTCGATGCCCATTTTTAGAGCTGTGGTGGCATCGTCATAGCATGGTGGCATCTCCGGCCTGAACTTGTGCGGCCACACCACACGATAGAGGTCCTTGGTGAATGCAAAGTAGCCATTGCTCTACACCTCCTTGTCGTTCACGAGGGCGGCCTAGTTCTTACGGCCGGTCGTGGTGATCTCCTTGAAGACGTTGTTCTCACGTCCCTGACGGGGCACCATGCCACATGAATGACTTCCAGCACAGGAATGATCTGGCAGCTGTTGCTAGGGGCGGCATGGCGTCCTGGGGGTTGATAGCACCGTCGAGCCCTAGTCCTTGATCGGAGGAGGAGGACTGGTCACATCCCTTGGGGTGACCTCTCTGGCCCGAACCCCTGGTGCCACCTGGTTTGGAGAGAAGACGGCAATGCCGACAAGCTTGAAAAGCCGTGCGCGCCATTCCTCTTGCCTGGACTCGACAGGTGGGTAGTGAAGGAGTTCCCGTGCCATGATCTTGGCAGCCTCCAGCGTGGCCGGGTCGCCCTTGTCGCCCAAAGATGGGGTGCATGAGAGCGATGTGTTGCCGCAGGTGGAGAGTGGTCGCTCTCGCAACGGGCAGAAAGAGGAACCTTCTTCGTCCTTCGTCCATGGGGTTTGCTCGCTGGTGGTGCATCGGGGAGCAGGCTCAGTCTAGGCATTACTCACTTCATGGCAAAGGGATCCCTCGGCCCAAGTCTTGTTGTGTGCTGCCATGCCGGTGAGGTTGAAGAAGACCTTGAAAGCGCGCCTCAGCCCCTACCTGGCGTGACAAATGTTGGAGATTGACGTCATGCGAAGGAACGAGGGAACCAACAACCCCCAGATTTGTGAGGAGACTGAACATGCGCTTATATCTCCTCGATGACAATGGCACGAAACGGAACCCGCACACAATAGAGAGTTAACACGGTGGTTTTTTAACTAGGTTCATGATCCTCGTGAGGTGGTAAATCCCCTACTCCTGCTTGATTGTATTGCTCGTGGTGCTTCACAAGGGTATAATGGCCAGTTAAATCCTACGGTTTTAGACCACAAGGATCCACCACTTCTAAGGTTGGGGTGCCTCCCCTTTTATAGTGGCGTTGGACCTCTTCCCCCAATCCTTTGGGTGGGAATCAATACCACATTTCTGCCCAAGCGAAACTGGTATTTACATGGAATAAGTCTATGGTCGGCAGGGGCACCGGTCCATCATAAAGCCGTGGTTATCGGTGTCGTCTCCCCGCAGCACGGCGCCGTCCACTGCTTCCTTACGCCAAAGTGGCAAAGAGCAGGCTTTGCTGACGCCTATACCGTCAGGCCTTCTTTAAAACCGAAAAGGCCAGACAGTGTCTCCTCTTTACTGAGGCAGACCATGCAGTCTGCGTAGCCAAGGAACTACCCGTTGGGCTTGTCGTCTTTCTCATCGCACTGAATTACGAGTGTGCCCTCGCTATGCGCTGGGGGGATCTGATACCCTTGAAATGGAGGACCACCTCCCCTAGAGGGTTTCCTCCAGGAGGCAATCTTGCGTGGTTCCCTTGCGGAACGAGCCTTGCGGAGGGTTGCCCATCCTCTCTTCAGGTACCAGACCAAGTGTGTTGAGGGGATGCAGCCTCGCGGGGCTATCATTATAACGGCAGTGGGCCCAGCAACCGGTGGGTCTGGGCACGCCAGGTGCCAGTGACCCGACACGCAGCTCCTAGCAACGACAATGGTGGCGGAGGTGGAGGAACACCGCAAGCGGCTGGAAGCGGCCATCAACAAAGAACATGCTGAGCGTGAGAAATTCTGCATCGAGCAACAAACGACAAAAGAACTGTCACACTATCACCAATGCGACATCAGAAGTCGTCTCAACCCCACCACTCAGGGTCGCACCCTGAACTTCAATTATGAGTGCGACCCCGCACGCGTGGCCGAGCTCGATCACTACCACACCTTGGTGCCAGGAAGTAGCCATCTGGCCGCCGGGGTGACCATGCATGGAGCTCCACCACCCCGCCGCTCGACTCCTCCGGAGCAGTCGCGGATCACGATCGCACCACAGGAGCTCGACCCTAACAGGCTCCCACTCTACTCCACCCCGATGGAAAACATCATCGCGGGACAAGCTGCAGTCTCCAACCTCAACCCTACGGGTGATGGTGCACTCCAAATCCGATATGCTCAATCCCTACTCACCTTAGCCACTACAAGAAATCTAGTGATACATGACCCTCTAAATTGGTCACTGAAAGGTCATAGTTTTTAATCTATGACCAAATACAGATGGTCAAAAGCTGAGCGTCACTAGTTAAACACCATGACCTTTTTTTGAATTGGTCATAGACGCCTATGACCTCTGTGACCATCTATATTGGTCACACACTATCCGCTCTGTCCACATCAGATCCTATGTGGCTGATCTTATGTGGAAAATCTGTGACCAATTGGAAAGGTCGTCGATCAGATTTAGCCTTGTCCAATTAAATGTTTTATATGGGCCAAGCCCAATAAATTCAACCTTTGTTTTGTAGGCCTTGCCCTTCTACACAATATTTCTTTTTGGGCAGTGTCCTTTTCAAAGCTGGTTTCCTTTTTTGGTCCAGGGCATTTAGAATGTACGTTTAATTTTTTGGTCGCGGCCTTTTTGTGTTCGTTTCATTTTATGGGTTATAGCCCATTCCATGCGCACTGTTCTGGTACAAAATTGTTATGCGAGCCTTTTTTAGATCCAATGGAGGCCTAACTAATAGGAGAACAGCCAAACCAGCAAAGGTATATTTCCAATAATTTAATTCACAAAGCATAACAATTTTCAATAATACACTTTACAAAGCATCACAATAGTCAGATCATCCTAAGCAGGGGGACATCTTTCATCTTATTGTCATCGGCCCTAGGCCTGAGCAAGAAGTCTCTAAACACGACACTACAGATCCTGACGTCGACCGCCTTGTCGTCATACTCCTTGTAGTCCATGAGCTTGTCCTCGTACACCTTAGCATCATTGTCCTCTCCCATCCTACCACCAGGAGACAGCACAAAACCAATCAGTTCTTAACACAAAAGAGTAAAATACCATAACCCAGATGATATAAAAAAAGTTTTGCTCGGTTTCCAGTTACCAAGTAATAATAAAATGGTAACTTAGAACTTATTACATTAGAAGATACTATCAGACTTACTAGCACAAAATCCGTGCGTTGCTACGGTGTCATGTTTAAATCAAATAAACATTAGAGCACGAAGCGGCAGCCAGCGTCTGGCGCGGGGCAAGGCACCGGCGGCGGGGAGCGCATGCGGTGAGACAAGGCGGCGGCACTCGAAGCATAGCAGGGGCGCGCAGGGCCGGGCTCACGCATGGAACTCGGGATCGGGGCGGCGATGACGTCCTAATGGGGATGCGAGCTCGAGAACGAACTCTTGCTCGGGATAGAGGAGGTTAGGTGAAGATGGGCCTGAGGGTGCAGGGCAGCGTATGCTCTTTATCAAAAAAAGAAAAAATACATTACGGTACATAGAGGAGTAAACGAATACTAAAAGGAAACTGAATTGTTCAAAAAAAAAAAGGAAACTGAATAAAGGGCCTAATCTGTAATGTGCAGCGGACACACAGCCCACGGCCAGGAAGTAAATACACAGGAAAAAAAACTTAAAACGGCCTGAGAGCTGCAGTATTCCCGTTTACACGGCAGGTCGCGATCTGAGCCGCCCGTTCTGATGGACGTTTTACCTTGACCTCACCCCAAATCCCTAATTCCTCAATTCCCAATTTCTCCTCTCCACGCACGCACTTGTACAGGGAGAGAGCTCCCACGGCTCTGCTCGTCCGGCGCGTCCTTCGACGCTCGAGCAGCGGCTTAGGAGAGCACGGCAGCGGGGCGCGGAGCTGAGCGCGGCGGCGGGGCGCGGACTAAGGAGCGGTGGTGCGTGCAGTGCTGGTGCACAGGGAGAGAGCTCCCAGCGGCTCTGCTCGTCCGGCGCATCCTCCGACGCTCAGGGAGGGCGACGCGCGAGCGGCAGCTTAGGCTAGCGCGGTGGCGGGGCGCGGTCTGAGGCGGCGGGGACACGCGGGGCGCGGACTAAGGCTTCCCCTTGGGAGGATCACCCGCTGTTGCTACAGACCTCGCCGGGACAGGTCGCCGCTGTCTGGGAGCCAACGGCGGGGAGCATGCGTTCGCGATTTGGGAGCTCATCGACGAACTCAGAGACTGGCGCGGTCGGGTAGCTCGAAGGCTATGTCGCCGACGTCTGGGAATTCCCAGGAGGGGGCGGTGGCGTCCGGTAATGCACAGGCAATAGGGTATGGCGTGGTCATGGCGGTCACGATGCGGGTTGTAGCCTGTAGGAGTTCAGCGAGGAGCCGGCGCTACAAGCTCGGTCTCATGCGGCGCAGGCCGGGAGGTGGAGGGGGAGTGCGGCAGCAAAGCACGGGCTGCAGCTGCGGCGCTGGTGCTACAGCGAAAGACCGTGAGGATTGCCTGTCTAACCGATCCGGTATGTAACTTGGCGGTGGCACCTTTAGTAATATCCTGAAGCTTCCAGGGGCAAAACCGTCAATACATGGGCAGACGGAAAAATTGAGGGGTGAGATGACGAACGACGTGAATTTCTATCTACTAATTTTTCGTTGTGGTACGTTCGTCAACAGATTCAATTTTCCGCCTGCCATAAAAAGATCGTTTTGCCCTTAGCAGTTCGAAGAAATAATAGATCCTGCCATCGCCGAGTTA
Organism: Avena sativa; assembly: GCA_916181665.1. Taxonomy (NCBI): domain Eukaryota; kingdom Viridiplantae; phylum Streptophyta; class Magnoliopsida; order Poales; family Poaceae; genus Avena; species Avena sativa. The sequence goes on from OV702289.1 coordinate 449,936,822, forward strand.
AAAAGAATAGTTCCGTAGCTTCCTTCACCTGGTCCTATCGCCGTCCATGACCGCCCCCCAAATCCTCCATGGCACGAGCCCCCTCCCAGTCCCTTCCCTCTCCCAGTCCCCGCCTCCGCCTCCCGAGATCAAGTCCCCCTCCCCTCCTCTACTGCGCCTATGGGAATGGATCCAGACCCTCCCTGGTCGATTCCCCTTCCCCGCCTCCGCCACGTCTGTGCGAGATTGGAGGGACGGCTGTCGCGGGGGTGAAGAGGAGGACCGACGGCACCGTCAATCCTCGTAAATGAACTCACCAGTTTGCGATTGCCTCCTCTCGAGTTCCCTCCGCCTAACCGCATCTCCCTACTTGTCAAGCCTGAGCCGGTGGAAGCCCTATCACATCTATCTCGTGACCAGTACGCACCCTCCGACCCAACCCGTTGCCGACAGCCTCCCATTGCGCCTCTGCTCCGCCGACCAGTGCAGACGAGGTGCAGTTTGTCCCCGCTTAGGCCACCGGGCTCCCATCCGCCTCGCAGCTAGGTCCCGCACAACTTCTGCTTCCTGTCGCCGGACGCGGCGGCCAGACGGGCGGGGCACGAGATCAGCCGCAGAATTCGATCCCGGATCCGTGTTTGCTACCGGTTGGCGCCCGCGAGGTCGGGCGGCAAGAGTTCGAGCAGCCGGGATTCGTGGTGGCGGTTCATCCGCCCCGTCACAGTGAGCCGCCACCAACTCCCCTCCCGTCACGGTCCCTGACATTGCTGCATCCCTGCCACTTCCGCCTCCCCGCCGCCTGGTGTCATCTCCAGAGAGTTCACTGCCCTGAAAAAAATCAGCAGCGAGGGGGGCGACGGAGCTCGCCGCCCCGACCAAAATCTGCAGCGGGAGAGTGACATGGAGAACGGGAGGATCTTGACCTGACCAAAATCGGTAGAACGAGCGACCTTCCGTCCAACCGTACTACCACCTCGGACACCAGCGGGTCGCAGCTGCGCTTCCTACGAGGTGGATCTGCACGCACTCCGGATGCTGGAGGTGGCGAACTACTTCGGCGTGGAGACCAAGGCTAGACGGCGAACTTGTTGTATCCCGTGATGGCAGCGCGGAGGGAGGGAAGGTGTCCGGGCACCGGAACAGGTTCCTAGACCTGGTGCGGCTGGGGCCCGTATTGGAGGGCACGACGAAGGCATTCTTCTGCAGTAAGATCCAGTTGTGGCTGGCCGTCACGGCCGTGTTCATCATGCTCAGCCACGTCGGCTAATTCGTCCCGCTCCACAGGTTCCACCACATCTTCATCCATGACTCCTATCTCAGCTTTGCCCCGCTCCCTGCAGGTTCATCCTCCAGGTTACTCGTCCGTGCTAGATTGCTACCTGTGATATTCATGTACGGAAACGTGCAGGCATGCTATGCAATTTTAGCAAACTACTTACATATTGTATAATGTGCAACGCTCATGCAGATGACCTCGTTGATTTTGTTTCTGAACTGAAGCTGTCATTCTTCCAGCTGGGAATCGGTCACCATATATCAGCATCTATCATAATGTAGGTTTGGTGTTATTTTCCATTTGCCCTATCATGTGCTCCCTCCGTTTCAAAATATAAGATGTTTTAGCTTTGTGAAATGAGTGTATCTAGGCTCCTTTTAGTGTGTAGGTTCACTCTAAAGCTAGATGAACCTACATACTAAAAGAGGTCTAGATACACTTCTTTCACAAATCTAAAACATCTTATATTTTAAAACAGAGGGAGTACTTCTGTTTTCCAATGGCAATACTTGACTATATACATTCTATTGGAGTATCTGGCTCATGCCAATTGCCACAGCTGAAATCTCACCCTTCTTATTTTCCTTTTTGATTTCTCTTGAGTTTACATGTATACCATCCCCATCAATGACCGTTGGTGAAAGCTGGTTTTATACAATGGAGCAACCGATTATTTTGATTTAGTTTCTTTAGCTGGCCTTCCGTTAGCACCAACACTTGGTCGCTGCTTGCCATGGAAGTGGTGCTGATTTTTCCTAGGAGTAGATTAAATATGTTGCATCTACTACATGACAGGGACGCAGAACCAGCACCAGCACCAGTATACTTGACTTGAGTGTATACTTTCTGAAGTTGCTAGGTCTTTGCAGTGCAGCCAGTGCCTCAGTTCTAAAGTTGTTCTTTGTTTGTCAGTTTCCAACAATGGTACATCAGATTTGTTAGTATGGAGGAGTATATGAGCTACGTATGTTAAGAGTGTAGGCCCAATGGTGGGTTTCTTGTCATGTGATTTAACAATTTGGTGTCTGATAGGCTAGAAGAAACTTTCATTGTGCTATTGGATTATGTGCCAAACTAGGATCATGTACTATTTTTTTTGAAAAAGAAAAGCTTTTGGAGTAGTAGAGATAATCTACTTGGGAGAATTTTATGTCAAGTTCAGAGTTTGGTTTATTGTTCCCACTTTTTACAGACTTTTATAGTGTGCTAGAATTTTTTCACTATGATTAATACTCTTTTTTCATAAATCTCTGGTCCATAAGTGAAATTTATACTCAGCAGTTTGCCTACTCGAGTGAACATTAGCGGAAAGCACGTCCAGCTAGATACACAATGCCCGCTCTGCTACGGGCTAGATGGGGATGGAGTTCACATATTCCTAAGGTGTAAACTGGTAAAACATGTGCGGAGGGACCTGAATCATGAAGATATATGATTGCAATTGCTGGATCTGGACTTTGCATGGATAAGCAGAACCTCATAGTTGTACTTCTATGGGACTGATGGAGAGTACAAAACAACGCAAATGCAGAATATTAGATGTTGTCTGCCGTGAATATTATATGGTTACTCCTATGCTTTCTTAGCCGTTTGTGATCTACAATTTTATGTCAGAGCACTGTAAACAAATGTTCAGTATTTATTTATTTCCATAGTCTATTTGTCAGCTGTTGTGTGTTTGATGAATACATAGACTGCTCATGATCAAGGAAATACATGTGAATTCACTAGCCCATTTTCTTTTTTGACAACCTCCACTGGTCCCGCTGTCATGGCATGGATATGCAACATTTGATATGAATTCACTTGGTCATTTTAATTTTTAATTTATTTTGTTGGTCATTTCTTTGTTGTTTCGCAGCAACGCGCGGGCATGCTGCTAGTTTTTAATAGTATAGATAAGGGCATCTCAAGTGGATGCTTACGGAGAGAAAACATCCATTGGCTGGTACGTTCCCCCCTCCTCAGAGCACTCATATAGTATTGCCACTTCAGTAAACTAATCATTTTTACCATCTAATATTATTAGTGGATGGTTCTAGGTACATACCACTAAGCATCTTTAACACTGTTTATGCATGGCTAGGTTTCAAAATCAGCATCAGAATGATAATATGCTAGGAGGCTATGACAATGGTAAAAATGAAGTGCCACGATTCGATTGTCTTCATAGTATGGTAGTATATTGTGATGGAAATAAGTAGCTGGCTAGATGATCTAACAATGGCTACAGTTCATTCGTTCATTCTAAACATACACATGAATAGAACTTGCCCCCAATCCAAGACAACAAAATCTGCAAGTACAATAAGACCCAACTAAAATGAAAAAAACTGAAAAAATGAGAACAGAACATAGTTGTGGAGAGCATACTTGGGGTTGGAATAGTAGGGAACTGAGGAACTACAGTTTCTGCTAATGGTCCCAGGTCAAATCCACTTACTCGCTTGCTCTTTAATACAATTGGTATTAGTAGTACCACTCAGAAAATTGCTCTTTAAAACTAACGAGGCAGCCAATTGTACGAATGAGTGGTACATGCGTAGTGACAGTTGAGAAACATGCTCATATTCGCACATTAATAATCTTAAAGATCATTTATTCGTACATGTTTGTGTTCCAATGATTGCCCGATTGTTAAGAGAAGCAAAGAGCAAACAAAAAATAGCATATCCCTGTAGCCATGAGCCCATTTATGTCCAGGCATTGTATTGTATTGGCAGTATAAAAAAATCTAGATACGTAAGGTAGAACGACCCAATGCAACCACAGATTCAAATATGCATTAACAATCAGATCACTACTACATATGTTGTACAAGAACATACCAACCCAGGCAGGGCATCACTACTACATATGAAACTTGCATGTCAATCAGATCATGCCAACCCAGGCAGGGCATCACTACTACATATGAAACTTGCATGTCAATCAGATCATGCCAACCCAGGCAGGGCATCACTACTCTCAATAGTTAACAAGCTTGGCTAAAGCTAGCACTAAAAGAAAAATTGCAGCGAGGAATATGGAGGAGTACATTTCAACTGCACAATACATTTCTAAGACTAATAACAGCATGGAACATCCACGTTATCTAGCAGAATTACTTCAGGATAAGCGTCTATTGTTAGTCTGTTACATTGTTGTCTATAAAATTCACAAAGATAATTAGCTATTGATTTAACATGGTCGGCTTGTAGCGGATACAGAGCGATGACAGCATGGATGGCATGGGTAGCGGGGTGGAGGCCAATGTAGGCAGAGCCCTGCTTGACGACCTCCATGTCGTACACCACCCAATAAGGCCAATTCATAGAAAAACATCAGTCTTAAGCATGTATAGAAAATGTTTGCAGGATATGTGGAGCAGATCAACCTACATTCCACAAAGTATTACACGCTTAATTTTTGAACACACACTGCATGAGACATGAATCGTTGGAATTAGCAGGAAATTTTTTCCTTCAACAGGGGAGGGGGTAATCAAACTTGCAGCTCAACAACGCACGTTTGAAGAATGGAGACCTCATATCCATACAAAAAATCTTACCAACAGTTAAAGCTGGTACAAACTCTACCATGATACAATAGTAGTTTAGATTATACTTGTGCAAGATAAAGATCAAGCATTGATGAACTGTTATGGCAGTATTCTACCGGTTCTCGATTACACTTATCCCATAATTAGATTATCTTAGTACATGAACAAATTCAAGGGGCAGGTTCACAGAAACTGCAGCATTTGTTACGGGCATATTGTAGCTATCCTAGACTCCTAGTCAATCAAAATCCCAAGAAATTAGTAATCAGTATTTCAAAGCAGTAAACAAAAGAAGAATTCACTGAAGTTCCACCTAGGCATTTTCCGCTGTCCATTTTGAAAAAAAGGGTCAAATTATTGGTGCTAACAAAATTTCCAGTGCAATAACACTACTGATCAACAACTAACAACAACAGAGACTGAAGATAATTGATGCTAACAAAAATTCCAGTGCAGTAACTCATCCCAAAATCAAGAGGGTAGAATGTTAGTTAACATGAGGACAATCAATTATTGTTGCATGAGTAGCAGTAAGTGATTTTCCCAACAACAAAATTATCACATGTTGACTAGATGGAGCTCAAATTTTACAACCTTCAAAATTAATCAATAAATAGTTCTCCGCTCAATCTTCCTATTTGCATCTAGGGGATATCAATGATTAATCAGTACTAGCAAGTAGCTAGGCAATAGCACATGGTATGTTAGAACAGGGTGCTACTTTGTTTTTGTGCTACATTGCAATTATTATTTACTTGAATCAACCATGGAAAAAACATGCTACTTTGTTTTTGTGCTACAACTACAATTATTAATTACCTAAATGACAATAGTGCATCGGTGCCTCCAACCCTAACAGCACAAGGTAACCACCCTAGGCACCAAACTACAATTCCCGAAGATTAGATTCCTACACAATGAACCTAAGTGGACGGACACATCGAGCCAAAGACAACAGAAATACGAGCAAAGGGGGAGAGGGCGAGGAGATGTACCTGCGTCTAGTCTGCGAGGCAGAGCGTGAGCGGAGATGGGGAGGGGCGCGTTGTAGATGAAGATCTGATACGAATCGTTGTTGACGTTGGTTGTTGGAGGTGATTGCCTGTGTAGAAGTATTCCCTGCACTCCCGTCGCCAACGCGGATCAGATCCGAGGGACGCGACGCCTGCGGCGGCCAGATCAGCCACCTGTAGGCCTTCATCAGCGTTGACGCGAGCTCACCCGCTCTGGCTAGTAGAGGGGCAGAGAGGAGGTCGAGCAAGGCTAGGGTTTGGCATTCGGGTGAGAGGAGGAGGCGGATACAGTACCTCGCACAGCAACATGAGGGGGTCAATTAGGACGGGAATGGATGCCCAACATAGGGTGGAAACCCCAAGCAACGGAGTAGGTGGAGGATAGTACCTCGCACAGGTTCTGGTTCCGGGCGGCGAGCCATCGGAGCTGGCAACTGTCGTGGACGGATGCTACCGCGGTAGTCGCCGGGGCGGCGCAGGGGGCGGTCCGCCTCGGTGGGGAGGCGGTAGATGCGGCGCTGCACTTCTCCATCATCTTCCTCCTCATGCTCGGGGCCGGCCGCCGCTTGGAACGCCGTCTCCGGGAGAGTGGCGGCAGTGGCGGTGGTGTCAGCAGTTCTGCTAACGAGCGCTCGTTGCTAGAGAGGAATTGGCGGCGGCGTCCGTGAGATAGGAGAAGTGGGGGAGTAATTAGGGTTGGGAGGAATTGGGTCGAGATCCTACGTGGAGTGGCGGTGGTGTCTGCGTTTCGGGAGTGGAGGCGAACATGCCATGTCATCGATCCGCACCGAAACTGGTCCGGATCACAATCTCGTCTATCCATTCTGCTTTAATCCAACGGCTCTCCTACACCTTAAATTTATTCAAGACTCTGAACTAATGTTATCTGCTCTATCACCATTTCGTGTTAAAAAACTACGACCTTTTTGATAAAATTGGCCGTAATTTTTTAAGATTTGGACCTTCGCAAATGCCTTATGACCAGCTGGTTTAAAATGGTCATAGATCTATGACCAAAAAATCCATGACCGTTAAGAAAAGGTCAATAGTGAGCATATTTCTTGTAGTGAGTTGTGTAGCAGCAAAGAGCATGGATCGACTCGCGGGGGAGGATGTACTCCCACTTATCTAGCAGCCGTGCGACCTCCAGCAAACGCCCTAGCGACCGAATAGTCACCGACATCAACAACTTCCCGTCCCCAAGGTCACAACAGCTTCAACCGCGGGTGGACAACCCCGTAGTCTCCACCAACGAGCTGCGTACAGTACACAACACGGTCACTGCTAATGGGCAGCCTATCGATGCGCGAACCACATCATCAACAACCAAACATGGCGAGCTCACCAGCCCCATGACTTGCGACACACCCTCTCCAACCGCGGCGACCGCGAGCTCGAGTCTAGAGGCTCCCTCAGCCGAATCGGACCCCAGTGCTTCGGACCAATGATCTGAGGCGAAAAGTACCCCTCCAACTTCAAGGGGACAAAGGAGATTGAGAAGTACGATCCCACACTCGACCCGGTAATGTGGATCGGTACGTACCTCATGGCGATGGGGATCATCAGTCACACAGACCTATTCGCTACCCGCTACCTCCCCCTCATGATGAAGGGAGCGACCTTCCAGTGGATCAACACCCTTCCCGAGAACAGCATCGACTCGTGGGAGGAGATGCGGGAAGCCTTCATCAAACACTTCGAGGGCTCCTACACACGCGCCACCACCATCGAGGACCTGGAGCGTAGCGTCTAGGGCCCCCACGAGTCGACTTGCCACTGGGTCTAGCACTAGAAGGACCTATGGATCAATGCTTTCGGCATTCACCTGGACAAAGCGATCCACTACTTCAAGAACGTCTAACGGTATGAACCTTTGGTCGCCAAGATCAAGAGGGTTTACAGGAAGCTCGACAACATCCCCTACCTACTTGAGATCTCCAAGCACTACGCTAAAGAGGACCCGAACCAGGACTCGGAGGATGAGTCGGGTGGAAGACGCTGACTCGGGGGCCATGATACCGGTAGGCATCACGAGCTACGCTACAACAACACCCGCCAAATGTGCAAGCGCCACGGCAACGGCAGGTCCGACTTCGTCGCCAACACCAGCTATGGGCAGCGCAACCCCAACAACTTTCTCCACGATGGAGGCCGCTACTACAGCAACAACACCGCGAGGCCGAAATTAAACCCCGTAGTGCTCATCAACAGACCCTGTGTCTACCACAGCAGGGAAGGGAAACCCGCCACCCATACCACCACCGACTGCCACTCTATGAAAGAGATCCAAAAGGCAAGGCGCGCTAGGGAGGGCCCCAATCATAAGCCACCAAGAGACAACGGTAATGCCGACGTGTTTGCCAATGCGGACGACTCACTACACACCTTCACCGGCATAGGCATGAAGAGCGAGAAGAAAGTGCTTTCCCACGCAGTCGCCGTCAACGCGGTGACACAAGTCGACATCCCGCGTTGGCTCAACTAGTCGGAGCACACTATCACCTAGAGTCGCGAGGACCACATGCCAAGGATCGAGTATCCAGGGCGAGTCACTCTGGTCGTCAAGCCCAAAGTGGTTGACTACTGGCTCCTAAAAACCCCGATGGGCGAGGGAAGATCCATCAAAATTATGTACCTGGACACCTTCAGGATGTTGCAGCTCCCACAGTCGATGGTCGAATCTACTCTCTGCACCTTCCACGGCATAGTCCCGGGTCGAAAAGAATATCCGATCGACAAGGTGATTCTGCCAGTCACCTTTGGCACACCATCCAACTTCCGGATGTAGTGAATTATCTTCGATCTAGTAAACTTCATAGCCCATACCACTGCATGCTAGGGTGATGGGCATTCGCCAAATTCATGGTGGCTCCCCACTATGCCTACAGAATGATTAAGCTACTAAGCCCACGTGGCATCATCACCGTACATGGCGACCCCGACTATTAGGGATATGCTAAATGGGTATCACCATTGCATGTCTCTAATCCGGCTAACCTGGGTGGCCCATAGTTGGTAGGAAGGCCTATGGCCTGCTGGGAGGCCCAGTTAGACGGATCCAGTAGGGAGGACAATGCCAAAAGAAGGAAGGCTACGGTGCAGTCACCGACCAACCCGGAGCCTTGGAGTACAAGACACGAAGACTAGTTAGTGTTAGTGTTAGTGTAGGACTTTGTAACCTTTCTGGCAAGGATCTTTTGTTGTAACCCTCGGTTCTGGCAACTTTATAAGCTGAGCATGTGGGAGACTTTAGGGCACAAGTTCATAGAACAACTCATATCACCTCGCATAGTGAACCGATCTCTCTAACTCGGTGTATTGCCATTATAGTGATTTATAGCAGGAGTAGGGTTCTGTCACCCTCATGGGACCTAAACCTGGATAAGCTGTGTTACATTGTATCCGCCAACTCACCGCCTTCCCCCGCCTCTCCAAACACGCTATGTGAGGACCCCTCCATGTCATACTCGTCGGCAATATTGTGACCGTTGGCGCCCACCATGGGGAAAGAGGTGCTTCGAGCTCTACACCAGGCCAGGTCCCATCTCTTCACAAGAATCAGCGACATTGTAGCCATTGGGCGTGTTCTCTTCTCTGGCAACGTTCCTATCACCCACCCGGATGAGTTCTGGATCTCGGTGAAGTCGAACCCCACCCGCTGCTCCATTGTTCCAATCAGGGACATTCATCTGTTCATCGATGAAACTGGCTTGGGATCACGCTACTAGGAAGTCAGACATGCGTCAAGGCCCGCACGGATTGCCTACGGGCAGGATATGTTCCCGAAGGATCGATCTTGGATATCTCTTTGGAGTTTGATGGCTTAGATCAGAACAAATCAAGGCCCACCCAAACCGCCCATGTGCAGGATATAGTGGTGGAAGACCAACGTAGATCCACTTGGCTCCCCCAAGTGTTAGAGAAGCAAAGGCCGCACTTTGTTGGCATCGTCAGCATCTTCAATCTGGCTCATTGCATCCAAAGGTCAAAGGAATCCCCATGTGAGTACCTCACCAGATGGTAAAGGGTGAGGGCCTCCTTGGAGGGAAATCGCATTCATGATGTAGCATGGCGTGAGTTGCACCACCACATCCACTGGGGTGTGTGTGGTCATGTGGATCAATGTGGTTTGGAAAATAACACATGCAATGCAACTCCATGTGTCATACCATGGTCAGAAAGCCCAAAGAACACAAAGGGATTCAACTGCCACATGCAATGGTGCACCAGTATGGCATGGGTTGCATCACCACATCCACTGGGGGTGTGTGGTCATGTAGATCAATGTGGTCTGGAAAAGAACACATGCAATGCAATTCCATGTGTCAAACCATTGTAAAAGAGCCCAAAGAACACAGAGGGATGCATCTGCCACATGCAATGGTGCACCAACATGGCATGGGTTGCACCACCAGATCTACTAGGGTGTGTGTGGTCATGTGGATCAATGTGGTTTGGAAAAGAACACATACAATGCAACTCCATGTGTCAAACCATGGTCAGAAATCCCAAACAATATAGAGGGATGCAACTGCCCACATGCAATGGTGCACCAGCATGGCATGGGTTGCACCACCACATCCACTGGCGTGTGTGTGGTCATGTGGATCAATCTGGTTTGGAAAATAACACATGCAATGCAACTCCATGTGCCAGACTATGGTCAGAAATCCCAAAGAACACAGTGGGATGCAACTGCCACATGCAATGGTGCACCAGCATGGCATGGGTTGCATCACCACATCCGCTGAGTGTGTGGTGATGCATGTAAAATGTATACATGAAGTTTGTAGTTTGTTATCATGTTTTCCCACATATTTGCATCATATATAATGTTATATGCATCACCACGCACTCCCAAAAGTTATATTCCTGTTTTATATTGATTTTTGGGGATTTACCAATGATCCCTTTATTTTGGCTATAACCCGGCTAGGAAGAAAAACCCTGTTTTCAATGTTTTTGATGTTTCAGGACCTATACAAAGTCATATGGACCTGCACTTTTGGGAATGCCAATATTTATCCACAGGAAGCATCTGGAGCACAAGAATCCAACTAGGAGGTCTAGAAGGGTCAAACGAGCCCTGGAGGCATTCCCAGCCTAGGTGGGCGCGCCACCCATGCTCATTTCCTCCTCGGTCATCCGATTTCCTCGATTCTTTCGCCAACGGAGTTATCTTGACCTAAAAATCCCTATATAAGGACCCCCTAGGCATCCTTAGAATAGAAGCCACCAGAGATGAAAACACCACCAAACAGAGTTAGATCGAGCAAAGATTATAGGGCAAAACTCCGCCGGAGCCACCTCCGGGGAGATCTCGACCCTCTCCAATATCTCCAGCATCATCAGGATGATGAAGAGGGAGATGTCCACCTCCGGGCTATGGGTTTGTGGTAGTAGCTTGATCTATTTATCTCTTGTTCTCCATAGATCTAGTACCATATGAGCTGGCCAACATGATTATGGTCATATTTGTAATTCCTATATGGTGGATCTTTGTCCTACGATATGATATTTGAGATTGGAATCTATTTTGTGTAAGATGTTTTAATATATGCATATCATGCACTCCATTCTTCATTGCTTGTTTTGATCCAAATTGTATGCAAGAACTTGTATGGGGAGAAGTGTGTGTTAGATGGAGTAGCATGGTGGTAGATATTGAATTGTGACACATAATATTCAAGACCTACTTTGGTTTTTACCTTTATTTTGCTGCCTCACTAGGGATAAAGTGAAATCATGTGCTATAGTTATCACGTGATAGGTGATGACCTTGTTAGATCAAGGTAGCATATTTTATTTCAAACATCATATAATATTGCTTAAAGCTATACTCGGATTTGTTCTTAAATCAAGATTGCATGGAGATTTCCCTTTCTTGAGGATTATAGGAGAGAGATGTATTCCATCTCAATATTAGAATGGGACGCCCATATTTATTCCTTTTATCAAGAACATATAGAATTTCCATGAATCTTTATCATTGATGAATTGTTTTGTGATCACTACAACTTAAAAAGAGAGTAGACAACTGAACCCATGAACCCTGGTCTGATTTTTATCATAAGAAACACCTTTCCATTGCATCTACTATCATTTATATTTTGTCAATTTAATATTTCAAAAATACAAAAATACTTTCCTTATTTGCAATCACTCATAAAAACCCTAAAATAACTTTATCTTCACATATATCATCTAGTTTGCATCATTGTTCAAAAAATCGTCCGAATCAACGATTAATAGGCCGATTAATCGCTACTAGGAACCTAACCGTGTCGATTGCCACTAATCGGCTGTGTTAATCCTTTAGCCCGACTAATAGTTCTGACAGGCCGATTACTAAGTATATTCCCGATTAACTACTACACTTGGTCAAAAAAGATGCAAATTTTTCAAGGCATATCTCCCGTCCAACCGCTAACCCATCCAACTGAAGTAGGTTTTGTGAAGCTCCCTCTCGATTCCCGCTGTCACCAACCAATACCCTGGGTATGTGGTGGGAGAATAGGAACTTTAGAGGTCGGGTGAGGATAAACGGAAGGAGGGCACATGGTACCAGAGCTGGTGGATCCTGAGTCGCTCGTGAAATTGGAGATTAGGTCACAAAGGAGAAGCGTATGTGTTTAATGGGCTTTTGGGCTCTAGATAAGTAGGGCAGGGGGACATAACTATTTTTTTTATTATATACATGTATTTTAGGTGCTAATTTGTGTAGGTTACACCGATTAATAGCGGCCGATTAAATCAGTTAATCATCTGAATTCCGATTAGTCGCTACTCCCAAGCCGACTGAGCAGTTAACGATTACCGATTTCCTCACCATTGGTTTGCATTACTTTACTTTTTTTACTACAGTTTATTTCATATTTTATTTCATATTACTAATACGAAACCTTGTGCTTGACAACCACATGGTGGAGTTGGGGACACAAGACAAATTATTTTCCTTACTTGCAATGCAACTCCATGTGACAGACCATGGTCAAAAAGCCCAAAGAACACAAGGGGATGCAACTGCCACATGCAATGGTGCACGAGCATGGCATGGGTTGCACCAGCACAACCACTCGGGTGTATGTGGTCATGTGGATCAATGTGGTTTGGAAAATAACACATGCAATGCAACTCCATGTGTTAGGCCATGGTCAGAAAGCCCAAAGAACACATTGGGGTGCAATTTCCCACATGCAATGGTGCACGAGCATGGCATGGGTTGCACCACCACATCCACTGGGGTGTGTGTGGTGATGTGGATCAATGTGCTTTGGAAAAGAACACATGCAATGCAAGTCCATGTGTCATACTATGGTAAAAAAAGCCCAAAGAACACAGAGGGATGCAACTGCCCACATGCAATGGTGCACCAACATGGTATGGGTTGCACCACCATATCCACTAGGGTGTATGTGGTCATGTGAATCAATGTGGTTTGGAAAAGAACACATGCAGTTCTGCTCCATGTTTAAGACCATGGTCAGAAAGCCCAAAGAACACAGAGGGATGTAACTACCCACATGCAATGGTGCACCAGCATGGCATGGGTTACACCACCACATCCACTCGGGTGTGAGTAGTCATGTGGATCAATGTGCTTTGGAAAAGAACACATGCAATGCAACTCCATGTGTCAGACCATGGTCAGAAAGCGCAAAGAACACAAAGGAATGCAACTTCCACATGCAATGTTGCACCAGCATGTTATGGGTTGCACCACCACATCCACTAGGGCGTGTCTGGTCATGTGGATCAATGTGGTTTGGAAAGAAACACATGCAATACAACTACATGTGTCACAAGATGGTCAGAAAGCCCAAAGAACATAGAGGGATGCAACTGCTACATGTAATGGTGCACCAACATGGCCTGGGTTGCACCAACACATCCACTTGGGTGTGTGTGGTCATGTGAATCAATGTGGTTTGGAAAAGAACACATGTGTGGTGCCCCGCTAAAACCACTACTAGAAAATCGCTGTGTTTTTGTGCATTGCATCATCATGACCGCATGCTCATGTCATCATGCCACATTGCATTTGAGCATCGTCATGTCATCCTGCATTTTTGTTTGTTTAAAACTATTTTCTAAAAGCCTAGTTTTGTTTTCTAAATATCCCGTGTCTTAATTTCAAATAAAAACTCCGGTCTTTTCAGGGCCTTTTATTTGTCTAAAAACTATTTATAAAAGCCTCTCTAAAAATAAAAATCTTTTTAGGGGGAGGCAGCCGGCCAGGCCAAAAGGCCCAGCCAGCCGGCCTACAACCCCAGCCCATCTATCTAGACAAACCCTAGCCACCTACCCCTACCCTAACCACCCAGCCGCCACCCCTCCATCCCACCCCACACACGCACCCGACCCGCTCCTGCACGCACCGCACAGCCGCCACACCTCTGCTTGACACGCTGCAACGCAGCACTCAACCGCCTACACCCTGGCCCCACCCCGGACGCAAGCCCATGTACGCCTCCACCACCCACCGACACGCCCCGCTTCCCCTGTCCACGCACGCAAACCGCCCCGCGCGAGCGTCGGCGTCACACGCTCCCAGCCACCTACCCACCACACGCCTTCTCCCCGCCCGACCAAATCCCCCTGGGGCCCGATCCCCAGGCCCCGTGTCACCTATCCCCCCAGGCCCACGCACCAGCCTGTCCCCGAACCCACACGCGTCCGCCTCCTCCTTCTTTCCCCCCTCGTGTTCTCCGCCCGCGCGTCCGCGCCCCGAGCCGTGCCCGACCCCGCCGCCGGCCTTCCCCAGGCCCTCCTCGCCACCTACCTAGACGCCTTCCACGCCCCCGCCAGCAGCCGCGGGCCCCCGCCTCGCCGGTCGCCCTCCACCCCGGTGCCGTCTCCTCCCTCCACCTCGGGCCCCGCCTCGGCCGCCTCCCGCCCGGAGCTCCCCGCCTCGCGCCTCCTCCCTGCCAACAAGGCCTAGGCCCCGTGCGCCCGTGGACCCTGCTGCCCTGCCGCCGGAGGTCCTCCCTGCGACCTCCACCTCTGCAGGCCACCCCGCGCCCTGGTGTCGCCGCCGCCTGCGCACCTCGGCCCGTGAGCACGCGCCTGCCGCCGCTCGTCCCAAGCCGGAGCTCCCTCGCTACGGCACCCCTGTGAGCAGTGCTCTGCCTCCCGCCGCCGACCACACCTCATTGTCCGTCGAGGCCCGACGTCGCCTGCGCGGTTCCTCTCCACCGCCAGGGCCACCATCAGCCGCCGCCTCGCGTCCTCTGCCCCAGTAGCGGCCTTTCATGCCGGCCTCACCGTCCCTCCTCCAGCATGCTGCGGCCCAGGACGTCTCCAGTCGTCCTCCTCCACAAGGTCTCCCCGCGAGCACGCGACCTCTCCACCCAAGATCCTCCTCGCCCAACCCTAGGCGTGTGCATGACCCGACCAGGTCTCTGCAGTCTGAAGTGTCTATGCTCCCTAGGTGGATATGATATTTTGGTGATGCAATTTTGGAGTGTTGTTGAAGAGGATTGGACCCGACGATGTGGTGGTGATGATTTAGTGTATGTTTGGTTTGGGGCGGATGTGAAGACCATATGGTTGTTGCCACCTTTGGTTTTCTTGTCCTCACCACCAACTTCGCCACCGCGCGTTGCCCCTGTCGACAAGATCTTCGCAGATGACCAAGACTCAGACATCGAGAACCACACAACCCGAAGACCGAACCCCATGGAACGACAAGATCTCCATCCCGGACTCCAAGGACTCCCTCACGGATCACCGAGATCCCCATCATGGATCCGATGGCCGAGACCCTGAAGACCGAGCCTCGGCGTGCCAAGTTCTTCCTCTTGGATCCGAAGCCCCGACCCGAAGACCGATCCCGTCGAACCCGAACCCCGGAACCCAAGATCTTCCGAACCCAGATGTGTGCCCTAAGCCCCTAATTTTATAATATGACATATACCTGTCGCATAATTAAATCATCATGCTTGCATACATGTCATCTGGTGGGTTGGGTTAAATAGTCGATTCACCTAAATTAAATATGGAGTACCTATGCGGAATATCTTTGTCTTATTCCAGACTCCATTTAAATTTGTGTAGCAAACCGATGCCATGTTTTGCGTTGTTAACACAACATTTAAATTGCGGGGTAGCTAAACAACATGAACCATCTAATTAATTATCGGGACCCCGGTTCCGCTTAATATTGCCTAATTGCACTACATCTGTGCCATGTCATGCATCATATCATAAGCATGCCGGATCTTCTGCCATAGTATTAAATATTGCATCCGGTGTTTCTTCTAGTGTTTGCTTCTTCGCGGATTAGGCCGATGAGTTGATGCGAGTGCCGACAAGTTCTCCGGATAATGAACCTTCGGCAGTGTTTCCTAGCGAGCATCTCTCCCCCTTCTACCTATTTTGCATTTATAGTCTTTATTTCCTCCTGTTGTTCTGTTGCTATCCGTGTCGCGATGCTTTAGTTTCCGTACACCAGTTATATCCCGTGCAACCTCTATATTGCCTTGGACACCTCCTATTACCTGTGTTTGGTAGATAGCTGGCCTTGCGAGTCGTAGTTGCTTGCTCAGGTGCGATCTCGTGTTGTCGAGTACCACAGTTGTTGGTATGCTGGCAGATGTTTATGGTGGAGATGCTTATTGGTGGAGATGATCATGACTTTAAATACAAATATTAAATTGCTAGATATAACTAATGCAGAGGCATCGGTGGGCAGGTTCTTCCATGCTCACTTGTGTCCCGTAGGACCCCGAGTAGTTGATACCTGTTCCTTGACTATTCGCACTATCCACATACGAGAGACTCTATGAATCCCCCTTAGCTAGATCTTGATTCATTTCTTATTTCTTAGGGCCACAAACTAGTTTGGGGCTTTATTACTATCCTGTACGTATGCCATGCTTTACTGCTTTATTTACGATTGTGCGTGGAGCACCTGTACTGTTTAGGATCGTGACACGTTTTCGCTGTATCGACAAGCCCAGTCACACTTTTGGGTTCCCAGTCGTTTACAACCGTCCACACAAACCTTGGGTCCGTCTCGGAGCCGGCCAACTTCGTTGCGGGTAGCTTAATGGGGTGGCCCCCTGAAATAATTTATGAATCTTGTGATTGCTTTGTCGTGAAAGCCTCGTTGGGTTTTGAGTTGGTTTTTCCGAGGTCGATCGTGTGTGTGTTGCTATTTGTGCACCCCCTGCAGGGTAAATCTTTCTGAAAGCCATGTCCGTGGTTATGGATTACTTGGAGCACCGTATCTTGATCATAGACAAGCATAACTAAAGTAGTGCTATAAACTTGACTTAATATATGACTAGTAATCAGATTCAACTATCACGGAATGGATATTAAAATGCCAACAACTGGTGGATCTGGGGTTGTTTCGTGTCATGCTGTACCTGCCTAGTAAGTATTGCAACTCCAATGGAATGTGATAAAAGTGCCAACAACTGTTGGGTTTTGGGATTCCTCAGGACAATTATATCTGACTAGTAAATGTTCCAACTACAACGGAATGGTGATTAAAACTGCCCACTACTTATGCTATCAGGATGACTCATGCTATCTATATCTGACTAGTAAGTGCTTCAACTATAATCGAATTAATAAAACTGCTAACTGTGTGAGTTCCTCGGTTTGACTTCCTCGTTTGGTCTCGAGGGGGAATACCAGGATGGGTATGTTTGGTGTTACTATCAGGTTGGATCCGGATAGGTCTTTCTTATCCCTCTCCAATAGCCGCCAGTTTTATTGAGTCTCTATAGGTTGTTTAGTGCTGCTGCGCTACCGCTTCAGTCCACCATACCTATGTAGGCGAGAGCCGCCGAATTCTAGCCTCGCCGTGTACTGGCCTTAGTACTGACGCTCCTCCTTTTCGTTTGCCCTTTGCCGGCACCCCTTTTGTTTTAGCAGGTTTGAGATCGACGTCGTTAGCAGGGTTACCCTTCCGGCTTGGCCTAGGCAGGGTTATGGACGCCATTGGTTATTCTTCAGGGCTCTTAGCCCCATTTGTATCTTGTCCGTAGTCGGACGCTCTATTGTTTTCAAGGTGATTTAGATCTTGGTATGGTATATCTGTATTCTTGACTCGTTGAGTCGCTGTTGTATATACATCTATTCTATGGGTCCCATCGAGGACTGTTGTGTAATGGTATTACTTCGTTTTCCACCTGCACGAAAGTGCCTGGTGGGCGTCCTTGAATCGTTTCTATGCGGGTTTGGCGGAAAGGGCTAAAACTTGCATAGGGCCGATTCGAGGGTGTTACAGAGTGGTATTAGAGCTCAGCAGTTACGATACCCCACTTGTCCAGCCTGTAGTATAACCTAGCTAACGGCCGATGTAGAGTGTCAAAACTATTTTGGAAAATCGGTTGGATAGATCTGACTAGGCCTGCTTTTACTCCTTACCCTCTGCTATTCTCCTCCTACCTCTGCGTGTTCTGAATCTACTCTCTTATATTTTCTTCGAGTCCAGGAATTCTCGTGGTTGGGTTTCTATCGTACCTTCAGGGTTTCGCTTCCTCCCTTTAAATGGTGGTTCTACAATCATCAATCTGCTTCTCGGCTATTGTACCTTCATCCAATCTTTTGTCCTTGAACTCTTTATCCGTATGTGCCCCTTGACAGATATCTGTATCGTTGAAAAGCATATGAGAAGGATGAGCATTGGTGAAGTTGGAGTATACCTTGAGCATGTGTTGTTCATGCCAATGGAACCATCGCAAAACCTGATCATTGTGTCTTTTCATACGATGTTTCTTTGTATCTTCTGGTGGTCCCCAATGCGACGACATCATCTACGCTAGATCCGATGAAGATCCTGCATCACCCCTCTTGTTCCGAACAGCGCTTGTGAAGATCTTCAGTCTAAATCCCGAGAGTTGGTTGCACGATTCTGCGATTCATTTACAGAAGGATGCTTTGAGTACGGGATGGACTGATCACCCTACCCGCCTCTCACTGTGCACTTTTGTACATCGAATCGATGGATCAAGCAATTTTACTCCGTCCACGGAAGCTAGAGGTGGCTTTATTTGTTGATACCTTTACCTTCCTCCTTTGTTTATCCGAAGTGTTCTCTCGATGGATGGGATCAAGGACCTCTTGTTAGTGGTGTCGCGAGGATCTACCCGAAGCGAGAAGATTCTGATCGTCGGCCTTCTTCCCGGTACCATGAGGCGGATCTCGAGGGCGAGATCCCTTGTTAGTGGTGTCGAATTGTGGCGCCCCGCTAAAACCACTACTAGAAAATCGCTGTGTTTTTGTGCATTGCATCATCATGACCGCATGCTCATGTCATCATGCCACATTGCATTTGAGCATCGTCATGCCATCCTGCATTTTTGTTTGTTTAAAACTATTTTCTAAAAGCCTAGTTTTGTTTTCTAAATATCCCGTGTCTTAATATCAAATAAAAACTCTGGTCTTTTCAGGGCCTTTTATTTGTCTAAAAACTATTTATAAAAGCCTCTCTAAAAATAAAAATCTTTTTAGGGGGAGGCAGCTGGCCAGGCCAAAAGGCCCAGCCAGCCGGCCTACAACCCGAGCCCATCTATCTAGACAAACCCTAGCCACCTACCCGTACCCTAACCACCCAGCCGCCACCCCTCCATCCCACCCCATGCACGCACCCGACCCACTCCTGCACGCACCGCACAGCCGCCGCACCTCTGCTTGACACGCTGCAACACAACACTCAACCGCCTGCACCCTGGCCCCACCCCGGACGCAAGCCCGCGTACGCCTCCACCACCCACCGATGCGCCCCGCTTCCCTTGTCCGCGCACACAAACCGCCCCGCGTGAGCGTCGGCGTCGCACGCTCCCAGCCACCTACCCACCACACGCCTTCTCCCTGCCCGACCAAATCCCCCTGGGGCCCGATCCCCAGGCCCTGTGTCACTTATCCCCCAGGCCCACGCACCTGCCTATCCCCGAACCCACACGCGTCCGCCTCCTCATTCTTTCCCCACCTCGTGTTCTCCGCCCGCGCGTCCGCTCCCCTGAGCCGTGCTCGACCCAGCCGCCGGCCTTCCCCAGGCCCTCCTCGCCACCTACCCCGCCGCCTTCCACGCCCCCCGCCAGCAGCCGTGGGCCCCCGCCTCGCCGGTCGCCCTTCACCCCGGTGTCGTCTCCTCGCTCCGCCTCGGGCCCCGCCCGGAGCTCCTGGCCTCGCGCCTCCTTCCCGCCAACAAGGCCTAGGCTCCGCGCGCCCGTGGACCCTGCTGCCCTGCCGTCGGAGGTCCTTCCTGCGACCTCCACCTCTGCAGGCCACCCCGCGCCCCGGTGTCGCCGCCGCCTGCGCACCTCGGCCCGCGAGCACGCGCCTGCCGCCGCTCGTCCTGAGCCGGAGCTCCCTCGCTGCGGCACCCCCGTGAGCAGCGCTCTGCCTCTCGCCGCCGACCACACCTCATCGTCCATCGAGGCCCGTCGTCGCCTGCGCGGTTCCTCTCCACCGCCAGGGCCACCATCAGCCGCCGCCTCGCGTCCTCTGCCCCAGCAACGGCCCTTCACGCCGGCCTCACCGTCCCTCCTCCAGCATGCCGTGGCCCAGGACGTCTCCAGTCGTCCTCCTCCACAAGGTCTCCCCGCGAGCACGTGACCTCTCCACCCAAGATCCTCCTCGCCCAACCCTAGGCGTGTGCATGACCCGACCAGGTCTCTACAGTCTGAAGTGTCTATGCTCCCTAGGTGGATATGATATTTTGGTGATGCAATTTTGGAGCGTTGTTGAAGAGGATTGGACCCGAAGATATGGTGGTGATGATTTAGTGTATGTTTGGTTTGGGGCGGATGTGAAGACCATATGGTTGTTACCACATTTGGTTTCTTGTACTCACCACCAAGTTCGCCACCGCGCATTGCCCCTGTCGACAAGATCTTCGCAGATGACCAAGACTCAGACATCAAGAACCACACAACCCGAAGACCGAACCCCATGGAACGACAAGATCTCCATCCCGGACTCCAAGGACTGCCTTACGGATCACCGAGATCCCCATCATGGATCCGATGGCCGAGACCCTGAAGACCGAGCCTCAGCATGCCAAGTTCTTCCTCTCGGATCTGAAGCCCACACCCGAAGGCCGATCCCGTCGAACCAGAACCCCCGGAACCCAAGATCTTCCGAACCCAGATGTGTGCCCTAAGCCCCTAATTTTATAATATGACATATACCTGTCGCATAATTAAATCATCATGCTTGCATACATGTCATCTGGTGGGTTGGGTTAAATAGTCGATTCACCTAAATTAAATATGGAGTACCTATGCGGAATATCTTTGTCTTATTCCAGACTCCTTTTGAATTTGTGTAGCAAACCGATGCCATGTTTTGCGTTGTTAACACAACATTTAAATTACGGGGTAGCTAAACAACATGAACCATCTAATTAATTATCAGGACCCCGGTTCCGCTTAATATTGCCTAATTGCACTGCATTTGTGCCATGTCATGCATCATATCATAAGCATGCGGAATCTTCTACCGTAGTATTAAATATTGCATGCGGTGTTTCTTCTAGTGTTTGCTTCTTCGCGGGTTAGGCCGATGAGTGGATGCGAGTGTCGACAAGTTCTCCGGATAATGAACCTTCGGCAGTGTTTCCCAGGCGAGCATCTCTCCCCCTTCTACCTATTTTGCATTTATAGTCTTTATTTCCTCATGTTGTTCTGTTGCTATCCGTGTCACGATGCTTTAGTTTCCGTACACCAGTTATATCCCGTGCAGCCTCTGTATTGCCTTGGACACCTCCTATTACCTATGTTTGGTAGATAGCTGGCCTTGCGAGTCGTAGTTGCTTGCTCAGGTGCGATCTCGTGTTGTCGAGTACCACAGTTGTTGTTATGCTGGCAGATGTTTATGGTGGAGATGCTTATTGGTGGAGATGATCATGACTTTAAATACAACTATTAAGTTGTTAGATATAACTAATGCAGAGGCATCGGTGGGCAATAGATATTATTTGGTTCTTCCACGCTCACTTGTGTCCCGTAGGACCCCGAGTACTTGATACCTATTCCTTGACTATTTGCACTATCCACATACGGGAGACTCTATGAATCCCCCTTAGCCAGAGCTTGATTCATTTCTTATTTCTTGGGGCCACAAACTAGTTTGGGGCTTTATTACTATCCTGTACTTATGCCATGCTTTACTGCTTTATTTACGATTGTGCGTGGAGCACCTGTACTGTTTAGGACCGTGACACGTTTTCGCTGTATCGACAAACCCAGTCACACTTTCGGGTTCCCAGTCATTTACAGCCGTCCACACAAACCTTGGGTCCGTCTCGGAGCCGGCCAACTTCGTTGCGGGTAGCTTAATGGGGTGCCCCCCTGAAATAATTTATGAATCCTGTGATTGCTTTGTCGTGAAAGCCTCGTTGGGTTTTGAGTTGGTTTTTCCGAGGTCGATCGTGTGTGTGTTGCTATTTGTGCACCCCTGTAGGGTAAATCTTTCTGAAAGCCGTGTCCGTGGTTATGGACGACTTGGAGCATAGTATCTCGATCATAGACAAGCATAACTAAAGTAGTGCTATAAACTTGACTTAATATATGACTAGTAATCAGATTCAACTATCACGGAATGGATATTAAAATGCCAACAAATGGTGGATCTGGGGTTGTTTCGTGTCATGCTGTACCTGCCTAATAAGTATTGCAACTCCAATGGAATGTGATAAAAGTGCCAACAACTGTTGGGTTTTGGGATTCCTCAGGACAATTATATCTGACTAGTAAATGTTCCAACTACAACGGAATGGTGATTAAAACTGCCCACTACTTATGCTATCAGGATGACTCATGCTATCTATATCTGACTAGTAAGTGCTTCAACTATAATCGAATTAATAAAACTGCCAACTGTGTGAGTTCCTCGGTTTGACTTCCTCGTTTGGTCTCGAGGGGGAATACCAGGATGGGTATGTTTGGTGTTACTATCAAGTTGGATCCGGATAGGTCTTTCTTATCCCTCTCTAATAGCCGCCAGTTTTACGGAGTCTCTATAGGTTGTTTAGTGCTGCTACGCTGCCGCTTTAGTCCACCATACCTATGTAAGCGAGAGCCGCCGAATTCTAGCCTCGCCGTGTACTGGCCTCAGTACTGACGCTCCTCTTTTTCCTTTGCCCTTTGTCGGCACCCCTTTTGTTTTAGCAGGTTTGAGATCGACGTCGTTAGCAGGGTTACCCTTCCGGCTTGGCCTGGGCAGGGTTATGGACGCCATTGGTTATTCTTCAGGGCTCTTAGCCCCATTTGTATCTTGTCCATAGTCGGACGCTCTATCGTTTTCAAGGTGATTTGGATCTTGGTATGGTATATCTGTATTCTTGACTCGTTGAGTCGCTGTTGTATATATATCTGTTCTGTGGGTCCCATCAACGACTGTTGTGTAATGGTATTACTTCGTTTTCCACCTGCACGAAAGTGCCTGGTGGGCATCCTTGAATTGTTTCTATGCGGGTTTGGCGGAAAGGGATAAAACTTGCATAGGGCCGATTCGAGGGTGTTACAACATGTAATGCAACTCCATGTGTTAGACCATGGTCAAAAAGCCCAAAGAACATAGAGGGATGCAACTACCCACATGCACTGGTGCGCCATCATGGCATGGGCTGCACCACCACATCCACTGGGGTGTGTGCGGTCATATGGATCAATGTGGTTTGGAAAATAAAAACATGCAATGAAACTCCATGTGTCAGACCATGGTCAAAAAGCCCAAAGAACATGAGGGATGCAACTACCCACAATTAATGGTGCACCAACATGTCATGGGTTGCACCACCACATCCACTGCGGTGTGTGTGGTCATGTGGATCAATGTGGTTTGGAAAAGAACACATGGAATGCAACTCCATATGTCAGACCATGGTGGGAAAGCCCAAAGAACACCGAGGGATGCAACTGGCCACATGCAATGGTGCACCAACATGGCATGGGTTACACCACAACATCCACTCGGTTGTGAGTGGTCATGTGGATCAATGTGGCTTGGAAAAGAACCCATGCAATGCAACTCCATGTATCAGACCATGGTTAGAAAGCCCAAAGAACAAAGAGGGATGCAAATGCCCACATGCAATGGTGCACGAGCATGGCATGGGTTGCACACCACATCCACTGGGTGTGTGGTCATGAGGAACCATGTGGTTTGGAAAAGAACACATGCAATGCAACTCCATGTGTCAAACTATGATTAGAAAGCCCAAAGAACATAGAGGGATGCAAATGCCCACATTCAATGGTGCACCAGCATGGTATGGGTTGCACCACCATATCCAATAGGCTGTATGTGGTCATGTGAATCAATGTGGTTTGGAAAAGAACACATGCAATGCTGCTCCATGTTTAAGACCATGGTTAGAAATCCTAAATAACACAAAGGGATGCAACTACCCACATGAAATGGTGCACCAACATGGCATGGGTTGCACCACCACATCCTCTCGGGTGTATGTGGTCATGTGGATCAATGTGGTTTGGAAACCAACACATGCAATATAACTATATGTGTCAGAACATGGTCAGAAAGCCCAAAGAACATACAGGAATGCAACTACTACATGCAATGGTGCACGAGCATGGCATGGGGTGCACCACCACATCCATTGGGGTGTGTGTGGTGATGTGGATCAATGTGATTTGGAAAACAACACATGCAATGCAACTCCATGTGTCATACTATGGTCAAAAAGCCCAAAGAACACAGAGGGATGCAACTGCCCACATGCAATGGTGCACCAACATGGTATGGGTTGCACCACCATAACCACTAGGGTGTATGTGGTCATGTGAATCAATATGGTTTGGAAAAGAACACATGCAATTCTGCTCCATGTTTAAGACCATGGTTAGAAAGCCCAAAGAATACAAAGGGATGTAACTACCCACATGCAATGGTGCACCAGCATGGCATGGGTTACACCACCACATCCACTCAGGTGTGAGTGGTCATGTGGATCAATGTGCTTTGGAAAAGAACACATGCAATGCAACTTCATGTGTCAGACCATGGTCAGAAAGCCCAAAGAACACAGAGGAATGCAACTGCCACATGCAATGTTGCACCAGCATGGCATGGGTTGCAGCACCACATACACTAGGCGTGTGTGATCATGTGGATCAATGTGGTTTGAAAGGAACACATTCAATACAACTACATGTGTCACAAGATGGTCAGAAAGCCCAAAGAACATAGAGGGATGCAACTGCTACATGCAATGGTGCACCGGCATGGCATGGGTGCACCACCACATCCACTTGGGTGTGTGTGGTCATGTGCATCAATGTGGTTTGAAAAAGAACACATGCAATGCAACTCCATGTGTTAGACCATGGTCAGAAAGCCCAAAGAACATAGAGGGATGCAACTACCCACATGCACTAGTGCGCCAGCATGGAATGGGCTGCACCACCACATCCACTAGGGTGTGTGCGGTCATATGGATCAATGCGGTTTAAAAAGAACACATGCAATGCAACTCCATGTGTCAGACCATGGTCAGAAAGCCCAAAGAACACATAGAGATGCAACTACCCACGTGCAATGGTGCACCAGCATGGCATGGGTTACACCACCACATCCACTTCGGTGTGTGTGGTCATGTGGATCAATGTGGTTGGGAAAAGAACACATGCAATGCAACTCCATGTGTCAGACCATGGTCAGAAAGCCAACACAAAGGGATGCAACTGGCCACATGCAATGGTGCACCAGCATGGCATGGGTTACACCACCACATCCACTCGTTTGTGAATGGTCATGTGGATCAATGTGGCTTGGAAAAGAACACATGCAATGCAACTCCATGTATCTGTCCATGGTCAGAAAGCCTAAAGAACACAGAGGGATGCAATTGCCCACATGCAATGGTGCATGAGCATGGCATGGGTTGCACCACCACATCCACTAGGGTGTGTGTGGTCATGTGGATCAATGTGGTTTGGAAAAGAACACATGCAACGCAACTCCATGTGTCAGACTATGGTCAGAAATCCCAAAGAACATAGAGGGATGCAACTGCCCACATGCATGGTGCACCAGCATGGTATGGGTTGCACGACCAAATCCACTAGGGTGTATGTGGTAATGTGAATCAATGTGGTTTGGGAAAGAACACATGCAATTCTACTCCATGTTTAAGACCATGGTCAGAAAGCCTAAAGAACATAGAGGGATGCAACTACCCACATGCAATGGTGCACCAGAATGGCATGGGTTACACCACCACATGCACTCGGGTGTGAGTGGTCATGTGGATCAATGTGGTTTGGAAAAGAACACATGCAATGCAACTCCATGAGTTAGACCATGGTCAGAAAGCACAAAGAACATAGAGGAATGCAGCTGCCACATGCAATGTTGTACCAGCATGGCATGGGTTGCACCACCACATCGACTAGGGTATGTGGTGTCATGTGGATCTATGTGGTTTGGAAAAGAACACATGCAATACAACTCCATGTGTTAGACCATGGTAAGAAAGCCCAAAGAACATATAGGGATGCAACTACCCACATGCAATGGTGCACCAGCATGGCATGGGCGGCACCACCACATCCACTGGGGTGTGTGCGGTCATATTGATCAATGTGGTTTGGAAAAGAACACATGCAATGCAACTCCATGTGTCAGACCATGGTCAGAAAGCCCAAAGAACATAGAGGGATGCAACTACCCACAATTAATGGTGCACTGATGACCCACAAGTATAGGGGGTGTATCGCAGTATTTTCAAGGGAAGTGAAACCCAATTTATTGATTCGACACAAGGGGAGCCAAAGAATATTTATAAGCCTTAACAACTGAGTTGTCAATTCAGCTGCACCTAGAAACAATCTTGCTCACAGCAGTTTATCAGTAGCAACAGTTTTGTAGTAGGAATAGCAAAGTAACAGCAGTAGAAAAGTAAAGACAGTAGTAACAATAGCAGTAAATAGTGGGATTCGAGTGCGGTAGGCATAGGGATGGATGGACGGGCGTTGCATGGACAATACAATTCACATAGCAATCATAACATAGGGCAATTGTAGATAAATAAGATGAAGCATCCAAGTACTAGATAATCCTAGGCATGTATTCCATATATAGTCATATGTGCTCGCAATGAGAACTTGCACAACATCTTTTGTCCTGCCAGCCCATTTGTAGCGGGGCCTCAAGGGAACTACTGGAAATTAAGGTGCTCCTTTTAATAGAGCACCAGAGCAAAGCATTAACACTCCGTGAACACATGTGATCCTCACATCAAAGCCTTTCCCTCTGGTTATCCTGATTTCTGTCACTTCGGGGCCATTGGTTCCGGACAACAATGTGTGTATACAACTTACAGGTAAGACCATAAGCAATACTATCATAATGAATCAATAACATGTTCAGATCTGAAATCATGGCACTCGGGCCCTAGTGACAAGCATTAAGCATAACAAGTCGCAACAAAGTCATAAAGCATTAATAGAAGATACTAGGCACCATGCCCTAACAATCTGATGCCATTACATGAACGATCTCATCCAATCCCTACCATCCCCATAGCCTACAGCGGGGGATTACTCACTCATAGATGGGGGAAACATGGATGGTCGATGGATAAGTGATGGTGATGATGATGGCGATGATCTCCTCTAATTCCCCGTCCTGGCAGGGTGCCAGAACGGAGTTTCTGGTGCTGTTTCGTGGAATCTGGTGGTGGCGGTGGAGCGAAACTCCTTCTGGAAAAACATCGAACCCCCGAAGTTTTTAGGTCAGAAGGCTCCTTATAGGCGAAGAGAGAGGCCGAGGGGGTGCCTGGGGGGCCCACACCACCCCCTGGCGCGGCCTGGCCTGGCCCGTGCCACCAGGTGGTGTGGCCACCCCCTAGCTCTTCTCCGTCTCGTATTCTGGCTCCTGGAGTCTTCGGGTGAAATAGGATTTTTCCTGATAGTTGATTTTCTGCACAAAAAGTAGACACCAAGGCAATTCTGCTGAAAACAGCGCCAGTCCGCATTAGTTGTATCCAAATCACACAAGTATAGAGAATAAACAATAGCAAAAGTGTTCGGGAAAGTAGATACGTTTTGGACGTATCAACTCCCCCCAAGCTTAGCCTATTGCTTGTCCTCAAGCAATTCAGTTGAAAACTGAGTGCGATAAAATAACTTTCACGAACACATTTGCTTCATAAGATGTAAATATTTTCAGCAATGTGATCAACTACTTAGACACTTCATAATAAAGAGTATGCAACTGAGTCTACTTAATAGTCATTGCAAGCTATGAAGAGATTCCAACTCAAAAATAATAAGTAGCATGAAGTATAAACATAAGCAACATTACAATGCTCATAAAAAGGTATGATAAAGATGTATCTCGCTTGCCTTTGATTATGAATGTCAAGGCACCTCTAAAGTTCAAGTGATGACTAGAAGTAAAGATATCAAGGATACAAGCATCAAAGTCATAACACAAATAATCAAGCAATGGGACAAACACAAAGAATGACAACTATGCTCTCAAGGTGCTTAGAGAATATGTGGAGACTCAACAAGTAAAAGAAAAGGTTTTGAATAATTTAAAAGGCTTCCAAATGCTGAAAGTATGGTACTCATTAGCTTTGAGCTCTCATTGCCCCTGTCATAAGCATCTTTAATGTGGTTAAGGTGAAAGTGAGGTCCAATCTGAGTTATATGCTTGATAGACTATAAACCAAAAATCCCAAGTCCCTTGAGTACGAGGGCCGCTCCTCATGCTACTCAACTTTAGTTACCGGTAAGTTCTTGTCATCGTAAGTATGTGCATATCATTGAGAACCGCCAACGGGGTACCCCTTGCCCGATGATATGGAAGAATCCCCATATCAAAATGACAAGGCAAGCAGACAATGAGTATCTCAGCAATCTTCTTATTTACCATGGGAAAAATGGTGCTTTTTTCTATCTTTCCTCTTTTCATAAATCTCTTTTTTTCTTTTTCTCAATAGCTATCTCTCTCTTTTTTTATAAGAAGAATGCTTCATAGATATCATTATGGTTACGCTACAGGTTTCTACCATGTCAGCATGGATTAGACCAGCGGCCTAGGCGTTTCTCTAACACACATACATAACTCCATGGACTTACGAGCTCCCCTTTTATTTCACACCGACGACATCTGCAAACAAAAGAGCAAGGTATCAACTGGGTATATATTTACAAGTGTTGAAAGCATTCCCCATGACAGGACGGTTCTGCTAATCCCCAGCCTATAATTTGCAAGCATATAACTTTCATGGAGAGTTCACAATGGTTCAGGTTTATTAAGTGTAGGAAATAAAGTGTGCCATCAAGTTCGTGAGAGCTTTACTAACTAATTTTCTCATACCAAGCAAACATTTTATTTGGAAGAAAACAAGGCATATTGAATATGCACGGAAGTAGAAAATGATGCTAATAGGTAGGTATGGTGGACACTTTGGCAATATTTGGTTTAAGGGAGTTGGAAACATGAGTAAAACACTCAGTAGGAGTGGAGGCTAGCAATAGTAAGGGAGTGACAAACGAGAGAGCAATAGATGTCATTATCATGCTTGCAACAAAACAGGACTACTCATGGCATGAAAGTGATTCAAGATCCTCAAGGCAAAATAATTCATCGAGGCTTAACTGATTATTACATTCATGTACATGCGTGAGCATGTGCCAAGTCAATCAAATGAAACATTTAGAGGAGGATACCACAGTGTCATACCAATTTATGAATAGAGCAATGCAAGCAAACATTCATAAGACATGCTACAAACTATTAGCAAGGTGGAGATAACCATACGAAAGCAAGAACTACTAAGCATCCAAAGATAACATACACCCTACGTGAACAGACTAAGCATGCCCATAGTGATGAGTATATGTACAAACATGAAAACAAATAGAGTTCGTTACCAGCCTCTTACCACGCCTCAAGTTGTCATTAATCCTCATTATTGCTCTTCACTTGTGTGGCTTGAATAATAATATGAAACCAATATTCCACTGAGGACTGCTGAACCCTGTAGCAAACTCACAAAACCAAAGAAGAACGACAAATATTTTTGGTGTTTTCGATTTTTAAACAAGAACCAAAAGGGAAAAACAAGCAAAGCAAAATCTTTTTGGGTTTTTCGAATAGTTCAAGCAAAGCAAAAAGGGAAAACAAACCAAGGCAAAAATAAGAAGCAAACCAAAGAGAAACAACAGAAATATTTTTGGTCTTTTTGTGTTTTTAGAAAGCAAAAGCAAAAGAAGAATGAAAACTAAAAAGAGAACGAAAACATGAATATACAAAGTACCGACGCAACATGATATGAAGATGAGTGCGGTGTCAGCGTACCTCCCCCCAAGCTTAGGCTTTTGGCCTAAGTGGGTATCAATCCATGTACGAATAGGGGCTCCAAGCGGGCGGATCTTGGTAAGAATGGTCGTAGCTGGGCCCATGAGAAGAAGAAGCTCCCCAATCATAAGCGGGCTGCTGATATGAAGATTCTCCCTCATTCGAGGGCTGGACCGAATCATCCGTGACCTTCCTTCTAGTGTCCTGCTCCTGTTGGGAGAGCTCTCCCAAGTACGTGTCAAGCTCCTCCTCAGTGAGGGACCATCCTTCCGTGTTATCAAGGTTAAACAAAACAGGTGTAGGCAAAAGAACAACACGCTCGGACTTGCTCTTTCTCCAACCAGCTTTGAGAAAGGTTATTTCATAAGATAACTCACTCATACTAGCCCACGAGGAAACAAATTTATGCTGTATCATGGAATTAAGATCAAGCCTTTCTATGGGAAGCTGTAGGTCTAGATGATGAGGCACTAAACCATGCAATGGTAGTAAACGAGAAGCAATGAGGCCTCCACAAATTCCACCTTTCTCACGGTTAGCAGCAAGACGGAAAGCTATCAAAGCACGCAAGTTGTAAGACCTATCTCATCTAAGAGCAGCAAAGATAAATGCTAGATCAAACGAAGATAACTTATTGGCAGTTTTCCTAGCAAGAACACACTTGGCAATAAAGTAGGCAAAGTAGCGAATGGAGGGAAGATGAATGTTACAGATTTTTCCACTCTCCTTCGAGAAGCTACTCCCTTGGCAAATTTCTGCATATAAATCCATGAGTGGTTTAGGTCTCTCCTTAATCTTCCTACATGATCCCCATTGAGGTACCTTAATAGCTGCACAAAAATCATCAAGAGAAAGGTTGACAGCAATATTGTAAATTTTGTAATGGACCATGGGGTTAGGCAAAGAGTGACTAAATTGGAAATCCTGCACCACAAACATGGTTAGCTTCACAAATTGACAAGGTTCATCTTCCAAAAAGTGCTCTAACCCTGCATTAGAAACCAAAGTGTGGAAATCTTGTAGAATTCCTGCAGCTCTCATGAACTCAGAGCATGGATAAATGGAGGGAAAAACTTCCTCCTCTCGGTGGACCTTCATGACCTCAGGTACCCAAATCTCATGTTGGTTTAGGTGGTGTTCACTCATCTTCTATTCTGAAATTTAAACACCTATTAAACAAGTGATTGCAAAGTAAATATAATGAAGGATTCTACTCATAGGGACTTGTAAGAGGCCTAAACATGCATCAAAACTATATCTCTAAGCATCAAACAAGCTTACAAGCTCTCATAACCAGTCACCTACAGCAGCAAAATACTCAAGATATAATCCACTAAACACAAATCTACTTGGAGAAGGGGAGGAGTCACATACCAGGGAACAAATGCTCCAAATTTTAGC
This sequence comes from Avena sativa, assembly GCA_916181665.1. Taxonomy (NCBI): domain Eukaryota; kingdom Viridiplantae; phylum Streptophyta; class Magnoliopsida; order Poales; family Poaceae; genus Avena; species Avena sativa. Next base: position 449,968,329 of record OV702289.1, read on the forward strand.
AAGAAAGATGGGATGAGCAAGGAGATAGAAAAAATCGAGAGCAAGCACAGTAAGAACGCGATTTTGAGCAATGAACTGGAGCTTACTCGGGAGAGAGAAGAAAGTGGCAGGTGAGAGAGTTAGTGGGGGGCTAGGGGTGGCCCACACCAGGGCATGGGGCCACCCAGGGCTGGTCGTGCCACCATGTGGTGTGCCTGCCTGGTGGGCCTCCCTGGTACCTCCCAGGTACTCCTCTGCCCCTTTTTTCATGTAAAAATTTAATATGAATTTTCTGGAATTTTTGGAGACACTTTATTTTTGGGCATTTTCAGGCATAGAAGAATGATTTTAACATGTAAGAGGCCTAAACATGCATCAAAACTATATCTCTAAGCATCAAACAAGCTTACAAGCTCTCATAACCAGTCACCTACAATAGCAAAATACTCAAGATATAATCCACTAAACACAAATCTACTTGGACAAGGGGAGGAGTCACATACCAGGGAACAAATGCTCCAAATTTCAGCAAGAAAGATGGGCTGAGCAAGGAGATCGAAAAAATCGAGAGCAAGCACAGCAAGAACGTGATTTTGAGCAATGAACTGGAGCTTACTCGGGAGAGAGAAGAAAGTGGTAGGTGAGAGAGTTAGTGGGGGGCTAGGGGTGGCCCACACCAGGGCATGGCGCCACCCAGGGCTGGCCGTGCCACCATGTGGTGTGCCTGCCTGGTGGGCCTCCCTGGTACCTCCCAGGTACTCCTCTGCCCCTTTTTTCATGTAAAAATTTAATATGAATTTTCTGGAATTTTTCAAGACACTTTATTTTTGGGCATTTTTAGGCATAGAAGAATGATTTTTCTGACAGACAGATTTTTTTTGGAAACGTGGTGCAAGGACACAACAAAGCTAGAACTACAGAAGTTCTAAGACACTCTAACATGCAAGCAACTAACAACAAAAAGAAAACTAAAAGCAAAAACTAAAATGCAAAGGATAGAAATAAACGGAGATAATCATGATGAAAACATTATTTTGTTCAATGGAATCCTTTTGTTAACAAGGTTGATCAAGTCTTGCTACCAAAACAATTGCATATGAGACAAAACTTTGTATTCCACTAATGATTATGTTACCTCAACCTTGATAGCAATGGTCCCAATCATAATAGTTTCAATTTTTTCTCTTGGTATGGGACAATATATTTCTCCAACTTGAATACCCTCAACATGTTCAATTGAATTCAAACCATAAGTCCTTTCAATCTTCTTGGGGAAATAGACAGTATGTTCCTTGTCATTAACATTGAAAGTCACCTTTACTTGATTACAATTAATAACAGCTCCTGCAGTATTAAGAAGAGGTCTCCCAAGAATAATAGACATATTATCATCTTCAAGCATTTCAAGCACAACAAAATCAGTTAATATCAAGCAATTATGAGCCACTTGAACGGGTACATCCTCACATATACCCACAGGAATAGTGGTAGATTTATCAGCCATTTTCAAAGATATATCAGTTGGTATCAATTTTTCAAGCTGAAGCCTCTTATATAGAGAGAAAGGCATAACACTAACTCCAGCTCCCAAATCACACAAAGCAGTTCTAACATAACTATTCTTAATAGAGCAAGGGATAGTTGGAATCCATGGGTCTCCAAGTTTCTTAGGAACCTTGCCATTGAAGGAATAATTAGCAAGCAAAGTAGAAATTTCTTCATTAGGGATCTTCCTTTTATTCGAGACAATGTCCTTCATATACTTTGAGTAAGGAGGCAATTTAATAGCATCAGTCAAAGGAATTTGCAAGAATAAAGGCTTCATCCACTCACAAAACTTATTATAATGTTCATCTTCCTTTGACTTGTGTTTCTTATCAGGGAAAGGCATAGGTTTTTGGACCCAAGGTTCTCTTTCACTACCATGTTTCTTAGCAATAAAATCTTCTTTTGTGTATTTAGTATTCTTAGTGTGGTTTTCAGGTTCTTCTTCAACCTTTTCTTCATTAGGAACTTCATTTTCTTCATTACCACTTTCAGTTTCAGCATCAGAGATAGATATATTATTAGGATCTATAGCAGGTTCAGAGGGTTCTACAATAGTTTTATGTTTCTTTTTTCCTTTTCTTATGAGTAGAACCACTATTTTTAGCTTGTTGAGAATCCTACTCAATTCTTTTGGGACGCCCCTCAGGATATAGAGGATCCTGGGTAGCATCTCCACTTCTAGTTCTAATTTCATAAGCATGTTTTTCTTTAGCAGCATTAACTAGCAAGTCGTTTTGCACTTTAACAAGTTGATCTATTTGAGTTTGAACCATTTGAAAGTGTTTAACAATCATTGTAACATCATTAGAGGTTCTTTACACAATATCTTTCAACTCAACAATAGCTCTAGTGTTTTCCATTAGATGATTTTGCACCCTTTTATTAAAATTATCTTGCTTAACAATAAAGATATCGAATTCTTCTAAGCATTGATCAGGAGGTTTAGAGTAAGGGATATCACCTTCATCAAAGTGTTGGAGAGAGTGTACCTCAATGGTGGGTGAGTAGGGAATATGCTTACATAATTCTTCTATAGGAGGTAAATTCTTGACATCTATAGCTTTAATTCCCTTCTCCTTAAGACATTTCTTAGCTTCCTTCATCACTTCATCATTTAATTTAATAACTCCCCTCTTCTTTGATGTTGGAATAGGCACAGGAATAGAAGGTTCAGGTACAATTACTTCAGGTATAGCTTGTTTAGGAGGAGTCCAATCTTCATAATTCTTGCTTATTTTAGCCATTAATTCCTCATCTTCCTTAGGAGTCCTATTCCTAAAAACACAATCAGCACAACTATCTAGGTATGTCCTAGATTCTTCGGTTAGTCCATTATAAAATATATCAAGAAGCTTATTCTTAGGTAAAGGACTTCCAGCTTGTGCATGAATCAAAGCACAAAACCTTGCCCAAGATTCGGGCAATACCTCTTTTTCTCCCTGTTTAAAATCAAAAAGTTCCTGCAAAATAGCATGTCTATCACTAGGAGGAAAATATTTCTGCAGGAAGGTACTAATCAAGCAATCAGGGCTATCAATAGATCCAGGAGGTAAATTACTAAACCAAGTTTTAGCTTCTCCTTTCAGTGAAAAGGGGAAAATCTTGGCAACAAAGTAAGTACGCATCTTAATATCATAAAAAAACAAGCCACTCATGGTAGAAAGTTCATTCATGTGTGCTACCGCACTTTCATTCTTAGTCCCACAAAAAGGTTCTTTCTCGACAATAGCTATGTAAGATAGATCGAGAGAGAAATCATAATCTTTATCTGTAATGTTTATGGGAGAAGCAACAAACTTAGCAATAGGAGAAAATTTGGGTCTAATAGTACGCCTCTCAAGGAGACTCTTAGCAGCGCTCCTATCATGGGTGTTTTTACATTCTTTAATAAATTCATCGGTCATCTCATCATAACCATCTTCAATATCATAACTTTCACTAGACTCAGGTGAACTGACAGGTGTGGTAGTGTCTTCATTAGGAGTTTCGGTATTTCCAGCTATAGTTCTAGCAATCGTAGCATCTAGGAAAAGACCTAATGAACCACTCTTATCAAGCACAGTAGAAGCAGCATCATAAGCATCATAAGTTTCAGATTCAGCAGTAGTAGCAGTGTGTGTAGCATGGGTATGTGGTGGTGTAATGAGCTTACTTATAACAGATGGTGAATCAAGAGCAGCAGAGGTGTTCAGAACCGTACCTCTTCTTCTAGTGGATGGTAAAATAGGAAACTTGCCATCACGAGACTTACCCATGATGGATGGATAGTAGCAAACAATAGAGAATCCAAGTGAACTTGATAAATAAAGCTATGCTCCCTGGCAACGACGCCAAAAAATAGTCTTGATGACCCACAAGTATAGGGGGTGTATCGCAGTATTTTCGAGGGAAGTGAAACCCAATTTATTGATTCGACACAAGGGGAGCCAAAGAATATTTATAAGCCTTAACAACCGAGTTGTCAATTCAGCTGCACCTGGAAACAATCTTCCTCACATCAGTTTATCAGTAGCAACAGTTTTGTAGTAGGAATAGAAAAGTAACAACAGTAGCAAAGTAAAGACAGTAGTAACAATAGCAGTAAACAGTGGGATTCGAGTGCGGTAGGCATAGGGATGGATGGATGGGTGTTGCATGGACAAGACAATTCACATAGCAATCAGAACATAGGGCAATTGCAGATAAATAAGATAAAGCATCCAAGTACTAGATAATCCTAGGCATGTGTTCCATATATAGTCATACGTGCTCGCAATGAGAACTTGCACAACATCTTTTGTCCTGCTAGCCCGTTTGCAGCGGGGCCTCAAGGGAACTACTGGCAATTAAGGTGCTCCTTTTAATAGAGCACCGGAGCAAAGAATTAACACTCGGTGAACACATGTGATCCTCACATGAAAGCCATTCGCTCCGGTTATCCCGATTTCTGTCACTTCGGGGCCATTGGTTCCGGACAACAATGTGTGTATACAACTTGTAGGTAAGACCATAAACAATACTATCACAATGAATCAATAACATGTTCAGATCTGAAATCATGGCACTCGGGCCCTAGTGACAAGCATTAAGCATAACAAGTCGCAACAAAGTCATAAAGCACTAATAGAAGATACTAGGCACCATGCCCTAACAATCTGATGCCATTACATGAACGATCTCATCCAATCCCTACCATCCCCATAGCCTACAGCAGGGGATTACTCACTCATAGATGGGGGAAACATGGATGGTAGATGGAGAAGCGATGGTGATTATCATGGCGATGATCTCCTCCAATTCCCCGTCCCGGCAGGGTGCCAGAACGGAGTTTCTGGTGCTGTTTCGTGGAATCTGGTGGTGGCGGCGGAGCGGAAATCCTTCTGGAAAAACATCGAACCCCCTGAAGTTTTTAGATCAGAAGGATCCTTATAGGCGAAGAGAGAGGCCAAGGGGGTGCCTGGGGGCCCACACCACCCCCTGGCGTGGCCTAGCCTGGCCCGCGCCACCAGGTGGTGTGGCCACCCCTGGCTCTTCTCCGTCTCGTATTCTGGCTCCTGGAGTCTTCGGGTGAAATAGGATTTTTGGCATATTTTCCGAGATTTTTCCTGATAGTTAATTTTCTGCACAAAAAGTAGACACCAAGGCAATTCTGCTGAAAACAGCGTCAGTCCGCATTAGTTGTATCCAAATCACACAAGTATAGAGAAGAAACAATAGCAAAAGTGTTCGGGAAAGTAGATACATTTTGGATGTATCATGCACCAACATGTCATGGGTTGCACCACCACATCCAATGCGGTGTGTGTGGTCATGTGGATCAATGTGGTTTGGAAAAGAACACATGCAATGCAACTCCATGTGTCAGACCATGGTCAGAATGCCCAAAGAACATCGAGGGATGCAACTGGCCACATGCAATGGTGCACCAGCATGGCATGGGTTACACCACCACATCCACTCAGGTGTGAGTGGTCATGTGGATCAATGTGCTTTGGAAAAGAACACATGCAATGCAACTCCATGTGTCAGACCATGGTCAGAAAGCCCAAAGAACACAGAGGAATGCAACTGCCACATGCAATGTTGCACCAGCATGGCATGGGTTGCACCACCACATCCACTAGGCATGTGTGGTCATGTGGATCAATGTGGTTTGGAAAAGAACACATGTAGTACAACTACATGTGTCACAAGATGGTAAGAAAGCCCAAAGAACATAGAGGGATGCAACTGCTACATGCAATTGGTACACCAGCATGGCTTGGGTTGTACCACCACATCCACTTGTGTGTGTGTGATCATGTGCATCAATGTGGTTTTGAAAAGAATACATGCAATGCAACTCCATGTGTTAGACCATGGTCAGAAAGCTCAAAGAACATAGAGGGATGCAACTACCCACAATTAATGGTGCACCAGCATGGCATGGGTTGCAACACCACATCCACTTTGGTGTGTGTGGTCATGTGGATCAATGTGGTTTGGAAAAGAACACATGCAATGCAACTCCATGTGTCAGAACATGGTCGGAAAGCCCAAAGAACATCGAGGGATGCAACCGGCCACATGCAATGGTGCACCAGTATGGCATGGGTTACACCACCACATCCACTCGATTGTGAGTGGTCATGTGGCTTGGAAAAGAACACATGCAATGCAACTCCATGTGTTAGACCATGGTCAGAATGCCCAATGAACACATAGGGATGCAACTTCCACATGCAATGATGAACCAGCATGTCATGGGTTGCACGACCGCATACACTGGGTGTGTGTGGTAATGTGGGTCAATGTGGTTTGGTAAAGAACACATGCAATGCAACACTATGTGTTAGACTATGGTTAGAAAGCCCAAAGAACACAGAGGGATGCAACTACCCACATGCAATGGTGCACCAGCATGGTATGGGTTGCACCACCATATCTACTAGGGTGTATGTGGCCATGTGAATCAATGTGGTTTGTAAAAGAACACATGCAATGCTGCTCCATGTTTAAGACCATGGTCAGAAATCCTAAATAACATAGAGGGATGCAACTACCCACATGCAATGGTGCACCATCATGGCATGGGTTGCACCACCACATCCACTCGGGTGTATGTGGTCATGTGAATCAATGTGGTTTGGAAAAAAACACATGCAATACAATTACATGTGTCAGAACATGGTCAGAAAGCCGAAAGAACATAGAGGGATGCAACTACTACATGCAATGGTGCACCAGCATGGCATGGGTTGCACCACCACATCCACTGGTGTGTGTGTGGTCATGTGCATCAATGTGGTTTGGAAAAGAACACATGCAATGCAACTCCATGTGTTAGACCATGGTCAGAAAGCCCAAAGAACATAGAGGGATGCAACTACCCACATGCAATGGTGCGCCAGCATGGCATGGGATGCACCACCACATCCATTGGGGTGTGTGCGGTCATATGGATCAATGTGGTTTGGAAAACAACACATGCAATGCAACTCCATGTGTCAGACCATGGTCATAAAGCCTAAAGAAAACAGAGGGATGCAACTACCGACATGCAATGGTGCACCAACATGGCATGGGTTGCACCACCACATCCACTAGGGTGTGTGTGGTCATGTGGATCAATGTGGTTTGGAAAAGAACACATGCAATGCAACTCCATGTGTTAGGGCATGGTCAGAAAGTCCAAAGAACACAAAGGGATGCAACTGGCCACATGCAATGGTGCACCAGCATGGCATGGGTTGCACCACCAGATCCACTAGGGTGTGTGTGTGGTCATGTGGATCAATGTGGTTTGGAAAAGAATACATGCAATGCAACTCCATGTGTTAGACCATGGTCAGAATGCCCAGTGAACACAGAGGGATGCAACTTCCACATGCAATGGTGCACCAGAATGTCATGGGTTGCACCACCACATACACTGGGGTGTGTGTGGTAATGTGGGTAAATGTGGTTTGGTAAAGAACACATGCAATGCAATACTATGTGTCAAACCATGGTCATAAAGCCCAAATAACACAGAGGGATACAACTGCCACATGCAATGGTGCTCCATCATGGCATGGGTTGCACCACCACATCCACTAGAGTGTGTGTGGTCATGTGGAGCAATGTGGTTTGGAAAAGAACACATGCAATGTAACTCCATGTGTCAGACTATGGTCAGGAATCCCAAAGAATACAAAGGGATGCAACTGTCCACATGCAATGGTGCACCAAAATGGTATGGGTTGCACCGCCATATACACTAGGGTGTATGTGGTCATGTGAATCAATGTGGTTTGGAAAAGAACACATGCAATGCTACTCCATGTTTAAGACCATGATGGTAGGAGAAGGGGTCCTTAAATAGGGTGGCGGCAGGCCTCTTCCCCGGGCCTACGGTGGGAAGGGTCTCCACAGTGCCGCCCCAAAGGTCCAGGTGTACAAGACTATTTTTTGATGGACCAAGTCTTGGATGCCAGGCGCCTCCCCATCCGTGGACAAAGTAGCCTTCCTTTACTCCGTCCATCCTTGTTTAGCGCTGTCCGTTGCCTCTCTTGCACCAAAGTATCTCAGACTTGTCTTGCTATTGCCGAGCCCACCCACCCCGTTGGTCAGAGCCTTGTCGGTCCTACTTTTGATCAAGACCCCATATCCGGGACCATTGCGCCTTGGGGGGCATCGTTACCAATGACCCCGTCGTGGCGGGATTCACCCGTGAGCTTCTGCACACCTCTACCGTCTTCGTGCTTCCTGAGGGCACTAGTAGGGAAAACCTCATCCCCAACGCACCAAAATCGCCTACCACCGACGAGTTAAGGATTGCCGGGACCATCTCGCGGCGGTAAATCCACCTCACCAACGCATTTACTTATGCACCAGGGGTAATATTAGTTATTGCCGGTAAATGGACATACTCGCCGGGGGTATTCCAGTACCACGGGCGCCCTTCACAACTCGCCGGGGGTAGTGCCCCTAACACAGGGAACACCCAATCGCCAGGGGTAGTTCATTTGTTCGCCGATGGTACTATTAACAAGACTAAAAAAACTGCTCCAAATACGCAGTATATACAGCAAAATATATATGGTATACATAGTAATACGCACAGAAATACTAGAATTACAACAAAATGTACACATCTGCGACACAACGTATACAGGAAGAAGTACCCAAATGTTCATAGCATGCATCAATAACACAAATAGATAACATGAGTATATAAAGTCGACCATTTATGGTTAAAACTCCGACTCCAACTAGCTAAACAACAATGACATAATATACTAGAGAGGCAGTGCTGGATGCGAGCATCATCATGGCAAAAAAAGTTGGCGTATCGAGTTTCCGCCTCCTCCAAAATGGTGTAGCCCTTGTAACTATTGCCTCTGAAATGGTGGACTTGCCTCCTACAATCTTCCCAGTCTTCGTAGACTCCGGGAACCTTGCCCTTGTACACGACATACAAATTCATCTATGCACACACACAAGAAATAAATGTTAGTTGTTAGCACATTCGTAATAGAGAGATAACATGTAGGTATGCAAAAAAAAGCATCAAATATACTAAAATAATTCCATGACTAACATTTATTTATAGGGAGAGTTAGTGCAAAAAGAAAAGCATCAAATATACTAAAGGCCTGTGATACGTTGCTAACGTATCTATAATTTGTGATGTTCCATGCTTGTTTTATATCTACTTTCTTATGTTTTGTCCACACTTTAGAGTATTTTCATACACTTTCTTGGACTAACCTATTAACAAGATGCCACGGTGCTAGTTGCCTGTTTTCTGCTGTTTTTGGTTCCAGGAAAGTCATAAAATCAATATTCTCGAAATTGGATGGGACAAAAGCCAAAGTCAATATTTTACCGGAAGACACATGGAGTCCGAAGGAGAGACGAAGGGGGGGCCACAGGGCGGCCACACCACCCCTTGGTGCAGGCAGCCCTAGGCCGTGCCAGGGCATGGTGTGGGCCTCCTGGCCGGCCACCGACCTCACCTCTTCGCCTATAAGAAGCCCCTGGGACGAAAACCCTAAATCGAACAGCCTCCAGCCACGAAAAGTTCTGCAGCACCGCCGCCACCGAAGGGGAGATTCGGGGGACAGAAAGTCTCTATTCCGGCACCTTGCCGGGACGGGGAAGTGCCCCCAGAGCCATCTCCATCGATCTCCACCACCATCTCCATTGCCGTTGCTGATTCCCATGATGACGAGGGAGTAGTTCTTCCTCGAGGCTAAGGGTTCCACCGGTAGCTATGTGTTCATCTCTCTCTCTATGCATGATCATATTGTGATCATGAGCTTTGTAATCAAGTAGATCTATCTTGCTACTCAAGTGCTTTAATAGATCTCTGCTCTCCCCATGTGTGTGAAAGTGACAGCGTGCACACCATGGTGGCACTTAGGCTAGAGATTACAAATACTTGATGTGAGTTATATTTGTAGTTGGATGTCTCTATGAAATTGTGGTGTTTGTTGGAACCATCTAGCGCTCAAGGTGACAGTGTGGGTTTTTTTAGATGGGGAAAGCGAACTTTGAAGTGTGTTGTTATAGCCCTACCATGGATTAGAGTGTCCAATCAGAGAGTAGTTCAGAGTAGTTCCATGAAGAGAAGATATTTATATGAGAGTGTTCACTAGCAAAAGTATGATTCCTAGGCCTTGTTTCTAAGCATTGAAACACCATTTGCAACTAGATCTGTTACATATTTGCTTTCTTCCATCTTTATTTCAGTTTGCCTTTAGTCTCATCCATGCCATCGAAGCTATTTTCTGGCACCGTTACCACTTATAACTATCCATACCACTTGTATTTCACTATCTCTTCGTCGAACTAGTGCACCTATACACACCTGACAAGTGTATTGGGTGTGTTGGGGACACAAGAGACTTCTTGTATCTTGATTGCAGGGTTGCTTGAGAGGGATACCTTTGACCACTTCCTCCCTGAGTTTGATAAACCTTGGGTGATCCACTTAAGGGAAACTTGCTACTGTTCTACAAACCTCTGCACTTGGAGGCCCAATAACTATCTGCAAGAATAGAAGCGCGTAGACATCAAGCTATTTTCTAGCGCCATAGCCGGGGAGGTAAGGTAAAAGGTACTCACATCCTCCGGTGTGAGTGATCGAAGTTATTTCCTTTAGATTCTACAATTTTGTCTTTTTGTTTCTTGTTTTCACTAGTTAGGCTTAATGGAAAGTAACAAAAAAATTAGAGAGCTTTGTAGTATTTATCTTGAGTTAGGACATGAAGTATTTGAAGAGAAAATTAAAAAACCTATGGAACTTTATTTGTATGCTAATAGCAACGCTATTAGTATGAATTCTTTGAACACCATTATTGCTAATGCTATGGAAAAGTCTAAGCTTGGGGAAGCTGGTTTTGATGAGCATGATATTTTTAGTCCTCCAAGCATGGAGGAGAAAATTTACTTTGATGATACTATTCCTCCAATATATGATGATTACAATGATGATTATGATATTTTCAGTCCACCTACTATTGAGGAGAAAATTAATTATGATTACAATATGCCTCCTATATTTGATGACTATGGTGATGAGAATAATAATGATAGCTATTTTGTTGAATTTGCTCCCACCACAATTAATAAGAATGACCATGCTTATGCGGAGAGTAATAATCATTTTATGCATGTGGCTCATGATAAGAATGTTTTATGCGATACTTATATTGTTAATTTTATTCATGATGCTACTGAAAGTTATTATGAGAGAGGGAAACATGGTTTTATGTATCTCAACAATATTAAGTTTCCCCTCTTTATGTTGCAAGTCTTGAAGTTGCACTTGTTTTGCTTTACTATGTTTGATGCTTTGTGCTTTCATGACTTGTTTATTTACAAGATTCCTATGCATAGGAAGTGGGTTAGACTTAAATGTGCTTTGAATTTGCTTCTTGATGCTCTCTTTTACTTCAATTCATATTTCTTATGTGAGCATCTTCTCAAACTATCATGCCTAACTTAAAGGCGTTAAAGAAAAGAACTTATTAGGAGATAACCCAAAAGTTTTAGATGAGTCCTGGAAGTTATTACTTCTGTAATAACCGCTCCATATCCTTTTTATTTGCTTTTTGTGCCAAGAGTAACCTCTAATGAGAGAGAAGTAATGCTTGGGAAAGTTGCTGTCCTGAAACAGATTTTTGTTCTTCACTGTAAAAATTCGTGTAAAATCTCTGTACGTCGTTTTGAGGCGTAAATTTTTGTGTTTCTGACCCAGGTTGTTATCTAACTTTCATTAGTTCAACACTTTTCGATTTGAGCAACAGAAGGTCTTCTAAAAAAATGGTTTTTACCTGCTGGTCTGTTTTAACAGATTTCTAGCATTATTTGCATTTGCTTCTTGTTGATTCCTTTTTGAGTTATCTTTGGGGAATTGAGATTTTTGAAGTAATTGCTACAGTAGCTTGTGTTTTAATGGAAGCTTTATTGGTGTTGAAACTGAACCCAAAGACTTATTATCTTGAGTGCACTAATGTTGCTAATAAATATTATGTGATGTTTTGTATGAAGGAAAAATTTCAGGTGTATGGAGAGAATGATGTAATGAGATGAAGAATGGACTAAAGCTCAAGCTTAGGGATGCCACCCGTGTCACCCCAAGAAATATCCAAGAAGTAAAAGCGTCAAAGCTTGGGGATGCCCAAGGCATCCCCTTCTTCATAAATAAAAATCTCAGGTCTTTCTAGACACTTCGTTTTTATTGTTTCATGCACTGTTGTGTTGTTCTTGGAGCGTCTTCATTTTTGTTTTTAGTTTTCATTTGCTTGGTTTGCTTAGTTTGCTTGAATAAATTGGTTGCACCCCCTCATTCATGCATTAGTTTTCAAATAAGATTGGTTTGGATTAGAAAAGAGTAGGAAAAGTTCATGCTTAAGTGGTAAAAAGGAGCTTGTTTTTGACTGTGGCCTATGCTTTGCCATGTCATGCTTGATGTTGTTTTGGCTTTATGCTTAGTTATTTTTGCTGTAGCATGACATGTTATAAACAATTGAGATTTCTTAATGTGCCTTGAAAGAATCATGCGTTGTTTTAGCATATTAAAGCATAGTATTGTGGTATTCTCCTTTGATGCTTTATTTGGGTTGACTTGGCGCATGCTCACACCATGTTATGACTATCCTAAGTCACCATAGCCTTTATGATCCGTTAGTTTTCGACTTGTAATATCACTTTATGCTTTAATTAATGATGTTTTGTTGCTTTGCATGACTATGGCCATTATTGTTCTCTTAGTTGGTCGCTCCCAGTCTTTTGCTAGCCTACATAACCAAGTATGAGTTCCACTCATGCATCCAACTCCAAATAAAACCAAGTTATTCCAAAGAGTCCACCATACCTACCTATTAGCATTTGCTATTCCAAGTATATTCATGTTTTTATCTACCTTCCAAATTAAACTTGTTATGTGAAAATTAGTGATTAAAGCTCTCACGAACTTGATGGCACACTTTACTTTTCTTGCACTTAATAAACTTGAACCATTGTGTCATCTATATTGTATATGCTTGGACTTATACATTGCGGATTAGCAGAACCATGCTGTCATGGGGAACACTTTCAACATTGCACTTGTACATTGTACCCAGTTGACATCATGCTCTTTTGTTTATGGATGTCGTCGGTGTGAAATGAAAGGGGATCTTGTAAGTCCATGGAGTTATGTATGTGTATTAGAGACACGCCTGGGCCGCCGGCCTAATCCATGCCTAATCATGGTGGAAACCTGCAGCGTAACCATAATGAGCTATATATGAAGCATTCTTCTTATAAAAAAAGAGTCAGATATTGAGAAAAAGAGAAAAATAAAAAAAGAGATATGAGAAAAGAGGAAAGAGAGAAAAAAGCACCATTTTACGATGGTAAATAAGAAGATTGCTGAGATGCTTGTTGTCTGCTTGCCTTGTCATTTTGATATGGGGATTCTTCCGCATCATCGGTCAAGGGGTACCCCGTTGGCGGTTCTCTATGATACACATGTACTTACTATGACAAGAACTTACCGGTAACTAAACTTGAGTAGCATGAGGAGCGCCCCTCGTATTCAAAGGACATGAGATTTCCAACTTATACTTTGTCAAGCATATACTCTATAGTTTGTTCACTTTAACCTTAATCACTTCAAGATGCTTATGATAGCGGTAATGAGAGCTGAAAGCTAATAAGTACCATAATTTTTGGAAGCTCTTTATGAAACTTGAATCCCTGCTTCCTTCTATGAAGGCCTTTCTTTTACTTTTATGTTGAGTCTCCACCTTCTATCTTTATGCACCTATTGAGAGAGCATAGTGGCCATTCTTAGTTCTATGTGCATTATCCCAAGACTTGTTGATTGATGCATAACTTTGATATTGCTTGTTCTTAAACTATTTGTATCTAGTCACCCTTATAAACTTTGAAGGTGTCATATGCATTTATGTTTTGCTACTCCATGAGGGACAAGCTGAATGCCACTATGCTATGTTTTCTATATGTGAAACAAAAAAACGTCTTGCAAAGCATTGCTAATCATGAATCTTTTGTTTGTGCCGTTTCATGTTACAACATAGTTGTTATGTCTTATTCTTAGAACTTTATCTTTCATGCTATGTTGAAGTACTATGCTCCCATCTATCACTGTTCTACAAATACTTTGATCAAGTTTATGATGGTGCATGTCACCTCAAATATTGTTCTTTCTTTTTATCACTTACCTACTCAAGGACGACCAGGAGTTAAGCTTGGGGATGTTGATACGTTGCTAACGTATCTATAATTTTTGATGTTCCATGCTTGTTTTATATCTATTTTCTTATGTTTTGTCCACACTTTGGAGTATTTTTATACACTTTCTTGGACCAACCTATTAACAAGATGCCACCGTGCTAGTTGCCTATTTTCTGCTGTTTTTGGTTCCAGGAAAGTCAGAAAATCAATATTCTCGGAATTGGACGGGACAAAAGCCAAAGTCAATATTTTACCGGAAGACACATGGAGTCCGAAGGAGAGACGAAGGGGGGCCATAGGGCGGCCACACCACCCCTTGGCGCGGGCAGTCCTAGGCCGCACTAGGGCATGGTGTGGGCCCCCTGGCCGGCCACCGACCTCGCCTCTTCGCCTATAAGAAGCCCCTGGGACAAAAACCCTAAATCGAACAGCCTCTAGCCACGAAAAGTTCCACAGCACCACCGCCACCGAAGGGGAGATTCGGGGGACAGAAAGTCTCTATTCTGGCACCCTGCTGGGATGCGCAAGTGCCCCCAGAGCCATCTCCATCGATCTCCACCATCATCTCCATCGCCGTTGCTGATTCCCATGATGATGAGGGAGTAGTTCTTCCTCGAGGCTAAGGGTTCTACCGGTAGCTATGTGTTCATATCTCTCTATGCATGATCATATTGTGATCATGAGCTTTGTAATCAAGTAGATCTATCTTTCTACTCAAGTGCTTTAATAGATCTATGCTCTCCCCATGTGTGTGAAAGTGACAGCATGCACACCATGGTGGCACTTAGGCTAGAGATTACAAATACTTGTTATGAGTTATATTTGGAGTTGGATGTCTCTATGAAATTGTGGTGTTTGTTGGAACCATTTAGCGCTCAAGGTGACAGTGTGGGGTTTTCTAGATGGGGAAAGCGAACTTTGAGGTGTGGTGTTATAGCCCTACCATTGATTAGAGTGTCCAACCGGAGAGTAGTTCAGAGTAGTATCATGAAGAGAAGATATTTATATGAGAGGGTTCACTAGCGAAAGTATGATTCCTAGGCCTTGTTTCTAAGCATTGAAACACCGTTTGCAACTAGATCTGTTACATGTTTGCTTCCATCTTTTTGTCTTTAGTCTCTTCCACGCCATCAAAGCTATTTTCTGGCACTGTTACCACTTATAACTATCCATACCACTTGTGTTTCACTATCTCTTCGCCGAACTAGTGCACCTATACACCTGGCAAGTGTATTGGGTGTGTTGGGGACACAAGAGACTTCTTGTATCTTGATTGCAGGGTTGCTTGAGAGGGATACCTTTGACCACTTCCTCCCTAAGTTCGATAAACCTTGTGTGATCCACTTAAGGGAAACTTGCTGCTGTTCTACAAACCTCTGTACTTGGAGGCCCAACAACTGTCTACAAGAATAAAAGTGCATAGACATCAGCCTACCGTGACTAACATTTGCAGGACACAAGTATGTGACTTGATCAAGGACCACGACTCCCGTCATATGCATTCGGCAGGAAGGGATAGATGCCGTCGAGCATCCTGAATATCCTCACGTCACAACACCCTTCTAAGCGGGTTGCTATCTCTGCCTTACTCAGCGGGTGACCATTGTAGTTAAACAAGGGGCCCCTTTTATGACATCCCTCACGAGTATTGTGCTAATCTTCCGCTGGATGGCACGAAACTCGACTCTGATGTTTACGTCAGTGGTTTCTGCCATGTCTATGCCCCTTTCTCGAGACCAGATGGCAACAAGATAAGTTGCACATCCTTTACAAACTCCCTCATCTGTAGGATGGTGAACCATGCCTCCATCCCATTCTCACCCAATGATTGCTTGAGGCAGGGGAAATTGGTTATGTGGGAGCACACATAGCTGCCTTTAACTTTCTTCTCATACTTGAGTGGGCCAACCGCGGCTCTGAAGCTGTTGAGGGCTTTATCAATAAATGACTTGACGATGGTGTAGTCTTTTTGCTTGTCTCTCCCGAAGTCGAGATACACGACATTGGACTAATGCGGTTGAAAGACGATGAGGATGCAATACTTGTGTCTGCACAAAACCGTTGGAATAAACCATCATCCTTGGCTATTAAGGAAATTCACGAAAGAAATGTAATAGTGGGTAATTTAGCGACTGACTACTTACTCGGGAAAGTATGGCATGAGAAAGCAACTCTTGTCCTTATTCACCACAAAGAAATCCTAGATATACTTTGTGACAAACGCCTGTTCCTCGTCATTGTTGGATGCAGTCATGTAGAAGGAGTCCATGATAGCGATGTGCGGGGTCTTCTCCATGATGATATCACGCGCCATGCTAAGAGATACCAGGAGGACAAGGTTTCTCTCAAGCCGGAACATGTGGTAGAGCCTGAAGACGTCTTCATACCTAATGAAGAACAACTCCGCGGGGTTGGTGGTGACGAAGCCACAGTCAGCGGGCACCCTGACCATGAAGATCGGGTACGTGGGATTTTTATCTTTGATAAGTGCCCACTCCAGATACAGAATAGACTCATGAAGGCTCCTCATCTCCGGTGTTAGTGTCTTGCTAATGTGTTCCGGCAGGATCGACTCACCAAGGTAATTCATCTTCCTCCACGGGGTCGACAGCCTGTCGAGAACTACTTGCTTGCTTGCAGCATCGTTTTTCCCCTGCCGATTGTTCTGCTTCCTAACACCCTTCTTATTGCACGGGGAAGTGCCGATTTGTTTCATCATCTCCATGGTCACACCAAGGAGTGTCCTCGGGGTAACCTGGGGTTGCGGCGTAGCGGTGAAGGCGGTAGCTTCCTGCTCGGGCATTTCTTGAGAAGGGAAGAGCTTCTTCTTCAGGGAATCACGGGCGGGTGCCTCAGAAGGAAAACAATCAGCCTCCAAATAAGCAATGAAAAAATCGATGGGAGCCATACCGATGTCCAATGCGTTGTCGTGCTCATGTGTCTCGGGCTTGGGAGGATCATTAGCAAGTGAAGGAGTGGCCCTGTCTTGGCTTGCCGTAGGCACTGACGCTGGAGTGACCCTGGCTTGGCTCAACACCCCTAGCGCAACCTCAAGAGTGACCTTTCCTTGGCTTGCCTCCGAACCCCTGGTGGTGTTCAACTGAATTAGGGCTTTTGGCCATAGAAGGATATGATTCTTGAGTTGTCCGACCTTCAGCACGCTAGCGGCATCCGAGGGTTGAGAAGGAGGATCCAAGTCTCTGCATCCCGGTAATGCCCGATCCACTTGAAGTGGCTTGACCGGGTGAGTGGCATGATGAAGTTTCCCTTCGCAACATTGTTCAACTCATTGTACACATTCAGGAGCAAGGTGTAAGCAGTCGTTTGCGCCTGTGAAAACATGTAGGTTAGCGAGGATGAAGTAATTAATTTGTAGAGGCTTTGAGAGGGTCAACTAATTACCATGAGGGTGTTGAGATCAGCTCACATCAAGGGACCGGGGCAGGGCGTGCAAGTGAATGAGGGGCTGCTAGCTGCCCCCATGGCCGGCGAGTCCTCCCTAGAACCTGCATTGGCGCTGACGGGTGGAGTCACCAATATGGGTGCGTCTTGAGCCCGTGTAGCAGAAGGCATGTTGCCCGAGTTGCTGCCGCCTAGGCTGATCACCAGGATTGGTCCCTTTTTGGCTGTTAGAGAAAAAATTGGAGATCGACTGCACCATTCCAGGGATGATTTCATTCACCCGGCTGGCCACCATGTCATCAACCTTGCTGGACACCTCTTCTTGGACCCTACTTTCTACCGCAGCTTGGACGCGCTAGTCCATGGTTGCTTCCAAGTTGGCCACCTTTTCCAATAGAGCCTCACGCTCCTGGTCCTTGTCCGCTTGCCGCGACTCCTTGGTGCTGGGCACGACCAAGCCATGGTTGACATGCTTGCGATCTCCTCCGGCGCTGGTGAAATGGCCTAAGTGCAGCCTCTTCAATGGCGGCTTATCCTTCACGATGTTCATGCCCCTGATAAAAGGGATGTACCACAGGACTTTGCCCATTGATGCCTAGGACGAGGAGCCAGATTTAGCTGCTTCTTCTACGAACTGCAAGAAGGAACATGAACAATTTTAGAGATGGAGTTGGTGAGCAGTATCAAACTAATAAGATGGTAAAATTGCTTACCACTGCTTTCTCAACTTTCACCACCTTTGGGTTGGTGACCAAGACAACACCCTCCACCACTTCCGGACTCGTGACAAGTTTCCCATCCTTTTCTTTATGGTACCGGGACCTGAAAAATGCCCTAAAGAGAGGGTCTTTGTACTTGTCCCAAGGGTTCTCGATGCCCTTGTCTACGTAGGTCTGGTCCTCCTTCTGCCACTTCTCCTACTTGCCACCGTAGCCATGGCAACCGAGATGGTGGCAACCGGCGTTCTTCTATGCCAGCTCCTTCCCCTAGGCTAAATGCGACTTGGTCTACTCTAGTTCCTCATTTTGTAGGAAGAGCGTGTAGTCCTCCGGCATAATCTGCGAGAAGTGGCACTTAATCTCTTTGAAGCTCACGCTGTAAGCAATCATCCCCCTCAGCATGGTTTTATAACCGCTGAGGTTCTTGGTGAACCTAGAGAGGGCTAGCCTGTTCACGATGTTCTCCTTGGGAACCAGACTCGTGTAGCCCTCAAGGAACTGGTACCGCGCGTGTAACCACAAATGGAGTTGGTTCTACAGATGCTTATTGTTCTTCGTTCGGAGTTTCATCTTGTTGACATTGACAAACGTCCCTAAGGATAGCTCCCAGCTAGAGGCCATACCCCTTCGCAAGCCACTTCGGCTCCGTAGGAATACCGGTCTCGGGGTCCATAGCGGTGGATGTTTCCTTTGTGGTGCCGACCATGTTTAGGCGCCGCTTCTTCCATTGCTGATTAGCCTCTGTAGTACTCTCCGAGCCACCCCCGGGGACGCCACTATTGATGATCTCGTCATCTTCTCCGCCTCTCTCGGCATCGCCATCAAGGGCATCATCGGTGGTCTCGTCGTCTCCTTCGCCCCTGCCATCTCCTCCAGTTGTATCTCCTTCTCCATGAGCCTATAGTGCTCATCCAAGTTTCGCTAAGGATACTCAGTGGGATTGTGTTGGTGTTTGTTTTGATGAGAAGACGTCATGGCTATACCTAGCACTACACAAGCAAAAAGAAAAGATTTAGGACACTTAAATTCACGGCAATAATCCAGTATGACCATTGCTAAAAATGGTCATGCCATAGTGCCAGAAATTCGACGGAACAGAAGTTAATCGACATTCTGGTGAAACATTGGCAATTCATTGTACCTACAATATATATGCCATCTCGGCACACTGTTCTGAACCACCTCAGACATTATTATATTAAACAAAGCATATAAAAAATGGAGGTTCACATATTAAACTAAGTCCAACTTAAATTGTTTCATCATAGTGTACATAGCCAACAAGCAAAATATAATAACCTAGAATAACTTCACAAGTTATTCAATCACAACAGAGGTTCATAGATTCAATCACAACTAATTTAAGTTGCTAGTCTACCTTTCCTCTAGTCTACATTTCCTCTATTTAGTCCGATAAGTCCCTAGGGTTTGGCATCAATCTTGTTAGGGTTTATTCCCAGCCGTGGTTTGGCCAATTTGCACCTTGTAATCTGTCCGTGTTTTGGCCAATTCGCACCTTGTAATTGACTCTAAATTCTCTAAATTCGATTCATTAGATAGCATCACAAGGGTAGAGAGGGAGAGAGTGGAGATGTCGATACTACCGAGATGAGGACAATGACAAAAACGAGCGGAGGATAGCAGACTGAGGCGGATCCTCCATGGGCGGCTCCTCCACGACCTTCTCCGGCACGGACTGCTCCTCCATGGACTATGGCAGACGACAGACTGCTCCTCCACGGCCTACTCCGCCATGGACTGTGATGGATAGCGGACTGCTCCTCCACGATGATGGCGGAGCGAGGGAGCGGCGGGGCGGGGCGCGGAAGTGGGGCGGGTCGCTAGAGAGAGAGCTAGCCAGGGTTCTCACGAGGTGTGAGATTGGGGATTTTTCTTGGGCTGCATCGATAGGTGAGACAATCCCTTTTACATGTGGGACCCACACGTACCCCCGACGCCTTAGTCTAAATTTGTCGGGGTTAATTTGACACCCACTTACAGGTGGGACCCACACGTACCCCCGGTGCCTTAGTCTAAATTCACCGGGATAACTGTACACCCACTTACAGGTGGGACCCACACTTTTTGGCTTTGGTGGACCATCGACTATATATTACATCGCCAAGGAGTGTGTGAGTGGGATAACTACACTTAATGATGGTGTTGTTCAATTCTATACGTCGCCAAATATATAGCACAGAGAGATCAACGATCGACTACATACACATGAAATAATATAATGATGAGAGAGTTCTATCGATACACATGTCATTGAAGACGACACACATAAAATGATGGTTCCGTGTCGCCATCCAAAAGAGTTTGCATATGTAGTACACTTATACATATTTAATTAGAGAGATACACACAATTAGGGTTTAAGGGTTTAGGGTTTAGGGTTTAGTGTTGTTTCTTTCACACTCGATCTCTCTTCTTCTTCTTGCTCTTCTACTTGGTCTTTGTTGAATTGACCCCACGGGTGTATGGAGGAAGATCAGACGACCTAGGTAGCATGGTCCTTCTTCTTCTTTTTGTGTATGTTGCATCATCTTCATCAGGTTCTTCCACCATCAGGTCTCCAACGAGGCCGTCGAAGTCTTTCTCGTCAGCGACTCCATCCATTCCGACGAGGACCCTTTTGCCTTTACTTACAACAACACAGTTGGGCCTTGATGGGTCGGTAATGAAGAAGCATTGTTCGACGTGCTTAGCCAGTACCCATGGCTCATTTTGCACGGTGGGGGTCTTGGTCTTGGATTTCTTAGGCATATGCATGGTGGTGAAATACTCATCATCTTTTGTGACGTTTGTAGCCAATCTGACATGGAACATCGTCAGCTTCTCCCCAACGTAGCTGAGCTCCCAGATTTCTTCGATCGTTTCATAGTATCTTTTCTTCTCTTCGCCTGTGTAAGATTACATTGTCACACCCGAGTTTTGATAGTCACTCCTTTTGTCTCTCTCCTCCGTGTAAAATGTTTACTCACTGATGTCATATGCTTGATAAGTCTTGAGGTTGGGCACGGGCCCGTAAGACAAGGCCATTATGATTTTGTCTGTATCGCTTGTCATTGGTGGGGGATTGGCATCAATCTGGTCTTTAAACCAGCACGCGAAAGAGGAGTTGTGCGCTCTAAATACCTCTTCTTCCATCATCGACCTATTAGCAGTGTTCTTGATCATGGTTATGTGCTGATCCACCTAAGGCCTGACAATGTCCATGTGCTATAGTGCTACTAAGTGGGCCCTGATACATTGCAAATGTATCTATAATTTTTGATGTTCCATGCTTGGTTTTATCCACTTTCTTGTGTTTTATTCCAACTTTGGAGTACTTTTCATATGATTTCTTGGACTAACCTATTAACAAGAGCCACAGTGCCAGTTGCCTGTTTTCTGCTGTTTTTGGTTCCAGGAAAGTCAGAAAATGAATATTCTTGGAATTGGACGGGACAAAAGCCAAAGTGCCTATTTTTCCGGAAGGGATCAAGTGCCAGAATACGAGACGAAGAAGGGCCAGGGGCCGGCCACACCAGCTGGCCGCGCGGCCAGGCCTGGCCCACGCCAGGGGGTGGTGTGGTGGCTCCCGGCACCCCCTCGGCCTCCCCTTCCGCCTATAAGTTACCCTCGGGATGAAAAACCTAAGTACCCGATCAAAAATCCACAAAAGAGTCTGTAGCCGCCGTCATCTCCATCCCTAGACCGGGAGGGATCTGAAGCTCTTCCCGGCACCCTGCCAGAGAGGGGAATTCACCCTGGAGGCCTTCTTCATCACCATGCAAGCCTCCGATGTGATGCGTGAGTAGTTCATCTTTGGACTACGGATCCATGTAGTAGCTAGATGGCTGGTTTCTCCTCCTTTGTGCTTTCATGTTTAGATCTTGTGAGCTCCGTTCATGATCAAGATCATCTATTTGTAATCCATACATGTTGTGTTTGCGGGGATCCGATGGATATTGAGATACTATTTCAGATTGATTATTGATTCTATCATGTCTTTGTTATTTGAGATCTTGCATGCTTTCTGTTGTTAGTAGCTATCTTGGCCAAGTAGATGCTAGCAACTCCAAGAGTTAGTATTTATGCTCGATAGTGGGTTCATGCCTCTGGTAACCTGGGGAAATGACAGAAATCTCTAAGGTACTAGATGTGTTGTTGCTACTAGGGAGAAAACAACAATCCTTTGTGCATATAACAATCGTATTGTTTACCTTACACATAGTTCGTAAAGCAATAATCTGTTGCTTGCAACTTAATACTGGAGGGGGTTCGGATGATAACCTGAAGGTGGATTATTAGTCATAGATGTAGTTGGATGGCGGTCTATGTATTATGTTGTATTGCCCAATCAAGTCTCAAAGGAGTCAAGATGATTAGTATATGCATGTATTGCTTTCTCGGTGTTTGTTAATTGCCCCGCTGTAATTTGTTCACCTAGCATGTTATCTATCTTAAGGAGAGCCACCTCTAGTGAACTATGGATCCCGGTCCTTGTCTTTTACATACAATCTATAAACTGTTTCTGCTTTGTGTTTACTTTCTGCAAACTTTTACTTCTTTCCATTCGATACGTTTAATCCTTTGTTTTCCGCAAAACACAGTGAGATTGATAACCTCATCGCAAGTTGGGGACAAAGTTCTGTGGTTGTATTGTGCAGGTCTCCATGTTGCTACTAGCACCGGTAGTGCGCCCTGCCAAAGCTCAGCTAGTAACACCTTTGGGGTGCTTCCTTGCTCCTACTGGTTCGATTAAACCTTGGTTTCATAACTGAGGGAAAACTTGCTGCTGTGCTCATCGTACCTTCCTCTTGGGGTTCCCAACGAGCTCTTCATCGATCGTCGAGCGCATCAAGACATTTTCTGGCGCCGTTGCCTGGGACGAAGAAGAAGAAACTCCCACGTCAACACCGCACCAGACGTTTTCTGGCGCCGTTGCCGGGGAGTCAAGGACATCTTCACAAGGGGAATCCCTCATAACCAATCTCTTTACTTTGTAGTTTTTGTTTTGCTTAGCTCTCTGTTTGCTTTGTTTGCTTGTTTTGTTCTTCAAAAACACAAAAAATTAGTTTTACTTATTTGCTTCCTTATTTCAAAAACACAAAAAAATTAGTTCCTTTCTTAAGTTTCCTTTATGTCTAGCCTTGCTCCAATCACTATGTCACCCGAGGAAATGATTTTCACTTTTAAACAAGGAATTGAGGAAAGTTTTAAGGAAGCTTGGTCTAGAATCTCTGATCTACATGAAAAAACTGAGCCTAAAATGACTCAAAGCTTGTTCCTTAGCAGTTTTTACCTTGGGATTGCTCTTTGCTATAGATATGCCCTAGATGCTATTGTGGGAGGAGATTTCCTCCAATGTAATAAGGATGATGCTATTAATGCTATAAAGAAATTGATCCTCACTTACAACATGCCTAGCCAAACTGATACTTCCTTCGCAAAAATATTTGCTAGGTTGGATACTCTTGAGGCTAGCACTACTAGATTAGAAGGGTGCTATAATATGCTTAGGGAGCATCACAATTATGTTCCAATAAATTCTGAACCATCAAAGTGGCTCCCTATAGTAAAGATTGAGATAAACACTAAAACTTTTCAAGCCCGCTGTGATATCATGTCTGAATTTTGCCTTATGCCCAAGGATATTTATGAATCTTTGGGGGCTTACGAAAGGAGGAAAAGAAATATCTCTTGCTAATAATACTACCATATTAACTCTTGGAATAGCTGAAGGAGTGTTTACAAAGATCCTTGGGAAAATGATTTCTATTGATTATCTTGTTATTGAATGTGCAGGAAAAGGAAAAATTACACTTGGAAGGTCCCTATTAGAACTCCTTGGAGCAATAATAGATGTGGAAAAGGGGACCATGCACCTTTCTTCTCCACCAAACAATCACATTTTCCCAAAGGATAATAATAAAAATAAGAGAGGTAAGGGCAAGAAAGTTGGTCTTAATGCTTCTTCATTTGAGAACACTTGATTCTTTCTTTGGTTCTTATGCCTAACTTAAAGGCGTTAAAGAAAAGTACTTGTTGGGAGATAACCCAAGAGTTTTAGATGAGTCTTGCAAGTTATTACCTCTGTAATAACCGCTCCTTATCCTTTTTATTTGCTTTTTGTGCCAAGAGTAACCTCTAATGAGAGTGAAGTAATGATTGGGAAAGTTGCTGTCCCGAAACAGATTTTTCTGCTTCACCGTAAAAATTCAAGAGAGAGCTCTATATGTCGGATTGAGCTGTAATTTTTTGTGCTTCTGCCCCAGGTTGTTATCTAACTTTCCTTAGTTCAACACTTTTGATTTGATCAACAGAAGGTCTTCGAAAAAATTCGTCTTTACCTGCTGGTCTGTTTTGATAGATTTCTGCCATTTTCTGCATTTGCTTCTTGTGGGTTCCTTCTTGAGTTCTTTTGGGGAATTGAGATTTTTGAAGGAAGTGCTACAGTAGCTAGTGTTCTAATGGAAGTTTATTTGGTGTTAGAACTGAACCTTAAGACTTATTTATCTTGAGTGCACTAATGTTGCTAATAAAGATTGTGTGAAGTTTTGTATGAAGGAAAATTTTCAGGTGTATGGAAGAAATGAGTAATGAGATGAAGGATGGACTAAAGCTCAAGCTTGGGGATGCCACGTGTGTCACCCCAAGAAATATCCAAGAAGTACAAGCGTCAAAGCTTGGGGATGCCCAAGGCAATCCCTTCTTCATCAATAAAAAATTCCAGGTTTCTTCCAAACGCTTCATTTTTATTGTTTCATGCACAGTTGTGTTTTTCTTGGAGCGTCTTCTTTTTTGTTTTGGTTTTGGTTTTTAGTTTGCTTGGTTTGCTTAGTTTCTAAATAAGTTGGTTGGACCCCCTCTTTCATACATTGGTTTGCAATTAGTTTTGTTTGGTTTGGAAAAGAGTAGGAAAGTTCATGCTTATGTGGTAAAAAGAGCTCGTTTTTGACTGTGGCCTATGCTTTGTCATGCCATGCTTGATATTGTTTTGGCTTTATGCTTAGTATTCTTTGCTATAGCATGACTTGTTATAAACAATTGAGATTGCTTAATGTGCCTTGGATGAATCATGTGTTGTTTTAAGCATATTAAAGCATAGTATAGTGGTATTCTCCTTTGATGCTTTATTTGGGTTGACTTGGCACATGCTCACACCATGTTATGACTATAAAAAGTCACCATAAGCCTTTATGATCCTTTAGTTTTCAACTTGTAGTATCACTTTATGCTTTGATCAATGATGTTTTGTCGCTCTGCATGATTATGGCCATTATTGCTCTCTTAGTTTGTCGCTCCCAGTCTTTTGCTAGCCTCCACCACCAAGTATGAGTTCCACTCATGCATCCAACTCCCTAAACCAAGTTTTTTTTCAAAGAGTCCACCATACCTACCTACTATCTTATGCTATTCCAAGTATATTCATGATTTTGTCTACCTTTCACTTGTTATGAGAAAACTAGTGATTAAAGCTCTCACGAACTTGATGGCACACTTTACTTTATTGCCTCTAATAAACTTGAAACATTGGGTCCTTCTTTGTTGCGTATATGCTTGCGCTTTATAAGTTAAAATTAGCAGAACCATGTTTCATGGGGAATGCTTTCAACATTGCACTTGTACTTTGTACCCCATTGATATCATGTTCTTTTGCTTACGGATCCCGGCGGTGTGAAATAAAAGTGGAACTTGTAAGATCATGGAGTTTGTATGTGTGTTAGAGAAACGCCTGGGCCACTAGCCTAAGCCATGCCTAATCATGGTGGAAACTTGCAGCATCACCATAATGAGCACTCTATGAAGCATCCTCAATAAAAACCTATGCAAATAGCAAATAAAAAGATCGCTGAGATGCTCATTGTCTGCTTGCCTTGTCATTTTGATTATGGGAAAGCTCCCGTATCATGTGCAAGGGGTACCCCGTTGGCGGCTCTTAATGATACACATATACTTACAATGACAAGAGCTTACTCGTGACTGAAGTTGAGTAGCATGAGGATCGGTCTTCGTAAGTAAGGGGCATGATATTTCGGTTTATAACTTGTCAAGCATATCCTCTTAGTTGTGTCACTTTAACCTTAATCACCTTCAAGATGCTTATGATAGGGGCAATGAGAGCTGAAAGCTATAAGTACCATAATTTTTGGAAGCTCTTTATGAGACTTGAATCCCTACTTACTTTTACAAAAGGCCTTTCTTCCACCATTATATTGAGTCTCCACCTTCTATCTTTATGCACTACTTTGAGAGCATAGTGGCCATTCTTAGTTCTATGTGCATTGTCCCAAGACTAGTTGATTGATGTATAACTTGATATTGCTTGTTTTAAACTATTGTATCTAGTCACTCTTATGAACTTTGAAGGTGTCCTATGCATTTATATTTTCTACTCTATTGAGGGACAAGCTGAATACTATTATGCCATGCTTTCTTTATGTGAAACAAACAAACGTCTTGCAAAGCATGTTATTCATGAATCTTTTGTTTATGCCTTTTCATGTTGCATCATAGTTTCTTTGCTTATTGCTAGAACTTTGTCTTTCATGTTATGATTGAAGTACTATGATCCCAGCCTTGAATGTTTTGCAAATACTTTGATCAAGTCTTTGATGGTGCATGTCACCTCAAAAATTATTTCTTTTTATCACTTACCTACTCGAGGATGAGCAGGAGTTAAGCTTGGGGATGTTGATACATTGCAAATGTATCTATAATTTTTGATGTTCCATGCTTGGTTTTATCCACATTCTTGTGTTTTGTTCCAACTTTGGAGTACTTTTCATATGATTTCTTGGACTAACCTATTAACAAGAGCCACAGTGCCAGCTGCCTATTTTCTGCTGTTTTTGGTTCTAGGAAAGTCAGAAAATGAATATCCTTGGAATTGGACGGGACAAAAGCCAAAGTGCCTATTTTTCCGGAAGGGATCAAGTGCCAGAATACGAGACAGGGAAGGGCCAGGGGCCGGCCACACCACCTGGCCGCGCGGCCAGGCCTGACCCGCGCTAGTGGGTGGTGTGGTGGCTCCCGGCACCCCCTCGGCCTCTCCTTCCGCCTATAATTTGCCCTCGGGACGAAAACCCTAAGTACCCGATGAAAAATCCATGAAAGAGTCTGTAGCCGCCGTCATCTCCATCCCTAGACCGGGAGGGATCTGAAGCTCTTCCCGGCACCCTGCCGGAGAGGGGAATTCACCCTGGAGGCCTTCTTCATCACCATGAAAGCCTCCGGTATGATGCGTGAGTAGTTGATCCTTGGACTATGGATCCATGTAGTAGCTAGATGGCTAATTTCTCCTCCTTTGTGCTTTCATGTTTAGATTTTGTGAGCTCCGTTCATGATCAAGATCATCTATTTGTAATCCATACATGTTGTGTTTGCGGGGATCTGATGGATATTGAGATACTATTTCAGATTGATTATTGATTCTATCATGTCTTTGTTATTTGAGATCTTGCATGCTTTTCGTTGTTAGTAGCTATCTTGGCCAAGTAGATGCTAGCAACTCCAAGAGTTAGTATTTATGCTCGATAGTGGGTTCATGCCTATGGTAATCTGGGGAAGTGACATAAATCTCTAAGGTACTAGATGTGATGTTGCTACTAGGGAGAAAACAACAATCCTTTGTTCATAGAACAATCGTATTGTTTACCTTACACGCAGTTCGTAAAGAAATAATTTGTTGCTTGCAACTTAATACTGGAGGGGGTTCGGATGATAACCTGAAGGTGGATTATTAGTCATAGATGTAGTTGGATGGCGGTCTATGTATTATGTTGTATTGCCCAATCAAGTCTCAAAGGAGTCAAGATGATTAGTCTATGCATGTATTGCTTTCTCGGTGTTTGTCAATTGCCCCGCTGTAATTTATTCACCCAGCATGTTATCTATCTAAGGAGAGCCACCTCTAGTGAACTATGGATCCCGGTCCTTGTCTTTTACATACAATCTATAAACTATTTCTGCTTTGTGTTTACTTTCTGCAAACTTTTACTTCTTTCCATTTGATACGTTTAATCCTTTGTTTTCCGCAAAACACGGTGAGATTAACAACCTCATCGCAAGTTGGGGACAAAGTTCTGTGGTTGTGTTGTGCAGGTCTCCACGTTGCTACTAGCACCGGTAGTGCGCCCTGCCAAAGCTCAGCTAGTAACACCTTTGGGGTGTTTCCTTGCTCCTACTGGTTCGATTAAACCTTGGTTTCATAACTGAGGGAAAACTTGCTGCTGTGCTCATCATACCTTCCTCTTGGGGTTCCCAACGAGCTCTACGTCGATCGTCGAGCACATCAGGCCCTATTACAGCCGGCTCTCCTACCAGATTGATCCATGTCCATTTACCTATTTCCGGTGCTATGGCCTACTCCGTCGAACCTTCTGAGGTGCTTGTTTGCGGGCAAACCAACCGGATGTGGGTTATCCTCGTGTAGATAATTCTTGCAGAAAGAGATGCACTCCTTGGTGGGAAAGCCCTGGATAATGCTTCCATCTAGATGTTTCCTGTTACAGACGTATCCTTTGATGATCTCATTCATTCTTTCTAACACCATCATGTCGTGAAGGAACGGAGGCCCGAGATCCTCGATATCATCCACTATATGCAGCAGCAGGTGGACCATGACGTCAAAGAATGCGGGCGGGAAGTACATCTCAATCTCACATATGATGGTGACGATCTCTTCCTGCAGCCTTGATACATTGCAAATGTATCTATAATTTTTGATGTTCCATGCTTGGTTTTATCCACTTTCTTGTGTTTTGTTCCAACTTTGGAGTACTTTTCATATGATTTCTTGGACTAACCTATTAACAAGAGCCACAGTGCCAGCTGCCTGTTTTCTGCTGTTTTTGGTTCCAAGAAAGTCAGAAAATGAATATTCTCGGAATTGGACGGGACAAAAGCCAAAGTGCCTATTTTTTCGGAAGGGATCAAGTGCCAGAATACGAGACAGAGAGGGACCAGGGGGCCACCACACCACCTGTCTGCGCGGCCTAGCCTGGCCCGCGCCAGGGGGTGGTGAGGCCAGCCCTGGCACCCCCTCAGCCTCTCCTTTCGCCTATATATTGCCCTCGGAACAAAAACCCTAAGGGCCTGATCAAAAATCCACGAAAGAGTCTGTAGCCACCGTCATCTCCATCCCTAGATCGGGAGGGATCTGAAGCTCTTCCCGGCACCCTGCCGGAGAGGGGAATTCACCCTGGAGGCCTTCTTCATCACCATGCAAGCCTCCGGTGTGATGCGTGAGTAGTTCATCTTTGGACTACGGATCCATGTAGTAGCTAGATGGCTGGTTCTCCTCCTTTGTGCTTTCATGTTTAGATCTTGTGAGCTCTGTTCATGATCAAGATCATCTATTTGTAATCATACATGTTGTGTTTGCGGGGATCCGATGGATATTGAGATGCTATTTCAGATTGATTATTGATTCTATCATGTCTTGCTTTCTCGGTGTTTGTCAATTGCCCCGCTGTAATTTGTTCACCCAGCATGTTATCTATCTAAGGAGAGCCACCTCTAGTGAACTATGGATCCCGGTCCTTGTCTTTTACATACAATCTACAATCTTTTACTGCTTTGTGTTTACTTTCTGCAAACTTTTACTTCTTTCCATTCGATACGTTTAATCCTTTGTTTTCCGCAAAACACGGTGAGATTTACAACCTCATCGCAAGTTGGGGACAAAGTTCTATGGTTGTGTTGTGCAGGTCTCCACGTTGCTACTAGCACCGGTAGTGCGCCCTGCCAAAGCTCAGCTAGTAACACCTTTGGGGTGTTTCCTTGCTCCTACTGGTTCGATTAAACCTTGGTTTCATAACTGAGGGAAAACTTGCTGCTGTGCTCATCATACCTTCCTCTTGGGGTTCCCAACGAGCTCTACATCAACACCGCCATCAAGCATTTTCTGGGCACCGTGCATTGAGCCATCATGACGTGACAGTCATGACACTTCATCCCGCTGAAGATTCTTTTCGTCGGGTCTAGCCATCGGCGTATTAGCCCCACATAGCCTAAGGGAAATTTTAGTCCTAGAAGGCAATCGAAGACTTGTTTGAGCTTGTCAGGATTTAGAGTGAAGAAGGAGGAGTGCAGAGTTTCGCTCTGCTTCGCCCTTTTGCCCTTTGGATGTTCCGTCTCCTCCTGAACCGTCTGCTTTCTCGCCCTATTACGCTTACGATCGTCCGTCTCCTCAACCCTAGACCGAGGCGAAGGGTGAAGCTCTTCTCTGATATTCAGGGTGATCAGGCCATGTCTTGCTTTTGGCCTATCTTTGGTCCTATCCGACATGTTGAACAGAGTGGAAAGCAAGCTTTCTTACACGTTCTTCGTATTATGCATGACATCAAGGCTATGGGGCATACCGAGGATCTTCTAGTATGGCAAGTCCCAAAACATGGACCTCCTTCTCCATACCCCATGAGCGGCCTAGGTTCCTTTTTGTTCTTCTTGTCTCCTCGCTTCTGCTTCTGCTTCTTTGTCTTACCCATCGGAGGGTAGTGTTTCTAGTTTTTCAACAAAGTATCGATCTCCTCGCCGCTACGCTTATGTGGAGGTCCTTCGAGCTCATCCGCACCGTTGAACAGATCTCCATGCTTCCTCCACGGGTCATTCTCAGGTAGCCACATTGGAGTCCTCATTTAGACGGTTTTCAAAGACCCGGGATCCTTACCTAGCTGTAGAGACGGCGTATTTTCCATGCACCGCACACAAGCCTTGTGTCCGTGGCACACCTGACATGCAATATATCCATAACCGAGATAGTCCTGCACCGTGACGATCACAATGGATTTCATACGGAATGGTTCTTCGAGGTAGGCATCCCATGTTTCTACCCTTCCTCCCACAAGATGGCTAGCTCCTCCTTCAATAGCTCAAGATATAGGTTGAGATTGCTCCCTGGCTGTGTTGGCCCTTGGATTAGCATACTCACATGTATGTACTTCTTCTTCAGGCACAACCATGGGGGGGGGGGGAGGTTGTACATCCACACAAACACGGGCCAAGTGTTATGCTTGCTGCTCTTGTTGCCGAAGGGGTCATCCCATCGGTGCTCACACCAAGCCTGATGTTTCTTGGGTCTTTCCCAAATTCTTCGTACTCATTGTCTAATGCTTTCCACTGGCTTGCATCCGAAGGGTGTGTTATCACTAGGTTTTCAACCCGTATAGGATCCTTGAGCACCACTTCCTTCCTTTCTGCGTGCCAGCGCATGAGTTTTGCTTCCTTGCGGTCCGCGAAGTACCACTCAAGACAGGGCCTGAGCGGGAAGTACCACACAACTTGACGAGGATCTTTTCTCGTCCCTCTCTTGTATCGTGGTTCCTCACACACTGGGCATGTGGTCTTGTCCTTGTGCTCATTCCAGTAAATCACACAGTCATTGATGCATGAGTGGTATTTTTTGTGCGGTAAATCGAGAGGGCACACAAATTTATTGTCCTCATGTAGGCTACCGACCAACGTGTTATCTTTAGGAAAGCGCTTCTTCAAGTATCGGAAGAGATCGTCCATGCCTGTGTCGGTCCATCTGTGTTTTGCCTTCATCTCCAGAAGATCGCGAGTTACTCACAGGCGGCTCTCCTCCGGCCCGTGACCTACATCATAGAATGGAGTTCTCTAGTCTAACTCCAGTTGACCCAGCTTAGACTTTCGTCTACCGGCAAATCTAGGGTCGGTCAATGCGTTGCCGAGACGAATTTATTGAGCATGAGGGTCATGCATGGCCGCGGTTAGTGGGGTACTCCTACTCCAGTCCTCGTCATCCATATGTACTTATTCTCGTCCTTCTTCATCACTATCGTCATGTGCAACGTCCCGATCTTCCTTCTGATCTTCATTTTCCTATTGATCGACATCCTCTTCCTCATGTTCATCATCATCATCTCCATCATCACTCGTCCACTAAGTGTGGCCCTCCATGAAACTATACCCGAGCAGGTGCTGATTCACTAAGCCTGAGAAGGGGTCGAACAATGACGATAGTTTGCATCTTCTACATGGACATCTTATTTCCATGCGGTTATTTTGATACATGTCGGCCGTCAACGTTGCACATATTTATCCATGACACTTTCCTTCATCTCGATGACCATCGTAGCCTACACAATAAAAGCATTGATTGGAACAGTCGTCTCGGCTTTCACCAAAAATCCGGCATGACCTTTGCTAAAAATGGTCATGCCGGAGTGCTAGAAATTCGCCAGAATGGAAGTTAATAGACATTCTGGCAAAACATTGGCAACTCATTGTACCTGCACATCAAAATAAAATGCAAAACGGTCCACATATGCATGGAACCGCTTTTCGCCATCACAAGTGACATCACCGCTCCTTGTCGCCAACTCATGCATGTGCAGATTCACCACATTATATCTATTAGTTGACGCGAGCTCCAAGAGCATCGGAGAGATGCCACATGGTGACCGAAGAGCGCTTGTGCTGTCGGGACCTTATGCTCGAGATCTAGATATACAAAAAGGGAGAAGTGGGAAAGGTAGTGGGGGAGATACATCTAGATCTTGCAAGCTAGATCTACTAGTGCGTATGCATTCTTTGGGGTGAAATATAACAAACTTGGTTGGTTGAATTAGTTGAATGGGTGGAGAGAAGTGGGGGAATGAGCTAGCAAAGCTTTGGGTGGAGTTGCCATGAAAAGTGAGCTAGAGAGTGAGCGAGGAGGTGGTGGTAGGTGGCTGGTTCGACTTACATTTATGTCCCAGGTTACCCCCGATGAACACAAACAATAGGCTCCAGCGGTAAGGAGGGGTGAATTGGGCAGCTAGATGGAGGAAAATACCCCCGGCGACCACCGCTATACACGCCGGTGGAATGGCTCTTATCACTGACAAGTCTAGAAGGTAGGCACAACAGAAAACTTTTGGCCAGGTGGGCCCACCTAGCTCACCACTGCCTCGGCGAGCCGGTCATGTGTTTGCCGGTGGTAACATGCTGTAACCCCGACACATATAGTATGGTTTCACCGACGGTAAAGGTCGGCCCGTCCGGTGGCACGCGGCCCACCACAACCACAACACACACTACCACTATTTGCTGGTGGTACTTGGACGAGCCCCGGTGCGCCTTGTGTGGTTTCGCTGGCTGTAATGCAAGGAAGGCCTGGAGTCCCTAGGCCAGTCCCCATGACACCCACGTGCCAGCCGGGCACTCCTGAGCCTCCCCCGGCGAGCAGCCAAACGAGTCCCGGGAGCTGGTCGTGGTGGAGCCGGGATACTCCCCCCGTGCTGAACTCCTAGGCAAGATCATTTCCGGCATACGAGCCGAGCTAGACCAGTTCCTGGTCGTCGCGGTCCGAGAGGACCGCCAACTAACCTTCGAACAATTGCAGCTTATGGGAGCTCATAAGGAGGCGGAGTCCGTACGGGAGCGCGCCCGTGTCAATGCAGAGGGCCTGCTCCGGGATGCTTCTTCCCAGGCGACGAAGGTTATTGCTAACACTAAGGCTCAGGCCTCTTGGCTCGTGAATGCCTTGTCTGCCCGCGAGGATGATGTTTCTGCTGAGGAGACAGCAGTGGCCCAGTGCCGGCTGGAGCTTGAGGTCTAGTACCAGGAGATCGACGCCAAGCTATCGGAGTCCCGGGAGTCCCTCACCTAGGAGCGGGAGGATAGATCCAGGATCCACGACACCCTCAAGACGGACGAGAAGTTCTGGAAGGGTTTGCTTTTGGAGGCCAAGGGGCTTCATGGCAAGATCAAGGGCCTAGGCTAGGGAGGAGCACAGGCGAGTAGCTTGCAAGGCACTGGAGGCCCATCGCAACTCCTTCTGGTCTCTTGCTAAGCAGGGCATCGCGGTCCTCCCGCTCATGGGGGTCAAAGGCTTTGTCGCACCGGAGTTTCAAGCTGGTTGATAGGTGGAGGCGTCCCTGGAGCTTGCGCGCAGGATTCTGAGCCCCTTAAGCGCGGCGGTGCAGGTCCTGGACGACTTTATCTCCTCGGAGTGCGAGGCGATGCTGACCGAGACGGGGAAGTCTCTCTTCACCAACCTCTTGTAGATGTTGCCCGACTACTCCCGGCCGTGCGACAGTCGGTCGCTGCGCTGGCTCTCGAGGCGAGAGTCGCCCCGCTTGGCACCCTGCTGGTTAAGAAGTTTCCTCATAAGGTGGACGACAAGGGGGAGGCCGAAGCTGATGTCTCAAGCGACTCTGCCATAGAGGAAGAAGAAGAAGAAAGTCCACCAGGCAGGCACCAAAGACGTCGCTGGGATGGAATGACCCTTATCCACGTAACGCTCGTGAAGTGCTTTAGGACTTTGTCGTCTCTTTGCTAAACTTGTTAGGGTACCCTTCTCGCAACAGGGCCTTAACCGTCTGTTGTCGCTTTTCCGGCCTCCAAAGTATGGCGTTACAGCCCGTTGATTCCTCGTGGAGGTAGGTTGGGGCCTTCGCGTCCTACAGGGATCTCTTGAGGGGTTTCCCTTTGAGGAGCCTTGCTTCCCCCTAGCATGAGTACCTTGTGTCTTGTGTCTCTCCTATAGGCCCCTCGAGAAGGCTGCCGTGGGTTTCGCATGTTGCTTGAGGGATTGTCTCAATGATCGCCCCGCGTGTCCCCTGCCGGGGAGGTCACGGGGCTTGTACCTGTCCCATAGGTCCCTCAAGGAGGCGACCGTAGGCTCTATACATTCAGTTCCGCCCCATAAGTCCCTCGAGGAGGTGACCATAGGACGCGTACTTTCCCTATATAGTCCCTCGGAGAGGGAACCACAGGTTCCGCATGCCGCTTGAGGGGTAGTCTCAAGGGTTGCCCCGCTCATCCCCTTTCGGGTAGGACGCGGGGATTGTACCTGTCTTGTAGGTCCCTCAAGAAGGAGACTGTAGGCTCTATACATTCTATTCCGCCCTGTAAGTCTCTCGATGAGGTGACCGTAGGGCGCGTACTTCCCCTATATAGTCCCTCAGAGATTTAACTGTAGGTTCTACACGGTGTATGATTTCCCTTTGTGCACGTGTGAGGATTATCAAGCACCGGGAATCGTTGGTGAGGTGACCTAGAGCTCGACACTTTAGGACCCAGTGCTGACCGAGGGTGGAAACGGCGATGGATACCGTGCCTAGCCCCCGCTCACGAGGTGTGCAAAAGGGAGAAACACCACAAACAAATGAACAAGCAGACGAGGAAGTCATCAGGAAAATAGAAAGAAAAGAAGCCATCATTCCTGAATTTTCACACCATCCTAGGAGGGAGTTATTTGTTACCGCTGCCGCCATGAGCAGAGCTCATGGGTAGAACTAGCGAAGGTGCTGGATGTTCCAGGCGTTGAGGATCGGGACGCCTTTCCTCCATTTCCAGTCGCACCGCGCCTAGCCTTGCGACGTGCGCGACCCGGAAAGGGCCCTCCCACATCAGCGAGAGCTTGTGGAGACCCTCGCGAGAGAGGATGCGGCAAAGGTCAAGGTCCCCTACCTCTAAGGTGCACGCTCGTATGTTGCGGAAGTGGTACCAGCATAGTTCCTGCTGGTACCTGGCTGCTCGTATGTTGACCTTGTGGTGGGCTTCTTCAATGAGGGTGAGGTCGTCACAGCGAAGCTCCACTTGTGCCATCTCATTGAAAGCGAGCGCCCAGGGGGAGATCTGCTTAAGCTCTGCAGGGATGACAACCTCAGCACCATAAATGAGGAAGAAATGGGTCTCACCTGTTGGCCTGGTGGCAGTGGTGCGGATGGACCATAGCACCCCTGGGAGAGCGTCCAACCATCCTCACTCACACTCTTTGAGCTTGAGGCGGAATCTCTTGGTCTTGAGCCCCTGATATGTTGTAAACATATCTATAATTTTTGATGTTCCATGCTTGTTTTATATCAACTATCTTATGTTTTGTCTACATTTTGAGATACTTTTATGCATTTTCTGGAACTAACCTATTAACAAGATGCCATAGTGCCAGTTGCCTGTTTTCTGCTGTTTTTGGTTTCAGAAAAGCCAGAAAATAAATATTCTCGGAATTGTACAGGACAAAAGCCAAAGTTCCTATTTTACCAGAAGACTCATGGATCCCAAAGCAGAGACGAAGGAGGGCTAGGGCCTAGCCACACCATGTGGTGGCGCAGGTCCCCTGGCCGCGCCACCAGGTGGTGTGGGTGCCTAGTCCACCCTCTGACATCGCCCCTTCGCCTATATATTGCTCCCAGGACGAAAACCCTAGATACAAGATCAGAATTCCATGAAAAGTTCTGCAGCGCCGCTGCCACCAAAGCGAGATTCAGGGGACAAAAGTCTCTGTTCCGGCACCCTGCCGGGATGGGGAAGTGCCCCCGGAGCCATCTCCATCGACTCCACCACCATCTCCATCGCTGTTGCTCACTCCCATGACGAGGAGGGAGTAGTTCTCTCTCGAGGCTAAGGGTTCTACCGGTAGCTATGTGTTCATCTCTCTCTATGCATGATCTTATTGATATCATGAGCTTTGTAATCTATAGATCTATTCTGCTACTCAAGTGCTTTAATGAATCTCTGCTTATCCCCACCTGTGTGAAGTTGACAGTGTGCACACCGTGTGGCACTTTGGCTAAGGTTACATAAATACTTATCATGAGTATAATTTGAGTTGGATGTCTCTATGAGATTGTGGTGTTTGTTGGAACCATATAGCGCTCAAGGTGATAGTGAGGGGTTATCTAGATGGGGAATGCGAACTTTAAGGTGTGCTATTATAGCCCTACATCGTCCAACCGGAGAGTAGTTCAGGGTAGCATCATGAAGATAAGATATTTACATGAGAGTGTCCACTAGTGAAAGTATGATCCCTAGGCCTTGTTTCTAAGCATTGAAAAACCATTTACAATCAGTTCTGTTACATGTTTGCTTGCTGCCATTCTTATTTCAGATTGCAATTACCAATTATAATCATCCATATTACTTGTATTTCACTATCTCTTCACCGAACTAGTGCACCTATACACCTGACAAGTGTATTGGGTGTGTTGGGGACACAAGAGCCTTCTTGTATCTTGATTGCAGGGTTGCTTGAGAGGGATACCTTTGACCACTTCCTCCCTGAGTTCGATAAACCTTGGGTGATCCACTTAAGGGAAAACTTGCTGCTGTTCTACAAACCTCTGCACTTGGAGGCCCAACACCGTCTACAAGAATAGAAGTGTGCATAGACATCAAACTATTTTCTAGCACCGTTGCTGGGGAGGTAAGGTAAAAGGTAGTCACATCCTCTGGCTACTAAGCTATCTTCTAGCACTATTGCTGGTGTGTGAGTGCTCGAAGTTATTTCCTTTAGATTCTGCAATTATATCTTTTTGTTTCTTGTTTTTATTTTCACTAGTTAGGCTTAATGCAAAACAACAACAAAAATAGAGAGCTTTTTAGTATTTTTCCTAAGGTAGAACATGAATGGTCTGAAAAGAAAATTAAAAAACCCATGGAACTTTCTTTGCATGCTAATAGCAATGTTATTAGTATGAATCTTTTGAACACGTTTGTTACTAATGCTATGGACACGTCTAAGCTTGGGGAAGTTAGTTTTTATGAAAATGACCTTTTTAGTTCCCCAGCTTTAAAGGAGAAAATTTGCTCTGATGATACTTTATCTCCCATATGTGGTAATTCTAATGATACTTGTGGTATTTTAAATCCACATACTGAAAGCGTCCCTTTTAAAATACCTATGGAAATTGTTGAACGTGTTAGGAATAACTATTATTTTGGAGATGGAACTATCCATCCTGGTGATCATTTACTCTTTATACATGAATTATGCGGGTTGTTCAAATGTGCAGGTATTTCAATGAACCAAGTTACGAGGAAGCTATTCTCTTTATCACTTAAGGGCAAAGCAAGGGAGTGGTATGAGCTACTAGACGATCCTCATCATTCGGAGTGGAAGGAACTTAAATCTCTCTTTTTCTCTAAATTTTATCCTCCTCATGAAGTTCATAAAGATAGGAATTATATTTATAATTTTCATCCTCATGATGGAGAAAGTATTGCCCAAGAATGGGGGAGATTGAAGTCACTAATGCTCAAATGTCCCATTCATGAGCTCCCCAGGAATATTGTTATTAAATTTTTTTATGCAAGGCTTTCAGGACATTACAAGGACTATCTAGATACCTGTTCAGAGGGATCCTTCACAAGTAAAGAGGTCAAAGATAAGTGGGATCTTCTTAAAACAATTCAAAGCAATACCGAAGATTGGGATAACGACAAAGGTAAAGAACTAGGTATAAACTATGAGTATGATTGCATTAAGTCTTTCGCTAAAACTGCTAATTTTCAAGAGCTTTGTGCTAAATATGGTCTTGATCCTCAAATTCTTGTTGATTATTGTAGAGCCTTTGCTTCTCATATTAATGCTCCTAAAGAAAAATGGGACATGTATCATGATCCTTTTAAAGACACTTGCATGGAAAATGAAATTGATATTAATGATAGCAATAAACACGCTCAAACCTCTGAAAGTACTATTTCTTATAAGCATGTAAATTTTTGTGGAATACATAGACCTTCTGAGAAGAATCAAATTGAAAAATAATATTGTATCACCCACAGGAATGAAAAAACTAGAATGTGGTATAGGGCTTTAAATGATCTTGGTAAAAAAGTTTGTGCCCTCTATCCTTTTATTTGTGAACTTTGCTTTGAAGTGGGTCATTTCAATTTTCAATGCTCATGCCATAATAATAGCCCTTCTAATCCAATGAGTACTGTAAGTTTGTATTGTGATGACATGATCACTCCTAATCATCATGATGAACTTACATTATTTTTGGGGTGTGAAGAATTATCAAGAAAAGCTTCTTTGGTAGATATGAGTGCTTTTGATATGAATAGTGTCCTACATGGTTGTCATCTTTATTGTGTTGATAATTGTCACACAAATACTTACATACAAAATATTATAAAAGATGAGAGTTTACCAAATTATGATAGGACTAATATGTGTTTTGATCTTATTAATGAAAAGAAGGAATCCTCCAAAGTTTCTTCTATTGTATCTAACAATAAACCAGGGTATATGGAGAAGCTTCCTTTCAAGCCTCTCCCTCCTAAAGAGAAGAAGAAAAAGAAGAAAAGGAGAAGTAAAAGGAGAGAGGAAACAATATTTTCCCCTAAGCACGTTGCTCCTATTATAGTTTTTGATGAGTCTGAACTCGATGATGTTCCTATGCCTGTTACCTATAATAGTGATCATGATTGGGAAAAGCACACTACTTTTGATATTGAAAATCTCTTTGGTACCAATTCTAAAAATGATGATATTAATAATTGTTGTACTATTAGTGATATCCATGTTCCTTCCAATGATGATATGTTTACAAACGAACACACTTTGGAAGATATCTATTCTATTGCTTATGATGATACTATACCTCCATTATATGATGATTACAATAATGAATATGATATTTTCAGTTCACCTACTATTGAGGAGAAAATTAATTATGACTACAATATGCCTCCTATATTTGATGATTATTGTGATGAGAATAATAATAGCTATTATGTTGAATTTGCTCCCACTATAATTAATCAGAATGACTACGTTTATGTGGGGAGTATTAATTCTTTTATGCATGTGGCTCATGATAAGAATGTTTTATGTGATAGTTATATTGTTAATTTTATTCATGATGCTACTGAAAGTTATTTTGAGAGAGGGAAACATGGTTTTATGTGTCTCAACAATATTAAGTTTCCCCTCTTTATGTTAATTTTTTGAAGTTGCACTTATTTTGCTTTCCTATGCTTGTTGCTTTGTGCTTTCATGACTTGTTTCTATACAAGATTATTTTGCATAGGAAGTGGGTAAGACTTAAATTTGTTCCATATTTGCTTCTTGATGCTCTCTTTTACTTCAACTCATATTTCTTATGTGAGCATCATCGAAATTCTTATGCCTATCTCAAATGCGTTAAAGAAAAACACTTATTGGGAGATAACCCAAATTTCTATTCAGTAGGTTTTTGTTTTTGTTGAGTCTTGGAAGTTATTGCCTCTGTAATAAACTCTCCTTATCCTTTTTGTGTGGTTTTTGTGCCAAGAATAACATCTAATGAGAGAGAAGTAAGATTTGGGAAAGTTGCTGTCCTGAAACAGATTTTTGTTCTTCACTGTAAAAATTCATGAAACATCTCTATACATCGGATTGAGCTGTAATGTTTTGTGCTTCTGCCCCAGGTTATTATCTAACTTTCATTAGTTTATCACATTTCTATTTGAGCAACAGAAGGTCTTCGAAAAAATCGGTTTTTACCTGCTGGTCGGTTTTGACATATTTCTGCCATTATTTGCATTTGCCTCTTAATCTCTTTCTCTTTGAGTTCTCTTTGATCACTTGAGCTTTTAGAAGGAATTGCTACAGTAGCTTGTGTTTTAGTGGAAGTTTTACTTGTGTTGAAACTAAACCCAAAGACTTATTATCTTGAATACACTAATGTCGCTAATTAAGATTGTGTGAAGTTTTGGATGAAGGAAATTTTCAAGTGTAGGGAAGAATAATGTGATGAGATGAAGTATGGACAAAATCTCAAGCTTGGGGATGCCACCCGTGTCACCCCAAGAAATATTCAAGAGGTATAAGCACCAAAGCTTGGGGATGCCCAAGGCATCCCCTTCTTCATCAATAAAAATCTCAGGTTTTCTTCCAAACACTTCATATTTATTACCTTATGCACTATGTGTTTTTCTTGGAGCGTCTTTGTTTTTGTTTTTAGTTTGCTTTTTCTTAAATAAGTTGGTTGGATCCCAACAA
Organism: Avena sativa; assembly: GCA_916181665.1. NCBI lineage: Eukaryota > Viridiplantae > Streptophyta > Magnoliopsida > Poales > Poaceae > Avena > Avena sativa. Next base: position 450,009,378 of record OV702289.1, read on the forward strand.
ACTTCTTTTGGAGAGAGACACACCCTGTTATTCATTGCCTAGAACACTCTAGTTTTCACTCTTATTGTTCTGCGAGTGTTCTCCTTTGCTGGCACTACATTTAGCTTTAGTTTTTGATTGGTGTTGGAAAAGATTAGGAAGCTTCATGCTTATAAGTGGTACAAAAGGAGCTTGTTTAGACTGTGGCCTAGACTTTATCATGTCATGTTTGATATTGCTTTGACTTTATGCTTAGTGATTATTGCTGTAGTATGACTTGTTATAAACAATTGATATTGCTTAATGTGTCTTGAAAGAATCATGTGTTGTTTTAGCAAATAAAAGCATAATATTGTGGTATTCTCCTTTGATGCTTTATTTGGGTTGACTTGGCGCATGCTCACACCATGTTAATACTATACTAAGTCACCATAGCCTCTATGATCATTTAGTTTTCGACTTGTAATATCACTTTATGCTTTAATTAATAATGTTTTGTCGCTTTGCATGATTATGGCCATTATTGCTCTCTTAGTTGGTCGCTCCCAGTCTTTTTCTAGCCTCCATACCAAGTATGAGTTTCACTCATGCATCCAACTCCAAATAAAACCAAGTTATTCCAAAGAGTCCACCATACCTACCTATTAGCATTTGCTATTCCAAGTATATTCATGTTTTTATCTATCTTCCAAATTAAACTTGTTATGTGAAAATTAGTGATTAAAGCTCTCACGAACTTGATGGCACACTTTACTTTTATTGCACTTAATAAACTTGAACCATTGTGCCCATCTATGTTGCGTATATGCTTGCGTGTTGTAAGTTGTGAATTAGCAGAACCATGTTATCATGGGGAACACTTTCAACATTGCACTTTATTTAGTTGATATCATGTTCTTTTGCTTATGGATCTCGGTGGTGTGAAATGAAAGGGGAGCTTGTAAGGCTCATGGAGTTCGTATATGTGTTAGAGAAACGCCTGGGCGGTTGGTCCAAGCCATGCCTAATCATGGTGGAAACCTGCACCGTAACCATAATGAGCAATCTATGAAGCATTGTCTATACAAAAAAGCCTATGCCAATAGGAAAGAAAAAAAGAAAAAAACCTATGCAAATAGGAAATAAAAGGATTGCTGAGATACCCATTGTCTTCTTTCCTTGTCATTTTGATATGGGAAATCTTCCATATCATCGGGCAAGGGGTACCCCGTTGGAGGTTCTCTATGATACACATGTACTTACAATGACAAGAACTTACCTGTGACTAAACTTGAGTAGCATGAGGAATGGTACTCGTAAGTAAGGGGCATGGGATTTTCAGCTTATAACTTGTCAAACATATCCTCATATTTGTTCACTTTAACCTTAATCACCTAAAGATGCTTATGAGAGGGGCAATGAGAGCTGAAAGCTAATAAGTACCATAATTTTTGGAAGCTCATTATGAGACTTGAATCCCTGCTTAATCAAGATTATGATGGTGCATGTCACCTCAGAAATTATTCCTTTTTATCACTTACCTACTTGAGGACGAGCAGGAGTTAAGCTTGGGGATGTTGATATGTTGTAAACGTATCTATAATTTTTGATGTCCCATGCTTGTTTTATATCTAATATCTTATGTTTTGTCTAAATTTTGAGATACTTTTATGCATTTTATGGAACTAACCTATTAACAAGATGCCACAGTGCTAGTTGCCTGTTTTCTACTATTTTTGGTTTCAGAAAAGCCAGAAAATAAATATTCTCGGAATTGGACGGGACAAAAGCCAAAGTTCCTATTTTACCGGAAGACTCACGGATCCCAAAGTAGAGACGGAGGAGGGCTAGGGCCTGGCCACACCATGTGGTGGCACGGTTCCCCTGACTGCGCCACCAGGTGGTGTGGGCCCCTGGTCCACCCTCTGACATCGCCCCTTCGCCTATATATTGCTCCTGGGACGAAAACCCTAGATACAAGATCAGAATTCCACGAAAAGTTCTGCAGCACCGCCGCCACCGAAGAGGAGATTCGGGGGACATAAGTGTCTATTCCGGCACCCTGCCGGGACGGGGAAGTGCCCTCGGAGCCATCTCCATCGACTCCACCGCCATCTCCAACACCGTTGCTGACTCCCATGATGAGGAGGGAGTAGTTCTCTCTCGAGGCTAAGGGTTCTATCGGTAGCTATGTGTTCATCTCTCTCTATGCATGATCTAATTGAGATCATGAGCTTTGTAATCTATAGATCTATTCTACTACTCAAGTGCTTTAACGAATCTCTGCTTATCCCCACGTGTGTGAAGTTGACAGTGTGCACACCGTGTGGCACTTTGGCTAAGGTTACATAAATACTTATCATGAGTATAATTCGAGTTGGATGTCTCTATGAGATTGTGGTTTTTGTTGGAACCATCTAGCGCTCAAGGTGATAGTGAGGGGTTATCTAGATGGGGAATGCGAACTTTAAGGTGTGCTGTTATAGCCCTACATCATCCAAGCGGAGAGTAGTTCAGGGTAGCATCATGAAGAGAAGATATTTACATGAGAGTGTCCACTAGTGAAAGTATGATCCCTAGGCCTTGTTTCTAAGCATTGAAACACCATTTACAATCAGTTCTGTTACATGTTTGCTTGCTGCCATTCTTATTTTAGATTGCAATTACCACTTATAATCATCCATATTACTTGTATTTCACTATCTCTTTGCTGAACTAGTGCACCTATACACCTAACAAGTGTATTGGGTACACAAGAGAATTCTTGTATCTTGATTGTAGGGTTGCTTGAGAGGGATACCTTTGACCACTTCCTCCTTGAGTTCGATAAACCTTGGGTGATCCACTTAAGGGAAAACTTGCTGCTGTTCTACAAACCTCTACACTTGGAGGCCCAACACTGTCTACAAGAACATAAGCGTGCGTATACATCGGCCCCTTTAGGACCTCTGCGTTTGCTCGTTCTGCCTGTCCATTACTACGGGGTGGGCGAATGATGCGTAGCAGATCTTGGTGCTGATGTCCTCATAGTAGGACCAGAATAGTCCGCTGGTGAACTGGTTGCCGTTGTTAGTGATGATGCGGTAGGGTACACCAAAGCGTCATACCAGGCCTTGGATGAACTTTACGGCTGACCGTGCCGGGATGGTTTTGACCAGTTCCACCTCGGCCCACTTGGTGAATTTTCCGATGGCGACATAGAGGTATAGGTAGCCCCCCGGCGCCCGCGAGAAGGGCCCCAAGATGTCCATCCCCCAGACCACGAAGGGCCATGAGAGCAGGATGGTTTGCAGCTGCTGAGCCGACTAGTGTATTTCTTTGGCGTGGAAATGGCATGCCTCGCATGACATCACCAATTCTGTGGTGTCATCAAGCGCGTTAAGCCAATATAAGCCGCTGCGAAAAGCCTTCCCCGCCCGAGTACGTGGGGAATGGTGGCCGCATTCCCCAGCATGGATGTCGGTCAGTAGCTCCCTCCCCTTGTCGTTGGAGATGCATCAAAGGGCGACACCGTTGGGGTCATGGAAATAGAGGTGTTAGGGGAATGACCCCCGGGTAGGCAAAGCCAGGCTCAACTGGCCAGCTCGAGGGAGATCTAGCCAAATGGCCACAAGAATAAGGAAGCATAGCCAGGTGGAACGATCCACCCGGTCCGCCTTATGATTCCCCGCATGTCCGCCTCAAGATTCCCACGGCCAGGAAAGCCGGTTGGGTGGCCACCTCTACCCGGTTGCCTCAGATCCGTTGGCCGAAGGTACGGGAGGAGGTGATGTTCCTTGATGAGCGCACCCTTGACTGGACAGGCTGGCACGCCGCCCTGCCAGCACTACCAGCCGAGGATGCCAAAGCGCCAAGGCTGGAGGCTAACGAGTAAAGCTCCGGCTGACAGATAAAGCACCAAGCTGATGGATAAAGCATAAGGTGACGCCCAAAGTGGCAGCACTAAGTCGCTATGGCGCTGTAGCCACCTGTACTGGAGCTTGACTGGGTTCTGGACCACCGGCTGGACCTGGCAGCCGACCCACTTTGTAAACCCAAAGCCCAAAAAGTAAACCCTAGAGCCCACATTGTAACCTACCCTTCCACCAGTATATAAGGACGGGTAGAGCCAGGGTTCTAGGTAAGGCATTACAAGTTAGAAGTTAGCCAAAATCAACATGTCAAGTAGTTCATCTTCCTCTAGCTCTCGATAGCAGCTAGGGAAACAACACTTGTATTGAGCATCTGCTCCCCATATAGTAGATCCTTGCAGGAGTAGGAGTGTTACCTCGACAAGAGGGCTCTGAACCTGGGTACATCACTATGTTTGTAGTATCTGTGCCCAACCTGTTGCAAGTAGCCACCAATAGCATCCTGGTTGTCCCCTCTCATGCCATCCCCGATGGCACTGCTGTGTTCCACACCACGACAGTTGGCGCCCACCGTGGGGCACAGCGCTTCGGCTGGGGTCATCTTTCACACGGGACTTATGCTCGTCGCCGGTGAGCGAGTCGCGTCTGGCCTTGTCCTCACCTTTGGCTCCTTCGACTATGTCCTCGACAACGCATCCTGCTTCAACGGCTCCATCATGCACTTCGGCCAGCATCACGTCTATGTCACCACCGTCACCGAGGATTTCCCTTGCAAGGTCATCACCGTCTCCGGCGCGCCTCCAGGCTTCTCCGCCCTGCTCCTTGCCAGCGACAACATCGAGGTCATGATGGCCGGCGCAGGAAAATGCCTCTGCCCACTTCTGGAGCATGATGCTGGTGCCAAAGACGCTGCCCCGGACGAGCAGGGCGTGGACCCCTTAGCGGACTCCATCCAGAACCTGCGCATCCCCATTGCTCCTAAGCTGGACCCGGTGGCCGCAGCAGCTTAGCTGGAGGCCACGCGCCAAAACCTCCTGGAGGAAGCCAGCAAGGTCGCCGCCCGCCAACGATGCCTGGACACAACTATGCATGAGTACAACACCATGCACGGGTTTTCCCGCTTACCTAGCACCAACCAGCAGGTGCCGCCCCAGGGCCACAACTTGGGTTCGGAGCTAGACCGTGCCGCTGACTCACGTGTCATCGCAGCTCAGCCAGTTTACAGTACCCCAGCCAAGAACATGAGGGTCGTGGAAGCTGCCGTTGTGGAGCTTAGCCACCTGGAGGGTGATGAGTTGCGTCGCCAATAGGCACACGTCCAGCTCCCTGTTGCTACAGCTAACAGGAAATAGGCCGAGGCAGGTGTGAGCCTCAGAGGAAACAACAAAAGCCAGTAGCTTCGCCGGGTGGGCAATCTGGCTGCAGGTGGGAGCAAGGCCTCCTCTCCGAACAATACAAGGCAAAACAGCCGTCCGAGTGGCGGATCAGCCGGCCGCGAGCAAAACCTGTGCGAAGCCACGGCCATCACCAGCAGGAACCGTGATCCTGCTGATGAAGCCAGGAGAACCAACATGCTGCCCAAGTCCCGCCTTTTAGGACGGCTTCGCCCGCTCGAGACGGAGGTGCCGCAGGATGCACGCGCACGCATCGACCTATTGGTACGGTCATGCATGCTGGAAGAGGAAAGCCCGGCTGGCCCAAGGTGCTTCAGGCCACGCATCCAGAATGAGCCGTTTCCAAAGGGATTTTCGCTCCCAAGGGACACGGCAAAGTACGACGGCACGGTCAAGCCGGAGGACTGGTTGGTGGATTACACCACCGCGGTGGGCATCGCAAACGGCAACCGCCGGGTGGATGTGTGCTACGTCCCACTCATGCTCCTCGACTCAGCCAGGACATGGCTCAACAGCCTCCCCGACAACAACATCAATGCTTGGATTGACTTCAAGCAGGCGTTCGTCCGCAACTTCACCGGCACCTACAAGCGCCCAGGTCGCCCTGGCGAGCTCGCCCTTTACACAACTCCTATATCACCCGGTGGACAAGCATGCACAACTCCTGCGAGGGGGTGCGCGAGCACCAATCAATCGACTTCTGCATCAATGGCTGTAGATATGGCACCATGCTCAAGCATAAGCTTCACCGGGTGGAGCCCGACACCATGGCCAAGACCATGGAGATCGCAAACAAATACGCCACCACGGACGCGGTGATGAAAAGGTCCATCCAGCTGGACGACCAAGGGCAGATCATCGTGGAAGTCTCCACGGACCAGCGCCAGTCAGAAGGGAACAACCACAACTCCAGGCGGCATGACAAACTCCATAACAAGAGGAAAGACGACCAGCCAGATAACCAATATGGTTCTAGGCAGGTGGCAGCCATTCAAGAGGACCCGGCTGCAGGCGACAGCCAAAGACAGAAGCCCGACGACCGGCCACCTCGGCACAAGTACACCATCGAATCGATGCTTGATGGCCCATGCAAGTTCCATAGTGGCGGGAACAAGCCGGCTACACATACAACTCGCCAGTGCACCTGGACAAAGAAGATGGCCGAGGTTTTATGGTTTACCACCACCACCCCCTCCTCTGCTAGCCGGTGGGCAGCAGGACAACCGCGACCACCAGAATCGCCAGGATGAAGACATCGGAGATTATCCTCGCCTGGTAGGGAACTACCACATCTTCACCACCGAGCTGGAAATCAAGCACAACAAAAGGCGGCATGAGGTGGAGGTGAACGCAATCATTCCCCCGTTCCTGAGTTCCTGAACTGGTCCGAACAAGAGGTCAAGTGGAGCTAGAAAGAATAGCCAGCCGTGCTACCACATCCAGGCACATACACCATGGTCCTGGACCCCATCATCATCTCCAAGAAGCACTCATGCAGGTTCTCCCATGTCTTGGTGGACAGAGGAAGTAACATCAACCTCTTGTACCGCAGCTCCCTAGACCGGCTCGGCATCAGTGAGTCCTAGATCGAGCCATCCAGCATCTCCTTCCACGGAGCTATTCCGAGTTCATCACACTCGCCCATCGGCAGGATCCGGCTAGGCATCATCTTCGGCATAGAAGATAATTTCCACCGCGAGTCTATCTAGTTCGAGGTGGTCAACCTATGCAGGGCTTACCACGCCATCCTGGGACGCCCCATGCTCACAAAGTTCATGCGGTGCTGCACTACGCATACCTCAAGATGAAGCTCCCCAGACCAACACCATGGTGGATGATTACATGTGGTAGGTGGAATGTGCTACTGATGGCTCCAAGATACGCCGAGGCCATGATCATCGCGGAAGAGAAGCGCATCATCATGCAGAACATGGTGGCCCTGCAGGCGAATTGCCGGCTGGTGAGCCAAACTGGCCGGGAAGCGCAGTTCAAGCCATCAAAGGGCACCGAGAAGATCCTACTAAACGAGGCCGAGCCAGAGAAGTTTTTCCTGGCCGGAGACGTCCTTGACAGCAAATAGGAAAGCGTGCTCATCGACTTATTCCGTGAGAATCGGGATATCTTCGCATGGTCTCCCAAGGACAAGCCTGGTGTTCCGAGGGAGCTCGCAGAGAACTCTTTACATGTCAGGCCGGATGCAAAGCCGGTAAAGCAATCACTATGTTGCTTCGTGGAAGATAAGAGAAGAACCATTGGTGAAGAAATCACCCGGCTACTCGCAACCGGATTCATCATGGAGGTTTTCCACCCGGAATGGTTGGCAAACCCATTGCTGGTGCTTAAAAAGAACAAGACTTGGCGCATGTGTGTTGACTACACCAGCCTCAACAAGGCATGCCCCAAAGACCCGTTTGCCCTACCAAGGATAGACCAAGTGATCGACTCCACAACCGGCTGCAAACTGTTGTCATTTCTGGATGCATATTCCGGATACCACTAGATCTAGCTGAACCCCGCTGATCAAATAAAGACAGCATTCATCACCCCATACAGGGCTTACTGCTACACCACCATGCCATTCGGACTGAAAATGCAGGAGCCACATACCAGCGCTGCATGTAGAAGTGCCTACAATCGCAAATCGGCATAAATGTGCACGCCTATGTTGATGACGTGGTGGTCAACACAAAGGAGAAGCAAACACTCCTCGAATACCTGAAGGACACATTCACCAACCTTCGCCGGTTCCAGATGAAGCTGAACCCGGAGAAGTGCGTATTTGGTGTCCCAGCCGGCCAGCTCCTCGGTTTCCTCGTCTCCGAACATGGAATCAAGGCCAACCCGAAGAAGATCGGCGCAATCGAGCACATGCAGCCGCCGTAGAATCTGCGCGACGTGCAGAAGTTCACCGGGTGCCTAGCCCCCCTCAGCCGTTTTGTCAGCTGGCTGGGCGAGAAGGCACTCCCCCTGTACCAGCTCATGAAGAAAATGGACAAGTTCGACTGGACGACGCAGGAGGACGAGGCCTTCCGTGACCTCAAGCGCATGTTATCCTCCCTGCCAATACTGACGGCCCTCGCCGCAAAGGAGCCAATGCTGATGTACATTGCAGCTACCAACCGGGTTGTCAGCGCCGTGCTGGTGGTTGAAAGGCCAGAAGAAGGAAAGGCTCACCCGGTTCAACGCCCGGTGTACTACTTGAGTGAGGTACTCTTGCTATCAAAGCATAACTACCCTCACTATCTAAAGTTGGTGTATGGTGTGTACATGGCTGCCAAGAAACGGAAGCACTACTTCCAAGAGCACTACATCTAGGTAGTGGCATTAACCCCCCTAGCAGAGATCATTGGCAACAAGGATGCCACAGGCCGGTGGCGAAATGGGAAATAGAGCTTGCCGCACACTGCATCCATTACGAGCCAAGAACGATGATCAAGTCTCAAGCCCTCGTGGACTTCCTCGTCGATTGGGAAGAGACACAATACCTGCCTCCATGTCCCAACTCCACGCATTGGAAGCTACACTTCGACGGCTCCAAGATGTACGGGGGACTCGGAGCCGGGGTCGTCATCACCTCTCCAATGGGGGACCGGATGGATTACGTGCTGCAGATCCACTTCCACGGATCCAACAACGTCACCGAATATGAAGAGCTCGTCCATGGCCTCAAGATGGCAAAAGAGATCGGCATCATGCGCATCCTCTGCTTTGGCGACCCAGACTTGGTGGTGCATCAAGTATCAGGCGATTGGGATGCCAAGGACGCACACATGGCACTATACCATTTCTTCGTACAACAGCTATGCACCTGTTTCAAAGGATGTGAGTTCCACCATGTACCTTGAGCGAACAATGAAGCCATGAATGCAATCGCCCGCATCGGGTCAACAGGAGCAGCAATTCCACCCGGAGTCGCCCTCGAGGACTTGCGCAAGTCCTCCATCACGCCATCTCCGGAATCTGACTCCATCATGCTGGATGCGGACCCGGGGACTGCTGATAGCTATGAGATTCGACGTATTTTTGATGGTTCTCTTCTAGATTTGATCGTTTTCTAGCTTTACCTAACGCTAATACTTCGGTACCAAAGAAATCTTGGTTTTTAATGTGTGTTTCAGGTTCTGAACATCAACAAAAGGTTTTAACAAGAGAAACACAATATTCAGACGAAAACAAGCAAGTCTCTTTTTGGACGCACTCAAGGGAGGCGTACAGAAACTTTGACGAGCAACTATATGGCAGGAATATTTTTCCGGCCATATAGTTGCCGCCGTGTAGTTGTCCCCGCCTCCGTCTTGTCAAAAGGGACAACTTTCGTGAAGAGGCCATACACGAAATCATAACATAGCAGCCGCCATCCCATCTAGAGAGGAGAAAGAAGAGATCTAGAGAAGAAGGGGAAGACGTTCTTCATCTCGCTCCACGATCTTCAACCTCCTAGCCATCACACCCTGATAGCCATTACTTGTACTTGAGAGAGAGAGAGAGAGAGATCTTCACCTTGCAAGATTAGTGTTTGAGATTGTTTCTTCCTATCTTGAATTGTGTTGGATTACTTTTCTATTCTTATTGTGGATCTCCACGGTAATATCGAGAAGAACTCCCTTTATTTAATTATATCGATGATGCTTTCTTATCTCATGTGTGAGTAAGTTCCTTGGGCATGGGAGATGTAAGGGATTGGTGAGATGTGATGTGCCTCCATATATTTTCCATTAGTTTGTGATTGATTTTAATTATTATATTATGTGTGCTTGACTATCTGTGGGATGCCTAATGCTTGTTGTCCAATTAAGGTCCCAAAAAACATGATGCTTTGTTCTACATAGATAGGATCTTGTTCGCTAGCAGACCGACGATCCCCGAGTGACACATGGATATCAATGGAAACTAGTTTGACACGATGATCACGAGGAACCACTGTGCTTATTTCATTAGTCCGATCCCAGGAGCTTAATTGCTAAGCAACCTGAAGGATCTTAATTGTCTAGTGACTCACCATGGTTTTGTTAATAGACTAGTAGGATTATTGAAGTTGGGATGAAATCTACCAAGAGGAGTTCCGGCTAATTATGGGTTGCTCCTCTACACAAATATTTATAAGATTATAATTGTTACACTTATCATTCGTCCACCTGGCATAGTCACTATCACCATGAACTGTATCTCCCCGCGCCTTCTTTGTCATCTGCAGAAAACCACAAACAATCGAATTGTTCTTTACTTTTATGCTTTTTATTCCTGAAGTTTACATTTTAGTTTTATTTAAATACATCTAGCTTAATCAAAATTTCATTCTTATTTCCACACTTGCAGTCAATTAACTCGGAGACCTGTGACAACTTTGAGTGTGATAGAGACTACATTCATAAACACTTATCATTGGGCTCCCTGTGGGATTGATATCTATACTTCAAAACTAGCTACAAATGATCTTTGCACTTGCAGACATCAACTGCCGTCTCCAAGCAACCCGGTGCCACGCCGTACCCGGGGACTATCGCGCCGCACCCGGGGACTGCCGCCTCCATCTCGGGGATAGCCGGGCCAAAGGTCGTGACACTCCTAGCCGGCTGCAGCAGCCTAGGGACTGCCGGCTCTGGCCTCCCACCCAGTAGGCCACCTGACGAGCCCGAGCCGGTCGGGAGCTAGGAAGTCAAGCTGATCATGCAGACCGTCTGCGCCATCCGGGAGACACCTCCATGGGGCAAGCCATTCATGAACTTCCTAGTAAAAGGGGAGTTGCCGGATGAAGAGGTTGAGGCAAGGAAAGTGAAGTGAAGGGAAAGCGTATACACCGTCATCAACAACGAGCTCTACAAGCATAGTGTGGGAGGAATATAGCAACACTGTGTAAGCCAAGAGGAGGGAATCAGGCTGTTGGTGGACATTCACCAAGGCGAATGCGGTCACCACACATCATCAAGAGCCATAGTGGCAAAGGCATTCTGCCATGTGTTTTACTAGCCCACGGTGCTGGAGGACACCGAGCAGCTGGTGAAGGCATGCAATGGGTGCTAGCGATTCGCTCAGTAGAAACACACTCCATCATCAGTGCTCAAGACAATCCCTAGCACCTGGCCATTTGCCGTCTAGGGTTTGGACATGGTAGGCCCTTCAAAACAGCGCGATCAGGCATGGCACACTTGCTGGTGGCAGTGGACAACTTCACCAAGTGGATCGAGGCAAAGCCAATCAAGAAACTAGATGGACCGATAGTGGTTAAGTTCTTCACTGACATCATCACGCATTTTGGCTACCCCAACAAGATCATCACTGACAATGGCACGAACTTCACCAAAGGGGCCTTCGTGTATTTCTGTGGTGACAAGGGCATCCGCCTGGACCTTACCTCCGTCGCGCACCCCCAATCCAATGGGCAGTGCGAGCGAGCAAATGGTCTAGTTCTAGCCGGAATCAAGCCAAGGCTAATCGAACCACTGATGAGGACTCCTGGATGCTGGATAGAGGAGCTGCCGGCTATGCTATGGAGCCTGCGCACAATGCCCAACCGCTCCACTGGCTACACGCCATTCTTCCTCGTTTATGGAGAAGAGGCAGTCCTGCCAATCGGCATCGAGTTCGACACACCGCGCAAACTGCTGTATATTGAGAAGCAAGCTAAGGAAGCACGGGAAGACAACGTAGAACTCCTTGAAGAGGCATGAGAGCTAGCCCTGTCTAGGTCCACCCTCTACCAGCAGAACCTGCACCACTACCACGCTAGTCGGATCCGCAACGTCTCGTTCTGATAGGGCGATCTGGTCTTGCAGCTAGTACAAGACACCAAGGGAATGTACAAGCTAGATCCATCTTGGGAGGGGCCATTCATCATCAGCCAGGCGCTGCAAAACAACTCATATTACCTGATCGACGCTCGCCAACCGACAAATAACAATATGGACCGCTCTGACGAAGAAACTAAATGCCAGTGGAATGCGATGCTGCCTCACCCATTATACACCTGAGTAAAGGGAAAATGTATCTTACCTTTATGTAATGAACAAGTTGAGGAGCCTCGACACAGTCTCGGGGACTCCGTAATAATTTGGAATTTTTGGCTGCATAGCTTGAAGTTTTCTGGCTGCTTTATTTTTTAACCCCGGACACGGCAGTTTCTCTCGAGGACTCGCCGGATGGCCCAGACGGTCGAGCATTCTAGAAAGACAAAGTACTGTATGTGGCTCCAAGAGATCCCTCTTTGATTTGGGCTGCATAATGCAAGCCGATAGACAGACACGGCAAGAGCAGAAAACTCGAAGACCCGTACAGGAAAAGTCTTAAGGAAAGCAAGACGTCTGGACGTTCTGGTTGTGCTCACTCGCTCGAAGCCGATAGCCAAAATCCGAAGTATTGCGTAGTACGCTAACTAAGAAAACCCTTGCTTCCGGCCAGCAACTAAGAAGGGCACACGTTCAACAACCAATGCTCGCTAAGAAAATGACAAAGTTATCAGTTTCACGCGAAACAACAAAGTTTGCAGTAAAATGAACAGTTACATGATACATTTACGCTATGCATGTCTAACGCACAAACCACTACTTGTGTTTTCATCTTTGCATGAGCCAAAGTACCAGAGCCGGAGGCCAGACACCCCCTAGACAGCAGAACAGGAGGCAAGGAGCTTCGACCTGGCTGAATTCTCCAGCCGGCCCGAACCTCGGGGACTACACCCAGTGGGTGTGCTTGCGCGGCTCCACGCAGGAAACCTGGAACAAGCAACGGCATAAAGGAGCTTCGACTCAGCTAGATTCTCTAGCCGGCCTGACACAGAAGCTCGCATGCCCCCAAATAGAAGAAAGCATACATCAAATGAAACACAAGACAACATCACAAAAAGGAGACAAAGCTCCCAACGAAATTCACTGCAGAAGGACAAATTGTTCACACAAGTAGATAAACAAACAAGTTTCCAACCGGATACAAATACTCCCGGCATTCCAGGGATTAGTCTTGGGGGTCAATGGAAGGGCCAGAGGCGTCGGCAGGAGCATGGATGCTGGAAGCGACATCGGCAGAGGCAGGGTTGTAGTGGTACCCCTCCGAGCCGACCGGATCGCTGAAGTCCCGGTCAAGCTAGACGAAGCTTCCAATCTTGACACCGTAGGAGCGGATGTCAGGAACTTCAGTGCGAAGCTGGTCGTAGATGGTCCCCTAACGAAACCCTCTAGAGACTCCGCAGGTCCATGTCGGGGTACTAGGACTTCAACATCACCAGGACCATCTCTGCGCCGCCATGAGCCGCCCAGTCCCACGCCACGAACATCAGCTTAGGAGTGGCAAGAAGCTACTTCACCAAGGCCTCCATCGTAGCCGGTGGAGTCCGGCTAAACGTAATCGTAGACGTCGAGGGAAGCATCCTGCAGTTGTCTGCCCTCCTCGCACGTGATGGACACCAACTCCTCTGGACAGAGGTCGCGCTCGGCATCCGCCTCGGGGACACGGGCGGGGGCCTGATCAATCACCCTAGGATATTGGCCTACACCTAGAAAGGAGACAACTGTCAAAAACCAGCTGCAGAACAAGACAAGCAAGTTCACTGAAGGAATAACCACTTACTGACGATGATCTCGGCATTCTGGCACAGCTCCGCCAGCGCCGCCTTCTCCTTGTCCTGGGCGGTCTTCAGCGCCTCCTCCTGATGGGCATGAAGCTTTTCAAGATTCTTCAGCGCCTTAGTCCGGGTGTGAGCGACCTTCTTTGCTTGGCCGGCCTTGACCTCCATCTGCTGCTGATGCTGCAGCAGCTAGACGATCTGGGCCTGACGAGTTTTGTTAGACTCCTCCAGTCGAGCCACCTCTGCTCTCAACCTCTCCACCTCTCGGTCCCTGTCCGCTAGCAAAGCTGCCGGAGGGTACCCAATGGTTAACAAGAAACGCGAAAAAGTCGCGTAACTGGGAGGACATGGTAGATCAAGCAATCTTATGCCCCAGGTCCTGCGAGGTCTTGGTGGCTTTAGCAAAAGCTTTCTACAAGGAAGGCACGATTAAAAAATAGAACAAAGAGATCAATAACAAAGAAGGGCAACAAAAACGACGAAGGCGATATTTACCTCAAGGAACGCCCCCAGCGCTTTGGTCTCGCCAAGCCCCAACTTCATCACCTCCACCAGGTGACGGGCCTAGCCAAGGGCAATGGGTGCCGACTCGGAAAGCTACGCCAAGATGGAGTCCGGCGGTGGCACAACCGGCGCTGCCCACTGATGTCTACGCACTTCTATTCTTGTAGACAGTTGTTGGGCCTCCAAGTGCAGAGGTTTGTAGAACAGCATCAAGTTTTCCCTTAAGTGGATTACCCAAGGTTTATCGAACTCAGGGAGGAAGTAGTCAAAGGTATCCCTCTCAAGCAACCCTACAATCAAGATACAAGAAGTCTCTTGTGTCCCCAACACACCCAATACACTTGTCAGGTGTATAGGTGCACTAGTTCGGCAAAGAGATAGTGAAATACAAGTGGTATGGATATAAGATAACGGTGCTAGAAAATACTTTGATGGCGTGGAAGAGACTAAAGGAAAACTGAAATAAAGATGGAAGCAAGCAAACATGTAACAGATCTAATTGCAAACAGAGTATCAATGCTTAGAAACAAGGCCTAGGGATCATACTTTCACTAGTAAACACTCTCATATAAATATATTCTTCTTTATGATACTACGCTGAACTACTCTCCGGTTGGACACTCTAATCCATGGTAGGGCTATAACAGCACACCTCAAAGTAAGTCTTTCCCATCTAGAAAACCCCACACTGTCACCTTGAGTACTAGATGAGTCCAACAAACACCACAATTTCATAAAGACATCCAACTCCAAATATAACTCATAACAAGTATTTGAAATCTCTAGCCTAAGTGCCACCATGGTGTGCACGCTGTCACTTTCACACACATGGAGAGAGCAGAGATCTATTAAGCACTTGAGTAGCAAGGTAGATCTATAGATTACAAGCTCATGATCTCAATAAGATCATGCATAGAGAGAGAGAGATGAACACATAGCTACCGGTAGAACCCTTAGCCTCGAGAGAGAACTACTCCCTCCTTATCATGGGAATCAAAAATGGTGATGGAGATGGCGGTGGAGATCGATGCAGATGGCTCCGGGGGCACTTCCCCGTCCTGGCAGGGTGCCGGAACAGAGACTTTCTGTCCCTCGAATCTCCCCTTCGGTGGCGGCGGTGCTGCGGAACTTTTCGTGGCTGGAGGCTTGATGATTTAGGGTTTTCGTATCGGAGGCTTCTTATAGGCGAAAGGGCAAGGTCGGTGGAGTGCCAGGGGGCCCACACCACCTGGTGGCGCGACTAGGGCTAGCCCGCGCCACCATATGGTGTGGCCAGGCCCTGGCCCTCCTCCGTCTCTGCTTCTGGCTCCATGAGTCTTCCGGTAAAATAGGAACTTTGGCTTTTGTCCCGTCCAATTTCGAGAATATTGATTTTCTGACTTTCCTGGAACCAAAAACAGCAGAAAACAGGCAACTGGCACTATGGCTCTTGTTAATAGGTTAGTCCAAGAAATCATATGAAAAGTACTCCAAAGTTGGAACAAAACACAAGAAAGTAGATAAAACGAAGCATGGAACATCAAAAATTATAGATACATTTGCAATGTATCAACATCCCCAAGCTTAACTCCTGCTCGTCCTCCAGTAGGTAAGTGATAAAAAGAAAGAATAAGTTTAAGGTGACATGCACCATCATAATCTTGATCAAAGTATTTGTAAAGCATTGAAAGCTGGGATCATAGTACTTCAATCATAACATGAAAGACAAAGTTCTAGCAATAAGGCAAAGCAACTATGTTGAAACATGAAAAGACACAAACAAAAGATTCATGAATAACAATGCTTTGCAAGACGTTTGTTTGTTTCACATAAAGAAAACATAGCATAGTGGCATTCAGCTTGTCCCTCATAGAGTAGCAAACATAAATGCATAGGACACCTTCAAAGTTCATAAGAGTGACTAGATACAAATAGTTTAAAACAAACAATATCAAGGTATGCATCAATCAACAAGTCTTGGGACAATGCACATAGAACTAAGAATGGCCACTATGCTCTCAAAGTAGGTGCATAAAGATAGAAGGTGGAGACTCAATATAAAAGTGGAAGAAAGGCCTTCATAGAAGGAAGTAGGGATTCAAGTTTCATAAAGAGCTTCCAAAAATTATGGTACTTATAGCTTTCAGCTCTCATTGCCCCTATCATAAGCATCTTGAAGTGATTAAGGTTAAAGTGAACAAACTATGGTGTATATGCTTGACGAAGTATAAGTTAGGAATCTCATGTCCCTTGAATACGAGGGCCGCTCCTCATGCTACTCAAGTTTAGTCACCGATAAGTTCTTGTCATCGTAAGTACATGTGTATCATAGAGAACCGCCAATGGGGTACCCCTTGCCCGATGATACGGAAGAATCCCCATATCAAAATGACAAGGCAAGCAGACAACGAGCATCTCAGCAATCTTCTTATTTACCATGGGAATGTGGTGCTTTTTTTCTCTCTTTCCTCTTTCCATAGTATCTTTTTTTCTCAATATATGACTCTTCTTTTTATAAGAAGAATGCTTCATAGATAGCTCATTATGGTTACGCTGAAGGTTTCCACCATGTCAGCATGGATTAGACCAGCGGCCTAGGCGTTTCTCTAACACATATACATAACTCCATGGACTTACAAGCTCCCCTTTCATTTCACACCGACGACATCCATATACAAAAGAGCATGATATCAACTAGGTACAAGTACCAAGTGCAATGTTAAAAGCGTTCCCCATGAAAGCATGGTTCTGCTAATCCCCAACAAATAAGTGCAAGCATATACAACATAGACGACACAATGGTTCAAGTTTATTAAGGGCAAGATAAGTAAAGTGTGCCATCAAGTTCGTGAGAGTTATAATCACTAGTTTTCTCATAACAAGTTTAATTTGGAAGGTAAAAAAACATGAATATACTTGGAATAGCTTAAGCTAGTAGGTAGGTATGTTGGACTCTTTGGAATAACTTGGTTTAGGGAGTTGGATGCATGAGTGGAACTCATACTTGGTTGTGGAGGCTAGCAAAAGACTGGGAGCGACAAACTAAGAGAGCAATAATGGCCATAATCATGCAGAGCGACAAAACATCATTGATCAAAGCATAAAGTGATACTACAAGTTGAAAACTAAAGGATCATAAAGGCTAAGGTTGAAGGAAATATGCCCTGAGAGTCAATAATAAAGTTCTTATTATGTATTCCTTGTATATGATAGATGTTTATTTTACATGCTATAATTGTATTGATAGGAAACATCAATACATGTGTGTTTAATAAACAAAAAGTGTTCCTAGTCATGCCTCTCTTATAGACTAGCTTGTTGATTAACAAGATGATCAAGGTTTCCTGATCATGGACATTGGATGTTGTTAATAACAAGGTCACACCATTGGTGGAATGATGTGATGAACATTCATCCAAAGTATAGCATTACGATCAAGTCATTGTGTTTATATTGCTATAACATCATACGAAGTAATCTTTATCCTTAGACCATGAGATCATGTTAATTGCTAACACCGGAAGAGTATCCTGATAACATCAAACGTCACATTGTAACAAGGTGACTATAAAGATGGGTTCAGTGCTACGAAGGTGTTATGTTGAGGCTCATGGATCAAGAGTGGAATTTGTCAATCCAGATGACGTATTGATATACTCTGGGCCCTCTCGGTGATATCACATTAGGATAGCTTGCAAGCAAGTGATGTGATCACTAGAATGTTATATCACGGGAACGAGAAAATAATGCATGTCGGTAACAAGATCAAACTAGGTATGGAGATACCGATGATCGAATCTCGGACATGTAATATATCGAGAGACAAAGGGATTTAGTTATAAGCATTAAAGGTTCTCACGATCACAGGAGTCATCGTTGACTGTGTAGGAGTCAGTACGGATCTCCAGGTCCCGCTGCTAATTATTGATCGGAGAAGGGTCTCGATCATGTCTGCATTATTCGCGAACCGTAGGGTGGCACACTTAAGAGTTACCGGACACCATTTTGGAGCACATATGTTTCAGACGAAAGAATTGCAAAGCGCAGGAATTGTTTCAATAGAAATCGGAAATTGTTTCGGGTGAAATTGCAGAAGGTGGTTCTGCATGTGATATTGAAATATTGCAAGGGGCTATATGTGAATGTTTGTTAATTAAAGTAATTAAAAAAATTCTGAATAAATTTAATAAAAGAGTTTTATTAAATGAGAGAGCATTAAATTTGGAGAAACTTAATGCATTTAAAGTGGAGACTTTAAAAGGGAATGTGAAGAGGCATTTTAATGTGGAGGAGTTACCACCACATGAATGGGGGAGGTGAGGGGTCACCCCCCATGAGCCGGCCATGGAGAGAGGGGGCAACCCCTCCTCCTATAAAAGGCCACCCATTCCCTCCTTCATCCTCACACCTCCTTGTGAAGGATCTCTCTCCCCCTCTAGAATTGTTCCCCCATGGTCTCGGATTAGCGAGATACATGTTCCCGGTGGCATTTCGTCTGGAAGGAGTTGCTGCTTCCGCTGGATCGCTGGAGCGAGGAGGTGGAGGTTGTCCGGTGGCTTGAACGTGTGTGCGAGTGCGGATGCGCTGCTGAGTTGCGGCGCTCGGACTTCCTCACGATCTTGAGATCGGCAAGTGTACGACTACATCAACCACGAGTTCGTACTCGTTAACAAAGCTCGTTGTCTTCGAGGGTAAGTTCTCTATGGATGTATGTCCACCCCTTTGCTTTGTACCTAGTAGATAGATCTTGGCGTGTAGTTCAAACCGTAGGAATTTTTTTGTTTTCTATGTCGCGGACCCAACAAAGGTGACTTTGGATAGTAATAACATGGTGTGAGCATGCGCCAAGTCAACCCAAATAAAGCATCAAAGGAGAATACCACAATACTATACTTTAATATGCTAAAACAACGCATGATTCATCCGATGCACATTAAGCAATCTCAATTGTTTATAACAAGTCATGCTACAGCAAACAATACTAAGCATAAAGCCAAAACAATATCAAGCATGGCATGACAAAGCATAGGCCACAGTCAAAAACAAGCTCCCTTTACCACTTAAGCATGAACTTTCCTACTCTTTTCCAAACCAAACCAAACTATTTGAAAACAATGTATGAAAGAGGGGGTCCAACCAATTTATTCAAGCAAACTAAGAAAACCAAGCAAATGAAAATGAAAATGAAAACGAATAAGAAGACGCTCCAAGAACAACACAACTGTGCATGAAACAATAAAAATGAAGCGTTTGGAAGAAACATGGGATTTTTATTGATGAAGGAGGGGATGCCTTGGGCATCCCCAAGATTTGACGCTTGTACTTCTTGGATATTTCTTGGTGTGACACGCGTGGCATCCCTAAGCTTGAGCTTTAGTCCATCCTTCATCTCATTACTCATTCTTCCATACACCTGAAAATTTTCCTTCATACAAAACTTCACACAATCTTTATTAGCAACATTAGTGCACTCAAGATAATAGGTATTTAGGTTCAGTTCCAACACCAATAAACTTCCATTAAAACACTAGCTACTGTAGCACTTCCCTCAAAAAGCTCAATTCCCCAAAAGAACTCAAAAAGGAACCAACAAGAAGCAAATGCAGAAAATGGCAGAAATCTGTCAAAACAGACCAGCAGGTAAAGACGATTTTTTTCGAAGACCTTCTGTTACTCAAATAAAAAAGTCTTGAACTAACGAAAGTTAGATAACAACCTGGGGCAGAAGCAAAAAAATTCACGCCTCAAAATAACATACAGAGATTTTAGACGAATTTTTACGGTGAAGCACATAAATCTATTTCGGGACAACAACTTTCCCAATCATTACTTCTCTCTCATTAGAGGTTACTCTTGGCACAAAAAGGAAATAAAAAAGATAAGGAGCAGTTATTACTGAAGTAATAACTTCCAAGACTCATCTAAAACTTTTGGGTTATCTCCCAATAAGTACTTTTCTTTAACGCCTTTAAGTTAGGCATGATAGTTTGAGAAGATGCTCACATAGGAAATATGAATTGAAGTAAAACAGAGCATCAAGAAGCAAATTCAAAGCACATTTAAGTCTAAACCACTTCCTATGCATAGGAATCTTGTAAAGAAACAAGTCATGAAAGCACAAAGCAACAAGGATAGGAAAGCAAAACAAGTGCAACTTCAAGACTTTCAACATAAAGAGGGGAAACTTAATATTATTGAGATGCATAAAACCATGTTTCCCTCTCTCATAATAACTTTCAGTAGCATCATGAATAAAATTAACAATATATCTATCACAATACATTCTTATCATGAGCCACATGCATAAAAGAATTAATACTCCACACATAAACATAGTCATTCTTATTGATTGTAGTGGGAGCAAATTCAACAAAATAGCTATCATTATTATTTTCATCACCATAATCATCAAATATAGGAGGCATATTGTAATCATAATTAATTTCCTCCTCAATAGTAGGTGGACTGAAAATATCATATTCATCATTGCAATCATCATATATTGGAGGTATAGCATCATCATAAGCAATAGAATAGTTATCTTCCCAAGTGTGTTCATTTGTAAACATATCATCATTGGAAGGATCATGGATAGCACTAATAGTACAACAATTATTAATATCATCATTTTCAGAATTGGTACCAAAGAGATTTTCAATATCAAAAGAAGTGTGATTTTCCCAATCTTGATCACTACTATAGGTAATAGGCATAGGAACATCATCGAGTTCAGACTCATCAAAAACTATAATAGGAGCTACATGCTTAGGGGAAAATACCGTTTCCTCCCTCCTTTTACTCCTCCTTTTCTTCTTTATCTTCTTGTCTTTAGGAGGGAGAGGCTTGAAAGGAAGCTTCTCCATATACCCTGGTTTATTATTAGAGACAATAGAAGAAACTTTGGAGGATTCCTTCTTTTCATTAATAAGATCAAAACACATATTAGTCCTATCATATTTTGGTAAAATCTCACCTTCTATAATATTTTGTATGTAAGTGTTTGTGTGGCAATTATCAACACAATAAAGATGACAACCATGTAGGACACTATTCATATCAAAAACACTCATATCTACCAAAGAGGTTTTTCTTGATAACTCTTCACATCCCAAAAATAATGTAACTTCATCATGCTGATTAGGAGTGATCATGTCATCACAATACAAACTTGCAGTACTCATTAGATTAGAAGGGCTATTATTATGGCCTGAGCATTGAAAATTGAAATGACCCACTTCAAAGCAAAGTTCACAAATAAAAAGGTAGAGGGCACAAACTTTTTTACCAAGATCATTTAGAGCCCTATACCACGTTCTAGTTTTTTCATTCTTGTGGGTGATACAATATTCTTCTTCAATTTGATTATTCTCACAAGGTCTATGTATTCCACAAAAATTAACATGCTTATAAGAAGTAGTACTTTCAGAGGTTTGAGCATGTTTATTGCTATCATTAATAACAATTTCATTTTCCATGCAAGTGTCTTTAAAAGGCTCATGATACATGTCCCATTTTTCTTTAGGAGCATTAATATGAGAAGAAAAGGTTTTAAAACAATCAATAAGAATTTGAGGATCAAGACCATATTTAGCACTAAGCTCTTGAAAATCAGCAGTTTCAGCGAAAGACTTAATGCAATCATACTCATAGTTTGTACCTGGTTCTTTACCTTTGTTGTTATCCCAATCTTCGGTATTGCTTTGAATTGTTTCAAGAAGATCCCACTTAGATTTGACCTCCTTACTCGTGAAGGAACCCTCTAAACAAGTATCTAGATAGTCCTTGTAATGTCCTGAAAGCCTGCATAGATATTATTAATAACAATATTCCTAGGGAGCTCATGAATGGGACATTTGAGCATTAGTGACTTAACTCTCCCCCATGATTGGGCAATACTTTCTCTATTATGAGGATGAAAATTATAAATATAACTCCTATCTTTATGAATTTCATGAGGAGGATAAAAGTTAGAGTAAAAGAGAGATTCAAGTTCCTTCCACTCCAAATGATGAGGATCATCTAGTAGCTCATACCAGTCCCTTGCTTTGCCCTTAAGTGAAATAGGGAATAGCTTCCTCTTAACTTGGTTCATTGAAATACCTGCACACTTGAACAACTCGCATAATTCATGTATAAAGAGTAAATGATCACCAGGATGGACAGTTCCCTCTCCAAATTAGCAGTTATTCATAACACGTTCAACAATTTTTATAGGTATTTTAAAAGGGATGCTTTCAGTATGTGGATTTAAAATATCAGAAGTATCATTAGAATTACCACATATGGGAGATAAAGTATCATCAGAGCAACTTTTCTTCTTTAAAGCCGGGGAACTAAAAAGATCATTTTCATAAAAACCAACTTCCCCAAGCTTAGACGTTTCCATAGCATTAGTAACAAAGACGTTCAAAAGATTCATACTAATAACATTGCTATTAGCATGCAAAGAAAGTTCCATTGGTTTTTTAATTTTCTTTTCAGACAATGCAAGTTCTAACTTAGGAAAAATACTAAAAAGCTCTCTAATTTTGTTGTTGTTTTCCATTAAACCTAACTAGTGAAAACAAGAAACAAAAAGACAAAATTGTAGAATCTAAAGGAAATAACTTCGAGCACTCACACCAGAGGATGTGAGTACCTTTTACCTTACCTCCCCGGCAACGGCGCTAGAAAATAGCTTGATGTCTACGCACTTCTATTCTTGTAGACAGTTGTTGGGCCTCCAAGTGCAGAGGTTTGTAGAACAGCAACAAGTTTTCCCTTAAGTGGATTACCCAAGGTTTATCGAACTCAGGGAGGAAGTGGTCAAATGTATCCCTCTCAAGCAACCCTGCAATCAAGATACAAGAAGTCTCTTGTGTCCCCCACACACCCAATACACTTGTCAGGTGTATAGGTGCACTAGTTCGACGAAGAGATAGTGAAATACAAGTGGTATGGATATAAGATAACGGTGCTAGAAAATACTTTGATGGCGTGGAAGAGACTAAAGGCAAACTGAAATAAAGATGGAAGCAAGCAAACATGTAACAGATCTAATTGCAAACAGTGTATCAATGCTTAGAAACAAGGCCTAGGGATCATACTTTCAGTAGTAAACACTCTCATATAAATATATTCTTCTTTATGATACTACGCTGAACTACTCTCTGGTTGGACACTCTAATCCATGGTAGGGCTATAACACCACACCTCAAAGTAAGTCTTTCCCATCTAGAAAACCCCACACTGTCACCTTGAGTACTAGATGAGTCCAACAAATACCACAATTTCATAAAGACATCCAACTCCAAATATAACTCATAACAAGTATTTGAAATCTCTAGCCTAAGTGCCACCATGGTGTGCACGCTGTCACTTTCACACACATGGAGAGAGCAGAGATCTATTAAGCACTTGAGTAGCAAGGTAGATCTATAGATTACAAGATCATGATCTCAATAAGATCATGCATATAGAGAGAGATGAACACATAGCTACCGGTAGAACCCTTAGCCTCGAGAGAGAACTACTCCCTCCTCATCATGGGAATCAGCAATGGTGATGGAGATGGCGGTGGAGATCGATGGAGATGGCTCCGGGGGCACTTCCCCGTCCCGGCAGGGTGCCGGAACAGAGACTTTCTGTCCCCCGAATCTCCCCTTCGGTGGCGGCGGTGCTGTGGAACTTTTCGTGGCTAGAGGCTTGATGATTTAGGGTTTTCGTATCGGAGGCTTCTTATAGGCGAAAGGGCAAGGTTGGTGGAGTGCCAGGGGGCCCACACCACCTGGTGGTGCGGCCAGGGCTAGCCCGCGCCACCATATGGTGTGGCCAGGCCCTGGCCCTCCTCCATCTCTGCTTCTGGCTCCGTGAGTCTTCCGGTAAAATAGGAACTTTGGCTTTTGTGCCGTCCAATTCCGAGAATATTGATTTTCTGACTTTCCTAGAACCAAAAACAGCAGAAAACAGGCAACTGGCACTGTGGCTCTTGTTAATAGGTTAGTCCAAGAAATCATATGAAAAGTACTCCAAAGTTGGAACAAAATACAAGAAAGTAGATAAAACCAAGCATGGAACATAAAAAATTATAGATACATTTGCAATGTATCACCCACCAGCTGTTGAGCTAGAGGTCATCATCATCGCCGGAGGCCGCGCGTGATGCTTCCTGAGCCGCAGTGCTGGAGCCGGGGGCCACCTCCGGTTTGGCGTCTGATGGCTCAAAATATATTCAAGCTCATTGGGGAACCCCAAGAGGAAGGTATGATGAGCACAACAGCAAGTTTTCCCTCAGTTATGAAACCAAGGTTATCGAACTAGTAGGAGCAAGGAAACACCTCCAAGGTGTTGTTTCCAACTTGGAATCCTGTACAACACAACCACAGAACTTTGCCCCCAACTTACAGTGAGGTTGTCAATCTCACCGGTTTTGCTGAAAACAAAGGATTAAACATATTGTGTGGAAGATGGTAATTGCTTGCAGAAAGTAAACAGAAAACAGTAAATAGTAGATTGTAGATTGATAGTAAAAGAAGGGACCGGGGTCCATAGTTTACTAGTGGTGTTTCTCCTTAAGATAGATGACATGTTGGGTGAACAAATTACAGCGGGGCAATTGACAAACATCGAGAAAGCATACATGCATATACTAATCATCTTGACTCCTATGAGATTTGATTGGGCATTACAACATTATACATAGACCGTAATCCAACTGCATCTATGACTAATAATCCACCTTTAGGTTATCATCCGAACCCCCTCTAGTATTAAGTTGCAAGCAACAGATAATTGCATTAAGCAAAGTGTGTAAAGTAAACAATACGATTGTTCTATGAACAAAGGATTGCTATTATCTCCCTAGTAGCAACAACACATCTAGTACCTTAGAGATTTCTGTCACTTCCCCAGATTACTAGAGGCATGAACCCACTATCGAGCATAAATACTCCCTCTTGGAGTTGCTAGCATCTACTCGGCCAAGATAGCTATTAACAACATAGAGCATGCAAGATCACAAATAACAAAGACATGATAGAATCAATAATCAATCTGAAATATCATCTCAATATCCATCGGATCCCCGCAAACACAACATGTATGATTACAAATAGATGATCTTGATCATGAACGGAGCTCACAACATCTAAACATGGTAGCACAAAGGAGAAGAACCAACCATCTAGCAACTGCATGGACCCGTAGTCCAGGGATGAACTACTCACGCATCACACCGGACGCAGTCATAGTGATGAAGAACGCCTCCAGGGTGATCTCTCCCCTCCGACAGGGTGCCGGGAAGAGCTTCAGATCCCTCCCGGTCTAGGGATGGAGATGGCGGCGGCTACAGACTCTTTCGTGGAATTTTGATCGGGTCCTTAGGGTTTCTATATCGGAGGCTTCTTATAGGCGAAAGGGGAGGCCGAGGGGGTGCCTGAGGTGGCTACACCACCCCCAGGAGCAGGCCAGGCCTGGCCGCGCGGCCAGGTGGTGTGGCCAGCCCCTGGCCCCTCTCCATCTCATCTTCTGGCTCCGTGTCCCCTCGGTGAAATATTGACTTTGGCTTTTGTCCCGTCCAATTCCGAGAATATTCATTTTCTGGCTTTTCTGGAACCAAAAACAGCAGAAAATAGGCAACTAGCACTATGGCATCTTGTTAATAGGTTAGTTCCAGAAAATGTGTAAAAATACTCCAAAGTGTGGACAGAACATAAGAAAGTAGATATAAAACAAGCATGGAACATCAAAAATTATAGATAGGTTTGCAACGTATCAACATTCCCAATCTTAACTCCTGCTCATCCTCGAGTAGGTAAGTGATAAAATGAAAGAATAATTTTTGAGGCCACATGCACCATCATAAACTTGATCAAAGTATATGTAGAACATTGATAGCTGGGATCATAGTACTTTAACATAGCATGAAAGATATTGTTCTAACAATAAGACATAGCAATTATGTTGTAGCATGAAAAGGTACAAACAAAAGATTCATGAATAATAATGCTTTGCAATACGTTTGTTTGTTTCACATAAAGAAAACATAATGAGAATGGTATTCAGCTTGTCCCTCATAGTGTAGAAAAACATAAATGCATAGGACACCTTCAAAGTTCATAAGGGTGACTAGATACAAATAGTTTAAGAACAAGCAATATCAAAGTTATGAATCAATCAACAAGTTTTGGGATAATGCACATTAAACTAAGAATGGCCACTATGCTCTCTTAATAGGTGCATAAAGATAGAAGATGGAGACTTGTGGCGCCCCGCTAAAACCACTACTAGAAAATCGCTGTGTTTTTGTGCATTGCATCATCATGACCGCATGCTCATGTCATCATGCCACATTGCATTTGAGCATCATAATCATCATGCATCTGTTGTCTGAAACTATTTTCGAAAAACCCTATTTCTATTTTCTAAATACCTAGTCTTTATTTCAAATCAAAACCCGGGTCTCTGGAATATTTTGTTTCGTCTAAAAATGGATTCTAAAAGCCTTGTTGTGACAAATAAAAATAATTATATTATTTTTAGGGGGTAGCCGAACCGGGCTGAACCGACCCAGACGGCCACCCCCAGTAAATAAAAACACCCAAACCCCACCCAACCTCGCACCCAGCCGCACACACCACAACACGTGCATGCAGCTGGCCCCACCGGGCTCCACACCTGCCCAAACTTCCACCCCATCGCCACATCACTCTGGCCACTCCCAGGCCGCCACCTCACCCTGCCTGGCCCACCTCCTTCTCTTTTCCCGCCTGCCGCTGTCACGCGCCAGCCCCCAGCCAGCCCACACCTGCCACCCTGGTCCCACCACCCCTAGCCCGCCTCTTTTTCCCCTACCAACCACTCCCGCCCCGCCCCATGTGAACCCCAGCCCGACCACATTGATCTCGTCGCCAGCCCCTGCACCCATCCCCACGCCACCTGCCTCCCTCGGGCCCATGCGGGAGAGACCCTCCTCTCTCTCCCGTCTCCCTCCTGCCACCTACCCCCAACACCCGCTCCTCTCCTCCCATCCCCGACAGGACCCCGCCGCCTTGCTCTCTCTTCCGCCTGAGCTCCTCCGCCGCCGCTCCCGAGCTCCCCCTTCCCCTTCGGCGAGTCGCTTCCCCGCCTTCCTCCGCACCTCGCCGCCGTTGGCTGCTGTCCGCCTCCTCGCGCCTGGCGCCACCCTCGTTCCTCCTTCCCCGCCTCTCCGCGGCGCCGAGCTCCTCGGGCCCGTCGTGCCGTCTACCTCGACCCGACCGCCTCCTGTGTCTGCACTGGCCGCCGCCCCCATGCCGGCCACCTTCCTCCCATCCTCCGTCTCCCGCCCGAGCAAGCCCTGCCACCCAGGGCCTCCGCATCGCCCCCTTTCCCGCCGGGCCGCTGCTGCAACCTCCGCCTCGCCCCGGCCGCCACAGAGCTCTACCCCACACCTCCCGGCGAGCCGCCAAGCTGGCTGTCCTCTACCAGGTTCCCCAGCGCCACCTCGTGTCGCCGACCGTCGCCTCCTTCTAGCGCTCACGGCCCCCTGCTCCACGCGTCGTCTGCGGCCTCGGATGGCTCGGCCTCCACCGCCATGTACCACCTCGCCATGTTCGGCCCACGCCCCGTATCCGACCCCGCGGCCAGGGCCTTGTCCCCGCTCCCAGCGTCGTGCATGGCCTCCCGACGCCCTGCTGTTCCTCAGCCGCCGCGCCTTCTATTCGTGCGGCCCAGCGCAACTTTATCCTCCTACAGCTGTTTGTGGTTTGTCTGTCATATGCCAAGTCTGATGCTAGTTGATGTTCCGGTACCGGCGGTTGAACCCAAATCCAAAGCACCACGGAGTACCACAGGATCATCGACAAGTTCTTCTACTTGGACGACAGAGTTCTCCATCTCGGAACGACAAGATCGACCGCACGGAACACCAAGAGCTCCCAGCGCCGAGACCCAAGTTCGACACCGACAATCAAAACCGCGGAACCGACAAGTTCGCCTACCCGGACACCGTGCAACAAGATCTACTTCACGGGTTCCGAAGATCCCTGGAACGCCAAGTACGCCGACATGGAACCGACGAGTTCTCTGAGTCCGAGCGGCACGATCTCCTACCCGAAGATTCCCGGATGATAGGTACTTCACCCCGGATGCCAAGACCGACCCGATACGCGGACCCGACAAGATCTTCATGACGACAAGATCGACACCGACTTGGGCGAATCCGATGAGCCGCCGACGCTGAACCAAGACCTGGGACGACCTTCGAAGACCGATCCCGTCGAACCCCGAACCCTGAGCCCGAACCCTCGGAACCCAAGATCTTCCGAACCCAGATGTGTGACCCTAAGCCCCTATTTTTATAATATGACATTATCAACTGTCGCATATTAAATTGTTCATCTCGCATGCATATCATGTGGTTTGGGGGCATTATGCCGATTCACCTCATAATTAAATATGGAGCGCATATGCGGGTTATTCTTGTCTATTAACACCTCCATTTAAATTTGTGTAGCGAACCGATGCCATGTTTCGCCTTGTTGAGACAACATTTAAATTGCGGGGTTTCTAAATAACTTGAACCGTGTAATTAATTGTCGGGACCCCGGTTTCGCTTAATATTGACTAATTGCACTGCATCTGTGCCATGCCATGCATCATATCATAAGCATGCCAGATCTTCTGCCGTAGTATTAAATATTGCATCCGGTGTTTCTTCTAGTGTTTGCTTCTTCGCGGATTAGGCCGATGAGTTGATGCGAGTATCGACAAGTTCTCCGGATATGAACCTTCGTCAGTGTTTCCTAGGCGAGCATTCTCCCCCTTTCTACCTATTTTGCATTTATAGTCTTTACTTCCTCCTGTTGATCTATTGCTACCCATATTGCGATGCTTTAGTTTCCGTGCACCATTTATATTCCTTGCAGCCCCTATATTGCCTTGGACACATCCTATTGCTTGTTGTTTGATAGATAGTCGGCCTTGCGAGTCGTAGTTGCTTGCTTATGTGCTGGTTCGCGTCGTTGTCATTCCACTATTAACGGAAGGTTGGCTTATGCTTAATGGTGGAGATGCTGTATGTTGCAGTTGATCATGACTTTAAATACAACTATTAAATTGCTGGGATAACTAATGAAAGAGGCACCGGTGGTCAATATAAGCTATTTGTTTTTTCATGCCCACTTGTGTCCCATAGGCCCCGAGTACTTGATACCTGTTCCTTGACTATCACACTATCCGCATATGGGACCATGAATCCCCTTAGCCAGAGCTTGATTCATTCTTATTTCTTGGGGCCACAAAGTAGTTTGGGGCTTTATTGCTATCCTATACTTATGCCATGCTTTACTGCTTTATTTATGATTGTGCATGGAGCACCTGTACTGTTTAGGAATTGCGGAGTGTTTTCGCGGTATCGACAAGCCTAGTCACACTTTCGGGTTCCCAGTCGTTTATAGCCATTGGCGCAAACCTTGGGTCCGTCTTGGAGCCGGCCAACTTCGTTGCGGGTAGCTTAATGGGGTGCCCCCCTGAAATATTTTGTGAATCCTGTGATTGCTTTGTCGTGAAAGCCTCGTTGGGTTTTGATTTGGTTTTTCCGAGGTTGATCATGTGTGTGTTGCTATTTGTGCACCCCTGCAGGGTAAATCTTTCTGAAAGCCGTGTCCACGGTTATGGACGACTTGGAGCACAGTATCTCGATCATAGACAAACATAACTAAAGTAGTGCTATAAACTTAACTTAATATATGACTAGTAATCAGATTCAACTATCACAAAATGGATATTAAAATGCCAACAACTAGTGGATCTGGGGTTGTTTTGTGACATGCTATACCTGCCTAGTAAGTATTGCAACTCCAATGGAATGTGATAAAAGTGCCAACAACTGTTGGGTTTTGGGATTCCTCAGGACAATTATATCTGACTAGTAAATGTTCCAACTATAACGGAATGGTGATTAAAACTGGCCACTACTTATGCTATCAGGATGACTCATGCTATATATCTGACTAGTAAATGCTGCAACTATAATGGAATGAGTAAAACTGCCAACTGTGTGAGTTCCTTGGTCCGACTTCCTCGTTTGGTCTCGAGGGGGAAATACCAGGATGGGTATTGTGGCATCCCGCAAAACCACTACTAGAAAATCGCGTTGTTTTTGTGCATTGCATCATCATGACCGCATGCTCATGTCATCATGCCACATTGCATTTGAGCATCGTCATTTCATCTTGCATTTGTTTGCATAAAACTATCTTCGAAAAATCTATTTTTGTCTTCCGAACGCCTCGTCTTTATTCAAACACAAAACCCGGGTCTCCGGAATATTTTGTTTTGTCTGCCAACGGTTTTCAAAAGCCCCATTTTTTATATATTAAAACAGTTATTTTATTTTTAGGGGCAGCCGTACCGGGCCGATCCGACCCAGTCGGCCACCCCCAGTACAAAACCGAGCTACCTAAACCCTTTTCCTACCCCAACCTGATCTACCCACCCTTCCTCCACCTCATCCCACCCAATCGGCGCTCGCCACATCAGCCTGACCCCAAATCTCCCTCCAATCCCATGCCGCCACCTCACCACCCCCACCTTTTTTTCCCTCCACCTCACCCTACACAGCCACACACGCCCCAACACCACCTGGCTAGCCCCACCTGCCGCCCCGACCCACTTCCCCTGGACCAACCGACCACCCCGGTCCCACCTCCCCATCTCCCTCTCCCTCTCCCTTGTTTCACTCCCGCACGCGAGCCCCGCACCGACGCCACCTACCCCTGCCTCCGCTCGATTCCAGACCTCGCCGCCGCTCTCGCCACCATCCCCTCCTGCTCGCCTCTCCGTCCTCCTCGCAGGCGTCCTCCGCCGCCGCGCGGACCCGTCCTCGCCCGGCCGGCCTCCCCTCCCCCCAGGTCGTCGGCCGCCCCTCCAGCGTCCGCCGCGCGACCCGTCTGCCTCTGCCCGCGCCCCCACCGCCGGCCGGACCCCCCGAGCCCCGTCCTCCGTCCACCACCGTCGGAGCCTCCTCCCCGCGCCTCGGTCTCTCTCTCCTCGCATCGCTCGCTCGACCCGCCATCGACCTCGCCGCCCGACCGCGCCTCTGCCTCGCCCCTTCCCGCACCCTGCGCCGATCTCCCTCCCCAACCTGACGGCGGCCGTGCGTCTCTCGTCGCCCCCGCGCGTCTCCTCGCCGTGGCCGGCCTTGGTCGCCCTTTCCTCCGTCTCGGTCGCGCCCGGTGTCGTCGCCATCGTCCCTCTCCTCCCCTTCCTCTGAGTCCTCTTCTCCTTGGCCGGCAGCACCCCGCGACTGGCCTCCGCCCTTCTCCCCTTTGCGGCCGCCTGCTCGAGCCACAGAGGAGGCCCTTGCGCCGTCTGCCTGCACCGGGCACCTGCCTCCCTGGCGCCGGACCCCTCTCCGGCCGCCCTCGCTCGCCACCGCGACACCTGCGTCGTCCTCCACCTATTTTTCTGGGGCCAGCCTTCGTGCTGTGTTGTTGTTTTCGCGTTTGTACCGTGGTGTGGTTGTTTGCTTGCTTGGTCCTATTGAAGATGGAGAGGCGCTGAGTCTGTGATACCCTAGCTCGTCGCCGTTCAACAAATAAGTCGTATTGTGGTCCTCCCGGGTCACCGACAAATCAAGGAGCCACCCACCACCGATGGTAGTGATACCTCGAAGGCTACTGCCAAGATCGACCACTCATAGAGACCGACACGAGACAAGATCCGAAGGGCTAAGCAAGACCACTGACGCCAAGCCTGGGTCAGATGCCTGCACGACGCCAAGATATTCTTCACGGAGCGCCAAGATCTACCTCATGGACCCTCAAGATCTTCCGGTGCCGAACCCAAGACCGACACCGTCACTAGAGAGCTTCGACAAGGACACCAAGTTCTTCATCCTAGATCCGATGCGCCCCGACGCCAAACCAAGTCCTTCTACACGGAACACCGAGTCCTTCATCACAAACCCGAAGACCGATCCCGGAGTTCGAAGACCGATCCTGCCGAAGACTGAACCCTGGCGCCAAGTTCTTCGACCCTGAAGACCGATCCATCACAACACCAAGACCTCTGTCCGAACCCGAGTTCTTCGCCATAGGCGTCAATATTTTCTTCTCGGACCCAGTGACCGCCAAGATCGCCACACGAAACGACAAGCGCTTCATCTCGGAGCACCAAGTCCTTCTTCGCGGAACGCCAAGATCTACTCTGTTATCCGAGAACGATCCCGCCGAGACCGAACCCCAGATCCGGACCCTGAGACCCGACCCCGAACCCCTCGGAGCCCAAGTTCGCCGAACCCTAATGTGATTCCCTTTTCGAGACCCCCATTATTTTCATAATATGACATTATCGTTTGTTGCATATTAAATTGTTCATCTCGCATGCATATCATGTGGGTTGGGGGCATTATGCCGATTCGCCTCATAATTAAATATGGAGACCATATGCGGACATTTCTAGTCTCATATTGGTTCCATTTAAATTTGTGTAGCGAACCGGATCTATCTTTTGCCATGCTAAGACAACATTTAAATTGTGGGGCTTCTAAACAACATGAACCTAATAATTAATTGTCGGGACGCCGGTTCCGCTTATTATTGCCTAATTGCATTGCACCTTTGCCATGCCATACATCATACATGCATCATGCCCGATCTTCTGTCGTAGTATTAAATAGTGCATCCGGTGTTTCCTTCTAGTGCTTTGCTTCTTCACGGATTAGGCCGATGAGTTGATGCGAGTGTCGACCCGATCTTCGGATGAACCTTCGACTATGTTTTCAGGCGAGCACCTTCCCCTTTCTACCTATCTTACTTTTATAGTATTTATTCCCCCTGTTGATCTATTGCTATCTGTGTTGCGATGCTCTAGCTTTCGTACCCGTGATATCCCTTGCAGCCTTATATTGCCTTGGACACATCCTATTACCTGTTGATTGGTAGATAGTTGGACTTGCGCGTCGTAGTCGCTTGCTCAAGTGCTGTTGCGTGTCGTCAAGTACCACAATTGTTGGAGTGTTGCCGCATGTTTAATGTTGGAGATGATCATGGCTTTAATTACTGTTTAATAACTAAAATTGAAAGTAGGTAAATGCAGAGGCACCGGTGGGTAATAGACAATATTTGGTTTTTAACCGCTCACTGGTGTCCCGTAGGACCCCGAGTTCTTGACACCTGTTCCGAGATCGAGCGCGCTAACCACAGGTGGGGTGTGTGGGCACCCCCATCGATTAGTACCTGATTTCAAAGTATTGTACCGGGGGCCACAATTAGTTTGGGGCTTTATTACTATCCTGTACTTATGCCATGCTTTACTGCTTTATTTAAAATTGTGCGAGGTACTGCACCTGTACTGTTTAGGACCGTGACACGTTTTCGCTGTATCGACAAGCCCAGTCACACTTTCGGGTTCCCAGTCGTTTACAGCCGTCTACACAAACCCTGAGTCCGTCTCGGAGACCGGCCGACTTCGTTGCGGGTAGCTTAGTGGGGTGGCCCCCATGTACTTGCTTTGGGTCTGGGAAACGTCATGACTTAGGCCCCGCCGACATACCGATGGGTGTATGTTAACTGATCTGGCAAAAAGGGTCGAAGTGCGTGTGGATACTTTGGTGCACCCCTGCAGGGTTAAATCTTTTCGAAAAGCCGTGTCCGCGGTTATGGACGACTTGGAGCACAGTTCTCGATCATAGACAACTATAACTAAAGTTTACTGTTATAATTTGACTTGTATCCGATATGACTAGTAATCAGCTCCACTACAACGGAATGGCTAAATAAAAGTACCAACAACTGCTGGGTTTGGGGATATCTCATGCTAATCGTATCTGACTAGTAAGTGGTGCCACTACAACGGAATGGTTAACTAAAACTGCCCACTGCTTATTATATCAGGATGACTCATGCTACCTATATCTGACTAGTATTGCCGCAACTATAACGGAATGAATAAAACTGCCAACTGTGTGAGTTCCTCGGTTGGCTTCCTCGTGTGGTCGCGAGGGGGAACCACCAGGATGGGTATGTTTGGTGGTAGTATCAGGTTGGTTCCGAATAGGTCTTTCTTATCCCACTCTGATAGCCGACAGTTATATCGAGTCTCTATAGGTTGTTTAGTGCATACTGCGCTGCCGCTGCAGTCCACCATACCTATGTAGGCGAGGACCGCCGAATTCTAGTCTCGCTGTGTACTGGCCTCAGTACTGACCGCTCTCTCTTTTCTTTTGCCCTTTGTCGGCACCCCTTTTGTTTAAGCAGGTTTTGAGATCGACGTCGTTAGCAGGGTTACCCTTCTGGTTTGGCCTGGGCAGGGTTATGGACGCCATTGGTTATTCTTCAGGGCTCTTAGCTCAATTTGCATCTTGTCCGTACTCGGACGCTGTATCGTTATCAAGGTGATTTGGATCTTTGTACTGTATATCTGTATTCTTGACTCATGGAGTCGTTGTGGTATATATATCTGTTCTGTGGGTTCCATCGTGGACTATTGTGTAATGGTATTACTTCGTTTTCCACCCGCACGAAAGTGTCTGGTGGGCACCTTTGAATCGTTTCTATGCGGGTTTGGCGGAATCGCTGAAACTTGCATAGGGCCGATTCTGAGGGTGTTACAGGTATGTTTGGTGTTAGTATCAGGTAGGATCTGAATAGGTCTTTCTTACCCCTCTCTAATAGCCGCCAGTGATACCGAGTCTCTATAGGTTGTTTAGTGCCGCTGCGCTGCCGCTTCAGTCCACCATACCTGTGTAGGCGAGGACCGCCGAATTCTAGACTCGCCATGTACTGGCCTCAGTACTGACGCTCCTCTCTTTCCTTTGCCCTTTGTCGGCACCCCTTTTGTTTTAGCAGGTTTGAGATCGACGTTGTTAGTAGGGTTACCCTTCTGGCTTGGCCTGGGCAGGGTTATGGACGCCATTGGTTATTCTTCAGGGCTCTTAGCCCAATTTGCTTCTTGTCCGTACTCGGACGTTGTATCGATTTCAAGGTGATTTGGATCTTTGTACTGTATATCGGTATTCTTGACTCATGGAGTCGTGTTGTATATATATCTGTTCTATGGGTCCCATCGAGGACTGTAGTGTAATGGTATTACTTCGTTTTCCACCCGCACGAAAGTGCCTGGTGGGCATCCTTGAATCGTTTCTATGCGGGTTTGGCAGAAAAGGGCTAAAACTTGCATAGGGTCGATTTGAGGGTGTTACAAGACTCAACATAAAAGTAAAAGAGAGGCCTTCATAGAAGAAAGCAGGGATTCAAGTCTCATAAAGAGCTTCCAAAAATTATGGTACTTATTAGCTTTCAGCTCTCATTGCCCCTATCATAAGCATATTGAAGTGATTAAGGTTAAAGTGAACAAACTATGGAGTATATGCTTGACAAAGTATAAGTTGGCAATCTCATGTCCCTTGAATACGAGGGCCGCTCCTCATGCTACTCAAGTTTTGTTACCGGTAAGTTCTTGTCATAGTAAGTACATGTGTATCATAGAGAACCTCCATCGGGGTACACCTTCCACATGATACAGGAGCTATCCCATAATCAAAATGACAAGGCAAGCAGACAATGAGCATCTTAGCAATCTTCTTATTTACCATGGGAAAATGGTGCTTTTTTCTCCCTTTCCTCTTTTCTCATCTTTTTTTTTCTTTTTTTCTCAATCTCTATCTCTTTTTTATAAGAAGAATGCTTCATAGATTGCTCACTATGGTGATGCTGCAAGTTTCCACCATGATTAGGCATGGCTTAGGCTAGCGGCCCAGGTGTTTCTCTAACACACATACATAACTCCATGGACTTACAAGCTCCCCTTTCATTTCACACCGATGACATCCATAAACAAAAGAGCATGATATCAACTGGGTACAATGTACAAGTGCAATGTTGAAAGCGTTCCCCATGACAGCATGGTTCTACTAATTTCCAAAGTATAAGTGCAAGCATATACAACATAGATGACACAATGGTTCAAGTTTATTAGGGGCAAGAAAAGTAAAGTGTGCCATCAAGTTCGTGAGAGCTTTAATCACTAATTTTCACATAACAAGTTTAATTCGGAAGGTAGATAAAATCATGAATATACTTGGAATAGCAAATGCTAATAGGTAGGTATGAAGGACTCTTTGGAATAGCTTGGTTTTATTTGGAGTTGGATGCATGAGTGGAACTCATACTTGGTTATGGAGGCTAGCAAAAGATTGGGAGCGACCAACTAAGAGAGCAATAATGGCCATAATAAAGCAAAGCGACAAAACATCATTAATTAAAGCATAAAGTGATATTACAAGTCGAAAACTAAAGGATCATTGTAACATCCCAAAACTTTACTCCAAGATTATCAAGATCCAAATCATCAAAATTAGGGTTAACAAAAACTTTTCCAAATTAAAAATGAAAGCATTCATGTGTATGAGCATTTAATTTAGGAATTGATTTGAATTGCCATGGTTCTATGATTCTTTAGTTGTAAAATGTTTGTATGGTAAATTAAACATCATCTAAACCTTTCCCAAGCAAATCCCAAAAAAAATCAAATAAAAAACAATTAAAAAGGGGGAATGGTCATTTTGGCCATTTTAATCCACTACACTACTTTGAGTGTTCCTAGCACTCACTTCTCAACAGAAATAATTCTAGGTCTTTACACCCCTTGCTAGTACACATAATGAGGTACCAAGGACGACTTTTTGATCTGCTAAAAACATTCAAATACTTATTTTAAATGGCATGAGAAAATTGAATTCAATGCATATGCCTAGATCACCCCTATTTCAAAAACCATCAAATTGAGCTCCACTTTCAAAACCCTTGCAACTAGAGACTACCTAGCACTAGTGTAGATCACTCAAAAAATTTGAAACCAAAATTCAAAGTTTTGCTTCTTGCGGCCATTTCATCAAACAGGTGGCAGACACAAATCTTGCAATTTCCAAAACACTATAGTGAGCAGTGGATTTGGTCACCATTTGGGCCTAACTTTGTCCCCTTGTCCCCCGAGCTAAAACCCCGGCCCTAGCTCTCTCTCTCCCTCTCCCCTAGCTGCTCCAGTACCAAGCCGCCCGATGCCATGCGCCAGGTCGACCATGGACGGCTCGCCTCAGCACGTCCCGCGCTCTCCTTCGCCCGCTGGCAGACAGGCGCCATCATGCCGCACCGCCTCGACCAGCCCCCGACCAAAATCGAGCAGAGAACCAGCCGCATTTGCTCGCGCCCATGCCTCTGTCCGCCATGCCGATCACCCCGGAGCGTCGCGCCCGCCAGAGCAGCACCAGCCTCGCCTAGCCCTAGCCTTGCATGGCAGCACCCGCAGTAGGCCCAGCCACCGCCCAGACATCCTCGTTCACCGCCTCCCGACCAGCAGCCCGGAGGAACCGCGTCGAACACCGCCGCCCGCGCTCAGTTCACCGCACGCCCCCGACCGGTAGAGACCTCACCTTGCCGCGCCTTTAAGCCCTAGAGGATCGCCAGGGGACACAGCATCCATCGCCGCCCTCGCCCATGCCGAGCGAGCCCCGCATCGTCGTCACCGATGACCTCACCAGCGCCCGCTCTGCCCTCTCGTCAACCCTATATAAAGCGACCACCCCAGCCTCATTTCTCCATACTCACTCACTCCCCACATCTCACTGAACCTCACCCACCTCTAGCTGACGCCACCCGATCTCTACCTCGCTAAAATTGGAGCCGAAGCCGCCGTAGCAGGAGGAGAAGGGCGCCTGTGATTTAGGGCACCCCAAGCTCCGCCGCAACCGCGCCTCGCCTCGCCGTCGTCTACCAGCCTGTTTGCCCGCCTCACCGACCTTGCTAGAGCCCTAGTACGCCCCCAGTCGACCCCCACTGTCGCGTCTAAGTCATACTCTCGCCGGAGTAATCCGTCGTCGACGATGACTCTCCATCATTAGATCCCCTTTAGATCGTGTGGCCTAGGATGCTAGATACCGTTTCGGTGTTTTTGTG
The DNA here is from genome assembly GCA_916181665.1 of Avena sativa. NCBI lineage: Eukaryota > Viridiplantae > Streptophyta > Magnoliopsida > Poales > Poaceae > Avena > Avena sativa. The sequence continues at coordinate 450,047,536 of OV702289.1, forward strand.
TCGCTGACTGGTGGAGCCCGCATGTCAGGCAGCCCATTACGCGCACTGTGCGTAGCTGGGCCGGCCTAGTTAGTTCCTGCGCGAGTTAGAAATTCAAATTCAGTTTTTTCTATTTAGAGTTAATCTAGTTTCTGTCCACTAGTTTAAAAATCAATTCTAGGAGTTTGACAAATCCAAATTGCATGAAACCAATTTTGCCTGAAAGGTATTGAAATGATCTATCCAAGCCCGTTGGATTTAATTCAATTAGAGTTATAGATCTCTCCTACTGAAAATAACAAAACAGAAGCTTTTGTATATTGCAACATTTTTATAAATTCAACTAAGATAGGTTTTGAGTTGATTTCAACTCTCAAAAATCACATTTCATTATATCTATCTAAATATGTAATAATATCAAGGTTTACATGCAGTGACTTTGGAGTAGTACCAAAATAATGCTATATAGGCATTTCTAGTCACTTTAAATCATTAAATAATGAACTTAAACCAAAATAATTATGATCCAACCTTTAAATCCCATTCCCACATGTTAGAATATGTGGTGATGACATGTGTCCACATGATCCCATATTTTAAGTGGTGAATATTAAATCTTAGTTATTTTTTCAATGAGTAGAAATTACTTTTCTAAAATAAAAAGGAAGAAACTAGTGAATAAAACTTGTGATGCTTGTGATGATAATAGATTCTCAATTGTGTGCCTTAGAGTACTAATTAGACTAGTTAAGTATTTTTTGGTGATTGTGTACTCCGTATGTATTTATAGAAGATAGTACCGACCAAGCTTACGAGGAGGAGGAGTGCTACCAAGAAGAAGAAGAAAACTTCAACCACTGCACCAACCAAGGCAAGCCACCATTAACAATGCAAGCTAGCTCTTGCAAGATATTGTTAGCAAGCTAGATTTAAGCTAGATGAATGAGCAAAGATGCTTCAGGCATGCTTTGGTCACACCACCTTGACTATTACTACCCCAAGTATTACCTTACAAGCTTTACTTCCTTTAATTTACACAAAGTCCCTTACTTGTTTTAAAGGTAGCATAAAGAGTATAAAACTTGATCTATTTTAGATAAGCTTTAGATGTCATTCTATGGCATGAGATTGAACCCATCATCTTTCCACGTTAGTGAACACTCTTAACTTAGTAGTTTAGATTAGATAAAAATTTGAGTCACTTTAGATGGGAACACTTGTTGAAAATGAATTATGAAAACCTTGGAATGATGAGTCATTCTATTGAAATGTTTTGAGATGTGTTGAGAAGCATAAATGGTTTATGATGATGAAAATGTTGAGGCATGAGCCTTAGCCCTTTTATAAAACTGATGGTTGGATTCGGATGCGATACCATTCCAAATTTATCGTACAACCACACTACCTGAATTGGGTAAGGCTTAGCTAGAAATTTATGTGCATTAGTATTAGTTCCCTCGCGGGAGAGGTTTCAGCTGAGGCTACCTCTCAATGTTGTCCACCTATGCAGTGCCCAAGATGACTGATGGTCATGGTTGGGAGGCCATGCTCATAGGAGAGGTGCTTATACTAGGGTGTGTAAAGGGAAGGTTATGTTTGATTATCTGCATACTAAGTATGATGATTCAGGGTTATCCCTGACAGATGTATCGAATCTTGTGGTGAAAGTGTACCACCTCTGCAGAGTGTTAAACTATTCGAATAGCCGCGTCCGTGGTTATGGACAGTTGGAATGGCCATACTGTTTCGTTATCAGATGTTTTCAAAACAACTTATGAATGAATGATGAATCTTGACTTAACCACAACAGGGTTGTGCTTATGGTAATAGCTTCCCAACTTAAGTGATTCTAGAACTTTATTTTATCTTTCTTTGCTTCAGAACTCAGCTTAGGTTTCAAACTTAACTTTATAGTTAAACTTAGACTTAGCACCTTAACTTAGCATTATACTACTTGTTAGTGGTAGTTTGCGAGTACTTAAAGAGTACCCATGGCTTTTGTCCCTGGCTATTCTCATGGCCATACTATGAAGGAGACTATCAAGATGATGGCCAGCAGGATGGCTATGATAACTAGGACTATCTGCCTTTGTCAGCATTGCCTGTGCCCCTGAAGATGGACCCCACCGCTACGCTTATCTTTTATTTCCGCTGCTTGTTGTATTAAGACTGGATCATGAGATCCTTATTTGTTTAAGACCTTATGTATGGTTTGTAATGGATGATGTACTATGATATCCAATCCGTTATGTCTCGCAAAAATGGTAATCCTGGGATTGCGAGGTATGGCATAACAGGCATCTGGGATTAAAAATCCGGGTGTTGACAAGTTGGTATCAGAGCCATCCCGACCATAGGAGAACCTAGTTAGAATGGACGTCTGAACAAAAACTTAGTTTCAAAACCAAAGTGAGTATTTACGAAAAACTATATCCTCTCTTATCCTTGGGAATTCATTCTTTCTCAAAAATTCATGTTCCTCAAAATTCTTACATTACTACGTAAAATTTGACACACTTGATCACTTCACTAATTTCCTCATCCTTAATTCTTGTAGATGGAAACTCAGTTCAACAAGTTTTACCAGTTGGGAAACGGAGGTCAGCTGATCTTCGAGAGGGATCTGGATTCACTGTCGGAGTTCTTGGGAAGCCCCCATCCGGAGTTTCTTGGAGCTCAACTTCTAGGACCCCCAGGAGGAGACCTACAGTGGCTAGTCACCGCGGATCTTAGAGGAAGCATTGAAGCACCAACTTCTGGGAGAATTCAGTACTCCGTGAGAGAGAACAACTGGCTAGATGGATTAGTCAGAGCAATGCATGAAGCTCTCGCACGTCTATGTGCCCTCAGCGTCAACAAAATCCAAGGTACCCGTTTTGCTCAGTATGCAAGACGTGACTTCATGGGAATGCCGATGAAGATGCCATGCCACCCAGAGTTGAGGCGTCAAGTGGAGAATCTTGACTTCTTGCTGCATGACAGACAGCAGGAACTGGACAATGCTAGGGAGTTAGCCAACCAGAACCGTGCCATTGCCGACCAGAAGGCCTAGACTTTCGCACTGCTCGTCCAGGATCGCCGGTCTTTTCGCTGCCAGCGTGCAAAGAAGGATCACACCATCGCCCGTCTTCGCAAGAAGGTGGCCGACCTCGAGAAGACCGTCAAGGAACAGGAAGCTCAGCTTGCCGCCAAGGAAGAAGAAGATGAGGGTGAAGACATCCAGGGAGACATGGATTCTTACCTCAGCAACGATGATGACTTTCTGGAGGAGGATGCCGTGGACTTCTACACTGACGATGAGGACTCCGACTTCATCGACGATGAGTAGATGCACTAGAGCACTGTCGTAGCATGAGATGTATCGGTCCCACTGTATCGTAGCTTACAGAGTGGTTCTTCAAACCATCTGTTTTTCTTTTGATTGTTGTGGTGTGTGTTGTATCGTGTGTTTGTTTGCATGAATGAAATGGAGTTAGTTGAAAAACCTGATTCTAACTCAAAGTTTTAGCTTTGAAACCAAAACCATGAACCTTAGAATTTCCCTCTTACCCCTATATCTATCTCAATCTTCAGATGACTCGTGGAAACCAAGGAGGGAGCAGCTCGTCCCAGGACCCAATGCTGCAGATTTTGCAGAATCTCATCGCCAATCGTGAAGCAAGCAGGGCAGAACGTCAAGCCAACTTAGCAACACTACAACAGATCGCCCATATGGCTCTCAACAACCAAGGGCACGGAAATCAGGATCACCATGGATCCAAACTCAAAAAATTTCAGAATACCAATCCCCCAATCTTCAACCAATCTGAAAACCCATTAGATGCTGACGACTGGTTACAGACAATGGAAAACAACCTCGAAGTTGCAGGAGTTGATGAAAACGAGAAAGTTCTCTTCGCCACCCACTATCTGGCGGGAGATGCAAGAGCTTGGTGGAATAGCATCCACAATATGAACCATGGTCAAGTGATGACATGGGAAGCATTCAAAGTCAAGTTCAGCCGCACCCACGTGCCGCAAGTTCTAGTCAATAGGATGAGAGATGAATTCCGCGAATTGAAGCAAGGAAGAATGACTATGGTAGAATACCGTGACAGATTCCTGTCGCTTGCCAGATATGCACCTGATGAAATCAACACGGAGGCCAAGAAGAAGGAGAGATTCTTGAACGGACTGCATGATGAGATGCAGAATGTCCTCGTCAACATCCATTTTCAGGATCTCGAAGAGCTAGTCGACTCTACCATTCAGATGGAAGGGAAGATTAATCAGGCAAACGACAACCACAAACGTCGTATGATGCAGCAATCAGGATCCAATAGTCACCAGAAGTACCATCCCAACCCCTCACCAGGATATGCACCAAGGAACAACCGACCCCCAATGTCTCGCCCAAGCTACCCCAACCGTAGCGGAGAAAATGTGAAGTCCGGAGGAAACCATCACAACTCCGGCAATGCCAACAATTTCAACCGTGCACCTCCCAAGAGCAACAACAACAACAACAACACTGCACCCAGAACTGGCAGCAATGCTGTGCCTGTCGCGGCAAAGGACAAGTCCCAGATCACTTGTTTCGAGTGTGGAGTGAAGGGTCACTACTCCAATGAGTGTCCCAAGAAGACTGCCGCCAATGCCAGTGTGAATGCCCCAGCTCAACAGCAGCGTCGTGTTCAACCAGGAAGAAGGTTTGCCCCAGGGAACCCTCACAACCACAACGGTCGTCTCTTCCACATGAACGCAGAAGAAGCCCAGGAAGCGCTAGATGTAGTGTTGGGTATGTTTTCTGTCAACTCAGTTTTAGCAAGAGTATTGTTTGATTCAGGAGCATCGCATTCATTTGTCACTGAAGAATTTGCATGCACTAGTAAGATTCACCCAACCAACCTGAAGCATGTCATGATAGTTCAAATCCCCGGTTCAAATACAAAAGCTAGGAAAATTTGCAAAGTTGTGCCTATCAGAATACATGGGATAGATTTTTATGCCAACCTAATAGTACTTGGAACCAAAGGATTGGAAGTAGTACTAGGTATGGACTGGATGTCAAGGCATAAAGGACTGATAGACTGTGCTAAGAAAGCCATCACCATGACCAGTAGTTCTGGAGTCACAGTAGGGCATATATCTGAAACCTTACCCCATCAATTCAAGTGCAACAAGAGTCTAGCCCTACCCACCATAGACCAAGTCAGAGTAGTTTGTGAATACCCCAACGTATTCCTAGATGAATTGCCAGGTATGCCCCCGAATAGGGATATTGAGTTCATTATCGAACTAATCCCCAGAACCGGACCCATAGACCAGAGACCCTATAGCATGAACCCCTCAGAGTTAGTGGACCTGAAGAAGCGGTTAGATGCCATTTTAGCAACATGCTTGATTCAACCAAGCGCATCGCCATGGAGATCACCAGTGTTATTCGTCGACAAGAAAGATGGAGGCAATCGTCTGTGTACAGATTACAAAAAGTTGAATGACGTCACCATCAAGAACAAGTATCCCTTGCCAAAGATAGAGGATCTATTTGACCAGTTGACTGGAGCCCAGGTATTCTCAAAGATTGATCTTAGGACTGGTTATCACCAACTTAAGATTCATTCAACGGATATTCCGAAGACCGCCTTTACTACCCGCTATGGTTTATACGAGTATAGGGTTATGTCTTTTGGATTAACCAATGCCCTTCTTATTTCATGAATCTCATGAATAAGATCTTTATGAATTTCCTAGATAAGTTTGTAGTTGTATTTATCGATGACATCCTTATCTACTCCAAGTCAGAAGAAGAGCATGAGCAACATCTGAGAATCATCCTAGAAACCCTGAGAGAGCATCAGTTATATGCCAAGTTCAGCAAGTGTGAGTTTTGGCTGAAAGAAGTAGGATTCCTAGGACATATTGTGTCTACCGGAGGAGTCTCTGTTGATCCCGCCAAGATCAAAGATGTCGAAGAATGGGAAGCCCCAACCACTCAAACCCAAGTCCGTGCATTTCTCGGTTTAGCGGGATACTACCGCAAGTTCGTAGAAGGATTCTCGAGCATAGCCCGACCCATGACTCAACTGTTGACGAAGGACAAGAAGTTTGAATGGACTGACAAGTGTGAAGCCAGTTTCCAGGAGCTGAAGAAGAGATTGATATCAGCCCCAATTTTGATCATGCCAGACATCAAGAAGCCGTTTGATGTATATTGTGATGCATCCAAGAATGGTCTAGGATGTGTATTGATGCAAGAAGGCAAAGTCATCGCATATCTGTCTCTCCAACTGAAGTAGCATGAGCAGAACTATCCGACCCATGATCTTGAGCTAGCAGCTGTGGTCCTAGCGTTGAAGACATGGCATCATTATTTGATGGGTAATCGCTGTGAGATTTACTTAGATCACAAGAGTTTAAAGTATATTTTCACTTAGAAGGAGCTGAATATGAGGCAAAGGAGATGGATAGAGTTAATCAAGGATTATGACCTTGACATTCACTATCACCCCGGCAAAGCCAATGTGGTAGCAGATGCTCTTAGCAGATTGCCGTGTAGGCTAAACACCATGATCAAGGAGAAGCAACCAAGTTTGTACGAGGAGTTGGACTAATTCAGAACTGAATTGGTTAGCAAAGGATTCTTAGCTAGCATTGAACTTCAACCCACTTTGATTAGCCAAATCAAGGAAGCCCAGAAGGGGATTGAAAGTATCGACGGAATCAAACGTTGTATTGGTACAGGAAAGGTACCTGGATTCACCAAAGACGAAGAAGGAGTAATGTGGTACAAAGGACATATGTGTGTGCCAGCAGATTTGAAACTGAAGCAAGTTATCATGAAGGAAGCTCATGATACTCTTTATTCTATCCACCCTGGAGGAACAAAGATGTATTAGGATTTGAAAGAGCAATTTTGGTGGCACAAGATGAAGCGAGAAATCAGAAGCTACATCGCCAAATGTGACATCTGTCAAAGAGTCAAAGCAGAGCATCAAAGACCTGCAGGATTGTTGCAACCATTGCAGATTCCAGAATGGAAATGGGATTCCGTTGGAATGGACTTTATCACCGGTTTGCCTACTTCTAGTAGGGGAAATGACTCAATCTGGGTCATAGTTGATAGACTGTCCAAGGTAGCCCACGTCATACCTGTCAAGACTACCTACCAGAGTGCGAAACTAGCAGCTATACATTGCTAGGATTGTTAGTCTACATGGAACCCCCAAGACCATCGTATTAGATCGAGGAACCCAGTTTACCTCAAGATTTTGGCAGAAAGTTTAGGAAGGATTGGGAACCAAGTTGAACTTCAGTACCGCTTATCACCCGCAAACAGATGGACAGACTGAGAGAGTCAACCAGATCCTTGAGGATATGCTTAGAGCTTGTGTGTTGGAATATGGATCAAAATGGGAAGACTGCCTGCCTTTCGCAGAAATCTCATATAACAACAGTTATCAAGCTAGTTTGCAGATGACACCATTTGAATTCCTATATGGAAGAAAGTGTCATACCCCTTTGAATTGGTTGCAAGTAGGAGATAGTCAGATCTTTGGACCCGACATTCTTCGAGAAGCCGAAGAGAAGGTTCACAAAGTCCATCAACACCTCAAGACCGCCCAATCTAGACAGAAGAGTTATGCTGACAAGAGAAGGAGAGACCTGACTTTCAATGTCAGAAATTTTGTTTATCTCAAAGTTTCACCATTGAAGGGAACCCAACGCTTTAGTCTGAAAGGAAAGTTAGCCCCCAAATATATCGGGCCCTTCAAAATTCTGAACCGTCGAGGAGAAGTATCGTATCAACTGGAACTACCTGAAGAGATGTCAGCCATCCACAATGTGTTCCATATCTCGTTACTTCGCAAATGCCTAGAAGTGCCAGAGAAGACTGAAGTTTTCAAGAACATCGATCACAGAGCTGTGGAGATCAACAAAGACCTGACCTATCGAGAAGTGCCCATCCGTATTTTAGAAGAAGCCTACAGAACCACCAGGACCAGGAGCATCAAGTTTCTCAAGATTCAGTGGAGCAACCATACCGAGGAGAAAGCCACTTGGGAGCGTGAATATTACATTAAGGCAGAGTTCCCAGATCTCTTTAGTTCCTAGTTTTCTTTGTAAATCTCGGGACGGGATTTTGTTTAAGGGGGGAAGGTTTGTAACATCCCAAAACTTTAATACAAGCTTATCAATATCCAAATCATCAAAATTAGGGTTAACAAAAACTTTTCCAAATTAAAAATGAAAGCATTCATGTGTATGAGCATTTAATTTAGGAATTGATTTGAATTGCCATGGTTCTGTGAATCTTTAGTTGTAAAATGTTTGTATGGTAAATTAAACATTATCTAAACCTTTCCCAAGCAAATCCCAAAGAAAATCAAATCAAAAACAATTAAAAAGGGGGAATGGTCATTTTGGCCATTTTAATCCACTACACTACTTTGAGTGTTCCTAGCACTCACTTCTCAACAGAAATAATTCTAGGTATTTACACCCCTTGCTAGTACACATAATGCGGGACCAAGGCCCACTTTTTGATCTGCTAAAAACATTCAAATACTTATTTTAAATGGCATGAGAAAATTGAATTCAATGCATATGCCTAGGTCACCCCTATTTCAAAAACCATCAAATTGAGCTCCACTTTCAAAACCCTTGCAACTAGAGACTACCTAGCACTAGTGTAGATCACTCAAAATTTTTGAAACCAAAATTCAAACTTTTGCTTCTTGCGGCCATTTCATCAAACAGGTGGCAGACACAAATCTTGCAATTTCCAAAACACTATAGTGAGCAGTGGATTTGGTCACCATTTGGGCCTAACTTGGTCCCCTTGTCCCCCCAGCTAAAACCCCAGCCCTAGCTCTCTCTCCCTCTCCCCTAGCTGCTCTAGTACCAAGCCGCCCGACGCCATGCGCTAGGTTGACCATGGACGGCTCGCCTCAGCCCGTCCCGCGCTCTCCTTCGCCCGCTGGCAGACAGGCGCCATCACGTTGCACTGCCTCGACCAGCCCCCAACCAAAATCGAGCGGAGAACCAGTCGCATTTGCTCGCGCCCATGCCTCTGTCCGCCATGCCGATCACCCCGGAGCGCCGCGCCTGCCAGAGCAGCACCGGCCTCGCCTAGCCCTAGCCTTGCGTGGCAGCACCCGCAGCAGGCCCAGCCACCGCCCAGACATCCTCGTTCGCTGCCTCGTGACCAGTAGCCCGGAGGAACCACGTCGAACACCGCCGCCCGTGCTCAGTTCACCGCACGCCCCCGACCGGTAGAGACCTCGCATTGCCGTGCCTTTAAGCCCCAGAGGACCGCCGGGGGACAGAGAATCCATCGCCGCCCCCGCCCATGCCGAGCGAGCCCCGCATCGTCGTTACCGATGACCTCATCAGTGCCTGCTCTGCCCTCTAGTCAACCCTCTATGAAGCGACCACCCCAGCCTCATTTCTCCACACTTAATCACTCCCCACCTCTCACTGAACCTCACCCACCTTAATCACTCCCCACCTCTCACTGAACCTCACCCACCTCTAGCCGATGCCGCCCGAGCTCTGCCTCGCCGGAATGGGAGCCGAAGCCGCCGCAGCAGGAGGAGAAGGGCGCCTGCGATTTAGGGCACCCCAAGCTCCGCCGCAACCGCGCCTCGCCTCGCCGTCGTCTACTGGCCTGTTTTCCCGCCTCACCGACCTTGCTGGAGCCCTGGTACGCCACCAGTCGACCCCCACCGCCGCGTCTAGGTCAGACTCTCGCCGGAGTAATCCGTCGTCGAGGATGACTCTCCACCGTTAGATACCCTTTAGATCGTGTGGCCCAGGATGCTAGATACTGTTTCGGTGTTTTTGTGCCGCTGAGTGGTGGAGCCCGCATGTCAGGCAGCCCGTTGCGCGCACTGTGCATAGCTGGGCCGGCCCAGTTAGTTCCCGCGCAAGTTAGAAATTCAAATTTAGGTTTTTCTATTTAGAGTTAATCTAGTTTCTGTCCACTATTTTAAAAATCAATTCTGGGAGTTTGACAAATCCAAATTGCATGAAACCAATTTTGCCTGAAAGGTATTGAAATGATCTATCCAAGCCCGTTGGATTTAATTCAATTAGAGTTATATATCTCTCCTAGTGAAAATAACAAAACAGAAGCTTTTGCATATTGCAACATTTTTATAAAATCAACTAAGATAGGTTTTGAGTTGATTCCAACTCTCAAAAATCACATTTCATTATAGCTATCTAAATATGTAATAATATCAAGGTTTACATGCAGTGACTTTGGACTAGTACCAAATAATGCTATATAGGCATTTCTAGTCACTTTAAATCATTAAATAATGAACTTAAACCAAAGTAATTATGATCCAACCTTTAAATCCCATTCCCACATGTTAGAATATGTGGTGATGACATGTGTCCACATGATCCCATATTTTAAGTGGTGAATATTAAATCTTAGTTAATTTTTCAATGAGTAGAAATTACTTTTCTAAAATAAAAAGGAAGAAACTAGTGAATAAAACTTGTGATGCTTGTGATGATAATAGATCCTCAATTGTGTGCCTTAGAGTACTAATTAGACTAGTTAAGTATTGTTTGGTGATTGTGTACTCCGTATGTATTTATAGAAGATAGTACCGACCAAGCTTACGAGGAGGAGGAGTGCTACCAAGAAGAAGAAGAAAACTTTAACCACTGCACCAACCAAGGCAAGCCACCATTAACAATGTAAGCTAGATCTTGCAAGCTATTGTTAGCAAGCTAGAATTAAGATATATGAATGAGCAAAGATGCTTTAGGCATGCTTTGGTCACACCACCTTGACTATTACTACCCTAAGTATTACCTTACAAGCTTTACTTCCTTTAATTTACACAAAGTCCCTTACTTGTTTTGAAGGTAGCATAAAGAGTATAAAACTTGATCTATTTTAGATAAGCTTTAGATGTCATTCTATGGCATGAGATTGAACCCATCATCTTTCCACCTTAGTGAACACTCTTAACTTAGTAGTTTAGAGTAGATAAAAATTTGAGTCACTTTAGATGGGAACACTTGTTGAAAATGAATTATGAAAACCTTGGAATGATGAGTCATTCTATTGAAATGTTTTGACATGTGTTGAGAAGCAAAAATGGTTTATGATGATGAAAATGTTGAGGCATGAGCCTTAGCCGTTTTATAAAACTGATGGTTGGATTCGGATGTGATACAATTCCAAATTTACCGTACAACCAAACTACCTGAATTGGGTAAGGCTTAGCTGGAAATTTATGTGCATTAGTATTAGTTCCCTCACGGGAGAGGTTTGAGATGAGGCTACCTATCAATGTTGTCCACCTATGCAGTGCCCAAGATGACTGGTGGTCATGGTTGGGAGGCCATGCTCATAGGAGAGGTGCTTATACTAGGGTGTGTAAAGGGAAGGTTATGTTTGATTATCTGCATACTAAGTATGATGATTCAGGGTTATCCCTGATAGATGTATCGAATCTTGTGGTGAAAGTGTACCACCTCTGCAGAGTGTCAAACTATTCGAATAGCCGCGTCCGCGGTTATGGACAGTTGGAATGGCCATACTGTTTCGTTGTCAGACGTTTTCAAAACAACTTATGAATGAATGATGAATCTTGACTTGACCACAACAGGGTTGTGCTTATGATAATAGCTTCCCAACTTAAGTGATTCTAGAACTTTATTTTATCTTTCTTTGCTTCAGAACTCAGCTTAGGTTTCAAACTTAACTTTATAGTTAAACTTAGACTTAACACCTTAACTTAGCATTATACTACTTGTTAGTGGTAGTTTGCGAGTACTTAAAGAGTACTCATGGCTTTTGTCCCTGGCTATTCTCATGGCCAAACTATGAAGGAGACTATCAAGATGATGGCCAGCAGGACGGCTATGATAACTAGGACTATCTGCCTTCGTCAGCATTGCCTATGCCCCTGAAGATGGACCCCACCGCTACGCTTATCTTTTATTTCCGCTGCTTGTTGTATTAAGACTGGATCACGAGATCCTTATTTGTGTAAGACCTTATGTATGGTTTGTAATGGATGATGTACTATGATATCCAATCCGTTATGTCTCGCAAAAATGGTAATCCTGGGATTGCGAGGTATGGCATAACGGGCCTCTGGGATTAAATATCTGGGTGTTGACAATCATAGAGGCTATGGTGACTTGGGATAGTCTTAACATGCTGTGAGCATGCGCCAAGTCAACCCAAATAAAACATCAAAGGAGAATACCACAATACTATGCTTTAATATGCTAAAACAACGCATGATTCTTTCAAGGCACATTAAGCAATCTCAATTGTTTATAACATCTCATGTTACAGAAAAAATCACTAAGCATAAATCCAAAACAATATCAAGCATGACATGACAAAGCATAGGCCACAGTCAAAAACAAGCTCCTTTTTACCACTTAAGCATGGATTTTTCCTACTCTTTTCCAATCCAAACCAACTTATTTGAAAACTAATGTATGAACGAGGGGGTCCAACCAATTTATTCAAGCAAACTAAGCAAACTAAAACCAAAAACGAAAACAAATACCCTCCAAGAACAACACAACTGTGCATGAAACGATAAAAATGAAGTGTTTGGAAGAAACCTAAGATTTTTATTGATGAAGAAGAGGATGCCTTGGGCATCCCCAAGCTTTGACGCTTGTACTCCTTGGATATTTCTTGGGGTGACACGGGGTGACATCCCCAAGCTTGAGCTTTTTTCCATTCTTCATCTCATTCCATTACTCTTCCCTACACCTGAATTTTTTTCCTTCATACAAAACTTCACACAATCTTCATTAGCAACATTAGTATGTTCAAAAGATAATAGACCTTTGGGGTTTTAGGTTTAAAAACAGCATAACTTTCACTAAATACACAAGTTACTGTAGCAATTCCCTCAAAAGCTCAATTTCTCCAAAAAGAACCCAAAAAAGAATCAAGAAGAAGCAAATGCAAATAATGGCAGAAATCTGTCAAAACAGACCAGCAGGTAGAAACCGATTTTTTCAAGGACCCTCTGTTGCTAAAATCGAAAAGTGTTGTAATAATGAAAGTTAGATAACAACTTGGGTCAGAAGCACAAAAAAGTACAGCTCAAACCGTCGTACAGAGATTTTTCACGAATTTTTACAGCAAAGCACAAAAATCTTTTTCGGGATAGCAACTTTCCCAAGTCTTACTTCTCTCTCATTAGAGGTTACTCTTGGCACAAAAACCACACAAAAAGGGTAAGGAGAGGTTATTATAGAGGCAATATCTTCCAAGACTCAACAAAATACAAATTTATTGACTAAAAATTTGGGTTATCTCCCAATAAGTGCTTTTCTTTAACGCCTTTGAGCTAGGCAAAAGAATTTCGATGATGCTCACATAAGAGATATGGATTGAAGTAAAAGAGAGCATCAAGAAGCAAATTCAAAACACATTTAAGTCTAACCCACTTCCTATGCATAGGAATCTTATACGCAAATAAATCCCAAAGAACAAAGTGACAGGCATAGGATGATAAAACGAGAGTAACTTCAAAACTTTCAGCAAATAGAGAGGTGTTTCAGTACCATGAAAACTTTTACAACCATATTTTCCTCTCTCATAATAATTTTCAGTAGCCTCATGAATAAACTCAACAATATAACTATCACATAAATCATGCATTTCATGATCTACAAACACATATTTTTTATCAAGCTCAAAAATAGTGGGATTAAAACCTTCAGACCCACTTTTAACAATTTTATAACAAGATGACTGATCAATCTCATTTTCAATAGTAGTACAATTAATATTATCAACCAATATAGGACCATCATCTAGAGCTTTATTATATTTTTTTTCAAAATAATCCATAGGAACATAACATTCATCCTCCTTCGGTAAGCATGGAGGACAATCAAATAATGTAATGGGTAAAGAGTTACTCTCATCAGAAGGTAGGAATGGGTAGATCCATTCTTCCTCCTCTTGATCATCACTCTCCTCCTCTTTTTCATCCAATGAGCTTCTAGTTTCAGCAATTTCTTCTTCCACAGGCTCCTGTAAGGCATTAGTCTCTTTCGTTGGTGGAGAGCATCTATTAAGATATTCAAGAATATATCCATTCTCTACCTTGTAATTATCAAAGAAAAATTTAAGTATATCATAAATCTCATATTTATAAGGTGCATCATCAGTATTTTCAAGCAAATAAGAAAGTTCGAATGCACCCTTCCAAGCAATAAATTCTTCAATTTGTTCCACATCATAAAAGTCATAATTTCCCTTAACATAAGAAGATATGGTAACATCATCATTATACTCACATTGAAAAGGGAGGTGTTTATACCTCCTACAGCAACAAGATTTATCAAAGCAATAAGTAACATTATAAGTAGAGCACATGTTTCTAGCACTCGTACATAATTTATCAATTTGTTCCCATAAGAGTTTCCCTTTTTGTGACAAGCGGTGTTCCTCATAATATTTTTGTTGTTCCATGAACCCATCTGGCAAATAAGATCTAGTTTCAAAGAAACCCACCATTGATAGAAAGCATTATAAAGCAAGACAATAACAGATCAACAAAAACAACAACTATAGCAGGAACTAATTTTTGTGTGTGTTTTTGATAGAAAGAAACAAGCAAACAAAGCAGAAATAAACTAAGCAAAAACAAAAAAAACAAAGTAAAGAGAATGGTTGTGAGGGACTCCCCTTGTGAAGATGTCCTTGACTCCCCGGCAACGGCGCCAAAAAAATAGCTTGATGGCTCAAATATATTCGAGCTCATTGGGGAACCCCAAGAGGAAGGTATGATGAGCACAGCAGCAAGTTTTCCCTCAGTTATGAAACCAAGGTTATCGAACCAGTAGGAGCAAGGAAACACCTCCAAGGTGTTGTTTCCAACTTGGAATCCTGCACAACACAACCACAGAACTTTGCCCCAACTTATAGTGAGGTTGTCAATCTCACTGGTTTTGCTGAAAACAAAGGATTAAACGTACTGTGTGGAAGATAGTAATTGCTTGCAGAAAGTAAACAGAAAACAGTAAATAGTAGATTGTAGATTGATAGTAAAAGAAGGGACCGGGGTCCATAGTTTACTAGTGGTGATTCTCCTTAAGATAGATGACATGTTGGGTGAACAAATTACATCGGGGCAATTGACAAACATCGAGAAAGAATAGATGCATATACTAATCATCTTGACTCCTATGAGATTTGATTGGGCATTATAACATTATACATAGACCGTAATCCAACTGCATCTATGACTAATAATCCACCTTCAGGTTATCATCCGAACCCCTTCCAGTATTAAGTTGCAAGCAACAGATAATTACATTAAGCAAAGTGTGTAAAGTAAACAATATGATTGTTCTATGAACAAAGGATTGTTGTTTTCTCCCTAGTAGCAACAACACATCTAGTACCTTAGAGATTTCTGTCACTTCCCCAGATTACTAGAGGCATGAACCCACTATCGAGCATAAATCCTCTTGGAGTTGCTAGCATCTACTCGGCCAAGATAGGTACTAACAACGGAGAGCATGCAAGATCACAAATAACAAAGACATGATAGAATCAACAATCACTCTAAAATAGCATCTCAATATCCATCGGATCCCCACAAACACAACATGCATGATTACAAATAGATGATCCTTATCATGAACGAAGCTCACAAGATCTAAACATGATAGCACAAAGGAGAAGAACCAACCATCTAGCTACTACATGGACCCGTAGTCTAGGGATGAACTACTCACGCATCACACCGGAGGTAGTCATGGTGATGAAGAAGGCCTCTAGGGTGATCTCTCCCCTCCGGCAGGGTGCCGAGAAGAGCTTCAGATCCCTCCTGATCTAGGGATGGAGATGGCGGCGGCTACAGACTCTTTCGTGGAATTTTGATCGGGTCCTTAGGGTTCCTGTATCAGAGGCTTCTTATAGGCGAAAGGGGAGGCCGAGGGGGTGCACGAGGCGGCTGCACCACCCCCAGGCGTGGGCCAGGCCTGGCCACGCGGCCAGGTGGTGTGGCTGGTACCTGGCCCCTCTCCGTCTCGTCTTCTGGCTCCGTGTTCCCCTCGGTGAAATATTGACTTTGGCTTTTGTCCCGTCCAATTCCGAGAATATTCATTTTCTGGCTTTCTGGAACCAAAAATAGCAGAAAAGAGGCAACTGGCACTGTGGCATCTTGTTAATAGGTTAGTTCCAGAAAATGTGTAAAAATACTCCAAAGTGTGGACAAAACATAAGAAAGTAGATATAAAACAAGCATGGAACATCAAAAATTATAGATACGTTTGCAACGTATCAGCGTCTTCAGCCATCGGCTATGCGGGAGCTTCCCTCCTCGCCTCCACGGGCTCCTCCACCTGATAGGTGGCTGAACCCGCCTGACCCAGGCTTGGAGCCGAAAACACGTCAGCGAGCTGGAGGCGGAGGCCCAGTGCAGGAGCAAGGGCGTGGCCGGTGCTACTGTGTCCGCCGCGGACTCGATCAGCTTGGCAACAGAGGCTATAGCCTCAACTAGCGTCGCAGCAGAGGCTACAACCGGTGCAGCGGGCCCCTCAGCTCCAGCTAGGGGAGGGTCAGACGCGGTGGACTTGGCGGACTAGACTTGACTTTATTTGCCTAGTGGACTAGACTTTCTGCCATGTCCTTGCTATTCGGGAGGATGCCGTCCTGGAGATAGCTTTGAGCTCGGTGATCCAACACGACTCTTGGGTTGTAGCTGCCAAGACAAGCCTACTTCCTGAGGGTAGTCGGTAGTCGGGGGTGCCTGACAAGGGCGGGGGCGGGAGCTCTTCTAGGTGGGCCGCATCCTTTCCAGGGGGTAGCCGAGGGTTTGAACAATCTTTCCTCGAAGAACCCCAGCTGCTGGGACTCCTATCTAGATACGCGCTTAGCGATTTTGTCTGCCTCGTCGTTGTCTCTACGAGGGATGTGGAGCATGTCCATGCCCAAAAAAAATTTCTCCAGCCTTCGCACTTCCTACAGGTACGCCGTCATGTGCTCATCCTTGGGACGGTAGCTTTTGTTGGAAAAGTTGACCAGGAGCAGGGAACCCCCTTGGACCGTGATGCGCTTGATGCCGAGGGCGATGTCTACCATGAGGGCAGCGATAAAGCCCTCGTACTCGGCGATGTTGTTGAAGCACTTGTCTCCATCCTTGAAGCACAGCTGCACAGCGTTGGAGAGCTTGTCTCCTGTGGGAGATGTGAGCATGGCGACCGCCCCAGAGCCGTCTCTGTTGAATGCCCCGTTGAAGTTCACAGTCCAGCACCCTGGGGCAGCTTCCTGGGGAGCTAGGTTATCTCCTCGCAGGGTTCACTTTCCCCATGGTCAGTCCACTCTGGTGCTATCTCAGCTAGGGCCCTTCTGAGAATGGTGGACATGGTGTCAAACGTCAGATCGAAGGGCTACAACTCGATGGCCCACTCGGCCACGTGACCCATGGCATTGGGGTTGTGCAGCATCGCCTCTAGAGGGAACTTGGTGACAACCCTGATGGGTGACCCTGGAAGTAGTGGTGCAACTTGCGTGACGCCACGAGGAGTGCATAGAGGAACTTATGCTGCATGAGGTACCTTTCCCGGGCGTCCCTGAGCACCGTGTTGACGAAGTAGACCGAACGCTGCACAAACCCAGGGGATTTGGCCGTGGCCTGGTTGGCGGCCCCGCCGTAGGCTCTCTCCCGGGCGTCGCTACGTTCCGGTGTAGCCCCCAAGCCCTCTGGAGGGTTCGCATCCCGTGCCTTCCGTTTCTTCTCTACCACCTCTTCACGCTCAGCAACCAGGAGAGCGCTTATTGTTTGTGGCGTGGCTGCCAAGTACAGTAGCAGCGGATCGCGCTCCCTGGAAGACACCATGATTGGAGGACTCGTGAGATACCTCTTGAGGGCTTCGAATGCCTCGTCGGCCTCCAGAGTCCACTAGAACTTGCTGGTGCACTTCATGATCTTGAAGAAAGGCAAGGCCATTTTGCCCAGCTTAGACCTGAACCTTCCCAAGGCCGCCACGCACTCGGCCAAATGCTGCATCTCCTTGAGCCGTGTTGGAGGGCGCATCTCCTTGATGTCCTGGACCTTGTCGGGGTTGGCCTCGATTCCCCAGTGCGACACCAGGAAACCAAGGAGATTGCCCAATGATACCCCGAACACGCACTTGGCGGGGTTGAGCTTGATGTTCACCCGACACAAGTTGGCGAAGGTTTCCATCAGGTCTGCCACCAGGGTGCCCCTTTCACGAGTCTTAACCACGATGTCATCGACTTAGGCCTCCGTGTTTCTTCCCATCTGCCCGCCCATCACGATATGCATGAGCCTCTGGAAGGTGGCGCCGGTGTTCTTGAGGCCAAATGGCACACAGGTGTAGCAGTACATGCCACACGGGGTGATGAAGGCAGTCTTCTCCTCGTCCTCCTTGGCCATCTTAATATGATGGTACCCGGAGAAGGTGTCCAGGAAGCACAGCAGGTCGCAGTGTGCCGTGGAGTCGACGATCTGGTCTATCCATAGGAGTGGAAAGGGATCCTTGGGGCACGCATTGTTAAGGTCAATGAAGTCAACGCAGAGCCTCCCGCCCCCGGTGGCCTTGGGAACCACCATGGGGTTTGCATGCTAGTCGACGTGCAGGACCTCCTTAACGAGGTGTGCCTTGGCCAGCTTCTCCATCTCGGTGATAATGAACTGTTGCTTCTCTGCTGACTGATTCCGTGACTTCTTCTTTACTGAGCGTGCCATAGGGCACACCGCCAGGTGGTGCTCAATCACCTCTCGAGGCACCCCCAGCATGTCTGACAGAGTCCAGGCGAACATGTCCATATTGGCCCAGAGGAAGGTGACAAGGGCTTCCTCCCTTTCGGCCGAGAGACAGGCGCCGATGGTGATAGTAGCCCCCGGGACCACCGGGTTGAGGGGGATCTTCTTGGTCTTGGCGCGCTCCTAGGAGAACACCAACTTCTTCCTGTTGGTTGCGCCGGAGGTGCACACGACTTTGCCGCTTGGAGGTGCCACCGGCCCCTCGCCTGTGGCCCTCTGGGCTTCAGTAGCCCGGGGATACCTGTCGCCAATAGAGTCGGCCGCGACTTCCGGGCGTGCAGTTGCCGCCCCTTTGTAGACCTGCCTGAGGGAGCGCACAACTTCAGCCTTGTCGTAGCACACTGTGATGGTGGTACCAGCGCCACCCGGCATTTTGACCAGGTTGTAGGCGTTGTGAGTGACCGCCATGAACTTCGCCAGTGCTGGGTAGCCTAAGATTGCGTTGTAGGGCAAGCATATCCGAGCGACGTCAAAGTCGATGAGCTCCGTGCGGAAGTTGTCGCTCGTCCCGAACATGATGGGAAGGAGAACACGACCGAGGGGAACGGTGGTGTCCACCATGGCCCCTAAAAATGGCAGGGCGGGGCGGAGATGCTTAGAAGGCACCTGCAACTGCTGAAATGCTCCTTCCGAGAGCACGTTCAGGCCCGCCCCACCGTCGATGAGGGTCTTGGACATCGCGACCCCGACAATTGTGGGGTTGCACACCATGGGCACGAGCCTACCACGCAGGTGGTGCCAGGGTGATCCGCTGTGTCGAAGGATACCGGCTGGCGCGACCACTGGAGAGGTCCAGCGTGTGCTAAGCCTTGTCGCTGCCAACCCGCGGGGAACCTGTTTGAAGTGCTACCCCGCGACAGAGGCTTGGGAGCCTCCCAAGGTGCAGGCGACGGTCCCGGATACTCCCTTGGATGGCAAGCTTGCCAAGCCGGCCTCTGCGCGAGGGCCCGCCACCATGGCATTGGCCATCAGGAGGGTCCCAGAAATGTGCCTTAGCCCCCCTAACTAGTGCGCCAAATGTCGGAGATTTTTCCCGCGAAGGAACTAGGGTCCAACAATCCCTTGGTTCGTGAGGGGGCTGAACAGGCGGTTCCGAAGGAACTCGGTGATGGTGGCGATGATGGAGCAAGCGCACGACAGAGAGGTGACACCAGTTTTTTTACCCAGGTTCGGGAGCCTCATGAGGAGGTAAAGCCCCTACTCCTTCTTTGTTGCATTGCTCACGTGCTTCGCGAGGGTACAATGGAGGACGAAAGTTTGGGGCTTTAGATCTCAAGGATCAACCCCTTCCAAGGTAGGAGAAGGGGTCCTTAAATAGGGTGGCGTCAGGCCTCTTCCTCTGGCCAACAGCTGGAAGGGTCTCCATAGTGTCGCCCCCCGAGGTCCTGGTCTACAAGACTTCTTTTGGATGGACCGAGTCTTGGATGCCGGGCACCTCCCCATACATGGACAATGTAGCCTTCCTTTATGCCGTTTGTCCTTGTTCGGTGTTGTCCGCTACCTCTCTTGCAATAAAGTATCTTAGACCTGTCCTGCTCTTGCTGAGGCCACCCACCCCGTCGGTCAGAGCCTTGTCGGTCCTACTTTTAACCAAGACCCCATCTCCGGGACAAATAGGCGGAGCCATCCAATGCCACTGTTGTGCTTGTCATATCCCCCTTGAGGGGTGCTTACTCCTCTCGCGGTTCCCTCCTCCGGAAGCCTTCTAGAGGGTCTGCCGAGGCGCCCCTCAGGAGGAAAACGGCACTTCCCTCGCGTGGTCCACTCGAGTCCCACCATGCCAGCCAGACGTGGACGGATCGGGGGTGCTCCTGTACCAGCTATCCGACACAAAGTACATAGAGGGATGCAAATTCCCACATTAAATGCTGCACTAGCATGGTATGGGTGATACCACCACATCCACTAGAGTGTGTGTGGTCATGTGAATCAATGTGGTTTGGAAAAGAATAGTGCAATGCAACTCCATGTGTCAGACCATGGTCAGAAATCCCAAAGAACACAGAGGGATGTAACTGACCACATGCAATGGTGCACCAGCATGGCATGGGTTGCAACACTAGATCCATTTGGGTGTGTGTGGTCATGTGGATCAATGTGGCTTGGAAAAGAACACATGCAATGCAACTCCATGTGTTAGAACATGGTCAGAAAGCCCAAAGCACATAGAGGTATGCAACTACCACATGCAATGGTGCACCAGCATGGCATGGGTTGCACTACCACATCCAGTAGGGCGTGTGTGGTCATGTGGATAAATGTTGTTTGGAAAAGAACACATGTTGTGTAACTCCATGTGTTCGACCATGGTCAAAAAGCCCAAAGAACACACAGGGATGCAACTGCCACATGCAATGGTGCACCACCATGGCATGGGTTGCACCACCACATCCACTAGTGTGGGTGTGGTCATGTGGATCAATGTGGTTTGGAAACGAACACATGCAATGCAACTCCATGTGTCAGACCATGGTCAAAAGGCCCAAAGAACATAGAGGGATGCAACTTCCCACATGCAATGGTGCACCATCATGGCATGGGTTGCACCACCAGATCCACTAGGTGTGTGTGGTCATGTGGATCTATGTTGTTTGGAAAAGAACACATACAATCCAACTCCATGTGCGAGACCATGGTCAGAACGCCCAAAGAACCCAGATGGATGCAACTGCCACATGCAATGGTGCACCAGCATGGCATGAGTTGCACCACCACATCCACTGGGTGTGTGTGTGGTCATGTGGATCAATATGGTTTGGAAATGAACACATGCAGTGCAACTCCATGTGTCAGACCATGGTCAGAAAGCCCAAAGAACCTAGTGGGATGCAACTGCCACATGCAATGGTGCACCAACATGGCATGGGTTGCCCCACCACATCCACTAGTGTGTGTGTGGTCTTGTGGATCAATGTGGTTTGGAAAAGAACACATGTAGTGCAACTCCATGTGTCAGACCATGGTCAGAAAGCCCAAAGAACCCAGAGGGATGCAACTGCCACATGCAATGGTGCGCCACCATGACATGGGTTGCATGACCACATCCACTAGGGTGTGTGTGGTCATGTGGATCAATGTGGTTTGGAAAGGACACATGCAGTGCAAGTCCATGTGTCAGACCATGGTCAGAAAGCCCAAAGTATATAGAGGGATGCAACTGCCATATGCAATGGTGCACCAGCATGGCATGGGCTGCACCACCACATCCATTAGGGTGTGTGTGGTCATATGGATTGATACCTTCGATCCGGATTACGGATGTAGTGTAGCTAATTTTTCCCTAGTAGACCTAGGTTATCGAATCTTGGGGAAGCGAATGCGTAGAGAACTTACTTTAACGGACCTTCGGAAGTTTTATAATTCCTTTGTGTTTTTACCGGACTAATAGCTTGCGTATTTTTGTTGTTGTTGATGATTGAGAGAGAGGGCCTAGGGCATTCGGTTTCACCTGTAGCTGTGCAAAACATCTAATGGGAATAAAAGATAGAAATAAATTATGCATGTACTTGTTAGATCAAGATAAATTATATGTGTGCAGTGCATCCATAATTGCTATTGACTCCGCAACCGCTTATAGCAATAACCTACTAGTCTCATCCATAGAAGAAAGAGAACTAATGATATGCATAGTGATGTCACTATTAATCCAAAGTAAATCCCTCACATCCAGCCGTACTACCCCTTCTGTCACTAGGGTTCCCAACCTACAGATCAGTCATTAATCATACTCCCTATACCTGGAACAACCCTCGGGGTCTTGGGTACCTGACAAGTCCTTGGATTGAGGCAAGAGAAGATACACTAATCATCATGTCATACAAACTAATACATGATCCCACCTATGATAAATAACATGCACAATTGCTACATGGCTAGGCCGAAGACCTTAGCCCAAGGAGAATTACTCACACATAGAGAAGAGATCAACAATCACAAACATTGTAATGAAAATCATAAGATTGATAGCAATAGTCTTACAATGTCGCCAATCGAAGAAGAAATCTACTATTACAAATGGTGGAATATGGCTATGGAGATGGAGAAGGGTTTTGAGATCTAGAGGCGGCTAGTGATCTGTGGCAGAGACTTTTTGGCAAGGTCTGGCTATGTTTTCTCGTTGCCAGAGGCTTCTTTATATACGGGTCCCTTCACGAAAGTTGTTCTATTTGACCTAACGGTGGCGGTGCCAACTATACAACCGGAGCTATAGGGCCGGAATTTTTGCTCCGGTCATATAGTTGGTCGTTAAAGCGTCTGCATCCACTTTACGGCTCCTGGTTTCTTCTGGTTATTGGAAATCTCGTATCTTTGACTTTAATGTAGTGATTCCCATCTTCTAATGACATTATCTGCGTAAGAAAAATATAAAAGAAAGGATTGCATACCCCTCTGAATATTCGGCATTAGTGGCAGGCTTTAGAGAGATAGTTCATCAAAACTATGAATAATATCCAGTTTAAATGTGGACGTAGATGGCTATATTTCAGAGCCATCAACCTCCCCAAGCTTAAAGTTGATCATCCCTGAGCAAGAAAACCAAAATCAAAAAGGAACTCATCATTTAAACTGAAATAATGAGATGGTGATCTTACTCATGATTGGTAGACTCATGTTTCCTCCACTTCATAAATCTGAAAAACTTCAGAATAGATAGAGTAATGGCAAGCATATCATACGGGCTTTATGCATCCTTATAGTGCAGCAGAATTATTGTTAGCATGGATGATTCAAATGAGTAAACTTTATTCCATGTCATGTAATCAACTCATAGGCTTGCCTTTGAATAATAAAGTATGATCATGTAAATTAAGAGTGTGATAGTTGTCATGAAAGCATATACACTAGAGTATCTCAATTCTCCCACATCAATAAATCAAGACTTTCCAAGCACTACTTTTCTATTCATTGTCCTTCAAGAATTTCAGTTTTTAAGTAACTAAGAGCATGCCAAAGATTTTTATTAGTTTATCGAGCTGTGATGGACACTTGTGGCATCACTAAGGTTTTTTTTCCTTTTGCATAATGATTACTCATAATAGCCAGAGGAGTGATTCCATCATGATTACAGCTATCCAGGAGTGCCAACAATCTTACCCACTGTAGCATTGCTGCTACAAGTGTTTAATCAACTCATAGCCGAAATCTAGGAGTTTCCTCCATGAAGATTGTTCGTAGGCCAGCGGAGTTGTTGGCATCACATGAAGTTTGACACGCATAAAGCTATATCATTCCTATGATTAACAAGTCAAACTTTGGCATGCTCACAAAAACCGCTGAACATTAATTCAATCAAACAAATCCTTTCAAAGAGAGCTATCAAGTCAATCCACATTTTTAGTGGTGTTGAGTGTCTCAAGAAATAAACCTTCAAGACTAAGCACTACAACACCCAAGCCTTCAATTCTGAGACTTTTTCTTATTACAATTGTTTAGAAATTTTTAGGAAAGACTTAGTTAATTACGAGAGATGGAACAAAATGAACCCAATTAAATACCCATGCAAACGAAAAATCTTACTACGATACAAAGACTCACTCCACCAATATAATATCTCAACGTTTACTACTAACTAGCATGGGTTCCTCAAACTTAAAAAGTGGGGAGTCATAAGGCATACGTCTCATGTTTGGTTCCACTTCTCTCTTCCTTTTTTATTTGCTTCTTGGAAACTCGAAGTCGATCACTCTCCTTCAAACATATGAAGACCTCGAGGCGGAAAGAAAAGAAAGAGGGAAAATAAGGAAAAATGGAGAAATCTTTTTATGATTTTTAAGAGAGAGAATTTAAAGAATAGAAAATTGGAGGCAAAGCTCGGCTAGAAAATCTCAAAAGCAAATAGAAAGAACTAGAAAATAAAGTGTTGGGGAAGCCAACACGAGTGCTAATAAACTCAAATAAAAATGCAACCTCGAAATAAATAAAAGCAAATAAATGCCAAATAAAGATACATGAGGAAACTTCCCCAAGCTTAGGCTTTTGCAAGCCCTTCAAATCATTGTGGTGGCGGGAAAAAGTCATTACTCCAGTTTGAAAATTGAGTTGATAGGTTACTAGTTGATTCTCGGAGGTTCAAAGAGAGGCTATGCATCCTCTCCACAGTCCCTCCAAGTCCTTGGAAATCTTGGTATGTGGCGAACCGGGTTTGTGGCTGCTCCTCTTGGTAAGGCACTTCTTGCTCCTCCTCTTGGTCCTCATCCTCTTTCGGAATCTCCTCCTCGGGTTGGTGTTTCTCAACCTGCAAGTCATATAGCAAACGTCCTTCCTCGATAGAGAAAATACCATTAGGCATAGGAGCGAGGTAGAGACGCCCAACTCCAACAAGATGCAGATAATAAACACCACCTCTCCTAGTGAGCATTCCACAGGCTCTCAAAGTGGAGAAACCAACATGTGTCTCACCTAGCATGGGTTGCAACTCACCTAGGTTGATTCCTAGGGCACTGGCAAGCACGGTGATGATGCCTCCACCTGTGAGTGGCCCTTGGCTTTGGGAGGCTTGGTGCTCCAGGTAGCACACAAGGATGGCACCCAAGTTGAGTGACAGGTTGCAGTTGATGTAAGCAACCTTTGCGAGGACTAGGATGTCCTCCTCGTTGAGTCTCATGAACTCATTACGTGCCTGCAAGGTGTTAGCAATAACATAAAACAAATAGCGAATTGCAGGATGTTGAATATTCTTCCCCTTGTTCACTCTAGTAGTGAAACTCATTCCATTATAGTATTGTTCAGGGGAAGGACTTAAGCTAGTAAAGGATGCACGTAAGGCATGAACATCATTGTTTGGCAAATTAAAACATGCACACCATTCATCTAATGTTAAAGTGTAGTTGTTGTTCATCAGTCAAAAAGAAATAGTGTCCTCTCTTTGCCATTGTTTAACGGTGCTTTGCAACGAACTTAGAAATTCAATGGTTAAGAGGCGATAAGTCAGCTCTATTGCACACAAAGTTTTGTAGGCCAGATCTATTGCAAAGTAAATTAAAGTCATCAGAAATGCCGAGTTGGTTCAATATAATGGGGCAAGCCCACTTGGTAGCCTTCACTTCGTGGTTCTTGATCCTGTTGAAGTGATCATGCTGGGGCTCATCCTTGAACTTGATCCCCATGCATTCCTGAGCGGCTGCCCGAGAAGCGCTAGCAGTGGCACAAGCATGAGTTTGGCTCCTTGTGTTCATCATCTAAAACATTGAAGAAAGACAAAAATAAAACTTTTGATCCAACAATAGTAAGTACAATATATTCGTCATCATAGCACACTAGAGAATCTCCTCAAAAATAATAATATAGGCAAGAAATTCATGGAAATTGGTTCATAGTAGGTCTCCCCTAGATTGATAATGACAATAGATCATAGATGAATTTGCAAAAAGTAATTGGAGGATCGGAGGAGAAACATACTGTAGATCACTCGTGTGCGAGGAAATTGAACAAAATTAACTAGAGATGAAGATCTCTTGAGGTTTTGAGAGAGTTTGGAGGTAGAAGAGAGAAGAAGGATTGAAGTTTTGGAGTTGGAGGTACCTTCCCGTGCGATTTTTTGGTCAGACACAACTATACGGACGCAACTATACGGCTGGAACATTGTGTTCCCGCCGTATAGTTGGCCTTCTGTCAAAAAGTTAGGGTTTCCTCCTGGCGGCACAGCTATACGGACGTAACTATATGGCTGGAACAAAATTTTCCCGCCGTATAGTTAGTCGTTAAACTATCTCTCCCTGCGAAAGAAAATATATAAAGGCATCGATATCTATACGACCGGAACTATACGGCCAGAATTTTTATTCCCGCCGTATAGTTGGTCGTTAAACTCTTAGTACATTAGAAAAGAATTCGTACAGGGGCAATGCTATCTATACAACCAGAACTATACGGCCGGAATTTTTATTCCCGCCGTATAGTTGGTCGTTAAACTCTTAGTACATATTAAATAAAAATTGTCGATGGCAAATATATCTACACGACCGAAACTATATGGACGGAATTTTTATTCCCGCTGTATAGTTGGTCGTTAAACTCTCTGTGTGCATCAATATTTTTCTGTTTCTTCGAGAATTACTTCTTTTCCTATAACTTAGTGATATACCTTGTTTATGACAGAAAATTGACAGTAAATATTGCCAACCATCAATAGCATGTACGTAGCAGAATTTTAAGTACTACAAACCTTCTTCTACTCAAATGGAGTTTTCTAGCACTCTTTATTAATCATAAAGTTAAACTAAAAACTAAAAACTTAACTCAAACCTTTATTTCACATGGGTTGCCTCCCATGGAGAGCTCTTTTACGGTCAATAGCTTGACCTTGACGATACTCACTTGGGCCAGATGAGTGGAACACCCACTCCAAAGTAATTCGCCTTTAAAGTGATGGCCTCCTTCTCGTCATGTTTGGCTTTCTTTTTCCTGGGGAAATGGATAACAAAAGGATCCCGCGAAGGCAATTGGAAATTCATGTTCCCTTCATGAAGGTTAATTAAAGCCTTTGAAGTTCTCAAGAAAGGACGACCTAGTATTATAGGAGCAATAGTATCTTCAGGCATGTCAACAATAACGATGTCAATTAGAGCAGGACAACCTTTAATGTAAACTAAAGTGTTCTCCTTAATTCCTATAGCTCATTTGTAGGTAGAATCTGCTAGATGCAATTTTAATTTAGTGATTTCAAAGGAGCCAAGATTAAAGTTGTTAAAAAGACTCTTTGGAACTATTGAGACGCTTGCACCTAGATCACAAAGTGCAGCTATCTCATTAGTCCCAATCTTTATCTTAATAGTAGGCTCAAATATGTCATCTAGTTTAACAAGTAACTTTTTAGCGATTTTCTTGTATTCCTCTTCAAGCTCGCGTACCTTAATTGCTACTTGATCAACAAAGTGTTGATACATGGCTTCATCGTTACCTTCACTTACCGGAATTTTGATGTTGATCCTCTTTACGAGGTCTTTGATGGTGTAGCTTGGTGAAGGGGCATTACTATAATCAAGTTCTTCAGGCTCCTCCCTTTTGACTCCTTATCATTTTGAGTTCTTCAACAAGATTGGGCCCAACTTTACCTGCAAATTTAGCTAGAATGAGAGTTTGACTCTTGGTTATCTTACCTAGTTGTGCCTCAACGATCCTCGTTCTTTCTTGGAGGGCCTTCAAATCATTTCTCAAACTAACAGCTTGGTTATATAATTTACCAAGCATGGCATCATGATTCTCCATTATTTTAACAATAATATTGTTTTGTTCATTTTGTGAGTCTATAAAAGACTTAAGTGTTTGTTGGAGACTACCATTACTAGTTCCCATATTATTATTAGAATTACCTGCAGGACTAGAATAATCTTTCTGAAAGTTAGGATTGTAACTCTTCTTCCAAGCAGGGTTATAATCGTTACAAGCTATAAAATCTATTTCTTCAATATTTGTTTCAGGGGTGCCTCTTACCTGGGTTTCCTAACCTTTTACGACTAATATGAGCTCATCCAACTTAGTATTAAGTTCTTCATTTTCTTGTGGTGAGATAGAGTTCACCTTCTTCGTGTTTGATCTTTCAACATGCCATTGAGCATGGTTGTCTTGCATATTTTCTAACAGCTGCTTTGCTTCGGTAATATGTTTACCCATGAATGTTCCTCCAGCTGCAGTATCCAGCATAAACTTAGATACAAGATTAAGAGCATTATAAAATAAATGGAGGATTAACCAATCTTCCATCCCATGACTAGGACAGTTTCTTAGGCATTCTTTCATCCTCTCCCATGCAAGCGCTAGTGGCTCATGCTCTTCCTGTCTAAAGCCAGTAATATTAGATTGGAGTGGCATAGTCTTTGCAGCTGGGAAAAATTTAGTCATAAATAAAGAAGTAAATCCCACCCATTATGTAATAGTATTTCTAGGCAAATATAGCAACCATTCTTTTGCTCTCCCTGTTAGAGAGAACGGAAATAGACATAATTTGACCGCACCAGGGTCAACGCCTTTTATACACATCATATCACATATTTCAGTGAAAATATTCAAGTGCATACCTACATCTTCAACAACAGAGCCTCCGAATTGATTCTGTTGAACCAAACTTAAATAATGGGGCTTAATTTCATAGTCATCAGCAGCAATTGTTGGCTGAGTAATAGGAGTATGCAAATAATCATTGTTGGGAGTGGAAAACTCCCTAGGCTTCTTTTTAGCCATATTTCCTATGTTTTTGGGTTTTCTTAAACAAAGAATTATAATAGTAAAAGCAAGAATTTAAAGCCTAACTAATTTTTTTGGTTTATCAAATAAATACTGAAAGCAAACTAACAAAATGAAAAACAAGAATTAAAACTAGCACGGTTCCTAATAACCTCATCCGAGTAGCTATTGCTTCCTCGACAACGGCGCCAGAAAAAGGGTTGATACCTTCGATCCGGATTACGGATATAGTGTAGCTTCTTTTCCCTAGTAGACCTTGGTTATCAAATCTTTAGGAAGCAAATGAGTAGTGAAGTTACTTTAACGGACCTTCGGGAGTTTTAGAATTCCTTTGTGTTTTTACCGGACCAATAGCTTGCGTCTTTTTGTTGTTGTCGATGATGGCGAGAGAGGGCCTAGGGCATTCGGTTTCACCTATAGTTGTGCAAAACATCTTATGGGAATAAAAGATAGAAATAAAGTATGCATGTACTTGTTAGAGCAAGATAAATTATATGTGGGCAATGCATCCATAATTTGTATTGCCTCCACAACTGCTTATAGCAATAACCTACTAGTCTCGTCCATAGAAGAAATAGAACTAATGATATGCATAGTGATGTCACTATTAATCCCAAGTAAATCCCTCAAATATAGCTGTACTACCCCTTCTATCACTAGGGTTCCCAACCTGTAGATCAGTCATTACTCATACTCCCTATACCTGGATCAACCCTCAGGGTCTTGGGTACCTGACAAGTCCTTGGATTGAGGCAAGAGAAGATACATTAATCATCATGTCATACAAACTAATACATGATCCCATCTATGATAAATAACATGCACAATTGCTACATGGCTAGGCCGAAGCCCTTAGCCCAAGGAGAATTACTCACACATAGAGATGAGATCAACGATCACAAACATTGTAATGAAAATCATAAGATTGATAGCAATAGTCTTACAAAGTCTCCAATCAAAGAAGATATCTACTATTACAAGTGGTGGAATATTAGTACGAAGATGGAGAAGGGTTTTGAGATCTACAGGCGGCTGGTGTTCTGTGGCAGAGACGTTTTGGCGAGGTCTGGCTATGTTTTCTCGTCACCCGAGGCTTCTTTATATAGGGGTCCCTTCATGAAAGTTGTTCGATTTGACCTAACGGTGGCAACACCAACTATACGACCGGAGCAATAGGGCCAGAATTTTTGCTCCGGTCATATAGTTGGTCGTTAAAGCGTCTGCCTCCACTTTACGGCTCCTGGTTTCTTCTGGTTGTTGGAAATCTCGTATCTTTGACTTTAATGTAGTGATTCCCATCTTCTAATGACATTATATGTGCAAGAAAAATTTAAAAGAAAGGATTGCATACCCCTCTAAATATTAGCCATTAGTGGCAGGGTTTAGAGAGATATTTCATCAAAACTATGAAAACATCCAGTTTAAATGTGGACGTAGATGGCTATATTTCAGAGCCATCATGGATCAATGTGGTTTGGAAAAAACACATGCAATGCAACTCCGTGTGTTAGACCATGGTCAGAAAACCCAAAGAACACAGAGGGATGCAACTGCCCACATGCAATGGTGCACCAGCATGGCATGGGTTACACCACCAATTCCACTAGGTGTGTGTGGTCATGTGGATCAATGTGGTTTGGAAAAGAACACATGCAATGCCACTCCATGTGTCAAAAAGCCCAATGAAGGCAGAGGGATGCGACTACCCACATGCAATGGTGCACCAGCATGGCATGGGTTGCACCACCACAATCCACTTGGGTGTGTCTGGTCATGTGGATCAATGTGGTTTGGAAAAGAACACATGCAATGCAACTCCATGTGTGAGACCATGGTCAGAAAGCCCAAAGAACACAGAGGGATGCGACTGCCCACATGCAATCGTGCACCAGCATGGCATGGGTTGCTCCACCACATCCACTTGGGTGTGTGTGGTCATGTGGATCAATGTTGTTTGGAAAAGAACACATGCAATCCAACTCCATGTGCCAGACCATGGTCAAAAAGCCCAATGCACATAGAGGGATGCAACTTCCCACATGCAACTGTGCACCAACATGGCATGGGTTGTGATGACTGCAAGTGCACAAATTGTTTGTAGCTAGTTTCAAAATAAAGATATCGATCCCACAGGGAGAAGGAGACTGAAGTCTAATAACTCTTGCATTAAATACTACAATAGAAATGCTAAATAAAGTTCTAAGCGACACGATAAAATGTGAATATTGTGTAAAAATGTGTTTTTGGGTTTTGGGTATAAGAGCAACAATAAGTAAAGTAAAACAACTAAACAAAGAAAATAAGTATCGCTTATGTAAGAGAGGTTGGAACTGCAATAGGGAAAAGGCGTTCTCAGGGAGTAGCGGATACAACACTAGCATTATAAAAAGCTAAATTAAAGATTATTATCATGAACATTCTCAACTGTGTATGTGTGGGAGGAACTCCGTATTTGGACAAATAGGCAGCAACCACTGCTCACATCATCCTCATAACCACAACAATCAGCAATCGACACCAATCGAATTACTACGCTATTAAGGGACTTACTCCCGTAGGACGTATCCCATGGCATGGATAGTATTCTATGAGTTTCCTCGGTTCCCAAGTTGATACGTAAGGGGTGCCAATAGCTTTATAATTACTGTAAGTGCTAACACACCTTCGTCTACCAACAAATAGTTCCCTCCATCAAGTCCCCATAGGAGGCAAATATTGAGAGGTCAACTTCTCCCAACATCAAGATGAAGATAATCTAACACATGGTCACAGCGATGAATATCATAATAAACTTTATGTTATTTCAATCTCATACTAGGGTTTCTCCATCCCCAAGAACTAGAGATCTACTCATACATGGAGGCAATCAACACCATGGCAATAACAATGGAATCTATCATACATGAATAGTACTTGTATAAATCCACAATGAGTACGAAAATTACAACAAGATCTAGACAAGATGTAGATGGGATGGATGGAGATGGTGGTGATGCAGCGGTTGATGATGAAGATCGATGCCTTAACCTCCCGGATCTGTGTAGGGCGAAGATGGATCCCTGATGGATGAGTTCCCCCTCCAGATTCCTTCTGGAGGTGAGGTTTCGGCGAGTTATGGCTGTTCTGTATGTCGTCTCTCTGATCCAATTGCACGGGGTGAAACTATTTGAGGAGGCGGTGGTGGCGCCAACTATATGGCCAGAAAATTTATTCCTGCCGTATAGTTGGTCGTTAAACCGTATGTACGCCTTGTTCGCTTTGGTTTTTCTTCTAGTATTATTAATATTTCCCAAATAAGCGATTTACGTTGTTTTTGACTCCTTTTCTCCTCAGTACAACTGCTCCAAGAATTGTGTCCATTGTATCCATCATCTGTCCTGATCCTGGTGAAAACAGACATAAAATGTGCGCGCGAGCGCCATAAAATACCAAGATCCTACATCTACAATGCAAAATAATAATGTAAAACATGATGCAAATATGCACTCATCAACTTCCCCAAGCTTAGACTCTTGCTCGTCCCGAGCAAGTTAGCTTAATGGATGTGATCCTCATATTCATGAAGATGAGTCGATAAAATAAATGAGGCAGTTGCAGCATGTGTTTATCATACATGATACATGGGAATAAGTTCATGAATAGTACCTTACTCGAACCATCCGAATAATATAGCAGGCTTCCACACCTTAGCATTTAATAGTTTTGAAAAGATCACTCTCAATATGATGTAAAAGTATTCAGTTCAACCGAATGAGTTAGCGAGGTAGTCCCAAGCGTTTTACGATTTAACATATTCACTTGGGATTCAAAATCTCAAAACTTCTCTTTGTCATACTACAATATAGTAGTGTATGCCTATTTGCTCTTTGCACATTTACTCTTTTTCTTCTTTATTTTTTTATATATATATGCTCACACTTTTGTTTAAGTGATGTGCAAAGAAGCTAGCCATACATTCCACTTCATGTAGGAATCCAAAGTTTAACAATATCAATTACCAAATTCCAATTGTATATGAAGAAATCTTTATAGCTTGAATATTCTACCTCATCTTGTTCTCACTCTAGTTTAATAGCACCTTTTATTTTCCTTTGTTCGAGGTTTCTTTTTCAACTCTAACTGATTAGATAATTTTTCTTCCTTTGTAAATAAAACCATGTACCTAGAACATATTGACCAAATTATCTTTGTATGTTCCATTAATACCAATGGTGTGGAAGACTCCTATTGCTATCATCAAGTGCAAGTAAAATTATACTCAAGCCATTCATATATCCAATAGGACAAACACAAACTCAATATTGCTCCATATATGATAATAAACTCGGAATTTCATAAAAAGGATTGACTATTCCTGAAGGGAATTCTAATGATGCAAACTTTATTTCGAACTAATGCAAGACTAAAATAGTAATGTAAAAACTTATAAGATAGACTACAAGGTCTTAAAGATCTCCCCAAGCTTGGAATCAAGCCAGGCGGGATCAAATAATCCCTTGCGATTATTTGATGCCGTGATTATTGTAGATCACTGTGCTGCCATGGCATGTAACAGTGCGGTGCGTAGATTCTTGTTGGTATCCTCCAGAGCAGTGATGTGGCTTTAGCACCTGTGCAAATCAGATTGCAAAGTGTCCACTTGATCTGCGAGTTTAGTCACAAGTGGGAGAAGATCATCCTTCTTCTCTATCTCCTTGAGACGGTCGTAGACTTCAACGCGATGGGGTAGCTCTTGCTTCTGATATATCTCCAATGATCGCACGCGGTCCTTGGTCCGAGGAGCAGCTTCCTCTTCTTCATCCATGATTGATGGATCGGGGAAGTGGAAACCGTTCCTCCACTCTTCTTGAGGCTTCACCCACACATGAGCACCAATAGTAGGCTTCAAGAGTGGCATCGTCGCTCCATTGCTAGCACCTGCACCAAGATTAGGTAATTCCTTACGCTTGTGCGGCCTAGGGTTCGTGGTGATGACTTGACCGTCTCCATACGCCCTTTTCTGTGCGTCTTGCGACCTTCTCTCTGTCTCTGTCTCTCTCTCTCTCTCTCTCTCTCTCTCTCTCTCTCTCTCTCTTCATTGACGCCCAGTTGATCTCCGGTGGATCATAAACATCGCGATAGATGTAGATGTTGCTCACTTCATCGGAATCATTGTTGTAGTAGCTTGGCTCGATGTACTCCTTGTACCCTGGGCTAAACCTCTCCACCTCCTCGTCATCGTCCTCCATGGACGGGCTGCTAGAGCGGTCCCTGGAAGGAGCAATGAGACCCATGGGTTTTCCACGGCCTAGGCAGGATAACACATTGCTAGATTGGTTCCTGGAGATTATGATTAGAGCGAGACACAATGGCAGTATATAAGAGGGGTTAGAGGTTGGTAAAACTCATGAGAAACACCAAATTCATGCCCAAGAAAAGAATTTTAACGGAATAGGAAAATAAATCACGGATTTGGAGTAGTCCTGCTGCGTAACGACCAACTATACGGGCACGACCCATATAGCTCCGGCCGTATGGTTGGTTTCGGGCAGATATTTCCAAATATCTCGAGTCCAGGTCGTTTAAGTTACCGACTTGGAACCAACAATACCGCTTTTTTTTAATATCGCAAAAACGAAAAAGTAAACAAAGATGTCTGAGAGTTTAACGACCAACTATACGGCCGGGATTTCATCTCCGGTCGTATAGTTGCGACCATATAGATACAGACACCAAAAATCCAAACTTGAAGCGACCTGACCCAGTAGGGGTCCAAGTCTCTGTGCTTTACAATGCTAGTCCCCAGATCGACTCGCTAGCACACACAGTTCATGATGTAATATCACGAAACAAAGGTCATATTTCTATTACATCGCATGATCCAGAAATTTACAAAGTCACATACAAGTTGCATAGCAGAAGGGCTAGCTCCTCAACACAAATATCAACAGCGGAAGACTATTAACTATATAGAGATCCATCAAGAGCCATAGGAGAAAACATGCAGAGTATAGACTCGTAACCCTAACATCGTACCTCACTCATCTTTAGGGCAACCTACAACATGAAAGGTTGCAGCCATGAATGGTCAATACATGGAATGTATTGGCAAGTTCACCTATTTGGTGGAATATAAACCTCAACCTATAAGTACATGCATATTTGGCTAGTTGGAGGTTTGGCTATGATACGTTGCTAACGTATCCATAATTTTTGATGTTCCATGCTTGCTTTTATCTACTTTCTTATGTTTTGTTCCAACTTTGGAGTACTTTCTATATACTTTCTTGGACTAACCTATTAACAAGAGCCATAGTGCCAACTGCCTGTTTTCTGCTGTTTTTGGTTCCAGGAAAGTCAGAAAATGAATATTCTCGGAATTGGACGGGACAAAAGCCAAAGTCAGTTTTTCACCGAGGGACACCCGGAGCCAGAATACGAGACGGAGAGGGGCCAGAGGGCGGCCACACCACCTGTCCGCGTGGCCAGGCCTGGCCCGCGCTAGGGGGTGGTGTGGCCATCCCAGGCACCCCCTCGGCCTCTCCTTCCGCCTATAAGATGCCTCCGATACAGAAACCCTAAGTACCCGATCAAAATTCCCTGAAAGAGTCTGTAGCCGCCATCACCTCCATCCCTAGATCGGGTGGGATCTGAAGCTCTTCTCGGCACCCTACCGGAGATGGGAATTCACCCTGGAGGCCTTCTTCATCACCATGCAAGCCTCCGATGTGATGTGTGAGTAGTTCATCTCTGGACTACGGGTCCATGTAGTAGCTAGATGGCTGGTTCCCCTCCTTTGTGCTATCATGTTTAGATCTTGTGAGCTCCATTCATGATCAAGATCATCTATTTGTAATTCCTACATGTTGTGTTTGCGGGGATCTGATGGATATTGAGATGCTATTTCAGATTGATTATTGATTCTATCATGTCTTTGTTATTTGTGATCTTGCATGCTTTCCGTTGTTAGTAGCTATCTTGGCCAAGTAGATGCTAGCAACTCCAAGAGTTAGTATTTATGCTCGATAGTGGGTTCATGCCTCTAGTAATCTGGGGAAGTGATAGAAATCTCTAAGGTACTAGATGTGCTGTTGCTACTAGGGAGAAAACAACAATCCTTTGTTCATAGAACAATCGTATTGTTTACTTTACACGCAATGCGTAATGCAATTATTCGTTGCTTGCAACTTAATACTGGAGGGGGTTCGGATGATAACCTGAAGGTGGATTATTAGTCATAGATGCAGTTGGATGGCGGTCTATGTATAATGTTGTAATGCCCAATCGAATCTCAAAGGAGTCAAGATGAGTAGTATATGCATATTGCTTTCTCGATGTTTGTCAATTGCCCCGCTGTAATTTGTTCACCCAACATGTCATCTATCTTAAGGAGAGCCACCACTAGTAAACTATGGACCCCGGTCCTTTATTTTACTATCAATCTACAATCAACTGTTTATTGGTTTGTGTTTACTTTCTGCAAACTATTACTTTCTTCCACTCGATACGTTTAATCCTTTGTTTTCAGCAAAACCGTTGAGATTAACAACCTCATCGCAAGTTGGGGGAAAAGTTCTATGGTTGTGTTGTGCATGTATCCACGTTGTTGCCAGAACCGGTAGTGCGCCCTGCCAAAGTTCAGCTAGCAACACCTTTGGGGTGTTTCCTTGCTCCTACTGGATTGATAACCTTGGTTTCATAACTGAGGGAAAACTTGCTGCTGTGCTCATCATACCTTCCTCTTGGGGTTCCCCAACGAGCTCGATATATTTTCTACCATCAGGCTGAACTTGCGTAGAGCAATGGTGTTTGTCCTATCCTTTTGTAAAACGAAAACTCTTTATAAAGAAAGGGTACCATCGATAGAAATCAGTGAACCCGATGGTACCATTAATTGACATTAATGAACCAAAAACCTTTACACTGAAAATGGTACCACTGGTTGATAGCAGTGAACCAAAACTTTTACTTTGAAAACAGTATCACTGGTTGATAGAAGTGAACCTGGTTACCATTGGTTGATAGCAATGAACCCTCTACCCTTTTGTTCACCCATCAAAATTTTAATTTAAGAATTTGGAATGGGGAGATCTTCCAAACAGTTCTAGGAAAAGACGCTCATAGTTGTCCATAACCGAGGACATGACTAAGTACTTAGCATTTAGTCTTCTTCAGAAGTTGTACACTTAACCCACATGCCATGACCCATCCTTTTGAAACAGATCATGATGATGTCTTTTCAAAGAAGTCCACCTATACACAAATGAAGCACACCCAAAGGTGATCCCATGGTTAGAGGAAACTCTGATACATGACTAGACCTCCCGAGGAGTACGAATGGAAAGGTTTTCCACTAAGTAATTAACCAAGCCAGAGCCCACTTAGGATGTGGCTATACTGGAAGCTACTAAACGAGAAACCTGTCCAATTCCCTTTGGTCCTGAGTGGTCTGATACCAGTGAACAACGAGAGAAGCGTACCATTGACATGGCCCCATAGATATGGGCATGCGACCATAGATATGGTCCCAACACTAACACTAATAATTGAACATCATCAAGGGGAGAAAGCCATGGATATGGCCACCTTAAAGCTAGTGGTGCGACCATAGATATGGCCCCATTGATATGGTCCCAACGAGCCATTCCACCCAGGTGATTCATTAAGTTAAGTTGTTTTCATTACACAAAATAATATCCCTTCAACATCACATAACTTGGTATGAATCCACCCACGGAATCTATAGCATGGCTAAGCATTCAACTCCTACATTGTTTTCTACTCATCAATCAAGATACATGTGGCTACCTATCTGGGTTCATAACATAGCATAAATACTAGATAGTCCTACACATGCAATCTTTGAAAACAACTAAGTGCTTAATAAAATAGTAGGACATTTATGAAGTGAACTTGCCTTTTGTTGAAGTTGTCGGAAATATTCTCTTCACAAGACAACAGTTACTCTCCGGTCAATCTACACAATTCA
Source organism: Avena sativa (assembly GCA_916181665.1). Lineage (NCBI taxonomy): Eukaryota > Viridiplantae > Streptophyta > Magnoliopsida > Poales > Poaceae > Avena > Avena sativa. The sequence continues at coordinate 450,085,456 of OV702289.1, forward strand.
GAAATAGTGCAACGAATAAACAAACCAAGTAGACAGACCAATTCAATGCAATACAATGAAATCAATCAAAGCATGCTAAAGGGTTTGGTTTAAGTTGCACATGTTTTGCTAAACCAATACTTGGTTCTCAAAATAGTTTACTAGTCCTAGTGCTTATTCTGGACATTTTGCAAAAAGGGTTTCGTTCTAAAACTATTTTCTTAATTTAATAATGTCCAAAATAACATTTGAAGGAGGTAAGGCTTCATATTTTAATAACATTGTTGTAAACCTACAAAATAATTTTACTCTCTGATCCTAATGGATAGGGTATTAAAACAGGAGCATTTTACAAAAGGTATCATTCAAAAATACTTTTTTAGAATTAAAGTTATGCCCTAAATAGCTAAATGACATTTCTGAAATATTGTACCATTTAAAAGGTTCAATTTCAAAAACTAACAGTGGGGTACTGTAGTACTATTCGCAAAGATTCCAGAAAGGTATCATTTGTAAATTTTGGAATTCCAAATAATTACTATGATTTAAATATCATATATTAGAGATTAAATATTTAAAATAATTAGCTTCGGCAAAGTTCAAATTTTAATTCATAAATGTGTAGTTTACATTTTTGTGAATCCAACCATACATCGTATGCATTTTTCTGATAAACAGAAAATTTTATAGGAATTTTGGAAGTTTAAAATATGTTTTGCCTATTTCGAAATAAAACAGAAAGCAGAGAGGATAAGGCTGCACACGTGGCGACACACGATTGGTCCGCTGAGATGACGTGGCGTCACGCGTCGCTGACACAGCGTGTTGACGGAGTAAGCCGTGGGGCTGCGTCCTATTGGATGGTACCCCTTCGTGGTTAGGTTCTAATCCTAGCTGCCCATTTGGAATACGACCGCCAAGAACAAAATGAAGAGGGGGGAAAGCTCACCTGGTGGTGGAGCTCACCGGTGTTGAGGAAGACGGCAGCGGGCGACTCAGTTGACGCCTATGGCGGCGCTGTAGTGGTCCTCGGTGCACTCGGAGGAGACGACGGGGTGAAGTCGAGGACGGCAAAGACGATGGTGAGGTTGGCGTCGGTCTTCGCTTCCTGGAGCAGCGGAGGGCGGCGGTTGGAGTGGCCCTGGAAGTGGCGACCTTGGAAAATGGCGGGGCCGGCACTGTGCTACGAAAGAGCGGGAGAGGAGGCGGTGAGGGGATGAGCCAGAGCAAGGGAGAGCCGAAGGTCCACAAGAGGGCGGCGTGAGCTCACTGGGGCATCGGCGCGAGCTTGAAAATGGTGGTGTTAGAGCTAACTCCGGCGAGCAATTTGCTCAGCCTGGGGGCGCTGTCGAGGGGGAGAGCAGGGTAAAATGGAGAGGGGAATGTGGGCTTTAAAGTAGAGGGGCTAGCACGACCAGGGGCGCTCGAGAGGAGTGGAGGAGTAGGGTGCCGAGGCAACGGTGTCCTGTGCGTCGTGCGTGAGGTGGGGTGGTAGTTGGATGAAGGGGATGACGGGGGTGGGGCCCACGTGGAAGTGAGTGGGGGAGAAGGTAATTGGGCCGGGGCTGGGCCGCTAGGTGGTGCTCGCGCGGCACATAGAGGGGAGGCCGCGAGGAGAGAGGGGAGTAGGCTGGCACTTGGCTGGACTGGGACGGTCCACCTTGGGTGGGGTTCCCTTTTTTGTTTTAATCTGTTTCCTTTTTTGTTTTTATAAAACCTTTTGTAATTTGAGTTTTATAACACCAAATTGAGTGATTCCACTTTCCAAAATTTTATAAAATCAAACCACACCCTATAAGCTCTACACAATGAACTCTTATTCCAAGGAAAATTCCGAAAATGCCATTAAACACTTAATTCCCTTTGGCCAATATGGAGATTTGCAAAAATAGGGTAGGGAAAGTTATTTTCAAAACTAAAAATTATTAAATCTTCTAAATATGATTTGTAGAGAATCTATTTTGACAAAAGGTTTTAGGTTTACAAAATCAATTTTAAAAGCCTTTGTTTTTCCCAAGAACAAAATAATCTTTATAGTTTTGAAAATGGTTTTTTCCTATCCATTTGTTTCAAAATATTTTGTTTAGAAATAGGATTTGCTTTATTTTAATAAACTTTGAAAATTCAAATAAGGATAAGAAATGTTTTAGCAACTATTGGAAAAATCTTTATTTATTTAAACATTCCAAAATTTGAAAAGTTTTGGGATGTTACAGACTACCACCTTTAAAAGGAATCTCGTCCCGAGATTCGGAAAGGCTAGTAGGAGAGGGTTTGGAAAATCATTAGGGTGCTACCACCCTTAAAAGAAAATTTTGACTAGGTTGTAAATATATATTGCTCTTTGAGTATTTATGATTCCTATTACGACATCACTCTATAAGATGTTATTTCTAGGATGGCTTAGTCTATGGGCAGATATAGGTGAAAAGTCCAAGAAAGAGCTACTACTCCTAGGATTAGCACGGTCATAAGGAGAATCAATTACACCACAATTCACATCAAACACAATAATCCAACAATCATTTCAAGGCATATGGTTCAATGTAATCAAACAAACCTAAGGATTTCAAGGTCACAATGAGCGAAAGAAAACACAATATTGAAGGTTCTAATAGTACGACTCATTGTTGGTGGTCCAACCTAAGAACAGATCTGAGACTCTTCTTGTACTCAATTGTCTTGACGATTCTTCTCTCGACACCTTTCATCAAGATATCCCTCCTGGTTCTGATTGGGCTTATTTCCCTTGGTATTGTTAGCCTTCTTCTTCTTCTTCTTTTTAGGACAGTTTGATGCGTAGTGCCTAAGTTTCTTGCAATTGTAGCACTGCAACTGGCTACATATCCTTCTTGTGGGTTTTGGTTTTATTCTTGTTGTCTTGGAAATCTTGTCCATTTCCACCTTGTTGGTTGATCCCATTTCCACGATGATCAAAGTGGCCATGGCTCTCAGTTTTGTTGTACCCTGAATTATCACCATCTTCATAAGAAGTATACGGTTTCTGATGTGATCCTGAGTTGAAGTTTCCATGGTCATGCACCCTCTTGTTTCTATTCATCCGCCCTTGCATGTTTTCCAGAATAATGGCCTTGTCTAGTAGCACTTGGTAGTTTGGGATATAAACTACCGAGAATTGAATAGCCAACTCATCATTTAGTTCAGTCATGAATCTCTCTATTCTTTTGACATTAGTATCCACATCATCCAGTGCATATCTTGCCAGATTGTTAAACTCTTCAATGTATTCCGAAATAGTGCGGTGGTCTTGACGAAACTCATGGAACTCTCTCTTCTTCAAACTCATAACTCCAGATGAGATATGATAAGAGTAGAATGCCTCTTTGAACATGTCCCAATTTACTTCCTCAATGGGGTGGGTGATCTGATAGTTTTCCCACCATGCTGCGGCAGGACCTTCCAATAGGTGAGCACCAAACCTCACCTTTTCTGCATCAGTGCAGTCCATAGTCACTAAGTTCTTGCTCATAGAATGCAACCAATCATTAGCCTTAATGGGTCCAGAAGAGCTTGCGAATGTTGGCAGACGCAACTTCAAAAACCTAATGAGCCTATCCACATGCGACTGCTAATTGATATTGTTTGCCAAGTTCTGCGCAAGACTCTGCAACATCTAACAATGTGTCTCAAACATCTGACTCTGTCTCTCCAACAACTGCTACAAGCTTGGGGGCATCCCAGGGGTATGTCTCTGTGGCATCTGTTTAGGCTAGCAGAGGTAAGCATAGATAGAAAAGATCTAGAGAGGGGTCTAACCACCAATCTAGCATTATCCACATAACAACCTCACATGAAATCATCATCAACCAAGCATTCAATAAACATACCACAAAAAATTGTTCAATACATCAACCACACTAAGGAGTAATGTTCAAAGGAGCAAAGCAAACAAACTAGTATTGCCATACCACCCAGGTAGGTAGGTCAATACGCTAACACGATGTCGTTTAGACTAAATTTTAGAGGATGGTAGATATTCTAATATCTTTTGAGGATTACACCCAGATAATAATAGTACAAGCTCTCTTTCGAGTTGGGCAATCATCAGTGGGTGGTAGAATACTGTTGACATGTCTCGGTTCCCTTCATGATCATACCTTGGGTTTTTGTCTCTCTTCTGAGCAACCTTTCTCAGTGGGGCTTGTTTCCCTGTCATCACAACACCACACTTGGCTCTTTTATCATTGCTTAAGGTGTTGTTATGGTTGCTCTGAAGTTTCTTCTCTAGACATTTGTTGATATCATGCCTCTCATTTTGCATTTCCAACCGGTGACATGGTTGTGGTTTCTCTTAGGCTCCTCCTTGCTATCATTTCCTTTGTTCTCTCATTTTTCCTTCTTCAGAACTTGTTGCATCCTATTATTGAATTGTTGATTCACTTGTTGAACAATGGGGTAGAGGTGGCAATTAACTAGGTGTGGTCGATCCCTTCACAAAGGAAGCAAGTAACCTGATATGTGGGACATTGTTCACCTAGATGGATGACATCAAAATAGGGGCACTCATCTTGATGACCCTTGGTTGTGTGCCCTTCTTCTCCGTAGATTCTGCAAGCTCGAGGTTTTGGTGGAACATCTTCCTTGAACTTCTTGTCAAAGTAGTCCATCAGGAAGATCCTTTCTTGCACACAAAGTAGGCTAGAAGTCTATATGTTTGAAGAAGAAGAGAATCAGTAAAGAAGGATCAAGATTTACGAGAAAGGCATGTATTTAATGATTAAGAAGAAATATAAAAATAAAATTTTCCAGTCTTATGGTTGTTCCTATTTGTAATCCAAACCTAGGGCCATGAACCTATAGTCAACATAATGCTCTGATACCATCTGAAGTGACCCGACCCGGTAGGGGTCCAAGTCTCTGTGCTTTATAGTGCTAGTCCCTAGATCGACTCATTAGCACACATAGTTCAGGATGTAATATCATGAAACAAAGGTCATATTTCTATTACATCGCATGATCTAGAACTTTACAAAGTCACATACAAGTTGCATAGCAGAAGGGCTAGCTCCTCAACACAAATATCAACAGCAGAAGACTATTAACTATATAGAGCTCCATCAAGAGCCACATGAGAAAACATGCTGAGTATACACTCGTAACCCTAACATCATACCTCACTCATCTTTAGGGCAATCTGCAACATGAAAGGTTGCAGCCACGAATGGTCAATACATGGAATGTATTGGCAAGTTGACCTATTTGGTGGAATATAAACCTCAACCTATAAGTACATGCATATTTGGCTAGTTGGAGGTTTGGCTAAACTTACGTAAAGAAATGGTTTTTATCCTATCCTTTTGTAAAACTAAAACTCTTTATGAAGAAAGGGTACCATTGATAGAAATTAGTGAACCCAATGGTACCATTGATTGACATCAATGAACCAAAAAACTTTACATTAAAAATGCTACCACTGATTGATAGCAGTGAACCAAAACTTTTACTTTGAAAATGGTATCACTAGTAGATAGCAGTGAACCTAGGTACCATTTGTTGATAGCAATGAACCCTCTACCCTTTTGTTTACCCATCAAAATTTTAATTTAAGAAATTGGAATGGGGAGATCTTCCAAATAGTTCGAGGCAAAGTCGCTCATAGTTGTCCGTAACCGGGGACACGACTAAGTAATTAAAATTTAGTCTTCTTCAGAAGTTGTACACTTTACCCACATATCATGACCCATACTTTTGAAATAGATCATGATGAGGTTTTTTCAAAGAAGTCCACCTATACACAAATCAATCACACCCAAAGGTGATACCATGGTAAGGGGAAACTCTGATATATGACTAGACCTCCTGAGGAGTACGAATGTAAAGGTTTTCCACTAAGTAATTGACCAAGCCAGAGCCCACTTAGCATGTGGCTGTACTGGAAGCTACTAAATGAGAAACCTGTCCAATTCCCTTTGGCCCTGAGTGGTCTGATACCAGTGAACAACGAGAGGAGCATACCATTGACATGGCCCCATAGATATGGGCGTGCGACCATAGATATGGCCCATTGATATGGTCCCAACACTAACACTAATAATTGAAAATCATCGAGGGGAGCAAGCCATGGATATGGCGACCTTAAAGCTGGTGGTGCGACCATAGATATGGCCCCATTGATATGGTCCCAATGAGCCATTCCACCCAGGTGATTCATTAAGTTAAGTTGTTTTCATTACACAAAAGAATATCCCTTCAACATCACATAACTTGGTATGAATCCACCCACGGAATCTATAGCATGGCTAAGCATTCAAATCCTACGTTGTTTTCTACTCATCAGTCAAGATACATGTGGGTATCCTATCTAGGTTGCATGGCATAGCATAAATACTAGATAGTCCTACACATGAAATCTTTGATAACAACTAAGTGCTTAAGAAAATAGTAGGACATTTATGAAGTGAACTTGCCTTTCGTTGAAGTTGTCGGAAATATTCTCTTCACAAGACAATAGTTACTCTCCGGTTAATTTACAAGATTCACAAATAGTGCAACGAATAAACAAACCAAGCACACACACACCAATTCAATGCAATACTATGAAATCAATCAAAGCATGCTAAAGGGTTTGGTTTAAGTTTCACATGTTTTGCTAAACCAATACTTGGTTCTCAAAATAGTTTACTAGTCCTAGTGCTTATTCTGGATATTTTGCAAAAAGGGTTTCATTCTAAAACTATTTTCTTGATTTAATAATGTCCAAAATAACATTTGAAGGAGGTAAGGCTTCATATTTTAATAACATTGTTGTAAAACTACAAAATAATTTTACTCTCTGATCCTAATGGATAGGGTATTAAAACAGGAGCATTTTACAAAAGGTATCATTCAAAAATACTTTTTAGAATTAAAGATATGCCCTAAATAGCTAAATGACATTTCTAAAATATTGTGCCATTTAAAGTAGTGGGATTCCAGAAAGGTATCATTTGTAAATTTTGGAATTTCAAAATAATTATTATGATTTAAATATCATATATTAGAGATTAAATATTTAAAATAATTAGCTTCGGCAAAGTTCAAATTTTAATTCATAAATGTGTAGTTTACATTTTTGTGAATCCAAGCATACATCATATGCATTTTTCTGATAGATAGAACATTTTATAGGAATTTTGGAAGATTAAAACAATTTCTGCCTATTTCGAAATAAAACAGAAAGGAGAGAGGATAAGGCTGGACACGTGGTGACACATGATTGGTCCACTGAGATGACGCGACGTCCACGTGTCGCTGACGTGGCATGCTGACGGAGCAAGCCACGGGGCTGCGTCCTATTGGACGGTACCCCTTCGCGGTCAGGTTCTAATCCTGGCTGCCCATTTGGAATCTGACCGCCAGGAACGAAATGAAGAGTGGGGGAGGGAAGCTCACCTGGCAGTGGAGCTCGCCGGTGTTGAGGAAGATGGCAGCGGGCGGCTCAGTCGATGCCTATAGCGGAGCTGCAGTGGTCCTCGATACATTCGGAGGAGACGATGGGGCAAAGTCAAGGACGGCAAAGACGATGGTGAGGTTGTCGTCGGTCTTCGCTTCCTAGATCAGCGGAGGGCGGCGGCTAGAGTGGCTCTGGCGGCAGTGACCTTCGGAAAATGGCGGGGCCGGTGCTGTGCTATGAAAGAGAGGGAAAGGGGGTGGTGAGGGGATGAGATAGAGCGAGGGAGAGCGAAAGGTCCAAAAGAGGGCGGCGTGAGCTCACCGGGGTGTCGGCGCGAGCTTGAAAATGACGGCGGCATAGCTAACTCCGGCGAGCAATTTGCTCAGCCTGGGGGCGCAGTCGAGGGGGAGAGTAGGGTAAAATGGTGAGGGGAATGTGGGCTTTAAAGTAGAGGGGCTAGCGTGTCCGGGGGCGCTCAGGATGAGTGGGGTGCCGGGGCGATAGCGTCCTGCGCGAGGTGGGGTGGTAGTTGGAGGAAGGGGATGACATGGGTGGGGCCCACGTGGAAGTGAGTGGGGGAGAAGGTATTTGTGCCGGGGCTGGGTTGCTAGGTGGTGCTCGCATAACAGATAGAGTGGAGGCAGCAAGGAGAGAGGGGAGTGGGCTGGCGCTAGGCTGGACTGGGCCAGCCCAGTTTGGGTGGGGTTCCCTTTTTTCTTTTAATCTTTTTTTTTCTGTTTTTATTAAACCTTTTGTAATTTGAGTTTTATAACTCCAAATTGAGTGATTCCACTTTCCGAACTTTTATAAAATCCAACCACGCCCTATAAGCTCTACACAATAAACTCTTATTCCAAGCAAAATTCCCATAATGCCATTAAAAACTTAATGCCCTATGGCCAATATAGAGATTTGGAAAAATAGGGTTTTAGGGAAAGTTATTTTCAAAACTAAAAATTATTAAATCTTATAAATATGATTTGGTTAATATGTTTTGTAGAGAATCTATTTTGACAAAAGGTTTTAGGTTTATAAAATCAATTTTAAAAGCCTTTGTTTTTCCCAAGAACAAAATAATCTTTAAAGAGTTTGGAAAATGGTTTTTTCTATCCATTTGTTTCAAAATCTTTTGTTTAGAAATAGGATTTGCTTTATTTTAATAATCTTTGAAAATTCAAATAAGGAAAAGAATTTTTTTAGCAAATATTTGAAAAATCTTTATTTTATTTTAACATTCCAAAATTTGAAAAGTTTTGGGATGTTACAAAAGTGCCTAAGAGTTCAACGACCAACTATACGGCCGGAATTATTTCCTCGAGTCGTATAGTTGCGCCTGTATAGCTCCACACATCAAAAAAAAATTCGCAAAGAAGATATAGAGGGTTTAACGACCAACTATACGGCCAGAATTATTTCCTCTAGTCGTATAGTTGCGACCGTATAGATCCAGACATCGAAAAAATCTCACAAAGAAGATATAGAGGGTTTAACAACCAACTATACGACGAGAGCTTTCTCTCTGGTCGTATAGTTCCGCCGTATAGTTGGTAAAACCCGCCGAAAACTTCAGAAAAACACAAGGAATTCAAAGGCAAAAAAATTAGGAGCAAAATCCGTGAAAATAAATCACTTATTAGAGTAAGAACACTTACCTTGAACTTACCGTTTACTTATTCGGGGATGACAAGCTCCTCCAACAACAAATACTTCTTCTCTTTTGGAGGAATTGATCCTAGTTTATTGAATAATTCTCGCAAGCAAAAATGACCAGGACTAAAGTTCCTCTCAACAAGATTTATGTCTTGCTTGGCAATTATGGACACTTCATCCAACATCTTTATTTATTGCCTCTGTATGATTTGTAACTCAAATTCTTGAAGTAAAAGAATCCAACGGATCAGTCTTGGATTATGGTTCTTCCTCTCAAGGAGTTCTTTTAAACCATCATGATCCGTATGAACTCTTACTTTTGCATCAACTATATAAGAACGAAATTTATCGCAAGATAAAAATACATCAAAGAGTTCCCTCTCCTTCTTAGGATAATTCTTTTGAGCACTATTGAGAGTTCCACTAGCATGATGTATAATATTAAATCTGCAACCTTTGTGTTGTCCTAGTGTTACTCCTACAACATTATCACTAGCTTCACATATTAAGTCAAAATTCATATCCCATATATGTGGTTTAATGATAGGAGCATGTGATAAAGCATTTTTAAGTTTATCAAAGGCTATAAGACATTTATCATCAAAATTAAATATTACTCCCTTTTGTAGGAGGTTAGTTAAAGGTTTAGATATTCTAGAGAAATTTCTAACGAACCTTCTATAAAAACCCACATGACCAAGAAAACTTCTTATACCTTTTATATCCCTAGATTGTGGCATTCTCTCTATGGCCTCAACCTTAGCTCTATCAACTTCAATTCCCTTACCTGATACCTTATGTTCAAGGGTTGTACCTTCTTTGACCATAAAATGGCACTTCTCCCAGTTTAGAACAAGATTTGTTTCATCACAACAACGCAAAACTCTTTTGAGATTATCCAAGCAACTAGTAAACAAAGTTCCATAGACAGAAAAGTCATCCATAAATACTTCCATTATCAGTTCTATGAAATCCACAAAAATAGCAGTCATGCATCTTTGAAAAGTAGCTGGAGCATTACATAAACCAAAAGGCATACGTTGGTAAGCATGTAAACCATAAGGACTAATGAAAGTTGTTTTAAGTTGGTCATCAGGATGAACAACTATTTGAGAAAAACCATAGTATTCGTCCAAGTAGCAAAAATGAGTGTGGTTTGCTAACCTTTCTAAAGTTTGATCTATGAACGGTAAAGGATAGTGATCTTTCCTAGTTTCTGTATTCAATTTCCTAAAATCTATGCACATCCTATGTCCAACAATAGTTCTAGTAGGTATCAATTCATTATTTTCATCAGGAACAACAGTAAAACCGCCCTTCTTAGGGACACAATGAACATGACTTACCCATTCACTTTCTTTTACAGGATAGATTACACCTGCATCCAATAGGCGTATAATTTCCTTTCTTACCACTTCCTTTATTTCAGGCTTCAGCCTTCTATTAAATTCCGCAACTGGTTTAGCACCTTCCTCCATGAATATTCGATGGACTGTTATCATGGGACTAATTCCCTTCAAATCATCCATTGAGTACCCAAAGGCCTTGCGATGCTCGTTAACTATTTTCATGAGTTCTTCTTCTTGTCCTGAAAGTTTAGCACTAATAATAACAGGAATTTTTTTTATATCATCTAAAAATCTGTATTTAATATTATCTGGTAGAGTCTTCAATTCAGGGGGTGGTAATTCCTCATACCCTCTCTTTTCTGGCTCTTCAAAAGCCTCATTAGTTGGATACCCTATAATAGGCAGTGAATCGAGTTCATCTTCTAGTTCTTTAGGGACTTGTCCTCCATAACTATTTCTTCATAATTTAAGTCTTCATTTATTTCTTCTTTTTGATCACTAAAGAAGAGAGCTGCCATTTCCTCAATAGTTTTCTCTTTCTCTTCTTCTTGTATTTGTGGAGGCCTGTCTTTAAATTAGGAAAAGTGGAATTCTTTTTCAGCTTCCCCAAGCTTAAGATACAAAATCTCCTTTTTGAAATCAACATGGGCACCTACATCACTCAAAAAGTTTCTTCCAAATATAATAGGGCAAAGAGTGTCAGCTGGCATATCAACAACTACAAAATTTATAGGAACATTTTTATTGCCAATTGTGATAGTTGCATCTTCAACTACTCACATTGGAATTCTAAGAGTTTTATTGGCTAACATTATTGTCATATCAGTATTTTCAATTGTAGCCCGTTCTATTTCCTCTTTTATTTCTAAATCAAAATCATAAGATATAACATTAACTTCGGTGCCAAGATCGCATAAACCATAATGCGAGGTTTCTTTCAATATGTAGGGAAGAATAGGCTTACCCACATCTTTTACCTTTGTTTTACCTTCAACCAATACGGAAGTCTCTTTATCAAGTTCAACTATGTAGCAATGTGCATACATAGCCATAATTTCTTCCTTGGTTACCTCTTCATCTTTGGTTTCCTCCAGATGTTCCACAACTTCTGGCATAATTTCCTCTTCCTTCTTCTCCTGTATTGCTTTGACCTGTTCATATTCAGACATATGCTTTTGTGCAGTGTTAGGAAAAGGTATCTCATATGTTGGTTCTAGGGAGGCCAGTGTTGCTTTAACTTCTTTCTTCTTTTTAAGTTTGGGTGGTGGATCATACTTGACTAAACCCTCTTTTGGAGCTTTGATGTGTTCTGTAAAATCTTTAACAACTTGCAACACAAGATCTGAATCTAAATAAAGTTCTTTAGATAATTCTTTAACATGGCCCTTTTTATTGTAGTCATGAATACAATCATGATCTATTTCTACGCCTCCTTCGTTTCCTAGACCAAAATTCCATGAAAATCTATGATCGAGAATTCTATTAAGTAAAGCCCAACTTTAGTTATAGGAAGATTCATAAAGGCTCCTTCCGCGAAAGAGTCTAGTTCAATTTTATTAGGTTCAATTTGACCGCCATAAAAGATATGCAATAAATACCATTTAGGCAAATCATGATGAGGACATATATTAAGTAAATCTTTAAATCTGATATAAGCTCTTACTAGTCCTTCATTAGGACGGTTCCTCCAAGTCATTATAAGATGCCTGATTCCAAAAGATTTTGATAATGGGTCATATTTTGCTAGAAATTCACAGCCTAAATTATCCCAAGTAGTAGTGGCTTCTGGGGGTAGAGATCTATACCATGAGAGAGCCGAACTAGTCAAAGTCTGACTAAAACGTTTAACCCTTACCTCATTGGCGGTATATCCCGTCAATTGAAAAGTGCCACATATATCTTTGAAACATGCAATATGCTCATATGGATCAAGATCTTCTTCATCCCCAGTAAATTGCTTCTTGTCTAGAATACCAAGTAATAGAGGATTTATTTCAAACCCCCTTGTCTTCTCATTGGAGTTGTCTCTTTTATAAATATCATAGGGCTTCCCAAAGTGGCTAAGTGGGTTAACACTAGTCGTATGCTCAAACTCCATCATGTTGGTGGAAACCTGTAACTCAAAACAAAACTTAGCAAGACAAAAATAAATAAGCAAAAACTAAAAGACCTACAACGCTTAGTTCCCCGACAACAGCGCCAGAAAATAACTTGATGACTACAAGTGCGCAGATCGTTTGTAGCTAGTTTCGAAATAAAGATATCAATCCCATAGGGAGCAGGAGACTGAAGTCTAATAACTCTTGGATTAAATACTACAATAGAAATGCTAAGTAAAGTTCTAAGTGATAAGATAAAATGCGAGTATTGCGTAAAAAGGTGTTTTTGGGTTTTGGGTATAAGAGCAACAATAAGTAAAGTGAAACAACTAAACACAGAAAATAAGTATCGCGTATGTAAGAGAGGTTGGAACTGCAAAAGGGAAAAGGCGTTCTCAGGGACTAGCGGATACAACACTAGCATTATAAAGAGCTAAAGTAAAGACTATTATCATGAACATTCTCAACTGTGTATGTGTGGGAGGAACTCCGTATTTGGACAAATAGGAAACAACCACTGCTCACATCATCCTCATAATCACAACAGTTAGCATCCAACATGAATCGAATTACTGCGCTATTAAGGGAATTAATCCCGTAGGATGTATCCCATGGCATGGATAGTGTTCCGTGAGTTTCCTCGGATCCCAAGTTGATACGTAAGGGGTGCCAACAGCTTTATAATCACTGTAAGTGCTCACACACCTCCGTCTACCAACAAGTAGTTCCCTCCATCAAGTCCCCATAAGAGGAAAATATTGAGAGGTCGACTTCTCCCAACATCAAGATGAAGACAATCTAACACATGGTCACATCGATGAATATCATAATAAACTTTATGTTATTTCAATCTCATACTAGGGTTTCTCCATCTCCCCAAGAACTAGAGATCTACTCATACATATCATGGCAATAACAATGGAATCTATCATAGATGAATAGTACTTGTATAAATCCACAACGAGTACGGAAATTACAACAAGATCTAGACAAGATGTAGATGGGTGTCGTGGTGGTGGCACGGCAGATGCCATGGGTAGGCTAAAGTTAGGCGCCAATGGATGCTAGTGGGATCTGGGGAGGGAAGATGTAGTGGATTCTACACACAGAAAGCTAACGCAAAGATCTGTATTTCTCCTTCCTTGAGTTACAAGTGCTCCTTGAGCTGTATACAAGGAGAAAGAGAGAACTTTACCAGCCTAACGGTACCAAGAATAAGTCGATCCCTTCCTCAGGGTCCAAGCCTGCCCTTATAAAGGAGGACCTTGAGTTCCCTTAGGGCTGATGTGGCAAGCATATTCGAGGAATATGCTTGTCCCGATATAGTAGTTCGGCGCCCCCCTTTCCCTGTCGCTCCCCTAATGACGGCAAGGTTCCAGAGGGGCCCTCCTGTGTGCCGCGGGTTTCAGGACTGTCACCTCCGTGACCTCCTTCTGTCTCTCTGTTGCTCTGCCCCTTTGTCCCTAGTGCTTGGCTTCACTCTGATTCTTCCTAGCCTGCTACTAGAGATTGACTTTAGGCTTCTCCTTCTCCTGCAAGCTTCGTATCATTCGGCCCTACCTCGCGTAACTTCGGCTTGTTCTTCACCTGCATCAAGATTACTTGGGCTAACCCGGCCGACTTACGCTGTATCTCGGCCGGGTAATGCCTTGCCCTTACCACAAGGGTCCTGTCCTTTCCTATCTCGGCCGACCTCTACAGGATTCGGCCGACTCAGAGTGTAACTCGGAAACTAGACAGGGAACACCCTTTCATCTTTCCCCGTCTTTACCCTATCCAGGGTTACCTCCCCAACATTAGTCCCCGAAGCTGGTACATTCCCGCCGATAACCTCGGCCGGGTCGTATCAGTTTCACGACGCTCGTTATGTATTGTTTCCGAGTTATATTGTCGTGGTGATAGAGCCGTATCTTGTAGCGCACGCCTCGTCCCACGTGTCATTCTCATCATTATTTCTGTAGTTTTTTGTTCCTCTACAGCGTTTACTGACTAAATACAGTTACTGTCGCGCCTGTCGCGCCGTTGCAGCGACGCCTCGTGCGCCGTTCTTGTTGGGGATCGTGAGTTCCCTGGTCAATCGTGTGACCTTCGGTGTGGTTCCGCTCAGCGACGTGTGGTCGTGCCGCGCACACGATCCGCGCCGCCAACTGCTACACCCACGATCCCACTACCTTGCCTAAGGCTTGGTTATAAAGGGGGCGCGGCGCCTGGGAGTTTCTTTTTTCCCCTTCTCGCTCGCTCGCACCCTTCTTCTTCCTCGCGTTTTTTCGCTTGTTCGTGGTTCCGCCGCCGCGCGCTCAACTGGTTCTGCGACGAGGGGGACTCCGCCGTGCTGCTCCACCTGCCTCGTCGCCGTTCACCTGTTATGGCGTCGTCGCCGGTGAGTTCTTTTTGGTCGTGCCGCCTAGACTTCCCTCTAGATCTCTTTGTTTCCTCTTTGCTTGTGCTGCGGTTCTGTCTTCGTTCCGCCGCCATTTTTGCGTAGAACTGCGACGGGGCCTCGTAGCTCTAAGTTTTCCTCCGCCGCGAGCTGTTCCTCCGGCGATCTTTCCGGCGAAATCATGTCTAGTTCCTTTAGTGGTGCATTGGTTGAGGATGATGATGCTGGCTCTGGGCCCGAGCAGGGCTCGTGGCAGGGCTCCTCCGTTACCCGGCGGGAGATCGAGTGGCTCATCCGAACCCAGAGGATTCCCTCCGAGGTCTCTTGTCGTTTACCCGGCAATGAGTTATCTCCAGAACTCAGGGAGGGTGAGTATGTAGTTTTTATGTCACATTTCTCGCGTGGCTTCGGTCTCCCTCTTAGCGATTTCGCAAGAGAGTTTCTTGACTACTTCGGCCTTCAGCCGCATCATCTTCCTGCGAACGCCATCGCTTCTCTTTCTGCATTCATCTCCGCCTCCGAGGGATACTTCGGCTATGGCCGTCCGTTCACGTCTGGGCGAAGTTCTTCCAGATTCGTTCTAATGTGGTCCCGGACAAGTCTCTGCACCCTTCCGAGAAACTGCTTACTCAGTGCGGGGCGGCATCCATTACACCTCGGAGGAAGTCTGTATTTCCTCGCGTCACCGGGTTAGAATCATGCAAGAAGTGGCACAAATCTTTCTTTTACGTCAAGAACAGAGGAACAGAAGACAAGATTCGGCTCCCTGCCTTCTCCATTGGTCCACCTTCCAAGGTAAACTGGACTTACAATCCAAGGAGGAGCCACGTCTTGGCCGAGCTCTTCGAGACTCGGCTCAAAGAATTGATCCGGGCCGGGTTACGCGGCGAGGACTTGATGGCTACCTTCATCAGTAGCCGAATTTGCCCATTCCAGAAAAGGACGCACAAACTTTGCTACATGAGTGGTCCGCTTGATCCCAACCGAGTCTCGACCGTCGAGCTGGACAATTACCTTGTCTTCAAGCGCGCCCGAGCTATATTTAAGACGGAGATGCCTGAAGATTGGACCTGGGGATTGAAACCGTTTACCCGTGAGCGTCCTCCTCCCGCAGTAAGTTTTAACCCTCAACGCTTTGATTCTATTTTGTTTTCATAGATGTTTTCCTTAACCTTCCTTCTCCTTCGCCTCATAGAGGTTCGCGGAGCAAAAGGACGAGGACGCCGAGGTTTTGTCGCTTCCGTGGACTGCGGATCGGAATACCCCGGACGTTGGGGAGCCGGACTCCGAAGAATTCGTCCCTAAGTCGGATCCTGATACGGCTCGCGTTCGTGGCAAAACTTTGGTCCATGAGGAGGAAGGTGATTCGGACGAGGTCCAAGCTCTTGAGGTAGTTGCCACAATGCCTATTTCTTATGCATTTCCGGCTTCTACTTTCTCAGCTAATCCGGCCGGTCAGGTCCACGACGCCGAGCCTATTGCATCCCGGCCCCCAGTTACCTCGGGGAAACGCGGGGCTTCAGCTAGTGCTTCAGAGGCGGCCCCCAAGAAACGAATGAAGAAGTCTGCTCCGAACCCTCCCAGGCGCAAGACCATGCCTGGGGTTGCAGGGTAAGTTCGTTTTTCTCGTATCTCTTGTTTCCCTATTTCTGTTTTTCCTCCTGACCCCCTTTTTTCTTTCTTATTTTCGCAGTGCTCTGCTTTCCGTTAAGCCTGGCGGTCCTAGCATGACTAGCCGCCCGATTCGGCAGCCGTCTCCTCCGCCTGTTGAAGATACTAGGATTCCTAGTCCTGCTCGTGCTACGTCTCCTCCAGCTCCACCTATGTCACCCCCTTGTCACGATGCGCCTGATATTCGCGCCTCCGAGATTTCTACTGAACCCGTTGCCCCTCCACTGAATCCGAGCCTGTCCACCGAGCCTCTTTCTACCTCGGTAGCTCCTACTGTAACCCCAGCCGCAGCCGGGGTCGATAATACCCCGGCGCCCTCAGCGCCTGTAATCCCCCTGCTTCTAAGGGCACTGTTCCCACTGCCGAGGTATTAGCTTCTGCTGGTGCCTCCACAATAAGAAAAACTGCTCCCACTAAAACTTCCACTTCCCAAAAAGGTCTTGCCGGCTCTTCTCAGCCTAGTATTGCCGACGTGCTGCGCAAAGGAACTGCGCCTACTAAAGCCTCTGTTACCTCTGCTGCCAACACCCAACTTGCTCTTCATACAAGCCCTGCTGCTGCAGTGGTTACACAACATGTCCGAGGTAAAGTCTTAACCCGGACGGCTAGTGGGAATAGCCTCGGCTCGCTGGTGGAATATGCTCATAACTGGAATGTTGCTGATCAGCTTGAGGGCAATCGAAACAGTCAGCCGTTTCAACTCTCCGACATCAGCAGCCGTTTGGATCAAGCTGCCAAGATCATTCTAGATAGCAACAAGATGAACGAGGTAATTGCTACTTCTCGGGGTTTAGACTGATTCTCCATATGCTATTATATATACATTAGTCCCCGAAACTTGCAAACGAGTAACTTGTTATTCGCTTGGAAGTTTTTATAGTGCTATACTTAGTTCTACTTAATTTATGGCTCGAGCCTATATCCGAGTAGATCTATCTTAAACTTTTGCTTAAATTTTCCCTAGCTGTTCTTTGAATGTCTAGCCACATAGGTCTAGGTTAAGCTTTCGCCTGACTCGAATCTACTTTTGGCTTTGAATATCCAGCCACCTAGATCTGGGTTAATTTCTCTCTTAACTCGGATCTGTTTTGGCTTTGAATATCCAGCCACCTAGATCTGGGTTAAGTTTTTGCTTAACTCGGATCTGGTTTAGCTTTGAATATCCAGCCACCTAGATCTGTGTTAAGTTTTTGCTTAACTCGGATCTGCTTTAGCTTCGAATATCCAGCCACCTAGATCCGCGTTAAGTTTTCGCTTAACTCGGATCTGCTTTTGCTTCGAATATCCAGCCACCTAGATCCAGGTTAAATTTTCGCTTAGCTCGGATCTGCTTTAGCTTCGAATATCTAGCCACCTAGATCCGGGTTAAGTTTTCGCTTAGCTCGGATCTGCTTTAGCTTCGAATATCCAGCCACCTAGATCCGGGTTAAGTTTTCACTTAGCTCGGATCTGCTTTAGCTTCGAATATCCAGCCACCTAGATCCGGGTTAAGTTTTCGCTTAGCTCGGATCTGTTTTGGCTTCGAATATCCAGCCACCTAGATCCGGGTTAAGTTTTCGCTTAGCTCGGATCTGCTTTAGCTTCGAATATCCATTCATTGTTTGTTCCATTTCTCAGGTTGCGCATGACCGGTGGACTGCTGAATTTCAAAGACTGCTGTTCTCGCACAAGAAGTTGGAAGAAAAATATGAAAAAGTTATTCCTGTGGTGAAAAAAGCAGGTATGCCCGATCATTTTCCTTGTCATCTCTATTATTGTCATTGTTTTGTCTGCGGGATGCCGGCTTACTTTGTGGGTTAACAGGTAACATCAATAATCTCAACATTCGTCTTGAGAAGAAAGTCAAGAGCTTGGAAGGTTAGTTTTCCATCTACCTCGTACTTTTCCTTTTCTAAGACGTGCACTAAGTTTCTTTTACTTTGTTTGGCTTTGATCAAGCCGAGATATGAACCTTTGCATCATCTCACCAAAATTGTACGCCCATGCCTGATGTAATGCTGCATTTGTTAGAACAAGGCGCCACCCATTCGGCGTAGCTAAAAGAAAAGGATGACGAGATAGCTCGCCTACGCGCCGAGGTGGAGGCCCTTAAGCTTTCTCAGAAATCCGAGCTGGAGAAGGTCGATCAGGAGTTCTCCGAGGAGAAGAACCGGCTGGCTTTGGAATTGCAAAAGCATAAAGAGCTCTTAGAGGCTGCCGAGCTGAAAACTCGAGGAATGAGCGAGGAAATTGCTCGCTTTGAGAAGAACAAGATTGTCTGGGCGAAGGACCTTCAGCTGATGGTGAGTTTCATTCATCGTAAGCATCTTAACACAGCCGGATTATCTTTCTTCCTTCTGCTTCCCTCTGACGCCTCCCTTTTTTGCGCAGGTCATTTTCCTGAGGCTAAACCCGTGAGCTCTAAAGCGGTCCTTGCTGCTCGTGCGCACCGAGGTCTCCCTGTTGACGTGAACTTTGAATATTCAATAGAAGATTTCTTGGTTTCTGTCGGCGCTGCCCTTGGTCCGGTGAAAATTATGGGCAGGGACTTGGTGCTGGCAGCTATTCGAGCCCACCGTGCTCTATGGCCGAATACCTCTGGAACTCCTAAGATCAGCGAGATCGAATTGCTGGTGACTAGATTGAATGCCACTGAAAAGCAACTAAGTCTTTGGAGGGAATCTGCTGGGCGAGCTGGCGCGGATATGGCCCTCACCGTTATCATGTCATGGTACGAAGACATTTCTCTTGATATCCTGAGGAATTTTCGCACAGGTTCCCGTTGGGTTGAGGATCCCACCTTTGTTGCTCTTCGGCAAGCTCGCGCCTTTCAACTCGTTGAGTATGCCGACGTGCACACCTGGAATGAAGGGCCGAGTTTTCTTTCAAACCCGGACGAGGAGGTCGTAGTCGAGGATGCCTCAGATGACTCAGCTGAGCAGGGGGGAGATGAAGATGACTCGGCCACTTCTGGTGACTCCGGTTCGAGCTCTGATGACAACGACGACGCGCGATCCTCCTCCAAGGGTACCGGGCATTCCACTGCACAAATTGATGCTCCTCAGCAGCCTCAGGCTTCGACCGAGGTTGCACCTAGGTCTGCGGAGGGCGAGGTAACCTCGGCCGAAGTTCCTCCTACCTCGGAGTCCCCAGCCCCTGACCAGGTTGCCGTCTCTCCAGTGAAAAACGTTTAAGTCATTTTCTATCCCTGGTATGCCGGGCGTACGATGTCCGTGGAATACACTTTTACTTCCTGTATGACCTTGAATCTCCTTTTGCCGTATATTGCTGCGACATATAAGTTTGCAGTTATTATAACTTTGCTTAAGTTGGTTGCCATCCGAATTCTTGCTTTGATATCCTGCATATTTTGGTGTTAGAATTTATCTTTGTCTTTGTTTTCTCATGTTTTAGTTGAGTAATCTATGTGTGAGCTTCGAACATCATACGGGGTTGATCTGTTCTTATCCTGAGTGCCGAAGTGTGATACCCTTTCCGTATCAAAGATTGACTACCACTTTGGAACAATTCATGGCAGTCCCCGAGTGATTGCCTGTTCTGCTGAAGTTCAGTGTGCAAACTAACTTTCAGAAAAAATACAAGACCACCACCGAGGTGCTGCTCAGGGCGTCAAGTTTTGGTGCTCAACATAGCTCTGGGGCGGTATATGGTAGTCTTCTAGCTGCTGCTTTGACTGTCGAGGTTTTAATACATAACCTGAAATTGAAATAACATATGGCAGTCCCCGAGTCACTGCTCTGGATGCCGAGATTCAATACATAACATGAAATTGAAATAACATATGGCAGTCCCCGAGTTACTGCTCCGGATGCCGAGGTTCAATACATAACATGAAATTGAATAACATATGGCAGTCCCCGAGTCACTGCTCCGGATGCCGAGATTCAATACATAACATGAAATTGAAATAACATATGGCAGTCCCCGAGTCACTGCTCCGGATGCCGAGATTCAATACATAACATGAAATTGAAATAACATATGGCAGTCCCCGAGTCACTGCTCCGGATGCCGAGGTTTAATACTTCATTGGTCCTTGACCTTGAAATACTATGCTATGAGTAAAATGGACGAAGCAGGGCTACGTTCCATGGCCGCTTCGTTTCTTCGCCAGCTTTGTCTACCTTGTCCTTTCCGGGGGGTTGAGCATCAATTAGATAATAGGCATCGTTATGTAATGCCTTGCTCACGATGAATGGTCCCTCCCATGGAGGTGACAGCTTGTGCATGCCGGCCGTGCGTTGTACCAGTCTGAGGACTAAATCTCCTTCTTTGAATACCCTTGGATTCACCTTTTTGCTGTGATATCGTCGTAGGTTCTGCTGATAAATAGCTGATCGTGATAGTGCCAGTTCTCTGGCTTCTTCTAGCAGGTCTACAGTATCTTGCCGAGCTATTTCGTTCACTTCAGAGGTTGTATACTGAGTAACTCTTGGAGAGTCATGTATTATGTCGGCTGGAAGCACGGCCTCTGCCCCATATACTAGAAAGAATGGTGTGTACCCTGTTGACCTATTTGGAGTAGTTCTGAGGCTCCATAATACGGCTGGGAGTTCCTCAATCCAACATCCTGCCGACCTTTGCAGTGGTTCAACAAGTCGTGGTTTTATTCCGGACAATACTAGTCCATTAGACCTTTCCACCTGCCCATTAGATGCTGGGTGAGCCACAAAGGCAATATCTAACCTTATGTATTTTTCTCTACAAAATCTGGCAAAGGCTCCTTCTGCAAAATTTGTGCCATTATCTGTAATGATACTGTGTGGGTAACCATATCTTAAAATAATATCTTTGAGGAATCTCACTGCTGTGGGCCCATCGCATTTTCTTATTGGTTTCACTTCAATCCATTTTGTGAACTTGTCCACCATAACCAATATGTGGGTCATTCCCCCTCGGGCCGGCTTAAATGGTCCCACCATATCTAAGCCCCACACAGCAAATGGCCAAGTGATGGGTATTGTTTTTAACTCGGCCGATGGCATATGTATTTTGGTTGCGTATCTCTGGCAACCATTGCATTTTTCCACCAACTCTTTGGATTCCTTCAACACCGTCGGCCAATAAAATCCATGCCTGAATGCTTTGGCTACCAATGCACGAGATGAGGCATGATGTCCACACTCTCCTTGATGTACATCTAGGAGGATTTCCCGGCCTTCTGCCGAACTCACACACTTCTGCAATACGCTTGTGACACTTCTTTTATATAGCTCATTGTTTATGATCGTGTAAGCTTTCGCTTTCCTTACGGTTTGTCTTGCTAATACTTCATTGCTTGGTGTCCACTGTTGAGGACCATTCTTTTGCCGTTGAGATGCTCCGTGATTCGGCTGATCTTGCGCTACTGCCGCTACTTGGGCCGAATTGTATCTATAATCCAGTCTTTCCTCTCTTCTTCTTCCTCTGAAATCACCGCGCCTGGATGACCCGGCGAAATCTCTTGCATAATGATCCTGTTGCTCGCGGTGATCTGCCGACATTAATTCTGGTTGCGTAGGATCTCCTAATGCGTAGGAGTCCGCTATTCTGATAGTTTCTGCCAATGTGGTCGGCATATCTCTCTGCAAACGTTGCCATAAAACGCTGCCATAACGGCATCCTTGCGTGAACCACGCTATTGCTTGCGATTCTATGACTCCTTCACATGAGTTTCTCAGGTTGCACCACCGAGTTAAAAATTCTCTATCTGTTTCATTCGGCTTCTGCTTGCACATGGCTAACTGTTGTGGCCTGTTTGGCCTCCTGTATGTACTTGTAAAGTTGCTGACAAGGCGAAATCTCTTGCATAATGATCCTGTTGCTCGCGGTGATCTGCCGACATTAATTCTGGTTGCGTAGGATCTCCTAATGCGTAGGAGTCCGCTATTCTGATAGTTTCTGCCAATGTGGTCGGCATATCTCTCTGCAAACGTTGCCATAAAACGCTGCCATAACGGCATCCTTGCGCGAACCACGCTATTGCTTGCGATTCTATGACTCCTTCACATGAGTTTCTCAGGTTGCACCACCGAGTTAAAAATTCTCTATCTGTTTCATTCGGCTTCTGCTTGCACATGGCTAACTGTTGTGGCCTGTTTGGCCTCCTGTATGTACTTGTAAAGTTGCTGACAAACATTTCTTCAAAATCCAGCCAACAGTTGATACTGCCGGCTGGTAGATTATTCAGCCAAACTCTAGCTGGTCCTTCCAGCATTTGTCGTACATATCGTACTGCCCATCGTAAGTTTCCACACGCTATTTTCACAGAAGTGGCATAGTCAATCGACCAGTCTTGTGGTTTGGTACTTCCATTGTATGTTTTCGTGCCCCTTGCCAGCTGAAAGTTCGGCACAGGAGGTTCGCTCATGATCCGTGGTCCAAAGCATGCTGGCCCTGGTGGACCCTGTTCTTCCAATAACTCGGACCTGTATAGCTGATCCAGCTTCACCCTTGCATCATTTGATGGCAAATCTCTGTACAGAACTTTGTCCTGTATTCCATAATGATTGTTTCCGCCATGAATTGCATATTCCATTTCAGAATAACCATCATTGTATCTCTCATTAATTTGATTGTGGCGAGCTGGCCTTGTTTCTCTTTCCTGCCGGGGTTCATGCCTCGGTTGCGGGTTGAGTGGCCATTCTCTCCTTACTTCGACCGGGGTGTTGTTCTCATGACTGCCTCTCGCGGGCTCTCTTCTGCCGAGGTCTCCGTTGCCTCGGCTTCCGCCGTCTTTCTCCACACGGCCGTGGTTCCTCTCCCCACTGTTACCTCGGCTTGCATTGCCTCTGTTTTCATTTTCCTTTCCGGCCATTGCCGGGTCATACGGGACAATCTGCTTGTTCCTCTTTCCCGAGGTTACTGCTCTGTCCCTTCGAGCATTATCTCCGGGTGAAGATGCTGCTGCCACAGACAGAGCTGGTGCTGCTCCTGCCGAATGAACCATTCGCGAGGCCCCCGGCCTCGCCGGGTTTGCTCTGAGCATTTCCTCATTCTGCTGGTTCGCGATGCGCACCAGCTTGTTTACTCTTTCTTGTTGTTTTTGCCGGGCCTCTCTGGTCAACCCTTCTAACTCTAAAGCTGCGGCATTTGCCGCTCTTAGGTTTCTTGCCGGAGTGCTGTACCTCGGCAAACCTAAATCCTCTGATTCTGCTTTATGAGCTTCATGCTCTTTATTGATGTCATCCATGAGGTTCTTCCCTCTCAATCTTAGTTCGTCCACCCATTCGGGCGCGACGTCAAGCTTATTTGCTTTGGCATACTCTCGCAGGGTCCTGTTTAAGGACTCCCGCAAGGCCGACACCTTTTTGGCCTCTATCAGCACCTTTTGCCTGGTTTCTTCCAACTCTGCCTGAGCATTTGCCAGGTTAAGTATCGGCGCTACAGGTGTAGTCAAGCTTTCTATGGTCGCCTGAAGAATATTTTCTGGCCTTTCCAGAGGTGGCCCTCTTACCCTTGGTGCCTTTGGGGTGGTGTCTTGCACCTCGGTCGGGTTGGTTGCCGGTGGGATTACCTCGGTGGGCATTGGCGCTGTCTGCCTGTGCGCGCCCTGTACACCGGTGGCGGGTTCTCTTCCTGATCCGGCAGCCGCTACTCTAGTTTGCACCCCGGCCACGACCATAACCTCGACGCTACCTGCAGGATGTGCTCCAGGCGGATGGCCTGCAGCGTTAAGAGGTGGATCTCCTGCAACAACAACTTGGTGAGGGTAAACACCGGAGATGTCGACGCCGACATAAACCTGGTGCCCGCCCAGGTTGATGAGAACACCATTACGCGGGGGAGCCTTTCCCCTGAAGCTCCCTGCATTGTCGCTGACATAATCACAGAGACCAAATCTCTGGACTAAGCCAGAAACAACGCGCTCGCCAGTCTTGATGAAGTTTCCCATCCGGATCATAACTCCAGCTAGCACCGCTGCTGGCCCCACGGTGAGCGCCAACTGTCGTGGTGGTGGCACGGCAGATGCCATGGGTAGGCTAAAGTTAGGGGCCAATGGATGCTAGTGGGATCTAGGGAGGGAAGATGTAGTGGATTCTACACACAGAAAGCTAACGCAAAGATCTGTATTTCTCCTTCCTTGAGTTACAAGTGCTCCTTGAGCTGTATACAAGGAGAAAGAGAGAACTTTACCAGCCTAACGGTACCAAGAATAAGTCGATCCCTTCCTCAGGGTCCAAGCCTGCCCTTATAAAGGAGGACCTTGAGTTCCCTTAGGGCTGATGTGGCAAGCATATTCGAGGAATATGCTTGTCCCGATATAGTAGTTCGGCGCCCCCCTTTCCCTGTCGCTCCCCTAATGACGGCAAGGTTCCAGAGGGGCCCTCCTGTGTGCCTCGGGTTTCAGGATTGTCACCTCCGTGACCTCCTTCTGTCTCTCTGTTGCTCTGCCCCTTTGTCCCTAGTGCTTGTCTTCGCTCTGATTCTTCCTAGCCTGCTACTAGAGTTTGACTTTAGGCTTCTCCTTCTCCTGCAAGCTTCGTATCATTCGGCCCTGCCTCGCGTAACTTCGGCTTGTTCTTCACCTGCATCAAGATTACTTGGGCTAACCCGGCCGACTTACGCTGTATCTCGGCCGGGTAATGCCTTGCCCTTACCACAAGGGTCCTGTCCTTTCCTATCTCGGCCGACCTCTACAGGATTCGGCCGACTCAGAGTGTAACTCGGAAACTAGACGGGGAACACCCTTTCATCTTTCCCCGTCTTTACCCTATCCAGGGTTACCTCCCCAACAATGGGATGGATGGAGATGGTGGTGATGCAGCGGTTGATGATGAAGATCGATGCCTTAACCTCCCGGATCTATGCAGGGCGAAGATGGATCTCTGGTGGATGAGTTCCCTCTCTAGATGCCTTCCAGAGGTGAGGTTTTAGCGATTTCTGGCTATTATGTATGTCATGTATCTGATCCAGTTGCATAGGGTGAAACAATTTGAGGAGGCGGTGGCGGCGCCAACTATATGGCTGGAAAATTTATTCCCACCATATAGTTGGTCGTTAAACCGTCTGTGCGCCTTGTTCTCTTCGGGTTTTCTTCTGGTATTATTAATATTCCCCAAATAAGCGATTTATGTTGTTTTTGACTCCATTCCTCCTCAGTAAAACTGCTCCAAGCATTGTGTCCATTGTATCCATCATCTGTCCTAATCCTGGTGAAAACATAATAAAATGTGTGCACGAGCGCCGTAAAATACCAAGATCCTACATCTATAATGCAAGATAATAATGTAAAACATGATGCAAATATGTACTCATTAGGTTGCACCACCAGATCCACTGGGTGTGTGTGGTCATGTGGATCAATGTGGTTTGGAAAAGAACACATGCAATGCAATTCCACGTGTCAGACCATGGTCAGAAAGCCTAAAGAACACAGAGGGATGCAACTTCCACATGCAATGGTGCACCAGCATGGCATGGGTTGCACCACCACATCCACTGGGTTGTGTGTGGTCATGTGGATCAATATGGTTTGGAAAAGAACACATGCAATACAACTCCATGTGTCAGACCATGGTCAGAAAGCCCAAAGAACATAGAGCGATGCAACTACCACATGCAATGGTGCACCAGCATGGCATGGGTTGCACCACCACATCCACTATGGTGTGTGTGTGTTTATGTGGATCAATGTGGTTTGGAAAAGAACAAATGCAGTGCAACTCCATGTGTCAGACCATGGTAAAAAAGCCCAAAGAACACAGAGGGGTTCAACTGCCACATGCAATGGTGCACCATCAAGGCATGGGTTGCACCACCACATCCACTAGGGTGTGTGTGGTCATGTGCATCAATGTGGTTTGGAAAAGAACACATGCCGTGCAACTCCATGAGTCAGACCATGGTCAAAAGGCCCAAAGAACATAGAGGGATGCAACTTCCACATGCAATGGTGCACCACCATGGCATGGGTTGCACCACCACATCTAGTGGGATGTGTGTGGTCATGTGGATCAATGTGGTTTGGAAAAGAACACATGCAATGCAGCTCCATGTGTTAGACTATGGTGAGACACTACAATAAATGTTTCCTTCCGCAACGACTTGGCCTGACGGTCATTGGAGAATGCGTGTCTTATGCGATGAAATTCTTGGCTCGATCATAAACAACCACATACCGGTTTCGCGGTCCTCTACTACGACAGAACCACTAAAAACATGGAGGAAGCTCGGCTGGCGCATGGAAGAAGCAAGATTTTTATTTCCTCATGCGATGTTGACTCGCCAAAGTCTTTTGAGGTGTGTAGGTCTCGGACGTCAGTGTCTCTAGTGGACAATAATTTTTGGTCATGCCATCCTGATTTGAACTCGATAACGTTGCTCGATGCATCAATCGTTTAGTCAGCCTGATGGGTCCCACATGTCAAGCACTCATTAGAAGAATCGTGTGTATGATGTAATTTTTTTCCTTCACTCGCGCTACCCTGTTCCGAACTTGATAGCATTACTCTCATCAGGCTACTAGGACCCACATGCCATCCTCTCATTAGAAGAAATGTGTGTATGATTGAATTTTTTCCTTCACTCGTGCTACCCTATTCCGAACTTGGTAGCGCTGCTCGATGCATCTACTGTTTAATCATGATGTTGGGCCCCATATGTCATCCTCTCATTAGAAGAAACATGTGTATGATGGATTGTTTGCCCTCGGTCGTGCCTTCATGTTCCGAACTTGATAGTGTTGCTCGCTGCATCAGCTATTTATTCAGGCTGGTGGGTCCCTTATGTTAGCCTCACATTACAAGAATCATGGGTATGATGGAATTTTTTTCTTCTCTAGCACTACCATGTTTTTAACTACATAGCGTTGCTCGACGAATCTTCCGTTTGCTCACGTTGTTGGGTCCCTCATTTAAGCCTCTCATTACAAGAAACATGTGCATGCTGAACGTTTTTCTCGCTCGCGCCTCCTAGTTTCGAACTGGCAACGTTGCTCGATGCAGCATATGTATAAGGTCACACTGCTGGGTCCCACATATCAGCCTCTTTGTAAATGAAACGTGCTATGATGGACTTTTTTTGGCCGTGTCCACTGTTTTGACCGTGGCTACTTGTTGGGTCCCAGATATCAACCTCCTCAATGCAGGAAACGTTTCTATGCTGGGTCCCAGATGATAGCCTCTATTTGAAAGAAATGTGTGTATGCTGGACTATTTTTTCGGGTCCCAGATGTCAGCCTTATAGTACAAAATATGCTCATAAAGGTCAAATTAAAAAGATTCTAGGCTAACTCGGGGCGGATGCCCTATTCGTCATGGCTTATATTCCATGGGCTCACCCTTAAATTGAATGGGCTATGGTCGGTGGCCACAAGACGATGAAAAGGCTGAATTAGAAGGATTTGGGGTATGCTTGGGGTTGATTGGCTAATTTCATGGGCTATGATTGGGCCTGCTGGGTCTGACATGTCAGCTTCTCTATATGTGCAACATGTGTATGATGGACCTTTTTTCGGCTGTGTCCACTGTTTTCACCCAATGTCAGCCTCTTTGGTATGTTCTGGCTTGTGGGTCCCTGATGCAGCCATGTATGGTCTTACTGCTGGGCCCTTATGTCAGCCTCTCTGGTACGTTCTGGCTTGTGGGTCCTTGACGCAGCCTTGTATGTTTTGTCTGGTGGGTCCCTGATGCCAGCCTCTCTGTACAAGTATTTAAACTTTTTTTTCAAACCCACCCTCAAAAAAAATTTGAGGGATACTGCAGGCTGGTGGGTCCGTGATGTTAGCCTCTCCGTAATGCGATATTTCTAGAAGAAAAAAATGTAAACCCAATACAAACACAAGCGATTCGAACAAAAGACCTTCAAATCAAATAAATGTAAACTGAGTGTTTTGCCACTACAACAAAGTTATTTATAGAAAAAATATCATAGGCTGAATTAAAAAGAGTTTGGATATTCTACATAGGTTGCCTTACTTGGGTTATACTCCATAGGCTATGGTCCATGGGCTTCTTTCTCAAATTTCACTAGGTTGTGCTCAGCAGTCCCTGAACACCTAAAAGGCCGAATTAAGATGTTCTCAGCTATGATCCATGGGTTCCTTTCTCAAATTTTAGTGGGCTGTGGTCACTAGTCCCATGACCCTGAAAAGACCGAATTAAAATGTTCTAAGCTAGAGAGGAGCCGAATGAGCTAACAGATTTATTCTCCTGGTTAATAAAAATTGCATTGTGATGTGCTCGGCCAGATTCGAAACAAAGACCTTAGAGAGGGAGGGGGAAAGTGATAATTCTTTTTGGGTAGATATTCACGTCAAAATTCAGTAGTATAGAATAAGACAGAAAAATTATCAACAGATTCGAAGTTCATATTCAGCAACACTTGACCAATTCAGCAACATTTCAAAAGTGACCAATTTAGCAATACAGACACTAAAACACAATAGCAGTACAGAGAGATCTGGTTCTCATTTCAGCTCTAAAAACCTTGTCACGCGATTAATTTTCCCTTTTCACTAGTGATACCTTCAACCCGGATTATGGATGTAGTGTAGCTTCTTTTTCCCTAGTAGACTTAGGTTATCGAATCCTCGGGAAGCGAAATGAATAGTGAAGTTACTTTAACGGACCTTCGGGAGTTTTAGAATTCCTTTGTGTTTTTACCGGACCAATATCTTGCGTCTTTTTTTTGTTGTCGATGATGGAGAGAGATGGACTAGGGTATTCGGTTTCACCTGTAGCTGTGCAAAACATCTGATGGGAATAAAAGATAGAAATAAAGTATGCATGTACTTGTTAGAGAAAGATAAATTATATGAGGGCAGTGCATCCATAATTGCTATTGTCTTCGCAACTGCTTATAGCAATAACCTACTATTCTCATCCATAGAAGAAAGAGAACTAATGATATGCATAGTGATGTCATTTTTAATCCCAAGTAAATCCCTCACATACAACCATACTACCCCTTCTGTCACTAGGGTCCCCAACCTGCAGATCAGTCATTACTCATACTCCCTATACCTGGATCAACCCTCGGGGTCTTGGGTACCTGACAAGTCATTGGATTGAGGCAAGAGAACATATAATAATCATCATGTCATACAAACTAATACATGATCCCATCTATGATAAATAACATGCACAATTGCTACATGGCTAGGCCAAATCCCTTAGCCCAAGGAGAATTACTCACACATAGAGATGAGATCAACAATCACAAACAGTGTAATGAAAATCATAATATTGATAGCAATAGTCTTACAATGTCGCCAATCGAAGAAGAGATCTACTATTACAAGTGGTGGAATATGGCTATGGAGATGGAGAAGGGTTTTGAGATCTAGAGGCGACTGGTGATCTGTGGCAGAGACATTTTGGTGAGGTCTAGCTCTGTTTTGTTGTCGCCCGAGGCTTCTTTATATAGGGGTCCCTTCACGAAAGTTGTTCTGTTTGACCTAACGGTGGTGGCGCCAACTATACGACCAGAGCTATACGCCCGGATTTTTTGCTCCAGTCGTATAGTTGGTCGTTAAAGCCTCTGCCTCCGCTTTACGTCTCCTGGTTTCTTCTGGTTGTTGGAAATCTCGTATCTTTGAATTTAATGTAGTGATTCCCATCTTCTAACGACATTATCTACGCAGGAAAAATAAAAAAGAAAGGACAACATACCCCTCTGAATATTAGGCATTAGTGGCAGGTTTTAGAGAGATATTTCATCAAAAACTATGAATAATATCCAGTTTAAATGTGGACGTAGATGGCTATATTTCAGAGCCATCAACTAGACACACTCGACCATTGGAGCAAGCAAAACTGATGATCAAGTCTGTGTTGAGTACCTTCTTTTCACATTAATGCCTGCGTGACCCCCGTATGCAACCCAAAATACCAAAGTCTCATCTAGATTGTGACAAGGCCATGTTCCAAAAGAAAAGCAAGACTATCTACTACCCTTGATTTAAACAAGTACCAGTATATCAGTATTTCCACAAAATGCTTTAGTAATATCCGCGATAGAACATTTGAGAGATTCAATAGCTTTCCTGCTTGAAATTCAATAGCAGTACAGAGAGAATCAGTTTTTGTTTGATCTCAAAAAACCTTGGTGCATGATCAGTTTGGCCTGTTCTTCTAAGAGACTCGATCATTGGAGCAAGCAAAACGGACGATCAACTCTGCTTCTGTGTGAGTACCTCCTCCTGACGTCAATTCATGTGTGGCCGCCCATAGCAACCCAAAATTCCCAAGACTCATCTAGATAATTGTGACAATGCTAAGTTTCAAAAGAAAAGCAAGACAATATGATGAATTCATCTAAACAAGTAACAGTACATCACAGTTCATTCTACAAAATATTGTACTAATAGTAATGACGGAACATTTGAAAGATTTAGTAGCATTTGAAAGATTCAGCAATACAGAATAAGACCATAAAATACCAGACATATTCCTGGTTCATATTCAGCAGCACTTGACAGAGTCAGCACATCATTTTAAAGTGACCGGTTGGCATTACATAGACAGTGACCAAAAGAATTGATAAATTCAGCAATGCGTTATATTCAATAGATGTAGCAAGGCCTGATTCAAAAGGAAAGCGAGACCATATTCTGCATTCGGCTGGTCGATCTGAACAAGTACCAAACAAAACTTTTGATAGGTTCAACATTTGAAAGATTCAGAAGTACATAATAAGAAGGAAAAATATCGACAGATTCCCAGTTCACATTCAGCGGCACTTGGACATATTCAGCAGCATTTCAAAGTGACAGATTCAGTTTGCCCTTTTCTCCAAACACTCGTCATTAGAAGAAACAAAACTGACGATCAAGTCTTCTTTTGTGTGCATGCCTCCTTCTCACATCAATGCATGTGTGTGACCTCCATAGGCAACTCAAAATGCCCAAAGCCTTGTCTAGATTATGAGTTTATGACAAGGCCAAGTTACAAAAGAAAAGCAAGACCATCTACTACACTTGATCTAAACAAGTACGAGTACATCAGTATTAGTTCTATAAACACTTAGTTACTAGCAATGATAGAACAAAGGAAAAGCAGTACCATCTCCTGCCCTTGATCTAAACAAGTATCAGTATATAGTACAAAATATTCCAAAATACAAGACCTACTACTATACTAGTACTACTTTGTATCCAAAATAGTTCAACATGGATGATACCAACTGAGCTATCCTATAACATAGTATTACAATTACTTACGGTAGTTTTGTTCCAATCGAGGGCATTGGCGAAGCTCAGGATGAACCATAATGGAGTCTCCGAAGATTTTGATGCAATGTTGGTTGAGAAACCAATAGCTGCTTCTTCCGTATTTAGACTGAAGCAGGATATTTTAGGAAACGGCATATATCCAAGTCCTATTGCATGGTGGGAGGTGTAGACACATTCGCTTCTCATCAGATATCCTAGGTCAACATCTGCACCACCTATTGCAATGTTAATCGGATAGTTCAATCCAAGGAAAAGGGAATATGCTCCCAGGTCAGCAATTGGTATCCATGGCTTAGGTGGATACAAGTAAGAAGTGTCCTTTGAGTACACCTTGCAGCCAAACCCAGTAGCATAGGTGCCATAAATGCGATCGTAGCAATCAACACTATGATCAGCAAAAGGATTACCATGACCATAATAAGTACTGCCATAAAAATCCTCATGAGTAACGCCCTCGGTATGTGTAAGAAGAAGGTGAGATTCATTTACAGATATTGCTAAGAACCATAACCAGTTTCGTGCTCAGGTGGTGACCAAGGTTACCCTCCTTGAGATGCGCGTCAGGTGCTGACGGGAGCAGAATAGGACCTTGAAAAAGAAATGAAGGCCAAATCAGCCAATACTAGTTTACATCCATTAAAACTAAAGCTAGTGTTTAGAACAGGAATGGATCAAACTTACCAAAATACAGATGATTCTAGATATAAACACTACCACTCTCAGTGGTGCAAACACCAGACCCTTGTGGATAAGTGCATCATTGTATCTGAAATGGCACTAGAACTGGTTTTTAAGAACTATCCATGTATACTCATCACCATCAATGGTAGAAATTGAGTAGTCGAAGATAGCGACAAGAGAGAAATCTAAATAATCCGGTGTAGTTGTGGGAGCTCGGCAAATAGCAATCTTCTGCAGGAGAATAGGGCGATCATTATGCATGAATGTAAACGGATGTTGGTGGGTACAAACTCATTGACTTGTGGGAGAGGAACACGTTGATGAATGTACACATTGACAAGCTCCCACTTGCACTTAGACCCAACAGTGGCGATCCAATATCCATTAGCACCTACCCACTGCTTATCCATGCAATTCAGGAACACAGCTTCAGAGGAGAACCTGTCTAGCGGTGTCAGCTTGCATGTCGTGCCCTTGCCCTTGAAGTACTCGTAGCATCCCCATGGTTTCTTAGTCGGGTGAGAATGAAGAACACAGGGGAGGCCAAACAGCTGAGAAGCATGTAAAGTTGCACTATATTATGCCGAATCAAGAAGATGTTTGGACAAAGCGAGGCTCACGGTGATGACGCACATCTGGTTATGAGTTTTTCAAGCGGGCCTTTAGTAAAAACCTCCTAGAATAGCTCAGAATCTTCACTGTCCTTGCTCGGTCCTGCCATCGCAAGGGAGCTGATGAAAGTTGGGATGATGGCTTGATTTGGTTTTATGGAAAGGAGGGAAGATCGATGGTGGCAGGCGGAACAGGGAGAAGAACAAACACTCCCATACTGTGTGGTGAACATGATCAGAAAGCGGCCTTGTGGAGGAGAAGAACGGCGACGCTTGGCATAGAGGTTGGGTAATGGGGAACTAGGGATAGTGCGTATAGGCGATGTTGAATAAAATGAAAATGGACACATGTTCCTCTGCTCCAGTTCCCTTTAGAATAGTATTACCCTTCTCCAGTTCCCTCCATAATAAATCTTTCTTGTAAAATGAAAACGGAGTACTACTGAGTAGAATGTAGAGGTAGATGTAGGAGTAGCGATCCACCTATAATAATAATTTCTCCCGTTCTCAAGCTCTTTTGTGCTACTAGTTTCCGACAAAAAAACTCTTGTGTAATTTCTGGTAAAGTTGGTGGCCATGCCAATTTATAAGAAATATTTCCATATATGGATCAAAACAAAATATGCGATGCGATTCTGATGTGTTTTATTTGTACTAATACTTACTTCACAAAACAACACACTTTTTGCACCTGGGAATTTAATATGCTATTTTTAGACATAAAGGATCCAACCATACACTAGAAACATTGTTTACCATTCCACAATAAACCCATCTACAAAGTATGGACACATTATCATAAACTACAAAAAAGATATGGAATTTGGCCTTGGTCATCTTGCTTGAAACCCAGGAATGTTAATACATATAGTAGGCCATATTACGAAACACGGCTTTTGGAAGGCTGCTAAAAAAATTGTCCTTGTTTTGAAAACAATCAAACAAAAAATAATGAGTACTAATAACAAAAGAATTCACATGATGTTATCCTGCATGTACTACTTTCTGTGAAGATAAACATGAGTTTTGACAACTGTTTAAAGAAAAACATGAGTATGAACATTCTTGGATTTCAAGCCGAATGACCAAGGTCAAGGCTATATCTACATAATACTTTATGCCGATGATACCATATCCAAGAATTTGATGCAACAAATTTGGCCATATTTTGAAAGAAATCAAAGAGGAAGTAGTATGAAGAGTAGGCCTCGATCATCTGCTTCTCGAGAAGGAGACGAACCTGACTGTTTTCTTTGCTCAATTTTAGGGTCCTTTATGCTAAATGTGTGGACCTCGATGTAATTTTCCCTTTTTTGGTCCTTGATGTAAAATATACTCCCACCATCTGTGTAAAATTCTAACCAAAAAGTATAAGTGGTGAAATTTAAACGAATTTAAGCTTAGTTGTCAACGAGTATGAACATTCTTGGATTTCAAGCTGAACGACCAAGCTCAAGGCCATATCAACATCATACTTTATGGCGATGATCCCATGTTGACGAATTCACATGATGATAGATTTGGACATATTTTGAAAACAATTGAAGAGGAAGTAGTATGAAGAGTATGGCTCGGTCAGCTTCTCTCTCGAGAAGGAGCCATACACGACTATTTTCCTTGCTTAATTTTAGGGGGGTGCTAAATGTATGGACCTCGATGACATTCTCCCTTTTTTGAGGTCCGTGATGTAAAATGTACTTCCACCGCCAGTGTAAAATTCTAACCTTATAGTGTAAGTGGTGAAATTTAGACGATTTTAAACTTACTTGTCAACGAGTATGAACATTATTCTTGGATTTCAAGCCGAATGACCAAGGTCAAGGCCATATCAAGATCATACTTTATGCTGATGATCCCATATCAGAGAATTTGCCTGGCAACAGATTTGACCATATTTTGGAAACAGTTGAAGAAAAAGTAGTATGAAGAGTTTGGCTCAGATCAGCAGATCTCTCGAGAAGGAGCCGAACCAGAAAGTTTTCCTTTTAGGGGGGTTTGTGCTAAACGTATGGACAACAATGTAATTTTCCCTTTTTAGGTCCTTGTTGTAAAATGTACTTCCACCGCCCGTGTAAAATTCTAACGTAAAAGTGTAAGTGGTGAAATTTAGACGATTTTAAGCTTACTTGTCAACGAGTATGACCATTCTTGGATTTCAAGCCGAATGACCAAGGTCAAGGCCATATCAACATCATACTTTATGATGATGATCCCATATGAGAGAATTTTCATGGTGACAAATTTGGCCATATTTTGAAAACAATTGAAGACGAAGTAGTATGAAGAGTTTGGCTCAGATTAGCTGATCTCTCGAGAAGGAGCCGAACCAGAAAGTTTTCCTTTTAGGGTCCTTTATGCTAAATGTATGGACCTCGATGTAATTTTTTCTTTTTTTGAGGTTCCTGATGTAAAATGTACTCCGACCAACCATGTAAAATTCTAACCTAAAAGTAAGTGGTGAAATTTAAATGAATTTATGCTTAGTTGTAAATGAGTATGAACCATTCTTGGATTTTAAGACGAACGGCCAAGGTCAAGGCCATATCTACATCATACTTTATGGTGATGATTCCATATCCAAGAATTTGCATGCCGACAAATTTATCCATATTTTGAAAACAATCGAAGAGGAAGTCGTACGAAGAGTATGGCTCGATCAGCTACTCTCTCGAGAAGGAGCCGAACCCTACTGTTTTCCTTGCTTAATTTTAGGATCTTTTGTGCTAGATGTATGGACTTTGATGTCATTTTCCCCCTTTTGAGGTCCTTGATGTAAAACGTACCCCGACCAACTATGCAAAATCCTAACCTAAAAGTAAGTGGTGAAATTTAAACGAATTTAAGCTTAGTTGTTAACAAGTATGTACTATTCTTGGATTTCAATACGAACGAGCAAGGTCAAGGCCATATCTCATCATACTTTATGCTTATGATCCCATATCTAAGAATTTGCATGCCGACAAATTTGGCCATATTTTTAAAACAATCGAAGATGAAGTAATATGAAGAGTATGGCTTGATCAGCTGCTCTCTCTCTCGAAGGAGCTGAACCCGACTGTTTCTTTGCTCACTTTTAGGGTCCTTTGTGCTAAATGTATGGACCTCGATGTAATTTTCCCTTTTTTAGGTCCTTGATGTAAAATGAGCTCCCACCCACAGTGTAAAATGCTAACCTAAAAGTAAGTGCTGAAATTTAAACAAATTTAAGCTGAGTTGTCAATGAGTATGAACTATTCGTGGGTTTATAGCCAAACAACCACAAGTTCAAGGCCATATCTCTACATCATACTTTATGTTGATGATCCATATCCAAGAATTTTCATGGCGACAGATTTGGCCAAATTTTGAAAACAATGGAAGAGGAAGTAGTTTGAAATGTATGGTTCGATTAGCTACTCTATCTAGAAGGAGCCATACCTGAATGTTTTCCTTGCTTAATTTTAGGGGGATTTGAGCTAAATGTATGGCCATCGATGTAACTTTCTAGGTCCTTGATGTAAAATGTACTTCCACCGCCCATGTAAAATTCTAACCTAAAAGTGTAAGTGATGAAATTTAAACAAATTTAACCTTAGTTGTCAACGAGTATAAACATTCTTGGGTTTCAAGATGAACAACCACAAGTTAAGGTCCATATCTCTACATCATACTTTATGATGATGATCCCATATCCAAGAATTTGCATGGCGACGGATTTGGCCAAATTTTGAAAACAATCAAAGAGGAAGTAGTACGAAATGTATGGCTCGATTAGCTACTCTATCCAGAAGGATCCAAACCCAAATGTTTTCCTTGCTTAATTTTAGGGGGGTTTGTGCTAAATGTATGGACATTGATGTTATTTTACCTTTTTAGGTCCTTGATGTAAAATGTACTTCCACCTCTCGTGAAAAATGCTAACCTAAAAGTGTAAGTGGTGAAATTTAGACGGTTTTAAGCTTAGTTGTCGATGAGTATGACCATTCTTGGATTTCAAGCCGAGTGACCAAGGTCAAGGCCATATCAACATCATACTTTATGATGATGATCCCATATGAGAGAATTTTAATGGCGATTAATTTGGACATATTTTTAAAACAATCAAAGACGAAGTAGTATGAAGAGTTTGGCTCAGATCAGCTGATCTCTCAAGAAGGAGCCGGACCAAAAAAAATTCATTTTAGGGTCCTTTATGCTAAATGTATGGATCTCGATGTAATTTTTGCTTTTTTTGAGGTTCCTGATGTAAAATGTACTCCGATTAACCGTGTAAAATTCTAACCTAAAAGTAAGTGGTTAAATTTAAATGAATTTAAGCCTAGATGTCAACGAGTATGAACCATTCTTGGATTTTAAGATGAACGACCAAGGTTAAGGCCATATCTACATCATACTTTATGCTGATGATTCCATATCCAAGAATTTGCATGCCGACAAATTTAGCCATATTTTGAAAACAATCAAAGATGAAGTCGTATGAAGAGTATGGCTCGATCAATTACTCTCTCGAGAAGGAGCCGAACCCTACTGTTTTACTTGATTAATTTTATGGTCTTTTGTGCTAAATGTATGGACCTTGATGTAATTTTCCCCCTTTTGAGGTCCTTGATGTACAACGTACCCCGACCGACTTTGTAAAATTCTAACCTAAAAGTAAGTGGTGAAATTTAAATGAATTTATGGTTAGTTGTCAATGAGTATGAACTATTCTTGGATTTCAAGACGAACGACCAAGGTCAAGGCCATATCTACATCATACTTTATGCTGATGATCCCATATCTAAGAATTTACATGCCGATAAATTTGGCCATATTTTTAAAACAATCGAAGATGAAGTAGCATGAATAGTATGGCTTGATCAGCTGCTCTCTCGAGAAGGAGTTGAACCCTACTATTTTCCTTGCTTAATTTTAGGGTCTTTTGTGCTAAATGTATAGACCTTGATGTAATTTTCCCCCTTTTGAGGTCCTTGATGTAAAACATACCCCCCCCGACTCTGTAAAATTGTAACCTAAAAGCAGGTGGTGAAATTTAAATGAATTTAAGCTTAGTTGTCAACAAGTATGTACTATTCTTGGATTTCAAGACGAACAACAAAGGTCAAGGCCTTATCTACATCATACTTTATGCTGATGATCCCATATCTAAGAATTTGCATGCCGACAAATTTGGCCATATTTTTAAAACAATCAAAGATGAAGTACTTTGAAGAGTATGGCTCGATCAGCTGCTCTCTCGAGAAGGAGCCAAACCCGACTGTTTTCATTGCTCAATTTTAGGGTCCTTTGTGCTAAATGTATGGACCTCGATGTAATTTTCCCTTTTTTAGGTCCTTGATGTAAAATGTACTCCCACCGCCAGTGTAAAATGCTAACCTAAAAGTAAGTGGTGAAATTTAAACAAATTTAAGCTTAGTTGTCAATGAGTATAAACATTCTTGGCTATCAAGCCGAACAACCACAAGGTCAAGGCCATATCTCTACATCATACTTTATGCTGATGATCCCATATCCAAGAATTTGCATGGTGACTGATTTGGCCAAATTTTGAAAACAATCGAAGAGGAAATAGTATGAAACGTGTGGCTCGATTAGCTACTCTATCAAGAAGGAGCCAAACCCGAATGTTTTCCTTGCTTAATTTTAGGGGGGTTTGTGCTAAATGTATGGAAATTGATGTAATTTTCCCTTTTTTAGGTCCTTGATGTAAAATGTACTTCTACTGCCCATGTAAAAATCTAACCTAAAAGTGTAAGTGGTGAAATTTAGACGATTTAAGCTTACTTGTCAATGAGTATGACCATTCTTGGATTTCAAGCCGAGCGACCAAGGTCAAGTCCATATCAACATCATACTTTATGATGATGATCCCATATGAGAGAATTTTCATGGCGACAAATTTGGCCATATTTTGAAAACAATTGAAAAGACGAAGTAGTATGAAGAGTTTGGCTCAGATTATTGATCTCTCGAGAAGGAATAGAACCAGAAAGTTTTCCTTTTAGGGTCCTTTATGCTAAATGTATGGACCTTGATGTAATTTTTGCTTTTTTGATGTCCCTAATGTAAAATGTACTCCGGCCGACCGTGTAGAATTCTAACCTAAAAGTAAGTTGTCAAATTTAAACGAATTTAAGCTTAGTTATCAACGAGTATGAACCATTCTTGGATTTCTAGACGAACTAACAAGATTAAGGCCATATCTACATCATACTTTATGCTGATGATCCCATATCCAAGAATTTGCGTGCCAAAAAATTTGGCCATATTTTGAAAACAATCAAAGATGAAGTAGTATGAAGAGTATGGCTCGATCAACTACTCTCTCGAGAAGGAGCCGAACCCGACTATTTTGCTTGCTTAATTTTAGGGTCCTTTGTGCTAAATGTATGGACCTTGATTTAATTTTCCCTCTTTTGAGGTCCTTGATATAAAATGTAATCTGACCGACCATGTAAACTTCTAACTGAAAAGTAAGTGGTGAAATTTAAACAAATTTAAGCTTAGTTGTCAATGAGTATGAACCATTCTTGGATTTCAAGACGAATGACTAAGTTCCAGGCCATATCTCTACATCATACTTTATGCTGATGATCCCATATCCAAGAATTTGCTTGTTGACAAATCTGGCCATATTTTGAAAACAATCGAAGATGAAGTAGTAGGAAGAGTATGGCTCGATCAGCTGCTCTCTTGAGAAGGAGCCAAACCCAACTATTTTCTTTGCTCAATTTTAGGGTCCTTTGTGCTAAATGTATGGACCTTGACGTAGTTTTCCCTTTTTTATGTCCTTGATGTAAAATGTACTCCCACCGACCATGTAAAATGCTCACCTAAAAGTAAGTGGTGAAATTTGAACGAATATAAGCTTAGTTGTTAATGAGTATGAACATTCTTGGATTTCAAGCCGAACGACAAAAAGATCTAGGCCATATCTCTACATCATTCTTTATGCTGATGATCCCATATCCAACAATTTGCATGGCGACAAATTTGGACATATTTCGAAAACAATCAAAGAGGAAGTAGTATGAAACGAATGGTCGATTAGCTGCTCTCTCTAGAAGGAGTCGAACCCGACTATTTTCTTTGCTCAATTTTAGAGTCCTTTGTGCTAAATGTATGGACCTTAATATAATTTTCCTTTTTAAGTCCTTGGTGTAAAATGTACTACCATCGACCGTGTAAAATTCTAACCTAAAAGTAAGTGGTGAAATTTATATGAATTTAAGCATAGTTGTCAACGAGTATGAAAAATTCTTGGATTTCAAGACGAATGCCCAAGGTCAAGGCCATATCTACATCATACTTTATGCTGATGATTCCATATCCAAGAATTTGCATGCCAACAAATTTGGCCAAATTTTGAAAACAATCAAAGATGAAGTAGTGTGAAGAGTATGGCTTGGTCAGCTGCTCTCTTGAGAAGGAGATGAACCTAACTATTTTCCTTCCTTAATTTTAGGAGGGTTTGTGCTAAATGTATGGACCTCGATTTAATTTTTCCTTTTTTAGGTCCTTGATGTAAGATGTACTTCCACCGCCCGTGTAAATTCTAACCTAAAAGTGTAAGTGGTGAAATTATATGATTGTAAGCTTACTTGTCAATGAGTATTACCATTCTTGGATTTCAAGCCAAGTGTCCAATGTCAAGTCCATATCAACATCATACTTTATGATGATGATCCCACATGAGAGAATTTTCATGGAGAAAAATTTGGCCATATTTTGAAAACAATTAGACGAAGTAGTATGAAGAGTTTGGCTCAGATCAGCTGATCTCTCGAGAAGGAGCCGAACTAGAAAGTTTTAATTTTAGGGTCCTTTATTCTAAATGTATGAACCTTGATGGAATTTTTGCTTTTTTGACGTCCCTAATGTAAAATGTACTCCAACCGACCATGTAAAATTCTAACCTAATGTAAGTGGTTAAATTTAAATGAATTTAAGCTTGGTTGTCAACGAGTATGAACCATTCTTGGATTTCAAGATGAACGACCAAGATTAAGGTAATATCTACATCATAGTTTATGTTGATGATCCCATATCCAAGAATTTGCATGCCGAAAAATTTGGCCATATTTAGAAAACAATCAAAGATGAAGTAGTATGAAGAGTATGACTCGATCAGCTACTCTCTCGAGAAGGAGCCAAACCGACAGTTTTCCTTGCTTAATTTTAGGGTCCTTTATGCTAAATGTATGGACCTTGATCTAATTTCCCCTCTTTTGAGGTCCTTGATGTAAAATGTACTCCGACCAACCATGTAAAATTCTAACCTAAAAATAAGTGGTGAAATTTAAACAAATTTAAGCTTAGTTGTCAACAAGTATGAACCATTATTGGATTTCAAGACAAATGACCAAGGTCAAGGTCATATCTCTACATCAAACTTTATGTTGATGATCCCATATCCAAGAATTTGCATGCCGACAAATTTGGCCATATTTTGGAAACAATCGAAGATGAAGTAGTAGGAAGAGTATGGCTCGATCAGCTTCTCTCTCGAGAAGGTGCCAAACCCGATTGTTTTCTTTGCTCAATTTTAGGGTCCTTTGTGCTAAATGTATGGACCTTGACGTAATTTCCCTTTTTTAGGTCCTTGATGTAAAATGTACTCCCACCGACTGTGTAAAATGCTCACCTAAAAGTAAGTGGTGAAATTTAAACGAATTTAAGCTTAGTTGTTAATGAGTATGAACATTCTTGGATTTCAAGCTAAACGACAAAAAGGTCTAGGCCATATCTCTACATCATACTCTATGCTGATGATCCCATGTCCAAGAATTTTCATGGCAACAGATTTGGCCTTTTTTTGAAAACAATCAAAGAGGAAATAGTATGAAATGAATGGCTCAATCAGCTGCTCTCTCTCGAAGGAGCCAAACCCGATTATTTTCTTTTCTCAATTTTAGGGTCCTTTATCCTAAATGTATGGACCTCAATATAATTTTCCTTTTTTAAGTCCTTGATGTAAAATGTACTACCACCGATCATGTAAAATTCTAACCTAAAAGTAAGTGGTGAAATTTATATGAATTTAAGCATAGTTGTCAATCTTGGATTTCAAGACGAACGACCAAGGTCAAGGCCATATCTACATCATACTTTATGTTGATGATCCCATATCCAAGAATTTGCATGCCTACAAATTTGGCCATATTTTAAAAACATCAAATATGAAGTAGTGTGTAGAGTACGGCTCGGTCAGATGCTCTATCGAGAAGGACCCGAAGACGACTATTTTCCTTGCTTAATTTTAGGAGGGTTTGTGCTAAATATATGGACCTCGATGTAATTTTCCCTTTTTTAGGCCCTTGCACTACTAGGAAACAGCCTATCTGTGGCGCATCAAAAGGGGACTTCTGTGGCACATATCTTTGTCACCACTGTTACCTCGCCACTGATAACTACTTCCTGTGGCGCATATGGATATGCGCCACAAAAGTTCCACTCTTCTGTGGCGCATTCCTTCATATGCGCCACAGGAAGAACTTCTGTGGCGCATTTACATGTATGCGCCATAGATATGCCATGCGCCACTAACTATATAATTATATGCGCCACTGATTGTGTAACATGTATTCGAAGTAAAATACTTTCCTAGTGTATAATCAGGTATTTATACAGGATTTATACAGGATTTATTCAGATGAGTATAAAATACATTGCACAAGTAGTAGATGCATGAAAACCGACATATATATAATACAAACACTTAGAGCCCGATCGAGATAGATATATAGTGTCAAGTGCCAAATTTTTACACAAGCGTCGAATACAAAGTTCATATCATCTCACATTACAAATATGAAGTGGCCACCGCCGCCTACACTAGGATCAAATAGAATACAACTGTGATAATGGTGAGCAAGATCATTAGCCCGACCAATATCTTCATCCGGTTCTTCTTCCACAAGTGGTTTCTCCACTTGGCTATCGCCTCCTCTCTAGTCGCGTATCCTTTGTAGATGTTGCCGCTGAACTTGTTCACTTGTTTGTGGCAATCCTCCCACTCCTCATAGACTCCTGGAACCCTACCCATGTACACCACATACCACCTCGTCGCCATCTCTATAGACAACAAGGAATATTAGTAAAAATACAACGAAAAGAATGAATAAAGGGTTCACATCCATATATATATATATATATGTTCATAGAATATAAAACAAAGGATCCATAAACCTAAAAGTTAGATCATCATAGAAGCAATAAGTTCAACGATAGCATGACCACAAGGTAGTTTAAGTCTAACAACAATGACCATTTCGACCACGATCGAGATAGTAAAGTTTATGACACACACACACTAATATAGCAGGCGTCCATCAAGAATATACACACACTGGATCATGCTAGAGGCACACATCGATCATGATGAAGACTTCCTCTTCTGGCACGGCTTCTGGAATGGTAGATAGCGCTCTTTCGTCATCCACGTCCTTGTGTCACCCTGCTTACGGAGGCGTTCTTCGATCTCCCTCTTACTCAACCCTCTGGCTTATTGTAGGGCACCGCCCCTTGTGTTGACATCTTCAATGATGATTTGCGACAACTTCATCTGAATGCGATGGAAGTCTTCTCTAAGATCAGCATCGTCGATTTTCGCCAAAGTTTCGGCCCATCCTCGGAGACTAGATGGCAGCGTTAGGTTATGGCAATCCCGAACATAGCCTTTAAGGTGATGGAGGACGTAGAAGGCCTCCTTGGCACCAGCAGTCGACTGCTTGACGCAGGGGAAGTCGAGCACGTGCTTGAACACGTGTTTGCCATCCTTGATACATTCCCCCTATCTACGAAGGTGCATCCCTTCTTGGTGTAGCCCTCGAGAGCCTCATTGAGAACACCCCTTATTCTAGTGTAGTCTTTCTTCTTCGTCAAACTCCCCGAGTCGAAATACGTGGCTAGCGAATACCTTGGGGCAAGGACGATGAGCGTGCAGTATTTGTCTCTGCGCAACACAATTGGAACAGAATGTTGGAAAAAGAGCAAAGGAAAGAAATCTATAATAAATGCATAAGTTACGGTAACGATGAGCGAGTGTGTGTACTTACTTGGGAAAGAAAGGCAAAAGAAGTGTGCCCTTCCTCTTGTTGTCTACCATGAACTTCTCGAGGTACGCCGTCGCCTTGGTCCGTGTCTCTGATCCTTCGACCAACTGGCTGTCCCGCATGTAGTAGGGATCCACTATCACGATTTCCGGGGTACTTCCTCTCTTGATCGTGAGCGCCAGATTGAGCGCGTATAGGCGGACCAAGTTATAGTCCAGCCATTTCGTGATAAACAGCTTGAATATGTCCTCGAACGCTATGAAGAATATATCCGCGGGGGGTTTCATCGACGAAGCCCACGTCCAATGGCACCTTGGCCGTGAAAACCGGGTAATTTGGATCGTCCTCTTTAAGAAGGAGGGCCTCTAGTGTCTTGACACCCTCGTGCAAAGTTAACATGGCTCCAACCGCAATGTGGATCATATCCGGAGTCAATATCGGATCACCAGCTACATGCACTCGGGGCAAGCCAAATTGTGTGGATGGTATGACGACGGTGT
Source organism: Avena sativa (assembly GCA_916181665.1). Lineage (NCBI taxonomy): Eukaryota > Viridiplantae > Streptophyta > Magnoliopsida > Poales > Poaceae > Avena > Avena sativa. The sequence continues at coordinate 450,129,956 of OV702289.1, forward strand.
CCTGCCCCCGGATCCTCTTCGGAAGAGGCTGGCTCGCACCCTTCTTATTATTATTACCTCTCTTCCTGTAGTGCTTCTTCTTCACAACAGTGGCAGCCATTGCCATCTGCTCATCAGTCGCCTTTCGGAGTGTGTTGGGGCTGAAAACCAATCCCGGTTTCTCTTGTGGTGGATAGGCCGCCGGAGGCGTCTCTTGAGAAAGACCATGGAAGACCAGGCGCTGCGTGCATGTATTGGGCCGATCAGCTTGATGGTCGTCGCAAGCTGCGAAGGGTTCTTCATCCACAGAAGGCATATACAATCCTTTGGCAGCGCCGGTGTTGATGAAGTCGTCAACGTTGACCAATTCATCATCATCTTCATGGGTGCCATCATGTGGTGGTGGTAGCGGGGGCGATGGCGGTTGCGGCACAACGTCTTTGCCATGTGGCAGTGCACACGCTGCCAAGAGTTGATGGTGACGGCTGGTGGTGGCGACAATGGCGGCTACTGGCTTCCGAGGTGGTGGCCGGGCGATGATCGGTCGAGAGGTGGCGCCGGTGCTCCCCCCGCAAGATGAATCTGGGTCTTCGGCCATGTCAAGGGCCAATTGTAGCATTCCCCAAGGGTCTTGTGTTCGTTGGCTCCCTGAGGGTGAATGGGGGGGTCCATGTCGTCGCACCCTGGTAACACCCGAGCCAACCTGACCTTCATCACGTCATCATCCATTGGATTGTTGTGCATCGTGCGTCTCGCCGGTTGTATAAGAGTGCCCTTGGCAACATCCTTCAACTTACCGCCGACATCTTTAAGCAGGAGTACGCATGAAGTGTCCTGAGGCAAAAACATGTTGTTGGGCGTCATGAGATGACAACAGTCATGCATCAAAGGCATAAAGGAGATGATGTGCACTAACTAATTAGACCTTGGTGATTGCGTGGATCTCGGCTAATGTAGAGACACGGCGGATGCCGGCGGCCGGCCTATCATCATCTGCAATCTCCCTGTCTGGTGCCTCGCGAAGCACCACCGCCGTCGGCTGCGCCTTATTGGTATCTTTCGCAGGAGGGGGCGTCGGTGTGACCAAAATGAAGGGCTGCGTCCTGACGTTGACGGCCGACGGGGTCACGAGGTCCGGCGACACGGTAACATTGATGCCCGAGTTGCTGCCGCTTAAGCTGGGCAGATGTATCGGCCCCTGTCGACCTCCCGCATTCCAAGCAGTAAGCCCCTCGAAAAACTCAGGGGGATCATCGAGCGGAGCTTCTCTTCCACTAACTTGTCCATCGTTTTCTGGTCCACCGCCTTCTCCTCTAGTGTCTGCAACTTCATCTTCAGCTCTGCAACAGCGGCTTTATCCTGGTTCTTCATGTCCCTTCTTTTCCTGGCGTCCTCTTTGTAGAACTCCTTGAACTTCATGCTCGTACCGAAGCCGGACACACGGCCAGCTGAGGACGGCGGCAACCCCTTGTCCCTCTTCTTGTGAGCATTGGTCGCCCTATTGAAAACCGTGTCCCACGGCTCCGTCGAATCCTGGGATGACTCTGTGGCAGTAGCGTTCAGTTCCTCCTCCTGCAGAGACCCATTTAGATTCTTGGCTTCATTATCTTAATTAGAACGCAATAGACTTGAGATCGGCGATAAATTCCTTACCAGATTCTTCTCGAATTCCTTCACCTCCGGATCGTCGGTGATGAACTCCCCTGTTTCCTTGTCCAGGTAGTAGCGGGCCCGAACAGATTGCCTAAGCTGCAAGTCCGTGATTTTAAGCCAAGGGTTGCCTTTACCAAGGCATTCAAGCTCGGCGTCCTCCTTGTCCCAAATGGCCTGTTTCCCCCTGTAACCGCCGCTTCCAAGGTGGTGGTTACCTATGTTCTGTTCCCACATACTCCTTCCCCATTGAGTCCATTTTATAGCGTCAGCGGTAGCTATATCTGCCTTGAATATCCTAAACTCCTCTTCGTCGAGCATCAGATTTTTCTTACTAATAACCTCCCAGCTTTCACCTTTGTCAATGCTATTCTTCACCCGGGTTTTCCAGCTGCTCCAGGCGTTGCTCATCTTCGTGAGGGCTAGTCTGTTCACCGGGTTCTTATTTCTCTCGAGGTTTCTAAACTGCTCTGGGAATCTGTATCGCTTGTGAAGCTTCTTAAGGAGGTTATTGACCAAAGCTGCATGGTTAGCATGTCTGATGTACTTCGTGTTGATCGACATGCTTTCCCGGACGATGCACACGAGTTGCAGGCCATACCCTTTAGCAATCGCCTCTGGTGCAATGGGTTGGCCACTTTCTGTGACCTCAGTGAACTCATCACAGACAGTGGCGAGCACTGGCACCTTCCGCTCCTTCTGTTCCTTCTTCTTCTTCTTCTTCTTCTGAGAAGCGGCCGGGTTGCCGCTACCGCCATCCATCCTCTCGCCGCCATCGGTGCGGGCGCCGCCATCGGTGGTGTCATCCTCTTCGCCGCCGCCTTCACTAGTTCCATCGTAGTCGTCTTCGTCCCCCTCGTAATCAGGATCTCCGCCCTCATTGGCCCCAGCAGCTCTGGCGACGGTCGCCTCCTCCTCCAGTGGTGGTGTCATCCTCATCGCCACCTCCTCCTCCTCCTGTTGGGACCCCTGCCAGAATGACTGGTTGGCCTGTCTAGCTTGTTCTTCGACGCTGATCATGTGCTTAGAAGGGCCAGACTCCTTGTTGCCCGACATGTTTGCACTACTCTATTTAAAAGAGGCAAAATGTTAGCACAAATCTCGGCCGAAAAATTCGGCATGACCTTTGCTAATTTTTTGACCTAGGAGTGCCCATTTCTCAACCGAAACGGAAGTGAATCGACACTTCGGGAGAAATGGGCAACTCAAATAAAATCCATGCAACATTCACACACTAGAAAATAGCCCCATCCACAGCCCCATTCACAGCCCCCATCCATAGCCCCATCGAATCAAATAGCACCATATAGTACCAAATAATCCCAGCACCATATAGTACCAAATAATCCCAGCACCATATAGTACCAAATAATCCCAGCACCATATATACCAAATAAAAGGGAAATTTCAGCCAAACCTGAAGCATACAGAACATAATATAACTTGAAACATTATTGGCAGAGGAAAAATGACAATAAAACTTCTTATGTTGCACCTGGTATTAGCACTATAAACAGCAGATATATTCTGTAACTATAAACAGCAGATATATTCTGTAACTATAAAAATGCCAATACAAAGATAAGAACTATAAACAGCAGATATATTCTGTAACCGAGGATAAGCTTAGTAATTAACTTGAGAAAACTTCATGAAAATATATTGCTTCTCAGATAATAAGACTATAAACAATAGAAATCTCAAAGATGATTATTTATGGACACATGCTTCCAATTGCTGAAACTGAAATCTTGTATAAGTTACTAACGAAAAGGTCAGTATTCTTCTTTAAAGATAATACTTAATATTACATGAGCAGAAAGATGCATGAATGGCCCAGAGCTAATATATTAAGTACCTATGTATAATTATGCCAAGTGTATATTAAGTACCTATGTATTACATGAGCAGAAACATGCACACTCCACCACTCAAAACGACTGATGAATTTAAAGGCAATTAACAGTGACACAGAAGCAGTTTAAGTGTCCATGTTGCACAAGGAAAAAATGTTTAGTACTACTTAAGTACCTCATCAATAGATTTCATAAGCAATGCATCTCAAGACAGAATAATTCATAATTAAATATTTTGTGCAGTACAAGATATAAGTATACACAAATTGGGCTAATTTGTACATGCATGGGCAGCTGCCACTTGCCACTGAGCAGAGAAGTGAAGAACTAGCTAGGACACACACTTACACATGCATATGGAAAAGAAAAAAGTGGATATGTACCTAGATAGTAATACTGGATATTCAGTAGCATACATTTGTTAGTCAATGCAAATTGGGGCCTCTATGGATGAAATACACCAGGAATCCATTAGAGGTCCATAGTAGCAACGACCAGCCTCCAATTCCTTAATTATCAGAAACTACAATATCACCATTTCTTCAGGTATTTATTCTCAGAATAATCACTGTTGGGTCCCGGCGTAGCTACGGTAGTCTAAAGAAAGTGTTTAATAGCACTACTTATTTAGCGTTAGGCATGGTTATGCGTACTAAAATGATATGATTATGGGTGTATATATATAAGCTACTGGTAGTTGATAATAATAATAGCATAAGTGCTAGCAGAAAGGCATAACCTCTGTTGAATATGCAAAGTGTGTACTGTAAATTAGGAGTTGTGAATCTGATCAAGTCGATGGTCAAGTGCTTTACTAGTACACTGTATAAGAATCTACAAACGGAGGCCTCGGCCATGAACTAGACGATGGTCAAAGTGTCATGAACTAGACGATCAAGTGTACCTGCGTACTAAACGGAGGCCTCAGCCATGGGGTGAAGGGGAAAAGAAGAGAGCGGGAAGTGTACCTGCGGATGGGGAGGTGGTCGTCAACGAGGGTGGCGGCGGTGCTCCTGCGGTGGTCCTCCTAGGTCGTAGGCGAGGCGGGGCGGGCCTCCTCCTCCACGGGCTCCGGAGCGGCGGTGGCGGGCCTCCTCCTCCTAGGTCGCAGGCTCTAGGAGCGGCGGTGGGGTGGGGAGGGCCTCCTCCTCCACGACGGCTCTCCTCCTCCACGACGTCTCTCCTCCTCCACGGGCTCTCCTCCATGGCGGCTTCGGCGGGGAGGGTGATTAGCTAGGGTTTGCGTGCAGGCGAGATGAGGGAAAGAAATGGAGAAGGTAGCAGGGGAGGCTGAACCGTTTATTTCACTAAGTGTGAAAGTTCTATGGCGCATTCCTCTAAAATGCGCCACTTAACTTACAACTTCTGTGGCGCATTACTATGATATGCGCCACAAAACTTTTGGCCACAGTCCAAAACGAAACGGCATCGTAGTTTGACAAGATCAGCTACATGTCCTAGTGGTCTTGCTCGCCAGCTTTCAACCTGGGGCAGCCAGGTTCGAATCCTGGTTGTCTCAGACTTTTTTTCCTTTTAAAAAAAACATTTTATTTATTCAAAAAAAGCAAGAACCTATACACACATATGAATATTTATTCAAAAAAGCAAGAACATATACACATGCATACTTATCAAAAAAACCGCCCAAATCATATATATATGTGCTTGTCACACACAAATGTGAATTTGTATACCCACACGAATATCATGTGTATGTTTTAGTCTCTAACTAATATATATTTGCGAGCACACATGTGAATTAATACACAAAAAAGTCACACTAATATCACATTATACCCACACGAATTAATACACCAAAAGGTCACATAATTGCTAGTGTCTCTTCACAATCTTCTTGCCCTTTTCGCCGTGGTTGAATACTTTAGCCCGTGCACTTTGAGATTTCTTCTTGTGAATGGACAACCTTTAGTAGGCAGTGTGGTCTTCCTTCTTACTTTAGTAGTAGTAGGCATGTCGAAGTACTTGTCGAATTCCTCTTCGATCTTCGGGTCGCCGTTTTTGTCGAAGCTTTGCTCATTGGCGGCTCCTTCCATTCCGATGATGCTCCTCTTGCCCCTCCTAACTACAACACGGTTGGGCTTTGACGGGTCGGTAATAAAAAAGCATTGATCAACTTGGCTAGCGAGTACCCAAGGCTCATTTTTTGCGGAGGCGTTCTTTGTTGATTTGGCATCTGGTATAACCATTGTGGTGAAATAGCGGCCTTCTTTTTCTACGTTCTTGGCCCATCTAACACGGAACATCGGTACGATCTCTCCACAGTAGTCGAGCTCCCATATCTCCTCGATCCTTCCGTAGAATCTTTCCATCACAGTAGTCTCGTCATCAGCAAAGGATAACATAGTTACTCCTGAGTTTTGATATTCACTATTCTTGTCCTTTTCCTCGGTGTAGAATCTGTAACCGTTTATGTCGTATGACTGATAGGTCCTTAGGTTGTGCCCTGGGCCCTGCGACAAGGAGAATATGAGTTTTTGATCTTCCGTAGAAGGCGTCTGTGGGGGATTGTCAAGTTGCCTTTTCTTGAACCAACCCGTGAAGCTAGAGTTGTGCTCTCTGGTTACGTCTCCCTTCCTCCTCGGCCGGCCCTGGTCAACGTACTCCTACTCGATTAAGCTTCTATGATCTTCGACCCAAGGGCCGACCACTTCAATGTGTTGTAGCGCGACTCGGTGTGCCCTTTCAAAATCAGTGTGTCGACCATCAATGCCGACATGTAGTGAGCGGCAGCCCTCATGGTGACCATATCCACCGAGCCTACCGAGGTGCTTCTTTGTGGGTATTCCAACATCCTCGTTCTCGGTGGTTAGATAATTCTGGCAGAAGGAGATGCACTCGTAGATCAGAAAGCCCTTGGCTATGCTTCCATCTGGACGAGACCTATTGCGAACGAATCCTTTGATGACACCGTTTAGACTTTCAAATGGCATCATGTTGTGCAGGAATGTTGGCCCGAGCTGGATGATGTCATCCACGACATGTACAAGCAGATGCACCATGATGTCGAAGAATGTGTGTGGGAAGTAAATCTCAAGCTCGCATAGTATCATCACGATCTCTTCCTGTAGCCTGTCGAGCTGCTTCACACCGATCGACTTCCTAGATATGACGTCGAAAAAGTTACAGAGGCCAAACAACGTCTCACGGACATGCTCGTCCATTATCCCACGGATCGCAACAGGGAGTATCTGCGTCATCAGCACGTGACAGTCGTGAGACTTCATACCGCTGAACCTCTTCTTCGCCACGTCCAGATATCTGCTTATCTTCCCCGAGTAACCGTGAGGAACTTTCACTCCTAAGAGGCACCTGAAAAACTGCTCGAGCTCCTCCAGACTCAGAGTGAAGCAGGCAGCGCGAAGCACCACCTCATTCTTCTTAACTCTCTTGCGGCAACCTTGAGTCCCTTCCTGATGATGATGATCATCATCATCACTATCAGGGTACTGAAGATCTTTCTTTATGCCAAGCAATTTAAGGTCCTTTCTTGCTTTCGGCCCATCCTTGGTCCTCTCCGGCATGTTCAGTAGAGTGCCAAGCAGACTCTCGGTAACGTTCTTCGTGATGTGCATTACATCGAGGCTATGGGGAGTGTGAAGGACCTTCCAATACGGCAGGTCCCAGAAAACAGACCTTGCTTTCCATACACCCAGCAGCGGCTTTGTCCTCGGTCGTTTTTTCTAGGCGTAGGGCAATCTACCCAATTATTCAAAAGCTCCTCGATTTCTTCGCCGCTCCTCGGACGCGGGGCTCTTTCGAGCTTGTCCTTACCATTGAACAGGTCACCACGTTTTCTCCATGGGTGATCCATGCGGAGCCACTTTCGAGTACCTTGGAACACGGTTTTTGAAGACTCGGGATCCCTTGGTAGCTGGAGATGCGGTGTCTCATCCATGCACTTGACGCATGCATTGTGTCCGTGGTTCACCTGGGCTGATACATATGCGTAACCAGGATAGTCCTGCACGGTCGTGAGCAACGCGGCTCTCAGATGGAAATATTCTTTAGTGTAGGCGTCCCACGTACGGGCCGGCGTCTCCCACAAGCTGGCTAACTCCTCTCTCAATAGCCCGAGATACAGATGCATATCGATACCTGGTTGTTTCGGCCCCTGAATAAGAATGCTCATGTGTACATACCTTTGCTTCGTGCATAGCCATGGGGGGAGGTTGTATGGCCATACAAACACGGGCCAGGTGCTATGCGTGCTACTCTGGTTTCCAAAAGGATTGAGTCCATCGGTGCTCATACCCAGCCTGACGTTCCTTGCATCGCTCCCGAACTCTTCGAACTCGATGTCTAATGCGTTCCACTGGCTAGCGTCTGAAGGGTGTGTCAGGATCTTGCCCTTCTCTGGATCATCTTCGGGTTTCTCTCTTTCTGCGTGCCATTGCATGATCTTTGCTTCCTTAGGATCTATGAAATATCGCTGCATACGAGGGGTGATAGGAAAGTACCATACCACTTTTCGAGGAACTTTCTTGTTCCCTCTCTTGTACCGTCCTTGGCCACACACCAGACAAGTGGTTCTACCCGCGTACTCATTCTGATAAAGTGCACAATCATTGATGCATGCGTGGTATTTAATGTGTGGTAGGTCGAGAGGGCACACGATTTTCTTGGCCTCCTCGATACTTGTTGGCAATGTGTTCCCCTTAGGAAGTCGGTCGTGCCAGTATTCCATGTTCGCGTTGAAGCTCACATCGGTCCATTTGTGTTCGGCCTTCATCTCTAGAGCCTTGAGCGTTACACTCAAACGTGTATCCTCGGGGCGACACCCAGGATACAATGGAGTCATCCCGTCTACCTCCATTTGGGCCAGCTTGGCTTTCTCTCTGGCTGCAGCTTTGTCGTTGCTCGTCTCCCTGAGGAGCAGTTCTTGAACATGAGGGTCCAAGATCAAAGTTAGCAGCGTCTGTGTGTTCGCGTCTTCTCCTTCTTCATGATCATGCCCATCGTCATCTCCTTCTCCATGCTGATCATGCCCGCCGGCATCTCCTTCGTCATGATGATCATGCCCGCTGGCATCTCCTTCGTCATGATGATCATGCCTGGTAGACTCTTCATCTTCTCGCTCGCCCACGTCTTCGTGACCACCACCATGTCCTGCCAGCGCCTCATTGAGGTCGCGCATGAAACCGCGCCTAAGCAGGTGACCCTCCAATTGTCCAGATTCAGGGTCGATCCAGCGCTGCAGTTTGCATGTTCGACATGGACATCTTATCATGGTCTTGTTGTTCAGAATCATGTCCTCCTTCGCGCCTTTCTTGTACCTAGCAATTCGACCTTCGCTCATCGTGAGGACCATGGTTGCCTGAGTGGTCAAAATAGAGAATATAGGTGAGAACCACACCATATGAACACACACATGCATGAATGCTAGCCGAAAAAAATTCGGCACGACCTTTCCTAAAATTAGGACATATGGGTAGTGCAAAAATTTGCCGAAATGGAAATGAATCAACATTTCGGCAAACATCAATGCAACCACACCGGTCGGGCCCGACAACAACAAGAAAACAACAAAAAACTTCCTCCCATTGCAAACATTCATGCACCACACACAAGCATATCGTCTCGCCATGGATCGCACACACACACCGCCCGCGCAACAAGCTTCACCTACATGTTCATGATGGCCAAGTACTCACCTAGCTATAGTAGACACAATAATAGCGAGACGAGACCGCGCGATGAGAGAGTATGGACAAATAGATCTACAATGCAAGTTGGTGGAGAGGAAATTAGTAAACAAATAGAGAGATGTGAGAGGGAAAAGTAAGGAACTTTTAGATCTAGAAGTTGGAGCGAAGCTTCTACTTACCAATTTATGGATTAAAGTAGGATTAGATATAAGAAAATGGAGAAACTATGGGCAAGATGGGGTGTGAGGGAGGAGGAAGACGAGTTGGGAGGAGTTAGAGATGTGAAATGGGTGGTGGTGGGATAGATAGATAAGAAAGCTAGCTCATGTCACCTTTTTAACATATGGATCTGGACGCCCTCATCTGTGGCGCATATGGAGGAAATGCGCCACAGATGATGAAACTTCTGTGGCGCATTTCTACCATGTGCGCCACAGAAGTGGGTGAATAAGATTCCCTCTGTGGGGCCCACCCCCAAGTTCTGTGGCGCATGCTAGGATATGCGCCACAGAAGTGAAACACATCCGTGGCGCATATTTCAACATGTGCCACAGAACTTGGGTGAATTAGATTCCGTGGTGGGGCCCCCCTCCATGTTCTGTGGCGCATGGGTAAATATGCGCCACAGAAGTTTCCTCTTCTGTGGCGCATATTACATAATGCGCCACAGAACTTGGATCATCCCCCCCCGCCGGCGGGTCCCACCAATCTTCTGTGGCGCATGCTCTGGAAAATGCACCACAGAACTACCAAACTTCTGTGGCGCATGCTTTCCAGTGCGCCACTGATGTATTCCTGTGGCGCATAGATTTGCTCATGCGCCACTGAACATGTTTTCTATCTATAGGCTGTTTCCTAGTAGTGTTGATGTAAAATGTACTTCCACTGCCCGTGTAAAATTCTAACCTAAAAGTGTAACTGGTGAAATTTAGATGATTTTAAGCTTACTTGTCAATGAGTATGACCATTCTTGGATTTCAAGCTGAACGACAAAGGTCAAGGCCATATCTATATCATACTTTATGCTGATGATCCCATATGAGAGAATTTGCATGGCGACAAATTTGGCCATATTTTGAAAACAATTGGAGAGGAAGTAGTATTAAGAGTTTGGCTCAGATCAGCTGATCTCTCGAGAAGGAGCCTAACCAGAAATTTTCCTTTAAGGGCCCTTTATGCTAAATATATGGACCTCGATGTAATTTTTGCTTTTTTGAGGTCCCTGATGTAAAATTTACTCCGACCAAGCGTGTAAAATTCTAACCTAAAAGTAAGTGGTGAAATTTAAACGAATTTAAGCTTAGTTGTCAACAAGTATGAACAATTCTTGGATTTTAAGACGAACGACCAAGGTCAAGGCCATATCTCTATATCCTACTTTATGTTGATGATCCCATATCCAAGAATTTGCATGCTGATAAATTTGGCCTTATTTTGAAACAATCGAAGATGAAGTAGTATGAATAGTATGGCTCGATCACCTACTCTCTTAAGAAGGAGCCTAACCCGACTAGTTTCCTTGCTTAATTTTAGATTCCTTTGTGCTAAATGTATGGACCTTGATGTAATTTCCCCCTTTTGAGGTCCTTGATGTAAAATGTACTCCGACCGACCGTGTAAAATTCTAACCTAAAATTAGTGGTGAAATTTAAATGAATTTAAGCTTAGTTGTCAATGAGTATGAACCATTCTTGGATTTCAATACGAACGATCAAGGTCAAGGCCATATCTACATCATACTCCATGCTGATGATCCCATATCCAAGAATTTGCATGCCAACAAATTTGTCCATATTTTTAAAACAATCGAAGATGAAGTAGTATGAAGAGTATGGCTCGATCGGCTGGTATCTTGAGAAGGAGCTGAACCTGACTGTTTTCTGTTCTCAATTTTATGGTCCTTTGTGCTAAATATATGGACCTCGATGTAATTTTCTCTTTTTTAGGTCCTTGATGTAAAATGTGGTCCCACCGACCATGTAAAATGATAACCTAAAACTAAGTGGTTAAATTTAAAGGAATTTAAGCTTAATTATAAATGAGTATGAACATTCTTAGATTTCAAACCGTACGACATAAAGGTCTAGGCCATATCTCTACATCGGGTGAGATGAGTTTGCCTCAAAATGGGCCCTCTCACTAGTTGGCAGCCCAACTTTACGAAACGCGGCAATTACAGGGAACTTGGGTATCGCCATGCGCTTTCCCATGAACTTTCGGAACGCAAAACAACAATACCATCATCATGTGGATCATAGTGGTTTGGAGAATAAAACATGAAATGACTCTAGAGACTGCAAGTGTCAAAACATGATTGAAAATCCCAAAAAGCCCTTGGAATGCAACTACCACATGGAACAGTGTGCTAGTGTGATATAAGTTGCAGCACCACATCCATTAGAGTGTTTGTGGTCATGTGGATCAAGGTGGCTTGGAAAAGAATATATTGATTGACTTTAGAGACTCCATGTGTCAATCCATGGTAAAAAAGCCAAAAGGACATAGGAATGCAACTACCACAGGGAATGGTGCACCAATGTGACAGAAGTTGCATCACAAGTCCATTGGAGTGTGTGTGGGAATGTGGATCAAGGTGGTTTGCAAAATAACACATTCAATGACTCTAGACACTCCATGTGTCAAACCATGGTCAAAAATCCCAAAGACACATAGGAATGCAACTACCAGATGGAACGGTGCATTAGTGCGACAGAAGTTGCATCACCACATCTATTGGAGTGTGTGATCATGTGGATCAAGGTGTTTTAGAAAATAATACATGGAATGACTCTAGAGACTCCATGTGTTAAACCATGGACAAAATCCCCAGAATAGATAGTAATGCAGCTGCCACATGGAATGGTGCACCAGTGTGATAGAAGTTGCATCTCTACATCTAATGGAGTGTGTGTTCTCATTGGGATCACGGTGGTTTTCAAAATGACACATCAAATGACTCTATAGACTCTATGTGTCAAACCATGATCCAAAATTCCAAAATGTCGTTGGAATGCAACTACCACATGGAATGGTGCGCTAGTGTGACAGAAGTTTCATCACCACATCTATTGGAGAGTGTGTGCTCATGTGGATCAAGGTGCATTATAAAGAACACATACAATGACTCTAGAGACTCAATGTGTCAAACCATGGTCAAAAAGCCCATAAGCTCTTGGAATGGAACTGCCACATGGAATGGTACACGAGTGTGATAGAAGTTGCATCACCACATATATTGGAGTGTGTATGGGAATGTCGATCAAGGTGGTTTGGAAAATAACACACGCAGTGTCTCTAGAGACTCCATGTGTCAAACCATTGTGAAAAAGCCCCAAAACACATAGGAATACAACTACCACATGGAATGGTGCACTAGTGTGACAGAAGTTGCGTCGTCACATCTGTTGGAGTGTGTGCGGGAATGTGGATCAAGGCGGGTTGGAAATAACACATGATGACTCTAGAGATTCCACATGTCAAACCATGGTCAAAAATCCCAAAAAACCCTTGGAATGCAACTACTATATGGAATGGTGCACCAGTGTGATAGAAGTTGCATCACCACATCCATTAAAGTGTGTGTGGTCATGTGGAACAAGTTTGTTTGGAAAAGAACACATGGATTGATTCTAGATACTCCATGTGTCAAACCATGGTCAAAAAGCGCAAAAACACATAGGAATGCAACTGCCACATGGAATGGTGCACGAATCTGATAGTAGTTACAGCACCCCATCCATTAGAGTGTATGTGGGAATGTGGATCAAGGTGGTTTGGAAAACAACAAATGGAATGACTCTAGAGACTCCATGTGTTAAACCATGGTCAAAAAGCCCATAAACACATAGGAATGCAACTGTGACCAAGAATGGTGCACTAGTGTGATAGAAGTTGCATGACCACATCTTTTGGAGTGTCTGTGGTCATGTGCATTGAGGTGGTTTGGTAAAGAACACATGTAATGACTCTAGAGACTCCATGTGTCAAACCATGGTCAAAAAGTACAAAAACACATAGGAATGCAACTGCCACATGGAATGGTGTACCAGTGTGATATAAGTTGCATAACCATACCCATTAGACTGTGTGTGGGAATGTGGATCAAGGTGGTTTGGAAACTAACACATGCAATGACTCTAGAGACTCAATGTGTCGAAACATGGTCAAAAAGCCAAAAAAATCCCTTGGAATGCAACATCCACATGGAATGGTGCACTAGTGTGACAATAGTTGTATCATGTAACACCCTCGAATTGTCTCTATGCAAGTTTGAGTGATTCCCTCCAAACCCACATAGAAACGTTTCAAAGATGCCCATCGACCACTTGCATGCGGGTGTAAACCGAAGTAATACCATTACACGATAGTTCATGATGGAACCAACATGATCACATATATACAACAACGACTCCTCGAGTCAAGAATACAATATGCGTTACAAAGATCCAAATCACATTGAAAACGATACAACATCCGAGTACGGATAAGATGCAAATTGAACTAAGAGGCCTGAAGAATAACCAATGGTGTCCATAACCCTTCCCAAGCCAAGACGGAAGGGTAACCTTGCTAACATCATCGAAATCATAAGTTTCAAAGCAAAAGTGGGTGCCCACAAAGGGCAAAGTAAAAAGGGAGCAGTCAGTACTGAGGCCAGTACACGTCGAGTCATAGAATTCAGCGGATCTCGCCTACATGGGTATGGTGGACCGAAGTGGTAGCAAAGCATGCACTAAACAACTTAGACTCGATACAACTTTTGTCTATCAGAGAGAGAACAAAGACCTATTCGAATACAACCTGATACTAACACCAAACATGCCCATCTTGGAGTTTCCCCTTCCGTGGAGCTCACACAGTTGGCAGTTTTATTTAAGCATTCCATTGAAGTTGCGACACTTACTAGTCAGATAGAAATAGCATAAGACATTCCAATTCCATCAGTTGTTAGCACTTTTAATTATCCATTTTGTTGTATTGGAGCCGATTACTAGTCAATCCATAGTCAAATTCATAACACTACTTTAGTTTGAATTGTCTATGGTTGAGACACTGTGCTCCAAGTAGTCCATAACCTCTGACACAATTTTTTGAAAAGATTTACCCTGCATGGGTGCACAAATAACAACACACACATGATAAACCTCAGGAAAAATCAAATAAAAAGCAATGAGGCATCACGACAAAGCATTCACTAGATTCAAAAAAGATTTCAGGCGGCCACCCCACTAAGCTACCTACAACAAAGTCCGACGGGCTTCGAGACAGACCCAGGGTGTGCGTCAATGGATGTAAATGACTGGGAACCCTAAAGTGTGACTAGGCTTATCAATATCGTGAATACACTCCACATTCCAAAATAGTATAATAGTAAACTGCTCCTCGAGAAACAGTAGTAAATAAAGCAGCAAATCATGGCATAATTACATGATAGTAGTAAAGCCCCAAACTAATTGTGGCATAATTACATGATAGTAGGGGAATCCATCAAGTCTCCAACATGTGGATAATGTGATAGTCAAGGAACATGCATCAAGTACTCGGGTCTTAGGTGGACACAAGTGGGCGAGATAAAAACCATATATCAACTATTTCCTAGTGGTGCCTCTTTATTAGTTATAACTATTTCCAACATTTTAATTATCAAGTTGTAAGTAGAACCATGATTATATCCACCATTAAGCATGTAATAACCTCCTAACAACTATGAAACTCGGCGACTCAAACCGACACCTGAGCAAGCAACTATGACTCGCAAGGCCAACTATATACCAAAACAATGGGCAATAGGAGGTGTCCAAGGCAATATAGGCTGCAAGGAGTACAAATGGAACGGAAACTAAATCATCGCAACATGGATAGCAATTAGAGAGAAGTAAAGCCATAAAGCAAAAATAGTTAGAAGGGGGACGTTGCTCGCCTGGGAAACATTGCCAAAAGTACATATCCTAAGAACTTCTCGAACTCACAACATCTCACCGTCCTATCCAGGAAGAAGCAAAGCACTAAATGGAACAAGCGATGCAACAATTACAACTAATGCAGAAGATCTGGCATGATCATGATATGATTCATGACATGGAAAGTTCATGATGCAAACCATGTGGAAAAGTTGTCATTTGCATAGCACATTGATGATACAACATTAGTGAGGCATTACCAACAAGAAAAAATTATTTTCCAATTTTATTCATCATGTTTTCCTTGCATAAAACATTATGATTCTTTAGTATTTATATGACATATGCTTAATTTGATATGATGGAATGCATAGTTGGAAAGGGCTCATTACGATGATTGATTTAGACATATTATTTGATTTACATAATTGAAGTTATGAATTTATTAAGAAAAGGACATTTCATTAGATTAAAACAATTTTGAATTGTTATTTGTTCAGAAATTATTTTTATTGTCATAATATTAATCCCTATATTTTTCTGATCAAGATATATATATAACACTTGTGATTTGCACTTACCAATATAAAGATATGCATTATTATTTATAAAACATTTTTCTGGAATTTTAGTATTTAGAAAAATACTTCTAGAACTTTTCCCACGGGCACCAATCTAGCTACAACAAGTGATAGGTGGGCCGCGTGCTGACTGGGCGCACTGAGCTGGTTGAGGACTGTGGGTTGAGAATAAAACCAGATTGTTTTTTTTGTAAAACCAACTAGGGCTGCTCGGAACTAACAAAGTTGAAGATCGAGCAGCGAAACAAGGTAGTTGGGACGATCTTTGCGATATGAATTTGAGCTCTTATTTGGTCCGTTTTAGAAACCATTTGATAATACGGGTAGAAGGGACATAGGATAAGAGGTTTATGCTAAGAGTCCTGCTGGAGGTGGACTAGGTGCGATGCGAGCTTGCGATGACCATAGGAAAACTCAGATGACTACACTGCCGCAACTGTAGGAAGTTTTCCAGAGAGATGGTCAGATATATCGAGGATGATTCCAAGTGCTAAAGGCCATGGATTGGGGTTCTATTTGAAGGTACGTGATGCTAAAATAGGGTAAGAGATCACCAAGAAGATCGGTGCCATAGGTGGGTAGCAACTCCGGGAAAAGGGCAAGGTCAACGTCACTGACTGAGTCGATAGTTTCGTCAGCGAGAAAATCAGAAAAAATGCTGGTTTTTGCTGGAAGATTCTATGAGATGGGGTCACCGTTCCATGCGTTGTTTACTCATGTGGGTCGCCGGCTGTGCCGAGAAGAGATCCGTGGAAGGAGCCTCGCTGTAGGGTGTCTAGGTCGTAGGGAAAACGACGAGTTTAGAGGCGCTATAGAGGTTTGTTGCCAGCTGCTAGAGGACGCAGCGAGCGGACACATAGCGGTTGTGTGCAGCGTGGCAAGGCTGCTGTTGGCACACAAGCGTGCACATCTATGAAGAAGCAAGATAGGCTAGAGAGGTGGGGTGTCTTGGTGCTTATAGAGAGGGGGTCAGTGATGGTAGTTCCCGACCAGAGATGTGACGAGGATGCTGATGTAGCGAGGTGTCTGTGATGGTGAGTGCATTGTCTCCTCCTAGTGCACAGCAACGACCGGAGCGGGGCATGTAACACCCTCGAATCGGCCATATGCAAGTTTCAGCGATTCCCGCCGAACCCGCATAGAAACGATTCAAAGATGCCCACCAGTCACTTGCGTGTGGGTGGAAAACAAAGTAATACCATTACACAATAAAACATGATGGAACCCAGAGAACATATATATACAACAACGACTCACTGAGTCAAGAATACAGATATACAATGCAAAGATCCAAAACACCTTGAAAACAATATAACATCTGAGTACGGACAAGATGCAAATTAGGCTAAGATCCCTGAAGAATAACCAATGGTGTCCATAACCCTGCCTAGGCCAAGCCGGAAGAGTAACCTTGCTAACAACGTCGATCTCAAACCTGCTAAAACAAAAGGGGTGCCGACAAAGGGCAAAGGAAAAAGAGAGCGGTCAGTACTAAGGCCAATACATGGTGACTCTAGAATTCGGTGGCTCTCGCCTACATAGGTATGATGGACTAAAGCAGCAGCGAAGCATGCACTCAACCACCTATAGAGACTCGATACAACTGTCGGCTATCATAAAGGGATAAGAAAGACCTATTCGGATCCAACCTGATACTAACACCAAACATACCCATCCTTGAATTCCCCTTCGAGACCCAACAAAGAAGTCATACCGAGGAAACTCACACAATTGGCAATTTTATTCATTCCATTAAAGTTGTAGCACTTACTAGTCAGATATAGATAGCATGAGTCATCTTGTTATCATAAGTAGTGGGAAGTTTTAGTTAACCATTCTGTTATAGTTGCAATACTTACTAATCAGATACCATTAGCAGGAGATATCCCAAAACCAGCAGTTGTTGGCATTTTTATTTACTCATTCCGTTGTAGTGTAGATGATTACTAGTCATTCCAAAGTCAAATTTATAGCACTACTTTAGTTATAATTGTCTATGATCGAGATACTGTGCTCCAAGTCATCCATAACCGCAGACACGACTTCTAGAAATATTTACCCTGCAGGGTGCACAAATAGCAACAAACGCACGATCAACCTCTGTAAAACCAAATAAAACCCAAGGAGGCATCATGACAAAGCAATTACAAGATTCATAAAATATTTTAGGTGGCCATCCCACTCAGCTACCCGCAACGAAGTTGGCCGGCTTCGAGATGGACCCAGGGTTTGTGAGGACGGCTGTAAACGACTAGGAACCCGAAAGTGTGAATGGGCTTGTCGATACCGCGAAAACATGGCACGGTCCAAAACAGTACAGACGCTCCACACGCAATCGTAAATAAAGCAGTAAAGCATGGCATAAGTACATGATAGTAATAAAGCCCCACACTAGTTTGTGGCCCCAAGAAATAAGAAATGAATCAAGCTCTAGCTAAGGGGATTCATGGTACCACATGCAGATAGTGTGATAGTCAAGAAACATGTATCAAGTACTCGGGATCCTACGGGACACAAGTGGGTGGTTAAAACAAAATAACATCTATTGCCCACCGGTGCCTCAGCATTAGTTATAACTATTCCCAGCATTTTAATATCAAGTTGTATTTAAAATCATGATCATCTCCAACATAAAGAATATGGTAACCTTCCAATAACTGTGGTACTTGACGACACAAAGCAGCACCTGAGAAAGCGACTACTGCATGCAAGGCCGACTATCTACCAAACAACAGGTAATAGGAGGTGTCCAAGGCAATATAAAGGCTGCAAGGGATATCACGGGTATGAAAAGACTAAAGCATCACAACACAGGTAGCAATAGATCAATAGGAGGAAATAAAGATTATAAATTAAAAATAGGTAGAAAGGGGGAGATTGCTCGTCTGCGAAACATAGCCGAAGATACATCGGAGAACGGGTCGCAGCTCGCATCAACTCAACAACCTAATCCGTGAAGAAACAAAGCACTAGAAGAAACACCAGATGCACAATTTAATACTACGGCAGAAGATCGGGCATGATGCATGACATGGCAAAGATGCGGTGCAATTAGCAAATATTAAGCGGAACCGGGGTCCCGGCAATTAAATAGAAGGTTCAAGTTGTTTAGATACCCCGCAATTTAAATGTTGACTTAACAAGGCAAAACATGGCATCGGTTCGCTACACAAATTTAAATAGAGACAATATAAGAGAAAAGCCCGCATATGGTCTTCATATTTAATTTAGGTGAATCGACCAAGTACCCCAAACTACCAAACATGTATGCAATCGTGAACAATTTAATGTGCAATCAGTTTGTATTTTATTTATAAAAATAGGGGCTCAGAAAGGGGTCACACATTAGGGGGTTCGGCGATCCTAGGCTCCGGGGGTTCGTCGCGGTTCGGTCTTCGGGTTCTCGGAATCCGTGGATAGGGGGTCTTCGATCTCCATGTGGGCGTTCTTGGCGCCTGGGGTCTCGGTCATCGGATCCATGTCGTCAAACTCGTGGTTCCGGCTTGGTCAATGATGACCATCTTGGATCGGCACCGGTGACTCATTGGGTTCGGTATGGCCTTCTTGTGATACCCTGTTCATCCTTCCGAGGTACCAGGTCGACGAGAAGATCTTGTCGTATCTTCACCTCACGAGTACATAGCGCTTCGATGTAGATCTTGTCGCTGGCAACGATGATGTAGAGGAGACGGT
Organism: Avena sativa; assembly: GCA_916181665.1. Classification (NCBI taxonomy): domain Eukaryota; kingdom Viridiplantae; phylum Streptophyta; class Magnoliopsida; order Poales; family Poaceae; genus Avena; species Avena sativa. The sequence goes on from OV702289.1 coordinate 450,149,281, forward strand.
CACGGAAATTCTGGGCATCACGGGGGCGTCTTATGCACGCTAACAGGAACCACTCGCAGAGTCAGGTACAACCGGAAGCATCAAGCTGGCTCCTGCAACCTGAAGGAAAACAAAACAGGGCTCATTCCCAGGGTCAAACAAGACGAGGACGACGCACGCAGTTCGGCGCTAGGAAGCGCTGCAGAAGGTGGAGACTGCTGTCGGCCTTGGCAACAGGGGGCGTCAGAGATCCCTGGTGAGGTGCTACAAAATGCGACGGCCGGGTCGATGGAGAGGGCACGACGGCAGCGGCGCCCGGGTTGAAGCAGAGGCGGCGGCGCACGGTGAAGGAGGCGAGCGGGGAGACCTGTGGCGTGGGGCGGCTTGATCTTGCCCACGGTGACGCTGGCGGCGACGGGATCCGGAGCTTGCAGGGGAGGGGCTTGACGTGGGGCTCAACGTAGAGGGCTGCGGGCGATGCGGAGAGACGGCCAACAGCGAGGTGGTTAGTGTCACACGAGGCGGAGCCTAGTTTGAACGTCGAGTAGGGGCGGCAGACGCGTCCTCCGCGCAGGCGAGGAGCAGGGGCATGCGAGGAGGCGGAGATGAGCGAGCCGAGCTCCTGCCAGTGCTCGGGAACAAGGAGGCGCACGACGGCTGGGTTGGTGACAACGGGGCGATGCAGGGGGAGGGGAAGAGCGATGGGTAGGTGGGGACAGACCGGCTCATGCGAGAGGGTGTTGGGCTGGGGGAGGGATGGATGCGGGGGCGGTTTGTGGGGGATGGACCCGCATGCGTGCCGCATCGCATGTGCGTGCTTGTGCGTGGCTGTTGTGTGGTGTGCGGATGGCGGCAGGAAGGTCTGGGTAGTGCTAGGGTTTGGGTAGGCGGTAGATTAGCGTTTAGTTTAGGTGGGCCGGATGGTAGGTAGTCTGGCCCGGTTAGTTCTCTGGACTGATCGGCTGGACTGTCTCCTGGTCAAAATAGTTTTATTTATATTTTTGTTTTGTTTTATTAAGACCTTTTGTAACTTATTTTAGGCAAAACAAAAAAATCTAGAAGAAACAGGAGTTTTACATTTGAAATAGAGAGGGGGTATTTAGAAAACAGAGATAGGCTTTTGGAAATAGTTTTAGGCAAACAGATGCATGATGATGATGATGATGCTCAAATGCAATATGGCATGATGACATGAGCATGCTATCATCATGATGCACAAGGGAAAAACACAGCGATTTTCTAGTAGTGGTTTTACCGGGGTGGTACAATTTGACACCACTAGCAATGTGGTACGGGGAAGAAGGCTGGCGATCTGAACCTTCGCGCTTCGAGTAGGTCCTCGCGACAGCACTAACAATGATTCTTTCTCCGTCTTGAAATCGGCGACACCACCAACAAGGGGTCGTTGCTCACGTTCGTTCAGGGAACACTCCGGATAAACAAAGGACGAAGGTAAAGGTACCACAAAGTAAGGCCACATTTTAACTTCCGTGGAAGGATTAAAATTGCATTGATGCACCAATTAAATGTGCAGAGCGAATGATAAGAGTAGTGATATGGTCGCGACTCCATCCCGCACTGAAAGCATTAATCTGTACATGAATAGAAGAATTATGCAACCACTCTCGAAATTTAGACTGAAGATCTTGACAAGCGAAGTTCAGAAAACAAAGGAGTAATGTAGGTCCTTCATCAGATCTGACGTAGACGATGCTGATGTCATCACGTTAGAAAACATAGGAAGATACAAATAAAAGATTTAGTGAACTTTTTTGTCCACTGAAAGATACACTGAGGAAACTTCCTCAGATAGCATGAAGACCGGATGTAGTAACACCATTACAAGAGGAAGGAAGCGAAACCCTGGAGATAAAATGGAAACCCAACCACGAGAATTCCTGGGTTCGAAGAAAAAGATAAGAGAGCAGATTTAAAACAGGAAAAGGTAAGGGGAAAACAGCACCGAGGTAAGGAGTAAAAGCAGATCTAATCAGATCTATCCAATCAATTTTGCAAAATAGTTTTGACACTCTACATTGGCTATTAGCTATGTTATCCTACAAGCTGGACCAGTGGGGGTATTGCAACTGCTGAGCTCTGATACCACTTCATAACACCTTCGAATCGGCCCTATGCAAGTTTTAGCGATACCCACCAAAACCCGCATAGAAACGATTCAAAGATGCCCACCAGGAACTTGCGTGCAGGTGGTAAACAAAGTAATATCATTACACAATAGTTCACGATGGGCATAGAACATATATATACAACAACGACTCAACAAGTCAAGAATACATATATACAATACAAATATCCAAACCACCTTGAAAATAATACAACATCCGAGTACACATAAGATGAAAATGGGCTAAGAGCCCTGAAGAATAACCAATGGCGTCCATAACCCTGCCTAGGCCAAGCCGGAAGGGTAACCCTGCTAACGACATTGAACTTATACCTGTGAAACAAAAGGGGTGCCGACAAAGGGTAGATGAAAAAGGGAGCGGTTAGTACTGAGGCCAGTACACGGCGAGTCTAGAATTTGGCGGATCTCTCCTACACAGGTATGGTGGACTGAAGCTGCAGCGCAGCATGCACTAAACAACCTATAGAGAATCGATACACTGTCGAGTAGCAGAGAGGGATAAGGAAAACCTATTCAGGAACCAACCTGATATTAACACAAAACATACCCATCCTGATATTGCCCCGTCGAGACCAAACGAGGAAGTCACCCGAGGAACTCACACAGTTGGTAGTTTTATTAATCATTCCATTATAGTTGCAGCACTTACTAGTCAAATACAATTAGCCAGAGATAGCATGGGTCATCCTGATATCATAAGCAGTGGGCAGTTTTAGTTAACCATTCCATTGTAGTTGCAATACTTACTAGTCAAATACAATTATCCAAAGATATCCCAAATCGAGCAGTTATTGGCACTTTTATTTACTTATTCCTGAAGAGAATATGCCCGAGAGGCAATAATAAAGTGGTTATTATCTTATTCCATGTTTATGATAATTGTTTATTTTACATGCTAGAATTGTATTGATCGGAAACATCAATACATGTGTGTTTAATAAACAAAAAGGGTTCCTAGTTAAGCCTCTCTTATAGACTAGCTTGTTGATTAACAAGATGATCAAGGTTTCCTGATCATAGACATTGGATGTTGTTAATAACAAGGTCACACCATTGGTGGAATGATGTGATGAACATTCATCCGAAGTATAGAATTACGATCAAGTCATTATGTTTATATTGCTATAACATCATACGAAGTAATCTTAGTCCTTAGACCATGAGATCATGTTAATTGCTAACACCGGAAGAGTATCTTGATAACATCAAACGTCACACCGTAATAGGGTGACTATAAAGGTGGGTTCAGTGCTACGAAGGTGTTATGTTGAGGCTCATGGATCAAGAGTGGGATTTGTCCATCCCGATGATGGATAGATATACTCTGGGCCCTCTTGGTGATATCGCATTGAAATAGCTTGCAAGCAAGTGATGTGATCACTAGAATGTTATATCACGGGAACAAGAAAAGAGTGCATGTCGGTAACGAGATAAAACTAGGTATGGAGATACCGATGATCGAATCTCGGACATGTAATATATCGCGAGACAAAGGGATTTAGTTACTAGCGTTAAAGGTTCTCACGATCACAGAAGTCATCGTTGAATGTGTAGGAGTCGGTATGGATCTCCAGGTCCCGCTTCTGATTATTGATCTCAGAGGGGTCTCGATCATGTCTGCATTATTCGCGAACCATAGGGTGACACACTTAAGGGATACCGACACCATTTGGAGCAAATATGTTTCAGATAAAGATTTAAGAAAGCGCTGGAATTATTTCAATAGACACCGAAGCTGTTTCGGGTGAAATTGCTGAAATTGGTTCTGCATGTAATATTGAAATGTTGCAGAGGGTTTTATGTGAATGTTTGTTAATTAAAGTAATTAACAAAATTCTGAATAAAAATAATAAAAGAGTTTTATTAAATGAGAGAGCATTAAATTTGGAGAAATTTAATGCATTTAAAGTGGAGACTTTAAAAGAGAATGTGAAGGGGCATTTTAATGTGGAGGGGTTACCACCACATGAATGGAGGAGGTGAAAGGTCACCTCCCCCATGCGCCGGCCATGAAGGAGGGGTACCCTCCCCTCCTCCTATAAAAGGCCCCCCTCTCCTCACTTCTCACACACACCTCCTTGTGAAGGATCTCTCTCCCCCTCTAGTATTATTTCCCCATGGTCTCGGATTAGCGAGATACATGTTCCCGGTGGCTTTATCTGGAAAGGAGTTGTTGCTTCCGCTGCTTTGCTGGAGCGAGGGACGGAGGTTGTCGGGGTACCGGACGTGTGTGCGATCACGGATGCACCGCTACTTTGCGGTGCTGGACTTAGTGGTGCTGGAGCTGGATCTGATGGACATGCTGGAGCCAGACCTGCTGGACTTCATCACGATCTTGAGATCGGCAAGTGTACGACTACATCAACCACGAGTTCCTACTCATTAACAAAGCTCGTTGTCTTCGAGGGTAAGTTCTCCATGGATGTATGTCCACCCGTTGCTCTGTACCTAGTAGATAGATCTTGGCGTGTAGTTCACACCGTAGGAAATTTTTTGTTTTCTATGCTGTGGACCAACAGTGGTATCAGAGCCAGGTCTATGCGTAGGTGCTTAGCACGGGTAGTACACATATGTTGATATGTGGGCGATGATGATCATGTTATTGCATCTTCTATGTATTTTGGATATTGGTGGCATAGTGGGATGAAGCAGCCCGGACCAACCTTACATGTCATCGTACATGAGACCGGTTCCACGACTGACATGCAACTTGTTTTGCATAAGTGGCTGGCGGGTGTCTGTCTCTCCTACTATAGTCAATATCTGATTTACAATGAGTTGCTAATAACTTAGTTATCCTCGTTGTGGTTCATGTTCGTAGGTAAGAACGGTTCTATCTCCGAAAGCCCTAAGCCACGTAAAACTTGCAATTGATAAATTAAAGGCGTCTAGTTTAGATCGTTGCTGGGCTAGTGTCTTGATATGGTATTGTTGTAAGTAGATGTATGATAGATACTCTTATAACACACTTAACGTGTAAGTTCCATAGACCTTGGCCTTACACACAAAGGAATGATAGAGATCATACCACGATGCAAGTGATAGAGATCAAATGCATGGACCATATCATCTCACTTTACACATTAGATGTTTGCATCTTATACTGCTAGTTTGGCGCTTTCTGTAGCATTGTAAGATGATCCCTCTTTTAGATATCAAGATAAAAATGTGTTCTTCCTTAAGTATGCACCGTTCTATGGATCGTGTTTCGATACATCACGCGATGATCGGGTGTTCTCAACTCTACGCTTTCATGCAACGGGTGTAAGACAGTTTTACACACGCGAATACTAAGGTTCTTACTTGGCGAGCCTAGCATGTACAGACATGGCCTCGGAACACGGACCGAAAGGTTAAGCATGAGTCATATAGTTGATGTGATGACCATATTGATGCTCGCCTTTGAAGCTACACCGACTCACGTGATGATCGGACTTGGTGTAGTGGATTTGGTTCATGTAATCACCAAAAAGGCACGAGGGATGTCGTTTTTGAGTGGGAGTTCATTTCTAATTTGGATTAGTCGAACTCAATTTGTCATAAACTAAATCGAAGTGAATTTGCATAATTTGTTGTAGTTATTGGCATTCGTTTTCTACCTTATGCTTAGTTTTTATTTGAGATAATAGAACTATAGAATTCTGGATATTTACTTTACGAACTGGTATCGTATTGTTTTGAATGTCAATATAAAGTTTATAAGTCCTATTGCAAACTTTCAGCAAACTCTATTTACTCCATGAAGTTTAATAAGTAGTATTAAATCAAGAGTAAGAATTCCAATGTTAGTATCTAAAGTATCATATTTGCCTCCATGATTATTGATATTCAAAAAGTTGTTTTAATATCAAGATTATATTGGAGTTGGAAATTGTTTCAGAAACCATCATGTGTGAAAGATATTGTGATATCTGAAACAATGTTTTTGGTTGCATTATGATAGAGTATAATTTAGCAAAATACATGTTCTCATATTATATGAGAATTTGTGAAGGATGGAGATGCTAGGCATCCGAATCTACCAAAAAGGTTTTGGGAACTGATATTATACTCGCGATTCTTCCTTATAGGCTATAGTAGCTTGATCATGAAAGTTGTCATGATAAGGATGAATAGAAGATGTAAGTAAAATGTTTACTACACTAATAGATTACTAAAGAATGGATTTTGAAAGAACACCAAACATTTGATGATGGTGATCCACTTCAAAGTGCAAGTCCAAAGGTATTAGTATTTGACTATATACGCTTTGTACCATGTGTCATGTTGATGACACCACTATTGATGTTGATAGATTCTTTTAAAAGAAAAGGAATTGCTGAAAGAGAATCTATAAAATATTTGGCAGAAAATAAAAGACTGGAGATGTCCAACTTAGGTATATAGAAGATATACATGTTATGGCTATATTCCTTGCTTGTTAAACAATGTGGTTCTTAGGTATTGGATACCGGTATTGGATACCGAATTGGTTGGTATGAAGTGTCATAAAGGACAACGCAATTCATGAACTACAATGGCCTAAGTAACCAGCAAGAGAATGAGTGATGATGTTCATCGAAAACAAATAAAGTGTTATTGTGTTTTTCGTTGTCATCAAACCAAACCTTCAAGATTTGTTTAAATAATTGTTATTTTGTTCTGGTATTATGAGAACAATGGCTGTTCAAATAATTACCGTATTCCATAAAGGATGGATGAACTTTTACAAGTCTAGTTGGAGAAATCACATCCATAAACACTATTGCTAAAATGTCGCAAGACAAATGATTGAAAGATCACTTATGAAGTGACATCGCTGTTTGAATTATATTTAAAAGAAAACATGAAGAAACTCCATGTTGATGGAATTTTGGAGTCCTTGATTTTGATCAATTGACACATGTGAGACTTTCCTCGAGATAATTGAAACTCCGTTCATAGGCCAAAGAGGAACGGGTGACTAGCTTATTGGAAATTATGCATGCTGATGTGCATAAGTCCATTATGTGTAGCCATATGCGATGGATCTTTTTGCTTCATATGCTTTCTTCAAGAATTTGAGTGAATATATCTATATATTTACTTAATAAGGAAGAAGTATGAAACATTTGAAAATTGTTCAAAGACTTTCAAGATGAAGTGGAAAATCATTGTAACAAGAAAATTAAGAGTTTATGATTCGATCATAAAGGAAGATATTTGAGTTACATATTTAGCAAAAACACCTAAGACTTGAGGAATTGTTCCATGATTTGTGTTTCCCGATAAACCATAGGAGTATGGCATATTTGAGAGATAAAATCAAACCATGTTTGACATGGTAAGATCAAGGGTGTCATTTATAAAACTGCCATTATGTTTTAAGGATTGAAGCTTTAGAGACTACCGCTTTTACACTGAAAAGAGCACCATCGTGATCCATTGAAATGACACCATATGAATTATGGTTTGGGATAAAACCCGAATTGTCTTTTCTTAAATTTTGGTATGTTATGCATAAGTAAAATGTTTACAACCAAAGTCGGATAAGCACGTCTTTTTAGGTTATCCCAAAGAATTTGTTGGGAATTTCTCCATAACACCAAGGACAAAAGAGTTTGTTACTTGGAACGTCAAGTTTCTTGAGAAGGATTTTTTCGTGAAAAGTTAAGTGGGAGGACAATAGAACTTTGATAAGGTTGTTGAACCTCAGCTATATGTGCTAAGTAGCGCAGCACCAGAAAGTGTCCCGGTGGCAGCCACAATGCTCATGGCTCTCGTGATTACAAAAGGTGTGATCTCGGAGATTAGAGTTCCTATAGAACCGTGTGGGTCGGTAAGAATCAAATAGTAAGATTTGATAACCAAGTCGTTATTGTTTTGACAATGATGAACCGACTACATGCAAAGAAGCGATGATGGGCGCTGACTCCATTAAATGACTAGAAGTCATAGAATCCGTGATAGTATCCATACACGAGAAATCAAGTTTCTGAACTTGGAAGACCCTCCGGAAAGGCGTGAAGCCTATCGGTCGTGTTTGGATCTATAAAGAAATAGACATGGATGTTTGACATCTATGAAATAGTCGACATGTCGGAAAGAAGTTTACGGCAATGTTCAATGAGTTGACTATGACAAGATATGATCTTTCATAGCGATATATAGTCTTGACGGATTAATGTAGCAACCACTACATATAATTTTGTATATGGTAGTTGAATAAACAAAAAAAGATTCTTCTAATAGAACGGTAACCTAGGACATGTACATGACATGGTCCGAAGGGTTTTGTTAATTCAAAGGGTGCTAAAAGGGCATGTAAACTTCAATAGTTGAAGTAAGCATAGCGGAGTTGGAATCTTCACCATGATGAAACTGTTAAAACAGTTTAAATTCATCGGAGATGATGAAGATGCTTGCATTTGCAAGAAATTAAGTGGGAGCGCTGAGACATATTTCTAATACATTATGTAGAGGACATATTGTTGATTGGAAATGATGTATCTTGAATTGACACAAGTTAAGGATTTCATTAAAATAAGATTTTGATGAAAGCCTTGGGCAAACCCAGAATATTAGGCATCAATATCTATATGGATAGATTACGGCGCTAATATGGTTGTGCCAGACATACATATATAAGATATTGAAAGGGTTCAATATGGAAACAACAAGAAAGGTTCTTGCTGCATGGAAATGATTGTATCAAGATTCAAGTGTTTCAACACTTGGTGAGTAAAATCACATGAAATTTTTGATCAATTATACCATGATATGTATATATCCAGAATGTCCTATGCTCTAAATGTTATGAGCATATACCAGAATGATTCATAAGATGATCATTGGACAATAGTAAAGATATTCTTATGATATTTGGAAGAACTAAGAATATATCATGTATAAGTGACAAATAGTTAAAGGTAGTTCATTGTAAAGTGTTACATTGATACTAGTTTTGTCACAAGATACAAATTAAATTTATCTCAATTTAGACTATGGGTGGCACAATATAATGGAAAGGATGTTCCATGATGGATTTGGATGAGTTCCAAAGTTGAGATATTGTGACGGATACTACAACAAATGGCTAAGTATATGATTGCTATAGTAGAAGCATAGGAGGGCATTTGTGTTAAGTAGTTTGTTATCAAACTAGGTGTGGTTCAAAGTGGGCTAATACTATGAAGATATATTGTGTGACAATAATATCAACATATTTTAACCTGAACGAACTAAAGGTCTCACCAGAGGACCAAATTTATACAATGCCATCTCATTTGAGAATGAGTGATGCGTAGAGACGCAAAGACATGCAAATACACACGGACCTGAAACTGTCAGATCCGGAGATTATGTTAACCACTAGCAATAGCGTATATGCAACACCAGAAAGCCATAGGTGTTCAATACGCAAAGTTTTTCAAACTAGATTATTGACTCTAGTGCATGTGGGAGACTGAAGGGAATATGCCCGAGAGGCAATAATAAAGTGGTTAATATTATCTTATTCCATGTTTATGATAATTGTTTATTTTACATGCTAGAATTGTATTGATCGGAAACATCAATACATGTGTGTTTAATAAACAAAAAGGGTTCCTAGTTATGCCTCTCTTATAGACTAGCTTGTTGATTAACAAGATGATTAAGGTTTCCTGATCATAGACATTGGATGTTGTTAATAACAAGGTCACACCATTGGTGGAATGATGTGATGAACATTCATCCGAAGTATAGCATTACGATCAAGTCATTATGTTTATATTGCTATAACATCATACGAAGTAATCTTAGTCCTTAGACCATGAGATCATGTTAATTGCTAACACCGGAAGAGTATCTTGATAACATCAAACGTCACACCGTAACAGGGTGACTATAAAGGTGGGTTCAGTGCTACGAAGGTGTTATGTTGAGGCTCATGGATCAAGAGTGGGATTTGTCCATCCCGATGACGGATAGATATACTCTGGGCCCTCTCGGTGATATCACATTGAAATAGCTTGCAAGCAAGTGATGTGATCACTAGAATGTTATATCACGGGAACAAGAAAAGAGTGCATGTCGGTAACGAGATCAAATTAGGTATGGAGATACTGATGATCGAATCTCGGACATGTAATATATTGCGAGACAAAGGGATTTAGTTACTAGCGTTAAAGGTTCTCACGATCACAGAAGTCATCGTTGAATGTGTAGGAGTCAGTATGGATCTCCAGGTCCTGCTTCTGATTATTGATCTCAGAGGGGTCTCGATCATGTCTGCATTATTTACGAACCGTAGGGTGACACACTTAAGGGATACCGACACCATTTGGAGCAAATATGTTTCAGATAAAGATTTAAGAAAGCGCTGGAATTATTTCAATAGACACCGAAGCTGTTTCGGGTGAAATTGCTGAAATTGGTTCTGCATGTAATATTGAAATGTTGCAGAGGGTTTTATGTGAATGTTTGTTAAATAAAGTAATTAACAAAATTCTGAATAAAAATAATAAAAGAGTTTTATTAAATGATAGAGCATTAAATTTGGAGAAATTTAATGCATTTAAAGTGGAGACTTTAAAAGAGAATGTGAAGGGGCATTTTAATGTGGAGGGGTTACCACCACATGAATGGAGGAGGTGAAGGGTCACCTCCCCCATGCGTCGGCCATGAAGGAGGGGTACCCTCCCCTCCTCGTATAAAAGGCCCCCCTCTCCTCACTTCTCACACACACCTCCTTGTGAAGGATCTCTCTCCCCCTCTAGTATTATTTCTCCATGGTCTCGGATTAGCGAGATACATGTTCCCGGTGGCTTTATCTGGAAAGGAGTTGCTGCTTCCGCTGCTTTGCTGGAGCGAGGGACGGAGGTTGTCGGGGTACCGGACGTGTGTGCGATCACGGATGCACCGCTACTTTGTGGTGCTGGACTTGGTGGTGCTGGAGCTGGATCTGATGGACGTGCTGGAGCCAGACCCGCTGGACTTCATCACGATCTTGAGATCGGCAAGTGTACGACTACATCAACCACGAGTTCCTACTCGTTAACAAAGCTCGTTGTCTTCGAGGGTAAGTTCTCCATGGATGTATGTCCACCCGTTGCTCTGTACCTAGTAGATAGATCTTGGCATGTAGTTCACACCGTAGGAAACTTTTTGTTTTCTATGCTGCGGACCCAACAATTCCGTTGTAGTAAAACTGATTACTAGACATGTCAAAGTAAAATTTATAGCACTACTTTAGTTATGGTTGTCTATGTTTGAGATACTATGCTCCAAGTCGTCCATAAACATGGACACGACTTTCAGAAAGATTTACCCTGCAGGGGTGCGCAAATAGCAACACACACACGATCAACCTCGGGAAGAACCAAATAAAAAGCAACGAGGCCTCCCGACAATGGATTCACATGATTCATTTCTTATTTCTTGGGGCCACAAGTAGTTTGGAGCTTTATTACTATCATGTACTTATGCCATGCTTTACTACTTTATTTACTATTCCGTGTGGACCGCCTGTACTGTTTTGGACCGCGACACGATTTCACGGTATCGACAAGCCCAGTCACACTTTTGGGTTCCTAGTGGTTTACAGCCGTTCTCGCAAACCCTGGGTCCATCTTGGAGCTGGCCAACTTCATTGCAGGTAGCTTAGTAGGGTGGCCTCTGAAATAATTTATGAATCCTGTGAATGAATTGTTGTGAGGCCTCGTTGCTTTTTATTTGGTTCTTCCCAAGGTTGATCGTGTGCGTGTGTTGCTATTTATGCACCCCTGCAGGGTAAATCTTTTTGAAAGCCATGTCCATGGTTATGGACGACTTGGAGCATATTATCTTGATCATAGACAACCATAACTAAAGTAGTGCTATAAATTTGACTTTGACATGTCTAGTAATCAGTTTCACTACAACGGAATGAGTAAATAAAAGTGCCAACAACTGCTAGATTTGGGATATCTCTGGCTAATTGTATCTGACTAGTAAGTATTGCAACTACAATGGAATGGTTAACTAAAACTGCCAACTGCTTATGATATCAGGATGACTCATGCTATCTATATCTGACTAGTAAGTGTTGCAACTATAATGGAATGATTAATAAAACTGCCAACTGTGTTAGTTCCTCGGGTGACTTCCTCGTTTGGTCTCGAGGGGGAAATATCAGGATGGGTATTTTTGGTCTTAATATCAGGTTGGTTCCCGAATAGGTCTTCCTTATCCCTCTCTACTAGCCGACAGTGTATCAAGTCTCTATAGGTTGTTTAGTGCATGTTGCGATGCCGCTTCAGCCCACCATACCCATGTAGGCAAGAGCCGCCGAATACTAGACTCGTCGTGTACTAGCCTCATTACTGACCGCTTGCTTTTTCCTCTACCCTTTATTGGCACCCCTTTTGTTTCACAGGTATAAGTTTGATGTTGTTAGCAGGGTTATGGACGCCCATGGTTATTCTTCAGGGCCCTTAGCCCATTTGCATCTTATCCATACTCGGATGTTGTATCGTTTTCAAGGTGGTTTGGATCTTTGTATTGTATATCTGTATTCTTGAATCGTTGAGTCATTGTTAAATATATATATGTTCTGTGGGTTCCATCGTGAACTATTGTGTAATGATATTACTTCGTTTTCCACACGCACGCAAGTGCCTAGTAGGCATCTTTGAATCGTTTCTATGTGGTTTTGGCGGGAATCGCTAAAACTTCCATAGGGCCGATTCAAGCATGTTACAGGGCGGCGTGGCCTTCTTGTCCTTGCAGGTGCACGACAGGCTAGAGATGGTGCCAGGGAGAGTCAGAGGCGATGGCACAATGGTGAACTGGCGGTTCTTGTTCTTGTGCGCGAGCGTGGAGAAAAGAAATAGAGGGGGTTCGAGATTTTTTGGAGGTGGGGATCTGGCGGCAGAAGGGAGGGAGGAAGTCTAGCTTTTTTGAGGCTTGCAAGGGGATTAAAGAGAGGAGGGTGGTTGGCACAATTGTGGTGGAGTGTGATGTCAGTGTCAGGAGTGATTCACGCTCTCCGCATGAGGAGTTAGGAGACGAACAAGACGTGTCAAGGGGTATTGGGCCGATGGAGGGAGAAGTGGTCATACCAAGGAGGAAGAGATGGACGCCGGGGTGGGCTACTACACTGCTGGGCTGCGACGGCTGGGCCCTGTACTGCTGGACCAGGTTTGACTCTCTCTCTTTATTCTTTTATGTTTTCATTTTTATTTGATTGTTTGTTTCAAATTCAAGCAAGCACTCAAATAAACCTTTTAGAAAATTTTGCAAGCTTTTGAATGAAGGGGTTTGACCATGTGAGAGATGATAGGAAATAAGAGAAAGAGGGAAAGGGGATTCCCACAAATAAATTCCATTTGGGAATTTTACAAGATGAAGGATATTTAAGGTTTAGGGAAAAAGCATTGTAAATATTGGATCAATAAAAAGATCCTACTTTGTAGAAAAATATAGATATACAAAAGAGAGATAGAGTAAGGTGATAGAAAGAATATCACAAGCGAGATACAAATAAATGCAAGGTTTGATATGATGCTTAAATGAAATGTGACATGAGCATGATATTATGATGATCCAATAAACTAAAAGTACAAGGAAATTCTAGTTGGGGGAATTTATAGGGTGCTACACATCACCACATGTATTGGAGTGTTTGTGGTCATGTGAATCTAGGTGGTTTGGAAAAGAATACATTCAATGAATCTAGACTCCATGTGTCAAACCATGGTCAAAAAGCCCAAAAGCCCTTGGAATGCAACTTTGACATGGAATGGTGCACTATTATGATAGAAGTTGCATCATCACATCCATTGGATTGTGTGTGGTAATGCGTGATGAGGTAGGAGAAGAACAAAATGTGTCAAGGGGTATTGGGTCGATGGAGGGTGAAGTGGCCGGCCCAAGGAGGAAGAGATGGACGCTGGGGTAGGCTCCTGCACTACTGGGCTATGGCGGGTCGACCCTATACTGCTAGACTAGGTTTGACTCTCTCTTTATTCTTTTATGATTTCATTTTTATTTGATTGTTTGTTTCAAATTCAAGCAAGCTCCCAAATTCAAGAAAGCTCCCAAATAAACCTTTTAGAAACTTTTGCAAGATTTTGAATGAAGGGGTTTTACCAGGTGAGAAATGAGAGGAAATAAGAGAAAGAGAGAAAGGGGATGCCCAAAAATAGATTCCATCTAGGCATTTTACAAGATGAAGGATATTTAGGGTTTAGGAAAAAATAAAAGCATTGTAAATATTCGATCAAGACAAGTATCCTACTTTGTAGAAAATAAAATATAGATATACAAAAGAGAAATAGAATAAGGTGATAGAAATAATAACATAAGCAAGGTACAAACAAACGAAAGGTTTGATATGATGCTCAAATGCAATGTGGCATGGTGACATGATAATGATATTATAATGATGCAATAAAGTAAAAGAAGGAGCAAATTCTAGTTGGGGGAATTTCCTGGGTGCTACACATCATCACATCTATTGTAGTGTTTGTGGTCATGTGGATCAAGGTAGTTTGGAAAAGAATACATGCAATGACTCTAGACTCCATGTGTCAAACCATGGTCAAATATCCCAAAAGCCCTTGGAATGCAACCACGACATGGAATGGTGCACCATTGTGACAGAAGATGCATCACCACATCCATTGGAGTGTGTGTGGGATTGTGGATCAAGGTGGTTTGGAAAATAACACATGCAATGACTCTAGAGACTCCATGTGTTAAACCATGGCCAAAATCCCAAAAACACATAGGAATGCAAGCGCCACATGTGATGGTGCACTAGTGTAACAGAAGTTGCATCACCACATCATTTGGAGTGTGCGATCATGTGGATCAAGGTGGTTTGGAAAATAACACATGCAGTGACTAGAGACTCCATGTGTCAAACCATGGTCAAAAATCCCAAAAAGCCCTTGGAATGCAACTATGACATGGAATGGTGTGCTAGTGTCACAAAATTTGCATCACCACATCCATTAGAGTGCATGTGTTCATGTGGATCAAGGTGGTTTGCAACAGAACATATTGATTGACTCTAGAGACTCCATGTGTCAATCCATGGTCAAAAAGCCCAAAAAGACATAGGAATGCAAGTGCCACATGGAATGGTGCAGCAGTGTGACAAAAGTTGCATCACCACATCCATTGGAGTGTGTGTGGTAATGTGGATGAAGGTTGTTTAGAAAATAAAACATGCAATGACTCTAGATACTCCATATGTCAAACCATTGTTAAAAGGTACAAAAACATATAAGAATGCAACTTCAACATGAAATGGTGCGGTAGTGTTACAAAAGTTGCATCACCACATCCATTGGAGTGTGTGTGTTCATGTGGATCAAGATGGTTTGGAAAAGAACACATGTATTGACTCTAGAGACTCCATGTGTCCAAGCATGGTAAAAAATCCCCTACCTTGGAATGCAAGTACGACATGGAATGGTGCACTAGTGTGAGAAAACTTGTATCACCACATCCATTGGAGTGTGTGTGGGAATGTCGATCAAGGTGGTTCGGAAAAGAACACATGCAATGGCTCTAGAGACTTCATGTGTCAAACCATGGTCAATGATCCCAAAAAGCCCTTGGAATGCAACTGCGGCATGGAATGATGCGCTAGTGTGAGAAAAGTTACATCACCACATCCATTAGAGTGTGTGTGGTCATGTCGATCAAGGTGGTTTAGAAAAGAATACATGCAATGACTCTAGAGACTCCATGTGTGAAACCATTGTCAATAATCCCAAAAAGCCCTTGGAATGCAACTATGACATGGAATGGTATGCTAGTGTGAGAAAAGTTGCATCACTACATCCATTAGAGTGTGTGTGGTCATTTAGATCAAGATGGTTTTGAAAAGAACACATGGATTGCCTCTAGAGACCCCATGTGTTAATCCATGGTCAAAAAGCAAATAAAGATATAGGAATGCAACTGTCACATGGAATGGTGCACCAGTTGTCATCAGATTGAAGACAAGTATACCATGAGGGGGTCCTCGAGGTGTGGGAAAAGGTGGGGTGTGAGACGTATAGTTCTACGGGACGGTGCACTCACAAGCTTACCTAGGTTCAAATCTGACTGCGGTGGACATATACTACTCCTTCTAGCAATCCAGTATATCGGCAGAGCTGAAAGTATAACATATTACAAGAGAGGTTTATCCTATGCGAGTTGTGGTTGTAGTGCGTTTCCCTAGAGGTTGATCCCTAGGACCGCTTATATAATCATTTGGTCCTAGGCTTACAGGAGAGTCCTATCTAACTACGATATAGAGTTAGTACTATGCACATCTTGAACTACAAGTATTTCCTACAGGCCTAAGTCGGTAAGTCTTCTAAGACTTCCCGTAGCCGGACGGGCCTCCATCTTTTCTCTTTGACTGGGCCGCCCGTGAAGCATAGCTCTAACCCGAAGTGGGCCGCCCTAGTCACCAATTCACAGTGGGTATACCCAGAAAGTATATCCCCAACAGTAGTCCCCGGAAGCCTCCAAGATCCAAAGTCAGATTCCATTGTCTAGCTTGATTCTTCTTTGGCTGTAGAATCTTGAAGGGTTCCTAAAACATTAAAACAAAAGGTAGGATCCGAGTCACAATTGAGGCGGACTTGTTGATAACTCATCATTGCTTTCCTGCCCGATTTCAAATTGAGCCAGAATTTTGGTCTATGACGTAACTTGACAACATTTCTAATCTTATCTTGTCACTGACAAATATTCTGTCAGTGTTACCGTTGGTGGGTCTGCATCACGCGGAACCGAGGCGCCGTTTCAATGTGAACACATAGATCGTGGCGGTGGAGGCTTCACGAGGAAGTTGACCCTCCCGTTTCGTGATGTGTGGCGTTAATTTTGTTCAATTAGTACTAATCTTGACACGGATGGGTTATACGAGGGGTAAAAAATCCTTATTACTTCCACCACTCCCTCATGTTCTTCTTATTCCCCAAAGGAAAACCATGTGCTCCTTGTCTCCCTCTTTTCCATGCCCCAGATACACCAGTGACGCCCATTTGTGGTCATCCCTACACGCGATGGCTGGCACATCGAGTTCTACGGGTGCGGCATCATCTGCGGCGGAGGAGAAGAAGTATCACGGGATTTGGGTTGCGTGTGTTCTAGGGAATGAGAATCTCAAAGTCATGGAGGAGTAAGGTCTTCTCCGTGCCGGCGCATGGCAAAGCAGCCTAGACGAAGCCCTCCCTGCGTCATGCGATAGTGAGCGTGTTCACTTTGCAACCCATCTGGATCACGGCCTCAGCTTCCCATCATCGGTATTCTTTTCCGAGGTAATCTCCTACTACGGCATCCAGCTTCATAATCTCCTCCCAAATTCTCTCTTAGAGCTTAGTGCCCATGTTTCTCTTTGTGATGGATTTCTTGGAATCAAATAGAGTCTTCTATTTTTGCTGAAACTACTTTAGTACTCGGAAAAATTGCATCACTGCTTATGTTCCATACAATACCTGAACTCTTAGCTTAGTCCTTAGGAGAGACCGAGTTTATCCCAAGGTCATAAATAATGATTCAGTGAAGAAGTGGCTAGCTACCTTCTTCTATCATAAGGATATGTCAGCTCCTGGCAAGCAAGAAAGCTTGCCAATTTTCATCGATGGTGCTGCAACCCACCAAGACTCCTGGGATGCAGAAATGCCGACTCTTACTAAAGACTTGATCTATGCCAAGAGGCGAATTGAGTTCTTGATGAAGAATAACTGACTGAAGGGTTCCAACTTTGTCCACTTCTGGCTATCATGTCGGATCAACCTCTTTAGTACCATGGGGATCGGCTGATGCATTCAGTCACCCTTAACAAGAAGGACAACTTGAAGGTTAGCCCCAACCCGATGAGTCCCAGATTTAGTTGTAGATCAAGGAACGGGTTAATCGGAAAGTTCCTAAGGTCTCCATGCCAATGTTCACAGCGGAGAATCAGCTGACCCTAGTAAGTTATTCGACTCTTACCTTGATGTACTTTATCCATCTTGTACATATTATTGTAATGCTGATATATTTCCGACTTTCAGATTGCTAACATCCCTGAGTTAGAGCTAGCTCCCCTCGAGGGTTATCCACCTAAAGATCCGATTCCTCTTTATGAGGAAGGGGAACTAGAAGAGTTATCGGAGGCGCTTACTCGGAAGCGTAAGAATCTGGTCGTTTCTACTAGCCCACAAACGCTTCCAGTTGTCAAAAAGTTAGCTTCACCTTAACATTACTTGTGTTACTATCATATTTCTGAGTCATAATATTCTTATCTTATTTATGGATCAGAGCTAAACCACTGGGAAAGAGCAAACGGAAATTCGCGAAGACTCTGTGCTAGCAGAAGTTGACTTTGGTTTCTCTTGCTGCCACTCCCCCTACTACTAAACCTAACCCATCATTAGTACGAGAGGATGTTCCATCTCCGTGCGCCGTGGATGTTGAGGCTCATCTTGAAGAGCGAGTGAAATTTTGTTCACAAACCGACACAACGTTGGTGGGTTGGGAATTGATAAGGGTGAGCCCTCTAAGGGTAACGATCCCTCAACTGAAACTTTTGCTGATAATCCCCTAAAGATTCCTAGTGCCTCTAATCTTGGCCTTACTAGGAAAAGTGCAAAAGAACTTCAGAAGCTTGCATTAAATTGCTTGGAATCTCGGAATATTTCTACCGAGGAAGAGGCTCAAGAAGCTGAAGATGAAAAGCTTGAAGATCTGGTGGGTCAAGTTCGTCTTCATGACGAGAAGCTAAAGGCTAGTGTAGTTCCGCCTCCATCAATTATACCTTTAACTTTGGCTGGGAAGGTTTTTGTTGAGATCAACAACAATATCAATGAGTTGCAACATGATCACTTTGTAAGTCATTTTCTGACTCTTTTATTGTATTTATATCATATCCTCTAGCCCCTAGGAATGAAGTTGGATAGAGATAGAATACGATTTTATGATTTTATAGGATGCCAAAGAATGAGCTAGTGTAGCCCCCAAGGCTCATGTTGAAAATTTAACTAAGTTATAGTTATAGCTCGAGTCTTAGTAGACTTCTGACTCTGGTTACCATTCTTACTTACAGAAAGTTAATGTTTACAACCAGGAATTGTTGAAGAACATATGTGATAAGCAGAGAGAGATCAAAGCTCTCCATCTTAAAAATTCTCAACTTAAGGTGGGGACATATGAGGCAGAAGGTAAGCGTTTTCGACCATCTATCCAAAGTTTGACTATTGTGCCAAATATTTATTCGACTTTGACTTTTTTGTTGTTCCAGGTTTGCTGACCTAGTCCTGCAAACTTGTAGAGGAGGCCGAAAATTTCAAGGTCCTGGAGGCAGAGAATGCTGGATTATGAGAGGAGCTCCAAACATTGAAGGCTGACCCCAAACATAGTGTTAGTAACATCCTTGAATCGAACAACATGGCCACTTAGGTGCGTGGCCGAACCATCGCCTACCAGGAGAAAGAAATCTCAGATCTAAAGGCAGAAATGGATATGCAGGATGATACCACTCAAGAACTTTAGGAAGAACTCCGGAGTTTGAGGGAGGAAAGGACCAAGCTAGATGAAACCATCTTTGGTGAGTTTTGTTGCCAAGCCATATACTTGTCTTTCTTCGATTATTTCCAGCTTTACTTTGTCAATTTTGCTAATATTGTCTTTTCACAGATCCCTCAATATTCTAAATTCATCCTCGTTTGAGTCCCACCTAGAAGGACACGTCATAGTCAGGGATCTGATCCATGATTTCCGCCAAACTCTTGAAGCGGTTGATGAAATCGTTGATCAATCTGACATGCACAAGCTATCTGCCTTTGAACTACATGACAGGGTGAAGGAATTTCTGAAGCTAGTTGAGGACTGGAAGATGTCATATTCCCGGACGGCTTCCTAAAACGCCCTTACCATGGTGATGAGTTACCATGGTAGCATGGAAATCTGGCAGGTCACAAATGGTATCTCAACCGTTGATGAAGACGACAACACTCAAGATATTGGAGCTATATGGGAGTCTTGTGCCGGATACGCCTGCCACATGGTTGAGATGACCAGCTACGATAAGCCATTCTTCTAGTCCGTTGTGGTACCGCCTAGCCCCTAGCCAAAGATGCTTCTGATGATGACGAGAAGACTATCTCTAATGCCATCGCCTCGGATAAAAATCAGGGCAACGTGGATGCTGGTACCAGTGATTTGGCAAATCCTCCACCTCCTCCACCTGTAGCATAGGATTGAAACAAACTATGCATTATTCTGAAGCAAGTGTTGCAATATTAAACTTATTTATCTGGTGGTGTTGTTTTTGTAAGAATTTATGGCTTTACACTAGCACTTGGTTATATTTTGTTGTGCTTGAACATTTCTTAGGCACTTTTTGTTCATACTTATCAGTTATCTATCTTTTTGCCTCATTCCTTTCATGAGATGGCAAACTTTTAGAACAGAAACTCTGCTGAGCAATGAAGCTCAATTGCTAAACCAGTTTAAACTCAGAAATAGAGCCGGCCTCCAGTACCAACAATTCACTACTCGGAAAATACCAGCGTCTAAGCAATCAGAGAAAAACCAAAGTACAAACAGAAAAGTTGACTTACACTCGAAGGTAGCATTTTTAGAGAATCAGAAATCTAAGCTGAACAAACATGAGTATACAGTACTTTCAAGTATTTCGGGATTTTTTGACTATGACATGATCATTCTGAAATAAGATGGTATTCAAAACTTCTCAGAAAAAGCATTGAGGGAACCAATACTTTATTTCACTTTGAACATGTACATTAATATGATTACAAAGAAAGAAAACTTAAGAATAAAAGGGACGTAGCTGAGCATTATTCCATGGATGGTCTAATTCATCCGGATCTATACTGCCTCTAGGTCTCTTTCTTTTCCTAGTACCAGGTCTTTATTTGTATGGTCTCATGTCTGTTAGATAGTATGACCCATTGTGCAGTACTTTGCTAACCATAAAGGGTCCTTCCTAGATTGGGGAAGTTTGTGCTTTCTTTGCTGCACTAGTTAGAGAACTAGACCGCCCTTTACAAAAGACCAATTTTTTACTCTCTGACTATGATATTTTCGTAACTTTTGTTGATAAGCTATGGATCTCTGTTCAGCAATGACATGAACTTCCTTGAGTGCATCGAGGTCATCTTGTCGAGTAACTTCAGCATCTTCTTCGGCATATGATGCGATTTAGGGAGAAAGATGGATAAGATCACTTGGAAGAACTGCCTCTATGTCGTGTACCAAGAAGAA
Source organism: Avena sativa (assembly GCA_916181665.1). Taxonomy (NCBI): domain Eukaryota; kingdom Viridiplantae; phylum Streptophyta; class Magnoliopsida; order Poales; family Poaceae; genus Avena; species Avena sativa. Next base: position 450,170,603 of record OV702289.1, read on the forward strand.
AGGTTTATATCCATTTGACCTATGAGGAGTAGTTCGTAAGATCCATATAATAGACGCCAATTCGTCAGCCCAAGCCCCCGTAACACGGTGAAGTGGTGCTTCAAGCCTAGGTCAGAGGCCTTATAGAATTAAATCATTTTCCCTTTCGACTTTCCCATCGGCTTGTGATTGTGCGATGCAATATCAAGTAGGATCCTTTGATCTTCACAAAACTCAGCAATTTCTCCCATTGAAAAGTTGCTCAAGTTTTCTGTAATGATATTGTGTGGATAACCAAATCGGATTATGACGTCATCGACGAATCTTTTGGCTGTAGCTCCATCACAACTTGTGACACGTTTAGGCTCAATCCATTTTGTAAATGTATCCACCATCACTAGTAGGTGAGTAAATCCACTTGGAGCCTATTTAAACAATCCTACCATATCAAGCCCCTAGAGGTGCAAAGGGCCATCTAATCGGAATTATTCATAGCTGATCAGCTAGAACATGGGATTTTTGGAATATTTTTGACAACCTTTGCACGTCTTGAGTATCCTCTCAGCACCCTCCTTAGCTGTAAGCCAGAAAAATCCATGTTTAAAAGCTTTTGCCACTAAGGATTTGGCTGCAGCGTGATGTCCGCATTTGCCTTCGTGGATTTCTATTAGGATTTTTACTTCTTGTTTTAGAGAAACACAGCGCTGAAAACCCCCAGATACACTCTTCTTTTATAGAGCTCACCACTGATTATCGTAAATGATATCGCTTGTCGGATGATCTGTCGGCTCAGTATTTCATCTTTGGGTAATTTTTTGTCTACCAAGGAATCAAGGTAGGGTTTCTTGTAGCTAGTAATAACAAGCAGAATTGCTACAAGCGGTGAATCGGATTTGGTTAGATACTCCTCATCAACTCTTGTGATAGAGGGAACTTTGAGGTGCTCTAGAAAAGCGCCATCCGGGACCTTTTTCCATGTAGAGCCTATTCTTGATAGTGAATCTGCTTCCTTCTTTCCTGTTTGGGGAATGTGTTAAACCTCAAACCCTTTGAATGATATTGCTAGTTTATCCATGACAGCTTGACACATTGCCATGTGATTTTTTCCCTATAGTGATCGGGCACTTCCTGATCAACTAAATCCGAGTCTCCATAGCATATGAATCGGCGAATGCCAATGTCTTTTGCAATTAAAATTTCATGTTATTGGTCACCCTGAAGTGAATCTGCTACACATAGAATATTTTGTCTCCTTGGAGTGATTTGAGCATCACGCAAGCCCCCGAGCGCTTTCGACCCGTCAAAATGTAAGGTCCCATATTCCGACCCTGGGGTGTTAATATTTTTTGCCGTCTTTGTCCAATTAGCGATGAAGTAGGCAAGGGTCTGGGATTTGATTGTTTTCCACCGTTTATAATCAATGTAAAAACTTCTAGCTCAATTCCCCACTTAGCAACATGTCCCGTGGCATCGTTGTTTTTTATTATATATCTCATGGGAGTTGTGCTCACCACGATCATCTTCTGCTCGTGAAAATAGTGTCGTAGCTTTCTGGCTGCAAAAAACACACCATAGACTAACTTTTGTAATGAGGATACCGTTGTTTCGATTCTGTCAGAACCTCGCTGAGGTAGTAAGTTGGACGTTGTACCAATTTTCGATGTTTTTTCTCCTTTTGTTCCACCACCATGGCGACACTAACGACTCTGTTTTTTGCAGCAATGTAGAGTAACATAGGTTCTTGAGGTTACGAAGCTACAAGAATAGGGGCGAAAGAGCCTTAGTTTTGTTATTCCAGACGAATTTATTGGTTTTCTTCAAGAGCTTGTATAATGGTGCGGCTCTCTCGCCGAGCCGGCTGGCGAATCGACTAACTGATGCGAGGCAACTAGTGAGCCATTGTATGTCCTTTAGGCGAGTTGGCCTGGTAATGTTGAGTATAGCCTTTATTTTGTCACGGTTCACCTCTATTGCTCTTTGAGACACGATGAAACCTAACAATTTTCTGGCTTGAATCCAAAGAAACAGTTTTTCGGGTTTAGCATTATGTTGTATTTTCATAGATTCGTGAACGTTTCCTCCAAGTCAGGCATTAGAGTTTCCTTCTTTTTGGACACCACGGCTATGTCGTCCACATATGCATGCACATTGCATCCAATTTGATCGTGGAGGCAAAGCTGCACAGTGCGCTGATAAGTAGCTCCTGCTATTTGTAGCCCAAAAGGTATCGTTACGTAGTCAAGGTTTCGAAGGGAGTGACGAACAAAGTCTAGTTTGTTAGACACCTTCATGCATATTTGGTGATAACCGGAATATGCGTCGATAAAGCATAGGAGTTCTGAGCCTTCTAATGAATTGATAACTTGGTGGATTATAGGTAGAGCAAACGGATCTTTGGAACAAACCTTGTTGAAGGCTGTATAATTGATACACATTCTTAAATTAGTATTTTCCTTTTTAGGGACCATTACAGGATTGGACGACAACTCAGGGTGGATGACTTCTTCAATAAATCCAACTAGTTCTAAGTGAGCTAACTCCTTAGCTATAGCTTTACGCTTCTCATCACTGAAACATCATAAGGACTATTTGATGGGTCTAGTGCCAGGATAAACATTGAGAGAGTGCTCGGCGAGTTCCCTAGGTACTCTGGTCATGTCAGAAGGTTGTAATGCAAAGATATGTTTATTAGCTTTGAGGAACTCGACGAGTGCGCTTTCCTATGCGCGATCTAAACCTATGCATATCTGCGTCACCTTGGAGGGGTCATCATCCTTTAGTGGTGTTCTCTTTGTCTCTTCTAATTCCTTGAACTCTTGATCAAAGCACCTCCTTCTTTGTAGCGGGCATCTTGGACATGTCAGTGTTCTTCTTGATCTCCTGGTACTCCTCGGCGTGTAGCATGGCTTCGGCGAAGGCGGCAGCTCCATCCTCGAGCTTTCTTCGGGTTTTCCTGGACTACGATAACACCTTTGGAACCCGGAAGTTTCATCATGTTGTAGATGTAGCAAGGGAGAGCCATAAATTGCCAGTAGACTAGGCGTCTGAATATAGCGTGGCACGCGCTCTTGAATGGCACCACTTGAAAAGATAGTTGTTCAGTCCGATAATTCTCCGGCGTTCCAAAAGTAACGTCAAGGGTGATTTTTCCCCGGGAGTTCGCTTTTATTCCAGGGACGATTCCATGGAAAATCATGTTGCTGTGATTCAACTGGGTTTCTGATATCCTCATGTGGTGCATTTTTTTAACGTAGAGGATGTTCATGCTGGTGCCACCGTCCATGAGGGTCTTTGAGAACTCATAGCCAACAACTAGAGCGTACTTACCTCGCCTATGAGGCTTAGGCAGACGGTCTCTTCGGTCAAAGGTGATCTTCATTTCTGACTAGTCTAGATATTGGGGGACAGCCGGAACAGTTGCGTGATGTCTACACATGCTTCTATTCTTGTAGACAATTGTAGAATAGCAGCAAGTTTCCCTTAAGTGGATTACCCAAGGTTTATCGAACTCAGGGAGGAAGTGGTCAAAGGTATCCCTCTCAAGCAACCCTGCAATCAAGATACAAGAAGTATCTTGTGTCCCCAACACACCCAATACACTTGTTAGGTGTATAGGTGCACTAGTTCGGCGAAGAGATAGTGAAATACAAGTGGTATGGATATAAGACAACGGTGCCAGAAAAGAGCTTGATGGGTAGGAAGAGACCAAAGGCAATCTGAAATAAAGATGGAAGCAAGCAAACATGTAACAGATCTAGTTGCAAACGGTGTTTCAATGCTTAGAAATAAGGCCTAGGGATCATACTTTCACTAGTGAACACTCTCATATAAATATCATCTCTTTATGATACTACTCTGAACTACTCTCCGATTGGATAACTCTAATACATGGTAGGGTTATAATAGCACACCTCAAAGTTCGTATTCCCCATCTAGATAACCCCACACTGTCACCTTGAGCGCTAGATGGTTCCAACAAACACCACAATTTCATAGAGACATACAACTCCAAATATAACTCATAACAAGTATTTATGTAATCTTAGCCAAAGTGCCACATGGTGTGCACACTATCAACTTCACACACGTGGGGATAAGCAGAGATTCATTAAAGCACTTGAGTAGCAGAATAGATCTATAGATTGCAAAGCTCATGATCTCAATAAGATCATGCATAGAGAGAGATGAACACATAGCTACTGGTAGAGCCCTTAGCCTTGAGAGAGAACTACTCCCTCCTCATCATGGGAATCAGCAACGGCGATGGAGATGGTGATGGAGTCGATGGAGATGGCTCTAGGGGCACTTCCCCGTCCCGGCAGGGTGCCGGAACAGAGACTTCTGTCCCCCGAATCTCCTCTTCGATGGCGGCGGTGCTGCAGAACTTTTTGTGGATTTCTCCTAGATTATTTATGGTTTTCTCATCGGGAGGCTTCTTATAGGCGAAGGGGCGATGTCAGAGGGTGGACTAGGGTCCCACACCACCTGGTGGCGCGGTTAGGGGGGCCTGCACCACCACATGGTGTGGCCAGCCTCTGGCCCCTCTCCGTCTCGTCTTCTGGCTCCATGAGTCTTCCGGTAAAATATCGACTTTGGCTTTTGTCTGGTCCAATTCCAAGAATATTCATTTTCTGGATTTTTTGGAACCAAAAACAGAAGAAAACAGGCAACTGGCACTGTGGCATCTTGTTAATAGGTTAGTTCCAGAAAATGTGTAAAAGTATGGAACAAGCTCGTGCTTTTCTAGAATAGTAGTTTGGAACAAGTGTGGACAAAACATAAGAAAGTAGATATAAAACAAGCATGGAACATCAAAAAGTATAGATACATTTGCAATGTATCATTGCGTTAAGCTCATGCATTACTGCTTTCTTGACCTTGGTAGACTAGGGCATAAGTGTCTTTCTTGGTTGGGTAAGTATTCTTACCATCCGACTTGGGATTTGCGGTATCCGCTTCCTCCATGTCGGAATCTTCCTTAGACTCCTTATCCTTGTCAAAAGAAAATTCCTTTCCTTCACTTGGCCCTATATCCAGTGGCTTCATCCTTCTTGATGTCATCGTTAAAACGGCACTCACATTTAGTGGGAAGAACCCTGTTACCATCCGGGTGATGTACACATGGTTTGCTGGAAATATCGTCCCAATAGTAGGTTTTAGGAGGCTGCTGGTCTCCTCTACCTTGGACCCGGGAAGTTCCGCGGCCTCATCCCCGGAAGCCTCCACACCATCCTTGGCCTCCAGACCAGAAAGTTGCGTTGATAGTTGCATTTTTTGGATTGGGTTTATCCTCCGAGGTGTTCTTGCACTAATGGTTTTGTTGCTGTTTTGGCTGTTTTGCCGACTAAGGCACAACTAGGGCATTCATCAATCCTTATGAATCATCGTTGGTGTCTGGATATTTTCTTGCCGTTTCTATCATCTTCCCCAAGTTGGTAACTTTGTCGGGCTTCAGCTGGTGACACAGTGATTTGATTGGTAGCCCTCGTGATATGGTCATTGACTCCTTCGCAGGAGTTTTTTGTGTCGATCCAGCATTCGAGGTTGTCCCAGCAGGTTTCTCTTGTTTTCTAGATGCAACGCTGCAAGTCCGCAAATGTGCAGGGCCTCCACTATATACCCTCGAAATTCCAAAAGAATGCACTTTTCATATCATACCAGTTGTGAATTGTGTTTTCTAGGAGTTCATTGAGCCATGATCGATCCGTCTTCCTTAGCATGAGTAGGAGATACCGGACTGCAACTAAGTTGTTTCCTCCTTTGGTGATGTAGCAAGCTTGGAAAAAATCCTGGAGCCAAGTATCTGTCCGAGCCACGCCATCATAGGGATGGATGTCACCGTCATAGGGATGGATGTGTCTTGAGATAGCGAACCCCTCTAGAAAGTTGGATTGTTAGACACATGGCCCGAAGCATATTGGACCCACATATATGTTATTCGACTCATAGCGCCTTGCCTCTGTGTTTGAGTTGATCCGGTTCTTGGTGTCACTAGGCAACAGGGAGTGCCATCTTGGATGTTCATTGTGGCTACGGGACCATGGAATCGGATATATGCTTCTACTATCACCTCCTCAGCCCTGGCGTCCTCCCTGTCTCTCGTGGGGGTCATTATGGTCACTTCTTTGCAGAGAGGGTGGTGCTGGTGGGTTATTTCTGGCTGAACTCTGGCCTCCATGCGGATCTTTGTTGCGCCGGCTCCGAGGCAGGTCCTCTTGCTGACGGCTGCCATTCCAACTTGATCTAGGATTGTTTTTGTCATTTCTTTGTATGTTGTTATCGCCATTTTGCCGAGGTTCAGCCGGACGGCTTGTGTTTATAGGAGGTGGCATCCGCTGCCGATCCTTCTCCCGAGATTGTTCTTCATCTTCTTCCTAGCTATTATTCCACTACCGCGAGGGAGGTTGCTGTGGAACCAATTCTGCTAGCATGTCCCTCGCTGTGGCTACGGCGACGTTGCTCCAATCACATGTGGTTCTGTGTTGCTACCCCGAAGAGCCGGTTCTCGAATAAATTTCATCCCGAGGGATGGAACGGTAACACCGATCTGGTTCCTAAAGGGGCCTTGATTCATGCTACCGGTCTGCGTCAGTGCGGAATTGGTCGGATTTTGAGACCAGCTTCCCGCTAAAAGACGTGGTGGCTTTCCATTTCTCTTGGCCCTTGTTGAGTAGTGTTACACTCAGTCGGACCTGTTCTAGAGTGGGATTATTTGCTAAGCTATCTCGGGCTGCGGTGGTGTTTTCTTCCGTCATGTTATACACCTGGTTTCCTTTACCGTCGAGCCAAGGTTATCCCATGAACACAATTGTTTTCTTTCCCTCAAAAATGGTTTTGTGGACATCTTGGTTTTTACCGGATGGTACGGGGTCGTTCTGGGCCTTCTGATGTTACAGGGAGTTGAACTTCTCTGTTGCAATCCACCTCTTCTCCTCGACGAGGTGAGTCGCCTCATCCAAGAGTCTCTAGCGATGTGCTTCGAGGGCCAGGGCCCTTTCCTCTAGCTCCCTCACTATAAGTTCCAAAGCAGTTGGGATCGGCATTGTTAATGCTTCTCCGTATATTTCATGGGCACCTAGGGTAACCACGTGTCCATCCACCGGAGATTTTTTTGCTTCCTGGGGGATCAGAGCCCCATTCGAATCCTCCATCTGGAGCTCCTCATCGACTTTTTGTTTAGACAGAAGATTCTTCGCCGGAGTCTTCTTTTTCTTCTTCTTCTTTACCTTGTTGGCCCTCTGGGTACTGGTGGCCAAGACAGCTTTTGGTCCATTTCCTAGAGATAAGCTTCTGTCAGTACTTTTGGACATTTGGAAGTCGAAATTTTCTCCAAGATCCATATCATCCTGCAAGTCAAGAAAGTTTTCATTGTATCTTTCGTCCATACTATTGTAGGGACTTGGATCTGACCCGTCTCCCTCTTGCGTAGCCCTGGAGCTGAGTTCTGCTCTGAATTCGTCCTTGTATGCCTGGAGTTTTGCCGATGTCATAGATTCCTCTAGGGAAGCCAGTGTGACGGTGTTTGTTCTGATTGTGTCCAAAACCGAGTGGTTGTCATCTCCAGCATCGGCCGAGCCGTATCTAGTGTCAACGTATCTGATGAAGTGAGATCTATGCGCTCTGAGGTGGGCTTAGGCCTTCTTATTTTTCTTCCTTGAAACTTTTGATGGTTTTGAGAAAAAGATCCATATTGGCTCGCCTCGCAGTACCATTCGCCTCACTATGTGCGTGAGAAGCGATTTTCCTGCTCCAGCATCAGCAGAGCCGGATCTGGAGTTATTGGAGCTTTGATCTTCCTGAGATTCGACCTCCTGTGGGAGATCTTCTTTAGATCCAATCTTCTATTTCTCCACAGTCTCCGCTTCAGATGTGAGTTGGGTGGGATTAGGGTTTTCTGAGATCCAGAATTCTGCCACCTTCATGGACAATGTAGATCTAGAAGTTTCATCCTCCTCTATCATCACCACTGGGGTGGGTTGGGCGGGTTCAGCGAAACCGAGGTAAACATCAATTTCGCCAAAAGACAAGATGTTGTAGCTACTCCCGACCTCTCTAGCCGGAATCTAGGTCTCGTCGAGAAGGACGAGAGGGGCGTTGCTGGCATAGAGGACACGATCGACAGCGATTGTTTTGTCAATTCCGATATACGCAGATTCCGCCCGGAACAAATATCCGAAGGTCACCTTCCCCATGGTGGGTGCTATGTTGCAAACGTATCCATAATTTTTGATGTTCCATGCTTGGTTTTATCTACTTTCTTATGTTTTGTCCAAACTTTGGAGTACTTTTTATACACTTTCTTGGACTAACCTATTAACAAGATGCCACGGTGCCAGTTGCCTGTTTTCTACAGTTTTTGGTTCCAAGAAAGTCAGAAAATGAATATTCTCGGAATTGGACGGGACAAAAGCCAAAGTCAGTTTTTCACCGAGGGGGACATGGAGCCAGAATACGAGATGGAGAGGGGCCAAGGGCCGGCCACAGCACCTGGCCGCGCGACCAGGCCTAGCCCGCGCCAGGGGGTGGTCTGGCCGCCTAGGGAACCCCCTCAGCCTCCCCTTTCGCTTACAAGATGCCTCCGATATAGAAACCCTAAGGACCCGATCAAAAATCCACAAAATAGTCTATAGCCGTCGTCATCTCCATCCCTAGACTGGGAGGGATCTGAAGCTCTTCCCGGCACCCTGCCGGAGGGGAGAATTCACCCTGGAGGCCTTCTTCATCACCATGCAAGCCTCCAGTGTGATGCGTGAGTAGTTCATCCCTGGACTACATGTCCATGTAGTAGCTAGATGGCTGGTTCTTCTCCTTTGTGCTATCATGTTTAGATCTTATGAGCTCCGTTCATGATCAAGATCATCTATTTGTAATCCTATATGTTGTGTTTGCGAGGATCCGATGGATATTGATATGCTATTTCATATTGATTATTGATTCTTTCATGTCTTTGTTATTTGTGATCTTACATGCTTTCCGTTGTTAGTAGCTATCTTGGCGAAGTAGATGCTAGCAACTCCAAGAGTTAGTATTTATGCTCGATAGTGGGTGCATGCCTCTAGTAATCTGGGGAAGTGACAGAAATCTCTAAGGTACTAGATGTGCTGTTACTAGGGAGAAAACAACAATCCTTTGTTCATAGAACAGTCGTATTGTTTACTTTACACACAATGCATAATTCAATTATCTGTTGCTTGCAACTTAATACTGGAGGGGTTCGGATGATAACCTTAAGGTGGATTATTAGTCATAGATGCAGTTGGATTACGGTCTATGTATAATGTTGTAATGCCCAATCAAATCTCAAAGGAGTGAAGATGATTAGTATATGCACGATTGCTTTATTGATGTTTGTCAATTGCCCCACTGTAATTTGTTCACCCAACATGTCATATATCTTAAGGAGAGCCACCACTAGTGAACTATGGACCCCGGTCCTTTCTTTTACCATCAATCTACAACTGTTTATTGTTTTCTGTTTACTTTCTGCAAACTATTACTTTCTTCCACACAATACGTTTAATCCTTTGTTTTCAGCAAAACCGATGAGATTGACTACCTCACTGTAAATTGGGGGCAAAGTTCTGTGGTTGTGTTGTGCAGGTTTCCACGTTGCTGCTAGCACCGGTAGTGCGCCCTGCCAAAGGCTAGCTAGCAACACCTTGGAGGTGTTTCCTTGCTCCTACTGGATTGATATCCTTGGTTTCATAACTGAGGGAAACTTACTGTTGTGCTCATCATACCTTCCTCTTTGGGTTCCCCAGCGAGCTCATTATTACACGAGTCAGCAAGTACTTTTCTGGCGCCTTTGCCGGGGAGTTAGGGACATCTTCACAAGGGGAGTCCCTCATAACCAATCTCTTTACTTTGTTGTTTTTATTTTGCTTAGTTTATGTTTGCTTTGTTTGCTTGTTTCTTTATCGAAAACAAAAAAAATAGTTTTACTAGTTTGCTTTCTTTATTAAAAACACGGAAAAGTGACTACTCTTGAAAACACTAAGTTGTGTGACTTCACTAGCACCAACAACAATGATTTCATGTGCACACCTATTGCTCCACCTGTTCCTGAAGCTACTTTCTTTGAAATAAAACCTGCTTTACTCAATCTTGTTATGAGAGAACAATTTTCTGGTATTGGTAATGAAGATGCTGCTGCTCATCTAAATAACTTTGTTGAACTTTGTGAGATGCAAAATCATAGGGATATAGATGGGGATATTATTAAGCTTAAATTGTTTCCTTTCTCTTTGAGAGGAAAAGCTAAAGAATGGTTGCAATCCCTAACTAGGAATAGTATTGATTCTTGGACTAAATGCAAATATGCTCTCATTGGAAAATACTATCATCCTGCTAAGATTATATCTATGAGAAGTGAAATAATAAAGTTTAAACATTCTGATAATGAACATGTTGCTCAAGCTTGGGAAAGAATGAAATCTTTGGTAAAGAATTGTCCCACTCATGGACTGACTGCTTGGATGATTATCCAAACCTTTTATGCAGGATTGAACTATTCTTCAAGAAATCTACTGGATTCTGTTGCTGGAGGTACCTTTATGACCATTACTTTGGGTGTTGCAACAAAGCATCTGGATAATGTGATGGTTAACTATTCTGAATGGCATACTGAGAGATCTCCACAAGGTAAGAAGGTAAATTCTGTTGAAGAAACCTCCTCCTTGAGTGATAAAATTGATGTTATTATGTCTATGCTTGTTAATGGGAAGGCTCATATTGATCCAAATCATGTTCCCTTAGCCTCTTTGGTTGCTCAAGACGAGCAAGTTGATGTGAACTTTATAAGAATTAACAATTTTAGCAACAATGCCTACAGGAATAATTTTGGTAACAACAATTATAGGCCATATCCTCCCAACAATGGTAATGCTTATGGAAATTCCTACAACAATAATAGGAGTGCTCCCTCTGAACAATAATAGGAGTAAACAAACTGCTTTCAATAAAACTATTGAGGAAAAACTCTCTAATGTTGAAAGAAATATAACATCATTGGCTGAAGCTCAATCTTCTTTGAATAAAATGGCTGCTAAACCTGAAACTATTGATAATCCCTTTGCTACTACTAATGCCATACAAGTTAGAATTGATGAAAATGTTAGACTATTAGCTGAATTGCATGCTAAGTGGGAGAGAGAAGATGAAATTGCTAGAAACATTAGTGTTTCTACTATCACTACCACTAGTGTTAAGGCTAGTAATATCTCTACTACTTTAGATGATAATTAGATTTTGATCTTGATGGTTACAATATCTCTGAAGTTATTAAGTTCCTACAAAATCTTGCGAAAAGTCCTAATGCTAGTGCTATGAATATGGCCTTTACAAAACACATTATTGATGCTCTCATAAAAATTAAAGAAGAAAAGATGAAACATAAAGCTTCTATTCCTATGAAACAAGAAGATGGTTGGGAACCCATCATTAATATGAAAGTGAATGATTTTGATTTCAAAGCTTTATGTGATCTTGATAGTAGTGTTTCTATTATGCCTAGAAGGATTTATGATATGCTTGATTTGCCACCATTGGAAGATTGTTATTTGAATGTCCCACTAGAGGATAATGCTAAAAAGAAAATCATGGGGAGTATTAATTATGTTCTTATTATGGTTAACAATGCCTATGTCCTCGTTGATTTCTATGTTTTGGATGTTGAATGCAATGCTTCTTGTCATATTACCTTGGGAAGACCTTTTCTTAGAACTGTTGGTGCCATTATTGATATGAAAGAAGGCACCATTAAATATCAACTCCCACTCAATAAAGGTATAGAACACTTCCCTAAGAAGAGATAGAAGATTTCTTTTGCCTCTCCTATAAAAACAAAATTTGCTCTTAATGCTTCTTCATTTGAGAACACTTGATTCTTTTCCTTGCTTCTTATGCCTAACTTAAAGGCGTTAAAGAAAAGTACTTATTGGGAGATAACCCAAAAGTTTTAGATGAGTCTTAGAAGTTATTACTTCTGTAATAACCGCTCCTTATCCTTTTTATTTGCTTTTTGTGCCAAGAGTAACCTCTAATGAGAGAGAAGTAATGATTGGGAAAGTTGCTGTCCCGAAACAGATTTCTGTGCTTCACCGTAAAAATTCGTGTAAAATCTTTGTACGTTGTTTTGAGGCGTGAATTTTTTGATTCTACCCCAGGTTGTTATCTAACTTTCGTTAGTTCAACACTTTTTGATTTGAGCAACAGAAGATCTTCGAAAAAATTGGTTTTTACCTGCTCGTCTGTTTTGACAGATTTCTGCCATTATTTGCATTTGCTTCTTGTTGGTTCCTTTTTAAGTTCTTTTTGGGGAATTGAGATTTTTGAGGGAAGTGCTACTATATCTTGTATTTTAATGGAAGTTTTATTGGTGTTAGAACTGAACCTAAAAGACTTATTATCTTGAGTGCACTAATGTTGCTAATAAAGATTGTGTGAAGTTTTGTATGAAGGAAAAAATTCAGGTGTATGGAGAGAATGATGTAATGAGATGAAGAATGGACTAAATCTCAAGCTTGGGGATGTCACGTGTGTCACCCCAAGAAATATCAAAGAATTACAACCGTCAAAGCTTGGGGATGCCCAAGGAATCCCTTTCTTTATCAATAAAAATCTCAGGTTTCTTCCAAACACTTCATTTTTATTGCTTCATGCATAGTTGTGTTGTTCTTGGAGCGTCTTTGTTTTAATTTTTAGTTTTAGTTTGCTTAGTTTGCTTGAATAAATTGGTTGGACCCCCTCTTTCATGCATTGGTTTTCAAATATTTTGGTTTGGATTGGAAAAGGAGTAAAACATTTCATGCTTAAGTGGTAAAGAGAGCTTGTTTTTTACTGTGGCCTATGCTTTGTCATGCCATTCTTGATATTGTTTTGGATTTATGCTTAGTGATCTTTGCTGTAGCATGAATTGTTATAAACAATTGAGATTGCTTAATGTTCCTTTGAAAGAATCATGCGTTGTTTTAGCATATTAAAGCATAGTATTGTGGTATTCTCCTTTGATGCTTTATTTGGGTTGACTTGGCGCATGCTCACACCATGTTATGACTATCCCAAGTCACCATAGCCTTTATGATCCTTTAGTTTTCGACTTGTAATATCACTTTATGCTTTCATTAATGATGTTTTGTCTCTCTGCATGATTATGGCCATTATTGCTCTCTTAGTTGGTTGCTCCCAATCTTTTCCTAGCCTCCATAACCAAGTATGAGTTCCACTCATGCATCCAACTCCTAAAACCAAGTTATTCCAAAGAGCCTACCATACCTACCTATTAGCATTTGCTATTCCAAGTATATTCATGTTTTTATCTACCTTCCGAATTAAACTTGTTATGAGAAAACTAGTGATTAAAGCTCTCACGAACTTGTATATGCTTGCACTTATATGTTGGGGATTAGCAGAACCATGCTGTCATGGGGAACGCTTTCAACATTGCACTTGTACTTTGTACCTAGTTGATATCATGCTCTTTTGTCTATGGATGTCGTCGGTGTGAAATGAAAGGGGAGATTGTAAGTCCATGGAATTATGTATGTGTGTTAGAGAAACGCATGGGTCGCCGGTCTAATCCATGCCGTCATGGTGGAAACCTGCAACGTAACCATAATGAGCTGTCTATGAAGCATTCTTCTTATAAAAAAAGAGTCAGATAGTGATAAAAAAGAGAAAAATAAAAAAAAGATATGAGAAAAGAGGAAAGAGAGAAAAAAGCACCATTTTCCCATGGTAAATAAGAAGATTGCTGAGTTGCTCGTTGTCTGCTTGCCTTGTCATTTTGATATGGGGATTCTTCCGTATCATCGGGCAAGGGGTACCCCGTTGGTGGTTCTCTATGATACACATGTACTTACTATCACAAGAACTTACCGATAACTAAACTTGAGTAGCATGAGGAGCGGCCCTCATATTCAAGGGACATGAGATTTCCAACTTATACTTTGTCAAGCATATACTCCATAGTTTGTTCACTTTAACCTTAATCACTTCAAGATGCTTATGATAGGGGCAATGAGATCTGAAAGCTAATAAGTACCATAATTTTTGGAAGCTCTTTATGGGACTTGAATCCCTACTTCCTTCTATGAAGGCCTTTCTTTTACTTTTATGTTGAGTCTCCACCTTCTATTTTTATGCACCTACTTTGAGAGCATAGAGGCCATTCTTAGTTCTATGTGCATTGTCCCGAGCTTGTTGATTGATGCATAATTTTGATATTACTTGTTCTTAAACTATTTGTATCTAGTCACTCTTTTGAACTTTGAAGGTGTCCTATGCATTTATGTTTTCTACTCTATGAGGGACAAGTTGAATGCCACTATGCTATGTTTTATTTATGTGAAACAAACAAACGTCTTGCAAAGCATTGTTATTCATGAATCTTTTGTTTGTGCCTTTTTATGTTGCAACATAGTTGCTATGTCTTATTGTCAGAACTTTCTCTTTCATGTTATGATTGAAGTACTATGATCCCAGCGATCAATACTTTGATCAAGTTTATGATGGTGCATGTCACCTCAAAAATAATTCTTTCTTTTTATCACTTACCTACTCGAGGACGAGCAGGATTTAAGCTTGGGGATGTTGATACGTTGCAAATGTATCCATAATTTTTGATGTTCCATGCTTGGATTTATCTACTTTCTTATGTTTTGTCCACACTTTGGAGTACTTTTTATACACTTTCTTGGACTAACCTATTAACAAGATGCCACAGTGCAAGTTTCCTGTTTTCAGCTGTTTTTGGTTCAGGAAAGTCAGAAAATGAATATTCTCGGAATTGGGCGGGACAAAAGCCAAAGTCAGTTTTTCACCGAGGGGGACACAAAGCCAGAATACGAGATGGAGAGGGGCCAGGGGCTGGCCACACCACCTGGCCACGCAACCAGGCCTGGCCCACGCCAGGGGGTGGTTTGGCCGCCTAGGGCACCCCCTTGGCCTCCCCTTTCGCGTATAAGATGCCTCTTATACATAAACCCTAAGGACCCAATCAAAAATCCATGAAAGAGTCTATAGCCGCCGTCATCTCCATCCCTAGACCAGGAGGGATCTAAAGCTCTTCTCGGCACCCTGCCGGAGGGGAGAATTCACCCTGGAGGCCTTCTTCATCACCATGCAAGCCTCCGGTGTGATGCGTTAGTAGTTCATCCCTAGACTATGGGTCCATGTAGTAGCTAGATGGCTGGTTATT
Organism: Avena sativa; assembly: GCA_916181665.1. Lineage (NCBI taxonomy): Eukaryota > Viridiplantae > Streptophyta > Magnoliopsida > Poales > Poaceae > Avena > Avena sativa. Next base: position 450,185,778 of record OV702289.1, read on the forward strand.
CTCCTTTGTGCTATCATGTTTAGATCTAGTGAGCTCCGTTCATGATAAAGATCATCTATTTTTAATCCTACATGTTGTGTTTGCGGGGATCCGATGGATATTGAGATGCTATTTCAGATTGATTATTGATTCTTTCATGTCTTTGTTATTTGTGATCTTGCATGCTTTCCGTTGTTAGTAGCTATCTTGGCCAAGTAGATGCTAGCAACTCCAAGAGTTAGTATTTATGCTCGATAGTGGTTTCATGCCTCTAGTAATCTGGGGAAGTGACAAAAATCTCTAAGGTACTAGATGTGTTGTTGCTACTAGGGAGAAAACAACAATCCTTTGGTCATAGAACAATCGTATTGTTTACTTTACACGAAATGCGTAATGCAATTATCTGTTGCTTGCAACTTAATACTGGAGGGGGTTCGGATAACCTGAAGGTGGATTATTAGTCATAGATGCAGTTTGGTTACGGTCTATGTATAATGTTGTAATGCCCAATCAAATCTCAAAGGAGTCAAGATGATTAGTATATGCATGATTGCTTTCTCGATGTTTGTCAATTGCCCCGCTGTAATTTGTTAACCTAACATGTCATCTATCTTAAGGAGAGCCACCACTAGTGAACTATGGACCCCGGTCCTTTCTTTTACCATCAATCTACAACTATTTACTGCTTTCTGTTTACTTTCTGCAAACTATTACTTTCTTCCACACAATACGTTTAATCCTTTGTTTTCAGCAAAACCGGTGAGATTGACAACCTCACTATAAGTTGGGGGTAAATTCCGTGGTTGTGTTGTGCAGGTTTCCACGTTGCTTCTAGCACCGGTAGTGCGCCCTGCCAAAGGCTAGCTAGCAACACCTTGGAGGTGATTCCTTGCTCCTACTGGATTGAGAACCTTGGTTTCATAACTGAGGGAAACTTACTGTTGTGCTCATCATACCTTCCTCTTGGAGTTCCCCAGCGAGCTCGTTATTACATGAGTCAGCAGTGGGCGCCAATTGTCATTGGATTGAAGCCAAGTACACCATCAGGGGGTCCTGAAGGCGTGGTAAAAGGGTGTGGTGTGAGACATATGGTTCTCCGGGACGGTGAGCACACAGGCTTACCCAGGTTCAGATCCGAATGCGGTGGATGGATCCAACTCCTTCTTGCAAATGAGTAAATCGGCAAAGCCAGAAGTATAACAGAATACAAGAGAAGTTTTGCCTATGCGAGTTGTGGTTGTAGTGTGTTGCCCTAAAGGTTGATCCCTAGGACCCCTTATATAGTCATCCGGTCCTAGGGTTATAGGAGAGTCCTATCTATCTACGATATAGAGTCGGTACTATGTACATCTTGAACTACAGGTAATCCTATAGGCCTAAGTCGGTAAGTCTTATGGGCCTTCCCATATCTAGATGGGCCTCCATCTTTTCTCTCCGACTGGGCCGCCCATGAAGCATAGATCTAACCCAAAGTGGGCCACCCTCGTTAGCGACTCATAGTGGGATACCCCAAAAGTATATCCCCAACACCAGTGTGACAGAAGTTGCATCGCCACATCCATTGGAGTGTGTGTGGTAATGTGTATCAAGGTGGTTTCAAAAACAACACATGCAATGACTCTAGAGACTCCATGTGTCAAATCATGGTAAAACATCCCAAAAACACATAGGAATGCAACATCCACATGGAATGGTGCACCACTGTGACAAAATTTGCATAAACACATATATTAGAGTCTATGTGGTCATGTGGATCAAGGTGATTTTAAAGAACAAATGTAATGACTCTAGAGACTCCATGTGTCAAACCATGGTCCAAAATCCCCAAAATCCCTTGGAATGCAACTGCCACAAGGAATGGTGCATGAGTGCGACAAAAGTTGCATCACCACATCTATTGGAGTGTGTGTGCTCATGTGGAACAAGGTAGTTTGGAAATAACACATCCAATGAATCTAGAGATTCCATGTGTGATAGAAGTTGCATCACCACATCTATTGGTGTGTGTGTGGGAATGTGGATCCAGGTGGATTGAAAAAGAACAGATGTAATGACTCTAGAGACTCGATGTCTCAAACCATGGTCAAAAAGCCCAAAAACACATAGGAATGCAACTACCACATGGAATGCTGCACTAGTGTGACAGAAATTGCATCACCACATATATTGGAGTGTGTAGGAATGTGCATCAAGGTGGTTTCAAAAACATCACATGAAATGACTCTAGAGACTCCATGTGTCAAACCATGGTCAAAAAGCCCAAAAACACATAGGAATGAAATTTCCACATGGAATGGTGCAAGTAGTGTGACAAAAGTTACATAACCACATATATTGGAGTTTGTGTGGTCATGTGGATAAAGGTGGTTTGGAAAGAACACATGGAATGACTCTAAAGACTCCATGTGTCAAACCATGTTCAAAAAGTACAAAAACAGATGGGAATATAACTGCCACATGGAATGGTGCAATAGTGTGATAGAAGTTGCATCACCATATCTATTTGAGTATGTGTGGTTATGTGGATCAAGGTGGTTTGGACAAAACACAAGCAATGACTCTAGAGACTCCATGTGTCAAACCATGGTTAAAAATCCCAAAAACAGATAAGAATGCAACTTCCACATGGAATGGTGCACCACTGTGAGAAAAGTTGCATAACCACATATATTGGAGTCTGTGTGGTCATGTTGATCAAGGTGATTTGGAACGTTGCATAGCCACATATATTGAAGTATGTGTGGTCATGTGGATAAATGTGGGTTGTAAAGAACACATGGAATGACTCTAGACACTCCATGTGTCAAACCATGGTCAAAAAGTACAAAAACACATGGGAATATAATTGCCACATGGAATGGTGCACCAGTGTGATAGAAGTTGTGTCACCACATCTATTTGAGTGGTTATGTGGATTAAGGTGGTTTGGAAAAGAACACATGCAATGACTCTAGAGACTCCATGTGTCAAACCATGGTCAAAAAGTACAAAAACACATAGGAATGCAATTGCCACATGGAATAGTGCACCAGTGTGATAGAAGTTGCGTAATGACATACATTAGAGTGTGTGTGGGAACATGGATCAAGGTGATTTGGAAAGAACACGTGCAATGACTATAGACTCCATGTGTCAAACCATGGTCCAAAATCCCTTGGAATGCAACTGCCACATGGAATGGTGCGCTAGTGTGACAATAGTTGCATCACTACATCTATTGGAGTGTGTCTGGTCATGTGGATCAAGGTGGTTTGGGAAAGAATACATATAGGGACTCTAGAGACTACATGTGTTAAACTATGGTGAAAAGGCCCAAAAGCCTTAGAATACAACTACGACATGGAATGGTGCACCAGTGTGTTAGAAGTTGCATCACCACATCCATTGTAGTGTGTGTGGAATGTAGATCAAGGTGGTTTGGAAAAGAACACACGCAATAACTCTAGAGACTCCATGTGTCAAACCATGGTCAAAATGCCCAAAAACATAAAGGAATGCGACTGCCAAATGGAATTGTGCACATGTGTGACAGAAGTTGCATCTCTACATCTAATGGAGTGTGTGTTCTCATGTGGATCACAGTGGTTTGGAAAGAACACATGCAATGACTCTAGAGACCCCATGTGTCAAACCCTAGTCAAAAATCCCCAAAGCCCTTGGAATGCAACTGCCACATGAAATGGTTTGCTAGTGTGATAGAAGTTGCATCACCACATCTATTGGAGTGTGTGTGGTAATTTGGTTCAAGGTGGTTTTGAAAACAACAGATGCAATGAATCTAGAGACTCGATGTGTCAAACCATCGTCAATTAGCCCAAAAACACATTGGAAGGAGACTGCCACATGGAATGGTGCACTAGTGTGACAAAAGTTGAATCACCACATCTGGAGTGTGTGGGAATGTGGATCAAGGTGGTTTGGAAAACAACACATGCAATGACTCTAGAAACTCCATGTGTCAAACCATGGTCAAAAAGCCCAAAAACACATAGGAATGCAACTGCCACATGGAAGGTGCACCAGTGTGAATAAAGTTGCATAACCACATATATTGAAGTCTGTGTGGTCATGTGGATAAAGGTCGTTTGGAAAGAACAAATGGAATGACTCTAGAGACTCCATGTGTCAAACTATGGTCAAAAAGTACAAAAACACATAGGAATGCAATTGCCACATTGAACGGTGCACCATTGTGATAGAAGTTGCATAACCACATCCATTAGAGTATGTGTGGGAAAGTGGATCAAGGTAGTTTGGAAAAAAACACATGCAACGACTATAGAGACTCAATGTGTCAAACCATGGTCCAAAATCTGCAACTACCACATGGAATGGTGCGCTAGTATGACAATAGTTGCATCACCATGTCTATTGGAGTGTGTCTGGTCATGTGGAGCAAGGTGGTTTGTAAAATAATACATGCAGTGACTCTAGAGACTCCACATGTCAAACCCCGGTCAAAAAGCCCAAAAGCCCTTGGAATACAACTATGACATGGAATGGTATACCAGTGTGACAGAAGTTGCATCACCACATCCAATGGAGTGTGTGTGGGAGTGTGGATCAAGGTGTTTTGGAAAAGAACACATGCAATACCTCTGGAGACTCCATGTGTCAAACCACGGTCAAAAATCCCAAAAAACACATAGGAATGTGACTGCCACATGGAATTGTGCACTAGTGTGACAGAAGATGCATCTATACATCTATTGGAGTGTGTGTGCTCATGTGGATCATGATGGTTTGGAAACAACACATGCAATGATTCTAGAGACTCCATATGTCAAACCCTGGTCAAAAGCCCAAAATTCCTTGGAATGCAACTGCCACATGAAATGATGCGCTAGTGTGATAGAAGTTGCATGACCACATCTATTGGAGTGTTTGTGGTAATGTGTATCAAGGTGGTTTTGAAAACAACACATGTAAAGAATCTAGAGACTCGATGTGTCAAACCATGGTCAAAAAGCACAAAAACGCATAGGAATGCAACTGCCACATGGAATGGTGCACTAGTGTGACAGAAATTGCATCACCACATCGAGTGTGTGGGAATATGGATCAAGGTGGTTTGGAAAACAACACATGCAATGACTCTAGAGACTCCATGTGTCAAACCATGGACAAAAAGCCCAAAAACACATAGGAATGCAACTACCACATGGAATGGTGCACTAGTGTGGAAAAAGTTGCATAACAACATATATTGAAGTTTGTGTTGTCATGTCGATAAAGGTAGTTCGGAAAGAACACATGGAATGACTCTAGAGACTCCATGTGTCAAACCATGGTCAAAAAGTACAAAAACACATGGGAACATAACTTCCAAATGGAATGGTGCACCAGTGTGATAGAAGTTGCATCACCGCATCTATTTGAGTGTGTGTGGTCATGTGCATTAAGGTGGTTTGGAAAAGAACACATGCAATGACTCTAGAGACTCCATGTGTCAAACCATGGTCAAAAAGTACAAGAACACATAGGAATGCAATTGTCACATGGAATGGTGCACTAGTGTGATAGAAGTTGCATAACCACATCCATTAGAGTGTGTGGGAATGTGTATCAAGGTAGTTTGTAAAAGAACACATGCAATGACTATATAGACTCCATGTGTCAAACCATGGTCAATAAGCCCAAAACCACATAGGAATGCAACTTCCACATGGAATGGTGCAACAGTGTGATAGAAGTTGCATCACCACATATATTGGAGTGTGTATGGTCATGTGGATCAAGGTGGTTTGGAAAATAACACATGTAATGACTCTAGCGACTCAATGAGTTAAACCATAGTCAAAAAGCCCTTGGAATATAACTGCCACATGGAATGGTGCACTAGTGTTATAGAAGTTGAATCACCACATCCATTAGAGTGTGTGTGGTCATGTGGATCAAAGTGGTTTCGAAAATGACAAATGGATTGAATCTAGAGACTCCATGTGTGAAACCATGGTCAAAATCCGAAAAACACATAGGAATGCAATTACCACATGGAATGTTGCACAAGTGTGATAGTAGTTGCATCACCACATCCATTAGAGTGTGTGGGGGAATGTGGATCAAGGTGGTTTGGAAAAGAACACATGGAATGACTCTAGAGACTCCATGTGTCAAACTATGGTCAAAAATCCCAAAAACATATAGGAATGCAACTGCCACATGGAATGGTGCACGAGTGTGCCAAAAGTTACATAACCACATATATTGGAGTCTTTTTGGTCATGTGCATAAAGGTGGTTTGAAAAACCACATGGAATTACTCTAGAGAATCAATGTGTCAAACTATGGTCAAAAAGTACAAAAACATGTAGGAATGCAAGTGCCACATGGAATGGTGCACTAGTGTGATAGAAGTTGCATCGCCACATCTATTGGAGTGTGTGTAGCCATATGGATTAAGGTGGTTTGGAAAAGAACACATGCAATGACTCTAGAGTCCCCATGTGTCAAACCTTGTTCAAAAAGTACAAAAGCACATAGAAATGCAACTGCCACATGGAATGGTGCACCAATGTGATAGAAGTTGCATAATTGTTGGGGATATACTTTCTTCGTATACTCACTGTGACTCGCTGACCAGGGTGGCCCACCTCCTGGTTAGAGCTATGCTTTACAGGCAGCCCAGTCAGAGAGAGAATATGGAAGCCCATCTAGCTACCGCAAGGACTAGACGACTTACCAACTTAGGTATGTAGGAATACTTGTAGTCAAAGATGTACTTTGTACCGACTCTGTGTCATAGACGGATAGGACTCTCCTGTAACCCTAGGCCGTATGAATATATAAGCCGACCTAGGGATCAGCCTTTAGGGCATACACTACCAACCACAACTCGCATAGGCGAAACCTCTCTTGTAATCTGTTATACTTTCAGCTCTACCGATATACTAGATTACTAGAAGCAATAGCATCCGTCCACCATAGTCGGATCTAAACCTGGGTACACCATCCTTGATAACCGTACGTCTCACATCCCACCTTTTCCCATGCCTCGAGGAGCCTCTCATGACATACTTGTCTTCAATGCGACGATAGTTGGCGCCCACCATGGGGAAGTGACCTTCGGATCTGCCTTCCAAGCGGAATCTGGGAGTATCAGAATCAGCAAAACAATTGCCATTAGTCGCATCCTTTATGCCAACAACATTCCCCTTGTCCTTCTCAACGAGACCTCAATTTTGGCTAGGGAGGCCTTGACGATCTACACCATCCTGTCAGTTGGCGAGATCGACATTACCTCGAATTCACTGAACATGCCCAACCCACCCAGAAGTGACAATAGAGGCAAAAGAAATTTCCGGATCTACTTTGTCCACGGAGGCGGCAGAGTTCCAAATCTCAAAAAACCCCAATCCCCCCAACCTGCCCCTGATGCGGAGATCGTGGAGAAAGAGAAGGTTGTATCTGAAGAAGATCCCCCTTAGGAGATTAAATCTCGGTAAGACCAAACCTGCAACAGCTCCAGATCCGGCTCTGCCCATGTTGGAGCTGGAAAATCACTTCTGTGGCACACAGTGAGGCGGATGATGCTGCACGCCAATGCCAACATGGACGCTATTCTCAAGACCATAAAAGTTGCAAGGACACCAACACCGAAAGCCTCACCTACCTCAGAGTGCATAGATCTCAATTCATCGTCTACGTCGGCTCTGGATCTGGCTCTACTGATGCTGGATATGACAATAACTCGGTTTCGGATGCAATCAGAACAAACACCAACAAACCACCTTTACTAGGGGAATCTATGATGTCGGCAGATTTTCGGGCATACGAAGAGGAATTTGGAGAAGAAATCAACTCCAGCACTGCACAGGAAGGAGAAGGAACCAATCCGAGACCATACAATAGTATGGATGAGCGATATGACAAAGATTGATCCGACCCATAGGACAATATGGATCATGAAGAAAACCCCTTGATCCTGATACGTATCAACGTATCCATAATTTTTGATGTTCCATGCTTGGTTTTATCTACTTTCTTATGTTTTGTCCACACTTTGGAGTACTTTTCATACACTTTCTTGGACTAACCTATTAATAAGATGCCACAGTGCCAGTTGCCTATTTTCTGCTGTTTTTGGTTCCAGGAAAGTCAGAAAATGAATATTCTCGGAATTGAACGGGACAAAAGCCAAAGTCAGTTTTTCACCGAGGAGGACACAGAGCCAGAATACGAGACGGAGAGGGGCCAGGGGCCGGCCACACCACCTGGCTGCGCGGCCAGGCCTGGCCCACGCCAGGGGGTAGTTTGGCTGCCTATGGCACCCCCTCGGCCTCCCCTTTCGCCTATAAGATACCTCTGATACAAAAACCCTAAGTACCTGATCAAAAATCCATAAAAGAGTCTGTAGCCACCGTCATCTCCATCCCTAGATCGGGAGGGATCGGAAGCTCTTCCTAGCACCCTGCAGGAGGGGAGAATTCACCCTGGAGGCCTTCTTCATCACCATGCAAGCCTCCTGTGTGATGCGTGAGTAGTTCATCCCAGGACTACGGGTCCATGTACTAGCTAGATGGCTGGTTCTTCTCCTTTGTGCTATCGTGTTTAGATCTTGTGGGATCCGTTCATGATCAAGATCATCTATTTGTAATCCCACATGTTGTGTTTGTGGGGATCCGATGGATATTGAGATGCTATTTCAGATTGATTATTGATTCTATCATGTCTTTGTTATTTGTGATCTTGCATGCTTTCCGTTGTTAGTAGCTATCTTGGCCAAGTAGATGCTAGCAACTCCAAGAGTTAGTATTTATGCTCGATAGTGGGTACATGCCTCTAGTAATCTGGGGAAGTGACAGAAATCTCTAAGGTGCCAGATGTGTTCTTGCTACTAGGAAGAAAACAACAATCCTTCGTTCATAGAACAATCGTATTGTTTACTTTACACGCAATGCGTAATGCAATTATCCATTGCTTGCAACTTAATACTGGAGGGGGTTCGGATGATAACCTGAAGGTGGATTATTAGTCATAGATGCAGTTTGATTACGGTCTATGTATAATGTTGTAATGCCCAATCAAATCTCAAAGGAGTCAAGATGACTAGTATATGCATGATTGCTTTCTCGATGTTTGTCAATTGCCCCGCTGTAATTTGTTCACCCAATGTAGCACCTAGGTAAAACCACTACTAGAAAATCGTGTGTTGTTTTTATCTTGTGCATTATCATGACCGCATGCTCATGTCATCATGCCACATTGCATTTGAGCATCGTCATCATCATGCATGGTTTGCCTAAAACTATTTTCTAAAAGCGTAGCTTTGTTTTCTAAATAACCCCCTCTCTATTTCAAATCAAAAACTCTCGGTCCATCCGGATCTTTTATTTATCTAAAAACTATCTATAAAAGTCTTTTATATAAAATAAATAAACAAACAAAATAAAAAATATTTTGTTCGGGAGGCAATCCAGCTGGCCAGGCCCAAGGCCCAACCGGCCAGACCACCTACTACCCGGTCCAAAACCACCTAACCCTCTAGACCAAACCCTAACCTAAAAATCTGCCTAACACCTACATACCCCGCCGCCGCCGCAACACACGCGCGTGCGTGCGATGCAGCAAGCAAAGCCACACGCACACAACACGCACACGACGCGGTCGACCCACCCCACTGCCCTGACTCCACCCTGCGCGCGTGTCACGACCAACCCGCACACCACGAGAGGCCACTCTGATCGCTCCCCAACCTAACCCTCTCCCCACCCTTGGCCAGTCGCTAGCCTGGCCCCACCCCAGCCCCGTGTGCAAACCGCGTTGCCCTGCTCCTCACATGGCCCCACCACCTATCGCTACCGACAACCACCCCGTCCCGCATGCCTCTCTCTTGTGATCCCCAATCCCTGCACCCTCGCGTCTCTTCTCTCCCTGCAGATCGACCCCGGCCACCGACGTGCCTCACTCCACGGCTGCCACCGGCCCGAGCGGGCGCGCCGGACCTCCCCTCCCTCTCCCCCCGACGCCTCCTTCCACATTCCCGTGTCGGCGCCTCCTCTCTAGGCCGCATGGCGCCGCTGCCAGGGCTCTCTCCTCCCTCCGTATGTCGCCCTTCCTAGCGGGCACCGACGACCGCTTCCTTGGTCTGGTTTGCAACCGCTGGCAGCGACCGTGACGTCCGTCGCGCCCCTCCTGCATCTCGCCCTCCACCGGCCTTCGCTCGGGGTCGTTCGCCGCCGCCCGTCGCCCCACCGCAGCAGCATGCCTGCGCGAGCGCCTGCCGCCGCCGCTGCCTAGATTCGAGCCGCCTAGGCACCACCCTCGGCCTTCCCTTGAGCCCCGCAACGCTGCTGTCTTCCTATGCGCCGGCCTAGTTCCCCCATCGACCTCTCCCTCACATGGCCAGGAGGGCCCCTTGGTCCTCACCCTGTGGCCTCCCGCTGAAGCCACGACTTCTCTTCTCTTGAGCTCCGTGTCACCAGCCGCCTTGGTTTGCCTCCGTCGCCTCCCTGCAGCGCCCCGTGCTCGCCGCCACCGCGTGCTGTTGCTTGGCTCGTCTCGTGCCGCGTCATCTCGTCATCCTCTGCTTCGGCCTGCCCGCACCGACTCCGTGGCCGTCTGCTGCTTCGCTTGTCGAGGACCAAGCACGACGTGGACGGGTTCGCTCTGCCTCCAAGCCCTGCAGTCAAGACCTATACCAGGCGTTGTTCCGAGCTCAACAAACCCTGCATCTGTCTACGGCCGTCGGCCTCCTCCATGGGTGCAAGTTGCTGCTTGTCCCCATACGTGTCTGTGACCATGTGGTGCCCCCCGCGTGTTCTCTACAGCTGCTCGAGGCCCCGATATGCTGTATCCATGTGGCCAGTGCATGTTGTTGATCGCCAAACGTCTACGGATGTGGGAGTTGTACCGCAGCTCCGCAAACCTGCGGCAAGGTGGTACCAAAGGTGTGTTTCAAGCGTTGGTCCGAAACCTCCTGATGGAAGAAATAGAAGTTGGACAAGATCACCGATGTCAATGATAAGATCTGCGACACGGGACATCAAGTACTCCGTCACGGAAAAACCCCAAGGGCTTCGAGATGGACAAGATCTACCACTCAGAACTGAGATCCCGCACCCGAAGACCGATCCTAGATGCGAGACTGAACCGCGACCTCAGAGTCTGAACACCGAACCCCCCGAAGACCGATCCCGCCGAACCTGAACCACATCGAACCAAGATCGCCAAACGCCAACATATGACCCTATCCGAGACCCCTATATTTTATAATATATGACATTATCCAATGTTGCATACTAAATTGTTCATGATTGCATAGATATTGTGGTTGTTTGGGGGTATTTAGATGATTCACCTAAATTAAATATGGAGGCTATATGTGGTCTATTCTAGTCTTATATTAGCCTCCATTTAAATTTGTGTAGCGAACCGATGTCATGTTTTGCCTTGTTAAGACAACATTTAAAATGCGGGATATCTAAACAACATAAACCATCTAATTAATTGTCGGGGCACCGGTTCCGCTTAATATTGCCTAGTTGCATCGCATATTTACCATGTCATCCATCATCTCATAAACATGCCCGATCTTCTATCGTAGTATTAAATAGTGCATCTGGTGTTTCTTTTAGTGCTTTGCTTCTTCACGGATTAGGCCATTGAGTGGATGCGAGTATCGACAAGTTCTCTGGTGTGTCTTCTGCAGTGTTTCCCAAGCGAGCATCTCTTCCCCTTCTACCTATTTTGCATTTATAGTCCTTATTTTCCTCGTGTTGGTCTATTGCTATCCGTGTCACGATGCTTTAGTTTCCGTGCACCAGTTATATCCCGTGCAGCCTCTATATTGCCATGGACACCTCCTAATACCTGTTGTTTGGTAGATAGCTGGCCTTGCGAGTCGTAGTTGCTTGCTCAGGTGCGATCTCGTGTTGTCGAGTACCATAGTTGTTGATATGCTGGCAGATGTTTATGGTGGAGATGATCATGTCTTTAATTACAACTATTAAATTGCTATGATAACTAATGAAAGAGGCACCGGTGGGCAATATATGTTATTTGGTTTTTCATGCCCACTTGTGTCCCATAGGCCCCGAGTACTTGATACCTGCTTCTTGACTATTCGCACTATCCACATCCGGGAGAGTCTATCAATCCCCCTTAGCCAGAGCTTGATTCATTTCTTATTTCTTGGGGCCACAAACTAGTTTGTGGTTTTATTACTATCCTGTACTTATGCCATGTTTTACCGCTTTATTTACGATTGTGCGTGGAGCACCTGTACTGTTTTGGATCGTGACACGTTTTCGCTGTATCGACAAACCCAGTCACACTTTCGGGTTCCCAGTCGTTTACTGCCGTCCACACAAACCCTGGGTCCGTCTCGGAGCCGGCCAACTTTGTCGCGGGTAGCTTAGTGGGGTGGCCCCTTGAAATATCTTATGAATCCTGTGATTGCTTTGTCGTGAAAGCCTCGTTGGGTTTTGAGTTGGTTTTTTCGAGGTTGATCGTGTGTGTGTTGCTATTTGTGCACCCCTGCAGGGTAAATCTTTCTGAAAGCCGTGTCCGCAGTTATGGACGACTTGGAGCACAGTATCTCAATCATAGACAAGCATAACTAAAGTAGTGCTATAAATTTGACTTAATATGTGACTAGTAATCAGCTTCACTATCATGGAATGGATAATAAAAGTGCCAACAACTGGTGGAACTGGTGTGTATCGTGTCATGCAATACCTGCCTAGTAAGTATTGCAACTCCAATGGAATGAAATAAAAGTGCCAACAACTACTGGGTTTGGGATGTCACATGCTAACTATATCTGACTAGTAAGTACTGCAACTACCACTAAATGGTTAACTAAAACTGCCCACTACTTATGCTATTAGGATGACTCATGCTATCTATATCTGACTAGTAAGTACTTCAACTATAATGGAATGAATAAAACTGCCAACTGTGTGAGTTTCTCGGTATGACTTCCTTGTTTTGTCTCGAGGGGGAATACCAGGATGGGTATGATTGGTGTTAGTATCAGGTGGTTCCGAAAAGGTCTTTCTTATCTCTCTCTAATAGCCGACAGTTGTACCTGAGTCTCTATAGGTTGTTTAGTGCTGTTGTGCTGCCGCTTCAGTCCACCATACCTATGTAGGCGAGAGCCGCCGAATTCTAGCCTCGCCATGTACTGGCCTCAGTACTGACGCTCCTCTTTTTCCTTTGCCCTTTGTCGGCACCCCTTTTGTTTTAGAAGGTTTGAGATCAACGTCGTTAGCAGGGTTACCCATCCGGCTTGGCCTGGGCAGGGTTATGGACGCCATTGGTTATTCTTCGGGGCTCTTAGCCCCATTTGCATCTTGTCCGTACTCGGACGCTGTAGCGATTTCAAGGTGATTTGGATCTTTGTACTGTATATCGGTATTCTTGACTCATGGAGTCGTGTTGTATATATATATCTGTTCGGTGGGTCCCATCGAGGACTGTTGTGTAATGGTATTACTTCGTTTTCCACCCGCACGAAAGTGCCTGGTGGGTGTCCTTGAATCGTTTCTATGCTGGTTTGGCGGGAAGGGCTAAAACTTGCATAGGGCCGATTCGAGGGTGTTACACCCAACATGTCATCTATGTTAAGGAGAGCCACCATTAGTGAACTATAGACCTCGGTCCTTTCTTTTACCATCAATCTACAACTGTTTACTGCTTTCTGTTTAATTTCTGCAAACTATTACTTTCTTCCACACAATACGTTTAATCCTTTGTTTTCAGAAAAACCGGTGAGATTGACAACCTCACTGTAAGTTGGGGGCAAAGTTCTGTGGTTGTGTTGTGCAGGTTTCCATGTTGCTACTAGCACCGGTAGTGCGCCCTGCCAAAGGCTAGCTAGCAACACCTTGGAGGTGTTTCCTTGCTCCTATTGGATTGATAACCTTGGTTTCATAACTGAGGGAAACTTACTGCTGTGCTCATCATACCTTCCTCTTGGGGTTCCCCAACGAGCTCGTTATTACACGAGTCAGTAGATCCCAATGTTTGAAAGTACTAATTTAATTTTATCCCTAATAAACGGACCTAAAGCCGTCTTTGCCACTGGTGCTAAAAGAACCAACAATGCAATGCCGAATAAGAAAAACAAGACTCCAAAACAAAACTTTCCGGATGAAGAGGAAGAAAGTTTGACGAGAAATTAGAGATAGAGGATGAAAACGACATTCTGATCCCCCAGGAACCGAAAAATTCTTCGGTGGATGGACATGTGGTCACTGCTAGACCCGTGAAATCCACGGACAAGCATTAACAATGCCGATCCCAACTGCTTCAGACCATATGACAGAGAGCTGGAGGAATGGGCTCAGTGTAGGGGTTCCGCGTATGAAAACAATAAAATTTTACCCTACGCCCCCGAACCCTTGATGTTTTCAGGACCTATCTATTAGTAATGAAGTAATGGGAGGGGATTTTCTTGAACTTACCCTTGAAGACCGAAAAGCATTGTCAATGCTTAGGAGAGCGTGGCTAATGTAGACGAGCCGAAGCCGACCTCAAGGTCGTGATGAAGTCCTTACGCTCCTGCGGCTCCAACAAATTGAGTGCCTCAAGTGTGACACCTCGCGGGGAGTTACACACGTTCGGTGCCTGACGATGACTCCCGCTTCCCTAATCCAGCAGCAGTTATGGAAGTAGAGCTCCACGATGAAGATGTCTCTCGTTCGTGCAGTACGAACTTGGGACCACGGTCACGAGAGAGAGAGATAATATCAATTGGAGGTCTCCCCAAAAGTGAGGAAACCTTTATTGAATATTGTTTGTTTTTATCTAGCTAAATACCCCCACTATATATAGGGGTAGGGGAGGTACTACCTCCCTCAAAGTCCCGGGGTGGGACTAAAGGAGAGGAGAGGGGGAGGGGTGGCACCGCCGGCCACCCCCATGGGCCCCGCGCGGGGGGGGGGGGCTAGCCCACTAGGGCGCCGGCCACCCCCTCTGGACCTTCTCCCTCTTGCCTTTCCCTAATGGGCCCTCTTCCCTCCAGAATTGGCCCATTAAGCCTTTTGACCTTTAAATTGATTTTCTCTTTTATTAAATAATTATGAATAAATGATTAAATCAATATTTAACATTCATTCATATATTATTCAATCTCCGTGGCTATGGAACACCTTCCACCTCCACTCTGGACATCCTCCGGACTTATCGAAACCCTTCCGGTTTTCTCTCTACTATTCTTCGGCGATTCTTCCGATCCTAGAAATAGTCTCTAAGCATCATCAAACCCTTAAGCGTGATACCCTATGGTTCGGGAACACTCCAGACATGGTCGGGACACTCCCGGACCAATGATCGTTAGAGGGACCTGGATGACCATGTGACCCCTGTGTGTTCCACGAAGATCTTTCGTCGTTTGAACCGGGACGGCCGTGTCTTATTCCCTTTGTCTCTCGATAATTGCATTCCCTGATATCTGATCAATGACATCACCTTGTCGTGTTCAATCTCGTTACTGAACAATGCTACTTGACTCGTTCCGACAAGTGATATCCCTGTGATCAAATCACACGCTGCGCAGCTATTGGATATAACTTCCGAGTGGGCCCTTGAGTATCTTTCCATCACATGTACAGACAAATCCCGCTCTTGACATATATTGCCTCTACAGTTTCCTCCGAGTACCTGAACACACCTTTATAACCACTGTATTACGAAGTGGCACTTGATGCTATCTAAGCACTCTCGGGAGACAGTGATTGATATAGCCTCACGGTCTAAGGAATAGTCTACGAGGATCCATTTCTAATCATCGTAACTTGAACTTCGTGACATGATCGAGTCACGAGTTTTACGTTGGGTATTGGTTCATCATCTCATTCTCAGAATGAGTTGACTCCATTTCCAACTAGCATAAATGCCACATGATCTGGAAACTTTATCATCTGTTGACCAATGAACCAGTGACTAGAGTTTCACTAGGAACCCCTGGTTGTTTATATATCACACGTGTATTGATGTTTCCACTCAATATAGTTATAGCATGATATAAAACTTAATCATAAAATTTATGAAATATGATAATAGTCCTTATTACTATTCGTCTCTAGGGCATATTTCCAACAATATCCCACTTGTACTAGAGTACAAATAAACTAGCTGCATTTGTTCTTAATCATTGGCACCATAAATATGGTACCCTGAACATGCTTGCTCATGGAAGAGGTTGAGTCTTGGGTCTATACTTTACAGTCCCAAATCCTTTGAAACTTACTAATGTCACCTTGATTGACATTAATACTTTATCATCACATGATAACATATGTGTGTATGCATCTTCGCTATGGCAGCAGAACGAGGCCTGATTCAAGGAGCCTATAGTGACTTTAGATCAACCTCGAGGGATTTCTCATGGGCACTGTGCCCTGGGACACATCAAAGTGAACTATGTAGCATCCAAATTGTCTAACAATTGTAATGCTACTTGGTCTAGTAATATAATGGCTACTTCAAATATATAATTGTTGCATCATCATTATATCATGCTCATGTCATCATGCCACCTTGCATTTGAGCATCATATAAAACCCTTTTTGATTTGGTTCTTATCTCATATGCATTATTAATTGTATTTGCCTCTTGATATTGTATTTGGTTATTGATATATTGTTTAATGCCCAAGTGTAGTTGGGGGCATATCTCTTATTAACTCCACCACCTTTCTTTCACCACCTTATAATTCCACCATCCAACCAAATATGAGCTTTGCACTTTATTTGGGTTTTTACCTCTAGCTCATGTGGGTTGGGATGGATCCAATTCTTTTCCACATGCTCTCATCTTGGCATAATGTTGTTTTCACAATATGGATATGTGGAGAGCCACATGGCCACCTTTGCATGCCTTGTGAGTGGAACCCTATTTCTAGCTCCCATATGTGTTGTTTGGGGTGATCATCATGTTGGAATATTTTGTGGGCTTGTTAACTACCTAGTGGCATATACCACTAGCATGACCCATTTATACTCAAGTATGATCATCTCCATTTAATCCATTTGGGACTTTCTCTTAAATTCTTGGCTTGGTTTTATTCCACTTGTGGGCATGACTAAGTTTAATGCCATGTGATAATCTTGTTTTCACAAAATAAGCATGGCATTAATTGATTGCATGGGCCATGCAAGAACCATCTTTTTCTAGCTTTGGTTCCTAATTGCATTTTTGAGTAGATCTTTTATTAAACCACATCCCTCTCTCTCTCTTTTCCTCATGATCTTGCTTGATCTAGGTTTGGAGCATGCATGCTTCTAAGACCCTAGCTCTCACCCCTCTATCTCTAATCCTCTATCTAAGTCCCCTCTAATCATCTACTCCATCATCACCATACCCCCATGCCCATCCTAGTTAAACCCTAAACCTACCCCACCCCCCTCCTTTCCATCTATGCCGAGCCTCTCCCAGCTGGCCCCACCTGGCTCCTCTCTCCCTAGCCACACACCCCTTCCCTAGCTACCCCCCCAACCCTAATGCCAACCCTAACCGAGCCTCCCATCCCCCCCGAGCCTAGCTCTAACCTACCCGAGCCCCACCTCTCTCTCCCTAGCTCTCTCTCTCTGCCAAGCGGGTCCTGCACCGAGCCACCCTCCCTGGCCTCGCCTCTGGTCCCACCTGGAAGCCCCCATGCACCTGCCCTGCCCCTGCTCGACCCGAGCACGTGAGGAGGAAGGAGAAAAAGGTGGCACCGAGGCCACCTTTTCCATCTACCCCCTCCCCACGGCGCCTCCCTCTCCCCTCTGCCTTACCACCATCCCCTGGCTCGCCTCTGTCTCCCAGATCCGCCCAGAGCTGGCCCTTCCCTCCCCGTCTACCCCTGCCACCATCCGCCACCGATCACCACCTCACCGTCGGCCTCCTCCACGTCCCGTTGATCCTGTCGAGTCGCGCGTCCGTGGAGTGACCTGGAAGATCGAGAAGGGTCCCCTGCATCGCCCTGCGCTCGCCGTCGAGGAGGAGGAGGACCGGAGCCGCCAGAACCAGCGCGAGGCCGACGCGAACCCTAGCCGGCCGTCCGTCTGCTTCACCGACGGTCTACCGCCCCTCTGCTCGATCCGACCATGCCAACATCCTCTAGGTGAGCTCCTAAACCCCCTAGACACGGTCTGCCTCGCTGCCATCGCCTGTGCTCACCGGTCAATTCGTCGAACGGCCTCTGTGCGCCGGCGACGCGTTCGTTTCTGCTCGCTCCCAAGTCGCAACACCCTATCTAGGCCCCGTCCGCCTCCCAGACAACAAGCCCAGGCCACCGCAGTGGCTCCGCCTCTGTGCGCGAGCCCTAGGTCCCGCGTTCGAACCCCCACCCCGCTCTGTACCGCGCGCGAGCACCTATCCGTCCGCGAGAAGAAGCACAGTGCGTCGCGACGCTGTTTTGCGTTAAACCCCCTGCTTCGTTTTACTCCTAACCCGCGGTCCAGCTGGACCCACCTGTCGGCCTCCTTGTCTTTTTGCAAAAAGGTACCTAAGCTTTAGAAATCCTCAACCCGTGCTCCCCGCTGTGCCGCGTGGCAGCCACGCACCCGTTCGCTGTCATGTGGGGCCGAGGTCTCTGTCGGGCCCGCCTGTCATTTGCTTGGGCTGGACCGGCTCGCGGTGGCAGAAGGTTTTCTGCGCTGTGGTGTCCCAGTCAGCAGAGCGGCCCACCCGTCAGCGTCTGTGTCTGGCTAAACCTGAGTAACAAAAGTAATTCTGCAAGTCTGTTTTAAATTCAAATCTTTTCTAATTATTCAAATTCAAATTTAATTCTGTTTTTAAATAACTTTGGAATTACAAATCCAATTAATACAAATAATATATGTTTTCAAATCAGAAAAATGTGAGGAATTCAAATATGGCCTTCAAAATAAATTTTGAACATTTAAAATTCCAAGTTTATTTAAATTACAAGAAATTGCCCTTTTGTCTTAAATAATTAATAACTTTTGTTTTACAAATCCAAATTTAACAAATGATATGTCTAAAATGATTAGCTCGACGAGACCTTTCTGTTTATGCATTCCATGTTTTGTTTTGAAGCATGCATCATATAAATATAATGTGTACAGCAACTAATATGAGGCTAAAATGTGATTAAAACTCGATAAAATGATTTATTCTTGTATTCCACACCTCACCCATGCCATGCTACTTTATTGCCATGCAAATTGTGCATCATTCATCATGGCATGATTGTTTGCTTGATGCATTTATTCATATGCTTGCGCACTTTATTTATGTTGGCCCTTGTTTGTTTGGTTCTTCTTCGAATAGACGCTGAGCAGGGGATTTATCAAGACACCCAGGAGTACCACCCAGATCCTTCTCTCGCTTCAACTGAGCTGCCAGGCAAGCACTACCACATGCTTGCATACATATAGTACCTATTGCCTCTTTCTTATTCTTGCATCATTGAGTCGCGATTGCATTAAATTGAATCCCAAGTATTGCATAGCTTTTACTTTTAAACCCCACCGAAGCTTGTTCCTCTATCCCATGAGCCATTACTACAGGAGTTGTTTAAGCCATGCGAGTCGTAGAACAGCATGTGTAGGGTTTGTGAGTGTCTGATGGAAAACGAGGTACCTAAACAACTCAACCTGATTAGTAATGGGATAACTAATGAAAGTGGCATCGGTGAGCCATATTCGCTATTTGGTTTTTCAGGCTCACTTGTGTCCCGTAGGACCCCGAGTACTTGATTCCTGTTCCTTGAATATTCGCGCTATCCACATCCGGGAGGCTTATGAACCCCCTGAGCCAGAGCTTGATTCATTCTTATTTCTTGGGGCCACAAACTAGTTTGAGGTTTTATTTACTATCCTGTACTTATGCCATGCTTTACTGCTTTATTTACGATTGTGCGAGGAGCACCTGTACTGTTTAGGTTCGTGACACGATTTCGCGGTATCGACAAGCCCAGTCACACTTTCGGGTTCCCAGTCGTTTACAGCCGTCCACACAAACCTTGAGTCCGTCTCGGAGCCGGCCAGCTTTGTCGCGGGTAGCTTAATGGGGTGGCCCCCTGAAATATTTCTGAATCCTGTGATCGCTTTGTCGTGACTGCCTCGTTGGGTTTTGATTTGGTTTTTCCGAGGCATATCGAGTGTGTGTTGCTATTTGTGCACCCCTGCAGGGTAAAACTTTCTGAAAGCCATGTTCGCGGTTATGGACGACTTGGAGCACAGTTTCTCGATCATAGACAAGCATAACTAAAGTACCGCTATTAATTTGATTAGACTAGGTACCTGACTAGTAAATAGTGCAATACTCATGGAATGGATAATAAAACTGCCAACGGATGGGGGGTTGTTCGTCCGCTTCCTCGTCGGTAAGCGAGGAGGAGGATGGATCTGTGGATATTACCGTTATAACTGTTGTTATTAATTCACGAACATCCGTCTATCTTTGGTTAGGCGGATGGTTAGCGAGTATCTATAGAATTGCTAGGGTTTATCTTTTGCTGCAATTGCGTCACCCCAGGTTGTGTCCCCTTTAGAGGCATAAAGACTTGCTGAGTACCCCTAGGGTCTCACACGATAAATTATTGGTTCAGATGAACAGGTACACTCACAAGATGGATACTGGGTGGAAGAGACGGACGATGTGGGCAACGATCATTCGGTGTAGAGATTCCGGGAACGGGGATCTGTGAGATCTGTGGGCGGGATGTGCTTATTTATGGGGCATCTTATGCCGATTTGCTTCTTATCCGTACTCGGATTTTGTCTTCTGCTTCCGCTTGATACTCTGTTGATTGATGTATGAGGAGATATCCTAAACTATTATATCTATCTAGGATATTTGGATCTTGCCGTATGGCGTTGCTATATTTCCTCTCTTTTTAGATGGAATGGCTCTGATGTACTGTTGTATGGTGGCTTGCATACATACTCATTTGTGTATGTAGTTGATCCCTTCGCCTGCCGATTACGCCGCCCGTTCTTGTCCCGATGTTTGGAAATGGTTGGGACGGCCGAAAGGTCTACCTGTGAGTGGCATTTGGGCCCCACCGTACTATTTCAACCATTTCTGCTCATCCAGGCTTGTAACTAGGAGCGTAATTCACCGAGGTAGTTACAATTGGTATCAGAGCCATCCTGACCTTCAGGGTCTCAGCCAAATGGTCGTTGTCTGTCTAGCAAATATTTTTGGTAGTTATGTATACTAGGGAAAAACAAAACGCGAGAGTAGGACTGCTTCCACTTTTCTTCTTACCCATCCACCCGCCCTTTTTTGGTAAGGAAGTGTAACGTTTTCAATCCTCTTCTTAAATTCAAACTAGGATTCACGTGTTCTGGGTCTCCGTAGTACCATAGGTTGTGTGTTTGTGTGTGTGTAATTCTTTGTCTATCTGTTGCATCCAAGTTGTTATCACCATCTGCCTTTGGTTATCAATTGTTGGTACATTCCATACTGACAGGTTTTTGAAAACCGGCGCGATCTATCTGACTCCTTGCTAACCGGTGCCATCTTCTTAAGGGTGTCCTTCCTTCTAGCAACTCCACATTCTGTGCAAGCATCTGTTGCTAATCGCTACCTGATAAGTGATTTTGCGCATCTATTGGTATTTTAATGCCAAAAAATGCGGAATTTTTTTCTTTGATACATCTGTGTTTCCACACTCCTTTCCAGTCGTGTGTGAAACATTATCTATCTCCCTTTTATCAGCATGTCCATGCTAACTCATTCTTTTGTCACCGGCGCTTAATCCTGGAGTTTCTTTCATCTCCAATTCTCTTGGGCTAATTACATAACGTGTGTCGATCCGATGCTGATGATTGTAATTTGGTTCTCGGCATAGCTATATTCCACTCATGATAAGTGTCGATTGGAATATGGAAAAATGCTATCAACCGTCACCATCTGGAGGATAAGGTTATCTCCTGTGATTTTGAGTACACCGTGATCATATCTATGCATATTCAAGCATCTTTAGCAATCTGGAGTTTCTCAAAGCACTACGGCAGTCTATCATCTGATCATCATGCTGCACATCTTTTTGAACTCCATATCTGCACATCTTTTTCGTCTCTGATAGCTCATACCATAAGCAAAGCTATATCATCGGTTCTTATCCAAGATCTCTTTACCTTTGTAACCGGCGACTCAATCAACAATGTGAACCAGGTGACACCTCTTTCTCTTCCGAAGGACCAGATAATCTATTCTTCCAGTGCATCTTCTTCAACACGAACCCGTGCTCTTAATATTGATCTTTCTAAGAGCGTTGAGCTCAAGAAGTGTTCGAGCATTTGTTCGTTTCTCCCGCCTCTTGAACTTGATATTCTGGGGATATCCTATTAATCCATGGTGGTATATGTTGATAATATGCTTGCCTATTCTATATCAATGGAAGGACATGGAAGATCATCTGTGTCTCTTTTTCTCAAGCTTCGTGAGCACTGCCTGTGTGCAAAGTCTCAAAGTGAGAATTCTGACTTTTTGAAGTCACCTATCTCGACCACGTCCTTCTGCTAAATAGATCGCTTCAATTCTGGAATTAGCAAGTCCATTGTTAATTCCATCCTCCATCTTCAACCAATCCGGAGATGTTCCTTGTTGGCAAGTTATCATCGTCGTTCCGCCGAAGTTTTCCTCAAGACTGCTAAATCTATCTCAATCATTTCAAGAAGAACATGGAGTTCTTTTCACCTCTATCTCGTCAAGTAATCTCTTGAAACCCTCTCGCTCTATCGTCTATGCTCAATCCACTGGAGGCCATGAAGACTTTTCAGATCTTGTTTTCCTTCCGTTCAAGTTGGTGCTATCTTTTCTGTAGCTGTTGAATCTTGCAGTTCTTATCCGTAATCTTCCTTCATATCTTTCCGGTGGCTTGGTACTTCCGACATGATGACAACCTCATCATCTTTATCTATCTATGAATCCGGTGAATCGTTTGCATCTATCCTTGTTTTCTAATGGAGTTCCATGAGTTATCCTTGTCAATACCTTCAGTCTGTTTCGGTAGTTGGGTTGCATGGTTTTCCTATTCATGTGCGGAGTAATGCTTTGAGTGCGGGATGGAGTATCTACCATACCACTACTCTTATCATTCGCTCTTGTACATTGAATTGGTGAATTAATGCGATTTCACTTATTCCACGGAAGTTAGAAGTGGCCTTATCCCTCGATACTTTTACTTCCGTCCTTGTTTTTCCGGAGTGCTCTCTCGAAGGAAGTAATTAATAATCTCTTGTTGGTGATCTCGCCCTTTCTACACGGAGCAAAATCCTCAATTATCTGGTGGAAACAAAGGCACACTCCTTTCGGCCCTCGTCTTTCTACCGGTGCTCGACATCCCCAAACAAGATGAAAGGAAACTATCTCTCTCTTTGTTTCATCAATTCTTTTCGGTGGTAAAGCCAATTATGGTTGGTGCCATCATCCGTGAATTTATTGCGTTAGCCTCAAGGCTAAAGAAAGCAATAAGTATCTCTACAGTAAACTCCAGATCCTCCATACTCTTTGCTTCTCGGGATTCCACCATGATCTGGCTTCACATCCGTCTCTGGAAGTTATATCCGCGCACCTCAATTGCGTGATCCTTTGGTTCTTACCGGCGCAACAAGAATCTAATCCGACGATGTCTAACTAAATTTTTCTGTTGATATCAAGGGACTCTATTGTTTGAAGGCGATATTGTTTCCGTACTTCATTTCTCTAATCCGAGAGAGGATACGATGCTATTGTCATAGTGGTTCAAAACTTCTCCAATCTAGCTCTTTTATTCCGGCGAGACAAAGGTTCATCCTCTCTAGTATCAGTAAATCGTTAATCTTAATGGTGTGTCTTTCTTTATCCATGATGCATCATCTTGTCCCTTCTTTCACAAGTGGTTCTATTCTTTTATCATGTTTCTTGAGAAAACCGGAGCTATGTCCATCCTATCCTTCTTGTCTCACGACAATCCTTCAACTCTTCTAACCCGTTGTTTCTCGAGCAAAACGCAAGATTCGCAACAAGTCTAGCAAGTTTTGCGAGGTTTAGTGGTCGCACCATTCCGTTGTTCATCAACTTGGGAACGTGAGGGTAACCTTCGTTCGAACACCCGCCTCTCCTTGTGTTGTTTTCTTTTTCCTAGGAATCTCGGGGCGAGATTCTTGTTTAGTGGGGGAGAGTTGTAGCATCCCAATTGTCTAACAATTGTAATGCTACTTGGTCTAGTAATATAATGGCTACTTCAAATATATAATTGTTGCATCATCATTATATCATGCTCATGTCATCATGCCACCTTGCATTTGAGCATCATATAAAACCCTTTTTGATTTGGTTCTTATCTCATATGCATTATTAATTGTATTTGCCTCTTGATATTGTATTTGGTTATTGATATATTGTTTAATGCCCAAGTGGAGTTGGGGGCATATCTCTTATTAACTCCACCACCTTTCTGTCACCACCTTATAATTCCACATTCCAACCAAATATGAGCTTTGCACTTTATTTGGGTTTTTACCTCTAGCTCATGTGGGTTGGGATGGATCCAATTCTTTTCCACATGCTCTCATCTTGGCATAATGTTGTTTTCACAATATGGATATGTGGAGAGCCACATGGCCACGTTTGCATGCCTTGTGAGTGGAACCCTATTTCTAGCTCCCATATGTGTTGTTTGGGGTGATCATCATGTTGGAATATTTTGTGGGCTTGTTAACTACTTAGTGGCATATACCACTAGCATGACCCATTTATACTCAAGTATGATCATCTCCATTTAATCCATTTGGGACTTTCTCTTAAATTCTTGGCTTGGTTTTATTCCACTTGTGGGCATGACTAAGTTTAATGCCATGTGATAATCTTGTTTTCACAAAATAAGCATGGCATTAATTGATTGCATGGGCCATGGAAGAACCATCTTTTTCTAGCTTTGGTTCCTAATTGCATTTTTGAGTAGATCTTTTATTAAACCACATCCCTCTCTCTCTCTTTTCCTCATGATCTTGCTTGATCTAGGTTTGGAGCATGCATGCTTCTAAGACCCTAGCTCTCACCCCTCTATCTCTAATCCTCTATCTAAGTCCCCTCTAATCATCTACTCCATCATCACCATACCCACATGCCCATCCTAGTTAAACCCTAAACCTACCCCACCCCCCTCCTTTCCATCTATGCCGAGCCTCTCCCAGCTGGCCCCACCTGGCTCCTCTCTCCCTGGCCACACACCCCTGCCCTAGCTACCCCCCAACCCTAATGCCAACCCTAACCGAGCCTCCCATCCCCCCCGAGCCTAGCTCTAACCTACCCGAGCCCCACCTCTCTCTCCCTAGCTCTCTCTCTCTGCCAAGCGGGTCCTGCACCGAGCCACCCTCCCTGGCCTCGCCTCTGGTCCCACCTGGAAGCCCCCATGCACCTGCCCTGCCCCTGCCCGACCCGAGCACGTGAGGAGGAAGGAGAAAAAGGTGGCACCGAGGCCACCTTTTCCATCTACCCCCTCCCCACGGCGCCTCCCTCTCCCCTCTGCCTTACCACCATCCCCTGGCTCGCCTCTGTCTCCCAGATCCGCCCAGAGCTGGCCCTTCCTTCCCCGTCTACCCCTGCCACCATCCGCCACCGATCACCACCTCACCGTCGGCCTCCTCCACGTCCCGTTGATCCTGTCGAGTCGCGCGTCCGTGGAGTGACCTGGAAGATCGAGAAGGGTCCCCTGCATCGCCCTGCGCTCGCCGTCGAGGAGGAGGAGGACCGGAGCCGCCAGAACTAGCGCGAGGCCGACGCGAACCCTAGCCGGCCGTCCGTCTGCTTCACCGACGGTCTACCGCCCCTCTGCTCGATCCGACCACGCCAACATCCTCTAGGTGAGCTCCTAAACCCCCTAGACACGGTCCGCCTCGCTGCCGTCGCCTGTGCTCGCCGGTCAATTCGTCGAACGGCCTCTGTGCGCCGGCGACGCGTTCGTTTCTGCTCGCTCCCAAGTCGCAACACCCTATCTAGGCCCCGTCCGCCTCCCAGACAACAAGCCCAGGCCACCGCAGTGACTCCGCCTCCGCGCGCGAGCCCTAGGTCCCGCGTTCGAACCCCCACCCCGCTCTGCACCGTGCGCGAGCACCTATCCGTCCGCGAGAACAAGCACAGTGCGTCACGACGCTGTTTTGCGTTAAACCCCCTGCTTCGTTTTACTCCTAACCCGCGGTCCAGCTGGTCCCACCTGTCGGCCTCCCTGTCTTTTTGCAAAAAGGTACCTAAGCTTTAGAAATCCTCAACCCGCGCTCCTCGCTGTGCCGCGTGGCAGCCCCGCACCCGTTCGCTGTCATGTGGGGCCGAGGTCTCTGTCGGGCCCGCCTGTCATTCGCTTGGGCTGGACCGGCTCGCGGTGGCAGAAGGTTTTCTGCGCTGTGGAGTCCCAGTCAGCAGAGCGGCCCACCCGTCAGCGTCTGTGTATGGCTAAACCTGAGTAACAAAAGTAATTCTGCAAGTCTGTTTTAAATTCAAATCTTTTCTAATTATTCAAATTCAAATTTAATTCTGTTTTTAAATAACTTTGGAATTACAAATCCAATTAATACAAATAATATATGTTTTCAAATCAGAAAAATGTGAGGAATTCAAATATGGCCTTCAAAATATATTTTGAACATTTAAAATTCCAAGTTTATTTAAATTACAAGAAATTGCCCTTTTGTCTTAAATAATTAATAACTTTTGTTTTACAAATCCAAATTTAACAAATGATATGTCTAAAATGATTAGCTCGACGAGACCTTTATGTTTATGCATTCCATGTTTTGTTTTGAAGCATGCATAATATAAATATAATGTGTACAGCAACTAATATGAGGCTAAAATGTGATTAAAACTCGATAAAATGATTTATTCTTGTATTCCACACCTCACCCATGCCATGCTACTTTATTGCCATGCAAATTGTGCATCATTCATCATGGCATGATTGTTTGCTTGATGCATTTATTCATATGCTTGCGCACTTTATTTATGTTGGCCCTTGTTTGTTTGGTTCTTCTTCGAATAGACGCTGAGCAGGGGATTTATCAAGACACCCAGGAGTACCACCCAGATCCTTCTCTCGCTTCAACTGAGCTGCCAGGCAAGCACTACCACATGCTTGCATACATATAGTACCTATTGCCTCTTTCTTATTCTTGCATCATTGAGTCGCGATTGCATTAAATTGAATCCCAAGTATTGCATAGCTTTTACTTTTAAACCCCACCGAAGCTTGTTCCTCTATCCCATGAGCCATTACTAGGAGTTGTTTGAGCCATGCGAGTCGTAGAACAGCATGTGTAGGGTTTGTGAGTGTCTGATGGAAAACGAGGTACCTAAACAACTCAACCTGATTAGTAATGGGATAACTAATGAAAGTGGCATCAGTGAGCCATATTTGCTATTTGGTTTTTCAGGCTCACTTGTGTCCCGTAGGACCCCGAGTACTTGATTCCTGTTCCTTGAATATTCGCGCTATCCACATCCGGGAGGCTTATGAACCCCCTAAGCCAGAGCTTGATTCATTCTTATTTCTTGGGGCCACAAACTAGTTTGAGGTTTTATTTACTATCCTGTACTTATGCCATGCTTTACTGCTTTATTTACGATTGTGCGAGGAGCACCTGTACTGTTTAGGTTCGTGACACGATTTCGCGGTATCGACAAGCCCAGTCACACTTTCGGGTTCCCAGTCGTTTACAGCCGTCCACACAAACCTTGAGTCCGTCTCGGAGCCGGCCAGCTTTGTCGAGGGTAGCTTAATGGGGTGGCCCCTTGAAATATTTGTGAATCCTGTGATCGCTTTGTCGTGACTGCCTCGTTGGGTTTTGATTTGGTTTTTCCGAGGCATATCGAGTGTGTGTTGCTATTTGTGCACCCCTGCAGGGTAAAACTTTCTGAAAGCCATGTCCGCGGTTATGGACGACTTGGAGCACAGTTTCTCGATCATAGACAAGCATAACTAAAGTACCGCTATTAATTTGATTAGACTAGGTACCTGACTAGTAAATAGTGCAATACTCATGGAATGGATAATAAAACTGCCAACGGATGGGGGGTTGTTCGTCCGCTTCCTCGTCGGTAAGCGAGGAGGAGGATGGATCTGTGGATATTACCGTTATAACTGTTGTTATTAATTCACGAACATCCGTCTATCTTTGGTTAGGCGGATGGTTAGCGAGTATCTATAGAATTGCTAGGGTTTATCTTTTGCTGCAATTGCGTCACCCCAGGTGGTGTCCCCTTTAGAGGCATAAAGACTTGCTGAGTACCCCTAGGGTCTCACACGATAAATTATTGGTTCAGATGAACAGGTACACTCGCAAGATGGATACTGGGTGGAAGAGACGGACGATGTGGGCAACGATCATTCGGTGTAGAGATTCCGGGAACGGGGATCCGTGAGATCTGTGGGCGGGATGTGCTTATTTATGGGGCATCTTATGCCGATTTGCTTCTTATCCGTACTCGGATTTTGTCTTCTGCTTCCGCTTGATACTCTGTTGATTGATGTATGAGGAGATATCCTAAACTATTATATCTATCTAGGATATTTGGATCTTGCCGTATGGCGTTGCTATATTTCCTCTCTTTTTAGATGGAATGGCTCTGATGTACTGTTGTATGGTGGCTTGCATACATACTCATTTGTGTATGTAGTTGATCCCTTCGCCTGCCGATTACGCCGCCCGTTCTTGTCCCGATGTTTGGAAATGGTTGGGACGGCCGAAAGGTCTACCTGTGAGTGGCATTTGGGCCCCACCGTACTATTTCAACCATTTCTGCTCATCCAGGCTTGTAACTAGGAGCGTAATTCACCGAGGTAGTTACAATTGGTATAAGAGCCATCCTGACCTTCAGGGTCTCAGCCAAATGGTCGTTGTCTGTCTAGCAAATATTTTTGGTAGTTATGTATACTAGGGAAAAACAAAACGCAAGAGTAGGACTGCTTCCACTTTTCTTCTTACCCATCCACCCGCCCTTTTTTGGTAAGGAAGTGTAACGTTTTCAATCCTCTTCTTAAATTCAAACTAGGATTCACGTGTTCTGGGTCTCCGTAGTACCATAGGTTGTGTGTTTGTGTGTGTGTGTAATTCTTTGTCTATTTGTTGCATCCAAGTTGTTATCACCATCTGCCTTTGGTTATCAACTGTTGGTACATTCCATACTGACAGGTTTTTGAAAACCGGCGCGATCTATCTGACTCCTTGCTAACCGGTGCCATCTTCTTAAGGGTGTCCTTCCTTCTAGCAACTCCACATTCTATGCAAGCATCTGTTGCTAATCGCTACCTGATAAGTGATTTTGCGCATCTATTGGTATTTTAATGCCAAAAAATGCGGAATTTTTTTCTTTGATACATCTGTGTTTCCACACTCCTTTCCAGTCGTGTGTGAAACATTATCTATCTCCCTTTTATCAGCATGTCCATGCTAACTCATTCTTTTGTCACCGGCGCTTAATCCTGGAGTTTCTTTCATCTCCAATTCTCTTGGGCTAATTACATAACGTGTGTCGATCCGATGCTGATGATTGTAATTTGGTTCTCGGCATAGCTATATTCCACTCATGATAAGTGTCGATTGGAATATGGAAAAATGCTATCAACCGTCACCATCTGGAGGATAAGGTTATCTCCTGTAATTTTGAGTACACCGTGATCATATCTGTGCATATTCAAGCATCTTTAGCAATCTGGAGTTTCTCAAAGCACTACGGCAGTCTATCATCTGATCATCATGCTGCACATCTTTTTGAACTCCATATCTGCACATCTTTTTCGTCTCTGATAGCTCATACCATAAGCAAAGCTATATCATCGGTTCTTATCCAAGATCTCTTTACCTTTGTAACCGGCGACTCAATCAACAATGTGAACCAGGTGACACCTCTTTCTCTTCCGAAGGACCAGATAATCTATTCTTCCAGTGCATCTTCTTCAACACGAACCCGTGCTCTTAATATTGATCTTTCTAAGAGCGTTGAGCTCAAGAAGTGTTCGAGCATTTGTTCGTTTCTCCCGCCTCTTGAACTTGATATTCTGGGGATATCCTATTAATCCATGGTGGTATATGTTGATAATATGCTTGCCTATTCTATATCAATGGAAGGACATGGAAGATCATCTGTGTCTCTTTTTCTCAAGCTTCGTGAGCACTGCCTGTGTGCAAAGTCTCAAAGTGAGAATTCTGACTTTTTGAAGTCACCTATCTCGACCACGTCCTTCTGCTAAATAGATCGCTTCAATTCTGGAATTAGCAAGTCCATTGTTAATTCCATCCTCCATCTTCAACCAATCCGGAGATGTTCCTTGTTGGCAAGTTATCATCGTCGTTCCGCCGAAGTTTTCCTCAAGACTGCTAAATCTATCTCAATCATTTCAAGAAGAACATGGAGTTCTTTTCACCTCTATCTCGTCAAGTAATCTCTTGAAACCCTCTCGCTCTATCGTCTATGCTCAATCCACTGGAGGCCATGAAGACTTTTCAGATCTTGTTTTCCTTCCGTTCAAGTTGGTGCTATCTTTTCTGTAGCTGTTGAATCTTGCAGTTCTTATCCGTAATCTTCCTTCATATCTTTCCGGTGGCTTGGTACTTCCGACATGATGACAACCTCATCATCTTTATCTATCTATGAATCCGGTGAATCGTTTGCATCTATCCTTGTTTTCTAATGGAGTTCCATGAGTTATCCTTGTCAATACCTTCAGTCTGTTTCGGTAGTTGGGTTGCATGGTTTTCCTATTCATGTGCGGAGTAATGCTTTGAGTGCGGGATGGAGTATCTACCATACCACTACTCTTATCATTCGCTCTTGTACATTGAATTGGTGAATTAATGCGATTTCACTTATTCCACGGAAGTTAGAAGTGGCCTTATCCCTCGATACTTTTACTTTCGTCCTTGTTTTTCCGGAGTGCTCTCTCGAAGGAAGTAATTAATAATCTCTTGTTGGTGATCTCGCCCTTTCTACACGGAGCAAAATCCTCAATTATCTGGTGGAAACAAAGGCACACTCCTTTCGGCCCTCGTCTTTCTACCGGTGCTCGACATCCCCAAACAAGATGAAAGGAAACTATCTCTCTCTTTGTTTCATCAATTCTTTTCGGTGGTAAAGCCAATTATGGTTGGTGCCATCAGCCATGAATTTATTGCGTTAGCCTCAAGGCTAAAGAAAGCAATAAGTATCTCTACAGTAAACTCCAGATCCTCCATACTCTTTGCTTCTCGGGATTCCACCATGATCTGGCTTCACATCCGTCTCTGGAAGTTATATCCGCGCACCTCAATTGCGTGATCCTTTGGTTCTTACCGGCGCAACAAGAATCTAATCCGACGATGTCTAACTAAATTTTTCTGTTGATATCAAGGGACTCTATTGTTTGAAGGCGATATTGTTTCCGTACTTCATTTCTCTAATCCGAGAGAGGATACGATGCTATTGTCATAGTGGTTCAAAACTTCTCCAATCTAGCTCTTTTCTTCCGGCGAGACAAAGGTTCATCCTCTCTAGTATCAGTAAATCGTTAATCTTAATGGTGTGTCTTTCTTTATCCATGATGCATAATCTTGTCCCTTCTTTCACAAGTGGTTCTATTCTTTTATCATGTTTCTTGAGAAAACCGGAGCTATGTCCATCCTATCCTTCTTGTCTCACGACAATCCTTCAACTCTTCTAACCCGTTGTTTCTCGAGCAAAACGCAAGATTTGCAACAAGTCTAGCAAGTTTTGCGAGGTGTAGTGGTCGCACCATTCCGTTGTTCATCAACTTGGGAACGTGAGGGTAACCTTCGTTCGAACACCCGCCTCTCCTTGTGTTGTTTTCTTTTTCCTAGGAATCTCGGGGCGAGATTCTTGTTTAGTGGGGGAGAGTTGTAGCATCCCAATTGTCTAACAATTGTAATGCTACTTGGTCTAGTAATATAATGGCTACTTCAAATATATAATTGTTGCATCATCATTATATCATGCTCATGTCATCATGCCACCTTGCATTTGAGCATCATATAAAACCCTTTTTGATTTGGTTCTTATCTCATATGCATTATTAATTGTATTTGCCTCTTGATATTGTATTTGGTTATTGATATATTGTTTAATGCCCAAGTGGAGTTGGGGGCATATCTCTTATTAACTCCACCACCTTTCTTTCACCACCTTATAATTCCACCATCCAACCAAATATGAGCTTTGCACTTTATTTGGGTTTTTACCTCTAGCTCATGTGGGTTGGGATGGATCCAATTCTTTTCCACATGCTCTCATCTTGGCATAATGTTGTTTTCACAATATGGATATGTGGAGAGCCACATGGCCACCTTTGCATGCCTTGTGAGTGGAACCCTATTTCTAGCTCCCATATGTGTTGTTTGGGGTGATCATCTTGTTGGAATATTTTGTGGGCTTGTTAACTACCTAGTGGCATATACCACTAGCATGACCCATTTATACTCAAGTATGATCATCTCCATTTAATCCATTTGGGACTTTCTCTTAAATTCTTGGCTTGGTTTTATTCCACTTGTGGGCATGACTAAGTTTAATGCCATGTGATAATCTTGTTTTCACAAAATAAGCATGGCATTAATTGATTGCATGGGCCATGCAAGAACCATCTTTTTCTAGCTTTGGTTCCTAATTGCATTTTTGAGTAGATCTTTTATTAAACCACATCCCTCTCTCTCTCTTTTCCTCATGATCTTGCTTGATCTAGGTTTGGAGCATGCATGCTTCTAAGACCCTAGCTCTCACCCCTCTATCTCTAATACTCTATCTAAGTCCCCTCTAATGATCTACTCCATCATCACCATACCCCCATGCCCATCCTAGTTAATCCTAAACCTACCCCACCCCCCTCCTTTCCATCTATGCCGAGCCTCTCCTAGCTGGCCCCACCTGGCTCCTCTCTCCCTGGCCACACACCCCTGCCCTAGCTACCCCCCCAACCCTAACCGAGCCTCCCATCCCCCCCGAGCCTAGTTCTAACCTACCCGAGCCCCACCTCTCTCTCCCTAGATCTCTCTCTGCCAAGCGGGTCCTGCACCGAGCCACCCTCCCTGGCCTCGCCTCTGGTCCCACCTGGAAGCCCCCATGCACCTGCCCTGCCCCTGCCCGACCCGAGCACGTGAGGAGGAAGGAGAAAAAGGTGGCACCGAGGCCACCTTTTCCATCTACCCCCTCCCCACGGTGCCTCCCTCTCCCCTCTGCCTTACCACCGCCGAGGAGGAGGAGGACCGGAGCCGCCAGAACCAGCGCGAGGCCGACGCGAACCCTAGCCGGCCGTCCGTCTGCTTCACCGACGGTCTACCGCCCCTCTGCTCGATCCGACCACGCCAACATCCTCTAGGTGAGCTCCTAAACCCCCTAGACACGGTCCGCCTCGCTGCCGTCGCCTGTGCTCGCCGGTCAATTCGTCGAACGGCCTCTGTGCGCCGGCGACGCGTTCGTTTCTGCTCTCTCCCAAGTCGCAACACCCTATCTAGGCCCCGTCCGCCTCCCAGACAACAAGCCCAGGCCACCGCAGTGACTCCGCCTCCGCGCGCGAGCCCTAGGTCCCGCGTTCGAACCCCCACCCCGCTCTGCACCGTGCGCGAGCACCTATCCGTCCGCGAGAAGAAGCACAGTGCGTCGCGACGCTGTTTTGCGTTAAACCCCCTGCTTCGTTTTACTCCTAACCCGCGGTCCAGCTGGTCCCACCTGTCGGCCTCCCTGTCTTTTTGCAAAAAGGTACCTAAGCTTTAGAAATCCTCAACCCGCGCTCCCCGCTGTGCCGCGTGGCAGCCCCGCACCCGTTCGCTGTCATGTGGGGCCGAGGTCTCTGTCGGGCCCGCCTGTCATTCGCTTGGGCTAGACCGGCTCGCGGTGGCAGAAGGTTTTCTGCGCTGTGGAGTCCCAGTCAGCAGAGCGGCCCACCCGTCAGCGTCTGTGTCTGGCTAAACCTGAGTAACAAAAGTAATTCTGCAAGTCTGTTTTAAATTCAAATCTTTTCTAATTATTCAAATTCAAATTTAATTCTGTTTTTAAATAACTTTGGAATTACAAATTCAAATCAGAAAAATGTGAGGAATTCAAATATGGCCTTCAAAATATATTTTGAACATTTAAAATTCCAAGTTTATTTAAATTACAAGAAATTGCCCTTTTGTCTTAAATAATTAATAACTTTTGTTTTACAAATCCAAATTTAACAAATGATATGTCTAAAATGATTAGCTCGACGAGACCTTTCTGTTTATGCATTCCATGTTTTGTTTTGAAGCATGCATCATATAAATATAATGTGTACAGCAACTAATATGAGGCTAAAATGTGATTAAAACTCGATAAAATGATTTATTCTTGTATTCCACACCTCACCCATGCCATGCTACTTTATTGCCATGCAAATTGTGCATCATTCATCATGGCATGATTGTTTGCTTGATGCATTTATTCATATGCTTGCGCACTTTATTTATGTTGGCCCTTGTTTGTTTGGTTCTTCTTCGAATAGACGCTGAGCAGGGGATTTATCAAGACACCCAGGAGTACCACCCAGATCCTTCTCTCGCTTCAACTGAGCTGCCAGGCAAGCACTACCACATGCTTGCATACATATAGTACCTATTGCCTCTTTCTTATTCTTGCATCATTGAGTCGCGATTGCATTAAATTGAATCCCAAGTATTGCATAGCTTTTACTTTTAAACCCCACCGAAGCTTGTTCCTCCATCCCATGAGGCATTACTACAGGAGTTGTTTGAGCCATGGGAGTTGTAGAACAGCATGTGTAGGGTTTGTGAGTGTCTGATGGAAAACGAGGTACCTAAACAACTCAACCTGATTAGTAATGGGATAACTAATGAAAGTGGCATTGGTGAGCCATATTCGCTATTTGGTTTTTCAGGCTCACTTGTGTCCCGTAGGACCCCGAGTACTTGATTCCTATTCCTTGAGTATTCGCGCTATCCACATCCGGGAGGCTTATGAACCCCCTGAGCCAGAGCTTGATTCATTCTTATTTCTTGGGGCCACAAACTAGTTTGAGGTTTTATTTACTATCCTGTACTTATGCCATGCTTTACTGCTTTATTTACGATTGTGCGAGGAGCACCTGTACTGTTTAGGTTCGTGACACGATTTCGCGGTATCGACAAGCCCAGTCACACTTTCGGGTTCCCAGTCGTTTACAGCCGTCCACACAAACCTTGAGTCCGTCTCGGAGCCGGCCAGCTTCGTCACGGGTAGCTTAATGGGGTGGCCCCCTGAAATATTTCTGAATCCTGTGATCGCTTTGTCGTGACTGCCTCGTTGGGTTTTGATTTGGTTTTTCCGAGGCATATCGAGTGTGTGTTGCTATTTGTGCACCCCTGCAGGGTAAAACTTTCTGAAAGCCGTGTCCGCGGTTATGGACGACTTGGAGCACAGTTTCTCGATCATAGACAAGCATAACTAAAGTATCGCTATTAATTTGATTAGACTAGGTACCTGACTAGTAAATAGTGCAATACTCATGGAATGGATAATAAAACTGCCAACGGATGGGGGGTTGTTCGTCCGCTTCCTCGTCGGTAAGCGAGGAGGAGGATGGATCTGTGGATATTACCGTTATAACTGTTATAACTGTTGTTATTAATTCACGAACATCCGTCTATCTTTGGTTAGGCGGATGGTTAGCGAGTATCTATAGAATTGCTAGGGTTTATCTTTTGCTGCAATTGCGTCACCCCAGGTTGTGTCCCCTTTAGAGGCATAAAGACTTGCTGAGTACCCCTAGGGTCTCACACGATAAATTATTGGTTCAGATGAACAGGTACACTCGCAAGATGGATACTGGGTGGAAGAGACGGACGATGTGGGCAACGATCATTCGGTGTAGAGATTCCGGGAACGGGGATCCGTGAGATCTGTGGGCGGGATGTGCTTATTTATGGGGCATCTTATGCCGATTTGCTTCTTATCCGTACTCGGATTTTGTCTTCCGCTTCCGCTTGATACTTTGTTGATTGATGTATGAGGAGATATCCTAAACTATTATATCTATCTAGGATATTTGGATCTTGCCGTATGGCGTTGCTATATTTCCTCTCTTTTTAGATGGAATGGCTCTGATGTACTATTGTATGGTGGCTTGCATACATACTCATTTGTGTATGTAGTTGATCCCTTCGCCTGCCGATTACGCCGCCCGTTCTTGTCCCGATGTTTGGAAATGGTTGGGACGGCCGAAAGGTCTACCTGTGAGTGGCATTTGGGCCCCACCGTACTATTTCAACCATTTCTGCTCATCCAGGCTTGTAACTAGGAGCGTAATTCACCGAGGTAGTTACAAACTAGCCCCGCCATAACATTATACAACACTTTAGATGGTACCCTTATCTATTATTATAAATGTAATCATCGAAACTCGAGTGCACCCTGTGCAACTTTCGATGTTTTGTTCACCTCGCTTCCTACTTGACTCTAATCGGTATTACGGGAGTTTCCAACTTATTCCCTTATAACATAACCCTTTATGTTTTAAGATATGTCATCCTTTATGGACATGGAAAATATGTCTACAATCCTCTATTAGACACTGCAGACAAACTTAGCTCAATGTTCTGTGATTCAAACTTAATCACTTTTCAACGTTCCTTATTGGATCATATATTATGTTAAGTTATCATCATGGTTTTCTAAGATAGAACCTATGTCTCAACATAGTGGATGATGATCATCCTTTTATTTCTTTCAACCATTGATGTTAAACTTAATACTATTCCTAACTTGAGTTATTAAGGACCAGTTCCTTAATTAACTTCTATTATGAAACCCTTTTTAGAATCCCTTAAGGAATACTACATAATATCATAATACACTTATTATCAACTTCTACTCCTTATAAATCATTATTTATTGGTACTTGCGCTTTTATTCTTAACACACTTAATAATCACTCCTATAAGCTCCATTCCTAACATATTTGGGTATGAGTCATTACTCTTTACTCAAACTATGTTCCTACATATTTGAATTTCAGACTTATATTGCTCCCACTCAAAAATATGTCATTCACATATTGTTCTTAGGAAGACTTGTATATCTCCCACTCAATTTCATGCAAATTGCATATCCACTCACTATTTTGAACAACTTCAAAATCCTTTGATCAAATATCAAACTTGGAGATTTACTATGAGATACTAGTACTTTTACTAGTTTTAAATCCACTAGACATTTAGCACACTTGAATCAAATTCATTTGAATTCGTCCAATACTTGACAAATTGTGCTTTTGTCATTCACCCCCTTTTCCACTATGGCTTTGCAGTCATTTGGGAAAATTCAAGTAACCCCTTTTACTTGTGAGATTCAGCAACGAATTGCTTTCTAATCTCAAGTGAATTTTTCTTCTAGGATTTCTCATAATTCTAGTTTACCATTATTTCCTTAGTAGTTCATAGGTATGTCATATTCTGGTAATCATGACAAATGATTCACAAATGTCTCCATACAAGATATGGGTTACATTTTAAATCCTACTTCATGTAGTGAAAACACTAGTGGGGAAAACACAATGATCATTATCATTGATTCTTTTCTTTGTGAAGAGAATCGTTCAGGAACGTTTTATGTTGCGCTACTCAACACTCTGATGCAGGGTTTTGAAACCTCATCGTGTTTTTCACTATCTTCCATTTGCTCCATAATCGAGAAATATCACTGAATGTGAACTTTCTCGAAAATGTACCAAAATCCAAGCAATACAAGTCTTGCTTCTCTTTTGGTTTTAGCTATGGATTTCATATTCAAAGTTTCCAATGAATATTCTACAAGCACTTATTCGCTATTGTTTTGGTTATATCGAATAACCCCAAAAGTTTCACGACGATCCATACTAGACATGGAGCCGCTTTCACGAATTCAAATGGTTCACTATATATTGTAATTGAGTGCTAACTATTTCTAACTAATGGTCTCTATATCTACACTACAATGATTTATTTGGCGCCATCTATTCACCCATTTTGATATCAAATATCATATTGTGATGCTTTGCATTTTGACATTTCAAATGCATTGCATTCCACAATTTCTATTATGCCATTCTTATAAAGTTGAATTTCATTACTATTGATCAAATCGTAGTAATTAGATTCTCTTTTATATTTATACCCTTTTGTTGATGAAACACTTTGATCATATCAAATAGTTTCATCTTCATGTTTCCTTTGGTAAACTTCTTTACACATTTAAACAATCATATAATGATAATTACCATTTTGTTAAAACATAATACATCGAATATGTATTTACTTTTAACAATTCATTAAACACTTTGTATTCATGTAATACATCGTATTCAAGTTATTTTGCCGAACATAGGCATGATTTATATGTGATAAGAAATCGAATGTCTTTCACATATTATCACATAACTTTTGAATTTAAACAATGGTTTCATTCATTAATGAACATATCATTAAGTTGGCTATTTTTTAAAGGCATTTCAATATTTTACAAATGTTCATGTATTATCAATTAGTTTCAAACAACCAGGATAATTCACATATAATCAAACAACATATGAACATGAATAAAGATTATTCATCAAAGTGGAACAACTGTTTGTTACAAGCTGATATGAATAACCGTCTCACAAAGTGTGAGACACACTAAAGAAGTTCACAACCTTTTTGATTACTATAATCATCCTAAAACATAAACTAAGTGATAAATGTTGAGGGAGAGTGTCGTTGGCCATCATCATCATGCTCGCCATCAACACGCAACGTCACCTCCTCTCCAGCAAGCACCTCTCATGCAGAAGGACCTGTTTTCAGTAAAACAGAACAAGTATCAAATATACTTAACACTGCAAATGTGTTTGCAAGATTATAACATTTATAAAATTGTATATCAAATATATACCTTTGTCATTGATGACCTCAGTGACAACGGGTTCAACCACCACATCTCTAAAATGTGATATGATCTCGTGGAAATCCTGTGTTTCCGTGTCGCCTCTCATATTGCAAGTCCTAACTTGTGCTTGGTAGATTGGTGGCAGCGACTGCAGCACAACGCCTATTGCAAAAGAGCTTGTGAACCAGTTGTCCAGGAAGTATGCCAGACTCATGTATGCATCATATATGCTCAACAAGTGATCATCCAGTGAGGAGCCCTCCTCCATCTTTATGGAGAGGAAATCCCCCATCAGCTCATACTCCCATATGCACACTTGTTCCATGAAATGTGATCTCAGATGTGCCATAACCGTTCGGGGATTAAGACTTCCCACAATCGGCCACATCCCATCTTCCATTCTGAGGCGCATCATTACTGATATGAATGTGGCCATCACACAACGACGACAGTGGAGATCCCGCTGCTCCTAGGTCTCATGAAAATAGGGTGGCTCCAACTACATCTCGTGGATCATGTAGTTAGCCACTTTGTTCTCGCTAAGGAGATCATGAAGGAGCATGACCCATGTAGAAAAGTTGGATCCATCTAACTTTGAGCTTTTATCCTTTTA
The DNA here is from genome assembly GCA_916181665.1 of Avena sativa. Classification (NCBI taxonomy): domain Eukaryota; kingdom Viridiplantae; phylum Streptophyta; class Magnoliopsida; order Poales; family Poaceae; genus Avena; species Avena sativa. The sequence goes on from OV702289.1 coordinate 450,225,157, forward strand.
ACCAATTGTCAATAGAGAATGTAATCTCGGGGAGAACCATTTTCTACATTTATAATTGCAAAAGGAATTTAGACTAAGTTTATAATTAAATGGGTTAATAATAACTCCACTCAGAAACACCTATCCCATGAAGGGTTCCTAGTGATAACACGACCCTTTTCCCCACATCTCCCCCGATCATCACGACCATCAATGTGGGTTCAAGGGTGGATGCTAAACGTTGGTCACATCATTCACGCGACTCGTGCTCGATCTTTGGACCATCCGTGTTCAAAGGCCATGTCTGCTACATGCTAGGCTCGCCAATTCAACCTTAATGTATTCGATGTGCAACATGGCTTACACCCACTGTATGCGAATGTAGATATGTCTGACACCCGCTCACCACGGGTCGCCTCATACCGAAGAACTTTCTTGGTGGTGCACACTAAGGGGGAACACAATCATAGGCTACTGTCGAGTATCTAATACTAGTACACAATAATATATACAAACAATAACATTGAATGGAAATGCGATGTGATATGGTCCTTCACGTCGTGATCTCCATCCGTCATCACCGGATTCCGGCATCGTAGACACTAGGGTACCGGTGTCTTTATGGCGTGGTAGTCCGTCACCTCCATGACTATCTACTACTACGTAACATAAGGTAATCACTTTACCTTTGCCACAACCATATCACAAAGCAACGCCCCATGCAAAACAAAGTTAGATGCCTCTATTTTATCTTTGCATGTTTTACATGGATGAATGGGCTTTCACACAAGAACCATTCTTACCTACGAACTTTCAGCACAACGTTGATCAAGTAGTTGTCTCTACTACACCCCTTTAGGGGACCTCCGTTGCAAATGGCATACCAACTAATGCGGGAGAGACAAACACCCCCCTAAGCCACTTTATACGGTACAAGCCGCATGTCAAGCATGGACCAGTCTCGCGAATGAACGCGTAAAGTCGGTTGGGGGCCGCTTCATCAAGCATTACTGCGGTATACACAAGTACATGTGGGAGGGTAACAACTAAAAGATCAACACCCACACGCTACATCTCGTGTGTTCTACCCGTACTAGCATTACTACACATAGATCTAGCTCCGATACCACTATAGGGGTTCCGCGTATGAAAACAATAAAATTTTACCCTACGCCCCTGAACCCCTGATGTTGCTAGGACCTATCTATTAGTAATGCAGTAATGGGAGGGGATTTTCACGAACTTACCCTTGAAGACCGAAAAGTGTTGTCAACACTCAGGAGAGCGTGGTTGATGTAGACGAGCCGAAGCCGACCTCAAGGTCGTGATGAAGTCCTTGCGCTCCTATAGCTCCAATGACTTGAGTGCCTCAAGTGTGACACCTCGCGGGGAGTTACACACGTCTGGTGCTTGACGATGACTCATGTTTCCTCGATCCAGCAGCAGTTGTGGAAGTAGAGCTCCTGGATCTGAATCCCGCAATACGATGGCGTTCCGCGGTGAAGATGTCTCTCGTTCGTGCAGTCTAAACTTGGGACCATGGTCACAAGAGAGAGAGAGAGAGAGAGAGAGAGAGAGAATATCAATTGGAGGTCTCCCCAAAAGTGAGGAAACCTTTATTGAATATGTGTGTTTTTATTTGGCCAAATACCCCCACTATATTTAGGGGGGGAGGTACTACCTCCCTCAAAGTCCCGGGGTGGGACTAAAGGATAGGAGAGGGTGAGGGGTGGCACCGCCGGCCACCCCCATGGGCCCCGCATGGGGGGTGGCCTACTAGGGCGCCAGCCACCCCCTCTGGCCCTTCTCCCTCTTGCCTTTCCCTAATGGGCCATCTTCCCTCCGGAATTGGCCCATTAAGCCTTTTGACCTTTAAATTGATTTTCTCTTTTATTAAATAATTATGAATAAATGATTAAATCGATATTTAACATTCATTCATATATTATTCAATCTTCATGGCTATGGAACACCTTCCACCTCCACTCCGGACATCCTCCGGACTTACCAAAACCCTTCTGGTTTTCTCTCTACTATTCTTCGGCGATTCTTCCGATCCTATAAACACTCTCTAAGCATCATCAAACCCTTAAGTGTCATACCCTATGGTTCGGGAACACTCCAGACATGGCCGGGACACTCCTGGACCAATGATTGATAGAGGGACCTGGATGGCCGTGTGACCCCTGTGCGTTCCACGAAGATCTTTCATCGTTTGAACCGGGACGGTCGTGTCTTATTCCCTTTTTCTCTCGATATTTGCATTGCCCGAGATCTGATCAATGACATCACCATGCCGTGTTCAATCTTATTACCGAACAATGCTACTTGACTCGTTCTGACAAGTGATATCCCTATGATCAAATCACACGCTGCGCAGCTATTGGATATAACTTCCGAGTGGGCCCTTGAGTATCTTTCCATCACATGGACAGACAAATCCCGCTCTTGACATATATTGCCTCTACAGTTTCCTCCGAGTACCTGAACACACCTTTATAACCACTGTATTACGAAGTGGCACTTGATGCTATCTAAGCACTCTCGGGAGACAGTGATTGATATAGCCTCACGGTCTAAGGAAAAGTCTACGAGGATCCATTTCTAATCATCGTAACTTGAACTTCGTGACATGATCGAGTCACGAGTTTTAGGTTGGGTATTGGTTCATCATCTCACTCTTAGAAAGAGTTGACTCCATTTCCAACTGGCATAAATGCCACATGATCAGGAAACATGATCATCTGTTGACCAATGGACCAGTGACTAGAGTTTCACTGGGAACCCCTGGTTGTTTATATATCACACGTGTACTGATGTTTCCACTCAATACAGTTATAGCATGATATATAATCATAAACTTTATGAAATATGATAATAGTCCTTATTACTATTTGTCTCTAGGGCATATTTCCAACACTCAGGCCTTAAATCATACCGCTTGTGACTCCTGGACAAAGCAACTCACCTCGTCGAGGAGAAGAAGATCATCAATAGAAACATTGTAGGCGTAGAATAGTTCAACTCCCTGAAGCATCGAAAGACCCGAAACATCCCTGTGTTGGCCAAAAAATTGGGATGTCCATAAGACCCGCTTCGAGGTAAATAACACATACATCGTTGTAGGACATCCTCAGATGGACAGCAAACGGAACCGAGTGTATAACATGCCCATGGAAAACATTGTTGCAGCTCGAGAGATCTTGGCAAACAATCCAACTCCAGAAAGGTCCAAAAGTGTGTAACACTGCTCAACAAGGGCCTAGAACAATAGAAAGCCGCCACGTCCTTCAGCAGGAAGCTAGTCTTGAAATCTAACCAATGCCGCACTAACGTCGATTGGCAACACAAATAAAGGTCCCGTCGGGAACCAGATGGACATAACCATTCTGATCGTCGGGATGACACTTACTCAATGTCCGGCTCTTTGGGACAGCAACATAGAACCACACGCATTGTTGCAATAGTGTCGCTCTAGTGGCAGCACGAGACGTTCTAGCAGAACTGGTTCCATAGCAACCTCCACTGCGGCAATCTAACAACCGCAGGGAAGAAGAAGAAGCGTGACATCGAGAACGAGATCGGCAACAAATGCCACCTCCTCCACACACAAGCCGTCCGGCTGAACCTTGCCACAATGATGACAATGACAAACGAAGAAACGATGAAAACCACACTAGATCAAGCCGGTGGTGTGGCCGTTTTCACGAAGACCCGCCTCAGAACTGACACCATGACGTATCGGATGGAGGACTGCGATTAGCTAGAAATAACCCACCAGAACCTCCGTCCCCACTAGGCAGTGACCATAACAAATCCCACGGGATCCAGGGGGACGCCAGGGTGGAGGATGTGGTAAAAGAAGCAGAGATCCGGCTCCACAATCCGGCAACCATGGAAAACATCCGAGGAGGCGCTCGCTGTCACCAAGAGACGCCCAAAACCAGATCAACTCAAACATTGAGACGCGGCGCTATGAGTTGAATGACATATATATGTGGTCCCAAAGTACATTGGGCCAAGGGTCCGCCAAATCAAATTTCCGGAGGGTTCACTATCTCAAGACACATTCAACCCTACGGTGGTGTGCCTCAGCCATATACTTCGCTCCAGGAATTTTTCCAGGATTGCTGCATCGCCAAAGGAGGAAATAGCTTGGTCGTAGTCCGATATCTCCCACTTATGCTGCAGAAGATGACTTGATTGTGGCTCAATGAACTCCCGAAAAACATATTCCACAATTGGTATGATATGCAAAGTGTGTTCATTCGGAATTTCGAGGATATCTACAGGAGGCCCTACATAGTTAGAGATCGGCAGCGTTGCATCCTGAAAATTGGAGAAACTTGCCATTACTACCTCGGATGATGGATCAACACGAAAAACTCTTGCGAGGGAGTCAACGACCAGACCGCGATTGAAGCATTCATCGCAGGGCTCCCAGTCAGATTACTGCGTCACCAACTGAAGCGCGACAAGGTTACCGATTTGGGTGAGATGATAGAGATGACAAGTTGCTGCCAATGATGATTCAGAAGGTTTGTTGAATGGCCTGGATTTTGCCACACTCGGTAAAATAGCCAAAACTGTAGTAGACCCAGAAGCACAAGAACACCTCAGAAGACAAGCACAACCCAGAAAAATTCATCCGTCAATGCAACTTTCAGATATGGGGGCCGAGGAGGGCATGGAGGCGGCTAGGGACGAGGCCATGGAGCTTCCCGCATTCAAGGCAGAGGAGATCAAGAACCTGGTAAGACCTATTCTTGGGCCCACACTGCCAATAACCCATGTGAACAACCCCCAGTTGGAAACGGGGGATCTTACCACACAAACACTGAGTGTCGCTTTAATGACGACATCAAGAAAGACAAATCAGATGTCCAAAGATAAGGAGTCCAAGGAAGATTCCGAAGTGGAATAAGAGGATACCGCTAACCCAGGTCAGATGGTAAGAGGGCTTACCCAAGCAAGAGAGACACCTATGTATGCTTCCTCGGATCCCCAAGGTCAAGAAAGCAGTAATGCATGAGCCTAACACAATTGTTCTAGCTATCCCCCAATATCTGGACTGGTCAGAAGAGAAGATCACCTTTGACCAAAGCGATCATCCGCCTAAGCCTCATAGGTGAGGAATGTACTCTCTAGTTGTCAATACACTTATTCACGGCTATGCTTTTTGAAATACACTCATGGACGATGGTAGCAGCATCGATATTTTATACGTCGAAACACTACACCGCATGAGGATATCAAAAACCCAGTTGAATAACAATAGTGTGGTTTTCCATGGAATTGTTCTAGAAGGCAATCATACTCTCTAGGAGAAATCACTCTGGTCGTTACCTTTGGAACGCCGGAGAATTATCAGACTGAACCACTAACTTTTCAAGTGGTGTAGTTCAAGAGCGCATAACCCACTAACTTTGGTCATCCGGCCTACTGGTAGTTCATGGCTCACACCTGCTACATCTACAACATGATGAAACTTCCGTGTCCCAATGCCGTCATCACAATCTGAGGAAACCTGAAGAAGGCATGAGAGTGCAAGGACGGAGCTGTCGCCTTTTTTGAAGCCATGCTACATGCCGAGGAGTGCTAGGAGATCAAGAAGAACACCAATCTATCCAAGATGCCCACCATGAAGAAGGAGGTGCTGAAGCTGACTCCAAAATCCAAGGCATCAAAAGAGACAAATATAACACCGTTGAATGAAGAGAACCCCTCCAAGGTGATGTAGATAGGTGTAGGCTTAGATCACGCATAGGAAAGCATGCTTGTTGAGTTCCTCAAAGCTAATAAAGATATCTTCACATGGAAAACTTTTGACATGACCAGAGTACTTAGGGAACCCGCCGAGCACTCTCTTAATGTGTATCCTAACGGTAGACCCATCAAACAGTCCTTATGATGTTTAGGCAATGAAAAGTGCAAAGGTATAGCTAAAGAATTATCCCGGTTAGAACTAGCCATATTTATTGAAGAAGTCATCCACACTGAGTGGTCGGCTAAACCTGTAATGGTCCTTAAAAAGGACACCACTGATTTAAGGTTGTGTGTTGATTATACTGCCTTGAATAAGGCTTGTCCCAAAGATCCGTTCGCTCTGCCTAGAATCGATCAATTTATCGACTCAACTGCAGGCTCTGAACTCCTATGTTTTCTCGACGCATATTACGGTTATCACCAAATGCGTATGAAGGAGTCAGATAAACTAAAGACTTTGTCCATCACCCCTTCGGAACCTTCTGCTACGTAACGCTGCCTTTCAGGCTAAAGAAGGCAGGAGCTACATATTAGCACACTATGCAGCGCTGCCTCCATGATCAAATCGGACACAATGTACATGCATAGGTGGACCACATAGCAGTGATGTCCAAAAAGAAGGAAAAATTAATTTCTGACTTGGAGGAGACATTCATGAATATATGAAATACAATATAATGCTTAACCCGAAAAAGTGTTTCTTCGGAATCCCAGCCAAAAAACTGTTAGGTTTCATCGTGTCTCAAAGAGGCATAAAGGTGAATTGTGACAAGATAAATACTATACTCAACATATCCAGGACGATTTGCTTGAAGGACGTACAATGGCTCACTGGCTGCATCACAGCTGTAAGCCGTTTTTTCAACTGGCTCGACTAAAGAGCCACATTATTATACAAACTCTTGAAGAAAACCGAATTTTTTCTGGACTGAAGAAGTTGAAGCTGCCCTTCAAGACCTGAAAGAAGTACTCTCGTCTACCCCAATTCTGGCAGCTCCGGAACCATAGGAACCCATGTTGCTTTACCTTGCTACGATAAAAAGAGTCGCCAGTGTCTTCATGATGGTGGAACAAAAGGAGGAAAATAGGAACACTTGGTGCAGCATCCGACTTACTACCTCAACAAGGTCCTGACATAATTGAAACTGTGGTATCCGCATTACCAGAAGTCAGCTTATGGCGTATTTTTGCCACTAGAAAGCTACAACACTATTTTCAAGAGCACAAGATTACCGTGGTGAGCACAACTCCCATGAGAGAACTAATCAACAACAACAATGCCACAGGATGCGTTTCTAAGTGGGGAATCGAGCTAACAGCTTTTAACATTTAGTACAAGCCACGAACAACCATCAAATCCTAGATACTCACCGACTTTGTCGCTAATTCGACAGAGATGATAGAAAACACTAATACCCCAGAGTCGGAATATTGGACCATCCACTCTGACGGGTCGAAAGCAAGCGGGGCTTGGCGGATCAGGGGATACCGTGGTGCGCAAATAAACCCAAGGAGATAAATTGTTCTATGTATTACAGATTAACTTCACGGCGACCAATAACGTTGTTGAATATGAAGCAATGTTACATGGACTTTGAATTGCTAAATACATTGGCATTCGCTGAATCATGTGCTTCAGAAACTCAGATTTAGTTGGCCAGCAAGTATCCAACCACTTTAGAGCAAGTAAACACATGGCAGCTTATTGAGTTGTTGTCGAAGAATTATCTAAATCGTTTGAGGGGTTTGAAGTTCAACACATCCCTCTTATAGAAAATGAGGAAGTAGATGCACTATAAAGAATATGCTCTACATGGAAAAAGGTCCTGGATGGCATTTTTTTGGAGCACCACAAAGTTCCCTCTATCACATGAGTTGATGGGGAGTATCCAATGAAATCTGACTCACCACTTATAGCAGTGCTCACTGTTATTCCTAGCTGGACAAAACCCTACCTTGATTTATTGTTAGATGGAAAGTTACCCAAAGACAAAGTTCTGAGCCGACAGATAGTACGACGAGCGAAATCCTATATGATAATCAGTGGTGAGCTCTATAAGTGGAGTGTATTTGGGGATTTTCAGCGCTGTGTTTCTCTAGAAGAAGGCGTGGAGATCCTAGCTAAGGGAAATCCATGAAGGCGAATGCAGACATCACACCATAGCCAAATCTTTAGTGCAAAAGCTTTTCGACACGGATTTTTATAGCTTACAGCTAAGGCGGATGCCGAGAGGCTGGTCAAGATGTGCAAATGTTGCCAAAAATATGCCAAACAAGCCCATGTTTTGGCCTATCAGCTGTGAATTCCGACTACATGGGCCTTTCCTTTATGTAGCAAAGGACAAGCCGGTTGTATTACTTAAGATGACCAAACGTTCTCGAGGACACATGGGAAGACTGTCAAGTGCTTTCGCTTCATATAGTTGATTAATCTTCTTTAGCTTGCTAAGTGTTGTGTGGGTGAACCTGTGCTAATGTACCGACCTTCCTAGGACTAATACATACTTGTGATTATACCCCTTGCAAACATCCGTAAGTACAAGAAAGTAATTAAGGTAGAAACCTAACCACAACTTTAAACTCTAAGACCCTTACGTCCCTTGTGCAATGGTTTCCTAACGGGGGTTTAGGTTTCTATCATTCCGACAACCCCTACGATTAGTAGCCAAATACACAATGCATTCCCCTAGGCCCATATAGGTGAAGTGTCATGTAGTCGAAGTTCACATGACACCACTAGAAGAAATACACCACAACTTAAATATCAAACTATTGAATCTTTCTCAACATAACTCCACTACTAACAACATGACTTCTCCCATGTCCTCAAGAACAAAACGAACTACTCACAAGACATCATATGGATCATGATCAGAGAGGGAATAATGATGTATAACAATCTGAACATAAACAATAATTCAATGGTTCACTCAATAGCATCAACTACAAAGAGTAATCAACACCGGGAAAGTTTCCCCTATGAACTATGCAATATTCAACCCAATTGTTATAGCAATATGGAGATGGTGATGAGGGTGCTGATGGTGATGATGGTGGTGATGATGATGATGATGATCCTGATGAAGTCCAGCTTGATGATTGTGTTGATGGCGATGATCTCCCCTCTCTGGGAAGGAATTCCTCCGGCATAAATCTTTCTGCCGGAGAGATCTTTCTCTCTCGGTGTTTTCCGGCCCACAGAGGCAGTAGAATCTTTCTGTGGTCGCTCCCCGAGTCTTAGGGTTTCGGGAGGATAATATACGCTAGAGGGGAGTGCCAGGGGTGGACCAGGGTGGCCACACCACCTGGTGGCGTGGCCTAGGCTGGCCTGTGCCAGGGGGTGGTGTGGGCCCCCTGTGGCCCATCTCCAGCCCCCCTTCTGGCTTCCTTCGTCTTCTGGAAAAATAGGATTTTCCGTATATTTTCCCGGATTTTCTTATCTTCACGAATTTTGCCTCCAAACAACACCTTTTCCATCAGAATCCTGACTGCAGCGGTCCACGCTCCAAAAGTCATCAACCATGCAAAAACAGATGAAATAACATAAGTATCACCTCTCAATACGAAATATATCAATGAATAATAGTGAATTATGACATAGAATAGTGATGCAAATTGGACGTATCAACTCCCCCAAGCTTAGACTTCGCTTGTCCCCAAGCGAAACTGAGCTCAATAAACATGGCCTCAGGTTTATGGAGTGAAGAGTCGATAAAAGAATACGGACAAGAAGTATCAGATTCATCAATACATAGATCATAATAGAAGACAACTCACTATTATATAACTCAACTTGGAATAAGTAAAGGAAACACAATAAAGATACATAAAGTAAATCATAATTGGTAATGGCAAACTTAGCTCTTGGTCGAAGAATAGTTGATAATTTGCTGGAGTTCACAAATAACTGGTTTTCAATGATAGCTTTCAAAGTAGTAAACATCAAGATAAGAGCAATGTGCAAAACAAGGAACATAAGAAACATGAGTGAATAAATCATCATATGAATGAATGAAACACAACAACTCAAAATACTTGCTAAGATAGAAGGGAGTAGGTTTACTGACTCAGCTAAAAAGTAAAAGAAAGGCCCTTTGCAGAGGGAAGCAGGGGTTGCAAGTTTCATAAAGAGCTCCCAAAAATTATGATACTTATTAGCTTTCAGCTCTCATTGCCCCTATCATAAGCATCTTTAGGTGATTAAGGTTAAAGCGATCAAATATGAGGATATGCATTGACAAGTTGTAAATTGAGAATATCATGTCCCTTGAATATGAGGGCCGCTCCTGATGCTACTCAAGTTTAGTCACCGGTAAGTTCTTGTCATCGTAAGCATATGTGTATCATAGAGAACCGCCAACGGGGTACCCCTTGCCCGATGATACGGAAGAATCCCCATATCAAAATGACAAGGCAAGCAGACAACAAGCATCTCAACAATCTTCTTATTTACCATGGGAATATGGTGCTTTTTTCTCTCTTTCCTCTTTTCATAATGTCTCTTTTTTTTTCTTTTTCTCTTTTTCTCAATATCTATCTCTTTTTTTATCAGAAGAATGCTTCATAGATGCTCGTTATGGTTACGCTGAGGTTTCCACCATGTCAGCATGGATTAGACCAGCGGCCCAGGCGTTTCTCTAATACACATGCATAACTCCATGGACTTACAAGCTCCCCTTTCATTTCACACCGACGACATCCATAGATAAAAGCACATGATATCAACTTGGTACAAGGTACAAGTGCAATGTTAAAAGCGTTCCCCATGACAACATGGTTCTGCTAATTCACAACTTACAAAGCGCAAGCATATACGCAACATAGGTGAGCACAATAGTTCAAGTTTATTAAGTGCAACAAAGTAAAGTGTGCCATCAAGTTCGTGAGAGCTTTAATCACTAATTTTCACATAACAAGTTTAATTTGGGAGGTAGCTAAAACAAGAATTTACTTGGAATAGCAATAATGCTAATAGGTAGGTATGGTGGACACAAATGGCAAAGGTTTTGGTTTAAAGGAGTGGATGCATGAGAAGAATTCCCTCTCAGTACAGGTTTTTGGCTAGCAAGGTTGGGTAGCAAGTACAAGAGTTGAAGGAAACAAACAAACATACAAGTGATAAAGACAAACATGCAATCTTCCTTGGAAGCACAAAAGATCTTAACTAGAGAATACTAAACTTATGAGCAAATCAAGAAAGATAGACGATGAAATTATTTTCTTTAGAGTACTTTTTTCTTTTCTTTCAACTCTGAAAAATAGTGTTGCTACTGACCGAGCCAGGTTTGCGAAAACCAACTAAATTAACTCGATCATCCCAAAGTGATACCAATACTAACAACAAGATCAATCAAATAACCACGAATTGAAAACTAATAAAAGCTATGCAAAAGAGTAAATGACAGAACTTCTCATTAATATTCCATAACGGCAACTCACACCAAGGGATACATATATAACGAGAGAGGGGACACTTCCAAAATGTAAACCATCCTACATAATAACTTCTCTATTCATGATATGACTCTACTAAAAAGGTAAAAAGATAGAAGATAGTGATGTGATACCACGACACTCCCCCAAGCTTGGAACAAACCAAGGGGATGCCAAACCTAATGACGAATTACTCCTTTGGTGGTGGTGGTATCCTCTTGATGAGCTCTTTGATAAGTTTCCCCAAGTCCTCAATCTCGGAGGTGAGATTATGAATAAGCTGCGAGTTTTGCTCAATGCGGCTCATGATCATGTCAGGTTGAGAATCCCAGCTCTTGTGATCCTTACCCCACTCTACCTCCTTGAAGTCTTCTTTTCCTGCAAATCCCAATTGGAGGGTAATTTCTCCTTGGGCATATTCTGGTATTGATGCTCATGGATAAGAGTATGGAAAGGATTCTTGGTGCATGGAGGAAGTGACCAAGGATCTGAACGATGATGAGGAGGTTTTCCTCCAATTGATATCGTCTTGGCAGGGTTTGCCACCACTCCAATGCTTGCAACGATAGTCCCGGTCTGCTTTGCCTCCTCTTCAGCTTCACTCTTGATCTTCTTCTCCTGCCCGGGGTCTTGGAGATCCTCCTCCATAGGCTCCTTCCCTTTATCCTTGGCGGACACCATTGTGCTTCTAAGCTTTCAAAGATAGTCCCTGGCGGAAACAGATCGAAACAAAAACACGACGAAAACACGATATACGAACCTCGGGGGATCCGTGGGATTATATATTACGAAGTTTCACAACAAAAGGAAGGTACTGGGAGAAAACGAGTCGGAGGCAGAGTCTGGGGTGGCCACACCACCTGGTGGCGCGGCCAAGGGTGGGCCCGCGCCACAGGGTGGTGTGAGCCACCCTGGCTTTGTTTACATCCCTCTTTCGCTTCGTAGCTTTCCTTATTGACTGCAAACTGCAAAAATATAGTTGGATTGTATTTTCGCGGAACTTTCCTTACCAGAACTGTTACCTATTTGGAAACGGACTCTGCAGGTCTCTGAATTTGTTCCTTGATAAATTTTTCTGGAGTTATAACTTGAAAGGCATCAACATCTTCATTATAAGAATCCCTAGCAATATAGTGTTTGAGTCGCTGCCCATTCACTACTTGTGTAGTATTATCTTTTAAAGAAGAAATTTTTATTGCTCCTCAACGGTATACTTCTTCAATAATGAAAGGTCCTTCCCATTTTGACAGTAGCTTTCCTGCAAAAAATCTGAGACAAGATCTATACAATAGAACTTTCTCACCAACATGAAATTCTCTCTTAAGTATTCGCTTGTCATGCCATCTTTTAACTTTTTCCTTAAAGGGCCTATCATTTTCATAGGCTTCTCTCCTCCATTCATCTAAATAACTTAAGTCACATAATCATTTCTCACCAGTGAGCTTACAATCTCTATTTAGTTCTTTAACTGCCCAGTAAGCTTTATGTTCTAATTCTAAAGGTAGGTGACAAGCTTTCCCATAAACCATTTTATAAGGAGACATCCCCATAGGATTTTTGTAGGCAGTTCTATAAGCCCATAAAGCATCCTTCAACTTTTTAGCCCAGTTTTTTCTAGATCTATTAACAGTCTTTTGTAAGATGGATTTAATTTCTCTATTTGATAACTCTACTTGCCCGCTAGTTTGGGGGTGATAAGTTGAAGCAATTTTATGATTAACATCATATTTAGCAAGGGTCTTTCTAAAACCACCATGAATGAAATGAGAACCCCCATCAGTCATGAGATACCTGGGCACTCCAAACCTAGGAAAGATAACATCCTTAAGCATTTTTAGAGAAGTTTCCCCATCAGCACTCTTTAGAGGAATGGCTTCTACCCACTTAGTAACATAATCAACGGCAACAAGAATATGAGTATAACCTTTCGAGGGAGGGAAATGACCCATAAAGTCAAATCCCCAGCAATCAAAGGGTTCAATAACCAGAGAGTAGTTCATAGGCATTTCATTGCGTCTAGAAATATTACCAACATGCTGACATTCATCACAGGATAAAACAAATTTTCTTGCATCTTTAAAAAGGGTAGGCCAGTAAAAACCTGATTTTAGCACCTTTTGTGCAGTTCTATCTCCTGAATGATGTCCTCCGTAAGCACTACCATGACATTTATGAAATATCGCCTTTTGTTCATATTCTGGAACACATCTTCGCATAATACCATCCACTCCTTCTTTGTATAAGTGTGGGTCATCCCAAAAATAATGCCTCAAATCATAGAAGAACTTCCTTCTTTGCTGGGCTGTAAAAGTTGGAGGCAAATACTTGGAGACAATAAAGTTAGCATAATCAGTGTACCAAGGGCTCCCTTGCGATCTTACCCCTATTGTGGCTAACTGCTCATTTGGGAAACTATCATTAACAGGCATAGGGTCAAAAGAGATGTTTTCCAATCGAGATAAATTATTAGCTACAGGGTTTTCAGCACCTTTCCTATCTACTATATGTAGATCAAACTCTTGTAAAAGCAGCACCCATCTAATAAGCCTAGGCTTAGCGTCCTTCTTCGTCATAAGGTACTTAATAGTAGCATGATCAGTATGAATGCTGACTTTTGAGTCTACAATATAGGGTCTAAACTTATCACAAGCAAAAACGACAGCTAGAAATTCCTTTTCAGTAGTAGCATAATTCCTTTGAGCGGCGTCTAAAGTCTTACTAGCATAATGTATAACGTTTAACTTTTTATCCATTCGTTGCCCAAGGACAGCACCTACAGCAAAATCACTAGCATCACACATTATTTCAAAGGGTAAACTCCAATCAGGTGGTTGAACAATAGGGGCTGTAGTTAAAGCCTTTTTAAGAGTTTCAAAAGCTCCCTTACAATCATCATAAAAAACGAAGGGTACATCTTTTTGAAGAAGATTAGTAAGGGGTTTTGAAATCCTAGAAAAGTCTTTAATAAACCTTCTATAGAAACCAGCATGACCAAGGATACTACGAATACCTTTGATGTCTCTTGGGCACGGCATCTTCTCAATTGCCTCAACCTTAGCTCTATCAACTTCTATGCCTCTTTTAGAAACTTTATGCCCAAGGACAATCCCTTCATTAACCATGAAGTGGCATTTCTCCCAATTAAGAACAAGATTAGTTTCTTCACATCTCTGCAAAACTTTATCAAGGTTGTGCAGACAATTATCAAAAGAAGTTCCATAAACAGAAAAGTCATCCATGAACACTTCTACAATTTACTCACAAAACCATGAAAAATGGCAGACATGCATCTTTGGAAAGTAGCAGGAGCATTACATAAACCAAAAGGCATATGTCTATAAGCATAAGTTCCGTAAGGGAAAGTAAAAGTAGTTTTTTCTTGATCTTGTTGTTTAACAACAATTTGAGAGAAACCAGAATAACCATCAAGAAAACAAAAATGGGTCTTTTTAGACAATCTTTCCAACATTTGATCAATAAAAGGAAGCCGGTAGTGATCTTTCTTAGTAACTTTATTGGCTTTGCTAAAATCAATGCACATCCTATAGCCTACCACTATTGTTTGAGGAATAAGCTCATCATTATCATTAGGAACAACGGTAATACATCCCTTTTTAGGAACACAATGAACATGACTAACCCATTCACTATCAGCAATAGGGTAAATAATACCAGCATCAAGGAGTTTCAATACCTCATTCCTTACCACTTCCTTCATCTTAGGATTTAAACATTATTGGTGCTCTACTACTGGCTTTGCATCTGGTTCTATGTTGATAGAATGCTGACATATAGTAGGTGAAATCCCTTTTAAATCATCTAGAGTATAGCCCATAGCTCCTCGGTGTTTCCTCAAAACCTCCAATAACCTTTCTTCTTCCTTTCCTGAAAGTTTAGCGCTAATAATAACAGGATATATATTTTTATCATCAATATAAGCATATTTAAGATCATCAGGGAGAGGTTTTAGATTGAAGACCAGATCCTTTTTAGGTGGCAATGTGGTATGCAAGTCTTCTACAAGCAAGTTATGCTTAAGCATCTTAGGCTGATCATGCAAAATCTTGTCAATCTCATTCCTTTCCTCCATGAAGATTTCACTTTCATGATCTTACATAAATTGCTGCAAAGCATTGTTAGGATCAAGAGAAATAGAAGCAAGTTGTTCAACTCTAAAATCCTCATTATGGGTTTCCTCTTCACAAGGTTCTTTAGCGAATTTCGAGAAATTAAACTCATAAGATTCCCCATCAAACTTAGTCAAAATTTTCTCCCTTTTGCAATCTATAATAGCTCCACAAGTACTCAAGAAAGGTCTACCAAAAATAATAGGATAAGTTTTACTAGCAGCTGCACCAAGTACTAGAAAATCAGCAGGGTACTTAATCTTACCACAAACAACTTCCACGTCTCGTACAATACCAATTGGAGAGATGGTCTCTCTATTAGAAAGGTGAATAACCACATCAATCTCTTCCAATTCACAGGGACTAATTTCATGCATAATTTCTCTGTAAAGCTCATAAGGAATAGCACTAGAACTTGCACCAATATCACATAAACCATAATAGAAATGATCACCAATTCTAACAGAAAGCATAGGAACACTAGATTTTTTAGTTCTATTAGGATGTGAAACAATATTAGAAGCATCCTCACAAAAGACTATGTGTCCATCTTCTATGCTTTTAGTGACAAGGTCTTTCACAATTGCTACCACAGGTTCAACGTTTATTTGTTCATCAGGTTTTACAGTTATCTTTTCACTTTTGGTGATTACATTAGTTATCATAGGATTATCCTTTACCTTATCTGGGAAGGGAATCTTCTCAATATAAGATTCAGGTAAGATGGGATCAATAGTGCAGTACTCAGCACTCCCAATAGGAACACAGTCAACAATATCTTTATAAGGTTCATGGTACTTGTTCCATCCCCTTTTTGGAATTTCAATATAAGAAGCAAAAGCCCTAAAGCAATTCGTAATAACTTTTAAATCAAGACCATAAGCATTTTTAATATTTTGAAAGTCATCAGTTCCCATAAAAGATTCAATGCATTCATAATCATAATTTATACCTAACTTTCTACCTTTGTCATTCTCCCATGCCTCAGCATTGTCTTGAATATGGTCCAGAAGATCCCATTTAGCTTCTTCTTCCATGCGAGTGAATGATCCAGCACAAGAAGCATCCAATAAATCCTTATCATGTAGAGGGAGTCTTGCATAAAAGTCATTGATAATAATATTGTTGGGGAGCTCATTGCATGTCTGTTCTTTTCATGAACCACACCCAATGTCATTGCATGTGTGTTCTTTTCATGAACCACAGCTAGAGTCATTGCATGTGTGTTACTTCCAGAAACCACACATGGGTCCACCTAGTGTAATTGCATGTCTGTTCTTTTCATGAACCACAGCTAGAGTCATTGCGTGTGTGTTCTTTTCTTGAACCACAGCTAGAGTCATTGCATGTGTCTTCTTCTAAACAAACCACATAAGGATCCACCAGTGTCATTGCATGTCTATTATTTTCATGAACCACACCCAGTGTCATTGCACGTGTGTTCTTCTAAACAGACCACACAAGTCATTGCATGTCTATTATTTTCATGAACCACACCCAGTTTCATTGCATGTGTGTTCCTCTAGAAAAACCACATAAGGATCCACCGGTGTAACTGCATGTCTTTCCTTTTCATGAACCACGTAAGAATCCACCAGTGTCATTGGATGTGTGTTCTTCTCATGAACCACACATGGATCCACCAGTGTCATTGCATGTCTGTTCTTTTCATGAATCACAGCTAGAGTCATTCCATGTCTATTACTTACATAAACCACATAAGGATCCACCGGTGTCATTGCATGTCTGTTCTTTTCATGAACCACACCCAGTGTCATTGCATGTCTGTTCCTCTAAACAAACCACATATGGATCCACCAGTGTCATTGCATGTCTGTTATTTTCATGAACCACACATGGATCCACCAGTGTCATTGCATGTTTGTTCTTTTCATGAACCACAGCTAGAGTCATTGCATGTGTGTTCTTCTAAACAAACCACACATGGATCCAGCCAATGTGATTGGATGTGTGTTATTCTCATGAACCACACATGGATCCACCAGTGTCATTGCATATCTGTTCTTTTCATGAACCACACCTAGTGGCATTGCATGTATGTTCCTCTAAACAAACCACATAAGGATCCACCAGTGTCATTGCATGTCTATTCTTTTCATGAACCACACATGGATCCACCAGGGTCATTGCATGTGTGTTCTTTTCATGAACCACAACTAGAGTTATTGCATGTGTGTTCTTGTAAACAAACCACACATGGATCCACCCAGTGTGATTGCATGCCTGTTCTTTTCACAGACCACACATGGATCCACCAGTGTCATTGCATGTGTGTTCTTTTCATGAACCACAACTAGTGTGATTGCATGTGTGTTACTTCGAGAAACCACACATGGATCCACGTAGTGTAATTGCATGTCTGTTCTTCTCATGAAGCATAGTTAGAGTCATGGCATGTCAGTTCTTCTCATGAACCACAACTAGTTTTCATTGCATGTCTGTTCTTCTCACAAACGACATAAGGATCCACCAGTGTCATTGCATGTGTGTTCTTCTAAACAAACCACATAAGGATCCACCAGTGTCATTGCATGTCTGTTCTTTTCATGAACCACACCCAGTGTCATTGCATGTGTGTTCTTCTAAACAAACCACATAAGTCATTGCATGTCTATTCTTTTCATGAACCACACCTAGTTTCATTGCATGTGTGTTCCTCTAGACAAACCACATAAGGATCCACCGGTGTCATAGCATGTGTGTTATTTTCATGAACCACATAAGGATCCACCAGTGTCATTGGATGTGTGTTCTTCTCATGTACCACACATGGATCCACCAGTGTCATTACATGTCTGTTCTTTTCATGAATCACAGCTAGAGTCATTGCATGTCTGTTACTTCCATAAACCACACATGGATCCACCAGTGTCATTGCATGTCTGTTCTTTTCATGAACCACACCCAGTGTCATTACATGGGTGTTCCTCTAGACAAACCACATATGGATCCACCAGTGTCATTGCATGTCTGTTATTTTCATGGACCACACATGGATCCACCAATGTCATTGCATGTGTGTTCTCCTCATGAACCACAGTTATAGTCATTGCATGTGTGTTCTTCTAAAACAAACCACACATGGATCCACGCAGTGTGATTGCATGTCTGTTCTTTTCACAGACCACACATGGATCCACCAGTGTCATTGCATGTGTGTTCTTTTCATGAACCACAGCTAGAGTCATTGCATGTGTGTTACTTTCAGAAACCACACATGGATTCACCTAGTGTAATTGCATGTCTGTTCTTTTCATGAACCACACCTAGAGTCATTCCATGTCTATTACTTGTAGGGGTTCGTAGCATGGAAAACAAAAATTTTCTATCGCATACAAACAAACAAGCCAAGATCTATCTACTAGATTGTAGCAACGAGTCGATGGAATAACTCACCCTCGAAGATTCCAAAGTGGTTAACGAGAGCAGATTCTCGTGGGTGATGTAGTCGTACTCTTTCCGATCTCAAGATCGCGTAGACGATCCTTCCGGCGCCACGTTCCGGCAGCGCTCCCGTAGTCGGTCACACGTTCGGTACTCGACGAAGACCTTCCTCTCCCTTGTTCCAGCAGGCAGCGGAGGTTGTAGCACTCTCCTCGTGATTCCGGCAGCACAACGGCGTGGTACCGGAGGTAGAGGGGAAATCCCGCAGGGCTTCGCCTTAAGCCGGTGCGAGTATGGTGGAGCTTATGAGAGAGGCTATTAGTGGTCTAGTAATTAGACACACCAATTAGAGGGCTCTAAACCAATTAGAAGGCTCTAAACCGAATAGCTCTAAACCGGGGTCTAGATCTAGGGTTTAGTTTAGAGGATAGGAACTTGTGTGTATTGGGAGGGAGCCCTGCCCCTCCTTATATAGGTGGGAGGGGCTGGCCGGCCAAGGGGAGGGAGTGGAGTCCCTCCCCAACTCGGCCTAGGTGGGGCGCCGGCTTGGGGAGGAGGACTCCTCCCTCAAGTCGGTTTCCTCCTCTCCTCCCACTTCCCAAAAACTGCCGTTTGACTTTCAAACTAGCCGTTTGACTTTTTCAATTTAGGATTCAATTTAATCCTTTATTTGGGACAGCAAGAACACTTAGTACATGATGCAATCATTCCAACATGTAATGACACATTCAAGTACCCTTCCCCCTCCGGAGTGCCGGACATTCCGGGACCTTCTAGAATGTTCCCGATGGAAACACCGGAATCATTCCCGAACTCCGAAACGGGACTTTCCTTATATGAATCTTATTCTCCGGACCATTCCGGATCACCTCGTGATATCCCGGATCCCATCCGAGACTCCGAACAACATTCGGTCTCTTTCTCATAATACCATAACTACTCAAACAACGTCGAATCCTTAAGTGTGTCTCCCTACGGTTCGTGAATTATGCGGACATGATCGAGACACTTCTCCGAACAATAACCAATAGAGGAATCTGGAAATTCATATGGTTCCCACATATTTCTACGATTACTTTGCGATCGAATGAACCACTTACATATGATACCAATTTCCCTTTGTCTCACGATATGTTACTTATCCGAGGTTATGATCGTCGGTATCTCTGCATACCTAGTTCATCCTCGTTACTGATAAGTACTCTTTTCTCGTTCCCGTGATATGTGATCCCTTGTGACCAAGTCACATGCTTGCAAGCTAATTGGATGACATTTCACCGAGAGGGCCCAGAGAATATCTATCCGTCATGTGGATGGACAAATCCCACTCTTGATCCATGTGTTTCAACCAATACTTTCCGAACACTCAATGCCACCTTTATAGCCACCCTGTTACGGTGTGGTGTTTGATGATATCAAAGCATCCATCTGGTGAAGGTGATATGCATGATCTCATGGTCGAAGGAATTAGGTTACTATGTATCAGAAAGCATATAGCAATTGAACTATTGAAATGACTTGATCTTTATGCTACGCTTTATCTATAGGAGTATGTCCACCATATCATTCTCCTAACGATATGATCTTGTTGTTGATAACATCTCAATGTTCATGACAAAGAAACCACATCATCAATCAACCAACAAGCTAGTGAAGTATAGAGGCTATACTAGGGACTTCAAATTAAGTTTACAATTCACACAAGTATTAATGTTTCCTGGTTAATAGCATGAATGCAAACATTTATCATAAACACAAAGATATAATAATAACTACATTTATTATTGCCTCTAGGGCATATCTCCAACAGTCTCCCACTTGCACTAGAGTCATCTAATCTAGATTACATGGTAATATACCGAACACCCATGGCAGTTTGGTGTTGGTCATGTTTTGCCCTCGGGAGAGGTTTAGTCAACGGATCCGCCACATTCAGATCTGTGTGTACTTTGCAAATCTTTATATCCCCATCCTGGATATGTTCTCGAATAGCGTGAAAACGCAGCTTGATATGCTTCAGCTTCTTGTGTGACCTTGGTTCTTGCGCATTGGCTATGGCGCCCATGTCATCACAGTAGATAGACATTGGGTCCAGCGCACTTGGAACCACACCCAGCTCTGTAATGAACTCTTTCATCCATATCGCTTCTTGTGAAGCCTCCGAAGCAGCCATGTATTCCGATTCAGTTGAAGATCTCGCCACAACGCTTTGCTTTGCACTCCTCCAGCTAACTGCTGCACCATTCAAAATAAATACGTATCCAGATTGTGATTTAGAATCATCCGGATTGGTGTTCCAACTAGCATCGGTGTAACCATTAACAACGAGCTGTTCATCACCTCCATAAGAAAGAACCATATCCTTAGTTCTTCTCAAGTACTTAAGGATGTTTTTGACCGCTGTCCAATGATCCACTCCTGGATCACTTTGATATCTGCTAGTTAAACTAACAGCATATGCAATGTCGGGTCTAGTACATAGCATGGCATACATTAGAGATCCTATGGCTGAGGCATAGGGAGTCTTACTCATCCTTTCTCTATCTTCTGCCGATGTCGGACATTGATTTTTACTCAAGGTCGTATTGGGCAACATGGGCAAGAACTCTTTCTTGCTATCTTCCATTCCAAACCTCTTTAGAACTTTGTCCAAATATGTACTTTGTGACAATGATATTTGGCGTTTCGATCTATCTCTATAAATCTTTATGCCTAATATGTAAGCTGCTTCGCCAAGATCCTTCATTGAAAAACTATTATTCAAATACTCTTTGACACTATTAAGAAGGTCTACATCATTCCCAATCAACAATATGTCATCCACATACAGTATTAAGAATGCTACAGAGCTCCCACTCACTTTCTTGTAAATACAAGCTTCTCCATAAGTTTGTATAAAACCAAAACTTTTGATTACCTTATCAAAACGTTGATTCCAACTTCGGGATGCTTGCTTCAATCCATAGATGGACCGTTGAAGTTTGCATACCTTGTTAGCATCTTTAGGATCGACAAAACCTTTGGGTTGTATCATATACAACTCTTCATCAATGTCTCCATTGAGGAATGCTGTTTTGACATCCATCTGCCATATCTCATAATCATAATATGCAGCGATTGCTAACATAATCCTCACAGACTTTAGCTTCGCTACCGGTGAGAAAGTCTCATCGTAGTCAACTCCTTGAATTTGTCGAAACCCTTTTGCGACAAGTCGAGCTTTATAGACAATAACATTACCATCAGCATCTGTTTTCTTCTTGAAAATCCATTTGTTCTCGACAGCCTTCCGGCCATCCGGTAAGTCCACCAAAGTCCATACTTGGTTTTCGTACATGGATCCAATCTCGGATTTCATGGCTTCTTGCCATTTATTGGAATCTGGGCTCATCATCGCTTCCTCATATGTCTCGGGGTCATCGGTGTTGTCCACCAACATGACATTCATAACGGAATCATACCAATCTGGAGTGGTACGAGTTCTCGTTGACCTCCGAGGCTCTGTAGCAACCTCAACCGAAGTTTCATGATCACTATCATTAGCTTCTTCTCTTATTGGTGCAGGCACCACAGGAACTTCTTCCGGTGCTGCGCTACTCGCAATTTCGAGAGAAGGTTCGACAACCTCGTCGAGTTCTACTTTCCTTCCAGTCACTTCTTTCGAGAGAAATTCCTTCTCTAGAAAGGATCCATTCTTGGCAACAAAGATTTTGCCTTCGGATCTATGATAGAAGGTATACCCAATAGTTTCCTTCGGGTATCCTATGAAGACGCATTTTTCCGCTTTGGGTTCAAGCTTGTCCGGCTGTAACTTCTTTACATAGGCTTCGCATCCCCAAACTTTAAGGAACGACAATTTAGGTTTCTTCCCAAACCATAATTCATACGGTGTCGTTTCAACGGATTTAGATGGTGCCCTATTTAAAGTGAATGCGGCTGTTTCTAATGCATAACCCCAAAATGATAGCGGTAAATCTGTAAGTGACATCATAGAACGAACCATATCTAAGAGAGTTCGATTACGACGTTCAGACACACCATTACGCTGTGGTGTTCCCGGCGGTGTCAACTGCGAAAGTATTCCACATTTCTTCAAATGCTCACCAAACTCGTAACTTAGATATTCACCTCCACGATCAGAACGTAGAAATTTAATCTTCTTGTTACGTTGATTCTCTACCTCACTTTGAAACTCCTTAAACTTCTCGAAAGTTTCGGACTTATGTTTCATGAAATAGATATACCCATATCTACTCAAGTCATCCGTGAAGGTAAGAACATAACGATAACCACCGCGCGATGCTACACTCATTGGACCACACACATCGGTATGTATGATTTCCAATAAGTCCGTAGCTCGCTCCATCATACCAGAAAATGGAGTCTTAGTCATTTTACCCATCAGACATGCTTCGCATATTTCAAGTGATTCAAAATCAAGTGATTCAAGAAGTCCATCGGAATGGAGTTTCTTCATACGCTTCACTCCAATGTGACCAAGACGACAGTGCCACATATAGGTCAAGTTATCGCTTGATTTCAAACGTTTAGCTTCAATGTTATTAATATGTGTATTTCCACTATCGAGATTCAATATGAATAGACCATCTATCAAAGGTGCATGTGCATAAAACATATTACTCATATAAATCGAACAACCATTATTCTCGGATTTAAACAAGTAACCGTCTCGCAATAAACAAGATCCCGATATAATGTTCATGCTCAACGCAGGCACCAAATAACAATTATTTAAGTATAAAACTAATCCCGATGGTAGATGAAGAGGTAGCGTGCCGACCGCGATCACATCAACCTTTGATCCGTTTCCCACGCGCATCGTCACCTCGTTCTTCGCTAGCTTTCGTTTATTCTGCAGCTCCTGTTTCGAGTTACAAATATGAGCAACCGAACCAGTATCAAATACCCAGGCACTACTACGAATACTAGTGAAATACACATCAATAACATGTATATCAGATATACCTTTCTTCTTGATGTTGCCGTTCTTCAAATCCGCCAAGTACTTTGGGCAATTCCGCTTCCAGTGACCTTCTCCCTTGCAGTAAAAGCACTCAACATCAGGCTTGGGTCCAGCCTTGGTCCTCTTCGTCGGCATGGTAGCTTTCTTACCACCCTTCTTGAAGTGTCCCTTTTGCTTAGACTTGCCTTTCTTGAATTTGGTGGTCTTATTGACCATCAACACTTGGTGCTCTTTCTTGATCTCCACTTCTGCAGATTTCAACATAGCAAATAGTTCTGGCAACTCTTTGTTCATGTTCTGCATGTTGTAGTTCATCACAAAGTTCTTGTAACTTGGTGGTAGTGATTGGAGGATGCGGTAAACCCCCAAAGTGTTAGGAATCACTATACCCAAACTTTGAAGTTTATTCGCGTGCCCAGACATCTTAAGCACGTGCTCACTAACGGAGCTACCCTCTTCCATCTTGCAGTTAAAGAACTTTTCAGAAGCTTCATAACTTTCAATTGCCGCATGAGTCTCAAAAATTAATTTGAGATCCTCGACAATATCATATGGGTCTGACTCTTCAAACCTTTTCTGAAGCTCCGATTCTAAACCATACAAGATAGCACACTGAACTATGGAGTACTGATTCTTCCGAGCGAGGTAAACATTCTTTACTTCATCGGTAGCATCAGCTGCAGGTGGGTCACCTAGCGGTGCATCCAGCACATAGGTCAAATTACCAGCTGTGAGGACAATCCTCAAATTGCGGAACCAATCCGCGAAGTTGCTTCCATTGTTTTTCAACTTTTCTTTCTCTAGGAACGCATTAAAATTGATGGTAGGGGCTGCCATTGATCTACAACATATTTGCAATAGTTTAGACTAAGTTTATGACAAATTGAGTTCAAATTAATTAATGAAATTAAACTAGGTGAACTCCCACTCAAAACAACATCCCTCACATTGTTTTAGTGATCACATGAACCAAATCCACTACATCAACACCGATCATCACGAGAGTTGATATAGTTTCAATGGCGAACAATCATCATGTTCATCATATCTACTATATGATTCATGCTTTACCTTTCGGCGATCCGTGTTCCTGAGGCCATGTCTGTACATGCTAGGCTCGTCAAGATCAAACCTTAGCTACCGCATAAGCAAATCTGGCTTGCTTACGTTGTATTTACCCGTGGAATCAAAGACACCCGATCATCACGTGGTGCTTCGAAGCAACAAGTTTTAGCAACGGTGCTAACTAAGGGCGAACACTTTAGAACTTGAAATTTATGTGCATGAGGGATCATCTTATAATGCTACCGTCGTCTACTAAGCAATACAAGATGCATAAAGGATTAACATCACATGCAATTCATAATATGTGATATGATATGGCCTTTCTTCTTTGTGCTTCCGATCTCCATCTTCAAGCACGAACATGATCTCCATCATCACCGGCGTAGCATCAAGGTCAATGACGCTTCTTCATGGTTGTCGTCCACCAGCTTCAACTATTACAACTATTTTGAATAGACACGCAGGTCTTAACAGAAATTAAAGACAACCATATGGCTCCTGCCGGTTGCCAACTTACAATAAGGAACATTGCATACATCAAATATAATCACAATCATGGCCATATCACATCACTGCACACCCCTGCAAAACAAAGTTAGACGCTTCTACTTTCTTTGCATATTTTACGTGGTTTGGGGCTTTCCATAAGTGTCGTTCTAACCTACGAACAAGAACCACAACATTGATACTAGCATTGTTGATTACCCGTTGTAAATTGGATCTTTACTATGCTAGGAGAAACTGGCACCCGCAAAGCCACTTATGCAATACAAGTTGCATGTTAAGCGTGGAGCAAGTCTCATGAACGATGTCATGTAAGGTTAGCCCGGGCCGCTTCATCCCAACATACCGCAAGATGCAAAGTACACGCAAAGCAATCTACAATAAAAGCATCAACGCCCACAATGACCATTGTGTTCTACTCGTGCAACAGATCTACATATAGACACGGCTCTGATACCACTGTAGGGGTTCGTAGCATGGAAAACAAAAATTTTCTATCGCATACAAACAAACAAGCCAAGATCTATCTACTAGATTGTAGCAACGAGTCGATGGAATAACTCACCCTCGAAGATTCCAAAGTGGTTAACGAGAGCAGATTCTCGTGGGTGATGTAGTCGTACTCTTTCCGATCTCAAGATCGCGTAGACGATCCTTCCGGCGCCACGTTCCGGCAGCGCTCCCGTAGTCGGTCACACGTTCGGTACTCGACGAAGACCTTCCTCTCCCTTGTTCCAGCAGGCAGCGGAGGTTGTAGCACTCTCCTCGTGATTCCGGCAGCACAACGGCGTGGTACCGGAGGTAGAGGGGAAATCCCGCAGGGCTTCGCCTTAAGCCGGTGCGAGTATGGTGGAGCTTATGAGAGAGGCTATTAGTGGTCTAGTAATTAGACACACCAATTAGAGGGCTCTAAACCAATTAGAAGGCTCTAAACCGAATAGCTCTAAACCGGGGTCTAGATCTAGGGTTTAGTTTAGAGGATAGGAACTTGTGTGTATTGGGAGGGAGCCCTGCCCCTCCTTATATAGGTGGGAGGGGCTGGCCGGCCAAGGGGAGGGAGTGGAGTCCCTCCCCAACTCGGCCTAGGTGGGGCGCCGGCTTGGGGAGGAGGACTCCTCCCTCAAGTCGGTTTCCTCCTCTCCTCCCACTTCCCAAAAACTGCCGTTTGACTTTCAAACTAGCCGTTTGACTTTTTCAATTTAGGATTCAATTTAATCCTTTATTTGGGACAGCAAGAACACTTAGTACATGATGCAATCATTCCAACATGTAATGACACATTCAAGTACCCTTCCCCCTCCGGAGTGCCGGACATTCCGGGACCTTCTAGAATGTTCCCGATGGAAACACCGGAATCATTCCCGAACTCCGAAACGGGACTTTCCTTATATGAATCTTATTCTCCGGACCATTCCGGATCACCTCGTGATATCCCGGATCCCATCCGAGACTCCGAACAACATTCGGTCTCTTTCTCATAATACCATAACTACTCAAACAACGTCGAATCCTTAAGTGTGTCTCCCTACGGTTCGTGAATTATGCGGACATGATCGAGACACTTCTCCGAACAATAACCAATAGAGGAATCTGGAAATTCATATGGTTCCCACATATTTCTACGATTACTTTGCGATCGAATGAACCACTTACATATGATACCAATTTCCCTTTGTCTCACGATATGTTACTTATCCGAGGTTATGATCGTCGGTATCTCTGCATACCTAGTTCATCCTCGTTACTGATAAGTACTCTTTTCTCGTTCCCGTGATATGTGATCCCTTGTGACCAAGTCACATGCTTGCAAGCTAATTGGATGACATTTCACCGAGAGGGCCCAGAGAATATCTATCCGTCATGTGGATGGACAAATCCCACTCTTGATCCATGTGTTTCAACCAATACTTTCCGAACACTCAATGCCACCTTTATAGCCACCCTGTTACGGTGTGGTGTTTGATGATATCAAAGCATCCATCTGGTGAAGGTGATATGCATGATCTCATGGTCGAAGGAATTAGGTTACTATGTATCAGAAAGCATATAGCAATTGAACTATTGAAATGACTTGATCTTTATGCTACGCTTTATCTATAGGAGTATGTCCACCATATCATTCTCCTAACGATATGATCTTGTTGTTGATAACATCTCAATGTTCATGACAAAGAAACCACATCATCAATCAACCAACAAGCTAGTGAAGTATAGAGGCTATACTAGGGACTTCAAATTAAGTTTACAATTCACACAAGTATTAATGTTTCCTGGTTAATAGCATGAATGCAAACATTTATCATAAACACAAAGATATAATAATAACTACATTTATTATTGCCTCTAGGGCATATCTCCAACATTACTTCCATAAACCACACATGGATCCACCAGTGTGACTGCATGTCTGTTCGTTTCATGAACCACACCCAGTGTCACTGCATGTCTGTTCCTCTAAACAAACCACATAAGGATCCACCAGTGTCATTGCATGTCTGTTATTTTCATGAACCACACATGGATCCACCAGTGTCATTGCATGTGTGTTCTTTTCATGAACCACATAAGGATCCACCAGTGTCATTGGATGTGTGTCCTTCTCATGAACCACACATGGATCCACCGGTGTCATTACATGTCTGTTCTTTTCATGAATCACAGCTAGAGTCATTGCATGTCTATTACTTCCATAAACCACACATGGATCCACCAGTGTCATTGCATGTCTGTTGTTTTCATGAACCACATCCAGTGTCATTACATGGGTGTTCCTCTAGACAAACCACATATGGATCCACTAGTGTCATTGCATGTCTGTTATTTTCATGAACCACACATGGATCCACCAATGTCATTGCATGTGTGTTCTCCTCATGTACCACAGCTATAGTCATTGCATGTGTGTTCTTCTAAACAAACCACACATGGATCCACCTAGTGTGATTGCATGTCTGTTCTTTTCACAGACCACACATGGATCCACCAGTGGCATTGCGTGCGTGTTCTTTTCATGAACCACAACTAGAGTCATTGCATGTGTGTTACTTCCAGAAACCACACATGGATCCACCTAGTGTAATTGCATGTCTGTACTTTTCATGAACCACAGCTAGAGTCATTCCATGTCTATTACTTCCATAAACCACACATGGATCCACCGGTGTCATTGCATGTCTGTTCTTTTCATGAACCACACCCAGTGTCATTGCATGTCTGTTCCTCTAAACCAACCACAAGGATCCACCAGTGTCATTGCATGTGTGTTCTTTTCATGAACCACACATGGATCCACCAGTGTCATTGCATGTGTGTTCTTCTAAACAAACCACACATGGATCCACCCAATGTGATTGGATGTGTGTTCTTCTCATGAACCACACATGGATCCACCAGTGTCATTGCATGTCTATTGTATTCATGAACCACACCTAGTGTCATTGCATGTATGTTCCTCGAAACAAACCACATAAGGATCCACCAGTGTCATTGCATGTCTATTCTTTTCATGAACCAGACATGGATCCACCAGGGTCATTGCATGTGTGTTATTTTCATGAACCACAGCTAGAGTCATTGCATGTGTGTTCTTCTAAACAAACCACACATGGATCCACCCAGTGTGATTGCATGCCTATTCTTTTCACAGACCACACATGGATCCACTAGTGTCATTGCATGTGTGTTCTTTTCATGAACCACAGCTAGTCTCATTGCATGTGTGTTACTTCAAGAAACCACACATGGATACACCTGGTGTAATTGCATGTCTGTTCTTCTCATGAAGCACAGCTAGAGTCATTGCATGTCAGTTCTTCTGATGAACCACATCTAGTGTCATTGCATGTCTCTTCGTTTCACAGACCACACATGGATCCACCAGTGTCATTGCATGTGTGTTCTTTTCATGAACCACAGCTAGAGTCATTGCATGTGTGTTACTTCCAGAAACCACACATGGATCCACCTAGTGTAATTGCATGTTTGTTCTTCTCATGAACCACAACTAGAGTCATTGCATGTCAGTTCTTCTCATGAACCACAGCCAGTGTCATTTCTTGTCTGTTCTTCTCACAAACCACATAAGGATCCACCAGTGTCATTGCATGTGTGTTCTTGTAAACAAACCACATAAGGATCCACCCGTGTCATTGCATGTCTGTTCTTTTCATGAACCACACCCAATGTCATTGCATGTGTGTTCTTTTCATGAACCACAGCTAGAGTCATTGCATGTGTGTTACTTCCAGAAACCACACATGGGTCCACCTAGTGTAATTGCATGTCTGTTCTTTTCATGAACCACAGCTAGAGTCATTGCGTGTGTGTTCTTTTCTTGAACCACAGCTAGAGTCATTGCATGTGTCTTCTTCTAAACAAACCACATAAGGATCCACCAGTGTCATTGCATGTCTATTATTTTCATGAACCACACCCAGTGTCATTGCACGTGTGTTCTTCTAAACAGACCACACAAGTCATTGCATGTCTGTTATTTTCATGAACCACACGCAGTTTCATTGCATGTGTGTTCCTCTAGAAAAACCACATAAGGATCCACCGGTGTCACTGCATGTCTGTCCTTTTCATGAACCACGTAAGAATCCACCAGTGTCATTGGATGTGTGTTCTTCTCATGAACCACACATGGATCCACCAGTGTCATTGCATGTCTGTTCTTTTCATGAATCACAGCTAGAGTCATTCCATGTCTATTACTTACATAAACCACATAAGGATCCACCGGTGTCATTGCATGTCTGTTCTTTTCATGAACCACACCCAGTGTCATTGCATGTCTGTTCCTCTAAACAAACCACATAAGGATCCACCAGTGTCATTGCATGTCTGTTATTTTGATGAACCACACATGGATCCACCAGTGTCATTGCATGTTTGTTCTTTTCATGAACCACAGCTAGAGTCATTGCATGTGTGTTCTTCTAAACAAACCACACATGGATCCAGCCAATGTGATTGGATGTGTGTTATTATCATGAACCACACATGGATCCACCAGTGTCATTGCATATCTGTTCTTTTCATGAACCACACCTAGTGGCATTGCATGTATGTTCCTCTAAACAAACCACATAAGGATCCACCAGTGTCATTGCATGTCTATTCTTTTCATGAACCACACATGGATCCACCAGGGTCATTGCATGTGTGTTCTTTTCATGAACCACAACTAGAGTTATTGCATGTGTGTTCTTGTAAACAAACCACACATGGATCCACCCAGTGTGATTGCATGCCTGTTCTTTTCACAGACCACACATGGATCCACCAGTGTCATTGCATGTGTGTTCTTTTCATGAACCACAACTAGTGTGATTGCATGTGTGTTACTTCGAGAAACCACACATGGATCCACGTAGTGTAATTGCATGTCTGTTCTTCTCATGAAGCATAGTTAGAGTCATGGCATGTCAGTTCTTCTCATGAACCACAACTAGTTTTCATTGCATGTCTGTTCTTCTCACAAACGACATAAGGATCCACCAGTGTCATTGCATGTGTGTTCTTCTAAACAAACCACATAAGGATCCACCAGTGTCATTGCATGTCTGTTCTTTTCATGAACCACACCCAGTGTCATTGCATGTGTGTTCTTCTAAACAAACCACATAAGTCATTGCATGTCTATTCTTTTCATGAACCACACCTAGTTTCATTGCATGTGTGTTCCTCTAGACAAACCACATAAGGATCCACCGGTGTCATAGCATGTGTGTTCTTTTCATGAACCACATAAGGATCCACCAGTGTCATTGGATGTGTGTTCTTCTCATGTACCACACATGGATCCACCAGTGTCATTACATGTCTGTTCTTTTCATGAATCACAGATAGAGTCATTGCATGTCTGTTACTTCCATAAACCACACATGGATCCACCAGTGTCATTGCATGTCTGTTCTTTTCATGAACCACACCCAGTGTCATTACATGGGTGTTCCTCTAGACAAACCACATATGGATCCACCAGTGTCATTGCATGTCTGTTATTTTCATGGACCACACATGGATCCACCAATGTCATTGCATGTGTGTTCTCCTCATGAACCACAGCTATAGTCATTGCATGTGTGTTCTTCTAAAACAAACCACACATGGATCCACGCAGTGTGATTGCATGTCTGTTCTTTTCACAGACCACACATGGATCCACCAGTGTCATTGCATGTGTGTTCTTTTCATGAACCACAGCTAGAGTCATTGCATGTGTGTTACTTTCAGAAACCACACATGGATTCACCTAGTGTAATTGCATGTCTGTTCTTTTCATGAACCACACCTAGAGTCATTCCATGTCTATTACTTCCATAAACCACACATGGATCCACCGGTGTGACTGCATGTCTGTTCGTTTCATGAACCACACCCAGTGTCATTGCATGTTTGTTCCTCTAAACAAACCACATAAGGATCCACCAGTGTCATTGCATGTCTGTTATTTTCATGAACCACACATGGATCCACCAGTGTCATTGCATGTGTGTTCTTTTCATGAACCACATAAGGATCCACCAGTGTCATTGGATGTGTGTCCTTCTCATGAACCACACATGGATCCACCAGTGTCATTACATGTCTGTTCTTTTCATGAATCACAGCTAGAGTCATTGCATGTCTGTTACTTCCATAAACCACACATGGATCCACCAGTGTCATTGCATGTCTGTTCTTTTCATGAACCACATCCAGTGTCATTACATGGGTGTTCCTCTAGACAAACCACATATGGATCCACTAGTGTCATTGCATGTCTGTTATTTTCATGAACCACACATGGATCCACCAATGTCATTACATGTGTGTTCTCCTCATGTACCACAGCTATAGTCATTGCATGTGTGTTCTTCTAAACAAACCACACATGGATCCACCTAGTGTGATTGCATGTCTGTTCTTTTCACAGACCACACATGGATCCACCAGTGGCATTGCGTGCGTGTTCTTTTCATGAACCACAACTAGAGTCATTGCATGTGTGTTACTTCCAGAAACCACACATGGATCCACCTAGTGTAATTGCATGTCTGTACTTTTCATGAACCACAGCTAGAGTCATTCCATGTCTATTACTTCCATAAACCACACATGGATCCACCGGTGTCATTGCATGTCTGTTCTTTTCATGAACCACACCCAGTGTCATTGCATGTCTGTTCCTCTAAACCAACCACAAGGATCCACCAGTGTCATTGCATGTGTGTTCTTTTCATGAACCACACATGGATCCACCAGTGTCATTGCATGTGTGTTCTTCTAAACAAACCACACATGGATCCACCCAATGTGATTGGATGTGTGTTCTTCTCATGAACCACACATGGATCCACCAGTGTCATTGCATGTCTATTCTTTTCATGAACCACACCTAGTGTCATTGCATGTATGTTCCTCGAAACAAACCACATAAGGATCCACCAGTGTCATTGCATGTCTATTCTTTTCATGAACCAGACATGGATCCACCAGGGTCATTGCATGTGTGTTCTTTTCATGAACCACAGCTAGAGTCATTGCATGTGTGTTCTTCTAAACAAACCACACATGGATCCACCCAGTGTGATTGCATGCCTATTCTTTTCACAGACCACACATGGATCCACTAGTGTCATTGCATGTGTGTTATTTTCATGAACCACAGCTAGTCTCATTGCATGTGTGTTACTTCAAGAAACCACACATGGATACACCTGGTGTAATTGCATGTCTGTTCTTCTCATGAAGCACAGCTAGAGTCATTGCATGTCAGTTCTTCTGATGAACCACATCTAGTGTCATTGCATGTCTGTTCTTCTCACAAACCACATAAGGATCCACCAGTGTCATTGCATGTGTGTTCTTCTAAACAAACCACATAAAGATCCACTAGTGTCATTGCATGTCTGTTCTTTTCATGAACCACACCCAGTGTCATTGCATGTGTGTTCTTCTAAACAAACCACATAAGTCATTGCATGTCTATTCTTTTCATGAACCACACCTAGTTTCATTGCATGTGTGTTCCTCTAGAGAAACCACATAAGGATCCACCTATGTCATAGCATGTGTGTTCTTTTCATGAACCACATAAGGATCCACCAGTGTCATTGGATGTGTGTTCTTCTCATGAACCACACATGGATCCACCAGTGTCATTACATGTCTGTTCTTTTCATGAATCACAGCTAGAGTCCTTGCATGTCTGTTACTTCCATAAACCGCACATGGATCCACCAGTGTCATGGCATGTCTATTCTTTTCATGAACCACACCCAGTGTTATTACATGGGTGTTCCTCTAGATAAACCACATATGGATCCACCAGTGTCATTGCACGTCTGTTATTTTCATGAACCACACACGGATCCACCAGTGTCATTGCATGTGTGTTCTCCTCATGAACCACAGCTATAGTCATTGCATGTGTGTTCTTCTAAACAAACCACACATGGATCCACCAAGTGTGATTGCATGTCTGTCTTCTCACAGACCACACATGGATCCACAAGTGTCATTGCATGTGTGTTCTTTTCATGAACCACAGCTAGAGTCATTGGATGTGTATTACTTCCAGAAACCACACATGGATCCACCTAGTCTAATTGCATGTTTGTTCTTTTCATGAACCACAGCTAGAGTCATTGCATGTGTGTTCTTTTCATGAACCACGGCTAGAGTCATTGCATGTGTGTTCTTCTAAACAAACCACATAAGGATCCACCAGTGTCATTGCATGTCTGTTCTTTTCATGAACCACACCTAGTGTCATTGCATGTGTGTTCCTCTAGACAAACCACATAAGTCATTGCATGTCTGTTCTTTTCATGAACCACAGCTGGTGTCATTGCATGTGTGTTCCTCTAGACAAACCACATAAGGATCCACCGGTGTCACTGAATGTCTGTTCTTTTGATGAACCACATAAGGATCCACTAGTGTCATTGGATGTGTGTTCTTCTCAAGAATCACACATGGATCCTCCACTATCATTGCATGTCTCTTCTTTTCATGAATCACATCTAGAGTCATTGCATGTCTATTACTTCCATAAACCACACATGGATCCACCGGGGTCATTGCATGTCTGTTCTTTTCATGAACCACACCCAGTGTCATTGCATGTCTGTTCCTCTAAACAAACCACATAAGTATCCACCAGGGTCATTGCATGTCTATTATTTTCATGAACCACACATGGAACCACTAGTGTCATTGCATGTGTGTTCTTTTCATGAACCACAGCTAGAGTCATTGCATATGTATTCTTCTAAACAAACCACACATGGATCCACCCAATGTGATTGGATGTGTTTTCTTCTCATGAACCACACATGGATCCACCAGTGTCATTGCATGTCTGTTCTTTTCATGAACCACACCCAGTGTCATTGCATGTATGTTCCTCTAAAAAAACCACATAAGGATCCACCAGTGTCATTGCATGTCTGTTCTTTTTATGAACCACACATGGATCCACCAGTGTCATTGCATGTGTGTTCTTTTCATGAACCACAGCTAGAGTCATTGCATGTGTGTTCTTCTAAACAAACCACACATGGATCCACCTACTGTGATTGCATGTCTGTTCTTTTCACAGACCACACATGAATCCACCAGTGTCATTGCATGTGTGTTCTTTTCATGAACCACAGCTAGAGTCATTGCATGTGTGTTACTTCCAGAAACCACACATGAATCCACCAGTGTCATTGCATGTGGTTCTTTTCATGAACCACAGCTAGAATCATTGCATGTGTGTTCTTTTCATGAACCACAGCTAGTGTCATTGCATGTGTGTTACTTCGAGAAACCACACATGGATACACCTAGTGTAATTGCATGTCTTTTCTTCTGATGAAGCACAGCTAGAGTCATTGCATGTCAGTTCTTCTGATGAACCATAGCTAGTGTCATTGCATGTGTGTTCTTCTAAACAATCCACATAAGTCATTGCATGTCTGTTCTTTTCATGAACCACACCCAGTGTCATTGCATGTGTGTTCCTCTAGACAAACCACATAAGGATCCACCGGTGTCACTGCTTGTCTGTTCTTTTCATGAACCACATGAGGATCCACCAGTTTCATTGGATGTGTATTCTTCTCATGAACCACACATGCATCCACTAGTGTCATTGCATGTGTGTTCTTTTCATGAACCACAGCTAGAGTCATTGCATGTGTGTTACTTCCAGAAACCACACATGGATCCACTTAGTGTAATTGCATGTTTGTTCTTTTCATGAACCACACCTAGAGTCATTGCATGTGTGTTCTTTTCATGAACCACAGCTAGAGTCATTGCATGTGTGTTCTTCTAAACAAACCACATAAGGATCCACCAGTGTCATTACATGTGTGTTCTTCTAAACAAACCGCATAAGGTTCCACCAGTGTCATTGCATATCTGTTCTTTTCATGAACCACACCCAGTGCCTTTGCATGTGTGTTCTTCTAAACAAACCACATAAGTCATTGCATGTTTGTTCTTTTCATGAACCACACCCAGTGGCATTACATGTGTGTTTCTCTAGACACACCACATAAGGATCCACCGGTGTCACTTCATGCCTGTTCTTTTCATGAACCACATAAGGATCCACCAGTGTCATTGGATGTGTGTTGTTCTCATGAACGACACATGGATCCACCAGTGTCATTGCATGTTTGTTCTTTTCATGAATCATAGCTAGAGTCATTCCATGTCTGTAACTTCCATAAACCACACATGGACCCACAGGTGTCATTGCATGTCTGTTCTTTTCATGAACCACACCCAGTGTCATTGCATGTTTGTTCCTCTAAACAAACCACATAAGGATCCACCAGTGTCATTGCATGTCTGTTATTTTTATGAACCACACATGGATCCACCAGTGTCATTGCATGTGTGTTCTTTTAATGAACCACAGCTAGAGTCATTGCATGTGTGTTCTTCTAAACAAACCACACATGGATCTACCCAGTGTGATTACATGTCTGTTCTTTTCACAGACCACAGATGGATCCACCAGTGTCATTGCATGTGTGTTCTTTTCATGAACCACAACTAGAGTCATCGCATGTGTGTTACTTCCAGAAACCACACATGGATCCACCTAGTGTAATTGCATGTTTGTTCATGTCATGAACCACAGCTAGAGTCATTGCATGTCAGTTCTTCTCATGAACCACAACCAGTGTCATTGCTTGTCTGTTCTTCTCACAAACCACATAAGGATCCACCAGTGTCATTGCATGTGTGTTCTTCTAAACAAACCACATAAGGATCCACCAGTGTCATTGCATGTCTTTTCTTTTCATGAACCACACCCAGTGTCGTTGCATGTGTGTTCTTTTCATGAACCACAGCTAGAGTCATTGCATGTGTGTTACTTCTAGAAACCACACATGGATCCACCTAGTGTAATTGCATGTCCGTTCTTTTCATGAACCACAACTAGAGTCATTGCATGTGTGTTCTTTTCTTGAACAACAGCTAGAGTCATTGCATGTGTGTTCGTCTAAACAAACCACATAAGGATCCACCAGTGTCATTGCATGTCTCTTCTTTTCATGAACCACACCCAGTGTCATTGCATGTGTGTTCTTCTAAACAGACCACACAAGTCATTGCATGTCTGTTCTTTTCATGAACCACACCCAGTGTCATTGCATGTGTGTTCCTCTAGAAAAACCACATAAGGATCCACGGTGTCACTGCATGTCTGTTCTTTTCATGAACCACATAAGGATCCACCAGTGTCATTGGATATGTGTTCTTCTCATGAACCACACATAGATCCACCAGTGTCATTGCATGTCTGTTCTTTTCATGAATCACAGCTAGAGTCATTCCATGTCTATTACTTCCATAAACCACACATGGATCCACCGGTGTCATTGCATGTCTGTTCTTTTCATGAACCACACCTAGTGTCATTGCATGTCTGTTCCTCTAAACAAACCACATAAGGATCCACCAGTGTCATTGCATCTCTATTCTTTTCATGAACCACACATGGATCCACCAGGGTCATTGCATGTGTGTTCTTTTCATGAACCACAGCTAGAGTCATTGCATGTGTGTTCTTCTAAATAAACCACACATGGATCCACCCAGTGTGATTGTATGTTTGTTCTTTTCACAGACAACACATGGATCCACCAGTGTCATTGCATGTGTGTTCTTTTCATTAACCACAGCTAGTGTCATTGCATGTGTGTTACTTCGAGAAACCACACATGGATCCACCTAGTGTAATTGCATGTATGTTCTTCTCATGAAGCACAACTAGAGTCATTGCATGTCAGTTCTTCTCATGAACCACAACTAGTGTCATTGCATGCCTGTTCTTCTCACAAACCACATAAGGATCCACCAGTGACATTGCATGTGTGTTCTTCTAAACAAACCACATAAGGATCCACCAGTGTCATTGCATGTGTGTTCTTTTCATGAACCACAGCTAGAGTCATTGCATGTGTGTTACTTCCAGAAACCACACATGGATCCACCTAGTGTAATTGCATGTCTGTTCTTTTCATGAACCACAGCTAGAGTCATTCCATGTCTATTACTTCCATAAACCACACATGGATCCACCGGTGTCATTGCATGTCTGTTCTTTTCATGAACGACACCCAGTGTCATTGCATGTCTGTTCCTCTAAACCAACCACATGGATCCACCAGTGTCAATGCATGTGTGTTATTTTCATGAACCACACATGGATCCACCAGTGTCATTGCATGTGTGTTCTTCTAAACAAACCACACATGGATCCACCCAATGTCATTGGATGTGTGTTCTTCTCATGAACCACACATGGATCCACTAGTGTCATTGCATGTCTATTCTTTTCATGAACCATACCTAGTGTCATTGCATGTATGTTCCTCTAAACAAACCACATAAGGATCCACCAGTGTCATTGCATGTCTATTCTTTTCATGAACCAGACATGGATCCACCAGGGTCATTGCATGTGTGTTCTTTTCATGAACCACAGCTAGAGTCATTGCATGTGTGTTATTCTAAACAAACCACACATGGATCCACCCAGTGTGATTGCATGCCTGTTCTTTTCACAGACCACACATGGATCCACTAGTGTCATTGCATGTGTGTTCTTTTCATGAACCACAGCTAGTGTCATTGCATGTGTGTTACTTCGAGAAACCACACATGGATACACCTAGTGTAATTGCATGTCTGTTCTTCTCATGAAGCACAGCTAGAGTCATTGCATGTGTGTTCTTCTAAACAAACCACATAAGGATCCACTAGTGTCATTGCATGTCTGTTCTTTTCATGAACCACACCCAGTGTCATTGCATGTGTGTTCTTCTAAACAAACCACATAAGTCATTGCATGTCTATTCTTTTCATGAACCACACCTAGTTTCATTGCATGTGTGTTCCTCTAGAGAAACCACATAAGGATCCACCAGTGTCATAGCATGTGTGTTCTTTTCATGAACCACATAAGGATCCACCAGTGTCATTGGATGTGTGTTCTTCTCATGAACCACACATGGATCCACCAGTGTCATTACATGTCTGTTCTTTTCATGAATCACAGCTAGAGTCATTGCATGTCTATTACTTCCATATACCACACATGGATCCACCAGTGTCATTGCATGTCTATTCTTTTCATGAACCACACCCAGTGTTATTACATGGGTGTTCCTCTAGACAAACCACATATGGATCCACCAGTGTCATTGCATGTCAGTTATTTTCATGAACCACACACGGATCCACCAGTGTCATTGCATGTGTGTTCTCTTCATGAACCACAACTATAGTCATTGCATGTGTGTTCTTCTAAACAAACCACACATGGATCCACCCAGTGTGATTGCATGTCTGTTCTTCTCATAGACCACACATGGATCCACAAGTGTAATTGCATGTGTGTTCTTTTCATGAACCACAGCTAGAGTCATTGGATGTGTATTACTTCCAGAAACCACACATGGATCCACCTAGTCTAATTGCATGTCTGTTCTTTTCATGAACCATAGCTAGAGTCATTGCATGTGTGTTCTTTTCATGAACCACGGCTAGAGTCATTGCATGTGTGTTCTTGTAAACAAACCACATAAGGTTCCACCAGTGTCATTGCATGTCTGTTCTTTTCATGAACCACACCTAGTGTAATTGCATGTGTGTTCCTCTAGACAAACCACATAAGTCATTGCATGTCTGTTCTTTTCATGAACCACAGCTGGTGTCATTGCATGTGTGTTCCTCTAGACAAACCACATAAGGATCCACCGGTGTCACTGAATGTCTGTTCTTTTGATGAACCACATAAGGATCCACTAGTGTCATTGGATGTGTGTTCTTCTCAAGAATCACACATGGATCCTCCACTATCATTGCATGTCTCTTCTTTTCTTGAATCTCATCTAGAGTCATTGCATGTCTATTACTTCCATAAACTACACATGGATCCACCGGGGTCATTGCATGTCTGTTCTTTTCATGAACCACACCCAGTGTCATTGCATGTCTGTTCCTCTAAACAAACCACATAAGGATCCACCAATGTCATTGCATGTCTATTATTTTCATGAACCACACATGGATCCACTAGTGTCATTGCATGTGTGTTCTTTTCATGAACCACAGCTAGAGTCATTGCATGTGTGTTCTTCTAAACAAACCACACATGGATCCACCCAATGTGATTGGATGTGTTTTCTTCTCATGAACCACACATGGATCCACCAGTGTCATTGCATGTCTGTTCTTTTCATGAACCACACCCAGTGTCATTGCATGTATGTTCCTCTAAAAAACCACATAAGGATCCACCAGTGTCACTGCATGTCTGTTCTTTTCATCAACCACACATGGATCCACCAGTGTCATTGCATGTGTGTTCGTTTCATGAACCACAGCTAGAGTCATTGCATGTGTGTTCTTCTAAACAAACCACACATGGATCCACCTAGTGTGATTGCATGTCTGTTCTTTTCACAGACCACACATGAATCCACCTGTGTCATAGCATGTGTGTTCTTTTCATGAACCACAGCTAGAGCCATTGCATATGTGTTACTTCCAGAAACCACACATGGATCCACCTAGTGTAATTGCATGTTTGTTCTTTTCATGAGCCACACCTAGAGTCATTGCACATGTGTTCTTTTCATGAACCACAGCTAGAGCCATTGCATGTGTGTTCTTCTAAACAAACCACATAAGGATCCACCAGTGTCATTACATGTGTGTTCTTCTAAACAAACCACATAAGGATCCACCAGTGTCATTGCATATCTCTTCTTTTCATGAACCACACCCAGTGCCATTGCATGTGTGTTCTTCTAAACAAACCACATAAGTCATTGCATGTTTGTTCTTTACATGAACCACACCCAGTGGCATTGCATGTGTGTTTCTCTAGACACACCACATAAGGATCCACCGATGTCACTTCATGCCTGTTCTTTTCATGAACCACATAAGGATCCACCAGTGTCATTGGATGTGTGTTGTTCTCATGAACCACACATGGATCCACCAGTGTCATTGCATGTTTGTTCTTTTCATGAATTATAGCTAGAGTCATTCCATGTCTGTAACTTCCATAAACCACACATGGACCCACAGGTGTCATTGCATGTCTGTTCTTTTCATGAACCACACCCAGTGTCATTGCATGTCTGTTCCGCTAAATAAACCACATAAGGATCCACCAGTGTCATTGCATGTCTGTTATTTTCATGAACCACACATGTATCCACCAGTGTCATTGCATGTGTGTTCTTTTAATGAACCACAGCTAGAGTCATTGCATGTGTGTTCTTCTAAACAAACCACACATGGATCTACCCAGTGTGATTACATGTCTGTTCTTTTCACAGACCACAGATGGATCCACCAGTGTCATTGCATGTGTGTTATTTTCATGAACCACAACTAGAGTCATTGCATGTGTGTTACTTCCAGAAACCACACATGGATCCACCTAGTGTAATTGCATGTTTGTTCTTGTCATGAACCACACCTAGAGT
Source organism: Avena sativa (assembly GCA_916181665.1). Lineage (NCBI taxonomy): Eukaryota > Viridiplantae > Streptophyta > Magnoliopsida > Poales > Poaceae > Avena > Avena sativa. Next base: position 450,266,424 of record OV702289.1, read on the forward strand.
CATTGCATGTCAGTTCTTCTCATGAACCACAGCCAGTGTCATTGCTTGTCTGTTCTTCTCACAAACCACATAAGGATCCACCAGTGTCATTGCATGTGTGTTCTTCTAAACAAACCACATAAGGATCCACCAGTGTCATTGCATGTCTTTTCTTTTCATGAACCACACCCAGTGTCGTTGCATGTGTGTTCTTTTCATGAACCACAGCTAGAGTCATTGCATGTGTGTTACTTGCAGAAACCACACATGGATCCACCTAGTGTAATTGCATGTCCGTTCTTTTCATGAACCACAACTAGAGTCATTGCATGTGTGTTCTTTTCTTGAACCACAGCTAGAGTCATTGCATGTGTGTTCGTCTAAACAACACACATAAGGATCCACCAGTGTCATTGCATGTCTCTTCTTTTCATGAACCACACCCAGTGTCATTGCATGTGTGTTCTTCTAAACAGACCACACAAGTCATTGCATGTCTGTTCTTTTCATGAACCACACCCAGTGTCAATGCATGTGTGTTCCTCTAGAAAAACCACATAAGGAACCACCGGTGTCACTGCATGTCTGTTCTTTTCATGAACCACATAAGGATCCACCAGTGTCATTGGATATGTGTTCTTCTCATGAACCAGACATAGATCCACCGGTGTCATTGCATGTCTGTTCTTTTCATGAATCACAGCTAGAGTCATTCCATGTCTATTACTTCCATAAACCACACATGGATCCACCGGTGTCATTGCATGTCTGTTCTTTTCAAGAACCACACCTAGTGTCATTGCATGTCTGTTCCTCTAAACAACCCACATAAGCTTCCACCAGTGTCATTGCATGTCTTTTATTTTCATGAACCACACATGGATCCACCAGTGTCATTGCATGTGTGTTCTTTTCATGAAGCACAGCTAGAGTCATTGCATGTTTGTTCTTCTAAACAAACCACACATGGATCCACCCAATGTGATTGGATGTGTGTTCTTCTCATGAACCACACATGGATCCACCAGTGTCATTGCATGTCTGTTCTTTTCATGAACCACACCTAGTGTCATTGCATGTATGTTCCTCTAAACAAACCACATAAGGATCCACCAGTGTAATTGCATCTCTATTATTTTCATGAACCACACATGGATCCACCAGGGTCATTGCATGTGTGTTCTTTTCATGAACCACAGCTAGAGTCATTGCATGTGTGTTCTTCTAAACAAACCACACATGGATCCACCCAGTGTGATTGTATGTTTGTTCTTTTCACAGACCACACATGGATCCACCAGTGTCATTGCATGTGTGTTCTTTTCATGACCCACAGCTAGTGTCATTGCATGTGTGTTACTTCGAGAAACCACACATGGATCCACCTAGTGTAATTGCATGTATGTTCTTCTCATGAAGCACAACTAGAGTCATTGCATGTCAGTTCTTCTCATGAACCACTGCTAGTGTCATTGCATGCCTGTTCTTCTCACAAACCACATAAGGATCCACCAGTGACATTGCATGTGTGTTCTTCTAAACAAACCACATAAGGATCCACCAGTGTCATTGCATGTCTGTTCTTTTCATGAACCACACCCAGTGTCATTGCATGTGTGTTCTTCTAGACAAACCACATAAGTCATTGCATGTCTATTCTTTTCATGAACCACACCTAGTGTCATTGCATGTGTGTTCCTCTAGACAAACCACATAAGGATCCACCGGTGTCATAGCATGTGTGTTATTTTCATGAACCACATAAGGATCCACCAGTGTCATTGGATGTGTGTTCTTCTCATGAACCACACATGGATCCACCAGTGTCATTGCATGTCTGTTCTTTTCATGAACCACACCCAGTTTCATTACATGGGTGTTCCTCTAGGCAAACCACATATGGATCCACCAGTGTCATTGCATGTCTGTAATTTTCATGAACCAAACATGGATCCACCAGTGTCATTGCATGTGTGTTCTTTTCATGAACCACAGCTAGAGTCATTGCATGTGTGTTCTTCTAAACAAACCACACATGGATCCACCCAATGTGATTGGATGTGTTTTCTTCTCATGAACCACACATGGATCCACCAGTGTCATTGCATGTCTGTTCTTTTCATGAACCACACCCAGTGTCAGTGCATGTATGTTCCTCTAAAAAAACCACATAAGGATCCACCAGTGTCATTGCATGTCTGTTCTTTTCATGAACCACACATGGATCCACCAGTGTCATTGCATGTGTGTTCTTTTCATGAACCACAGCTAGAGTCATTGCATGTGTGTTCTTCTAAACAAACCACACATGGATCCACCTACTGTGATTGCATGTCTGTTCTTTTCACAGACCACACATGAATCCACCAGTGTCATTGCATGTGTGTTCTTTTCATGAACCACAGCTAGAGTCATTGCATGTGTGTTACTTCCAGAAACCACACATGAATCCACCTAGTGTCATTGCATGTGTGTTCTTTTCATGAACCACAGCTAGAATCATTGCATGTGTGTTCTTTTCATGAACCACAGCTAGTGTCATTGCATGTGTGTTACTTCGAGAAACCACACATGGATACACCTAGTGTAATTGCATGTCTTTTCTTCTGATGAAGCACAGCTAGAGTCATTGCATGTCAGTTCTTCTGATGAACCATAGCTATTCTCATTGCATGTCTGTTCTTCTCACAAACCACATAAGGATCCACCAGTGTCATTGAATGTGTGTTCTTCTAAACAAACCACATAAGGATCCACTAGTGTCATTGCATGTCTGTTCTTTTCATGAACCACACCCAGTGTCATTGCATGTGTGTTCTTCTAAACAAACCACATAAGTCATTGCATGTCTATTCTTGTCATGAACCACACCTAGTTTCATTGCATGTGTGTTCCTCTAGAGAAACCACATAAGGATCCACCTGTGTCATAGCATGTGTGTTCTTTTCATGAACCACATAAGGATCCACCAGTGTCATTGGATGTGTGTTCTTCTCATGAACCACACATGGATCCACCAGTGTCATTACATGTCTGTTCTTTTCATGAATCACAGCTAGAGTCATTGCATGTCTGTTATTTCCATAAACCACACATGGATCCACCAGTGTCATTGCATGTCTGTTCTTTTCATGAACCACACCTAGTGTTATTACATGGGTGTTCCTCTAGACAAACCACATATGGATCCACCAGTGTCATTGCATGTCTGTTATTTTCATGAACCACACACGGGTCCACCAGTCTCATTGCATGTGTGTTCTCCTCATGAACCACAACTATAGTCATTGCATGTGTGTTCTTCTAAACAAACTACACATGGATCCACCTAGTGTGATTGCATGTCTGTTCTTTTCACAGACCACACATGGATCCACAAGTGTCATTGCATGTGTGTTCTTTTCATGAACCACAGCTAGAGTCATTGGATGTGTGTTACTTCCAGAAACCACACATGGATCCACCTAGTCTAATTGCATGTCTGTTCTTTTCATAAACCACAGCTAGAGTCATTGCATGTGTGTTCTTTTCATGAACCACGGCTAGAGTCATTGCATGTGTGTTCTTCTAAACAAACCACATAAGGATCCACCAGTGTCACTGCATGTCTGTTCTTTTCATGAACCACACCTAGTGTCATTGCATGCGTGTTCCTCTAGACAAACCACATAAGTCATTGCATGTCTGTTATTTTCATGAACCACAGCTGGTGTCATTGCATGTGTGTTCCTCTAGACAAACCACATAAGGATCCACCGGTGTCACTGAATGTCTGTTCTTTTGATGAACCACATAAGGATCCACCAGTGTCATTGGATGTGTGTTCTTCTCAAGAATCACACATGGATCCTCCACTGTCATTGCATGTCTGTTCTTTTTATGAATCACATGTAGAGTCATTGCATGTCTGTTACTTCCATAAACCACACATGGATCCACCGCTGTTATTGCATGTCTGTTCTTTTCGTGAACCACACCTAGTGTCATTGCATGTTTGTTCCTCTAAACAAACCACATAAGGATCCACCAGTGTCATTGCATGTCTATTATTTTCATGAACCACACATGGATCCACTAGTGTCATTGCATGTGTGTTCTTTTCATGAACCACAGCAAGAGTCATTGCATGTGTGTTATTCTAAACAAACCACACATCGATCCACCCAATGTGATTGGATGTGTTTTCTTCTCATGAACCACACATGGATCCACCAGTGTCATTGCATGTCTGTTCTTTTCATGAACCACACCCAATGTCATTGCATGTATGTTCCTCTAAAAAAACCACATAAGGATCCACCAGTGTCATTGCATGTCTGTTCTTTTCATGAACCACACATGGATCCACGAGTGTCATTGCATGTGTGTTCTTTTCATGAACCACAGCTAGAGTCATTGCATGTGTGTTCTTCTAAACAAACCACATATGGGTCCACCTAGTGTGATTGCATGTCTGTTCTTTTCACAGACCACACATGAATCCACCAGTGTCATTGCATGTGTGTTCTTTTCGTGAACCACAGCTAGAGTCGTTGCATGTGTGTTACTTCCAGAAACCACACATGGATCCACCTAGTGTAATTGCATGTTTGTTCTTTTCATGAACCACACCTAGAGTCATTGCATGTGTGTTCTTTTCATGAACCACAGCTAGAGTCATTGCATGTGTGTTCTTCTAAACAAACCACATAAGGATCCACCAGTGTCATTACATGTGTGTTCTTCTAAACAAACCGCATAAGGTTCCACCAGTGTCATTGCATATCTGTTCTTTTCATGAACCACACCCAGTGCCTTTGCATGTGTGTTCTTCTAAACAAACCACATAAGTCATTGCTTGTTTGTTCTTTTCATGAACCACACCCAGTGGCATTGCATGTGTGTTTCTCTAGACAAACCACATAAGGATCCACCGGTGTCACTTCATGCCTGTTCTTTTCATGAACCACATAAGGATCCACCAGTGTCATTGGATGTGTGTTGTTCTCATGAACCACATATGGATCCACCAGTGTCATTGCATGTTTGTTCTTTTCATAAATCATAGCTAGAGTCATTCCATGTCTGTAACTTCCATAAACCACACATGGACCCCAGGTGTCATTGCATGTCTGTTCTTTTCATGAACCACACCCAGTGTCATTGCATGTCTGTTCCTCTAAACAAACCACATAAGGATCCACCAGTGTCATTGCATGTCTGTTATTTTCATGAACCACACATGGATCCACCAGTGTCATTGCATGTGTGTTCTTTTCATGAACCACAACTAGAGTCATTGCATGTGTGTTACTTCAAGAAACCACACATGGATCCACCTAGTGTAATTGCATGTTTGTTCTTCTCATGAACCACAGCTAGAGTCATTGCATGTCAGTTCTTCTCATGAACCACAGCCGGTGTCATTGTTTGTCTGTTCTTCTCACGAACCACATAAGGATCCACCAGTGTCATTGCATGTGTGTTCTTCTAAAAAAACCACATAAGGATCCACCAGTGTCATTGCATGTCTTTTCTTTTCATGAACCACACCCAGTGTCGTTGCATGTGTGTTCTTTTCATGAACCACAGCTAGAGTCATTGCATGTGTGTTACTTCCAGAAACCACACATGGATCCACCTAGTGTAATTGCATGTCTGTTCTTTTCATGAACCACAACTAGAGTCATTGCATGTGTGTTCTTTTCTTGAACCACAGCTAGAGTCATTGCATGTGTGTTCGTCTAAACAAACCACATAAGGATCCACCAGTGTCATTGCATGTGTGTTCTTTTCATAGACCACACATGGATCCACCAGTGTCATTACATGTGTGTTCTTTTCATGAACCACAACTAGAGTCATTGCATGTGTGTTACTTCTAGAAACCACACATGGATCCACCTAGTGTAATTGCACGTATGTTCTTCTCATGAACCATAGCTAGAGTCATTGCACGTCATTTCTTCTCATGAACCACAGCCAGTGTCATTGCATGTATGTTCTTCTCACAAACCACATAAATATCCACCAGTGTCATTGCATGCGTGTTCCTCTAAACAAACCACATAAGGATCCACCAGTGTCATTGCATGTCTGTTCTTTTCATGAACCACACCCAGTGTCATTGCATGTGTGTTCCTCTAGACAAACCACATAAGTCATTGCATGTCTGTTCTTTTCATGAACCACAACTAGTGTCATTGCATGTGTGTTCCTCTAGACAAACCACATAAGGATCCACCGGTGTCCCTGCATGTCTGTTCTTTTGATGAACCACATAAGGATCCACCAGTGTCATTGGATGTGTGTTCTTCTCATGAATCACTCATGGATCCTCCACAGTCATTGCAGGTTTGTTCTTTTCATGAACCACACCCAGTGTCATTGCATGTCTGTTCCATTAAATAAACCACATAAGGATCCACCAGTGTCATTGCATGTCTGTTATTTTCATGAACCACACATGGATACACCAGTGTCATTGCATGTGTGTTCTTTTCATGAACCAGAGCTAGAGTCATTGCATGTCGGTTACTTCCATAAACCACACATGGATCCACGGTGTCATTGCATGTCTGTTCTTTTCATGAACCACACCTAGTGTCATTGCATGTCTGTTCCTCCAAACAAACCACATAAGGATCCACCAGTGTCATTGCATGTCTGTTATTTTGATGAACCACACATGGATCCACCAGTGTCAATGCATGTGTGTTCTTTTCATGAACCACAGCTAGAGTCATTGCATGTGTGTTCTTCTAAACAAACCACACATGGATCCACCCAATGTGATTGGATGTGTTTTCTTCTCATGAACCACACATGGATCCACCAGTGTCATTGCATGTCTGTTCTTTTCATGAACCACACCCAGTGTCATTGCATGTATGTTCCTCTAAACAAACCACATAAGGATCCACCAGTGTCATTACATGTTTGTTCTTTTCATGAACCACACATGGATCCACCAGTGTCATTGCATGTGTGTTCTTTTCATGAACCACAACTAGAGTCATTGCATGTGTGTTCTTCAAAACATACCACACATGGATCCACCCAGTGTGATTGCATGTCTGTTCTTTTCACAGAACACGCATGGATCCAGCGGTGTCATTGCATGTGTGTTCTTTTCATGAACCATAGCTAGATTCATTGCATGTGTGTTACTTCCAGAAACCACACATGGATCCACCTGGTGTAATTCCATGTCTGTTCTTTTCATGAACCACAGCTAGAGTCATTGCATGTGTGTTCTTTTCTTGAACCACAGCTAGAGTCATTGCATGTGTGTTCTTCTAAACAAACCACATAAGGATCCACCAGTGTCATTACATGTGTGTTCTTCTAAACAAACCACATAAGGATCCACTAGTGTCATTGCATGTATGTTCTTTTCATGAACCACACCCAGTGTCATTGCATGTGTGTTCTTCTAAATAAACCACATAAGTCATTGAATGTCTGTTCTTTTCATGAACCACACCCAGTGTCATTGGATGTGTGTTCCTCTAGAGAAACCACATAAGGATCCACCCGTGTCACTGCATGTCTGTTCTTTTAATGAACCACATAAGGATTCACCAGTGTCATTGGATGTGTGTTCTTCTCATGAACCACACATGGATCCACCAGTGTCATTGCATGTCTGTTCTTTTCATGAATCATAGCTAGAGTCATTCCATGTCTGTTACTTCCATAAACCACACATGGATCCACCGGTGTCATTGCATGTCTGTTCTTTTCATGAACCACACCCAGTGTCATTGCGTGTATGTTCCTCTAAACAAACCACATAAGGATCCACCAGTGTCATTGCATGTCTGTTATTTTCATGAACCACACATGGAGCCACCAGTGTCATTGCATGTGTGTTCTTTTCATGAACCACAGCTAGAGTCATTGCATGTGTGTGCTTCTAAACAAACCACACATGGATCCACCCAATGTGATTGGATGTGTGTTCTTCTCATGAACCACACATGGATCCACCAGTGTCATTGCATGTTTGTTCTTTTCATGAACCACAGCTAGTGTCATTGCATGTATGTTCCTCTAAACAAACCACATAAGGATCCACCAGTGTCATTGCATGTCTATTCTTTTCATGAACCACACATGGATCCAGTAGTGTCATTGCATGTGTGTTCTTTTCATGAACCACAGCTAGAGTCATTGCATGTGTGTTCTTCTAAACAAACCACACATGGATCCACCCAGTGTGATTGCATGTCTGTTCTTTTCATAGACCAGACATGGATCCACTAGTGTCATTGCATGTGTGTTCTTTTCATGAACCACAACCAGAGTCATTGCATGTGTGTTACTTGCAGAAACCACACATGGATCCACCTAGTGTAATTGCATGTCTGTTCTTCTCATGAACCATCATTGCATGTCAATTCTTCTCATGAACCACAGACAGTATCATTGCATGTCTGTTCTTCTCACAAACCACATAAGGATCCACCAGTGTCATTGCATGTGTGTTCTTCTAAACAAACCACATAAGGATCCACCAGTGTCATTGCATGTCTGTTCATTTCATGAACCACACCCAGTGTCCTTGCATGTGTGTTCTTCTAAACAAACCACATAAGTCATTGCATGTATATTCTTTTCATGAACCACACCTAGTATCATTGCATGTGTGTTCCTCTAGACAAACCACATAAGGATCCACTGGTGTCACAACATGTCTGTTCTTTTCATGAACCACATAAGGATCCACCAGTGTCATTAGATGTGTGTTATTCTCATGAACCACACATGGATCCACCAGTGTCATTACATGTCTGTTCTTTTCATGAATCACAGCTAGAGTCATTGCAGGTCTGTTACTTCCATAAACCACACAAGGATCCACCAGTGTCATTGAATGTCTGTTCTTTTCATGAACCACACCCAGTGTCATTACATGGGTGTTCCTATATAAAAACCACATATGGATCCACCAGTGTCATTGCATGTCAGTTATTTTCATGAACCACACATGGATCCACCAGTGTCATTGCATGTGTGTTCTTTTCATGAACCACAGCTAGAGTCATTGCATGTGTGTGCTTCTAAACAAACCACACATGGATCCACCCAATGTGATTGGATGTGTGTTCTTCTCATGAACCACACATGGATTCACCAGTGTCATTGCATGTCTGTTCTTTTCATGAACCACAGCCAGAGTCATTGCATGTGTGATCTTTTGATGAACCTTAACTAGAGTCATTGCATGTGTGTTCTTCTAAACAAACCACACATGGATCCACCCAGTGTGATTGCATGTCTGTTCTTTTCATAGAACACACATGGATCCACCAGTGTCATTACATGTGTGTTCTTTTCATGAACCATAGCTAGAGTCATTGCATGTGTGTTACTTCCAGAAACCACACATGGATCCACCTAGTGTAATTGCATGTCTGTTCTTTTCATGAACCACAGCTAGAGTCATTGCATTTGTGTTCTTTTCTTGAACCACAGCTAGAGTCATTGCATGTGTGTTCTTCTAAACAAACCACATAAGGATCCACCAGTGTCATTACATGTGTGTTCTTGTAAACAAACCACATAAGGATCCACCAGTGTCACTGCATGTCTGTTCTTTTCATGAACCACACCCAGTGTCATTGCATGTGTGTTCTTCTAAACAAACCACATAAGTCATTGAATGTCTGTTCTTTTCATGAACCACACCCAGTGTCATTGCATGTGTGTTCCTCTAGACAAACCACATAAGGATCCACCGGTGTCACTGCATGTCTGTTCTTTTAATGAACCACATAAGGATTCACCAGTGTCATTGGATCTGTGTTCTTCTCATGAACCACACATGGATCCACCAGTGTCATTGCATGTCTATTCTTTTCATGAATCACAGCTAGAGTCATTCCATGTCTGTTACTTCCATAAACCACACATGGATCCACCGGTGTCATTGCATGTCTGTTCTTTTCATGAACCACACCTAGTGTCATTGCATGTCTATTCCTCTAAACAAACCACATAAGGATCCACCAGTGTCATTGCATGTCTGTTATTTTCATGAACCACACATGGATCCACCAGTGTCATTGCATGTGTGTTCTTTTCATGAACCACAGCTAGAGTCATTGCATGTGTGTTCTTCAAAACAAACCACACATGGATCCACCCAGTGTGATTGCATGTCTGTTCTTTTCACAGAACACACATGGATCCACCAGTGTCATTGCATGTGTGTTCTTTTCATGAACCATAGCTAGAGTCATTGCATGTGTGTTACTTCCAGAAACCACACATGGATCCACCTGGTGTAATTGCATGTCTGTTCTTTTCATGAACCACAGCTAGAGTCATTGCATGTTTGTTCTTTTCTTGAACCACAACTAGAGTCATTGCATGTGTGCTCTTCTAAACAAATCACATAAGGATCCACCAGTGTCATTGCATGTCTGTTCTTTTCATGAACCACACTCAGTGTCATTGCATGTGTGTTCTTCTAAACAAACCACATAAGTCATTGAATGTCTGTTCTTTTCATGAACCACACCCAGTGTCATTACATGTGTGTTCCTCTAGACAAACCACATATGGATCCACCGGTGTCACTACATGTCTATTCTTTTAATGAACCACAAAAGGATTCACCAGTGTCATGGATGTGTGTTCTTTTCATGAACCACACATGGATCCACCAGCATCATTGCATGTCTGCTCTTTTCATGAATCACAGCTAGAGTCATTGCATGTCTGTTACTTCTATAAACCACACATGGATCCACGGTGTCATTGCATGTCTGTTCTTTTCATGAAGCACACCTAGTGTCATTGCATGTCTGTTCCTCCAAACAAACCACATAAGGATCCACCAGTGTCATTGCATGTCTGTTATTTTCATGAACCACACATGGATCCACTAGTGTTATTGCATGTGTGTTCTTTTCATGAACCACAGCTAGAGTCATTGCATGTGTGTTCTTCTAAACAAACCACACATGGATCCACCCAATGTGATTGGATGTGTTTTCTTCTCATGAACCAGACATGGATCCACCAGTGTCCTTGCATGTCTGTTCTTTTCATGAACCACACCCAGTGTCATTGCATATCTGTTCCTCTAAACAAACCACATAAGGATCCACCAGTGTCATTGCATGCCTGTTATTTTCATGAACCACACATGGATCCACCAGTGTCATTGCATGTGTGTTCTTTTCATGAACCACGGCTAGAGTCATTTCATGTGTGTTCTTCTAAACAAACCACACATGGATCCACCCAATGTGATTGGATATGTGTTCTTCTCATGAACCACACATGGATCCACCAGTGTCATTGCATGTCTGTTCTTTTCATGAACCACACCCAGTGTCATTGCATGTATGTTCCTCTAAACAAACCACATAAGGATCCACCAGTGTCATTGCATGTCTACACTTTTCATGAACCACACATGGATCCAGAGTGTCATTGCATGTATGTTCTTTTCATGAACCACAGCTAGAGTCATTGCATCTGTGTTCTTCAAAACAAACCACACATGGATCCACCCAGTGTGATTGCATGTCTGTTCTTTTCATAGAACACACATGGATCCACCAGTGTCATTGCATGTGTGTTCTTTTCATGAACCATAGCTAGAGTCATTGCATGTGTGTTACTTCCAGAAACCACACATGGATCCACCTGGTGTAATTGCATGTCTGTTCTTTTCATCAACCACAGCTAGAGTCATTGCATGTGTGTTCTTCTAAACAAACCACATAAGTCATTGCATGTCTGTTCTTTTCATGAACCACACCTAGTGTCATTGCATGTGTGTTCCTATAGAAAAACCACATAAGGATCCACCGGTGTCACTTCATGTCTGTTCTTTTCATGAACCACATAAGGATCCACCAGTGTCATTGGATGTGTGTTCTTCTCATGAACCACACATGTATCCACCAGCGTCATTGCATGTCTGCTCTTTTCATGAATCACAACTAGAGTCATTGCATGTTTGTTACTTCTATAAACCACACATGGATCCATGGTGTCATTGCATGTTTGTTCTTTTCATGAACCACACCTAGTGTCATTGCATGTCTGTTCCTCCAAACAAACCACATAAGGATCCACCAGTGTCATTGCATGTCTGTTATTTTCATGAACCACACATGGATCCACCAGTGTCATTGCATGTGTGTTCTTTTCATGAACCACAGCTAGAGTCATTGCATGTGTGTTCTTCTAAACAAACCACACATGGATCCACCCAATGTGATTGGATGTGTTTTCTTCTCATGAACCAGACATGGATCCACCAGTGTCCTTGCATGTCTGTTCTTTTGATGAACCACACCCAGTGTCATTGGATGTCTATTCCTCTAAATAAACCACATAAGGATCCACCAGTGTCATTGCATGTCTGTTATTTTCATGAACCACACATGGATCCACCAGTGTCATTGCATGTGTGTTCTTTTCATGAACCACAGCTAGAGTCATTGCATGTGTGTTCTTCTAAACAAACCACACATGGATCCACCCAATGTGATTGGATATGTGTTCTTCTCATGAACCACACATGGATCCACCAGTTTCACTGCATGTCTATTCTTTTCATGAACCACACTCAGTGTCATTGCATGTATGTTCCTCTAAATAAACCACATAAGGATCCACCAGTGTCATTGCATGTATACACTTTTCATGAACCACACATGGATCCAGAGTGTCATTGCATGTATGTTCTTTTCATGAACCACAACTAGAGTCATTGCATCTGTGTTCTTCAAAACAAACCACACATGGATCCACCAGTGTCATTGCATGTGTGTTCTTTTCATGAACCATAGCTAGAGTCATTGCATGTGTGTTACTTCCAGAAACCACACATGGATCCACCTGGTGTAATTGCATGTCTGTTCTTTTCATGAACCACAGCTAGAGTCATTGCATGTGTGTTCTTTTCTTGAACCACAGCTAGAGTCATTGCATGTGTGTTCTTCTACACAAACCACATAAGGATCCACCAGTGTCATTACATGTGTGTTCTTCTAAACAAACCACACAAGGATCCACCAGTGTCATTGCATGTCTGTTCTTTTCATGAACCACACCCAGTGTCATTGCATGTGTGTTCTTCTAAACAAACCACATAAGTCATTGAATGTCTGTTCTATTCATGAACCACACCCAGTGTCATTTCATGTGTGTTCCTCTAGACAAACCACATAAGGATCCACCGGTGTCACTGCATGTCTGTTCTTTTAATGAACCACATAAGGATTCACCAGTGTCATTGGATGTGTATTCTTCTCATGAACCACACATGGATCCACCAGTGTCATTGCATGTCTGTTCTTTTCATGAATCATAGCTAGAGTCATTCCATGTCTGTTACTTCCATAAACCACACATGGATCCACCGGTGTCATTGCATGTCTGTTATTTTCATGAACCACACCCAGTGTCAGTGCATGTCTGTTCCTCTAAACAAACCACATAAGGATCCACCAGTGTGATTGCATGTCTGTTATTTTCATGAACCACACATGGATCCACCAGTGTCATTGCATGTGTGTTCTTTTCATGAACCACAGCTAGAGTCATTGCATGTGTGTTCTTCTAAACAAACCACACATGGATCCACCCAATGTGATTGGATGTGTGTTCTTCTCATGAACCACACATGGATCCACCAGTGTCATTGCATGTCTGTTCTTTTCATGAACCACACCCAGTGTCATTGCATGTATGTTCCTCTAAACAAACCACATAAGGATCCACTAGTGTCATTGCATGTCTATTCTTTTCATGAACCACACATGGATCCACCAGTGTCATTGCATGTGTGTTCTTTTCATCAACCACAGCTAGAGTCATTGCATGTGTGTTCTTCTAAACAAACCACACATGGATCCACCAAGTGTGATTGCATGTCTGTTCTTTTCACAGACCAGACATGGATCCACCAGTGTCATTGCATGTGTGTTCTTTTCATGAACCACAGCTAGAGTCATTGCATGTGTGTTACTTCCAAAAACCGCACATGGATCCACCTAGTGTAATTGCATGTCTGTTCTTCTCATGAACCATAGCTAGAGTCATTGCATGTCAATTCTTCTCATGAACCACAGCCAGTGTCATTGCATGTCTGTTATTCTCACAAACCACATAAGGATCCACCAGTGTCATTGCATGTGTGTTCTTCTAAACAAACCACATAAGGATCCACCAGTGTCATTACATGTGTGTTCTTCTAAACAAACCACACAAGGATCCACCAGTGTCATTGCATGTCTGTTCTTTTCATGAACCACACCCAGTGTCATTGCATGTGTGTTCTTCTAAAGAAACCACATAAGTCATTGAATGTCTGTTCTTTTCATGAACCACACCCAGTGTCACTTCATGTGTGTTCCTCTAGACAAACCACATAAGGATCCACTGGTGTCACAACATGTCTGTTCTTTTCATGAACCACATAAGGATCCACCAGTGTCATTAGATGTGTGTTCTTCTCATGAACCACACATGTATCCACCAGTGTCATTACATGTCTGTTCTTTTCATGAATCACAGCTAGAGTCATTGCATGTCTGTTACATCCATAAACCACACAAGGATCCACCAGTGTCATTGCATGTCTGTTCTTTTCATGAACCACACCTAGTGTCATTACATGGGTGTTCCTCTAGACAAACCACATATGGACCCACCAGTGTCATTGCATGTCAGTTATTTTCATGAACCACACATGGTTCCAGCAGTGTCATTGCATGTGTGTTCTTCTCATGAACCATAGCTATAGTCATTGCACGTGTGTTCTTCTAGACAAACCACACATGGATCCACCCAGTGTGATTGCATGTCTGCTCTTTTCACAGACCACACATGGATCCACCAGTGTCATTGCATGTGTGTTCTTTTCATTAACCACAACTAGAGTCATTGCATGTGTGTTCTTTTCATGAACCACAGCTAGAGTCATTGCATGTGTGTTCTTCTAAGCAAACCACATAAGGATCCACCAGTGTCATTGCATGTGTGTTCTTCTAAACAAACCACATAAGGATCCACCAGTGTCATTGCATGTCTTTTCTTTTCATGAACCACACCCAGTGTCATTGCATGTGTGTTCCTCTAGACAAACCACATAAGGATCCACCGGTGTCACTTCATGTCTGTTCTTTTCATGAACCACATAAGGATCCACCAGTGTCATTGGATATGTGTTCTTCTCATGAACCACACATGTATCCACCAGCGTCATTGCATGTCTCCTCTTTTCATGAATCACAGCTAGAGTCATTGCATGTCTGTTACTTCTATAAACCACACATGGATCCACGGTGTCATTGCATGTCTGTGCTTTTCATGAACCACACCTAGTGTCATTGCATGTCTATTCCTCCAAACAAACCACATAAGGATCCACCAGTGTCATTGCATGTCTGTTATTTTCATGAACCACACATGGATCCACCAGTGTCATTGCATGTGTGTTCTTTTCATGAACCACAACTAGAGTCATTGCATGTGTGTTCTTCTAAACAAACCACACATGGATCCACCCAATGTGATTGGATGTGTTTTCTTCTCATGAACCAGACATGGATCCACCAGTGTCCTTGCATGTCTGTTCTTTTCATGAACCACACCCAGTGTCATTGCATGTCTGTTCCTCTAAACAAACCACATAAGGATCCACCAGTGTCATTGCATGTCTGTTATTTTCATGAACCACACATGGATCCACCAGTGTCAATGCATGTGTGTTCTTTTCATGAACCACAGCTAGAGTCATTGCATGTGTGTTCTTCTAAACAAACCACACATGGATCCACCCAATGTGATTGGATGTGTGTTCTTCTCATGAACCAAACATGGATCCACCAGTGTCATTGCATGTCTGTTCTTTTCATGAACCACACCCAGTGTCATTGCATGTCTGTTCCTCTAAACAAACCACATAAGGATCCACCAGTGTCATTGCATGTCTACTCTTTTCATCAACCACACATGGATCCAGAGTGTCATTGCATGTATGTTCTTTTCATGAACCACAGCTAGAGTCATTGCATCTGTGTTCTTCAAAACAAACCACATATGGATCCACCCAGTGTGATTGCATGTCTGTTCTTTTCGTAGAACACACATGGATCCACCAGTGTCATTGCATGTGTGTTCTTTTCATGAACCATAGCTAGAGTCATTGCATGTGTGTTACTTCCAGAAACCACACATGGATCCACCTGGTGTAATTGCATGTCTGTTCTTTTCATGAACCACAACTAGAGTCATTGCATGTGTGTTCTTTTCTTGAACCACAGCTAGAGTCATTGCATGTGTGTTCTTCTAAACAAACCACATAAGGATCCACTAGTGTCATTACATGTGTGTTCTTCTAAACAAACCACATAAGGATCCACCAGTGTCATTGCATGTCTGTTCTTTTCAAGAACCACACCCAGTGTCATTGCATGTGTGTTCTTCTAAACAAACCACATAAGTCATTGAATGTCTGTTCATTTCATGAACCACACGCATTGTCATTGCATGTGTGTTCCTCTAGACAAACCACATAAGGATCCACCAGTGTCACTGCATGTCTGTTCTTTTAATTAACCACATAAGGATTCACCAGTGTCATTGGATGTGTGTTCTTCTCATGAACCACACATGGATCCACCAGTGTCATTGCATGTCTGTTCTTTTCATGAATCACAGCTAGAGTCATTCCATGTCTGTTACTTCCATAAACCACACATGGATCCACTGGTGTCATTGCATGTCTGTTCTTTTCATGAACCACACCCAGTGTCATTGCATGTCTGTTCCTCTAAACAAACCACATAAGGATCCACCAGTGTCATTGCATGTGTGTTATTTTCATGAACCACACATGGATCCACCAGTGTCATTGCATGTGTGTTCTTTTCATGAACCACAGCTAGAGTCATTTCATGTGTGTTCTTCTAAACAAACCACACATGGATCCACCCAATGTGAATGGATGTGTGTTCTTCTCATGAACCACACATGGATCCACCAGTGTCATTGCATGTCTGTTCTTTTCATGAACCACACCCAGTGTCATTGCATGTATGTTCCTCTAAACAAACCACATAAGGATCCATTAGTGTCATTGCATGTCTATTCTTTTCATGAACCACACATGGATCCACCAGTGTCATTGCATGTGTGTTCTTTTCATGAACCACAGCTAGAGTCATTGCATGTGTGTTCTTCTAAACAAACCACACATGGATCCACCCAGTGTGATTGCATGTATGTTCTTTTCATAGACCAGACATGGATCCACTAGTGTCATTGCATGTGTGTTCTTTTGATGAACCACAACTAGAGTCATTGCATGTGTGTTATTTCCAGAAACCACACATGGATCCACCTATTGTAATTGCATGTCAGTTCTTCTCATGAACCATAGCTGGAGTCATTGCATGTAAATTCTTCTCATGAACCACAGCTAGTGTCATTGCATGTCTGTTCTTCTCACAAACCACATAAGGATCCACCAGTGTCATTGCATGTGTGTTCTTCTAAACAAGCCACATAAGGATCCACCAGTGTCATTGCATGTCTGTTCTTTTCATGAACCACACCCAGTGTCCTTGCATCTGTGTTCTTGTAAACAAACCACATAAGTCATTGCATGTCTGTTCTTTTCATGAACCACACCTAGTGTCATTGCATGTGTGTTCCTCTAGACAAACCACATAAGGATCCACCGGTGTCACTGCATGTCTGTTCTTTTCATGAACCACATAAGGATCCACCAGTGTCATTGGATGTGTGTTCTTCTCATGAACCACACATGTATCCACCAGTGTCATTGCATGTCTGCTCTTTTCATGAATCACAGCTAGAGTCATTGCATGTCTGTTACTTCCATAAACCACACATGGATCCACGGTGTCATTGCATGTCTGTTCTTTTCATGAACCACACCTAGTGTCATTGCATGTCTGTTCCTCCAAACAAACCACATAAGGATCCTCCAGTGTCATTGCATGTCTGTTATTTTGATGAACCACACATGGATCCACCAGTGTCATTGCATGTGTGTTCTTTTCATGAACCACAGCTAGAGTCATTGCACGTGTGTTCTTCTAAACAAACCACACATGGATCCACCCAATGTGATTGGATGTGTTTTCTTCTCATGAACCACACATGGATCCACCAGTGTCCTTGCATGTCTGTTCTTTTCATGAACCACAACCAGTGTCATTGCATGTATGTTCCTCTAAACAAACCACATAAGGATCCACTAGTGTCATTGTATGTCTGTTCTTTTCATGAACCACACATGGTTCCACCAGTGTCATTGCATGTGTGTTCTTCTAAACAAACCACACATGGATCCAACCAGTGTGATTGCATGTCTGTTCTTTTCACAGACCACACATGGATCCTCCTGTGTCATTGCATGTGTGTTATTTTCATGAACCATAGCTAGACTCATTGCATGTGTGTTACTTCCATAAACCACACATGGATCCACCTAGTGTAAGTGCATGTCTGTTCTTTTCATGAACCACAGCCAGAGTCATTGCATGTGTGATCTTTTCATGAACCACGACTAGAGTCATTGCATGTGTGTTCTTCTAAACTAACCACATAAGGATCCACCAGTGTCATTGCATGTCTGTTCTTTTCATGAACCACACCAAGTGTCATTGCATGTGTGTTCTTCTAAACAAACGACATAAGTCATTGCATGTTTGTTCTTTTCATGAACCACACCTAGTGTCATTGCATGTGTGTTCCTCTAGACAAACCACATAAGGATCCACCGGTGTCACTGCATGTCTGTTCTTTTCATGAACGACATAAGGATCCACCAGTGTCATTGGATGTGTGTTCTTCTCATGAACCACACATGGATCCACCAGTGTCATTGCATGTCTGTTCTTTTCATGAATCATAGCTAGAGTCATTCCATGTATGTTACTTCCATAAACCACACATGGATCCACCGGTGTCATTGCATGTCTGTTCTTTTCATGAACCACACCTAGTGTCATTGCATGTCTATTCCTCTAAACAAACCACATAAGGATCCACCAGTGTCATTGCATGTCTGTTATTTTCATGAACCACACATGGATCCACCAGTGTCATTGCATGTGTGTTCTTTTCATGAACCATAGCTAGTCATTGCATGTGTGTTCTTCTAAACAAACCACACATGGATCCACCCAATGTGATTGGATGTGTGTTCTTCTCATGAACCACACATGGATCCACCAGTGTCATTGCATGTCTGTTCTTTTCATGAACCACACCTAGTGTCATTGCATGTATGTTCCTCTAAACAAACCACATAAGGATCCACCAGTGGCATTGCATGTCTATTCTTTTCATGAACCACACATGGATCCACCAGTGTCATTGCATGTGTGTTCTTTTCGTGAACCACAGCTAGAGTCATTGCATGTGTGTTCTTCTAAACAAACCACACATGGATCCACCCAGTGTGATTGCATGTCTGTTCTTTTCACAGACCACACATGGATTCACCAGTGTCATTGCATGTGTGTTCTTTTCATGAACCACACCCAGCGTCATTGCATCTGTGTTACTTCCAGAAACCACACATGGATCCACCTAGTGTAATTGCATGTCTGTTCTTCTCATGAACCATAGCAAGAGTCATTGCATGTCAATTCTTCTCATGAACCACAGCTAGTGTCATTGCATGTCTGTTCTTCTCACAAACCACATAAGGATCCACCAGTGTCATTGCATGTGTGTTCTTCTAAACAAACCACATAAGGATCCACCAGTGTCATTGCATGTCTGTTCTTTTCATGAACCACACCCAGTTTCCTTGCATGTGTGTTCTTCTAAACAAACCACATAAGTCATTGCATGTCTATTCTTTTCATGAACCACACCTAGCGTCATTGCATGTGTGTTCCTCTAGACAAACCACATAAGGATCCACTGGTGTCACAGCATGTCTGTTCTTTTCATGAACCACATAAGGATCCACCAGTGTCATTGGATGTGTGTTCTTCACATGAACCACACATGGATCCACCAGTGTCATTACATGTCGGTTTTTGTCATGAATCACAGCTAGAGTCATTGCATGTCTATTACTTCCATAAACCACACATGGATCCACCAGTGTCATTGCATGTCTGTTCTTTTCATGAACCACAACCAGTGTCATTACATGGGTGTTCCTCTAGACAAACCACATATGGATCCACCAGTTTCATTGCATGTCTCTTATTTTCATGAACCACACATGGATCCACCAGTGTCATTGCATGTGTGTTCTTCTCATGAACCATAGCTATAGTCATTGCATGTGTGTTCTTCTAAAGAAACCACACACGGATCCACCCAGTGTGATTTCATGTCTGTTCTTTTCACAGACCACACATGGATCCACGACTGTCATTGCATGTGTGTTCTTTTCATGAACCACAACTAGAGTCATTGCATGTGTGTTCTTTTCATGAACCACAGCTAGAGTCATTGCATGTGTGTTCTTCTAAACAAACCACATAAGGATCCACCAGTGTCATTGCATGTGTGTTCTTCTAAACAAGCCACATAAGGATCCACCAGTGTCATTGCATGTCTGTTCTTTTCATGAACCACACCAAGTGTCATTGCATGCGTGTTCTTCTAAACAACCCACATAAGTCATTGCATGTCTGTTCTTTTCATGAACCACACCCAGTGTCATTGCATGTGTGTTCCTCTAGACAAACCACATAAGGATCCACCGGTGTCACTGCATGTCTGTTCTTTTCATGAACCACATAAGGATCCACCAGTGTCATTGGATGTGTGTTCTTCTCATGAACCACACATGTATCCACCAGTGTCATTGCATGTCTGCTCTTTTCATGAATCACAGCTAGAGTCATTGCATGTCTGTTACTTCCCTAAACCACACATGGATCCACGGTGTCATTGCATGTCTGTTCTTTTCATGAACCACACCTAGTGTCATTGCATGTCTGTTCCTCCAAACAAACCACATAAGGATCCACCAGTGTCATTGCATGTCTGTTATTTTGATGAACCACACATGGATCCACCAGTGTCATTGCATGTGTGTTCTTTTCATGAACCACGGCTAGAGTCATTGCATGTGTGTTCTTCTAAACAAACCACACATGGATCCACCCAATGTGATTGGATGTGTTTTCTTCTCATGAACCACACATGGATCCACCAGTGTCCTTGCATGTCTGTTCATTTCATGAACCACACCCAGTGTCATTGCATGTATGTTCCTCTAAACAAACCACATAAGGATCCACCAGTGTCATTGTATGTCTGTTCTTTTCATGAACCACACATGGATCCACCAGTGTCATTGCATGTGTGTTCTTCTAAACAAACCACACATGGATCCATCCAGTGTGATTGCATGTCTGTTCTTTTCACAGACCACACATGGATCCACCTGTGTCATTGCATGTGTGTTCTTTTCATGAACCACATCTAGAGTCATTGCATGTGTGTTACTTCCAGAAACCACACATGGATCCACCTAGTGTAAGTGCATGTCTGTTCTTTTGATGAACCACACCCGGATTCATTGTAGGTGTGATCTTTTCATGAACCACGACTAGAGTCATTGCATGTGTGTTCTTCTAAACAAACCACATAAGGATCCACTAGTGTCATTGCATGTCTGTTCTTTTCATGAACCACACCAAGTGTCATTGCATGTGTGTTCTTCTAAACAAACCACATAAGTCATTGCATGTTTGTTCTTTTCATGAACCACACCTAGTGTCATTGCATGTGTGTTCCTCTAGACAAACCACATAAGGATCTACCGGTGTCACTGCATGTCTGTTCTTTTCATGAACCACATAAGGATCCACCAGTGTCATTGGATGTGTGTTCTTCTCATGAACCACACATGGATCCACCAGTGTCATTGCATGTCTGTTCTTTTCATGAATCATAGCTAGAGTCATTCCATGTCTGTTACTTCCATAAACCACACATGGATCCACCGGTGTCATTGCATGTCTATTCTTTTCATGAACCACACCTAGTGTCATTGCATGTCTATTCCTCTAAACAAACCACATAAGGATCCACCAGTGTCATTGCATGTCTGTTATTTTCATGAACCACACATGGATCCACCAGTGTGATTGCATGTGTGTTCTTTTCATGAACCATAGCTAGTCATTGCATGTGTGTTCTTCTAAACAAACCACACATGGATCCACCCAATGTGATTGGATGTGTGTTCTTCTCATGAACCACACATGGATCCACCAGTGTCATTGCATGTCTATTCTTTTCATGAACCACACCTAGTGTCATTGCATGTATGTTCCACTAAACAAACCAAATAAGGATCCACCCGTGTCATTGCATGTCTATTCTTTTCATGAACCACACATGGATCCACCAGTGTCATTGCATGTGTGTTCTTTTCATGAACCACAGCTAGAGTCATTGCATGTGTGTTCTTCTAAACAAACCACACATGGATCCACCCAGTGTGATTGCATGTCTGTTCTTTTCACAGACCATACATGGATCCACCAGTGTCATTGCATGTGTGTTCTTTTCATGAACCACACCCAGCGTCATTGCATCTGTGTTACTTCCAGAAACCACACATGGATCCACCTAGTGTAATTGCATGTCTGTTCTTCTCATGAACCATAGCTAGAGTCATTGCATGTCAATTCTTCTCATGAACCACAGCCAGTGTCATTGCATGTCTGTTCTTCTCACAAACCACATAAGGATCCACCAGTGTCATTGCATGTGTGTTCTTCTAAACAAACCACATAAGGATCCACCAGCGTCGTTTCATGTCTGTTCTTTTCATGAACCACACCAAGTGCCATTACATGTGTGTTTTTCTAAACAAACCACATAAGTCATTGCATGTCTATTCTTTTCATGAACCACACCTAGTGTCATTGCATGTGTGTTCCTCTAGACAAACCACATAAGGATCCACTGGTGTCACAGCATGTCTGTTCTTTTCATGAACCACATAAGGATCCACCAGTGTCATTAGATGTGTGTTCTTCACATGAACCACACATGGATCCACCAGTGTCATTACATGTCTGTTTTTGTCATGAATCATAGCTAGAGTCATTGCATGTCTATTACTTCCATAAACCACACATGGATCCACCAGTGTCATTGCATGTCTGTTCTTTTCATGAACCACACCCAGTGTCATTACATGGGTGTTCCTCTAGACAAACCACATATGGATCCACCAGTTTCATTGCATGTCTCTTATTTTCATGAACCACACATGGATCCACCAGTGTCATTGCATGTGTGTTCTTCTCATGAACCATAGCTATAGTCATTGCATGTGTGTTCTTCTAAAGAAACCACACACGGATCCACCCAGTGTGATTGCATGTCTGTTCTTTTCACAGTCCACACATGGATCCACGAGTGTCATTGTATGTGTGTTCTTTTCATGAACCACAGCTAGAGTCATTGCATGTGTGTTATTTTCATGAACCACAGCTAGAGTCATTGCATGTGTGTTCTTCTAAACAAAACCACATAAGGATCCACCAGTGTCATTGCATGTGTGTTCTTCTAAACAAACCACATAAGGATCCACCAGTGTCATTGCATGTCTGTTCTTTTCATGAACCACACCAAGTGTCATTGCATGTGTGTTCTTCTAAACAACCCACATAAGTCATTGCATGTCTGTTCTTTTCATGAACCACACCCAGTGTCATTGCATGTGTGTTCCTCTAGACAAACCACATAAGGATCCACCGGTTTCACTTCATGTCTGTTCATTTCATGAACCACATAAGGATCCACCAGTGTCATTGGATGTGTATTCTTCTCATGAACCACACATGGATCCACCAGTGTCATTGCATGTCTGTTCTTTTCATGAATCACATCTAGAGTCATTGCATGTCTGTTACTTCCATAAACCACACATGGATCCATGGTGTCATTGCATGTCTGTTCTTCTCATGAACCACACCTAGTGTCATTGCATGTCTGTTCTTTTCATGAACCACACCTAGTGTCATTGCATGTCTGTTCCTCTAAACAAACCACATAAGGATCCACCAGTGTCATTGCATGTCTGTTATTTTCATGAACCACACATGGATCCACCAGTGTCATTGCATGTGTGTTCTTTTCATGAACCACACCTAGAGTCATTGCATGTGTGTTCTTCTAAACAAACCACACATGGATCCACCCAATGTGATCGGATGTGTTTTCTTCTCATGAACCACACATGGATCCACCAATGTCCTTGCATGTCTGTTCTTTTCATGAACCACACCCAGTGTCATTGCATGTATGTTCCTCTAAACAAACCACATAAGGATCCACCAGTGTCATTGTATGTCTGTTCTTTTCATGAACCACACATGGATCCAACAGTGTCATTGCATGTGTGTTCTTCTAAACAAACCACACATGGATCCACCCAGTGTGATTGCATGTCTGTTCTTTTCACAGACCACACATGGATCCACCTGTGTCATGGCATGTGTGTTCTTTTCATGAACCACAGCTAGAGTCATTGCATGTGTGTTACTTCCAGAAACCACACATGGATCCACCTAGTGTAAGTGCATGTCTGTTCTTTTCATGAACCACAGCCAGAGTCATTGCATGTGTGATCTTTTCATGAACCACGACTAGAGTCATTCCATGTGTGTTCTTCTAAACAAACCACATAAGGATCCACCAGTGTCATTGCATGTCTGTTCTTTTCATGAACCACACCAAGTGTCCCTGCATGTGTGTTCTTCTAAACAAACCACATAAGTCATTGCATGTCTGTTCTTTTCATGAACCACACCCAGTGTCATTGCATGTGTGTTCCTCTAGACAAACCACATAAGGATCCACCGGTGTCACTGCATGTCTGTTCTTTTCATGAACCATATAAGGATCCACCAGTGTCATTGGATGTGTGTTCTTCTCATGAACCACACATGGATCCACCAGTGTCATTGCATGTCTGTTCTTTTCATGAATCATAGCTAGAGTCATTCCATGTCTGTTACTTCCATAAACCACACATGGATCCACCGGTGTCATTGCATGTCTGTTCTTTTCATGAACCACACGTAGTGTCATTGCATGTCTATTCCTCTAAACAAACCACATAAGGATCCACCAGTGTCATTGCATGTCTGTTATTTTCATGAACCACACATGGATCCACCAGTGTGATTGCATGTGTGTTCTTTTCATGAACCATAGCTAGAGTCATTGCATCTGTGTTCTTCTAAACAAACCACACATGGATCGACCCAATGTGATTGGATGTGTGTTCTTCTCATGAACCACACATGGATCCACCAGTGTCATTGCATGTCTGTTCTTTTCATGAACCACACCAAGTGTCATTGCATGTATGTTCCTCTAAACAAACCACATAAGTATCCACCAGTGTCATTGCGTGTGTGTTCCTCTAGACAAACCACATAAGGATCCACCAGTGTCACTACATGTCTGTTCTTTTCATGAACCACATAAGGATCCACCAGTGTCATTGGATGTGTGTTCTTCTCATGAACCACACATGGATCCACCAGTGTCATTGCCTATGTGTTATTTTCATGAATCACAGCTAGAGTCATTGCATGTTTGTTACTTCCATAAACCACACATGGATCCACCACTGTCATTGCATGTCTGTTCTTTTCATGAACCACACCCAGTGTCATTGCATGTGTGTTCCTCTAGACAAACCACATATGGATCCACCAGTGTCATTGCATGTCTGTTCTTTTCATGAACCACAACTAGAGTCCACCAGTGTCATTGGATGTGTGTTCTTCTCATGAACCACACATGGATCCACCAGTGTCATTGCATGTCTGTTCTTTTCATGAATCACAGCTAGAGTCATTTCATGTCTATTACTTCCATAAACCACATATGGATCCACCTAGTGTGATTTCATGTCTGTTCTTTTCACAAACCACACATGGATAAACTAGTGTCATTGCATGGGTGGCCGTTAGACCGAGTCTTCTAGAAGGCACGCCCTAACACAGTTGTTCTGCTTGACGATTGTCACATTCCGTTCGATCAGGGCGCTTGGACGATTGGGATGGTCTTCTTGAGAGCGATCCGCGAGTAGGATGTTCTAGGGCATGATTGGCCATGCTTGCTCTAGACAAAATGGCAACACCAGGCGCTCCCCTTTTGCGAGTGTCACGTCTCACGAGTTCAGTGGGCCACATCCCAATGTCACGTCCCATTACTTCTCTTCCTTCCCCTCGAAGCCACTTTCCCTACTTCACTCCCATCCTGCCGTAGCCGCAAGCCAACGATGCCTCCATCCCAATCCCCTCTCCGGTATCCACCCCCTCCCCTCTCGCCATGGGATCAAGGGGAGATGGCGAGGAAACGCGTCGTGACGACAGGGACGGTGATTTCGATGTGAGTCATATCATCTCTATTTCTATCATCTGTGGCCAGTTATCTATTTTTGAGCTAGATCTAATATGTTTACTCATGCGCGTATGATGTGTTAGGCCAACCAGACGATGTATGACTTCGACTATCACGGTTTAGCGGATGAAGACAGTCCTTTGCTACGTAAAGATGGATATGTGCCCGCTAAATTTGTAGCATTCGAAGGACGAAACGTAGGCAGGAGGTTTCTATAGTGTCAAGGACATCGTGCAATGATGTAAGGCGGAAGTTGTGGTGTTGTCAAATGGGTAGATCCAGAGTGGCCCAAATCGATGTAGAAAATGATGGACAAACTATGGGAAATGACTGTTGAGTTGAATGAATCCATATTCAGCTCACTTCTTGACAGTGTTGAGATGAAGCTATGGGAACCAGTTGACACGACCAAGCATAAGCGAGATTTCAGGTGGGTGCAAGACAAGGTTAGCAAAGTCGAGAAGGAGAGGGACACGGCGTTGGCCCTGAAGGCTAAAGCAGAGCAAGAACTGACTCAAGCAAGGAATGATCTCCACCAGGCCAAAGTCCTGCAGTTCACAACTACAAGTATTGACAAGTGCATGAGGAAAAATGCAGAAAAACAATTGAAGCCATGCAAGGAAGATGCTAAAAGGAAGGAGCAGACGATTCGATCTTTGCTCTCACAGGAAGATGCGCATTGGGCTGAGATTAGAAAGATCAAGGAGATGTGTGATAACTAGTTCTATTTAGCTTAAGCTCCGTGCCCTTTTAAGTTGTAATAGTTGTACTTGTTGACCTAGCGGTCTGAATTATTGGTCCCGGAGTCCAGGGAGGAAAAAATTGCTCTCCCGTTAGTCTAACCCCGCATTACTTCTTTTGTCTGACCAATGCCCCTTCGATATTCCACATGTCGCTTCGTCGTCCTCGTGTACAAATAGGAGGCGCCACAGCGTGTCGCTTCGTCGTCCATCCCCTCGTCCTCTCCAATCTCCACCGCACTGCCATGGAGATGTCCAATCTGAACTTCTATGAGGCGGTGATGTTCACGAACTTTGACATCCTCACGTCGCCAGTCGTGACGGTTCCCCATGGATGGCACATCAGTTCTGTGGGGGTGCCGGTGGCTCCGCTCCCTGGCCGAGCCGAAATGGAGAGCGAAATCGCGACATGCCGCCGCCAGATGCCCGCGTGGAAGAGGGCGCTGCCCTAGTATGCGGCGGCCAACCCGTACTGGCCGACGCTTTTCAAGAAGGAGCGAAAGGCCAAGATTGGCAACCGCATCGTTAACGGGCATGTGGTGCACCGGGATCTCCGCAACTGAGAAGGGCAGGAGAGGTTCTGGTCCATCCCTGGATGGACCAAGTACACTGTCATCGCCGCCGCTTGCCGCGAAGAGGTGATCTGTCTCACGAACAATGCGGAAATCGTGGAGGTTCCGTCCGACAGCGACGAAGAAGCCGGTGGCTCGGAGGACAGTGGCAGCGGAAGTGAAATTGTTGACTAGTGGTTGAATTAATGTAGGATGTAAAATTGCACCTTTGTTTAGAAGAATTTGTGGTTGAAGTAATGAAATGCCTCGATTTAGATCTCCGTATCGATTAATTTGTGGAAGAATTTGTGATTTAGATCAATATCTGCCTCGATTTAGATCTCTGTCCTGGATTGGGAACGTGACCATGGACCAAAGACACCTTTTCTACTAGTGTATTGTGACATTGGTGGTTTGTTTAAACGTAATCTACGCAGATTGTGCCGCATGAAAATGGCACAACCACAATTTATAAAGTGGAAGCATGTACACCCGGTTACTGGAGATCCGGGAGCTTCGCCAGATGCAGGGGATGCAGGAGCAGAGAGGCGGTGAGATAGACGGGCTCAAGATTAAGCCAGAAAGTGGTACCGATTTCCTCCTCATCTGGGCATTATCGGTGAGAACATTGTTGTTTATGTTGCCACGTCGTTGTGCAACATCTAAAATAAGTTGCTGCTTCGTGGAGTGTGGCAGCTCAAATAATTTATTTCTATGCC
Organism: Avena sativa; assembly: GCA_916181665.1. Taxonomy (NCBI): domain Eukaryota; kingdom Viridiplantae; phylum Streptophyta; class Magnoliopsida; order Poales; family Poaceae; genus Avena; species Avena sativa. The sequence goes on from OV702289.1 coordinate 450,294,810, forward strand.
ACTTACATTCCATCGTATTTGGAGACCTCCTGCCCCTCAACAATCGTGGAACCGGTGCTGCGTGTTTTCAGATAGCAGTGGCACAATCACAATTTCGGATTCAACTACTGACTCAGGCGTTTCCAAACCCTAAGTCGCGGTACATTTTACTCAAAGAACGTGGGTAGATTGTTTCGCCCAGCAACATGCCACACATAGAGCTCTAAAATTTAACAGAATTACATATATAGGTTCAAGTTCAACATATTACTATGCATCTTCATTGCCAGCAGCCTTCTTCCGCAGCCTCGGTGCCAAGCCTTCACATCCACTGGCTTCTTCATTTCCTGCCTTCTTCCTCTTCCTCGGTGCCAATTTTCTTAGCTTCATGTACTCTGCATCACCGGGACAATGGGCACCAGAATCGTGTCCAGCATCATCTTTCCACTCGTTTTTAATTTCTTCGGGCAGCAAAATGACATCTTTCCACTCGTTTTTAATTTCTTTGGGTAGCAAAATGACTAACCCGACAGTCATGTTTCTAAGCTTGCGGCGCTTCCTGTCAAAGAAACAAGACTGTTGCATAACTGCCCAATATCTATAGAGTAAATAAAACAAAAATTACAATTCAGCACAAACATGCGAACCCCAAGCGACCTTTGCTTACCAGGAGCTAATTGGGTTCGAGCAACCACCCTGTCCAAGAATAGAAGGGCGACTCCCAGTTGCAGCAGCTTCCACATCTAGTACATCACATTTCAGCTCAAACATGGCAGCCGAAGCATACCTTTTCATCAACCCAATTAGCTGACTGTCACACGTTAGAGGAACCATGATGCCATGTTCATCCATGAAGCTGAACTTTGCAGTCTGCTTCGGCCATAATTCATCATGATTACAAAGAGCAGCAACCATACCAAATATAGTGCAGATCGACGCAGGCGCTTCTTCCATCGTTGACATAGTGTTCAAGACCCACGATAAGGACACACTAGTAGCTGGCCTCGAAGAGACCTTCACCAACTTGCGCAAGGTAAACATCACGTGCAAACCCACCAAGTGCGTGTTAGGGGTCTCATCACGCAAGATCCTAGGTTTCCTATTGTCACACCGGGGCATAGAAGCGAACCTCGACAAAATTCGATCCACTAAGGAAATGCGGCCTCCGGAGAATCTCAAGGACATGCAGCGCCTAGCGAGATGTCATGGTGGTGGCATGGCAGATGCCATGGATAGGCTAAATATGGGGCCAATGTGTGCTAGGGGAATCTAGGGAGGGAAAACGTGGTGATTCCACGCACAAATGTTCTTGTACTCTCTCTATCAATGGTGGTTCCAAGTGTACCTCGAGCTGTTCGCGAGAAGGAGACGATGTCTCTTACTCCCCACGATCTAACCCTTGCATTCTAACTTGGACAGAGAAAATAATCGATCCCTCTCCATGGAGGCCCCGGTGCCCCTTATATAGGGGATCCCGGGTTACAAAGTTAGGGCACACATGGCAGCATATTCTCTGAATATGCTCCTCGACTAAAGCTAGATGCTTCTTTATTCTCTTTAACGGCTCGTTCGGGCTTTGGATGTAACCCGCAACGTAATCCTTGTCTTTAAGCGTCACCAGACACGGGCTACGTCAGCTGACATTGCCCGCGTCACCTTGATCACTCCTGACCTGCTGGTCCTCCTCTCTGCTTTGCTTTGCTCATGCTACAGCTAATAAAGCCACCTTTTGACCAGCAGGAGATTCCTTCCTTCTCTTGGAAGCCATATGATAGTCTGGCTAGCACATGGCTAACCCAGCTATGAGGGGACCTGCATAATAGATAGATAAACATGGCCGACATATATTTTGTGTTGGCCGGGCTAAGGCTAAGGAGATGCTCCACGAGCCAGGTTACTCTGTAGGTCGGCCTGCCTTGAGGTGACCCGGCCAGCACTTGCTTTGACCGTGCCGTACCTCGGCTAACTTCAGCCCTTATACCCGGCGTTACCCTACCCGGGGGTATCCTCCCAACATTAGTCCCCGAAGCTAGTGCGGTCTTAGCAACTTTAGTTGTTAAGGCCACAGTAGGTTCCCATATCCGGATCTTTGCCTCTTTGGCCGAGTTATCCCATAATCCGGAGCTTTTCCTCTCTGCGATCCCTTGGCTCATTCCGAGTTATTCTTCTGTTGTGGTGGTGTCACGACAGATACCATGGATAGGCTAAAGGTGGGGAAAAGATGCACTAGAGGTATCCAGGGAGGGATAGTGTGGTGATTCCACACACAGATGTTTGTATTCGATTCACTTCCAATGCTTACAAGTGCTCCTTGAGCTGTATTGGGGAGAGGAGGAAGAAGGAACTCTCTTACTCTCTAGCCCTCAGGAACATACTAACCAACTAGAGATCAATCAACCAGCCAAAGACCAACCCCTTCTACAGATGCCCTAGCCCTCCTTATATAGGGGTCGCTAGGTCTCCAATTAGGGCATACGTGGAGGCATATTCAAGGGAATATGCCTCTTCCCAAAATAGTAAGCCGACCGGGTCACTTTTGCCCAGCGTCATCCATGCAGAGGCTACGTGAGCCTCTGCGGCGCCCACGTCATCCGACACAGGCATCGTCACCCTTGTCGGCCACGCCTTGGTGGTCCTGGCCTCTATCCGCTTCGCTCATGCTCTGCATACAGTGGTCACCTTTTGACCATCTAGATACCTTCCTTCTCTTGCAAGCTTGATATAACCCGGATCGTGCCTGGTTGATCCGTCCACACCGGTACCTGCATACAAGTTACTTAAACCCTGCCGGCATATGACATAAGTCGGCCGGGACTCAGTTAGGCGGACATCTTTAGGTCCGGGTTACTCCGTGATTCGGCCTGCCTTGAGGTGACTCGGCCAACATTCGCTTTGACCTCGTCGTACCTCGGCTAACTCGGCCATTATACCTCGGCGTGACCCTACCCGGGGGTATCGCCCCAACATTAGTCCCCGAAGCTGGTGCGGTCTTAGCTGCCTTAGCCGCTAAGGACACAACAGGTTCTATTTTACCGAGCCTTTTGCTCCGAGTTACATCATATCCCGAATTTCATTGACTATCTTTTCCCTTGGCACATTCTGAGTTTTCACTCGCTGGCCGGGCATCCCACAGTTATCCGGGTTATTCTTCCTTCTCTCGTACGCTTCCCCACGTGGATGGTAATCATTACTTTGCCTCATTTTAAGGGCCTGCGCCAATTACCGCAACAGTTAATGTCAGGTGTTACTGTTGCACATGTCACATCGTGTCTGTCTCTTTGTTAACTGTGTCACCACGTCGCGTCGCGAGATCTCCTGCGCCCTGTGGCCCTTCCTGTGGCTCGTCTGTGATTGGTTAATCCGGATAATACATGGCCACACCATGTGGCCATGGCGCACCGTGCGATCCCACTAACCCAGCTAGGGCGTGGTTAAATAGGGGAGGGGCGCGCCCCTTGGGTCTTTTCCCTATTCTCGCGCCCCTCTGCCTCTTCTTCTTCTCCTTCTTCCCAGCAACTGCGCCGCCGCCGCACCTGCTCAGCTGCGTCGCCGTCGCTCTGTTCCTCGTGCACCAGCGTCGCCGCCACTCCCGCGCATCTCCACCGCCACGGGTCCGTGTCAGTCCAGGCCACTGCCCCCACCCGCCGATAGGGCCAGTGAGGACAGCGACCTAGAAATGACAGAGGAGGAACTCGCCGTCGCAGAACAGGAGATGGAGGAGGATGCGGAGAACACCGAGCGTGGCGCTTGGGCTGGGTCCTGGGTATGCCAGGACGACCTTGACTGGTTGTACCGCACCCGGTGTATCCCGGAGGGCGTCATCGCCCGCCTCGCCGCCGAGGAGCTCGCTCCCTCACCCAATCCGGGTGAGTTTGTAGTGTTCCTCTCCCACTTCCAGCGTGGGTTCGGCCTCCCCGTCAGTGACTTCTTCCATGACTGGCTCAACACCTATGAGCTTCGGCCACACCATGTTCCGGCGAATGCCACCACCTCCCTTTCTGCTTTCGCTTCCACCGTAGAGGGTTACGCCGGATTGTGGCCCACTAAGGAGCTTTGGATCCGTTTTTTGGTCTCCGCCGGAACATGATTCCGAATAGAGAGCTTGACCCAGAGGATAAACAACTCACGCAATTCGGCGCTGCTTCCATCTCTCCTTGGAAACAATCCGTCTTTCCCCGAGTCATGGGGCTTGACTCTTGCAAGGGCTGGGCCCGAACCTTATTTTTGTCAGAAATGGCACAACTGAAGATCTGATTTGGCTGCGCCCCTATATTCCGGGTCCTCCTAATCCGGATCTCTGGGACCAGATCCCCAAGAAGCCCACCGTCCTGGCGAACCAAGTCAACAAACGGTTCCAGGAGCTGAAGGATCTGGGACTGCGCAACAAGGACGTGATGATCACATTCGTCCACAACCGGATCTCCCCTCTCCATAAACGCACCCATAAACTTTGCCACATGAGCTGGCGCCTTGACCCCAACCGGACCTCCTCATTTGAGTTGAGCAATACCGAGATTTTCCGCCGGGTCAATGCCCTCTTAACGACCAACAAGAAATTCACCGCTGATTGGGAGTGGGGGATCGAAGACTTCTGCCGAGATAGGCTTCCTCCTGCGGTAAATCTCGTGCTCCGATCTTTTTCCGAGTTAAGTCTTATGTTGGAATTTATTGTATGTTTGATCCCTTCGCATTTTCTCTCTTAGATGTTTCTTCAGCAAACTCTTGAAGATGGCACCAAGCCTTCTCTCAAGTGGGTGCCGGATCGAGATGTCCCGGATGAGGAGGAGCCGGATCAGGAGATGTTCCTTCTGTTCCCCGATGCGACCAAGCGACATACCGATAAACTCTCTTCCATTAGAGATTGGCCTGAGGATGAAGATGATTCCGATGTTGAGGTGATGGAAGCATTTGACGTTGTCCCCCTTTCTTACGCCTTTCCGGCATCATCTAACCCCAGTGGGTAGATCCATGAAGATCCTCCCCTCGCTACGGGCGAGCCTGTCCCGGTCGCGTCCAAGAAAAGGGGAGTTGCGTCTGCTTCTTCCTCCGAACCTTCCAAACCAACAAAGAGACGAAAGAAGTCTGCAGACAAAGCTGCCACCAAGCCTACCACCAAGGCCATAACCCAGAGAGCTCGCAAGCCCAAGGAGCCTTTGACCTCAGATGAGTAAGTCATTTCTTCCTTATCCAATTTTCTGCTTCCTGCTTTTCTTCTATTGTAACTTATTGTTCGTCGTTTGATTCGGCAGGGCTGCGGTGGAGGTTCCTCAGAGTGGATCTGGCATTGCCTCGCCGCTCCGACATAGCCCTTCTCCCACTCATGGCGACGATTCTCGCCCACTGAGCCCCATTCAAGAGGGTTCAGCGGCTACTCCGGGTTCTAGCCCAACTCGTCCAGAGGAGGGCAACCTCGGAGCAGGGGGAAGTGGCTCTGCCGAGGCGGCAGATGCTCCCATCTCCACTTCGGCTCCACCGCAACCAACTACATCCGAGATACCAACAGCACCCCCGCCAAGACAAAAATTAGCACCAGCACCAGAGCTAGCACCGGCAGCAGCAGCACAAACATCAGCAACAGCAGCAACTCCCTCCGCCTCGTCCGAGTCTTCCAAGACTCGGCGAGAAGGCACCAGTAGCACCAAGTCTAGCACTAAGGCAGCTCCCAAGGCCAAATCCGCGGCTCAAACCTCCACCTCTCAGCAACAGCCCAAGGGCAAGAAATCTTCGGACGCCACCAGGGCATCGTCTATCGCAGCTGGACAGCGTACACTTGCGTCCATGTTTTCGAAGAATACCCCGCCGAAGAAGGACATCCCTGCCGGGTCAGCTGATGCGCAACTTGTTTTGCACACCAGCCCCGCTTTTGCAGAAGTTGAGAGGAGAGAGGCCCACGCCAAGGGTTTGGTCGCACCCCATATGCTCAGCAGAGAACGCTATCCTCCGACCTTGATCGAGTTCGTTAACAATTGGAACAAGGCGGAGTTCGTCCATAACGACGATCTCCCAGAGAAATTCGGGCCTGCCGAGTTTGCTCCACAGATGAACACCGCCGCCAAGGCTATAAACTTTGCGGGTCGGATGATGGAGGTATGCTACCTTGCTTTTTCTTTAACATCTAGTAGTACTTAGTGATATAACCATTAGTCCCCGAGCCTCTGGGGGAGTATCTTGTTACTCGGCCGGATGCTCCTTAGAGAATTAGTGTAGCTCCTTAGCAACTTCGAATATGCACACACCTAGAGCCGGGTTAAGTTCCACTTGGCCCGGATCTCGCATACTTCGAATATGCACACACCTAGAGCCAGGTTAAGTTCCACTTAGCCCGGATTTTGTACACTTTGAATATGCACACACCTAGAGCCGGGTTAAGTTCCACTTGGCCCGGATTCTGTACACTTCGAATATGCACACACCTAGAGCCGGGTTAAGTTCCACTTGGCCCGAATTCTGTACACTTTGAATATGCACACACCTAGAGCTGGGTTAAGTTCCACTTGGCCTGGATCTTGCACACTTCGAATATGCACACACCTAGAGCCGGGTTAAGTTCCACTTGGCCCGGATTTTGTACATTTCGAATATGCACACACCTAGAGCCGGGTCAAGTTCCACTTGGCCCGGATTCTGTACACTTCGAATATGCACACACCTAGAGCTGAGTTAAGTTCCATTTGGCCCGGATTTTGTACACTTTGAATATGCACATGACCAAGCTATCCTTTTGTACTATTTTCAGGTGACTACCAATCGCCGGAGCGCTGAGTTTCAGCGTCTTTTGGATACACATAAGCTTCTGCGCTCAAAACATACTACTCTTCTCGCCGAATACGAGAAAAGGGGTAAGTTGCCTCCTTGGCATTTTTTCCATTTCTCTTTGTCTTCTTGCACCAAACTAATCTGTTATTCGGATTGGGCAGCCGGAGTGGAGGCTGAGAACATCCTTATGAGGAAAATTTTGGACCAAATAAAGGGTAAGTCATTTTTGCTTAATCTTCCTCTGCGCTCTATCTCCTTTTCTTCTTGGCTCGGCAAATATTCATACCTCGGCTTTGCCGGGTCAACAAACTATTTCAGCATCTCTTGAAGATAGTGTGCCCGTGCCTGATATGATGCTGCATTTTCTCGAACAAGCAGGGAAGCATTAGGCCGAACTCAAGAAGAAGGATGATGAGCTCGCCCTCCTCCGGACAAGGATGAAGAAATTGCCAAGCTTAAGGCAGACATGAAAAAATTCAAGGCGCTCCACAAATCCGAACTCGATAAAGCTGGCCAGGATTTCACTGAAGAGCAAGAACGCCTGAATCTCTGAATTACCAAGGATCAAGAACTGATGAAAGAGGCCGACACTAAGCTTGAGTCGACAAATGCTGAACTTGTGCAACTCCGGGAGAGGCGCAACAACTGCACCAAGGAGCTGACCCAGATCCACAGCCATATTTCTCGTAAGTTCTTTTCCTTCAACCGACATTGATTTTTCCGGGTCTACTTCCTTTACTTAATTCACTTGTCTCGTTTTCAAACAAATTTCTGGAGGGTGATGCCATTGTAGCCACTGCCGTTGCCAAATTCTGCCAGAAGAGGGGTACCCCAGTTGGCCCTAGCGCAGAGATTATTCCCTATGACATGGAGGACCTGCTGGTCAGCTTATCTTCTCGCGTTGAGATTGTGAAGAATTATGGCAAGGATATCCTAGATGCGGCAATCCGGATCTTCAAGGCCTTTTGGCCTGAAGAAGATACTCCAGAGGGAGCCACTTCTCTTATTGCCAGGCTAATGGAGTGCGAGACCCAGCTTGACCTTTGGAGGGAATCCGCTGGAGGCGCCAGAGCTGAAATCGTCCTCCCTTATGTGCTCACATGGTATGAAAAGATAAACCTGAAGCTTCTCGAGCGCATGCGCACGGGACCAAGGTGGTCCACTGACCCGGACTAGATAGCTCGGCGCAAGGCCTGCGCCCATAACCTCATTCAATATGCCCCCATCCATCAATGGAATGAGGGACCAAGTTTCCTTGGCGCTGTCGATGATGAATATGTCGAAGATGGTTCGGGTGAGGAGGAAGAGGATGAAGCCTCAGATGTCGAAGAAGATGAAGACGAAGCTGAAGCCGAGGCTAGAGTTCCACCTAGTGGCGCCGAGTTACCTCCTCCTGCTGCTCCTTGATTAAAAACACTTTGCATTTTATCAGATCCCCGGTATGCCGGGTGCAAATGTATTAAGCACACAAATTATGTTTTGCTACTAAGTTGTTTGTGCCGGATTAACTTGGGCATAGTCCCTGGGTTTCATTTTCTTGTTTCTCCTATTTCTTGGCTCGGCTCGTGTCTACCTTGGTTCGGTTTTATGACTTACGAGTCCGAGTTTCAAAAATTGACTTAACAATACTTGGAAACTTTAGGATTAGCTCAAAATGATTCAGCATAGTAAAAACAATGTGAACATAAAGTTAGTCCAAATAACAAATGTCGGCTCGATTAAGTTTCTTTTCCTTAGTCTTTTTCATGTGCTACACAATTCCAAACTTGTTCTCTTGCTTGCCATGAAGCCAAATCTTGTTGGACAGCAGCAAATCGAAGAGTTGAGTTTTTGGTGCTCACACACTACTAATCCGGCTTAGGTAGAAGCAACTTACGCCAGCCGACATATAAATAATAAATACAGAAAACAATAAATATCACTAAGGCAGTCCCCTAGTTACTGCTCGAGGTGCCAAGATTTCATTGATAAACTCATTGCCGGCATACATATCGACATATGAAAAGACTTGGATACACACACTTCTTTGCTAAGTGTAGAACAGACGAAGTAGAGCTACATTCCATGGATGCTTAGATTCCTCGTCGGACCTATCCGCCTTGTTCTTCTCCTGTGGTTTTGCATCGATGAGATAATACGAATCATTGTGCAATGCTTTGCTCACAATGAATGGCCGTTCCCATGGGGGGATAGCTTATGCATGCCAGCAGTATGTTGTACCAACCGGAGCACCAGATCACCTTCCCGAAAGACTCGGGGGTTTACTTTCCGGCTATGATAGCGTCGGAGATTTTGCTAATATATGGCGGATCTGGACAATGCCAATTCTCTCGCTTCTTCCAGCAGATCAACAACATTTTGCCGGGGTTCACGCACTTCAGCTTCTGTGTATTGGGTGACTCTGGGCGAATCATGCTCTATGTCGGCTGGTAATACAGCTTCTGCCCCATATACCAGAAAGAATGGCGTATAGCCTGTTGATCAATTTGGAGTTGTTCTTAAACTCCACAGTACTGCTGGTAGTTCTTCTATCCAGCACCCCGCTGATCTTTGCAGCAGCTCAATGAGCCGGGGTTTTATCCCGGATAATACTAATCCGTTGGATCTTTCCACTTGTCCGTTCGATGCGGCGTGGGCTACCAAGGCAACGTCTAGCCGGATCTTCTTATCTCGGCAGAATCGTGCAAATGCTCCTTCAGCAAAATTCGTGCCATTATCTGTTATGATACTGTGAGGATAGCCGTATCTCAAGATGATATCTTTGAGGAACGTTACAGCCGTAGCTCCATAACATTTTCTTATTGGCTTCACTTCAATCCACTTTGTAAACTTGTCCACCATAACCAAGATATGGGTCATATTTCCCCTTGCTGGTTTGAACGGGCCAACCATATCCAAACACCATACGGCAAATGGCCAGGTGCTTGGTATGGTCTTGAGCTCCGACATTGGAATGTGTGCCTTGGTAGCATACCTCTGACAGCCATTGCATTTTCTTACTAGATCCTCTGCTTGTTCCAAGGCACTTGGCCAGTAGAACCCATACCGAAAAGCTTTTGCCACCAAAGCTCTGGATGAGGCATGATGCCCACATTCCCCTTGATGTATATCCCGGAGGATGTCAAGCCTTCTTCCGGGTCAACACATTGTTGTAGTACATTGGTGACACTCCTCTTGTATAGTTCGGCATTGATGATTGTGTATGCCTTTGCGCGCCTCTGAATTTGCCTGGAAAGCACCTCTTCACTGGGCAAAGTTCCATCCTTCAGGAATTGAAATATGGGCAACACCCAAGCTGGTATAGCTCGCACTGGAAACAGCTCCTCATCTACTTCCATTTGCTCCACCGGCATAACCTCGGTCGGATCATGCTGCGCAGTCCCCGGGTTCTGCGAAATAGTCCCCGGGTTTCCTGAACCACTTCCCACGTCAATGTCCATGGGTACAACTCCGGATTCTGGATCTGCCGGGATGTAGATTGAGTCGGTTTATGGGGATGGCTTGATAGATGGTTTTTTGAGGTGTTCCAGTGCTACACCCAGTGGAATTGCTTGTCGGGTTGATCCGAGCTTCGACAATACGTCGGCAGCCTCGTTTTCCAGCCGGGGTACATGATGAAACTCACATCCCTCAAAATACCCAGATATCTTTTGCACATGGAATCTGTATAATGCCATGTTTGGATCAAGAGCGTCCCACTATCCCGAGACTTGCTGAACTACCAAATCCGAGTCGCCAAAGCATTGGATCCGACGTATCCCAATTTATTTTGCCACTTTGAGCCCATGCACAAGTGCTTCATATTCACCGACATTGTTTGACGCGGCGAAATGGATTTGCAGCACATACTTCAGTTGGTCGTTCTTCGGCGAGGTAAGTACAACTCCGGCGCCTAATCCGGTTTTCGTCTTTGATCCGTCGAAATGCACTCTCTAGTAGTTCGGATCTGGTAACGGTGGTTCGTATTGCATCTCGGCCCAATCCACGAAAAAGACGGCCACAACCTGAGACTTGATCGCATCTCTCCTGTCGTATTGCCGAGCATAAGGGGCTCGCTCAATTACCCATTTTGCGATTTGGCCGCTTGCATCCTTGTTACTCATTATCTCAGATATGGGGGCTTCACATATCACCTTGATTGGGTGTTCTTCAAAGTAGTGTTTTAGCTTCTTTGCCGACATGGTGTGCCATCTTTTGATAGTGAGGATAGTTTTCCTTCGATGCGGATAATACCTCGCTTAGGTAATAGACTGGCCTTTGCACTGACTTACCCTCTTCATCGCCCTCTACCACTACCACTGCACTTACAACTCGATTGGTTGCGGCTATATAGAGCAACATTGGCTCTTTTGATAGTGGAGAGGCTAACACTGGTGCAGTGGCTAACATTTTCTTTAATTGGATGAAGGCTTCATTGGCCTGCGGCGTCCATATGAACTTGTCCGCTTTTTTCATTAGTTGATAGAGAGGCAATGCCTTTTCTCCCATCCGACATACAAACCGACTTAAAGATGCCAGACACCCAGTGAACTTCTGGACATCGTTAAGACACTTCAGCAATTCCATTCGCTCTATGGCTCGGATTTTCGTCGGGTTAACTTCGATACCTCGGCTAGAGACAAGAAATCCGAGTAATTTTCCAGCCGGGACACCGAAGGTACATTTCTCCGGGTTAATCTTCATCCGAAATCTCCTTAGGTTTGCGAATGTTTGCCTGATATCTTCAAGGAGCGTTTTGCTTTCCTTGGTTTTTATAACCACATCATCCACATATACTTGCACATTTCCACCAATTTGATCGTGCAAACATTTTTGCATACATCTTTGGTACATTGCCCTGCATTACGTAAACCAAAAGGCATGGTGCGATAGCAATAAGCCCCATACGGGGTGATAACCGCAGTCTTTATTTGATCGCTAGGATTCAGAGGTATCTGGTGGAGACCAGAATATGCATCTATGAATGACAACAGTTCACACCCAGCAGTAGAATCTATGACCTGATCTATCCTTGGAAGTGGAAATGGATCTTTCGGACACGCCTTATTTAGGTTCGTGTAATCGATACACATACGCCAAACCACTACCACATTCGGATCATCTTTCTTCTTTTCCACAAGCACCGGATTAGATAGCCTATCCGGGTAAAGTACTTCCATGATAAACCCAGCTGCGAGGAGCCGAGCTATCTCAACTCCAATGACTTTTCTCCTATAATCGGCGAAGCGGCGGAGAGGTTGCTTCACCGGCTTTGCTCCAGGTCTCACATTCAAAGAGTGCTCGGCCAACTCCCTCGGCACACCTTGCAAGTCCTGTCTGGACCAAGCAAAGATATCCCGATTCTCACGGAGGAAGTTGACGAGCTCGCTTTCCTATCTGTCGTTTAACCTGGCACCAATTGTTAAGGTGCTCTCTGTGAACAGATCATCAATAGGTACTTTCTTCGTATCCTTCGTTGCTTGAAATGAGACACTTCCATGCGGGTTACTCAGCTCCGGCATATACTGCTACGCGGACTGAGCCAGTGCCGCCACTTCCTGTATCTTTCTTTTCTCTTGCGCAATCACGAGTGACTCAGCTAGGTTAGACCCGACTGATGCACACTCAATGGAACGTCGGAAATCTCCAGCTATGGTAATTACTCCATTTGGCCCGGGCAACTTCATCTTCAAGTAACTGATGTGACAACTTGCCAGGAACTTGTTCATCGCTGGCCTACCGAGTAACGCGTGATACGCGCTTTCCAAGTTCACAACTTCAAACTCCAAATTCTCAGTTCGGCAGTTATCTCGTGTGCCAAACAATACGTCAACCTAGACCTTGCCAATGGGTTCACAGGAAATGCCTAGCACAATACCATGGAAAGTGGTTCTTGTGGTCTGGAGCATGTTCTCCGAGATACCCAACTTGCACATGGTATCCACATACATGATATTGATGTTGCTGCCATTGTTAATCAACACCTTAGAAAATCTCACATTTATATTTGGCCCGATGAACGTTGGGTCCAACACCAACACGTATGAACCAGGACTTGGCATCAGCTTGGGATGATCCTTGATATTCCAAGTAATTTCCTGGTCCGACCAAGGCATATACCTCGTCACTGCCAGCATAACTGTGTTCACTTCCATATGTCGGCACTTCAAACTCTTTCTATCGGTTTCCTCTGTGGTAAACACACAGTAACTCTGGTGATGCTCTCTGTATTCATTTCTCCCCTCATTTCCGGGATATCTTTGATCTGGCTGGTGTTGATTTTCCACCTGATGCACTGCATCCCTTCTTTCATGATTTTCATATCTCGGCGGAGGGGGTGGCAACATTAACTGTTGCGTGTTCGCTCCGGAGAGCAATTGCTGCCGGGGTAACTCCTGCCGAGGTTGATCATTTTGAGATGCCTGAGCATTCCCCAAACCACTTTGTTATATCTTCCTCATCCACTCACATTGCCGAGTCGTGTGACCTGCTGGGTTACTCGGATTTGGCGTGTGAAATTTACATGGTTGATCCAACATTGCCTCATAGGTATACCTCAGACGGTTCTTCTTTTCTTGCCATTGTTTCTTCTGCTCTGGCGTCCAAGTTTTCTTGCCATCATTTCTTTGAGTCCATTGTTGCCCTCTAGTTTTCTGACGCTGATTATTCCCTGCTCCGGGTTGATCTTGATTTACAGCAGCAACTTGTTGCGAACTGTACCTGTAATCCGGCCTATCATCTCTTCTCTTACCCCGGTAATCATTTTGCCGGGATGATCCGGCTCCATCCTGCTGGTAGTACTCCTCATTTGACTCGTTTGACACAAGCCTAGGTTGAGTCGGATCACCCAAGGCATATGAATCAGCAATCCAGATCGTCTCTACCAGTGTAGTTGGCATATCCCTTTGTAGCCTCTGCCACAGCATGCTTGCATATCTACACCCTTGGGCAAACCAAGCTATCGCCTGTGACTCGATCACGCCCTCACATGAGTTTCTCACGGTGCACCAGCGGGTCAAGAACTCCCTGTCTGTTTCATTTGGTCGCTGTTTGCACATCGCTAAGGTTTGTGGCCTATTCGGCCAGTGATACGTGCTTGAGAAGTTACTGACAAACATTTCCTCAAAATCAATCCAACAGTTGATACTTCCGGGTGGCAAATTATTTAGCCATACATTTGCTGGCCCCTCCAGGATCTGAGGTACATATCTCACAGCCCATCTCAAGTTTCCTGTAGCAATTTTCACCGCCGTAGCATAGTTGATCAACCAATCCTCCGACTTTGTGCTGCCGTCATATGTTTTCGTGCCTCTGGGTAACTGAAAGTTCGGTACCGGAGGCTCCTTCATGATCCGGGGCCCAAAACATGCTGGACCCAGAGGACCTTGACATTCAATTTGCTCCGATCTATAAAGCCGATCCAGTTTTAACCTAGCATCGTCAGGCATCAAGTCCCTGCTTCCCAATCTTGACCCTTTCACGTGATAGTCCAGCCATGGGTATCCTGCGTTCACCATTTCCGAATCACCATCATTGTATCTGTCTTGCTCTCGTGGAGAGCCTCTATGTTGCATACCTTGGCCGGCACTTTGCTCTTGCCGTAGTATATTCTGCTGCTGTGGTTGCCCTGCTCCCACCGAGTTGTGCTGTCCGGCATTGCTGTTTATGACATTTCCTTGACCGACATTGCCTTGGTCGCAGTTACCTCGGCCAGCCTCACCTTGGCTAACACTTCGTGGATCATCATTTGCCTGCACTGATTTTCCTTTCCCTGCCCTTGCTAGGTCATATGGGGCTATCTGTTTGTTTCTCCTCGCCGAGGTTACCACCTCCTCTCTTCTTGGGTCTCCATGAGGGGATGATGCAGCCCTAGCTGATTTCTCCGGGTTACCTACAGCTGAATGAACAACTTCGGACGCGCCAGCCCTTGCCGGGTTTGTCCTGAGAAATTCTTCATTTTGTCTGTTAGCGATCCGAACTAACTCATTGACTCTTTCCTGCTGTCTTTGACGGGCCTCACCCGTCAAACCCTCTAGCTCGGATGCAGCTACATCTGCTGCTCTGAGGTTCTTTGCCGGGGTACTGTACTTCAGTAGCCCCGCGGACAGAAAGTTCTCTGACTCCTCAACTCTAGTATCACCCTCTTTGTTCATTTCACTGATGAGGTTTTTCCCCTTTACTTTTACAACGTCTATCTTATTCGCTCTTGTGTACTCACGCAGTGTCATGTTCAACGACTGCTGAGCCGCGGCTATCTTTTTCTCACCCTCTAGTATTTTCTGCCTAGTTTCCTCTAACTCGGCCTGTGCCTGAGCCGGATCTACTTCAGGTGCTATGGGGCTCTCTAGGCTATCTATCGCCTGCTACAACACGTTTTGTGGCCTCTCTAGTGGAGGACCTCTACTTTTCCTCGGCGCCTTGGATGTTACCTCCGGATCTGGTGCCGGATCCTTGCTCGCGCCAGCGTCAGGCGCTGTCATCATCACCTCGGCTCGGTCAGGGGAGCGAGTGATACGCGCCCCGTGAACCGCACTAAGGGGTGGCTCGCCTCCCTCGACGACGTGCCGCGGGTGAACGCACGACACATTGATAGCGATGTAGATCTTGTGCGCACCAAGCTTGACGAAGAGGCCGTTGCACGGGAAGGGTCGCGTGCCGAAGTAGCCAGCATTGTCGCTGACAAAGTCCAGTGCTCCAAAGCGCTAAACAAGCCCGGAGACGATGCGCTCACTGGTGCCGATGAGGTTTCATGTCCGGATCTTCACTCCTGCTAGTGCCGCTAGCCCCACGGTGGGCGCCAATTGTCGTGGTGGTGTCATGGCAAATGCCATGGATAGGCTAAAGGTGGGGACAAGATGCACTAGAGGTATCCAGGGAGGGATAGTGTGGTGGTTCCACACACATATGTTTGTATTCGATTCACTTCCAATGCTTACAAGTGCTCCTTGAGCTGTATTGGGGAGAGGAGGAAGAAGGAACTCTCTTACTCTCTCCACTATCTAGCCCTCAGGAACATACTAACCAACTAGAGATCAATCAACCAGCCAAAGACCAACCCCTTCTACAGATGCCCTAGTCCTCCTTATATAGGGGTCGCTAGGTCTCCAATTAGGGCATACGTGGAGGCATATTCTAATAGTAAGACGACCGGGTCACTTTTGCCCAGCGTCATCCATGCAGAGGCTACGTGAGCCTCTACGGCGCCCGCGTCATCCGACACAGGCATCGTCACCCTTGTCGGCCACGCCTTGGTGGTCCTGGCCTCTGTCTGCTTTGCTCATGCTCTGTGTACAGTGGTCACCTTTTGACCAGCTAGATACATTCCTTCTCTTGCAAGCTTGATATAACACGGATCATGCCTGGTTGATCCGGCCACAACGGTACCTGCATACAAGTTACTTAAATCCTGCTGGCATACGACATAAGTCGGCCGGGACTCAGTTAGGCGGACATCTTCAGGTCCGGGTTACTCCGTGATTCGTCCTGCCTTGAGGTGACTCGGCCAGCATTCGCTTTGACCTTACCGTACCTTGGCTAACTTGGCCATTATACCCCAGCGTGACCCTACCCGGGGGTATCCCCCCAACATCCTCGCTGGCCGGGTCTTTTGCTCGCTTATCCGGGTTATCTTTTCCTTCTCTCGTACGCTTCCCCACGTCCTACGTGGAGGGTAATCATCATTTCGCCTTATTTTCAGGTCCACGCGCATTTAATGCACCAGTTATTGTTGCAATGTTAGGAATAACTGCTGCGCGTGTCCCTTCACTGCAGCGCCTCGTTAATTGTAACATCGCGTCATGGGATCTTCTGCTCCCTATGGCCATTGATGTGGCCACGCTCTAATTGGATTACTCGGCTGCGTACACGCTCGCTGCGTGTGGCATGGCAACCGCAAACGATCCCACTACACGCCCTTTCGTGCGGTTAAGTAGGGGGGCTGGGGCAATCTTTGGGGAAGTTCCCCATTTCCTTCGCACTCCCCTGCCTCCTTTTCTCTTACTGCAACTCCACCACCGTCGCTTCTTCTTGGCCATCGCTGCACCGCCGCGACCGCACTTAGCAACTCCTCGCGCCCGCGTCGCTGCTACCGGCCAAGGTATTCACCACGGGGCCCTGCGCTTCCAGGCTCCCCACCACCGGTTACTTCTACTCTGATCTTGTCCTCGAGGACCTTGATTTCGCCATGACAGAGGAAGAAGCCGACGTGGTCGCTCAACAGGAGGAAGAAGAATAGGGCCGCGAGCGCGGCTGCTAGGACAGCGCATTCATGTGCAAGGATGAACTAGATTGGCTCCGTGCCTCGAGTCGCAATCCCACCGGCGTCACCTGCCGCCTCGTTGCCGATGAGATTTCCCCCTCTCCCAATCCTGGGGAGTATGTTGTCTTTCTTTCTCACTTTCAGCGCGGCTTCGGCCTTCCTGTCTCTGACTTTTTCCATGATTTCATCTCCACATACCGGTTGCAACCACACCATCTCCCTGCCAATGCCATCACCTCTCTATCCTCTTTTGACTCCGACATAGAGGGGTATGTCGGCCTCTGGCCATCAAGTCGATGTGGATTAAATTCTTTGGTCTCCGGAAGAACGTTGTTCTGGCTAAGGAGCTTACTCCGGCAGAGAAGCACTTGACTTAGTGCGACGGAGCCTCCATATCTCCCTGCAAGAATTCCACATTCCCCCGGGTCACCGGGCTCGAGTCTTGCAAAGGCTGGGCCTGGACTTTTTTCTATGTCCGGAACATAACTTCCGAGGACTTGATCTGGCTCCTCCCCTTCACGCTCGGTCCTCCGGACACCTCTCTGTGGGAAAGTATCCCGAAGCGGCCCACAGCTCTAGTGAATCTGGTTGATTGCTGGATCAAAGAGCTGCTCAAGGAGAAGCTTCGGGGGAAGGACATTATGATCACCTTTGTCCGCAGTCGGGTCTCCCCTCTTTAGAAGCATGCCCACAAGATCTTCTACTTGAGTGGCCCCCTCGACCCCCACCGGACTTCATCTTTTGAGATCGAAAACTTGGCGGTATACCACCGGGTTAAGGCCATTTTCAATGTGGAGAAGGAATTCTCCGAGGCTTGGGAATCGGGGCTAGCACCATACACCCGGGATAACCCTCCTCCAAAGATAAACTTAGTATTTACAGCCTTTCTGGGTCTTCTTGATATGTCGTATAACTTCCTTAGCTAAACCATTGCTACTTTATTCCCAGCAATTTCTCCAGCAACCGCTGGAAGATGGCGAGGTGCTGGCGAGCAAGTGGGTACCGGACCATGCCAAGGAAGACGAGGTGGAGCCTGATCCGGAGACCTTCCTTCCCACTCCGGACATCGTCAAACGCAGCTTTGGTAAGGCCTCTTCTTTAAGGGATTGGCCGGATGACGATGACTCGGATGTTGAGGTTCTAGAGGTACTTGACCCGGTTCCCATCTCTTACGCATATCTGGTTATGTCCAAATCTTCAGCTAACCCGGCTGGTTAGGTCCATGAGGTTCCCTCCCTCGCCATGGGTGGTCCGGTCCCTGCTCCCTCCCAAAAGAGCGCAGCATCCTCGGCCGCAGCTTCTGAGGCACCGCCGCCCAAGAAGAGGCAGAAGAAGTCTGGGGTGAAAGCCTCGACTAAGCCGGCCGCCAAGAGCACGGTCCGGAGGGCACCCAAACCTCGGGCACCTCCAGCCACAGATGTGTAAGTCCTTTCACATTTGCTCTTGAGTTTTTTCCTTTCCACCTTTACCTTTTCCTTTTATCCATCTCATCTTTCTCTTCTTGCCTTGGTGCTTTTATTTTCCAGAGCTCCTAGGGTTATTCCCCAGAGCGGCTTCGGCATTGCCTCTCCAATCCAGAGCAGTCCTTCTCTCCCCCGCGATTACGACACTCGCCCGCTCAGCCCTATTCAAGAGGGCTTCGCGGCTGCGCCTAACCAGAGCCCACCTCGTCATGAGGAGGGCAATGTCGGTGCGGGGGGTAGTGGGGCGGCTCAGGATACGGCCATGCCGGATCTTCCTAGTTCCTCTTCGGCCCCAGCGCCCAGTGTTGAGGTGCCAGTTTCATCGGCACTGCCCCAATCAAGTTCTTTTACAATTCGAGTTTCTTCAGAACCAGTAGCACCAGCGTCTCTAGCACCAACAACACCAGGTCCACCAGCACCAGTAGCGCCAGCAGCACCAGCCCCAACAACACCAACATCATCAGCAGCACCACTAGAAGCAACAGCAGCGGCACCAGCAGCAGCAACAGCTTCCACCAAGGCCCCAAAAAGGAAGGCTCCGTCGGCCGCCTCCGGATCAACAACGTCTATTGCGGACATTTTCTCGCCAGCTTCCCAAGCTCCGTCTGGATTAGCGGCCTCAGATCTTCCGCCGCATCCCCTGTCATCCGGCAAGCTCAAGAAAGCTGTCGGATTAGCCAGGGGCATCACCTTTGGGTCTCCCGTGGCCAGATCAGAGGGTAGCCGGCAGCTGGTCCTGCATACTAGCCCTGCTGCAGCTCAATCTGCAAGGTGAGAAGCCCACGTCAAAGGCTTGGTGGCGAGTTACTCTCCGAGCGGTGAAAGTTACAGTCCACTACTCCTGGAGTATGTGCATAACTGGAACACTGTTGAATTCATCGACCCTAAGGATGATCTACCGAAGAAGTTTGGCCCAGTCGAGTTCAGCGCCCAGATGCACTCCTCCACCAAGGCCATTTCTTTGGCTGGCCGGATGATGGAGCTAACTCTTTTCCTCTGCTGCGGTACTTTGTATGCATGAGCACTTGTAGATATATCCCCTAGTCCCCGAGCCTCCGAGGGAGTAACTTGTTAGTCGGTTGGATGCTCCTAGAGAATTTAGTTTTCGTCCTTAGCAATTTCAAATAATGGTGAAGTTAGAGCCGGGTTAAATTCCCTTGGCCCGGATCTTGTACACTTCAAATATCCACACACCTAGAGCCGGGTTAAGTTCCACTTGGCCCGGATCTTCTAGACTTCGAATATCCACACACCTAGAGCCGGGTTAAGTTCCACGTGGCCCAGATCTTGTAGACTTCGAATATCCACACACCTAGAGCTGGGTTAAGTTCCACTTGGCCTAGATCTTGTAGACTTCAAATATCCACACACCTAGAGGCGGGTTAAGTTCCACTTGGCCCGGACCTTGTAGACTTCGAATATCCACACACCTAGAGCCGGGTTAAGTCCCACTTGGCCCGGATCTTGTAGACTTCGAATATCCACACACCTAGAGCCAGGTTAAGTTCCACTTGGCCCGGATCTTGTAGACTTCGAACATCCACACACCTAGAGCCGGGTTAAGTTCCACTTGGCCTGGATCTTGTAGTCTTCGAATATCCACACACCTAGAGCCGGGTTAAGTTCCACTTGGCCCGGATCTTGTAGACTTCGAATATCCACACACCTAGAGCCGGGTTAAGTTCCACTTGGCCCAAATCTTGTAGACTTCAAACTATACACACACCTAGAGCCGGGTTAAGTTCCACTTGGCCCAGATCTTGTAGACTTCGAATATCCACAAACCTTGAGCCGGGTTAAGTTCCACTTGGCCCGGATCGTGTAGACTTCGAATATCCCCACACCTAGAGCCGGGTTAAGTTCCACTTGGCCCGGATCTTGTAGACTTCGAATTATTTTTACTTTGCCTTCAAACTTGACATTGTCTTGCTTATTTCAGATTACCACTAACCATCGATCTGCTAAGTTCCAGCGCCTGCTGGACTCCTATAAAGACGTTCGCACGCATTATGGCAAACTCCTAGAGGAGCACCAGAAGAACGGTAATTTTTCTAACTAAGACTTTTCCTTCTTCCATTTCCGTTTGTTCGAGTCATCTGTGATTCGTATTAATTTGTTACCCGAACCATGCAGCCAAGGTTGAAGCTGAGAACACCATCATGCAGAAAAATATGGCTGAAATCAAAGGTATGCTATCTCGTTCACATCGTCATTATGCACTTTTTTCTTTACCCGATGGATATTTATACTCTGGCTCCGCTGGATTACCCCACTGTTGCAGTTGCTCTTGAAAACAGCGTTCCTATGCTTGATATGATGACCCATTTTCTCGAACAAACAGGGAAACATGAGGCTGAACTGAAGAAGAAGGATGATGAGATAGCTCGGTTGCGGCTCCAGGACTCGAAAATCACTCGGCTGAGTGCCAAAATTCAGAGGCTCAAGGACCTCCATAAGTCCGAACTAGAGAAAGCTGACCAGGAGTTTGCCGAGGAAAAAGAGCGTCTAACCATGCAAATTTCCAAGAACCAAAGCTTATTGCAGGAAGCCGACATCAAACTTACGTAGATGACCTCTGAATATGAGAAACTCCAGGCCCACAGCGCCAATGTCCACGCCGAGCTTGAGCGACTTCTCTTCCAGATTGCCCGTGAGTTCTTTTGCCCTTCCTCCACTTTCATTTCTCCGGATTTAATGGTTGTGCTCACTGTTTCCTCTGCTCTATTTCCTAGGCAAATTTCCAGAAGGTGATACTCTTGTTGCTGCTGCCGTAACCCGGTCCCGCGAACAACGTGGTATCCCCACAGGCCCTAATGCCGATCCAATCTTGTATGATACAGAGGATCTGCTAGCGATCTTCTCTACTCGCATGGAGCTAGTGAAGAACTACGGCACAAATATTATGCCGGAGGCAATGCGGATGTTCAGCTCCCTCTGTCCCACTAATCCCACTCCCAAAGGTAATGCGGCCTTGATCGCCAAACTGATGGAGTGCGAGCATCAGCTAAATCTGTGGCGTGAGTCGGCTGCACGAGCCGGGGCTAACATTGCCTTGCAGTTTGTCCTCTCGTGGTACGAAGGAATAGATCTGGGGCTGCTTACCCGCATGCGCACCGGATCCAAGTGGACCAAAGATCCGGCATGGGTTGCGCGTCGCAAAGCCAGTGCTAACAAACTTATCCAGTATTCCTTCTGCCACGCTTGGAACGAAGGGCCGATCTACCTTGACGTTTTCGATGATGAAGTTGTCTCTGAAGGTGACAAAGATGAGGGAAGTGAGGGTGCGGCCTCCGAACTTGGCGACGAGGCTGAAGACCTGGAGGATGGCGAGGCCAACCCCGGGGATGAGGCCGAGGCTAGCGCCCCGCCCCCAAATTCCGAAGTACCTCCTCCTTTGGCCGATGATTCGGCTGCTCCCCCTGCTCCTTAAAAAACACTTGACCGTATTCGTCAGATCCCCGGAATGTCGGGTGAAAATGTATCGAAGTACCTTGGTTTGATTTTGCTACCATTTTATGCTGTTTGGAACTAAGTTCTTAATGTTGGATTATCGTGGGCGAATTCCCCGAGTTTCATTTTCTTGTTCTCCCAATTTTTGACTCGGCTCACGTCTACCATGATTCGGTTTTTCGACTTACGAGTCCGAGGTTCAAAAATTGACTCAACAATACTTGAAACTTTGTGATTAGCTCAAAATAATCTGGCATTAGATAAATACAGTAAACATAGGGTTAGTCCGAATAACAAATGTCGACTCGCTTAAGTTCCTTTCCTTAGTCGTTTTTCATGTGCTTTGCCATTCCAAACTTGTTCTCTTGCTTGCCATGAAGCCAATTCTTGTTGGACAACAGCTAAGTCGAATAGTTGGGTTTTCCGTGCTCACACATTACTAATCTGGCTAAGATATAAGCGACTTAACCCAGCCGACATAAGAACACAAATACAAGAAGAACAATTATTATGGCAGTCCCCGAGTTTCTGCTTGGGGTGCCAAAGTTTCATTAATAAGCTCATTGCCGACATACATACCGACATATGAGTAGCTTAGATACATTCACCTCTTTGTCAGGTGTAAAAAGGACGAAGTAGTGCTACATTCCACAATCGCTTAGATTCCTCTCCGGACCTGTCGGCCTTGTTCTTTTCCTGTGGCTGTGCATCAATAAGATAGTAGGAATCATTGTGCAAAGCTTTGCTTACAATGAAAGGTCCTTCCCATGGAGGGGACAACTTATGCATGCCAGCAATGCACTGCACCAACCGGAGTACCAGATCACCTTCCCGGAAGACTCGGGGGTTTACTTTCCGGCTATGATAGCATCGGAGATTTTGCTGATATACGGCGGATCTAGACAAGGCCAGTTCTCTTGCTTCTTCCAGCAGACCAACATCGTTTTGCTGGGCTTCGCGCACTTCAGCTTCTATGTATTGGGTGACCCTTGGTGAATTTTCCTCTATGTTGGCTGGTAATATAGCTTCTTCCCCATATACCAGAAAGAATGGCGCATAGCCCGTTGATCAATTCGGAGTTGTTCTTAAACTCCACAGTACTGCTGGTAGTTCTTCTATCCAGCACCCCGCTGATCTTTGCAGCGGCTCTATGAGCCGGGGTTTTATCCTGGACAATACTAGTCTATTGGATCTCTCCACTTGCCCGTTCGATGCGGGGTGGGCCACTGAAGCTAGATCTAGCCGGATTTTCTTTTCCCGACAGAATCTCGCAAATGCTCCTTCAGGGAAATTTGTGCCATTATTGGTTATGATATTGTGGGGGTAGCCATATCTCAAGATTATATCCTTGAGAAATTTCACCGTTGTTGGCCCATCACATTTCCTGATTGGCTTCACTTTGATCCATTTGGTGAATTTGTTGACCATAACTAGGATATGGGTCATTCCTCCTTTAGCTGGCTTAAATGGCCCTACCATGTCTAGGCACCATACACAAATGGCCAAGTAATGGGGATCGTTTTGAGTTTCGACATTGGTAGATGAGTTTTCGTGGCGTATCTCTGACAACCATTGCATTTCCTCACCAATTCTTCTGCCTGTTCCAAAGCACTTGGCCAATAAAATCCATGCCAGAAAGCTTTTGCCACTATCGCTCTTGAAGATGCATGGTGACCACATTCTCCTTGGTGGATATCCCGAAATATGTCAAGTCCTTCCTCCTGATCAATGCACCGTTGTAGTACTGTGGTTACACTTCTCTTGTATAGTTCGGCATTGATTATGGTATAGGCCTTTGCCCTCTCTGGATCTGCCTTGAGAGTATCTCATCATCCGGCAAGATTCCTCCTTTCAGGAAATCAAAAGTTGGCTTGGCCCAATCGGGTATAGCTCGGACAGGAAAAGGTTCCTCGTCAATTTCCATCACATCCACCGACATAACTCCCGCCGGGTCTGGCTGAACAGTCCCCAGGTTTGCTAAGGCAGTCCCCAGGTCTGCCGAAGTAGTCCCCGGGTTTGCTGAGGCGCCTCCCCAATCTATCTCCATAGGTGCAGCTCCTGATCCGGAGAGTGCCGGGATATAAATTGAGTCTGATTCAGGCGATGGTGTGATGGATGGTTTTCCCAAGTGCTCCAAAGCAACATTGGGCGAGATTGGCTGTCGGGATGAGCCTAACTTGTACAACATATCGGCCGCCTCGTTTTCAATCCAAGGTATGTGATGGAATTCACATCCTTCGAAAAATCCGCTTATCTTTTGAGCATGGAATCTGTAAAGGGCCATGTTAGCATCCAAATCATGCTAGTTTCCAGACACTTGTTGCACCACCAAATCCGAGTCTCTAAAACACTGTATCCGATGTATCCCCACTTGTTTTGCCACTTTCAGTCCATGCACCAGTGCTTCATATTCCGCGACATTATTTGAGGCACTGAAGTGAATTTGAAGGACATATTTCAATTGATCCTTCTTGGGTGAGGTAAGCACTACTCCGGCGCCCAACCCTTCTTTCAGTTTTGTCCATCGAAGTGCATTCGCTAATAATTGGAGTTCGGCAGAGGTGGCTCATATTGCATCTCGGCCCAGTCCACAAAGAAATCTGCCATAGCCTGCGATTTGATCGCATCTCTTCTGTCAAACTATGGTGCATATGGGGGTAACTCAATTGCCCATTTTGCTATCCAACCACTTGCATCTTTGTTACTCATAATCTCTGATATAGGTGCCTCACATATTACCTTGATGGGGTCTTCCTCAAAACAATGTTTGAGTTTCTTGGCCGACATATACACGCCATATGCCATCTTTTGATAGTGTGGGTAATTCTTTTTTGAAGTAGATAATACCTCACTCAGATAGTATACTGGTCTTTGCACCGACTTTCCCTCTTCTTTGCGTTCCACTACAATTACTGCACTTACGACTCGGTTGGTCGCGGCTATGTAGAGCAACATAGGCTCCTTGGGTAGTGGTGCGGCTAGGATTGGTGCGATAGACAATATCTTTTTCAATTCTCGAAATGCGATATCCTCCTGTGGCATCCATGTGAACTTGTCTGCCTTTTTCATTAACTGGTAGAGGGGCACGGCCTTCTCTCCCAGCCGACATACGAACCGGCTTAATGATGCCAGGCAACTAGTGAATTTGTGCACATCGTTAAAGCATTTTGGCAGTTCCATTCTCTCTATGGCCCGGATATTTGTCGGTTTAGCTTCGATACCTCGGCTAGACACCAAAAAACCGAGTAACTTTCCTGCAGGCACACCAAAGGTGCACTTCTCCGGGTTAAGCTTCATCCGGAACCTTCTCAAGTTTGCAAATGTCTGCCGGATGTCATCAAGGAACGTATTGCTTTCCTTAGTTTTTATCACCACATCATCCACATAAACTTGCACGTTTCGACCTATTTGGTCATGTAAACATTTTTGCATGCATCGCTGGTACATTGCTCCAGCATTACGTAATCCAAATGGCATAGTGTGATAGCAATAAGCCCCGTACGGGGTAATAAACGTAGTATTTATTTGATCATCCGGGTTTAGGGGTATCTGGTGGAAACCAGAATACACATCAATGAATGACAACAGTTCACAACCGGCAGTTGAGTATATGGGACACGCCTTATTCAGGTCCGTGTAATCGATGCACATGCGTCATACCACGGCCATGTTCGGATCATCCTTCTTCTTTTCCACAAGCACCGGATTAGAGAGCCAATCCGGATAGACTACTTCCATGATAAACCTGGATGCAAGGAGCCTAGCTATCTCATCTCCAATGACTTTCCTTTTGTCTTCGGTGAAACGCTGGAGAGGCTGCTTCACTGGCTTGGCCCCGGGTCTTACGTTCAATGAGTGCTCGGCCAACTCCCTCGGCACACCTTGCTGATCCTGTGTGGACCAAGCAAAGATATCCCGATTCTCACGGAGGAAGTTGACAAGCTCGCTTTCCTATTTGTTGTTTGATCCAGCTCCAAGGGTTACGGTGCGCTCTGGGAACTGATCATCGATAGGCACTTTTCTTTGTATCCTTGGTTGCTTGAAATGACACGCTTCCATGCGGGTTGGTCAGAGCCGGCATATGCTGCTGCGCGGATTGAGCCAATGCTGCCACTTCCAATATCTTCCTTTTTTCCTGAGCTATCATGAGTGACTCGGCTAAGTTAGATCTGGCTGAGGCACACTCGATCGAACGCCTGAAGTCCCCTGATACACTTATCACTCCTCTAGGTCCAGGCAGTTTCATCTTAAGGTAGCTGATGTGAGTACTTGCCATGAACTTGTTCAGCACGGGCCTGCCGAGTAACGCGTGATAAGCACTCTCCAGATTCACCACTTCGAACTCCAAATTTTCAGACCGGCAATTATCCCTCGTGCCGAATAATACATCAACCCGGACCTTACCAATTGGCTCACAGGAAATACCTGGCACAATGCCATGAAAGATGGTCCTCGTTGCTTGTAGCATGTTCTATGTTATTCCCAACTTGTGCATGGTAACCTTGTACATAATGTTGATGCTACTGCCAATGTCAATCAGTACTTTGGAAAAGCTCACATTGAGATTCGGCCCGATGAACGTCGGATCCAGGACCAGTGCATAGGTCCCTGGACTAGGCATGATCTTTGGGTGATCCTTAATACTCCATGTAATCTCCTGATCCGCCAAGGGCATATATCTCACTCCTACCGGAATTAACGCGTTTACCTCCATATGCCTATGCTGCAAGCTTTTCCGGTCATTTTCTTCCGTGGTAAACACACAGTAGCTTTGATGATGCTCCCTATACTCGTTTCTTCCCTCATTCGCGTGGTAACCTTGGCCTTGTTGCTTGTTATTGTCCACTTGATGCATAGCATCCCTCCTTTCCTTATTTTCATACCTCGGCGGAGGTGGTGGAAACATTAGTTGTTGTCCATTCCCCCTATCAGTAATGGCTGCCGTGGTGCCTCATTCCTAGGTGCTTCGTTCCGAGGTGCCTGAGCATTCCCCGAACTGCCCTGCTCTAACTTCCTCATCCACTCACATTGCCGGGTCGTATGATTTGCCGGACTATTCAGACTTGGTGTATGAAACTTGCAAGGTTCATCCAACATAGACTCGAACGTATACCTCGGTCGATCTTTTCGTTCTTGCCATTGCTTTTTCTGCTCCGAGGTCCAAGGCTTCTTCCCTTCATTTTTCTGTTGCCAGTTTTGCCCTCCAGTTTTCTAGCACTGGCTGGCACTGGCATTGGGCTGATCCCGGTCTACCGTTGCCACCTGCTGCGAGTTATATCTATAATCCGGACGCTCGTCCCTTCTCTTTCCTCGGAAATCATTTCTCCTCGATGACCCGGAGCCATCTCGGTTGTAATATTCCTCGTTTGCCTGCTTGACATTAGCCGGGGTTGCGTCGGATCCCCCAAGGCATACGAATTTGCGATCCGGATTGTCTTAGCCAAAGTGGTTGGCATATCTCGTTGTAGCCTCTGCCACAACATACTTCCATATCTGTAGCCCTGGGCGAACCACGCAATTGCTTGTGATTCAATTACTCCCTCGCATGAGTTACGCATGTTGCACCACCGAGTCAAGAAATCCCGGTCTGGCTCATTCGGTCTTTTCCGGCATAACACCAATGTCTGTGGCCTGTTGGGCCTCTTGTAAGTGCTTGAGAAGTTGCTAACGAATAACTCCTCAAAATCCAGCCAACAGTTAACACTTCCTGGTGGCAATTTGTTCAGCCAAACTCTCGCTGGTCCTTCCAATATTTGTGGCACATACCTCACTACCCATCTCAAATTTCTAGTTGCGATCTTGACCGTCGTTGCATAATCAATCAGCCAATCCTTTGGCCTAGTACTACCATCGTAGGCTCTGGTTCCTCTGGCCAACTGAAAGTTCGGCACCGATGGCTCCTTCATGATCCGGGGCCCAAAGCATGCCGGACCAGGAGGACATTGTACCTCGATTAGCTCTGACCTGTAAATTCTATCCAGTTTCAGCCTCACATCATCTGGCTGCAAGTTTCTGCTTCCCAGCCTTGACCCAATTATGTGGTGATCCGGTCTGGGGTATCCATCATTGATCATCGCTGAATAACCATCATTGTATCTTTCCTGATCTGGACAAGCATTTTGCTATTGTGCTGCTTGACCTGCACTTCTCTCCTACCGGGGTGCGCACTGTTGCAGCTGTCGAGGTACGTTTTGTCCTGTTCCCACGGGATCACGTTGTCCGGTATTGCCGTTGGCAGCATTCCTTTGACCGGCATTGCCTTGGTCGCGGTTACCTCGGCCAGCCTCGCCTTGGCTGGTACTGTGTCGATCTTAATCAACTTGCACTACTTTACCTTTACCAACTCTCACCGGGTCATAGGGGACCATCTGCTTGTCTCTTCTCCCAGAGTTTACCACCTCTTCTCTCCTAGGATTATGACCCAGATATGATGCGGCTCCCCCGGATCTTGTAGGGTAATTTCTAGCCAAATGAACCCCGTGTGATGCTCCCGGTGGTGTCGGGTTTGCTTTGTTCATTTCTTCATTTTGCTGGCAAGCGACCCTCAACAAGTGGTTCACCCTCTCTTGTTGCCTTTGCCGAGCCTCCCCAGTTAAACCTTCTAACTCGGACGCAGCCGCATTTGCTGCCCTGAGGTTCTTTGCCGGGTATTGTACCTCTCCATCCCTCCTATTACTATCATGGCTATCTGACCCGGCCTAGGCTCGTATTCCTTGTCAATCTTAGTAATCAGGTTCCTACCTCGGATTTTCACTCCATCTATGCGGTTTGCCTTTGCATATTCTCTCAAAGTAATGTTCAAGGATTGCTGCAACTCTGCTACTTTCTTTGCCCTAGCTAACATTTTCTACCTAGTTTCTTCTAACTCAGCTTGCGCTTGAGCCAGATCTACCACAGGTGCTATCGGCGTTGCTAGGCTATCTATTGCCTGTTGGAGCACATTCTCTGGCCTCTCTAGTGGGGGGAACCTAGACCTGGTCTGCTTCGGCGTGACTTCCGGATCTGGCATCGGGCCCTTGCTTGCTTCTACATCTGGCATGGTCATCAGGTCCTCAACGCTGCTGGTGCAGCGAGTGATACGCACACCATGAGCTATATTGAGAGGTGGTTCGCCTCCCTCAATGACGTGCCGAGGATGAACGCAGGACTCGTCCACACCGACGTAGATCTTATGCGCGCCAAGTTTGATGAAGACGCCGTTGCACGGAGGGGGGGTGCCTACCGAAGCTCCCTGTGTTGTCGCTGACGTAGTCCAGTGCTCCAAAGCGCTAAACCAGGCCAGAGACGACACGCTCACTGGTGTTGGAGATGCTTCTCCTTCGGATTTTCACCCCTGCTAGCACTGCTAGCCCCACGGTGGGTGCCAACTGTCGTGGTGGTGGCACGACAGATGCCATGGATAGGCTAAAGATGGGGCCAATGTGTGCTGGGGAATCCAGGGAGGGAAAACATGGTGATTTCACGCACAAATGTTCTTGTATTCTCTCTATCAATGGTGGTTACAAGTGTACCTCGAGTGGTTCGCGAGAAGGAGACGATATCTCTTACTCCCCACGATCTAGCCCTTGAGTTCTAACTTGGACAGAGAAAATGATCGATCCCTCTCCATGGAGGCCCCGGTGCCCCTTATATAGGGGAGCCCACGTTACAAAGTTAGGGCACACGTGGTAGCATATTCTCCGAATATGCTCTTCGACTAAAGCTAGATGCTTCTTTATTCTCTTTAACGGCTTGTTTGGGCTTTGGACGTAACCTGCAACGTAATCCTTGTCTTTAAGCATCACCAGACACGGGCTACGTCAGCCAAAATTGCCCGCGTCACCTTGATCACTCCTGACCCGCTAGTCCTCCTCTCTGCTTTGCTTTGCTCATGCTATAGCTAATAAAGCCACCTTTTGACCAGCGAGAGATTCCTTCCTTCTCTTGGAAGCCATATGATAGTCCGGCTAGCACGTGGCTAACCCGGCTATGAGGGTACCTGCATAATAGACAGACAAACATGGACGGCATATATTTTATGTCGGCCGGGATAAGGCTAAGGAGATGCTCCACGGGCCAGGTTACTCTGTAGGTCGGCCTGCCTTGAGGTGACCCGGCCAACACTTGCTTTGACCGCGTCGTACCTCGGCTAACTTCGGCCCTTATACCCCGATGTTACCCTACCCAGGTGTATCCCCCAACACGGGGTGTATGGCTGCATGGGGAAGGTTCATCTCCAAGCTGGGAAGAAGGGTATATCGCTCTTCAAGATCATGAAGTGCTCTAGTGACTTCTAGTGGACTCACGAGGCCGTTGCAGCTATTGAGGACCTCAAGAGGTACCTCATGATCCCGCCTATCATGGTGGCACTGCGATATCGCGAGCCTCTGTTGATGTACCTGATGACCTACAAGTATAGGGGGTGTATCACAGTATTTTCGATAAGTAAGAGTGTCGAACCCAACAAGGAGCAGAAGGTGCTGGCTAGTGGTATGGATCAGGAATTCTCTGCAAATACTTAGCAAACAGATTTTTAGGGTTTTGTTGATAAAGCAAGTAAACAAAGTACGAGTAAATAAAAGACAGTAGGAATAAATGCAGCAAGTGGCCCAATCCTTTATGCAGCAAAGGACAAGCCGGTTGTATTACTTAAGATGACCAAACGTTCTCGAGGACACATGGGAAGACTGTCAAGTGCTTTCGCTTCATATAGCTGATTAATCTTCTCTAGCTTGCTAAGTGTTGTGTGGGTGAACCTGTGCTAATGTACCGCCCCATCCAAGACTAATACATACTTGTGATTATACCCCTTGCAAACATCCGTAAGTACAAGAAAGTAATTAAGGTAGAAACCTAACCACAGCTTTAAACTCTAAGACCCTTACGTCCCTTGTGCAATGGTTTCCTAATGGGGGTTCAGGTTTCTGTCACTCCGGCAACCCCTACGATTAGTAGCCAAATACACAATGCATTCCCCTAGGCCCATATAGGTGAAGTGTCATGTAGTCGATGTTCACATGACACCACTAGAAGAAGTACACCACAACTTAAATAACAATCTATTGAATCTTTCTCAACGCAATTCCACTACTAACAACAAGACTTCTCCCATGTCCTCAAGAACAAAACAAACTACTCACAATACATCATATGGATCATGATTAGAGATGGAATAATGATGTATAACAATCTGAACATAAATAATAATTCAATGGTTCACTCAATAGCATCAACTACAGAGAGTAATCAACACCGGGAAAGTTTCCCCTATGAACTATGCAAGATTCAACGCAATTGTTATAGCAATATGGAGATGGTGATGAGGGTGCTGATGGTGATGATGATGATGATGATCCCGATGAAGTCTAGCTTGATGGTGGTGTTGCTGGCGACGATCTCCCCTCTCCGGGAAGGAATTCCCCTGGCAGAAATATGTCTGCCGAAGAGATCTTTCTCTCTGGTGTTTTCCGCCCCGCAGAGGCGGCGGAATCTTTTTGTGGTTGATATACGCTAGAGGGGAGAGGCTGGAGTGGGCCAGGGTGGCCACACCACCTCCAGGCGCGGCCTAGGCCTGCCCGCGCCATGGGGTGGTGTGGGCCCCCTGTGTCCCACCTCCACTCCATCTTCTGGCATCCTTAGTCTTCTGGAAAAATAGGATTTTCCATATATTTTCCCGTATTTTCTGATCTTCGCGAATTCTGCCTCCAAACAACACCTTTTCCATCAGAATCCTGACTGCAGCGGTCCATGCTCCAAAATTCATCAACCATGCAAAAATAGATGAAATAACATAAGTATCACCTCTCAATATAAAATATATCAATGAATAATAGTGAATTAAGACATAGAATAGTGATGCAAAATGGACGTATCAACTCCCCCCAAGCTTAGACTTCGCTTGTCCCCAAGCGAAACTGAGCTCAATAAACATGGCCTCAGGTTTATGGAGTGAAGAGTCGATAAAAACATACGGACAAGAAGCATCACATTCATCAAATACATAGATCATAATAGAAGACAACTCACTATTACATAACTCAACTTGCAATGAGTAAAGGAAACACAACAAAGATACATGAAGTGAATCATAATTGGTAATGGCAAACTTAGCTCTTGGTCGAAGAATAGTTGATAATTTGCTGGAGTTCACAAATAACTGGTTTTTCAATGATAGCTTTCAAAGTAGTAAACTTCAAGATAAGAGCAATGTGCAAAACAAGGAACATAAGAAACATGATTGGATAAATCACCATATGAATGAATGAAACACATCAACTGAAAATACTTGCTGAGATATAGAGGAAGTAGGTTTACTGACTCAACTACAAAGTAAAAGAAAGGCCCTTCAAAGAGGGAAGCAGGGATTGCAAGTCTCATAAAGATCTCCCAAAAATTATGATACTTACTAGCTTTCAGCTCTCATTGCCCCTATCATAAGCATCTTTAGGTGATTAAGGTTAAAGTGATCAAAAATGAGGATATGCATTGACAAGTTGTAAATTGAGAATCTCATGTCCCTTGAATGCGAGGGCTGCTCCTCATGCTACTCAAGTTAGGCACCGGTACCCCTTGCCCGATGATACGGAAGAATCCCCATATCAAAATGACAAGGCAAGCAGACAACAAGTATCTCAGCGATCTTCTTATTTACCATGGGAATATGGTGCTTTTTTCTCTCTTTCTCTTTTCATAATATCTTTTTCTTTTCTCTTTTTCTCTTTTTCTCAATCTCTATCTCTTTTTTTATAAGAAGAATGCTTCATAGATACTCGTTATGGTTACGCTGCAGGTTTCCACCATGTCAGCATGGATTAGACCAGCGGCCTAGGCGTTTCCCTAACACATATGCATAACTCCGTGGACTTACAAGCTCCCCTTTCATTTCACACCGACAACATCCATAGACAAAAGAACATGATATCAACTTGGTACAAAGTACCAGTGCAATGTTGAAAGCATTCCCCATGACAGCATGGTTCTGCTAATTCACAACTTACAAATCGCAAGCATATATGCAACATAGGTGAGCACAATGGTTCAAGTTTATTAAATGCAAGAAAGTAAAGTGTGCCATCAAGTTTGTGAGAGCTTTAATCACTAATTTTCACATAACAACTTTAATTTGGGAGGTAGATAAAACAAGAATTTACTTGGAATAGCAATAATGCTACTAGGTAGGTATGGTGGACACAAAGGCCAAAGGTTTTGGTTTTAAGGAGGTGGATGCACGAGAAGAATTCCCTCTCAGTACAGGTTTTTGGCTAGCAAGGCTGGGTAGCAAGTACAAGAGTTGAAGGAAACAACCAAACATACAAATGATAAAGACAAACATGCAATCTTCCTTGGAAGCACAAAAGATCTTAACTAGAGAATACTAGACTTATGGGCAAATCAAGAAAGAAAGATGATGAAATTATTTTTCTTTAGAGTACTTCTATGTTTTTCTTTTCAACTCTCAGAAAGGTGTTGCTACTGACCGATCCAGGTTTGCCAAAACCAACTAAATTAACTCAATGATCCCAAAGTGATACCAATACTAACAACAAGATCAATCATATAACCACGAATTGAAAACTAATATAAGCTATGCAAAAGAGTGAATGATAGAACTTCTCATTAATATTCCATAACGGAAACTCACACCAAGGGATACATATCTAACGATAGAGGGGACACTTCCATAATGCAAACCATACTACATAATAACTCCTCTATTCATGATATGACTCTACTAATAAGGTAAAAAGATAGAAGATAGTGGTATGATACCGCGGCACTCCCCCAAGCTTGGAACAAACCAAGGGGATGCCAAACCTGATGACGAATTACTCCTTAGGTGGTGGTGGTATCCTCTCGATGAGCTCTCTGATCAGTTTCCCCAAGTCCTCAATCTCGAAGGTGAGAGTACGAATCAACTCCGAGTTGTGCTCAATACGGCTCATGATCATTTCAGTTCGTGGATCCTAGCTCTCGTGATTCTTTTTCCGATCTTCCTCCTTGAAGTCTTCTTTTCCTGCATGGTTATGGATGAAGGTATGGAAGGGATCCTTGGTGTGTGGAGGAAGTGACCTTGGAGCCAATATGTGACGGGGAACTTTCCCCCCAGTCTGCATCCGTGCCGTCCTTCTAACCCTGGCAGGTTTCACCACTCCAATGCTTGCAATGGTAGTGCTGGTTTGCGGATGTTGTCCTTGCTCCTCTTCACCTTCACTCTTGATCTCCTTCTCCTTCTCGGGGTCTTGGAGGTCTTCCTCCATGGGATCCTTCCCTTTATCCTTGGCGGACACAATTATGCTTCTAAGATTTCAAAGAGTGTGTCCTGACAGAAACAGATCGAAACAAAAACACGATGAAAACACGATATACGGACCTCGGGGGGTCCGAGGGGTTATATATTACGAAATTTCATATCAAAAGGAAGGTACTAGGAGAAAACGAGTTGGAGGCAGAGTCTGGGGTGGACTCACCACCTGGTGGCGCGGCCAGGGGAGGGCCCGCACCACAGGGTGGTGTGAGCCACCCTGGCTCCATTTCTGTCCCTTTTTTGCTTCGTAGCTTCCCTTATTGACTGAAAACTGCAAAAGTATAGTTGGATTGTATTTTCGCGGAACTTTTCTTACCAGAACTATTACCTAGTTGGAAACGGACTCTGCAGGTCTCTGAATTTGGTCCTCAATGAATTTCTCTGGAGTTATAACTTGAAGGGCATCAACATCTTCATTGTAAGAATGTCCAGCAATATAGTGTTTGAGTCGCTGTCCATTCACTACTTGTGTAGTATTATCTTTTAGGGAAGAAATTTTTATTGCTCCTGAACAGTATACTTCTACAATGATGAAAGGTCCTTCCCATTTTGATAGTAGCTTACCTGCAAAAAATCTGAGATGAGACCTATACAATAGAACTTTCTCACCAACATGAAATTCTCTCTTAAGTATCCGCTTGTCATGCCATCTTTTAACTCTTTCCTTAAAGAGCCTAGCATTCTCATAGGCTTCACTCCTCCATTCATCTAAAGAACTTAAGTCAAATAATCTTTTCTCACTAGCGAGCTTACAATCTCTATTTAGTTCTTTCACTGCCTAGTAAGCTTTGTGTTCTAATTCTAAGGGTAGGTGGCAAGCTTTCCCATAAACCATTTTATAAGGAGACATTCCCATAGGATTTTTGTAAGCAGTTCTATAATCCCATAAAGCATCATTCAACTTCTTAGCCCAGTTTTTTCTAGACCTATTAACAGTCTTTTGCAAGATAGATTTAATTTCTCTATTTGATAACTCTACTTGCCCGCTAGTTTGGGGGTGATAATCTGAAGCAATTCTATGATTAACATCATATTTAGCGAGGGTCTTCCTAAAACCGCCATGAATGAAATGAGAACCCCCATCAGTCATGAGATACCTAGGCACTCCAAACCTAGGAAATATAACGTCTTTAAGCATTTTTAGAGAGGTTTCCCCGTCAGCACTTTTTGTAGGAATGGCTTCTACCCACTTAGTAACATAATCAACGTCAACAAGAATATGAGTGTAGCCTTTCGAAGGAGGGAAAGGACCCATAAAGTCAAATCCCCAACAATCAAAAGGTTCAATAACTAGAGAGTAGTTCATAGGCATTTCATTGCGTCTAGAAATATTACCAACACGCTGACATTCATCACAAGAAAGGACAAATTTTCTTGCATCTTTAAAAAGGGTAGGCCAGTAGAAACCTGATTGTAGTACCTTTTGTGCAGTTCTATCTCCTACATGATGTCCTCCATAGGCACTACCATGACATTTACACAATATCTCCTTTTGTTCATATTATGGAACACATCTTCGCATAATACCATCAACTCCTTCTTTGTATAAGTGTGGGTCATCCCAAAAATAATGCCTCAAATCATAGAAGAACTTTCTTCTTTGCTGAGTTGTAAAAGTTGGAGGCAAATACTTGGAGACAATAAAGTTAGCATAATCAGCATACCAAGGGCTTCCTCGTGAGCTCACCCCTACTACGGCTAACTGTTCATTTGGGAAACTATCATTAACAGGCATAGGGTCAAAAGAGATGTTTTCCAAACGAGATAAATTATCAGCTACAGGGTTTTCAGCACCCCTCCTATCTACTATGTGTAGATCAAACTCTTGTAAAAGCAGTACCCATCTAATAAGCCTAGGCTTAGCGTCCTTCTTCGTCATAAGATATTTAATAGCAGCGTGATCAGTATGAATGGTTACTTTTGAGTCCACAATATAGGGCCTAAACTTATCACAGGCAAAAACAACAGCTAGAAATTCCTTTTCAGTAGTGGCATAATTCCTTTGAGCAGCGTCTAGGGTCTTACTAGCATAATGGATAACATTTAACTTTTTATCAATACGTTGCCCAAGGACAGCCCCTACAGCAAAATCACTAGCATCACACATTATTTCAAAGGGTAAACTCCAATCAGGTGGTTGAACAATAGGGGCTGTAGTTAAAGCCTTCTTAAGAGTTTCAAAAGCTTCCCTACAATCATCATCAAAAACGAAAGGTACATCTTTTTGAAGAAGATTAGTGAGAGGTTTGGATATCCTAGAGAAGTCTTTAATAAACCTCCTATAGAAACCAGCATGACCAAGGATACTACGAATACCTTTGATGTCTCTTGGACATGGCATCTTCTCAATTGCCTCAACCTTAGCTCTATCAACTTCTATGCCTCTTTCAGAAACTTTATGCCCAAGAACAATCCCTTCATTAACCATGAAGTGGCATTTCTCCCAATTAATAACAAGATTAGTTTCTTCACATCTCTGCAAAACTTTATCAAGGTTGTGCAGACAATTATCAAAAGAAGTTCCATAGACAGAAAAGTCATCCATGAACACTTCTACAATTTCGTCACAAAAACCATGAAAGATAGCAGACATGCACCTTTGGAAAGTAGCAGGAGCATTACATAAACCAAAAGGCATACGTCTATAAGCATAAGTTCCATAAGGGCAAGTAAAAGTAGTTTTTTCTTGATCTTGTTGTTTAACAGCAATTTGAGAGAAACCAGAATAACCATCAAGAAAACAAAAATGGGTCTTTTTAGACAACCTTTCCAACATTTGATCAATAAAAGGAAGCGGGTAGTGATCTTTCTTAGTAACTTTATTGACTTTCCTAAAATCGATGCACATCCTATAGCCTACCACTATTCATTGAGGAATAAGCTCATCATTATCATTAGGGACAACGGTAATACCTCCCTTTTTAGGAACACAATGAACAGGACTAACCCATTCACTATCAGCAATAGGGTAAATAATACCAGCATCAAGGAGTTTCAATACCTCATTCCTTACCACTTACTGCATCCTAGGATTTAAACATCGTTGGTGTTCCACTACCGGCTTCGCATCTGGTTCTATGTTGATAGAGTGCTGACATATAGTAGGTGAAATCCCTTTTAAATCATCCAGAGTATAGCCCATAGCTCCTCGATGTTTCCTCAAAACTTCCAATAACCTTTCTTCTTCCTTCCCTGAAAGTTTAGCGCTAACAATAACATGATATATCTTTTTATCAACAATATAAGCATATTTAAGATCATCAGGGAGAGGTTTTATATCGAAAACCGGATCCTTTTTAGGTGGCATCGTGGTACCCAAGTCTTCTACATGCAAGTCGTGCTTAAGCATCATAGGTTGATCATGGAGAATCCTGTCAATCTCATTCCTTTCTTCCATGAAGATTTCACTTTCATGATCCTCCATAAATTGCTGCAAAGAATTGTTAGGAGCAAGAGAAATAGAAGCAAGTTGTTCAACCCTAAAATCCTCATTATGGGTTTCCTCTCCGCAAGGTTCTTTAGCAAATTTCGAAAAATTAAACTCATAAGATTCCCCATCAAACTTAGTCAAGATTTTCTCCCTCTTGCAATCAATAATAGCTCCACAAGTACTCAAGAAAGGTCTACCAAAAATGATAGGGTAGGTTTTACTAGCAACCGAACCAAGTACTAGAAAATCAGCAGGGCACTTAATCTTACCACAAAGAACTTACACGTCTCGTACAATACCAATTGGAGAGATGGTCTCTCTATTAGCAAGGTGAATAACCACATCAATCTCTTCCAACTCGCAAGGACTGATTTCATGCATAATTTCTCTGTAAAGCTCATAAGGAATAACACCGGAACTTGCACCAATATCACATAAACAATAATAGCAATGATCACCAATTCTAACAGAAAGCACAAGAACACTAGCCTTTTTAGTTCTATTGGGATGTGAAACAATATTAGAAGCATCCTCACAAAAGACTATGTCACCATCTTCTACGCTTTTAGTGACAAGGTCTTTCACAATTGCTACCACAGGTTCAATGTTTATTTGTTCATCAGGTTTTACA
This sequence comes from Avena sativa, assembly GCA_916181665.1. Lineage (NCBI taxonomy): Eukaryota > Viridiplantae > Streptophyta > Magnoliopsida > Poales > Poaceae > Avena > Avena sativa. The sequence continues at coordinate 450,333,039 of OV702289.1, forward strand.
GTTCTTTTTTCACTTTTGGTGATTACATTAGTTATCATAGGATGATCCTTTACCTTTTCGGGGAAGGGAATCTTCTCGATATAAGGTTCAGGTAAAATGGGGCCAATAATGCAATACTCAGCACTTCCAATAGGAGCATAGTCAACAATATCTTTGTAAGGTGCATGGTATTTGTTCCATCCCCTTTTTGGAATTTTTATATAGGAAGCAAAAGCTCTAAAGAAATTTGTAATAACTTGCAAATCAAGACCATAAATATTACTAATATTTTGAAAGTCATCAGTTCCCATAAAAGATTCAATGCATTCATAATCATAATTTATACCTGACTTTCTACCTTTGTCATTCTCCCAAGCTTCAGCATTGTCTTGAATACGGTCTAGAAGGTCCCATTTAGCTTCTTCTTTCATGCGACTGAATGATCCAGCACAAGAAGCATCCAATAAATCTTTGTCATGTAGAGGGAGCCTTGCATAAAAGTTGTTGATAATAATATTGTTGGGGAGCTCATGAATGGGACATTTGAGCATTAGTAACTTCCATCTCCCCCAAGCTTGAGCTGTACTCTCTCCATCAAGAGGCCAAAAGTTTTATATTTGATTCCGATCTTTATGAATATCACCAGGAGGATAAAACTTTGAATAAAAGAGAGGCACTATTTCCTCCCATTCCAGAGCTTGACCATTCTTCAGCAGCTTATACCATTCCTCAGCACTTCCTTTCAGCGATAATGAGAATAACTTCTTATTAACTTGATCTGTAGTAATACCTGCACACTTGAACAACCCGCATAATTCGTGTATAAAGAGTAAATGATCACCGGGATGGACAGTTCCATCCCCAACATAATAGTTATCCATAACACGATCAATAATTCTTGTAGGTATTTTAAAAACATCATTCTTAGCAGGTGGTGGCTTATCTACTACCTTAGCAGTGATAGTAGCATTACCAAATAAGAAACTCAGCGAATTATCCATAACGAAAATAAAGCAACTAGCAGAAGTAAACAATACTTATAGTAGAATTTTCCTTTACCAGTTCCACTCTCCAATAGCGCTTCACTCCCCGGCAACGGCGCCAGAAAATAGTCTTGATGACCCACAAGTATAGGGGGTGTATTGCAGTATTTTCGATAAGTAAGAGTGTCAAACCCAACAAGGAGCAGAAGGTGCTGGCTAGTGGTATGGATCAGGAATTCTCTGCAAATACTTAGCAAACGGATTTTTAGGGGTTCTTTGATAAAGCAAGTAAACAAAGTACGAGTAAATAAAAGACAGTAATGCAGCAAGTGGCCCAATCCTTTATGCAGCAAAGGACAAGCTGGTTGTATTACTTAAGATGACCAAACGTTCTCGAGGACACATGAGAAGACTGTCAAGTGCTTTCGCTTCATATAGCTGATTAATCTTCTCTAGCTTGCTAAGTGTTGTGTGGGTGAACCTGTGCTAATGTACCACCCCATCTAAGACTAGTACATACTTGTGATTATACCCCTTGCAAACATCCGTAAGTACAAGAAAGTAATTAAGGTAGAAACCTAACCACAACTTTAAACTCTAAGACCCCTACGTCCCTTGTGCAATGGTTTCCTAACAGGGGTTCAGGTTTCTGTCACTCCGGTAACCCCTACGATTAGTAGCCAAATACACAATGCATTCCCCTAGTCCCATATAGGTGAAGTGTCATGTAGTCGATGTTCACATGACACCACTATAAGAAGTACGCCACAACTTAAATAACAATCTAATGAATCTTTCTCAACGCAATTCCACTACTAACAACAAGACTTCTCCCATGTCCTCAAGAACAAAACGAACTACTCACAAGACATCATATGGATCATGATCAGAGATGGAATAATGATGTATAACAATCTGAACATAAACAATAATTCAATGGTTCACTCAATAGCATCAACTACAGAGAGTAATCAACACCGGGAAAGTTTCCCCTATGAACTATGCAAGATTCAACGCAATTGTTACAGCAATATGGAGATGGTGATGAGGGAGCTGATGGTGAGGATGATGGTGATGATAATGATGATCCTGATGAAGTGCAGCTTGATGGTGGTGTTGATGGCGACGATCTCCCCTCTCCGGTAAGGAATTCCCCCGGCAGAAATCTGTTTGTCGGAGAGATCTTTCTCTCTCAGTGTTTTCCGCCCCGCAGAGGCGGCAGAATATTTCTGTGGTCTCTCCCCGAGTCTTAGGGTTTCGGGAGGTTGATATACGCCAGAGGGGAGAGGCTAGAGTGGGCCAGGGTGGCCACACCACCTCCAGGCGCGGCCTAGGCATGCCCGCGCCATGGGGTGGTGTGGGCCCCCTGTGGCCCACCTCCACTCCATCTTCTGGCATCCTTAGTCTTCTGGGAAAATAGGATTTTCCATATATTTTCCCGGATTTTCTGATCTTCGCGAATTTTGCCTCCAAACAGCACCTTTTCCATCAGAATCCTGACTGCAGTGGTTCATGCTCCAAAAGTCCTCAACCATGCAAAAATAGATGAAATAACATAAGTATCACCTCTCAATATAAAATATATCAATGAATAATAGTGAATTAAGACATAGAATAGTGATGCAAAATGGACGTATCATACCTTGTGGCCACACAGCAGACGGCGAGTGTCGTGAGGAGCTTGTCGAGGATAAAGGATGATTGAGCGCCCAGAGCCTTTCAAGGGCTCGGGGCCTGAGCCAGCCGAGGCAGCTACGGAGACCATAAGTGCCCAGGGGCCTCGGAAGGGAAAGGCCCTCACCAAATCCACCCCCGCGCTCCCCTATGGGCTGGTCTAATTCGTCAGCATAGTGCTCCGGGATGCTTGTGAACGGTACCCAATGCAGCAGAAGTTCCTCTACGTGCTCCTCATAACTTATTGCAAGCTGCACCACTACTTCCAGGGTCATCCCATCTGGGTTGTCACGAAGTTCCCCTTGGAGACCATCTTGCCTAACCCCAATGCCACGGGGCGAGTGGTGGAGTGGGATATCGAGTTACAGCCTTTCAAGACGACCTTCGACACATCCCCCACTATCAAGGGCCGGGTTATAGCAGAGTTCGATGCTAAGTGGACAGACCCGGGCGTAGGAGAATCCATGGAGGAAATGGCTCATCTTCCTGGGAAGATGGCCCCAAGCCGATGGTTGGTGAGTATTGACGGGGCGTTCAACGACGATGAAGGAGGTGCAGCCGTGGTGCTCATGTCCCCAACCGGCGACAAGATCTTCCATGCCTTATAATTGTTCTTCAGAGACAAAGTCTAATTCTCCAACAACATCGCGGAATATGAGGGCCTCATCGCGGGCCTCAAGGAAGATATCGCCCTCAGAAACAAGCGTATCACCGTCCAGGGGGACTCTCTGCACCTTATCAACTTCTCCAATAAGACATACAACCCCAAGGATGAACACATGGTGGCCTACCTGTAGGAGGTACGGAAACTGGAGAAGCATTTATTAGGAATGGACCAACTCCACATCCTGTGGGGGGCAACCAAGAGGCCAACTAGATCGCCAAGAGCGTATCTTACTGAGAGCCTCAGTGGCCGAGAGTCTTTGAGGAAAGGTTGTTTGAGCCACCGGCCGCAGCACCGAGAAGCGGCAAAGGCTTTCCCCAAAGGGATCTTCCTCTAGCACCTCCAACAGGCTCCCCAGACAATGAACTACCCTCGGGTGAATGGCTTGTCTTGGCGCTCGCAGCCAAATACTGACCGCTCCAACGCAACGACTGGGACCACCCGGGGGAATAGGCCTAGTCCACCAAAATCTTCCTTGTAGACCAGGATCCTTTGGGCGGCAATGTGGTGACCATTCCTGCCCAAAATTGGGGAAAGAGGCCCAGCGCCCCTATAAAAGGAGGGTAAAACCTAACTTAGAGGCAATCGATCCTAGAGATCACAACCCCTAGGCATTCGTCTACCACTGTACGCTCGTGAAGCACCGCGAGCAATACAACAAAGCAGGAGTAGGGCTTTACCTCCTCATGAGGGTTACAAACATAGGTAAAAAAACCTATGTCACTCTCTATCGTGTTCGATCTCCGCCGTTTCCTTCATCGCCGACTAACCTAGAACACGTGTTCGGCCCCCTCTCGAACTCAAGGCTCGTGTAACACCCCAATTTTAGCTTATCCTTAAATAGGGTTGTTTGTGCATTCATAAGCATCATCTTTTTCTAAGACTAAATGAAAATGTATGCAAGAAAGAAACCAACACAAACTCTAAACCCTAGTTTTCCCTCTCTCTCTCAAATCAATTTGAAATGGTTTTGAATTTAGAAAATATATTATGTGTGGAACCAAAATTGTTTATAAGGGTCCCTAAGGTATTTACAAAATGTTTACAAAGTTCTGTATTTTTAAAATATACAGAATAGAAAGGAATTTGAAAATACAAATGGAAAAGAGAAAACAGAAAAGGAAAAGGTTTTGTTAAAAAACAAAATGCAGCCAAAACCCTCCTAGGCCGGCCCAGCGCTTCTCTGTGCTACCTGCCGCATGGAGAAGCCCGCAGTAACCCACCTTGGCCCATCTATAGCCCGTGACCAGCCCATACCCCTTCACCCCCTCCCGATTTCATCTTCCTCGCAGAGGCAAGATCCTCTGTGTCGCCGCCTTGATCGCCCGATGTAGCCGACCACGTTGCGATCCCCGCCACCTCCTAGAGTGAGGATAAGACCTGCCCCACGTCATGTTTCTCTTCCCCTCGTCCTCTCTATTTCCCCCTAGTGCTCTCTCTCGCTCTCTACCGCCAGAGGCTGAACCCTAGCCTATGCCGAAACCGTCCGTCGTTGCCGCTTTGGGCCTCCCCGTGCCCAATCGAGAGGCCCATGAGCTCTATCTCCATCGTTTGCCCCAACCAGAGCAAGCTAAAGAGCCCTAGGCGTCCTAATCAAACCCACGTCCCCCATTCCGGTCAAGTCCCTCGTTGTCAACTCTGATCTCCCCATGCCTCTCTGTTGCCATCATCATGCCCTAGGTGAGCCTGTGGTCCTCTAGGACTACTCCCTCATCCTCCTCTCACCATGTAGCACGCTTCCACCGCTATCCAGTGAGCATCACCACATAAGCTTCTCGATGTTGTAGCTTTGGCGACCAAACAGGGGTCGAGCCACCACTCTCTGGTTCGCTTCGACGAGCCACATCGAACGCGCGTGCTCCCACAGCCCCGCTCGTGCTCCTTCGCCGTCCCCTTCATCCACCTGGGAGCCCGCCAGACTGACGACGTGCTGACATCATTATCACGTTAGCAGCGCGCGATCAGCTCTAGTCAAATCTGGGCTAGGACCCTCTGCCCATGTGGTTGCTGAGGTGGCCACGGGCTGCTTCTGTTAGCCTATGTAGCTAGGTTTAGCCCGGTGTAAAATGTTTTAACCAGTTTTGTTTTAATTCCAGAAAATGGTTCAATTGTTTGAAAATGATTTAAAATGGATTTAAATTGGGAAAAAACTCAACTAATTCATTTTAAGTCAGAAAAATATGTATACTATATCAAAAAATGTTCATAAAAATGAGATCTACACAATATACTCATAATCATTCATTCTTCAACAACTTTCATTGCAAGTTTAATTAGAATAACAAATGAACCCCCACAGGTGACTCCGAGGTTTCCCATGTTCTAGGGTTTGCCTACGTCGGACCCTATTTAAAATGGCCAGGCATGCCTTAGGGGTACATTTCAAAACAAATCAACCTGTCATATCATCATCCTTGCTTTACAATTGCAGCGATGCCATGTATGATTGTTTCTCTCTCTTTCCAGTGTTTGGTTCTCCCTGATAGAATACAATATCGAGATCGAAGATCGAGATCAACGCCATCGAAGACTTATGAACAATACATGACCAACTATAATCAAGTCAAGTGACAGATGCCCGAAGACCTGCTTACTGGTTATCAACAGGCAAAGACAAGCATGGCCCCACCATTATACAATACCATGGTTTTGCAAGCATTTCAATTCTTGCCATGATGCATAAAATTCTACTGTGGACTTTTATCGGTAGATAGAGTATCCTATCTATTGCATTACTCCCCTTGAGCTTATATTACCTGATCCACTTCTCCTAGCATAACTAGGTTTAGATTGTGTGCACTACTAGAGCTATTATATGCATATTGCTTAGCCATGCTTAGTTGTCAGTGTTGGTTCATCCAGATGATGTACCAATTGTAGAGAATCTAGTATGATAGGAGATCGAGGCATACTGATGAGGTTATATTAGTGGTAAAGGTTAAACATGCTAAACCTTATATGGGAGGCCATGGTGGGATGTTGGTTTTGTAGTCCCATGCTCTCCACGACTAGGAGCCGGGTTCTTGCCTTTGGAATCAAGACGAGCGTATAGCCACACGAGGCCTGGAAAACCCCACGAGTAACTAACTTGCCTAGTAGATTTCATGAGTCACATAGTCCGAGCATTCCATTAGACATATGCATAGAAAATGCTTTGAAAGATTTGGCGGGTGAAGGTGCATCATAACAGGTAAGTAAGCATGGTCGGGGTTGCTTGAGGCGGTTGCTCTAGTAAACCAACCTTGACTCACATCTCTAGGGACCGGCTTCAGGGCATGACCCGATACGACGGAACCCTCCTTAGGGCGTGACTCATGGTCTCGGCGAAAGCAAAGTAAAGATCATGGCGAACCACCCTCTGCCAGCCTTCCAAGGAAGATGGCTAATATCTTGGCATTTAGAGTCGGTTGGTATGTGTGGGTAAAGTTGTACACTCCTACAGGGTTAAATTTCTAAAAGTTGTGTTCATGGTTATGAATGCTTGGTGACAGAATTATAATATCATAGAGAACATCTTATATCTTATATTTACTAATTTGAGGCACCGTACAAGCCTCCATATTAATCCTTGAGATTAAGAAAATATTGTCCACCCGATGGAATAACAATGCACGTAGAACCATCGGATTATCCAGGCTCCCCTCTCCCACCCGCGTAACTCTTCACTTTTGACATATATATGAAAAAAACAGCTTGATGGTGGCGCTTTCTGATATGATGGGGATGATAGAGGTCGGCAGCCAGGCATACACACGTATCGATATTAATTTGTTTTCTGCTGGTGCTAGGTGATCTCGCCGTGCGCGTCTGGTGGTGGTGGCCAATATGCATGTATGCAAGCCTGATTTCTCTGGGAGCATTGACCTACGCGCCCTGATCGATCTAGAGGCTGCTATATCACTTATTGTATGGGAAAGCAAGGTGGATGAATTTCCCCATTAGTGCTGATTGATGGCGACACAGGACGACCTCCACCCATGGTAAACGCTAAATTTACATTGTATTGGTATATGGTCTGGTGATTAATTTTGTACACCCGCAGCTCACGATTGGCATGAAATTTCATCATTGTGGCACCTATACCTAACTTTTCCTAATGAGCAATTAACTATCGATGTGTCAGGGAGTCAGGAATATATAGTACCTACTCAAGCTACATAACTACAATCAGCTAAAATCAATTAATGGTGTGTGCTCCTGTCTCGGTACTGCAAGTTTGCGCTAGATCATTTTCTCTGACCTTTTATAGCTTGTGGTATTAATTCCTAGCTAGATAACCTAGAAAAGTTATTTTGTTGCCTATCTGCAGGGCTCTCTCCATATGCTAGCTATACATCGATAGATCGGTCTTGCTTGCAAAACAAGAACCACAGTCGTACAAGCATGCACTTCAAGTTTGAAACTGGTGTGTTAGCCTGCCAAATCGATACTACTTTGGATTAATAGTGTCCATATTTAATTACAGTTGGTTTATTGTCATTTCTACAGTGTTTTTCTAATTATGTAAAAATCAGCTGCTATCCCAGGTGAGCCTAATTCATTTGTACTTTTGTTTTCTTTACGCATCTATTTATATTAGCTGGTAATACCATTAATAAAGTTCCATGTATATATACTAGGATACATATTTCATGTTACCCTTTTGTCCATCGGTACTTTTGTGGAAGAAAGTTACGCGAGTTTTAAACAACATGTAGACAAAACAAGTTAGTACGTAAATTTAAATTTTCCTTAACATGCAGAAGAGATAGATACACCAACACACCTTAGCAAACGCCTTGGACGTATGTGGACAAGGTAAAAGAAAAAAGTAAATATCATCCTTTAAATCTTGATGCATGGAGTAACGAGTGATAACAACAAATAATTCTACGATTAGGTTATATCATTGCTTATGGTGCTATGGCATTTTCACTAATAAACAAAATTCTTTTTAAACTATAGCACATACTTCATGTTAAACTGTAGGAAATATAGTTTGTCATGACCGGACCTTTATTTCTAAATAATTTGAATAGATATTTTAATTTTAAGATAGTGGTACATATATGTAGTATGCCACGAAAAAGGCCACTGTTATTTTATGTTATATAAAATATGAAAATAGAGTATTCTAGGTTAGCCTTTCAAATTGGTCATTAAAGCATTTAGTTAATAGAAGGTTATATCGCATGCATAAAAGATAAACACGCATTGTTAAAAGGCTTTAGGGTTATTTAAGATTTCACGGTTATATGCGTTGTCACAAAATAATATGATCTTTTCTCTCCAAGTTTTAACTATCTAACTATAGATATGTTAATATAATTTTGGTTCATAAGTTCCAAGTGAGTCTAGAGACTACACTTAGCATGTTTGTAAACAAACTAAATATATGGAGATAACCATCAGCCCGTGCGGATGCACGGGTTAGTGACTAGTTAACCTAATCGTAAAACTTGGCAGTTCAACGTGTGCTTAAGTATGCTTTCTCATGGGTACGAGGGGTTGATCCTAGTTGGTAGGCGATGAATACTTGGTGGATATCAAAAGATGATCAATGCTTTGGAAATGTCGCTCTCTTATCACCTTTTAAAGTACTCTGAGTAGACGAGCTTCTTCTCCCTCTTGTTTTATAAAGAAAGATGGCTTTTTGCAAAATAACCCCACCAGCCATAAGTCTTGTGGAGTACACCCTGTACTCACCCTTGCTTTATTGATACTTTTGTAGTAGAATCAGTGTTCCCCGAAGACGAGTTCTGTACGACATCAACACCGACGATTATCTTGGGGTTCCCGGCCGGCAGCCTGGAATCTATGGGCTGGGATGTCATCGTTATGCTTCAGGCCTCTTAGGACATTTGTGAAGTTTGCTATACTTAATAACACAATTTGCCTTCTATTGTTTGATGTTTCTGGTCAGTGACCTCTACTTATAATATTTTGGTTCTTTGCTCAGTTATGAGCTTGCTGTACTAATTTTTGTGTTGCAGAATTACTATTGTGTTACCAACTCTTAAGTGGATATTCTCGACCTCTAGGTTAAGATCATGTCAGGCTAAGGTCTGGTATTTGGTTAACCCTGATCTGGGGGTGTCATAGTTTTTGGTATCAAAGCAGTACCGACCGTAGGAAACCCTTGCTATTGGTCGATCTTGAGTCTAGTACTTGTGAAAACTATTTCAAAGATCAAAAGTATTTGTGAAAACTTTAGTATGCTTCTTTTATTCCTTATCAGGTACCATTCTAACTCTAGGTCCTTTTATCTTGTGTAGATTTTGAAAAGTTTTGATATTTCTTCTAGTCTTTCAAATCTTAGGTGCCTTTGGGTAGGTCGTTTCTCAAACAATTGAACTAATGCTGAGTTCTCTAGAGTTGTGTGTGTTGTGTGTTCCTTGCACATTTTTATCTATTTCAGTCGAGAGATTCCTTTTCATCATGATCTCTCTACCTTATGGGCCCACAATATTATATTGTAGGATCCATAGTGTTTTACTATAGGCTTCGAGGTTTCCTTTCATCTCGTGTGTCTCCCTTTTGTTTATTTGGGTACTTCAGAAGTTTTTTCTTTCCCTTGGAAGCTACCTCGTGATTACTACCTTGTAGTTTACGCTGTGTCATTTAAGTAGTAGTTATTTCTTCCTCGGGTTTTAAACCTTGGACTTGAACTGAAGGTCCCGGATTGTGCTGTATTATGGTGTTATGAATCATGTACATGAAGCTGATCTTTAACCCAAGGTCCATTACTTTTATCCCTGTTGTTAATGTTCATGCATTACCTCAGGATGGCCGGTACTACAATTCTAGCCTTCAACTTTGTGGTATTTGTCGCGATCTAATTTCGACAGTTAAGGGGGACTTACACTACCACTAGCTATGGAAGATGTTCTTTATTGGAACCAAACAGGTCATGACAAGAGTATCCCTCGTCAGTCTCGCCTCTATTCGTGACTCTGCCACACCTTACCTCCTTTGTGCATTGGTTACCATAAGAATGATAATCTATGCATCCACATCTCGGGCTTCTATCCTAAGGATGGTCTTTTCCCCTTGTTGTTTCCGACCTTTGTCTACCTGTTGGTAGCCAAGTAATAAATGTGCATTGGTGTCTTCCGATGCAAGATAATCTTTTGATCCATCATGAAAACCATTTTGGGATGTCAGGAGAAACAAACTCCGGTACCTTGTCATATCTAGGACCAGGTCAAAGTATTGTAATCCATAGATTCAAAGGCTTTATTAGTTTCTATCTGCTCCACCTTAGAGTATCACATTTTTTGTACTAAGAGGTCATGTTGAATTCCATGACCCTCTTAATGAAGTGATGCTTTTACACATATTTAACCACCCTTCCTCTGAGCTTTTGCATTCGTAAATGATGCATGTGTGTAATAATGTGGCCATGTGAGATGCTCAGCAATCATTATTGCTTTGAACTCCAAGGACATTTGTGTCATCTTTAGCGTGATTGGTTAACCCTATCATTAAGCAAAGGATGATTGTGCTACCAAGTCCGTTACTCTCATACACTCTCCTCGGTCAAAGAGTTAGGCCTGTGTTGAAGCTCTAAGACTATGTCTTCTTGCTTTACTGATGACCCACAAGTATAGGGGGTGTATCGCAGTTTTTTCGATAAGTAAGAGTGTCGAACCCAACGAGGAGCAGAAGGTGCTAGCTAGTGGTATGGATCAGGAATTCTCTGCAAATACTTAGCAAATAGATTTTTAGGGGTTTTTGATAATGCAAGTAAATAAAGTACGAGTAAATAAAAGACAATAAGAATAGATGCAGCAAGTGGCCCAATCCTTTATTCAGCAAAGGACAAGCCGGTTGTATTGCTTAAGATGACCGAACGTTCTCGAGGACACATGGGAAGACTGTCAAGTGCTTTCACTTCATATAGTTGATTAATGTTCTTTAGTTTGCTGAGTGTTGTGTGGGTGAACCTATGCTAATGTACCGACCTTCCTAGGACTAATACATACTTGTGATTATACCCCTTGCAAACATCCGTAAGTACAAGAAAGTAATTAAGGTAGAAACCTAACCATGACTTTAAACTCTAAGACCATGACGTTCCTTGTGCAATGGTTTCCTAACGGGGGTTTAGGTTTCTGTCACTCTGAAAACCCTTACGATTAGTAGCCAAATACACAATGCATTCGCCTAGGACCATATAGGTGAAGTGTCATGTAGTCGACGTTCACATGGTACCACTAGAAGAAGTACACCACAACTTAAATACCAAACTATTGAATCTTTCTCAACACAACTCCACTACTAACAACATGGCTTCTCCCATGTCCTCAAGAACAAAACGAACTACTTGCAAGACATCATATGGATCATGATCAGAGATGGAATAATGATGTATAACAATATGAACATAAACAATAATTCAATGGTTCACTCAATAGCATCAACTACAAAGAGTAATCAACACCGGGAAAGTTTCCCCTAAGAACTATGCAAGATTCAATCCTATTGTTACAGCAATATGGAGATGGTGATGATGGTGCTGATGGTGATGATGGTGGTGGTGATGATGATGATCCCGATGAAGTCCACTTGATGGTGGTGTTGATGGCGACGATCTCCCCTCTCTGTGAAGGAATTTCCCCGGCAGAAATCTGTCTGTTAGAGAGATCTTTCTCTCTTGGTGTTTTCCACCCTGTAGAGGCGGCGAAATCTTTCTGTGGTCGCTCCCCGAGTATTAGGGTTTCGACAGGATTATATACGCCAGAGGGGAGAGCCAGGGGTGGACCAGGGTGGCCACACCACCTGGTGGCGCGGCCTAGGCTAGCCCACGCTAGGGGGTGGTGTGGGCCCCCTATGGCCCATCTCCACTCCTCCTTCTGGCTTCCTTCGTCTTCTGGAAAAATAGGATTTTCCGTATATTTTCCCGTATTTTCCGATCTTCGCGAATTTTGCCTCAAAACAACACTTTTTCCATCAGAATCCTGACTGCAGCAGTCCATGCTCCAAAAGTCATCAACGATGCAAAAATAGATGAAATTACATAAGTATCATCTCTTAATATGAAATATATCAATGAATAACAGTAAATTATGATACAGAATAGTGATGCAAAATGGATGTATCAACTCCCCCCAAGCTTAGACTTCACTTGTCCCCAAGCAAAACTGAGCTCAATAAACATGGCCTCAGGTTTATGGAGTGAAGAGTCGATAAAAGAATATGGACAAGAAGCATCACATTCATCAATACATAGATCATAATAGAAGACAACTCACTATTATATAACTTAACTTGCAATAAGTAAAGGAAACACAATAAAGGTACAAAGAGAGAATCATAATTGGTAATGGCAAACTTAGCTCTTGGTCGAAGAATAGTTGACAATTTACTGGAGTTCACAAATAACTGATTTTCCATGATAGCTTTCAAAGTAGTAAACACCAAGATAAGAGCAATGTGCAAAACAAGGAACATAAGAAACATGATTGAATAAATCATCATATGAATGAATGAAACACAACAACTCAAAATATTTGCTGAGATAGAAGGGAAAAGGTTTACTGACTCAACTAAAAAGTAAAAGAAAGGCCCTTCACAGAGGGAAGCAGGGATTTCAAGTTTCATAAAGAGCTCCCAAAAATTATGGTACTAACTAGCTTTCAGCTCTCATTGCCCCTATCATAGGCATCTTTAGGTGATTAAGGTTAAAGTGACACAACTAAGAGGATATGCTTGACAAGTTATAAATTGAAGTCCCATGCCCCTTACTTACGAAGATCGAACCTCATGCTACTCAACTTCAGTCACGAGTAAGCTCTTGTCATTGTAAATACATGTGTATCATCGAGAACCGCCAACCGGGTACCCCTTGCACATGATACAGGAGCTATCCCATAATCAAAATGACAAGGCAAGCAGACAATGAGCATCTCAGCGATCTTTTTATTTGCTAGTTGCATAGGTTTTTATTGAGGATGCTTCATAGAATGCTCACTATAGTTATGCTGCAAGTTTCCACCATGATTAGGCATGGCTTAGGCTAGTGGCCCAGGCGTTTCTCTAACACACATATAAACTCCATGATCTTACAAGTTCCCCTTCTATTTCACTCCGCCGGGATCCATAGGCAAAAGAATCATGATATCAACTAGGTACAAAGTACCAGTGCAGTGTTGAAAGCGTTCCCCATGATACATGGTTCTGCTAACTTCAACTCATAAAGCGCAAGCATATATGCAACAAAGAAGGACCCAATGGTTCAAGTTTATTAAGTGCAAGAAAGTAAAGTGTGCCATCAAGTTCGTGAGAGCTTTAATCACTAATTTTCACATAACAAGTTTAATTTGGGAGGTAGATAAAAACAAGAATTTACTTGGAATAGCAATAGTGCTAATAGGTAGGTAGGTATGGTGGACACAAATGGCAGAGGTTTTTGGCTTAAGGAAAGGATGCACAAGAATTCCCTCTCAGTACAGGTTTTGGCTAGCAAGGCTGGGTAGCAAGTATAAGAGTTGAGGGAAACAAACAAACATACAAGTGATAAAAACAAACATGAAATCTTCCTTGGAAGCACAAAAGATCTTAACCAGAGAATACTAGACTTATGAGCAAATCAAGAAAGAAAGATGATGAGATTATATTTCTTTAGAGTACTTTTATCTTTTTATTCAACTCTCAAAAATAGTGTTGCTACTGACCGAGCCAGGTTTGCCAAAACCAACTAAATTAACTCAATGATCCCAGAGTGATACCAATACTAACAACAAGATCAATCATATAACCACGAATTGAAAACTAATATAAGATATGCAAAAGAGTAAATGATAGAACTTCTCATTAATATTCCATAACGGCAACTCACACCAAGGGATACATATCTAACGAGAGAGGGGACACTTCCATAATGAAAACCATCCTACATGATAACTTCTCTATTCATGATATGACTCTACTAAAAAGGTAAAAAGATAGAAGATAGTGATGTGATACTGCGACACTCCCCCAAGCTTGGAACAAGCCAAGGGGGTGCCAAACCTGATGACGAATTACTCCTTTGGTGGTGGTATTCTCTCGATGAGCTCTTTGATCAGTTTCCCCAAATCCTCAATCTCGAAGGTGAGATTACGAATCAGCTATGAGTTTTGCTCAATGCAGCTCATGATCATGTCAGGTTGAGAATTATAGCTCTTGCTATTCTTTCCCCACTCTTCCTCCTTGAAGTCTTCTTTTCCTGCATGGCTAGAACAAGGAAAATCCCAATTGGAGGGTAGTTTCTCCTTAGGCATGTTCTGGTATTGATGCTCATGGATAAGAGTATGGAAAGGATTCTTGGTGCTTAGAGGAAGTGACCGTGGAGCCAAACAGTAACGAGGAGTTTTCCCTCCAGTCTGCATCCATGCGGTCCTTCTAACCATGGCAGGTTTTGACACCACTCCAATGCTTGCAATGGTAGTGACGGTGTGCGGATGTTGGCCTTGCTCCTCTTCATCTTCACTCTTGATCTCCTCCTCCTGACCGGGGTCTTGGAGATCTTCCTCCATAGGCTCCATTCCCTTATCCTTGGCGAACACCATCGTGCTTCTAACTTTCAAGAATAGTTCCTGGCAGAAACAGATCAAAACGAAAACACGACAAGAACATGATATACGAACCTCGGGGGATCTGGGGGATTATATATTATGAAGTTTCATAACAAAAGGAAGGTACTGGGAGAAAATGGGTAGGAGACGCAGTCCGGAGTGGCCACACCACCTGGTGGCGCGGCCAGGGGAGGGCCCGTGCCACAGGGTGGTGTGAGCCACCCTGGCTCCGTTTCCGTCCCTCTTTCGCTTCATAGCTTTCCTTGTTGGATAAAAACTGCAAAAATATAATTGGACAGATCTTTCGTGGAACTTTTCTTACCAGAAGTGTTACCTATTCGAAAACAAACTCTGCAGGTCTCTGAATTTGGAATTTAGTAGATTCTTCCGGAGTCACCACTTGAATAACATCAATATCTTCATCTTCATACACTTATTGCTTGAGTCATGAAACCTTTCACTTTCTTATTACACCATTATCTCCACTAACGTGGAAATTTCTTTCACACAAAACTTCACACAGTTCTCATTAGCAACATTAGTATAAGTAAAGTGATAAAACCTTTTGAGTCCAATTTCAACTGAAAACCATCAAAACATAAGCTACTGTAGCAACTCCTTCCGAAAACCCAAAAATAATTCAAAAAGGAAATCGATTAAAGAATCAAATGCAAGAGTGGCAAATCTGTCAAAATAGACCAGCAGGTAAAGATCATCTTTTTCTAAAATCTTATGTTGCTCAAATCAAAAAGTGCAAAACTAACGAAATTAAATGCAACCTAGGGCAAAAGCACAAAAATTTACAGCTCAATCCGATAGATAGAGATCTCTGACGAATTTTTACGGTGAAGCACAAAAATCTGTTTCGGGACATCAACTTCCCCAAAGCTTACTTCTCTCTCATTAGAGGTTGATCTTGACACAAAAACCAAACAAAAAGGATAAGGAGAGATTATTACTGAATTAATAACTTCCAAGACTCAAAGAAACAAAAACAAACTGAAAGCAAAAATAAATTGGGTTGTCTCCCAAAAAGCTCTTTCTTTATAGCCATTAAGATGGGCATGATAATTTTGAAGATGCTCAAATAGGAATATGAATTGAAGTTAAAGAGAGCATTAAGAAGCAAAAGTACACACGTTTAAGTCTAACCCACTTCCTATGCAAGGGGATTTTGTAAACAAACAAGTTGTTGAAACCAGAGGCTACTAGCATAGGAAGGCAAAAGAAGTGCAACATAAAAACTTTCAGCATAAAACGAGGAAACTTGATATTATTGAGATACATAATAACAATTTTTCCTCTCTCATAGTAACTTTTAGTATCATGCATAAACTTAACAATATAACTATCACAAGGACCATCGTAGCAATGATCACTTATTCTAATAGAAAACACAGGAATACTAGTTCTCATAATGATAATCTATAGCTCTAAGACTATGTCTTCTTGCTTTACTGATGACCCACAAGTATAGGGGGTGTATCGCAGTATTTTCGATAAGTAAGAGTGTCGAACCCAACGAGGAGCAGAAGATGCTGGCTAGTGGTATGGATCAGGAATTCTCTGCAAATACTTAGCAAACGAATTTTTAGGAGTTTTTGATAATGCAAGTAAATAAAGTACGAGTAAATAAAAGACAATAAGAATAGATGCAACAAGTGGCCCAGTCCTTTATTCAGCAAAGGACAAGTCGGTTGTATTGCTTAAGATGACCAAACGTTCTCGAGGACACATGGGAAGACTGTCAAGTGCTTTCGCTTCATGTAGTTGATTAATCTTCTTTAGTTTGCTAAGTTTTGTGTGGGTGAACCTGTGCTAATGTACCGACCTTCCTAGGACTAATACATACTTGTGATTATACCCCTTGCAAATATCCGTAAGTACAAGAAAATAATTAAGGTAGAAACCTAACCACAACTTTAAACTCTAAGACCCTGACATCCCTTGTGCAATGGTTTCCTAACGGGGGTTTAGGTTTCTGTCACTCCAGCAACCCTATGATTAGTAGCCAAATACACAATGCATTCCCCTAGGCCCATATAGGTGAAGTGTCATGTAGTCGACTTTCACATGACACCACTAGAAGAAGTACACCACAACTTAAATATCAAACTATTGAATATTTCTCAACACAACTCCACTACTAAGAACATGACTTCTCCCATGTCCTCAAGAACAAAATGAACTACTCACAAGACATCATATGGATCATGATCAGAGATGGAATAATGATGTATAACAATCTGAACATAAACAATAATTCAATGGTTCACTCAATAGCATCAACTACAAAGAGTAATCAACACCGGGAAAGTTTCCCCTAAGAACTATGCAAGAACTATGCAAGATTCAACCCAATTGTTACAGCAATATGGAGATGGTGATGATGGTGCTGATGGTGATGATGGTGGTGGTGATGATGATGATGGTCCCGATGAAGTCCAGCTTGATGGTGGTGTTGATGGCGATGATCTCCCTTCTCCGAGAAGGAATTCCCCCGGCAGAAATCTGTCTGCTAGAGAGAACTTTCTCTCTCGGTGGTTTTCGCCCCGCAGAGGCGGCGGAATCTTTCTGTGGTTGCTCCCCAAGTATTCGGGTTTCGGGAGGATTATATACGCTAGAGGGGAGAGCCAGGGGTGGACCAGGGCGGCCACACCACCTGGTGGCGCGGCCTAGGCTGGCCCGCGCCAGGGGGTGGTGTGGGCCCCCTATGGCCCATCTCCACTCCTCCTTATGTCTTCCTTCGTCTTTTGGAAAAATAGGATTTTCCGTATATTTTCTCGGATTTTCTGATCTTCGCGAATTTTGCCTCCAAACAACACCTTTTCCATCAGAATCCTGACTGCAGCAGTCCATGCTCCAAAAGTCATCAACCATGCAAAAACATATGAAATTACATAAGTATCATCTCTTAATATGAAATATATCAATGAATAACAGTGAATTATGATATAGAATAGTGATGCACAATGGACGTATCATTTACCAAGCAATTGTAGAAATATGTCATTGTGGATTCAAGTAGAGTTATCTCTGTACCCTCAAGGACACGGTTGTATTTAGTTGCAAGTACTTGATGTATGTGCACTTGTCTTTCGACAAGTTTTTAATACATGGGTCTCACAATATAGCTCAGTCTTATGGAGCTTGACACTGTAGTCCATATCTTGGGAATCTAGTGACGTCACCTTTGGCGTAAATGGTGCACCCCTTCTATTCGGACATGCTGAGTCTAAAGTATCATCCTGCCTAACCAGATCTGAATCTCAAGCAGATATGATGGTTGTTTTTCCTCAAGGTTTTGACATTGGTTTCTTTGAAATCCGGCAAGATTGTTGTAATGGTTGATACAAATAGACGGAACACCTAATGCCATATTCTCTTGAATCAGCAATAACAACCACTCTTCATGATGCTTCTTCTATGCTTTAATTTAGGAGTTGTGCTTATGGTTTCCTTTGTATTCGAAGTTCGACCTTTACTTGATGTCTGGTTTTCCGAACATCATGGAGAACATTTAAAGTAGTGTCGCTAAATGTCTCTCGGTCAATCCTCTAGACCCTTTCATGTTGGCAAGAGTCCCGTTGTGCCAAGTAACTGAAGTCTGAGAATGAAGTTTATTTTTCTTCGTGTCATTAGGAATCTTCTTATATATTCATCTCAGTGGTGTAAAGTGATATCATGATCTTTGGAAAATATTATGATAGCCCTGGATGAATAAAGAGTTTCCTTTGTATCTCGATCATGTTCGAAAGCGAGTCTAATTTTGGTAATCAAAAGTTCCTCTTGCTACATGTTCCTTGTGACTCTTATGAGTCCTCTCCACAAAACACCTTCCTGTCTTAAACCTTTTGTTGAACGAAGAGTGATCATTCTATATCAAAAGTAGATCAATAGTATGGTTATATGTATCTCTGTATCCATGAAAGCTCTACTTAAGTTTTTTAGTAGAGTTTCATCTTCGAAGTCAGTGGTCATGTTCTTCCTGTTGTAAGATTTCCCCTTTAGAAGTTTGAACTCTTATGAAGATCCATGGTCTCAATCCTTATGAAGACCAGTTATCTGTCACTTAAAACTATCTCCTAGTTTTTCCTCCATTACCTTGATGTTTTTCATGTTTGTCATCTCAGAGTTATTCCTAAACACTCCATTAATGAGATGACCATGAGATACTCTATGTGTTGTTTAATTTGTTTCCCTCTTATCCTTAGAGTAGCCCTGTTTTCTTCCTCTCATCCTACCTTCGGAATCTCGGGTCGAGATTCTCGTAAGGTGGATAGAGTTGTAAACACCCTAGTTTTAGTCAATCCTTAAATAGGGTTTTTTGTGCATTCATAAGCATCTTCTTTTGCTAAGAATAAATAAAAATGTATGCAAGAAAGAAACCAACACAAACTCTAAACCCTAGTTTTCCCTCTCCCTCTCAATAAATTCAAAATGATTTTGAATTTAGAAAATATAGTATGTGTGGAACCCATTTTTTTTAATAAGGGTCCCTAAGGTATTTACAAAATGTTTACAGAGTTCTGGTATTTTAAATAGAAAACAATTTGAAAATACAAATGGAAAATAGAAAATAGAAAAGGGAAAAGGTTTATTAAAAAATCCAGCCAGAGCCCTCCCAGGCCGGCCAAGCGCTTCTCTATGCTACCTACCTCACGGAGCAGCCCATAGCAACCCACCCTGGCCCGTCTACAGCCCGCCACCAGCCCATAGCCCTTCGCCCCTCCCACTGTCGTCTTCCTCATGGAGGCAAGCTCCTCTGTGTCGCTGCCTCTGCCAACAATGCCGCTAGCCATGCTGCAATCCTTGCCGCCACCTGGAGTGAGGATAAGACCCGCCCCACGCTGTGTTCATGTTCCCCTCATCCTCTCTATTCCCCAGTGCTCTCTCTCGCTCTCTCCCGCCAGCGGCCGAACCCTAGCCACCACCAAAACCGTCGGTCACCACCGCTCTAGGCCTCCCCGTGCCCAATCGAGAGGCCCTTGTGCTCCACCTCACCTGTCTCCATCGTTTGCCCCAAACAGAGCAAGCTAAAGAGCCCTCAGGCGTCCCAATCGAACCGACGTCCCTGACTTCGGCCGCTGCCCATGTTGTCAACTCCGCCCTCCCCATGCCTCTCCATCGCCATCATCATGCCCCATGTGAGCATGGGGTCCTCTAGGACTACTCCCTCGTCCTCCTCTAGCACCGTAGCATGCTGCCGCCACTATCCATTGAGCGTTGCTGCAGAAGCTTCTCGCCGCTGTAGCTCTGGCAACCAAATAGGGGCGAACCCTCCAATATCTTGTTTGCCTCGACGAGCCGCATTGGACGCGCCTACTACCACAGCCCCGCTCGTGCTCCTTCATCGTCCCCTTCATCCACCTAGGAGCCCGACAGGCTGACATTAGCAGTGCGCGGTCAGCTCTGGTCAAACCTGGGCTGGGCCTCCTCTGCCCACGTGGACGCTGAGGCGACCACGTGCCCCTTCTGTCAACCTGTGTGGCTAGGTTTAGCCCAGTGTAAAATGTATTAACCAGTTTTGTTTTAATTCTGAAAAATGGTTTAATTGTTTTAAAATGATTTAAAATGGATTTAAATTGGGAAAATCACAACTAATTCAATTTAAGTAAGAAAAATATGTATAATATATCAAAATGTTCATAAAAATGAGATCTACACAATAGACTCATAATCATGCATTTATCAACAGCTTTCATTGCAAGTTTAATTAGAAGAAAAAATGAACCCCCGTAGGTGACTCAAAGTTTTCTCTTGTTCCAGGGTTTGCACCCCTCGGACCCTGTTTAAAATGGCCAAGCGTGCCTTAGGGTTAGCTTTCAATACAAATAAACCTGTCATATCATCATCCTTGCTCGAGCATTGCATCGATGCCACGTGTTGATTGTTTTTCTCTCTTTCCAGTGTTTGGTTCTCCCCAATAGAATACGATATCGAGATCGAGATCGAAGACCAAGATCAACACCATCGAAGACTGACGAAAAATACCTGACCAATTGTAGTCAAGTAAAGTACCAGATGTCCGAAGACCTTTTTACTAGTTATCAACAGGCAAAGGAAAGCATACCCCCACCATTATACAATCATATGGTTTCACAAGCATTTCAATTCTTTCCATGATGCATATGATTCTACTATGGTATTTTATCAGTAGATAGAGTATACTATCTATTGCATTACTCATGTTGATCTTATCTTACCTAATCCACTGCTCCTAGCATAACTAGGTTTGGCTTGTGTGCACTTCTAGAGCTATTATATGTGTCTTGCTTAGCCATGCCTAACTGTTAGTGCTAGTTCATCCCGATGATGTACCAATTGCAGAGAATATAGTATGATAGGAGATTGAGGCATACTAATGAGGTGATATCAGTGGTAAAGGTTAAACATGCTAAGGCTTGTATGGAAGGCCACGGTGGGATGTGGTTTTTGTAGTCTCCTGGTCGCCACCACTAGAAACCGAGTTCTTGCCTTTGGAACCGAGACAAGCGTACAACCACACGGGGCCTGGAAAACCCCACGAGTAACTAACTTTCCTAGTACATTCTATGAGTCACATAGTTCGGGCGTTCCATTTGACATATGCATAGAAAACGCTTTGAAAGATTTGGCAGGTGAAGGTGCATCATAACAGGTATGTAAGCGTGTCTAGGGTTGCTTGAGGAGGTTCCTCTAGTAAACCAATCTCGATTCACATCTCTAGGTACCGACTTCGGGACTTGACCCGTTACGGCCGAACCCTCCTTAGGGCGTGACTCATGGTCTCGAAGAAAGCAAGGTAAAGGTCGTGGCCAACCACCCTCTATCAGCCTTCCAAGGAAGAGGGGTAATAGCTTGGCATTACGAGCCAGTTTGTACGTGTGGGTAAAGTTGTACACCCCTCAGGGTTAAATATTCTTGAAAAGCCGTGTTCACGGTTATGAATGCTTGGTGACCAAATTCTAGGATCATGGAGAACATTAACCTAATCATAAAACTTGGCAGTTTAACATGTGCTTAAGGATGCTTCCTCATGGGTACGAGGGGGTGATCCTAGTTGACAGGCGACGAAGACTTGGTGGATATCAAAAGATGATCAATGATTTGGATATGTCGCTCTCTTATCCCCTTTTAAAATACTCTGAGTAGACGAGGTTCTTCTACCTCTTGTTTTATAAACAATAATGGCTTTATGCAAAATAACCCCACCAGCCATAAGTCTTGCGGAGTAAACCCTGTACTCACCCTTGATTTTTTGAAACTTTTGTAGAAGAATAAGTGTTCCCCTAAGATGAGTTCTATACAACATCAACACCGACGAGTATCTTGGGGTTCCTAGCCAATAGCCTGGAATTATAGGCTGGGACGTCATCGTTATGCTATAGGCCTCTTAGGCCATTTGTTAAGTTTTCTATACTTAATAACACAATTTTCCTTCCGCTGTTTGATGTTTGTAGTCAGTGACCTTTGCTTGTAATATTTTGGTTCTTTGCTCAGTTATGAGCTTCTTGTACTAATTTTTGTGTCACAGGTTACTTTTGTGTTACCAACTCTTCACTGAATATTCTTGAGCTCTAGGTTAAGCTCATGTTAGGCTAAGGTCTGGTATTTGTTTAACCCTGATCGTGGAGGTGTCACAACTCGTTGGACCCCTTGTTCCATCATGGGACACAAGTCTCCGACACGGTATTGTTGGGAACACTGGTAGTGATAGAGTTTTTTTGAGTGCTAAAATAATATCGGAAAAAGAGCAGACTCAGTTTAATTCCGAGAAAACCCTCACAAAGAGAGACATGGGCGCTAAGATCTAGTATAGAATTTGGGGGGAGATTGTGGAGCTAGACTCCATAGTAGTTAGTTACCTTGGAAAATAATTCCGATGGCGGAAAGTTGAGGCTGCGATCCAGATGGGTTGCAAAGTGAACCTATTCACCATCATGTGGTGCGGCGAGGGCCCTGTTGAAGCCAGTCCACCATGCGTGCGGCACTGAGCAGACCTTCTTCCTCCATGATTTTGAGCTTCCCGTCTTTGATGACGCTTGGGATCCAAATCCCACGATACTTCTTGTCTTAGGGGATTGACCAAGAATGGCGGCGCCGGTGGGTTTGGTGGTGGAGTGAGAGAAGGATGAAGAGTGCAGGGTTTCTCGAAGAAGAGGAAGAACATGAGCTGTGGTGGAGAAGGGAATGAGGTGTTTTCCTACACTTTTGTTTTAAAGTTTTAGGAACCCTTCAAGATTCTATAGCCGAAGAACAATCAATGGAACCCAACTTTGGATCTTGGAGGCTTCTAGGGGCTACTGTTGGGGATATACTTTCTGGGTATACCCACTATGACTCGCTGATTAGGGTGGACCACTTCCGGGTTAGAGCTATGCTTCACGGGTGGCCAAGTCAGAGAGAATATGGAAGCCCATCCAGCTACGGGAAGGCCTAGAAGACTTACCTAATTAGGCATGTAGGAATACTTGTAGTCCAAGATGTACTCTGTACCGATTGTGTGTCGTAGCCGGATATGACTCTCTTGTTACCCTAGGCCGGATGACTATATAAGTCGGCCTAGGGATCAGCCTTTAGAGCATGCACTACCAACCACAACTCGCACATGCAAAACCTCTCTTGTAATCTATTATACTTTTGGCTCTGCCAATATACTGGATTGCTAGCAGGAGTGGGATCCTTCCACGATAGTCGGATCTGAAGCTATGTAAGCTTGTGTGCTCATTGTCCCTGATAACCATACGTCTCACACCACACCTTTTCTCACGCCTCGCGGACCCCCTCATGGCGTACTTGTCTTCAGTGCGACGATAATAACCAAATACATTAGAGTGTTTATGGGAATGTGCATAAAGATGGTTTCGAAAATAACACATGCAATGACTCTAGAGACTCCATGTGTCAAACCATGGTCAAAAAGCCCAAAAAGCCATGTGAATGCAACTGCCACATAGAATGGTGCGCTAGTGTGACAATAGTTGCATCGCCACATCTATTAGAGTGTTTGTGGTCATGTGGATTAAGGTGGTTTGGAAAATAATACATTTAATGACTAGAGACTCCATGTGTCAAACCATGGTTAAAAAGCACAAAAGCCCTTGGAATGCAACTTCAACATGGAATGGTGCACCAGTCTAAAAGAAGTTGCATCACCACATCCATTGGAGTGTGTGTGGGAACGTGGATCGAGGTGGTTTGGAAAACAATATATGCAATGACTCTAGAGACTCCATGTTTCAAACCATGGTCAAAAATCCCCAAAACACATAGGAATGCAACTGCCACATGGAATTGTAACACCCTCGAATCGGCCCTATGCAAGTTTTAGCGCTTCCCGCCAAACCCGCATAGAAACGATTCAAGGACGCCCACCAGGCACTTTCGTGCGGGTGGAAAACGAAGTAATATCATTACACAATAGTCCATGATGGAACCCACAGAAACATATATATACAACAACGACTCCATGAGTCAAAAATACGGATATACAATACAAAGATCCAAATCACCTTGAAACGATACAACATCCGAGTATGGATTAGATGCAAATGGGGCTAAGAGCCCTGAAGAATAACCAGTGGCGTCCATAACCCTGCCTAGGCCAAGCCAGAAGGGTAACCCTGCTAACGACGTCGAATCTATACCTGCTAAAACAAAAGGGGTGCCGACAAAGGGCAAATAAAAAAGGGAGCGGTTAGTACTGAGGCCAGTACACGATGAGCCTAGAATTCGGCGGCTCTCGCCTACGTAGGTATGGTGGACTGAAGCGGCAGCAAATCATACACTAAACAACCTATAGAGACTCGATAAACTGTCGACTATTAGAGATAGAAAAGAAAGACATATTCAGAACCAACCTGATACTAACATCAATCATACCCATCCTGGTATTTCCCCCTCGAGACCAAACGAGGAAGTCAAACCGAGGAACTCACACAGTTGGCAGTTTTATTCATTACATTATAGTTGAAGCACTTACTAGTCAGATATAGATAGCATGAGTCATCCTGATAGCATAAGTAGTGGACAGTTTTAGTTAACCATTTAGTTATAGTTGCAGTACTTACTAGTCAGATACAATTAGCATGTGACATCCCAAACCCAGCAATTTTTGGCAATTTTATTTCATTCCATTGGAGTTGCGATACTTACTAGGCAAGTATAACTTGACACGATACACCCCAGTTCCCCCAGTTGTTGGCACTTTTATTATCCATTCCATTGTAGTGAAGCTGATTACTAGTCACATATTAAGTCAAATTTATAGCACTACTTTAGTTATGCTTGTCCATGATCGAGATACTGTGCTCCAAGCCGTCCATAACCGCGGACACAGCTTTCAGAAAGATTTACCCTGCAGGGGTGCACAAATAGCAACACACACACGATCAACCTCGGAAAAACCAAATCAAAACCCAACGAGGCTTTCATGACAAAGCAATCACAGGATTCATAAAATATTTCAGGGGCCACCCCACTAAGCTACCCGCAATGAATTTGGCCGGCTCTGAGACGGACCCAGGGTTTGTGTATATGGCGGTAAACGACTGGGAACTCTAAAGTGTGACTGGGCTTGTCGATACAGCGAAAACGTGTCACGATCCAAAATAGTACAGGTGCTCCACGCACAATCGTAAATAAAGCAGTAAAGCATGGCATAGGTACAGGATAGTAATAAAGCCCCAAACTAGTTTGTGGCCCCAAGAAATAAGAAATGAATCAAGCTCTAGCTAAGGGGGATCCATAGGGTCTCCCGAATATGGATAGTGCGAATAATCAAGGAACAAGTATCAAGTACTCGGGGCCTACGGGACACAAGTGGACATGAAAAACCAAATAGCATATATTGCCCACCGGTGCCTCTTTCATTAGTTATCCCAGCAATTTAATAGTTGTATTTAAAGTCATGATCCTCTCCACCGTAAAGCAATATAGGGGCTGCAAGGAGTATAAATAGTGCACAGAAACTAAAACATCACAACACGGATATCAATAGATCAACAAGAGGAAATAAAGACTATATTAGCAAAATAGGTAGAAAGGGGGAGATGCTCGCCTAGGAAACACTACCGAAGATACATTATCCGAAGAACATGCCGATACTCGCATCAACTCAACGGCCTAATCCGCGAAGAACCAAAGCACTAAAAGAAACACTGGATGCACTATTTAATACTACGGCAGAAGAATCAACATGTTTATGATATGATGCATGACATGGCAAGATGCGATGCAACTTAGCAATATTAAGAGGAATCGGGGTCCCGGCGATTAATTAAGATTTTCATGTTGTTTAGCTACCCCGCAATTTAAATGTTGACTTAACAAGGCAAAACATGATATCGGTTCACTACACAAATTTATATGGAGCCATTATAAGACTAGAATAGCCCACATATGAGCTCCATATTTAATTATTAGATGAATTGGCATAATGCCCCCAAACCACAACATATGAGTGCAAGAATGTACAATTATATGCAATAGGTAGATATCATATATTATAAAAATACGGGCCTCGGAAAAGGGGCATACATCAAGGTCCGAAGATCTTGGGGTTCCGAGGGGTTCGGGTTCAGTCTTCGGATCCTCGGGATCAAGGTCTTGGTGTTCCATGAAGGAGGTGTCTTTGGGGTCTCGACCATCGGGTTCGAGGTCTTGGGGTAGACGGAATCTAGGAATCCGATAAGGAGATCTTGGTGTTCCGTGTCGAAGTTCTTCCTCCCGTACTTTGTTGGTGTCGGACCTGGGTCATCTCAAGGCAGAAGTAGTCGGAGTAGTACTACTCGAGCCGCTTCAACATCACCACCACCATCTTGTGTCGATGACGAGCAGAATAACTGGGAGAAGCACCACCACTCTGTCTCTGGATCCAGATACCATCGTCACCGCATCAGCACCACACTTCACAGTGAAACAGAACAAACATCATCGTGCCACCACATCAACATCTTAGCAACAGCACAACGAACATAGACCATCACGCAAGATCGAGGAGACATGACATCTGGGTCTTGAACTCATGATGGCAGCGACCTTGGGGGCTCCCATGTGATACCAACCTAGGG
This sequence comes from Avena sativa, assembly GCA_916181665.1. Taxonomy (NCBI): domain Eukaryota; kingdom Viridiplantae; phylum Streptophyta; class Magnoliopsida; order Poales; family Poaceae; genus Avena; species Avena sativa. The sequence goes on from OV702289.1 coordinate 450,359,929, forward strand.
AGGCGGTAGCAGCACCTGTCATAGCAAAGACGACCGCAGACGCGCGCGTGCAGGAGGCACAGGCGGACGGTGCCATGCTACAGAAGGGCGACAGGGAGGACGACACAGGAAGCCGGGCTCGAGGTGGCGGGGCTCGCTGGCGGAGCAGGAGATCGATCGGAGCGACGCTACATGGAAGAGCAGGGGCTGGGGCGAAGGAGGTGGACGAAGGTGCCATGGCCAGGGCGAGCTCGGCCGTAGGCGGGAAAGCGCAGAGGACGGCAGCAGTCGGAGCTTGGCAACAAGGGCGACTCCAGAAGGCGCGCAAAGGCGGAGGCGATGCAGGTCGCGGCCGGTGACGCGAAGCAGGGAGAGCTTGCGGGGCGGCGGCGGCGGGAAAACAAGGTGGCGGTGCAGAGGTTCGGGCAGAGGGCGGTGGCACTGTTGAGCGTGAACAACGGCGGGGCTGGGCGTGGAACTCCGGCGGCGGGGTTGGGCTCGAGGCGGGACCTGGAGGGGGCGGCCCCTGGTGGCAGGCAGCAACGGCAGAGGGCCTGCGGGCAGCAGCGGCTGCCTGCGGACGGAAACGAGGAGGACGGGGATTGGGGATCGCGAGGAGAGAGGGTTGCGGCCTGCGGGGCATGCGAGGTGGGGCTAGGCACGGGGATCGGGGTTGTCGGTAGCAACACGTGGTGGGGCCAAGGCGGGGTGGAGCGGTGCAGCGTGTGGCTGCAGCACTGCTGCGTGCGGGGGTGGCCATGTCGTGTAGGTTAGGTGGGGTGGGTGTGTGGTGTACACGGCGTGTCGGGTAGGGGTGCGAGCAATGGGGTGGTGCAGCGGCAGGGAGTAGGTGGTAGGTGGGATGGTCGGGACGTGGTGGTGGGCTCGGGACGAGGCGGTGGGGCCGCGTACGCGTGTGTGTGCGCTTGCGGTCCGACGCGCTGGGTCATGTTGCTACACTGCTACGCGCGTGTGTGTGTGAGTGTGGCGGCGGCGGGGTGGCATGTGGTCTAGGGTTAGGGTCAGGTAGAGTTAGGGTTTGGGTCTAGATGGGTGGGACCGGGTGGTAGGTGGCCTAGCCTAACGGCCGGGCTGCCTCCCGGTAAAAATATTTTTATTTATTTTATTTTCAAAAAGATGTTTGCAAATAGGTTTTAGATAAACTAAAGATCTGAAAAAGACGAGGGTTTTGATTTGAGATAAAGACCGAGGGATATTGTAGAAAACAAAGATATGCTTTTATAAAAATAGTTTTGGCAAATAATATGGATGCAGACATGAAGATGCTCAAATGCAATGTGACATGATGACATGACATGCTATCATGATGATGCACAAAACAAAAACACAGCGAGTTTCTAGTAGTGGTTTTATCCGGGTGCTACAATTCAGCACCACTAACAATGGATCTCGCCCTCGAGATCCGCCTCATGGTACGGGGAAGAAGCCCGACGATATGGGTCTTCTCGCTTAGTGTAGATCCTCGCGACACCACTAACAAAGATCCTGCTCCATCTTGAATTCGGCGACACCACTAACAAGGGGTCGTTGCTCACGTTCATCGAGGGATCACTCCGGAGAACAAAGGACAAAGTTAAAGGTCTCAAAGATAAGGCCACCTTTAACTTCCGTGGAATGAGAAAAGTCGTATTGATCCACCATTCAAGGTACAAGAGGGAATGATAAGTGTAGTGGTATGGTCATGACTCCATTCCGCACTCAAAGCATTACTCTGTACACAAATAGTAGAATCATGCGACTACTCTCGGAATTAAGACTAAAGATCTTCACAAGCAATATTTGGAAAACAAAGGAGTGATGCATTTGCTTCATCGGATCTAACGTAGATGATGTTGTCGCGTTGAAAAACACCGAAAGATACAAAGAAAGATTTCAGTGGGTTTTGATCCATTGAAAGGTACAACAGATGAAGGTTACTCAGATAGCACAAAGACCGGATGTGGAAACACCACTTCAAAAGGAATCGAAACCCTAAAGGTACGACGGAAACCCAACCATGAGAAATCCTGGACTTGAAGAAAAGATAAGGGTAGATTCAAAAATACGCAGAGGTAAGAGGAGAATAGCATAGGGATAAGGAGTAAAAACAGACCTAATCAGATCTATCCAACCGATTTTGCAAAATAGTTTTGATACTCTACATCGTCCGTTAGCTAGGTTATCCTACAGGCTGGACCAGTGGGGTATCGCAACTGCTGAGCTCTGATACCACTTTGTAACACCCTCGAATCGGCCCTATGCAAGTTTTAGCGCTTCCCGCCAAACCCGCATAGAAAGGATTCAAGGACGCCCACCAGGAACTTTTGTGCGGGTGGAAAACGAAGTAATATCATTACACAATAGTTCACGATGGAACCCACAGAAACATATATATACAACAACCACTCCATGAGTCCAAAATACGGATATACAATACAAAGATCCAAATCACCTTGAAACGATACAACATCCGAGTACGGATAAGATGCAAATGGGGCTAAGAGCCCTGAAGAATAACCAATGGCGTCCATAGCCCTGCCCAGGCCAAGCCAGAAGGGTAACCCTGCTAACGACGTCGAATTTATACCTACTAAAACAAAAGGGGTGCCGACAAAGGGCAAAGCAAAAAGGGAGCGGTCAGTACTGAGGCCAGTACACGGCGAGGCTAGAATTCGGCGGCTCTCGCCTACGTAGGTATGGTGGACTAAAGCGGCAGCAAAGCATACACTAAACAACCTATAGAGACTAGATAAACTGTCGGCTATTAGAGATAGAAAAGAAAGACCTATTCGGAACCAACCTGATACTAACACTAATCATACCCATCCTGGTATTTCCCCCTCGATACCAAACAAGGAAGTCGAACCGAGGAACTCACACAGTTGGCAGTTTTATTCATTCCATTATAGTTGAAGCACTTACTAGTCAGATATAGATAGCATGAGTCATCCTGATAGCATAAGTAGTGGACAGTTTTAGTTAACCATTCAGTTATAGTTGCAGAACTTACTAGTCAGATACAATTAGCATGTGACATCCCAAACCTAGCAATTGTTGGCACTTTTATTTCATTCCATTGGAGTTGCGATACTTACTAGGCAGGTATAACATGACATGATACACCCCAGTTCCCCCAGTTGTTGACACTTTTATTATCCATTCCATTGTAGTGAAGCTGATTACTAGTCACATATTAAGTCAAATTTATAGCACTACTTTAGTTATGCTTGTCTATTATCGAGATACTGTGCTCCAAGTCGTCCATAACCGCGGACACGGCTTTCAGAAAGATTTACCCTGCAGGGGTGCACAAATAGCAACACACATGATCAACCTCGGAAAAACCAAATCAAAATCCAACGAGGCTTTCATGACAAAGCAATCACAGGATTCATAAAATATTTCATGGGGCCACCCCACTAAGCTACCCTCCATGAAGTTGGCCGCCTCCGAGACGGACCCAGGGTTTGTGTAGATGGCGATAAACGACTGGGAACCCGAAAGTGTGACTGGGCTTGTTGATACAGCGAAAACGTGTCACGATCCAAAACAGTACAGGTGCTCCACGCACAATCGTAAATAAAGCAATAAAGCATGGCATAGGTACAGGATAGTAATAAAGCCCCAAACTAGTTTGTGGCCCCAAGAAATAAGAAATGAATCAAGCTCTGGCTAAGGGGGGTCCATAGGGTCTCCCGAATGTGGATAGTGCGAATAATCAAGGAATAGGTATTAAGTACTCGGGGCCTACGGGACACAAGTGGACATGAAAAACCAAATAGCATATATTGCCCACCGGTGCCTCTTTCATTAGTTATCCCAGCAATTTAATAGTTGTATTTAAAGTCATGATCCTCTCCACCGTAAAGCAATATAGGGGCTGCAAGGAGTATAAATGGTGCACGGAAACTAAAGCATCACAACACGGATATCAATAGATCAACAGGAGGAAATAAAGACTATAAAAGTAAAATAGGTAGAAAGGGGGAGATGCTTGCCTGGGAAACACTGCCGAAGATACATTATCCGAAGAACTTGTCGATACTCACATCAACTCAACGGCCTAATCTGCGAAGAACCAAAGCACTAAAAGAAACACCGGATGCACTATTAAATACTACGGTAGAAGAATCAGCATGTTTATGATATGATGCATGACATGGCAAGATGCGATGCAACTTAGCAATATTAAGAGGAATCGGGGTCCCGACGATTAATTAAGAGGTTCATGTTGTTTAGCTACCCCGCAATTTAAATGTTGACTTAACAAGGAAAAACATGGTATCGGTTCGCTACACAAATTTAAATGGAGCCATTATAAGACTAGAATAGCCCACATATGAGCTCCATATTTAATTATTAGATGAATCGGCATAATGCCCCCAAACCACAACATATGAGTGCAAGCATGTACAATTATATGCAATAGGTAGATATCATATATTATAAAAATACGGGCCTCGGAAAAGGGGTGTAGATCAAGGTCCGAAGATCTTGGGGTTCCGAGGGGTTCGGGTTCAGTCTTCGGATCCTCGGGATCGAGGTCTTGGTGTTCCATGAAGGAGGTGTCTTCGGGGTCTCGACCATCGGGTCCGAGGTCTTGGGGTAGACGGAATCTAGGAATCTGATAAGGAGATCTTGGTGTTCCGTGTCGAAGTTCTTCCGCCTGTACTTTGTTGGTGTCGTACTTGGGTCATCTCAAGGCGGAAGTAGTCGGAGTAGTACTACTCGAGCCGCTTCAACATCACCACCACCATCTTGTGTCGATGACGAGTAGAATAACCGGGAGAAGCACCACCACTCTGTCTCTGGATCCAGATACCACCGTCACCGCATCAGCACCACACTTCATAGTAAAACAGAACAAACATCATCGTGCCACCACATCAACAGCTTGGCAACAGCACACCAAACATAGACCATCACGCAAGATCTAGGAGACACGACATCTGGGTCTTGAACTCATGATGGCAGCAACCTTAGGGGCTCCCATGCGATACCAACCTAGGAAGGCGGTAGCAGCACCCGTCGTAGCAGAGACGACCGCAGACGCGCGCGTGCAGGAGGTGCGGACGGACGGTGCCAGGCTGCAGAAGGGCGATAGGGAGGACGACACAGGAAGGCAGGCTCGAGGTGGCGGGGCTCGCTAGCGGAGCAGGAGATCGATCGGAGCGACGCCGCACGAAAGAGCAGGGGCTGGGGCGAAGGAGGAGGACAAAGACGCCATGGCCAGGGCGAGCTCGGCCGTAGGCAGGAAAGCGCAGAGGACGGCGGCGACCGGAGCTTGGCGATGAGGGTGACTCCAGAAGGCGCGCAGAGGCGGAGGCGATGCAGGTCGCGGCCGGCAAGGCGAAGCAGGAAGAGCTTGTGAGGCGGCGGCGACGGGAAATCAAGGTGGCGGTGCAGGGGTTCGGGCAGAGGGCGGTGGCGCTGTTGAGCGCGAACAGCCGCGGGGCTGGGCGTGGAACTCCGGCGGTGGGGTTGGGATCAAGGCGGGACCTAGAGGGGGCGGCCCTGGGTGGCGAGTGGCGACGGCAGAGGGCATGTGGCAGCTTCCTGCGGACGGAAACGAGGAAGACAGGGATTGGGGATCGCGAGGAGAGAGGGTTGCGGCCTGCGGGGCGTGCGAGGTGGGGCCAGGCACGGGGATCCGGGTTGTCGGTAGCAGCAGGTGGTGGGGCCAAGGCAGGGTGGAGCGGTGCATGCTACAGTGCAGCGTGTGGCTGCAGCACTGCTGCGTGCGGGGGTAGCCGTGTCGTGTAGGTTAGGTGGGGTGGGTGTGTGGTGTACATGGCGTGTGGGGCGAGCGTGTCGGGTAGGGGTGCGGGCAATGGGGTGGTGCAGCGGCAGGGAGTAGGTGGTAGGTGGGACGGGTCGAGACATGGTGGTGGGCTCGGGACAAGGCAGTGGGGCCACGTACGCGTGTGTGTGCGCTTGCGGTCCGACGCGCTGGGTCGTGTTGCTACACTGCTACGCGCGCGTGTGTGTGAGTGTGGCGACGGCGGGGTGGGATGTGGTCTAGGGTTAGGGTCAGGTAGAGTTAGGGTTTGGGTCTAGATGGGTTGGACCGGGTGGTAGGTGGCCTAGCCTATCGGCCAGGCTGCCTCCCGGTAAAAATATTCTTATTTATTTTATTTTTAAAAGCCAAATAGTTTTTAGACAAACTAAAGATCCGAAAAATACGAGGGTTTTGATTTGAGATAAAGACCGAGGGTTATTTTAGAAAACAAAGATATGCTTTTATAAAAATAGTTTTGGCAAATAATATGGATATAGACATGAAGATGCTCAAATGCAATGTGACATGATGACATGACATGCTATCATGATGATACACAAAACAAAAACACAGCGATTTTCTAGTAGTGGTTTTATCCGGGTGCTACAGGAATGGTGCACCAGTGTGATAGAAATTGCATCACCACACATATTTGAGTGTGTGATCATGTGGATTAAGGTGGTTTGGAAAAGAACACATGCAATGACTCTAGAGACTCCATGTGTCAAACCATGGTAAAAAATTCCCAAAAGCCCTTGGAATGCAACTGCGACATGGGATGGTCCGCTAGTGTGACAGAAGTTGCATCACCACATCCATTAGAGTGTGTATGGTCATGCAAATCAAGGTGGTTTTGATACAAACACATGGATTCACTCTAGAAACTCCATGTGTCAATCCATGGTCAAAAATCCTAAAAAGGCATAGGAATGCAACTGCCACATGAATTGGTGCACCAGTGTGACAGAAGTTGCATCACCACATCTATTGGAGTGTGTGTGGTAATGTGGATCAAGGTGGTTTTGAAAAGAACACATGCAATGACTATAGATTCTCCATGTGTCAAACCATGGTCAAAAATACCCAAAACACATAGGAATGCAACTGCCACATGGAATGGTGCACCACTGTGACAAAAGTTGCATAATCACATATATTGGAATCTATGTGGTCATGTGGATCAAGGTGATTTGGAAAGAACACATGGAATGACTCTAGAGACTCCATGTGTCAAACCATGGTCAAAATATACAAAAACACATAGGAATGCAACTGCCACATGGAATGGTGCACCAGTATGATAGAAGTTGCATCACCACATCTATTGGAGTGTGTATGGTCATGTGTATCAAGGTTGTTTGGAAAATAACACATGGATTGACTCTATAGACTCCATGTGTCAATCCATGGTCAAAAATCCCAAAGCCCTTGGAATGCAACTGCCACATGGAATGGTGTGCTAGTGTTACAGAAGTTGCATCACCACATCCATTAGAGTGTGTGTGGTCGAAAAACCACTATTTTTCTTTTTTTCCAAAGTAGGTGTCATATTTGATCGTAGCCTTAGCGCCCAACGGTGGTTGTTAGATCGAGTTTTCTAGAAGGCCCACCCCCGCGAAGACACTTGTTCTGCGTCCCGATTGTTATAGACCTTTCGATATGGGCACATGGATGATTAGGATGGTTCTTCGTAATAGCGATACGTGAGTAGGTTGTTCTGCGACATGATTGGCTTCCCTCACTCTTCACTTATATTATTATTATTTCCGCTCCCCTCTACCCTACTATCCATAGAGCTCGTGACTAAGGACGTCTCTTCCACAACAACCTCATCCACCCCACTCGTCATGCCCAGACGACACCACCGACTTTCATGCGCCGTGCCCGGACGACAGCCGCTGACTTGAACCTTTATGTAAGTAATCACTTAACTAACACTTGAATTTATCTTACATATTCCTGCTATCGTCTTAACTAACTGCATATCTTTTCTCTGATTTCTCGATGAACTTTATCTGTGGCAGCCGCTAAACAAGGAGTATGAGCTACTACACCGACAGAATCTGGAGATCGCCACGTGCAACATCACAGCGGCATACCCACTCAAGTGTTCTAACCCAAGATTATTTCTTTGTTTATCCTACTACAAGCTCGTTGACCACAAGCTCATGTGCCCGCACGGCACATGTGCCTTCTTAGAGCTCAGCTACAACTACACCATCCCGCCGGTAGAGCTTGTGGTCCACCTTGAAGAGGATCAGCTGGTCGAAGTGATTAGGTTTCTCGTATGGCCACGCCCAACTTCTCCCGGAGTAGGTGTCGTTCCCTGACTCGGCACGCCGCCGACTCATTTGTGAGGGGGGGACAACTCTATTTTCGTCCTGACCATCACCGTTGGCATTCCGGGAGCCGAAGCTAGGCCCATGATCGTGTGTGCGATGTGCATTAGGTCAATCTCGAGCATTTGGCCCCTATACACTGTGATCATGTGAGTGCACACCCAACTGCCATCGTCTGATACCACGCATGTAATAGCCGAGGCAGTATGCTGCTAGATGCCAAGCAAGGTGGAGTTTGCGGACCAGAGGTTGGTCCTATGTTTGCCATCTAAGTACCTTGTCAGTGCTAGACCATCCAAGCAGATGCATTTCTACATTTGTATTGAGAAGACCGACAGGGAGTTGTAGTACATATGTCGTCGTTAAATGTAAGATGTAATCGATACTACTCTGGTTTGGAGAGCATACTTGTTGTGCGAGTGTATCATATTTGCAGTGTTTTAATACTCCTTAATAATTGGACGAGTTTACTTATCCGACGGATAATAATAACTCACATCATCTTGTTGTTGTCATGTTGAAAAGTCTGCTTGCTCTGGACAAACTGGCAATAGCGCGTGCTACCACCTACAATTATCGCATGTTCTGTGGGTCCTGTGCCGAAGACATTAGATCTATTCATAAGTCTCCTTTACTTCTCTTCCTTCCCCTCAAAGCCACTGTCCCCACTTCTCTTTCATAATGCCATAGCCGCAAGCTGATGGTGCCTCTACCGATCTCTCCCGTAGCCACCCCAGTCCCGCACCCCCCCTTTTGGCATGGCTTCGCAGGGAGACGGTGATGAAACGCGTGGAGATGACATCGACGGTGAAAGCGATGTGAGTCGTCTCATCTCTAGCATCTATAGCTTCCTTACGAGGATTTATCTATTTTGAGCTAGATCTACTCTGATTACTCATGCACATCTGATGTGTTAGGCCATCGAGACGTTGTACGACTCTGATTATCACGGTTTAACGGAGGGAGATAGTCCTCTCCATTGTAAACATGGAGATATGGATGCTAAATTTGTAGCGTTCGAAGGATGCAACGCATGCGGGAATTTTTTAGGGTGTCAAGGGAAGAGTGCAAAGTTGCCATGCAAAAGTTTTGGTGTTGTCAAATGGGTAGATCCGGAGTGTCCCAAATCGATGCAGAAATCGTGGAAAAACTAAGGGATAGGACAGTTGAGTTGAAAGAACCCATAGTCAACTCAACTACTGAGAGTGCTGAGATGAGGTTATTGGGCCATGGCCACACATACAAGCTTCACGGTGATATCAAGAGGGTGCAAGACAAGGTTAGAAAAATCGAGGAGGAGAGGGACATGGCGCTGGCCCTGAAGGCTAAAGTAGAGCAAGATCTGACCGAATCAAGGATTGAACTGCACCAGGCGAAAGTCCATGTGGCTACAACTATGAGTATGGATAGGTTCATAAGGATGAATGAAGAGAAACAATTAAAGAAGTACAAGGAGGATGCTAAAACAATGACGCAGACAATTCATACCTTGAGCTTATAGGATGATGTGCATCAGGCTAAGATTAGTAAGATCAATGATATGTGTGATAAATAGTTCTATTTAGCTAGAGATCCGTAATTTTTAATTGTAATAGTATTTGTTTACCAATCTGAAGCATTATGTGGCTTTTGAGTTGTGTCTAGGAGTCCTGGGAGAAAACAATTGGTCATCTGTTCCTATGTTTTAGCCCTTCATTTCTTCCTTTTGTATGATGGTTGTAATCTGTCTTTAGTCGTTTGTTTAAATGTAATCTATGTGGATTATTCCGCATGCAAATGTCACATACAGTGAAAGCACGTGCACCTGTTATTTCACTAAACACAACTATCCATATTTCTCATTATAGCTCGCCAAACCCATTACAATAATTATACTACCACTAAACACAAATGTAATTGCAATTATCCTAAACAACATCTAAACCCATATCACGCCACTGTCATCGGAGTCCACCTCGATTGGTGACCCTGACTTTCCCTTCCCAGCGAAATCCACTCCCTCCCATGACTTGCCCTTCGCCAAGGAGGCCTCAATGGCATTCTGCATTGTTGCATCATTGTCGTCCTCTTCATCGGAATCAACAATGATAAAGTTGACAGGGGTGGCATAATCTAAGCCCTGTCGTGCATGGTGACTCTTGCTCGAGATCGACGCTGTCGCAGTCCTTCTACAAAGAGGAGGGGCCGAGCTCGAAGATGGGTTTGGCTTAATAAACCAAGGCTATTTGATACTGTGAAGGTAGAATCTAGGGGAAGATCCTTCACGGCGAGCGTGACTGCGAGCATTGGAGTGGAGAATCTACCGTCGGGAGCCATGAAAAGTTCCGAGGGTGTACAAGGTGGGAGCGTGTGGTCCAGGCATGTGTGGTTCCTCAGGTAGGCCTCCTAGCAATATGTATGCAATCCCAAAAACATTTGGTCAAGAGAGGGTCTTTGAACAACGAAGGCGCGAGCATTGGTTGAAAAGTCTGCACATTAGGTTCCCCACCTGCCAGCCCAATGTGGACGGTACGATTCTCCTCGAGTTAGGTGGGATAAATATCGCTTCACTGTTCCCCTACTCTAACATCCAAGGCTCCTCTTTCCTCTTCCCCCGCTCCCCTCGCTCATGGCTCGCAGCTCATGCAGTTCATCTCAGGCAGAATCAGGGTTGGCTCAACACTGCCAGGAGGGTACCCCTGTCAGGTACCGGAAGACACCCTATGATTACTACCCCTAGATGTTGTGTTTGTGCGGTGAGAAGATGCCGAGATTTCATGGACCAACGAAAATACTACAAGAAAATTCAGGAACTACAGCATCAGAGCGGTAACTTCTTATGATAGGTGCAATGGTAACCCCGATCCAGGAAGCGTAGTGTAATTTTTTGTCTCCTTTGATTGTTCACAGGAAGGGAGGGGACCTGGCCATGACAAGTTTGTGTGGATTGAAAATCCCCTGACAGGTTTTCACAAAGAGCGTGTTCAGGATCTTCATGATCCTGTGTCGGACAAGAAAGAGGAGATTCATGTGTTCGAGCGAGAGACCCGAGAGCTTCACCAGATGCAGGGGAGGCAGGAGCATGGAGGAGGCATGTAGGCTTAGTTGCAGAAGCAAGCTGGTGAGATAGACGGGCTCAAGATTAGGCCAGAAAGTGGAAACAAACTCCTCATTATCTGGGCATTATCTGTTGCCTTTGCTATTTATGTTGCCATGGTGTTGTCTAGTAGCTGAAATAAGTTGTTGTTTAGTGGAGTGTAGCATCTTAGAAATTGTTTTTCAGCTCAGAACCTTATAATAGTGTAATGCCAAAAGCAAGGATTTATTCTGACTGCTGACCCAGTAAGCTCTTAAATAATTTATGTTTCTGCCACTAACATCCATCGAATTTGGAGACCCCCTCCCCCCTCAACAATTGTGGACTAGTGATGCGATTTTTTAGATAGTAGTGGCAAAGTCACAATTTCAGCTTCAACTAGTGAATCGGCCATGTCCAAACCTCAAGTCATGATACATTTTACTCCGAGAATGGGGGCAGATTGTATCGCCCGACAATTTCCATGCACACGACTCCATAATTTAACCGAATTACATTTATAGGTTCAAGTTCAACACAATATTAGGCTTCTTCATTGTCATCCTTCTTCCTCTTCCTGGGTGCCAACTTTCTTGCCTTCGTGTCCTCTGGCTTCTTCATTGTCTGCCTTCTTCCTCTTATTAGGTGCCAATTTTCTTACGTTCACATACTCTGCATCTATGGGTCGAGGGAATTCGGTCCAATCAGCACCAGAATCGTGTCTAGCATCATCGCTCCACTCATTTTTATTCTCTTCTTGCAGCGAAATCACTGATTCAGGAGTCATGTTTCTTCCCTTGAACTTCCTGTCAAAAAACAGGACACCACTAAGTACCTAATATCTAAAGAGTAAACTAAAAATGATGGTACCATCTCATACCTAGGATTGGGAGAATTAAGGGGACATCTCGCTGCTCTATGGCCTATAAGATGGCATGTCTTGGATCGGTTTTTTCCCTTCATGCTATCACTAAAAGCCGAACCCATCTTCTCGAGAAAATTCTTAATAACCTTTGCTTGAGGTCTTCCTCTGCCCTGTCGTGGTATTGTCGACACGTACACCATGGAGGGTTGCTCACAGAGCGTGTTTAGAGACATGGGGTAAGGTGGCGAGTTGGTGGGTATGATGTTACACAGCATACCCAGGTTCAGATCCCACAATGGTGACGGAATCCTACTCCTGATATAAATAACTATAATGGCAAATACACCGAGTTATAGAGATTGTAGGGTTCTCTATGAGATATTGTTCATGACCTAAAGGCTCCCCGAGGTCCAACTTATAAATACCCAAGATCCTCGATTAAAGGGAAAAGTCCATACCGGACAGGTTATAGAGTCCTACACTAACACTAACTAGTCTTTGTGCCTTCTACTCCATCTCTCCGGCTTCATCTAGGTTAATGACATAGCCTCCATATATCCGGCATGGGCCTCCCTTCTGGATCCTTCTAACTGGGCCGCCCAACAGGCCATAGGCCTTGCTAAAAACTGTGGCCCACCCGGATTATCCAGAATAGAGCTATGCCATGGTGATACCCATTATGCATATCCCCAATAGTAGCCCCCGGAGATCCTTGAGATCTTGAGCCATCTCGTTGCTTCATGCATTCAAATGCTCCGTCTAGGTGTTGTCAGCAAACTTTTGCAAGCAATATCTGGAAGTCCTCCCAAAGAACACTACAAACTTTCTTCTCCGTCTTCAACTTAAAATTCAGAGAATCAGAGTCTTGATAATTTCTTCGGTAGTCGGTAATCTTCCAGTTTAACCAAAGATTCTTCATACATGACATACCCACAGCAGTTGTGAGGAAGACAACATAGGGTAAAGCCTATGCTTCCTTGGTATTCACAATGTCTAGTGAATAATCATTGCGATTTCCCCGTGCGAGAAATCTGAAAAGTTGCCAGCAGTTATAGGGTCATGGCGAAATTACCACGCACGTTCTCACACACGTAGCTCACGCTTAATCCAACAGATTTCCACTTGCACAACTTGATGCTAGGTTTATATAGGTTATTATGCCTGTAATTCATCCCATTCACCTTCCTCTCCCTAGACATCATCTTCTTCCTCGCAACGGGCACCGCTTCGAGCTCCCGAGCAAGAAACACTATACCTCAATCCAGTCCCTTGTCTCCAACCTCTCCAATGTTGAGCCCTAGCCATCCCTCCTCCAAGGATCATCTCAGCTCTCAATCCGAGCCAACTCGGGAGGTGACCATGCCCGAAGAGGGGCTAGTAATCCCGGTAACCATCGTGGTGGAGAAATCCACCGGCGGTGACCCTAAAACAGTGGCACAGGACCACCCTTAGGAGGAAGACGACGTGGATTCTCACTGTGGTGAGTGGAGGTGGTCAAAACTCACTCCCACAAATCTCATCACCAAGGGGTACCTCCCTTCAACGGAGGGGCTCACCTGGCGGCTGGAGCCGATCGTGGAGGTCATCCCTTGTCCCCGTGCTGGAGAATAGGTGTACCTAAAGGCCCAGCTGGTGCGTGGTGTATCCTTCCAAGTATCAAACTTCTTCCTCGAGGTACTGGATCACTTCTGAGTTCTTTCCCATCACCTCTCTCAGAATAGCATCTTCATCCTCAGTAACTACGTAGCTTTGTTCGAGGGATATATTGGAAAGAAGCCTGGGTTAGACATGTTTGTCTTATTTTTTTTTACCGCTAGAGGGAGTCGGTGCTAGCAAAGATGAGCTCTCCAACTACGGATCTATTAGTTTTAAGATTTTTCTGAACCGGAGGTTCCCTAACATTGTTGACCACAAGTATATAAATAATTGGAAGGAGACCTACTTCTATGGCCCTGCGTTCCTCTCACCAGTTGTCCTTCAATATATCCCGACTTCATCGATGGTGCTACAGTGGAGTCTCCCACATGGTGGACCAAAGCTGTCCTCCCCACCGACAGCGAAGCTTATCGCATCTTAAGGCAGATAGAATGGCTCATAGACTCGGGTCTGACCGGATTGGACCTGGCCATGTGCTGGTTCACAAGACGGATCAAGCCCCTACAACACCGCTCCGACTTGATTCACTAGAGACAGGAAGGATCCACTTCGTATCACTTAGGAAAACTTCTCATGTGACTCCATCAACATTTGGATGAAGCAAACAGTCAAGGTGAAGGATAGAAAGTGTGGCTTCACCATCACCTATGATATGTTCCAGAGGTAATCTCCTTCGCATATTACTTATTCTTCAGAATTTCTCCGACTTGGTTCCATCAATCACATTTCTAACAAGAATTCTTCTGTCAGCCCATGGCTATGGTCGAGCTAGACATGGCTCCTCAAGTCTATGATCCCAGACTTAAGGACATGATGGTCTTGTCATATGACGAGGCCTCCGAATATCCAACTGCTCCAACAACGAGGAAGCAGAAGGGATCCGCCCCTGAAGTTGTTGCCAAAGGCAAGAACAAAAAGAAATCAGAGGGCAGAGCCTCCAATAACTCTACCACCGCTCTGGAGGCATAGAAAAGAAATAAGAAGGCCGACATTCCTTTGGCCAAGGCGCTAGCTACTATGTAAGAATTTCTTAACTATGACTGTATCATTGTTTTGACTCATTCCTGTACTTATACTCTTAAACTTGTATGTTTTTAGGAAGAAGAATATTTCATCGAAACGCAGTCCCAGGGACATTAGGGATTTTATCCCTACATCATCCCCAAACACCGCCCCATCCACTCCTGCCGTCGACGCACCTGACGACCTAGAAGGGTCCTTTACCACCACTACTGCCCTTGACATCTCTAACATGGAGACAAATGTTACTCCAAGTCAGGATCCTTTAATATCGGCAAATGTTGGAGTGACTCCTCTGAGCACTCATGTGACGTAGGATAGTGCTCCCACATTTGAATCATCTAAAGCTTCGGCTAATGATGCCAAACCAAATAAAACAAGCTAGTGGTAATGGCGATGAGAAACTTGACAACTAGCACATTAGTAGGTTCCCGACCAACTCTTTCATCGTCAGACCAATGAGTAGCCAGGGCCTCCTCAATGCCATTATCTGGAACACCATCCACTACCACTCCTCCGATAGTGAATTCCAAAGACCTATTCCGTCTAGCTGACATCTTAGTTCACAATGTGAAAATCATCCAAGATAACATTGTCGGCACTGCCAATAATTTGAAGATCATTGCCACGGTTAGTCCTTGAAACTTTGTATTTTATTTTGAGATATATCCCACTGTAGCCCCGAGCTCTTAGGAAAACACCACAAGTTTTTGGCCAGAGTGCTCTTAGAGTAGCCTAGTCTTACTTCAGTATGTAGCCTGTAACACCCTCGAATCGGCCCTATGCAGATTTTAGCGCTTCCCGCCAAACCCGCATAGAAGAAATTCAAAGATGCCCACCAGCAGGTGGAAAACGAAGTAATACCATTACACAATAGTTCATGATGGAACCCACAAAACATATATATATATATATACAATAGTAGCTCAATGAGCCAAGAATACAGATATACAAAGATCCAAATCACCTTGCAAACGATACAACATCCAAGTACGGATAAGAAGAAAATTGGGCTAAGAGCCCAAAAGAATAACCAATGGCATCCATAACCCTGCCTAGGCCAATTCGGAAGGGTTACCCTTCTAACGACATTGATCTCAAACTTTCTAAGCAAAATGGGTGTCGATAAAGGGCAAAGGAAAAAAGGAGAGCAGTCAATACTGAGGCTAGTACATGGAGAGTATGGAATTCGGCGGCTCTCGCCTACATAGGTATGGTGGACCGAAGCGGCAATGACGCATGCACTACACAACCTATAGAGACTCGATACAACTATCGGCTATTATAGAGGGATAAGAAAGACCTATTCTGTACCAACCTAATACTAACGCCAATCATACCCCTCCTGGTATTACCCCTTGAGACCAAATGAGGAAGTCAAACCGAGGAACTCACACTGTTAGCAGTTTTATTCATTCCATTATAGTTGCAACACTTGCTAGTCAGATATAAATAGCATGAGTCATCCTGATATCATAATCAGTGGGCAGTTTTAGTTAACCATTCCATTGTAGTTGTAATACTTACTAGTCAGATACAATTAGCATGAGACAACCAAAAACCAGCAGTTGTTGACACTTCTATTTACTCATTGCGTTATTGTGAAACTGATTACTAGACATGTCAAAGTCAAATTTATAGCACTAGTTTATTTATGGTTGTCTATGATCAAGATATTATGCTTCAAGTCATACATAACCGCGAACACGGCTTTTAGAAAGATTTACCCTGTAGGTGTGCACAAATAGCAACACATGCACGATCAATCTCGGAAAAACCAAATGAAAATCTAACGAGGCATCACGACAAAGCAATCACAAGATTCATAAAATATTTCAGAGGGCCACCCCAATAAGCTACCTGTAACGAAGTTGGCCAGCTCCGAGACGGATCCGGGGTTTGCGAGAATGGTATAAATGACTAGGAACCCAAAAGTGTGACTGGGCTTGTCGATACCGCGAAATCTTGCTGTGATCCTAAACGGTACAGGCGCTCCATGCGCAATCATAAATAAAGCAGTAATAAAGCCCCAAACTAGTTTGTGGCCCCAAGAAATAAGAAATTAATCAAGCTCTGGCTAAGGGTATTCATGGTCCCACATGTGGATAGTGCGATAGTCAAGGAATATGTATCAAGTACTCGGGGCCTATGGAACACAAGTGAGTGGTTAAGAATCAAATATTAGCTATTTCCCACCAGTGCCTCTGCATTAGTTATATCTATTTCCAATATTTTATTATGAAGTTATAATTAAAGTCATGATCATCTCTACCATTAAGCATGTGCCAACCTTCCAGCAACGGTCGAACCACAACGACATGGAGCAGCACCTGAGCAAGCAACTACGACTCGCAAGGCCGACTGTCTATAAAACAATATGCAATAGGATGTGTCCAATGAAATATAAGGGTTGCAGGGAATATAGATGGTGCACAGAAACTAAAGTATCGCAACACAAATAGCAATAGATCAATATGAAGGAAGTATAAATGCAAAATAGTAGAAAGTGGAAGAATGCTCGCCTAGAAAACATAGTCGAAGATACATCCGGAGAACGGGTCGAAGATCGCATCAACTCAACGTCCTAACCAAGAAGATGCAAAACACTAGAAAGAACAACTGATGCAATATTTAATGACACGTAAAAAGATCCGGCATAATTATGATATGATGCATGACATGAAAAGATAATATATGATGCAGCATGTCACTATGACCCTCATGAATCATGTTTAGGCGGCCAACAAACAAATGCATGGCAATATAAAATTAACAGGCCACATTTTATTACTGTTTGCTTGCATAACACTTTAGTACTATAATGAAAGATGTTACCAAAGACATGTATGATGGGAGATTTGGGTTGCCTCTATTTTTCTAAGCAAGATGGATATATCATATGCAAGTTATGGATTTAGGAAATTAAAAGTTATGAAAAATACAAGTTGTAAAATAGTGATGTAAACCATTTAATTACTCAGGTCAAATCTTTAGTTTGTCAGCAAGTAAAACATCTGGCATAACCACAATTCTTTATGTCCTCCTGATTTTAGTACATGCTTTTATCAGCTTAGGCCGATTTCAATTGACCAATTGTGGGTGGGTTTGAATATGAAAACAGAGTCATAGAAGGACATAAAAGTCTGGGGATTTATTTGACACTGCTAGAAATACGATACAGACAAAATACATAAAATGGAATCCGATGCCGAGCATGCTGCTGAATCAATTGATTCGGTGCAAAGCTAGCTAGCTGAATTAACTTATACGTGCGGTGCATCTTCTATGCAGCTATGGAGCGGGCGCTACGCGCGTGTAGGAAGCAAGAGACACACAACTTCATGAACGTGCAGTGTGTGCTCGCCATGCGCACTGTTGGCCGGCCGGTGTGCGCGTGCGCAGCAAACCAGACTGACGACAGAGTCCAGCTATTGCTATATGTGAAGGAAACACCGAGGACGATCGGAAAATGCGGGCTGAACTGGAGGGCTTATAACTGTCAATGGGATAACTATCAGACATGAACTGAATATGACAGACAAAAACTGTGAGATGCAGCTAACTTCTGGTAATGATTCCGATTGACTCGGTGCTCTGAGTTGAGTGGGGTTTGGGGTGCAGGAAAGAGGGATGAACCGAGATCATGTTTGTCTGTAGAAAAGTCACTGGATGTGAGCTATAGCGGTTGTAAATGGGCGAGAAACAGAGTGTCTAGCGGCAGCGGTTGTGCGTGCGCGTGCACTGTCGGGAGGCAGCAGCCTGCAGCGGCGAGTGGTGCAGGGCGACTTTCGACGGCGCGTGGAAGATGTACACAAATAGAGAGAGATATGGAAGATGCTAGGGGAGGAAGAGGGGCTCACCGCGAGGTTTTGCACGTGCTCGTGGTCGCCTAAGGCGGCCAGGAGAGGCGGAGACGATCGTGGTCACCGTGGCGAGTGCGGCCATGGCGTCTGGGAAGGATATCTTGGTCCCCTGTATCTCCAAGCACTCCAGCTTGCACTGCTTGACGAGGATGACAAGGCGCACCTCCTGGCCGTGGTGGCTGAACTCCAGTGGTGGCGGATCGACGGCGAGACAGCAAGGCGATGGTGATCTAGGTTGGGGTGGAGTGGAAGAAAGGAAAGGTGGCAGGGAGAAGATCTGGATGGAGGAGTGGTTGACATGGCACAGGATCTTCACGTGCTAGGCACGGAGAACAGGAAGAGGAGCAGGGGTGCGATTTGTGTCCACCGATGGGCAAGGTTGGTCTCAACCGTGTGTGTGGGAACAAGCATGGTTGGCAAGGTTCATGTTAGGGTTAGGATTTGGTCTAGAATAGGATTTTTTTATCTAGGGTAGTAGGCTGCTATTAGCCGGGCCCGACCGGTGGCAGCCTTTCCGAAAACATTTATTTTATTTAGTTTCTTTTTAAGAGACTTTTGCAAATAGTTTTTAGGTAAATAAAAATATCCGGAAGGACAAGGTTTTATCATTTGAAAATAAGAAGGGGATATTTAGAAAACAAATATAGGCTTTTATAAAATAGTTTTTGGAAAAATATGCATGATGACATGACGATGCTCAAATGCAATGTGGCATGATGACATGACCATGCGGCCATGATGATGCAAAAATTAAAAACAACACATCATTTTCTAATAGTAGTTTTCCCTGGGTGCTACAATTTGACACCACTAACAATGGATCTCTCCCTCGAGATCCGCCTCATAGTACGGGGAAGGAGGCCAATGATCTGAATCTTCTCGCTCTATGTAGATCTTCACGGCACCACTAACAATGATTCTTTCTCCATCTTGGAATAGTCGACACCACCAACAAAAGATCGTTGTTCACGTTCGTTGAGAGAGCACTCCAAAGAAACAAAGACGGAGGTAGAGGGCTCAAAAGGTAAGGCCACCTCTAACTTCTGTGGAAGGAGTAAAATCGCATTGATCCCCCATTCAGTGTACAAAAGCGAATGATAAGAATAGTGGTATGGTTATGACTCCATACCGCATCCAAAGCATTACACTGTACATGAACAAAAGAATCGTGCAACCAACTCTGGAAATTAGACTGAAGATCTCGGCAAGCGATGTTCGGAAAGCTTTAGAAAACACATGCGTGATGCATGCTCTTCATAGATGATGTCGTCGCGTTAGAAACCACCGAATGATTAGGTTTCGTGATGCTTCCATTGGCATGAACAACACATGTTCAACGTATACTCCAACTTCACCAATGCTCATCCTTCTCATATGTTTTTCAGCGATACGGATATCCATCAAGGTGCACATACATATTAAGAGTTCAAAGTCAAAAGATTGGATGAAGGCTATAACAAACTAGATGGAAATTGATGATTAAAACACCACCGTTATAAAAAAGGAGGAAGTGAAAACCTGAAGGTACGATGGAATCCCAACCACGAGAAATCCTGGACTCAAAAAAAGGTAAGAGAACATATTCAAAACAGGCGAAGGTAAGAGGAGAATAGCATAGATGTAAGGAATAAAAGCAGACCTAATCATATCTATCCAACCGATTTTTAAAAAATAGTTTTGACACTCTATAATGTCCGTTATCTAGGTTATCCTATAGGATGGACCAGTGGGGTATCGTAATTGCTAGACTCTGATACCACTTTGTAACACCCTCAAATCGGCCATATGCAGATTTTAGCGCTTTACGCCAAACCCGCATAGAAGCGATTCAAAGATGCCCACCGGGCACTTGCGTGTGGGTGGAAAACGAAGTAATACAATTACACAATAATTCACGATGGAACCCACAGAACATATATATATATATATAATAGTATCTCAATGAGCCAAGAATACAGATATACAATAAAATGATCCAAATCACCTTGAAAACGATACAGCATCCGAGTATGGATAAGAAGCAAATTGGGCTAAGAGCCCTGAAGAATAACCAATGGCGTCCATATCCCTGTCTAGGCCAAGACGGAAGGGTAACCCTGCTAATGACTTCGGTCTCAAACCTGCTAAACAAAAGGGGTACCAACAAAGGGCAAAGGAAAAAGGAGAGCGGTCAGTACTGAGGCCAATACATGGCGAGTCTAAAATTCGGCGGCTCTCGCCCACATAGGTATGGTGGACTGAAGCGGTAACGAAGCATGCACTACACAATCTATAGAGACTCGATACAACTGTCGGCTATTCAGAAAGACCTATTGGGAATCAACCTGATACTAACACCAATCATACCTCTCCTAGTATTCCCCCTCGAGACCAAACGAGGAAGTCAAACCGAGGAACTCACAGAGTTGGCAGTTTTATTCTTTCCATTATAGTTGCAACACTTACTAGTTAGATATAAATAGTATCAGTCATCCTGATATCATAAGCAGTGGGCAGTTTTAGTTAACCATTCCATTATAGTTGCAATACTTACTAGTACGATTAGCACGAGACAACCGAAAACTAGTAGTTGTTGGCACTTTTATTTACTCATTCCGTTGTTGTGAAACTGATTACTAGACATGTCAAAGTCAAATTTATAGCACTACTTTAGTTATGATTGTCTATGATCGAGATAATGTGCTCCAAAGTCGGCCATAACCGCTGACACGGCTTTCAAAAATATTTACCCTATAGGGGTGCACAAATAGCAACACACACATGATCATCCTCAGAAAAACCAAATGAAAACCCAACAAGGCATCACGACAAAGCAGTCACAAGATTCATAAAATATTTCAGGGGGCCACCCCATTAAGCTACCCGCAACGAAGTTGGCCGGCTCCGAGACGGACCCATGGTTTGCGAGAACGGCTGTAAATGACTAGGAACCCGAAAGTGTGACTGGGCTTATCGCTACGGCAAAATCGTGCCGCGATCCTAAACAGTACATGCACTCCACGCGAAATCGTAAATAAAGCAGTAAAGCATGGCATAAGTACATGATGGTAATAAATCCCCAAACTAGTTTGTGGCCCCAAGAAATAAGAAATGAATCAAGCTCTGGCTAAGGGGATTCATGGTCCCATATGCGGATAGTGCGATAGTCAAGGAACTGGGATCAAGTACTCGGGGCCTACTGGATACGAGTGAGCGGTTAAGAACTAAATATTAGCTATTACCCACCGGTGGCTCTCCATTAGTTATATCTATTCCCAATATTTTATTATGAAGTTGTAATTAAAGTCAAGATCATCTCCACCATTAAGCATGTGCCAACCTTCTAGCGACGGTCGAACCACAACGACGCGGAACAACACCTGAGCAAGCAACTATGACTCTCAAGACCGACTGTCTGTCAAACAACATGCAATAGGATGTGTCCAAGACAATATAGAGGCTGCATGGAATATAGATGGTGCACGGAAACTAAAGAATCGCAACACGGATATTAATAGATCAACAGGAAAGAAGTAAAGACTATAAATGCAAAATAGGTAGAAAGGGGAAAAATGCTCGCCTGGAATACATAGCCAAAGATACATCCGGAGAACGGGTCGAAGCTCGCGTCAACTCAACGTCCTAACCGAGAAGAATCAAAACACTAGAAAGAACAACCAAGAATCAAAACACTAGAAAGAACAACCGATGCAATATTTAATGACACATAAAAAGATCTCGCATAGTCATGATATGATGCATGACATGGCAAGATAATATATGATGCATCATGTATCTATGACCCTCGTGAATCATGTTTAGATTGCCAACAAACAAATGCATGGCAATATAAAATTAACTAGCCACATTTCATTATTGTTTGCTTGCATAACACTTTAGTACTGCAATGAAACATATTACCAAAGACATGTATGATAGGAGATTTGGGTTGCCTCTATTTTTCTAAGCGAGATGGATATATCATTTGCAAGTCTTGGATTTAGGAAATTCAAAGTTATTAAAAATAGAAGTTGTAAAATAGTGATGTAAACCATTTAATTACTTAGGTCAAATCTTTGGTTTGTTAGCAAGTAAAACATGCATAACCATAATTCTTTATGTCCTCCTGATTTTAGTACATGCTTTAATCAGCTCAGGAAGATTTCAATTGACCAATTGTGGTTGGGTTTGAACATGAAAACAGAGTCATAGAAGGACATAAATGTCTGGGGATTTATTTGACACTGCTGGAAATACGATACAGACAAAATAAATAAAATAGAATCCAATGCCTAGCAGGCTGCTGAATCAATTGATTCGGTGAAAGCTAGCTAGCTGAATTAACTTGTATGTGCAGTGCATCTTGTACGCAGCTATGGAGCGGGCGCTGCGCACGTGAAGAAAGCAAGAAACGCACAACTTCGTGAACATGCAGTGTGTGCTGGCCATGCGCACTGTTGGCTGGCCGGTGTGCGCGTGCACATGCGCAGCAAACCAGACTGACGATAGAGTCCAGCTGTTGCTAGATGTAACGGGGGCTGAACTGGAGGGCTTATAACTATTGGTGGGATAACTGTCGGACATGAACTGAACTTGATTGACAAAAACTGTGAGATGCACCTAAATTCCGGTAATGATTCCGACTGACTCGGCGCTCCGAGTTGAGTGGGGTTTGGGGCGTAGGAAAGAGGGATGAACCGAGATCATGTTTGTGTGTAGAAAAGTCACTGGATATGAGCTATATTGGCCATAAATGGGCGAGAAACAGAGGGTCTAGCGGCACCGACTGTGCGTGCGCGTGCACTGTCGGAAGGTTGGAGCCTGCAGCGGCGAGCGGTGCTGGGCGACGTTCGACGGTGCATGGAAAAGGTACATGAAGAGAGAGAGAGATATGGAAGATTATAGGGGAGGAATTGGGGCTCACCGCGAGGTTCTGCACGTGCTCGTGGTCGCCGGAGGCGGCCGGGAGAGGCGGAGACGATCAGGGTCACCGTGGCGAGCATGGACATGGCGTCTAGGAAGGAGAGCTTGGTCCCCTGCAGCTCCAAGCATTGCAGCTTGCACTGCTTGACAAGGATGACGAGGCGCACCTCCTGGCCATGGTGGCTGAACTCCAGCGGTGGCGGATCGACGGTGAGGCAGCAAGGCGATGGTGATCTAGGTTGGGGTGGAGTGGAAGAAAGGAAAGGGGCAGGGAGAAGCTCTGGATGGAGGAGTGGTTGTGGGAGGATGGCCTCCCTGCTGCTGCTTTGTGGACAAGAAGAAAAACAGAGGAGACTACGCACGCGGGTGGCATGGCACAGGATCTTCATGTGCTAGGCACGGAGAAGAGGAAGAGGAGCAGGAGTGCGAGTTATGTCCACCGATGGGCAAGGTTGGGCTTTACTGTGTGTACGGGCACACGCACGGTTGGCAAGGTTCAGGTTAGGGTTAGGATTTGGTGTAGAATAGGATTTTTTATCTGGGGTAATAGGCTGCTATTAGCCGGGCCCTTTGGGCCTGGCCGATGGCGTCCTTCTCGAAAATATTTATTTTATTTAGTTTCTTTCTAAGAGACTTTTCCAAATAGTTTTTAGGCAAATAATAATATCCAAAGTTCCAGGTTTTATCATTTGAAAATAAGAAGGGGATATTTACAAAACAAATATAGGCTTTTATAAAATAATTTTTGTCAAAATATGCATGATGGCATAATGATGCTCAAATGCAATGTGGTATGATATAAACATGCGGTCATGATGATGCACAAAATAAAAACAACACGCGATTTTCTAGAAGTGGTTTTTCCCGTGTGCTACATAGTCCTTGAGTTTTTAGTATTAATCTATTTATTCTAACTAGACACTCTTAAAGTATCCGCATAGATCAAATTGTTAAACTGTAGCCTACAACACCCTCGAATCAGCCCTATGCAGATTTTAGCAATTCCCGCCAAATCCACATAGAAACAAGTCAAAGATCCCCACCAAGTACTTGCGTGCGGGTGGAAAACCAAGTAATACCAATACACAATAGTCAACGATGGAACCCATAAGAACATATATATACAACAACGACTTCTTGATCCTAGAATACAAATATACATTAGAAAGATCCAAATCATATTGAAAATGATATGACATCCGAGTATGGATAATATGCAAATTAGACTAAGAGTCCTGAAGAATAACCAATGTCGTCCATAACCCTGCCGAGGCCAAGCCGGAATGGTAACCTTGCTAACATCGTCGAACTTATACCTGTCAAAGAAAAAGGGGTGATGACAAAGGGCAATGGAAAAAGGGAGCGGTCCATACTGAGGCCAGTACACAGTGAGTCTTAGAATTCTGCGGCTCTCGCCTACATAAGTATGATGGGCTTAGCGGCAGCTAAGCATGCACTAAAACAACCTATAGAGACATGATATAGCTGAAAACTATTACAGAGGGGTAATAAAGTCCTATTCGGAACCAACCTGATACTAACACCAACATAACCCATCCCGGAGTTTCCCCTCGAGACCAAACAAGGAAGTCCTTCCGAGGAACTCACACAGTTTGCAGTTTTCATGAATCATTCCATTATAGTGGCAATACTTACTAGTCAGGTATAGATAGGATAGAACATATCAATACCGTCAGTTGTTGGCACTTTTAGTTAACCATTCCATTGTAGAAGAGATGATTACTAGTCATGCCAGAGTCAAATTTATAGCACTAATTTAGTTTGAGTTGTCTATGGTCGAGACACTTTTCTCCAAGTAGTCCATAACTACGGACATGGCTATTCGAAAAGATTTACCCTGCAGGGGTGCACAAATAGCAACAAAAGCATGATAAACCTCGGGAAAAACCAAATAAAAAGCAACGAGGCATCACAACAAAGCATTCACATGATTCAAAAATGATTTCGGGGGCCACCCCACTAAGCTACCCACAACAAAGTAGGTCAGCTCCGAGATGGACCCAGGGTTTATGGCGATGACTATAAATGACTGAGAACTCGAAAGTGTGACTGGGCTTGTCGATACCACGGAAACGTGGAACAATTCCTAAACAATACAGTAGTAAACCACTCATTGAGCAACAATAGTAAATAAATCAGTAAAGCATGGTGTAAGTATGGGATAGTAGTAAAGCCCCAAACTAGTTTGTGGACTCCAAAAATAAGATGTGAATCAAGCTCAGGCGAAGGGGGATCCATAAAGTCTACGACATGTGGATAGTGCGATAGTCAAGGAACATGCATCAAGTACTCGGGTCCTAGGTGGACACAAGTGAGCGGGATAAAAACTAGATCTCAACTATTACCCACCACTGTTGTTTTATTAGTTATATTTATTCCAAACATTTTATTTATCAAGTTGTAATTATAACTATGATCATATCCACCGTTAAGCATGTGTCAACCTCCGAACTACTATGGAACTTGACAACTCGAACCAACACCTGAGAAAGCAACTACGACTCGGAAGGCCAACTATCTACGAACACAACGGGCAATAGGAAGTGACCAAGGAAATATAGGTTGCAAGGAGTATAAATGGTACGGAAACTAAAGCATTGCAATACGGATAGTAATATAGAGGAGTAAAGCCATAAAGCAAAAATAGGTAAAAGAGGGAAGAATGCTCACCTGAGAACCATAACTGAAGATACATATCCGAAGAACTTGTCGAAGCTCACATCAACTCAACATCCTATCCAGGAAAAGGAAAATCACTAAAAGAAACACCAGCTACAATATTTAATACTATGGGAAAAGTTTCGGCATGAGTATGATATGATGCATGACATGGCAAGATGCGATGCAATATAGCAATATTAAGCGAAATCGAAATCCTGACAATTACTTAAATGCTTGAAGTTATTTAGTTGCCTTCGATTAAAATGTTGAATTAACAAGGCAAAACATGGCATCAGTTTGCTATATAAATTTAAATAGAGTCAAAATAAGTAAAAACATCTCGCATGCACTCCATATGTTCAATTATTAGGTGAATCGGCTAAATAACCCAACCCACATGATAAGAGTGTGAGCACGTATGATTTAACTGCAACAAGTTTATATAGAATTTGTGAAAATAGGGCATCAAGATAGGGTTCACACATGTGTTGTTTTTTGAAACCGGGGATCTTGGGGTTCAGAGTGATTCAAGGTTTGGTCTTAGCATCCCGTAAAGGATAACTTAGCATTCCATGTTGATGATCTCGGGGTTCCACCCTTGTTCTTCGACGGTGATCATGAATTGGCCCTGGTCCGGTATATAGATGGCGCAGGTTCTTGGGCGCCGGATGGTCTTGCAGACAAACTCGGAAAGGCATCGACCATGATACATGGTTATGAACTTGCGGATGTTACCACAAATAAGATACGCATGGGGAGGTAGGTTTTACAGCCCGATCTTTGCGCAGGTCTTGACAGAGGCACGAGTACATGAAGTGCTTGCGCTCAACAAACCTGCAGTGGCAGAGCCAAACAACAATGGAGAGGAGCGACAGGGCTTGGTCACCGGAATCACATGTTGAGGAGCGAATTGATGCAGCCTAAATGGCAACAAAAAGTCACACTGCGGCACCTAGCTGTTGGAAATATGCCCTAGAGACAAATAGTAATAAGGACTATTATCATATTTCATAAAGTTTATGATTATGTTTTATATGATGCTTTAACTTTATTGAAAGGAAATGTTAATACACTTGTGATATATAATCAACCAGGAGTTCCCAGTGAAACTCTAGTCACTGGTTCATTGGTCAACATATGATCAAGGTTTCCTAATCATGTGGCATTTATGCCAGTTGGAAATGGAGTCATCTCATTCTGTGAATGGGATGATGAACTAATACCCAACCTAAACATCGTGACCCGATCATGTCATGAAGTTCAAGTTATAATGATTAGAATAGACCTAGTAGACTATTTCTTAGACCGTGAGGCTATATCAATCACTATCTCCCGAGGGTGCTTTGATAGCATCAAACATCACTTGGTAATACAGTGATGATAAAGGTGCGTTCAGGTATTCGGAGGAACTTTCGAGGCAATATATGTCAAGAGCGGGATTTGTCCATCTGCGTGACGGAAAGATACTCGAGGGCCCACTCGGAGAAGTTATATCCGATAGTTGCGCAGCGTGTGATTTGATCACAGGGATATCACTTGTTGAAATGAGTTAAGTAGCATTTGTTGGTAACGAGATTGAACCAGTTATGGTGATGTCATTGATCAGATCTCGGTCAATGCAAGTATCGAGAGACAAAAGGAATAAGATGCGACAGTTACAGTTCAAACGACGAAAGATCTTCGTGGAATGCACAGGGGTCACATGGCCATCCAGGTCCCTATATTGATCATTCGTCCAGGAGAGTCCCGACCATGTATGGAGTGTATCATTCTTAAGGGCTTGGTGATGCTTAGAGAGTGTTTATAGGATCGGTAGAAGCACCGAAGAATAGAAAGAGAGAAAATCGGAAGGGTTTCGGTAAATCCGAAGGATGTTGGGAGTGGAGGTGGAAGGTGTTCCATAACCATGGAGATTTAATAATATGTGAATGAATGTTGAATATTGATTTAATCATTTATTCATAATTATTTAATAAAAGAGAAAATCAATTAAATGGTCATTAGGCTTAATGGGCCAAATCTCGGAGGGGAAAGGGCCCAAGAGGGGGGCGAATCCCTAGGAGGGGCCAAGGGGGTATCCGGCGGCCCTAATGGGCCAGTCCCCCACGTGGGGCCCATGGGGGGTGGCCGGCGGCGCCTCCCTCCACCTCCTCCCATGTTTAATCCCACCCCGAGACTTTGAGGGAGGGAGTACCTCCCCTCCCTCCTATATATAGTGGGGTATTTTGACCAAATAATACACACAATATTCAATAAAGGTTTCCTCACTTTTGGGGAGACCTCCAATTGATATTTCTCTCTCTTTCTCTCTCGTGACCATGGTCCCAAGTCCGGACTGCGCGGACAAGAGACATCTTCATTGCGGAGCACCGTCGCGCTGTGGGATTCAGATCCAGGAGCTCTACTTCCGCAACTGCTGCTGGATCAGGGAAGCGGGAGTCATCGCCAGGCACCGGATGCATGTAACTCCCCGCGAGGTGTCACACTTGAGGCACTAGAAGTCATTGGAGCCGCAGGAGCGCAAGGACTTCATCATGACCTTGAGGTCGGCTTTAGCTCGTCTACATCAACCACACTCTCCTGAGCGTTGACAACGCTTTTCGGTCTTCAAGGGTAAGTTTGCGAAAAGCCCCTCCTGTTACTGCATTACTAATAGATAGGTCCTGGCAACATCAGGGGTTCAGGGGCATAGGGTAATTTTTTGGTTTTCATACGCAAACCCCTACAGTGGTATCAGAGATAGATCTATGCGTAGTATTGCTAGTACGGGTAGAACACACGAGATGTAGCGTATGGGCGTTGATCTTTTAGTTTTACCCTCCCACGTGTACTTGTGTATACCACAACAATGTTTGATGAAGCAGCCCCCAACCGACTTTACACGTTCATTCGCGAGACTGGTCCATGCTTGACATACGGCTTGTACCGTATAAAGTGGCTTTGGGGGTGTCTATCTCTCTCGTATTAGTTGGTATGCCATTTGCAATGGAGGGCCCCGAAAGGGGTGTAGTACAGACAACTACTCGATCAACGTTGTGGTGAAAGTTCATAGGTATGAATGGTTCTTGTGCGAAAGCCCATTCAGCCACGTAAAACATGCAAAGATAAAGTAGAGGCGTCTAACTTTGTTTTGCAGGGGGGTTATGATGTGATATTGTTGTGGCAAAGGTAAAGTACATACTTTATGTTTCTAAGTAGTAGTAGACGGTCACGAGGGTGACAGACTACCATGCCAGAAAGCACCGGTACCCTGGTGCCTACGGTGCCGGAACCCTGGCGCCGGAATCTGGAGGCGCGGGATGGAGATCACGGCGAGAAGGCCCATATCGCATCACTCTTACATTAAATGTTGTTGTTTGTACACCTTATTGTCTGCTAGTATTAGATACTTGACGGTAGCCTAATAAGATGATCCCTATTAAAAATACCAATGATTGTGTTCTCCCTTAGTGTGCACCACCAAGAAAGTTCTTCGGTATGAGGCAGGTCGTGACGATCGGGTATCAGACATATCTACGTTCGCATACAGTGGGTGTAAGCCATGTTGCACAGCGAATACACTAAGATTGAGTTGGCGAGCCTAGCATGTGTAGACATGTCCTCGGAACACGAATGGTTGAAAGATCGAGCACGAGTCGCATGAATGGTGTGACCAATGTTTAGGCGTCCGCCCTAGCACCCACATTGATGGTCGTGACGATCGGGGGAGATGTGGGGAAAAGGGGTCGTGTAATCACTAGAACCCTTCAGGAGATACGCGTTTTTAGTAGAGTTATTATTTAACTCATTTAATTATAAACTTAGTCTAAATTCATTTTTGCAATTATAAATGTAGAGATGGCTCACCGTGAAGCTAACTTTGACATTGAGGAGTGGGTAGTTGGTGAGAAACTTAGACTTGATGGATCCAACTTCCCTAGTTGGCTTGTGCGCTTGAATGATCTCCTTACTAGGAATCATGTGGTAGACTACATACACCGCATGATGGATTTGACTGAGCTAGACTACTATGAGACCCCACAAGAGCTGGCGGACCGCTACTATTGCCAAGAAATGTCCACTTACATTCAGATAATAATGCGTTATGGAATGGTGGATGAACTACGTTTGCTCATGGGTGATCTTGATCCATATTCGATGGTGGATCAGCTGAGAGTAGAGTTCATAAGCCATGTGCGCATGTGGAAGCACGAGCTGCTTGGAGAGTTCCGTTCCATAAATATGGAGGAACACACTTCTCTAAAGAGTCATTTGGAGAGCATGCTTGATGCACACATGAGACTGGTTTACTTCGTGGACCACTGAATGACTGAACCCTTTGTGATAGGCGTGTTGCTTTGATCGCTGCCTCCCAGCTATGAAGAACATGTCCGGAGTAGCATTATGAGTGGTGATACAGGAATGATGGATTTCCAAGAGTTCATATTACATTTCAGAAATGTAACGGTTGAACCAATCGCCGAAGAGGTCGATGACGAAGGTATAGATTTGATATACAGTTTTATAAATGTTATAATCTTGCAAACACATGTTGTAGTGTTAAGTATATTTGATACTTGTTCTGTTTTGCTGAAAACAGGTCCTTCTGCATGAGAGGTGCTTGTTGGAGAGGAGGTGACGTTGCGTGTTGATGGCGAGCATGATGATGATGGCCAACGACACTCTCGCTCGACATTTATCACTTAGTTTAGGGATTTCTATTTTCGTGCCCCTGGTTCGTTAGTTGTACTCAGTTTTCCCCAGCCGCTTAGTTTTTCCTCACTTTTCCCCTCCCTCCATTCCGAAACCCTCGCATGCGCTCGGACAGGGGGATGCTGTCATATCAAAGGCTTGACCGTTACATGCTGACGGGTGGGACCGCGTTGGGTTGGTCATACGCTGAGCGTTACGTTACGTCACCTCGACCGTTACATGCTGATAGGTGGGGCCAAGATACACGACGGACTAGCCATCCGTCTCTCGCTGACTTGTGGGCCCCATTTTCCTGATTGTGTAGCCGGTGCAGCCAATGACAAATGGGGCCGTTCTGTGGGGTTGTCGAAGCCAATGAACTATGGGGCTGCTATGTGGAGCCATTATGTGGGGCCTTCATAGCCAATGAACGGTGGGGCTGACATGTGGGGCTGGAGGGGGATTTGCATATTTGCCACGTTTTACTTTGCAACTTGCATATTTGCCATTTTGTGTGTCACCGGCATGTGGTGGTCATGTGGCAAATATGCAAATTTCAAAGAAAAAGTTTGGCAGATATGCAAAATTGGCAAATATGAAATAATTGATAGGTGGGGTCGTGTATGACACGTCGGCTCTCTCTCTCTCTCATCCTCTCCCAGCCCCCAGCCCCGAGCAGCTCCTATCCCACCGGCAGACAGAGCAGCCATCATCGGTGCGTCGGCGTGTTGCCGGATCTATCCTAAGGCGGTATCGGACGGACTATCATGCTGTACCTCAACCACGGCTCCGGCACCTGCTTTGTCCACACGCATTGTACGTTCGGGCAGTACCGACCGCAGGCAGGTCCGCCACCCACGACGACCGGGATTTGGTTCCGCCGCCATAGCTCGACGAACAGTCGCACAAATTGCTAGTAGTGCTTGCTAAGACCTCCGCTCCTGCTCCGCCCACCCTAATCGATTCAGTTCCCGTAATTTCTTTGATATTGTAGTTGCAAATTAGTCCTCAATGTTTGGTCATAGTGGGTACACCGGCGAGCGTGCTGAATCGATCATGTCGTGGACACATTCTCCTTCTCCTACCACGTCGGAAGTGCATGTAGCTCCTTCTCTTTGTACTACCATTGAATTCGAAGTGCTGGCATGGTCTGTCGGATTGATTCCAATTTAGTTTGTTCTGG
Source organism: Avena sativa (assembly GCA_916181665.1). Lineage (NCBI taxonomy): Eukaryota > Viridiplantae > Streptophyta > Magnoliopsida > Poales > Poaceae > Avena > Avena sativa. Next base: position 450,391,923 of record OV702289.1, read on the forward strand.
GATTGTTACAATGTGCTACAAAGGCCAATGATCCATGGTACATTGCATACCAAGATGAATCAACTCAGTAGTCTAGCCATAGGATGGATTTGGAGGAGATGGTTGCCAAGTTAGGTGATGAATTGGCCCATAAAAACCTATTGATATTCGAGCTGAAGCGTACTGTCGAGGAAGAATTTAGAGCTTATTCGCAAAGAGAAGTTGACACCTTACGTTGATCTTGCCGTATCTGATCAAGTCATAGAAAATCTAAAACATGAACTTCAAATGAAGAGGGGGGATAGTAGATTCATGTGGGCAGTTTTAGTAGTTATCATCCATGTCCTAGCAGTTATAGTATGCGGTTGTGGTGAAGGGTGGCACGTGTAATGATTAGTTGAATAGATAGCTAATTTAGAGAGTAGAATTGTTATTCAATAGATGGTTGTGATTTCCTGCTAATTTAGTCACTCTGCGGTCCCAAAGTTGTCTAGAGAATGCATTGCGGAGCCCGAGTTGCTTGCCATTGGATCTAGGGGTCCCAAAGTGGTCGAGATAATGCATTGCGGTACCCGAGTTGCTTGCCATTGTATCTAGCGGTCCCAAAGTTGTCGAGAGAATGCATTGCGGGGCCCGAGTTGCTTGCCATTGGATCTAGATGCCCATAGTTGGCGTGCCAAATGCCTAGAGGGTCAAGTTGGGGCCTATCAGTTTTGACTGTTCTATCGCTGCCATCATGGCTACCATGTAGAGTTGCACCGTTGGCGGCAGCATCCATTCCCTGTTCCAAATTAGTGGCTGAGATTGTCAATCCAAGTTAGTTGACTCAAATTCATCAAGATACAAAATCTAGCCAAATATAAATCAACTAATTTGGGTCGAAGGGAGTACTACTTATGAATCAACTTTAGAGCATATCCACCATCCTAAGTGCTCAAATACATATCAATTTGGGATGATTCAAATCATACATATTTCGATCACATTTATACAAGCCCACTAGAGAATGTCAAAGCAAGTACTACTACTTATGAATCATCTTGAGAGCACATCCACCGGTCTCACAGCTCAAATACATGTCAAATTTATTCAAATCATACATATATTTTAAGTCATAGAATTTTGGTTCAAATTGGGCTTAAATTTGTCCCAATTTTAGGTGGACGTTCTAGCTGCCCTCCCCACCATATGTGTACTCCAAGAAGTACAGGCAAAGTGCTCCCATCCGGCCTTCACCGTCGAATGCACCTTGACGTGCCAGCCGCGGCAGCGGCCTGCCTCCCACAGCTTCGGTTCACGAGGGCTTGATCTGTGTCATCGCAGTGATGTTGCGGATGATGGCTTCAATCATCTTCGCATCGATGACCACTGTCGGCACCACAACCATAGATATTGTGGATGATAGCTTCAATCATCGTCGCATCGATGAACACTATCGGCACCATAACCGTAGATGTGAACCGATGATGGCTTCCATCGGTGTCTTTCATCGATGACCACTGTCGGAAGTGCGACAGACAGAGACAGAAATTTCAGACGGTTAGATCCTCACCACCGCACGCTGTTCTAGCAGCCGCGCTCAGATCCATGCTGCCTCAAGCCATTCCAACCCCCACGAGTAGGTATGTGCCGCCATACGTTGATAGGAGGGGAGGAAGATGCGGCTGGTATACGTGTGATAGGGAAAGGGAGGGAGAGACCTCCAGCCTATCGGATCATGATGTATCCAACGATGGCTGTCTAAGATCCGTGTGACATACATCTCAACCAATCAGAGTGCAGCCAAACTGAGCACTAGTTGATGCGGCTAGTATATGTGCGACAGGGAAATGGAGGGAGAGACATCCAACCTGTCGGGCTCTCCTCGCCATACAAGGTTAGGTGCACCCATCGGGAGAGAGACACCTCCAACCTGTCGGATCATGATGTATCCAACGATGGTTGGACAAGATCAGTGTGACATACATCTCGACCAATCAGAGCGCTAGCCAAACTGAGACATGAGAGAGGGTAAAAGTGAGGAAAACTTTAGCGGGAGGGGAGAACTGAGGAAAACTTTAGTGGGAGGGGAAACTGAGTAGAGCTAAGGAAAACAAGGGCGCTCGGATAAAAAAATGACTAAGTGAAATTCAAGCTTTTGGCATAACAAATGGAAAATGGTTTATTTGAACAAAATAATCCATCTTGGCCAACATTATATTGTTTGCAACTCAAAGATACACAAGTGTGCCAAATTTGGCCTCATTTAGACAAAGTATGTTTTGGGATGGGTTATCTTGGAGGTTGACTGACTAGAAAGCCATGCATCTTCATAGCTAGTAGCTCATTCCAAGAAGTGGTTTAAGGGAGAAGTCCATTTCTCTTTATTTCTTTTTCCTTTATTATTCATGCTAGGTTTTATTTAATATAACAAGACTCCATGCGAAGGTTGCACTATGTTTTGACTTCTTTTTCTAATTAAACTAACCCTAAAACCATTTATTTGAATTTAATCACTTAGAAAAAGAAAATGTCGCTGATTACAAGTAAATCCAAAATTTCCAATTTCATATGGTAAATCAATCCAGGATACACAAGTGTGCCAAATTTTGGATCAATTGGTCAATGTTTGCTATGGTTTAAGCCATGAACTAGCTGAACCCCATGTGTTGACCACATGTCGAGGGCAAAACTGAACAGTGCTAAGAAACTAGGTGCATGATAATAGAAACTTGCAATAACACATATATTATGGGGTTATCCAACATACAAACTTCGAAGTGTCACAAACATTGACAGTAGTTCAAATTCAATACAAACATTAACAATAGTTAAAATTCATCATACAAATTCAAATTAATTTTTTTATTTCTCCTAGTGTTTTTCGCTGGAATATTCTCCGAGTTCACCACCTTGCTCCGGGTGATCCTGGCTGGAATATTCTCGGAGTTCACCATCAGCTTCTTCTGTTTGTTCCCTTTGTTCTTTTCTCCGCATAAAATGAATCAAGTGCTTCAGCCTGTCTTACAATTGGTTCAACCACATTTCGATTCATTGGTTCATACGGCTCAAAATGCATTGGCATCATTTCTTCAATATCCTCTTGTGTAATTCCTTCACTTTTGAACTCTGCTTACAATGAATAAATTGCTTCAATCACCCATACATTTGGTGCAATCTCCCCTTCATTTGGTTCAATCTCCTCTCGATCCATTGGTTCAATCTCCCCTGCATCTGGTTTAATCTCCCCTGCATTTGGTTCAATCTCCCTTGCATCTGGTTCAATCTCCTCTTGATCTATTGGATTAACAATGTATAGATTGCTTCATTCTCCTCTCATTTAGATACTTCATTCTCATCTGCATTTGTTGCTCCCGCCTGATCATCCATTCCATAAGCTGGGTCCACTGCATTTTTACAAAGCCTAGCAATGTGCCCTAGGATCCCACAATGTTTGCACTTACATCGTCGAGATGGTGCACCACCCTTTGCACTACCTCTCATCCTATTATTCCTTGGCCTACCTGCTGGTCTAGTAAAAACTGGAGGGTATATCTTGAAGCCTGGATTCACTTCCATCCATTGGTGTTTGCCCAACAAGGCTGGAACATTCTGAGCATATGATGCCCTAAATTTGGCAACAGAGAAATACTCCAACATGTACTGATCAACTTGACCCTCTTCACCTCCTAGAACACCCATGAAAAACAATGCATGTATGTAGGGTTTCCCATGGAGCTGCCATTGCCTTCAATGGCATGTCCTTTCAGCCAAACTCACTAGATACCTCCATTGCCTATCCTTCCTATCTGTGTACATTACCTCATCGTCCATTCCTTTTCTAATGCATTTCATCTTCAATTGTTTTGCCCTGGCATGCGCCTTAATCAAAGATGGGAGGATGAGATGGCTAGCATATACTGTTGATGCAATTCTTTGACGCAAATCGATCTTTATCATGATCATCTTCCTAATCTTATCAAATATTTGCCACAGCATAAGCCCTTTCAATGACTTGAACTTTGCATTGAAACTCTCTACAAGGGTACTTGTCACATAGTCTACCTTGCAAATTTCATTGAATTGGCTTCTTGACCACACCATTCCATGATGTGCATCCAAGTACTCCTTCATCGTAGGTTTTTGTTTATACAACACTTCCAAATGATACAGATGCTTCCTCAAACTGCATGTGTATGAATCTGGCCATAGGTTTCAGTATAAACTTTACCCTTGAATTTCTTTGTAAAATTCTGCACTAAGTGTTGCATACATTCCCTATGCTCCACTCCGGGGAATACTGCTTCTACAGCTTTCTCCAAACCTTTGCAAGTGTCCGTGTGGATAGTAAGTCCTGGTGGATGACCTATAAGGTCGCGCAAATTCTCCAGAAACCAAGTCCAACTTTCCTCTGACTCAATCTCCAAAACTCCAAAAGCAACATGGAACATCCAATTGTGGCCATCAACTGCAGTAGCAGCTACTAGCTCTCCTTTAAATCTGGCATGAAGAGTTATTGCATCCACGGCCAAATAAGTCCTGCAACCATCCAGAAACCCTTGCTAGCAAGCTTTGAAACAAACAAAAGCGCTTCTAAAGCACTCCTTCTCCATTGTCTTCCCTCTTATTTTGTACTGAACTGTATGCATGTCTATCTGTACAACACTATCTGGACTAGCCATCTCCACTTTGGTTTTGAAGCTGTCAAGCAACTAAAAACTTTCATTCCATGGACCATTGATCCTATCAAGAGCCATTTCCTTTGCATATAACATCCTCATGTAAGGTACTGTAATATTAAACCTTTTAGAAACTTTTGTTATCAGCGTTATTGCACCAATTGATGGGTTCGCTCTCATCCAATCCATGATTGCATCTGCCAACCACCTAGTCTTTGCTAGTTTTGTTTTGTGCTTTGGCTGTCCCCCTTTAGGTGGACAAGAATGTTTGAACTGGTTACCTTTTATCTGAAACATAATGAAAATGTTAGGTACAATTAACAAATTCTACACAATGATCTAAAATACACAACTAGTTCTAATACCTGAACCAAACTGCTCCTGAGCATATTGGATGCATGCATCCTCCACCTACACCTCTTGTATGGGCACTTCATTGTGAACCTTGCTGGCTCACTCTTAATAACAACATAATCATTATTGGTGCAGATAATTATGTAGTAAGGGCATTACGACAGTCCCGCATCGTTTAAAATATGGTGCTTTCTGAAATCTTAGGATCGTTCCTGTCCCACTCAATTACTGGCAAGTCCTCACCATCATACTCGGCTGAAACGAGACTGTCATTGTTCTCCTTGTTCTCTTCTTCATCAGTGTCATCAAATCTGGCACTATGGGCCATTTCCTCCATGTATTGATCCTCTAGTGCATGTTTAGTGAATCTATCTACCAATTCAGGAAACGTCAACTCATCCTCATCATCTAGTGGAGGCGCTCCCTCGGCCAGCTCTGCTTCGTCCTCCACATCGGCCGCACGAGCGATTTGGCTTACACTCGTAGTGTAATAGATGGTACTATTGTGGACCTACAAGGAGCGCGGGGTGTACACTATTAGCAGAGATAGCATAAACACATGATGCCCAACCACCTGATGATGCCTGACCACCATATGATGCTTTATCCCTCTTTCCCATGTGTTCAACTTTAGGTTGCACATGAAGACGAATTCGACCAAAACGTTCGGTAGCATTCAAAGAAAAAAGCATTCCTCGATCAGCTTCACTAGTTAGTTGGAGCAATTTTTGCTCACTAATGTTGAAATATTGCAAATCAACTGAATCGCCATTGCTCCAGGAGAATTTAGAATATATTTTATCTTTCAAATCTCTGAGAGTTATGGAGGTTGCAACCACCGCTAGGAAGTAAAATCCAGAGAGATACCATTCACAACCATGAATTACGCTAGTATCCAGTTTAACCGCTAGCCAAAATGCCAGCGCTGGATCAATCCTATTCGAAAGAAAGGCAGTTAGCTGAGCACCAGTGATTCATGCTCAATTACTGCCTATAATCAATCCACAAAGGGAAACAATACTTACCCAGATGGAATCCATGCGTTAGATCTCTCCAATTCCACCCAATCTTCTCGGTGCTCGACGGGGAGGACCAGTACACCGGTCGGCATTGCATACTGTTCCATGAAAGGGGTAGATCTAGTGGGGGAGGAAGCGGAGACGGAGTGGGCTCCGCGGCTAGGGGGAGGGGCAGCTCGGGGGCCGAGGACAACATAAGGTAGGAGGGGCTCTCAGGTAGGAGGGCACGACGGCTAGGGAGCGGAGCGGAGGGGCAGTGTGGGAGCTGTTCTAGGCTCGGAGCGAGAATGGCCGGCCCGACGTGTCTCTATGCGGCCCCACCCTTCACCACGTAAGCAAGTGTTGGGGGGACAACCCCGGGTAGGGTCACTCCGGGGTATAAGTGCCGAGTTAGCCTAGGGTCGGCAAGGTCAAAGCGGATGCTGGCCGAGTCACCTCGAGGCAGGCCGGATCACCGGGTAACCCGGACCAAGGGGGTCGCCTAACATTGTCTCGTCCGACTCAAGGAGTAAGTCGAAAATACTTGTCTAGCTTATATGCAGGAACAGGTGTGGCCGGATCAACTATGATCCGGATCCTCTCTTGGCTTCTAGGAGAAGGAAGGAATCTCTCTGGTCAAAAAAGAAGGTCCGGTGCGTATTGGATGAGCGAATAAAGCAAGGGCAGGACCACCGGATCGTGGCCGACAAGGGTGATGACGCTCACGTCGGCTGACGCGGGCGCCGCAGAGGCTACGTCGCTAAAGCAAGTGTGACGCGGGGGAAAGCACCCCTGTCGGGTTAATACTTTGGGAGGGGGCATATTCTTAGGAATATGCCTCCACATATGCCCTAGGCCAGGACCGAACCACCTCTATATAAGGGGGGGTTAGGGTTCTGGTAAGGGGGTTAGGTTTTTTCTGATACAAGAGCAAGGAGAATTCTAGTTAGTTGAGCACTAGTGGATCTAGGGTTCTTGGGCTAGTTGGTAGGCAAGAGTAAGAGAGTTTCTTCTTCCTCCTCTTGTCAATACAGCTCGAGGAGCTCTTGTAATCTTGGAGGTTGAACATCAATACAAAGCTTCTGTGTAGAGAATCACTCTACTATCCCCCTGGATTCCCCCAGCGCATATCAGTCCCCACCTTTAGCCTATCCATGGCATCTGCCGTGACACCACCACGACATTTGGCGCCCACCGTGGGGCTAGCAGCGCTAGCAGGTGTGAAGATCCGGACGGGAAACTTCATCGGCACCGGCGAACGCATCGTCTCCAGGCTCGTTCAGCACTTTGGAGCGCTGGACTACGTCAGCGACAACGCTGGCTGCTTCGGCACGCGCCCCCTTCCGTGCAACGGCATCTTCGTCAAGCTCGGTGCGCACAAGGTCTACGTTGCTGTGGACGTGTCTTGCGTTCATCCGCGTCGCGTCGTCGATGCAGGAGAACCACCCCTCACTGTGGCTCGCGGGGCGCGTGTCGCTCGCTCCCCGGACCATGCAGAGGTGATGATGACCGCGCCAGGCGCGGGCGTGAGCAAGAATCCAGTGCCATACCCGGAGGTAACGCCCAAGGCACCGAGGAAAGCTAGGGGTCCTCCGCTAGAGAGGCCTGAGAACATGCTGAGGGAAGCTATGGATAGCTTGGCGAACCCGGTGGCAGCAGTGGTAGATCCGGCTCAGGCACAGGCCGAGCTAGAGGAGACCCGGCAAAAGATACTGGAGGGCTCAAAGAAAATAGCAGCGGCTCAGCAGTCGTTGAACATGACGCTGTGTGAGTACGCGAAGGAAAACAAGGTTGATGCGGTAAGGGTAAAAGGGAAAAATCTCATGAGTGAGATGAACAGAGAAGGTGATGATGGACCAGAAGGGTCGGAAAACTATCTGTCTGTAGGGTTGCCGAAGTATAGTACCTCGGCGAAGAACCTCAGAGCAGCAGATGCCGCGGCGTCCGAGCTAGAGGGTCTGACGGGTGAAGCTCGTCAAAGACAGCAAGACCAGGTTAACGAGCTGGTTCGGATCGCGAACAGGCAGAACGAGGAGCTGCTGAGAGGTAACCCGGAGAGAGTTGGAGCTTCTAAGATCGTCCATTCGGCGATGGGTAACCTGGAGAAATCCGCTGGAGCCGCATTATCGCCTCATGGTGGCCCTAGAAGAGAAGAGGTAGTTACCTCGGCCAGACGGAACAAGCAGATCGTTCCATACGACCCAACCCGTGCGGGAAAAGAAAAAGAGATGCGAAAAAACGACGATCGACGAAGTGTGAGCCGAGGTGAAGCTGGCCGAGGTAACCACGACCAAGGCAATGCCGGTCAAGGTAATGCTGCCAATGGCAATGCCGGATAGCGAAACTCGGCAGGAGCAGGTCAACCGCAGCAGCGGAATGTACCAAGGCAAGAGCAAAGTGCCGGCCGTGGTATGCAACAGAGGGGAGCACAACGAGAGCAAGACCGATACAATGACGGAGACTCGGAGATGATGAATGCGGGATACGCAAGACCGGACTATCATGTGATAGGGTCGAGGTTGGGAAGCAGAGATTTGATGCTGGATGACGCCAGGTTAAAGCTGGATCGCCTGTATAGGTCGGAACAGATCGAATGTCAAGGTCCTCCGGGTCCAGCATGCTTTGGACCCCGGATCATGAAGGAACCGCCAGTACCCAATTTCCAATTACCCAGGGGCACAAAGACGTATGACGGCAGTACAAAGCCGGAGGATTGGCTGATAAACTACGCAACAGCTGTGAAAATTGCAACTGGCAACTTGAGATGGGATGTACGATATGTACCCCAAATGTTGGAAGGTCCGGCTAGGGTATGGCTGAATAATTTGCCACCCGGAAGCATCAATTGCTGGATAGATTTTGAAGAAATGTTTATCAGCAACTTCTCAAGTACATATCAGAGACCGAATAGACCGCAGACCCTGGCAATGTGCAAGCAGAGATCTAACGAAACGGACCGTGAATTCTTGACCCGGTGGTGTACCGTGAGAAACTCGTGTGAGGGAGTCATAGAGTCACAGGCTATAGCATGGTTCGCACAAGGGTGCAGATATGGTAGCGAGTTGTGGATGAAATTGCAAAGGAAAATGCCAGTCACGCTGGCAGAGATGATCCGGATTGCGGACTCTTACGCTTTGGGTGATCCAACTCAACCTAGGATCGCGTCGAACGAGTCCAATGAGGAGTACTATCCAAGGGACGGAGCCGGGTCGTCCCGGAGAAACGATTACAGGGGAAAAAGGAGAGACGATAGACCGGACCATCGGTATAGTTCGCAACAAGTCGCAGCTGTGAATCAACATCAGCCCGGAGCAGGAAGCAACCAACGCTAGAAAACGGGAGGGCAATGGACTCCTCGGAACGATGGCAAGAAAACGTGGACTCCGGAGCAGAAGAAGCAATGGCAAGAAAAGAAAGATCGTCCGAGGTATACCTATGAGTCAATGTTAGACCAGCCGTGTAAATTTCACACGCCAAATCCGAACAGCCCGGCGGGTCACACAACGAGGCAATGTGAGTGGATGCGCAAGATAGAACAAGGTGGTTCGGGGAATGCTCAGGCACCCCGGCAGCAACCGCTCTCCGGAGAAAACACGCAACAACTAATGTTGCCTCCCCCTCTGCCGAGGTATGACAACAGTGAGAGAAGGGATGCGGTGCATCAGGTGGAAAACCAGCCTCAGCCGGATCAGAGGTACTCCGGAAACGAGGGAAGGAATGAGTACAGGGAACATCACCAGAGCTATTGTGTGTTCACAACAGAGGAAATAGATATGAAGAGCATGCAACATCGACATATGGAGGTTAACACGGTTATGCTTGGAGTGACGAGGTACATGTCTTGGTCGGACCAGGAAATTACCTGGAGCGTCAAAGATCACCCCAAGCTTATGCCAAGTCCGGGCTCGTATGCACTGGTGTTAGATCCGATGTTCATTGGACCAAACATTAATGTGAGGTTCTCCAAGGTACTGATCGACAATGGCAGTAGCATTAACATCATGTACGCGGATACGATGTGCAAGTTGGGCATCTCGGAGAACATGCTCCAGGCTACAAGAACAACTTTCCATGGTATCGTACCAGGCATATCCTGTGAACCCATAGGCAAAGTCCGGGTCGACGTGCTATTCGGTACAAGGGATAACTGCCGAACTGAGAATCTGGAGTTTGAGGTGGTGAACTTGGAGAGCGCGTATCATGCATTACTCAGGAGACCAGCACTAAGCAAATTCATGGCGAGTTGCCACGTTAGTTATCTGAAGATGAAGTTGCCCGGGCCAAATGGAACAATTACTATCGCTGGGGATTTCCGACGTTCTATTGAGTGCGCCTCAGCCGGGTCTAACCTAGCCGAGTCACTCGTAATTGACCAAGAGAATAGAAAAATTCAAGAGGTGGCGGCTTTAGCTCAGTCCGCGCTGCAGTATATGCCGGCGTTAAGCAATCCGCATGGAAGCATTTCATTTCAAGCCGCGAAGGACACCAAGAAGATTCCAGTGGATAACCTGTTTCTGGAGCGTACTGTAACAATTGGTGCTGGGTTAACTGAAAAATAGGAAAGCGAGCTCGTCAACTTCCTCCGTGAGAATCGGGATATTTTTGCTTGGTCCACACAGGACTTGCAAGGTGTTCCGAGGGAGTTGGCCGAGCACTCTTTGAACGTAAGACCCGGAGCAAGGCCGGTGAAGCAGCCTCTCCGACGCTTCGCCGAGGATAGGAGAAAGGTCATTGGTGACGAGATAGCTCGGTTGCTAGCAGCAGGATTTATCATGGAAGTGCTGTATCCAGATTGGCTCTCTAATCCGGTGCTGGTAGAAAAGAAGAAGGATGATCTGAACGTGGCAGTGGTTTGGCGTATGTGTATCGATTACACGAACCTGAACAAGGCGTGTCCAAAAGATCCATTCCCACTGCCGAGGATAGATCAGGTCATCGACTCTACCGCGGGATGTGAACTGTTGTCATTTATTGACGCTTATTCTGGTTTCCACCAGATACCTCTGAACCCGGATGATCAAATAAAAACTGCCTTTATTACCCCATACGGGGCTTATTGCTATCGCACTATGCCGTTTGGTTTACGAAATGCAGGAGCAACGTACCAAAGATGTATGCAAAAATGTTTGCACAATCAAATAGGTAAAAATGTACAAGTCTACGTGGATGATGTGGTTATCAAGACCAAGGAAAGCGCAACGCTCCCTGACGACATAAGGCAAACATTCGCGAACTTGAGGAGATTCCGGATGAAGCTTAACCCGGAGAAATGTACCTTCGGTGTCCCGGCTAGGAAATTACTCAGATTTCTCGTCTCCAGCCAAGGTATCGAGGTTAATCCAACTAAGATCCGAGCCATCGAACGAATGGAGCTGCCGAAGTGTCTCAACGAAGTCCAGAAGTTCACTGGATGCCTGGCATCGTTGAGTCGGTTTGTATGTCGGTTAGGGGAAAAGGTGCTGCCTCTCTACCAACTCATGAAAAAATCAGATAAATTCGTTTGGACGCCGCAGGCCGATGAAGCTTTTGCCCACTTGAAAAAGATGTTGGCCACTGCACCAGTGTTAGCTTCTCCACTGTCGAAGGAGCCGATGTTGCTCTACATAGCCGCAACCAACCGAGTTGTAAGTGTAGTGATTGTAGTGGAGCGAGATGAAGAGGGTAAGTCAGTGCAGAGGCCAGTGTATTACTTAAGCGAGGTATTGTCTGCCTCAAAACAGAACTACCCGCATTTTCAAAAGGTGGCATACGGAGTTTATATGGCGGCAAAAAAGTTAAAGCACTACTTTGAGGAGCATCCCATCAAAGTGATATGCGAAGCCCCCATATCCGAGATAATGGGTAACAAAGATGCGAATGGCAGAATTGCGAAATGGGCAATTGAGCTAGCACCTTACGCACCCCAGTATGATAGGAGAGAGGCGATCAAGTCCCAGGCTGTGGCAGACTTTTTCGTGGATTGGGCCGAGGTACAATACGAACCACCGCCACCAGATCCGAACTACTGGAGGATGCACTTTGACGGATCGAAAACCAAAACTGGGTTAGGTGCCGGGGTTGTGCTTACCTCGCCAAAGAAGGATCAGCTCAAGTACGTATTGTAGATCCATTTCGCGGCATCGAACAATGTCACTGAGTACGAGGCCCTTGTACATGGTCTCAAAGTGGCGAAGGAGATTGGCATACGTCGGATAATATGCTTTGGCGACTCGGATCTAGTAATACAGCAAGTGTCCGGAGTGTGGGACGCCCTAGATCCAAACATGGCGCTATACAGATTTCATGTGCAGAAAATCTCGGGTTACTTTGAGGGATGCGAATTTCACCATGTACCTCGTGTGGAAAACGAAGTTGCCGACATGCTGTCGAAGCTCGGATCAACCCGACAGGCAATTCCACGGGGTGTTGCATTAGAGCACCTCAGAAAACCATCTATCAGGCCGTCCCCAGGAACCGATTCAATCTATGTCCTGGAAAACACGGAATCCGGAGTTGAGCCCATGGATATTGACATGGGAGGTAGCACGCCGAGCCCGGGCACTGCCTTGGCAAACCCGGGGACTACCTCGCTAGACCCGGGGACTGTTCAGCATGATCTGGCTGAAGTTATGCCGGTGGATCGAATGGAAATTGATGAGCAGATGTTCCCTGGGCGAGTAGTACCAGCTTGGGCACTGCTTATATACCAGTTCTTGAAAGATGGAACGTTACCCACTGAGGAAGTGCTAGCCAGGCAAACTCAGAGGAGAGCCAAAGCTTACACAATCATCAATTCCGAGTTGTACAAACGGAGTGTAACCAATGTCCTCCAGCGGTGTGTTGACCCAGAAGAAGGACTTGACATCCTCCGAGATATACACCAAGGAGAATGCGGGCATCACGCCTCATCCCGGGCCTTAGTGGCAAAGGCGTTCCGGCATGGATTCTATTGGCCAAGTGCCTTGGAGCAAGCAGATCTGGTGAGAAAATGCAATGGTTGTCAAAGATATGCCACCAAGACACATATGCCTATGTCGGAACTCAAAACCATACCAATTACATGGCCATTTGCGGTGTGGTGCTTGGATATGGTTGGCCCGTTTAAACCAGCAAGAGGAAACATGACACACATTCTGGTCATGGTGGACAAGTTTACAAATGGATCGAAGTGAAGCCTATAAGAAAATGTGATGGGGCTATAGCCGTAACATTTCTCAAAGACATTATCTTGAGATACGGCTATCCTCATAGTATCATAACTGATAACGACACAAATTTTGCTGAAGGAGCATTTGCACGATTCTGCCGAGATAAGAAAATCCGACTCGACGTAGCCTCGGTAGCCCACCCCGCATCGAACGGACAAGTGGAAAGATCCAACGGATTAGTGCTATCTGGGATAAAACCCCGGCTCATTGAGCCGCTGCAAAGATCAGCGGGGTGCTGGATAGAAGAACTACCAGCGGTATTGTGGAGTTTAAGAATAACTCCAAATCGATCAACAGGCTACACGCCGTTCTTTCTGGTATATGGGGCAGAAGCTGTATTACCAGCCGACATAGAGCATGATTCGCCTAGGGTCACCCAATACACAGAAGCCGAAGTGCAAGAAGCCCGGCAAAATGATGTTGATCTGCTGGAAGAAGCGAGAGAACTGGCACTGTCCAGATCTGCCATATATCAGCAAAATCTCCGACGCTATCATAGCCGGAAAGTGTGCCCCCGAGTCTTCCGGGAAGGCGATCTGGTGCTCCGGTTGGTACAACGTACCACTGGCATGCATAAATTATCCCCTCCATGGGAAGGACCATTTATTGTGAGCAAAGCATTGCACAATGATTCCTACTATCTTATAGATGCAAAGCCACAGGAAAAGAACAAGGCGGACAGGTCCGGAGAAGAATCTAAGCGACCGTGGAATGTAGCACTACTTCGTCCCTTCTACACGTAGCTAAGAAGTGTATGTATCCGAGTCGTCTCGTATGTCGGTATGTATGTCGGCAATGAGCTTATCAATGAAATAGCGGAGCCTCGAGCAGTAACTCGGGGACTGCCTTAATAAATGATTTTTGTTACTTTTTATGCATTAGCTGGAATGACTCGTCTCACTTAACCCAGATTAGTAATGTGTGAGCACCAAAAACCCAACCCTTCGACTTGTTGCTGTCCAACAAGAATTGGCTTCATGGCAAGCAAGGGAACAAGTTTGGAATTGCATAGCACATGAAAAACTACTAAGGAAACGATCCTATTCCAGCTAACGCTTGTTTTTTCGGACTAACCCCATATTTACTTTCAAGCTATTATGTTGAATTATTTTGAGCCAAGCCTCAAAGTTTCTCAGTATTGTTAAAACGATTCTTGAGGCTCGGATTCGTAAGTCGTAAAACCGAATCAAGGTAGACACGGATCGAGCCGGAGAATTGGACGAACAAGAAAATGAAACTCGGGTACTACGCCCAAGTTAATCCGGCATACAAGCATAGTAGCAAAATATCATGTATTCAGCATACAATTGCACCTGGCATACCGGGGATCTGATAAATTTTCAAGTTTTTTCAACTAGGGAGCGGCAGGAGGAGGAAATTCGGCGTCATCATCACTGTCTTCAATATCTAAAGCAGCATCTTCTCCATCATCGCCCGACCCATCCTCCACGTTCTCCATCTGCTCCTCCTCGCCGGATTCCAGAAAGCTCGGCCCCTCAACCCAGTCATGGACTGGAGAATATTCGACGAGGCTGTAGGCGCAAGCCTGGTGCCAAGCTACCCACTCCGGATCATCGGTCCATTTGGATCCGGTGCACCGGCGGGTGAGGAGGCTCAGATCGATCTTCTCGTACCATGAAAGGATATGATGGAGGAGGGTATCTGCTGCGGCACGCCCGGCGGATTCTCTCCAGAGGTCAAGCTGCGTCTCAATCTCCATTAGTTTTTCGGCAAGGAGCGTGATCCTTTCCGGAGTGCTCTCGCTTGGCCAGAATGCGTTGTAGACCCGGACCGCAACGTCGAGGAGATCTTTCCCATAGTTCTTAATAGTTTCCACCCGGGATGACACGCTGACCAATAGGTCCTCCATGTCTAAGGGGATGCTCTCACCATCAGGAGCGATGGGAGTACCCCTCTCTTGGCGGAATTTGGCAACGGCAGCACTGGCGATGGCAGTACCCTCCGGAAAATGATCTGAAAGCAAGGAAAGGGAAGATGCTGAAGCAAAGGCGTATGAGCTAACCCGGAAAAACTATGTCGGATAAGGGGAAGAAACTTACATGAGATATGGCGATGGATCCGGGCCACCTCCTTGATACAACTGTCGTGTCTCTGGCGAAGTTGTTCAAGCTCAGCGAGCGCCGACCCAAGCTGGACCTCGGATTCCTTAAGCAGGTCCTGGTCCTTGGAGATTTGGAGGGTAAAGCGCTCACGTTCTTCGGTGAAGTTCTGGCCAACTTTTTGGAGCTCGGTTTTGTGTTGGGCCTTCATCTTCTCCATCTCGGCCTTGAGTTTGGCTATTTCATCGTCCTTGGTCTGGAGGAGGGCGAGCTCATCGTTCTTCTTATTCAGCTCAGCTTGATGCTGTCCTGCTTGTTCGAGAAAATGCAGCATCATATCAGGCACGGGCACACTATCCTCAAGCGATGCTGAAATAGTGTGTTGACCCGGCAAAGCCGAGGAGTGAATGTTTGCCGAGCCAAGGAGAAGAAAGAATGGAAAACACAACGGCGTTGGCCGAAAGAGGACATACCTCGGATTTCCTCCAAGTTCTTCCGCATAATCTTGTCTTCAGCCTCCACCCCAGCTGCAAAAAACCGAATAAGGAGGTTAGTCCGGCAGACACAAACGAAACAGAGAGGTGTTAAGAGAGGAAATTACCCCTCTTTTCATGCTCCGCGCCAAGTGCAACATGTTTTGCGCGCAAGATCTTGTGGGTATCAAGCAGGTGCTGAAACTCGGCGCTCCGACGATTGGTGGTTACCTGACAAAGGTACAGGCGTGTAAAATTAGTTCGGTGCATATTCGAAGTATACGAGATCCGGGCCAAGCGGAACTTAACCCGGCTCTAGGTGTGTGCATATTTGAAGTGTACAAGATCCGGGCCAAGCGGAACTTAACCCGGCTCTAGGTGTGTGCATATTCGAAGTGTACAAGATCCGGGCCAAGCGGAACCTAACCCGACTCTAGGTGTGTGCATATTTGAAGTGTACAAGATCCGGGCCAAGCGGAACTTAACCCGGCTCTAGGTGTGTGCATATTTGAAGTGTACAAGATCTGGGCCAAGCGGAACTTAACCCGGCTCTAGGTCTGTGCATATTCGAAGTATACGAGATCCGGGCCAAGCGGAACTTAACCCAGCTCTAGGTGTGTGCATATTTGAAGTTTACATGCAGCTACGTTGATCTTCTAAGAAGCATCCGGCCGAGTAACAAGTTACTCCGCCGGAGGCTCGGGGACTAATGGTTATTATCTACAGCATGTAAAGAAGAAACGACGTACCTCCATCATACGCCCAGCAAGGTTAATGGCCTTGGCGACGGTATTCATCTCAGCGGAAAATTTAGCTAGGCCGAACTTTTCCGGGAGATCGTCGTTGTAGACGAACTCCGCCTTATTCCAGTTCATGACAAACTCAATGAGGCTCGGAGGGTACCGTTCGCCAGTGGGCATGTGAGGTGCCACCAAGCCCTTTGCGTGAGCTTCTTTCCTTTCAATCAGGGCAAGAGCTGGGATAGTGTGAAGAACCATCTGCTGCGAATCGGCTGGCTCGGCAGGAGGATACGTCGTTGCTGGTGACTTCTTTGGAAGCATTGACGACAAGGTTCGCTGCCCGGCCTCGACGGAGGTGGACTTGCCTTTGGCTTGCTGGGAGGATGTGACCACAGTGGATTTGCCCTTGGAAGCCGCTGGAGTGGTTCCTCGCCGAGCTTTGGATGACTCGGACGAGGGAGACGAACTTGGCACGGGAGCTTTGGTGGCTGGTGCTGGAGCTGCTGTTGGTTTCTTCGGAGCCGGGACAGGCGCTGGTTCGGTGGCTAGTGCTGGAGCTGCTGCTGGTGCTGGAGTTGCGGTAGACTTGGTGGTTGCTGGTTGCGGCAATGCCAAAGTAACGGACGCCATTGCCTCGGCCGATCCGACCCCTCCTGATCCGAGGTCACGTTCCTCTGAAGGAGGTACTGCGGAACCCGGAGCGGCCGCAGAGCCCTCCGGAATAGGGCTCAGCAGGCATGACTCGTTGTCACGAGGAGGGGAAGGACTGGACCGAAGAGGAGAGGAGATGCTCGATCCGCTCTGAGGGACCTCCACAGGAGCCCTGCAAAAGAAAATTATGTCAGGAGTGAAATTACCCCGATGCAGGGAGAAGTGTGTTGCGCAGTGAAAAATGACTTACGCGTCCGAGGTCTCAGCCTCCTTGGGTTTCCGGGACCTCCGTGCCGGGGCTTTGCCTGCCCGTTTGGAGGCAGTCTTGTCTCCGGCCTTCTTTTGCCTTTTGGTAGGCTGAGAAGGTTCGGAAGAAGAACTTGACGCGGATCCGCGCTTCTTCTTCGGCGCCACCGGAACAGGCTCGCCCGTGGCAAGTGGAGAATCCTCGTGGATGTGCCCACCGGGGTTAGCTGATGCCGGGAAGGCAAAAGAAAGAGGGACAGCCTCAACAGGTTTAATCACGTCGATATCCGAGTCATCCTCATCGTCGGGCCAATCTCTAAGAGAAGAGAATTTACCGCTGGGTCGTTTGGTGGCGTCGGTTGTGGGAGGAACATCTCCTGGTCCAGCTCCTCCTCATCCGGGATTTCTCGGTCCGCGGCCCACTTAAGGGTCGGATCAGTACCATCCTTAAGGGTTTGCTGGAGAAACAGCTGAGAAAAAGGCACAAGGAGCAAAGTCAAAAATACGATAAGAACCGACATGTAATTGATCCGAAACAAGTTTACTCCGCGAAGCTTACCGCGGGAGGGAGCCTGTCGCGGCAGTAATGCTCGATCCCCCACGTCCATTCGGCGGAAAAATCCTTATGGGTGGTGAAAAGGGCCTTGACTCGGCGGAAGATCTCCGTATTGCTCAACTCGAACGAGGAGGTTCGGTTGGGGTCGCGGCTGAAGCTCATATGGCACAACTTGTGAGTGCCCCGCTGGAGGGGAGAAACTCGGTTGCGCACGAAGGTGATCATGGCATCCTCGCTGCGTAATCCGAGCTTCTTCAGCTCCGCAAACCTTGTGTTGACTTGGTTGGCCAGAGCTGTAGGTTTTTTGGCGACCTCCTCCCAGAAATTTGTGTCCGGGGACCCGGATTGTAGGGCAGCAACCAGATCAAGTCTTCGGTGCCCTCGTTCCAGACGTAGAAGAAGGTCCGGGCCCATCCTTTGCAGGAGTCAAGCCCGGTGACCCGGGGAAAGATTGAAAACCTCCGGGGCGAGATCGAGGCAGCTCCGAACTGAGTGAGCTGCTTGTCCTCCGACTCGACGTGGATGTTGGGGACGACATTGCGATGGAGGCCGAAGAACCGGATCCACAGCTCCTTCGTGGGCCATAGTACGGTGTAGCCCTCGATCGAAGAGACGAAATCGGACAGAGGGGTGATGGCGTTTGCCAGGAGATGATGTGGTTGCAGGTGATAGGTCCGGACCCAGTACCGGAAGAAATCACTCACTGGAAGACCAAATCCCCGTTGGAAATGGGATAGGAAAACAACAAACTCACCCGGATTGGGTGAGGGGCCAATTCCGAAGAGGGGAGACGAGCGGTGACGCCGGCAGGAATACGCCGGGTCCGGTAGAGCCAATCGATGTCGTCCTAGCAGACCCCCGAACCGGCCCACGCGCCGTGGTCCGCCGCGCCGGCGTCCTCCTCCATCTCCTGCTCGACGGCGATGAGCTCCTCCTCCGTCATCTCGAATCCGCTGTCCTCGCTGGAGCTGGCGGCGGCGGGGCTCTGCGGTCTAGATTGACGAGGACCCGTGGCTAAGCAGTGGTGCAGCGGTGACTGCGGTGCGGAGGCACGGAGAAGGTGCGGCGGTGGCGCTGCTGCAACGGGCACTGGCGGCGGCGTGGTCGCGAGGAAGAAGAAGAGGAACGGGCGAAGGGGCGCGGAGATAGAAAAGTGCTAAGGGGCGCGCCCCTCCCCTATTTAACTGCCCCCAGTAATCAACAAGTGGGATCGCGCTGCGCTGGAGAGCCACACGCTGTGGCCGTGTATCACCAGCAGTACCCAATCAGAGAGAAGCCACAGCGGAGGCCACAAAGTAAAAATGATCCCATGACACGACGTGTAGTTGCGGGAAACGAGGAGACAGGCGTGACGTAACCCGCGCGCAGTAATCACTGACAGTTACTGCGGCAGTTACAGTGCAGGCCCTTAAAATGAGGTAACGCAATGATTAACCCTTACGTGGGTTGGCGTATGAGAGAAGGAAGCAAGGTCCGGATCCGAGCCTCCGTGGTAACCCGGCAGACAAGTGAAAACTTGAAATGTGCAGAGGGAAAGTAAAACCATAGGATCCGAGTTACAAAGGTAACCCGACCGGCAAGTGGAAACTTGGAACGTGCGAAGGGAACGTAAATCCATATAATCCGAGACAAGAAGTTAACCCGGAACTAAACGTCCGAGGCTTAAATACGAATGAACCTGATGTGGCCTTAGCGACCAAGGCCGCTAAGGCCGCACCAGCTTCGGGGACTAATGTTGGGGGGACAACCCCGAGTAGGGTCACTCCGGCGTATTAGGGCCGAGTTAGCCGAGGGTCGGCAAGGTCAAAGCGGATGCTGGCTGAGTCACCTCGAGGCAGGCCGGATCGCGGGGTAACCCGGACCAAGGGGGTCGCCTAACATTGTCTCGTCCGACTCAAGGAGTAAGTCGAAAATACTTGTCTAGCTTATATGCAGGAACAGGTGTGGCCGGATCAACTATGATCCGGATCAACTATGATCCGGATCAACTATGATCCGGATCCTCTCTTGGCTTCTAGGAGAAGGAAGGAATCTCTCTGGTCAAAAAAGAAGGTCCGGTGCGTACTGGATGAGCAAATAAAGCAAGGGCAGGACCACCGGATCGTGGCCGACGAGGGTGACGATGCTCACGTCGGCTGACGCGGGCGCCGCAGAGGCTACGTCGCTAAAGCAAGTGTGACGCGGGGGAAAAGCACCCCTGTCGGGTTACTACTTTGGGAGGGGGCATATTCTTAGGAATATGCCTCCACATATGCCCTAGTCCAGGACCGAACCACCTCTATATAAGGGGGGGTTAGGGTTCTGGTAAGGGGTTGGGTTTTTTCTGATACAAGAGCAAGGAGAATTCTAGTTAGTTGAGCACTAGTGGATCTAGGGTTCTTGGGCTAGTTGGTAGGCAAGAGTAAGAGAGTTTCTTCTTCCTCCTCTTGTCAATACAGCTCGAGGAGCTCTTGTAATCTTGGAGATTGAACATCAATACAAAGCTTTTGTGTAGAGAATCACTCTACTATCCCCCCTGGATTCCCCTAGCGCATATCAGTCCCCACCTTTAGCCTATCCATGGCATCTGCCGTGACACCACCACGACAGCAAGACCCGTCCTAATGCGGCCCACCCTTCACCACGTATCCAGGACCCGTCCCAACACGGCCCCACCTGTCAGCATGTAAAGGTCGAGGCGACGTAACATAACGCTCAACGCATGACCCGCCCAACGCGGTCCTACCTGTCAGCATGTAACGGTCAAGCCTTTGACCTGGCGGCATCCCCCCGTCCGAGCGCATGTGAGGGTTTCAGAATGGAGGGAGGGGAAAAGTGAGGAAAAACTAAGCGGCTAGGGAAAACTGAGTACAACTAACGAACCAGGGGCACAAAAATATAAATCCCCTTAGTTTATGTTTTAGGATAATTATTGTAATCGATGGATTGTGAACTTCTTTAGTGTGTCTCACACTTCATGAGACGGTTATTCATATGAGTTTGTAACAAACAGTTATTCTACTTTTATGAATGATTTCTATTTGTGTTCATATCTTATTCGATTATGTGTGAATTATCCTTGTTGTTGAAACTAATTGATAATACATGAACATTTGTAAAATATTGAAAAATGCCTTGAAAAATACCCAACTTAGTGATATATTCATTTTGAATGAAACCATTGTTGAAATTCAAAGTTATATTGATAATATTTGAAAGACACTTTTTCTTGTCACATATGAATCATGCCTAAGTTCGGCAAAGATAACTTAAACGCTGCGTATTACATGAATACAAAGTGTCTGATGAATTGTTAAAAGAGAATACATATTGGATGTATTGTGTTTCAACAAAAATGGTAATTATCATTATATGATTGTTTGAATTGTGTGAAGAGTTTACGGAAAGAAACATGAGTATGAAGCTATTTGATGTGATAAAAGTGTTTCATCAACAAAGGTATTAAAGATAAAATAGAATCTAATTACTACAATTTGATCAATACTAATGAAATTCCACTTTATAAGATTGGCATAAAAGAAAATTGTGAAATGCAATGCGTTTGAAATGTCAAAATGCAAAGCATCACAAAGTGATATTCGATATCAAGTGGGTAAATAGATAGCTCTAAATAAATCGTTGTAGTATAGATGTAAAGACCATTAGTTAGAAATAGTTAGCACTCAATTATAATATAAGTGAACCATATAAATTCGTGAGATTGGCGCCATATATTGTATGGATCGTCGTGAAAGTTTTGGGGTTATTCGATATAACCAAAATAGTAGCGAATAAGTCCTTGTAGAGTATTCATTAGAAAATGAATACAAATTCCATGGCTAGAACCAAAAGAGAGGAAAAATTAGTATTGCTTGAAGTTTTGGTGCTTTTTCAAGAAAGATTAAATTTTCAAATGACGAGCTTTTGGAAGATAGTGAAAAACACGATGAGGATTCAAATCCTGCATCAGAGTGTTGAGAAGCACAACGGAATGCGTTCCTGAACGATTCTCTTCACTGAGGAAAGAGTCAATAATAATGATCATTGTGTTTTCCCCACTGGTGTTTTCACTACATGAAGTAGGATTCAAAATTTACCCCATATCCCGTATGGAGACATTTGTGAATCATTTGTCATGATTACCGGAATCTGACATACCTATGAACTACTAAGGAAATAATTGTAAACTAAAGTTATGAGAAATCCTAAGGATAAAATTCACTTAAGATTAGAAAGCAATTTGTTGGTGAATCTTGACAAGTAAAGGGGTTACTTGGATTTTCCAAAATGATTTCAATGTCATGAAGGAAAAGGGCGAATGACAAAGGCACAATTTGTCATGAATAAATGTGTTAGACAAATTCAAATGAATTTGATTCAAGTGTGTTGAAAGTCTGGCGGATTTAAAACTACTATGGTACTAGTATCTCATAATAAATCTCTCAGGTTGATAGTTTATCAAAGGATTTTGAAGTTGTTCAAAATAGTGAGTGGATATGCAATTTGCATGAAATTGAGTGGGAGCTATGAAATTCTTCCTAAAACAATATGCGAATGCATGTAGGAACGTATTTTGAGTAGGAGTAATGACTCATACTCAAATATGTCGGGAACATATTTTGAGTGGGAGATTAATTATTGATTCTTAAGTGTGTGTATGACACATTAAGAATAAAAGTGCAAGTACCGATAAATAATGATTTATAGAGATTATAAGTTGATAATAAGTATATTACCATATTATGTAGTATTCCTAAAAGGGATTCTGAAAAGAGTTTCGGAATAGGAATTGATTCAGGACTAGTCCTTGGTTAATTCAAATTAGGAATATCATTAAGTTAAACATCGATGGTTGAAAGAAAGAAAAGGATGATCATCATCCACTATGTTGAGATAGAGGTTCTGTCTTGGAAAACCATGATGACAACTTAACATAGTATATGATCCAAGAAGGAACGTTTGAAAGGTGATTGAACACGAATCACAGAGCATTGAGATAAGTTTATCCATAGTGTCTAATAGAGAATTGTAGACATAATTCCAAATCCATGAAGGATGACATATCTTAAAAGCATAAAGGGTTATGTTGTAAGAAGATTGGAAACTCATATATCGATAATACCGACTAAATTCAAGTAGGAAGCAAGGTGAACAAAACATCGAAAGTTGCACAGGGTGCACTAGTGTTTCAATGATCATATTTATAATAAAAGATAAGGGTACCATCTAAAGTGATGTATACTGTTATGGTGAGACTAGTTCGTATTTAACGTAGAGTGATGTGTCCCAGGGCATAGTGCCCATGAGAAAGCCCATGAGGTTGATCTAAAGTCATTGTAGGCTCCTGGAAACTGGCCTCGTCCTGCTGCCATAACGATGATGCATACACAAAGATGTTATCATGTTATGATAAAGTATTAATGTTAGTCCAGGTGACATTAGTAAGTTGCAAAGGATTTGGGACTGTAAAGTACATGCCCAAGACTCAACCTCTTCGATGATCAAGCATGTTCAAGGTACCGGGATATATGGAGCCAATGATTGAGAACAAATGCAGCTAGTTTATTTGTACCCTAGTGCAAGTGGGAGACTATTGGAAATATGCCCTAGAGACAAATAGTAATAAGTACTATTATCATATTTCATAAAGATTATGATTAAGTTTTATACATGCTATAACTGTATTGAAAGGAAACGTCAATACACATGTGATATATAAACAACCAGGAGATCCCGATGAAACTCTAGTCACTGGTTCATTGGTCAACAGATGATCAACGTTTCCTAATCATGCGGCATTTATGCCAGTTGGAAATGGAGTCATCTCATTCTAGGAATGAGATGATGAACTAATACCCAACCTAAACATCGTGACCCGATCATGTCACAAAGTTCAAGTTATGATGATTAGAATAGACCTAGTAGACTATTCCTTAGACCGTGAGGTTATATCAATCACTGTCTCCCGAGGGTGCTTTAATAGCATCAAACGTCACTTGGTAATACAGTGATCATAAAGGTGTGTTTGAAGGAAATATGCCCTAGAGGCAATCATAGAGATGATTATATTTCATATGTATCCATGAGTTATTATAATGTTCCTTGAATATCCATATATCAGACAACTTGTATTGATTGGCAATTCTGTGAATTGTTTGTGAAAATCTTTACTTGTATGGTTATCTAATAGTTGTCCCTAGTCAGAGTTCATGTGAGGACACACGTGAATATTAGACTAGCACATCAATTGGTTGATGACTATGTTTCACAATTCATAGACATGGAGATGTCAAACCAATGATGTGGACACATGTTATGAACATGGGGTTGGACTGACCCAACTTGAGATTGGCAATAATACTTGCAGCTCTCTCTACACATCGTGTATGTTTTGTCCTTAGACCTGAGATTGTCGCATGTACTTGAGATGTGGATCAACCTACTTTGGGGCTATCAAACAGTGCTCCGTAACTGGGTAGTTATAAAGGTAGCTTTCGGGTTTGTCCTGATACATGCTACAAGGCATTGGTCAATCAAGAAGGGATTTGCCCCTCTCTACTTGCGAGAGATATCTGTGGGGCCCTCGAGTGATCAGATCCAAAAATGCATGGTCGTGATACATACAGTTAAGAGTTAACCTAGTAAAGGGATTCTGAATCACAGTATCGAGAAAGAGAGGTCAGCTTGGAGCTATACCAAATATCGTAGGGCAAAGGGAAATACATGTACTCAACCTTGTGATGGTTCGTCCAAATGATGTTTATATGCGTAGGAGTTGGCACGTGTTTCTAGAGGCTGCTACCAAATATTGATGGAGTAAGTGTACTCGTGTCATGTCTATACGTGTATGAACCTATAGGGTCACACACTTTAGGGGCTGGAAGCCTAATGAGGATTGGATCCGAATTACACCAGGCTTAGGCTATTAATGGGATGCTAATGTAGAAGCCCACTAGTGATGCCTATTGTTGGGGATATACTTTCTGGGTATCCTCAGAGTTCCTCACTAACCAGGGTGGCCCACTTCGGGTTAGAGCTTTGCTTCACGGTCGGCCCAGTAAGGGAGAAGAAACGGAGTCGAGTCCGGCTACGAGAAGGCCCAGAAGACTTACCGACTTAGGCCCATAGTGTTACTTGTAGTTCAAGATGTACTCTATAACCGACTCTTAGTCATAGCCGGATAGATCTCTCTCCTGTAAACCCTAGGCCGGATATCTATATAAGCCGTTCTAGGGAGAGCCTTTAGGGCACCCCTTACAATCACAATCTCAACTCGCACAGGTGAACCCTTGTAACCCATATTCCAGCTCTGCCGTATTACTGGATTGCTAGCAGGAGTAGGATCCGTCCAAAGCCGGCGGATTTGAACCTGGGTAACTTTTTGTGCTCACCGTCCCGGAACACCGTACGTCTCACACCCCTCTCTTCCGCACGCCTCGAGGACCCCCTCATGGCGTACTTGTCATCAATCCGACGATAGTTGGCGCCCACCGTGGGGCAAGTGAGCTTCGGATCTGCGTTCCGAGCGGAATCTGCAAGAATCGGAATCGGCGAGACCATTACCGTCGGGCGCATCCTCTACGCCAGCGACATCCCTCTCATCGTTCTCGACGAGACCTAGATTCCGGCTAGGGTGGTTGTGACTGCCTACACCATCATGTCTTTTGGCGAGATCGATGTTTACATCGGCTTTGCTGAACCTGCCCCGCCCACCCCAGCGGTGATGATAGAGGCAGAAGAAATCTCTGGATCCCCTTTGTCCGCGGAGGCGGTAGAGTTCCGGATCTCAGAAAACCCTAATCCCTCCTAGCCTGCACCAGTTGCGTAGATAGTGGAGAAATCCAAACCTGAAGCAGACCTGGCGGTCCAAGTTGAATCTGGAGTGGATCTCCCTAGAGACGCCGAATCCCAGATCGACCGACCCGCTGAAGTCGAAATCCAGGAGGAGCATAGCAATGACACTGGTTCTGATTCTGATGACGCCAGGACAGACAAGCCTTTCCTGAGATACACGCTAAGACGCATGATGATGCAAGATGCAAGCATAGACGATATTCTTGAGACCATCTGGCGTTTCGAGGAGGCCGAGATGCAACTATCTCAGGAGGCACGTGTCGCAATTTGTCGGATATGTGGGATCCGGACCCGGCTCTGCCGATGCTGGAGACAACACTGACTCTGTGCTAGAGGCGATCGGAACAAACGCCGACATACCCGCATCCTCGGATGAATCAATGACGTCAGTAGATTTCCGAAAGTTCTCCGCGGAATATGAAGAGGAGTATAACTCCAAAGCTGCAGAGGAAGGAGAAGCCATGGATGAAGGATCCAGGGAAAACTCTCCCAAAGCGCAGGACGACATGGAAATAGGAGATAAGCCCGAGGTCCAGATGTCCGAAAGTACCGATCAGAGCTTGACTCCGGGAAACGGACCCAAAGCCGTCTTTGCTACCGGTGCTGCCAAGAAGGAAAAGAAGAAGATAAAAAAGAACAAGACCCCGGCGAAAGACCCTCCAGCACAGGAGGTGATGTCCGAGGAATACGAGGAAGACTCGGATGGAGCGCTTATCCTAGACAATCCCAAAGAAGAGTTGGTGGATGGACACGTGATGACTGAAGGTGCACGTAAACTCATTGATGCTGCATTAACCACACCTATTCCTACAGCTGCAGAACTTACTGCTGAAGAGCTGGATGAGAGGGCACATGCCCTAGAAGCGCGTCGTCAAGTACTCCTCGATGAAGCCAAAAACATTGAGGAGGAAAAGAAACACATGGCATCTGCGGAGAAGTACAACTCCAGGCAACACCAGAAGACCAGGAAACGTCATACTGATGACAACCAATTTCCGCAGATTCACAAAGTCCTTTTTAGAGGAGAACTTGGGATGCCTCGATGCGACATCAACGGGGATTGGGTGTATCCAACGCCAGTACAGAACACCATTGCGGCTCGGGAAATCCTATGGGCTAATCCAGTCCCAGAGCAGATACAGTTGGGAATCAAACTACTCAACAAAGGGCTGGAGTAGCAAAAGGTCGCCCTGTCCAGAAGTCAAAAACTGGTCTCAGATTCGGACCAGTGCCGCACAGATCCGGCATGGGCTAACATAAGACCCCAACGTGTTCTGGAATAGCAACATCGTTCCGACCGTCGAGAAGACAACCACTCAAGAACTGGATCTTCAAGACAACACCACAAAGCTGCTCGTGACTGGCGTAATGTTAACCCAGTTGCGGAGCAAGAGGCAATTGCTGTAGTGAATCCGAGGAACCCTCCCCGGGGAGAGTCGAAGGACCGCAGGGAAGAAGATAAAGATAAACGTTGGGAGGAGGATCGACAAAGAATGCCACCTCCTAGACATGCAAGCCGTCCGAATGACGGACGAAGGAACGACGGACACCGTGCCGAGTCAAGCCGGCAGGGTGCTCGTCATAAAGAAGACCCTCCCCGGAACTGGAATAATGACGCTCCGGATGGAGGCCGGCGATCAGCCGGAAACAACCCAGCTGCTCCACCCTCTCTGCCAAGTAGCCATCACAACGGCTCCCAAGGAGGCTAAGGAGGGCGTCATGGTGGAGGAGGTGGTGGCAGAAGCCGAAGTCCGGCTCCAAGGAACCACAGCCACAGCTGACACTCAGGACGATCTTTATCCCTGAATGACGCAAGGCACAGGATCAACTCCAATATAGAGGCGCGGTGCTATGAAAATGATGACATATACGTGGGCCCAAAGTGCTTCGGACCATGCATAAGATATACAAGATTACCGAAAGGATTTGCTATCTCAAGACATATTCAAGCCTACGATGGTATAGCTCGGCCAGATACTTGGCTACAGGATTTCTTCCAAGCTTGCTGCATCGCCAAAGGCGAAAACAGCCTGGTCGCAACCCGATATCTCCCACTCATGTTGCGGAAGACAGCACGATCATGGCTCAATGAACTTCCGGAGAACACCATCCACAACTGGTATGACATGCAAAGTGCGTTCTTTCGGAATTTCGAAGGCACATACCGGAGGCCCTATACGGTCAGAGACCTATAGCGTTGCACCCAGAAAGCCGAAGAAACTTGCCGGGATTATCTCGGATGATGGATCGACACCAAGAACTCCTGTGAAGGAGTAAATGGCCAAACTGCGATTGAAGCTTTCATTGCAGGTTTCCTAATTGGTTTACTGCGCCATCGTTTGAAGTGTGACAAGGTCACTGATTTGGGAGAGATGATAGAAATAGCGAGCAAGTATGTAGATGCTGATGACGATGCAGAGGGATTACTCAATGCCCTGGTTGTGCCATAGTCGGCAAAACAACCAAAGCAACAAGCTCAGAAGCGCAAGAATACCTCGAAAGAGAAACCCAACGCATAAACAGCAGTGGTCACTGCTACTTTCGGGTCTGGAGGACAAGGAGGACGTGGCGGTGGCCGCGGCCGCGGTCGTGGGACATCAAGAGTCCAGGGTAGAGGAGACCAGCAACCCAGAAAAACCTACTCTTGGGCCGACATTGCCAATAACCCATGTGTGCATCACTTAGACGCCAATGGGGGCTCGTCCCACACAAACACCGAGTGTTGTTTCAGTGATGACATTAAGAGAGATGATACCGCTGGCTACAAAGCTAAGCGGAAGAAGGGAAAGAAGAATCCCAAAAAAGATAAAGAGACCAAGGAATATTCTGACATGGAGGAAGCTGATGCTTCAAATCCCAAGCCGGAAGGGAAGAAAAATTTTCCGACCAAGAAAGACACTTATGTCACCTTCCTCGGATCTCAACCAACAAAGGTCAAAAAGGCAGTGCTAGATGAGCTCAATGCAACAATTCCGGTTGTCCCCCAATTCTTGGATTGGTCGGAAGTGGCAATCACATTTGACCGCATTGATCATCCGCCTAAGTTGCACAAGCAAGGAAAATACGGCTTAATCGTCAATCCACTTATTGACGGTTATGGTTTCTCCAAGACTCTCATGGATGGTGGCAGCAGTATTAATATTCTGTATGTCGAAACGCTACGCCGGATGAAGATCTAGGAGACCTAGCTGAACCACAGCTCTGTGATCTTTCACGGGGTTGTCCCAGGAAGACAAGCAAATTCCCTAGGAGAAATCACTCTGGATGTTACCTTTGGAACTCCAAAGAACTATCGGACGGAGGCACTTTCCTTCGAAGTGGTCCCGTTCAAGAGCGCGTACCACACTATATTCGGACGTCCAGCTTACTAGGCTTTTATGGCTCGTCTGTGTTACATTTACAATATGATGAAAATTCCAGGTCCCAACGGCGTGATCACCATCAGGGGAGACCCGAAGAAAGCGTGAGAGTGCGAGGATGGAAATGCCGCCTTTGCTGAAGCTGTGCTGCACGCCCAGGAGTACCAGGAGATCAAGAAGAGCATAGATCCGTCCGAGATGCCCGCAACGAAGAAGGAGGTGACAAAGCCAAATCCGGAGTTCAAGGCATCAGAAGAGACGAAGAAGACGCCGTTAAAGGATGATGACCCCTCCAAGGTGACCCAGATAGGCGTAGGCCTAGATAGCGCATAGGAAAGCACGCTCGTCAAGTTCCTCAAAGCAAATCAAGATATCTTCGCATGGCAGCCATCTGACATGATCGGGGTACCTAGGGAACTTGCCGAGCACTCTTTAAATGTAAACCCGAACGCTAAACCCGTCAAACAGTCCTTACGATGTTTCGGCGATGAAAAGAGTAAGGAAATAGCTAAGGAACTAGCACGGATCGAGTTAGGATTCATAGAAGAGGTCATCCACACTGAGTGGTCGGCCAATCCTGTAATGGTCCCTAAAAAGGACACCACTGATTTAAGGATGTGTGTTGATTATACCACCTTGAACAAGGCTTGTCCCAAAGATCCGTTCGCTCTGCCTAGGATTAATCAAGTTATCAATTCTACGGCAGGCTCGGAACTCTTCTGTTTTCTCGACGCATATTCTGGTTATCACCAAATCCGGATGAAGGAATCTGACAAAGTCAAAACTTCATTCATAACCCCCTTCGGAACCTTCTGTTTTGTTACAATGCCCTTTGGGCTGAAGAACACAGGAGCTACGTACCAACGCACAATGCAGCATTGCCTCCACGACCAAATCGGATGCAATGTACATGCATATGTGGATGATATTGCGGTGATGTCCAAAAAGAAGGAAACATTGATTTCTGACTTGGTGGAAACGTTCACCAATCTACGAAAATACAACATAATGCTTAATCCGAAGAAATGCTTCTTTGGAATTCCAGCCGGAAAATTGTTAGGTTTCATCGTGTCTCAGAGGCATAGAGGTGAACCGAGACAAAATTAATGCTATACTTAATATTTCCAGGCCAACTCGCTTGAAGGACGTACAAAGACTAACTGGTTGCATTGCTGCAATCAGTCGGTTTGTAAGCCGGCTCGGTGAAAGAGCCGCACCATTATACAAACTCCTGAAAAAGACCAAGGATTTTGTGTGGACCGACGAAGCTGAAGCCGCACTATAAGACCTAAAGAAAGTACTCTCATCTGCTCCTATCCTTGCTGCGCCGGAGCCACAGGAACTGATGTTGCTCTATGTTGCTACGACAAACAAAGTCGTCAGTATTGTTATGGTAGTGGAGAGACCAGAGGAAAATCAGGAACACTTGGTGCAGCGTCTGACTTACTTTGTCAGCGAGGTCCTAACAGAATCGAAACAGCGGTATCCGTTCTATCAAAAGCTGGCTTATGGTGTGTTCTTAGCATCTTGTAAGCTACGACATTATTTTTAGGAGCATCCAATTACCGTGGTGAGCACAACTCCCATGAGAGATATAATCAACAACAGTGATGCCACAGAACGCGTCGCCAAATGGGGCATAGAGCTTTCAGCTTTCGATATTGAGTACAAACCTCGGGCAGCAATCAAATCCCAAATCCTTTCCGACTTTGTTGCTGATTGGACAGAAACAAAGGAGAATATGACCCTCCCTGAGTTGGAGTATTGGACCCTATATTTTGATGGGTCTAAGGCTCGCAGGGGCTGGCGTGGTGCTCAAATCACCCCAAGGAGATAAACTTCTATACGTGTTGCAGATCCACTTCACAGCGACAAATAATATTGCCGAGTATGAAGCACTGCTACATGGAATCCGGATTGCTAAGGATATAGGCATCCGACGTTTGATGTGTTACAGAGATTCAGATCTTGTTGCTCAGCAAGTGTCAGATATTTGTAATGCAAATAAACACATGGCAGCTTATAAAGCTGTCGTGGATGATCTATCTAAATCGTTCGAAGGGTTTGATGTTCAACACATCCCTCGAGCAGAAAATGAGGAAGCAGATGCATTATCTTGAATAGGCTCTACACGGAAAGAGGTCCCGGATGGTTCTTTTTTAGAGCACCTCAAAGTTCCCTCAATAAACGGAGTGGATGAGCAATATTCGACCAAATCCGACTCACCTCTAATAGCAGTTCTGGCTGTAATTCCCAGCTGGACTCAACCCTACCTTGATTATTTGGTAGATGGCAAATTACCCGAAGATGAAGTTCTGAGCTGGTAGATCATCCGACGAGCAAAATCCTATACTTTAGTTAGTGGTGAGCTCTATAAGAGGAGTGTGTCTAGGGTCTTTCAGCGTTGCGTTTCTCTGGAAGAAGGAGTGGAAATCTTAAGAGAAATCCATGAAGGCAAGTGTGGTCACCATGCTGCAGCCAAATCTTTAGTGGCAAAAGCTTTCAAACACGGTTTTTTCTGGCTTACAGCCAAGGCAGATGCCGAACGGCTAGTTAAGACGTGCAAAGGCTGCCAAAACTACGCCAAACAAGCTCACGTTCTGGCTGATCAGCTGCGAACAATACCTATAACATGGACTTTCGCGGTCTGGGGGCTTGACATGGTAGGACCATTTAGACAGGCTCCAAGTGGATTTACTCACCTCTTAGTGATGCTGGATAAATTCACCAAATGGATTGAGGCTAAACCCGTCACTAGTTGTGATGGAGCAACAGCCAAAAGATTTATCGAGGATGTTATAATCCGGTATGGTTATCCGCATAGTATTATCACGGACAACGGGAGTAATTTCTCTATGGGAGAACTTGCCGAATTCTACAATGAACAAAATATCTGGCTTGACATTGCATCAGTCGCACATCCACAGGCTAATGGACAAGTCAAAAGAGCAGTTTAATCCTACAAGGCCTGAAACCGAGACTCGAAGCACCACTACAACGTGCTGCGGGGGCTTGGGTAGAGGAATTACCTTCTATAATAAGGAGTTTACGACCAACTCCAAACAGCTCAACCGGATACACACCTTTCTTCTTGGTCTATGGCACAGAAGCAGTTCTTCCTAGTGATTTGATTCACACTTCTCCTAGAGTGGCCGCGTATATCGTAGAGGATGCCGAGATTTCTTGACAAAATGATCTCGACTTAGTCGAAGAAGTTCGCGTCGTTGCTGAAATGAGATCAACAGCCTATCAGCAAAAGTTACGCAAGTATCATAGCCAGAGAGTCAGAAACAGATCTTTCAATAAAGGTGATTTGGTTCTACGGCTTGTGCAACAAAGAAAGCACAAACTTTCCCCAGTATGGGAAGGGCCATTTTTAGTTAGTCGAGTATTGCACAATGGTTCATACTACTTAACCGATATGAGTCCAGTCAAAGAAAGACCTACTACTAAGAAGAGAAAGAGAGCTGGAGGCAATACAAATCCGGATGAGTTAGACAGACCATGGAATATTGCTCAGCTACGTCCCTTTTATTATAAGTTTATCCTTCTTTGTAATCATACATATGTATATGTCCTGTGAGAAATAAAAGTTTTGGTTGCCTCAAGTCTTTCTGAGAAGTTTTTACCATCTTAATTCTGAATGATCATGTCATAGTCAAAAATCCCAGAATACTTGAAAGTACTTTATGATCATGTTTGTTCTAGTTTAGATTTCCGATTCTAAAAATGCTACCTTCGGGTATAACTCTAAAGTTTCTAGTCTATACTTTGGTTATTTGTCTGATTGCCAAATGCGGGCATTTTCCAAGTAGTGAATTGTTGATACTAGAAGCCGGCTTTGTTTCCGAGTTTAAACTGGTTTAGCAATTGAGCTCCGTTGCTCGGCAAAGTTTCCGTGCAGATAGTTTAGCCGGCTCATGAAAGGGACGAGGCGAAAAGCCAGATAAACGATAAGTATAGACAAAAAAGTATCAGTGCTTTTGCAAACATTTCAGGCACACAAAAATTTAAGCCAAAAGTGCTGAATAGATTAAAAGCTTAGCACTAGCAAAAGTATCATATTGCATATTTACAGACCCATAATGTTTTCAGAATAATATATTTGTTTCTGATAATATATGATGCAGGAGAGGAGGTAGGAGCTACCAGCTCGCTGGACACATCAGTCGCGCCCTGATAATGATCCGAGATGTCCAAATCCGATATGGTTTGTCCATCGTCGGAAACTTCGGTTGCTTCTTTGGGAGGCAGCGGCAGCGTGTCCACGCGGGTGAAAAAGGGAGTGTCGTAGCTGGTTAGGTCAGCTACATGACACCCATATCCGGCACAGGAGTCCATGATGTCCTTGATGTCTTGCTCCTGTCCGTCTTCATCCGCCTTGCAATACCCTCTGGTCACTTGCCAGATTTCCATGCTTCCATGGTGGCTCATGACCATTGTGAGGGTGTTCTATGCTGCTGATCGCGCGTAGGACATGTTCCAGTCCCGGACGAGCTGCGGCATCTCCTTTGCCTTGTCCTGCACTTGAAAGTCGGACATGCTATGCATGTCTAGAACCTTGAGAGCTTCGCCAATATCCTCAATGGATTGGCGGAAGTCATGAAGCAGATCACCGACTTGGGTAAGCCGGTGGGTGCGAGGCTCGGCAGAGGTGGAGTCTGTCAAGTTCAGAGGACCTATACATATAACACAAAACGGTTAGGTAAATCCGACATCAAAAGAGTCGAAGAATGTAGACAAGTTAGAAAGATGGAAACATACCAAAGATGACGTCATCAACTTTGGTCTTCTCTTCACGAAGACTTCGGAGTTCAGCCTGGAGTGCCTCGGAAAGATCCTTCTCTCTGCAAAGCTCGTCGTTGAGATCCGAATTTTTTTGCTCGTGGAGTGCAATCTTGCGATCACGCTCCACGGTGGCCATGGAGGAGGATTCAAGAACTTGAGTTATGCTCTTCTCATGATCCACCTTAAGCTGGTCAAGCTCTCGGCGGAGATCCTTGTTTTCCACCACCAGGGTCTTTAGATTTTCGGCCTCTTCAATCATAGCAGATGACTGCTTTATCAGTGTTATAAGTCAAAAGAACAACCGTTCAGCAAAAAATATTCGACTATGAAAACACAAGACAAGGTTTGAGTCTCAGAATGTTTACCTTCGGCCTCATCCTTGGAAACCTTCAGCTCAGCATTCTTAAGTCGGAGAGCTTTGATCTCTCTCCGCTTATTGCAGACATTCTTCAACAAATCCTGGTTATATGAATTAATTTTTTGTAAGTCAGAATACCCAGAGTCAGAAGTCTTCTAAAGACTCGGGCTAATATTGTAGCTAATATCAGCACGAGCCTTGGGGGCTACACTAGTTCATTCTTTGGCATCCTAAGGAAGCATACACCCGGATTGTATATCCAACTTCATGCTTGGGGGCTAGAGGATATGATATAAAGCACAATAAAGAAAAACGTGAGTTGGAATTCCGACTTACATGATGTTCATGTGTGAGTTTGCTCAGGCACATGTCCACCTCAGTGGTAACCTTCTCGGCGAGGGTGAGTGGAATAACCGGAGGTGGTGGAAGCACACCAGCTCTTAATCCCTCGTCGCGAAGGCAGACTTTTTCAAGAAGATCGGAGTACTTGATGTCCTCCGCTTCTTGTGCTTCTTCTTCCGCAGAGAGATTTCGGCTTTCTAGGCATTGCTGGGCCAGCAGCTGGATTTCCTCCGCAGATTTCTGAGCCAAGCCAAATTTGGCATGTCCCGGATTGTTCAGGAGGTTTTCGACGAAAGTCTCTGCTGAGGGATCATTACCCGAAGAGGGTTCACCCTTATCAAAACCTGAGCCACCCATGGTGGTGTCAGTCTGCGACTCAAGGGTCACTGGCCCTGTTGAGGGAGCTGGATCTTCTGCGACAACCGGCGATGGAGTAATCACTGGCGTTGCAGAAGGTTGAGGGGCAGGAGTCGGAGGAGCTGCGGCAGGAGAAGCCATGGTTAGCTTCGTCTGACGCAGGGGCTTCGAGATGTTTCCCTTCCCCTTGCCCTTGATGATCTGTTTAGCTCTGAGAAAGTAATAGAATAAAGAACATTATGTCTCGAAAGAAATTACGAATGAGGTACAAAGGTAGAAGTTGTGTGCAAAGTTACCTCTTCACAACTAGCACTTCCTTTGTGCTGACGGCCACTGTCGGAGCTTTGCGCTTCCTGGGAACAACGTCTGGCAGTGGAACCAGTTCCTCCTCCTGAGAAAACTCCGGAGGATATCCCTTGATAGGAGCCAGTTCTGACTCGGGGAGGTCGGCAAGCTAAAAAGAAGATAATATCTCAGTATTGCGAAATAACTTAAAGGTGAGACACATAAAAAAGGGTTTATTGTTAAAAGCTTACCGGGACGACAGGGTCTTCTGCTGTGTGCATGTCCAGAGATAAGTCCAGAATCTTTCTCTGGATCCGCTCCTTTATCAGCCATTTTATCTGGCTTATGTAATCCTGTGGCTTTAAAGCCTTAGGACTGATGCAGAGGGAGTCATTTTTCGATGCCGTGATAGAATGCATCAGACGGTCGCCGTGGTGCTAGAGAGGCTAGATCTGGCGTGCGACCCAAGATTGGACCAAGTCGGACCCTCTCAGGCCCTTGTGCTTCATCAGATATTCGATCCACCTCTTGGCGAGGATTATATTGTCACTAAGAGCCGGATGAGCCTCGTCCCAAGAAGCTAGGGCCGTGGCAGCTCCGTCAATGAAAGCCGATAAAGTAGTAGCTTTGCCGGGAGTAGGAATATCCTTATGGTAAAAGAAGGTGGTTGGCCACTGT
Source organism: Avena sativa (assembly GCA_916181665.1). Taxonomy (NCBI): domain Eukaryota; kingdom Viridiplantae; phylum Streptophyta; class Magnoliopsida; order Poales; family Poaceae; genus Avena; species Avena sativa. Next base: position 450,427,825 of record OV702289.1, read on the forward strand.
TTGAGCGACTCACTAGCTAAAATGGGAGGATAAACACGCTCGTGTCTAACTGAAAGGCTAATCATGCCGGTAATATAAGGATTACCGGCAGTGATGGAGTTTCTCCGGACATGAAAATAGAACCGGAATAAAGTGAGACTCAACCTAATGCCGATATATCCCTCACACAAAGCCGCATAGGCGCTCATCTCTAAGATGGAGTTGGGGGGAAGATGGTGAAGTTGAACACCATAGTGATCTATCACCTCGGAAAAGAATTCCGAGGGAGGGAAAGACAAACCTCTGTCGAGGTGGGTGCCGAAGTGCACCCGCTCGTCGGCGCATGGATTGGGGATGGTTTCACCAAAACCGCTCCGCCAGTCGCCGGCACGGAGGAGCCCTTCATTCTCCATGCCGCGGAGCTTCTCGTCGTCAAGCACGGAGGGGATCCAGACCCCGCGATTGCTTTCTTTCTCTGCCGTCACCGCCGCTGCGGCACCAGCCAAGCCGGATGATGAAGATGAAGCCATTCCTCCGGTGCACCGGTGACCTTAGGTGGGAGGTGCTGGGAATCTGGGAAGCAGGAGAGCTCTGTGCGCGAGGGAGAAGTGGAGGAGAACAAACGGCAAGGGGAATAGGTGAAGATGAGGGAAAGAGAATCATCACACCTTATAACCACCTAACCGCGCCAAGATTCATGCAAAAGCCAAAGTAAACCCGCCACACGTCGTGGAAAGAACTAGAAAGTTCCCACGCGATGATTACGTCGCCTCGATCTCCGCGTACGCATTGAAACGGCACCTTGGTTCCGCGAACGATGGACCCACCAACGGTCGTGCTGACAGGATGTTTGTCAATGACGTGACTTGACCAGGACCAGTGTCAGATGACGTCAGAAACCAAGTTCCGGCTTAGTTTGAATATCAAGCTGGAAAATCTAAATAACATACTGATAGGTCCGGCTTTGTTTTGAGACCCGGATCGTATCTTTTGTTTTGAAGTTTCAGGAACGCTTCAAGATCCTGCAAGCCGAAGATCAAGCTAGACGATGATGAATCCGACTTTGGATCTTGGAGACTTCCGAGGGATGCTGTTGGGGATATACTTTCCGGGTATCCTCACAGTTCCTCACTGACCAGGGAGGCCCACTTCGGGTTAGAGCTTTGCTTCACGGGCGGCCCAGTCAAGGAGAAGAAACGGAGTCCAGTTCGGCTACGGGAAGGCCCAGAAGACTTACCGACTTAGGCCCATAGTGTTAATTATAGTTCAAGATGTACTATGTAACTGACTCTTAGTCGTAGCCGGATAGATCTCTCCTGTAAACCCTAGGCCAGATATCTATATAAGCCATCCTAGGGAGAGCCTTTAGGGCACCCCTTACAGTCACAATCTCAACTCGCACAGGCGAACCCTTGTAACCCATATTCCGGCTCTGCCGTATTACTGGATTGCTAGCAGGAGTAGGATCCGTCCAAAGCCGGCGGATTTGAACCTGGGTAAACTTGTGTGCTCACCGTCCCGGAACACCGTACGTCTCACACCCCTCTCTTCCGCATGCCTCGAGGACCCCCTCATGGCGTACTTGTCATCAATCTGACGACACCTATATAAGAGAGAGTGAGGCAAGCTGAATAGGGTTGAACATTCCACCAAGCCGCCACTCCTCTCATGCCTGTGTTGCACATGCAGACTTAGTAGTCTGGCATGTGACCTTCCACTCCAGACGTGTGGATACCTTAGAGGTGTTGCAGCTGTAGCACTTGGACGAGTCACACAAAGGGGATCTTCTCATGGGACAAGGACAAGAAGGAGACGTAGAACATCTACACCGCCCTGACGTGCTTCATCGAGTTCCGCAACTGCGCATCTAGTGGTAATCCCATGATCTATGACAATAGTATTCCTAGTTGACGCGGTAGATTTTTTTTCTTTACGCTAGTGTAGCCTACATGTTACCCTACAGTGGTATCAGAGCCGATGTTGTTAAGTCATAGGTTCGGGAAGTTTGCATATCGTGATATGCGGATTGATATAAATGATGTGATCGTTTGTATGGTGGTGGTTCTAGATTGATCTATGATCTTACTTTCTGTGATCTTGATTCTAAGGTCATCGAACGACTTACCCCTGCCGGTCGGTTTCCGCCATCAGGGTAGATAGTGACACATAAATCCAGTTGAATCACGCGAAGATCAATATGATTGATTGAATCGGGACCTAGATCTGAATCGATGTACCGTGATCAAAGGAAATTTGTTGAATCGGAACAATAGTCGGTTTATGGTAAATTTGATTTGCCAATGATGGCTCTGAAATATAGCCATCTACGTCCACATTTAAACTGGATATTATTCATATTTTTGATGACATATCTCTCTAAACCCTACCACTAATGCCTAATGATCAAAGGAGTATTCAATCCTTTCTTTCTATTTTTCCCTGCGTAGATAATGACGTTTGATGATGGGAATCACTACATTAAAGTCAAGGATACGAGATTTCCAACAACCCAAAGAAACCAGGAGTCGTGAAGTGGAGACAGACGCTTGAACGACCAAATATGCGGCAAGAATAAAATTCCGGCCATATAGTTCCGGTCATATAGCTGCCATCGACATCGCTAGGTCAAACAGAACAACTTTCATGAAGGGACCCCTATATAAAGAGGCCTTTGGCGACGAGAAAAGGGAGCTCTTTCCGTTGATCAGTTACCCCCAGATATCTATCCACAACCCCGAAGAGCCGCCGGAGGAATAGACTTAGATCTAATCTCCAAACCCATCTTCACCACCATAGCCATATTCCACCACTTGTAATAGTAGATCTCATCTTCGACTAACGACATTGTAAGACTATTTGCTATCAATCTCATGATTTCTACTACAATGTTTATGATTGTTGATATCATCTCTATGTGTGAGTAATTCTCCTTGGGCTAAGGGCTTCGACCTAGCCATGTAGCTTTTGTGCATATTATTTATCATATATGGGATCATGTATTAGTTCGTATGACATGATGATTATTGTATCCTCCCTTGCCTCAATCTAAAGACTTGTAAGGTACCCGAGACCTCGAGGATTGAGCCAGATATAGGGAGTATGAGTAATGACTAATCTGCTGGTTGGGAACCCCAGTGATAGAAGGGGTAGTACGGTTGTATGTTTGGGATTTACTTGGGATTAACATTGATGTCACTATGCATATCATTAGTTCTCTTTCTTCTATGGATGAGACTAGTAGGTTATTGTTATAAGCGGTTGCGAAGGCATTAGCAATTATGGATGCACTAGCCACATATAATTTATCTTGCTCTAACAATTACATGCATACTTTATTATTATCTTTTATTCCCATCAGATGTTTTACATAGCTACAGGTGAAACCGAATGCCCTAGGCCCTCTCTCTCCATCACTGACAACAACAAAATACGCAAACTCTTGGTCCGGTAAAAACACAAAAGGAATTCTAAAACTCCCAAAGGTCTGTTAAAGTAACTTCACTATGCTTTCTGCTTCCCGAGGATTCGATAAACCTAGGTCTATTAGCTATACTACATCTGTAATCTAGATCGAAGGTATCAACCCTTTTTCTGGCGCCGTTGCCGGGGAAGCAATAGCTACCCTGGTGAGGTTAGTAGGAACCTTGCTAGTTTTAATTCTTGTTTTTAATTTTATTAGTTTGCTTTCAGTCTTTATTTGAAAAACCAAAAAAATAGTTAGTCTTTAAATTCTTGTTTTTATTTATCATAAGTCTCTATTTAAGAAAACCCAATAACATAGGAAATATGGCTGAATAGAAGCTTGGTGAGTTTGCAACTCCCAATAATGATTATTTGAATACTCCTATTACTCAGCCAGCAATTCCTGCTGATGACTATGAAATTAAGACCCATTATTTAAGTTTGGTTCAACATAATCAATTTGGAGGCTCTGCTATTAAGGATGCAGGTATGCACTTGAATACTTTCACTGAAATATGTGATATGATTCGTATAAAAGATGTTAACCCTCATGCGGTCAAATTGCGCTTATTTCCGTTCTCTCTTAGAGGAAGAGCGAAAGAATGGTTGCTATCTTTGCCTAGAAATACTATTACATCATGGGTGGAATGTACTTCTTTATTTATGACTAAATTTTTCCCACCTGCAAAGACTATGCAACTAAGATCTAATATTACTGGTTTTAGACAGGAAGAGCGTGCGCCACTAGCGCTTGCATGGGAGAGGATGAAAGAATGCATGAGAAACTATCCCAGCCATGGGATGGAAGATTGTTTAATTCTCCATTTATTTATAATGCTCTTGATCTTGTGTCTAAGTCTATGCTTGATACTGTAGCTAGAGGAACATTTATGGGTAAACATATTACCGAAGCAAAGCAGCTGTTAGACAATATGCAAGAAAACCATGCCCAATGGCATGTGGATAGATCAAACACAAAGAAGGTGAATTCCGTCTCACCACAAGAAAATGAAGAACTCAATGCTAAGCTGGATGAGCTCATATTAGCCATAAAAGGTAAGGAAACACAGGTAAGAGCTATCCTAGAAACTAATATTGAAGAAGTAGATTTCATAGCTCGTAATGATTATAACCCTACTTGGAAGAAGAATTGTAATCCTAATTTTCAAAAACACTATTCTAGTCCTGCAGGTAACTCTAATAATAATATGGGATCTAGTAATGGTAGTCTCCAAGAAACACTTAAGTCCGTTATAGACTCACAAAATGAGCAAAACAATATCCTTGTTAAAATAACAGAGAACTATGATGCTATGCTTGGTAAATTATCTAACCAAGCTATAAGTTTGAGGAATGATTTGCAGGCCCTCCAAGAAAGGACGAGGATTGTTGAGGCACAACTAGGTAAGATAACCGAGAGTCAAACTCTCATTCTAGCTAAATTTGCAGGTAAAGGTGATCCCAATCCTGTTGAAGACCTCAAGATGATGAGAATCCAAAGGGAGGAGCCTAGAGAACTTGATTATAGTAATGCTCCTTCACCAAGTTACACCATTGAAGATCTTGTAAAAAGGATCAACGTCAAGATTCCGGTAAGTGAAGAAATTGATGAAGCCATGTATCAACACTTCGTTAATCAGGTAACAATAAAGGTACGTGAGCTTGAAGAAGAATATAAGAAAATTGTTGAAGAATTACCTGTTAAGCTTGATGATATATTTGAGCCTACCATTAAGATTAAAATTGGGACAAATGAGATAGCTGCACTTTGTGATCTAGGTGCAAGCATATCAACAATTCCAAAAAGTCTTTTTAATAAGTTAAAACTTGGCTCTTTTGAAATCACCGAGTTAAAATTACATATTGCAGATTCTACCTACAAACAAGCTATAGGAATTAAGGAGAATACTTTAGTATACATTAAAGGTTGTCCTGCTCTTATTGATTTTGTTATTGTTGACATGCCTGAAGATGCTACTGCTCCTATTATATTAGGCCGTCCATTTTTTAGAACTATTAAGGCTTTGATTAATCTACATGAAGGGAACGTGAAGCTTCAATTGCCTTCGCGTGATCCTTTTGTTATTCACTTCCCAGGAACAAGAAAGCCAAGCATGATGAAAAGGAGGCCATCACTTTGAAGGCCAACTATTTTGGAGTGGGTGTTCCAGTCATCTAGCCTAAGTGAGCAACACCTAGGTCAAGCTATTGACCATAAAAGAGTGCTGCATGGGAGGCAACCCATGTGAAATAAAGGTTTAAGTAGAGTTTTTAAGTTTTAGTTTTAGTTTATTTTTAATAAAGAGTGCTAGAAAGCTCCAGTTGAGGAGAAGAAGTTCGGTAGTACTAATAATCCTGTTTTATACATGCTGTTGTTGGTCGACAATTTTTACTATCAACTTTCTGTCAAAAACTAGGTGGTTTGCTAAGTTTTAGAATAAGAAATAATTCTAGAAGAAACGGAAATTTTTTGATGGCTACAGAGAGTTTAACGACCAACTATACGGCGGGAATAAAATTTTTGGCCGTATAGTTCCGGCTGTATAGATATTTTGCCATCGACAATTTTTCTTTCAAAAGTACTGATGGTTTAACGACCAACTATACGACAGGAATAAAAATTCCGGCCATATAGTTCCGGTCGTATAGATATCGATGCTTTCGTACAATTTCTTTTCCAGGTACAAAGGGTTTGACGACCAACTATACGGCGGGAACACATTGTTCCGGCCGTATAGTTCTGGCCATATAGCTACGCCGCCAGGTGGAAACCCTAAAATTTTGACAGCAGGCCAACTATACGGCGGGAACACATTGTTCTGGACGTATAGTTTGCCCGTATAGTTGCGTCCGACCACAAAAACGCCACGGGAGGTACCTCCAACCCCCAAAACTTCAATCCTTTTTCTCTCTTCTACCTCCAAACTCTCTCAAAACCTCAAGAGATATTCATCTCTACTCATTTTCATTCGATTTCCTCGCGCACAAGTAATCGACGGTATGTTTCTCCTCCTATCCTCCAATTACTTTTTACAAATTCATCTTTGATCTATCATCATTTTAAATCTAGGGTGAGACCTACTATGAACTAATTTCTAGGATTCTCTTGCCTAGATTATTATTTTGAGGGGATTATTTAGTGTGCTATGATGAGGAATATCTTATGCTTATTATTGTTGGATCAAAAAGTTTTATTTTTATCTTTCCTTGTTATTTTAGATGATGAACACAAGGAGCCAAACTCGTGCTCGTGCCGCTGCTAGCGCTTCTTGGGGTGTCCCAACATGATCCAGGAATGAGACCCAACATGATCTCTTTGATAGGATCAAGAACCAAGAAGTGAAGGCAACCAAGTGGGCTTGTCCCATTATATTGAACCAACTCGGTATTTCTAATGACTTCAATTTACTTTGCAATAGGGCTAGCCTACAAAACTTTGTGTTCAATGATGTGCCTACTTATTGCCGGTTAACTCTTGGATTTTTAATTTCTTTGAAAAGCACCATTAAACTATGGCATGGAGAGGACATGATTTCTTTCCGGCTTATGAACAACAATTACACTTTATCACTAGATGAATGGTGTGCATGCTTTAATTTTCCAAACAATAATGATAATGACTTGCGCACATCCTTTACTGGCTTAGACCCTTCCCCGGAACAATATTATAATAGAATGAGCTTCACTTCTAGACTGAGCAAGGGGAAGAATATTCAACTTCCTGCAATTCGCTATTTGTTCTATGTTATTGCTAACACCTTGCAGGCATGAAACGAGTTCATGAGACTCAATGAGGAGGACGTCTTAGTCCTTGCAAAGGCTTCTTTCAACAAGTGCAACTTTTCACTCAACTTGGGTGCAATACTTGTGCGCTACCTGGAGCACCAATCCTCCCAAAGCCAAGGACCAATCACAAGTGGAGGTATCATCACCGTGCTTTCCATTGCCCTAGGCATCAACCTAGGTGAGTTTCAACCTATGCTAGGTGAGCTACGTGTTGGTTTCTCTACTTTAAAATCTTGTGGAATGCTCACTAGGAGAGGTGGTGTTCATTACTTGCATATTGCTGGAGCTCGGCGTCTCTACCCCGCTCCTATGCCTAATGGTCTTTTCCCTATCGAGGAAGGACATTTGCTATATGACTTGCAGGTTGAGCAACACCAACCTGAGGAGGAGGTTCCAGATGAGGATGAGGACCAAGAAGAGGAGCAAGAAGGTCCTTATCAAGAGGAGAAGCCACCAACCCGGTTCTCTACAAACCAAGATTTCCATGAACTTGGAGGAACTGTGGAGAGGATGCATAGCCTCTCCTTGAACCTCCGAGAAACAACTAATAATTTATCAACTCAATTTGCAAACTGGAGTTCCGACTTTTTCCTGCAACCACAATGATTTGAAGGGCTTGCAAAATCCTAAGCTTGGGGAAGTTTCCTCATTTATCTTTATTTGGCATTCGTTTGCTTTTATTTATTTTGAGGTTATGTTTTTAATTCGAGTTTATAAGCACTTGTGTTGGTTTCGCCAACACTTTATCTTTAGTCATTTCTATTTTGCTTTGGAGATTTTCTAGCCGAGCTTTGCCTCCAATTTTCTATTCTTTAATTCCCTCTCTTAAAAAAACAACAAAAATATTTCTCCATTTATCTTTATTTTCCCTCTTTCTTTTCTTTTGGCCTCGAGGTTCTCACGTATTTGCTGGAAGAGTGATTGAATTCGATTTTCCAAGAAACGAATCAACCCGGAAGAGAGAAGTGGAACCAAACATGATAGGTATGCCTTATGACTCCCCACATTTGAAGTTTGAGAAACCCATGCTAGTTAATAGTAAATGTTGAGATATTATATTGGTGGAGTTAGTCTTTGTATTGTAGTAAAGTTTTGTTTGCATGGGTATTTAGTTGGGTACGTTTTGTTGCAGCTCTTGTAGTTAACCAAGTCTTGCCTAAAAATTTGCTAAACAATTGTAATAAGAAAAAGTCTCACAATTGAAGGCTTGGGTGTTCTAGTGTTTTAGTGTTGAAGGCTTATTTCTCGAGACACTCAACACCACGGGATATAATGATTGACTTGATAGCTCTCTTTAAAAGGATTTCTTCAATTGAATTAATGTTTAGCGGTTTTTGTGAGCATGCTAGAGTTTGACTTGTGAATCATAAGAATGATATAGCTTCATGCGTGTCAAACTTCATGGGATGCCAACAACTTCGCTAGCCTACGAACGATCTTCATGGAGGAAACTCCTAGATTTCGGCTATGAGTTGATTAAACATATGTAACAGCAATGCTATAATGGGTAAGATTCTTGGCACTCTTGGGTAGTTGTGTTCATGATGGAATCACTCCTCTAGTTGTTATGAGTAATCATTGTACAAAAGGAACAAAAACCTTAGTGATGCCAAGAGTGTCCATCACAGCCTGATAAACTAATTAAAATCTTTGGCATGCTCTCAGTTACTTAAGTAGTGAAATTCTTCAAGGACAATGAATAGAAAAGTAGTGCTTGAAGAGTCTTGATTTATTGATGTGGGAGAATTGAGATACTCTAGTGTATATGCTTTTCATGACAACTCTCACACTCTCAACTTTACATGATTATACTTTATTGTTCAAAGGCAAGCCTATGAGTTGATTACATGACATGGAATAAAGTTTACTCATTTGAATCATCCATGTTAACAATAATTTTGTTGCGCTATAAGGATGCATAAAAACCTGTATGATATGCTTCCCATTACTCTATCTATGCTGAAGTTTTTCAGACTTATAAAGTGGAGGAAACATGAGACTCCCAATCATGAGTAAGATCATCATCTCGTTATTTCAGTTTAAATGCTGAGTTCCTTTTTGGTTTTGGTTTTCTTGCTCGAGGCTGATCAAGTTTAAGCTTGGGGAGGTTGATGGCTCTGAAATATAGCCATTTTTGTCCACATTTAAACTGGAAATTATTCATAATTTTGATGAAATCTCTCTAAACCCTGCCACTAATGCCTAATGATCAGAGGGGTATGCAATCCTTTCTTTCTATTTTTCCATGCGCAGATAATGACGTTTGATGATGGGAATCACTGCATTAAAGTCAAGGATACGAGATTTCCAACAACCCAAAGAAACTAGGAGTCGTGAAGTGGAGACAAACGCTTAAACACCAACTATACAGCGGGAATAAAATTACGGCCGTATAGTTCCAGTCATATAGTTTCCATCGACACCGCTAGGTCAAACAGAACAACTTTCATGAAGGAACCCCTATATAAAGAGGCATCGGGCTACGAGAAAAGGGAGCTCTTTCCAATCATCAGCCACTAATACTTTGCTAACGTATCCATAATTTTTGATGTTCCATGCTTGGTTTCATCTACTTTCTTATGTTTTGTCCACACTTTGGAGTACTTTCTATACACTTTCTTGGACTAACGTATTAACAAGAGCCACAGTGCCAGCTACCTGTTTTCTGCAGTTTTTGGTTCCAGGAAAGTTAGAAAATGAATATTCTCGAAATTGGACGGGACAAAAGCCAAAGTCAATTTTTTACCGAGGGACACACAGAGCTAGAATACGAGACGGAGAGGGTCTAGAGGGTGGCCACACCACCAGGCCGCATGGCCAGGCCTAGCCCACGCCAGGGGGTGGTGTGGCTAGCCCAGGCACCCCGTCAGCCTCCCCTTTCACCTATAAGATGCCTCTGATACAGAAACCCAAAGCACCCAATCAAAATTCCAGGAAAGAGTCTGTAGCCGCCGTCATCTCCATCCCTAGATCGGGAGTGATCTGAAGCTCTTCCCGGCACCTTGTCGGAGGGGAGAGTTCACCCCGGAGGCCTTCTTCATCACCATGTAAGCCTCCGGTGTGATGCGTGAGTAGTTCATCCTTGGACTACGGGTCCATGTAGTAGCTATATGGTTGGTTCTTCTCCTTTGTGCTACCATGTTTAGATCTTGTGAGCTCCGTTCATGATCAAGATCATCTATTTGTAATTATTACATGTTGTGTTTGCGGGGATCCGATGGGTATTGAGATGCTATTTCAGATTGATTATTGATTCTATCATGTCTTAGTTATTTGTGATCTTGCATGCTTTCCGTTGTTAGTAGCTATCTTGGCCAAGTAGATGCTAGCAACTCCAAGAGTTAGTATTTATGCTCGATAGTGGGTTCATGCCTCTAGTAATCTGGGAAGTGACGGAAATCTCTAAGGTACTAGATGTGTTGTTGCTACTAGGGAGAAAACAACAATCCTTTGTGCATAGAACAATCGTATTGTTTACTTTACACGCAATGCGTAATGCAATTATCTGTTGCTTCCAACTTAATACTAGAGGGGGTTCGGATGATAACCTGAAGGTGGATTATTAGTCATAGATGCAGTTGGATTACGGTCTATGTATAATGTTGTAATGCCCAATCAAATCTCAAAGGAGTCAAGATGAGTAGTATATGCTTGTATGCTTTCTCGATGTTTGTCAATTGCCCCGCTGTAATTTGTTCACCCAACATGTCATCTATCTTAAGGAGAGCCACCACTAGTGAACTATGGACCCCGGTCCTTTCTTTTATCATCAATCTACAACTGTTTACTGCTTTCTGTTTACTTTCTGCAAACTATTACTTTCTTCCACACAATACATTTAATCATTTGTTTTCAGCAAAACCGGTGAGATTGACAACCTCACTGTAAGTTGGGGGCAAAGTTCTGTGGTTGGTTGTGCAGGTTTCCATGTTGCTGCTAGCACCAGTAGTGCGCCCTGCCAAAGGCCAGCTAGCAACACCTTGGAGGTGTTTCCTTGCTCCTATTGGATTGATAACCTTGGTTTCATAACTGAGGGAAACTTACTGCTGTGCTCATCATACCTTCCTCTTGGGGTTCCCCAACGAGCTCGTTATTAGACGAGTCAGCAAGTACTTTTCTAGCGCCATTGCCGGGGAGTCAAGGACATCTTCACAAGGGGAGTCCCTCATAACCAATCTCTTTACTTTGTTTTATTTGTTTTGCTTAGTTTATTTTTGCTTTGTTTGCTTGTTTCTTTATAAAAACACAAAAATTTAGTTTTACTTGTTTGCTTTCTTTATTAAAAACACAAAAAATTAAGTCTTTCTATAGTTGTTACCTCTTTCTTAGCTCACCATGTTGATCCTTAAATTCACTTTGAAAGACCTTTAAATAGGTAGTGGCTCAATAATTGGAAAAGATAATATTGAAGGATTATTTAATCATGTTAGTAAACATGAGGATATTGAGGATAGATCCCTTGCAGAATTTGCTCCAAACTATGAAATTGCTGCAGCTTCTTTAGTTCACATGTTGGAAGCTAGGTTTGTTAACCTTAACCCCTTAATGCAAGTGATGTTTCTTAAACTTAAAGAAATCGAGGACCCTGAAAAGAGAGATTTTATTCTAGAAACTTTGCTTAAGGAATTCAATGATGTTGCCAAGGAAGCTAGAAAAGTCTTTGAACGTTTTAATATGATAGGCTCATGTGTAGATGTTGTTGGTACGCGAGAAAAGATGAACAAAACCGGGATCCACAAGCACAAGAACATGATATCAACTAAATAAAGTGTAATGTTGAAAGCGTTCCCCATGGTAACATGGTTCTGCTAATTCACAACTTACAAAATGCAAGCATATACGCAACATAGATGGGCACAATGGTTCAAGTTTACTAAGTGCAAGAAAGTAAAGTGTGCCATCAAGTTCGTGAGAGCTTTAATCACTAATTTTCACATAACAAGTTTAATTCGGAAGGTAGATAAAAACATGAATATACTTGGAATAGCAATAATGCAAATAGGTAGGTATGGTGGTCTCTTTGGAATAACTTGGTTTTATTTGGAGTTGGATGCATGAGTGGAACTCATACTTGGTACATGTGGAGGCTAGCAAAAGACTAGGAGTGACCAACTAAGAGAGCAATAATGGCCATAATCATGCAAAGGAACAAAACATTATTAATTAAAGCACAAGGTGATATACAAGTCGAAAACTAAATGATCATAGAGGCTATGGTGACTGGTATAGTCTTAACATGGTGTGAGCATGCGCCAAGTCAACCCAAATAAAGCATCAAAGGAGAATACCACAATATTATGCTTTTGTATGATAAAACAACGCATGATTCTTTCAAGGCACATTAAGCAATCTCAATTGTTTGGAACAAGTCATGCTACAACAATAATTACTAAGCATAAGGTCAAAGCAACATCAAACATGACATGATAGATTGTAGGCCACAGTCAAAACAAGCTTCCTTTTGTATCACTATAATCATGAAACTTCCTACTCTTTTCCAACACCAATCGAAAACTAAAGCTAAACGTAGTGCTAGCAAAGGATAACAATAAGAGTGAAACCTAGAGTGTTCCAGGCAATGAATAATGGGGTGTGTATCTCTCCAAAACAAGTGTGTTGGGATCCAACTAACTTATTTAAGCAAACCAAACAAAAGAAAACTAAAAACAAAAACAAAGACGCTACAAGAACAACACAATTGTGCATGAAACAATAAAAATAAAGTGTTTTGGGAGAAAACCTGAGATTTTTATTGATGAAGAAGGGGATGCCTTGGGCATCCCCAAGCTTTGACGCTTGTACTTCTTGAATATTTCTTGGGGTGACACGGGCGGAATCCCCAAGCTTGAGCTTTTGTCCATACTTCATCTCATCACATTGTTCTTTCCTACACTTTAAAATTTCCTTTATACAAAACTTCACACAATCTTCATTAGCAACTTTAGTGTATTGAAGATAATAAGTCTTTAGGTTAAGTTTCAACACAAGTAAAACTTCCATTAAAACACAAGCTACTGTAGAAATTCCTTCTAAAAGCTCAAGTGATCAAAGAGAACTCAAAGAGAAAGAGATAAAGAGGCAAATGCAAATAATGGCAGAAATCTGTCAAAATAGACCAGTAGGTAAAAACCGATTTTTTCGAAGACCTAATATTGCTCAAATCGAAAAGTGCTAAACTAATGAAAGTTAGATAATAATCTGGGGAATTAGCACAAAACATTACAGTTCAATCTGACGTACTGAGATTTTTCACGATTTTTTACAGTGACACATAGAAATCTGTTTTAGGACAGCAACTTCCCCATATCTTACTTCCCTCTCATTAGAGGTTATTCTTGGCACAAAAACCAAACAAAAAGGATAAGGAGATGTTATTACAGAGGCAATAACTTCCAAGAGTCAACAAAACAAAAATAAACTGAAAGTAAAAATATAATGGGTTGTCTCCCAAAAACTCTTTCTTTATAGCCATTAAGATAGGCATGATAATTTCATTGATGCTCACATAAGAAATATGAATTTAGAGTAAAATAGAGCATCAAGAAGCAAATATAAAACACATTTAAGTCTAACCCACTTCCTATGAAAAATAATCTTGTAAAGAAAAAAGTCATGAAAGCACAAAGCAACAAGCATACGAAAGCAAAACAAGTGCAACTTCAAAATTTTCAACATAAAGAGGGGGAACTTAATATTGTTGAGATACATAAAACCATGTTTCCCTCCCTCATAATAACTTTCTATAGCATCATGAATAAAATTAACAATATAACTATCACATAAAACATTCTTATCATGAGCCACATGCATAAAAGAATTAATACTCCCACATAAACATAGTCATTCTTATTAATTGTAGTGGAAGAAAATTCAACAAAATAGCTATCATTATTATTCTCATCACCATAATCATCAAATATAGGAGGCATATTGTAATCATAATTAATTTTCTCCTCAATAGTAGGTGGACTGAAAATATCATATTCATCATTGTAATCATCATATATTGGAGGCATAGTATCATCAAAGTAAATTTTCTCCTCCGTGCTTGGGGGACTAAAAATATCATGCTCATCAAAACCAGCTTCCCCAAGCTTAGACTTTTCCATAGCATTAGTAATAATGGTGTTCAAAGAATTCATACTAATAACATTGCTATTAGCATGCAAATAAAGTTCCATAGCTTTTTTAATTTTCTCTTCAAACACTTCATGTCCTAACTCAAGATAAATACTATAAAGCTCTCTAATTTTGTTGTTGTTTTCCATTAAGCCTAACTAGTGAAAATAAAAACAAGAAATAAAAAGATATAATTGCAGAATCTAAAGGAAATAACTTCGAGCACTCACACACCAGCAACAGTACTAGAAGATAGCTTAGTAGCCAGAGGATGTGAGTACCTTTTACATTACCTCCCCAGCAAAACAGCGCCAGAAAATAGCTTGATGTCCATGCACGCTTCTATTCTTGTAGACAGTGTTGGCCCTCCAAGTGCAGAGGTTTGTAGAACAGCAGCAAGTTTCCCTTAAGTGGATCACCCAAGGTTTATCGAACTCGAGGAGGAAGTTGTCAAAGGTATCCCTCTCAAGCAACCCTGCAATCAAGATACAAGAAGTCTCTTGTGTCCCCAACACACCCAATACACTTGTCAGGTGTATAGGTGCACTAGTTTGGCAAAGAGATAGTGAAATACAAGTAATATGGATGATTATAAGTGGTAATTGCAATCTGAAGTAAGAGTGGTAGCAAGCAAACATGTAACAAGACTGATTGTAAATGGTGTTTCAATGCTTAGAAACAAGGCCTAGGGATCATACTTTCACTAGTGTACACTCTCATATAGATACATTCGCTTGATTATTCTACCCTGAACTACTATCCGGTTGGACGATGTAGGGCTATAATAGCACACCTTGAGCGCTAGATGGTTCCAACAAACACCACAATCTCATAGAGACATCCAACTCAAATTATACTCATGATAAGTATTTATGTAACCTTAGCCAAAGTGTCACACGGTGTGCACACTGTCAACTTCACACGCATGGGGATAAGCAGAGATTAATTAAAGCACTTGAGTAGTAGAATAGATCTATAGATTACAAAGCTCATGATCTCAATAAGATCACGCATAGAGAGAGATGAACACATAGCTATCGGTAGAGCCCTTAGACTCGAGAGAGAACTACTCCCTCCTCATCATGGGAGTTAGCAACGGCAATGGACATGGCGGTGGAGTCGATGGAGGTGGCTCCGGGGGCACTTCCCCGTCCCGGCAGGGTGCCGGAACAGAGACTTCTGTCCCCAGAATCTCCTCTTCGGTGGTGGCGGCGCTGCGGCACTTTTCATGGAATTCTGATCTGGTCCCTAGGGTTTTCATCCCGGGAGGCTTTTACAGGCAAAGAGGCAAGGTCGATGGGCGCCCGAGCCGGCCACACCACCCCCTGGTGCAGCCTGGCCTGGCCCACGCCACCAGGCGGTGTGGGCCCCTCGTGGACCCTCTCCGTCCCGTCTTCTAGCTCCACGAGTCTTCTGGTAAAATAGGAACTTTGGCTTTTGTCTCGTCCAATTCCAAGAATATTTCTTTACGACTTTTCTGAAACCAAAAACAGCAGAAAATAGGCAACTGGCACTACGGCGTCTTGTTAATAGGTTAGTTCCAGAAAATGCATAAAAGTATCTCAAAATTTAGACAAAACATAAGATAGTTGATATAAAACAATCATGGAACATCAAAAATTATAGATACGTTTACGACATATCATCCATCCACAACACCAAAGAGCCGCCGGAGGAATAGACTTAGATCTAATATCCAAACCCATCTCCACCACCATAGCCATATTCCACCACTTGTAATAGTAGATCTCATCATTGATTGGCGACATTGTAAGACTATTTGCTATCAATATCATGATTTCCACTACAATGTTTATGATTGTTGATCTCATCTCTATGTGTGAGTAATTCTCCTTGGGCTAAGGGTTTCGGCCTAGCCATGTAGCTTTTGTGCATGTTATTTATCATAAATAGGATCATGTATTAGTTTGTATGACATGCCGATTATTGTTTCCTCTCTTGCCTCAATCTAAGGACTTGTCAGGTACCCAAGACCCCGAGGATTGAGCCAGGTACAGGGAGTATGTGTAATGACTAATCTACAGGTTGGGAACCCCAGTGGCAGAAGGGGTAGTGTGGTTGTATGCGCGTGATTTACTTGAGATTAACGGTGACGTCACTATGCATATCATTAGTTCTCTTTCTTCTATGGATGAGACTAGTAGGTTATTGCTATAAGCGATTGTGGAGGCAATAGAAATTATGGGTGCACCGCCAACATATAATTTATCTTGCTCTAACAATTACATGCATACTTTATTATTATCTTTTATTCCCATCAGATGTTTTGCACAGCTACAGGTGAAACTGAACGCCCTAGGCCCTCTCTCTCCATCACTGACAACAACAAAAGACGCAAACTCTTGTTCCGATAGAAACACAAAGGAATTCTAAAACTCCCGAAGGTCCGTTAAAGTTACTTCACTATGCTTTCTGCTTCCCAAGGATTCGATAAACCTAGGTCTACTAGGGAAAAAGCGCTATACTACATCTGTAATCTGAATCAAAGGTATCAGCCAATCAAAATCCTTAAAGAAAATTGTATAGATTTGTTCTCTCATTTTTCACAGTATAGATACCATGAGGGGCGCTGCCCCTTCGAACCCCGTAGGGGGAGACCCCCTAGACCCCCCTTAGTCGTAGCCCCTTTTGTATCTCGTTAAGGTTTCTAGGTGCTACGATTTAACATGATCCGGTAGAATGCGATTCTATACGCAACTTGTTTATGTAGGATGTATGTGATCAGTATGGCCAAAAATGTATGTGATGCATGTATGTATTTTTCATGAGTAGGGCAACACGAGTGGAGCCAAATGTGTTGTCAATTATTTTAATGGCCTGCGTGCCAACTTGTGATGATCCCAATACCATGTAATTTTGATTACTAGCTGTCAGGAGTAATAGCTTGTATTAGTTTTGGAGAACTCATCACTTGGAGGATGGCTCGCATAGAGCATGAATAGGGAGATCATCATGGTGGACAGGTTCTATGGTGATGGAGATCACCATGAGAAAATGGGCCATATTGTATCACATCTATGTGAATGCTATTCTTATAGATTTTACTACTATGCATGCTTAGTTCATAGAAGTAGAATGATCCCTCACAAAGTTTAAGTTAAACCATGCCCTCCCAACCAAACCTTGCACCATCCTATGCCATGTACAATCGTTGGTGGGTCTATGAAATTAGGGTGCCATGGTTTTCAAAATAGGGTGTCGTGGTTCTCCTTGGTTGGATGGGTTTGTATCGGATACCTACACGCATAAGGGTTGGTGACCTTAACAAGGTCATCTTAACAGTTAAGGACCTGGGGCATAAAGGTTGGGCGCCTAGTTTTGACATAGAGATGTCACCCAACAACAAGAGTCATATATGATAAGATTAGCAAAAGTTGCTTAACCATTTACCTTGTCTTCTAGCAATGATGCTAAAGCTCACTCGTCGACTTGTTAATTGTGGATCTTGAATCACTTAGTATCAATAGAGGGATGTTGATTTTAGTGGGAGTATCTGCTATTAAATTGTTTAATATGTTTTACTCTTTCATGGTTACATGGCTTAGTATTTTGCATGTTTTTATGTTGTAGATCAATGGCACCGAACACTTCATCACCTTTTTCTTTGCGTTCAATTCTTGAAAAGGATAAACTAAATGGAACAAACTTTTTGGATTGGGTCAATAACCTAAGAAATGTTCTTAGGGATGATAAAAAGGAAATTGTTCTGGATACCCCAATCCTAGATGAACCTGCTGATAATGCAACTGCTGCCCTTAAGAATGCCTACAAGAAAGCATGTGATGAATCTCTTGAGGTTAGTTGTCTTATGCTTGCATGCATGGAACCTGATCTTCAAAAGCAGTTTGAGGATCTGGAAGCGTACGATATGATCGTCGCTCTTAAGGACATGTTCCAGACTCAGGCTAGGACTGAGAGGTACAATGTTGCTAACTCCTTTGTGGAATGCAAGATGGCAAAAGGAGCATCTATAGGCCCCCATGTGATCAAAATGGTTGGTTACAGTCAGACTTTGGAAAAGCTTGGTTTTCCATTAGGCCAAGAGTTGGCTACTGATTTCATTTTGGCGTCTCTTCCATCTAGCTATGGGCATTTCATTTCGAACTACCATATGCATGGGGTGGAGAAGGGTCTTAATGAGTTATGTGGGATACTGAAAATAGCAGAATGTGACATTAAGAAGTGTGCAGAGCATAGACATGTGATGGCTGTGTAGATCAAGCCTAGCTTCAAGAAAAGGGGCACTTCTTGGCAGAAGAAGAAGGGCAAGGCTAAGGATATGATCCCTAAGCCAAAGCCTACAACCAAGCAAAAGGCTGGACCTGCATAAGACACTGAGTGTTTCTTTTGTCATGAACATTGCCACTGGAAGAGAAACTGCAGCAAGTACCAGGCTTCTTTGAAGAAGAGTGGAAGTAAGAGTACTTCCCACTCAGGTACGCTTGTTGTAAATGTTGTGGACATTTTTCTCACGGATTCTCATGTTAACTCTTAGGTATTTGATACCGGATTGGTTACTCATATTTGCAATTTGATGCATGGGTTAATAAGGACTAGAGAAGTACAGAAAGGCGAAGTGGATTTTCACGTCAGAAATAAAGCAAGGGTTGCTGCATTATCCGTCTGTGTCATGCAGCTTCACCTTCCGTCATGATTTATTATGGAGTTAAATAATTGTTATTACATTCCTAGTATGGGTCGAAACATTTTATCACCTTCATGTTTGATGAGGGATGGTTATTCATTCACGAGTACAAACAATGGTTGTGTAATCTCTAAGAATGCTATGTTTATGGCCGATGCTCCCATTGTGAATGGGTGATGACCCACAAGTATAGGGGGTGTATCACAGTATTTTCGATAAGTAAGAGTGTTGAACCCAACGAGGAGCAAAAGGTGCTGGCTAGTGGTATGGATCAGGAATTCTCTGCAAATACTTAGCAAACGGATTTTTAGGGGTTTTCAATAAAGCAAGTAAACAAAGTATGAGTAAATAAAAGACAGTAGGAATAAATGCAGCAAGTGGCCCAATCCTTTATGCAGCAAAGGACAAGCCGGTTGTATTTCTATAGATGACCAAACGTTCTCGAGGACACATGGGAAGACTGTCAAGTGCTTTCGCTTCATATAGCTGATTAATCTTCTTTAGCTTGCTAAGTAATGTGTGGGTGAACCTGTGCTAAAGTACCGCCCCATCCAAGACTAATACATACTTGTGATTAAACCCCTTGCAAACATCCGTAAGTACAAGAAAGTATTTAAGGGAGAAACCTAACCACAACTTTAAACTCTAAGACCCTTACGTCCCTTGTGCAATGGTTTCCTAACGGGGGTTCAGGTTTATGTCACTCCGGCAACCCCTACGATTAGTAGACAAATACATAATGCATTCCCCTAGGCCCATATAGGTGAAGTGTCAGGTAGTCGACGTTCACATGACACCACTAGAAGAAGTACACAACAACTTAAATAACAATCTATTGAATCTTTCTCAACACAACTCCACTACTAACAACAAGACTTCTCCCATGTCCTCAAGAACAAAACGAACTACTCACAAGACCATCATATGGATCATGACTAGAGATGGAATAATGATGTATAACAATCTGAACATAAACAATAATTCAATGGTTCACTCAATAGCATCAACTGCAAAGAGTAATCAACACCGGGAAAGTTTCCCCTATGAACTATGCAAGATTCAACGCAATTGTTACAGTAGTATGGAGACGGTGATGAGGGTGATGATGGTGATGATGGTGATGATGGTGGTGATGATGATGATGATCCCGATGAAGTCCAGCTTGATGGTGGTGTTGATGGCGATGATCTCCCCTCTCCGGGAAGGAATTCCCCCGGAAGAAATCTGTCTGCCAGAGAGATCTTTCTCTCTCGGTGTTTTCCGCCCCACAGAGGCGGCAAAATCTTTCTGTGGTCCCTCCCTGAGTCTTAGGGTTTCGTGGGGATGATATACGCTAGAGGGGAGAGGCTGGAGTGGGCCAGGGCGGCCACACCACTCCCTGGCGCGGCCTAGGCCTGCCCCGCGCCATGGGGTGGGTTGGGCCCCCTGTGGCCCACCTCCACTCCATCTTTTGGCATCCTGAGTCTTCTGGAAAAATAGGATTTTCCGTATATTTTCCCAGATTTTCTGATATTCGCGAATTTTGCCTCCAAACAGCACCTTTTCCATTAGAATCCTGACTGCAGCGGTCCATGCTCCAAAAGTCATCAACCATGCAAAAATAGATGAAATAACATAAGTATCACCTCTCAACACGAAATATATCAATGAATAATAGTGAATTAAGACATAGAATAGTGATGCAAAATGGACGTATCAACTCCCCCAAGCTTAGACTTCGCTTGTCCCCAAGCGAAACTGAGCTCAATAAACATGACCTCAGGTTTATGGAGTGAAGAGTCAATAAAAGAATACGGACAAGAAGCATCACATTCATCAAAAGCATAGATCATAATAGAAGACAACTCACTATTATATAACTAAACTTGCAATGAGTAAAGGAAACACAAATAAAGTTACATAAAGTAAATCATAATTGGTAAAGGCAAACTTAGCTCTTGGTCAAAGAATAGTTGATAATTTGCTGGAGTTCTCAAATAGCTGGTTTTCAAAGAAAGCTTTCAAAGTAGTAAACTTCAAGATAAGAGCAATGTGCAAAACAAGGAACATAAGACATGATTGCATAAATCACCATATGAATGAATGAAACACATCAACTCAAAATACTTGCTGAGTTAGAAGGGAGTAGGTTTACTGACTCAACTACAAAGTAAAAGAAAGGGCCCTTCAAAGAGGGAACCAGGGATTGCAAGTCTCATAAAGAGCTCCCAAAAATTATGATACTTACTATCTTTCATCTCTCAATGCCCCTATCATAGGCATCTTTAGGTGATTAAGGTGAAAGTGAGGTCCAATCTGAGTTATATGCTTGACAGACTATACACTGAAAATCCCAAGTTCCTTGAGTACGAGGGCCGCTCCTCATGCTACTCAACTTTAGTTACCAGTAAGTTCTTGTCATTGTAAGTATGTGTGTATCATTGACAACCGCCAACGGGGTACCCCTTGCCCGATGATACGGAAGAATCCCCATATCAAAATGACAAGGCAAGCAGACAATGAGTATCTCAGCAATCTTCTTATTTACCATGGGAATATGGTGCTTTTTTCTCTCTTTCCTCTTTTCATAGTATCTCTTTTTTTTCTTTTCTTTTTCTCAATAGCTATCTCTCTCTCATTTTTTATAAGAAGAATGCTTCATAGATATCATTATGGTTACGCTGCAGGTTTCCACCATGTCAGCATGGATTAGACCAGCGGCCCAGGCGTTTCTCTAACACACATACATAACTCCATGGACTTACAAGCTCCCCTTTTATTTCACACCGACGCCATCCGCAAACAAAAGAGCAAGGTATCAACTGGGTATATATTTACAAGTGTTGAAAGCGTTCCCCGTGACAACACGGTTCTGCTAATCCCCAGCCTATAATTTGCAAGCATATAACTTTCATGGAGAGTTCACAATGGTTCAGGTTTATTAAGTGCAAGAAAGCAAGGTGTGCCATCAAGTTCGTGAGAGCTTTAATCACTAATTTTCACATAACAATTTTGATTTGGGAGGTAGACAAAACAGGAATTTACTTGGAATAGCAATAATGCTACTAGGTAGGTATGGTGGACACAAATGGCAAAGGTTTTGGTTTAAAGGAGGTGGATGCACGAGAAGAATTCCCTCTCAGTACAGGTTTTTGGCTAGAAAGGATGGGTAGCAAGTATAAGAGTTGAAGGAAGCAAACAAGCATACAAATGATAAAGACAAACATGCAATCTTCCTTGGAAGCACAAAAGATCTTAACTAGAGAATACTAAACTTATGAGCAAATCAAGAAAGAAAGATGATGAAATTATTTTTCTCTCGAGTACTTCTATTTTTTTATTTTCAACTCTCAAAAAAGGTGTTGATACTGACCGAGCCAGGTTTGCCAAAACCAACTAAATTAACTCAATGATCCTAAAGTGCTACCAATACTAACAACAAGATCAATCATATAACCACGAATTGAAAACTAATATAAGCTATGCAAAAGAGTGAATGATATAACTTCTCGTTAATATTCCATAATGGAAACTCACACCAAGGGATACAAATCTAACGAGAGAGGGGACACTTCTATAATGCAAACCATACTACAAAATAACTCCTCTATTCATGATATGACTCTACTAAAAAGGTAAAAAGATAGAAGATAGTGATATGATACCGCGACACTCCCCCAAGCTTGGAACAAACCACGGGGATGACAAATCTGATGACCAATTACTCCTTTGGTGGTGGTGGTACCCTCTTGATGAGCTCTTTGATCAATTTCCCAAAGTCCTCAATCTCGAAGGTGAGAGTACGAATCAACTCCGAGTTGTTCTCAATACTGCCCATAATCATGTCGTGTTGAGAATTCCAGCTCTTGCTATTCTTTCCCCACTCTTCCTCCTTGAATTCTTCTTTTCCTACATGGCTAGAATGAGGCAAATCCCAATTGGAGGGTAATTTCTCCTTGGGCATATTCTGGTATTGATGCTCATGGATAAGGGTATGGAAAGGATTCCTGGTGCGTGGAGGAAGTGACGAGGGATCTGAACGGTGATGAGGAGGCTTCCCTCCAATGGCTGGATTTTCCACCACTCCAATGCTTGCAATGGTAGTGCCGGTATGCGGATGTTGGCCTTGCTCCTCTTCACCTTCACTCTTGATCTCCTTCTCCTTCCCGGGGTCTTGGAGGTCTTCCTCCATGGGATCCTTCCCTTTATCCTTGGCAGACACCATTGTGCTTCTAAGCTTTCAAAGAGTATGTCCTGACAGAAACAGATCGAAACAAAAACATGACGAAAACACGA
Organism: Avena sativa; assembly: GCA_916181665.1. Taxonomy (NCBI): domain Eukaryota; kingdom Viridiplantae; phylum Streptophyta; class Magnoliopsida; order Poales; family Poaceae; genus Avena; species Avena sativa. The sequence continues at coordinate 450,451,112 of OV702289.1, forward strand.
TATACGGACCTCGGGGGATCCGGGGGGTTATATATTACGAAGTTTCATGTCAAAAGGAAGGTACTGGGAGAAAGAGAGTCGGAGGCGGAGTCCTGGGTGGCCTCACCACCTGGTGGTGCGGCCAGGGGTGGGCCCGCGCCATGGGGTGGTGTGGGACACCCCGGCTCCGGTTTCGTCCCTTTTTCGCTTCGAAACTTTCCTTATTGACTAAAACTGCAAAAATATAGTTGGATTGTACTTTCGTGGAACTTTTCTTACCAGAACTATTACCTAGTTGGAAACGGACTATCATCGAATTTTCCCGGATTTTCTGATCTTCGCGAATTTTGCCTCCAAACAACACCTTTTTTATCAGAATCCTGACTTCAGCGGTCCATGCTCCAAAAGTCATCAACCATGCAAAAATAGATGAAATAACATAAGTATCACCTCTCAACATGAAATATATCAATGAATAATAGTGAATTAAGACATAGAATAGTGATGCAAAATGGACGTATCAATGGGTTATTTATTTTAAATCTTGATGATGCATATGTTTACAATGTTAGTGCTAAAAGGCTTCGGCCTAATGATTTGATTCCTACATATTTATGGCATTGTTCTTTGGGTAATATAAGTGAAAAGCGCATGAAGAAGCTCCATGGTGATGGTCTTCTAACTTCGTTTGATTTTGAATCATACGAGACATGTCAAGCTTGTTTACTTGGAAAGATGACCAAGACGCATTTTATGGGTTTTCCCAAGAGAGCGATAGACTTTTTGGAACTCATACATACAGATGTATGTGGACCAATGAGCACGACAACCAGAGGAGGATATCACTACTTCATTACTTTCACTGATGATTTCAGTAGATATGGCTATGTCTACTTGATGAAGCATAAATCTGAAACTTTTGAAAAGTTCAAAGAGTTTCAGAGTGAGGTAGAGAATCAACATGGCAAGAAAATAAAGGCCTTGCAATCTAACCATGGAGGTGAATATTTGAGTCACGAATTTAGCAATCATTTTAAGTGTTGCGGAATTGTTCCACATCTCACGCCGCTCAGAATGCCTCAAAGAAACGGGGTCTCTAAACGGACAATCGAACCTTGTTGGACATGGTTCGTTCGATGATGAGCCAGTCATATTTACCATTATCATTTTGGGGTTACGCTCTAGAAACAGTAGCTTTCACACTAAACAGGGTACCGTCTAAATCCGTAGTTAAGACACCATATGAGATGTGGGCTGGAAAGAATCCCGGTTTGTCTTTTCTAAAAATTTGGGGTTGTGATGCATTTGTCAAGCGACTTCAGTCGGACAAGATAACACCCAAATCGGATAAATGCATTTTCATGGGATATCCAAGGGAAACCTTAGGGTATTACTTCTACAACCGAGAAGAGGGAAAAGTGTGTGTCACTCGTAGCAGTGTTTTACTAGAGAAAGAGTTTCTCACAAATGGAACGAGTGGAAGGTCGGTGTGACTTGAAGAAGTTCAAGATGAGCCAGTCAGGGATGCTTCTGCGAGTGATGCTATTGTAGCAAAACAAGTTGAGGAACCCGTGGCAATAGAAGCACCAGAAACACGAAGGTCGATGAGGCTCCGCGAAGCGCGGGGATTATTATTATTAGACAATGATGAGCATGCAACCTATGCAGAAGCGATGGTGGACCCAGACTCTGAGAAATGGCTGATTGCCATGAGATCCGAGATAGAGTCCATGGGAGACAATCAAGTTTGGAACTTGGTTGACCTGCCTGATGGTTTTAAAGCCATCGAGTGCAAATGGATCTATAAGAAGAAGATTGATATGGATGGAAATGTTCACATCCATAAAGCTCGACTTGTTGCAAAAGGTTTTCGACAAGTTCAAGGAGTTGACTACGACGAGACTTGGTCGCCCGTAGTGATGCTTAAATCTATACGGATCATTCTAGCCATTGCTGCACATTTCGACTATGAGATATGGAAGATGGATGTCAAGACGGCTTTCTTAAATGGAATCCTTACTGAGGACATGTATATGATGCAGCCTGAAGGTTTTATCGATCCAAAAAATGCTAGAAAGGTATGCAAACTTCAAAAGTATATTTATGGGCTAAAGCAAGCATCTTGGAGTTGGAACATTCAATTTGATGAAGTTGTAAAGTAGTTTGGCTTCATCAAAAACGAACAAGAACCTTGTGTTTATAAGAAAAAAGTGGGAAATCACTTGTATTTCTAATCTTATATGTAGGTGACATATTACTGATTGGAAATGACATTCCTATGCTTGAGTCTGTTAAGACCTCATTGGAAAATAGTTTTTCTATGAAGGACTTAGGAGAAGCGACATATATTCTGGGTATCAAGATCTATAGAGATAGATCAAGGAGGATAATTGGATTAAGCTAGAGTACATATATTGACAAAGTGTTGAAACGGTTCAGCATGGAAGAGGCTAAGAAGGGGTTCTTGCCCATGTCTCATGGCATTAAACTTAGCAAGACTCAGTGTCCTTCGACCACTGTGAGCAAGGGCGCATGAGTAGGGTTCCATATGCTTCAGCTATTGGATCCATCATGTATGCAATGACATGTACTCGCCCAGATGTTTCCTATGCTATAAGTGTTACGAGCAGATACCAGGCTGATCTAGGTGAAAGCCACTAGACAGCGGTAAAGAATATCCTTAAGTACTTGAGAAGGACTAAGGATATGTTCCTAGTTTATGGAGGTGAGGATGAACTCAGTGTAAAGGGTTACACAGATGCGAGTTACCTTAACGACTCATACGACTCCAAATTGCAATCAGGTTATGTGTTTTTCATGAATGGTGGTGTTGTGAGCTGCAAAAGTTCCAAGCAAGATACAATGGCCTCCTCTTCAACATGAGCTGAATATATTGCCACCTCAGAGGCTGCAAATGAAGATGTTTGTATTAGGATTTCCTAATTTCTCTTGGTGTGGTTCAGGGCGCGTCCTGTAACATCCCAATTTCAGCAATCCTGATTAGTTGTCCAAGATGCAAAAATCAGGGGGAACAAAAACTTTTTCTTGTTAAGTGTTGCAATGTTTGCTTGTTGTTGTCTATGCTTATGCTTTTGATTGTATAGCTTATGATATACTCCTTACCTCAACATAAGTTATCAAAAAGCTATTTAACAAAAACTGTCTTGGCTTATGTTTCATATTCTCAAATGTTCTGGCATTTCAAAACCTGAGCCAAGATGCCTTGCAACCCCAAAACAATTTTATTAGCTTCTATTGATCAAACTATGGAGAGATATATAATATAATCTCCTTATGTTTTCAAGACAGATCCTTCAACTACTCCTACCTCTAGGATTCCCAAAACCTTGTATAAAACTTTTGAATTCTACTCTTGGTAGGGATACCAAGGAATCCTACCTTACTCAAACTCCAACCTTTCAAAATTACCCATCCTTACCTCAAGCTAAGCTTGATGGTAACCCTAGTAGTAGTTGACTTGCTTGTAAGATGAGTTGCCTTGATCTGCTGCTTGACTTGAGTGCTTAGAAGTAGTATGAGCTACTCTAGGAGCTCATCCTCTAGGATCAAGAAACTTTAAAATCCCCAAACCCTAAGCAAGAATACAAGATGGATCTGATCTCTAGCCACTAGGTGATCATCTAAAACCCTCTGAACTGATCCATTCTAGAAGTTTCCAAGTCAATGAAGACCAATATCAAGCATGGATATATTCTACCCAATCTACACTTCAACATCATCCACTTGATGATGATTTGGAACCTTGCAACCAATCAAAAACATCAATACTTATATTCTAGTCGAAACCACCAAATCTACCAAATTTGGCCAAGTCTGGAAAAAGGTTGTCAAGATCCCATCTTTAGGTCTCCATCATTCCCAACCCTAATGCATTATTGGAAATGCACTTGAACCATCATGTAAACCATCCTAAGGAATACCAAGTCCCGCTCTTGCCCTTGGTTAGATCATTCTCCAACCCACTTGTTCTTGATGGTTTTGCAGGCAAGAAAATAACTATTCCTGCAAATCTACTCAACATGCCTACTTTGACAGAAGCTCACAACATCATCCGACCTTCTATGGACAAACTATTTGCATGGTTGTGTTCTACTCATATAGGTCTATAAATATCTATTTCACTTGTTCCAAATGGATCTCTGTGCTTCTTAAACCCACAAGGTTTTGTAGGCTAGTTGATAATCTTCCTTGGTAGGCTTATTTTATTCAAAGTTTGAAATCAATTCTTGGTGAACTCAAGCAAGATCAAGCTCAAACCTCTATACCATGTTGATGTACATCACTTGTTCTATCCATCCATCTATCCCATGCCCCAAGGGGAGATCTGAGCTACGTCCAACAAGGTTTTGGTGGCATGAAAACAATCTTACCCTAGATCCTTAATCTCTAGTTTTTCACCAAAATCAACCTTGATTCTCAAATCCCAAGGTTGTAAATGCTTGTTACACCTTGTCTACATCATCTACCTTGATCATCAAGATTTATCAAATTCTATCCCTATTTATTATGGACCAAATCTATTTAATTCCTTTAATAGACAAAATCTCCAGCACTCCTTTCCAATGGAAAGTTTGGTTTTTGTCAAGGCACTTCTCCAACTTTTGGCTCAATTGAGGTCCACATATCCTACCCTATCTTCCTCCTTCAAAAATAAATATTTTTGAAGAGTCTTAATAATTCTTTTTGCCCATTTTCTTAAATGGTAGAAACAAGAAATTAAATATATTAAATAATTTTACCCTTCAATAAATCAGGGGAAAATTCCTCAAAGTATGGATTCATATTTAGAATTATCTCACATCAAAAACTAACTCTGTCCAATGTAAAATTACCAAATGATCTTCTATAAACCACTTCTGCACTTTTTGAATAATTGATCAAAAATGCACTAAAAATCATCTGAAAAATCTCAATAAATTACTGGAGGTGTATCTTGACCTCACCTACCTACCAACATCATTACCCCAACCTGCCAAGAGCAAGTTCTGAAACTTGCTTCATGATCCAAAGTTTGGCCAACATTTGAAATCATTCAAGCTACCCTTCAAACCCCTCTCAAACCCTCACCACACCTCTCCAATGTTTCTCCATAGCAACCACCATCACCCTCTGGTCGAAATAACTGTAGCATCACCCTCTCCCATGCCCTTTAGCCCTTAAAAGGAGGGAAAGTTATGCCATTTATTGGTGTGTTCCTCTTTATATCAAAAGATGGGCAGCAACCACTCCCTTCTCTTTCTCTAGTCGTGCCTAGGCCCCACACACCACCCTAGCACCACCCCTCTTGGCCAATCCCTGGCCAACCACCATCCCAAGCTTGGAAATGGACTATGCCCTCCATACACCATCTCCCTTCGTATATAAGGCTAGGAGGCCACCCCCGAGCCTCTCTGGCCACTCATTTGTTTCCCCTCCCCTCCACTTACCTCCCCCAAGAACCCTCTCCCTCTCCCCTGCTCTGTACAGCCCGAGAGAAGGAAGAAGAGAAGCTTCGGCCTCCTCCAAAAATCGAGCATGGTGCTCTCCCATCTGCCCCTCCCTCCCTACATGTCACCCTCTCGAGATCCCCTCTCGATTCTGCATCTGACTCTGGTATTCTTTCTGACATGCAGCAACTGCAGCAACTCTAGAAGAAACTCCGGCGAGCTCCCGAAGCTACCCCCTCGGCCGTCGTCGCGCGAGCCGGTTCCAATTGTGGAACCCCTGCTGCCGCCCATCGTCGAGGTCGCCGCCGTGCACCGCGTCCTCTCCGCCGTGCCCCGTCGCCTCCCCGTGACCACAGATGAGCCCCGGTCGCGCCCAGCGCTGCCTAGGGTTTCCTCGTCCCTTCCCCTGTCGCGAGCTAGACGATGGTCCAGCACCGTCGATCCTGTCTTGATCCGACGGCGGGCCGCGGCCGATACCTCTTCGGCCCCCGCGGTCGCTGACCAGCGAGTCCTACCTGGTAGATTCAAACTTGTTGCCCCGCACACTGTCCTCGTCCGGTTGGGCCGGCCTGGCCCAGTGCGACCCATCTCCCTCCAGATCTAGCCCGTGGCGCCCATTTTCTTTTTCTTTTTCCTATATTTCCAGATCTGTTTAAAGGACATTTGGTTTAAATCATTTTTAAAATGGAAACCCACTCAAATCGACCAAATCTAAATTTATTAAGGTTTATAGGTGTTTTATGAAACATGCAGTACTCCTGGATTCCTCAAATGTTGCCTAGTTTAAATACAATAAATTTACCACTCAGATGTACCTATTCTAGTATAAAATTTATTCTGGGAGTTTTACAACTCCAAATTGAGTAAAACCAACTTCCTCTGGTCGGTATTACCTGTACCTATCTCATGGCTTTGGACTCATGCCAAGGGGAGCATTATCTTTACTATAGCCAAAATAACAAAAACAAGACCATTCTGACTTTAGAAAATTCCTAGGCCAAACCATGAGTCCAATTGATCCAATTCCAACTCTCCTGGATGAGCTACATCCATATCTACCCAACCCTATGAGATCACTAATTTTTGAGCTTCTGTAGAATTGTAGTGAATTAAACACTTCTACATGTGACTTTATCACTAGATAAATCACTACAGTAGCTCTGCAACTCCAAAATTAGTATTTCCAATTGGTGCTGGAAGGTATTTTCAATACGTATCCCTTGCCCTTTGCTTCATATCAAAAGTCCCTGTATATTTTTAATCTGGTGAAAAAGACAAGTTGTCTACGGAACTGCCTTTGGAAATTTCCTGGGGGCATTCGGTTAAATACTTTGACATGATTCCAACTCTCAATGAACCAGTACATCAAACTCTACCTAACCATCCAAGGAAATAATTTTTGGAGCTCCAGAACTTTTATGGTGAATTATCTCCTAAAACTAGAGTTTATCTCACTAGAAAATTATTAACTAAATAAAGAAAAGTGATAAAATCATGAAACCACTTTTGTTTGCCTTGTTTTGGCAATACCTATCTAAGGGTATCTTTTGTGCACATTTGTATCTTACTTAACCAAGCATTAGTCAAGACCCCTTTCGTATGTGGTATTTGACAAATAAATCACAAAGGCAAATTCTCAAGGGCAATTAAAGCATTTCCATATGCTATGATCTCAATCTATCAAAACTACTAAAGTAATGTGTGGTATGTTTGTTTCTGTTTGGATTGGTGATTATTTGCCTTGTGTTGATTGCACCCTTTGTTTGCTTGCATGTGATCCATAACGACGCTAGATGCGATTAAATCAGAGAACAAACGAAGTGGTTATTATTGGTATTTGGGTATTCTAAGAAGAAGTCCAGGGACATATTGCCATATTGATGATCATCAGGCAAGCCACCTTCTTGCTCATAAGCCCTGTCCTACTGTTTTACTTATGCATGTTCTACTTACTGCCTTATGAAAACTGCATTGTTTTACTATATGATGATCTCTACTTGGCAGTGGCTTGGCTTCTCCAAACTATTACGCTTTTGTACTATTAAGTACAACCCTCTTGATGACACCTATTTAACCCTAGTATGATAGATGGTGTATTACACCATACCCCTTGGAGACCCCGTTTTAGCCAAAGCAAAACTAGAGGATGGGAAGACCCCCGAAAAAGTTTTACCAAAAGTTTTATGATAAAACCTTGGTGAGGTGGGACCTCCCAAGAGATGTTGAGAAAGAAAAAGGTTTTGTTTTACAAAATGCTGAAGGAAAGATGGAGGAAAAAGGTTTACAAAAATGCACCCGGTTCTTTGCAGTTTTGCTAGAACAATTAACCCGTGCAACCACATTACTCTGGAATGGGACAGGGCTGGATTTGATGTTTGTCTATTCTGGTATAAGCTGCCTCGCAACTACTACAGGGAATACAACAATCCCTGGAGGGTGGGCCTTCTCCTGTAAGGGTCCATGTGAGACATCGACCTGGAGAAGGAACGAAGGGTCTACGGGCCTCCACGCGTTACTATGAGCCCCTCATTGAAAGCGCACACTTGGGAAGTGGAAAAAGCACTCCAGTTAGCTTGAGAACTATATAGGGCGTCCCGGTGTTGAGGGGAACAACACTCATAGGGTAGGCACTTATAATGGAGTGGGCATCCGGAGAGTCTTGATCGGTTACTCGACCCACGATCGGTGTAGATCAGGGTAGTGTACCCGGATGGTGTGGGTAAAGTGTGCAACTTCTGCAGAGTGTAAATCTATTCGAATAGTCGTGTCCGCGGTCATGGACGGTTGGTAAGGTTGCTGTACATTGGTGCTGGTTTTGTTTTCAAAAAGGATTTCGGAAAAGAAATGGCTTTGGAAATGTTTTGGACCATGGGATGGTCGATAAGGATGAATGTGTTGACCATGGGATGGTCGGAAGGAAAGGAAAGGAGTTGGTCATGGGATGACCGGAAGGAGGAACTAATGGGTGACCCAATCCTAGTGTTTTCCAACACTTTTCACAAAGGTTTCCAAAATGTTTTATAGAAGTTTTCAACAAAGGTATGTACATGCTATATCTACAAGAGGAACTATTTGAGAAAAGAACCTCTCTTGGAGCCCTCCTACTACCACAGCCATATTGCATATCCTCTTGTTATTATTATTCTCTTAAGGTGGTTTGCGAGTACATTCAAAGTACTCACTGGCATTGTCCCTGGCTATTAACTTGGCCAGATATCAAGAAGAGGCTGAAGTTGACGGCTATGCGAGCTAGGATGTTTTCCCCTAGTCAGTTGCCTATAGGTTAAGGCATGGCTCGGGCTCTACGCTTGATGAAGTTCCACTGATGATTATTGATGTAGTAATAATGGCATGTAAGGTATGACATGTATCCGCTTAAGTAATGGATGTTTTACTTTGATACTTGTCGGTTATGTGCCACGACTAACTGATCGTGGGATCGTGGTGTATGCATAACAGGGATTCTCGAAGGATTAATCCGGGGGCCCCACACGTCCAATCCCTTGGACGTTTATTGTGACAACAATGGTGCTATTGCACAAGCCAAGGAACCTAGACAACACCAGAAGAACAAACATATTCGCATGTGTTACCATCAGATTCGTGAGTTCATTGATGATGGTAGTGTCATGTTATGCAAAATACATACAGACTCAAAATTTTGCTGATCCCTTGACAAATCCACTCCCGCAGCCTGCGCATGAAGCGCACACAAGAGCAATAGGTATTAGATACTATCTAGATTGACTCTAGTGTAAGTGGGAGACTGAAGGAAATATGCCCTAGAGGCAATCATAGAGATGATTGTATTTCATATGTATCCATGAGTTATTGTAATGTTCCTTGAATATCCATATATCAGACAACTTGTATTGATTGGCAATTATGTGAATTGTTTGTGAAACTCTTTACTTGTATGGTTATCTAATAGTTGTCCATAGTGAGAGTTCATGTGAGGAAAGACATGAATATTAGACTAGCACATCGATTGCTTGATGACTATGTTTCGCAAGTCATAGACATGGAGATGTCAAACCAATGATGTGGACACATGTTATGAATATGGGGTTGGACTGACCCAACTTGAGACTGGCAATAATACTTGCAGCTATCTCTACATATCGTGTACGTTTTGTCCTTAGAACTGAGATTGTCGCATGTACTTGAGATGTGGATCGACCTACTTTGGGGCAATTAAACACTGCTCCGTAACTGGGTAGTTATAAAGGTAGCTTTCAGGTTTGTCCTGATACATGCTACAAGGCATTGGTTAATCAAGATGGGATTTGCCCCTCGAGTGATCGGATCCAGAAAAGCATAGTCGTGCTACATTCGGTTAAGAGTTAACCTAGTAAAGGGATTCTGAATCACAGTATGGAGAAAGTGAGGTCAGCTTGGAGCTAGACCAAATATCGTAGAGCAAAGAGAAAGACATGTACTCAACCTTGTGATGGTTCGTCCGAATGATCTTTATATGTGTTTAGGAGTTGGCACGTCTTGCTAGAGACCACTACTAACTATTGACGGAGTAAGTGTACTCGTGCATGTCTATACGTGTTTGAACCTATAGGGTCACATACTTTAGGGGCTGGAAGCCTAATGAGGATTGGACCCGAATTAGACCGGGCTTAGGCTACTAATGGGATGCTAATGTAGAAGCCTACTAGTGATGCCTATATAAGAGAGAGTGAGGCAAGCTGAATAGGATTGAGAATTCCACCCAACTACCACTCCTCTCACGTCTGTGTTGCACGTGCAGACCTAGCAGTCTGGCGTGTGACCTTCCACTCTAGACGTGTGGATACCTCAGAGGTGCTGCAGCTATAACACTTGGACGAGTCGCGCAAAGGGGAGATTCTCATGGGACGAGGACAAGGAGGAGATGTAGAACATCTACACTCCCCCGACGTGCTTCATCAAGTTCCGCAACTAAGTGTCTAGAGGTAATCCCATGATCTATGACAATAGTATTCCTAGTTGACGCGGTAGAATTTTTTTGCTTTACGCTAGTGTAGCCTACCTGTTACCCTATAGTGGTATTAGAGCCGATGTTGTTAAGTCATAGGTTCGGGAAGTTTGCATATGGTGATATGCAGATTGATATGAATGATGTGATCGTTTGTATGGCAATGGTTTTGGATTGATCTATGATCTTGCTTTCCGTGATCGTGATTCTAAGGTCGTCGAATGACTTACCCCTACCGGTCGGTTTCTGCCATCGGGGTAGACAGTGACATATAAATCCAGTTAAATCATGCGAAGATCAATATGATTGATTGAATCAGGACCTAGATCTGAATCGATGTACAATGATCAAAGGAAATTGGTCGAATCGAAACAATAGTCGGTTTATGGTAAATTTGATTTGCCTATGATGGATCTGAAATATAGCCATCTACGTCCACCTTTTAACTGGATATTATTCATATTTTTGATGAAATATCTCTAAACCCTGCCACTAATGCCTAATGATCAAAGGGGTATGCAATCCTTTCTTTCTATTTTCCCCTACGCAGATAATGACGTTTAATGATGGGAATCACTACATTAAAGTGATGCAGTTGTAGCACTTGGACGAGCCGCGCAAAGGGGAGCTGCTCATGGGACGAGGACAAGGAGGAGACGTAGAACATCTATACTGCCTCGACGTGATTCATCGAGTTCTGCAACTGCGTGTCTAGTGGTAATCCCATGATCTATGACAACGGTATTCCTGGTTGACGCGGTAGATTTTTTTTGTTTTACGCTAGTGTAGCCTACCCGTTACCCTACAGTATTCTGGTATTCGGAGGAACTTTTGAGGAAATATATGTCAAGAGCGGGATTTCCCATCCGCGTGACAGAAAGATACTCGAGGGCCCACTTGGAGAAGTTATATCCAATAGCTGCGCAACGTGTGATTTGATCACAGGGATGTCACTTGTCGAAACGAGTCAAATAGCATTTGTCTATAACGAGATTGAACTAGACATGGTGATGTCATTGATCAGATCTCGGGCAATGCAAGTATCGAGAGACAAAAGGAATAAGACACGACAGTCATGGTTCAAACGACAAAAGATCTTCGTGGAATGCACAGGGGTCACATGGCCATCCAGGTCCCTCTGTTGATCATTAGTCTGAGAGAGTCCCGACCATGTCTGGAGTGTTCCCGAACCGTGGGGTATCACGCTTAACGGCGGTAGAGAGTGTTTATAGGCGGTAGATGTTGGGAATATGCCCTAGAGGCAATCATGTATGATGTTATTTCCAATGTATTCATAAAGTTATTGTCCATGTATGAACTACTGATATGTATCATTGAATATGTGATTCGATTGTGGAACTATATATTCATGTTATTCATACTAATTGTCCTTGGTCATCGAGGTTGTGCTGGACACACAACATAGACCAATGTGAAAGTCGGCAGATAACTCGGTTCCACTTGTCATGGGAATGGAGATGCTATTCTTACTTACACGAATTCGACTAAAGAGTTTAGCGAGTCGGACTGACCCACATTGAGATGCAACGAACAAGTCGTTATTTGCATGTCTCAATCAATGTAATCCTTAGACCTGAGGTTATTGCACAATCCGAGTTGAGGATCACTGACTTAGGTTATGTCAAACGTTGTTCCATCACTGGACAGTTATAAAGGCGGAGTTCGGGTCGACTGAGAGTCAAGCTACGTGATGTGAATAACCAAGATGGGATTTTGCCCCTCCGTCTGGAGAGAGATATTCTCTAGGCCCGCTCGGAAGATATGATTCAGAAAGCATGGCCATGCATGACTCGGTTAAGTGTTAACCGAGGCAATCGACTAAGAGTTAGTCGGATGAATCACTTATCTCGGATCGAGAAAGAGAGTCGAACTATTTGGGGGATGACGAGTATTCTCCTATAGTTCGACAAGGTATATCGTGAGGCAAAAGGGACTCGAATGAAAGTCACATTGGAAGATATGTCATGATGACTCTTTTTTACTTGGGAGTCGGCATGTCTGCTAGGAGCCGCTACCGACTGATCGGTCATGAGTGAGACTCGAATCGTGTCTGGGTTACTGTGAGCCTGTTGGGTCACACACTTAAGAGCGGGAGCAAGTTTGGGTTAGACCCAAACAGGAAATCTATTTGGGTTAGACCCAAATAGAGACATGGACTTAGTGAGTTGGACTCACAGTGACTAATATAAGCCTTTTACTGAATGGGACGCAAGTGAGTGGAGCCCACTTTCACTCCCTATATAAGCTAGGGCATAGGTGCTTAGAGCACACAGTTAGGTCACTCCATGTGTTGGAAACCCTAGCCCCAGTTCGTCCTGTCACCGCCATACCGGACCTAGCAGTCCACCACCGGTGCTCCTTCTCGTACGTGTGGATACTGGCGGAGGTTCTGTATGTTCAGCACTTTGACGATCATGGAACCGGGACGGATCATGAGGGCTGCACTGCATCAAGCGGCGTGCTTCATCGATTCTGCAACTGCGCGTCTAGTGGTAATCCTCGTGGCCTTCTACCTGAGCTAGATCTTGGGATCACCGCGTAGGGAAAAGTTTTATTTATCTCTGTGTGGCACAACAGTGGTATCAGAGCGTTAGCTTCTGGTTTTAGGCTCGAGATCATGCATATGTGATATGCGGTTGGTGTTAGATTAGATCTAATTATAGTTTTGGTGGTCGATCTATGAGATAGATCGGTTTTGTACGAAGTTGATTGGATCAACTGTACTTGGGGGATTGGATGATCCGGTTTCCGTGATCATACTGCTAAGGTCGTGGAACGACATACCCCTACCGGTCGGCTTCTGCCATCGGGGTAGACTGTGACACGTAAACCCGGATGCGGTGATCGAAGATCAAAGAGTTTGGTCGAATCGGAGTCCAAATCGGATTTGGATAACTTGTTTGGTCGAATCGAAGATCAAAGAGTTTGGTCGAATCAGGACCGCCGGCTTTGCCCTGTCATAGCGCCTTAGATGTCGTTGCGAGTTTCACAACACCGGTAGATATCGTGCATAACTTGTTTTTGCAGGATGATGTTGTGAATGGTATGGCTTATGTGCATGTGATGTGTGTAATCCATATGTGATCTGCGTATCATGGTTTTTGTCAGCCAGCTGGAGCCCAGGTGCTGTCATCTTATTGTATAATGACCTGCGTGTCGGATTCTCTATGTAATTTACTTTACTGGCTAGTGTAGTTGTTTGGAGAATCTGGAAGGCATGCAACTCGATGTACAAGTCGGCTACATGGTGTAAGGCGGCACGTGACAAGAGTTAACATGAGTCGGATTATAGACTTTGTGGAGATGGAGATCGCCATGAAGAGAGCCATACCATTTCACATTATAATTGCTTTATTTTGTGTTATTGTTATGTCTCTGTTTTTACCTCTATTAGATAGTTGGTAGAAAGTAATCCCTCAAAGTAATCACAAGTCCGACATTTTTGGTAGTGGGCTCATAAAATTGAGGTGCTATCAATTCTTTCCGACTAGGTGGGCTCGAGTCGGACTCTTACAGCGGAAGCACTCGGTAATCTAGACGGGTCTATCACAACGGTTGTGGGACTCGGGGAAAAGTCGGATGGGAGCCGGGGCATGTGATGCCACCCATCCAACAGGAGTCGTATGAGATGCGATTGACAAGGAGTTGTCTACCTAGATCACTTGACGGCTAGCGGTGATGCTAAATCTCACTAGTCGACTTGCTTATTTAGGGTCCTGAATCACTAAGTAACCATCGGAGGGGTGTTGGTTCTAGTGGGAGCATAAATATTAAAGTGTTTAATATGCTTGGTCTTTTATGAATACATGTCTTAAGTGTTTTGCATATTTTCTGTTGTAGATGGCACCTAGCAGTCTCCCTCAGATTTCTAGTTTTGCTTTGAGAACCATCTTAGAGAAAGATAAGCTATATGGAACTAACTTCACCAACTAGTATCGTAATACGAGAATTGTTCTCAAACAAGAAAAGAGGGACCATGTCCTAGAAAACCCACTTCCAGATGAGCCGGATGAGAATGCGACCGTCGCAGCCACCAATGCCTACCATCGGATTTGTGATGAATCCACGGAGATTAGCTGTCTTATGCTTGCTCACATGGAACCGGACTTGCAACAGTAGTTCGAGAATGTTGAGGCCTATGATATGATCGAAAGCCTCAAAAGTATGTTCCAGGCTCAGGCGAAGACTAAGAGGTATCAAGTCTCTCAGGCTTTGTTGAGATGCAAGCTTAAGGATGGCGATCCACTGAGTCCGCATGTGATCAAGATGGTTGGTTACGTGCAGTCTCTGGAAAGGCTGGGCTACCCCATTAGCGAAAAGTTCGCTACAGACATAATTCTGAACTCTGTTCCTAGTGTGTATGGTCAGCTCATATCGAACTACCACATGCATGGTATGGATAAGAAGCTCACTGAATTACATGGGATGCTCATGCAGGCTGAGGCGGATCTCAAGAAAGGCGCCAGCCAAGTGTTGATGGTGCAGAGTAAGGCTAAGTTCAAGAAGAGTTCTTGGACTAAGAAGAAGAAGGCAAAGTCAGGAGGTAAGGCCGAGGACCCGGTCCAAAGCGCTTCCTTAGGGACTAAGTCGTCTCCTGCAGCCGTATCCACTTGCTTCTATTGAAAGGCGAATGGCCACTAGAAGAGGAATTGCAGCAAGTATCTGGCTGACAAAGCCAAGAGTGGAGGTGTGACTTCCGGCTCAGGTACGCTTGTTTGCAATGTTATAGACATTTATCTTGCTGATGCACCTGGTAGTTCTTGGGTATATGATACCGGATCAGTCATTCACATCTGCAACTCGTTGCAGGGACTAGTAAGAACTAGGAGTGTGGCAAGAGGCAAGGTTGACATTCAAGTCAGCAACAAAGCGAGAGTCGCTGCGTTGGAAGTCGGCACGATGCAACTTCATTTACCTTCTGGATTCTTAATGGAGCTAAATAATTGTTATTATGTTCCAGTGCTTAGTCAAAACATTATTTCTGCCTCATGTTTGATGAGACAAGGCTATCAGTCGAATATTAAGAATAATGGTTGTTCTTTATATTTGAATGATATGTTTCACAGCTTTGCACCCGTCCAGGACGGGTTATTTATATTGAATCTTGAAGGTGAATCTGTCTATAACATAAATGTGAAAAGGTTGAAACCAAATGATCTGAATATGACTTACTTTTGGCATTGCCGGCTTGGTCATATAAGTTGGAAACGCATGAAGAAGCTCCATGATGATGGACACCTAACTTCGTTTGACTTGGAGTCATTCGAGACATGTGAATCCTGCCTACTCGGCAAAATGACCAAGACACCTTTTGCAAAGAGTTGTGAAAGGGCGTCCGACTTATTAGGACGAGTACATAGTGATGTATGTGGCTCGATGAGCACGACAGCCAGAGGTGGTTATGAGTACTTCATTACCTTCACTGATGATTTGAGTAGGTATGTATATATCTACTTGATGAAACATAAGTTAGAAGCCTTTGAAAAGTTCAAGGAATTCCAGAATGAGGTACAGAATCAACTCGGCAAGAAAATAAAGTTTCTTCAGTCGGACCAAGGAGGCGAGTACATGATCCAAGAGTTTGATGACCATATGAAGAGTTGTGGAATAGTTCCCCAGCTCACTCCTCCAGGAACACCGCAGAGAAATGGTGTGTCGGAAAGGAAGAATCGGACCTTGTTAGACATGGTACGATCAATGATGAGTCGGACAGATCTGCCTTTATCATTTTGGGGTTTTTGTCTAGAAACTGCAGCGTTCACACTAAATAGAGTACCATCAAAGTCGGTAGAGAGGACACCGCATGAGATGTGGACTAGTAAGAAGCCGAGTTTGTCTTTTCTTAAGATTTGGGGTTGTGAAGCTTTTGTCAAGCGACTTCAGTCGGACAAGCTTACAGCCAAGTCGAATAAGTGTATTTTCATGGGGTATCCGAGGGAAACCTTGGGCTACTACATCTACAACCGAGAAGAGGGCAAAGTGTTTATCGCTCGGAACGGTGTAGAGTTTCTCAGTCGGGGAGTCAGTGGGAGCACGATGCAGCTCAAAGAAATTCGAGAGGTACAGGCCAGCAGCAAGTTGGCAAAAACCTTGGAGGTTGAGCCGGTCATGGTACCTGAGCCAGCAACTACATCGACACTGCGAAGATCGTCCAGATTGTGAAATGTTCATGATGTGTTACTGTTGGACAGTGATGAGCCGGCAACTTATTTGAAAGCGATGGTGGGTTCTGATTCTGAGTCATGGCTTGGAGCCATGAGATCCGAGTTAAAGTCCATGGATGAAAATCAAGTTTGGAACTTGGTTGATCTGCCAGATGGTGCAAGACCCGTCGAGTGCAAATGGGTCTTTAAGAAGAAAACTAATATGGATGGAAATGTTTCTATCTATAAGGCACGGCTTGTTGAGAAGGTGTTCAGACAACTTAAAGGAGTTGACTACAATGAGACTTTCTCTCCCGTGGTGATGCTTAAGTCAGTTCAGATCATGTTAGCTATAGCAGCCTATTTCGACTATGAGATATGGAAGATGGATATCAAGACGGCTTTCCTTAATGGAAATTTAACCGAGGACGTGTATATGATACAACCCGAGGGTTTTGTCGATCCGGCTAATGCTAACAAGGTATGCAAGCTTCGGAAATCCATTTATGGGTTGAAGCAAGCATCTCGGAGTTGGAATATTCGCTTTGATGAGGGTAGTCAAATCGTTTGGCTTCATCAAGAGTGACCATGATTCTTGTTTATACAAGAAGTTTAGTGGGAGCAAAGTAAACTTTCTGATCTTATATGTGGATGACATATTACTGATTGGAAATGATGTCCAGATGTTGCAAGAGACTAAGGAATCATTAGAAAAGAGTTTTTCAATGGAAGACTTAGGTGAGGCGACTTACATACAAGGAATCCGAATCTATAGAGATAGATCAAGGCGGCTCATTGGATTGAGTCAGAGTACATATTTGGATAAAGTGTTGAAGAAGTTCAACATGGAATCGTCTAAGAAGGGGTTCTTACTAATGTCCCATGGCGTAAAACTTAGCAAGACTCAGTGTCCTTCGACAACTGATGAGTGAAGTCGGATGAGTGTGATTATGTATGCTTCTGTAGTCGGATCCATCATGTACGCTATGATTTGTACTAGGCCAGGTGTTTCCTATGCTCTAAGTGTTGTGAGCAGGTACCAGGCTGACCCTAGAGAAATCCACTAGGTAGCAGCTAAAAATATCCTCAAGTACTTGAGAAGGACTAAGGATATGTTCCTGGTTTATGGAGGTGAGGATGAACTCAGTGTAAGGGGTTACACGGATGCGAGTTATCTCACTGACTCGGATGATTCTAGTTGTTCATACTAATTGTCCTTGGTCATCGAGGTTGTGCTGGACACACAACATAGACCAATGTTGTAGCATCCCGCTAAAACCACTACTAGAAAATCGCTGTGTTTTTGTGCATTGCATCATCATGACCGCATGCTCATGTCATCATGCCGCATTGCATTTGAGCATCGTCATCATCATGCATGGTTTTTGTCTAAACTATTTTAGAAACGCCTAGTTTTGTTTTCTAAATATTCCTGTCTTTATTCAAATTAAAACACCGGTCTTCCGGATTATTTTGTTTCGTCTAAAAATGGTTTACAAAAGCCCCGTTTTAAATAAATAAAATATTTTAAAATTGTTTTTAGGAGGCAGCCCGCCAGGCCCGAAAGCCCGGCCGGCCACCTCCAGATAAAAATCTAGTCCTAACCCTAGCTACACAATCCTACCTACCCCTAGTCCTACCCAGCTCCCTCCACCAGCCGCACCCTGCCAGCTTCTGTTCCTGCCACTGCAGCCGAGCCCCACCACCACCTGGGCCCGCTCCTCACATGTACTCCCTGCACCCTGCCGCCACTCACCTAGGAGGCTGTGACACGACACACCTACGAGGTGCACCGCACCATCACACCAACCTCACCACTGCTCATGATTCCACATGCCCCGCTCCACCCTGGCCCCAAACCGACAAGCGCCCTGGCCCCACCACCTGCTTCACACGCAACCACGACCCACATGTACCCCGTCCCTCCCTCGATTCCCCTGCTCCCCAGGATTCCGTCGCGGGCCCACCTCACCTGCCGCCTCTCGTTGCCCACCAACCGCACGCGCCGTCGCCCACCTCGATCCCCAGTATGGACCGCCCCGGCCGTCCTCTGTCCCTGCTCACGACCACGGAGCACAGTATCTCGATCATAGACAAGCATAACTAAAGTAGTGCTATAAATTTGACTTAATATGTGACTAGTAATTAGCTTCACTACAACAGAATGGATAATAAAATTGCCAACAACTGGTGGAACTGGGGTGTATCGTTTCATGTTATACCTGCCTAGTAAGTATCGCAACTCCAATGGAATGAAATAAAAGTTCCAACAACTGATGGGTTTGGGATGTCACATGCTAATTGTATCTGACTAGTAAGTACTACAACTACCACTAAATGGTTAACTAAAACGGCCCACTACTTATGCTATCAGGATACCTCATGATATCTATATCTGATTGGTAAGAGCTTCACCTACAATGGAATGAATAAAACTGCCAACTGTGTGAGTTCCTTGGTATGACTTCCTCGTTTGGTCTCGAGGGGGAATACCAGGATGGGTATGATTGGTGTTAGTATCAGGTTCGTCCCGAATAGGTCTTTCTTATCCCTCTCTAATAGCCGGCAGTTTTATTGAGTCTCTATAGGTTGTTTAGTGCTGCTGCGCTGTCGCTTCAGTCCACCATACCTATGTAGGCGAGGACTGCCGAATTCTAGCCTCGCCATGTACTGGCCTCAGTACTGACGCTCCTCATTTTCCCTTCGCCCTTTGTCGGCACCCCTTTTGTTTAGCATGTACGAGTTTGACGTCGTTAGCAGGGTTACCCTTCCAGCTTGGCCTGGGCAGGGTTATGGACGCCATTGGTTATTCTTCAGGGCTCTTAGACCCATTTGCATCTGATCCGTACTCGGATGTTGTATCGTTTTTCGAGGTGATTTGGATCTTTGTACTGTATATCTGTATCCTTGACTCGACGAGTCGTTGTTGTATATATATGTTCTGTGGGTCCCATCGTGGACTATTGTGTAATGATAGTACTTAGTTTTCCACCCGCACGAAAGTGCCTTGTGGGCATCCTTGAATCGTTTCTATGCGGGTTTGGCGGGAAGCGCTAAAACTTGCATAGGGGCGATTCGAGGGTGTTACAGAGTGGTATCAGAGCTTAGCAGTTGCGATACCCCACTGGTCCAGCCTGTAGGATAACCTAGTTAACGGCCGAAGTAGAGTGTTAAAACTATTTTTGCAAAAATCGGTTGGATATATCAGATTAGGTCTGATTTTACTCCTTACCCCTCTGCTGTTCTCCTCTTACCTCTGCGTGTTTTGATTCTACTCTCTTATCTTTTCTTCGAGTCCAGGATTTCCCGTGGTTGGGTTTCTATCATACCTTAAGGGTTTCACTTCCTCCCTTTATAACGGTGGTTCTACAATCATCAATCTGCTTCTCGGCTGTTGTACCTTCATCCAATCTTTTGTCCTTGAACTCTTTATCCGTATGTGCCCCTTGACAGATATCTGTATCGTTGAAAAGCATATGAGAAGGATGAGCATTGGTGAAGTTGGAGTATACCTTGAGCATGTGTTGTTCATGCCAATGGAACCATCGCAAAACCTGATCATTGTGTCTTTTCATACGATGTTTCTTTGTATCTTCTGGTGGTCCCCAATGCGACGACATCATCTACGCTAGATCCGATGAAGATCCTGCATCACCCCTCTTGTTTCGAACAGCGTTTGTGAAGATCTTCAGTCTAAATCCTGAGAGTTGGTTGCACGATTCTGCGATTCATTTACAGAAGGATGCTTTGAGTACGGGATGGACTGATCACCCTACCCGCCTCTCACTGTGCACTTTTGTACATCGAATCGATGGATCAAGCAATTTTACTCCGTCCACGGAAGCTAGAGGTGGCTTTATTTGTTGATACCTTTACCTTCCTCCTTTGTTTATCCGAAGTGTTCTCTCGATGGATGGGAGCAAGGACCTCTTGTTAGTGGTGTCGCGAGGATCTACCCGAAGCGAGAAGATTCTGATCGTCGGCCTTCTTCCCGGTACCATGAGGCGGATCTCGAGGGCGAGATCCCTTGTTAGTGGTGTCGAATTGTGGCGCCCCGCTAAAACCACTACTAGAAAATCGCTGTGTTTTTGTGCATTGCATCATCATGACCGCATGCTCATGTCATCATGCCACATTGCATTTGAGCATCGTCATGCCATCCTGCATTTTTGTTTGTTTAAAACTATTTTCTAAAAGCCTAGTTTTGTTTTCTAAATATCCCGTGTCTTAATATCAAATAAAAACTCTGGTCTTTTCAGGGCCTTTTATTTGTCTAAAAACTATTTATAAAAGCCTCTCTAAAAATAAAAATCTTTTTAGGGGGAGGCAGCTGGCCAGGCCAAAAGGCCCAGCCAGCCGGCCTACAACCCGAGCCCATCTATCTAGACAAACCCTAGCCACCTACCCCTACCCTAACCACCCAGCCGCCACCCCTCCATCCCACCCCATGCACGCACCCGACCCACTCCTGCACGCACCGCACAGCCGCCGCACCTCTGCTTGACACGCTGCAACACAACACTCAACCGCCTGCACCCTGGCCCCACCCCGGACGCAAGCCCGCGTACGCCTCCACCACCCACCGATGTGCCCCGCTTCCCTTGTCCGCGCACACAAACCGCCCCGCGCGAGCGTCGGCGTCGCACGCTCCCAGCCACCTACCCACCACACGCCTTCTCCCCGCCTGACCAAATCCCCCTGGGGCCCGATCCCCAGGCCCTGTGTCACTTATCCCCCCAGGCCCACGCACCTGCCTATCCCCGAACCCACACGCGTCCGCCTCCTCATTCTTTCCCCACCTCGTGTTCTCCGCCCGCGCGTCCGCTCCCCTGAGCCGTGCTCGACCCCGCCGCCGGCCTTCCCCAGGCCCTCCTCGCCACCTACCCCGCCGCCTTCCACGCCCCCCGCCAGCAGCCGTGGGCCCCCACCTCGCCGGTCGCCCTTCACCCCGGTGTCGTCTCCTCGCTCCGCCTCGGGCCCCGCCCGGAGCTCCTGGCCTTGCGCCTCCTCCCCGCCAACAAGGCCTAGGCTCCGCGCGCCCGTGGACCCTGCTGCCCTGCCGTCGGAGGTCCTTCCTGCGACCTCCACCTCTTGTTTCTTTGTATCTTCCGATGGTCCCCAATGCGACGACATCATCTACGCCAGATCCGATGAAGATCCTGCATCACCCCTCTTGTTCCGAACACCGCTTGTGAAGATCTTCAGTCTAAATCCCGAGAGTTGGTTGCACGATTCTGCGATTGATTTACAGAAGGATGCTTTGAGTACGGGATGGACTGATCACCCTACCCGCCTCTCACTGTGCACTTTTGTACATCAAATCGGTGGATCAAGCAATTTCGCTCCATCCACGGAAGTTAAAGGTGGCCTTATCTTTTGATGCCTCTACCTTCGTCCTTGTTTCTCTGAAGTGTTCCCTCGACGAACGTGAGAAACGACCCTTTGTTGGTGGTGTCGCCGATTTCAAGATGGACCAAGCATCTTTGTTAGTCGTGTCGCGAGGACTTACACGAAGTGAGAAGATTCAGATCGTCGGCCTTCTCCCCGGTACCATGAGGCGGATCTCGAGGGCGAGATCCATTGTTAGTGGTGTCGAATTGTGGCATCCCGCTAAAACCACTACTAGAAAATCGCTGTGTTTTTGTGCATTGCATCATCATGACCGCATGCTCATGTCATCATGCCGCATTGCATTTGAGCATCGTCATCATCATGCATGGTTTTTGTCTAAACTATTTTCGAAACTCCTTGTTTTGTTTTCTAAATATTCCCGTCTTTATTCAAATTAAAACACCAGTCTTCCGGATTATTTTGTTTCGTCTAAAAATGGTTTACAAAAGCCCCGTTTTAAATAAATAAAATATTTAAAAATTGTTTCTAGGAGGCAGCCCGCCAGGCCCAAAAGCCCGGCCGGCCACCTCCAGATAAAAATCTAGTCCTAACCCTAGCTACCCAATCCTACCTACCCCTAATCCTACCCAGCTCCCTCCACCAGCCGCACCCTGCCAGCTCCCATTCCTGCCGCTGCAGCCGGGCCCCACCACCACCTGGGCCCGCTCCTCACATCCCCACCTACTCCCTGCACCCTGCCGCCACTCACCTGGGAGGCTGGGACACGACACACCCGCGAGGTGCACCGCACCGTCACACCAACCTCACCACTGCTCATGATTCCACATGCCCCGCTCCACCCTGGCCCCAAATCGACAAGCGCCCTGGCCCCACCACCTGCTTCGCACGCAACCATGACCCCCACGTACCCTGTTCCTCCCTCGATTCCCCTGCTCCCCACGATTCCGTCGCAGGCCCACCTCACCTGCCGCCTCTCATTGCCCACCAACCGCACGCGCCATCGCCCACCTTGATCCCCAGTAGTGGACCGTCCCGGCCGTCCTCTGTCCCTGCTCGCGACCACGGAGGCGCCGCCGTCCCCCTCTCCATCCCCGTCGAGCCCCGCACCCCGGCCGTCGTGGCCTTCTCCTCCGAGCCGCTTCCTCCCGTTCGTCGTGACCCCGCCTTCTCCAAGCTCCTGCGGCATCGCCCGCGACCCCCTCTGGCCGCTGCTGCCAGGCTCGTCGCCCGCTGCCGGCGCGAGATCCCGCCTCCGTTCACCTGGCCTCGGCCCCGACCACCCTTCTGCCCGCAAGCTCCGGCCACCCCTCTGTCTGCCCGATCCTCCTGTCGAAGCTTTCCTATGGCGCCGCCCCCGAGCTTCTCCCGGCCGTGCAGCGCCTCTGCGCCATCCGCCTGTGGCCAGCATGGCCGCTCCTTGCACTGTCTTTGCCGCGTCGTCTCTGTCTTGTTCCCTCGAGTGCCTTGGCTGTCCTCTGCCCCTGCCGCGTGCGCGAGCCCTACTCCTCCTGCATGTGTCCTCTATTGTCGTCCCTGTGTTTTTGGCTGCTTGACCCGTGCACATTGGTGGAGTGTTCATGTCCCTGCCTCGATTGATCCTGCTCGCTAGAAACGATGTCGACCTCCTTCTACTCCTTCTGTGAGCGCGAGCCATAGATCAAGGCAATCCAGGTGATCCCCATGTGGTGCCCGAAGATATTGGTGCCGTGCCTTACAGCCTTCGACAGTTGGATGTCTGGATGCTCCTGAGGTGATCTGCCAAGATCTCCTAACTGACAAGATCGACCATGAGCAAGTTGTACAAGGGCTACCGACAAGTTCTCCGAGCCCGAGCGGCACGATCTCCTTCAGCGACCCAAAGACCGCCAAGTGCTCCGTCATGGATTTGATGTTTGAGGCCCCGAAATCCTAAGACCGATTCCGGCGTCATCTGAAGACCGAACCCGAAGACCCCAATCTCGGAGTCCGATGATTGAGACTGATCCCGAACCTGGTGCCGCACCAAGTTCTCCTTCCCGGATCCGATGACCGAGGCCGATCTCGTCGACCCCTAGACCCTCGGAGCCCAAGTTCGCCGAACCCTAATGTGATCCCCTTTCCGAGACCCCTATTTTTAACAATATGACATTATCACTTGTTGCATATTAATTTAGCATGTTTGCATACATATTGTGGGTGCATGAGGGGATTTCGATGAATCACCTAAATTAAAGATGGAGTCCATATGCGGGCTATTCTAGTCTTATATTGGCTCCATTTAAATTTGTGTAGCGAACCGATACCATGTTTTGCATTGTTAAGTGAACATTTAAAATGCGGGTATCTAAACAACATGAACCTATTAATTAATTGTCGGGACCCCGGTTCCGCTTAATATTGCCTAATTGCATCGCATCTTTGCCATGGCATGCATCATATATACATCGTGCCGAATCTTCTGTCGTAGTATTAAATAGTGTATCCGGTGTTTCTTTTAGTGTTTTGCTTCTTCAAGGATTAGGATGTTGAGTTGATGCGAGTATCGACAAGTTCTTCAGATAATGTACCTTTGGCTCTATTTCCCAGGCGAGCATCTCCCCCTTTCTACCTATTTTGCATTTATAGTCTTTACTTCCTCCTGTTGATCTATTGCTATCCGTGTTGCGATGCTTTAGTTTCCGTGCACCCTTTATATTCCTTGCAGCCTCTATATTGCCTTGGACACATCCTATTTCCTGTTGTTGGATAGATAGTCGGCCTTGCGAGTCATAGTTGCTTGCTTATGTGTTGCTTCGCGTCATTGTCGTTCCACCATTGACGACAAGTTGGCACATGATTAATGGTGGAGATGCTTAATGGTGGAGATGCTTAAGGGTGGAGATAATCATGACTTTAAATACAACTATTAAGTTGCTGGGAATAGATATAACTAATGCAGAGGCATCGGTGGGCAATAGATGTTATTTGGTTCTTCCATGCTCACTTGTGTCCCGTAGGACCCCGAGTACTTGATACATGTTCCTTGACTATCGCACTATCCGCATATGGGACCATGAATCCCCTTAGCCAGAACTTGATTCATTTCTTATTTCATGGGGCCACAAACTAGTTTGGGGCTTTATTACTATCCTGTACTTATGCCATGTTTTACTGCTTTATTTAAGATTGTGCGTGGAGCACCTGTACTGTTTTGGATTGTGCCATGTTTTTGCGGTATCGACAAGCCCATTCACACTTTCGGGTTCCCAGTCGTTTACAGCCGTCGTCACAAACCCTGGGTCCGTTCCGGAGCCGGCCAACTTCGTTGTGGGTAGCTTAGTGGGGTGGCCCCCTGAAATCTTTTATGAATCCTATGATTGCTTTGTCGTGAAAGCCTCGTTGGGTTTTGATTTGGTTTTTACGAGGTTGATCGTGTGTGTGTTGCTATTTGTGCACCCCTGCAGGGTAAATCTTTCTGAAATCCGTGTCCGCGGTTATGGACGACTTGGAGCACAGTATCTCGATCATAGACAAGCATAACTAAAGTAGTGCTATAAATTTGACTTAATATGTGACTAGTAATCAACTTGACTACAACGGAATGGATAATAAAATTGCCAACAACTGGTGGAACTGGGGTGTATCGTGTCATGTTATACCTGCCTAGTAAGTATCACAACTCCAATGGAATGAAATAAAAGTGCCAACATCTGCTGGGTTTGGGATGTCACATGCTAATTGTATCTGACTAGTAAGTACTGCAACTACCACTGAATGGTTAACTAAAATGGCCCACTACTTATGCTATCAGGATGACTCATGATATCTATATCTGATTAGTAAGAGCTTCAACTATAATGGAATGAATAAAACTGCCAACTGTGTGAGTTCCTCGGTTTGACTTCCTCGTTTGGTCTCGAGGGGGAATACCAGGATGGGTATGATTGGTGTTAGTATCAGGTTCGTCCCGAATAGGTCTTTCTTATCCCTCTCTAATAGCCGCCAGTTTTATTGAGTCTCTATAGGTTGTTTAGTGCTGCTGCGCTGCCGCTTCAGTCCACCATACCTATGTAGGTGAGGACCGCCGAATTCTAGCCTCGCCGTGTACTGGCCTCAGTACTGATGCTCCTCTTTTTCCCTTCGCCCTTTGTCGGCACCCCTTTTGTTTAGCAGGTACGAGTTCAACGTTGTTAGCAGGGTTACCCTTCCAGCTTGGCCTGGGCAGGGTTATGGACGCCATTGGTTATTCTTCAGGACCCTTAGCCCCATTTGCATCTTATCCGTACTTGGATGTTGTATCGTTTTTCGAGGTGATTTGGATCTTTGTACTATATATATGTATCCTTGACTCGATGAGTCGTTGTTGTATATATATGTTCTGTGGGTCCCATCGTGGACTATTGTGTAATGCTATTACTTCGTTTTCCACCCGCACGAAAGTGCCTGGTGGGCGTCCTTGAATCGTTTCTATACGGGTTTGGCGGGAAGCGCTAAAACTTGCATAGGGCCGATTCGAGGGTGTTACGAATGTGAAAGTCAGTAGATGACTCGGTTCCACTTGTGATGGGAATGGAGATGCTATTCCAACTTACACGGATTTGACTAAAGAGTTTATTGAGTCAGACTGACCCACATTGAGATGCAATGAACAAGTCGTCATTTGCATGTCTCAATCAATGTAATCCTTAGACCTGAGGTTATTGCACAATCCGAGTTGACGATCATCGACTTAGGTTCTGTCAAACGCTGTTCTGTCACTGGGCAGTTGTAAAGGTGGAGTTCGGGTCGACTGAGAGTCAAGTTGCGTGATGTGAATAACCAAGATGGGATTTTGCCCCTCCGTCTGGAGAGATATTCTCTGGGCCCTCTCGGAATATATGATTCAGAAATCATGGCCATGCATGACTCGATTAAGTGTCAACCGAGGCAATCGACTAAGAGTTAGTCGGATAAATCACTTATCTCGAATCGAGAAAGAGAGTCGAACTATTTGAGGGATGACGATTATTCTCCTATAGTTAGACAAGGTATATCGTGAGTTAAAAGGGACTCAGAAGAAAGTCGCATTGGAAGGTATGTCGTCATGACTCTTTGGTACTTGGGAGTCGGCATGTTCTGCTAGGAGCCGCTACCGACTGATCGGTCACGATTGAGACTCGGATCGTGTGCGGGTTACCGTGAGCCTGTCGGGTCACACACTTAAGAGCGGGAGCAAGTTTGGGTAAGACCCAAACAGGAAATCTATTTGGGTTGGACCCAAATAGAGACATGGACTTAGTTAGTGAGTTGTACTCACAGTGACTAATATAGGACTTTTAGTGAATGGGCCACAAGTGAGTGGAGCCCACTTTCACTCCCTATATAAGCTGGGGCACAGGTGCTTAGAGCACACGGTTAGGTCACTCCATGTGTTGGAAACCCTAGCCCCAATCCGTCCTGTCGCTACCGTACCGGACCTAGCAGTCCATCGTCGGCTCTCTTCCTCATACGTGTGGATACTGGCGGAGGTGTTGTACGTTCAGCACTTCGACGATCGTGAAACCGGGACGGATCGTGAGGACTGCACTGCATCAAGCGACGTGCTTCATCGATTCCTCAACTGCGCGTCTAGTGGTAATCCTTGTGGCCTTCTACCTGAGCTAGATCATAGGATCACCACGTAGGGAAAAAGTTTTGTTTATCTCTACGTGGCCCAACAGTAGAATCACCGAAGAATAGAAAGAGAGAAAAACAGAAGGGTTTCGGTAAATTCGGAGGATGTATGGAGTGGAGGTGGAAGGTGTTCCATAACCACGGAGATTGAATAATATGTGAATGAATGTTAAACATTGATTTAATCATTTATTCATAATTATTTAAAAAAATAGAAAATCAATTAAATGGTCAAAAGGCTTAATTGTCCAAATCCCGGAGGGGAAAGGGCCCAAGAGGGGGCCGAATCCCTAGGAGGGGCCAAGGGGGTGGTCAGCGACCCTAATGGGCCAGCCCCCCACATGGGGCCCATGGGGGGTGGCCGGCGGCGCCTCACCCCACCTCCTCCCATCTTTAGTCCCACCCCGAGACTTTGAGGGAGGGAGTACCTCCCCTTCCCCTATATATAGTGGGGTATTTTGACCAAATAATACACACAATATTCAATAAAGGTTTCCTCGCTTTTGGGGAGACCTATAATTGATATTTGTCTTTCCCTCTCTCTCCCGTGACCATGGTCCCAAATCCAGACTGCGCGAATGAGAGACATCTTCACCGCAGAGCACCGTCGCGCTGCGGGATTCAGATCCAAGAGCTCTACTTCCGCAACTACTGCTGGATCTAGGAAGTGAGAGTCATCGCCAGGCACCAGATGCATGTAACTCCCCGCGAGGTGTCACACTTAAGGCACTAGAAGTCGTTGGAGCCACATGAGTGCAAGGACTTGATCATGACTTTGAGGTCGGTTTCGGCTCGTATACCTCAACCACATTCTCCTGAACGTTGACAACACTTTTCGGTCTTTAAGGGTAAGTTCGCAAAAATCCCCTCCCATTTCCGCATCACTAATAGATATGTCCTGGCAGCATCAGGGGTTCAAGGGCGTAGGGTAAAAATTTATTGTTTTCATATGCGAACTCCTACACTAGCAACATCACCAAGAGCAACAGTAGGCACATCTAGTGCTCATTGGCAAAGGCTTTGGGATGCAGCCACACAAAATTTGCTGGCGATGGACTTGGTGGAGGACGTCCAGGGGAGATGTAGCACCCTGGTAAACCATTACTAGAAAATCACGTGCTATTTTTATTTTTGTGCATCATCATGATCGCATGCTCATGTCATCATGTCACATTGCATTTGAGCATCATCATGTCATCATGCACTTGTTTGTCTAAAACTATTTTCTAAAAGCATACCTTTGTTTTCTAAATTTCCCCATCTCTATTCAAATTAAAACCCCGGTCTTTTTTGGATATTTTGTGTTGTCTAAAAACTATTTACAAAAGAAAAACCATCTTTGAAATTAAAAAAAATAAAAAAATAAAAACTATTTATGTTTCGGGAGAGGCCGCCGCCGGCTAGGCCCAAAAGCCCAGCTGGGAGCAGCCTACTGCCCCAAAAATCACTAGTCTGTCCACCCCCAAACCCTAGACCTAGCCTAGACTAAACCTACCTAACCAGTCCATCACCCCCACCTAGACTCACTAAACCGACCCACACCCGACCCTGACTCAACACGCCCACCCGATCTAGAACTAGCCTAGCCGGACACGCTCCACACACCCGCGCAAACCCCTATCCCTGCCACGCTCGCTGCGCAACGCACACGAGCATACACGCGTGTGACAACCCTAGAAGTTTCTCTCGATCCCCTCCACCCAGACCCCGCACGCCTCTCCTCCCTCTCGCTCACCAACCACCTCGCCATCTCCTTCCTCTGTTTCGATTCCGACGCCAGTGACCGCCGCTCGATCCAGAGTCCAGCACCGACGCGAGCAAGCTCGAGTTTCCCGCGCCCACTCCGCCATCGCAGACCAGCGCTGTCTCGACCCTGCGCCACCTCCTCACCCCGGTCGCTAGGCCGCCTCCGATGAGCCCGATGCGCCGCCAGGTTCCGCACCGCCGCGGCCGCTCCTGCGACCCCGCCTCCGTCGCTAGGCCCTGCTGCAGCTCGCCCAAGGCACGCCCCTCCTCCGCTCTGGCCTGCCAGCGGCCCCGGTCCCCCTCCTATCTCCGGCCCTCAACCGCCATGGCCGCGCTTAGGCACCGTCGAGCCGCCGCCGCCTCTAGGGGCGCCCGACCTTCCTCCTCGCGCTGCTTGCGCTGTGAGCACCGTCACCGTCCCTACTCCACGCCATGGAGCCTCCGTCCCGGTCTCGTCCCTGCAATGCGCGACCCCGCCCTCGCCCTCTGTTCCCCGAGCAAGCTCGTGCAGGCCTAGCCTCGCCGGCCTCCTGCTACCCGTGAGCCCACACCACCACACGCTCTTCTCGACCCCGAGCGCCACGCGCGCCTCTGCCTGAGCTGCGACCGTAGCCTATGTTCGCTCGCAGGGACCCCTCCGCCACTGGAAGCCGGCTCAACTATGTGAGTTCATGGCACTGTTGTGTGAGGATGCGATGTATCAGATGCTAGGGCCCTTTCTATCTAGCTCTGGAATGTTCAGTTGCTGCTAGCTATGTTGGAGATAGTGTGGTACCGAGTCGCTGTGAAGAGATGAAGATGATGATCTTCATGCAGCGTGGCCAGAATGGTTCTGTGTGGTAAGCCTCTAGATACATTGTGGCGTGGTGCAACCGCTGTTGTTGTGGAGTATCGACCTCGATTACGAAACTCCCGTCGGACGAGAACCAGACGTTGTACAAGGGCATCAGTGTCGTCAACAAGATCATCGTGACATCGCCAAGATCTCCCGAAGGCCTGCACGTGGATGTGAACTCGAAGACATCTCCTTTGCAGACTCAACTACGCTGAGACCCTGAGTGCGCCGAGATAGATCCGATGACCGGACCCAAATAGCCCCGACCCCGAAGGCCGAACCCAACCGTTGTTGTTGTTGTGGAGTATCGACCTTGATTACGAACCTCTCGTCGGACGAGAACCAGACGTTGTAGAAGGGCATCAGTGTCGTCGACAAGATCATCGTGACATCGCCAAGATCTCCCGAAGGCCTGCACATGGATGTGAACCCGTAGACATCTCCTTTGCAAACTCGACTATGTTGAGACCTTGAGTGCGCCGAGATAGATCCGATGACCAGACCCAAAGAGCCTCGAACCCGAAGGCCGAACCCAAATGCCTCCGAACCCCGAGCTCCTATTTTTTATAAATGTCATCTATCTTGTTGCATATAAACTGTTTATGCCGCATACATATTTATTTGTTTGGGGGTATTTTGTCGATACACATCATAATTAAATATGGAGATCATATGCGGGCTTTTCTAGAATTATATTGGCTCCATTTAAATTTGTGTAGTGAACTAGTGCCATGTTTTGCCTTGTTAAGACAACATTTAAATTGTGGGATATCTAAACAACTTGAACCATATAATTAATTGTCGAGATCCCGGTTCCGCTTAATATTGCCTAATTGCAATGCACCTTTGCCATGTCATACATCATATATGCATCATGCCCAATCTTCTGCCGTAGTATTAGATAGTGCATTCGGTGTTTCTTTTAGTGATTTGATTCTTCGCGGATTAGGCTGTTGAGTTGATGTGAGTATCGACAAGTTCTTTGGATAATGTATGTTCGGCAGTATTTTCCATGCGAGCATTTTCCCCATTTCTACCCATTTTGCATTTTTGTCATTTTCTTTCTCCTGTTGATCTATTGATATCCGTGTTGCGATGCTTTAGTTTCCGTGCACCATTTATATCCCTTGCAGCCTCTATACTGCCTTGGACACATCCTATAGCCTAATGTTTGATAGACAACCGACCTTGTGAGTCGTAGTTGCTTACTTAAGTGCTGCTTCGGGTTGTTGTTGTTCTATAGTTGTTGGGAGGTTGGCACATGTTTAATGGTGGAGATGATCAGGGCTTTCATTACAATTGTTAATTAAAATGCTGGGAATAGATATAACTAAGGCAGAGGTACCGGTGGGAAATAGCTAATATTTGGTTTTTAACCGCTTACTTGTATCCCGTAGGCCCCGAGTACTTGATACATGTTCCTTGACTATCGCACTATCCGTATGTGGGACCATGAATCCCCTTAGCCAGAGCTTGATTCATTTCTTATTTCTTGGGGCCACAAACTAGTTTGGCGCTTTATTACTATCATGTACTTATGCCATGCTTTACTGCTTTATTTATGATTGCGCGTGGAGCACCTATACTGTTTTGGAATGTGGAGTGTTTTCGCGGTATCGACAAGCCTAGTCACACTTTCGGGTTCCTAGTCGTTTACAGCTATTGACGCAAACTCTGGGTCTGGCTCGGAGCCGACCAACTTTGTTGCGGGTAGCTTACTATGGTGCCCCCCTGAAATATTTTATGAATCTTGTGATTGCTTTGTCGTGAAAGCCTTGTTGGGGTTTTAATTTGGTTTTTCCAAGGTTGATCGTGTGTGTGTGTTGCTATTTGTGCACCCCTGCAGGGTAAATCTTGTTATCACGATTTTGACATGTCTAGTAATCAGTTCCATTATGACGGAATGAGTAAATAAAAGTGCCAACAACTGCTGGATTTGGATGACTTATGCTAATTGTATCTGACTACTAAGTATTGCAACTACAACAAAATGGTTAACTAAAACTACCCACTTCTTATGATATCAGGATGACTCATGCTATATATATCTGACTAATAAGTGCTACAACTATAATGGAATGAATAAAACTGCCAACTATATGAGTTCCTCGGTTTGACTTCCTCGTTTGGTCTCGAGGGGGAAATGCCAGGATGGATATGATTGGTGTTAGTATTAGGTTGGTCCCGCATAAGTCTTTCTTATATCTCTTTGATATCCGACAGTTGTATCGAGTCTCTATAGGTTATTTAGTGCATGTCTCGCTGCCACTTCAGTCCACCATACCTATGTAGGCGAGAGCCGCCGATTTCTAGACTCGCTGTGTAGTAGCCTCAGTACTGACCGCTCTCTTTTTCCTTTGCTTTTTGTTGGCACCCCTTTTGCTTTAGCAGGTTTGAGATCGACGTCATTAGCAGGGTTACGCTTCCGGCTTAGCCTGGGTAGGGTTATGGACACCATTGGTTATTCTTCAGGGCTCTTAGCCCCATTTGAATCTTATCGGTAGTCGGATGTTGTATCATTTTCAAGGTGATTTGGATCTTTGTATTATATATCTATATTCTTGACTCATGGAGTCGTTGCTGTATATATATATGTTCTGTGGGTTCCATCCTGAAAAATTGTGTAATGATATTACTTTGTTTTCCATCCGCTCGTAACATCCTAGTGGGCACCTTTGAATCATTTCTATGCAGGTTTAGCGGGAAGCGCTAAAATCTGCATAGGACCGATTCGAAGGTGTTACAGGCGACACGAGCTAGTAGAGGCCCTAGAGGTGGAGGCGAGCAAGGGAGCGGCCAACATTAGGGCATGGCCGCTGTCAGCAGATGCAGACGATTAGGATGGGGCTCGAGGACATGCACAGGCAGAAGATCATGGCGGCAGAGAACAAGTTCTTCGGTGTTGCCTTCATGCGTGCAGCCGAAGGCGAGGTTGATGGCTAGCAGAGGACAAGAGGATGGTGCGTGCGTCAACCTCGGAGACGGCATGTGGTGTGAGGTCGGAGGTGGCTGAAGACGAAGATGGGGGCGCGGAGATCCAGGATGAGCACCTTGTAAGGAGGCCGGCAACGAGAAGTATCCATGGCGACGAAGCTGAAGGTCCGTGCAGGAGGCGGCGAGACTCGTGGCAGTGGAGCTCCAGGGCGGCACAACTAGCATGCTTGGCAGTGGCCTGCATAGAGGCTGTCTGGGTGGCGAGGAGAAGCTCGAGGGCGGCGACCTTGGGCGCCGGCAGCAGGGAGACAATGGGAATCTAGGGGATGAGGCTCGCGTGCTTGTGAGGTGTAGCATGTGTTGCGTGAGTGCGGGCCAGGGTGAGGAGTGCATGGACGTGTCGTGTGCTTGCGTGGTGTAGCATGTTGTGTGTTCTGGCCTGCGTGGAGTGTGTTCGTGTTGGTGTGTGTAGTTTGTTCTCGTCAGGGTAGGGTGGTTGGTGTTGTGTGGGTAGCGGCGGCGGGGTGGAGTGTGTGTGTGTGTTGGTTGTGATTTAGGTTAGGGTTTGACAGCGTGGAGGTTGGGATCGGTTAGGGTCATAGGTGGCCTAGCCAGTGGGCTGGGGTGCCTCGCCCGAGGTTTTAGAAAAAGTTTAATTTTAATTTTAAAACAAAACATTTTGCAAATAGTTTTTAGACAAACAAAAGAGTAGAAGTAGTGCAGAGACAAAATAGTTTTTACCAAAATATTTTTAGAGATAAGAATATGCATGATGATGTCATGATCATGTAAAAGAAAGGAATACATAATTTTTTAGTTTAGGGATTCCCGGGTGCTACATAGCCCTCGAGCATGGAGTAGGAAAACTTAGTTCACCCGACTATGTGCTCTAGAGAAACTAAACTATGAATTTCCTGTAGAATGAACATGCTCAGAGAGCTCTTGCTTCTGAGAAGTTTGAAAAGATGAAAAAGGAGCTAGTAGAGGAGAAGGGTAAAGTTTCCTTCATGAAGGAACAGATCATCCAAAATAAACATCCGTCATCTTTCTGATATTTCAATATTTGTATCCTCAAAGATGCTTTTACTTCTGAGTATGATGACTTACTTTGCTTGTTTCTGACTTGCAGATGTCATCGCCAAAGCCAGGGAGATTGTGACGCAATCCAAACATATCCAGGAGCTTGAAGCCGAGAACAAAGTTCTAAAGGAGGACCTAACAAGTGTCTTAAGACACATGAAGAAACCCTCAAGGCCATGCAGGAATACACTGACACTACTATTAGCAAGCTCAATCAGGAGATTAAAATGCTCAAGGAGAGGAATCATGCCTCCACAACACAAAATTCTTGAAGCCTTGAAGCTTACAAAAGACTGTAGAATGAGCATGATGTCTTGGTGGAGGCGTGTGACAGCAAGCCGAGATAAGCATGCTTGGTATCCACTTCACTATCTTTCCATTCAGCAAGGCATATAATTAGTTCCACTTGTGTACTCATAGGCATCTTGGTTTTCCTTTTGGTTGTAGCCCCTGGGTTTAACCAACATGGGACTAGACATGTAGGATCTCAAGAGCCGCATGAGCCTTGCAGGAAACTTCATCAACATTGTCATCACGCAGCTGAAGGTGATAGGCATCTGTGTGGACATTACCACCAAGGCGGTGGACTCTACTACCAAGTTCTCTGAGATCCTGCACCGAGCCCTGTAGCACTCGGTAAAATCACTACTGGAAAATTGCTTGGTGTTTTTGTTTTGTGCATCCTCATGACAGTATGCTCATGTCATCATGCCACATTGCATTTGAGCATCGTCATCATCCTGCATATGTTTGCCTAAAACTATTTTCGAAAATTTTAATTTTTTTTCTAAATATCCCTACCTTTATTTAAAATCAAAACCCTGGCCTCTTCCAAATATTTTGTTTTGTCTAAAAACTGTTTGCAAAAGATTTTATAAAAAAAAACAAAATATTTTTATTAAGGGAGGCAGCCGGCCAGGCCCAAAAGCCCAGCCAGCCAGCCTACTACTCCGCCAACCAAACCCTAGTCAAACCCTAACCAGCCGCCACACCCCACCCAGCCGCCACCACATACAGCTGGGCACGCAAGGACGGGCACACACGCATGCATGGTGCATCGCACCGACGCGGCCCAGCGTAGCGCTTGCACACCCTGTCGGCCTCCCGCTCGCTGCCCTCTTGGCCCTACCCCGTTCGACCGCCCGGCCCCACCTACCACTAATCGACGCGGATGCCCCATGAGTCCCACCCACCGCCCCAGCATGATCCCCTCGCCCCGCTCCCTTGTTCCATCCACCAACCCCACACGGGCCCCACCCCGACTCGGTCGCCCCGCTTCCCACCTACCTTGTCGCCCTCTTCCTCTAGCCTGATGGAGAGCACTGCCGCCATAGCCTTCCTCCTCCCTCTCCCTTACGAGCAAGCTCGACCCCATCGCCCCACGCCATCCTCCTCGCCTCCCCGTCGAGCCGCCTCTCTGTCGTGGCCCCGCCTCCCTCCTCTTGGCCTATCTCTTGCTGCGGTGTTATCCCTACAGTCGAGCACCCGTGCGAGCCCGACCTTGCCGCCCTCTACCCCCGACGCTATCTGCTGCCGCTACACCTCGCCTCCGACATCGCAGGCCCAGACCCGCCGCCCCTCCGCGGCAGCCCCATAGAGGTCCGCGACCACGTCCTTGGCTCGCCAAGCTCCGCCACTGCCCCGTTGTCTTCCTCGCGCTCCGCACCGGCCGTTGCGCCGCCCTCTGCAACTGTGGACCCTGTCGCTGGCCACGCGTGAGCACCACGTCTTGCCGATGTCCTCCACCCGTAGCACTGTCACTACGTTCTCCTCCGCAACCATGTCCTCGGCTCGCCGTTCCAGGACAGCGCCACCTCCCCCTCGTCTCCGACCGTCATGGCCCCTCCTAGAGCTCCTCCCTGCATGCTGTCCGTGCATCTCCGCCGTCAAGCACCACCGGTGCTCCCCTCCCGCTGCGGGACCTGCTTCGCACCTTTGTCCCTGTCGCCACTAGTCTGAGGAATTCCTCTCATTCAACGACATGGTCGCCTCTGCTTCTGCATGATGTCGTTCCGTTCATGAGCTGCGGCTCGTGATGCTTGTACCCGTGTTGTTCCCTTGCTGCTGGTGCACCTGATGTGCTGCTAAGTTGCCTGCGCGTGTATGTTTCTCCTCCAATGGCCACTTCTTCTGTGTCCGTCATCGCCCACAAACTTCAATGCCTGAAGATGAACACGAGTACCCGAAGCCACTGATGCCACACCAGTTCACCATCTGATGGACAAGAACGACATGTGTCGACACGCGAAGACCTTTGGTTCCAATTTGTTCAAGTTCTCCAGCAACTCCGAGTTCCAACCTCAAGGATCTGGCGCATCAGAAGAACCTCCAACGCAGAATGCCATGATCTCCTACCCGGACATCAAGACCCCGGATCTGAACCTCGTCGAACCCCCAGAACCCCTAGGTCGCCGAGTTCCCCTATGTGTGATCCCGTTTCCGAGACCCTACTTTTATATATGACATATATACTTGTTGCATAGTAAATTATACATGATTGCATTATATCATGTGGGTTTGGGGCATTTAGTCGATTCACCTCATAATTAAATATGGAGACTATATGCGATATTCTAATCTTATACCGACTCCATTTAAAATTGTGTAGCGAACTGATGTCATGTTTTGCCTTGTTAATACAACATTTAATTTGCGGGGTACCTAAACAACATGAACCATTAATTAATTATAGGAACCCCGGTTCCACTTAATATTGCCTAATTGCATCGCATCATTGCCATGTCATGCATCATATATGCATCATGCCTGATCTTCTGCTGTAGTATTAAATAGTGAATCCGATGTTTCTTTTAGTGTTTTGCTTCTTCACGGATTAGGTCGTTGAGTGGATGCGAGTATCGACAAGTTCTTCGGATAATGTATCTTCGATAGTGTTTTCCAGGCGAGCATTCTCCCCCTTTCTACCTATTTTGTGTTTATAGTCTTTACTTCCTCCTGTTGATCTATTTCTATCCGTGTTGCGATGCTTTAGTTCTCGTGCACCATTTATATTCCTTGCAACCTCTATATTGCCTTGGACACATCCTATTGCCTGTTGTTTGATAGATAGTCGGCCTTGCGAGTTGTAGTTGCTTGCTTAGGTGCTGCTTCGCGTCATTGTTGCTCCACCGTTATTGGAAGGTTGGCACATGCTTAATGGTGGAGATGATCATGACTTTAATTTCAACTGATAATTAAAATGCTGGGAATAGATATAACTAATGCAGAGGCACCGGTAGGCAATAGCTAATATTTGGTTCTTCCACGCTCACTTGTGTCCCGTAGGCCCCAAGTACTTGATACCTGTTCCTTGACTATTCGCACTATCCACATACGGGAGACTCTATAAATCCCCCTTTGCCTGAGCTTGATTCACACTTTATTTCTTGGGGCCACAAACTAGTTTGGGGATTTATTACTATCCTATACTTATGCCATGCTTTAATGCTTTATTTACGATTGTACATGGAGAACATGTACTGTTTAGGAATTGCGGAGTGTTTTTGCGGTATCGACAAGCCCATTCACACTTTTGGGTTCCCAATCATTTACAGCCATTGGCGCAAACCTTGGGTCCGTCTCGGAGCCGGTGAACTTCGTTGCGGGTAGCTTAATGGGGTGGCCCCCTGAAATAATTTATTAATCTTGTGAATTCTTTGTCGTGAGGCCTCGTTGCTTTTTATTTGGTTCTTCCCGAGGTTGATCGTGTGTGTGTTGCTATTTGTGCACCCCTGCAGGGTAAAACTTTCTGAAAGCCGTGTCCGCGGTTATGGACGACTTGGAGCATAGTATCTCGAGCATAGACAACTATAACTAAAGTAGTGCTATAAATTTGACTTTGACATGTCTAGTAATCAGTTTTACTACAATGGAATGAGTAAATAAAAGTGCTAACAACTATTGAGTTTGGGATATATCTAGCTAATTGTATCTGACTAGTAAGTATTACAACTATCACAGAATGG
This sequence comes from Avena sativa, assembly GCA_916181665.1. Taxonomy (NCBI): domain Eukaryota; kingdom Viridiplantae; phylum Streptophyta; class Magnoliopsida; order Poales; family Poaceae; genus Avena; species Avena sativa. The sequence goes on from OV702289.1 coordinate 450,489,190, forward strand.
TTAACTAAAACTGCCCACTTCTTATGATATCAGGATGACTCATGTTATCTATATCTTACTAGTAAGTGCTGCAACTATAATGGAATGAATAAAACTGCCAACTGTGTGAGTTCCTCGGTTTGACTTCCTCGTTTGGTCTCGAGGGGGAATACCAAAATGGGTATGATTGGTGTTAGTATCAGGTTGGATTCGAATAGGTCTTTCTTACCCCTCTCTAATAGCCGACAGATGTATCGAGTCTCTATATGTTGTTTAGTGCAAGAGACGCCGTTTGGCTGCGTTGTCGCTTGAGTCCACCATACCTATGTAGGCGAGAGCCGCTGAATTCTAGACTCGCCGTGTACTGGCCTCAGTACTGATCGCTCTCTTTTTCCTTTGCCCTTTGTCGGCACCCCTTTTGTTTTAGCAGGTACAAGTTCGCCGTCGTTAGCAGGGTTACCCTTCCGGCTTGGCCTGGGCAGGGTTATGGACACCATTGGTTATTCTTCAAGGATCTTAGCCCCATTTGCATCTTGTCCATACTCGGATGTTGTATCATTTTCAAGGTGATTTGGATCTTTGTACTGTATATCTGTATTCTTGACTCATGGAGTCATTATTGTATATATATGTTTCTGTGGGTTCCATCGTGAACTATTGTGTAATGGTATTACTTCGTTTTCCACCCGCATGCAAGTGCCTGGTGGGCATCTTTGAATCGTTTCTATGCGGGTTTGGCGGGAATCGCTAAAATCTTCATAGGGCCGATTCGAGGGTGTTACAAGCCCCTAGGAAGATTGCTAGCTAGAAGGTATCATATGTCCAGGAAGGAGCAAGAATGGCTCTGTCCTTGACCAAAGCTCATTACAATGATGCTGAAGTTGGCCTAATTACCTCCGGTATGCCCACATTGATGAGGTTGGCAAGGAGATTGATAGCTCTGCTATATGTAACTCCTTCGCCGGCTATGACAACCGAGTAGCCAAGTTGATCAAGTCTTATGTGTTTATTCCTGTTGATACCCTGCCAGAAGACATCCCGAAACAATCAGATTCCTCCTTGGGCTTGTTGGATCACGATGACAATCCTTCTACTAATGACGTTGCATCGAAGTCTCCTGCACCAGAGGTATAGAAACAATATTGTATCAAATTTATCTCTTAAAATTTTGCGTAAATGTAGAAAAACTTATGTATTAAGGCGAAAAACTTGAAGGCAAGCATCAAGCTTCTTCAAATGTGTCCAGCATGTATATATTTTTTAAGCAAGTGTTGGCTTATCCATTATTCTGGTTCTTATGCTTGACTTTTCATGAGACATAAAACTCACAGCACAGAACCATGCCTTCAGGTGATGATGCTTAATAACATCGTCTAGAACCTAAGGAGTAAAACGGCGAATCTAAGAGCCAAAAAAATCACTAATCTAGAATCCACATAAAAACATCAAAAACGTGTAGACCATAAAACTTAAGCTAACGCCCAAGAGCGGAATTTTCACAAGTGCAGAAGCAAACGTGCACGTAAAGGTTATGTGATCCAATAATGAATAACTAAAGGAGGTAAAAGACTCCCAATATGAGTGAAACAAATGCTTTATTTCATTTATGATATAGAGTACATATTACATAAAGTAAATATGCTAAGTATAAAAAGGACATAGTTATGATATGTTCCATAGCTGATCTGTCTCTGGATAATCATCACCGGGGTCACGTTGCTTGAGTTTGTGATCTTTGCCTGGCATATCTTTCAACTCGCGAATATCAACGAGGTAATATGAACCATTAGGCAATTCCTTGCTTATGACGAACGGTCCTTCCCATGGCAGGGATAGCTTGTGTGACTTTTTATGTTTGAGGCGAAGCACTAGATGACTTCCTTAAATGAGTGATGCCTAATGCGGTGACTATGGTAGTTGTGTAGCTTTTGCTGGTAGATGGCGGATCTCTAGGTAGCTAGAACGTGTTCTTCCTCGAGCAGGTCCACAAAGAGCTGGCGGGATTCTTCGACGTCATATTTGTCCTAGGCGGCAACTGATACGTCGTAAATGTATCTATAATTTTTGATGTTCCATTCTCGTTTAGTATCTACTTTCTTATGTTTTGTTCACACTTTGAGGTATTTTTGTACATTTTTTGGAACTAACCTATTGACAAGATGCCACAGTCGCAGTTGCCTATTTTCTGCTGTTTTTGGTTTCAGAAAAGCCAGAAAAGAAATATTCATAGAATTGGACGGAACAAAAGCCAAAGTTCCTATTTTTCCCAACACGACACGGAGTCCAAAGAGGAGACGGAGGGGAACCAGGGGGCAGGCACACCCTAGGGTGGCGTAGGTCACCCCTAGTCGCGCCACCAGGTGGTGTGGCCACCCTGTCCCACCTCTGGCATCGCCTCTTCGCCTATATATCCCTCCTAGGACGAAAACCCTAGTGACCAGATCAGAATTCCATGAAAAGTTCCACAGCGCCGCCGCCACCGAAGAGGAGATTCGAGGGACATAAGTCTCTGTCCCGGCACCCTATCGGGATAGGGAAGTGCCCCTGGAGCCATCTCCATCGACTCCATCACCCTCTCCATCGCCATTGCTGACTCCCATGATGAGGAGGGAGTAGTTCTCTCTTGAGGCTAAGGGCTCTACCGGTAGCTATGTGTTCATCTCTCTCTCTCTATGCGTGATCTTATTGGATCATGAGCTTTGTAATATATAGATCCATTCTGCTACTCAAGTGCTTTAATTAATCTCTGCTTATCCCTAGGTGTGTGAAGTTGACAGTGTGCACACCATGTGGCACATTGGCTAAGGTTACAGAAATACTTATCATGAGTATAATTTGAGTTGGATGTCTCTATGAGATTGTGGTGGTTGTTGGAACCATCTAGCGCTCAAGGTGATAGTGAGGGGTTATCTAGATGGGGAATGCGAACTTTAAGGTGTGCTGTTATAGCCCTACATCATCCAACCGGAGAGTAGTTCAGGGTAGCATAATGAAGAGAAGATATTTATATGAGAGTGTTCACTAGTGAAAGTATGATCCCTAGGCCTTGTTTCTAAGCATTGAAACACCATTTACAATCAGTCATGTTACATGTTTGCTTGCTGCCACTCTTATTTTAGATTGCAATTACCACTTATAATCATCCATATTACTTCTATTTCACTATCTCTTTGCCGAACTAGTGCACCTATACACCTGACAAGTGTATTGGGTGTGTTGGGGACACAAGAGACTTCTTGTATCTTGATTGCAGGGTTGCTTGAGAGGGATACCTTTGACCACTTCCTCCCTGAGTTCGATAAACCTTGGGTGATCCACTTAAGGGACACTTGTTGTTGTTCTACAAACCTCCGCACTTGGAGGCCCAACACTGTCTACAAGAATAGAAGCGTGCGTAGACATCAAGCTATTTTCTGGCGCCGTTGCCGGGGAGGTAAGGTAAAAGGTACTCACATCCTCTGGCTACTAAGCTATCTTCTAGTACTGTTGTTGGTGTGTGTGTGCTCGAAGTTATTTCCTTTAGATTCTGTAATTATATCTTTTTGTTTCTTGTTTTATTTTCACTAGTTAGGCTTAATGGAAAACAAAAAAAACTTTAGAGAGCTTTATAGTATTTATCTTGAGTTAGGACATGAAGTGTTTGAAGAGAAAATTAAAAAACCTATGGAACTTTATTTGCATGCTAATAGCAATGTTATTAGTATGAATTCTTTGAACACCATTATTGCTAATGCTATGGAGAAGTCTAAGCTTGGGGAAGCTAGTTTTGATGAGCATGATATTTTTAGTCCCCCAAGCACGGAGGAGAAAATTTACTTTGATGATACTATGCCTCCAATATATGATGATTACAATGATGAATATGATATTTTCAGTCCACCTACTATTGAGGACAAAATTAATTATAATAACAATATGCCTCCTATATTTTATAATTATGGTGATGAGAATAATAATGATAGATATTTTGTTGAATTTGCTTCCACTACAATTAATAAAAATGACTATGTTTATGTGGGGATATTAATTCTTTTATGCATGTGGCTCATGATAAGTATGTTTTATGTGATAGTTATATTGTTAATTTTATTCATGATGCTACTGAAAGTTATTATGAGAGAGGGAAACATGGTTTTATGTATCTCAACAATATTAAGTTCCCCCTCTTTATGTCGAAAATTTTGAAGTTGCACTTGTTTTGCTTTCGTATGCTTGTTGCTTTGTGATTTCATGACTTGTTTCTTTACAAGATTATTTTTCATAGGAAGTGGGTTAGACTTAAATTTGTTCTATATTTGCTTCTTGATGCTCTCTTTTACTCTAAATTCATATTTCTTATGTGAGCATCATTGAAATTATCATGCCTATCTTAATGGCTATAAAGAAAGAGCTTTTGGAAGACAACCCATTATATTTTTAATTTCAGTTTATTTTTGTTTTGTTGAGTCTTGGAAGTTATTACTTTTATAATAACCTCTCCTTATCCTTTTTGTATGGTTTTTGTGCCAAGAATAACCTCTAATGAGCGAGAAGTAAGACTTGGGAAAGTTGCTGTCCCGAAACAGATTTTTGTGCTCCACTAAAAAATTCGTGAAAAACCTCTGTACGTCGGATTGAGCTGTAATTTTTTGTGCTTCTGCCCCAGGTTATTACCCAACTTTTGTTAGGTTTGCACTTTTAGATTTGAGCAACATAGGTTTTTCTAAAAAATCGGTTTTTACCTGCTGGTATGTTTTGATAGATTTCTGCCATTATTTGCATTTGCCTCTTAATCTCTTTCTCTTTGAGTTCTCTTTGATCACTTGAACTTTTAAAAGGAATTGCTATAGTAGCTTTTGCTTTAATGGAAGTTTTACTTGTGTTCAAACTGAAACTAAAGATTTATTATCTTAAGTACGCTAATGTTGCTAATGAAGATTGTGTGAAGTTTTGTATGAAGGAAATTTTAAAGTGTAGGGAAGAACAATGTGATAAGATGAAGTATGGACAAAAGATCAAGCTTGGGGATGCCACCAGTGTCACCCCGAGAAATATTCAATAAGTACAAGCATCAAAGCTTGGTATTCCCAAGGCATCCCCTTCTTCATCAATAAAAATCTCAGGTTTCTTCCAAACACTTCAGTTTTATTGTTTCATGCACAATTGTGTTGTTCTTGGAGCGTCATCATTTTTGTTTTTAGTTTTATTTTTCTTAGTTTTCTTAAATAAATAGGTTGGACTCCCTCGTTCATAAATAGTTTCAAATAAGTTTATTTGGATTGCAAAAGAGTAGCAAAGTGCATGCTTATAAGTGGTATAAAAGGAGTCTTGTTTTGACTGTGGCCTAGACTTTTTCATGTCATGTTTGATATTGATTTGACTTTATGCTTAGTGATTATTGCTGTAGCATGACTTGTTACAAACAATTGAGATTGCTTAATGTGCCTTGAAAGAATCATGTGTTGTTTTAGCATATAAAACCATAATATTGTGGTATTCTCATTTGATGCTTTATTTGGGTTGACTTGGCGCATGCTCACACCATGTTAAGACTATACCAAGTAACTATAGCCTCTATGATCATTTAGTTTTCGACTTGTAATATCACTTTATGCTTTAATTAATAATTTTTTGTCTCTTTGCATGATTATGGCCATTATTGATCTCTTAGTTCGTTGCTCCTAGTCTTTTGCTAACCTCCACATGTACCAAGTATGAGTTCCACTCATGCATCCAACTCCAAATAAAACCAAGTTATTCCAAAGAGTCAACCATACCTACCTATTAGCATTATTGCTATTCCAAGTATATTCATGTTTTTATCTACCTTCCGAATTAAACTTGTTATGTGAAAATTAGTGATTAAAGCTCTCACAAACTTGATGGCACACTTTACTTTCTTGCACTTCATAAACTTGAACCATTGTGCCCATCTATGTTGCATATATGATTGCACTTTGTAAGTTGTGAATTAGCAAAACCATGTTATCATGGGGAACACTTTCAACATTGCACCTTATTTAGTAGATATCATGTTCTTTTGCTTATGGATCCCGGCGGTGTGAAATAAAAGGGGAGATCGTAAACTCATGGAGTTTGTATATATGTTAGAGAAACGCCTGGGCGGCTAGCCTGAGCCATGCCTAATCATGGTGGAAACTTGCAGCATAACCATAGTGAGCAATCTGTGAAGCATCCTCAATAAAAAAGGAAAAAGAGAGAGAAAAAAGCCTATGCAAATGGCAAATAAAAAAGATAGCTGAGATGCTCGTTATTTGTTGCCTTGTCATTTTGATACGAAAGCACTTGTATCATGGGGCAAGGGATACCCCGTTGGCGGTTCTCTATTGAAAGGATTATTTTTTCTCCTTATGTTTTTGGTGCTGATGATAACTCCTTTTGTGGTTTAATCATTTGTCCAAGTTTCAGGTTTTACCTTCAGAGGTGTTCGTGGATGTTGTCTCTCAAGGAAGAGCTTGTAGTCGATAGCTCTTATTTTTCACTTCCTCTTGTTTTCATTTCAGGCTACCATACTATCAAGAGGGAGTCCATCTAGGAAGGTTGTGGGAAATCAATTTTTCATGCACAGACCATATATGCACCTCCACAGCCATCCCAGTTTTCGAGTGAGAGAGTGTTTTCTGAGTTGTTGGAGGGGTTTCTGCCCTGACCGGTAGTACCGGCCAGGCAGCGGTAGTACCGCCTAGGGGTTTTCCCAGGGCTGTTCTAGCGGTACTTCTGGCTGAAGATCCGGTCCTATTTTTGATGAAGATTTTTTGGGTTCAGTAAGACTTCTGCCTAACTGTGCCTATTTGTCGGAAATAGCATCGGATCTTGGATCGGTAGTACCGGCCAGACCAGCTCCTGCCCCCTTGAGCGTTAGTACCGCTCCCTCATCGGTAGTACCGGCCAGCATCGGGGACCGGTAGTTCCGGGTCTAGTTCTGGTCCTATTTTCGATGCTGGCAGTGCGGGTCAGATAACCTTCTGCCTCGGACTGTCTATTTGACGGAAATAAGGGCGGAATTTGGACCGGTACTACCGGCCAACCCTTTTGGGTCCACTGATAGTCTTTTGACCGTTACGTGGCCTGGGCTGGACCGGTGGTGGCTCGCCCGCCGGTACTACCAGTCAGTCACCGGTAGTACCGACAGCGTCGGGCCTGGGCAGATTCTGCCTGTTTGAAGGGGTGCTATTTAAGCCCCCTTCTTCCTCCTCCAACCTTATCTCTTTGTTCTCTCTCTCCACCATTTTCACAGGAGCTTGACTTTGCTAGATCTCTCTCCCCACCCACTCAAATCTCTTGATCTTTTGAGGATTGGGAGAGGTGACCTAGATCTACACCTCCACCAAAGGAATTTTGATTTCCCCCACTCATCCTTCGTGGATTTCGTTTCTTGAGTTCTTGGAACCCTAGACGGTGTACGGCATCCTCGGAGCTGGGGCATTTGTTGTAAAGCTTCGGGGTGTCGTTGAGGGCCTTCAATTGAGTTGTGAAGCCTCCCCTCAACCTCGTTGTAAAGGTTTTCGGTTGGCGCCTTCAAGGTCACCTGTTAGTGGATTGTGAGGCCACCTTTGTGGTGGTGCTCACCGGAGAAGAAGGTGAGGCCTTTGTGGCGCTCGGAAGACCTTGTGTGGCCCCGACACCTCTCCAACATAGACGTAGCTTCTTTGGAAGTGAACTACGGGAATTACACCTCCGTGTCCCCTTGACGGTTCTTTCGCTCCGCTCCTTTACTTCTTGTTTTTACTCTCGTGTTTACCTTTGTGTTACGTGTCATTTAGGTTGTTCACGTAGTTGCATCTCTAGTGAACCTTTCTTTGTGCTAAGCCTTAAAAGTTCGATAAAAGTAAAAAATTGGTAGTCGCCTATTCACCCCCCTCTAGTCGACCTAAGTTGGGCCTTTCAATTGGTATCAGAGCCTCGGCTCTTACTTCGGGCTTAACCTCCTAAGAGACTATGGCCGACGAAGAGAGAAGTGTGGGTGCAGCCACCAAGAACTTGGCCTCCATGGATGACCTCAATCGATTGGAGACATCCATGATGACCAAGTTTGAGGAAATGATGACTCTTTTGCAATCCCTTAAGCCTACCCCCATGCTAGAAACCCCTCATGATGCATCCTTTGGGGCCGGAGCCCCCTCCGCTCCCGTGCAAGTGGTTGCCCCCGGGGTGATTCCCGCGGCAGCCCCAAAACACTTGGGTCTAGGCTTTGTGGCTCAAACCAACAAGCTCCCAAGCGAGAGCACCGAGGGGCTAGGTGACTCCTCCTCCAAAGAGGGAGATAGGGATAAGGATTACTCGGCGGTTCCACCACCATTCAAGTATACGCCGGACCCTCCCATTCCCATGCCACGCATCATACCTCATGGAGCACCTCCCATACTAGATACTTCTAACTTCGCCAATTGGTAATATCTAATGCAATCTCATATCTCCATCTCCTCGATTGAATTGATGAGGATTGTGGAGGAAGGTTTCTCTCCATATGATGCTAAGAAGTTGACTCAGGCCGAGGTCGTGGACAAGTAACTCAATGCCACCTCCTTGGGTATGATCCAAAAGGCGTTGACCCCCAAGGACTTTGCTCACATTCGCCAATTCTCCACCGCCAAAGAAGCTTGGGAACATCTCACCGAGTTGTATATTGGAAATGCGAGTATTCAAAGCTCCAAGTTTGATGAAGCCAACAATGAGTCCGATGGCTTTGCAATGCAAGATGATGAGACACCCTAAGACATGTATCGTCGGCTCAAGGTTCTTTGTTGTACCTTGAGGGACCTTGGAGCTACCTATGTTGACGACAAGTTCATGAAGAGTAAGTTTGTTCAAGCTCTTCTTCCCTTCGAGGAACAAAAACTCAACTCTATCAAGTGGAGAAGTAACTACCATACCATGTCCTTTCAAGAGGTGCTGAGTGAAGTTATTGCCATGACCATTGCCAAGAAGAATGCGGAGTCAGCTCGTGCTCGTGCTTATGGGTCTCAAAAGTTGAACCTTGCCTTGAAAGCTCAAGTGGTGGAAGTTGATGAAGACGACAACTCAAGTGAGTGGTCTCAAGAGGACATCAAATATGCTTTCAATGAGCATTTGGCTTTAGCATCAAGGGTGTTTTGGAACAAACCAGACATGAAGTCAAGGTCAAGGGACAACCCAAGATTCAACTCAACCATGAAGACTCCAAAGACTAGATCTTGTTACAATTGCAACGACAAGAGTCACTTTGTAGCTCAATGCCCCTTCGAGAATAGAGAAGACAATGGAGGTTGCCTCATTCGCAAGAACAAGCCAAGACCTCCTCATCCTTTGAACAAGAACTTCCACAACAAGAACTTACCTAACAAGGAAAGGGCGATGGTGGTCCATGAAGAGTACTTTTCGGGCGATGATGATGATGTTGAGAATGAAGGTCAAGGTGGAGAGATCGTGGAGGTTGCCGCTATTGCTACTTCATCTACTCCACGAGTGTCTCTCTTCGACTCCCCAAACGAGAACATCACCAACCACAACCAAAAGTATCTCATGGCTAAGGCATCGAGGTAACTCCCGCTTCCAAGTCCTCCCCAAATGAACTTCCCTTGCATGATCTAGATGGTTTAGAGGTTAAGAAAGAGATGGTAAGCATGTGTGAATCCATGGAGCATCTAGATGATGATACTAGGATGTGCTTTGAAACACTTGTAAACCAACTTGACCATTCTAGGGAAATGCTAGATGAGAAAGAGGAAGTTATTGACATGTTAGGTAAAAATGAGAGAGAGGCCGCCAATGAGATTGCTTCTCTATCCCAATCTCTTGAAGATGAACATAACATGAGAATAACCCTTGAGGAAAGTGTCGCTAAACTTTTTGATGACCATAATGCCTTTATATCACAACTTGTTAAAGAACGAGATCATGCTATTACTTCATTGAATGTCCTTAAAAATGAAAAGGTTGAGTTTGGTGTTGGTCATGAATGCCTCAAGGATTTTGAGAAACTCAAGGAGGAACATCATGCCTTGGAGAGTAAATTCTCAAGTATCTTTGAGGCTCATAAGCAACTCCAAATGCAACTAAATAATGAACATTCAAAGTCTTCCGCTACGCCTATTGTGCATTTGTCTTGTTCGTCTAACCCTTGTTGCAAGCATGAGAATCTTGTTAAGTAGAACAAGACATTGAAAGATCAACTTGCAAAAGGGCAAGCCACTATCAAGAGGAAGAACAAGAGAAGGAACAAGAAAAGGAAGAAGAGGAAGAACCTTGCTCTAGTATCCTCTCATGATTCTATCTTTGAGCAAAGTGATAACTTTGCCGAGAAGAATAATCCCTCCTACATTCTTTGCAAGTCTTTTGATGGTCATGTTTATGCTAAGTACATTGGAACATCTTACACTCATGATTATCATTGGAACATTTGGGTACCTAAGACCCTTGTGACTAACAAAAGGGGACCCATTGCAGAATGGGTACCTAAAACGAAAGCTTGATTTTCTTGTAGGACTTTGCTTCCGGAGGTGAAAAATGGGTGCTTCATAGTGGAGCTACAAGCCATATGACCGGAAGCAAGTCTATCATGTCGGAGATTAGGCCAAATTTTGCCAATACTTTAGTCTCCTATGGTGATAAAACAATCTCTCAGGTATTGGGTTTTGGTAACGTGGTAGTTGCCCCGGATGTATCCTTGGTAAATGTCATGCTTGTCAAAACCCTTGGCTACAATCTCCTTTCCGTTCATGCTCTTGCTATCATGGGTCTTTCATCTTTCTTTAGTGAGCATTCTGTGGTCCTCATGTGGAGCAAGTCTCTCATGGTGGCTTTCATTGGATACGTAGAGCATGACTTATATGTAGTGGATTTCTCCGGAAAGCCATCTACACATGCTATATGTCTCTATGCGAAAGCCGACGTGGGCTGGTTGTGGTATCGCCGCCTAGCCCACGTTAACATGAAGGCTTTGCAAAGTCTCTACACGGGGGGCCACGTCCTTGGACTAAAAGACATTTCCTTTGCCAAAGATCGTGTGTGCAGGGCATGTATAGAAGGGAAAATGCATGAGAAGCCTCACAAGATTCTCAATCAAATCACCACTGAACGGTGCCTGGAGCTTCTTCACATGGATCTCTTTGGGCCTCCATCTCATGAGAGTCTTGCGGGGAAGAAGTATTGTTTGGTGATTGTTGACGACTTTTCTCGTTACACTTGGGTCTACTTCTTCAAGTTCAAGAGTGAGACTCAACAAACCGTCATCGACTTTGCAAATCAAGTGCAACGGCAACTCAATTCCACTATCCTCACCATTAGAAGTGACAATGGCACCGAATTCAAGAACTACACATTGGATGAGTTTCTTAGTGATGAGGGGATCAAACATCAATACTCTACCCCCTATACCCCTCAACAAAATGGTGTTGCCGAAAGGAAGAACCGTACTTTGATGGATGCGGCCCGGACCATGATGGTGGAATTCAAGTCTCCATATAACTTTTGGGTCGAAGTCATTTCAACCTCTTTTCATGCAACCAATCGCCTCTATCTCTGCAAGAAGAAGAACATGACTCCATATGAACTTCTCACCGGTCACAAGCCAAATGTCAAGTACTTCCGGGTGTTTGGGCGTAGATGCTTCCTTCTCAAGAAAGGTGTCCGCTTATCAAAGTTTGAATCTAGGGCTCAAGAAGGGATCTTTGTTGGGTACTCAGATCATTCCCATGCCTATCGAGTCTACAACAAAGCAACGGGAAGGGTTGAACAATCTAGCAATGTCGAGTTTGATGAAGATCATGAGTCTCTTGTGAGGCAAGATGGTATTCGTGGTCCAAGTGATGAAATTCCTCCCCAAGCCATAAGAAGAATGGGTGTGGGTTTCTTCCACCCCATTGAGGATCCCCTTGTGGCCGAAGGAGAAGGACCAAGCTCCACTCAAGCGTAGCCTTCACTCTCACAAGACCTTCTTGCACGTCAAGGTCAACTTAATGCTTCTCAAGCTTCGACAAGCTCCTCTCAAGATCTTCATGTTCATGACTCTTCAAGTCCAAGTCTACCTCAAGTTGATCAAGCTCCACCCCTCCAAGTTGTTGAAGCTCCTCATGTCAATGACTCTCAAGGTCAAGTTGAAGATTGTCAAGTTGACAATGACCAAGGCCAAGCAAGTGTCTCTCTGCCAAATGATGATGTCTCTCCCTCGGTTGATGTTGATGAAGATAGTGATCAAGTTCGTTCATATAGTCAAGGAGGGCTCTCGAATCGTGGTGATGATCAAGTGGTTGCTCAAGAATCTCATCTTGAGACCCAAGCTTGTCGTCAAGCATACCGTCTCACCAAGCTCATCAAAGATGGACATATCCTTGATAATGTTTATGGAGATTTCAATAGGGGATCCACTACTAGGAGACAACTAACCTCTTTTAGTTCTCATCATGCATTTATTTCTCATGTTGAGCCCCAAAAGGTCTTCGAAGCTCTTGAAGATGATGATTGGCTCGATGCTATGAATGAAGAACTCTACAACTTCAAGAGGAACAAGGTGTGGACTCTCGTGAAAAGACCCAAAGATTGTCAAAATGTGATTGGGACCAAGTGGATCTTCAAGAACAAGAAGGATGCAAATGGTATAGTCGTCCGCAACAAAGCAAGGTTAGTTGCCCAAGGATACTCTCAAGTTGAGGGCATAGACTATGGTGAAACTTATGCTCCCGTTGCTCGTCTAGAATCCATTCGCATGCTTCTTGCCTATGCTACCCATCATAACTTCAAGTTGCAACAAATGGATGTCAAGAGTGCTTTTCTTAATGGTCCCTTAAAAGAATTGGTGTATGTCAAGCAACCTCCGGGCTTTGAGGACCCCCTCTTCCCGGACCATGTCTACAAAATCGATAAGGCACTATATGGTCTCAAGCAAGCCCCTCGTGCTTGGTATGAGTGCCTTAGAGAGCATTTGTTAGACCGTGGTTTCGAGGTAGGCCTCATTGATCCCACTCTTTTTACTAAGAAAGTTGGAGGAAACTTGTTCATTTTCCAAATCTATGTTGATGACATTATTTTTGGGTCTACTAACAAAGCTTTCAATGAGGATTTTGCTAAGCTCATGACCAACCGCTTTGAGATGTCCATGATGGGGGAGTTGGAATTCTTTCTTGGATTCGAAGTCAAACAATTGAGGAAAGGGACTTTCATTAACCAAGCCAAATATGTTCAATATATGCTCAAGAAGTTCAACCTTGATCAAGTAAATGGAGTCAAAACTCCCATGCCCACAAAGGTTAACCTTGATCTTGATCCCAAGGGTAAGGATGTGGATCAAAAGCTTTGTCGCTCGATGATTGGTTCTCTACTCTATCTTTGTGCTTCTCGACCGGATATCATGTTGAGTGTGGGTATGTGTGCAAGATTTCAAGCCGCGCCAAAGGAAAGCCACATGGTGGTGGTCAAGAGAATCTTTCGATATTTGGTTCATACCCCTAACTTTGGGCTGTGGTACCGAAAGGGGGCCAGCTTTGATCTCATTGGTTACACCGATTCGGATTGGGCAGGAGACAAAGTGGAGAGGAAGTCTAGTTACGGTGCTTGTCAATTTCTTGGGAGGTATTTGGTGTGTTGGTCCTCGAAGAAGCAAAACTGCGTGTCTTTGTCCACTGCCGAAGCTGAGTACATCTCCGCCGCGAGTTGTTGTGCTCAATTACTTTGGATGAAGCAAACCTTGAAGGATCTTGGACTCTCATTCGACAAGGTGCCACTTTTGTGTGACAATGAGAGTGCTATTGCTATTGCTCACAACCCAGTTAAACACAACAAGACCAAGCACATTGAGATTCGTCATCATTTCATTCGGGATCATGTTGCTAGAGGAGACATTTCTTTGGAGTATGTTCCTACCAAGGCCAATCTTGCGGATCTTTTCACGAAGCCTCTTGATGAATCAAGGTTCCGGGAGTTGAGGCATGAACTAAATATCATTGATTCAAGCAACGTGGCCTAAGTATCTTGTGCACATACCCGGGTCTCAAAGGATATCTTGTTTGGATGCATGCATGGTTTTAGGGGGAGTGTGGTTCCTCAAATGAATCATCACTCCTCCTATTATGCACACAATAATGTATTCATTCTCTATGGTCTCTCAAGGAGACAATTTGAGCTTAAATGATGAGTTTTGGTAATGAACCCAAGATACATCTTCGTGTTTTCAAGCCAAGCATACTCATATATGGTGGCCTAGGCCACCGTCTTTGTGCTATTTGGCTCGCAGGCGTTGTCTTGAGTTTTATTCTTTTGGGTGGATCTGGTTCTTTTCAGTTTTTGCACAAGGTTGTTTTTCCCTTGCCAATCATAATCTGGAGCTTGCTTTCTGGGAATCGTCGGTAGTTCCGGTCGGAACCGGTACTATCGGTCAGGCTCAAAATTTCTCTCAGAAATTCTGCCTTGATCGGAAGTATCACTTCTCCCAGAACTTCCGGTGTTGTCGGTAGTTCCAGCCTCTGTCCGGTACTACCGGTGAAGGGGGCCCTCGTTAAGTGACGGGCCAAGGGGGGGCACGGGGTCATCTTCCCCATTTGCCTCCCCTAGACCCCATCTTACCACCCCTAGTTCTCAAGGAGCTCTCCACGGTGACGCTGCCAGCCACACCGATTCCAGCCATCCCTCCTTAGATCGGCTCCATGGGATTCTTCCCTTCCTTGATTCCCTGCTATGGACCCTGCTATTTGCCCCTCTCATGCTCCATTCATTGAGATCTAGTCACTTTTGTGCTTGAGTAGGACATGCCATGTCTAGGGCCCTTCTTTGGCTAGAACTACTATGGGGAGTCTTGGTAGGGATAGGATTCTACTTTAGACTGTTTTGCCTCAGTACATAGTCTAGATATCATCAATTTGTGCATCAAGTTTCATCAAATCTGGGATTTGAGGATCCTGTTTTGAACTACCCTGCTCGTGCCCTGACCGGTATTACCGGTGCGGATCCACCGGTACTACCGGCGTGGTCCTCTCACCGGTATTACCGCTGAGGGCATGACCGATACTTCCGGTGCGCCCCATGCGACCGGTAGTTCCGGCCACCAGGCGGAACTTCCGATGCACCAATTTCTGATATCTGTCTCTGTACCGTGTAAATTCAGTCTAGTTGCTTTCGTTTTTCTTCGACCTTGTGCACTTATCCTCTACTTCCTCCTTTCTATTTGCTTTTCTCTCAGGGCAAGGGGGTTCCCGTGGCAGATCCAAGCGGTCTCGTGCTCCCTCTCGTGGACCGTCAGAGATTGATGAGGATGATCTTGAGGTTGTGCGCCCTCCTAGTCAGACTGCTCGTCAGAGGGCTGCAGCTAAGCGTCGTGCTACTGCTGCGGAAGGCAAAACGCCTGTTCTGGCAAGTCAAAAGAAGACCACCTATGGACTGGATTCTAGCAAGAAGAAGATTTCCTCTTGGCCGCAGCTTGCTTATGAGGAGTTTCACAAGATTGATCCCTATGCTATTCCTCGTGACCACCTCGCTCAGGATCCTTTCTTCCACACTGTGCGTCAACAGGAGATCTATTCTGAGGTTTATGCTACTAAGAAGAAAAATGTGTGTGCTCCTCAGAAGCACATCAACATTGCAAAGATGGAGAGCAACCCTGAATACTTTGGTGAAGCTCTTGATATGTGCAGGAGGTTTGGGCTCATCAAGCTGATGCAACACCGTGAGAACTTTGATGAGAGGGCCATTGCTCAGTTTTACTCAACTCTCTACTTTGATATTGACCCTGATGATCGAACCATGAAGTGGATGACCCAAAACTAGTATTTGTCTGCCAAATGGTCTGAGTTTGCCGTCCTTCTTGGCTACCCTATTCAGGAAGGCGGCCATCGTGCCAATGGGTGGTGGGTGCATAGGGGGAAGGCATCCGAGCCAAAAGTTCTTGAGCCTCTTTACATTGAGGGCCGTGGCGTTGCTAGAAACATTGCCCATCTCCTTCCCACCTATGACATCATGCGCAAGGTCTATCAGAACACGATTGCTCCCAAGGTAGGTAACTTTGATCAGCTTCATGCCTTCTAGATTGATCTCATGTTTCAGACTTAACACCACAGAAACTCTCACGAGCCCCTTCATGTTATGGATTATATCTTTGAAGAAATCTGGTCCGCTATGATTGAGAAGAGGTCTTGTCCATATGCTCCTTACATCTAGACTCTTATCAATGCCAAATGGAGGGAGGCAACTGGCTCTATCTACCCTCAGGATGTTCTCACTATTCATGAAGAAAAGACTCTCCATGTGATGAAGCCCAAGTTACCTCACTCTCAGGCTGATGAAGAAGCTGCTGCTAGAAGGACTGCCTTGGATGCTAGTGATGGGGACCGTGCTGAGGCTTCTCCTCCACCCCGACTTGTGAGGCAGCCCTCTTGGGCTAAAAAGCTGCTGAAGAAGGTAAAGAAGACTTTCTGCTTCATTCAGGACCATGAGTATCAGTCCTACGTTGCTCAGAGGCACAGTGTTCGCCGGGAGAAGGCCATCATGAGGAAGCTTGATATTGATGTGTCACCTGAGTCTAGCTCCGTCACCGCGCCCAAGGATGAGTGGATCAACACACATTGCAAGTGGACTGATAGTAATGACGAGCCAGAGATCTCCAGTCAGTTCCCGCCCGCTTGGAACAATGCCTCTTGGGACCCCGAGCCGCCTCCTCCGTTCATTGGTGGGTGGGGCGTGTAGTTTGGCTTCTTTATCCCTTTTTGGCATCTTGATGCTAAAGGGGGAGAAAGTGCTCCGTTAGGATCTCAGGATTTGCATGGGTTGTGTCACGAGCTTGCTTTTTCTTTGATCTTTTTATGCTCGTGCACACTTTATTCCGTTATGTAATGTTTGTGGACCTCCGTTATTGTATGTGGACCTCTTGTATGGTTGCTACCTTATTGGTGAATCTATGTGGTAAGGTATCTCTGTGGTATTCTCATGATGATATGTGGTGGACTATTGTTTATTGTCCAATCTTTGTCTCACCACAATTGTGTTGGTGCAAGGTATGAGCTCCACTCTTTTCTCGGTTGGGAGAGCTCTCTCCCATGTCTTCAGGGGGAGCCTCTGTCACCTTTGGTTATACTGCCTCTTTATGCAAATCTTATGGGGTTGTCATCAAGCACCAAAAAGGGGGAGATTGAAAGGATTATTTTTCTCCTTATGTTTTTGGTGCTGATGACAACTCCTTTTGTGGTTTAATCGTTTGTGCAAGTTTCAGGTTTTACCTTCGGACGTGTTCGTGGATGTTGTCTCTTAAGGAAGAGCTTGTAGTCGATAGCTCTTATTTTTCACTTTCTCTTGTTTTCATTTTAGGCTACCGTACTATCAAGAGGGAGTCCATCTAGGAAGGTTGTGGGAAATCAATTTTTCATGCACAGACCATATATGCACCTCCACAGCCATCCTAGTTTTCGAGTGAGAGAGTGTTTTTTGAGTTGTTGGAGGGGTTTCTGCCCTGACCGGTAGTACCGGCCAGGCAGCTATAGTATCGCCCAGGGGTTTTCCCAGGGCTGTTCGAGCGGTACTTCCGGCTGAAGATCTAGTCCTATTTCCGATGAAGATTTTTTGGGTTCAGTAAGACTTCTGTCTAACTGTGCCTATTTGTCGGAAATAGCATCGGATCTTGGATCGGTAGTACCGGCCAGACCAGCTCCTGCCCCCTTGAGCGGTAGTACCGCTCCCTCACTGGTAGTACCGGCCAACATTGGGGACTGGTAGTTCCGGGTCCAGTTCCGGTCCTATTTCCGACGCTGGGCAGTGCGGGTCAGATAACCTTCTTCCTCACACTGTCTATTTGACGGAAATAAGGGCGGAATTTGGACCGGTACTACCGGCCAGCCCTTTTGGGTCCACTGACAGTCTTTTGACCGTTATGTGGCCTGGGCTGGACCGGTGGTGGCTCGCCCGCCGGTACTACCGGTCAGTCACCGGTAGTACCGACGGCGTCGGGCCTAGGCAGATTCTGCCCGTTTGAAGGGGTGCTATTTAAGCCCCCTTCTTCCTCCTCCAACCTTATCTCTTTGTTCTCTCTCTCCACCATTTTCACAAGAGCTTGACTTTGCTAGATCTCTCTCCCCACCCACTCAAATCTCTTGATCTTTTGAGGATTGGGAGAGGTGACCTAGATCTACACCTCCACCAAAGGAATTTTGATTTCCCCCACTCATCCTTCGTGGATTTCGTTTCTTGGGTTCTTGGAACCCTAGACGGTGTAGGGCATCCTCGGAGCTGGGGCATTTGTTGTAAAGCTCCGGGGTGTCGTTGAGGGCCTTCAATTGAGTTGTGAAGCCTGGCCTCAACCTCGTTGTAAAGGTTTTCGGTTGGCGCCTTCGAGGTCACCAGTTAGTGGATTGTGAGGCCACCTTTGTGGTGGTGCTCACCGGAGAAGAAGGTGAGGCCTTTGTGGCGCTCGGGAGACCTTGTGTGGCCCCGACACCTCTCCAACATAGACGTAGCTTCTTTGGAAGTGAACTACGGGAATTACATCTCCGTGTCCCCTCGCCGGTTCTTTCGCTCCGCTCCTTTACTTCTTCTTTTTACTCTCGTGTTTACCTTTGTGTTACTTGTCATTTAGGTTGTTCACGTAGTTGCATCTCTAGTGAACCTTTATTTGTGCTAAGCCTTAAAAGTTGGATAAAAGTTAAAAATTGGTAGTCTCCTATTCACCCCCCCTCTAGTCGACCTAAGTTGGGCCTTTCATCTATGATACACATATACTTACAATGAGAAGAACTTACTCGTGACTAAAGTTGAGTAGCATGAGGTTCGGTACTTGTAAGCAAGGGGCATGAGATTTTTAACTTATAACTTGTCAAGCATATCCTCATATTTGTTCACTTTGACCTTAATCACCTAAAGATGCTTATGATAGGGGTAATGAGAGCTGAAAGCTAAAAAGTACCATAATTTTTGGAAGCTCTTTATGAGACTTGAATCCCTGCTTCCTTCTATGAAGGGCCATTCTTTTTACTTTTATGTTGAGTCTCCATCTTCTATCTTTATGCACCTATTGAGAGAGCATAGTGGTCATTCTTAGTTTAATGTGCATTGTCCCAAAACTTGTTGATTGAATCATAACTTTGATATTGCTTGTTCTTAAATTATTTGTATCTAGTCACCCTTATGAACTTTGAAGGTGTCCTATGCATTTATGTTTTGCTATACCATGAGGGACGAGTTGAATACCATTCTCATTATGTTTTCTATATGTGAAACAAACAAACGTCTTTCAAAGCATTGTTATTCATGAATCTTTTGTTTGTACCTTTTCATGTTACAACATAGTTGCTATGTCTTATTATTAGAACTATATCTTTCATGCTATGTTAAAGTACTATCATCCCAGCTATCAATGCTTTACAAATATGATGATGCATGTCACCTCAAAAATTATTCTTTTTATCACTTACCTACTCGAGGACGAGCAGGAGTTAAGCTTGGGGATGTTGATACGTCATAAACGTATCTATAATTTTTGATGTTCCATGCTCGTTTAGTATCTACGTTCTTATGTTTTGTTCACACTTTGAGGTATTTTTATACATTTTCTGGAACTAACCTATTGACAAGATGCCACAGTGCTAGTTGCTTGTTTTCTGCTGTTTTTGGTTTCAGAAAAGCCATAAAATAAATATTCTCGGAATTCGACGAAACAAAAGCCGAAGTTCCTATTTTTCTCGACACGACATAGAGTCCAAAGGGGATACGAAGGGGAGCCAGGGGCAGGAACACCCTAGGGTGGCGCGTGTGGCATCCCGCTAAAACCACTACTAGAAAATCGTTGTGTTTTTGTGCATTGCATCATCATGATCGCATGCTCATTTCATCATGCCACATTGCATTTGAGCATCGTCATCATCATGCATGGTTTGTTTAGAAACTATTTTCGAAAACCTATTTTGTTTCTCTAAATATTCCCGTCTTTATTTCAATTAAAACCCCGGTCTTTTGTGGATCTTTTATTTGTCTAAAAACTAATTACAAAAATATTCTAAAATAAAAATAAAAGTATTTTTAGGGGAGGCAACCGGCCAGGCCCAAAGGCCCAGCTAGCTGGCCTACTACCCAAAACCCAGACCAAACCCTAGCCGCCTAACCCCTCCTCCCTCCTTTTTCCCTCCCAGCCCCCGCCACCTGGGCACGCGCCCCACCTCCTCTCCCGCTCGTACCCCTGCCCGTGTCCCACTCTCGCGGACAACTCCCCCACCCGCACGTCGCCCTCCCCTGGACCAACCACCCCACCATCTACCGCTATGCACCGCACCACCTACCCCGCACGACAACCCCGATCCCCGCGCCCGGCCCCACCACCATCTCTCTCCCCCGATGGAATCCCCACCTACCCCGCGTCTTCCCTTGATCCCGCTGCTCTCCCTCTCTGCATCGCAGCAACGGCCACTGCCGACCCTGCAACCCGCCGTCGACGCGTTCCTTCGCGCGCCGCTCGGCCGCGACCGTGATCGCCGCTAGCAACTGCCGCTGCGGTCCCTTCTCCTTCATCGTCGCCACCTTCCTCGAGACCTGCCCGCTCGACAGCGCCTCTGCCTGGAGCTCGACCATGCCGTTCCTCGCCTCGTCCCCTCTCCACCGTGGTGCTCCGCCTCCCCTGCAGCACCATGCATCGGCCCGCGCGAGCCTCCGAGCTCTCCTCTGTCGCCGCCAGGAACCCCGTCATCACTGACCGCCTCCGGCCGAGCCACCCCAATGAACCCCCTCGCTTCTGCGCCTCCTCTCCTGCAAAAGTCCCACTGCACCGCCCTCCTCGCGGGCCCCTGCCGCCAGGAGCGCGTCCTCGCCTACATCTTCCTCCCCGAGCCCGCCGTGGCCACCTCGTCATCTGGCGCCTCGACCTCCGCCTCACTGCAGCAAGCCCCGCTGCCCTCTACTTCCTCGCCAGCCTTCTACTCCTCTGCCAGCTCGCCCCTGCCGGTGCCGTCGACTAGTTCCCCGCAAGCACCAGCGCCTTCCTGTTATGCCTCGTCGTCCCGCGCGCGTCCTAACGGTGGCCTTCTCCTGTGCTTTTGTCTGACTCAAGTCCTTGGTCTGCCTGAGTTTGTGTTGTTGATGCCACGTGATGTTCAGGGGCTCCGATTCTGCTACGAGTGCCACGAGTGACTCCTGGATGTGAAGTGTGGCGGTACAGGGGATATGTTGGTGTGGTGACATGGCGATGATGACCGTGTGAAGATAGATCCTTGCCCGTTAACACGACTTTGATGGTGATGTTCCGAAGAATGAGCACGGTGCCACTCGAAGAACCCCCACAAGACCTACCTTGCAGATGCCAAGACCAACCGTACCCGATGGCCGAGACCCAAAGATTTCACGACACGCCAAGATCTTCTACTCGATCCCCAAGATCGATCCGATGACGATACACCGAGGCGATCCGCAACCCCAACAAGACCACCGACAAGACCTTCCGAAGACCGAACCCTGGCGAGCCAAGTTCTTCGACGCCGAGGACCGATCCATCGGGTGCGACAAGGCCTCCTTCTCGGAACCACCAAGTA
This sequence comes from Avena sativa, assembly GCA_916181665.1. Lineage (NCBI taxonomy): Eukaryota > Viridiplantae > Streptophyta > Magnoliopsida > Poales > Poaceae > Avena > Avena sativa. The sequence continues at coordinate 450,510,633 of OV702289.1, forward strand.
CTTCCTCTCAGACGCCAAGACCTGAACCTGAAGAATGCCATGGTCCCCATGGGAACGACAAATACTTCACCCCGGATGCCAAGACTGACCCGATAAGCGGATCCGACAAGATCTTCGCGACGACAAGATCGACACCGACCAGGGCGGATCTGATGCGCCCCTGACGCCAAACCAAGTCCTTCTTCCCGTAACACCAAGCTCTCCTTCCGTGGTCCGAGAACGATCTCGTCGAACCGAACCTCAGATCCGGACCCTAAGACTAGACCCTGGACCCCCGGAACCCAAGATCTTCCGAACCCAGATGTGTGACCCTAAGCCCCTATTTTTATAATATGACATTATCAACTGTCGCATATTAAATTGTTCATGCATGCATACCTGTCTGTGGTTTGGGGGCATTATGCCGATTCACCTCATGCTTAAATATGGAGTGTTTATGCGGGATATCTTTGTCTTATTCCGGACTCCATATAAATTTGTGTAGCGAACCGATGCCCTGTTTCGCCTTGTTAATTCAACATTTAAATTGCGGGGGTTCTAAATAACTTGAACCGTGTAATTAATTGTCGGGATCCCGGTTCCGCTTAATACTGCCTAATTGCACCGCATTTGCATCATATCATAATCATGCCGGATCTTTTGCCATAGTATTAAATAGTGCATCCAGTGTTTGTTCTAGTGTTTGCTTCTTCACGGATTAGGCCGATGAGTTGATGCGAGTATCGACAAGTTCTCCGGATATGAACCTTCGGCAGTGTTTCCCAGGCGAGCATTCTCCCCCTTTCTACCTATTTTGCATTTATAGTCTTTATTTCCTCCTGTTGATCTATTGCTATCCGTGTCGCGATGCTTTAGTTTCCGGGCACCAGTTATATCCCGTGCAGCCTGTATATTGCCATGGACACCTCCTAATACCTGTTGTTTGGTAGATAGCTGGCCTTGCGAGTCGTAGTTGCTTGCTCAGGTGCGATCTCGTGCTGTCGAGTACCATAGTTGTTGGTATGCTGGCAGATGTTTATGGTGGAGATGATCATGACTTTAAACACAACTATTAAAATGCTAGATATAACTAATGCAGATGCATCGGTGGACAATAGATGTTATTTGGTTCTTCCATGCTCACTTGTGTCCCGTAGGACCCCGAGTACTTGATACCTGTTCCTTGACTATCGCACTATCCGCATATGGGACCATGAATCCCCTTAGCCAGAACTTGATTCATTTCTTATTTCTTGGGGCCACAAAGTAGTTTGGGGCTTTATTACTATCCTGTACTTATGCCATGCTTTACTGCTTTATTTACGATTGTGCGTGGAGCACCTGTACTGTTTTGGAACGTGGAATGTTTTCACGGTATCGACAAGCCCAGTCACACTTTCGGGTTCCCAGTCGTTTACAGCCATTGTCACAAACCCTGGGTCCATTCTGGAGCCGGCCAACTTCGTTGCGGGTAGCTTAGTGGGGTGGCCCCCCGAAATATTTTATGAATCCTGTGATTTCTTTGTCGTGAAATCCTCGTAGGGTTTTGATTTGTTTTTTCTGAGGTTGATCATGTGTGTGTTGCTATTTGTGCACCCCTGCAGGGTAAATCTTTCTAAAAGCGGTGTCCGCGGTTATGGACGACTTGGAGAACAGTATCTCGATCATAGACAAGCATAACTAAAGTAGTGCTATAAACTTGACTTAATATATGACTAGTAATCATATTCAACTATAACAAAATGGATATTAAAAATGCCAACCACTGGTGGACCTAGGTTGTTTTGTTATATCTGCCTAGTAAGTATTGCAACTCCAATGGAATGTGATAAAAGTGCCAACAACTGCTGGGTTTTGGGATTCCTCAGGACAATTATATCTGACTAGTAAATGTTCCAACTACCACGGAATGGTTAATTAAACTGCCCACTACTTATGCTTCAGGATGACTCATGCAATCTATATGTGCTTAGTAAGTGCTTCAACTATAATGGAATAAATAAAACTGCCAACCGTGTGAGTTCCTCGGTTTTGACTTCCTCATTTGGTCTTGAGGGGGAATGCCAGGATGGGTATGTTTGGTGTTAGTCTCAGCTTGGATCTGAATAGGTCTTTCTTATCCCTCTCTAATAGCCGCCAGTTTTACTGAGTCTCTATAGGTTGTTTAGTGCTACTGCGCTGCCGCTTCAGTCCACCATACCTATGTAGGCGAGAGACGCCGAATTCTAGCCTCACCGTGTACTGGCCTCAGTACTGACGCTCCTCTATTTCCTTTGCCCTTTGTCGGCACCCCTTTTATTTTAGCAGGTTTGAGTTCGACTTTGTTAGCAGGGTTACCATTCCGGCTTGGCCTGGGCAGGGTTATGGACGCCATTGGTTATACTTCAGGGCTCTTAGCCCAATTTGCTTCTTGTCCGTACTCGGACGTTGTATCGATTTCAAGGTGATTTGGATCTTTGTATTGTATATCTGTATTCTTGACTCGTTGAGTCGTTGTTGTATATATATCTGTTCTGTGGGTCCCATCGAGGACTATTGTGTAATGGTATTACTTCATTTTCCAACCGCACGAAAGTGCCTGGTGGGCGTCCTTGAATCGTTTCTATGCGAGTTTGGCGGAAAAGGGCTAAAACTTGCATAGGGCCAATTCAAGGGTGTTACAGAGTGGTATCAGAGCTCAGTAGTTGCGATACCCCACTGGTCCAGCCTGTAGGATCACCTAGCTAACAGACGATCTAGAGTGTCAAAACTATTATGCAAAATCGGTTGGATAGATCTAATTAGGTCTGATTTTACTCCTTACCCCTCTGATGTTCTCCTCTTACCTTTGCGTGTTTTGAATCTGCTCTCTTATCTTTTCTTCGAGTCCAGGAATTCTCGTGGTTGGGTTGCCATAGTACCTTCTGGGTTTTCGCTTCCTCCTTTGGTAACGGTGCTTCTACATACGGTCTTCGTGCTATCTGATGAATCCTTCATCTGTCGGACTTCTCTTCGTTCCTTCTTGTGCCTTCCGGTGGTTTCAACGCGACAACCTCATCTATGCCAGATCCGATGCAGATCCTGCATCACTCCTTTGTTTCCGAACCTCGAGTGTCGAGATCTTCAGTTTGATTCCGAGAATGGTTGCACGCTTTTCTACTGATTGTGCGGAGTAATAGTTTGGGTGCATGATGGATTGGCCCCCATGCCGACTACTCATTCTATTTGCTCTCGTACATTGAAGTCGATGAGACTGCATCGTTTCTCTCCTTCTATCAAAGTTAGAGGTGGCTTTGTTTGTTGATACCTCTACCTTCGCCCTTTGATCCCGGAGTGCTCTCTCGGCGATCACGGCCAACGACTTCTTGTTAGTGGTGTCGCGAGGATCTACACGAAGCAAGAGGATTCAGATCGCTGACCTTCTTCCCGGTACCATGAGGCGGATCTCGAGGGCGAGATCCCTTGTTAGTGGTGTCGAATTGTGGCATCCCGCTAAAACCACTACCAGAAAATCGTTGTGTTTTTGTGCATTGCATCATCATGATCGCATGCTCATGTCATCATGCCACATTACATTTGAGCATCGTCATCATCATGCATGGCTTGTTTAAAAACTATTTTCGAAAACCTATTTTGTTTTTCTAAATATTCCCGTCTTGATTTCAAATTAAAACCCCGGTCTTTTGTGGATCTTTTATTTGTCTAAAAACTAATTACAAAAATATTCTAAAATAAAAATAAAAGTATTTTTAGGGGAGGCAACCGGCCAGGCCCAAAGGCCCAGCCAGCTGGCCTACTACCCAAAACCCAGACCAAACCCTAGCCGCCTAACCCCTCCTCTCTCCTTTTTCCATCCCAGCCACCGCCACCTGGGCACGCGCCCCACCTCCTCTCCCGCTCGTACCCCTGCTCGTGTCCCACTCCCGCGGACAACTCCCCCACCCACATGTCGCCCTCCCCTGGACCAACCACCCCACCACCTACCGCTATGCACCACACCACCTACCCGCCCGACAACCCCGATCCCGGTGCCTGGCCCCACCACCATCTCTCTCCCCCGATGGAATCCCCACCTATCCCGTGTCTTCCCCTGATCCCGCTGCTCTCCCTCTCTGCATCGCGGAAACGGCCACCGCCGTCCCTGCAACCCGCCGCCGACGCGTTCCTTCGCGCGCCGCTCGGCCGCGACCGTGACCACCGCTGCGGTCCGTTCTCCTTCGTCGTAGCCGCCTTCCTCGAGACCTGCCCACTCGACATCGCCTCTGCCTGGAGCTCGACCGTGCCGTTCCTCGCCTCGTCCCCTCTCCACCGTGGTGCTCTGCCTCCCCTGCAGCACCACGCATCGTCCCGCGCGAGCCTCCGAGCTCTCCTCTGTCGCTTCCAGGAACCCCGTCATCACCGACCGCCTCCGGCCGAGCCACCCCGATGAACCCCCTCGCTTCTGCGCCTCCTCTCCTGCAAAAGTCCCACTGTGCCGCCCTCCTCACGGGCCCCTGCCGCCAGGAGCGTGTCCTCACCTACATCTTCCTCCCCGAGCCCACTGTGGCCACCTCGTCATCCGGCGCCTCGACCTCCGCCTCATCGCAGCAAGCCCCGCTGCCCTCTACTTCCTCGCCAGCCTTCTACTCCTCTACAAGCTCGCCTCTACCGGTGCCGTCGACTAGTTCCCCGCAAGCACCAGCGCCTTCCTGTTATGCCTCGTCGTCCCGCGCGCGTCCTAACGGTGGCCTTCTCCTGTGCTTTTGTCTGACTCAAGTCCTTGGTCTGCCTGAGTTTGTGCTGTTGATGCCACGTGATGTTCAGGGGCTCCGATTCTGCTACAAGTGCCATGAGTGACTCCTGGATGTGAAGTGTGGCGGTACAGGGGATATGTTGGTGTGGTGGCATGGCGATGACGACCGTGTGAAGATAGATCCTAGCCCGTTAACACGACTTTGATGGCGATGTTCTGAAGAATGAGCATGGTGCCACTCGATGAACCCCCACAAGACCTACCTCGCAGATGCCAAGACCAACCATACCCGATGGCCGAGACCCGAAGATTTCACGGCACGCCAAGATCTTCTACTCGATCCCCAAGACCGATCCGATGACGATACACCGAGGCGATCCGCAACCCCCACAAGACCACCGACAAGACCTTCCGAAGACCGAACCCTGGCGCGCCAAGTTCTTCGACTCCGAGGACCAATCCATCAGATGCGACAAGGCCTCCTTCTCAGAACCACCAAGTACTTCCTCTCAGACGCCAAGACCCGAACCTGAAGAACACCAAGGTCGCCACGGGAATGACAAGTACTTCACCCCGGATGCCAAGAGCGACCCGATAAGCGGATCCGACAAGATCTTCGCGACGACAAGATTGACATCGCCCTTTGCGGATCCGATGCGCCCCTGACGCCAAACCAAGTCTTCTTCCCGGAACACCAAGATCTCCTTCCGTTTTCCGAGAACGATCCTGTCGAACCGAACCCCAGATCCGGACCTTGAGAACGGACCACGGACCCCCGGAACCCAAGATTTTCCGAACCCAGATGTGTGACCCTAAGCCCCTATTTTTATAATTTGACATTATCAAATGTCGCATATTAAATTGTTCATGCATGCATACCTGTCTGTGGTTTGGGGGCATTATGCCGATTCACCTCATGCTTAAATATGGAGTTTTTATGCGGGATATCGTTGTCTTATTCTGGACTCTATTTAAATTTGTGTAGCGACCCGATGCCCTGTTTCGCCTTGTTAATTCAACATTTAAATTGCTGGGGTTCTAAATAACTTGAACCGTGTAATTAATTGTCGGGATCCCGGTTCCGCTTAATACTGCCTAATTGCACCGCATCTGAATCATATCATAATCATGCCGGATCTTTTGCCGTAGTATTAAATAGTGCATCCGGTGTTTTTTCTATTGTTTGCTTCTTCGCGGATTAGGCCGATGAGTTGATGCGAGTATCGACAAGTTCTCCGAATATGAACCTTTGGCAGTGTTTCCCAGGCGAGCATTCTCCCCCTTTGTACCTATTTTGCATTTATAGTCTTTATTTCCTCCTGTTGATCTATTGCTATCCGTGTCGTGATGCTTTAGTTTTCGTGCACCAGTTATATCCCGTGTAGCCTCTATATTGGCATGGACACCTCCTAATACCTGTTGTTTGGTAGATAGCTGGCCTTGCGAGTCGTAGTTGCTTGCTCAGGTGCGATCTCGTGTTGTCGAGTACCACAATTGTTGGTATGCTCGCAGATGTTTATGGTGGAGATGATCATGACTTTAAACACAACTATTAAAATGCTAGATATAACTAATGCAGATGCATCGGTGGGCAATAGATGTTATTTGGTTCTTCCACGCTCACTTGCATCCTGTAGGACCCCGAGTACTTGATACATGTTCCTTGACTATCGCACTATCCGCATACGGGACCATGAATCCCCTTAGACAGAGCTTGATTCATTTCTTATTTCTTGGGGCCACAAAGTAGTTTGGGGCTTTATTACTATCCTGTCCTTATGCCATGCTTTACTGCTTTATTTACGATTGAGCGTGGAGCACCTGTACTGTTTTGGAACGTGGAATGTTTTCGCGGTATCGACAAGCCCAGTCACACTTTCGGGTTCCCAGTCTTTTATAGCCATTGTCACAAACCCTGGGTCCGTTCCAGAGCCGGCCAACTTCGTTGCGGGTAGCTTAGTGGGGTGCCCCCCTGAAATATTTTATGAATCCTGTGATTGCTTTGTCGTGAAAGCCTCGTTGGGTTTTGATTTGGTTTTTTCGAGGTTGATCGTGTGTGTGTTGCTATTTGTGCACCCCTGCAGGGTAAATCTTGCTGAAAGCCGTGTCCGCAGTTATGGACGACTTGGAGCATAGTATCTCGATCATAGACAAGCATAACTAAAGTAGTGCTATAAATTTGACTTAATATATGACTAGTAATCAGATTCAACTATAACGGAATGGATATTAAAAATGCTAACCACTGGTGGACCTGGGTTGTTTTGTTATATCTGCCTAGTAAGTATTGCAACTCCAATGGAATGTGATAAAAGTGCCAACAACTGCTGGGTTTTGGGATTCCTCAGGACAATTATATCTGACTAGTAAATGTTCCAACTACCACAGAATGGTTAATTAAACTGCCCACTACTTATGCTTCAGGATGACTCATGCTATCTATATCCGATTAGTAAGTATGGAATAAATAAAACTAACAACCGTGTGAGTTCCTTGGTTTTGACTTCCTCGTTTGGTCTCGAGGGGGAATGCCAGGATGGGTATGTTTGGTGTTAGTCTCAGGTTGGATCCGAATAGGTCTTTCTTATCCCTCTCTAATAGCCGCCAGTTTTACTAAGTCTCTATAGGTTGTTTAGTGCTGCTGTGCTGCCGCTTCAGGCCACCATACCTATGTAGGCGAGAGCCGCCGAATTCTAGCCTCGCCATGTACTGGCCTCAGTACTGGGCAGGGTTATGGACGCCATTGGTTATTCTTCAGAGCTCTTAGCCCAATTTGCTTCTTGTCCATACTCGAACGTTGTATCGATTTCAAGGTGATTGGGATCTTTGTATTGTATATCTGTATTCTTGACTCGTTGATTCGCTGTTGTATATATATCTATTCGGTGGGTCCCATCAAGGACTATTGTGTAATGGTATTACTTCGTTTTCCACCCGCACGAAAGTGCCTGGTGGGCGTCCTTGAATTGTTTCTATGCGGGTTTGGCGGAAAAGGGCTAAAACTTGCATAGGGCCGATTCGAGGGTGTTACAGCGCGGGTCACCCTGGCCCGCCACCAGGTGGTGTGGCCACCCTGGCCTACCTCTGGCATCGCCTCTTTGCATATATATTCCCCTGGGACGAAAACCCTAGAGACCAGATCAGAATTCCACGAAAAGTTCCATAGCGCTACCGCCACCAAAGAGGAGATTCGGGGGACAGAAGTCTCTGTCCCGGCACCCTGCCAGGATGGGGAAGTGCCCCCGCAGCCATATCCATCAACTCCACCGCCATCTCCATCACCGTTGCTGACTCCCATGATGAGAAGGGAGTAGTTATCTCTCAAGGCTGAGGGCTCTACCGGTAGCTATGTGTTCATCTCTCTCTCTCTATGCGTGATCTTATTGACATTATGAGCTTTGTAATCTATAAATCTATTCTGCTACTCAAGTGCTTTAATTAATCTCTGCTTATCCCCACGTGTGTGAAGTTGACAGTGTGCACACCGTGTGGCACTTTGGCTAAGGTTACAAAAATACTTATCATGAGTATAATTTGAGTTGGATATCTCTATGAGATTGTGTTGTTTGTTGGAACCATCTAGCGCTCAAGGTGATAGTGTGGGGTTATCTAGATGGGGAATGCGAACTTTAAGGTGTGCTGTTATAGCCCTACATCATCCAACCGGAGAGTAGTTTAGGGTAGCATAATAAAGAGAAGATATTTATATGAGAGTGTTCACTAGTGAAAGTATGATCCATAGGCCTTGTTTCTAAGCATTGAAACACCGTTTACAATTAGTCATGTTACATGTTTGCTTGCTGCCACTCTATTTTAGATTGCAATTACCACTTATAATCATCCATATTACTTGTATTTCACTATCTCTTCGTCAAACTAGTGCACCTATACACCTGACAAGTGTATTGGGTGTGTTGGGGACACAAGAGACTTCTTGTATCTTGATTGCAGGGTTGCTTGAGAGGGATACCTTTGACCACTTCCTGCCTGAGTTTGATAAACCTTGGGTGATCCACTTAAGGGAAACTTGCTGCTGTTCTACAAACCTCTGCACTTGGAGGCCCAACACTGTCTACAAGAATAGAAGCGTGCGTAGACATCAGCAACCCTCGGGAAATCGTGGAGGGTGTCACAAGATAGGAGTACTTCTTCTGTATATACCACGAAGAAGGGTGTATAGCCGGTAGATATGTTGGGAGTTGTTTGCATGCTCCACAATACAGATGGTAATTCTTCTGCCCAGGCTCCAGCTTCTCTATGTAGACGTTCCTCCAAGCCTGGTTTGATTCCCTACAAAATCAATCAATTGACCCGTTCAACCTGACAGTTAGGTTGTGTGTTGGAGATGTGTTTCGTGAAGGAACAAGGGTCCAACGAGCCCCGAGTTCGAGTGGGGGCTGAATCACGCGTTCTGAGCTTCTCAGTGAAGGTAAAGACAGCGGTGCACGCACATGACAGAGAGGTGGACAAGGGTTTTTTACCCAGGTTCGGGACCCTCGAGAGGAGGTAAAGCCTCATACTCCTGCTTGGTTGTATTTCTCGTGGTGCTTCGCGAGGGTACAATCGAGACTCAATGTCTAGGGTCATAAGTTCTGGGGCTTGACCCCCTCCAAGGTAGGGGAAGGCCTCCTTTTATAGGGCGGTTGGCCCTCTTCCCCCAAACATCCAGCAAGAAAGGTCTCCACACTACCTCCCCTGAGGACCAGGTCTACCGGGCTACTTTCGGTGGACTCGGTCCTCCTTGCCTTGGTCACCACAGGTCCTTCATAAAGCCAGTCCATCCGACGCCATCCGTCGCTCCTTGACATCACCCTTGTCCCCTTAGCACCAAAGTGGCAAGGGATAGTTATCCGGGCTCCACTGACGCCCTCGGTGTCCTTGCATGTAACACCCCCAGTTTTAGTTAATCATAATTAGGAAGTTTTTTGTGCATTCATGAGCATCATCCCTTAAAATGCATGTAAAGAAAGAAAATGAAAACCCTAAACCCTATTTTCCCTCTTACTCTCAAATACATTCAAATGACCTTTGATATTTTAAAAGACCCAAAATATATGGAGCCCAAATTGATTAAAGGGCCCCTGCAATATTTTCTATAGTTTACAAAAGGCTCTGGTATTTTTAAAATGTTCAAAATAGAAATGAATTTGACAATACAAAAGAGAAAACAGGAACTTGAAAAAGATAAATGCTGTAGAAAATAAAACGGAGTTCTAACCCTAACTGGGTCGAAGCCCATCTCTCCTCTCCCGTCTACCAGCCGCTCACACGCGCAAGATAGTAGCCTAGCGCGGCCCAACCGTGTGGCCCAGTACCGGTTCGTCTGTCTCTCTCTTTTCTTCCTCCTCTTGCTGAAGGACAAGTAGCTCAGTGGAGCTTCTCCGGCCACCCGATGCTCCTCCCGATGCTGTGATGCGCGTCGCTGACGCCCGTGAGGATAAGAGCCTCCTCGAGGAGAATATCATTTTGCAGCCTGAAAGTTGGGGTGGCTGGGCAACGCGGTACCCAAGTTCCATGAAATCAGCCGGGATGACTAGAGTTCGCGTGCCAAATACTCAGAGGGTCTTTTTCGGCATGATTCAACATTATGTTTCAACACAAAAAATCAGGCTAACGGCCGTCAAGTTGGGCCCCCTGGCAGCTTTCGCCGTTATGTCGCTGCCATGTAGGCTTACCATGTAGGCTTGCAGCGTTGGCGCATGCATCCTTTACGCGTCTTCTTCTTCCTCCGGGGCAGCAATCTGTGGCCGCGGCCATGGCGCGGAGCTAGGACTTGGATGAACCTGCTCGGCCCGTTCTCCTCCCCATCCCGAATCAGAGCTTGCCCTCACCATGACCGCACCATTGGCACGGCGCAGGGACAGGAATTCATTCCTGGGTGAGATTTGTCACCATGCCGACCATTGATGACCCACAAGTATAGGGGGTGTATCGTAGTATTTTCGATAAGTAAGAGTGTCGAACCCAACGAGGAGCGGAAGGTGCTGGCTAGTGGTATGGATCAGGAATTCTCTGCAAATACTTAGCAAACAGATTTTTAGGAGTTTTCGATATAGCAAGTAAACAAGGTACGAGTAAATAAAAGACAGTAGGAATAAATGCAGCAAGTGGCCCAATCCTTTATGCAGCAAAGGACAAGCCGGTTGTATTTCTATAGATGACCAAACGTTCTCGAGGACACATGGGAAGACTGTCAAGTGCTTTCGTTTCATATAGCTGATTAATCTTCTCTAGCTTGCTAAGTGTTGTGTGGGTGAACCTGTGCTAATGTACCTCCCCATCCAAGACTAATACATACTTGTGATTATACCCCTTGCAAACATCCATAAGTACAAGAAAGTAATTAAGGAAGAAACCTAACCACAGCTTTAAACTCTAAGACCCTTACGTCCCTTGTGCAATGGTTTCCTAATGGGGGTTTAGGTTTCTGTCACTCCGGCAACCCCTACGATTAGTAGCCAAATACACAATGCATTCCCCTAGGCCCATATAGGTGAAGTGTCATGTAGTCGACATTCACATGACACCACTAGAAGAAGTACACCACAACTTAAATAACAATCTATTGAATCTTTCTCAACGCAACTCCACTAGTAACAACAAGACTTCTCCCATGTCCTCAAGAACAAAATGAACTACTCACAAGACATCATATGGATCATGATCATAGATGAAATAATGATGTATAACAATTTGAACATACACAATAATTCAATGGTTCACTCAATAGCATCAACTACAAAGAGTAATCAACACCGGGAAAGTTTCCCCTATGAACTATGCAAGATTCAACTCAATTGTTACAGCAATATGGAGATGGTGATGAGGGTGCTGATGGTGATGATGGTGGTGATGATGATGATGATCCCGATGAAGTCTAGCTTGATGGTGGTGTTGATGGCGACGATCTCCCCTCTCCGGGAAGGAATTCCCCCGGCGGAAATCTGTCTACTGTAGAGATCTTTCTCTCTCGGTGTTTTCCGCCCCGCAGAGGCGGCGGAATCTTTATGTGGTCGGTCCCGAATCTTAGGGTTTCGGGAGGATGATATACGCCAGAGGGGAGAGGCTGGAGTGGGCCAGGGTGGCCAGACCACTCCTAGGCGCGGCCTAGGCCTGCTCGCGCCATGGGGTGGTGTAGGCCCCCTGTGGCCCACCTCCACTCCATCTTTTGGCATCCTGAGTCTTCTGGAAAAATAGGATTTTCCATATATTTTCCCGGATTTTCTGATCTTCGCGAATTTTGCCTCCAAACATCACCTTTTCCATCAGAATCCTGACTGCAGCGGTCCATGCTCCAAAAGTCATCAACCATGCAAAAATAGATGAAATAACATAAGTATCACCTCTCAATACGAAATATATCAATGAATAAAAGTGAATTAAGACATAGAATAGTGATGCAAAATGGGCGTATCAACCATGCTCGATCCTGTTGGCCTCCTCCAGAATCTGAGCTCGCCGTCGCCGTGGTCGCACACGCACCAGCCACGACGCCTTCCTCTCCGAACCCCAAAGCCACATCCACCCAGTTCGGCACAACTCCAACAAGGTGAAAATGCATCAAGTTTTCTTCTTGTGATTGTAGAAAAACATGTATGTACCTTGGCCGTAGCATACTCTAACATTGTACCTTGGCCATGATGACGAAACATAGAGAACCTAAATGGAATGACGATGACGACCATGTTATGTACTTTGCATTGCATCAACAAGTGCTCGCTAACGAAGCAAGTTACCAAGAGAGTGGAGTTCATCAGCATTGCAAAAAAATATGTGAACAAATCAATGAGCGATTCAATGCAAATAGGCGCAGAAAAGCTAGATCCATGTCATCAATCATCAATAGTTGGCACATTCTAGTGATGCGTTCAAATGCGTACATGATGTACCATTTGCTTGAAGTGGTTGTTATCCTGAGCAAAAATGCCTGGTATGCACATTACATTTGTATGTTCTATGCTGCAATTCTGTTGTTATGGGTGTGGAAAGAAAAGCTGGGCTTCACTGAATATTACGCAGTTAGGCCTAACTTAGTCTTACAGAAATAAGCACAGCTTAGTCTTTACACAGATAAGCGTAACTAATGATAAATATAAAGACAAATGGTTCATCGGATCTACTAGTATGAGCACTAGGTCCCTGGAGCTGGTGGTATCGTCAGAACGAACCAGAATGCTGCGTTTGGCCGTCTTTCATTCTCCTTCAAATAGTACGACCCCACTGATGAGCCAATTGTAGGCCCCTCCCCCCGACGTGGATTCGGCTCCAGGTCAGATCTGGAGTGTCAACATGATAGGAGCGTGAGTGTGCAACAATCACACAGTCTGTTACCAACACTGGAAGTGCTGGCACCTCAGCAACAACACCAGCATGTTCTTCCTGGACTCCAGTAGCAGCCTCAGCAGGTATTTTGTCAGCTTCACCAGCAGCAGCATTAGCAAGTATTTCGTCAGCTTCACCAGCAGCAGCATCACCAAGTATTTCGTCACCTTCACCAGGAGCAGCAGCAGCAGCAGCTAGTTCTTCGTCAGCTCCACCACCACCAACACCACCACCACCAACAGCAGCAGCATCAGGGGCTAGGGCTGCCTGAGCAATTGCAGGTTCAACAGCTCCAGGGGCTCCGACAAAGAAAGGGTAGTTTATCACAAGAAACACAGATTATCCCTTCAGATTGTTGACTCTACTCCGGACTTTCTCTACTGGGTCTTCGGATGGGCATGCGGACCTCGAGATAACGTGACACCGCAGCGATGGGTATGAAGAAAGTTGTGTCCCCATATGTTGTATTGTATCACCAACGTTGTTTAGTGCTCCCCTGATATGAATCCACAAGAGTTCATCATCCTGTTCCGTGTTGTCTCCGAGAGGTGCCAGGAACCAGCGCCGTGTCCCAAGTTCAGCATCTGCTACTGCATCTTTGATGACCGGAGCTGGAATGATGCACAGGGCTGCGTGGGTACCTGTGTGTTACTAACAGCCAGTAAGCAGAATTTTGAATGGGATTTTACATGCTATGTGACACCATTACTCACCCCAAATGGACGGCTCCCAAACACGCACGTCGCCGCTAGGTTCAGTGACCGCATGAATGCGTTGCGGTCTGTATGAAGAGTAGCCGTAGGTGAAGACGGCGTCGACATACTTCTCCGGCCGCAGGAAGTTGTCGCGCAAGACTGTCCATTCCTTGTCTTCTGGGCATCTAATGAATGTGATTGACTTGTCGAACACCGCTAAGAGTTCGTACTCCTAGTTCTTCCACGCCCCCTCCCGCGTTCTATGTGGGAGCTGTACCTTCACGAGGTCAAGTTCTGCCATGTTGAACCTGTAAGCGAATTCGGAAATGGGCGGCGGCCACCCGCTGTTGAATGCAGTAATGCCGACACCCTTCAAAGATGGCACTACAAGTCTCTTCGATCTGTAGCCATTTTTTAGAGTCCAAGTACTGCCATCCTGTGATAAAAGGACCAGCCACTCGCCGTTGCCACCCACCCAGTTCTAGTCATCTTCCATTTCCGTCTCTTCTTCTTCCTTGATATTCACCACTACTGATTCGGACCACTTATCCAGCAGCATCAGTTTTGCATGAATATTCTGCAGAGTTTGTTGTCAGTTGGTACAATAAACTAGCATGGATTCCATTGCAAATACAATTTGACAACTGGGCCTTTAGATTAAAGTACACAAAATATCGCCTAAATACGAGTGTCTCCTCAGATATCGCCTAAATTGTGCCTGTGTCACTACGAAGATACTCAATATATGGAGTAGTAGCAGAGCCCCCAGAACAAACTCCTGACGATGATCATAAACAGCTTGGGGCATAACAGCCTTAAATAGTCTAATCTGTTTGTTTTTATTTTAGGAAACAGAATATCACCTAGAAGGCATTCCATTGCAAAATCGAAATTGACAACTTGTCTATCACCTAAACTAAGACTATGTCACTACGAAAATACCAGAATATCAGGTACGAGTAGAGCTTCCGCTGTACAGAATTGTCTTAAATGGTTCGATTTGTTCAAACTGCGCGTGCACACAACACGTTCGACGAAAGGAACATAGGATTACGATGTGGGTTTAGCACATATGAATCAACGATATGACTGAACGAATAAGCTAGATACTGGAACTTATGTGGCCATCGCGGTCATCTGGCCATTTGCTGTTATCGGGGTAAAGAAGGCCTGGGGTGCCGAACGGTTGTTCGTCCATGTTCCGCATCGTCACACGGTAGCCAGGGATGCAGCGAGCGAGGCGGCCGGCTGAGATGATGTCCAACCCCGAGGCGATCCAGTGCATGTTCGCGGTGCTGAGGTTCGGCCATCCCCAATCCTCGCGATAGCGGTCGCCCTGGCCATCCGCGTCGTCATCGCATGCCTTTCGCTTCAGCCTGCTGCTACCCCAAGCTCTACCCATAGCGGCAAATGGAGTCTGGAATCCGGTAGATTAATGGAGGCGTTGTGATAAGGAGGCGGGTGGATTCGAGAGGGGGTGGAATCAGGGATGGGGGCAATTGTTCGAGTAGGGAGTGAATCTGCAAGGAACCGGTGCCGCCGGTTCTCATCCGTGTGGAAGACAAGAAGGGGGCGTAATTATTGAGGGCGGGCACCAGAACCGTCTAGAGGATGTGACGGGGTTGGTCGGCTAGAAGTTGCTGATTCCTAAGTAAGGGGACACTAGGCGGTCTTGACATACTCCCTCAGGAACTTGCCATAAGCAGCGTGCTTAGCCTTGGTCGCCGACTTGTGTTTACTAGCCAGGCTTTTACCGATGCCAACCGCATGCAGAATCAAGCTGGCAATCCTCGGATTGACTCCTTTCTTACAGAAAGGGCACTTGAGCTCCCCAAGTCGAGTGCGGAAAGGGATTATCCCGCCCCTGAGCTTCTTCGTGACATGGCAGCTCTTATTGTCCCTCCTCTCCTTGTCAGAGTCCATCTCACTTGAATACACCTGTAATGTATGGAATACAAACCGAAATGAGAAAAATAATAAATATATATTCCTTCCACCATTCCAAGTTACAGGTTCAGCAGTTCATTACGGCCGTCTCCCCAGCTCGCTCCTAAATTAATGTGGTTTATGTTCTTGGTAACTTATTAATAAATAAATAATGTGGATTCATTCAGAACAGACTAGATCTTTCCATGTACCGGTTCGTACGTTGCATCTAATCATTAGGACTAGATTTTTTTATGACGCCAGGATAGATTAAGCTCGAGCAGACAATATGAAACATGTAGAAATAGATGTACCTCCGGGTACATGAGCGGAGCGTGTTCGTCGAACTCCATGCCCTCATCGGCGCCTCTGAAGTCGCCAGCACCGGCGAGCAGATGGTCCCCCAAGGGGTTGAACTGCACGTCCTCCTTGGCTTGTGTTGCGTGATGCTCCTCCAGATATGCCGCGTGAAGCACCACCCTGGCTGCGATGCCCGGACACTCACCCCCACGCACTAGTTTCATGGAGAAGGTTCGTGCAAGTACGTTCAAGATTCTGGGGTTTTGCTGGATAGGGAAGAGAGAGTAGTGGATGAGTGCGAATGGAGGACTCGATAGGCTGGGTTTTTAATGCAGGGACGTTTAGGCCTCCTCGAGGGCCCCGGTTGGCAGCTCTTCCGGCTGCGGCTACCGTGTGGAAAGTCCATGTGGTGGGGGCCTATCGGAAGTGAGAGTGCAGGCACGCTGCATAGTAAAAATGGTATAGCCGATGGTCCGTGGATGACCAGTTGTCATGCAGTAGACTTGTAGCCTTTGCAGACTAGATTAAACATGACATGACCACTCGACGACTTTTTCCATGGACGGCATCGTGTTCCTTCTTGTAGAAGTCTCGTCGAGGGAGACGTCTGTGCTGTCTCGCGTTGTCCTGTGAAGGGCACGATGTGTGCAACGAGCCTCATTGGATCACACGGGATCAACGGTTGGTGCGCACGATCCGTGTGACAACTGTGACAACCAATCAGGGCGTAGTAGACAGAGTGGGCACAGGTTTGGGCTTCTACGAAAGTGAGAGGGGGGCAAAACTGGGTAGTATCAAAAAACCAAGGGCAAAGCTGAGTAGTATAAAAATGGAAAGTGGGTGTCTTTTACAATGAAATGCATCATGGCATACATCAAATTATGCCAAGATAGATCCACTAGAGTTCATTGCATGTGTGTTCTCTCCACAAACCACATATGTATCCACAAGAGTCATTGCATGTGTATTCCTGTCATGAACCACATTTGGATCAACCAGTATCATTGCATGTGTGTTCTTTCCACAAAACACATATGGATCAACCAATGGCATTGCATGTGTGTTCTTTTCACAAACCACACATGGATCAACCAGTGTTCACTGCATGTGTGTTCTTTCCACAAACCACTTATGGATCAATCAGTGGTCATTGCATGTGTGTTCTTTTCCACGAACCACATATGGATCCATATGTGTTCTTAAACTAAAACCAGTATTAGAGTCACTTCATGTGTGTTCTTTCCACAAACCACTTATGGATCCACCAGTGTTCATTGCATGTGTGTTCTTTTCCACAAACCACATATGGATCAACCAGTGGTCATTGCATGTGTGTTCTTCTCACAAACCACATGTGGACCAACTAGAGTCATTCCATGTGTGTTATTATACTAAACTAGCACTAGACTCATTGCATGTGTGTTCTTTTCACAAACCACACATGGATCCACCAATATCATTGCATGTGTGTTCTTTCCACAAACCACACATGGATCAACCAGTGGCCATTACATGTGTGTTCTTTTCCACAAACCACATATGGATCCATTAGAGTTATTGCATGTGTGTTCTTATACTAAAACTAGCACTAGAGTCATTGCATGTGTGTTCTTTCCACAAACCACACATGGATCAAGCAGTGTCATTGCATGTGTGTTCTTTCCACAAACCACATATGGATCAACAAGTGGTCATTGCATGTGTGTTCTTTTCACAAACCACATGTGGACCCACTAGAGTCATTGCGTGTGTGTTCTTATACTAAAACCAGCACTAGAGTCATTGCATGTGTGTTATTGCCACAAACCACACATGGATCAACCACTAGAGTCATTGCATGTGTGTTCTTTCCACAAACCACACATGGATTGTAGCACCTCGATAAAATCACAACTAGAAAATCGCTTGGTGTTTCTGTTTTGTGCATCATCATGACTGCATGCTCATATCATCATGCCACATTGGATTTGAGCATCATCATGTCATCATGCATTTTTTGCCTAAAACTATTTCCCAAAAGCCTATTTTCGTTTTCTATTTGTCTTCCTCTTTATTTCAAATGTAAAAACCCGGCTGTCTGGATATTTTGTTTTGTCTAAAAATTATTTACAAAAGGTTTTCCAAACAAAGCAGAACAATAATAAATAAAAAGTTTATTTTAATTAGGCAGGCAGGCAGCCAGGCCCAAAGGCCCAGTCGGCCACCTCTAAACCTAAATCGAACCTAGACCTACCCGACCCGCCCCGCGCCTGCACCCGACATGGACACGCTCCCGCACACCGCCCGTGTCCGTACGCACGCGCGATGCACCGCACGACACGCCTCTCTGTCCCTGCTCTTGCCCGCCCCTGCCCGCTTGCTGCCTCTTGGTCCCACCTGTGCGGCGCGTGACCGTCCACCAAACCGCCCCATCCACCCGCGGGACCAACCCACGCATCACGTGGCCCCTCCCGCTTCGCTCTGCCTCTCTCCCCGTGAGACCGAGTCCCCGCTCGCGTACATCCCACGTGATGTGCCCCCCTCCTCACGTGTCCCCTCCCCTGTCTCGATCCGTCCTTGTCTCTCCTTTCCTGCTCGAGCCGCTCCCCCCCGCCAGCGCACGATGATGCCCCTCTGCCCTACCTCCTCTATCGCTGTTGGTTCCCCTCTCCTCGCCGCGAGCGGATCTCCCGCCGCCGCGACCCTGGTTCCCTGCAAGCCTCCGCCACAACACCACCTCATCCCGCGGAACCTCACTATCGCCTCTGCAAGCCCCAGCGCTGCCGCCACCTGCGCTCGCCCCAGCGGCAGGCCGGTGCTCTGCCCTGACCTCGCAGCCGCTAGGGACGCCTACAAGCATGGCCACGCCCTCCTTCCTGTATGGATCTAGAGCCGGCCGCCTCTCCGCCCGCGGACGTCCACGCCCCGGCCTCATTGTGCGCCACCTCGCCTTTCGGTCTCCCACCTCTGTGTCCCCAACTCCCGAGCACCGCCGCTCAAGCCTCGTTGACGCCGGTTCCTCTCCACCGTCCGCCAACCGCCGTTCGCGAGCCAGCCGCTGCCATCGACCTCCTTCCATGCCGCCTGTCCTGCCACTGGTCGTGGTCCACAACCCCTACACGACTATGACCTCCTTGACGCCTCCCTTGACCCCTTTGCCGTCTCCTAGTGACATCCTCGGCCCGATGGTCGCCTCGTCTTGCCCCGGACCATATCTGCACCGTCGGCATGCGCCTCCTGCCGTGAGCATTCGTGAGCTAGTCTCCCTGCCGCGAGTTCTGTCCAAGTTGTCGTTGTTTCTGTCGACACCCGAATGTGGGGATCCTCTTTCACCTTGAAGGCTACTTCACGGTGTACATCCAGTGCCTCCAGGACTGGACGTGTGCTGGATTGACTCGTTGTTGACATGCGACCGCACTCCTGTCGTCCATGGGGTGTTGCCACCAAGACCGTCTCACCAAGCCTCGTCGTCGTGGTCTCTCTGATGGTGTGTTGTTGTTGTGATGATGTTGCAACGTCAAGCGTGTGAAGTTTGTAGTGTGAGTCACTCGATGATTGATGCGAGAAGCTGAACCCGAACACCACTAGGAGAACATCTACAAGATCTCCTACGCGGACATCGAACATCTTCGATACGGAGCATGAAGATCTACTCCATCATGGATCCGAAGACCAACCCCATCGAACCCCTTCGAGCCCCAAGATCATCGATCCTAGATGTATGACCCCTACCTATCCTTATTTTATAAATGCCATCTATACAAATTGCAGCATATTAAATTGGTCATACTTACATACATCTTTGTGTGGTTTGGGGGCATTATGCCGATTCACCTAATAATTAAAAATGGAGACCATATGTGGGCTATTCTAGTCTTACATTGGCTCTATTTAAATTTGTGTAGCGAACCAATGCCATGTTTTGCCTTGGTAAACAACATTTAAATTGCGGGGTACCTAAACAACTTGAACCATTTAATTAGCTGTCGGGACCCTAGTTCCGCTTAATATTGCCTAGTCGCATCGCATCTTTGGCATGTCATACATCATATCATGCATTATGTCGATCTTCTGCCGTAGTATTAAATAGTGCATCCGGTGTTTCTTTTAGTGATTTGCTTCTTCGCGGATTAGGCCGATGAGTTGATGCGAGTATCGACAAGTTCTTCGGTGTATCTTCGGCTATGTTTTCCAGTCAAGCAATCTCCCCCTTTCTAGATATTTTGCATTTATAGTCTTTACTTCCTCCTGTTTATCTATTGCTATCCGTATTGTGATGCTTTAGTTTTCGTGCACCATTTATATTCCTTGCAGCCCCTATATTGCCTTGGACACATCCTATTGCCTGTTGTTTGATAGATAGTCGGCCTTGCGAGTCGTAGTTGCTTGCTCAGGTGCTGCTTCGTGTCGTTGTTGTTCCACTGTTGATGGGAGGTTGGTACATGCTTAATGGTGGAGATGCTTAATGGTGGAGATGGTCATGACTTTAAATACAACTCTTAAATTGCTAGAAATAGATATAACTAATGTAGAGGCATCGGGGGGCAATAGATGTTATTTGGTTCTTCCACGCTTACTTGTGTCCCGTAGGCCCCGAGTACTTGATACATGTTCCTTGACTATTCGCACTATCCACATACGGGAGAGTCTATGAATCCCCCTTAGCCAGAGCTTGATTCGTTTCTTATTTCTTGGGGCCACAAACTAGTTTGGGGCTTTATTACTATACTGTACTTATGCCATGCTTTACTTCTTTATTTACGATTGTGCGTGGAGCACCTGTACTATTTAGGAATTGCGGAGTGTTTTCGCGGTATTGACAAGCCCAGTCACACTTTCAGGTTCCCAGTCGTTTAAAGCCATTGGCGCAAACCTTGGGTCTGTCTCGGAGCTGGCCAACTTTGTTGCGGGTAGCTTAATGCGGTGGCCCCTAAAATATTTTATGAATCTTGTGATTGCTTTGTCGTGAAAGCCTCGTTGGGTTTTTATTTGGTTTTTCCGAGGTTGATCGTGTGTGTGTTGCTATTTGTGTACCCCTACAGGGTAAATCTTTTTGAAAGCCGTGTCCACGGTTATGGACGACTTGGAGCACAGTATCTCGATCATAGATAAGCATAACTAAAGTAGTGCTATAATTTTGACTTAATATGTGACTAGTAATCAGCTTCACTACAATGGAATGGTTAATAAAAGTACCAAGAACTGGTGGAACTAGGGTGTATCGTGTCATGTTATACCTGCCTAGTAAGTATCGCAACTCCAATGGAATGAAATAAAAGTGCTAACAACTGCTGGGTTCGGGATGTCACATGCTAATTGTATCTGACTAGTAAGTACTGCAACTACAACTGAATGGTTAACTAAAACTGCCCACTACTTATGCTATCAGGATGACTCGTGTTATCTACATCTAACTAGTAAGTGCTGCAACTATAATGGAATGAATAAAACTGCCAACTGTGTGAGTTCCTCAGTTTGACTTCCTCGTTTGGTATCGAGGGGAAATACCAGGATGGGTATGTTTGGTGTTACTAACAAGTTGGATCTGAATAGATCTTTCTTATCCCTCTCTAATAGCCGACAGTTGAATCGAGTCTCTATAGATTGCTTAGTGCATGCTTCGCTGCCGCTTCAGCCCACCATACCTATGTAGGCAAGAGCCGCCGAATTCTAGCCTCGTCGTGTACTGGCCTCAATACTGATGCTCCTCTTTTTCCTTTGCCCTTTGTCGGCACCCCTTTTGTTTTAGTAGGTTTGAAATCGACGTCGTTAGCAGGGTTACCCTTCCGGCTTGGCCTGGGCAGGGTATGGACGCCATTAGTTATTCTTCTGGGCTCTTAGCTCAATTTGCTTCTTATCCGTACTCGGATGTTGTATCGTTTTCAAGTTGATTTGGATATTTGTACTGTATATCTCTATTCTTGACTTAGTGAGTCGTTGCTGTATATATATCTGTTTTGTAGGTTCCATCGTGGACTATTGTGTAATGATATTACTTCGTTTTCCACCCGCACGAAAGTGCCTGGTGGGCGTCCTTGAATCGTTTCTTTGTCGGTTTGGCAAGAAGCGCTAAAACTTGCATAGGGCCTATTCGAGCGTGTTACAAAGTGGTATCAGAGCTTAGCAGTTACCATACCCCACTGGTCCAGTATGTAGTATAACCTAGCTAACGGTCGATGTAGAGTGTCAAAACTATTTTTGCAAAATCGGTTGGATAGATCTGATTAGGTCTGCTTTTAATCCTTACCTCTATGCTCTTCTCCTCTTACCTTTGCGTGTTTTAAATCTGCTCTCTCACCTTTTCTTCGAGTATAGGAATTCTCGCGGTTGGGTTTCCGTCGAACCTTCAGGGCTTCGATTCCTTTTGCAATGGTGTTTCCACATCCGGTCTTTGTGCTATCTGAGTACCCTTCATCTGTTGTACCTTTTGGTGGATTAAGCTCCATTGAAATCATTCTCTGTATCTTTCGGTGTTTTTCAACATGATGACATCATCTATGCTATATCCGATGAAGATCTGTATCAATCCTTTGTTTCTGAACATCACTTATGAAGATCTTCAGTCTAAATTTTGAGAATGGGTTACACGATTTTCTATTGTATGTGCGGAGTAATAGTTTGGGTGCGTGTTGGATTGGACCCCATGCCGACTACTCATTCTAATCGCTCTTGTCCATTGCAGTGGATTAGGTGTACCTTTCTCTCCTTTTATCGAAGTTAGGGGTGGCTTTATCTTTTGATACCTTTACCTGCGTCCTTTGTTCTCCAGAGTGTTCCCTCGACGAACGTGAGCAACGACCGCTTATTGGTGGTGTCGTCGATTTCAAGGCAGAGAAGGAATCTTTGTTAGTGGTGTCACGAGGATCTACACGAAGCGAGAAGATTCAGATCGCCAGCCTTCTTTTGGTACCATGAGGCGGATCTCGAGGGCGAGATCCATTGTTAGTGGTGTCGAATTGTAGCACCCTGATAAAATCACAACTAGAAAATCGCTTGGTGTTTCTGTTTTGTGCATCATCATGACCGCATGCTCATATCATCATGCCACATTGAATTTGAGCATCGTCATGTCATCATGCATATTTTGCCTAAAACTATTTCCCAAAAGCCTATTTTCGTTTTCTATTTGTCTTCCTCTTTATTTCAAATGTAAAACCCCGGCTGTCTGGATATTTTGTTTTGCCTAAAAATTATTTACAAAAGGTTTTTCAAATGAAGCAGAACAATAATAAATAAAAAGTTTATTTTAATTAGGGAGGCAGCTAGCCAGGCCCAAAGGCCCAGTCGGCCACATCTAAACCTAAACCGAACCTAGACCTACCTGACCCACCCCACGCCTGCACCCGACATGGACACGCTCCCGCACACCACCCGCACCACTGCTGCAACACCTCACCTCGTGTCCGTACGCATGCGCGGTGCACGGCACGAAACACCTCTCTCTCCCTGCTCTTGCCCACCCCTGCGCGATCGAACCCTCCCGCTCGCTGCCTCTTGGTCCCACCTGTGCAGCGCGTGACCGTCCACCAAACCGCCCATCCACCCGCGGGACCAACCCACACATCGCGCGGCCCCTCCCGCTTCGCTCTGCCTCTCTCCCCGTGAGACCGAGTCCCCTCTCACGTACATCCCACGCGATGTGCCCCACTCCTCACGCGTCCCCTCCTCCATCTCAATCCGTCCTTGTCCCGCCTTTCCGCTTGAGCCGCACCCCGCCGCCAGCACGGGACGCTGCCCCTCTGCCCTACCTCCTCTGCCGCCGTTGGTTCTCCTCTCCTCGCCGCGAGCCGATCTCCCATCGCCGCAACCCTGGTTCCCTGCAAGCCTCTGCCACAGCCCCACCTCGTCCCGTGGAACCTCGCTATCGCCTCTGCAAGCCCTAGCGCTGCCGCCACCTGCGCTCGCCCTAGCGGCAGGCCGATGCTCTGCCCTGACCTCGCCGCCGCCAAGGACGCCTACAAGCATGGCCACGCCCTCCTTCCTGTACGGATCCAGAGCCGGCTACCACTCTTCCCGCAGAAGTCCACGACCCGGCCTCGTTGTGCGCCACCTCTCCCTTCGGTCTCCCGCCTTTGTGTACCCAACTCCCGAGCACCACCGCTGAAGCCTCATTGACGCCGGTTCCTCTCCACCGTCTGCCAACCGCCGTTCGCGAGCCAGCCGCTACCATCGACCTCCTTTCATGCCGCCTGTCCTGCCGCTGGTCGTGGTCCACAACCCCTACACGACTGTGACCTCCTTGATGCCTCCCTTGACCCCTTTGCCGTCTCCTGGTACCGTCCTCGGCCCGATGGTCGCCTCGTCTTGCCTCGGACCGTATCTACGCCGTCGGCATGCGCCTCCTGCCGTGAGCATTCGTGAGCTAGTCTCCCTGCCGCGAGTTCTGTCCAAGTTGTCGTTGTTTCTGTCAACACCTGAATGTGGGGATCCTCTTTGGTTCAGTCGCAAATGTTGTTCCACCTCGAAGGCTAGTTCACGGTGTACATCCAGTGCCTCCAGGACTGCGCGTGTGCTAGATTGACTCGTTGTTGACATGCGACCGCACTCCTGTTGCGATGCTCTTTGTCCATGGGGTGTTGCCGCCAAGACCTTCTCACCAATCCTCGTCGCCGTGGTCTCTCTGATGGTGTGTTGTTGTTGTGATGACGTTGCAACGTAAAGCGTGTGAAGTTTGTAGTGTGAGTCACCCGATGATTGATGCGAGAAGCCGAACCTGAACACCACTAGGAGAACATCGACAAGATCTCCTACGCGGACACCGAACATCTTCGATACGGAGCATGAAGATCTACTCCATCATGGATCCGAAGACCGATCCCATCGAACCCCTTCGAGCTCCAAGATCATCGATCCTAGATGTATGACCCCTACCTATCCTTATTTTATAAATGCCATCTATACAAATTGCAGCATATTAAATTGGTCATACTTACATACATCTTTGTGTGGTTTGGGGGCATTATGTCGATTCACCTAATAATTAAAAATGGAGACCATATGCGGGCTATTCTAGTCTTATATTGGCTCTATATAAATTTGTGTAGCAAACTAATGCCATGTTTTGCCTTGGTAAACAACATTTAAATTGCGGGGTACCTAAACAACTTGAACCATTTAATTAATTGTTAGCACCCTAGTTCCGCTTAATATTTCCTAGTCGCATCCCATCTTTGGCATTTCATACATCATATCATGCATCATGTCGATCTTCTGTCGTAGTATTAAATAGTGCATCCGCTGTTTCTTTTAGTGCTTTGCTTCTTCGCGGATTAGGCCGATGAGCTGATGCGAGTATTGACAAGTTCTTCGGTGTATCTTCGGCTATGTTTTCCAGGCGAGCAATCTCCCCCTTTCTACCTATTTTGTATTTATAGTCTTTACTTCCTCATGTTGATCTATTGCTATCCGTATTGCGATGCTTTAGTTTTCGTGCACCATTTATATTCCTTGCAGCCCCTATATTGCCTTGGACACATCCTATTGCCTGTTGTTTGATAGATAGTCGGCCTTGCGAGTCGTAGTTGCTTGCTCAGGTGCTGCTTCGTGTCGTTGTCGTTGCACTGTTGATGGGAGGTTGGTACATGGTTAATGGTGGAGATGATCATGACTTTAAATACAACTCTTAAATTCCTGGAAATAGATATAACTAATGCAGAGGCATCGGTGGGCAATAGATGTTATTTGGTTCATCCACGCTCACTTGTGTCCCGTAGGCCCCGAGTACTTGATACCTGTTCCTTGACTATTCGCACTATCCACATACAGGAGAGTCTATGAATCCCCCTTAGCCAGAGCTTGATTCATTTCTTATTTCTTGGGGCCACAAACTAGTTTGGGGCTTTATTACTATCCTGTACTTATGCCATGCTTTACTGCTTTATTTACGATTGTGCGTGGAGCACCTGTACTGTTTAGGAATTGCGGATTGTTTTCGCGGTATCGACAAGCCCAGTCACACTTTTGGGTTCCTAGTCGTTTATAGCCATTGGTGCAAACCTTGGGTCCGTCTCGGAGCCGGCCAACTTCGTTGCGGGTAGCTTAATGGGGTGGCCCCCTGAAATATTTTATGAATCCTGTGATTGCTTTGTCGTGAAAGCCTCATTGGGTTTTGATTTGGTTTTTCCGAGGTTGATCGTGTGTGTGTTGCTATTTGTGCACCCCTGCAGGGTAAATCTTTCTGAAAGCCTTGTCCGCGGTTATGGACGACTTGGAGCACAGTATCTCGATCATAGAAAAGCATAACTAAAGTAGTGCTATAAATTTGACTTAATATGGGGCTAGTAATCAACTTCACTACAATGCAATGGATAATAAAAGTGCCAACAACTGGTGGAACTGGGGTGTATCGTGTCATGTTATACCTGCGTAGTAAGTATCGCAACTCCAATGGGATGAAATAAAAGTGCCAACAACTGCTGGGTTCGGGATGTCACATGCTAATGGTATCTGACTAGTAAGTACTGCAACTACAACTGAATGGTTAACTAAAACTGCCCACAACTTATGCTATCAGGATGACTCGTGCTATCTATATCTGACTAGTAAGTGCTGCAACTATAATGGAATGAATAAAACTGACAACTGTGTGAGTTCCTCGGTTTGACTTCCTCATTTGGTATCGAGGGGAAATAACAGGATGGGTATGTTTGGTGTTACTAACTGGTTGGATCCGAATAGATCTTTCTTATCTCTCTCTAATAGCCGATAGTTGAATCGAGTCTCTATAGATTGTAAAGTCAATGCTTCGCTGCCGCTTCAGCCCACCATACCTATTTAGGCGAGAGCCGCCGAATTCTAGCCTCGCCATGTACTGGCCTCAGTACTGATGCTCCTCTTTTTCCTTTGCCCTTTGTCAGCGCCCCTTTTGTTTTAGCAGGTTTGAGATCGACGTCGTTAGTAGGGTTACCCTTCCGGCTTGGCCTGGGCAGGGTTATGGATGCCATTGGTTATTCTTCAGGGCTCTTAGCTCAATTTGCTTCCTATCCGTACTCGGATGCTGTATCATTTTCAAGGTGATTTGGATCTTTGTACTGTATATATTTATATTCTTGACTCAGTGAGTCGTTGCTGTATATATATCTGTTTTGTGGGTTCCATCAGGGACTATTGTGTAATGATATTACTTCGTTTTCCACCCACACGAAAGTGCCTGGTGGGCGTCCTTGAATCGTTTCTATGCAGGTTTGGCGGGAAGCGCTAAAACTTGCATAGGGTCGATTCGAGGGTGTTAAATAGATCAACCAGTGTCATTGCATGTGTGTTCTTTCCACAAATCACATATGGACCCACTAGAGTCATTACTTGTGTGTTCTTATACTAAAACCAGCACTAGAGTCATTGCATGTGTGTTCTTTTCACAAACAACATATGGATCCACCAGTGTTCACTGCATGTGTGTTCTTTCCACAAACCATATATGGATCAACCAGTGGTCATTGCATGTGTGTTCTTTTCACAAACCACATATGGACCCACTAGAGTCATTGCATGCGTGTTCTTTCCACAAACCACATATGGATCAACCAGTGGTCATTGCATGTGTGTTCTTTTCACAAACCACATATGGACCCACAACAGTCATTGCATGTGTGTTCTATCCACAAACCACACATGGATCAATCGGTGTCACTGCATGTGTGTTCTTTCCACAAACCACATATGGATCAACCAGTGGCATTGCATGTCTGTTCTTTCCACAAACTACACATGGATCATCTAGTGTCAGTGCATGTGGGTTCTTTCCACAAACCACACATGGATCAACCAGTAGTCATTGCATGTGTGTTCTTTTCCACAAACCACATATGGATCCATTAGACTCATTGCATGTGTGTTATTTCCACAAACCACACATGGATCAACCAATGGCATTGCATATGTGTTCTTTCCACAAACCACACATGGATCAACCAGTGTCATTGCACGTGTCTTCTTTCCACAAATCACATATGGACCCACTAGAGTCATTGCTTGTGTGTTCTTATACTAATACCAGCACTAGAGTCATTGCATGTATGTTCTTTCCACAAACCACTTATGGATCCACCAGTGTTCATTGCATGTGTGTTCTTTTCCAAAAACCACGTATGTATCAACCAGTGGTTATTGCATGTGTGTTCTTTTTACAAACCACATGTGGACCCACTAGAGTCATTGCATTTGTGTTCTTATACTAAAACCAGCACTAGTCTCATTGCATGTGTGTTCTTTTCCACAAACCACACATGGATCCACCAGTGTCCATTGCATGTGTGTTCTTTTCCACAAACAACTTATGGATCAACCAATGGTCATTGCATGTGTGTTCTTTTCACAAACTACATGTGGACCCACTAGAGTCATTGTATGTGTGTTCTTATACTAAAACTAGAACTAGAGTCATTGCATGTGTGTTCTTTCCGCAAACCACACATGGATCAACCAGTGGCATTGCATGTGTGTTCTTTTCACAAACCACACATGGATCGACCAGTGTCATTACATGTGTGTTCTTTCCACAAACCACATATGGATCAATCAGGGGACATTGCATGTGTGTTCTTTTTCACAAACCACTTATGGATCCATTAGAGTCATTGCATGTGTGTTATTTCCACAAACTACACATGGATCAACCACTAGAGTCATTGCATGTGTATTATTTCCACAAACCACACATGGATCAACCACTAGAGTTATTGCATGTGCGTTCTTTCCACAAACCACACATGGAACAACGAGTGTCATTGCATGTGTGTTCTTTCCACAAATCACATATGGACCCACTAGAGTCATTGCTTGTGTGTTCTTATACTAAAACCAGCACTAGAGTCATTGCATGTGTGTTCTTTCCACAAACCACTTACGGATCCACCAGTGCTCATTGCATGTATGTTCTTTCCACAAACCACTTATGGATCAACCAGTGGTCATTGCATGTGTGTTCTTTTCCACAAACCACATATGGATCAACTAGTGTCATTGCATGTGTGTTCTTCTGACAAACCACATGTGGACCACTAGAGTCATTGCATGTGTGTTGTTATACTAAAACCAGCACTAGACTCATTGCATGTGTGTTCTTTTCACAAACCACACATGGATCCACCACTGTCATTGCATGTGTGTTCTTTCCACAAACCACACAAGGATCAACAAGTGGTTATTGTATGTGTGTTCTTTTCACAAACCACATATGGATCTATTAGAGTCATTGCATGTGTGTTCTTATACTAAAACTAGCACTAGAGTCATTGCATGTGTGTTCTTTCCACAAACCACACATGGATCAACCAGTGGCATTGCATGTGTGTTCTTTTGACAAACCACATATGGATCCATTAGAGTCATTGCATGTGTGTTCTTATACTAAAACTAGCACTAGAGTCATTGCATGTGTGTTCTGTCCACAAACCGCACATGGATCAAGCAGTGTTCATTGCATGTGTGTTCTTTTCACAAACCAGACGTGGACCCACTAGACTCATTGCATGTGTGTTCTTATACTAAAACCAGCACTAGACTCATTGCATGTGTGTTCTTTTCACAAACCACACATGGATCCACCACTGTCATTGCATGTGTGTTCTTTCCAAAAACCACACATGGATCAACCAATGACATTGCATGTGTTTTCTTTTCACAAAGCACATATGGATCCATTAGGGTCATTGCATGTGTGTTCTTTCCACAAACTAGCATTAGAGTCATTACATGTGTGTTCTTTCCACAAACCACACATGGATCAAGCAGTGTTCATTGCATGTGTGTTCTTTTCACAAACAACATATCGATCCACTAGTGGTCACTGCATGTGTGTTCTTTCCACAAACGACATATGGACCCACTAGAGTCATTGCATGTGTGTTCTTATACTAAAACCAGCACTAGAGTCATTGCATGTGTGTTATTTCCACAAACCACACATGGATCAACCACTAGAGTCATTGCATGTGTGTTCTATCCACGAACCAAATATGGATCAACCAGTGTCATTGCATGTGTGTTCTTTTCCACAAACAACTTATGGATCAACCAGTGGTCATTACATGTGTGTTATTTTCACAAACTACATGCGGACCCACTAGAGTCATTGCATGTGTGTTCTATCCACAAACCACACATGGATCAACCAGTGTAATTGCACGTGTGTTCTTTCCACAAACCTCACATGGATCAACCAGTGTCATTGCATGTGTGTTCTATCCACAAACCACACATGGATCCATTAGAGTCATTGCATGTGTGTTCTTATACTAAAACTAGCACTAGAGTCATTGCATGTGTGTTCTGTCCACAAACCGCACATGGATCAAGCAGTGTTCATTGCATGTGTGTTCTTTTCACAAACCAGACGTGGACCCACTAGAGTCAATGCATGTGTGTTCTTATACTAAAACCAGCACTAGACTCATTGCATGTGTGTTCTTTTCACAAACCACACATGGATCCACCACTGTCATTGCATGTGTGTTCTTTCCAAAAACCACACATGGATCAACAAGTGGTCATTGTATGTGTGTTCTTTTCACAAACCACATATGGATCCATTAAAGTCATTGCATGTGTGTTCTATACTAAAACTAGCACTAGAGTCATTGCATGTGTGTTCTTTCCACAAACCACACATGGATCAACCAGTGACATTGCATGTGTTTTCTTTTCACAAAGCACATATGGATCCATTAGAGTCATTGCATGTGTGTTCTTATATTAAAACTAGCATTAGAGTAATTACATGTGTGTTATTTCCACAAACCACACATGGATCAAGCAGTGTTCATTGCATGTGTGTTCTTTTCACAAACAACATATCGATCCACTAGTGGTCACTGCATGTGTGTTATTTCCACAAACGACATATGGACCCACTAGAGTCATTGCATGTGTGATCTTATACTAAAACCAGCACTAGAGTCATTGCATGTGTGTTATTTCCACAAACCACACATGGATCAACCACTAGAGTCATTGCATGTGTGTTCTATCCACGAACCAAATATGGATCAACCAGTGTCATTGCATGTGTGTTCTTTTCCACAAACAACTTATGGATCAACCAGTGGTCATTACATGTGTGTTATTTTCACAAACTACATGCGGACCCACTAGAGTCATTGCATGTGTGTTCTATCCACAAACCACACATGGATCAACCAGTGTAATTGCACGTGTGTTCTTTCCACAAACCTCACATGGATCAACCTGTGTCATTGCATGTGTGTTCTATCCACAAACCACACATGGATCAACTAGTGTCATTGCATGTGTGTTCTTTCCACAAACCACACATGGATCAACCAGTGGCCATTGCATGTGTGTTGTTTTCGACAAAGAACATATGGATCCATTAGAGTCATTGCATGTGTGTTATTTCCACAAACCACACATGGATCAACTAGTGTCATTGCATGTGTGTTCTTTCCACAAACCACTTATGGATCAACCAGTGTTCATTGCATGTGTGTTCTTTCGACAAACCACTTATGGATCAACCAGTGGTCATTGCATGTGTGTTCTTTTCACAAACCACATATGGATCCATTAGAGTCATTGCATGTGTGTTCTTATAGTAAAACTAGCACTAGAGTCATTGCATGTGTGTTCTTTCCACAAACCACACATGGATCAAGCAGTGTCATTGCATGTGTGTTCTTTCCACAAACCACATATGGATCAACAAGTGGTCATTGCATTTGTGTTCTTTTCACAAACCACATGTGGACCCACTAGAGTCATTGCATGTGTGTTCTTATACTAAAACCAGCACTAGAATCATTGTATGTGTGTTATTTCCACAAACCAGACATGGATCAACCACTAGAGTTATTGCATGTGTGTTCTTTCCACAAACCACACATGGACCAACCAGTGTCATTGTATTCCACAAATCACATATGGACCCACTAGAGTCATGGATTGTGTGTTCTTATACTAAAACCAGCACTAGAGTCATTGCATGTGTGTTCTTTCGACAAACAACATATGGATCCACCTGTGTTCACTTCATGTGTGTTCTTTCCACGAACCACATATGGATCAACCAGTGGTCATTGCATGTGTGTTCTTTTCACAAACCACATATGGACCCACTAGAGTCATTGCACGTGTGTTCTTTCCACAATCCACACATGGATCAACTAGTGGAATTGCATGTGTGTTCTTTTCACAAACCACATATGGATCCATTAGAGTCATTGCATGTGTGTTCTTATACTAAAACTAGCACTAGAGTCATTACATGTGTGTCCTTTCCACAAACCACACATGGATCAAGCAGTGTTCATTGCATGTGTGTTCTTTTCACAAACAACATATGGATCCACTAGTTGTCACTGCATGTGTGTTCTTTCCAGAAACCACATATGGACCCACTAGAGTCATTGCATGTGTGTTCTTATACTAAAACTAGCACTAGAGTCATTGCATGTGTGTTATTTCCATAAACCACACATGGATCAACCACTAGAGTCATTGCATGTGTGTTCTATCGATAAACCACACATGGATCAATCAGTGTCATTGCATGTGTTTTCTTTTCCACAAACAACGTATGGATCAACCAGTGGTCATTGCATGTGTGTTCTTTTCACAAACTACATGTGGACTCACTAGAGTTATTGCATGTGTGTTATATCCACAAACCACACATGGATCAACCAGTGTAATTGCACGTGTGTTCTTTCCACAAACCTCACAAGGATCAACCAGTGTATTTGCATGTGTGTTCTTTCCACAAACCACACATGGATAACCTAGTGTCATTGCATGTGTGTTCTTTGCACAAACCACACATGGATCAACCACTGGTCATTGCATGTGTGTTCTTTTCCACAAACCACATATGGATCCATTAGAGTCATTGCATGTGTGTTATATCCACAAACCGCACATAGATCAACCAATGGCATTGCATATGTGTTCTTTCCACAAACCACACATGGATCAACCAGTGTCATTGCATGTGTGTTCTTTCGACAAACCACTTATGGATCAACCAGTGTTCATTGCATGTGTGTTCTTTCCACAAACCACATATGGATCAACCAGTGGTCATTGCATGTGTGTTCTTTTCACAAACCACATATGGATCCATTAGAGTCATTTCATGTGTGTTCTTAACTAAAACTAGCACTAGAGTCATTGCATGTGTGTTCTTTCCACAAACCACACATGGATAAACCAGTGGTCATTGCATGTGTGTTCTTTTCCACAAACAACATATGGATCCATTAGAGTCATTGCATGCATGTTCTTATACTAAAACTAGCACTAGAGTCATTGCATGTGTGTTCTTTCCACAAACCACTTATGGATCAAGCAGTGTCATTGCATGTGTGTTCTTTCCACAAACCACTTATGGATCAAACACTAGAGTCATTGCATGTGTGTTCTTTCCACAAACCACACATGGATCAACCAGTGTCATTGTAGTCCACAAATCACATATGGACCCACTAGAGTCATTGCTTGTGTGTTCTTATACTAAAACCAGCACTAGAGTCATTGCATGTGTGTTCTTTTCACAAACAACATATGGATCCACCAGCGTTCACTGCATGTGTGTTCTTTCCACAAACCACATATGGATCAACCAGTGGTCATTGCATGTGTGTTCTTTTCACAAACCACATATGGACCCACTAGAGTCATTGGATGTGTGTTCTTTCCACAAACCACATATGGATCAACCAGTGGTCATTGCATGTGTGTTCTTTTCACAAACCACATATGGACCCACTAGAGTCATTGCATGTGTGGTCTATCCACAAACCACACATGGATCAATCGGTGTCATTGCACGTGTGTTCTTTCCACAAACAACATATGGATCAACCAGTGTCATTGCATGCGTGTTCTTTCCACAAACCACACATGGATCAACTAGTGTCATTGCATGTGTGTTCTTTCCACAAACCACACATGGATCAACCAGTGTTCATTGCATGTGTGTTCTTTTCCACAAACCACATATGGATCCACTAGAGTCATTGCATGTGTGTTCTATCCACAAACAACACATGGATCGACTAGTGTCATTGCATGTGTCTTCTTTTCCACAAACAACTTATGGATCAACCAGTGGTCATTGCATGTGTGTTCTTTTCACAAACTATATGTGGACCCACTAGAGTTATTGCATGTGTGTTCTGTCCACAAACCACACATGGATCCATTAGAGTCATTGCATGTGTGTTCTTTCCACAAACTACACATGGATCAACCAATAGCATTGCATGTGTGTTCTGTCCACATACCACACATGGATCAACCAGTGTCATTGCACGTGTCTTCTTTCCACAAATCACATATGGACCCACTAGAGTCGTTGATTGTGTGTTCTTATACTAATACCAGCACTAGAGTCATTGCATGTGTGTTCTTTACACAAACCACTTATGGATCCACCAGTGTTCATTGCATGTGTGTTCTTTTCCAAAAACCACATATGGATCAACCAGTGGTCATTGCATGTGTGTTCTTTTTACAAACCACATGTGGACCCACTAGAGTCATTGCATTTGTGTTCTTATACTAAAACCAGCACTAGAGTCATTGCATGTGTGTTCTTTTCCACAAACCATACATGGATCCACCGGTGTTCATTGTATGTGTGTTCTTTTCCACAAACAACTTATGGATCAACCAGTGGTCATTGCATGTGTGTTCTTGTCACAAACTACATGTGGACCCACTAGAGTCATTGTATGTGTGTTCTTGTACTAAAAGTGGCACTAGAGTCATTGCACGTGTGTTCTTTGCACAAACCACATATGGATCAACCAGTGTCATTGCATGTGTTTTCTTTCCACAAACCACACATGGATCAACTAGTGTCCTTGCATGTGTGTTATTTCCACAAACCACATATGGATCAACCAGTGGTCATTACATGTGTGTTCTTTTCCACAAACCACTTATGGATCCATTAGAGTCATTGCATGTGTGTTGTTTCCACAAACCACACATGGATCAACCACTAGAGTCATTGCATGTGTGTTCTTTCCACAAACCACACATGGATCAACCAGTGTCATTGCATGTGTGTTCTTTTCCACAAACCACTTATGGATCCAATAGAGTCATTGCATGTGTGTTATTTCCACAAACCACACATGGATCAACCACTAGAGTCATTGCATGTGTGTTCTTTCCACAAACCAGACATGGATCAACCAGTGTCATTCCATGTGTGTTCTTTTCCACAAACCACTTATTGATCCATTAGAGTCATTGCATGTGTGTTATTTGCACAAACCACACATGGATCAACCACTAGAGTAATTGCATGCGTGGTATTTCCACAAACCACACATGGAACAACCACTAAAGTCATTGCATGTGTGTTCTATCCACAAACAACACATGGATCGACCAGTGTCATTGCATGTGTGTTCTTTTCCACAAACAACTTATGGATCAACCAGTGGTCATTGCATGTGTGTTCTTTTCACAAACTATATGTGGACCCACTAGAGTTATTGCATGTGTGTTCTATCCACAAACCACACATGGATCGACCGGTGTCATTGCACGTGTGTTCTTTCCACAAACCACACATGGATCAACAAGTGTCATTGCATGTGTGTTCTTTCCACAAACCACACATGGATCAACTAGTGTCATTGCATGTGTGTTCTTTCCACAAACTAGTGGTCATTGCATGTGTGTTCTTTTCCACAAACCACATATGGATCCATTAGAGTCATTGCATGTATTTTATTCCCACAAACCACACATGGATCAACCAATGGCATTGCATGTGTGTTTTTTCCAGAAACCACACATGGATCAACCAGTGTCATTGCATGTGTGTTCTTTCCACAAACCATTTATGGATCCACTAGTGTTCATTGCATGTGTGTTCTTTCCACAAACCACTTATGGATCAACCAGTGGTCATTGCATGTGTGTTCTTTTCACAAACCACATATGGATCCATTAGAGTCATTGCATGTGTGTTCTTATAGTAAAACTAGCACTAGAGTCATTGCATGTGTGTTCTTTCCACAAACCACACATGGATCAACCAGTGGTCATTGCCTGTGTGTTCTTTTCCACAAACCATATATGGATCCATTAGACTCATTGCATGTGCGTTCTTATACTAAAACTAACACTAGAGTCATTGCATGTGTGGTACCTTTCCACAAACCATAAATGGATCAAGAAGTGTCATTGCATGTGTGTTCTTTCCACAAACCACATATGGATCAACAAGTGGTCATTGCATGTGTGTTCTTTTCACAAACCACATGTGGACCCACTAGAGTCATTGCATGTGTGTTCTTATACTAAAACCAGCACTAGAGTCATTGCATGTGTTATTTCCAGAAAGCACACATGGATCAACCACTAGAGTCGTTGCATGTGTGTTCATTCCAGAAACCACACATGGATCAACCAGTGTCATTGCATGTGTGTTCTTTCCACAAATCACATATGGACCCACTAGAATCATTGCTTGTGTGTGCTTATACTAAAACCATCACAAGAGTCATTGCATGTGTGTTCTTTTCACAAACAACATATGGATCCACCAGTGTTCACTGCATGTGTGTTCTTTCCAAAAACCACATATGGATCAACCAGTGGTCATTGCATGTGTGTTCTTTTCACAAACCACATATGGACCCACTAGAGTCATTGTATGTGTGTTCTTTCCACAAACCACATATGGATCAACCAGTGGTCATTGCATGTGTGTTCTTTTCACAAACCTCATATGGACCCACTAGAGTCATTGCATGTGTGTTCTATCCACAAACCACACATGGATCAATCGGTGTCATTGCATGTGTGTTCTTTCGACAAACCACATATGGATCAACCTGTGTCATTGCATGTGTGTTCTTTCCACAAACCACACATGGATCAACCAGTGTCATTGCATGTGTGTTCTTTCCACAAACCACACATGGATCAACCAGTGGTCATTGCATGTGTGTTCTTTTCCACAAACCACATATGGATCCATTAGAGTCATTGCGTGTGTGTTATTTCCACAAACCACACATGGATCAACCAATGGCATTGCATGTGTGTTCTTTCCACAAATCACACATGGATCAACCAGTGTCATTGCATGTGTGTTCTTTCCAGAAATCACATATGGACCCACTAGAGTCATTTCTTGTGTGTTCTTATACTGAAACCGGCACTAGAGTCATTGCATGTGTGTTCTTTCCACAAACCACTTATGGATCCACCAGTGTTCATTGCATGTGTGTTCTTTTCCAAAAACTACATATGGATCAACCAGTGGTTATTGCATGTGTGTTCTTTTCACAAACCACATGTGGACCCACTAGAGTCATTGCATCTGTGTTCTTATACTAAAACCAGCACTAGACTCATTGCATATGTGTTCTTTTCCACAAACCACACATGGATCCACCAGTGTTCATTGCATGTGTGTTCTTTTCCACAAAAACCTTATGGATCAACCAGTCGTCATTGCATGTGTGTTCTTTTCACAAACTACATGTGGACCCACTAGAGTCATTGTATGTGTGTTCTTATACTAAATCTAGCACTAGAGTCATTGCACGTGTGTTCTTGCCACAAACCACATATGGATCAACCAGTGTCATTGCATGTGTGTCCATTCCACAAACCACACATGGATCAACTAGTGTCATGGCATGTGTGTTCTTTTCCAGAAACCACACATGGATCAACAAGTGGTCATTGTATGTGTGTTCTTTTCCACAAACCACTTATGGATCCATTAGATTCATTGCATGTGTGTTATTTCCACAAACCACACATGGATCAACCACTAGAGTCATTGCATGTGTGTTCTTGCCACAAAGCACACATGGATCAAGCAGTGTCATTGCATGTGTGTTCTTTTCCACAAACCACTTATGGATCCATTAGAGTCATTGCATGTATGTTATTTCCACAAACCACACATGGATCAACCACTAGAGTCATTGCATGTGTGTTGTTTCCACAAACCACACATGGATCAACCAGTGTCATTGCATGTGTGTTATTTCCACAAATCACATATGGACCCACTAGAGTCATTGATTGTGTGTTCTTATACTAAAACCAGCACTAGAGTCATTGCATGTGTGTTCTTTCCACAAACCACTTATGGATCCACCAGTGTTCATTGCATGTGTGTTCTTTTACAAAAACCACATATGGATCAACCAGTGGTCATTGCATGTGTTCTCTTTTCACAAACCACATAAGGACCCACTAGATTCATTACATGTGTGTTCTTATACTAAAACCAGCACTAGACTCATTGCATGTGTGTTCCTTTCCACAAACCACACATCGATCCACCAGAGTCATTGCATGTGTGTTCTTTTCTAGAAACCACACATGGATCAACAAGTGGTCATTGTATGTGTGTTCTTTTCCACAAACCACTTATGGATCCATTAGAGTCATTGCATGTGCGTTATTTCCACAAACCACACATGGATCAACCACTACAGTCATTGCATGTGTGTTCTTTCCACAAAGCACACATGGATCAACCAGTGTCATTGCATGTATGTTCTTTCCACAAATCACATATGGACCCACTAGAGACATCGCTTGTGTGTTCTTATACTAAAACCAGCACTAGAGTCATTGCATGTATGTTCTTTTCACAAACAACATACGGATCCACTAGTGTTCACTGCATGTGTGTTATTTCCACAAACCACACATGGATCAACCACTAGAGTCATTGCATGTGTGTTCTTTCCACAAACCACACATGGACCCACTAGAGTCATTGCATGTGTGTTTTTTCCACAAACCACATATGGATCAACCAGTGGTCATTGCATGTGTGTTCTTTTGACAAACCACATATGGACCCACTAGAGTCATTGCATGTGTGTTCTTTGCACAAACCACATATGGATCAACCAGTGATCATTGCATGTGTGTTCTTTTCACAAACCACATATGGACCCACTAGAGTCAGTGCATGTGTGTTCTATCCACAAACCACACATGGATCAATCGGTGTCATTGCATGTGTGTTCTTTCCACAAACCACATATGGATCAACCTGTGTCATTGCATGTGTGTTCTTTCCACAAACCACACATGGATCAACCAGTGTCATTGCATGTGTGTTCTTTCCACAAACCACACATGGATCAACCAGTGGTCATTGCATGTGTGTTCTTTTCGACAAACCACATATGGATCCATTAGAGTCATTGCATGTGTGTTATTTCCACAAACCACACATGGATCAACCAATGGAATTGCATGTGTGTTCTTTCCACAAACCACACATGGATCAACCAGTGTCATTGCATGTGCGTTCTTTCCACAAATCACATATGGACCCACTAGAGTCATTTCTTGTGTGTTCTTATACTGAAACTGGCACTAGAGTCATTGCATGTGTGTTCTTTCCACAAACCACTTATGGATCCACCAGTGTTCATTGCATGTGTGTTCTTTTCCAAAAACTACATACGGATCAACCAGTTGTTATTGCATGTGTGTTCTTTTCACAAACCACATGTGGACCCACTAGAGTCATTGCATTTGTGTTCTTATACTAAAACCAGCACTAGACTCATTGCATGTGTGTTCTTTTCCACAAACCACACATGGATCCACCAGTGTTCATTGCATGTGTGTTCTTTTCCACAAAAACCTTATGGATCAACCAGTCGTCATTGCATGTGTGTTCTTTTCACAAACTACATGTGGACCCACTAGAGTCATTGTATGTGTGTTCTTATACTAAAACTAGCACTAGAGTCATTGCACGTGTGTTCTTTCCACAAACCACATATGGATCAACCAGTGTCATTGCATGTTTGTTCTTTCCACAAACCACACATGGATCAACTAGTGTCATTGCATGTGTGTTCTTTCCACAAACCACATATGGATCAACCAGTCGTCATTGCATGTGTGTTCTTTTCCACAAACCACTTATGGATCCATTAGAGTCATTGCATGTGTGTTATTTCCACAAACCACACATGGATCAACCACTAGAGTCATTGCATGTGTGTTCTTTCCACAAACCACACATGGATCAAGCAGTGTCATTGCATGTGTGTTCTTTTCCACAAACCACTTATGGATCCATTAGAGTCATTGCATGTGTGTTATTTCCACAAACCACACATGGATCAACCACTAGAGTCGTTGCATGTGTGTTCTTTCCACAAACTACACATGGATCAACCAGTGTCATTGCATGTGTGTTATTTCCACAAATCACATATGGACCCACTAGAGTCATTGATTGTGTGTTCTTATACTAAAACCAGCACTAGAGTCATTGCATGTGTTTTCTTTCCACAAACCACTTATGGATCCACCAGTGTTCATTGCATGTGTGTTCTTTTCCAAAAACTACATATGGATCAACCAGTGGTTATTGCATGTGTGTTCTTTTCACAAACCACATATGGACCCACTAGAGTCATTGCATCTGTGTTCTTATACTAAAACCAGCACTAGACTCATTGCATGTGTGTTCTTTTCCACAAACCACACATGGATCCACGAGTGTTCATTGCATGTGTGTTCTTTTCCACAAAAACCTTATGGATCAACCAGTCGTCATTGCATGTGTGTTCTTTTCACAAACTACATGTGGACCCACTAGAGTCATTGTATGTGTGTTCTTATACTAAAACTAGCACTAGAGTCATTGCACGTGTGTTCTTTCCACAAACCACATATGGATCAACCAGTGTCATTGCATGTGTGTTCTTTCCACAAACCACACATGGATCAACTAGTGTCATTGCTTGTGTGTTCTTTCCACAAACCACATATGGATCAACCAGTCGTCATTGCATGTGTGTTCTTTTCCACAAACCACTTATGGATCCATTAGAGTCATTGCATGTGTGTTATTTCCACAAACCACACATGGATCAACCACTAGAGTCATTGCATGTGTGTTCTTTCCACAAACAACACATGGATCAAGCAGTGTCATTGCATGTGTGTTCTTTTCCACAAACCACTTATGGATCCATTAGAGTCATTGCATGTGTGTTATTTCCACAAACCACACATGGATCAACCACTAGAGTCATTGCATGTGTGTTCTTTCCACAAACCACACATGGATCAACCAGTGTCATTGCATGTGTTTTATTTCCACAAATCAAATATGGACCCACTAGAGTCATTGATTGTGTGTTCTTATACTAAAACCAGCACTAGAGTCATTGCATGTGTGTTCTTTCCAGAAACGACTTATGGATCCACCAGTGTTCATTGCATGTGTGTTCTTTTCCAAAACCACATATGGATCAACCAGTGGTCATTGCATGTGTTCTCTTTTCACAAACCACATATGGACCCACTAGAGTCATTGCATGTGCGTTCTTATACTAAAACCAGCACTAGACTCATTGCATGTGTGTTCTTTTCCACAAACCACACATCGATCCACCAGAGTCATTGCATGTGTGTTCTTTTCCAGAAACCACACATGGATCAACAAGTGGTCATTGTATGTGTGTTCTTTTCCACAAACCACTTATGGGTCCATTAGAGTCATTGCATGTGTGTTATTTC
The DNA here is from genome assembly GCA_916181665.1 of Avena sativa. NCBI lineage: Eukaryota > Viridiplantae > Streptophyta > Magnoliopsida > Poales > Poaceae > Avena > Avena sativa. The sequence goes on from OV702289.1 coordinate 450,552,048, forward strand.
CACAAACCACACATGGATCAACCACTAGAGTCATTGCATGTGTGTTCTTTCCACAAAGCACACGTGGATCAACCAGTGTCATTGCATGTGTGTTCTTTCCACAAATCACATATGGACCCACTAGAGTCATTGCTTGTGTGTTCTTATACTAAAACCAGCACTAGAGTCATTGCATGTATGTTCTTTTCACAAACAACATATGGATCCACTAGTGTTCACTGCATGTGTGTTATTTCCACAAACCACACATGGATCAACCACAAGATTCATTGCATGTGTGTTCTTTCCACAAACCACACATGGACCCACTAGAGTCATTGCATGTGTGTTCTTTCCACAAACCACATATGGATCAACCAGTGGTCATTGCAAGTGTGTTCTTTTGACAAACCACATATGGACCCACTAGAGTAATTGCATGTGTGTTCTTTCCACAAACCACATATGGATCAACCAGCGGTCATTGCATGTGTGTTCTTTTCACAAACCACATATGGACCCACTAGAGTCATTGCATGTGTGTTCTATCCACAAACCACACATGGATCAATCGGTGTCATTGCACGTTTGTTCTTTCCACAAACCACATATGGATCAACCAGTGTCATTGCATGTGTGTTCTTTCCACAAACCACACATGGATCAACTAGTGTCATTGCATGTGTGTTCTTTCCACAGACCACACATGGATCAACCAGTGGTCATTGCATGTGTGTTCTTTTCCACAAACCACATATGGATCCATTAGAGTCATTGCATGTGTGTTATTTCCACAAACCACACATGGATCAACCAATGGCATTGCATGTGTGTTCTTTCCACAAACCACACATGGATCAACCAGTGTCATTGCATGTGTGTTCTTTCCACAAATCACACATGGATCAACTAGTGTCATTGCTTGTGTGTTCTTTCCACAAACCACATATGGATCAACCAGTCGTCATTGCATGTGTGTTCTTTTCCACAAACCACTTATGGATCCATTAGAGTCATTGCATGTGTGTTATTTCCACAAACCACACATGGATCAACCACTAGAGTCATTGCATGTGTGTTCTTTCCACAAACAACACATGGATCAAGCAGTGTCATTGCATGTGTGTTCTTTTCCACAAACCACTTATGGATCCATTAGAGTCATTGCATGTGTGTTATTTCCACAAACCACACATGGATCAACCACTAGAGTCATTGCATGTGTGTTCTTTCCACAAACCACACATGGATCAACCAGTGTCATTGCATGTGTTTTATTTCCACAAATCAAATATGGACCCACTAGAGTCATTGATTGTGTGTTCTTATACTAAAACCAGCACTAGAGTCATTGCATGTGTGTTCTTTCCAGAAACGACTTATGGATCCACCAGTGTTCATTGCATGTGTGTTCTTTTCCAAAACCACATATGGATCAACCAGTGGTCATTGCATGTGTTCTCTTTTCACAAACCACATATGGACCCACTAGAGTCATTGCATGTGCGTTCTTATACTAAAACCAGCACTAGACTCATTGCATGTGTGTTCTTTTCCACAAACCACACATCGATCCACCAGAGTCATTGCATGTGTGTTCTTTTCCAGAAACCACACATGGATCAACAAGTGGTCATTGTATGTGTGTTCTTTTCCACAAACCACTTATGGGTCCATTAGAGTCATTGCATGTGTGTTATTTCCACAAACCACACATGGATCAACCACTAGAGTCATTGCATGTGTGTTCTTTCCACAAAGCACACGTGGATCAACCAGTGTCATTGCATGTGTGTTCTTTCCACAAATCACATATGGACCCACTAGAGTCATTGCTTGTGTGTTCTTATACTAAAACCAGCACTAGAGTCATTGCATGTATGTTCTTTTCACAAACAACATATGGATCCACTAGTGTTCACTGCATGTGTGTTATTTCCACAAACCACACATGGATCAACCACAAGATTCATTGCATGTGTGTTCTTTCCACAAACCACACATGGACCCACTAGAGTCATTGCATGTGTGTTCTTTCCACAAACCACATATGGATCAACCAGTGGTCATTGCAAGTGTGTTCTTTTGACAAACCACATATGGACCCACTAGAGTAATTGCATGTGTGTTCTTTCCACAAACCACATATGGATCAACCAGCGGTCATTGCATGTGTGTTCTTTTCACAAACCACATATGGACCCACTAGAGTCATTGCATGTGTGTTCTATCCACAAACCACACATGGATCAATCGGTGTCATTGCACGTTTGTTCTTTCCACAAACCACATATGGATCAACCAGTGTCATTGCATGTGTGTTCTTTCCACAAACCACACATGGATCAACTAGTGTCATTGCATGTGTGTTCTTTCCACAGACCACACATGGATCAACCAGTGGTCATTGCATGTGTGTTCTTTTCCACAAACCACATATGGATCCATTAGAGTCATTGCATGTGTGTTATTTCCACAAACCACACATGGATCAACCAATGGCATTGCATGTGTGTTCTTTCCACAAACCACACATGGATCAACCAGTGTCATTGCATGTGTGTTCTTTCCACAAATCACATATGGACCCACTAGAGTCATTTCTTGTGTGTTCTTATACTGAAACCAGCACTAGAGTCATTGCATGTGTGTTCTTTCCACAAACCACTTATGGATCCACCAGTGTTCATTGCATGTGTGTTCTTTTCCAAAAACTACATATGGATCAACCAGTGGTTATTGGATGTGTGTTCTTTTCACAAACCACATGTGGACCCACTAGAGTCATTGCATCTGTGTTCTTATACTAAAACCAGCACTAGACTCATTGCATATGTGTTCTTTTCCACAAACCACACATGGATCCACCAGTGTTCATTGCATGTGTGTTCTTTTCCACAAAAACCTTATGGATCAACCAGTCGTCATTGCATGTGTGTTCTTTTCACAAACTACATGTGGACCCACTAGAGTCATTGTATGTGTGTTCTTATACTAAATCTAGCACTAGAGTCATTGCACGTGTGTTCTTGCCACAAACCACATATGGATCAACCAGTGTCATTGCATGTGTGTCCATTCCACAAACCACACATGGATCAACTAGTGTCATTGCATGTGTGTTCTTTTCCAGAAACCACACATGGATCAACAAGTGGTCATTGTATGTGTGTTCTTTTCCACAAACCAGTTATGGATCCATTAGATTCATTGCATGTGTGTTATTTCCACAAACCACACATGGATCAACCACTAGAGTCATTGCATGTGTGTTCTTGCCACAAAGCACACATGGATCAACCAGTGCCATTGCATGTGTGTTCTTTCCACAAATCACATATGGACCCACTAGAGTCATTGCTTGTGTGTTCTTATACTAAAACCAGCACTAGAGTCATTGCATGTGTGTTCTTTTCACAAACAACATATGGATCCACTAGTGTTCACTGCATGTGTGTTATTTCCACAAACCACACATGGATCAACCACTAGAGTCATTGCATGTGTGTTCTTTCCACAAACCACACATGGACCCACTAGAGTCATTGCATGTGTGTTCTTTCCACAAACCACATATGGATCAACCAGTGGTCATTGCATGTGTGTTCTTTTGACAAACCACATATGGACCCACTAGAGTCATTGCATGTGTGTTATTTCCACAAACCACATATGGATCAACCAGTGGTCATTGCATGTGTGTTCTTGTCACAAACCACATATGGACCCACTAGAGTCATTGCATGTGTGGTCTATCCACAAACCACACATGGATCAATCGGTGTCATTGCACGTGTGTTCTTTCCACAAACCACATATGGACCCACTAGAGTAATTGCATGTGTGTTCTATCCACAAACCACACATGGATCAATCGGTGTCATTGCATGTGTGTTCTTTCCCCAAACCACACAAGGATCAACTAGTGTCATTGCATGTGTGTTCTTTCCACAAACCACACATGGATCAACCAGTGGTCATTGCATGTGTGTTCTTTTCCACAAACCACATATGGATCCATTAGAGTCATTGCATGTGTGTTATTTCCACAAACCACACATGGATCAACCAATGGCATTGCATGTGTGTTCTTTCCACAACCCACACATCGATCAACCAGTGTCATTGCATGTGTGTTCTTTCCACAAATCACATATGGACCCACTAGAGTCATTTCTTGTGTGTTCTTATACTGAAACCAGCACTAGAGTCATTGCATGTGTGTTCTTTCCACAAACCACTTATGGATCCACCAGTGTTCATTGCATGTGTGTTCTTTTCCAAAAACTACATATGGATCAACCAGTGGTTATTGGATGTGTGTTCTTTTCACAAACCACATGTGGACCCACTAGAGTCATTGCATCTGTGTTCTTATACTAAAACCAGCACTAGACTCATTGCATATGTGTTCTTTTCCACAAACCACACATGGATCCACCAGTGTTCATTGCATGTGTGTTCTTTTCCACAAAAACCTTATGGATCAACCAGTCGTCATTGCATGTGTGTTCTTTTCACAAACTACATGTGGACCCACTAGAGTCATTGTATGTGTGTTCTTATTCTAAATCTAGCACTAGAGTCATTGCACGTGTGTTCTTGCCACAAACCACATATGGATCAACCAGTATCATTGCATGTGTGTCCATTCCACAAACCACACATGGATCAACTAGTGTCATTGCATGTGTGTTCTTTCCATAAACCACATATGGATCAACCAGTGGTCATTGCATGTGTGTTCTTTTCCACAAACCACTTATGGATCCATTAGAGTCATTGCATGTGTGTTATTTCCACAAACCACACATGGATCAACCACTAGAGTCATTGCATGTGTGTTCTTTCCACAAACCACACATGGATCAAGCAGTGTCATTGCATGTGAATTCTTTTCCACAAACCACTTATGGATCCATTAGAGTCATTGCATGTGTGTTATTTCCACAAACCACACATGGATCAACCACTAGAGTCATTGCATGTGTGTTCTTTCCACAAACCACACATGGATCAACCAGTGTCATTGCATGTGTGTTATTTCCACAAATCACATATGGACCCACTAGAGTCATTGATTGTGTGTTCTTATACTAAAACCAGCACTAGAGTCATTGCATGTGTGTTCTTTCCACAAACCACTTATGGATCCACCAGTGTTCATTGCATGTGTGTTCTTTTCCAAAAACCACATATGGATCAACCAGTGGTCATTGCATGTGTTCTCTTTTCACAAACCACATATGGACCCACTAGAGTCATTGCATGTGTGTTCTTGTACTAAAACCAGCACTAGACTCATTGCATGTGTGTTCTTTTCCACAAACCACCCATCGATCCACTAGATTCATTGCATGTGTGTTCTTTTCCAGAAACCACACATGGATCAACAAGTGGTCATTATATGTGTGTTCTTTTCCACAAACCACTTATGGATCCATTAGAGTCATTGCATGTGTGTTATTTCCACAAACTACACATGGATCAACCACTAGAGTCATTGCATGTGTGTTCTTTCCACAAAGCACACCTGGATCAACCAGTGTCATTGCATGTGTGTTCTTTGCACAAATCACATATGGACCCACTAGAGTCATTGCTTGTGTGTTCTTATACTAAAACCAGCACTAGAGTCATTGCATGTATGTTCTTTTCACAAACAACATATGGATCCACTAGTGTTCAGTGCATGTGTGTTATTTCCACAAACCACACATGGATCAACCACAAGAGTAATTGCATGTGTGTTCTTTCCACAAACCACACATGGACCCACTAGAGTCATTGCATGTGTGTTCTTTCCACAAACCACATATGGATCAACCAGTGGTCATTGCATGTGTGTTCTTTTGACAAACCACATATGGACCCACTAGAGTCATTGCATGTGTGTTCTTTCCACAAACCACATATGGATCAACCAGCGGTCATTGCATGTGTGTTCTTTTCACAAACCACATATGGACCCACTAGAGTCATTGCATGTGTGTTCTATCCACAAACCACACATGGATCAATCGGTGTCATTGCACGTTTGTTCTTTCCACAAACCACATATGGATCAACCAGTGTCATTTCATGTGTGTTCTTTCCACAAACCACACAGGGATCAACTAGTGTCATTGCATGTGTGTTCTTTCCACAGACAACACATGGATCAACCAGTGGTCATTGCATGTGTGTTCTTTCCACAAACCACACATGGATCAACCAGTGGTCATTGCATGTGTGTTCTTTTCCACAAACCACATATGGATCCATTAGAGTCATTGCATGTGTGTTATTTCCACAAACCACACATGGATCAACCAATGGCATTGCATGTGTGTTCTTTCCATAAACCACACATCGATCAACCAGTGTCATTGCATGTGTGTTCTTTCCACAAATCACATATGGACCCATTAGAGTCATTTCTTGTGTGTTCTTATACTGAAACCAGCACTAGAGTCATTGCATGTGTGTTCTTTCCACAAACCACTTATGGATCCACCAGTGTTCATTGCATGTGTGTTCTTTTCCAAAAACTACATATGGATCAACTAGTGGTTATTGGATGTGTGTTCTTTTCATAAACCACATGTGGACCCACTAGATTCATTGCATCTGTGTTCTTATACTAAAACCAGCACTAGACTCATTGCATATGTGTTCTTTTCCACAAACCACACATGGATCCACCAGTGTTCATTGCATGTGTGTTCTTTTCCACAAAAACCTTATGGATCAACCAGTCGTCATTGCATGTGTGTTCTTTTCACAAATTACATGTGGACCCACTAGAGTCATTGTATGTGTGTTCTTATACTAAATCTAGCACTAGAGTCATTGCACGTGTGTTCTTGCCACAAACCACATATGGATCAACCAGTGTCATTGCATGTGTGTCCATTCCACAAACCACACATGGATCAACTAGTGTCATTGCATGTGTGTTCTTTCCATAAACCACATATGGATCAACCAGTGGTCATTGCATGTGTGTTCTTTTCCACAAACCACTTATGGATCCATTAGAGTCATTGCATGTGTGTTATTTCCACAAACCACACATGGATCAACCACTAGAGTCATTGCATGTGTGTTCTTTCCACAAACCACACATGGATCAAGCAGTGTCATTGCATGTGAATTCTTTTCCACAAACCACTTATGGATCCATTAGAGTCATTGCATGTGTGTTATTTCCACAAACCACACATGGATCAACCACTAGAGTCATTGCATGTGTGTTCTTTCCACAAACCACACATAGATCAACCAGTGTCATTGCATGTGTGTTATTTCCACAAATCACATATGGACCCACTAGAGTCATTGATTGTGTGTTCTTATACTAAAACCAGCACTAGAGTCATTGCATGTGTGTTCTTTCCACAAACCACTTATGGATCCACCAGTGTTCATTGCATGTGTGTTCTTTTCCAAAAACCACATATGGATCAACCAGTGGTCATTGCATGTGTTCTCTTTTCACAAACCACATATGGACCCACTAGAGTCATTGCATGTGTGTTCTTATACTAAAACCAGCACTAGACTCATTGCATGTGTGTTCTTTTCCACAAACCACCCATCGATCCACCAGAGTCATTGCATGTGTGTTCTTTTCCAGAAACCACACATGGATCAACAAGTGGTCATTATATGTGTGTTCTTTTCCACAAACCACTTATGGATCCATTAGAGTCATTGCATGTGTGTTATTTCCACAAACTACACATGGATCAACCACTAGAGTCATTGCATGTGTGTTCTTTCCACAAAGCACACATGGATCAACCAGTGTCATTGCATGTGTGTTCTTTGCACAAATCACATATGGACCCACTAGAGTCATTGCTTGTGTGTTCTTATACTAAAACCAGCACTAGAGTCATTGCATGTATGTTCTTTTCACAAACAACATATGGATCCACTAGTGTTCACTGCATGTGTGTTATTTCCACAAACCACACATGGATCAACCACAAGAGTAATTGCATGTGTGTTCTTTCCACAAACCACACATGGACCCACTAGAGTCATTGCATGTGTGTTCTTTCCACAAACCACATATGGATCAACCAGTAGTCATTGCATGTGTGTTCTTTTGACAAACCACATATGGACCCACTAGAGTCATTGCATGTGTGTTCTTTCCACAAACCACATATGGATCAACCAGCGGTCATTGCATGTGTGTTCTTTTCACAAACCACATATGGACCCACTAGAGTCATTACATGTGTGTTCTATCCACAAACCACACATGGATCAATCGGTGTCATTGCACGTTTGTTCTTTCCACAAACCACATATGGATCAACCAGTGTTATTGCATGTGTGTTCTTTCCACAAACCACACATGGATCAACTAGTGTCATTGCATGTGTGTTCTTTCCACAGACAACACATGGATCAACCAGTGGTCATTGCATGTGTGTTCTTTTCCACAAACCACATATGGATCCATTAGAGTCATTGCATGTGTGTTATTTCCACAAACCACACATGGATCAACCAATGGCATTGCATGTGTGTTCTTTTCACAAACCACACATGGATCCACCAGTGTTCATTGCATGTGTGTTCTTTTCCACAAAAACCTTATGGATCAACCAGTCGTCATTGCATGTGTGTTCTTTTCACAAACTACATGTGGACCCACTAGAGTCATTGTATGTGTGTTCTTATACTAAATCTAGCACTAGAGTCATTGCACGTGTGTTCTTGCCACAAACCACATATGGATCAACCAGTGTCATTGCATGTGTGTCCATTCCACAAACCACACATGGATCAACTAGTGTCATTGCATGTGTGTTCTTTCCATAAACCACATATGGATCAACCAGTGGTCATTGCATGTGTGTTCTTTTCCACAAACCACTTATGGATCCATTAGAGTCATTGCATGTGTGTTATTTCCACAAACCACACATGGATCAACCACTAGAGTTATTGCATGTGTGTTCTTTCCACAAACCACACATGGATCAAGCAGTGTCATTCCATGTGAATTCTTTTCCACAAACCACTTATGGATCCATTAGAGTCATTGCATGTGTGTTATTTCCACAAACCACACATGGATCAACCACTAGAGTCATTGCATGTGTGTTCTTTCCACAAACCACACATGGATCAACCAGTGTCATTGCATGTGTGTTATTTCCACAAATCACATATGGACCCACTAGAGTCATTGATTGTGTGTTCTTATACTAAAACCAGCACTAGAGTCATTGCATGTGTGTTCTTTCCACAAACCACTTATGGATCCACCAGTGTTCATTGCATGTGTGTTCTTTTCCAAAAACCACATATGGATCAACCAGTGGTCATTGCATGTGTTCTCTTTTCACAAACCACATATGGACCCACTAGAGTCATTGCATGTGTGTTCTTATACTAAAACCAGCACTAGACTCATTGCATGTGTATTCTTTTCCACAAACCACCCATCGATCCACCAGAGTCATTGCATGTGTGTTCTTTTCCAGAAACCACACATGGATCAACAAGTGGTCATTATATGTGTGTTCTTTTCCACAAACCACTTATGGATCCATTAGAGTCATTGCATGTGTGTTATTTCCACAAACTACACATGGATCAACCACTAGAGTCATTGCATGTGTGTTCTTTCCACAAAGCACACATGGATCAACCAGTGTCATTGCATGTGTGTTCTTTGCACAAATCACATATGGACCCACTAGAGTCATTGCTTGTGTGTTCTTATACTAAAACCAGCACTAGAGTCATTGCATGTATGTTCTTTTCACAAACAACATATGGATCCACTAGTGTTCACTGCATGTGTGTTATTTCCACAAACCACACATGGATCAACCACAAGAGTAATTGCATGTGTGTTCTTTCCACAAACCACACATGGACCCACTAGAGTCATTGCATGTGTGTTCTTTCCACAAACCTCATATGGATCAACCAGTGGTCATTGCATGTGTGTTCTTTTGACAAACCACATATGGACCCACTAGAGTCATTGCATGTGTGTTCTTTCCACAAAACACATATGGATCAACCAGCGGTCATTGCATGTGTGTTCTTTTCACAAACCACATATGGACCCACTAGAGTCATTGCATGTGTGTTCTATCCACAAACCACACATGGATCAATCGGTGTCATTGCACGTGTGTTCTTTCCACAAACCACATATGGACCCACTAGAGTAATTGCATGTGTGTTCTATCCACAAACCACACATGGATCAATCGGTGTCATTGCATGTGTGTTCTTTCCCCAAACCACACAAGGATCAACTAGTGTCATTGCATGTGTGTTCTTTCCACAAACCACACATGGATCAACCAGTGGTCATTGCATGTGTGTTCTTTTCCACAAACCACATATGGATCCATTAGAGTCATTGCATGTGTGTTATTTCCACAAATCACACATGGATCAACCAATGGCATTGCATGTGTGTTCTTTCCACAAACCACACATCGATCAACCAGTGTCATTGCATGTGTGTTCTTTCCACAAATCACATATGGACCCACTAGAGTCATTTCTTGTGTGTTCTTATACTGAAACCAGCACTAGAGTCATTGCATGTGTGTTCTTTCCACAAACCACTTATGGATCCACCAGTGTTCATTGCATGTGTGTTCTTTTCCAAAAACTACATATGGATCAACCAGTGGTTATTGCATGTGTGTTCTTTTCACAAACCACATGTGGACCCACTAGAGTCATTGCATCTGTGTTCTTATACTAAAACCAGCACTAGACTCATTGCATGTGTGTTCTTTTCCACAAACCACACATGGATCCACCAGTGTTCATTGCATGTGTGTTCTTTTCCACAAAAACCTTATGGATCAACCAATCGTCATTGCATGTGTGTTCTTTTCACAAACTACATGTGGACCCACTAGAGTCATTGTATGTTTGTTCTTATACTAAAACTAGCACTAGAGTCATTGCACGTGTGTCCTTTCCACAAACCACATATGGATCAACCAGTGTCATTGCATGTGTGTTCTTTCCACAAACCACACATGGATCAACTAGTGTCATTGCATGTGTGTTCTTTCCACAAACCACATATGGATCAACCAGTGGTCATTGTATGTGTGTTCTTTTCCACAAACCACTTATGGATCCATTAGAGTCATTGCATGTGTGTTATTTCAACAAACCACACATGGATCAACCACTAGAGTCATTGCATGTGTGTTCTTTCCACAAACCACACATGGATCAAGCAGTGGCATTGCATGTGTGTTCTTTTCCACAAACCACTTAAGGATCCATTAGAGTCATTGCATGTGTGTTATTTCCACAAACCACACATGGATCAACCACTAGAGTCATTGCATGTGTGTTCTTTCCACAAACCACACATGGATCAACCAGTGTCATTGCATGTGTGTTATTTGCACAAATCACATATGTACCCACTAGAGTCATTGATTGTGTGTTCTTATACTCAAACCAGCACTAGAGTCATTGCATGTGTGTTCTTTCCACAAACCACTTATGGATCCACCAGTGTTCATTGCATGTGTGTTCTTTTCCAAAAACCACATATGGATCAAGCAGTGGTCATTGCATGTGTTCTCTTTTCACAAACCACATATGGACCCACTAGAGTCATTGCATGTGTGTTCTTATACTAAAACCAGCACTAGAGTCATTGCATGTGTGTTCTTTTCCACAAACCACACATCGATCCACCAGAGTCATTGCATGTGTGTTCTTTTCCAGAAACCACACATGGATCAACAAGTGGTCATTGTATGTGTGTTCTTTTCCACAAACCACTTATGGATCCATTAGATTCATTGCATGTGTGTTATTTCCACAAACCACACATGGATCAACCACTAGAGTCATTGCATGTGTGTTCTTGCCACAAATCACACATGGATCAACCAGTGTCATTGCATGTGTGTTCTTTCCACAAATCACATATGGACCCACTAGAGTCATTGCTTGTGTGTTCTTATACTAAAACCAGCACTAGAGTCATTGCATGTGTGTTCTTTTCACAAACAACATATGGATCCACTAGTGTTCACTTCATGTGTGTTATTTCCACAAACCACACATGGATCAACCACTAGAGTCATTGCATGTGTGTTCTTTCCACAAACCACACATGGACCCACTAGAGTCATTGCATGTGTGTTCTTTCCACAAACCACATATGGATCAACTAGTGGTCATTGCATGTGTGTTCTTTTGAAAAACCACATATGGACCCACTAGAGTCATTGCATGTGTGTTCTTTCCATTAGAGTCAACCAGTGGTCATTGCATGTGTGTTCTTGTCACAAACCACATATGGACCCACTAGAGTAATTGCATGTGTGTTCTATCCACAAACCACACATGGATCAATCGGTGTCATTGCACGTGTGTTCTTTCCACAAACCACATATGGATCAACCAGTGTCATTGCATGTGTGTTCTTTCCCCAAACCACACAAGGATCAACTAGTGTCATTGCATGTGTGTTCTTTCCACAAACCACACATGGATCAACCAGTGGTCATTGCATGTGTGTTCTTTTCCACAAACCACATATGGATCCATTAGAGTCGTTGCATGTGTGTTATTTCCACAAACCACACATGGATCAACCAATGGCATTGCATGTGTGTTCTTTCCACAAACCACACATGCATCAACCAGTGTCATTGCATGTGTGTTCTTTCCACAAATCACATATGGACCCACTAGAGTCATTGCTTGTGTGTTCTTATTTGAAAACCAGCACTAGAGTCATTACATGTGTGTTCTTTCCACAAACCACTTATGGATCCACCAGTGTTCATTGCATGTGTGTTCTTTTCCAAATCCACGTATGGATCAACCAGTGGTCATTGCATGTGTGTTCTTTTCACAAACCACACATGGACCTAGTAGAGTCATTGCATGTGTGTTCTTATACTAAAACAAGCACTAGACTCATTTCATGTGTGTTCTTTTCCATAAACCACACATGGATCCACCAGTGTTCATTGCATGTGTGTTCTTTTCCACAAACCACACATGGATCAACAAGTGGTCATTGTATGTGTGTTCTTTTCCACAAACCACTTATGGATCCATTAGAGTCGTTGCATGTGTGTTATTTCCACAAACCACAAATGGATCAACCACTAGAGTCATTGCATGTGTTTTCTTTCCACAAAGCACACATGGATCAACCAGTGTCATTGCATGCGTGTTCTTTCCACAAATCACATATGGACCCACTAGAGTCATTGCCCATGTGTTCTTATACTAAAAGAACACACATGCATGTGTTTTCTTTTCACAAACAACATATGGATCTACCAGTGGTCACTGCATGTGTCTTCTTTCCACAAACCACATATGGATCAACCAGTGGTCATTGCATGTGTGTTCTTTTCCACAAACCACTTATGGATTAACCAGTGGTCATTGCATGTGTGTTCTTTCCACAAACCACTTATGGATCAACCAGTGGTCATGGCATGTGTGTTCTTTTCCACAAACCACATATGGATCAACCGGTGTCATTGCATGTGTGTTCTTTTCACAAACCACTTATGGATCAACCAGTGGTCATTGCATGTGTGTTCTTTTCCACAAACCACATATGGATCAAAAGGTGGCCATTGAATGTGTGTTCTTTTCCACAAACCACACATGGATCAACCAGTGTCCATTGCATGCGTGTTTCTTTTCCACAAACCACATATGGATCCATTAGAGTCATTGCATGTGTGTTCTTATACTAAAACTAGCACTAGAGTCATTGCATGTGTGTTCTTTCCACAAACCACACATGGATCAAGCAGTGTCATTGCATATGTGTTCTTTCCACAAATAACATATGGATCCATTAGAGTCATTGCATGTTTGTTCTTATACTAAAACTAGCACTGCCCCCCAATGGATCCACCGTTAGACCGAGTCTTCTAGAAGGCACGCCATAACACAGTTGTTCTGCTTGACGATTGTTACATACCGTTCGATTGGGGCGATTGGACGATTGGGATGGTCTTCGTGAGAGCGATCCTCGAGTAGGCTGTTCTACGGCATGATTGGCTACGCTTGCTCTGGACAAACTGGCATGTTGCGAGTGTCACGACTCACGTGTTCAGTGGGGCCATATCCCAGTGCCACGTCCCCGTTACTTCTCTTCCTCCCCGTACTTCTCTTTCTTCCCCTCGAAGCCACTTTCCCCACTTCACTTCCATCCTGCCGTAGCCGCAAGCCGACGACATCCGCCAATTCTCGGGTCGCTACCTTCATGCTAAGAAATCATTTTACAAGCTTTTGAACTTATCCTACATATTCCTGCTATTCGCCAATCTAACTGCTAATCTTTTTTCCGATTTCTCGATGAACTTCAGATGTGGCAGATGCTGCAGCCCAAGAATCTGGAAATCCTCGCGCGCAACTTCGCAGCGGCGTTCCCGCTCATGTGCTCCCACCCAGGATGCCTTTGTCGTTACTCCTACCATGAGATCTCGCTCCACGAGCTCGCGTGCCCGCACGACGCGTGCTCCTGCACGAATCCGGGCTGCAACTACACCGGCCCGCCGGCAGAGCTCGTCGTCCACCTTGCAGAGCACTTGATCGAAGTGATTAGGATCTCGTACGGGCAAGCCCAGCTTCTCCAAGAGCAGGTCCCGTTCACTGACTCGGCACGCCGCCGACTAATTTTCCAAGGGGGACGGCTCTGTTTTCGTCCTGACCATCACCGCCGGTGTTACGGGAACCAGAGCCGGGCCCACCGTCGTGTGTGCCATATGTGTTAGGTCGGTCTCGTGCGCCTGGCCTGTATACACGGTGCGCATGTGGGCGAACGCCCAGCCGCCATCGTCGGATAGCATTCTTGTGCTAGCCGAGGAGCCGAGCTGCCCGACGCCGTGGGAGGTGGAGTATGTGGACCTAAGGTCGATCCTATGTGTGCCATCTCAATACCTTCTCGGTGCTGGACCGAACAGGCAGATGCATTTCTATATTTGTATCGAGAAGACCGACAGGGAAATGTAGTACTTGTGCTGTCGTTACTGTTAGACTTAAGTGATGCTTCTCAGGTGCTTACAGCATACGTGTTGTGCGAATGTACCCCAGTTGTAGTTTTCAGTACTCCTTAATAATTCGACGAGTTATTATATTGGTCCAATCAGCTTGTTGTTGTCACATTGCAAAGTCCGATTGCTCTGGACAGACCGGCAATACCGTGTGCTCCCGCTCCCACATGTCAGTGTCACGTGTTCCGAGGGCCCACCTGCCAGTGTCACGCCCCATCCTCTTCCTTCCCCTCAAAGCCACTGTCCCAACTTCTCTTCCATCCTGCCACTCCCGTCCGATGGTTGTAATCTGATGATTTTCGTTGGATTGTTTACAAGTAAGTCCACATGCAAATGGCACAGACACAATTTCTAAAGTGGAAGCACTCACACGCTGCTATTGCACATATTTCTCAATATAGCTCGACAAACCCATTAAAATAATTGTACTCGCATTAAACACAACCAAAATTGCAACCATCCTAAACAACATCTAAACCCACATCACACCGCTGTCGTCGGAGTCCACCTCGATTGGTGACACCGCCGTGCCCTTCCCAGCGACATCCACTCCCGCCCGTGGCTTGCCCTTCGCCAAGGAGGCAACAGTGGCGTTCTGCATAGCTTCGTCCCCGTCGTCCTCCACATCGGAATCGACAATGACGAATGTGACGGGGTTGGCATGGACAGAGCGCCGTCGCGCCTGGCGGCTCCTCCTCGAGCTTGACGCCGCATCAGTCCTTCTACAGGTAGGAGGGGCCGAGCTCGCATACGTAGTGTCGTTGCTCCTCTCAAGAAACCATGGCCATTTGATACTGCGATGGTAGGATCTTGGGGTGGATCTGCCGCGGCAAGCCCTACCGGAAGCGGTGGAGCGGATGGATCTGCCGGCGCGAGCCATGACAAGTTCCTAGGAGGGAGTAAGATTGTGGGCCACGCGTGTCTGGTTCTTGAGCAAGGCCTCCTAGTGATATATACGCGGGCAAGGTGCCAAAAAATTTCGTCCAATGCGCGCGAGAGGGCTTTTGAACCACGAAGGCGCGAGGTTTTTTTGACAAGTCCACACGCTAGGTCCCCCACCTGTCAGCCGAATGTGGACGGTAGGATTCTGCCCGAGTTATTAAGTAGGGATAAATCACGCTTCACCACTACCCTTACACCCAAAGGCTCCTCTTTCCTCTGCCCTCGCTCCCCTCGCTCATGGCTCGTAGCTCGTGCAGTTCGTCTCGGGCGGAATCAGGGTGGGCTCAATGCCGTCAGGCGGGTGCCCCCATCAGGTACCGGAGGGCGCCCTACGATTACTACCCCAATATGCTGTTTTTGTGCGGTGAGAAGATGTTGAGATGGATTTCATGGACCGACGAAAATACTGCAGAAAAATTCAGCAACTTCAGCATCAGAGCGGTAAGTTCCTACTATAGGTACAATGGTAACTCGGATCCAGAAAGCGTAATGTAATTCTTTTTTTGTTTCCTTCGATCTACTATGCAGGAAGGGAGGGGGACTGGCTGTGACAAGTTTGTGTGGATCGAAAAGCCACTGACAGGTTTTCACAGAGAGCTTGTTCAGGATCTGCGTGATGCTGTGTGGTGTAACACCCTCGAATTGACACTATGCAAGTTTTAGCGCTTCCCGCCAAAACCCGGATAGAAACGATTCAAGGACGCCCACCAAGCACTTGCGTGCGGGTGGAAAACAAAGTAATACCATTACACATTAGTCCATGATGGAACCACAGAACATGTATATACAACAACGACTCCATGAGTCAAGAATACAGATATAATATACAAAGATCCAAATCACCTTGAAAACGATAGAGCGTCCGACTACGGACAAGATGCAAATGGGGCTAAGAGCCCTAAAGAATAACCCAATGGTGTCCATAACCCTGCCCAGGCCAAGCCGGAAGGGTAACCCTGCTAACAACGTCGAACTCATACCTCCTAAACAAAAGGGGTGCCGACAAAGGGCAAAGGAAAAAGATGAGCGTCAGTACTGAGGCTAGTACACGGCAAGGCTAGAATTCGGCGGTCCTCGCCTACATAGGTATGGTGGACTGAAGCGGCAGCGCAGCAGCACTAAACAACCTATAGAGACTCAGTAAAACTGGCGGCTATTAGAGAGGGATAAGAAAGACTTATTCGGAACCACCTGATACTAACACCAATCATACCCATCCTGGTATCCCCCCTCGAGACCAAATGAGGAAGTCAAACCGAGGAACTCGCACAGTTGGCAGTTTTATTCCATAATAGTTGAAGCACTTACTAGTCAGATATAGATAGCATGAGTCATCCTGATAGAATAAGTAGTGGGCAGTTTTAATCACTATTCCATTGTAGTTGGAACATTGACTAGTCAGATATAATTGTCCCGAGGAATCCCAAAACCCAGCAGTTGTTGGCACTTTTATCACATTCCATCGGAGTTGCAATACTTACTAGGCAGGTATAGTATGATACAGATCACCACAGATCCACCAGTTGTTGGCATTTTTGTTATCCATTCCATTGTAGTGAAGCTGAATTACTAGTCACATATTAAGTTAAATTTATAACACTACTTTAGTTATGCTTGTCTATGATCGAGATACTGTGCTCCAAGTCGTCCATAACCGCGGACACGGCTTTCAGAAAGATTTACCCTGCAGGGGTGCACAAATAGCAACACACACTCGATCAACCTCGGAAAAACCAACTCAAAACCCAACGAGGCTTTCATGACAAAGCAATCACAGGATTCATAAATATTTCAGGGGGCCACCCTACTAAGCTACCCGCAACGAAGTTGGCCGGCTCCGGAATAGACCCAGGGTTTGCGACGACGGCTAAAAACGACTGGGAACCCAAAAGTGTGGTTGGGCTTGTCGATACCGCGAAAACGTGGCACGATCCAAAACAGTACAGGTGCTCCACGCACAATCTTAAATAAAGCAGTAAAGCATGCCATAAGTACAGGATAGTAATAAAGCCCCAAACTACTTTGTGGCCCCAAGAAATAGAAATGAATCAAGCTCTAGCTCAGGGGGTCCATAAGGCCTCCCGGATGTGGATAGTGCGAATAGTCAAGGAACAGGTATCAAGTACTCGGGGCCTACGGGACACAAGTGGACTTGAAAACCAAATAACAGATATTGCCCACCGGTGCCTCTTTCATTAGTTATCCCAACAATTTAATAGTTGTATTTAAAGTCATGATCATCTCCACCTTTAAGCATCTCCACCATTTATCATGTGCCAACTTGCCGTCAACGGTGAAACGACAACGACGTGAAGCAACACATAAGCAAGCAACTACGACTCGCAAGGCTGACTATCTATCAAACAACAGGCAATAGGATGTGTCCATGGCAATATAGGGGCTGCAAGGAGTATAAATGGTGCACGGAAACTAAAGCATCGCAACACGGATAGCAATAGATCAACAGGAGGAAATAAAGACTATAAACGCAAAATAGGTTGAAAGAGGGAGATTGCTCGCCTGAGAAACATAGCCAAAGGTCCATATCCGAAGAACTTGTTGATACTCGCATCCACTCTGAATGGCCTAATCCGTGAAGAAGCAAAGCACTAAAAGAAACATCGGGTACACTATTTAATACTACGGCAGAAGATCGGGCATGATACATAATATGATGCATGGCATGACGGGATAATATGATGCAACGGTTTAATGACACTAGTTATTCATATTTAAGTCACCAACAAACAACATATATCAAATAAAGAAGTAAATGGCCACATTTAATTAATGTTGGCTTGCATACTATTTTACATAGCGATGATCCATTAATGATGCATGCATGTAGATGGCTTATTAATATTCCTTGCATTCTTTTAATAATCTTAGCGAGCTCATTTGTGTTATTTGCAGATGTAGTTTAAAAGTTACGGATTTGTAAGTTCTAATTATTTAGGGAAGCATTTAAAATGTTTGGTCAAACCTTTGTTTTCTGAAAAGTAGTACATGGGCTGAAATTAAGTGTGTTACTCTTTTCTGGTTTCAAAACATGCTTTCTGTGCAGAAGAATTAGAACAACAAGGTCGGAAAACAAAATATGCTGCAAGTGCAGGTCGTCCAGTACCAGTGCAAGGTAACAACTAGTGGTGCTGACTACTGTTGTTATATACGATAGGATCCAAAAATACTTGAATAGTACAAGCAAGCAGGTGCACTGCTGAATCAAAATGTCCATGCAAAACAGGCTAGCTGAAATTGGACAGGCCATGCAGTGCATAACCAGAACCTGTTCTTCAGGCTTCCAGTTCGAATAGCCCAAAATTCAGACAAAAAGGGTTGAATGTCTAGATGATCTTGGATCCATCTAGGATGATCCAGGTTGGAGATTGAGTGCCAGACCACAGGGATAAAGTGAGTTTGATCACAACAAAGATTAGTGGCGAAAAATAAGAGGAGGATTTGAACGCTGTCTTCGGGTTAACTGACGAAACTGTCGCGGTTTAAGACAGTACCGAGCACACGCGCGACTGACGGAACAACACCGGTGTTGAGACAAGGAGGACAAGGCGGGGTCTCAGAATTCCTAGGAGCAACATAAGCTCGCGTTGTGTCAAGATAGAGGACATGGAGATGCAAACAAATAATGACTAGTGTATCGATGTGTGCAGATAGGTAAGCTCACAAGTACACCTCCTAAATCAAAACAGAGTTGCAAATCGAGCTAGCTCAATTACATGCTCGCCCGTCTGATGTTGTGCGTGTGTAACATACGCGGCTAATGGCAGCAAAGCTAACAGCAGCACAGCAGAAGGGGACAAGCTCACCTCGTAGGATCCTTGCTAGGAGTAGCATTGATGGATGTCTGAGCGCCAGGAGAGAAATTGCATGATCCTTGTATGTTGCCGAGAAGAACCTGATGGTGTCCTTGATCCTTGATGGCTCCGGCTCCGGGATTTAGCTAGGAAGACATGGTGGACGCGGTGGCTTCATCTCCATGGTCTCCTGGGCCTTGCAAGTACAGGGCGTCGATACGGACGACGAGGGTGGGGGCGAAGCTCTCGGCTTGGGGTTTTGGTAGGGAAAAGAAGGAGGAGGAGAGCAAGTAGCTAGGGTTTGTATGGGATGAGATCTCGATCTCGTTAGAGAAGAAAAGGAGCAGGTGGGAGATGAAGATTATGTGGAGGATAAGAGTCTCGGACGGGAGGATGCCGAGCTCATGCACTCCTCTCTCTGTCTTGAGAAAGAAGAGAAACAGAGGAGTGTTTTGGGCCAGGTTGGGCAAGAGGGCACACTGGTTGGGCTGCTGGGATGCTACGGCTGGGCTGCCAGGGCCTCTCTCCATCTCTATATATTTTAAAGTTTTCTTTTCTCTTATTGTATTGTTAGTTTTAACCCAAAACAAACCAGCAACTAATCTTAACCCTTTTGAATATTTTCTAGTATTTAGAACAAAACATTTTAGACAAGAAAGAGTGGAAAGAGGGAACAAGCAATGAAGGGAAGATGATGCCCACAAATATAATCAATTCGAGCATTTATACAAGAATAAAGATTTAGGGTTTAGCAAAGGAATAAACCCATTTGGGAAAATATGGAACCCTAGCAAGTGGGTACCCTCTTGTTGAAAACAAAAATAGATAAGTTTTAAAAAAAAGGGGTAGAGTATTTGTGATAGCAACAACACAACCAAGACAAAAAAAATTGATATGATGCTCAAATGCAATGTGGCATGATGACATGAGCATGCGGTTATGATGATGCACAAAACGGAAATAACAAGCGATTTTCTAGTAGTGGTTTTACCGGGATGCCACATGTGGGACAAGAAAGAGGAGATTCGTGAGATGGAGCGAGAGATCCGGGAGCTTCGCCAGGTGCAGGGGAGGCAGGGGCAGGGAGGTGGTGAGACATATGGGCTCAAGATTAGGCTAGATAGTGGACACAATTTCCTCATTATCTGGGCATTATCTGTTGCATTTGCAGTTTATGTTGCCATGTTGTTGTCTAGCAGCTGAAATAAGTTGCTGCTTCGTGGAGTGTAGCAGCCAGCTTAAGAAATTGTTTTCCAGCCCAGAAACAACAGGGATTTATTAAGCGCCTATAAATAAATCATGTCTGTGCCACTAACACCCATCGATTTTGGAGAGGATTTAACCGCTGAGCTATCGTGATTGTTCAGATAGTAGTGGCACAGTCACAGTTTTGGATTCAACTAGTGGCCTCGGCCGTATCAAATCCTAAAGCCGCGATACATTTTACTCCGAGTACGGGAGGCAGATTGTTGCGCCCGACAAGTTCCACGCACAGAGCTCCAGAGTTTAACCGAACTACATATATAGGTTCAAGTTCAATACATCATTAGGCTACTACACTGCTAGCCCTCTTTCTCTGCTTGGGTGCCAACTTTCTTCCTCTTTTCTTCACGTCCACTGGCTTCTTCATCTTCTGCCTTCTTCCTCTTCCTGGGTGCCAATTTTCTTACCTTCACGTACCCTGCATCTCCGGGCCGAGGGAAGTCAGGCCAATCAGCACCAGAATCTTGTCCGGCATCATCACTCCCTCGTTTTGGTTTTCTTCCCACAGCAAAATCACTGAGTCGGCTGTCTTGTTTCTTACCTTGCGCTTCCTATAAAAAAACAGTACATGGATTACTACCTTATATCTACAGACTATAAACAATTTTTTGTGTGGATGTACCATCTCATACCTAGGTTTGGGAGCATTAAGGGGACATCCAGCTGCTCTATGGCCTATAAGATAGCAGGTCTTGTATCTGTTTTTGCCCTTCTTTGTAGCACAGAAAGCCGAACCCTTCTTCTCGAGAAAATTCTTAAACCTATTCACCTGGGGTCTTCCCCTACCCCTTTTTGTAACTGGCTAGCAAAGGTCGAAAGACAGTTGGACTTGAGGCCACTGAGATGGGTCTGTACATGGCTCGACGGATCCAGCGTACGCAGCTCTGAACTTTTCCATAGAGTAGTAGTCTAACAAATACTGATCCAAATGTGGTAGAGTTCTTTTCTTCACCAAGAAGGCTAAGGCGTGGTCGCAAGGTTTCCCGGTATGCTGCCACTCTAAGCAGGTGCATTCTCGCAGCTGGCTGTTCACAACATCCCTTTTGCCACTCTTGGACATATCGACCACCTCACAGCTTCTGCTGGTTGACGGGAGAACCTTAAGATGAGCAAGTCCTCGGATTCTCTTGTGCAGTTGTTGTACAACTGGCGGTAGCATATGTCCTCTAAGTCTCCTACCGATCTCTCTCCTTATATTTAACAGCTTCATGATCATACCACGTATGTTGTCCATCAAGATATGAACATGACACACTTTTATGTCCTTCACCCAGTTATTCAGGCATTCTGCAAGGTTGTTGTTTATGTAATCAACTTTGATGTCAGGGTTGAATTGACTCCTCTCCCATAGCTGCGAATGATGGATGGCTAAGTACTCTGGAAGTTCAGGGGCTTCGGAAAAAATCTTGCAAATGAAATATTCGCTGCTACTAGGTTTGTAAACTCTAGCAGCAGGAAACATGTAACGAAATACGTTGCCTGCATAGTGTGAGTACAAGTTGAGCATCATATGGGCATGGCATTCTCTACCTTCAGCTCGCGGGAACACCTCCTTCACTGCATTCGTCAGCCCTTTGCATGCATCCGTGGATATAGCCAATGGATCCATGTGGCCTATTGATCTCCTAAGTTGCCTCATAAACCAGACCCAGTTTTCCTTTATTTCTGTTTCAAACAGCCCAAATTCCACTGAGAACATCTAGTTGTGACCATCAAGTGTTGTGGCAGATGGCAGGCAGCCTTTTCATTTGCCAGTTAGGACAGTGTTGTCTACACTCAGATACGACCTACAGCCGTCCTTGAATCCCTGGATGCAAGGTTTAAGCGCCATGAAAAATCTTTTGAAATATATTTTACCACCTTCTAATTCGGTATCAATCTCCACAACACTCCCCGGACACCTAGCTTGTACCTCCGCCTTGAAGTTGTACAACATCTTGAAGCTATTGGTCCAATCCCCGTGCAAGACCCCCATAGCTTTCTCTTTACTTTCCAAACCATGTAATACGGAAGGACAATGTTGTATTTAGAACCGAGGCTAGTCTGAATATTCTTCACGGTCTCCTTAGGGTTATCCTTTAGTATGGACATAGATTGCATAGCCACCCACTCCGTATCATCCATTGAGGATTTTAGTTTGCTACCTGTCGGACACATGTGTGGAGGGCCCATTTTGTTCACCTACAACACAGATTCATTTAAAGGATAAGAGGAGTCGACTAGTTGACAGAAAGATACCGCACATCAATTCTAGTTATAGAGTGAAAAGAGAGAGAGTTCTAATGGTTTGCTGCATTCATTGCCCCAATACCCTAATTGCAGCCGACGCAGGTAAGGCTCTTGTTGTGGTCCTCCATGGACAATGTACCTCGGCCCGTCCATTCATCCACGTTAACTTGCAAACGGACTCATACCTGCCGCTAGAGTTCTTCAGTCGATAGACGTCGAACTCCCCCTGATACAAAAATGCCGGAACGACATCCTGAACTCATGCATGCTCCTGAACTCGGTGCCGACCAAAATTATAGGATACTAGTGGTCATGTTTCATGTCTTCTACTTCAACACCCAAATCATCGACTGGAATACCAGCCTCGTCGTTAAGTTCCTCGTCTATTTCATCATCACTAGATTCATGATCCTCTATAGTGCCTTCTTCGTCATCTGATTTAAAATCTTCGCCATCGTCTCTAAGGCCTAGTACGACACACATCATATTGACTCCCATGGGTGGGGCTGCACCATCGTCTACACCCGGATGGACAGGAACATTGCCCCAATCCACCTCACCAGCAACTCTATTTTCTCCAAGACACTCGGTTGGTTCTGCTGCAACCACATGGGGTGGTCTTACATTTGCACGCATCCCAGGTACTTCAGTGGACAAACAACAGTCAGAATCAATTTCATCTTGAGTGTACAGTACCCTCTTGCTCTTCCTATGTACATCCTCCTTCCTGATGTAATCTTTCCTGATGGTATCAGTAGGGCTTGACATCCGCGTTCCATTCCCCATCGAACTAGGCTTTTTGCTGCCGCTCTTGAGTGTGATCTCCTTACTGCCTCCCCTCACGTGTGTTGGCTCTAGGGTGTTGGCATTATTGCCTGACCACTGCGGCGTGTTCTTCTTCGAATTAGCCCTTTTGCTGCTACTATTGGGCGTGTTCTCCTTCGTGCTGGCATTATTGCCTGACCCCACCAGCGTGTTCTGCTCCAAATTAGCCCTTTTGCTTCTACTATTTGGGCGTCTTCTACTTCGTACTGGCATTATTGCCTGACCTCAGCGGCGTGTTTCGCTCCAAATTAGCCCTTTTGCTGCTACTATTGGGCGTGTTCTCCTTCGTGCTGGCATAATTCCGTGACAGCGGCGTGTTCCGCTCCAAATTAGTATTTTTTCTGCTCCCACTGGGTGTGGTAGCCTCCGTGCTGGCCATCTTCGCCTCTTTGCTACCACTCCTAGGAGTGTTCACCACCGTGCTATCCCTCTTAGCGTTTTTGCTGCTACCGTTTGGTGTGGCATTTTGATTGGATCTCAGGGGTGTACTCTGTGGCGTGGTGCCTTTTATCGTGCGACTCTTGGGCGTCCTCTTCTCTGGCGTGGTCTCCTTGGTGACGTCCTTCTTCAGGGTGCCCTTTCTGGGGATGCTCTTCCTGCTCCTCTTTATGACGCTCCACTGTAAGACTCTCCTCTGTTCGAAGCTACCCTCGGTCGCACCAGCCCTAGTGATGCCATGGATTAGGTCACGCATGCCTTCTAAAAGTCCATCATCTCTATTGTCGAGTTCTAATTCCTCTCCAACCGTGAGCACTACCAAGTGGAAGTAAACTTCACCTCTATAATGTTTCCTTATAAACGGTATGACTAAATCCCTGGTATCTTTCACTTCAATAGCCTTTTTGCTCCTATAACCATAATATAACAAACGTGCTTCCTCGGAGGAACCCCATAGCACCTTCACACGTAACGATGCCATCAGGTCAGATAACTCTACCACTTCAGGGTCGTATCTGCCAAGGATTACATCAAACTCGTCATAGAATTTTTCTATGCCATCATCTAGTTTTGCAGTATAATCCGCGACACTGATACGAACGATTACTTTGCCATCATCAGGTTCTTCAGGATAGAAACCTCCGAGAGGTTCGAGAGATGGAGCGGCACCATCAGACCTAGCCCCAAAGCCACCGCCGCCATCACCAGCGTCATCGTTAGCTGGATCAACCTCGGTGGAAGTACCAGGACCAGGAGCAAGGCGAGGGCCCTTAGCAGCGGGAGCTACATTACATGGTGGACAGGCAGGGCCCCTTCTAACAGCAGCCACAATAGGATCAGCTGCTGCCATGCCACATCGACAATCAAGAGCAGTTCCCACAACAGCAGTGTTTCGAGTGCTAGTAGAGTCCAGACCATGAGCTGGCTTCAGACCAGCAGCTCGCTGAACCCAAGCACGGGTTCGAGGAGGAGACAAGGCATCAGTCTTTGCAACAACAGTGGGGCATCCTCCGGAAGCATTAGTTTGCTCAACAGCGGTAGGTATTGGGTCAACAACGTCCAGATCAACAACAACATGAGGACGACCAGTACCAGTAGATTCTAGAGCACGGGTTCGCACAACTTGAGGAAGGTTTCGAGTAGGAGCAACACACAAGGTGGCGGTCTTGGCAACAACAGTGGGGCAGCCTCCGGAAGCCTTAGTTTGCTCAACAACGGCATGGATTGGGTGAGCAGCATCCGCAGCAACACGGGCATGGGGAGGGGGACGACCAGTACCAGCAGATTCTAGAGCAGAGTTTTCCACAACGGCAATACGGGGACTCCTACGAGGAGGTTGCCTGACATAAGCATGTCGCGGACGAGGAACCACATTTTGCTCAACAACAGCAGGGGTTTGAGTTAGACCTCCCTGTCCAATAATAGCTGGGCGACTCCCAGTAGCAGGAGCTTCCTCATCCACTATGTTACACACCAGCATAACCACGCGAAGCCTAACATGCTATTTCATCAACCCAATTAGCTGACTGTCACACGCTATAGGAACCTGGAAGCCTTGTTCATCAACGATGCTGAACCGTGCAGTCTGCTCTGGCCTCATTTCAGCAAGTTCACGCACAGCAGCAACCAAACTAGGGACAGTGCATAAATGCACAGGCGCTACTTCCATCTTCAGATTCTGAGCTTGTTTCCACGTGCTCTTCCCATGTGCTAATTTAATGAGGTAGCTGCAGATGGCCACCAGAACCGTGTATTTGGGTTCAGCGGAGATCCTAGTTGACAGAAAATTGGAGACAAAAGATAAGAATTATTTGTCAGCATCGTGCTAGCAAACAATTCTATGTTTGATATATCTCTGTAATTCCAATAGCCAGCTAGTAGTTATAGGTAGTGCGAATAGCAAAGGGAAGAGTAGCTCACCCGAAATTAGCCAGAAGTACTTCTTCCTCAACAAATGGATCTGCCATCCTTCGTGCTGCTCAACTTGTCGGCGGTAGAGGCGGGCTATATCGTCACAACGACTGGCACAACATTCGGCATTAGAGCTCGGTAGCAGCGAGTAGGCGCAGCAACTTGGCACCGGAAGTCAAATGCCCGAAGAGATCATTCTAGTTGGAGAGGGGATTTTGATGCTGCCGGTGCTAGGGTTCATGCGAAAGGAGGGAGGGAGTGGATTTGTGCATTTGGTCAACGCACCATACTCCTTTAGTATCTCATTTCGCCTACGTGGTTGCCGTGTTGGCGCTCGCGTCACGAAAATATTACTGACATGAGGGTCCCAACCGTCTACTTCACGGGGCAGTTTCATGGCATGTTTGGATTTGGTAGGGGTGAGACGAGTTTGCATCGAAATGGCCCCTCTCGGTAGTTGGCAGCCCAACTTTTCGAAACACGGTAATTTCAGGCAACTTAGGTACCACGGTGCACTCACCCGCGAAATTTGGGACCGCACACCGGTAGCCCCCTCCCCGAGCATGTCTCTCCTCCCCCTGACTCTCTTTCTCCCCTAGCTCTCTCTCTGTCACAAGCTGTCGAAACCCTAGCTTCTCAGCCACCGCGTAGCGCTGCCGCTCTAGACCGTCCCATGCCAAACCGAGGATGCTGGATGAACCGCCTTTCCACCCTCTACTCCCTTGCCAAAGGAATCGAGGAGTGGAGCTTCGAATCGATCTCGCTGACCTCCCTTCCCCGCCTCTGTCCGAGTGTCGCCGTCGCCATTACTGTCGACTATGCCAGTATTCGCTTCGTCTGACACCAGCAACGCATCGAGGGTGAATCCCTGATCTAGCATGACCCATCCGTCTTCTTCCTCCCCCTCTGGTCCATCCTAGCCCTGAGCGCCGCCGTGCAAGCTTGCTGCCAGCCATCCTTGGTGACCATACCAAAGCGGCGCCGCCCTTTTCTAGTTCCCCTTGTCGCACTGCGTCTAACCCGTGTACCCGCGCTGTCCCGCGAGCACCCCATCGCCGTCCCCGCCGTTCACCTTGGAGGCCACCGCCAGCCAATGTCACGCCGACGTCCTAGTGACGCCAGCAAGGCTCGGTCAGCGTTGGTCAAACCGGCCCTGGTCCCACCTGCCAGCGTGGCTGCTGATGTGGCTTCGGCCCTAGCAGTCAACCACAGTGGTTAGGTACAGCCTTTGTGTAAAATGTTTTAAAGCCTTGTTCTAACGTCATGCTGGCACGATAAATCCTTTAACCTTTTTCAGAAATTGTAGAAAATATTTAAATACTAGAAAATAAATTTTATTTTTAAGTTAGAAAAATAGAAATAATATATCGAAATGTTCAGAAAAATAAGATCTACACAATAAACTCTTAATCATGCATTGTTAAGCAACTTAAATGGAAATTTTAATTAGAAGAACATTTGAACCCCCGTAGGTGATTCCGAGGCCCCCCCCGTTCTAGGGTTTGTACCCCTCAGACCCTGTTTAAAATGGCCAAGCCTGTACTAGGGTTCATTTCAATACACTTTAACTTGTCATATCATCATCCCTGTTTGAGTACTTCACAGATGTCATGTGTTGATTGTTGTTTTCCTTTCCGGTGTTTCTGCTTCTTCTCGGTAGAACTTGGAGTTGATGTGAGTAACGAGATCAAGTCCAACATTGAAGGCCGAGATCAACACCATCGAAGGTTATCGACGAACAATGCCAAGCAGATGAACTTGAAGTTCTATATCTGAGTATCAACAGGCAAAGGCAAGCAAAACCCCACACATGATATAATCCTATGCTTTCAAAGTATTTCATTCTTGCCATGTTCATATGATTCTAAAGTCTTTTATCGATAGATAGAGTAATCTTATCTGATGCATGTTTCCTTTGTAGCCTATACTCCCTCATCCAGTGCTCCTAGCATAACTAGGGTTTGTTTTATGAGCTTTGCTAAAGCTATTTTTATCGGTTGTGCTTAGCCAAGCTTAGCTATTACCACTAGTACATCCGGTTGATGAATCAGAGTTGCGAATGAATCTAGTTGGATAGGATGACGTGGTATGATCAGAGATGTGAGTTAAACATGCTAAGGCTTATATGGGAGGCCATGTCGGGTTGTGGTTTTTGCAGTCCCATACTTGCCACTACTAGGACCTGAGTTCTTGCCTCTTGCACCAAGACGAGTGTACAGCCACACGGGGGCCTGGAAATCCCCTTGACCAACTAACTTGCCTTGTAGGTTCCATGTGTCACATAGTTCAGGCGTTCCTTTCGACATATGAATTCTGGTCATTCTTGTAGGAGGTGAAGGAGGTGCATTCATACAGGTAGGTAAGCATGGCAGGGAATGGGAGAGGCACGACCTCCGTAATCTCAAACCTTGTTCACATCTCTAGGGACCGACTTCGGGACTTGACCTGTTATGGCGGCATCTCCTTAGGACGTGACTCATGGTCTCGGCGAAAGCAAGGTAAAGGTCATGGTCATCCACTCTTTGCTGGCCTTCCAAGGAAGAGGGCTAATGATCTGGCACTAAGAATCGGTTGGTACGTGTGGGTAAAGTTGTGCACCCCTGCAGGGTAATAATCTTTTCGAAAAGTTGTGTCCACGGTTATGGACGACTTGGGAACAGATTCAAAGATCGTAGAGAACTATAACCTAATCGTAAAACTTGGCAAATAAAGTAAAGTATGCTTAAGGATGCTTCCTCAGGGATCGAGGGGGTGATCCTAGTTGGTAGGTTCAGTTGATAAAGATTCGGTGGATATCAAAGATGATCAAATCTAGATATATCGTTTTCTCTTACCACTTTTTAAATGATCTATTTAGTCGAGCTTCTACTCCTTTCCCTTTTACAATGGAAGTTAGCTTTATGCAAATGAACCCCACCAGCCATAAGTCTTGCGGAGTACACCCTGTACTCAGCCTAGCTTTGTTGATACTTTTGCAGCAGGTAAGTGTTACCATAGAAGAAGAGTTTGTATGGCATCGACATCGGCGAGTAGCTTGGGGTTCCCGGTCGGCAGCCTGGAATCTATGGATTGGGTCATCATCGTTATGCTTCAGGCCTCTTAGGCCATTTGTTAAGTTTGCTATACTTAATAGTATAATTTTCGTTCCGTTGTTTGGTGTTTGTGGTCAGTGACCTCTGCTTGTAATAATTTGGTTCTTTGCTCAATTATGAGCTCGCTGGAATAACTTTTGTGTCGTAGGGTCACTGTAATGTTACCGATTCTTTCTCTATATGCTTCCGAGATTTAGGTTAGGCTTATGTCAGACAGAGGTCTGGGATTTTTCTAGCCCTAATATCAAGGGTGTCACATTGCACCAGTCGATGGGTGGTCCTTTCTTTCTTTACCGAGGCAACCCGGTCTTCTTTGTATATTCTTGTCTTCTTCTCCCATACAGTGGCAAGGTTGTAGGTGCGCCCCCTACCCTGACCCTCTGAGACCTCCTCGGAGACCTAGGAGGGACGGGCCTCACGAGGCGGAGTCGAGGGCGTAGAAACACCCCTCTAGGCGCTAACCCCGACCTCCCCTCGCGAGGCCTTCTACCTGTGTCATCACCATAGGAGAAAGAGGTGGCACCTTAGGTGGGCCCATCATCCGCAGAATCGGGGTACCCCAGGTACCAGGACTCCAACTATAGCCCCCAGGCGCTTGCCATGTGTGCGTCCTTCCATAGGCGCGAAAGGGCAAGGGTCCCAATAGGTCGGCGGGCCCCATCCTAGGGGCAGTTAAGTGGTGCACAGCTCCAGGATGTATCTCCACTATGCATACAAATCATCGGGCCCTAGGGACCATCGGGAGCGAAAAAATTTGCCTGCCTCGGGAACCGCTCCCAATGATGTGATGGTTTGTTGTGAGCTCCTGCGACCCGTGCCACGCGTCCATCTTAATGATGGCATCCTTTTCCTTGTGAAATCGGAGTCCATGCATAATGCCTCTTTAACGACACCAACTTCCCAAATCCCAAAACCTTCCTTTTGCCTCAGAGCGATGAAAACCCCTTTTCTCCCATGGCACCGAAGAGACTTTCTACGGGCGAGAAGGGCAAGGCATCAGCGGTGGATGAGGCAGAGGATCTACCTATGAAGCACATACGTGGGAGGCCTCGCGGCAGCGGCCGTGGAAGATGGGCGCACCTTTGAGGACACCGCAGTCACGAAGCCTCTGCCACTCCCTTTGTCATCCCTCTTGTCGATCGCGGCTAGGGCCGAGGGTGGTCCCAGGTCCCTTTGGGTCGATGACTTCATCCTCATCCTCCGGAGTGAGGACTGGTTTACTAGGGAAAAACTCCTCTCGTGCTTCACCCTTGCCGAGAGGGGCAATATCCTAGAGAGCATGCGGATAAAGCATTCTTACAGCGGCGAGAGCTGGAGCGTGACCATCGAGTCACGCTTGCCGGGCGAAGTGTATCTTACCTCCGACTGGGAGAGTTTCATCCACGACCATGAAATCTAGCATGGCATGATGTTGCAGCTTCGGTACACTCGTGACAGGGACTTCATCGTGTCGGTTTATGACCCGCTGACGGGTCGTGTTCATTTCCCCCGCCACCTGTAGGGTGCTTAGGTGGGGCTCTAGGTCGTGTTGCCATGATGTCATTAAGTCCGCGGGCCCTTTGTAACAGGAGGTGTGATTTAGTAAGGCTATGTGGCCCCTGGAGGGGTGCTTGTACCAAATGCCCTTGAGCAGATCTGTGTTTCCGCTGCTTTCCTTTCCATGTGCCCTGCCCGGGAATCGGCGTGGTATGGATCTGCGTCCATTGGCGGTCTCGGAGGGAGGGCCCGACATGCATCAACCTCCCATGCTGTACTGCCCCTGGAGCCCATGTCCCGCGTGGTCGGCTTCCAAGTCGAGCAGCATTGTCTTGAGTTAATGAAGTGCTCCGAGGGGCGCTTCTGAGATTCGATCGCTACAACCATCACCGATCTCAAGGCAGTCACTCGGGTCCTGGCTGTTAGGAAGGAAGTTATCTCGGGCCCCTTGCACGACTCGCGAGGAAATGACCATGGTCCCACATACACCCAGGAGGCTCTTGACGGTTGGGCCGTCGTGGGCGCAAGTTCCCCTAGAGTCCATGATCTCCTATAGGATATCGGTGTGGCACACCTGCGCCTGGTCGTCACCTCAAGTTCCTGCCGCCACGAGCCGTAGGTAAGTACAAGGGCCATGGGGTCCTTGCATAAGCTCCGGAGGGGTAGTCGCCGAGACAGAGTAGCCCTGCTAGCCACCTTGTAATCCTCCCGACGAGGGAGGCCGCGCCAAAAATGTGTGTTGACGCGACCTTTCCCGCGCGGGCTATGCGTAGTCATTGACCTTCGAAGCCCTGCCACCAGACCCAGTCCATAGGCCCAACGTTTTAGGACTTGACACCGATCAGCCGTGTCCGTTCGGATGGGCATCCCCGTGGCCCACATTTTCGGCCTCTCAATGAACAGACCATAGGGCTGCATTTGGTTTGTTCATCCCCGAAGGAGGCAACTACAGGGCAAGACGCGCGCTGCCAGGGCTCCCTGTCGGTGCCTCATGCGGGATTTTCATGCCGAGAGGCGTGGGTGTCTTGTCTCAGCCACGCCGGGTCCTCGGCATGGGCCTAGGCCACACCAGGGTCTTTGCACTTCGGTCGGGTCGAGGATCTAGGAGACTCCTCTCCGACGTTCATGGAGAAACGAACCAGCCTTTCGCGGGCGTCCTAACGGTGGACCTTTAGCTGATGCTGGATCGAGACCGGCTCAACAAGGGCTGGAGGGTGCCAGTTGCAGTGTCTGAGAAACCCTGCCTCTCCCAGGGGTCGCTCTTTAGGACGCATTGGCATGGGCAACTAGGATAATTGCTGACGTGGGGGCACATGCTCCTTCATCGGAGCGGGTTCCATCCGCTCTTGAAGGGAGGGACGCCTCCTTGTGGTAAGCTTGAACGCGGGACCTCACGACCATGGGACAGAACAACGCAGGAGGGTGATCACCATACAGGGTCAGCGCTTGCTCGTGCATTCTTGCTCCTTGGCCCTTTGGGGAGGTGCCCCTTCACTGGCCCTTCGACCCCACGGGGTGGTCTTGGGCTCTGGCAGCGCTCTAGCTGCTTGAGGTGGGATTCCTTGTGGCCTGTCCCGCTTCCCTCTCGGTGAGAAGTCCACGAGACTTGTACCTATCCTATAGGCTCCTTGTTGGCAACCTGTAGGCTATGTATGTTTAGATCTATCCCATGAGCCCCTCGAGGAGGTAGCCATAGGATGCGTACTTCCCCTACATAGTTCCTCGGGGAGGAACCGTAGGTTCCGCACGGTGAATGCTTTCCCTGTGCGTGTCGTGTGAGGACTATCGAGCATCGAGAACCGTGGGTCAGGTGACTTGCCGCCAGAGCTAGTACGTAAGCTAGAGCTTGACACTTTAGGCCTCGGTGTTGACCGGGGGTGGAGCCGGCGACATGCACCGTTCCTAGCCCCCGCTCGCATGACTCGCACGAGGGAAAATCACCACAGGAAAAACAAAGAAGCAATCGAAAATAGCCACGCAGAAACACCAGAAAAATGCCAATAGTTCTCAAGATTTTACAACACGGAGGAGAAATAAGGGGGTTCGTTACCGCTACCGATGTTGGTCAAGCTCCGGGGTAGAACTGGCAGAGGCCTTCGTCGAGAGAGAGAGCCATCAAGGGGCGAGGTCCTCTAACCCCCAAGTACCAAAAATGGTAGATTCTGGTAAGGAGCATTGTCTTGACTGGGGTGTCCTAAGCGGTGTGGTGGAGAAATCGCCTGCCCCCCTAGGGGCAGCTCCCGATACCCAACTCTCGACATCCTCCGGCTGGAAAATGTTGTCGTGCCAAGGGTGGCCACCATACCCCCTCTGAGCCCACGGCCCCCCATCCTCAACGGCCCTAGCCCGGAAAACGGGGGCATACCGGGGGTGTGCGTCATCGACCTCTCGTGCCTCCGGGTCCCCGCCCTCGATGGCCTATGGCTGGAAAACAGGGACGTACCAGGGGTGGATTCCCGAGGCCCCAAGAGCCTCCTTGTCCTTGTGGCGAAGCGCCCGATTGGGTCACCACGTCACTATTCGAGTGACCAGGCTCAGTGTTCTCCTCTTGGTCCTCAGCTGAACAGGCACCTAGCCGTTTGCCCTGCCTGCTATCGTTCTTGCGCTTCTTTGGGCCTTCATGTTCCATTCGGATCGCCTTGAGCTTGAAACACTGACTGGTGTCGTGCCCCCCAATGCGGTGGAAAGCGCAGTAAGGCTGCTCCCATCCTCCTCCTTTAAGTATTTCCCGTGGGAGCGCTCTTGCCTGCCTCCTTTTTGGTGTACTCCCATGGCCCCGTCCTTCGAGTTGATGGGCACCGCTGCTCCGGCTCCACCATCACCCCCGTTGAGAGTGAGCGGGCACCCAGTCGTCCGCTGGGGCACGGGAAAGGGCACCACAGAGACTCACAACGGGCGTAGGCATACCCCTCCGAATCCGCGAGCGTGTCAGCTCGGCTCCGGGGAGAGTAGTCTGCCTCGACGCTGCTGTTTGTTCCACCCGTCCAGGTGTTAGTGGGGTAGCTCGCTGGTATCTCGCAAAGGCAAGATGCCCCTCCCAAGGTGGGCGGCGGGGTGTTTCGATAGTCACCCACCGCCCACGAAGATACGTCGTAATGCCTCGGGACGCCACTGGGATGCCTTGCCGCGTAGTGATCCCTGGCCCCGAAAGCCTTGTTGTTAGTCTGAGTCCCCAGCCGTGGGAAGGCCAGGGTGGCAACATTGAGGAGCCTGGCGAGGTACGTGGTACACCCTTCTTGATTCAGCTCAGCCGGCAGGCTATATGGTTGTGCCCACACTTCCATTTCGGTCATCTCTGGTGCGAAAGGGCTGGAGCAGCCGCACGAGGGTGCCGTGTGGTGGGTCGTCGCGTCCCCATAGGGGAGAAACCATGGCCCCCATGATGGAGAAAAGGGGAGACCTGGCTCGGCCCTTACCCATGCCATGGCTGAGCACATCGGGATGGGATCCATCCTTCAATGAACCACGGCGTCGCGCATGCTGCCGTCCTGGCCTCTACTCTATGCATGCTATCAAGCCGATGGTGTTGGCGAAGGTCATTGGAGCATGCCTCAGCCCCTACCCTGTGCGCCAAATGTCGGAGATGTTTACCGCGAAGGAACAAGGGTCCAACGAGCCCTGAGTTCAAGTGGGGGCTGGATGACGCATTCCAAGATTCTCAGCGATGGTGAAGATGGTGGCGCACGGACACGACAGAGAGGTGGACAAATGTTTTTTACCCAGGTTCGGGATCCTCGTGAGGAGGTAAAGCCCCTACTCCTACTTGGTTGTATTGCTCGTGGTGCTTCGCAAGGGTACAATGGACACTCAATGTCTAGGGTTACAAGTCCTAGGGATCGACCCCTCCAAGGGAGGGGAAGGCCTCCTTTTATACGGCGGCTGGGCCTCTTCCCCCGAACATCCGGCCGAAAGGGTATCCACATTACTGCTCCTTGAGGACCTGGTCTACCAGGCTACTTTCGGTGGACTCGGTCCTCCTTGCCTTGGTCACCACCGGTCCTTCATAAAGTCGGTCCATCCGACGCCATCCTTCGCTTCCCAATGTCTTCCTTGTCCCCTTAGCACCAAAGTGGCAAGGGACAAGTGCCTTGAATCCACTGACACCCTCAGCATCCTTGCACCAGTCGGTGGGTGGTCCTTTCTTTCTTTACCACGCGACTCAGTCTTCCTTGCAGGTTCTTGTCTTCTTCTCCCATATTGTGGCAAGGTTGTAGGTGCACCCCCTGCCCTGACCCTCTCGAGACCTCCTCGAAGACCTGGGAGGGCCAGACCTCATGAGGCAGAGTTGAGGGTGCAAAAAACAACCTCTCTAGGCTCCAGCCCTGACCTCCCCTCGTGAGGCCTTCTAGCTGTCTCATCGCCGCAGGAGAAAGAGGTGGACCCTTAGGTGGGCCCATTGTCCTCTGGATCAGGGTACCCGGGTACCAGGACTCAAACATTGTGGATGCTCCATAGATGCTAAGTCAAGATGGATGCCTTTATCATGAAAACAAGTCTCAACTACTCTAAGTGATAAGTTGCTTCCATTGTCGGTGATGATGCTATGTGGGAGACCAAATCTCACTACTAGATCCCGGACAAACTTAAGGGTTGTTGCCCCATCGAGCTTTTCTAATGGTTTTAGATTCAATCCATTTTGTGAACTTATCCACTACTACTAGCAGATGGTTAAAGCCATAGGGTGCCGTCTTCAAAGGTCCAACCATCTCAAGCCCTCTAGACTACGAATGGCCATGTAATTGGTATGGTTCACCATTCTTGCGACAGAACATGTGGCTACCTCGCATAGTACTAACATCCCAGATACGTCTAAACAATCTTGTCAACATATGCCTTGGTGTGAGCCAGTAGAATCCTTTCACGAAGGCTTTGGAGACCAGCAATCTTGGAGCAGCGTGATTCCCGCAATCACTGGAATGGATCTCCCTAAGGATCTCAATTCTTTGTTGCTAAGACACACACCATAGGAATATACCTGTGGTACTTCTTTTGTATAGCTGACCGTCAATGATGCTGTAGGACTTTGCTCTGTGTACTATATGTCGGCTTTCAACTTCGTCTGTCGGTAGAGTTCCGCATTTAAGGTAATCCATGATAGGTTTGGTCCATGTCAGAGAGATCATTGTAACTATGTTAACAAGTGAATCAACTCTATCCGGATTTTTTGGTTCTGGTCCCTTCACGGATGGTACCTAGTGATGTTCCAGGAATACGCTAGTGGAACCGGTTTACACGTCAATCCAAGCTTTGATAGCAGATCTTCTACTTTGTTATCCTCCCTTTTGACATACTTGACTTCATAGCCATCAAAGCCCTTGCCTATCTCGTCCACTTCGTCTCGATATGCCGCCATCATAGGGTTTCGCTCATTCAAGGTGCCAGCCACCTACTAGGAAACCAAGTGAGAATCTCCACAACAACCTATGCTCTTGATGCCAATATCCTTGGATACGTGAAGTCCGTGATTAAGAGCCTCATACTCAACTGTCGGAGACTTGTGTCCCGCGAATGAACAAGGGGTCCGATGAGACTTGAGTTCATGAGGGGGCTGAACACGCGTTCATGTCTAGCCAGCGGCGACGGCAACGATGGAGCTCGCACACGATAGAGAGTGACACAGGTTTTTTACCTAGGTTCAGGACCCTCGTGAGGAGGTAAAGTCCCTACTCCTTCTTGGTTGTATTGCTCGCGTGATTCGCGAGGGTACAATGGTAGATGAGTGTCTAGGGTATGAGATCGCAAGGATCGATCCCCTTGTAAGGTTGGGGTAGCTCCCCTTTTATAGGGGTGTCGGGCCTCTTCCCCTCAAAACAGTGGGCGGGAAGGGTCACCACATTGCCGCCTGAAGGGTGCCCGGTTCACTAGTCTACTTTGTGTATAGCGCTGCTCGCGGTCCATTAATCCTCCATAAAAACGAGGCTGCTGACGACGGCTGCTGCTACGCGATGCCCCCTGTGCCCTTCCTTGCATCAAACTGTCAAGGGACAGCCATGCTAGCACTGAGGTCGCACTTGCCACTTTTACACCGAGAAGGGCAAACCAACTCCTCTTTACTGAGGCGGCATGTGCTATCCTAGCGCCACCCGCCAGGCTTTTTCGGCTCCTTCCCCTTTCTCCATGAGTTTACTATTGTGCCCCAGGGTGAGCTTCGAAGCATCCGAGGCCCGGTGGGAACTTGGGTAGGACGGTAGTCTTACCCTCGCGAGGCAGCCGTTGTTGAAGCGACCCAGTCGAGGATCTTGAGGGGTTGGTACCTTGTTACTTGGCTCGTGAGGCGACACATAATGGGGTGATGACCCTTCTAGATAGTCCCCACTCAGGCGGTTGGCCCGCTGACCGTTTGTTCGTAGTACCCTGGTTCTAGATGTAGCACCCTGGGAAACCCACTACTAGAAAATCTCTTGTTGTTGACTACTTTGTGCATCATCATGACATCATGCATATTTTTTCCTAAAACTATTTTCCTTAAAATCCTATATTTGTTTTCTAATTATCCCACTCTTTTATTTCAAATTAAAACCTGGTCATCCCGGATATTTTTATTTGTCTAAAAACTGTATGCAAAATAGTTTTGTTCTAAAAGAAAATTAAATATTTTACTAAAAATAAAATAGGGGGAGGTAGCTGCCTAGCCATTTAGGCCAGGACACCTACAACCCCCCGACCCAACCCACCTACCAGCCAACCCAGCAGCCACCTAACCCTGACCCGCAACCATCGCAGCAAACCCTAGCTACCTCACCGCCACACTCACCTAATATAGACTCAAACAAGAAAGCACGGGTCACACAACACGCAACACACGCACATGCACCACTCGTTCACGTGGCCACATACACAACACACACATCGCCATGAGCGGAACACACACCCCCACCACATGACATCCACCCTCCACCACTGACCCCACACATTGTTGCCTCAACCCTGTGCTTGCTCCAGCCAACACAAGTTCTCATGCGTATCTCCTACCTTGTTGGTTATTTTGAGTGCTAGTGATACCATGATGTGTGGTGATGTATTGAGCCTCTTGCGGTGAAGAGGCCTGGATGTGGTGGAAGTGTGGTGAGATTGGGTACCTCGGCAAGATCTTTGTCGCCACTGGAGATACAAGACCGACCCCGTAACAAGTGCATCTATCCCCGCCAAGATCTACTTCAGTTCGTGTCGACTGATGCTTGAAACGGATGAACAAGATGAAACACGAATACTACTGATATCAGAATCCAAGTTCTCCACCGGTGAACGAGTTCAAACCTCAAGATCTCCTTCACGGATGAGGAGTCTGAACCTTGAAGACCGATCCCGCCGAACCCGAACCCCTCCGAGCCCTCAAGATCTTTGACCCTAAACATGTGACCTCTATCCAAGCCCCTATTTTATAAATTTCCATATTATACTTGTTGCATATTAAATCATTCATGCTCGAATACATATTTATTTGTTTGGGTACTTTCTTGAATCACCTAATAATTACATATGGAGCGCATATGCGGGCTATTCTTGTCTATTATTCCCTCCATTTAAATTTATGTAGTGAATCGATACCATGATTTTCCTTATTAATCCAACATTTAAATTGTGGGGTACCTAAACAACATGAACCTCCTAATTAATTGTCTAGTTGCATCGCATCTTTGCCATGTCATACATCATATCATGAGCATGCCCAATATTTTTCCATAGTATTAAATTGTGCATCCAGCGTTCCTTTTAGTTCTTTGCTTCTTCATGGATTAGGATGTTGAGTTGATGCGAGCTTCAACCCATACTTCGGATGTATCTTCGTCAGTGTTTTTAGGTGAGCATTCCCCCTTTTCTACCTATTTTTATTTTATAGTCTTCACTTCCTCTTGATGATCTATTTCTATCCATATTGCGATGCTTTCGTTTTTGTACCATTTATATTCCTTACAGTCTCTATATTGCCTTTGACACCTCCTATTCCATGTTGTTTGGTAGACAATTGGCCTTGTGAGTCGTAGTTGCTTGCTCAAGTGTGGCTTTGTGTCGTCGAGTTCCAATATTGGTGGGAGGTTGGCACATTCTTAATGCTAGAGATAATCATGGTTCCACTTATCACTTGATAATTAAATGTTGGAAGTAGATATAATTAATAAGAGGCATCAGTGGGTAATAGTTGAGATCTGGCTCTTATCCAGCCCATTTGTGTCCACCTAGAACCCGAGTTCCTGACACCTGATCCGAGACCGAGCACGCTAAACACATGTGGGATGTGTGGGCACCCCTATCGGCTTACTACCTGATTTCAAAGTACTATACCGGGGCCACAAAATAGTTTAGGGAATTACTACTATCATGTATGTATACCATGCTCTACTGCTTTATTTACTACTGTTGCTCATGGAGAGCGTTTACTACTGTAGTGCTTAGGAACAAATGTGGAATGCTTTTGCGGTAACAACAAGCCTGGTCACACTTTTGGGTTCCCAATCGTTTACAGCCTTTAACACAAACCCAAGGTCTGTCTCAGAGCCGGCCTACTTTGTTGCGAGTATCTTAGTGGGGTGGCCCACATGTACTTGCTTTGGGTTTGAGAAACGTCGTGTCCGAAGCCCCCCAGCATACCGATGGGTGTATGTTACTTGATCTTGCACCTACTTGATCTGGCAAACGAGGGTGGGAGTGCGTGTGGATATGTTGGTGCACTCCTGCAAGGTTAAATATTTTCGAAAAGCCATGTCAGCGGTTATGGATGACTTAGAGCATAGTTTCTTGATCATAGACAACTAACACTAAAGGATTACTGTTATAATTTGACCTGGATCTGATATGACTAGTAAAGTTGGATAACCACCATGGAATGAATGAATAAAACTGCCAATTGTGTGAGTTTCCTCAGAAGGACTTCCTCGTTTGGTCTCGAGGGGGAAATACCAGGATGGGCATGTTTGGTGTTAGTATTAGTTTGGTTTTGAATAGGTCATTCTTATCCCTCTCTAATAGCCGACAGTTGTATCGAGTCTCTATAGATTGTTTAGTGCATGCTTTGTTGCCGCTTGAGTCCACCATACCTATGTAGGTGAGAGCCGCCAAATTCTAATATTTGTCCTGTACTGGCCTGAGTACTGACCGCTCCCTTTTTCATTTGCCCTTTGTCGGCACCCGTTTTGTTTTAACATGTATGAGTTTGACGACGTGAGCAATGTTACCCTTTTGGCTTGGCCTAGGTAGGGTTATGGACGCCATTGGTTATTCTTCAGGACTCTTAGTAAAATTTGCATATTATCCATACTTGGAGGTTGTATCATTTTCAAGGTGATTTGGATCTTTGTATTCTATATCTGTGTTCTTGACTCATTGAGTCATTGTTGTATATATATGTTCGTATGGGTTCCATCGTGAACTATTGTGTAATGGTATTCATTTTCAACCTGCATGCAAGTGCCTGGTGGGCATCTTTGAATCGTTTCTATGCGGGCTTTGTGGAAATCACTAAGATCTGCCTAGGGCCGACTCGAGGGTGTTACAAAGTGGTATCAAAGATCAGTAGTTGTGATACCCCACTGGTCCATCCTGTAGGATAACCTAGCTAACGGATGATGTAGAGTGTCAAAACTCTTTTGCAAAATCGGTTGGATAGATATGATTAGGTCTGTTTTTACTCCTTACCTCTATGTTATTCCCATCTTACCCCTGCGTGTTTTGAATCTGCTCTCTTACCTTTCTTCGAGTCTAGGAATTCTCGTGGTTGGGTGTCCGTCGAACCTTCAGGGTTTTGATTCCTTCCTCTTGCAATGGAGTTT
The DNA here is from genome assembly GCA_916181665.1 of Avena sativa. Taxonomy (NCBI): domain Eukaryota; kingdom Viridiplantae; phylum Streptophyta; class Magnoliopsida; order Poales; family Poaceae; genus Avena; species Avena sativa. The sequence continues at coordinate 450,592,823 of OV702289.1, forward strand.
CTACATCTGGTCTTCATGCTATCTGAGAAATCCTTCTTCTATTGTACCTCTATTTGTTCCGAAATTCACTAAAAAAATATGTGTACATTCTGGTGATTTCCAAGATGACAACATCTTCTATGTTAGATGAGATAGCATCACCCCTTTGTTTTCCGAATACCGTTTGTCAAAATCTTTAGTTGAATTTCGCGAGTTGGTTGCATGATTCTCTATTCAAGTAAAGAGTAATGCTTTGAGTGCGGGATGGAGTCATGACCATACCACTACTCTTATCATTCGCTCTGCACATTGAATTGGTGGATCAATGCAATTTTACACATTCTATGGAAGTTAGGGGTGGCCTTATCTCTCGAGACCTCTACCTTCATCTTTTGTTTCTTTGGAGTGTTCTCTCAACGAACGTGAGCAACGACCTCTTGCTGGTGATGTCGATGATTTCAAGATGGAGCAAGAATCTTGTTAGTGGTGTTGCGAAGATCTACACGAAGCAAGAAGCATCTGATCATCACTTTCTCCATCGTACCATGAGGCGAATCTCAGGGACGAGATCCATTGTTAGTGGTGTCGGATTATAGCACCCTGGAAAAACCACTACTAGAAAATCACTTGTTGTTTACTACTTTATGCATCATTGGACATCATGCATATTTTTTGCCTAAAACTATTTTCCTTAAAAGCCTATATTTGTTTTCTAATTATCCCCCTCTTTTATTTCAAATTAAATCCTGGTCTTCCCGAAATTTTTTATTTGTCTAAAAACTATATGAAAAATAGTTTTGTTTTAAAATAAAATAAAATGTTTTATTAAAAATAAAATAGGGCGAGGTAGCCCAGCCGTTTAGGCCAGGACACCTACAGCCCATGGCCCAACCCACCTACCACCCAACCCAACGGCCACCTAACCCTGACCCGAACCATCGCACAAAACCCTAGCTACCGCGCCACCACACTCACCTAATCTAGACTCACACAACACAGTGTGCGTCGCACTACACGCAACAAACACACACACAACACTCGTTCACGTGGCCACATACACAACACACATAGCACCACACATGGAACACACACACCCACCATGCGGCAGCCGCCCTCCACCCCTGACCTTGCTCGTTATTGCCTCGACCTTGTGCTTGCTCCGGCCAGAACAAGTTTGTGTGCGTACCTCCTGCCTTGTTAGTTATTTTGAGTGCTAGTGGTTCCACGATGTGTGGCGATGTATGGAGCCTCTTGTGCTTAAGAGGCTTGGATGTGGTGGAAGTGTGGTGAGATTGGGTACCGTGGTAAGATCTTTGGCACCAATGGAGATACAAGAGCGAGCCCATAACAAGTGCATTGATCTCCGCCAAGATTTACTTCTATTCATGTTGATCGATGATTGCAACCAATGAACGAGATAAAACCCCCAAGACTACCGATATCGGAATCCAAGTTTTCAACCGATGAACAAGTTGGAACCTCACGATCTCCTTCACAGACCTGGAGTCCGAACCCTGAAGACCGATCCCACCGAACCCGATCCCCTCCGAGCCCTCAAGATCTTCGACCCTAAATGTGTGACCTCTATCCAAGCCCCTGATACGTTGCTCACGTATCCATAATTTTTTATGTTCCATGCTTGCTTTTATCTACTTTCTTATGTTTTGTCCACACTTTGGAGTACTTTTCATATGATTTCTTGGACTAACCTATTAACAAGAGCCACAGTGCCAACTGCCTGTTTTCTGCTGTTTTTGGTTCCACGAAAGTCAGAAAATGAATATTCTCGGAATTGGACAGGACAAAAGCCAAAGTCAGTTTTTCATCGAGGGACACCAGGAGCCAGAATACAAGACAGAGAGGGTTGGGGCCCGGCCACACCACCTGGTCGCGCGGCCAGGCTTGGCCTGTGCCAGGGGGTGGTCTGGCCGCCCCAGGCACCCCCTCGGCCTCTCCTTTCGCCTATATATTGCCTCCGATACCGAAACCCTAAGTACCCGATCCAAATTCCACGAAAGAGTCTGTAGCCACCGTCATCTCCATCCATAGATCAGGAGGGATCTGAAGCTCTTCCCGACACCCTGCTGGAGGGGAGAATTCACCCTGGTGGCCTTCTTCATCATCATGCAAGACTCCGGTGTGATGCGTGAGTAGTTCATCTCTGGACTACGGGTCCATGTAGTCTCTAGATGGCTGGTTCTCCTCCTTTGTGCTATCACGTTTAGATCTTGTGAGATCCGTTCATGATCAAGATCATCTATTTGTAATTCCTACATGTTGTGTTTGTGGGGATCCGATGGATATTGAGATGCTATTTCAGATTGATTATTGATTCTATAATGTCTTTGTTATTTGTGATCTTGCATGGTTTCCGTTCTTAGTAGCTATCTTGACCAACTAGATGCTAGCAACTCCAAGAGTTAGTATTTATGCTCGATAGTGGGTTCATGCCTATAGTAATCTAGGGAAGTGACAGAAATCTCTAAGGTACTAGATGTGTTGTTGCTACTAGGGAGAAAACAACAATCCTTTGTTCATAGGACAATCGTATTTTTTACTTTACACGCAATTCATAATGCAATTATCCGTTGCTTGCAACATAATACTGGAGGGGGTTCAGATGATAACCTGAAGGTGGATTATTAGTCATAGATGCAGTTGGATGGCGGTCTATGTATAATGTTGTAATGCACAATCGAATCTCAAAGGAGTCAAGATGAGTAGTATATGCTTGTATGCTTTCTCGATGTTTGTCAACTGCCCCGCTGTAATTTGTTCACCCAACATGTTATCTATCTTACGGAGATCCACCACTAGTGAACTATGGACCCCGACCCTTTCTTTTACCATCAATCTACAATCAACTATTTACTGCTTTGTGTTTACTTTCTACAAACTATTACTTTCTTCCGCTCGATACGTTTAATCCTTTGTTTTCGGCAAAACCGGTGAGATTGACAACCTCATCGCAAGTTGGGGGCAGAGTTCTGTGGTTGTGTTGTGCAGGTCTCCACGTTGCTGCTGGCACCGGTAGTTCGCGCTGCCAAAGTTCAGCTAGCAACACCTTTGGGGTGTTTCCTTGCTCCTATTGGGTTGATAACCTTGGTTTCATAACTGAGGGAAAACTTGCTGCTGTGCTCATCATACCTTCCTCTTGGGGTTCCCCAACGAGCTCGATATATTTTGGGCCATCAAGCTCTTTTTCTGGTGCCGTTGCCGGGGAGTCAAGGACATCTTCACAAGGGGAGTCCCTCATAACCAATCTCTTTACTTTGCTATTTTTGTTTGGCTTAGTTTACTTTTTGCTTGTTTCTTATCAAAAACACAAAAAAATTAGTTTTACAAGTTTGATTTCTTTATTAAAAACACAAAAAAATGACTACTCTTGAAAACACTAAGTTGTGTGACTTCACTAGCACCAACAACAATGATTTCATGAGCACACCTATTGCTCCACCTGTTCCTGAAGCTACTTTCTTTGAAATAAAACCTGCTTTGCTCAATCTTGTTATGAGAGAACAATTTTCTAGTATTGGTAATGAAGATGATGCTGCTCATTTAAATAACTTTGTTGAACTTTGTGAAATGCAAAAGCATAGGGATATAGATGGGGATATTATTAAGCTTAAATTGTTTCCTTTCTCTTTGAGAGGAAAAGCTAAAGAATGGTTGAATTCCTTAACTAGGAATAGTATTGATTCTTGGACTAAATGCAAAGATTCTTTCATTGGAAAATACTATCCTCCTGCTAAGATTATATCTATGAGAAGTGAAATAATGAAGTTTAAACAATATGATAATGAACATGTTGCTCAAGCTTGGGAAAGAATGAAATCTTTGATAAAGAATTGTCCTACTCATGGACTGACTACTTGGATGATTATGCAAACCTTTTATGCAGGATTGAACTATTCTTCAAGAAATCTATTGGATTCTGCTGCTGGAGGTACCTTTATGACCATTACTTTGGGAGCTGCAACAAAGCTTCTGGATAATATGATGGTTAACTATTCTGAATGGCATACTAAGAGAGCTCCACAAGGTAAGAAGGTAAATTCTGTTGAAGAAACCTCTTCCTTGAGTAATAAAATTGATGTTATTATGTCTATGCTTGTTAATGGGAAAGCCCATATTGATCCAAATAATGTTCCTTTAGCCTCTTTGGTTGCTCAAGAAGAGCAAGTTGATGTGAAATTTATAAGAAATAACAATTTTAGCAACAATGCCTACAGGAATAATTTTGGTAACAACAGTTATAAGCCATATCCTCCCAACAATGGTAATGCTTATGGAAATTCCTACAACAATAATAGGAGTGCCCCCTATGAACTTGAAGTTATGCGTAAAGACTTTATTAGTAAACAAACTACTTTCGATAAAACTATTGAGGAAAAACTCTCTAATGCTGAAAGAAATATAGCATCATTGGCTGAAGCTCAATCTTATTTGAATTAAATGGCTGCTAAACCTGAAACTAATGATAATCCATTTGCTGCTACTAATGCCATACAAGTAAGAATTGATGAAAATGTTAGACTATTAGCTGAATTGCATGCTAAGTGGGAAAGAGAGGATGAAATTGCTAGAAACATTGGTGTTTCTACTATCACTACCACTAGTGTTGAGGCTAGTAATATCTCTACTACTTTAGATGATAATTATGGTTTTGATCTTGATGGTTGCAACATTTCTGAAGTGATTAAGTTCCTACAAAAACTTGCTAAAAGTCCTAATGCTAGTGCTATGAATATGGCCTTTACAAAACACATTACTGATGCTCTCATAAAAATTAAAGAAGAAAAGATGAAATATAAAGCTTCTATTCCTATGAAACAAGAAGATGGTTGGGAACCCATCATTAATATGAAAGTGAATGATTTTGATCTCAAAGCTTTATGTGATCTTGATAGTAGTGTTTCCATTATGCCTAGAAAGATTTATGATATGCTTGATTTACCACCACTTGAAGATTGTTATTTGAATGTTCCACTTGATGATAATGCTAAAAATAAACTCATGGGGAGTATTAATGATGTTCTTATTATGGTTAACAATGCCTATGTCCCCATTAATTTCTATGTTTTGGATGTTGAATGCAATGCTTCTTGTCATATTACTTTGGGAATACCTTTTCTTAGAACTGTTGGTGCCATTATTGATATGAAAGAAGGCACCATTAAATATCAACTCCCACTCAAGAAAGGTATAGAAAACTTCCCTAAGAAGGGAGATAAGATTTCTTTTTCCTCTCCTATGAAAACAAAATTTGCTCTTAATGCTTCTTCATTGGAGAACACTTGATTCTTTTTCTTGCTTCTTACGGCCAACTTAAAGGCGTTAAAGAAAAGTACTTATTGGAAGATAACCCAAAAGTTTTAGATGAGTATTGGAAGTTAGTACTTCAGTAATAACCGCTCCTTATCCTTTTTATTTGATTTTTGTGCCAAGAGTAACCTCTAATGAGAGAGAAGTAATGATTGGGAAAGTTGCTGTCCCGAAACAGATTTCTATGGTTTACCGTAAAAATTCGTGTAAAATCTCTGTACGTCCTTTTGAGGCGTGAATTTTTGTGCTTCTGCCAAAGGTTCTTATCTAACTTTAGTTAGTTCAATAATTTTGGATTTGAGCAACAGAAGGTCTTCGAAAAAATTCGTCTTTACCTGCTGGTCTGTTTTGACAGATTTCTGCCATTATTTGCATTTGCTTCTTGTTGGTTCCTTTTTGAGTTCTTTTGGGGAATTGAGATTTTTTAGGGAAGTGCTACAGTAGCTTGTGTTTTAATGGAATTTTTATTGGTGTTGGAACTGAACCTAAAGACCTATTATCTTGAGTGCACTAATGTTGCTAATAAAGATTGTGTGAAGTTTTGTATGAAGGAAAAAATTTAGGTGTATGGAAGGAATGAGTAATGAGATGAAGGATGGACTAAAGATCAAGCTTGGGGATGCCACGCGTATCACCCCAAGAAATATCCAAGAAGTACAAGCGGAAAAGCTTGGGGATGCCCAAGGCATCCCCTTCTTCATCAATAAAAATCTCAGGTTTCTTCCAAACACTTCATTTTTATTGTTTCATGCACAGTTGTGTTGTTCTTGGAGCGTCTTCTTTTTCGTTTTCGTTTTGGTTTTTACTTTGCTTGGTTTGCTTAGTTTGCTTGATAAATTGGTTGGACCCCCTCTTTCATACATTGGTTTTCAAATAGTTTGGTTTGGATTGGAAAGAGTAGGAAAGTTCATGCTTAAGTGGTAAAGAGAGCTTGTTTTTGACTGTGGCCCATGCTTTGTCATGCCATGCTTGATATTGTTTTGGCTTTAGGCTTAGTATTCTTTGTTGTATCATGACTTGTTATAAACAATTGAGATTGCTTAATGTGCCTTGAAAGAATCATGCGTTGTTTTAGCATATTAAAGCATAGTATTGTGGTATTCTCCTTTGACGCTTTATTTGGGTTGACTTGGCACATGCTCACACCCAAGTCACCATAAGCCTTTATGATCCTTTAGTTTTCAACTTGTAGTATCACTTTATGCTTTGATCAATGATGTTTTGTCGCTCTGCATGATTATGGCCATTATCGCTCTCTTAGTTGGTCGCTCCCAGTCTTTTGCTAGCCTCCGCAACCAAGTGTGAGTTCCTCTCATGCATCCAACTCCTAAAACCAAGTTTTTCCAGAGAGTCCATCATACCTACCTATTAGCATATGCTATTCCAAGTATATTCATGTTTTTGTCTACCTTCCGAATTAAGCTTGTTATGAGAAAACTAGTGATTAAAGCTCTCACGAACAATTGCGTCCATCTTTGTTGCGTATATGCTTGCGCTTTATAAGTTGAAGTTAGCAGAACCATGTATCATGGGGAATGCTTTCAACATTGCACTTGTACTTTGTACCCCGTTGATATCATGTTCTTTTGCTTATGGATCCCGGCGGTGTGAAATAAAAGGGGAACTTGTAAGATCATGGAGTTTGTATGTGTGTTAGAGAAACGCCTGGGCCGCTAGCCTAAGCCATGCCTAATCATTATGGAAACTTCTAGCATAACCATAATAAGCACTCTATGAAGCATCCTCAATAAAAACCTATGCAAATAGCAAATAAAAAGATCGTTGAGATGCTCATTGTCTACTTGCCTTGTCATTTTGATTATGGGATAGCTCATGTATCATGTGCAAGGGGTACCCCATTGGCGGTTCTTTATGATACATATGTACTTACAATGACAAGAGCTTACTTGTGAGTAAAGTTGAGTAGCATGAGGTTCGGTCTTCATAAGTAAGGGGCATGATATTTCGGCTTATAACTTGTCAAGCATATCCTCTTAGTTGTGTCACTTTAACCTTAATCACCTTCAAGATGCTTATGATAGGGACAATGAGAGCTGAAAGCTAATAAGTACCATAATTTTTGGAAGCTCTTTATGAGACTTGAATTCCTACTTCCTTCTATGAAGGCCTTTCTTTTAATTTTATGTTGAGTCTCCACCTTCTATCTTTATGCACCTACTTTGAGAGCATATTGGACATTCTTAATTCTATGTGCATTGTCCCAAGACTTGTTGATTGATGCATAGCTTTGATATTGCTTGTTTTAAACTATTTGTATCTAGTCACTCTTATGAACTTTGAAGGTGTCCTATGCATTTATGTTTGCTACTCTATGAGGGACAAGCTGAATGCCACTTTGCTATGTTTTCTTTATGTGAAACAAACAAACATCTTGCAAAGTACTATGATTCCAGCTATCAATGTTTTACAAATACTATGATCAAGTTTATGATGGTGCATGTCACCTCAAAAATTATTCTTTCTTTTTATCACTTACCTACTCGAGGACGAGCAGGAGTTAAGCTTTGGGATGTTGATACGTTGCTAACGTATCCATAATTTTTGATGTTCCATGCTTGGTTTGATCTACTTTCTTATGTTTTGTCCACACTTTGGAGTACTTTTCATATGATTTCTTGGACTAATCTATTAAAAAGAGCCACAGTGCCAGCTGCATGTTTTCTTCTGTTTTTGGTTCTAGGAAAGTCAGAAAATGAATAATCTCGGAATTGGACGGGACAAAAGCCAAAGTCAGTTTTTCACCGAGGGACACCAGGAGCCAGAATACGAGACGGAGAGGGGTTGGGGCCCGGCCACACCACCTGGCCGCGCGACCAGGCTTGGCTCGCCCCAGGGGGTGATCTGGCCGCCCCAAGCACCCCCCGGTCTCTCCTTTCGCCTATATATTGCCTCCGATACAGAAACCCTAAGTACCTGATCAAAATTCCATGAAATAGTCTGTAGCCGCCGTCATCTCCATCCCTAGATTGGGAGGGATCTGAATCTCTTCCTGGCACCCTGTCGGAGGGGAGAAATCACCCTGGAGGCCTTCTTCATCATCATGCAAGCCTCCGGTGTGATGTGTGAGTAGTTCATCTCAGGACTACGGGTCCATTTAGTAGCTAGATGGCTGGTTCTCCTCCTTTGTTCTATCACGTTTAGATCTTGTGAGCTCCGTTCATGATCAAGATCATCTATTTGTAATTCCTACATGTTGTGTTTGCGGGGATCCGATGGATATTGAGATGCTATTTCAAATTGATTATTGATTCTATCATGTCTTTGTTATTTGTGATCTTGCATGCTTTCCGTTGTTAGTAGCTATCTTGGCCAAGTAGATGCTAGCAACTCCAAGAGTTAGTATTTATGCTCGATAGTGGGTTCATGCCTCTAGTAATCTGGGGAAGTGACAGAAATCTCTAAGATACTAGATGTGATGTTGCTACTAGGGAGAAAAAAAATCCTTTCTTCATAGAACAATCGTATTGTTTACTTTACACGCATTTCGTAATGCAATTATCCGTTGCTTGCAACTTAATACTGGAAGGGGGTCGGATGATAACTTGAAGGTGGATTATTAGTCATAGATGCAGTTGGATGGCGGTCTATGTATAATGTTGTAATGCCCAATCGAATCTGAAAGGAGTCCAGATGAGTAGTATATGCGTGTATGCTTTCTCGATGTTTGTCAATTGCCCCACTGTAATTTTTTCACCCAACATGTTATCTATCTTAAGGTGAGCCACCACTAGTGAACTATGGACCCCGGTCCTTTCTTTTACCATCAATCTACAATCAACTGTTTACTGCTTTGTGTTTACTTTCTGCAAACTATTACTTTCTTCCACTCGATACGTTTAATCCTTTCTTTTCAGCAAAAACCGGTAAGATTGACAACCTCATCGCAAGTTGGGGGCAGAGTTCTGTGGTTGTGTTATGCAGGTCTCCACGTTGCTGCTGGCACCGGTAGCACACCCTGCCAAAGTTCAGCTTGCAACACGTTTGGGGTGTTTCCTTGCTGCTACTGGATTGATAATCTTGGTTTCATAACTGAGGGAAAACTTGCTGTTGTGCTCATCATACCTTCCTCTTGGGGTTCCCCAACGAGCTCGATATATTTTGGGCCATCAGCCCCTACTTTATGAATTGCCATATTAAACTTGTTGCATATTAAATCATTCATGATCGCATACATATTTGTTTGTTTGGGGTAATTTGTTGAATCACCTAATAATTACATATGGAGTGCATATGTAGGCTATTCTTGTCTATTATCGCATCCATTTAAATTTGTGTAGCGAATCGATACCATGTTTTGCTTTATTAATCCAACATTTAAATTGTGGGGTACCTAAACAACATGAACATCCTAATTATTTGTCTAGTTGCATTGCATCTTTGCCATGCCATACATTATATCATGAACATGCCCAATCTTTTTCCATAGTATTAAATAGTGCATTCGGTGTTCCTTTTAGTTATTTGCTTCGTCACGGATTAGGATGTTGAGGTGATGCAAGCTTCGACCCATTCTTTGGATGTATCTTCGGCAGTGTCTTTAGGCGAGCATTCCCCCCTTTCTACCTATTTTGCTTTTATAGTCTTTACTTCCTCCTATTGATCTATTGCTATTCGTGTTGTGATGCTTTAGTTTCTGTACCATTTATATTCCTTGCAACATCTATATTGCCTTGGACACCTCCTATTGCCTGTTGTTTGGTAGACAGTTGGCATCGCGAGTCGTAGTTGCTTTCTTAGGTGTTTCTTCATGCCATCAAGTTCCACCGTTGTTGGGAGGTTGTCACATGCTTAGTGGTGAATATAATCATGGTTCCACTTACCACTTGATAATTAAATGTTGGAAGTATATATAATTAATAAATAGGCATCAATGGGTAATAGTTGAGATCTGGCTCTTATCTCGCCCACTTGTGTCCACCTAGGACCCGAGTTCCTGACACCTGTTCCGAGACCGACCATGCTAACCACATGTTGGGTGTGTGGGCACCCCTATCGGCTTACTACCTGATTTCAAAGTACTATACTGGGGGGCACAAAATAGTTTGGGGCATTATTACTCTCTTGTACTTATTCCATGCTCTACTGCTTTATTTACTATTGTTTCTCGTGGAGAGCATTTACTAGTGTACTACTTAGGAACAAATGTGGAATGTTTTCACGGTATCGACAAGACGAGTCACACTTTCGGGTTCCAGTCGTTTATAGCCATTGACACAAACCCTGGGTCCATCTCAGAGCCATCCGACTTCATTGCGGTTAGCTTAGTGAGGTGGCCCCCATGTACTTGCTTTGGATTTGGGAAATGTTGTGTCTAAAGCCCCACTAACATATTGATAGATGTATGTTACTTGATCTTGCACCTGCTTGATCTTGCAAACAAGGGTGGAAGTGCGTGTGGATACTTTGGTGCACCCCTACAGGGTTAAATCTTTTCGAAAATCCATGTCCGCGGTTATGGACAAATTGGAGCACAGTTTCTCGATCATAGACAACTTACACTAAAGGATTACTATTATAATTTGACTTGGATCTGATATGACTAGTAAATTTGGATAAACACCATGGAATGAATAAATAAAACTGCCAACTTTGTGAGTTTCCCCGAAAGGACTTCCTCGTTTGGTCTCGAGCAGGAAATACCAGGATGGGTATGTTTGGTGTTAGTATCAGGTTGGTTCCGAATAGGTCTTTCTTATCCCTCTCTGATAGAAGACAATTGTATCGAGTCTCTATAGGTTGTTTAGTGCATGCTTCGTTGCCGCTTCAGTCCAACATACCTATATAGAGGAAATAATTTTGCGGCCCGAAAGTTGAGACGCCAGTACATACCGGGGCCCGAGTTGATTTTAATCACCGCGATTCGAAAAGTTGGGGTGCCAATTGCTGAGAAGGGTATTTCGAGTGAACGGTGGCCGAACCAAATATTTTCAAATCGTGCCCGTTAAGTCAGGATATTCGATTACACTAGTTCCTTCCATGCCCCTTCTTAGTTGGTCTCTCTTCTTATCCACCCTGCACGTGTCATAGGGGCAAATCGATTACTATACTTTCCTAACTTCCAACACTAAATCTGACTGTGGCGGTGGCGGTCCTTTTTCTTCCCTTCCCTGACACTGAATCCAGCAGCGGTGGAGGTCCTTTTTTCTCCCTCCCCTAACACTGAATACGGCGGAGGTGGAGGGGGCGGCGACCCCCAGAATGTCTTGCAAGGTGAAGGTGGTAGCTATGTTGCCGACTAATTCGGGTTCGTCAAAGCGAGAGTCTCGGGCTCAACACGAAGAAGCGGCGAGGTCTTCAGCCTTGGTTAGCGACGAGGTCAGCCAGAAGTATGCTCCCAAGGTACCTACGAGCAGCGGGTTGAATAGAAAAGCAGGGAGGGCAGCGGATTGTCCGGTGGTGGTGGGGACGCGGCACCCAGATCTCGAAAAAAAAACCCGGTAGAAGAGCGAGAGATGAACTTTTTTATCTACGCCTCATCTTACTAGTAGATTAGTTACTACGTAATAGAATTGAATGAACTGAAGAGTCCCCTTTTAATCAAATTAGGCACAACTTCGATACAAGGGACCTATATGATTTCATAGTTCATGTCCGCCAGTACAGTACAAAACTAGATTTTGGTTGCGAGAGGGTTGTGTTCGCGCAGGATGTGCTTCTGCTTGTGAATTGCAAAGAGGTTGTGGCTATTTCGCAGCTGGTAGATATGCTTCATGCTAGAATTCCCTGGGGTTCTAGACAGAGGACAAAATTGGTGTGGCGCAACATCAATGATACCTATATGCAAATTGAGCTCTCCCATGGGCTTCAGATGGTTTGGGAGTGTTGTGCAGCTGATCGTAAGGTGAAAGTTGAAGCGATGATTCATGATATGTATGTAGATGTTGGAGATCTTGCTGCCAGAGCTTCGGCTCCTAGAGACTACGGACCAATAATGCTGATCTAGATAAGTTCAGTATACACTTAGAGGTGGATTCATACATGGAAAAACTTTATGAGGGAGTTAATAAGCCAGTTTCATCATGTACTGTGGAGATCACTGTCGATTCAAAAAACATAACTCTTGATGCAATGAGAGAGGTGATCGCTAAGGAAATCAGTATTGGCCCAAAGCAGACGACACGAATCCGGTGGTGGAATCATAAGAAGCAGGAATTCATAGAGGTTTTGGATACTGGAGATCTTATGCAGATTATGCGATGAAAGAAGCAAACCAGGAAGGTGTTCTTCCTGGCTACCATTTCTAATGTTCTTGAACATGTTATAGTGGATGTAGAGGCCTTTGTAGTGGATGAACAGAACAAGGTGATCGACGTTGATATGATCTGATGAGAGTTGCTACCATAGGCTTGTCATATGGACCGCGGGGTTACCCTACCTATATTTGTAACATTGACTACTGTTGCATTTAGACCGTGTTTTTGTGATTATGTTATTTGAGATATTGCGATATAATGTTGTGCAAGCCGTTAACATTGTCAGACATATCACTCACTGAAACCATCGTTGTTGTAATGAGACATAAGTACATTGTAGTTGACTTAATTATGGTTCTTGAGATGATGTAATGTACTTGTTTCTGTGATTATGTTTGTTGAGAGATTGTAATATAATGATTTGTGAAACCATGAATAGACAAGTGATGCATAAGTACCTTGTAGTTGACATGATTTTGTTTCTTGAGATGATGATGTAATGTACTTGTTTATGTGATTATGTTTGTTGAGAGATTGTAATGTAATGATTTGTGAAACCATGACTGGACAAGTGATGCATAAGTACCTTGTAGTTGACATGATTTTGTTTCTTGAGATGGTGTAATATACTTGTTTCTGTGATTATGTTTGTTGAGAGATTGTAATGTAAGGTTTTGTGAAACCATGACTGAACAAGTGATGCATAAGTACCTTGTAGTTGACATGATTATGTTTTGTTTAGATGATGTAATGTATTGATATGTTGCTATTAGTCAAAGAAATTGGGATGGATGAAGTACAGGTTTAAAATTTGAAATAAGAATATATGAAGAGAAAACTTATTTGGTAGGAGGCAGTAATCGAGAGAAAGGGCATGGTATCCATTAAACTATTGTAACATGCCAAATTAGTCATTGCTCCAGCAGGGACACACTTCACTTTCCCCACTCTTTCATTCTATCTCAATCACTCACTCGCCTCCTCTCTCTCTCCACACCATCGCCGACGTTGACGCATTCGCCATGTCGTCCTAGAACGACGAGGACGACGGGTTGAGAAGCGATAGCCTTCTCTCCGACATTGATTATTACTGCCCTGATGTGAGTTCCTCTGTTTTCTCGGCTAGGGTTAGGCATTGGTAAATCCCTCAATCTGAGCTCCATTTGTGCATGGAATCATGTTCAATTCCAGCTTTGCATTTCCTTATAGGTACGACGGACGATCTACGACCCCGAATAGGAGGGCCTACATATCGATGGAGAAGTACCATGTGACCATGGGCTAAAACTGATGAGATATGTTGCATTCGAAGGAAGTAAGACTGGGAGAAGTTTTTTGGGCTATACAAACCAGGTTTGTTTACATTATGTGCAATGGTGACATGAAGAAAAATATATCGTGTTATGTTCATAACACGATAGCGTGTGTTTTTTAGGTTGGCCCGGTGTGTAAAGCGGTAGAGTGGGTGGATCTGGAGTGGCCAGATGCACTTAAGAAATGTTTGGCCCAGTTATGGGAGATGTGAGTTGGAAAGGTTGGGGAGATTTACTGATGCTTGTGATGCAGCTGAAAATTTTACAAGTTGTCGATACACAATAATGAGCTGGAACAAGAAATCAAGAATTTGCAGTCAGAACTAAGTGACAGAATCAATGGGATCTTGGTTGTGGGAACTTCCCAGAAGCTTCAGGATAGTCACAGGTTGCTGATTCATAATGCAGAAAAGGAAAAGGATTAGCTCAGGGAAGGCAATAAGAAGCTAGAGTACTACTTTGCGGATGTGTTGAAGGAACTGAAGAAGGTGCGTGAGGGTGAACAAGGACAGACTACAGAGGATAAAGGAAATTCTGGATGAATAATTTATGCCGTGCCAATGCCTGAAACTAGTTAACTGTAAGACCTATAGTTGCGCTTTCTTAACTAAGCCAAACTCAATCCTCGAGCAAATTAATTTCCTACGAACACATATTATGCATAGAGTTAAGTTCATGTTTACAAAATCACCACCATAGAGGATAAAACAGGAAGTTGAGTACTAAATAGACATATGTTGGGTTCAAGCGAGCCTAGCCCGGAGCTGCTCGTTTTCCTTCCCAAGATCGGCCAAGTCCGCTTTGGTCTTTGCTTGCTCCTTCAGTACTTGGTCGTGCGCCTGCCGCAGGTTCCAGCGCTCCATCAGGGATTCGAGAAGTTGGTCTGCAACCTTATGATTTTCCTCCATGATCCCCTTCATGATCTCCGTCTGCTTACTAACCAAGGTGCGACCTTCCCTATGAAGTTTCTCCCAGCCGGCGTTTACCTCCTTCAGTTTCTGGCACTTGTCAAAAAGTACCGCGACTTTAGCACGCAGGTGGTCAAAGGCCATCTTTTGATAATTCTACTTCTCCCTTTGGATGGCTAACTTGCCATTTATCAAGGTCGTCAGGTCCTGGTTGATCTTTCGCCTCATTCCCTGCAACAAAAATATATAGTATGGTTTGTTTAGTTCAGCATGACAAGGTGGTTAGTTTCCATAATTAATTGAATCAACTTGTGGCACAGTCATAATTTCAAGGAAGAAGCAATCTAGGACTAATCAACTTTTTATAAATCGACTAGTGGCACTATCATAATTTCAGTTTCAAAGCAAATAAGGTTTTTCTATAGTTTAGTGTGATGTGGGTTTTTCCCATGTCACCAAATAGTAGTGGAAAACTCATAATGCAGAAACCCATGTCTAGATACAGAATGGAAAGAGCTCATGGTGTTGATTCATGAACTTGAACACCCACACATCTCCATATAGATAAGGAGTTACAAAAAGAGTGGATCACGAACTGATATTCATGCCCGCTCTAACAGGGATCAGACTTGGGCATTGCTCTAATACTCCTCCAAACAAGCCCTTAGCTCCTTGTTCTCTTTTTGAACACCCTCGAGTATAGTGATCCCTCAGCTGATGTCCTCCTTCGTCTCTTTCACTGCACCTAGGCAACGGTTGCTGTCATGGTAGGCTTGGATGGGTAGCCTTTCTTTCGTCGATGTGTCCTCTGAGTGCCTCGGTGATTTAGTCCTACAAGAGGGTGCATCTTATCTGGAGATTCTTCTTGTCCTCCATGATCTCGTTGATTATCTTGATGGCCTGTTCTTGCCTGTTCAAGTTATGGTCGAGCATGTTCTGCAGCCTCACGATGTCATGCGCAAAATCTAGTGAGATCTCCTTCTGCACAGATAAACGCTTGCATAGGCTCTCATTATCTTCGGTGAGAGAGCGTGCAAGCTCATGTTAGTTGTCAATCTTGGCACTGATTGCGGCCACCTTGTCACGGTACTTGGCCTTCGATCGCTTCATCATTCATGTTATTTGAATAGAAATTCTCTAATTACACTCCAGGTTCTAGGTGAATACTAATACAAATCACAAAATCACCATTGAATCTATGAACAACAGTATTAAAAATAGACCTAGAGATCTAGTCATAATCACGAAAAATAATCCTAATCATAAAATCCCCATTGAATCTATGAATAGAGGTATTAAAGAAAGACCAAGATATCTAGTCATATTCATGAAAACCAATACAACTTGCAAAAAAAAACCAATGCGAGGTGGACACAATCTAAGAAATTCACATTAATACTCAAAGAAATAACAGTGTGGAGATTTGCCTGTAATACTAAAAAAACCAATGTCGTCATCGTGGTGGATTCTGGGTCCACGATCGGCCTGTAATACGTAGAAGAGGAAGAGCAAGAAGAACAAGAATAAGAAGCAGAATAAGATCATGATGGAGAAGGAGATGGAGAAGAAGTAGAACAAGAAGACCGTACCAGGAGTAGCCCTCGCCTGCTAGAACATTCAACGCCATTGTCGGGAGAGATTGGGCCTGAGTGAGATGGGGGATTGAGGGGCTAGTAGAGCAAGAACTGCCAGGCGGTGATCTCTCTCCTTTTTCTCTGCGAGAATGGTCGACTGGTCTCTCCTCACGGGAGAAATGGCTTGCAAGGGGAGGGAGGTGGTGACAGGAGAAAGAAGAGAGTGATTAGTGTGGGAGAAGAGTCAAAGAGTACATGCCATGGTCCAGTAGTATTATCCAAGACCACTGTCCACCTTCTTATAGAAGCTAGGGATAGGGAATTGATGGGACTCGATTGGACTTGTCTTTATTGTGATGGACAGTTCTAAGGTCTTAGGTGTGGCCTAAAATCCAGTATATAATAAAAGGAGTGGGATCATAACCTTAAAAAATGAGTAGGGCCGGGTGATAATCACGGGCATCGGCGTGCACGTCCCGCGTGCATCATGTGTTGACGGGGCAATGACGCGTGCAACTGGTGCACGATCACTCTGGCACGTCGAACTCCACATCGATAGGAACACACATTGAACTCCACATCGACAAGCACCCACAGGATATTTACGAGTCTAGAATACGCTGAGCCACTTTTGTTGTGATCAAATTATGTTCAGTACGCGAGATAAAATTTTTTAATAATCGAAAAATGCATGCGTGTACATGACGCACAAAACCGTTATTCACTCCTTGATCAGATCGGCACCCAACTCTGTGTACCTGCCATCGCTCATTCCGAACAACTTCCTTGAGCATGATGGCTCGTCGCCATGCAAATGGACGATCTAAGCAGGCCAGTGACCGTCTTGCATCCACTGCTCTTTGCGGCATCGTCCGCACCAACGAGTTGCCAAATGAGGCAGCACGTCGTATCCAACCATGCCAGGATCCATCGACACCGGTACTTGAGGACACCGTGATGTCGAAGCTCGTACCGGCCGCGCAGGAGGAGCATGGTGCACCTGCAGCGACGGATGACTGCAAAGAAGCAGCCAGGACGGGGGTGCATGTTGCACTGGCAAGTACGGATAAGAAGAGGAACGAGAGGAAGACCAGGAAGAAGAGAGGAGACAAATATTTGGATGACTCCAACTCGGCCAATGAGGAGGTGTTCATATATCAGTTGGAGGAAGAAGCAGAGGAGAGTGGCGTGGACCTGTGGGACTACGAGGAGGAGGAAGAGGAGGAGGAGGACTCCGACGAGGATATAGCGCGCTTATACGAAGAAGGGGGCGGTGACGAGTCATCAGAGGAGGACACCGACGACGGCGATGGTAAAGACCACGATGGTGACAAAGACGACGATGATCCAAAAGACAATGACGCGATCTTCTTCGAATCATGATCATTTATTTTATTTATTTTTTTAGATGGTTTTAATTTTTTTATGGAGGTAAAGTATCGGTGGCACAAATAGAGAGGTGGCATGGATAGACCCTGCAAAAAAGGAGGTGGAGCAAGGGGTTATCGTGCCCGTTCGATCACAGAGGATCAACAATTGGTGGGCATGATCCGTGGGACATCTATGTCAGCTAATCAGGGATAGAAGGCAGCGTAAGCACATGTTTTGGCTTTTGTGAGAGAGGGAAAAACACAATAAGGGATTTAGATAGAAATATAACCGATTAAAAAATGGAAAATGCATGTTTCATACTACCTACGTGTATGCATGTGTACTGCTCAAAAAAATGTGTGTATGCAAGTGTGTTCTTTTCTTGAACCACATTGACATTGCATGTGTGTTCTTTTCCTAAACCACATTATCCACTGGTGACATTGTATGTGTGTTCTTTTCTTGAACCACATTGATCCACTAGAGTCATTGCATGTGTGTTCTTTTCCTAAACCACATGGATCCACTAGAGTTATTGCATATGTGTTCTATTCCTAAACTACTTTGATCCACCGGTGACATTGCATATGTGTTCTTTTCCTAAAACACATGGATCCACTAGAGTCATTGCATGTGTGTTCTTTTCCTAAACCACATGTATCCAGTAGAGTCATTGCATGCGTGTTCTTTTCCTAAACCACATTATCCACTGGTGAGATTGCATGTGTGTTCTTTTCCTGAACCACATGGATCCACTAGAGTCATTGCATGTGTGGTCTTTTTGTAAACCACGTTGATCCATTAGAATCATTACATGTGTGTTCTTTTCCTAAACCACATGGATCCACTAGTGACATTGCATGTGTGTTCTTGATACATGCATAACGTATCTATAATTTTTGATGGTTTTATCTATACTATTAAAAAGATTCACATTGTTTGTGTAACACCCCGTCCACTCCTGGGCCCGGGGGGTATCACTCCTGGCAGCTTAATAGGATATCTAGGCTGGCCCCACAGACCAACACTAGTCTTTTCTGCGCACTTTGTCCTCACTCGTGCGCACCCGGTTACCCACTTCCCGGTCGGTCACCCATCCTAGAATTGCTCTAGGGCAAGTACGCTTAACTTTAGAGTTCTTTTCGAATGAGCTTCCGGAAAAGAAGTTGCAACTTGTTGATATGGGTATCCTATCAATCCTATTAAGCCATGTGCCTGGATCTCACATACACCCACCCTTTAGAAGATCGATGCCCTCATCGATCAAGCACACCCCAGGAACGTTCCCTCTTGGCACATGTCTGTGCGTCCAGTGTCGGCACGTGTGCCATGCCGTGTCCACTCCGGGCCACACGCGCCATGCTCCACATGTCCCGCCACTGACCCGCACACACCCGTGTAATCACAAGGGTCGGCTCTAATACCACTTGTAACACCCCGTCCACTCCTGGGCCTGGGGGGTATCACTCCTGGCAGCTTAATAGGATATCTAGGCTGGCCCCACAGACCAACACTAGTCTTTTCTGCGCACTTTGTCCTCACTCGTGCGCACCCGGTTACCCACTTCCCGGTCGGTCACCCATCCTAGAATTGCTCTAGGGCAAGTACGCTTAACTTTAGAGTTCTTTTCGAATGAGCTTCCGGAAAAGAAGTTGCAACTTGTTGATATGGGTATCCTATCAATCCTATTAAGCCATGTGCCTGGATCTCACAGTTTGTCACCCCTATTTTTCCGTCTGCTAATTTTTGACCGTTTTGCCCTTGATAGTTTGGAGATATTACCCTCCCTGCCACCGCCAAGTCTGCTGAGCGAATTAAACGATTAGTCCCTTTACCTCCATTCGATGACTATTGCATGCCTATCCTATGTGGCCCACCTAGCTTCTCGGTAGCCGGCGACCTCACCCCCCGATATCCGTCGGCCTCGACCCGCCCTAGCTGCCGCCCTGCCTCCCGCTTGCCCCTAGACCAGCTCTCTCCGATCATCACCGGACCAGCTCCTTGCTTGTCCTATTCTTTGTTCCCTTGGCCGGTGGGGATTTGGAGGGCCTATCTTCTACCTCCAGACCCGATCCAAATCCCAGGAGAGAACCACTTCACCTACCTCGTCGTACTACCCTCGTTCTCCCCCACCACACGGCCACGCGCCCCTGCCTCCGGCGGCGGAGACAGGCGGGATCGTGACCTCTTCTATGGCGCCTGGGTGCTCTTCCACGTGTCCGCAGCTGCGCTAGGGAGGCTGTTGTGTGGCCACAGCGTCCCGACTGGGTAGAAAAAATCGGCGTCGTCGGTCAAGTAGAGAGCGTTGCCGTCTACTGGAGACCCTCCTCCTTCTTCCGGGACAACATCCTGTGAGGCCCTTCCGGCCTTCCAGGTCGAGGAGGAAAAGGAAAGAGTGGAGCACGATGGCGGACCTCCGTGGTGGCGTGCGGGTTGTGGTGGTCGGCCTCGCGTAGGCAGGCGCGATACGCCAGTACGGAAGTGGTGGAGGTTGTTGTGGCCCCGTCCTCGATGCCTCAGCACCCTGTCGAGATGGAGCCTGGCGCGGCCCTCGACCCGATGCCTTAGCGCCCTGCAGAGATGGCGTCGGACACGGCCCTCGACCCCAGCGAAGTCGTTGCCCTGGGAACGGCTATGCTCTATCTAGCAACCCGAGTCAATGGCGGCCACCGGATGGAACTAGCCCCGTTCCCCTATATCTAGTTCCTTCTCCTCGCTAATCGAATCATGTTCTTAGAAGACGAAGCCGAACAAATTCGATCAAAATGGCGGGGTCGGGAGCGAGGATTTTTTTCCTCACACCAGAGGAAAGGAGTTCCCCAGAGTATTTTCTCTTGGTCTGGGCATCTGGCCATGGTCTGGTTGCAACCTCCACGGACCTCTCGGCGCTGCAGCGCCCTGAGAAGAAACTTCGGAGAGGCCAGGGAGGAGCTCGGGTGCTCAGTGGAGGCGGGGTTGGAGGTAAGTGAGGATCTCGCTAGAGGGAGCTTGCACAGGGAGAAGATGAGGACACTCGTGATAGAAGAAACGAGATGACACTTGTTGCTGCTGCGCTTTGTAACGCCTCCCCTTTCTTCAGATAAACATGCAGCTACTACCATCAGTTTGATGGTTAGACGATAAAATAGCAAAATAAAGAGAGATATCAGGTGGAGGAGATAAGACTGGACTTGTTGTGTACAGATCATCCTTCTACAAATTGTTTTAGTGTTCTCTTTTTTTTCTACAAGAAATGGTTGCAGTACATCACATCTGTCACAATTAGTATACCACCCCCTCCGTCTAGAAATAAGTGAATTGGATTTGTTTAAATTCAGATATATCTATACACTAAACCACGTCTAGATACATTTGAATCTTGACAAAGTCAATTATTTCTAGATGGAGTAACATATTTGGATGTATATCACTTCTGGAGATGTTTAAAACTATACGATTTTAATTTATCTTCTGCATCGCATACATGGTATTTTGTAGTTCTGGATAACCATGATTCAGGCACAAAAGATTGCAAATTAGGTGCTGAGTTTTTCTTTGTATTTTAAGAGGATTATGTCTCAAATGGTACAAACCAAATAAAAAGTTAAATATAAGATATTTAGGAAGCTACACACTACATTATATTGCTTTAGATTTCTGAGCACAAAGAGATTATTGTTTACAACTATTTCCTTGTATAACACGGGTGGTGAAAAGACACCCGACGTTGTGCGTAGCTCCATAATCGCTTGTTGTGCCAATCGGGTTCATCGATCGAGTCTCAGAATGGTGTCACTGGGCGAGCTAAAATGAAATATTATTAAGACGACATGCCAATGATTCAAAAGAAAAGCGAAGACCGATGCGACAGTGTCAGCCGATCAGAAAAATATGTTTTCTACCTAATATTATATTTTCTATCTAAGAAAAATTTATTATTTGTTGGCCCGTTGCAACCCACGGGTATTGTGCTAGTGCTAATAATATGCTTTTGATACTCCTTTTTATATAAAGTTTATGATTTATTTAGACTAGTGCTAATAGTTTCAAAAGTGCACAATATTCTTGTTTTACACTTTGATGTGTAGGAAATACCAAGAATACAAGTGGAAACCTTGTTGGAGTCAAATTGGGATTTTCCAAAAATCTGTCTTAGAACTCTTTTTAGAATTGGTCAATTTTCGGGTCGAAGACGGCGTCAAACGGAACACTCTTCAACTACAAAGTTGTTGGAAATTTTACGACAAATGTTCTGGATATAAAATTTAGCTGATTTCGAGTCCGAACGAGCCCGATAGGCCCGATTTACTGCAGCCTAAGATGGGATGACGGGAATCCGAGAAGCTATATAAAGGGAGGAAACCTAATTCGTGGGAGACACCTCCACCCACGAATTTGCAGCCACCAAAGCCACGTTTTTCCTCTCCCATAGATCCCATCTCCATGGGAGAGGGCTCCCAATAAGCCATGAAGGAAGGAGGCTAAGGGGCGGTGCTCCCCTATGATACTGGCGACGGGGAAGGAGTCCTCTGTGCCACCGCCTCTTCACCATCTTCACCGCCATCTCCATCAACTTCATCACCATCTCCATCACTGTTGTTGACTCCCATGATGAGGAGGGAGTAGTTCTTGCTTGAGGCTAAGGGTTCTACCGGTAGCTATGTGTTCATTTCTCTCTCTATGCATGATCATATTGTGATCATGAGCTTTGTAATCAAGTAGATCTACTTTGCTACTCAAGTGCTTTAATGAATCTTTGCTCTCCCCATGTGTGTGAAAGTGACAGCATGCACACCATGGTGGCACTTAGGCTAGAGATTACAAATACTTGTTACGAGTTATATTTGGAGTTGGATATTTCTATGAAATTGTGGTGTTTGTTGGAACCATCTAGTGCTCAAGTGACAGTGTGGGGTTATCTAGATGGGAAAAGCGAACTTTGAGGAGTGTTGTTATAGCCCTACCATGGATTACAGTGTCCAACCGGAGAGTAGTTCAGAGTAGTATCATAAAGAGAAGATATTTATATGAGAGTGTTCACTAGTGAAAGTATGATCCCTAGGCCTTGTTTCTCAACATTGAGACACCGTTTGCAACTAGATCTATTACATGTTTGCTTGCTTCCATCTTTATTTCAGTTTGCCTTTAGTCTCTTCCATGCCATCCAGCTATTTTCTGGCTCTGTTGTCTTTTATCCATACCACTTGTATTTCACTATCTCTTCGCCGAACTAGTGCACCTATACACCTGACAAGTGTATTAGGTGTGTTGGGGACACAAGAGACTTCTTGTATATTGATTGCAGGGTTGCTTGAGAGGGATAACTTTGACCACTTCCTCCCTGAGTTCGATAAACCTTGGGTAATCCACTTAAGGGAAAACTTGCTGCTGTTCTACAAACCTCTGCACTTGGAGGCCCAACAACTGTCTACAAGAATAGAAGTGCGTAGACATCAAGCTATTTTCTGGCGCCGTTGCCGGGGAGGTAAGGTAAAAGGTACTCACATCCTCCGGTGTGAGTGCTCGAAGTTATTTCCTTTAGATTCTGCAATTTTTTATTTTTGTTTCTTGTGTTCACTAGTTAGGCTTAATGGAAAACAATAACAAAATTAGAGAGCTTTATAGTATTTATCTTGAGTTAGGACATGAAGTGTTTTGAAGAGAAAATAAAACAACCTATGGAACTTTATTTGCATGCTAATAGTAATGTTATTAGTATGAATTCTTTGAACACCATTATTGCTAATGCTATGGAAAAGTCTAAGCTTGGGGAAGCTAGTTTTTATAAAAATGATATTTTTAGTCCGCCAAGCACAGAGGAGAAAATTTACTTTGATGATACCAAACCTCCAATATATGATGATTACAATGATGAATATGATATTTTCAGTCCACCTACTATTGAGGAGGAAATTAATTATGATTACAATATGCCTCCTATATTTGATGATTATGGTGATGAGAATAATAATGATAGCTATTTTGTTGAATTTGCTCCCACCATAATTAATAAGAATGACTATGTTTATGTGGAGAGTATTAATTCTTTTATGAATGTGGCTCATGATAAGAATGTTTTATGTGATAGTTATATTGTTAATTTTATTCATGATGCTACTGAAAGTTATTATGAGAGAGGGAAACATGGTTTTATGCATCTCAATAATATTAGGTTTCCCCTCTTTATGTTGAAAGTCTTGAAGTTGCTCTTGTTTTGCTTTACTATGCTTATTGCTTTGTGCTTTCATGACTTGTTTATTTACAAGATTCCTATGCATAGGAAGTGGGTTAGACTTAAATGTGCTTTGAATTTGCTTCTTGATGCTCTCTTTTACTTCAATTCATATTTCTTATGTGAGCATCTTCTCAAACTATTAAGCCTAACTTAAAGACATTAAAGAAAAGTACTTATTGGGAGATAACCCAAAAGTTTTAGTTAAGTCTTGGAAGTTATTATCTCTGTAATAACCGTTCCTTATCATTTTTTTGTGGTTTTTGTGCCAAGAGTAACCTCTAATGAGAGAGAAGTAATGCTTGGGAAAGTTTCTGTCCTAAAACAGAATTTTGTGCTTGGCTCTAAAAATTCGTGTAAAATCTCTGTACGTCGGTTTGAGCTGTGATTTTTTATGGTTCTGCCCCAGGTTGTTATCCAACTTTCGTTAGTTCAACACTTTTTGATTTGAGCAACATAAGATCTTCTAAAAAATTGGTTTTTACCTGATGGTATGTTTTGACAGATTTCTGCCATTATTTGCATTTGCTTCTTGTTGATTCCTTTTTGGGTTCTTTTTGGAGAATTGAGCTTTTTGAGGGAAGTGATACAGTAGCTTGTGTTTTAATGGAAGTTTTATTGGTGTTGAAACTGAACCCAAAGACTTATTATCTTGAGTACACTAATGTTGCTAATAAAGATTGTGTGAAGTTTTGTATGAAGGAAAATTTTCAGGTGTATGGAGAGAATGATGTAATGAGATGAAGAATGGACTAAAGCTCAAGCTTGGGCATGCCACGTGTGTCACCCCATGGTATCCAAGAAGTACAAGCGTCAAATCTTGTTTGTACCTTTTCATGCTACAACATAGTTGCTATGTCTTATTGTTAGAACTCTATCTTTCATGTTCATGTTTAGAGTACCTTGATCCCAGCTATCAATGCTTTTACAATAATGATGATTAACATTGTATTGGCTGCATGTCACCTCAAAAATTATATTGTTTTTATCGTTAGCTACTCGAGGATGAGCAGGAACTAAGCTTGAGGATGTTGATACGTGCATAACGTATCTATAATTTTTGATGGTTTTATGCTAATAATATGCTTTTGACACTCTTTTTTATATAAAGTTTATGATTTATTTGGACTAACCTACTAATAGTTTCAAAAGTGCACAATGTTCTTGTTTTACACTTTGATGTGTAGGAATTACCAAGAATACAAGTGGAAATCTTGTTGGAGTCAAATTGGGATTTTCCAGAAATCTGTCTTAGAACTCTTTTTTAAGATGGTCATGTTTCGGTTCGTAGACGGCGTCAAACGGAAAACTCTTCAACTACAAAGTTGTTGGAAATTTCACGACAAACATTCTGGACATAAAATTTAGCTGATTTCGAGTCCGGACGGGCCCGATAGGCCCGATTTACTGCAGCCCAAGATGGGGTGTCGGGAATCCGAGAAGCTATATAAAGTGAGGAAACCTAATGCGTGGGAGACACCTCCACCCACGAATTTGTAGCCACCAAAGCCACGTTTTTGCCTCTCCCATAGATCCCATATCCATGGGAGACGGATCCCAATAAGCCATGAAGGAAGGGGCTCAGGGGCGGTGCTCCCCTGTGATACTGGCGGCGGGGAAGGAGTCCTCCGCGCCGCCGCCTCTTCACCATCTTCACCGCCATCTCCATTGACTCCATCGCCATCTCCATCGCTGTTGTTGACTCCTATGATGAGGAGGGAGTAGTTCTTGCTTGAGGCTAAGGGTTCTACCGGTAGCTATGTGTTCATTTCTCTCTCTATGCATGATCATATTGTGATCATGAGCTTTGTAATCAAGTAGATCTACTTTGCTACTCAAGTGCTTTAATAAATCTTTGCTCTCCCCATGTGTGTGAAAGTGACAACATGCACACCATGGTGGCACATAGGCTAGAGATTACAAATACTTGTTACGAGTTATATTGGGAGTTGGATGTTTCTATGAAATTGTGGTGTTTGTTGGAACCATCTAGTGCTCAAGGTGACAGTGTGGGGTTATCTAGATGGGAAAAGCGAACTTTGAGGAGTGTTGTTATAGCCCTACCATGGATTACAGTGTCCAACCGGAGAGTAGTTCAGAGTAGTATCATAAAGAGAAGATATTTATATGAGAGTGTTCACTAGTGAAAGTATGATCCCTAGGCCTTGTTTCTCAACATTGAGATACCGTTTGCAACTAGATCTATTACATGTTTGCTTGCTTCCATCTTTATTTCAGTTTGCCTTTAGTCTCTTCCATGCCATCCAGCTATTTTCTGGCTCTGTTGTTTTTTATCCATACCACTTGTATTTCACTATCTCTTCGCCGAACTAGTGCACCTATACACCTGACAAGTGTATTGGGTGTGTTGGGGACACAAGAGACTTCTTGTATATTGATTGCAGGGTTGCTTGAGAGGGATAACTTTGACCACTTCCTCCCTGAGTTCGATAAACCTTGGGTAATCCACTTAAGGGAAAACTTGCTGCTGTTCTACAAACCTCTGCACTTGGAGGCCCAACAACTGTCTACAAGAATAGAAGTGCGTAGACATCAAGCTATTTTCTGGCGCCGTTGCCGGGGAGGTAAGGTAAAAGGTACTCACATCCTCCGGTGTGAGTGCTCGAAGTTATTTCCTTTAGATTCTGCAATTTTGTATTTTTGTTTCTTGTGTTCACTAGTTAGGCTTAATGGAAAACAATAACAAAATTAGAGAGCTTTATAGTATTTATCTTGAGTTAGGACATGAAGTGTTTTGAAGAGAAAATAAAACAACCTATGGAACTTTATTTGCATGCTAATAGTAATGTTATTAGTATGAATTCTTTGAACACCATTATTGCTAATGCTATGGAAAAGTCTAAGCTTGGGGAAGCTAGTTTTTATAAAAATGATATTTTTAGTCCGCCAAGCACGGAGGAGAAAATTTACTTTGATGATACCAAACCTCCAATATATGATGATTACAATGATGAATATGATATTTTCAGTCCACCTACTATTGAGGAGGAAATTAATTATGATTACAATATGCCTCCTATATTTGATGATTATGGTGATGAGAATAATAATGATAGCTATTTTGTTGAATTTGCTCCCACCATAATTAATAAGAATGACTATGTTTATGTGGAGAGTATTAATTCTTTTATGAATGTGGCTCATGATAAGAATGTTTTATGTGATAGTTATATTGTTAATTTTATTCATGATGCTACTGAAAGTTATTATGAGAGAGGGAAACATGGTTTTATGCATCTCAATAATATTAGGTTTCCCCTCTTTATGTTGAAAGTCTTGAAGTTGCTCTTGTTTTGCTTTACTATGCTTATTGCTTTGTGCTTTCATGACTTGTTTATTTACAAGATTCCTATGCATAGGAAGTGGGTTAGACTTAAATGTGCTTTGAATTTGCTTCTTGATGCTCTCTTTTACTTCAATTCATATTTCTTATGTGAGCATCTTCTCAAACTATTAAGCCTAACTTAAAGACATTAAAGAAAAGTACTTATTGGGAGATAACCCAAAAGTTTTAGTTAAGTCTTGGAAGTTATTATCTCTGTAATAACCGTTCCTTATCATTTTTTTGTGGTTTTTGTGCCAAGAGTAACCTCTAATGAGAGAGAAGTAATGCTTGGGAAAGTTTCTGTCCTAAAACAGATTTTTGTGCTTGGCTCTAAAAATTCGTGTAAAATCTCTGTACGTCGGTTTGAGCTGTGATTTTTTATGGTTCTGCCCCAGGTTGTTATCCAACTTTCGTTAGTTCAACACTTTTTGATTTGAGCAACATAAGATCTTCTAAAAAATTGGTTTTTACCTGATGGTCTGTTTTGACAGATTTCTGCCATTATTTGCATTTGCTTCTTGTTGATTCCTTTTTGGGTTCTTTTTGGAGAATTGAGCTTTTTGAGGGAAGTGATACAGTAGCTTGTGTTTTAATGGAAGTTTTATTGGTGTTGAAACTGAACCCAAAGACTTATTATCTTGAGTACACTAATGTTGCTAATAAAGATTGTGTGAAGTTTTGTATGAAGGAGAAATTTCAGGTGTATGGAGAGAATGATGTAATGAGATGAAGAATGGACTAAAGCTCAAGCTTGGGCATGACACGTGTGTCACCCCATGGTATCCAAGAAGTACAAGCGTCAAATCTTGGGGATGCCCATGGCATCCTCTTCTTCATCAAAAAAATCTCAGGTCTTTCTAGACACTTCGTTTTTATTGCTTCATGCACTATTGGGTTGTTCTTGGAGCGTCTTTGTTTTTGTTTTTAGTTTCGTTTGCTTGGTTTGCTGCAATAAGTTGGTTGGATCCCAGCACACTTATTTTGGAGAGAGACACACTCCGTTTTCATTGCCTAGAACACTATAGTTTTCATTCTTATTGTTGTGTGAGTGTTCTCTTTTGCTAGCACTGTGTTTAGCCTTAGTTTTCTTGTGCTTTCATCTTAGAACTTTTTAGTTCTTCTTTGTGGATTTGTGAGACAAGCTCACTGATCTTTATTTATTGTTATCTTTGTGAGTTGTTTCAAATAAGTTGATTTGGATTGGAAAAGAGTGGGAAAGTTCATGCTTAAGTAGTAAAAAGGAGCTTGTTTTTGACTGTGACTTAGACTTTATCATGTCATGCTTGATATTGTTTTGGCTTTCGGCTTAGTAACTTTTGTTATAGCATGACATGTTATAAACAATTTAGATTGCTTAATGTGCCTTGAAAGAATCATGCGTTGTTTTAGCATATTAAAGCATAGTATTGTGGTATTCTCCTTTGATGCTTTATTTGGGTTGACTTGGCGCATGCTCACACCATGTTAAGACTATCCCAAGTCACCATTGCCTCTATGATCCTTTAGTTTTCAAACTATAATATCACTTTATGCTTTAATTAATGATGTTTTGTCGCTTTGCATGATTATGGCCATTATTGCTCTCCTAGTTGGCCGCTCCCAGTCTTTTGCTAGCCTCCATACCAAGTATGAGTTCCACTCATGCATCCAACTCCAAATAAAACCAAGTTATTCCAAAGAGTCCACCATACCTACCTATTAGCATTTGCTATTCCAAGTATATTCATGTTTTTATCTACCTTCCTAATTAAACTTGTTATGAGAAAACTAGTGATTAAAGCTCTCGCGAACTTGATGGCACACTTTACTTTTCTTGTCCCTAATAAACTTGAACCATTGTGTCATCTATGTTGTATATGCTTGCACTTATACATTGGGAATTAGCAGAACCATGTTGTCATGGGGAACGCTTTCAACATTGCACTTGTACATTATAGCCAGTTGATATCATGCTCTTTTGTTTATGGCTGTCGTCGGTGTGAAATGAAAGGGGAGCTTGTAAGTCCATGGAGTTATGTATGTGTGTTAGTAAAACGCCTGGGCCGCTGGTCTAATCCATGCCTAATCATGGTGGAAACCTGCAAAGTAACCATAATGAGCAATCTATGAAGCATTCGTCTTATAAAAAAAGATCTAGAGAATGAGAAAAAGAGAAAGAAAAAAAGAGATGAGAAAAGAGGAAAGAGAGAAGAAAGCATCATTTTCCCATGATAAATAAGAAGATTGCTAAGATGCTCGTTGTCTGCTTGCCTTGTCATTTTGATATGGGGATTCTTCCGTATCATCGGGCAAGGGGTACCCCGTTGGCGGTTCTCTATGATACACATGTACTTACTATGACAAGAACTTACCGGTAACTAAACTTGAGTAGCATGAGGAGCGGCCCTCGTATTCAAGGGACATGAGATTGCCAACTTATACTTTGTCAAGCATATACTCCATAGTTTGTTCACTTTAACCTTAATCACTTCAATATGCTTATGATAGGGGCAATGAGAGCTGAAAGCTAATAAGTACCATAATTTTTGGAAGCTCTTTATGAGACTTGAATCCCTGCTTCCTTCTATGAAGGACTTTCTTTTACTTTTATGTTGACTCTCCATCTTCTATCTTTATGCACCTATTAAGAGAGTATAGTGGAAATTCTTAGTTTAATGTGCATTGTCCCAAAACTTGTTGATTCATGCATAACTTTGATATTGCTTGTTCTTAAACTATTTGTATCTAGTCACCCTTATGAACTTTGAAGGTGTCCTATGCATTTATGTTTTGCTACACTATGAGGGACAAGATGAATACCATTCTCATTGTGTTTTATTTATGCGAAACAAACAAACATCTTTCAAAGCATTGCTATTCATGAATCTTTTGTTTGTACCTTTTCATGCTACAACATAGTTGCTATGTCTTATTGTTAGAACTCTATCTTTCATGTTCATGTTTAGAGTACCTTGATCCCAGCTATCAATGCTTTTACAATAATGATGATTAACATTGTGTTGGCTGCATGTCACCTCAAAAATTATATTGTTTTTATCGTTTAGCTACTCGAGGACGAGCAGGAACTAAGCTTGGGGATGTTGATACGTGCATAATGTATCTATAATTTTTGATGGTTTTATGCTAATAATATGCTTTTGATACTCTTTTTTATATAAAGTTTATGATTTATTTGGACTAACCTACTAATAGTTTCAAAAGTGCACAATGTTCTTGTTTTACACTTTGATGTGTAGGAATTACCAAGAATACAAGTGGAAATCTTGTTGGAGTCAAATTGGGATTTTCCAGAAATCTGTCTTAGAACTCTTTTTTAAGATGGTCATGTTTCGGTTCGAAGACGGTGTCAAATGGAAAACTCTTCAACTACAAAGTTGTTGGAAATTTCACGACAAACATTCTGGACATAAAATTTAGCTAATTTCGAGTACGGACGGTCCCGATAGGCCTGATTTACTGCAGCCCAAGATGGGGTGGCGGGAATCCGAGAAGCTATATAAAGTGAGAAAACCTAATGCGTGGGAGACACCTCCACCCACGAATTTGTAGCCACCAAAGCCACGTTTTTGCCTCTCCCATAGATCCCATATCCATGGGAGACGGATCCCAATAAGCCATGAAGGAAGGGGCTAAGGGGTGGTGCTCCCCTGTGATACTGGCGGCGGGGAAGGAGTCCTCCGTGCCGCCGCCTCTTCACCATCTTCACCGCCATCTCCATCGACTCCATCGCCATCTCCATCGCTGTTGCTGATTCCCATGATGAGGAGGGAGTAGTTCTCTCTCGAGGCTAAGGGTTCTACCGGTAGCTATGTGTTCATATCACTCTCTATGCATGATCTTATTGAGATCATGAGCTTTGTAATCAAGTAGATCTACCTTGCTACTCAAGTGCTTTAATAGATGTTTGCTCTCCCCATGTGTGTGAAAGTGGCAACGTGCACACCATGGTGGTACTTAGGCTAGAGATTACAAATACTTGTTATGAGTTATATTTGGAGTTGGATGTTTCTA
This sequence comes from Avena sativa, assembly GCA_916181665.1. Lineage (NCBI taxonomy): Eukaryota > Viridiplantae > Streptophyta > Magnoliopsida > Poales > Poaceae > Avena > Avena sativa. The sequence goes on from OV702289.1 coordinate 450,624,075, forward strand.
TGAAATTGTGGTGTTTGTTGGAACCATCTAGTGCTCAAGGTGACAGTGTGGGGTTATCTAGATGGGAAAAGCGAAATTTGAGGAGTGCTGGTATAGCCCTACCATGGATTAGAGTGTACAACCGGAGAGTAGTTCAGAGTAGTATCATAAAGAGGAGATATTTATATAAGAGTGTTCACTAGTGAAAGTATGATCCCTAGGCCTTGTTTGTAAACATTGAAACACCGTTTGCAACTAGATCTATTACATGTTTGCTTGCTTCCATCTTTATTTCAGTTTGCCTTTAGTCTCTTCCACGCCATCCAGCTATTTTTTGGCACCGTTGCCTTTTATCCATACCACTTGTATTTCACTATCTCTTCGCCGAACTAGTGCACGTATACACCTGACAAGTATATTGGGTGTGTTGGGGACATAAGAGACTTCTTGTATCTTGATTATAGGGTTGCTTGAGAGGGATACCTTTGACCACTTCCTCCCTAAGTTCGATAAACCTTGGGTAATCCACTTAAGGGAAAACTTGCAGCTTTTCAACAAACCTCTGCACTTGGAGGCCCAACAACTGTCTACAAGAATAGAAATGCGTAGACATCAGTTCTTTTCCTAAACAACATGTATCCATTGGTGACGTTTGCATGTGTGTTCTTCTCCTAAACCACATGGATCAAATAGAGTCATTGGACATGTGTCCTTTTCCTAAACAACATTGATCCACTAGTGACATTGCATGTATGTTCTTTTCCTAAACCACATGGATCCACTAGAGACATTGCATGTGTGTTCTTTTCTTAAACCACATGGATACACTAGAGTCATTGCATGTGTGTTCTTTTCCTAAACCACATGGATCCACTGGTGACATCGCATGTGTATTCTTTTCCTAAACCACATTGATCCACAAGTGACATAGCATGTGTGTTCTTTTGCTATACCACACGAATCCACTAGAGGCATTGCATGTCCACTAGAGTCATTTAATGTGTGCTCTTTTCCTAAACCACATGGATCCACTGGTGACATTGCATGTGTGTTCTTTTCCTAAACCACATTGATCAACTAGTGACATTGCATGTGTGTTCTTTTCCTAAACCACATTGTTCCACTAGTGGCATTTGCATGTGTGTTCTTTTCCTAAACTACATGGATCCACTAGAGTCATTCCATGTGTGTTCTTTTCCTAAACCACATGGATCCACTTGTGACATTGCCTGTGTGTTCTTTTCCTAAACCACATGGATCCCTTAGAGTCATTGCATGTGTGTTCTTTTCCTAAACCACATGGATCCACTTGAGACATTTCATGTGTGCTCTTTTCCTAAACCACATTGATCCACTGGTGACATAGCATGCGTGTTCTTTTCCTAAAACACATGTATCCACTAGTGACATTAAATGTGTTTTCTTTTCCTGAAACACATTGATCCTCTAGAGTCATTGCATGTGCGTTCTTTTCCTAAACCACATTGATCCACTGGTGACATTTGCATGTTTGTTCTTTTCCTGAACCTCATTGATCTACTGGTGACATCTACATGTGTGTTCTTTTCCTAAACCACATGGATCCACAGGAGTCATTGCATGTGTGTTCTTTTCCTAAACCACATTGATCCACTTGTGTCATTGCATTTGTGTTCTTTTCCTAAAACATATTGATCCACTGGTGATATTTGTATGTGTGCACTTTTCCTAAAACACATGGATTCACTGTTGACATTGCATGCGTGTTCTTTTCTTAAACCACATGGATCCACTTGTGACATTGCATGTGTGTTCTTTTCCTAAGCCACATGGATCCACTGATGACATTGCATGTGTGTTCTTTTCCTAAACCACATGGATACAATAGAGTCATGGCATGCGTGTTCTTTTCCTAAACCAGATTGATCCACTGGTGACATTTGCATGTGTCTTATTTTCCTAAACCACATTAATCCACTAGTGACATTTGTATCCGTGTTCTTTTCCTAAACAACATGTATTCATTGGTGACATTTGCATGTGTGTTCTTTTCCTAAACCACATGGATCAACTAGAGTCATTGCATGTGTGTCCTTTTCCTAAACCACATTGATCCACTAGTGACATTGCATGTGTGTTGTTTTCCTAAACCACATGGATCCACTAGAGACATTACATGTGTGTTCTTTTCTTAAACCACATGGATACACTAGAGTCATTGCATGTGTGTTCTTTTCCTAAACCACATGGATCCACTGGTGACATTGCATGTGTGTTCTTTTCCTAAAACACATTGATCCACTTGTGACATTTGCATGTGTGTTCTTTTCCTAAAACACACGGATCCACTGTTGACATTGCATTGATGACCCACGAGTATTGGGGGTGTATCGCAGTATTTTCGAGGGAAGTGAAACCCAATTTATTGATTCGACACAAGGGGAGCCAAAGAATATTTATAAGCCTTAACAACTGAGTTGTCAATTCAGCTGCAACTGGAAACAATCTTGCTCACAGCAGTTTATCAGTAGCAATAGTTTTGTAGTAGGAATAGTAAAGTAATAGCAGTAGTAAAAGTAAAGACAGTAGTAACTGATGTCTACGCACTTCTATTCTTGTAGACAGTTGTTGGGCCTCCAAGTGCAGAGGTTTGTAGAACAGCAGCAAGTTTTCCCTTAAGTGGATCACCCAAGGTTTATCGAACTCAGGGAGGAAGTGGTCAAAGGTATCCCCTCTCAAGCAACCCTGCTATCAAGATACAAGAAGTCTCTTGTGTCCCCAACACACCCAATACACTTGTCAGGTGTATAGGTGCACTAGTTCGGCGAAGAGATAGTGAAATACAAGTGGTATAGATAATTATAAGTGGTAACGGTGCCAGAAAATAGCTTGCTGGCGTGTGGTTGACGTGGGAAAAGACTAAAGGCAAACTGAAATAAAGAAGGAAGCAAGCAAACATGTAACAGATCTAATTGCAAATAGTGTATCAATGCTTAGAAACAAGGCCTAGGGATCATACTTTCACTAGTGAACACTCTCATATAAACATCTTCTCTTTATGATACTACTCTTAACTACTCTCCGGTTGAACACTCTAATCCATGGTAGGGCTATAACAACACACCTCAAAGTTCGCTTTCCACATCTAGATAACCCCACACTGTCACCTTGAGCACTAGATGGTTCCAACAAACACCACAATTTCATAGAGACATCCAACTCCAAATATAACTCATAACAAGTATTTGTAATCTCTAGCCTAAGTGCCACCATGGTGTGCACGCTATCACTTTCACACACATGGGGAGAGCAGAGATCTATTAAAGCACTTGAGTAGCAAGGTAGATCTACTTGATTACAAAGCTCATGATCTCAATAAGATCATGCATAGAGAGAGAGATGAACACATAGCTACAGGTAGAACCCTTAGCCTCGAGAGAGAACTACTCCCTCCTCATCATGGGAATCAGCAACAGTGATGGAGATGGTGGTGGAGATCGATGGAGATGGCTCCGGGGGCACTTCCCCGTCCCGGCAGGGTGCCGGAACAGAGACATTCTGTCCCCCGAATCTCCTTTTTGGTGGTGGCAGTGTTGTAGAACTTTTCATGGTGGAGGCTGGTCGATTTAGGGTTTTTGCATCGGGAGGCATCTTATAGGCGAAGAGGAAAGGTCGGTGGGCGGCCAGGGGGCCCACACCACCTGGTGGCACGGCCAGGGCTAGCCCGCGCCACCACATGGTGTGGTCGCCCTGTGGCCCCTCTCCGTCTTGTCTTCTGGCTTCGTGAGTCTTCCGGTAAAATATCAACTTTGGCTTTTGTCCCGTCCAATTCCGAGAATATTCATTTTTTGACTTTCCTGGAACCAAAAACAGGCAACTGGCATTGTGGCACTTGTTAATAGGTTAGTCCAAGAAAGTGTATAGAAAGTACTCCAAAGTTGGAACTAAACACAAGAAAGTAGATAAAACCAAGCATGGAACATCAAAAATTATGGATACGTTAGCAACGTATAAACATCCCCAATCTTAACTCCTGCTCGTCCTCGAGTAGGTAAGTGATAAAAAGAAAGAATAATTTTTGAGGTGACATGCACCATCATAAACTTGATCAAAGTATTTGTAAAACATTGATAGCTGGGATCATAGTACTTCAATCATAACATGAAAGACAAAGTTCTAACAATAAGGCAAAACAACTATGTTGCAACATGAAAAGACATAAACAAAAGATTCATGAATAGCAATGCTTTGCAAGACGTTTGTTTGTTTCACATAAAGAAAACATAGCATAGTGGCATTCAGCTTGTCCCTCATAGAGTAGCAAACATAAATGCATAGGACACCTTCAAAGTTCATAAGAGTGACTAGATACAAATAGTTTAAAACAAGCAATATCAAAGCTATGCATCAATCAACAAGTCTTGGGACAATGCACATAGAACTAAGAATGGCCACTATGCTCTAAAAGTAGATGCATAAAGGTAGAAGGTGGACTCAACATAAAAGTAAAAGAAAGGCCTTCATAGAAGGAAGCGGAGATTCAAGTTTCATAAAGAGCTTCCAAAAATTATGGTACTTAATAGCTTTTAGCTCTCATTGCCCCTATCATAAGCATCTTGAAGTGATTAAGGTTAAAGTGAACAAACTATGGAGTATATGTTTGACAAAGTATAAGTTGGAAATCTCATGTCCCTTGAATACGAGGGCCGCTCCTCATGCTACTCAAGTTTAGTCACCGGTAAGTTCTTGTCATCGTAAGTACATGTGTATCATAGAGAACCGTCAACGGGGTACCCCTTGCCCGATGATACGAAAGAATCCCCATATCAAAATGACAAGGCAAGTACACAACGAGCATCTCAGCAATCTTCTGATTTACCATGGGAAAATGGTGTTTTTTTCTCTCTTTCCTCTTTTCTCATATCTCTTTTTTTCTCTTTTTTTCTCAATATCTGACTCCTTTTTTTATAAGAAGAATGCTTCATAGACAACTCATTATGGTTATGCTGCAGGTTTCCACCATGACAGCATGGATTAGACCAGCGGCCCAGGCGTTTCTCTAACACACATACATAACTCCATGGATTTACAAGCTCCCCTTTCATTTCACACCGACGACATCCATAGACAAAAGAGCATGATATCAACTAGGTACAAAGTACAAGTGCAATGTTGAAAGCGTTCCCCATGACAGCATGGTTCTGCTAATCCCCAACATATAAGTGCAAGCATATACAACATAGACGACACAATGGTTCAAGTTTATTAAGGGCAAGAAAAGTAAAGTGTGCCATCAAGTTCGTGAGAGTTTTAATCACTAGTTTTCTCATAACAAGTTTAATTTGGAAAGTAGACAAAAACATGAATATACTTGGAATAGCATATGCTAGTAGGTAGGTATGGTGGACTCTTTGGAATAACTTGGTTTAGGGAGTTGGATGCATGAGTGGAACTCATACTTGGTTTAAGAGGCTAGCAAAAGACTAGGAGCGACAAACTAAGAGAGCAATAATGGCCATAATCATGCAGAGCGACAAAACATCATTGATCAAAGCATAAAGTGATACTACAAGTTGAAAGCTAAATGATCATAAAGGCTTATGGTGACTTGGGATAGTCATAACATGGTGTGAGCATGCGCCAAGTCAACCCAAATAAAGCATCAAAGGAGAATACAACAATACTATGCTTTAATATGCTAAAACAACACATGATTATTCCAAGGCACATTAAGCAAGCTCAATTGTTTATAACATGTCATGCTAAAGCAAATATCACTAAGCATATAGCCAAAACAATATCAAGATGGCATGACAAAACATAGGCCACGGTAAAAAACAAGCTCTCTTTACCACCTAAGCATGAACTTTCCTACTCTTTTCCAATCCAAACCAGACTATTTGAAAACCAATGTATGAAAGAGGGGGTCCAACCAATTTATTCAGCAAACTAAGAAAACCAAGAAAATGAAAACAAAAAAGAAGACGCTCCAGGAACAACATAACTGTGCATGAAACAATAAAAATGAAGTGTTTGGAAGAACCTGAGATTTTTATTGATGAAGAAGGGGATGCCTTGGGCATCCCCAAGCTTTGACGCTTGTACTTATTGGATATTTCTTGGGGTGACATGCGTGGCATCCCCAAGCTTGAGCTTTAGTCCATCCTACATCTCATTACTCCTTCCTTCCATACACCTGAAATTTTTCCTTCATACAAAACTTCACACAATCTTCATTCGAAAAGAACTCTAAGGTTAAGCATGCTTGGCCTAGAGCAATTCTAGGATTATGTGAGATCCAGGCACATGGCTTAATAGGATTGGTAGGATACCCATATCAACAAGTTGCAACTTCTTTTCCGGAAGCTCATTCGAAAAGAACTCTAAGGTTAAGCGTGCTTGGCCTAGAGCAATTCTAGGATGGGTGACCGACCGGGAAGTGGGTAACCGAGTGCACATGAGTGAGGACAAAGTGCGCAAATAAGACTAGTGTTGGTCTGTGGGGCCAGTCTAGATATCCTATTAAGCTGCCAGGAGTGGCACCCCCCGGGCCCAGGAGTGGACGGGGTGTTACAAAGTGGTATCAGAGCCGACCTCGCGGTTAAACGGGTGTGTGCGGGTTAGTGGCGGGACATGTGGATCATGGCGCGTGTGGCCCGGAGTGGACACGGCAGTGCACATGTGCCTGCACTGGACGCACAGACGTGTGTCAAGAGGGAACGTTCCTGGGTGTGCTTGATCGATGAGGGCATCGATCTTCTAAAGGGTGGGTGTATGTGAGATCCAGGCACATGGCTTAATAGGATTGATAGGATACACATATCAACAAGTTGCAACTTGTTTTCCGGAAGCTCATTCGAAAAGAATTCTAAGGTTAAGCGTGCTTGGCCTAGAGCAATTCTAGGATGGGTGACCGACCGGGAAGTGGGTAACCGGGTGCACACGAGTGAGGACAAAGTGTGCAAAAAAGACTAGTGTTGGTCTGTGGGGCCAGTCTAGATATCCTATTAAGCTTCCAGGAGTGACATCCCCCGGGCCCAGGAGTGGACGGGGTGTTACAATACAAAACTTCACACAATCTTTATTAGCAACATTAGTGCACTCAAGATAGTAAGTCTTTAGGTTCAGTTCCAACACCAATAAAACTTCCATTAAAACACAAGATACTGTAGCACTTCCCTCAAAAAGCTCAATTCCCCTAAAGAACTCAAAAAGGAACCAACAAGAAGCAAATGCAAATAATGGCAAAAATCTGTCAAAACTGACCAGTAGGAGACAAAAAAAATTGAAGACCTTCTATTGCTCAAATCGAAAAGTGTTGAACTAACGAAAGTTAGATAACAACCTGGGGCAGAAGCACAAAAATTCACGCCTCAAAAAGACGTTCAGAGATTTTAAAAGAATGTTTACGGTGAAGCACAGAAATCTGTTTCGGGACAGCAACTTTCCCAATCATTACTTCTCTCTCATTAGAGGTTACTCTTGGCATAAAAAGAAAATAAAAAGGATAAGGAGTAGTTACTACTGAAGTAATAACTTCCAAGACTCATCTAAAACTTTTGGGTTATCTCCCAATAAGTACTTTTATTTAACGCTTTTAAGTTAGGCTTGATAGTTTGAGAAGATGCTCACATAAGAAATATGAATTGAAGTAAAAGGGAGCATCAAGAAGCAAATTCAAAGCACATTTAAGTCTAACCCACTTCCTATGCATAGGAATCTTGTAAAGAAACAAGTCATGAAAGCACAAAGAAACAATCATAGTAAAGCAAAACAAGTGCAACTTCAAGACTTTCAACATAAAGAGGGGAAACTTAATATTATTGAGATGCATAAGACCACGTTTTCATGTCTCATAAAAACTTTGAGTAGCATCATGAATAAAATTAACAATATAACTATCACATAAAACATTCTTATCATGAGCCACATGCATATAATAATTATTACTCTCCACATAAGCATAGTCATTCTTATTAATTATGGTGGGAGCAAATTCAACAAAATAGCTATCATTATTATTCTCATCACCATAATCATCAAATATAGGAGGCATATTGTAATCATAATTAATTTTCTCCTCAATAGTAGGTGGAATGAAAATATCATATTCATCATTGTAATCATCATATATTGGAGGCATAGTATCATCAAAGTAAATTTTCTCCTCCGTGCTTGGGGGACTAAATATATCATGCTCATCAAAACCAGCTTCCCCAAGCTTAGACTTTTCCATAGCATTAGCAATAATGGTGTTCAAAGAATTCATACTAATAATATTGCTATTAGCATGCAAATAAAGTTCCATAGGTTTTTTAATTTTTCTTCAAACACTTCATGTCCTAACTCAAGATAAAAACTATAAAGCTCTCTAATTTTTTTGTTGTTTTCCATTAAGCCTAACTAGTGAAAATAAAAACAAGAAACAAAAAGATATAATTGCAGAATCTAAAGGAAATAACTTCGAGCACTCACACCAGAGGATGTGAGTATCTTTTACCTTACCTCCCCGGCAACGGCGCCAGAAAATAGCTTGATGTCTACGCACTTCTATTCTTGTAGACAGTTGTTGGGCTTCCAAGTGCAGAGGTTTGTAGAACAGCAGCAAGGATTCCCTTAAGTGGATCACCCAAGGTTTATCGAACTCAGGGAGGAAGTGGTTAAAGGTATCCCCTCTCAAGCAACCCTGCTATCAAGATACAAGAAGTCTCTTGTGTCCCCAACACACCCAATACACTTGTCAGGTGTATAGGTGCACTAGTTCGGCGAAGAGATAGTGAAATACAAGTGGTATAGATAATTATAAGTGGTAACGGTGCCTGAAAATAGCTTGCTGGCGTGTGGTTGACGTGGGAAAAGACTAAAGGCAAACTGAAATAAAGAAGGAAGCAAGCAAACATGTAACAGATCTAATTGCAAACGGTGGATCAATGCTTAGAAACAAGGCCTAGGGATCATACTTTCACTAGTGAACACTCTCATATAAATATCTTCTCTTTATGATACTACTCTTAACTACTCTCCGGTTGAACACTCTAATCCATGGTAGGGCTATAACAGCACACCTCAAAGTTCGCTTTCCACATCTAGATAACCCCACACTGTCACCTTGAGCACTAGATGGTTCCAACAAACACCACAATTTCATAGAGACATCCAACTCCAAATATAACTCATAACAAGTATTTGTAATCTCTAGCCTAAGTGCCACCATGGTGTGCACGCTGTCACTTTCACACACATGGGGAGAGCAGAGATCTATTAAAGCACTTGAGTAGCAAGGTAGATCTACTTGATTACAAAGCTCATGATCTCAATAAGATCATGCATAGAGAGAGAGATGAACACATAGCTACCGGTAGAACCCTTATCCTCGAGAGAACTACTCCCTCCGCATCATGGGAATCAGCAACGGGGATGGAGATGGTGGTGGAGAACGATGGAGATGGCTCCGGGGGCACTTCCCCATCCTGTCAGGGTGCCAGAACAGAGACTTTCTATCCCCCGAATCTCCTTTTCGGTGGCGGCGGTGCTGCGGAACTTTTCGTGGCTGGAGGCTGGTCGATTTAGGGTTTTTGCATCGGGAGGCATCTTATAGGCGAAGAGGCAAGGTCGATGGGCGGCCAGGGGGCCCACACCACCTGGTGGCGCGGCCAGGGCTAGCCGGCGCCACCACATGGTGTGGCCGCCCTATGGCCCCTCTCTGTCTTGTCTTCTGGCTCCGTGAGTCTTCTGGTAAAATATCAACTTTGGCTTTTGTCCCATCGAATTCCGAGAATATTCATTTTCTGACTTTCCTGTAATCAAAAACAGCAGAAAACAGGCAACTGGCATTGTGGCACTTGTTAATACGTTAGTCCAAGAAAGTGTATAGAAAGTACTCCAAAGTTGGAACAAAACACAAGAAAGTAGATAAAACCAAGCATGGAACATCAAAAATTATGGATACGTTAGCAACGTATCAGTAACAATCGCAGTAAACGGTAGGATTAGAGCGTGGTAGGCATAGGGATGGATGGATGGGCGTTGCATGGACAAGACAATTCATATAGCAATTAGAACATAGGGCAATTGCAGATAAATAAGATAAAGCATCCAAGTACTAAATAATCATAGGCATGTGTTCCCTATATAGTCATACGTCCTCGCAATGAGAACTTGCACAACATCTTTTTTCCTGCCAGCCCGTTTGTAGCGGGGCCTCAAGGGAACTACTGGCAATTAAGGTGCTCCTTTTAATAGAGCACTGGAGAAAAGCATTAACACTCTATGAACACATGTGATCCTCACATCAAAGCCATTCCCTCCGGTTATCCCGATCTTTGTCACTTCGGGGCCTTTGGTTCTGGACAACAACGTGTGTATACAACTTGCAGGTAAGACCATAAACAATACTATCATAATGAATCAATAACATGTTCAGATCTGAAATCATGGCACTCGGGCCCTAGTGACAAGAATTAAGCATAAAAAGTTGCAACAAAGTCAAAAAGCACTAATAGTAGATACTATGCACCATGCCCTAACAATCTGATGCCATTACATGAACGATCTCATCCAATCCCTACCATCCCCATAGCCTATAGTGGGGGATTTACTCACTCATAGATGGGGGAAACATGGATGGTCGATGGAGAAGCGATGGTGATGATGATGGCGATGATCTCCTCCAATTCCCCATCCTGGCAGGGTGCCAGAACGGAGATTCTGGTTCCGAATCACGTACTCTGGTGGTGGCAGTGCAGCGGAACTCTTTTTGGAAAAACGTCGAACCCCCCTTGGTTTTTAGGTCAAGAGGCAACTTATAGGTGAAGAGGGAGACCGAGGGGGTGTCTGGGGCAGCCAGACCACCCCTGGCGCGGCGACGCCTAGTCCCCCGGCCATGTGGTGTGGCCAGGCCCTAGCCCCACTCTGTCTCGTATTCTGGCTCCTTGAGTCTTCTAGTGAAATAGGATTTTTGGCATATTTTTCGAGATTTTTCCTGATAGTTGATTTTCTGCACAAAAACTAGACACCAAGGTAATTCTGCTGAAAACAACGTCAGTCCGTGTTAGTTGTATCCAAATCACACAAGTTTAGAGGAAAAACAATAGCAAAAGTGTTCGGGAAAGTAGATATGTTTTGGACGTATCAACTCCCCCCAAGCTTAGCTTATTGCTTGTCCTCAAGCAATTCAGTTGAAAACTGAGTGCGATAAAAGAAGCTTTCATGAACACATTTGCTTCATAAGATGTATATATTCTCAACATATGATCAGCTACTCAGGCAATTCATAATATGGAGTATGCAACTAAGTTTACTTAATAGTCAATGCGAGCTATGAAGAGATCCCAACTCAAAAATAATAAGTAGCATGAAACAAAAACACAAGCAAGATTGTACTGCTCATAAAAAGGTATGATAGAGTGGTATCTCGCTTGCCTTTGATTGTAGAGCAAACATAAATGCCAAGGCACCTCTGAAGTTCAAGTGAAGACTAGAAGTAAAGATATCAAAGATACAAGCATCAAAGTCATAACACAAATAATCAAGTTTTGAGACAAGCATATTACACTAAGATTGACAACTATGCTCTCAAGAAAGTGCTCATAGAATATGTGGAGACTCAACGAAGAAATGAAAAGGTTTTGAATAGTTTGAAAGGCTTCCAAATGCTGAAAGTATGGTACTCATTAGCTTTGAGCTCTCATTGCCCCTATCAAAAGCATCTTTAAATGGTTAAGGTTAAAGTGACACAACTAAGAGGATATGCTTTACAAGTTATAAGCTAAAACCTCATGCCCCTTACTTACGAGTACCGGACCTCATGCTACTCAACTTCAGTCACAAGTAAGCTCTTGTCATTGTAAGTACATATGTATCATAGAGAACCGCCAACGGGGTACCCCTTGCACATGATACAGGAGCTATCCCATAATAAAAATGACAAGGCAAGCAGACAATGAGCATCTCAGCGATCTTTTTATTTGCTATTTGCATAGGTTTTTATTGAGGATGCTTCATAGAGTGCTCATTATGATTATGCTGCAAGTTTTCACCATGATTAGGCATGGCTTAGGCTAGCATCCTAGGCATTTCTCTAACACACATACAAACTCCATGATCTTACAAGTTCCCCTTTTATTTCACACCGCTAGGATCCATAAGCAAAAGAATCATGATATCAACGAGGTACAAAGTACCAGTGCAATGTTGAAAGTGTTCCCCATGATACATGCTTCTGCTAACTTCAACTTATAAAGCGCAAGCATATACGCAACAAAGATGGACGCAATGGTTCAAGATTATTAAGTGCAAGAAGATAAAGTGTGCCATCAAGTTCGTGAGAGCTTTACTAACTAACTTTCTCATAACAAGCAAACATTTTATTTGGAAGAAAACAAGGCATACTAAATATGCATGGAACAGCAAATGATGCAAATAGGTAGGTATGGTGGACTCTTTTGGCAATATTGGTTTTAGGGAGTTGGAAACACGAGTAAAGCTTATACTCACTGCAGGTGAAGGCTAGCAATAGTAAGGGAGCAACAAATGAGAGACCAATAATTTTCATAATCATGCTTGCAACAAAACAGGACTAATCATGGCATGAAAGTGATTCAAGACCCCTGAGGCAAAATAATTCATCGAGGCTTAACTGATTATTGTTTCAGTCATATGCATGCATGAGCATGTGCCAAGTCAATTCAAGTGAAACATTCAGAGGGAGATACCACAGTGTCATACCAAGTTATGAGTAGAGAAATGCAAGAAAACATTCATATGACATGCTATAAATTATTAGCGAGCTAGAGCTAATCATAAGAAAGCAAGAACTACTAAGCATCCATAAATAACATACACCCTACATGAACAGGCTAAGCATGCCCACAATGATGAGTATATGTACAAAAATGAAAACAAATAGAGTTCATTACCAGCCTCTTATCACACCTCAAGTTGTCATTAATCCTCATTATTGCCCTTCACTTGTGTGGCTTGAATAATATCATGAAACCGAATTCCACTGAGGACTGCTGAACCCTGCAACAAACTCACAAAACCAAAGAAGAACAACAAATATTTTTGGTGTTTTCGATTTTTAAAAACAAGAACCAAAGAGGAAGAACAAACAAAGCAAAATCATTTTGGGTTTTTCGGATAGTTCAAACAAATCAAAAAAGGGAAAATCAAACCAAGGAAAAAATAAGAAGAAGCAAACAAAGAGAAACAACAGAAATATATTTGGTCTTTTTGTGTTTTAGGAAGCGAAAACAAAGAGAGAACTAAAACTAAAAAGAGAAAGAAACATTAATATACAAAGTACCGACAAAACATGATATGGAGATGAGTGGGATGTCGGTGTACCTCCCCCCAAGCTTAGGCTTTTGGCCTAAGTGGGTATCAATCCAAATACGAGTAAGGGTTCCAAGCAGGCGGGTCATTGTAAGAATGATCGTAGTTAGGACCTTGGGAAGAAGAAGAAGCTCCCCAATCATAGGTAGGCTGCTGATATGAAGACTCCCCTCATTCGAGGGCTGGACCGAATCATCTGTGACCTCCCTTCTAGTATCCTGCTCCTGTTGGGAGAGCTCTCCCAAATACGTATCAAGCTCCTCCTCAGTGAGTGACCATCCTACCCTGGTATCAAGGTTAAACAAAACAGGTGCAGGCAAAAGAACAAATCACTCGGACTTACTCTTTCTCCAACCAGCCTTGAGAAAGGTTATTTCATAAGACAACTCACTCAAATTAGCCCAAGAAGAAACAAATTTATGTTGTACCATGGAATTAAGGTCAAGCCTTTCTATGGGAAACTGTAGGTCTAGATGATGAGGCACTAAACCATGCAATGCTAATAAACGAGAAGCAATGAGGCCTCCACAAATTCCACCTTTCTCACGGTTAGCAGCAAGACGGAAAGCTATCAAGGCACCCAAGTTGTAAGTTCTATCTCGTTTTAAAGCAGCTGAGATGAATGCTAGATCATATGAGGATAGCTTATTAGCAGTTTTCCTAGCGAGCACACACTTCGCAATAAAGTAAGCAAAGTAGCGAATAGATGGGAGATGAATGTTACAGATTTTCCAACTCTCGTTTGAGAAGCTGCTCCCTTGGCAAATCTCCGCATATAGGTCCATGAGTGGTGCAGGTCGCTCTTTAAGCCCCCCACACGATCCCCACTGAGGTACCTTAATAGCTGCACAAAAGTCATCAAGAGGAAGGTCAACAGCTATATTGTAAATTTTGTAGTGGACCATGGGGTTAGGTAAAGAGTGACTAAATCAAAAGTCCTGCACTATAGACATAGTTAGTTTCACAAATTGACAAGGTTCATCCTCCACAAAGTGCTCCAATCCTGCATTAGCAACCAAAGTATGGATGTCCTGGGAAATTCCTGCAGCCCTCATGAATTCGAGGCATGGATAGATGGAAGGAAAAACCTCCTCCTCTCGGTGAACCTTCATAACCTCAGGCACCCTCAGTTCATGTTGGTTGAGTTGGTGCTCATTCATCTTCTATTCTGAAATTTTAACATCTATTACACAAGTGATTGCAAAGTGAATATATAATGAAGGGCACTACTCATAGGGACTTGTAGAGGCATAACCATGCATCAAAACAATATCTCTAAGCATTGAACAAGCTTACAACATCTCATAACTTGTCACCTATAGCAGCAAAATACTCAAGATATAAACCACTAAACACAAATCTACTTGGACAAGCGAAGGAGTAACATACCGGAGAACAAATGCTTCAAATTTTAGCAGCAAAGATGGGCTGAGCAAGGAGATCAAAAAATCATGGGCAAGAACAGCAAGAACGCAATTTCGAGCAATGAACTGGTGTTTTCTCGAGAGAGAGAGAACAATGGTAAGTGAGAGAGTGAGTAGAGGGCCAGGGGTGGCCCACACCATGGCTAGGCGCGCCCCTGGGCTGGCCGCACCACCAGGTGGTGTGCCTGCCTGGTGGGCCCCCTGGTACCTGCCAGGTACTTCTCTGCCCCTTTTTTCACGTAAAATGTAATATGAATTTTCTGGAATTTTTCGAGACACTTTATTTTTGAGCAATTTCCAGGCATAAATGAATGATTTTCTGACAGAAAAAGGTGTCTAGAATGATGCAATGACAAAACAAAGCTAAAGCTTCGGAAGTTCTAAGACACTCTAAAATGCAAGAAACTAACAACCGAAAAGCAAACTAAATGAAAGCAAAAAACTAAAATGGACAGAATATAAATAAGCGGAATAATCATGGTGGAAACATTGTTTTATTCATTGAAATCCTTTCGTTAACAAGGTTGATCAGGTCTTGTTACCAAAACAATTTCATATGAAACAAAACTTTGTATTCCACTAATGATTATGTTACCTCAAATTTGATAGCAATGGTCCCAATCATAATAGTTTCATATTTTTCTCTTGGTATGGGACAATATATTTCGCCAACTTGAATGCCCTCAACATGTTCAATTGAATTGAAGCCATAAGTCCTATCAATCTTCTCCGGGGAAATAGACAGTATGCTCCTTGTCATTAACATTAAAAGTCACCTTTCCTTGATTACAATTAATAATAGCTCTTGTAGTATTAAGAAAAGGTCTCCCAAGAATAATAGACATATTATCATCTTCAGGCATTTCAAGCACAACCAAATCAGTTAATATCAAGCAATTATGAGCCACTTGAACAGGTACATCCTCACATACACCAATAGGAAGAGTAGTAGATTTACTAGCCATTTGCAAAGATATATCAGTTGGTATTAGTTTTTCCAGTTGAAGTCTCTTATAGAGAGAAAAAGGCATAACACTAACTCCTACTCCCAAATCACACAAAGCAGTTCTAACATAACTATTTTTAATAGAACATGGGATAGTTGGAATCCCTAGGTCTCCAAGTTTCTTTGGAACCTTACCACTAAAGGAATAATTAGCAAGCAAAGTATAAATTTCTTCATTAGGGATCTTCCTTTTATTCGAGACAATATCCTTCATATACTTTGAATAAGGAAGCAATTTAATACCATCAGTCAAAGGGATTTGCGAGAATAAAGGTTTCATCCACTCACAAAACTTATTATAGTGTTCATCTTCCTTTGACTTGTGTTTCTTATCAGGGAAAGGCATAGGTTTTTGGACCCAAGGCTCTCTTTCACTACCATGTTTCTTAGCAACAAAATCTTCTTTAGTGTATTTAGTATTCTTAGTGTTCCTTTCAGGTTCTTCTTCAACCTTTTCTTTATCAGGAACATCATTTTCTTCATTGCCACTTTCAGTTTCAGCATCAGAGATAGATATACTATTAGGATCTTTAGCAGGTTCAGAAGTTTCTACAATAATTTCATGTTTCTTTTTTCTTTTCTTACGAGTAGTACCACTTTTTTCAGCTTGTTGAGAATCCTGCTCAATTCTTTTGGGATGCCCCTCAGGATATAGAGGATCCTGGGTAGCAGCACCACTTCTAGTTCTAATTTCATAAGCATGTTTTTCTTTGGCAACATTAACTAGCAAGTCTTTTTGCACTTTAATAAGTTGATCTATTTGAGTTTGAACCATTTGAAAAAATTTAACAAGCATTTTAACATCATTAGAGGTTCTTTCCACAATATCTTTTAACTCAACAATAGCTCTAGAGTTTTCCATTAAATGATTTTGCACCCTTTTATTGAAATTATCTTGCTTAACAATAAAAATATCGAATTCTTCTAAGCATTGATCAGGAGGTTTAGAGTAAGGGATATCACCTTCATCAAAATGTTGGAGAGAGTGTACCTCAATAGTTGATGAGTGGGGAATTGGCTTAAATAATTCTTCTATAGGAGGTAAATTCTTGACATCAGCAGCTTTAATTCCCTTCTCCTTAAGACATTTCTTAGCTTCCTTCATCACTTCATCATTTAGTTCAATAACCCCCCTCTTCTTTGATGTTGGTGTAGGCGTAGGGATAGTTGGTTCAGGTATAATTGTTTCAGGTATAGCTGGTTCAGGAGGAGTCTAGTCTTCATAGTTCTTGCTTATTTTAGCCATTAATTCATCAGCTTCCTTAGGAGCCCTATTCCTGAAAACACAATCTGCACAACTATCCAGGTATGTCCTAGATTCTTCAGTTAGTACATTATAAAATATATCAAGAAGCTCATTCTTAGGTAAAGGACATCCAGTCTGTGCATGTATCAAAGCACAAAACCTTGCCCATGATTCAGGCAATATCTCTTTTTCTCCCTGTTTAAAATCAAAAAGATCCTGCAAAATAGCATGTCTAGCACTAGGAGGAAAATATTTCTACAGGAAGGTACTAATCAAGCAATCAGGGCTATCAATAGATCTAGGAGGTAAATTATTAAACCAAGTTTTAGCTTCTCCTTTCAGTGAAAAGGGGAAAAATTTAGCAACAAAGTAGGTGCGCATCTTAATATCATCAGAAAACAGGCCACTCATGGTAGAAAGCTCATTCATATGTGCTACTGCACTTTCATTCTTAGTCCCACAAAAAGGTTCTTTCTCAACAATAGCTATGTAGGATAGATCAAGAGAGAAATCATAATCCTTATCTTTAATGTTTATAGGAGATGCAGCAAACTTAGCATTAGGAGACAATTTGGGTTTAATAGTATGCCTCTCAAGGAGACTCTTAGCAGCACTTCTATCATGGGTGTTTTGACATTCTTTAATAAATTCATCAGTCATTTCAATATAACCGTCTTCAATATCATAGCTCTCTCTAGACTCAGGTGAACTGACAGGTGTAGTAGTGTCTTCATTAGGAGTTTCAGTATTTCCAGCAATAGTTCTAGCAATCGTAGAATCTAGGAAAGGACCTAATGAACCACTCTTATCAAGTACAATAGAAGCAGCATCGTAAGTATCAAAAGTTTCAGATTCAGCAGTAGTACCAGTGTGTGTAGCATGTGTATGTGGTGGTGTAAGGAACTTACTCATAACAGATGGTGAATCAAGAGCAACAGAGGTGTTCAGAACGTACCTCTTCTTGTAGTGGATGGTAAAATAGGAACCTTGCCATCACGAGACTTACCCATGATGGATGGATGGCAGCGAACAATAGTGATTCCAAGTGGACTTGATAAATAAAGCTATGCTCCCCGGCAACGGTGCTAGAAAATAGTCTTGATGACCCACAAGTATAGGGGGTGTATCGCAGTATTTTCGAGGGAAGTGAAACCCAATTTATTGATTCGACACAAGGGGACCAAAGAATATTTATAAGCCTTAACAACTGATTTGTCAATTCAGCTGCACCTAGAAACAATCTTGCTCACAGCAGTTTATCACTAGCAACAGTTTTGTAGTAGGAATAGTAAAGTAATAGCAGTAGTAAAACTAAAGACAGTAGTAACAATCGCAGTAAACGGTAGGATTAGAGCGCGGTAGGCATAGGGATGGATGGACGGGCGTTGCATGGACAAGACAATTCATATAGCAATCAGAACATAGGGAAATTGTAGATAAATAAGATAAAGCATCCAAGTACTAAATAATCGTAGGCATGTGTTCCCTATATAGTCATACATGCTCGCAATGAGAACTTGCACAACATCTTTTGTCCTGCCAGCCCATTTGCAGCGGGGCCTCAAGGGAACTACTGGCAATTAAGGTGCTCCTTTTTAATAGAGCATCAGAGCAAAGCATTAACACTCCGTGAACACATGTGATCCTCACATCAAAGCCATTCCCTCCGTTTATCCCGATTTCTGTCACTTCGGGGCCTTTGGTTCCGGACAACAATGTGTGTATACAACTTGCAGGTAAGACCATAAACAATACTATCATAATGAATCAATAACATGTTCAGATCTGAAATCATGGCACTCTGGCCCTAGTGACAAGCATTAAGCATAAAAAGTTGCAACAAAGTCAAAAAGCACTAATAGTAGATACTAGGCACCATGCCCTAACAATCTGATGCCATTACATGAACGATCTCATCTAATCCCTACCATCCCCATAGCCTACAGCGGGGGATTTACTCACTCATAGATGGGGGAAACATGGATGGTCGATGGAGAAGCGATGGTGATGATGATGGCGATGATCTCCTCCAATTCCCCGTCCTGGAAGGGTGCCAGAATGGAGTTTCTGGTTCTGAATCACGGACTCTGGTGGTGGAGGCGCAGTGGAACTCTTTCTGGAAAAAGGTTGAACCCCCGTGGTTTTTAAGTCAAGAGGCAACTTATTAGCGAAGAGGGAGACCGAGGGGGTGTCTAGGGTAGCCAGGCCACCCCTGGCACTGCCAGGCCTAGCCCGCATGGCCAGGTGGTGTGGCCAGGCCCCAGCCCCACTCCGCCTTGTATTCTGGCTCCTTGAGTCTTCTGGTGAAATAGGATTTTAGGCATCTTTTCCAGGATTTTCCTAATAGTTGATTTTCTGCAGAAAAACTAGACACCAAGGTAATTCTGCTGAAAACAGTGTTAGTCCATGTTAGTTATATCCAAATCACACAAGTTTAGAGGAAAAACAATAGCAAAAGTGTTTGGGAAAGTAGATACGTTTTGGACGCATCATGCATGTGTGTTCTTTTCCTAAACCACATGGATCCACTAGTGACATTGCACATGCGTTCTTTCCTAAACTACATGGATCCACTGGTAAAATTGCATGTGTGTTCTTTTCCTAAACCACATGGATCCACTAGAGTCATTGCATATGTGTTCTTTTTCTAAATCACATTGATCCACTAGTGACATTTTCATGTGTGTTCTTTTCCTCAACCACATTGATCCACTGGTGACATTTGTATGTGTGTTCTTGTCCTAAACCACATGTATCCACTTGTGACATTTCCTTGTGTGTTCTTTTTCTAAACCACATGGATCAATTGGAGTCATTGCATGTGTGTCCTTTTCCTAAACCACATTGATCCACTCTTGACATTGCATGTGTGTTCTTTACCTAAACCACACGGATCCACTAGAGACATTGCATGTGTGTTCTTTTCCTAAACCACATGGATACAATGGAGTCATTGCATGTGTGTTCTTTTCCTAAACCACATGGATCCACTGGTGACATTGCATGTGCATTCTTTTCCTAAACCACACGGATCCACTAGTGACATTGCATGTGTGTTCTTTTCCTATACCACATGGATCCACAAGAGGCATTGCATGTGCGTTCTTTTCCTAAACCACATGGATCCACTAGAGTCATTGCATGTGTGTTCTTTTCCTAAACCACATGGATCCCCTGGTGACATTGCATGTGTGTTCTTTTCCTAAACCACATTGATCCACTGGTGACATTGCATGTGTGTTCTTTTCCTAAACCACATTGATCCACTGGTGACATTGCATGTGTGTTCTTTTCCTAAACCACATGGATCCAGTAGAGTCATTACATATGTGTTCTTTTCCTAAATCACATTGATCCACTAGTGACATTTTCATGTGTGTTCTTTTCCTCAGCCACATTGATCCACTTGTGATATTTTTATCTGTGTTCTTTTCCTAAACCACATGTATCCACTGCTGACATTTCCTTGTGTGTTCTTTCCCTAAACCACATGGATCAACTGGAGTCATTGCACGTGTGTCCTTTTCCTAAACCACATTGATCCACTCGTGACATTGCATGTGTGTTCTTTTCCTTAACCACACGGATCCACTAGAGACATTGCATGTCTGTTCTTTTCCTAAACCACATGGATACAATGGAGTCATTGCATGTGTGTTCTTTTCCTAAACCACATGGATCCACTGGTGACAATGCATGTGCGTTCTTTTCCTAAACCACACGGATCCACTAGTGACATTGCATGTGTGTTCTTTTCCTATACCACATGGATCCACAAGAGGCATTGCATGTGCGTTCTTTTCCTAAACCACATGGATCCACTAGAGTCATTGCATGTGTATTCTTTTCCTAAACCACATGGATCCCCTGGTGACATTGCATGTGTGTTCTTTTCCTAAACCACATTGATCCACTGGTGACATTGCATGTGTGTTCTTTTCCTAAACCACATTGATCCACTGGTGACATTGCATGTGTGTTCTTTTCCTAAACCACATGGATCCAGTAGAGTCATTACATATGTGTTCTTTTCCTAAATCACATTGATCCACTAGTGACATTTTCATGTGTGTTCTTTTCCTCAGCCACATTGATCCACTTGTGACATTTTTATCTGTGTTCTTTTCCTAAACCACATGTATCCACTGCTGACATTTCCTTGTGTGTTCTTTCCCTAAACCACATGGATCAACTGGAGTCATTGCACGTGTGTCCTTTTCCTAAACCACATTGATCCACTTATGACATTGCATGTGTGTTCTTTTCCTAAACCACACGGATCCACTAGAGACATTGCATGTGTGTTCTTTTCCTAAACCACATGGATACAATGGAGTCATTGCATGTGTGTTCTTTTCCTAAACCACATGGATCCACTAGTGACATTGCATGTGCGTTCTTTTCCTAAACCACACGTATCCACTGGTGACATTGCATGTGTGTTCTTTGCCTATACCACATGGATCCACTAGAAGCATTGCATGTGCGTTCTTTTCCTAAACCACATGGATCCACTAGATTCATTGCATGTGTGTTCTTTTCCTAAACCACATGGATCCACTGGTGACATTGCATGTGTGTTCTTTTCCTAAACCACATTGATCCACTGGTGACATTGCATGTGTGTTCTTTTCCTAAACCACATTGATCCACTGGTGACATTGCATGTGTGTTCTTTTCCTAAACCACATGGATCCACTAGAGTCATTACATATGTGTTCTTTTCCTAAATCACATTGATCCACTAGTGACATTTTCATGTGTGTTCTTTTCCTCAACCACATTGATCCACTTGTGACATTTTTATCTGTGTTCTTTTCCTAAACCACATGTATCCACTGGTGACATTTCCTTGTGTGTTCTTTTCCTAAACCACATGGATCAACTGAAGTCATTGCACGTGTGTCCTTTTCCTAAACCACATTGATCCACTGTTGACATTGCATGTGTGTTCTTTTCCTAAACCACACGGATCCACTAGAGACATTGCATGTGTGTTCTTTTCCTAAACCACATGGATACAATGGAGTCATTGCATGTGTGTTCTTTTCCTAAACCACTTGGGTCCACTAGTGACATTGCATGTGCGTTCTTTTCCTAAACCACACGGATCCACTGGTGAGTTACATGTGTGTTCTTTGCCTAAACCACATGGATACAATGGAGTCATTGCATGTGTGTTCTTTTCCTAAACCACATGGATCCACTAGTGATATTGCATGTGTGTTCTTTTCCTAAACCACACGGATCCACTGGTGACATTGCATGTGTGTTCTTTTCCTATACCACATGGATCCACTAGAGGCATTGCATGTGCATTCTTTTCCTAAACCACATAGATCCACAGAGTCATTGCATGTGTGTTCTTTTCCTAAACCACATGGATCCACTGGGGACATTGCATGTGTGTTCTTTTCCTAAACCACATTGATCCACTAGTGACATTGCATGTGTGTTCTGTTCCTAAACCACATTGTTCCACTGGTGACATTTGCATGCGTGATCTTTTCCTAAACTACATGGATCCACTAGAGTCATTGCATGTGTGATCTTTTCCTAAACCACATGGATCCACTTGTGACATTGCATGTGTGTTCTTTTCCTAAACCACATGGATCCCATAGAGTCATTGCATGTGTGTTCTTTTCCTAAACCACATGGATCCACTAGAGACATTGCATGTGTGTTCCTTTCCTAAACCACATTGATCCACTCGTGACATTGCATGCGTGTTCTTTTCCTAAAACACATGGATCCACTAGAGACATTGCATGTGTGTTCTTTTTCTAAACCACATGGATCCACTAGATTCATTGCATGTGTGTTCTTTTCCTAAACCACATGGATCCACTGGTGACATTGCATGTGTGTTCTTTTCCTAAACCACATTGATCCACTGGTGACATTGCATGTGTGTTCTTTTCCTAAACTACATGGATCCACTAGTGACATTGCATGCGTGTTCTTTTCCTAAGCCACATGGATCCACTAGTGATATTTCCATGTGTGTTCTTTTTCTAAACCACATTGATGAACTTGTGTCATTGCATGTGTGTTCTTTTCCTAAAGCACATTGATGCACTGGTGACATTTGCATGTGTGTTCTTTTCCTAAAACACATGGATCCACTGTTGACACTGCATGTGTGTTCTTTTCCTAAACCACATGGATCCACTGGTGACATTGCATGTGTGTTCTTTTCCAAAACCACATGGTTCCACTAGTGACATTGCATGTGTGTTCTTTTCCTAAACCACATGGATCCACTAGAGTCATTGCATGTGTGTATTTTTCCTAAACCACATTGATCCACTAACGACATTTGCATGTGCGTTCTTTTCCTAAACCACATTGATCCACTGGTGACATTTGTATTTATTCTTTTTCGAAACCACATGTATCCACTAGTGACATTTGCATGTGTTTTCTTTTCCTAAACCACATGAATCCACTAGAGACATTGCATGTGTGCTCTTTTCCTAAACCACATTGATCCACTGGTGACATTGCATGTGTGTTCTTTTCCTAAACCACATGAATCCACTAGAGACATTGCATGTGTGTTCTTTTCCTAAACCACGTGGATAAACTAGAGTCATTGCATGTGTGCTCTTTTCCTTAACCACATAGATCCACTGGTGACATTGCATGTGTGTTCTTTTCCTAAACCACATTGATCCACTAGTGCCACTACATGTGTGTTCATTTTCTGAACCACATTGATCCACTGGTGACATTGCATGTGTGTTCTTTTCCTAAACCACATGGATCCACTAGAGTCATTGCATGTGTGTTCTTTTCATAAACCACATTGATCCACTTGTGTCATTTCATGTATGTTCTTTTCCTAAAACACATTGATCCACTAGTGACATTTCCATGTGTGTTCTTTTCCTTAAACACATGGATCCACTAGTGACATTAAATGTGTGTTCTTTTCGTGAAACACATTGATCCACTAGAGTCATTGCATGTGTGTTCTTTTGCTAAACCACATTGATCCACTGGTGACATTTGCATGTGTGTTCTTTTCCTGAACCTCATTGATCCACCAGTGAATCTGCATGTGTGTTCTTTTCCTAAACTACATGGATCCACTCGAGTCATTGCATGTGTGTTATTTTCCTAAACCACATTGATCCACTTGTTTCACTGCATGTGTGTTCTTTTCCTAAAACACATTGATCCACTGGTGACATTTGCATGTGTGTTCTTTTCCTAAAACACATGGATCCACTT
The DNA here is from genome assembly GCA_916181665.1 of Avena sativa. Classification (NCBI taxonomy): domain Eukaryota; kingdom Viridiplantae; phylum Streptophyta; class Magnoliopsida; order Poales; family Poaceae; genus Avena; species Avena sativa. The sequence goes on from OV702289.1 coordinate 450,648,283, forward strand.
TTGACATTACATGTGTGTTCTTTTCATAAACCATATGTGTCCACTTGTGACATTGCATGTGCGTTCTTTTCCTAAACCACATGGATCCACTGGTGACATTGCATGTGTGTTCTTTTCCTAAACCACATGGATCCACTAGAGTCATTGCATGTGTGTTATTTTCCTAAATCACATTGATCCACTGGTGATATTTGCATGTGTGTTCTTTTCCTAAACCACATTGATCCACTAGTGACATTTGTATGCGTGTTCTTTTCCTAAACCACATGTATCCACTAGTGACATTTGCATGTGTGTTCTTTTCCTCAACCACAGGGATCAACTGGAGTCATTGCACGTGTGTCCTTTTCCTAAACCAGATTGATCCACTAGTGACATTGCATGTGTGTTCTTTTCCTAAACCACACGGATCCACTAGAGACATTGCATGTGTGTTCTTTTCCTAAACCACATGGATACACTAGAGTCATTGCATGTGTGTTCTTTTCCTAAACCACATGGATCCACTGGTGACATTGCATGTGCGTTCTTTTCCTAAACCACATTGATCCACTAGTGACATTGCATGTGTGTTCTTTTCCTAAACCACGTTGTTCCACTAGTGACATTTGCATGTCTGATCTTTTCCTAAACTACATGGATCGACTAGAATCATTGCATGTGTGTTGTATCCTAAACCACATGGATCCACTTGTGACATTGCATGTGTGTTCTTTTCCTAAACCACATGGATTCCATAGAGTCATTGCATGTGTGTTGTTTTCCTAAACCACATGGATCCACTAGTGACATTACATGTGCGTTCTTTTCCTAAAGCACACGGATCCACTGGTGACATTCCATGTGTGTTCTTTTCCTAAACCACATGGATACAATGGAGTCATTGCATGTGTGTTCTTTTCCTAAACCACATGGATCCACTAGTGACATTGCATGTGCGTTCTTTTCCTAAACCACACGGATCCACTGGTGACATTGCATGTGTGTTCTTTTCCTATACCACATGGATCCACTAGAGGCATTGCATGTGCGTTCTTTTCCTAAACCACATCGATCCACTTGTGACATTTGTATGTCTGTTCTTTTCCTAAACCACATGGATCCACTGGTGATATTTGCATGTGTGTTCTTTTCCTAAACCACATTTATCAAGTGGTGACATTGCATGTGTGTTCTTTTCCTAAACCACATGGATCCACTTGAGTCATTGCATGTGTGTTCTTTTCCTAAACCACATTGATCCACTTGTTTCATTGCATGTGTGTTCTTTTCCTAAAACACATTGATCCGCTAGTGACATTTTCATGTGTGTTCTTTTCCTAAAACACATGGATCCACTAGTGACATTAAATGTGTGTTCTTTTCCTGAAACACATTGATCCACTAGTGTAATTGCATGTGTGTTCTTTTGTTAAACCACATTGATCCACTGGTGACATTTGCATGTGTGTTCTTTTCCTGATCCTCATTGATCCAGTAGTGACATCTGCATGTGTGTTCTTTTCCTAAACCACATGGATCCACTAGGATCATTGCACGTGTGTTCTTTTCCTAAACCACATTGATCCACTTGTGTCATTGCATGTGTGTTCTTTTCCTAAAACACATTGATCCACTTGTGACATTTTCATGTGTGTTCTTTTCCTAAAACACATGGATACACTTTTGACATTGCATATGTGTTCTTATGGATCCAGTTGTGACATTGCATGTGCGTTCTTTTCCTAAACCACATGGATCCACTGGTCACATTGCATGCGTGTTCTTTTCCTAAACCACATGGATCCACTAGAGTCATTGCATGTGTGTTCTTTTCCTAAACCACATTGATCCAGTGGTGATATTTGCATGTGTGTTCTTTTCCTAAACCACATTGATCCACTGGTGACATTTATATGTGTGTTATTTTTCCTAAACCACATGTATCCACTGGTGACATTTGCATGTGTGTTCTTTTCATAAACCACGTGGATAAACAAGAGTTATTGCATTGTGTTCTTTTCCTAAACCACGTGGATAAACTAGAGTCGTTGCATGTGTGTTCTTTTCCTTAACCACATAGATCCACTGGTGACATTGCATGTGTGTTCTTTTCCTAAACCATATTGATCCACTAGTGCCACTACATGTGTGTTCTTTTTCTGAACCGCATTGATCCACTGGTGACATTGCATGTGTGTTCTTTTCCTAAACCACATGGATCCACTAGAGTCATTACATGTGTGTTCTTTTCATAAACCACATTAATCCACTCGTGTCATTGCATGTGTGTTCTTTTCCTAAAACACATTGATCCACTAGTGACATTTGCATGTGTGTTCTTTTCCTAAAACACATGGATCCACTAGTGACATTAAATGTGTGTTCTTTTCCTGAAACACATTGATCCACTAGAGTCATTGCATGTGTGTTCTTTTGCTAAACCACAGTGATCCACTGGTGACATTTGCATGTGTGTTCTTTTCCTGAACCTCATTGATCCACCAGTGACATCTCCATGTGTGTTCTTTTCCTAAACCACATGGATCCACTCGAGTCATTGCATGTGTGTTCTTTTCCTAAACCACATTGATCCACTTGCGTCATTGCATGTGTGTTCTTTTCCTAAAACACATTGATCCACTGGTGACATTTTCATGTGTGTTCTTTTCCTAAAACACATGGATCCACTTTTGACATTGCATGTGTGTTCTTTTCATAAACCATATGTGTCCACTTGTGACATTGCATGTGCGTTCTTTTCCTAAACCACATGGATCCACTGGTGACATTGCATGTGTGTTCTTTTCCTAAACCACATGGATCCACTAGAGTCATTGCATGTGTGTTCTTTTCCTAAATCACATTGATCCACTGGTGATATTTGCATGTGTGTTCTTTTCCTAAACCACAGGGATCAACTGGAGTCATTGCACGTGTGTCCTTTTCCTAAACCACATTGGTCCACTAGTGACATTGCATGTGTGTTCTTTTCCTAAACAACACGGATCGACTAGAGACATTGCATGTGTGTTCTTTTCCTAGACCACATGGAGACACTAGAGTCATTGCATGTGTGTTATTTTCCTAAACCACATGGATCCACTGGTGACATTGCATGTGCGTTCTTTTCCTAAACCACATTGATCCGCTAGTGACATTGCATGTGTGTTCTTTTCCTAAACCACGTTGTTCCACTGGTGACATTTGCATGTCTGATCTTTTCCTAAACTACATGGATCCACTAGAGTCATTGCATGTGTGTTATTTTCCTAAACCACATGGATCCACTTGTGACATTGCATGTGTGTTCTTTTCCTGAACCACATGGATTCCATAGAGTCATTGCATGTGTGTTCTTTTCCTAAACCACATGGATCCACTAGAAACATTGCATGTGTGTTCCTTTCCTAAACCACATGGATTCCATAGAGTCATTGCATGTGTGTTCTTTTCCTAAACAACATGGATTCCATAGAGCCATTGCATGTGTGTTCTTTTCCTAAACCACATGGATACACTAGAAACATTGCATGTGTGTTCCGTTCCTAAACCACATTGATCAACTGGTGACATTGCATGTGTGTTCTTTTCCTAAAACACATGGATCCACTTTTGACATTGCATGTGTGTTCTTTTCATAAACCATATGTGTCCACTTGTGACATTGCATGTGCGTTCTTTTCCTAAACCACATGGATCCACTGGTGACATTGCATGTGTGTTCTTTTCCTAAACCACATGGATCCACTAGAGTCATTGCATGTGTGTTCTTTTCCTAAACCACATGGATCCACTAGAAACATTGCATGTGTGTTCCTTTCCTAAACCACATTGATCAACTGGTGACATTGCTTGTGTGTTCTTTTCCTAAAACACATGGATCCACTAGAGACATTGAATGTGTATTCTTTTTCTAAACCACATGGATCCACTGGAGTCATTGCATGTGTGTTCTTTTCCTAAACCACATGGATCCACTAGAAACATTGCATGTGTGTTCCTTTCCTAAACCACATTGATCAACTGGTGACATTGCTTGTGTGTTCTTTTCCTAAAACACATGGATCCACTAGAGACATTGAATGTGTATTCTTTTTCTAAACCACATGGATCCACTGGAGTCATTCCATGTGTGTTTTTTTCCTAACCACATAGATTCACTAGTGACATTGCATGTGTGTTTTTTCCTAAACCACATTGATCCACTGGTGACATTTGCATGTGTGTTAATTTCCTAAACCACATCGATCCACTTGTGACATTTGTATGTCTGTTCTTTTCCTAAACCATATGGATCCACTGGTGATATTTGCATGTGTGTTCTTTTCCTGAACCACATTATTCAAGTGGTGACATTGCATGTGTGTTCTTTTCCTAAACCACATGGATCCGCTGGAGTCATTGCATGTGTGTTCTTTTCCTAAACCACATTGATCCACTTGTGTCATTGCATGTGTGTTCTTTTCCTAAAACACATTGAGCCGCTAGTGACATTTGCATGTGTGTTCTTTTCCTAAAACACATGGATCCACTTGTGACATTAAATGTGTGTTCTTTTCCTGAAACACATTGATCCACTAGTGTAATTGCATGTGTGTTCTTTTGTTAAACCTCATTGATCCACTGGTGACATTTGCATGTGTGTTCTTTTCCTAAAACACATGGATCCACTTTTGACATTACATGTGTGTTCTTTTCATAAACCATATGTGTCCACTTGTGACATTGCATGTGCGTTATTTTCCTAAACCAAATGGATCCACTGGTGACATTGCATGTGTGTTCTTTTCCTAAACCACATGGATCCACTAGAGTCATTGCATGTGTGTTCTTTTCCTAAACCACATTGATCCACTGGTGATATTTGCATGTGTGTTCGTTTCCTAAACCACATTGATCCACTAGTGACATTTGTATGCGTGTTCTTTTCCAAAACCACATGTATCCACTAGTGACATTTGCATGTGTGTTCTTTTCCTAAACCACAGGGATCAACTGGAGTCATTGCACGTGTGTCCTTTTCCTAAACCACATTGATCCACTAGTGACATTGCATGTGTGTTCTTTTCCTAAACCACACGGATCCACTAGAGACATTGCATGTGTGTTCTTTTCCTAAACCACATAGATACACTAGAGTCATTGCATGTGTGTTCTTTTCCTAAACCACATGGATCCACTGGTGACATTGCATGTGCGTTCTTTTCCTAAACCACATTGATCCACTAGTGACATTGCATGTGTGTTCTTTTCCTAAACCACGTTGTTCCACTGGTGACATTTGCATGTCTGATCTTTTCCTAAACTACATGGATCCACTAGAGTCATTGCATGTGTGTTATTTTCCTAAACCACATGGATCCACTTGTGACATTGCATGTGTGTTCTTTTCCTAAACCACATGGATTCCATAGAGTCATTGCATGTGTGTTCTTTTCCTAAACCACATGGATCCACTAGAAACATTGCATGTGTGTTCCTTTCCTAAACCTATGGATTCCATAGAGTCATTGCATGTGTGTTCTTTTCCTAAACCACATGGATTCCATAGAGTCATTGCATGTGCGTTCTTTTCCTAAACCACATGGATCCACTAGAAACATTGCATGTGTGTTCCTTTCCTAAACCACATTGATCAACTGGTGACATTGCTTGTGTGTTCTTTTCCTAAAACACATGGATCCACTAGAGACATTGAATGTGTATTCTTTTTCTAAACCACATGGATCCACTGGAGTCATTCCATGTGTGTTTTTTTCCTAACCACATAGATTCACTAGTGACATTGCATGTGTGTTCTTTTCCTAAACCACATTGATCCACTGGTGACATTTGCATGTGTGTTAATTTCCTAAACCACATCGATCCACTTGTGACATTTGTATGTCTGTTCTTTTCCTAAACCATATGGATCCACTGGTGATATTTGCATGTGTGTTCTTTTCCTGAACCACATTGATCAAGTGGTGACATTGCATGTGTGTTCTTTTCCTAAACCACATGGATCCACTGGAGTCATTGCATGTGTGTTCTTTTCCTAAACCACATTGATCCACTTGTGTCATTGCATGTGTGTTCTTTTCCTAAAACACATTGAGCCGCTAGTGACATTTGCATGTGTGTTCTTTTCCTAAAACACATGGATCCACTTGTGACATTAAATGTGTGTTCTTTTCCTGAAACACATTGATCCACTAGTGTAATTGCATGTGTGTTCTTTTGTTAAACCTCATTGATCCACTGGTGACATTTGCATGTGTGTTCTTTTCCTAAAACACATGGATCCACTTTTGACATTACATGTGTGTTCTTTTCATAAACCATATGTGTCCACTTGTGACATTGCATGTGCGTTCTTTTCCTAAACCAAATGGATCCACTGGTGACATTGCATGTGTGTTCTTTTCCTAAACCACATGGATCCACTAGAGTCATTGCATGTGTGTTCTTTTCCTAAACCACATTGATCCGCTGGTGATATTTGCATGTGTGTTCTTTTCCTAAACCACATTGATCCACTAGTGACATTTGTATGCGTGTTCTTTTCCAAAACCACATGTATCCACTAGTGACATTTGCATGTGTGTTCTTTTCCTAAACCACAGGGATCAACTGGAGTCATTGCACGTGTGTCCTTTTCCTAAACCACATTGATCCACTAGTGACATTGCATGTGTGTTCTTTTCCTAAACCACACGGATCCACTAGAGACATTGCATGTGTGTTCTTTTCCTAAACGACATGGATACACTAGAGTCATTGCATGTGTGTTCTTTTCCTAAACCACATGGATCTACTGGTGACATTGCATGTGTGTTCTTTTCCTAAACCACATTGATCCACTAGTGACATTGCATGTGTGTTCTTTTCCTAAACCACTTTGTTCCACTAGTGACATTTGCATGTCTGATCTTTTCCTAAACTACATGGATCCACTAGAGTCATTGAAAGTGTGTTATTTTCCTAAACCACATGGATCCACTTGTGACATTGCATGTGTGTTATTTTCCTAAACCACATGGATTCCATAGAGTCATTGCATGTGTGTTGTTTTCCAAAACCACATGGATCCACTAGTGACATTGCATGTGCATTCTTTTCCTAAAGTACACGGATCCACTGGTGACATTGCATGTGTATTCTTTGCCTAAACCACATGGATACAATGGAGTCATTGCATGTGTGTTCTTTTCCTAAACCACATGGATCCACTAGTGATATTACATGTGCGTTCTTTTCCTAAACCACACGGATCCACTTGTGACATTGCATGTGTGTTCTTTTCCTATACCACATGGATCCACTAGAGGCATTGCATGTGCGTTCTTTTCCTAAAACACATCCATCCACTTGTGACATTTGTATGTCTGTTCTTTTCCTAAACCACATGGATCCACTGGTGATATTTGCATGTGTGTTCTTTTCCTGAACCACATTGATCAAGTGGTGACATTGCATGTGTGTTCTTTTCCTAAACCACATGGATCCACTGGAGTCATTGCATGTGTGTTCTTTTCCTAAACCACATTGATCCACTTGTGTCATTGCATGTGTGTTCTTTTCCTAAAACACATTGATCCGCTAGTGACATTTGCATGTGTGTTCTTTTCCTAAAACACATGGATCCACTAGTGACATTAAATGTGTGTTCTTTTCCTGAAACACATTGATCCACTAGTGTAATTGCATGTGTGTTCTTTTGTTAAACCACATTGATCCACTGGTGACATTTGCATGTGTGTTCTTTTCCTGATCCTCATTGATCCACTAGTGACAACTGCATGTCTGTTCTTTTCCTAAACCACATGGATCCACTGGAATCATTGCATGTGTGTTCTTTTCCTAAACCACATTGATCCACTTGTGTCATTGCATGTGTGTTCTTTTCCTAAAACACATTGATCCACTTGTGACATTTGCATGTGTGTTCTTTTCCTAAAACACATGGATACACTTTTGACATTGCATATGTGTTCTTATGGATCCAGTTGTGACATTGCATGTGCGTTGTTTTCCTAAACCACATGGATCCACTGGTCACATTGCATGAGTGTTCTTTTCCTAAACCACATGGATCCACTAGAGTTATTGCATGTGTGTTCTTTTCCTAAACCACATTGATCCAGTGGTGATATTTGCATGCGTGTTCTTTTCCTTAACCGCATTGATCCACTGGTGACATTTATATGTGTGTTCTTTTTCCTAAACCACATGTATCCACTAGTGACATTTGCATGTGTGTTCTTTTCCTAAACCACGTGGATAAACTAGAGCCATTGCATGTGTGTTCTTTTCCTAAACCACATGGATAAACTAGAGTCATTGCATGTGTGTTCTTTTCCTTAACCACATAGATCCACTGGTGACATTGCATGTCTGTTCTTTTCCTAAAACACATTGATCCACTAGTGACATTTGCATGTGTGTTCTTTTCCTAAAACACATGGATCCACTAGTGACATTAAATGTGTGTTCTTTTCCTGAAACACATTGATCCACTAGAGTCATTGCATGTGTGTTCTTTTGCTAAACCACAGTGATCCACTGGTGACATTTGCATGTGTGTTCTTTTCCTGAACCTCATTGATCCACCAGTGACATCTCCATGTGTGTTCTTTTCCTAAACCACATGGATCCACTCGAGTCATTGCATGTGTGTTCTTTTCCTAAACCACATTGATCCACTTGTGTCATTGCATGTGTGTTCTTTTCCTAAAACACATTGATCCACTGGTGACATTTGCATGTGTGTTCTTTTCCTAAAACACATGGATCCACTTTTGACATTGCATGTGTGTTCTTTTCATAAACCATATGTGTCCACTTGTGACATTGCATGTGCGTTCTTTTCCTAAACCACATGGATCCACTGGTGACATTGCATGTGTGTTCTTTTCCTAAACCACATGGATCCACTAGAGTCATTGCATGTTTGTTCTTTTTCCTAAATCACATTGATCCACTGGTGATATTTGCATGTGTGTTCTTTTCCTAAACCACATTGATCCACTATTGACATTTGTATGCGTGTTCTTTTCCTAAACCACATGTATCCACTAGTGACATTTGCATGTGTGTTCTTTTCCTAAACCACAAGGATCAACTGGAGTCATTGCACGTGTGTCCTTTTCCTAAACCACATTGATCCACTAGTGACATTGCATGTGTGTTCTTTTCCTAAACCACACGGATCGACTAGAGACATTGCATGTGTGTTCTTTTCCTAGACCACATGGATACACTAGAGTCATTGCATGTGTGTTCTTTTCCTAAACCACATGGATCCACTGGTGACATTGCATGTGCGTTCTTTTCCTAAACCACATTGATCCACTAGTGACATTGCATGTGTGTTCTTTTCCTAAACCACGTTGTTCCACTGGTGACATTTGCATGTCTGATCTTTTCCTAAACTACATGGATCCACTAGAGTCATTGCATGTGTGTTATTTTCCTAAACCACATGGATCCACTTGTGACATTGCATGTGTGTTCTTTCCCTAAACCACATGGATTCCATAGAGTCATTGCATGTGTGTTCTTTTCCTAAACCACATGGATCCACTAGAAACATTGCATGTGTGTTCCTTTCCTAAACCACATGGATTCCATAGAGTCATTGCATGTGTGTTCTTTTCCTAAACCACATGGATTCCATAGAGTCATTGCATGTGTGTTCTTTTCCTAAACCACATGGATCCACTAGAAACATTGCATGTGTGTTCCGTTCCTAAACCACATTGATCAACTGGTCACATTGCTTGTGTGTTCTTTTCCTAAAACACATGGATCCACTAGAGACATTGCATGTGTATTCTTTTTCTAAACCACATGGATCCACTAGAGTCATTCCATGTGTGTTTTTTTCCTAACCACATAGATTCACTAGTGACATTGCATGTCTGTTCTTTTCCTAAACCACATTGATCCACTGGTGACATTTGCATGTGTGTTAATTTCCTAAACCACATCGATCCAGTTGTGACATTTGTATGTCTGTTCTTTTCCTAAACCACATGGATCCACTGGTGATATTTGCATGTGTGTTCTTTTCCTGAACCACATTGATCAAGTGGTGACATTGCATGTGTGTTTTTTTCCTAAACCACATGGATCCACTAGAGTCATTGCATGTGTGTTCTTTTCCTAAACCACATTGATCCACTTGTGTCATTGCATGTGTGTTCTTTTCCTAAAACACATTGAGCCGCTAGTGACATTTGCATGTGTGTTCTTTTCCTAAAACACATGGATCCACTAGTGACATTAAATGTGTGTTCTTTTCCTGAAACACATTGATCCACTAGTGTAATTGCATGTGTGTTCTTTTGTTAAACCACATTGATCCACTGGTGACATTTGCATGTGTGTTCTTTTCCTGATCCTCATTGATCCACTAGTGACAACTGCATGTCTGTTCTTTTCCTAAACCACATGGATCCACTGGAATCATTGCATGTGTGTTCTTTTCCTAAACCACATTGATCCACTTGTGTCATTGCATGTGTGTTCTTTTCCTAAAACACATTGATCCACTTGTGACATTTGCATGTGTGTTCTTTTCCTAAAACACATGGATACACTTTTGACATTGCATATGTGTTCTTATGTATCCAGTTGTGACATTGCATGTGCGTTGTTTTCCTAAACCACATGGATCCACTGGTCACATTGCATGAGTGTTCTTTTCCTAAACCACATGGATCCACTAGAGTTATTGCATGTGTGTTCTTTTCCTAAACCACATTGATCCAGTGGTGATATTTGCATGCGTGTTCTTTTCCTTAACCGCATTGATCCACTGGTGACATTTATATGTGTGTTCTTTTTCCTAAACCACATGTATCCACTAGTGACATTTGCATGTGTGTTCTTTTCCTAAACCACGTGGATAAACTAGAGCCATTGCATGTGTGTTCTTTTCCTAAACCACATGGATAAACTAGAGTCATTGCATGTGTGTTCTTTTCCTTAACCACATAGATCCACTGGTGACATTGCATGTCTGTTCTTTTCCTAAAACACATTGATCCACTAGTGACATTTGCATGTGTGTTCTTTTCCTAAAACACATGGATCCACTAGTGACATTAAATGTGTGTTCTTTTCCTGAAACACATTGATCCACTAGAGTCATTGCATGTGTGTTCTTTTGCTAAACCACAGTGATCCACTGGTGACATTTGCATGTGTGTTCTTTTCCTGAACCTCATTGATCCACCAGTGACATCTCCATGTGTGTTCTTTTCCTAAACCACATGGATCCACTCGAGTCATTGCATGTGTGTTCTTTTCCAAAACCACATTGATCCACTTGTGTCATTGCATGTGTGTTCTTTTCCTAAAACACATTGATCCACTGGTGACATTTGCATGTGTGTTCTTTTCCTAAAACACATGGATCCACTTTTGACATTGCATGTGTGTTCTTTTCATAAACCATATGTGTCCACTTGTGACATTGCATGTGCGTTCTTTTGCTAAACCACATGGATCCACTGGTGACATTGCATGTGTGTTCTTTTCCTAAACCACATGGATCCACTAGAGTCATTGCATGTTTGTTCTTTTTCCTAAATCACATTGATCCACTGGTGATATTTGCATGTGTGTTCTTTTCCTAAACCACATTGATCCACTATTGACATTTGTATGCGTGTTCTTTTCCTAAACCACATGTATCCACTAGTGACATTTGCATGTGTGTTCTTTTCCTAAACCACAAGGATCAACTGGAGTCATTGCACGTGTGTCCTTTTCCTAAACCACATTGATCCACTAGTGACATTGCATGTGTGTTCTTTTCCTAAACCACACGGATCGACTAGAGACATTGCATGTGTGTTCTTTTCCTAGACCACATGGATACACTAGAGTTATTGCATGTGTGTTCTTTTCCTAAACCACATGGATCCACTGGTGACATTGCATGTGCGTTCTTTTCCTAAACCACATTGATCCACTAGTGACAATTCATGTGTGTTCTTTTCCTAAACCACGTTGTTCCACTGGTGACATTTGCATGTCTGATCTTTTCCTAAACTACATGGATCCACTAGAGTCATTGCATGTGTGTTATTTTCCTAAACCACATGGATCCACTTGTGACATTGCATGTGTGTTCTTTCCCTAAACCACATGGATTCCATAGAGTCATTGCATGTGTGTTCTTTTCCTAAACCACATGGATCCACTAGAAACATTGCATGTGTGTTCCTTTCCTAAACCACATGGATTCCATAGAGTCATTGCATGTGTGTTCTTTTCCTAAACCACATGGATTCCATAGAGTCATTGCATGTGTGTTCTTTTCCTAAACCACATGGATCCACTAGAAACATTGCATGTGTGTTCCGTTCCTAAACCACATTGATCAACTGGTCACATTGCTTGTGTGTTCTTTTCCTAAAACACATGGATCCACTAGAGACATTGCATGTGTATTCTTTTTCTAAACCACATGGATCCACTAGAGTCATTCCATGTGTGTTTTTTCCTAACCACATAGATTCACTAGTGACATTGCATGTCTGTTCTTTTCCTAAACCACATTGATCCACTGGTGACATTTTCATGTGTGTTAATTTCCTAAACCACATCGATCCACTTGTGACTTTTGTATGTCTGTTCTTTTCCTAAACCACATGGATCCACTGGTGATATTTGCATGTGTGTTCTTTTCCTGAACCACATTGATCAAGTGGTGACATTGCATGTGTGTTTTTTTCCTAAACCACATGGATCCACTAGAGTCATTGCATGTGTGTTCTTTTCCTAAACCACATTGATCCACTTGTGTCATTGCATGTGTGTTCTTTTCCTAAAACACATTGAGCCGCTAGTGACATTTGCATGTGTGTTCTTTTACTAAAACACATGGATCCACTAGTGACATTAAATGTGTGTTCTTTTCCTGAAACACATTGATCCACTAGTGTAATTGCATGTGTGTTCTTTTGTTAAACCACATTGATCCACTGGTGACATTTGCATGTGTGTTCTTTTCCTGATCCTCATTTATCCACTAGTGACATCTGTATGTGTGTTCTTTTCCTAAACCACATGGATCCACTGGAATCATTGCATGTGTGTTCTTTTCCTAAACCACATTGATCCACTTGTGTCATTGCATGTGTGTTCTTTTCCTAAAACACATTGATCCACATGTGACATTTGCATGTGTGTTCTTTTCCTAAACCACATGGATACACTTTTGACATTGCATATGTGTTCTTTTCATAAACCATATGGATCCAGTTGTGACATTGCATGTGCGTTCTTTTCCTAAACCACATGGATCCACTGGTGACATTGCATGTGTGTTCTTTTCCTAAACCACATGGATCCACTAGAGTCATTGCATGTGTGTTCTTTTCCTAAACCACATTGATCCAGTGGTGATATTTGGATGCGTGTTCTTTTCCTAAACCGCATTGATCCACTGGTGACATTTATATGTGTGTTCTTTTTCCTAAACCACATGTATCCACTGGTGACATTTGCATGTGTGTTCTTTTCCTAAACCACTTGGATCATCTGTACTCATTGCACATGTTTCCTTTTCCTAAACCACATAGATCCACTTGTGACATTGCATGTGTGTTCTTTTCCTAAACCACACGGATCCACTAGAGACATTGCATGTGTGTTCTTTTCCTAAACCACATGGATACGCGGGAGTCATTGCATGTGTGTTCTTTTCCTAAACCACATGGATCCACTAGTGACATTGCATGTGTGTTCTTTTCCTAAACCACATTGATCCACTTGTGACATTGCATGTGTGTTCTTTTCCTAAAACACATTGATACACTAGTGACATTTCCATGTGTGATCTTTTCTAAACTACATGGATCCACTGGTGACATTGCATGTGTGTTATTTTCCTAAACCACATGTATCCACTTGTGACATTGCATGTGTGTTCTTTTCATAAACCATATGGATCCAGTTGTGACATTGCATGTGCGTTCTTTTCCTAAACCACATGGATCCACTGGTCACATTGCATGCGTGTTCTTTTCCTAAACCACATGGATCCACTAGAGTCATTGCATGTGTGTTCTTTTCCTAAACCACATTGATCCAGTGGTGATATTTGCATGCGTGTTCTTTTCCTAAACCGCATTGATCCACTGGTGACATTTATATGTGTGTTCTTTTTCCTAAACCACATGTATCCACTGGTGACATTTGCATGTGTGTTCTTTTCCTAAACCACGTGGATAAACTAGAGTCATTGCATGTGTGTTCTATTCCTAAACCACGTGGATAAACTAGAGTCATTGCATGTGTGTTCTTTTCCTTAACCACATAGATCCACTGGTGACATTGCATGTGGGTTCTTTTCCTAAACCACATTGATCCACTAGTGCCACTACATGTGTGTTCTTTTTCTGAACCACATTGATCCACTGGTGACATTGCATGTGTGTTCTTTTCCTAAACCACATGGATCCACTAGAGTCATTACATGTGTGTTCTTTTCATAAATCACATTGATCCACTTGTGTCATTGCATGTGTGTTCTTTTCCTAAAACACATTGATCCACTAGTGACATTTGCATGTGTGTTCTTTTCCTAAAACACATGGATCCACCAGTGACATTAAATGTGTGTTCTTTTCCTGAAACACTTTGATCCACTAGAGGCATTGCATGTGTGTTCTTTTGCTAAACCACATTGATCCAGTGGTGACATTTGCATGTGTGTTCTTTTCCTGAACCTCATTGATCCACCAGTGACATCTGCATGTGTGTTCTTTTCCTAAACCACATGGATCCACTCGAGTCATTGCATGTGTGTTCTTTTCCTAAACCACATTGATCCACTTGTGTCATTGCATGTGTGTTCTTTTCCTAAAACACATTGATCCACTGGTGACATTTGCATGTGTGTTCTTTTCCTAAAACACATGGATCCACTTTTGACATTGCATGTGTGTTCTTTTCATAAACCATATGTGTCCACTTGTGACATTGCATGTGCGTTCTTTTCCTAAACCACATGGATCCACTGGTGACATTGCATGTGTGTTCTTTTCCTAAACCACATGGATCCACTAGAGTCATTGCATGTGTGTTCTTTTCCTAAACCACATTGATCCACTGGTGATATTTGCATGTGTGTTCTTTTCCTAAACCACATTGATCCACTAGTGACATTTGTATGCGTGTTCTTTTCCTAAACCACATGTATCCACTAGTGACATTTGCATGTGTGTTCTTTTCCTAAACCACAGGGATCAACTGCAGTCATTGCACGTGTGTCCTTTTCCTAAACCACATTGATCCACTAGTGACATTTCATGTGTGTTCTTTTCCTAAACCACACGGATCCACTAGAGACATTGCATGTGTGTTCTTTTCCTAAACCACGTGGATACACTAGAGTCATTGCATGTGTGTTCTTTTCCTAAACCACATGGATCCACTAGTGACATTGCATGTGCGTTCTTTTCCTAAACCACATTGATCCACTAGAGTCATTGCATGTGTGATCTTTTCCTAAACTACATGGATCCACTAGAGTCATTGCATGTGTGTTATTTTCCTAAACCATATGGATCCACTTGTGACATTGCATGTGTGTTCTTTTCCTAAACCACATGGATTCCATAGAGTCATTGCATGTGTGTTCTTTTCCTAAACCACATGGATCCACTAGAAACATTGCATGTGTGTTCCTTTCCTAAACCAAATGGATTCCATAGAGTCATTGCATGTGTGTTCTTTTCCTAAACCACATGGATTCCATAGATTCATTGCATGTGTGTTCTTTTCCTACACCACATGGATCCACTAGAAACATTGCATGTGTGTTCCTTTCCTAAACCACATTGATCAACTGGTGACATTGCTTGTGTGTTCTTTTCCTAAAACACATGGATCCACTAGAGACATTACATGTGTATTCTTTTTCTAAACCACATGGATCCACTAGAGTCATTCCATGTGTGTTTTTTTCCTAACCACATAGATTCACTAGTGACATTGCATGTGTGTTCTTTTCCTAAACCACATTGATCCACTGGTGACATTTGCATGTGTGTTAATTTCCTAAACCACATCGATCCACTTGTGACATTTGTATGTCTGTTCTTTTCCTAAACCATATGGATCCACTGGTGATATTTGCATGTGTGTTCTTTTCCTGAACCACATTGATCAAGTGGTGACATTGCATGTGTGTTCTTTTCCTAAACCACATGGATCCACGAGAGTCATTGCATGTGTGTTCTTTTCCTAAACCACATTGATCCACTTGTGTCATTGCATGTGTGTTCTTTTTCTAAAACACATTGATCCGCTAGTGACATTTGCATGTGTGTTCTTTTCCTAAAACACATGGATCCACTAGTGACATTAAATGTGTGTTCTTTTCCTGAAACACATTGATCCACTAGTGTAATTGCATGTGTGTTCTTTTGTTAAACCTCATTGATCCACTGGTTACATTTGCATGTGTGTTCTTTTCCTGATCCTCATTTATCCACTAGTGACATCTGCATGTGTGTTCTTTTCCTGAACCACATTGATCCAGTGGTGACATTGCATGTGTGTTCTTTTCCTAAACCACATGGATCCACTATTGACATTGCACGTGTGTTCTTTTCCTAGACCACATGGATCCACTGGTGACATTGCATGTGTGTTCTTTTTCTAAACCACATGGATACACTTTTGACATTGCATATGTGTTCTTTTCATAAACCATATGGATCCAGTTGTGACATTGCATGTGCGTTCTTTTCCTAAACCACATGGATCCACTGGTCACATTGGATGTGTGTTCTTTTCCTAAACCACATGGATCCACTAGAGTCATTGCATGTGTGTTCTTTTCCTAAACCACATTGATCCACTGGTGATATTTGCATGCGTGTTCTTTTCCTAAACCGCATTGATCCACTGGTGACATTTATATGTGTGTTCTTTTTCCTAAACCACATGTATCCACTGGTGACATTTGCATGTGTGTTCTTTTCCTAAACCACATGGATCATCTGGACTCATTGCACGTGTGTCCTTTTCCTAAACCACACGGATCCACTAGAGACATTGCATGTGTGTTATTTTCCTAAACCACATGGATACGCTGGAGTCATTGCATGTGTGTTCTTTTCCTAAACCACATGGATCCACTAGTGACATTGCATGTGTGTTCTTTTCCTAATCCACATTGATCCACTTGTGACATTGCATGTGTGTTTTTTTCCTAAAACACGTTGATACACTAGTGACATTTGCATGTGTGATCTTTTCTAAACTACATGGATCCACTGGTGACATTGCATGTGTGTTATTTTCCTAAACCACATGTATCCACTTGTGACATTGCATGTGTGTTATTTTCCTAAACCACATGGATTCCATAGAGTCATTGCATGTGTGTTCTTTTCCTAAACCACATGGATCCACTAGAAACATTACATGTGTGTTCTTTTCTTAAAACACATGGATCCACTAGAGACATTGCATGTGTGTTCTTTTTCTAGACCACATGGATCCACTGGAGTCATTGCATGTGTGTTTTTTCCCTAACCACATAGATTCACTAGTGACATTGCATGTGTGTTCTTTTCCTAAACCACATTGATCCACTGGTGATATTTGCATGTGTGTTAATTTCCTAAACCTCATCGATCCACTAGTGACATTTGTATGTGTGTTCTTTTCCTAAACCACATGGATCTAGTGGTGATATTTGCATGTGTGTTCTTTTTCTAAACCACATTGATCCACTTGTGTCATTGCATGCGTGTTCTTTTCCTTAAATACATTGATCCACTAGTGACATTTGCATGTGTGTTCATTTCCTAAAACACATGGATCCACTTTTGACATTGCATGTGTGTTCTTTTCCTAAACCACATGGATCCACTGGTGACATTGCATGTGTGTTCTTTTCCTAAACCACATGGATCCACAGGTGACATTGCATGTGTGTTCTTTTCCTAAACCACATGGATCCACTAGAGTCGTTGCATGTGTGCTCTTTTCCTAAACCACATTTATCCACTAGTGACATTTTCATGTGTGCTCTTTTCCTAAACCACTGTGATCCACTGGTGACATTTGTATGTGTGTATCCACTGGTGACATTTTCCTGTGTGTTCTTTTCTAAACCACATGGATCAACTGGAGTCATTGCACGTGTGTCCTTTTCCTAAACCACATTGATCCACTCGTGACATTGCATGTGTGTTCTTTTCCTAAACCACACGAATCCACAAGAGACATTGCATGTGTGTTCTTTTCCTAAACCACATGGACACACTGGAGTCATTTCATGTGTGTTCTTTTCCTAAACCACATGGATCCACTGGTGACACTGCATGTGTGTTCTTTTCCTAAACCACGTGGATCCACTAGTGCCATTGCATGTATGTTCTTTTCCTGAACCACATTGATCCACTGGTGACATTGCATGTGTCTTCTTTTCCTAAACCACATGGATCCACTATTGACATTGCACGTGTGTTCTTTTCCTAGACCACATGGATCCACTGGTGACATTGCATGTGTGTTCTTTTTCTAAACCACATGGATACACTTTTGACATTGCATATGTGTTCTTTTCATAAACCATATGGATCCAGTTGTGACATTGCATGTGCGTTCTTTTCCTAAACCACATGGATCCACTGGTCACATTGGATGTGTGTTCTTTTCCTAAACCACATGGATCCACTAGAGTCATTGCATGTGTGTTCTTTTCCTAAACCACATTGATCCACTGGTGATATTTGCATGCGTGTTCTTTTCCTAAACCGCATTGATCCACTGGTGACATTTATATGTGTGTTCTTTTTCCTAAACCACATGTATCCACTGGTGACATTTGCATGTGTGTTCTTTTCCTAAACCACATGGATCCACTAGAGAAATTGCATGTGTGTTCTTTTCCTAAACAATATTGAACAACTAGTGACATTGCATGTGTGTTCTTTTCCTGAACCACATTGATCCACTATTGACATTGCACATGTGTTCTTTTCCTAAACCACATTGATACACTAGTGACATTTGCATGCGTGTTCTTTTCCTAAACCACATGGATCCACTAGAGTCATTGCATGTGTGTTCTTTTCCTAAACCACATGGATCCACTTGTGACATTGCAACTGTGTTCTTTTCCTAAACCACATGGATCCCATAGATGTTGGAGATATGCCCTAGAGGCAATAATAAATATAGTTATTATTATATCTTTGTGTTTATGATAAATGTTTACATTCATGCTATAATAGTATTAACAAGGAAACATTAATACTTGTGTGATTTGTAAACCTAATTTGAAGTCCCTAGTAAAGCCTATGTATAATACTAGCTTGTTGGTTAATAGATGATTGTGGTTTCCCTATCATGAACATTGAGATGTTATTAACAACAAGATCATATCGTTAGGAGAATGATATGGTGGACATACTCCTATAGATAAGCGTAGCATAAATATCAAGTCATTTTAATAGTTCAATTGCTATATGCTTTCTGATACATAGTAACCTAATTCCTTCGACCATGAGATCATGCATATCACCTTTACCGGATGGATGCTTTGATGTCATCAAACACCACACTGTAACAGGGTGGCTATAAAGGTGGCATTGAGTGTTCGGAAAGTATTGGTTGAGACACATGGATCAAGAGTGGGATTTGTCCATCCATATGACGGATAGATATACTCTGGGCCCTCTCGGTGAAATGTCATCCAATTAGATTGCAAGCATGTGACTGGCTCACAAGGGATCACATATCACGGGAACGAGAAAAGAGTACTTATCGGTAACGAGGTTGAACTAGGTATGTAGAGATACCGACGATCATAACCTCGGATAAGTAAACTATCGTGAGACAAAGGGAAATTGGTATCGTATGTAAGTGGTTCATTCGATCGCAAAGTAATCGTAGAAATATGTGGGAGCCATATGAATTTCCAGATTCCTCTATTGGTTATTGATCGGAGAAGTGTCTTGATCATGTCCGCATAATTCACGAACCGTAGGGAGACACACTTAAGGATTCGACGTTGTTTGAGTAGTTATCGAATGATGAGAAAGAGACCGAATGTTGTTCGGAGTCTCGGATGGGATCCGGGATATCACGAGGAGATCCGGAATGGTCCGGAGAATAAGATTCATATAAGGAAAGTCCCGTTTCGGAGTTGGGGAATGATTCCGATGTTTTCATCGGGAACATTCTAGAAGGTTCCGGAATGTCCGGCACTCTGGGGGGGGAGGGTACATGAATGTGTCATTACAAGTTGGAATGATTGCATCATGTACTAAGTGTCATTTCTGTCCAAAATAAAGGGTTTATTCAAATCCTAGTTTGAAAAGTCAAACGGCTAGTTTGAAAAGTCAAACGGCAGTTTTTGGAAAGTGGAAAAGAGGAGGAGGAGGTGAAACCGAATTGGGGAGGGAGTCCTCCTCCCCAAGCCGGCGCACCACCCAAGCCGAGTTGGGGAGGGACTCCACTCCCTCCCCTTGGCCGCCGGCCCCTCCACCTATATAAGGAGGGGCAGGGCTCCCTCCTAGCACACACAAATCCCTCTCCTCTAAACCTAAACCCTAGCCACAGCCTAGGGATTTTCTCCCAAGCCGTCAAGTTAGAGCTTCTAATTGCCCTAGCCTCCGGTTTAGAGCCTTCTAATTGGTGTGTCTAAACCCTAGATCACCAAAGCTCTCTCATACTCCACCATACTCGCTCCGGCTTAAGGCAAAGCCCTGCGAGATCTCCCCTCTACTTCCGGTACCACGCCGTTGTGCTGCCGGAATCGCGAGGAGAGTGCTACAACCTCCGCTGCCTGCTGGAACAAGGGAGAGGAAGGTCTTCGTCGAGTACCGAACGTGTGACCAACTGCGGGAGCGCTGCCGGAACGCGGCACCGGAAGGATCGTCTACGCGATCTTGAGATCGGAAAGAGTACGACTACATCACCCACGAGAATCTGCTCTCGTTAAACACTTTGGAATCTTCGAGGGTGAGTTATTCCATCGACTCGTTGCTACAATCTAGTAGATAGATCTTGGCTGGTTTGTTTGTATGCGGTAGAAATTTTTTGTTTTCCATGCTACGAAACCCTACAGTGGTATCAGAGCCGTGTCTATATGTAGATATGTTGCACGAGTAGAACACAATGGTCATTGTGGGCGTTGATGCTTTTATTGTCGATTGCTTCTTGTGTACTTTGCATCTTGCGGTATGTTTGCATGAAGCGGCCCGGGTAACCTTACATGACATCGTTCATGAGACTTGCTCCACGCTTGACATGCAACTTGTATTGCATAAGTGGCTTTGCGGGTGCCTGTTTCTCCTAGCATAGTTAAGATCCAATTTACAACGGGTGATTAACAGTACTAGTATCAATGTTGTGGTTCATGTTCGTAAGTTAGAACGACACTTATTGAAAGCCCCAAACCACGTAAAATATGCAAAGAAAGTAGAGGCGTCTAACTTTGTTTTGCAGGGGTGTGCAGTGATGTGATATGGCCATGATTGTGATTATATTTGATGTATGCAATGTTCCTTATTGTAAGTTGGCAACCGGCAGGAGCCATATGGTTGTCTTTAATTTATGTTAAGACCCGCGTGTCTATTCAAAGTAGTTGTAATAGTTGAAGCCGGTGGACGACAACCATGGAGAAGCGTCATTGACCTTGATGCAATGCCGGTGATGATGGAGATCATGTTCGTGCTTGAAGATGGAGATCGGAAGCACAAAGAAGAAAGGCCATATCATATCACATATTATGAATTGCATGTGATGTTAATCCTTTATGCATCTTGTATTGCTTAGTAGACGACGGTAGCATTATAAGATGATCCCTCATGCACATAAATTTCAAGTTCTAAAGTGTTCACCCTTAGTATGCACCGTTGCTAAAACTTGTTGTTTCGAAGCACCACGTGATGATCGGGTGTGTTAGATTCCGCGAGTGAATACAACGTAAGCAAGCCAGATTTGCTTATGCGGTAGCTAAGGTTTGATCTTGACGAGCCTAGCATGTACAGACATGGTCTCAGGAACACGAATCACCGAAAGGTAAAACATGAATCATATAGTAGATATGATGAACATGTCGATTGTTCGCCATTGAAACTATATCAACTCTCGTGATGATCGGTTTTGATATGGTGGATTTGGTTCGTGTGATCACTAAAACAATGTGAGGGATGTTGTTTTGAGTGGGAGTTCACCTAGATTAAACTTTATTATTAATTTGAACTCAATTTGTCATAAACTTAGTCTAAACTATTGCAAATATGTTGTAGATCAATGGCAGCCCCTACCATCAATTTTAATGCGTTCCTAGAGAAAGAAAAGTTGAAAAACAATGGAAGCAACTTCGCGGATTGGTTCCGCAATTTGAGGATTGTCCTCACAGCTGGTAATTTGACCTATGTGCTGGATGCACCGCTGGGTGACCCACCTGCAGCTGATGCTACCGATGAAGTAAAGAATGTTTACCTCGCTCGAAAGAATCAGTACTCCATAGTTCAGTGTGCTATCTTGTATGGTTTAGAATCGGAGCTTCAGAAAAGGTTTGAGAATTCAGACCCATATGATATTGTCGAGGATCTCAAATTGATTTTTGAGACTCATGCGGCAATTGAAAGCTATGAGGCTTCTGAAAAGTTCTTTAACTGCAAGATGGAAGAGGGCAGCTCCGTCAGTGAGCATGTGCTTAAGATGTCTGGGCATGCAAACAAACTTCAAAGCTTGGGTATAGTGATTCCTAATGCTTTGGGGATTTACCGTGTCCTCCAATCACTACCACCAAGTTACAAGAACTTTGTGATGAACTACAACATGCAGAACATGAACAAGCAGTTACCAGAACTATTTGCTATGTTAAAATCTGCAGAAGTGGAGATCAAGAAAGAGCACCAAGTGTTGTTGGTCAATAAGACCACCAAATTCAAGAAAGGCAAGTCTAAGCAGAAGGGACACTTCAAGAAGGGTGGTAAGAAAGTTACCACGCTGACGAAGAAGACCAAGGCTGGACCTAAGCCTGATACTGAGTGCTTTTACTGCAAGGGAGAAGGTCACTGGAAGCGGAATTGCCCAAAGTACTTGGCGGATTTGAATAACGGCAACATCAAGAAGAAAGGTATATTTGATATACATGTTATTGATGTGTATCTCACTAGTATTCGTAGTAGTGCCTGGGTATTTGATACTGGTTCGGTTGCTCATATTTGTAACTCGAAACAGGAGCTGCAGAATAAACGGAAGCTAGTGAAGAACGAGGTGACGATGCGCGTGGGAAAGGGATCAAAGGTTGATGTGATCGCGGTTGGCACGCTACCTCTTCATCTACCATCGGGATTAGTTTTATACTTAAATAATTGTTATTTGGTGCCTGCGTTGAGCATGAACATTATATCGGGATCTTGTTTATTGCGAGACGGTTACTTGTTTAAATCCGAGAATAATGGTTGTTCGATTTATATGAGTAATATGTTTTATGCACATGCACCTTTGATAGATGGTCTATTCTTATTGAATCTCGATAGTGGAAATACACATATTAATAACATTGAGGCTAAACGTTTGAAATCGAGCGATAACTCGACCTATATGTGGCACTGTCGTCTTGGTCACATTGGAGTGAAGCGTATGAAGAAACTCCATTCCGATGGACTTCTTGAATCACTTGATTTCGAATCACTTGAAAGATGCGAAGCATGTCTGATGGGTAAAATGACTAAGACTCCATTTTCTGGTATGATGGAGCGAGCTACGGACTTATTGGAAATCATACATACCGATGTGTGTGGTCCAATGAGTGTAGCATCGCGCGGTGGTTATCGTTATGTTCTTACCTTCATGGATGACTTGAGTAGATATGGGTATATCTATTTCATGAAACATAAGTCCGAAACTTTCGAGAAGTTTAAGGAATTTCAAAGTGAGGTTGAGAATCAACATAACAAGAAGATTAAATTTCTACGTTCTGATCGTAGAGGTGAATATCTAAGTTACGAGTTTGGCGAGCATTTGAAGAAGTGCGGAATACTTTCACAATTGACACCGCCGGGAACACCACAGCGTAATGGTGTGTCCGAACGTCGTAATCGAACTCTCTTAGATATGGTTCGTTCTATGATGTCACTTACAGATTTACCGCTATCATTTTGGGGTTATGCATTAGAAATAGCCGCATTCACTTTAAATAGGGCACCGTCTAAATCCGTTGAAACGACACCGTATGAATTATGGTTTGGGAAGAAACCTAAATTGTCGTTCCTAAAAGTTTGGGGTTGCGAAGCTTATGTAAAGAAGTTACAGCCGGACAAGCTTGAACCCAAAGCGGAAAAATGCGTCTTCATAGGATATCCAAAGGAAACTATTGGGTATACCTTCTATCATAGATCCGAAGGCAAAATCTTCGTTGCCAAGAATGGGTCCTTTCTAGAGAAGGAATTTCTCTCGAAAGAAGTGAGTGGAAGGAAAGTAGAACTCGACGAGGTTGTCGAACCTTCTCTCGAAATTGCGAGTAGCGCAGCACCGGAAGAAGTTCCTGTGGCGCCTGTACCAGTTAGAGAGGAAGCTAATGATGATGATCATGAAACTTCGGTTGAAGTTGCTACAGAGCCTCGCAGGTCAACGAGAACTCGTACCACTCCAGATTGGTATGATCCCGTTAT
This sequence comes from Avena sativa, assembly GCA_916181665.1. Classification (NCBI taxonomy): domain Eukaryota; kingdom Viridiplantae; phylum Streptophyta; class Magnoliopsida; order Poales; family Poaceae; genus Avena; species Avena sativa. Next base: position 450,672,921 of record OV702289.1, read on the forward strand.
GAGTGTCATGTTGGTGGATAACAGCGATGACCCTGAGACATATGAGGAAGCGATGATGAGCCCAGATTCCAATAAATGGCAAGAAGCCATGAAATCCGAGATTGGATCCATGTACGAAAACCAAGTGTGGACTTTGGTGGACTTACCGGATGGCCGGAAGGCTGTCGAGAACAAATGGATTTTCAAAAAGAAAACAGATGCTGATGGTAATGTTACTGTCTATAAAGCTCGACTTGTCGCAAAAGGGTTTCGACAAATTCAAGTTGTTGACTACGATGAGACTTTCTCACCAGTAGCGAAGCTAAAGTCTGTAAGGATTATGTTAGCAATCGCTGCATATTACGATTATGAGATATGGCAGATGGATGTCAAAACAGCATTCCTCAATGGTGACATTGATGAAGAGTTGTATATGATGCAACCCAAAGGTTTTGTCGATCCTAAAGATGCTAACAAGGTATGCAAACTTCAACGGTCCATCTATGGATTGAAGCAAGCATCCCGAAGTTGGAATCAACGTTTTGATAGGGTAATCAAAAGTTTTGGTTTTATACAAACTTATGGAGAAGCTTGTATTTACAAAAAGGTGAGTGGGAGCTCTGTAGCATTCTTAATACTATATGTGGATGACATATTGTTGATTGGGAATGATGTAGACCTTCTTAATAGTGTCAAAGAATATTTGAATAATAGTTTTTCAATGAAGGATCTTGGCGAAGCAGCTTACATATTAGGCATAAAGATTTATAGAGATAGATCAAAACGCCAAATATCATTGTCACAAAGTACATATTTGGACAAAGTTCTAAAAGAGGTTTGGAATGGAAGATAGCAAGAAAGGGTTCTTGCCCATGTTGCCCAATACGACCTTGAGTAAAACTCAGAGTCCGACATCCGCAGAAGATAGAGAAAGGATGAGTAAGACTCCCTATGCCTCAGCCATAGGATCTCTAATGTATGCCATGCTATGTACTAGACCCGACATTGCATATGCTGTTAGTTTGACTAGCAGATATCAAAGTGATCCAGGAGTGGATCATTGGACAGCGGTCAAAAACATCCTTAAGTACTTGAGAAGAACTAAGGATATGGTTCTTTCTTATGGAGGTGATGAACAGCTCGTTGTTAATGGTTACACCGACGCTAGTTGGAACACCGATCCGGATGATTCTAAATCACAATCTGGATACGTATTTATTTTGAATGGTGTAGCAGTTAGCTGGAGGAGTGCAAAGCAAAGCGTTGTGGCGAGATCTTCAACTGAATCGGAATACATGGCTGCTTCGGAGGCTTCACAAGAAGCAATATGGATGAAAGAGTTCATTGCAGAGCTGGGTGTGGTTCCTAGTGCGCTGGACCCAATGTCTATCTACTGTGATAACATGGGCGCCATAGCCAATGCACAAGAACCAAGGTCACACAAGAAGCTGAAGCACATCAAGCTACGTTTTCACGCTATTCGAGAACATATCCAAGATGGGGATATAAAGATTTGCAAAGTACACACAGATCTGAATGTGGCGGATCCGTTGACTAAACCTCTCCCGAGGGCAAAACATGACCAGCACCAAACTGCCATGGGTGTTCGGTATATTACCATGTAATCTAGATTAGATGACTCTAGTGCAAGTGGGAGACTGTTGGAGATATGCCCTAGAGGCAATAATAAATATAGTTATTATTATATCTTTGTGTTTATGATAATTGTTTACATTCATGCTATAATAGTATTAACAAGGAAACATTAATACTTGTGTGATTTGTAAACCTAATTTGAAGTCCCTAGTAAAGCCTCTGTATAATACTAGCTTGTTGGTTAATAGATGATTGTGGTTTCCCTATCATGAACATTGAGATGTTATTAACAACAAGATCATATCGTTAGGAGAATGATATGGTGGACATACTCCTATAGATAAGCGTAGCATAAAAATCAAGTAATTTTAATAGTTCAATTGCTATATGCTTTATGATACATAGTAACCTAATTCCTTCGACCATGAGATCATGCATATCACCTTTACCAGATGGATGCTTTGATGTCATCAAACACCACACCGTAACAGGGTGGCTATAAAGGTGGCATTGAGTGTTCGGAAAGTATTGGTTGAGACACATGGATCAAGAGTGGGATTTGTCCATCCATATGACGGATAGATATACTCTGGGCCCTCTCGGTGAAATGTCATCCAATTAGATTGCAAGCATGTGACTGGCTCACAAGGGATCACATATCACGGGAACGAGAAAAGAGTACTTATCGGTAACGAGGTTGAACTAGGTATGTAGAGATACCGACGATCATAACCTCGGATAAGTAAACTATCGTGAGACAAAGGGAAATTGGTATCGTATGTAAGTGGTTCATTCGATCGCAAAGTAATCGTAGAAATATGTGGGAGCCATATGAATTTCCAGATTCCTCTATTGGTTATTGATCGGAGAAGTGTCTTGATCATGTCCGCATAATTCACGAACCGTAGGGAGACACACTTAAGGATTCGACGTTGTTTGAGTAGTTATCGAATGATGAGAAAGAGACCAAATGTTGTTCGGAGTCTTGGATGGGATCCGGGATATCACGAGGAGATCCGGAATGGTCCGGAGAATAAGATTCATATAAGGAAAGTCCCGTTTCGGAGTTGGGGAATGATTCCGGTGTTTTCATCGGGAACATTCTAGAAGGTTCCGGAATGTCCGGCACTCCGGGGGGAGGGTACATGAATGTGTCATTACAAGTTGGAATGATTGCATCATGTACTAAGTGTCATTGCTGTCCAAAATAAAGGGTTTATTCAAATCCTAGTTTGAAAAGTCAAACGGCAGTTTTTGGAAAGTGGAAAAGAGGAGGAGGAGGTGAAACCGAATTGGGGAGGGAGTCCTCCTCCCCAAGCCGGCGCACCACCCAAGCCGAGTTGGGGAGGGACTCCACTCCCTCCCCTTGGCCGCCGGCCCCTCCACCTATATAAGGAGGGGCAGGGCTCCCTCCTAGCACACACAAATCCCTCTCCTCTAAACCTAAACCCTAGCCACAGCCTAGGGATTTTCTCCCAAGCCGTCAAGTTAGAGCTTCTAATTGCCCTAGCCTCCGGTTTAGAGCCTTCTAATTGGTGTGTCTAAACCCTAGATCACCAAAGCTCTCTCATACTCCACCATACTCGCTCTGGCTTAAGGCAAAGCCCTGCGAGATCTCCCCTCTACTTCCGGTACCACGCCGTTGTGCTGCCGGAATCGCGAGGAGAGTGCTACAACCTCCGCTGCCTGCTAGAACAAGGGAGAGGAAGGTCTTCGTCGAGTACCGAACGTGTGACCGACTGCGGGAGCGCTGCCGGAACGCGGCGCCGGAAGGATCGTCTACGCGATCTTGAGATCGGAAAGAGTACGACTACATCACCCACGAGAATCTGCTCTCGTTAAACACTTTGGAATCTTCGAGGGTGAGTTATTCCATCGACTCGTTGCTACAATCTAGTAGATAGATCTTGGCTTGTTTGTTTGTATGCGGTAGAACATTTTTGTTTTCCATGCTACGAAACCCTACAATAGAGTCATTGCATGTGTGTTCTTTTCCTAAACCACATGGATCCACTAGAGTCATTGCATGTGTGTTATCGTCCTAAACCATATTGATCCACTAGTGATAGTGCATGTGTGTTCTTTTCCTATACCACACGGATCCACTAGATGCATTTCATGTCTATTCTTTTCCTAAACCACATGGATCCACTAGAGTCATTGCATGTGTGTTCTTTTCCTAAATCACATTGATCCACTAGAGTCATTGCATGTGTGTTCTTTTCCTAAACCACATGGATACACCAGAGTTATTGCATGTGTGTTCTTTTCCTAAACCACATGGATCCACAGGTGACATTGCATGTGTGTTCTTTTCCTAAACCACATTGATCCACTGGTGACATTTGCATGTGTGTTCTTTTCCTAAACCACATGGATCCACTAGAGTCATTGCATGTGTGTTCTTTTCCTAAACGACATGGATCCACTTGTGACATTGCAACTGTGTTGTTTTCCTAAACCACATGGATCCCATAGAGTCGCATGTGTGTCCTTTACCTAAGCCACATGGATCCACTAGAGTCATTGCATGTGCGTTATTTTCCTAAACCAGATTGATCCACTGGTGATAGTGCATGTGTGATCTTTTCCTATAACACACGGATCCACTAGAGGCATTTCATGTCTGTTCTTTTCCTAAACCACATGGATCCACTAGAGTCATTGCATGTGTGTTCTTTTCCTAAATCACATTGATCCACTAGAGTCATTGCATGTGTGTTCTTTTCCTAAACCACATGGATACACTAGAGTTATTGCATGTGTGTTCTTTTCATAAACCACATGGATCCACAGGTGACATTGCATCTGTGTTTTTTTCCTAAACCACATGGATCCACTAGAGTCATTGCATGTGTGTTCTTTTCCTAAACCACATTGATCCACTAGTGACATTTTCATGTGTGCTCTTTTCCTAAACCACATTGATCCACTAGTGACATTTGTATGTGTGTTCTTTTCCTAAACCACATGTATCCACTGGTGACATTTCCTGTGTGTTCTTTTCCTAAACCACATGGATCAACTGGAGTCATTGCACGTGTGTCCTTTTCCTAAACCACATTGATCCACTCGTGACATTGCATGTGTGTTCTTTTCCTAAAGCACACGAATCCACTAGAGACATTGCAAGTGTGTTCTTTTCCTAAACCACATGGATACACTGGAGTCATTGCATGTGTGTTCTTTTCCTAGACCACATGGATCCACTGGTGACATTGCATGTGCCTTCTTTTCCTACACCACATTGATCCACTAGTGACATTGCATGTGTGTTCCACACGGATCCACTAGAGGCATTGCATGTGCGCACTTTTCCTAAACCACATGGATCCACTAGAGTCATTCCATCTGTGTTCTTTTCCTAAACCACATGGATCCACTGGTGACATTGCATGTGTGTTCTTTTCCTAAACCACATTGTTCCACTGGTGACATTTGCATGCGTGATCTTTTCCTAAACTACATGGATCCACTAGAGACATTGCATGTGTGTTCTTTTCCTAAACCACATGGATACACTAGAGTTATTGCATGTGTGTTCTTTTCCTAAACCACATGGATCCACAAGTGACATTGCATTTCTGTCCTTTTCCTAAACCACATGGATCCACTAGAGTCATTGCATGTGTGTTCTTTTCCTAAACCACATTGATCCACTAGATACATTTTCATGTGTGCCCTTTTCCTAAACCACATTGATCCACTGGTGACATTTGTATGCGTGTTCTTTTCCTAAACCACATGTATCCACTGGTGACATTTTCCTGTGTGTTCTTTTCCTAAACCACATGGATCAACTGGAGTCATTGCACGTGTGTCCTTTTCCTAAACCACATTGATCCACTCATGACATTGCATGTGTGTTCTTTTCCTATACCACACGAATCCACTAGAGACATTGCATGTGTGTTCTTTTCCTAAACCATATGGATACACTGGAGTCATTTCATGTGTGTTCTTTTCCTAAACCACATGGATCCACTGGTGACACTGCATGTGTGTTCTTTTCCTAAACCACGTGGATCCGCTAGTCCCATTGCATGTATGTTCTTTTCCTGAACCACATTGATCCACTGGTGACATTGCATGTGTGTTCTTTTCCTAAACCACATGGATCCACTATTGACATTGCACGTGTGTTCTTTTCCTAGACCACATGGATCCACTAGTGACATTGCATGTGTGTTCTTTTTCTAAACCTCATGGATCCACTAGAGACATTACATATGTGTTATTTTCCTAAACCACATGGATCCACAGGTGACATTGCATGTGTGTTATTTTCCTAAACCACATGGATCCACTGGAATCATTGCATGTGTGTTCATTTCCTAAACCACATTGATCCACTGGTGACCTTTGTATGTGTGTTCTTTTCCGAAACTACATGGATCCGCTAGTGACATTTGCATGTGTAATCTATTTCCTAAACCACATGGATCCACTAGAGTCATTGCATGTGTATTCTTTTCCTGAACCACATTGATCCACTAGTGGCATTGCATCTGTGTTCTTTTCCTAAACCACATGGATCCACTAGAGACATTGCATGTGTGATCTTTTCCTAAACAACATTGAACAACTAGTGACATTGCATGTGTGTTCTTTTCCTGAACCACATTGATCCACTATTGACATTGCACATGTGTTCTTTTCCTAAACCACATTGATCCACTAGTGACATTTGCATGTGTGTTCTTTTCCTAAACCACATGGATCCACTAGAGTCATTGCATGTGTGTTCTTTTCCTAAACCACATGGATCCACTTGTGACATTGCAACTGTGTTCTTTTCCTAAACCACATGGATCCCATAGAGTCATTGCATGTGTGTTCTTTTCCTAAACCACATGGATCCACTAGAGTCATTGCATGTGTGTTATTGTCCTAAACCATATTGATCCACTGGTGATAGTGCATGTGTGTTCTTTTCCTATACCACATGGATCCACTAGATGCATTTCATGTCTATTCTTTTCCTAAACCATATGGATCGGCTAGAGTCATTGCATGTGTGTTCTTTTCCTAAATCACATTGATCCACTAGAGTCATTGCATGTGTGTTCTTTTCCTAAACCACATGGATACACTAGAATTATTGCATGTGTGTTCTTTTCCTAAACCACATGGATCCACAGGTGACATTGCATGTGTGTTCTTTTTCTAAACCACATTGATCCACTGGTGACATTTGCATGTGCGTTCTTTTCCTAAACCACATGGATCCACTAGAGTCATTGCATGTGTGTTCTTTTCCTAAACCACATGGATCCACTTGTGACATTGCAACTGCGTTGTTTTCCTAAACCACATGGATCCCATAGAGTCGCATGTGTGTTCTTTACCTAAACCACATGGATCCACTAGAGTCATTGCATGTGCGTTATTTTCCTAAACCAGATTGATCCACTGGTGATAGTGCATGTTGGATCTTTTCCTATACCACAGGGATCCACTAGAGGCATTTCATGTCTGTTCTTTTCCTAAACCACATGGATCCACTAGAGTCATTGCGTGTGTGTTCTTTTCCTAAATCACATTGATCCACTAGAGTCATTGCATGTGTGTTCTTTTCCTAAACCACATGGATACACTAGAGTTATTGCATGTGTGTTCTTTTCATAAACCTCATGGATGCACAGGTGACATTGCATCTGTGTTTTTTTCCTAAACCACATGGATCCACTAGAGTCATTGCATGTGTGTTCTTTTCCTAAACCACATTGATCCACTAGTGACATTTTAATGTGTGCTCTTTTCCTAAACCACATTGATCCACTAGTGACATTTGTATGTGTGTTCTTTTCCTAAACCACATGTATTCACTGGTGACATTTCCTGTGTGTTCTTTTCCTAAACCACATGGATCAACTGGAGTCATTGCACGTGTGTCCTTTTCCTAAACCACATTGATCCACTCATGATATTGCATGTGTGTTCTTTTCCTAAACCACACGAATCCACTAGAGACATTGCATGTGTGTTCTTTTTTCCTAAACCACATGGATACACTGGAGTCATTGCATGTGTGTTCGTTTCCTATACCACATGGATCCACTAGTGACATTGCATGTGCATTCTTTTCCTACACCACATTGATCCACTGGTGACATTGCATGTGTGTTCTTTTCCTATACCACACGGATCCACTAGAGGCATTGCATGTGCGCACTTTTCCTAAACCACATGGATCCACTAGAGTCATTCCATCTGTGTTCTTTTCCTAAACCACATGGATCCACTGGTGACATTGCATGTGTGTTCTTTTCCTAAACCACATTGATCCACTGGTAGCATTGCATGTGTGTTCTTTTCCTAAACCACATTGTTCCACTGGTGACATTTGCATGCGTGATCTTTTCCTAAACTACATGGATCCACTAGAGTCATTGCATGTCTGTTCTTTTCCTAAACCACATGGATCCACTTGTGACATTGCATGTGTGTTCTTTTCCTAAACCACATGGATCCCATAGAGTCATTGCATGTGTGTTCTTTTCCTAAACCACATGGATCCACTAGAGACATCGCATGTCTGTTCCTTTCCTAAACCACATTGATCCACTCATGACATTGCAAGCGTGTTCTTTTTCTAAAACACATGGATGCACTAGAGACATTGCATGTGTGTTCTTTTTCTAAACCACATGGATCCTTTGGAGTCATTTCAAGTGTGTTCTTATCCTAACCACATAGATTCACTGGTGACATTGCATGTGTGTTCTTTTCCTAAACCACATTGATCCATTGGTGACATTTCCATGTGTGTTCATTTCCTAAACCACATCGATCCACTGGTTACATTTGTATGTGTGTTCTTTTCCTAAACCAAATGGATCCACTGGTTATATTTGCATGTGTGTTCTTTTCCTAAAACACATTGATCCACTGGTGACATTTGCATGTGTGTTCTTTTCCTAAAACACATGGATCCACTATGGACATTGCATGTCTGTTCATTTCCTAAACCACATGGATCCACTGGTGACATTGCATGTGTGTTCTTTTCCAAAACCACATGGTTCCACTAGTGACATTGGATGTGTGTTCTTTTCCTAAACCACATGGATCCACTAGAGTCATTGCATGTGTGTTATTTTCCTAAACCACATTGTTCCACTAGCGACATTTGCATGTTCGTTCTTTTCCTAAACCACATTGATCCACTAGTGACATTTGTATGTGTGTTATTTTCCTAAACCACATGTATCCACTAGTGACATTTGTATGTGTTTTCTTTTCCTAAACCACATGTATAAACTAGAGTCATTGCATGTGTGTTCGTTTCCTAAACCACATAGATCCACTGGTGACATTGCATGTGTGTTCTTTTCCTAAACCACATTGATCCACTAGTAACATTGTTTGTGTGTTGTTTTCCTCAACCACATGGATCCAATAAAGTCATTGCACGTGTGTTCTTTTCCTAAACCACATTGATCCACCGGGGACATTGCATGTGTGCTCTTTTCCTAAACCACATGGATCCACTAGAGACATTGCATGTGTGTTATTTTCCTAAACCACATGGATAAACTAGAGTCATTGCATGTGTGTTCTTTTACTAAACCACATAGATCCACTGGTGACATTGCATGTGTGTTGTTTTCCTAAACCACATTGATCCACTAGTGCCATTGCATGTGTGTTCTTTTCCTGAACCACATTGATCCACTTGTGACATTTCATGTGTGTTCTTTTCCTAAACCACATGGATCCACTGGAGTCATTGCATGCGTGTCCTTTTCCTAAACCACATTGATCCACTTGTGTCATTACATGTGTGTTCTTTTCCTAAAACACATCGATACACTACTGACATTTGCATGTGTGTTCTTTTCCTAAAACAGATGGATCCACTGGTGACATTAAATGTGTGTTCTTTTCCTGAAACACATTGATCGACTAGAGTCATTGCATGCATGTTCTTTTGCAAAACCACATTGATCCACTGGTGACATTTGCATGTGTGTTGTTTTCCTGAACCTCATTAATCCACTGGTGACATCTGCATGTGTGTTCTTTTCTTAAACCACATGGATCCACTAGAGTCATTGCATGTGTGTTCTTTTCCTAAACCACATTGATCCACTTGTGTCATTACATGGGTGTTCTTTTCCTAAAACACATTGATCCACTGGTGACATTTGCATGTGTGTTCTTTTGCTAAAACACATGGATCCACTGTTGACGTTTGCATGTGCGTTCTCTTCCTAAAACACATGGATCCACTATTGACATTGCATGTGTATTCTTTTCCTAAACCACATGGATCCATTGGTAACATTGCATGTGTGTTCTTTTCCAAAACCACATGGTTCCACTAGTGACATTGCATGTGTGTTCCTTTCATAAACCACATGGATCCACTAGAGTCATTGCATGTGTGTTCTTTTCCTAAACCACATTGATCCACTGGCGACATTTGCATGTGCGTTCTTTTCCTAGACCACATTGATCCACTGGTGACATTTGTATGTGTGTTCTTTTCCTAAACCACATGGATCCCATAGAGTCATTGCATGTGTGTTCTTTTCCAAAACCACGTGGATCCACTAGAGTAATTGCACGTGTGTTCTTTTCCTACACCACATTGATCCACTGGTGACATTGCATGTGCGTTCTTTTGCTATACCACACGGATCCACTAGAGGCATTGCATGTGCGTACTTTTACTAAACCACATGGATACACTAGAGTCATTGCATGTGTGTTCTTTTCCTAAACCACATGGATCCACTGGTGACATTGCATGTGTGTTCTTTTCCTAAACCACATTTATCCACTGGTGGCTTTGCATGTGTGCTCTTTTCCTAAACCACATTGTTCCACTGGTGACATTTGCATGCGTGATCTTTTCCTAAACTACATGGATCCACTAGAGTCATTGCATGTGTGTTCTTTTCCTAAACCACATGGATCCACTTGTGACATTGCATGTGTGTTCTTTTCCTAAACCGCATGTATCCACTACTGACATTTGCATGTGTGTTCTTTTCCTAAACCACAGGGATCAAGTGGAGTCATTGCACGTTTGTCCTTTTCCTAAACCACATTGATCCACTAGTGACATTGCATGTGTGTTCTTTTCCTAAACCACACGGATCCACTAGAGACATTGCATGTGTGTTCTTTTCCTAAACCACATGGATACACTAGAGTCATTGCATGTGTGTTCTTTTCCTAAACCACATGGATCCACTGGTGACATTGCATGTGCGTTCTTTTACTAAACCACATGGATTCCATAGAGTCATTGCATGTGTGTTCTTTTCCTAAACCACATGGATCCACTAGAAACATTGCATGTGTGTTCCTTTCCTAAACCACATGGATTCCATAGAGTCATTGCATGTGTGTTCTTTTCCTAAACCACATGGATTCCATAGCGTCATTGCATGTGTGTTGTTTTCCTAAACCACATGGATCCACTAGAAACATTGCATGTGTGTTCCTTTCCTAAACCACATTGATCAACTGGTGACATTGCTTATGTGTTCTTTTCCTAAAACACATGGATCCACTAGAGACATTGCATGTGTACTCTTTTTCTAAACCACATGGATCCACTGGAGTCATTCCATGTGTGTTTTTTTCCTAACCACATAGATTCACTAGTGACATTGCATGTGTGTTCTTTTCCTAAACCACATTGATCCACTGGTAACATTTGCATGTGTGTTAATTTCCTAAACTACATCGATCCACTTGTGACATTCGTATGTCTGTTCTTTTCCTAATCCATATGGATCCACTGGTGATATTTGCATGTGTGTTCTTTTCCTGAACCACATTGATCAAGTGGTGACATTGCATGTGTGTTCTTTTCCTAAACCACATGGATCCACTAGAGTCATTGCATGTGTGTTCTTTTCCTAAACCACATTGATCCACTTGTGTCATTGCATGTGTGTTCTTTTCCTAAAACACATTGATCCGCTAGTGACATTTGCATGTGTGTTCTTTTCCTAAAACACATGGATCCACTAGTGACATTAAATGTGTGTTCTTTTCCTGAAACACATTGATCCACTCGTGTAATTGCATGTGTGTTCTTTTGTTAAACCTCATTGATCCACTGGTGACATTTGCATGTGTGTTCTTTTCCTGATCCTCATTTATCCACTAGTGACATCTTCATGTGTGTTCTTTTCCTAAACCACATGGATCCACTGGAATCATTGCATGTGTGTTCTTTTCCTAAACCACATTGATCCACTTGTGTCATTGCATGTGTATTCTTTTCCTAAAACACATTGATCCACTTGTGACATTTGCATGTGTGTTCTTTTCCTAAACCACATGGATACACTTTTGACATTGCATATGTGTTCTTTTCATAAACCATATGGATCCAGTTGTGACATTGCATGTGCGTTCTTTTCCTAAACCACATGGATCCACTGGTCACATTGGATGTGTGTTCTTTTCCAAAACCACGTGGATCCACTAGAGTAATTGCACGTGTGTTCTTTTCCTACACCACATTGATCCACTGGTGACATTGCATGTGCGTTCTTTTGCTATACCACACGGATCCACTAGAGGCATTGCATGTGCGTACTTTTACTAAACCACATGGATACACTAGAGTCATTGCATGTGTGTTCTTTTCCTAAACCACATGGATCCACTGGTGACATTGCATGTGTGTTCTTTTCCTAAACCACATTTATCCACTGGTGGCTTTGCATGTGTGCTCTTTTCCTAAACCACATTGTTCCACTGGTGACATTTGCATGCGTGATCTTTTCCTAAACTACATGGATCCACTAGATTCATTGCATGTGTGTTCTTTTCCTAAACCACATGGATCCACTTGTGACATTGCATGTGTGTTCTTTTCCTAAACCGCATGTATCCACTACTGACATTTGCATGTGTGTTCTTTTCCTAAACCACAGGGATCAAGTGGAGTCATTGCACGTTTGTCCTTTTCCTAAACCACATTGATCCACTAGTGACATTGCATGTGTGTTCTTTTCCTAAACCACACGGATCCACTAGAGACATTGCATGTGTGTTCTTTTCCTAAACCACACGGATACACTAGAGTCATTGCATGTGTGTTCTTTTCCTAAACCACATGGATCCACTGGTGACATTGCATGTGCGTTCTTTTACTAAACCACATGGATTCCATTGAGTCATTGCATGTGTGTTCTTTTCCTAAACCACATGGATCCACTAGAAACATTGCATGTGTGTTCCTTTCCTAAACCACATGGATTCCATAGAGTCATTGCATGTGTGTTATTTTCCTAAACCACATGGATTCCATAGCGTCGTTGCATGTGTGTTGTTTTCCTAAACCACATGGATCCACTAGAAACATTGCATGTGTGTTCCTTTCCTAAACCACATTGATCAACTGGTGACATTGCTTATGTGTTCTTTTCCTAAAACACATGGATCCACTAGAGACATTGCATGTGTACTCTTTTTCTAAACCACATGGATCCACTGGAGTCATTCCATGTGTGTTTTTTTCCTAACCACATAGATTCACTAGTGACATTGCATGTGTGTTCTTTTCCTAAACCACATTGATCCACTGGTGACATTTGCATGTGTGTTAATTTCCTAAACCACATCGATCCACTTGTGACATTCGTATGTCTGTTCTTTTCCTAATCCATATGGATCCACTGGTGATATTTGCATGTGTGTTCTTTTCCTGAACCACATTGATCAAGTGGTGACATTGCATGTGTGTTCTTTTCCTAAACCACATGGATCCACTAGAGTCATTGCATGTGTGTTCTTTTCCTAAACCACATTGATCCACTTGTGTCATTGCATGTGTGTTCTTTTCCTAAAACACATTGATCCGATAGTGACATTTGCATGTGTGTTCTTTTCCTAAAACACATGGATCCACTAGTGACATTAAATGTGTGTTCTTTTCCTGAAACACATTGATCCACTCGTGTAATTGCATGTGTGTTCTTTTGTTAAACCTCATTGATCCACTGGTGACATTTGCATGTGTGTTCTTTTCCTGATCCTCATTTATCCACTAGTGACATCTTCATGTGTGTTCTTTTCCTAAACCACATGGATCCACTGGAATCATTGCATGTGTGTTCTTTTCCTAAACCACATTGATCCACTTGTGTCATTGCATGTGTATTCTTTTCCTAAAACACATTGATCCACTTGTGACATTTGCATGTGTGTTCTTTTCCTAAACCACATGGATACACTTTTGACATTGCATATGTGTTCCTTTCATAAACCATATGGATCCAGTTGTGACATTGCATGTGTGTTCTTTTCCTAAACCACATGGATCCACTGGTCACATTGGATGTGTGTTCTTTTCCTAAACCACATGGATCCACTAGAGTCATTGCATGTGTGTTCTTTTCCTAAACCACATTGATCCAATGGTGATATTTGCACGCGTGTTCTTTTCCTAAACCGCATTGATCCACTGGTGACATTTATATGTGTGTTCTTTTTCCTAAACCACATGTATCCACTGGTGACATTTGCATGTGTGTACTTTTCCTAAACCACATGGATCATCTGGACTCATTGCACGTGTGTCCTTTTCCTAAACCACACGGATCCACTAGAGACATTGCATGTGTGTTCTTTTCCTAAACCACATGGATACGCTGGAGTCATTGCATGTGTGTTCTTTTCCTAAACCACATGGATCCACTAGTGACATTGCATGTGTGTTCTTTTCCTAAACCACATTGATCCACTTGTGACATTGCATGTGTGTACTTTTCCTAAAACACATTGGTACACTAGTGACATTTGCATGTGTGATCTTTTCTAAACTACATGGATCCACTTGTGACATTGCATGTGTGTTATTTACCTAAACCACATGTATCCACTTGTGACATTGCATGTGTGTTATTTTCCTAAACCACATGGATTCCATAGAGTCATTGCATGTGTGTTCTTTTCCTAAACCACATGGATCCACTAGAAACATTACATGTGTGTTCTTTTCCTAAAACACATGGATCCACTAGAGACATTGCATGTGTGTTCTTTTTCTAGACCACATGGATCCACTGGAGTCATTGCATGTGTGTTTCTCCCTAAACACATAGATTCACTAGTGACATTGCATGTGTGTTCTTTTCCTAAACCACATTGATCCACTGGTGATATTTGCATGTGTGTTAATTTCCTAAACCACATCGATCCACTAGTGACATTTGTATGTGTGTTCTTTTCCTAAACCACATGGATCCAGTGGTGATATTTGCATGTGTGTTCTTTTTCTAAACCACATTGATCCACTTGTGTCATTGCATGTGTGTTCTTTTCCTTAAATACATTGATCCACTAGTGACATTTGCATGTGTGTTCTTTTCCTAAAACACGTGGATCCACTCTTGACATTGCATGTGTGTTATTTTCCTAAACCACATGGATCCACTGGTGACATTGCATGTGTGTTCTTTTCCTAAACCACATGGATCCACAGGTGACATTGCATGTGTGTTCTTTTCCTAAACCACATGGATCCACTAGAGTCATTGCATGTGTGCTCTTTTCCTAACCCACATTGATCCACTAGTGACATTTTCATGTGTGCTCTTTTCCTAAACCACTGTGATCCACTGGTGACATTTGTATGTGTGTCCTTTTCCTAAACCACATTGATCCACTCGTGACATTGCATGTGTGTTCTTTTCCTAAACCACACGAATCCACTAGAGACATTGCATGTGTGTTCTTTTCCTAAACCACATGGACACACTGGAGTCATTTCATGTGTGTTCTTTTCCTAAACCACATGGATCCACTGGTGACACTGCATGTGTGTTCTTTTCCTAAACCACATGGATCCACTAGTGCCATTGCATGTACGTTCTTTTCCTGAACCACATTGATCCACTGGTGACATTGCATGTGTGTTCTTTTCCTAAACCACATGGATCCACTATTGACATTGCAACTGTGTTCTTTTCCTAAACCACATGGATCCCATAGAGTCATTGCATGTGTGTTCTTTTCCTAAACAACATGGATCCACTAGAGTCATTGCATGTGTGTTATTGTCCTAAACCATATTGATCCACTGGTGATAGTGCATGTGTGTTCTTTTCCTATACCACACGGATCCACTAGATGCATTTCATGTCTATTCTTTTCCTAAACCACATGGATCCACTAGATTCATTACATGTGTGTTCTTTTCCTAAATCACATTGATCCACTAGAGTCATTGCATGTGTGTTCTTTTCCTAAACCACATGGATACACTAGAGTTATTGCATGTGTGTTCTTTTCCTAAACCACATGGATCCACTGGTGACATTGCATGTGCGTTCTTTTACTAAACCACATTGATCCACTATTGATATGGCATGTGTGTTCTTTTCCTAAACCACGTTTTTCCACTGGTGACATTTGCATGTCTGATGTTTTCCTAAACTACATGGATCCACTAGAGTCATTGCATGTGTGTTATTTTCCTAAACCACATGGATCCACTTGTGCCAATGCATGTGTGTTCTTTTCCTAAACCACATGGATCCACTAGAAACATTGCATGTGTGTTCCTTTCCTAAACCACATGGATTCCATAGAGTCATTGCATGTGTGTTCTTTTCCTAAACCACATGGATTCCATAGAGTCATTGCATGTGTGTTGTTTTCCTAAACCACATGGATCCACTAGAAACATTGCATGTGTGTTCCTTTCCTAAACCACATTGATCAACTGGTGACATTGCTTGTGTGTTCTTTTCCTAAAACACATGGATCCACTAGAGACATTGCATGTGTATTCTTTTTCTAAACCACATGGATCCACTGGAGTCATTCCATGTGTGTTTTTTTCCTAACCACATAGATTCACTAGTGACATTGCATGTGTGTTCTTTTCCTAAACCACATTGATCCACTGGTGACATTAGCATGTGTGTTAATTTCCTAAACCACATCGATCCACTTGTGACTTTTGCATGTCTGTTCTTTTCCTAAACCATATGGATCCACTGGTGATATTTGCATGTGTGTTCTTTTCCTGAACCACATTGATCAAGTGGTGACATTGCATGTGTGTTCTTTTCCTAAACCACATGGATCCACTGGAGTCATTGCATGTGTGTTCTTTTCCTAAACCACATTGATCCACTTATGTCATTGCATGTGTGTTCTTTTCCTAAAATACATTGATCCGCTAGTGACATTTGCATGTGTGTTCTTTTCCTAAAACACATGGATCCACTAGTGACATTAAATGTGTGTTCTTTTCCTGAAACACATTGATCCACTAGTGTAATTGCATGTGTGTTCTTTTGTTAAACCTCATTGATCCACTGGTGACATTTGCATGTGTGTTCTTTTCCTGATCCTCATTTATCCACTAGTGACATCTGCATGTGTGTTCTTTTCCTAAACCACATGGATCCACTGGAATCATTTCATGTGTGTTCTTTTCCTAAACCACATTGATCCACTTGTGTCATTGCATGTGTATTCTTTTCCTAAAACACATTGATCCACTTTTGACATTGCATATGTGTTCTTTTCATAAACCATATGGATCCAGTTGTGACATTGCATGTGCGTTCTTTTCCTAAATCACATGGATCCACTGGTCACATTGGATGTGTGTTCTTTTCCTAAACCACATGGATCCACTAGAGTCATTGCATGTGTGTTCTTTTCCAAAACCACATTGATCCAATGGTGATATTTGCACGCGTGTTCTTTTCCTAAACCGCATTGATCCACTGGTGACATTTATATGTGTGTTCTTTTTCCTAAAACACATGGATCCACTTTTGACATTGCATGTGTGTTCTTTTCATAAACCATATGTGTCCACTTGTGACATTGCATGTGCGTTCTTTTGCTAAACCACATGGATCCACTGGTGACATTGCATGTGTGTTCTTTTCCTAAACCACATGGATCCACTAGAGTCATTGCATGTTTGTTCTTTTTCCTAAATCACATTGATCCAATGGTGATATTTGCACGCGTGTTCTTTTCCTAAACCGCATTGATCCACTGGTGACATTTATATGTGTGTTCTTTTTCCTAAACCACATGTATCCACTGGTGACATTTGCATGTGTGTTCTTTTCCTAAACCACATGGATCATCTGGACTCATTGCACATGTGTCCTTTTCCTAAACCACACGGATCCACTAGAGACATTGCATGTGTGTTCGTTTCCTAAACCACATGGATACGCTGGAGTCATTGCATGTGTGTTCTTTTCCTAAACCACATGGATCCACTAGTGACATTGCATGTGTGTTCTTTTCCTAAACCACATTGATCCACTTGTGACATTGCATGTGTGTTCTTTTCCTAAAACACATTGATCCACTAGTGCCATTGCATGTGTGTTCTTTTCCTGAACCACATTGATCCACTTGTGACATTTCATGTGTGTTCTTTTCCTAAACCACATGGATCCACTGGAGTCATTGCATGTGTGTCCTTTTCCTAAACCACATTGATCCACTTGTGTCATTGCATGTGTGTTCTTTTCCTAAAACACATTGATATACTACTGACATTTGCATGTGTGTTCTTTTCCTAAAACAGATGGGTCCACTGGTGACATTAAATGTGTGTTCTTTTCCTGAAACATATTGATCGACTAGAGTCATTGCATGCATGTTCTTTTGCTAAACCACATTGATCCACTGGTGACATTTGCATGTGTGTTGTTTTCCTGAAACTCATTAATCCACTGGTGACATCTGCATGTGTGTTCTTTTCTTAAACCACATGGATCCACTAGAGTCATTGCATGTGTGTTCTTTTCGTAAACCACATTGATCCACTTGTGTCATTACATGGGTGTTCTTTTCCTAAAACACATTGATCCACTGGTGACATTTGCATGTGTGTTCTTTTGCTAAAACACATGGATCCACTGTTGACATTTGCATGTGTGTTCTCTTCCTAAAACACATGGATCCACTATTGACATTTCTTGTGTATTCTTTTCCTAAACCACATGGATCCATTGGTAACATTGCATGTGTGTTCTTTCCCAAAACCACATGGTTCCACTAGTGACATTGCATGTGTGTTCTATTCATAAACCACATGGATCCACTAGAGTCATTGCATGTGTATTCTTTTCCTAAACCACATTGATGCACTGGCGACATTTGCATGTGCGTTCTTTTCCTAGACCACATTGATCCACTAGTGACATTTGTATGTGTGTTGTTTTCCTAAACCACATGGATCCCATAGAGTCGTTGCATGTGTGTTCTTTTCCAAAACCACATGGATCCACTAGAGTAATTGCACGTGTGTTCTTTTCCTACACCACATTGATCCACTAGTGACATTGCATGTGCGTTCTTTTGCTATACCACACGGATCCACTAGAGGCATTGCATGTGCGTACTTTTCCTAAACCACATGGATCCACTGGTGACATTGCATGTGTGTTCTTTTCCTAAACCACATTTATCCACTGGTGGCTTTGCATGTGTGTTCTTTTTCTAAACCACATTGTTCCACTGGTGACATTTGCATGCGTGATCTTTTCCTAAAATACATGGATCCACTAGAGTCATTGCATGTGTGTTCTTTTCCTAAACCACATGGATCCAGTTGTGACATTGCATGTGTGTTCTTTTCCTAAACCACATGGATCCCATAGAGTCATTTCATGTGTGTTCTTTTCCTAATCCACATTGATCCACTCATGACATTGCATGCATTTTCTTTTCCTAAAACACACGGGTGCACTAGAGACATTGCATGTGTGTTCTTTTTCTAAACCACATGGATCCACTGGAGTCATTTCAAGTGTGTTCTTATCCTAACCACATAGATTCACTGGTAACATTGCATGTGTGTTCTTTTCCTAAACCACATTGATCCGTTGGAGACATTTGCATGTGTGTTCATTTCCTAAACCACATCGATCCACTGGTGACATTTGTATGTGTGTTCTTTTCCTAAACCACATGGATCCACTGGTGATATTGGCATGTGTTATCTTTTCCTAAAACACATGGATCCACTGGTGACATTTGCATGTGTGTTCTTTTCCTAAAACACATGGATCCACTATTGACATTGCATGTGTGTTCTTTTCCTAAACCATATGGATCCACTGGTGACATTGCATGTGTGTTCTTTTCCAAAACCACATGGTTCCACTGGTGACATTGGATGTGTGTTCTTTTCCAAAACCACATGGATCCACTAGAGTCATTGCATGTGTGTTATTTTCCTAAACCACATTGATCCACTAGCAACATTTGCATGTGCGTTCTTTTCCTAAACCACATTGATCCAATGGTGACATTTGTATGTGTGTTATTTTCCTAAACCACATGTATCCGCTAGTGACATTTGTATGTGTTTTCTTTTCCTAAATCACATGTATAAACTAGAGTCATTGCATGTGTGTTCTTTTCCTAAACCACATAGATCCACTGGTGACATTGCATGTGTGTTCTTTTCCTAAACCACATTGATCCACTAGTGACATTGCATGTGTGTTCTTTTCCTACACCACATGGATCCACTAGAGTCATTGCACGTGTGTTCTTTTCCTAAACCACATTGATCCACTGGTGACATTGCATGTGTGTTCTTTTCCTAAAACACATGGATCCACTAGAGACATTGCATGTGTGTTCTTTTTCTAAACCACATGGATCCACTAGAGTCATTGCATGTGTGTTCTTTTCCATAACCACATGGATCCACTATGACATTGCATGCGTGTTCTTTTCCTAAACCACATCGATCCACTAGTGACATTTGCATGTGTGTTTATTTCCTAAACCACATCGATCCACTAGTGACATTTGTATGTGTGTTCTTTTCCTAAACCACATGGATCCACTGGTGATATTTGCATGTGTGTTCTTTTTCTAAACCACATTGATCCACTTGTGTCATTGCATGTGTGTTCTTTTCCTAAAACACATTGATCCACTAGTGACGTTTGCATGTGTGTTCTCTTCCTAAAACACATGGATCCACTATTGACATTGCATGTGTATTCTTTTCCTAAACCACATGGATCCACTAGTGACATTGCATGTGTGTTCTTTTCCAAAACCACATGGTTCCACTAGTGACATTGCATGTGTGTTCCTTTCATAAACCACATGGATCCACTAGAGTCATTGCATGTGTGTTCTTTTCCTAAACCACATTGATCCACTGGCGACATTTGCATGTGCGTTCTTTTCCTAAACCACATTGATCCACTAGTGACATTTGTATGTGTGTTCTTTTCCTAAACCACATGGATCCCATAGAGTCATTGCATGTGTGTTCTTTTCCAAAACCACATGGATCCACTAGAGTAATTGCACGTGTGTTCTTTTCCTACACCACATTGATCCACTGGTGACATTGCATGTGCGTTCTTTTGCTATACCACACGGATCCACTAGAGGCATTGCATGTGCGTACTTTTCCGAAACTACATGGATAAACTAGAGTCATTGCATGTGTGTTCTTTTCCTAAACCACATGGATCCACTGGTGACATTGCATGTGTGTTCTTTTCCTAAACCACAAAGATCCACTGGTGACATTGCATGTGTGTTCTTTTCCTGAACCACATTGTTCCACTGGTGACATTGTTTGTGTGTTCTTTTCCTAAACCACATGGATCCAATAAAGTCATTGCACGTGTGTTCTTTTCCTAAACCACATTGATCTACCGGTGACATTGCATGTGTGCTCTTTTCCTAAACCACATGGATCCACTAGAGACATTGCATGTGTGTTATTTTCCTAAACCACATGGATAAACTAGAGTCATTTCATGTGTGTTCTTTTCCTAAACCACATAGATCCACTGGTGACATTGCATGTGTGTTCTTTTCCTAAACCACATTGATCCACTAGTGCCATTGCATGTGTGTTCTTTTCCTGAACCACATTGATCCACTTGTGACATTTCATGTGTGTTCTTTTCCTAAACCACATGGATCCACTTGAGTCATTGCATGTGTGTCCTTTTCCTAAACCACATTGATCCACTTGTGTCATTGCATGTGTGTTCTTTTCCTAAAACACATTGATACACTACTGACATTTGCATGTGTGTTCTTTTCCTAAAACAGATGGATCCACTGGTGACATTAAATGTGTGTTCTTTTCCTGAAACACATTGATCGACTAGAGTCATTGCATGCATGTTCTTTTGCTAAACCACATTGATCCACTGGTGACATTTACATGTGTGTTCTTTTCCTGAACCTCATTGATCCACTAGTGACATCTGCATGTGTGTTCTTTTCTTAAACCACATGGATCCACTAGAGTCATTGCATGTGTGTTCTTTTCCTAAACCACATTGATCCACTTGTGTCATTACATGGGTGTTCTTTTCTTAAAACACATTGATCCACTGGTGACATTTGCATGTGTGTTCTTTTGCTAAAACACATGGATCCACTATTGACATTTGCATGTGTGTTCTCTTCCTATAACACATGGATCCACTATTGACATTGCATGTGTATTCTTTTCCTAAACCACATGGATCCACTGGTGACATTGGATGTGTGTTCTTTTCCAAAACCACATGGTTCCACTAGTGACATTGCATGTGTGTTCCTTTCGTAAACCACATGGATCCACTAGAGTCATTGCATGTGTATTCTTTTCCTAAACCACATTGATCCACTGGCGACATTTGCATGTGTGTTCTTTTCCTAGACCACATTGATCCACTGGTGACATTTGTATGTGTGTTCTTTTCCTAAACCACATGGATCCCATAGAGTCATTGCATGCGTGTTCTTTTCCAAAACCACATGGATCCACTAGAGTAATTGCACGTGTGTTCTTCCTACACCACATTGATCCACTGGTGACATTGCATGTGTGTTCTTTTGCTATACCACACGGATCCACTAGAGGCATTGCATGTGCGTACTTTTCCTAAACCACATGGATACACTAGAGTCATTGCATGTGTGTTCTTTTCCTAAACCACATGGATCCACTGGTGACATTGCATGTGTGTTCTTTTCCTAAACCACATTTATCCACTGGTGGCTTTGCATGTGTTTTCTTTTCCTAAACCACATTGTTCCACTGGTGACATTTGCATGCGTGATCTTTTCCTAAACTACATGGATCCACTAGAGTCATTGCATGTGTGTTCTTTTCCTAAACCACATGGATCCACTTGTGACATTGCATGTGTGTTCTTTTCCTAAACCACATGGATCCCATAGAGTCATTGCATGTGTGTTCTTTTCCTAATAAACATTGATCCACTCATGACATTGTATGCATGTTCTTTTCCTAAAACACATGGATGCACTAGAGACATTGCATGTGTGTTCTTTTTCTAAACCACATGGATCCACTAGAGTCATTTCAAGTGTGTTCTTATCCTAACCACATAGATTCACTGGTGACATTGCATGTGTGTTCTTTTCCTAAACCACATTGATTCGTTGGAGACATTTGCATGTGTGTTCATTTCCTAAACCACATCGATCCACTGGTGACATTTGTATGTGTGTTCTTTTCCTAAAACACATTGATCCACTTGTGACATTTGCATGTGTGTTCTTTTCCTAAAACACATGGATCCACTATTGACATTGCATGTGTGTTCTTTTCCTAAACCACATGGATCCACTGGTGACATTGCATGTGTGTTCTTTTCCAAAACCACATGGTTCCACTGGTGACATTGCATGTGTGTTATTTTCCTAAACCACATTGATCCACTAGCGACATTTGCATGTGCGTTCTTTTCCTAAACCACATTGATCCAATGGTGACATTTGTATGTGTGTTATTTTCCCAAACCACATGTATCCACTAGTGACATTTTATGTGTTTTCTTTTCCTAAACCACATGTATAAACTAGAGTCATTGCATGTGTGTTCTTTTCCTAAACCACATATATCCGCTGGTGACATTGCATGTGTGTTCTTTTCCTAAACCACATTGATCCACTAGTGACATTGCATGTGTATTCTTTTTCTAAACCACATGGATCCACTAGAGTCATTGCACGTGTGTTCTTTTCCTAAACCACATTGATCCACTGGTGACATTGCATGTGTGTTCTTTTCCTAAAACACATGGATCCAGTAGAGACATTGCATGTGTGTTCTTTTTCTAAACCACATGGATCCACTAGAATCATTGCATGTGTGTTCTTTTCCAAAACCACATGGATCCACTGGTGACATTGCATGCGTGTTCTTTTCCTAAACCACATTGATCCACTAGTGACATTTGCATGTGTGTTTATTTCCTAAACCACATCGATCCACTAGTGACATTTGTATGTGTGTTCTTTTCCTAAACCACATGGATCCACTGGTGATATTTGCATGTGTGTTCTTTTTCTAAACCACATTGATCTACTTGTGTCATTGCATGTGTGTTCTTTTCCTAAAACACATTGATCCACTAGTGACGTTTGCATGTGTGTTCTCTTCCTAAAACACATGGATCCACTATTGACATTGCATGTGTATTCTTTTCCTAAACCACATGGATCCACTGGTGACATTGCATGTGTGTTCTTTTCCTAAACCACATTGTTCCACTGGTGACATTTGCATGCGTGATATTTTCCTAAACTACATGGATCCACTAGAGTCATTGCATGTGTGTTCTTTTCCTAAACCACATGGATCCACTTGTGACATTGCATGTGTGTTCTTTTCCTAAACCACATGGATCCCATAGAGTCATTGCATGCATGTTCTTTTCCTAAAACACATGGATGCACTAGAGACATTGCATGTGTGTTCTTTTTCTAAACCACATGGATCCACTAGAGTCATTTCAAGTGTGTTCTTATCCTAACCACATAGATTCACTGGTGACATTGCATGTGTGTTCTTTTCCTAAACCACATTGATCCGTTGGAGACATTTGCATGTGTGCTCATTTCCTAAACCACATCGATCCACTGGTGACATTTGTATGTGTGTTCTTTTCCTAAACCACATGGATCCACTGGTGATATTTGCATGTGTGTTCTTTTCCTAAAACACATTGATCCACTGGTGACATTTGCATGTGTGTTCTTTTCCTAAAACACATGGATCCACTATTGACATTTCATGTGTGTTCTTTTCCTAAAGCACATGGATCCACTGGTGGCATTGCATGTTTGTTCTTTTCGAAAACCACATGGTTCCACTGGTGACATTGGACGTGTGTTCTTTTCTTAAACCACATGTATAAACTAGAGTCATTGCACGTGTGTTCTTTTCCTAAACCACATAGATCCACTGGTGCCATTGCATGTGTGTTCTTTTCCTAAACCATATTGATCCACTAGTGACATTGCATGTGTGTTCTTTTCCTAAACCACATGGATCCACTAGAGTCATTGCACATGTGTTCTTTTCCTAAACCACATTGATCCACTGGTGACATTGCATGTGTGTTCTTTTCCTAAACCACGTGGATCCACTAGAGACGTTGCATGTGTGTTCTTTTCCTAAACCACATGGATAAACTAGAGTCATTGCATGTGTGTTCTTTTCCTAAACCACATAGATCCACTTGTGACATTGCATGTGTGTTCTTTCCTAAACCACATTGATCCACTGGTGACATTTCATCTGTGTTCTTTTCCTAAACCGCATGGATCCACTGGAGTCATTGCATGTTTGTTCTTTTCCTAAACCACATTGATCCACTAGTGACATTTGCATGTGTGTTCTTTTCCTAAAACGGATGGATCCACTAGTGACATTAAATGTGTGTTCTTTTCCTGAAACACATTGATCGACTAGAGTCATTGCATGTGTGTTCTTTTGCTAAACCACATTGATCCACTGGTAACATTTGCATGTGTGTTCTTTTCCTGAACCTCATTGATCCACTGGTGACATTTGCATGTGTGTTCTTTTCCTAAACCACATGGATCCACTAGAGTCATTGCATGTGTGTTCTTTTCCTAAACCACATTGATCCACTTGTGTCATTCCATGTGTGTTCTTTTCCTAAAACACATTGATCCACTGGTGACATTTGCATGTGTGTTCTTTTCCTAAAACACATGGATCCACTGTTGACATTGCATGTGTGTTCTTTTCATAAACCACATGGATCCACTAGTGACATTGCATGTGCGTTATTTTCCTAAACCACATGGATCCACTTGTGACATTGTATGCGTGTTCTTTTCCTAAGTCACATGGATCCACTAGAGTCATTGCATGTATGTTCTTTTCCTAAACCACATTGATCCACTGGTGATATATGCATGTGTGTTCTTTTCCTAAACCACATTGATCCACTCGTGACATTTCTATGTGTATTCTTTTCCTAAACCACATGGATCAACTGCAGTCATTGCACGTGTGTCCTTTTCCTAAACCACATTGATCCAGTAGTGACATTGCATGTGTGTTATTTTGCTAAACCACAGGGATCCACTTGTGACATTGCATGTGTGTTCTTTTTTCCTAAACCACATGGATTCCATAGAGTCATTACATGTGTGTTCTTTTCCTAAACCACATGGATCCACTAGAAACATTGCATGTGTGTTCCTTTCCTAAACCACATTGATCCACTGGTGACATTGCATGTGTGTTCTTTTCCTAAAACACATGGATCCACTTGAGACATTGCATGTGTGTTCTTTTTCTAAACCACATGGATCCACTAGAGTTATTACATGTGTGTTCTTTTCCAAAACCACATGGATCCACTGGTGACATTGCATGCGTGTTCTTTTCCTAAACCACATTGATCCACTAGTGACATGTGTGTTAATTTCCTAAACCACATCGATCCACTAGTGACATTTGTATGTGTGTTCTTTTCCTAAACCACATGGATCCGCTGGTGATATTTGGATGTGTGTTCTTTTTCTAAACCACATTGATCCACTTGTGTCATTGCATGTGTGTTCTTTTCCTAAACCACATTGATCCACTAGTGACATTTTCATGTGTGTTCTTTTCCTAAAACACATGGATCCACTATTGACATTGCATGTATATTCTTTTCCTAAATCACATGGATCCACTGGTGACATTGCATGTGTGTTCTTTTCCTAAACCACATGGTTCCACTAGTGACATTGCATGTGTTTTCCTTTCATAAACCACATGGATCCACTAGAGTCATTGCATGTGTGTTCTTTTCCTAAACCACATTTATCCACTGGCGACATTTGCATGTGCGTTCCTTTCCTAAACCACATTGATCCACTGGTGACATTTGTATGTGTGTTCTTTTCCTAAACAACATGGATCCCGTAGAGTCATTGCATGTGTGTTCTTTTCCAAAACCACATGGATCCACTAGAGTAATTGCACGTGTGTTATTTTCGTAAACCACATTGATCCACTAGTGACATTGCATGTGTGTTCTTTTCCTAAACCACATGGATCCACTAGAGACATTGCATGTGTGTTCTTTTCCTAAACCACATGGATACACTAGAGTAATTGCATGTGTGTTCTTTTCCTAAACCGCATGGATCCACTGGTGACATTGCATCTCTGTTCTTTTTCGAAACCACATGGATCCACTAGAGACATTGCATGTGTGTTCTTTTCCTAAACAACATTGAACAACTAGTGACATTGCATGTGTGTTCTTTTCCTGAACCACATTGATCCACTGTTGACATTGCACATGTGTTCTTTTCCTAATCAACATTGATCCACTGGTGACATTTGCATGTGCGTTCTTTTCCTAAACCACATGGATCCACTAGACTCATTGCATGTGTGTTCTTTTCCTAAACCACATGGATCCACTGGTGACATTGCATTTGTGTTCTTTTCCTAAGTCACATGGATCCACTAGAGTCATTGCATGTGTGTTATTTTCCTAAACCACATGGATCCACTAGTGATATATGCATGTGTGTTCTTTTCCTAAACCACATTGATCCACTGGTTACATTTGTATGTGTATTCTTTTCCTAAACCACATGTATCCACAAGTGACATTTGCATGTGTGTTCTTTTCCTAAACCACATGGATCAACTAGAGTCATTGCACATCTGTCCTTTTCCTAAACCACATTGATCCACTAGTGACATTGCATGTGTGTTATTTTCCTAATCCACACGGATCCACAAGAGACATTGCATGTGTGTTCTTTACCTAAACCACATGGATACACTAGAGTCATTGCATGTGTGTTCTTTTCCTAAACCACATGGATCCACTTGTGACATTGCATGTGTGTTCTTTTCCTAAACCACATTAATCTACTTGTGACATTGCATGTGTGTTCTTTTCCTAAACCACATTGTTCCACTTATGACATTTGCATGTGTGATCTTTTCCTAAACTACATGGATCCACTAGAGTCATTGCATGTGTGTTATTTTCCTAAACCACATGGATCCAGTTGTGACATTGCATGTGTGTTCTTTTGCTAAACCACATGGATTCCATAGAGTCATTACATGTGTGTTCTTTTCCTAAACCACATGGATCCACTAGATACATTGCATGTGTGTTCCTTTCCTAAACCACATTGATCCACTGGTGACATTGCATGTGTGTTCTTTTCCTAAAACACATGAATCCTCTAGAGACATTGCATGTTGATACGTTGCCAACGTATCCATAATTTTTGATGTTCCATGCTTGATTTTATCTACTTTCTTATGTTTTGTCCACACTTTGGAGTACTTTTTATACACTTTCTTGGACTAACCTATTAACAAGATGCCACAGTGCCAGTTGCCTGTTTTCTGCTGATTTTGGTTCCAGGAAAGTCAAAAAATGAATATTCTCGGAATTGGACGGGACAAAAGCCAAAGTCAGTTTTTCACCGAGGGGGACACGGAGCCAGAATACGAGACGGGAAGGGGCCAGGGGCGCCCACACAACCTGGCCGCGCGCCCAGGCCTGGCCCGCGCCAGGGGGTGGTGCGGCCACCCAGGGCACCCCCTCGGCCTCCCCTTTCGCCTATAAGATGCCTCCGATACAGAAACCCTATGTACCCGATCAAAATTCCATGAAAGAGTCTGTAGCCACCGTCAGCTCCATCCCTAGACCGGGAGGGATCTGAAGCTCTTCCCGGCACCCTGCCGGAGGGGAGAATTCACCCTGGAGGCCCTCTTCATCATCATGCAAGCCTCCGGTGTGATGTGTGAGTAGTTCATCCTTGGACTACGGGTCCATGTAGTAGCTAGATGGCTGGATCTTCTCCTTTGTGTTATCATGTTTAGATCTTGTGATCTCCGTTCATGATCAAGATCATCTATTTGTAATCCTACATTTTGTGTTTGCGGGGATCCGATGGATATTGAGATGCTATTTCAGATTGATTCTTGATTCTATCATGTCTTTGCTATTTGTGATCTTGCATGCTTTCCGTTGTTAGTAGCTATCTTGGCCAAATAGATGGTAGCAACTCCAAGAGTTAGTATTTATGCTCGATAGTGGGTTCATGCCTCTAGTAATCTGGGGAAGTGACAGAAATCTCTAAGGTACTAGATGTGTTGTTGCTACTAGGGAGAAAACAACAATCCTTTGTTCATAGAACAATCGTATTGTTTACTTTACATGCAATGCGTAATGCAATTATCTGTTGCTTGCAACTTAATACTGGAGGGGGTTCGGATGATAACCTGAAGGTGGATTATTAGTCATAGATGTAGTTGGATTATGGTCTATGTATAATGTTGTAATGCCCAATCAAATCTCAAAGGAGTCAAGATGTTTAGTATATGCATGATTGCTTTCTCGATGTTTGTCCATTGCCCCGCTGTAATTTGTTCACCCAACGTGTTATCTATCTTAAGGAGAGCCACCACTAGTGAACTATGGACCCCGGTCCTTTCTTTTACCATCAATCTACAACTATTTATTGCTTTTTGTTTACTTTTTGCAAACCATTACTTTCTTCCACACAATACGTTTAATCTTTTGTTTTCAGCAAAACCGGTGAGATTGACAACCTCACTGTAAGTTGGGGCAAAGTTCTATGGTTGTGTTGTGCAGGTTTCCACGTTGCTGCTGGCGGCGGTAGTGCACCCTGCCAAAGTCCAGCTAGCAACACCTTAGAGGTGTTTCCTTGCTCCTAATGGTTTTATAACCTTGGTTTGATAACTGAGGGAAACTTACTGCTGTGCTCATCATACCTTCCTCTTGGGGTTCCCCAACGAGCTCGTTAATACACGAGTCAGCAAGTACTTTTTCTGGCGCCGTTGTCGGGGAGTCAAGGACATCTTCACAAGGGGAGTCCCTCATAACCAATCTCTTTACTTTGTTATTTTTGTTATGCTTAGTTTATTTTTGCTTTGTTTACTTGTTTCTTTATCAAAAACACAAAAAACTTTGTTGTACTAGTTTGCTTTCTTTACTAAAAACACAAAATATTATTAGTTCCTTTCTTAATTTGCCATTATGTCTAGCATTGCTGTAGCTACTATGTCACCTGAGGAAATGATTTTCACTTTTAAACAAGGAATTTAAGAGAGTTTCAAAGAAGCTTGGTCTAGACTCTCTGATCTACATGAAAAAACTGAACCTAAAATGACTCAAAGCTTGTTTCTTAGCAGTTTTTACTTTGGAATTACTCTTTGCTATAGATATGCTTTGGATGCTGTAGTGGGAGGAGATTTCCTCCAATGCAATGAGGATGATGTTGTTAATGCCATAAAGAAGTTGGTCTTTACTTACAACTTGGCTAGCAAATCCTATTCTTCCTTTATAAACATATTTGCTAGATTGAACACTCTTGAGATCCGCAGTACTAGTTTATAGGATTGCTATAATACACTTAGAGAGCATCATGACTATGTTCCAATAAACTCTGAACCATCAAAATGGATCCCTACAGTAAAGATTGTTATAAATAATGAAACTTTTCATGCTCGCTGTGATATTGATACATTGCAAATTTATCTATAATTTTTTATGTTCCATGCTTGGTTTTATCCACTTTCTTGTGTTTTGTTCCAACTTTGGAGTACTTTTCATATGATTTCTTGGACTAACCTATTAACAAGAGCCACAGTGCCAGCTGCCTGTTTTCTGCTGTTTTTGGTTCTAGGAAAGTCAGAAAATGAATATTCTCGGAATTGGACGGGACAAAAGCCAAAGTGCCTATTTTTCCGAAAGGGATCAAGTGCCAGAATACGAGACGGAGAATGGCCAGAGGGCGGCCACACCACCCGGCCGTGCGGCCAGGCCTGGCCCGCGCCAGGGGGTGGTGTGGCCAGCCCAGGCACCCCCTCGGCCTCTCCTTCCGCCTATATATTGCCCTCGGGACGAAAACCTTAAGTACCCGATCAAAAATCCACGAAAGAGTCTGTAGCCATCGTCATCTCCATCCCTAGATCGGGAGGGATCTGAAGCTCTTCCTGGCACCCTGCCGGAGAGGGGAAGTCACCCTGGAGGCCTTCTTCATCATCATGCAAGCCTCTGGTGTGATGCGCGAGTAGTTCATCCTTGGACTACGGATCCATGTAGTAGCTAGATGGCTGGTTCTCCTCCTTTGTGCTTTCATGTTTAGATCTTGTGAGCTCCGTTCATGATCAAGATCATCTATTTGTAATCATACATGTTGTGTTTGCGGGGATCCAATGGATATTGAGATGCTATTTCAGATTGATTATTGATTCTATCATGTCTTTGTTATTTGTGATCTTGCATGCTTTTCGTTGTTAGTAGCTATCTTGGCCAAGTAGATGCTAGCAACTCCAAGAGTTAGTATTTATGCTCGATAGTGGGTTCATGCCTCTGGTAATCTGGGGAAGTGACAGAAATCTCTAAGGTACTAGATGTGTTGTTGCTACTAGGGAGAAAACAACAATCCTTTGTTTATAGAACAATCGTATTGTTTACTTTACACGCAGTTCGTAAAGCAATAATCTGTTGCTTGCAACTTAATACTGGAGGGGGTTCGGATGATAACCTGAAGGTGGATTATTAGTCATAGATGCAGTTGGATGGCGGTCTATGTATTATGTTGTAATGCCCAATCAAGTCTCAAAGGAGTCAAGATGATTAGTATATGCATGTATTGCTTTCTCGGTGTTTGTCAATTGCCCCGCTGTAATTTGTTCACCCAGCATGTTATCTATCTTAAGGAGAGCCACCTCTAGTGAACTATGGATCCCGGTCCTTTTTCTTTACATACAATCTATAAACTGTTTACTTCTTTGTGTTTACTTTCTGCAAACTTTTACTTCTTTCCATTCGATACATTTAATCCTTTGTTTTCCGCAAAACACAGTGAGATTGACAACCTCATCACAAGTTGGGGACAAAGTTCTATGGTTGTGTTGTGCAGGTTTCCACGTTGCTACTAGCACCGGTAGTGCGCCCTGCCAAAGCTCAGCTAGTAACACCTTTGGGGAAAAGTTTTAAGGAAGCTTGGTCTAGAATCTCTGATCTACATGAAAAAACTGAGCCTAAAATGACTCAAAGCTTGTTCCTTAGCAGTTTTTACCTTGGGATTGCTCTTTGCTATAGATATGTTTTAGATGCTATTGTGGAGGAGATTTCCTCCAATGTAATGAGGATGATGCCATTAATGCTATAAAGAAATTGATCCTCACTTACACTATGCCTAGCCAAACTGATATTTCTTTCGCAAAAATATTTGCTAGGTTGAACACTCTTGAGGCTAGCACTACTAGCTTAGAAAGTTGCTATAATACGCTTAGGGAGCATAACAATTATGTTCCAATAAATTCTGAACCATCAAAGTGGCTCCCTACATAAAGATTGAGATAAACACTAAAACTTTCCAAGCCCGCTACGATATCATGTCTGAATTTTGTCTTATGCCCAAAGATATTTATGAATCTCTGAATCTTTGCGGGCTTACTGAAGGAGGAAAAGAAATATCTCTTGCTAATAATGCTACCTTATTTCCTATTGGAATAGCTAAAGGGGTGTTTATAAAGATCCTTGGGAAAATGATTTCTACTAATTATCTTGTTATTGAATGTGCAGGAAAAGGACAAATTACAGTTGGAAGATCCCTATTAGAACTCCTTGGAGCAATAATAGATGTGGGAAAGGGGACCATGCACCTTTCTTCTCCACCAAACAATCACATTTTCCCAAAGGTTAAGAATAAAAATAAGAGAGGTAAGGACAAGAAAGTTGGTTTTAATGCTTCTTCATTTAATAACACTTGATTCTTTCTTTGCTTCTTATGCCTAACTTAAAGGCGTTAAAGAAAAGTACTTATTGGGAGATAATCCAAAAGTTTTAGATGAGTCTTGCAAGTTAAGTAATAACCGCTCCTTATCCTTTTTATTTGCTTTTTGTGCCAAGAGTAACCTCTAATGAGAGTGAAGTAATGATTGGGAAAGTTGCTGTCCCGAAACAGATTTTTGTCCTTCACCGTAAAAATTCGTGAGAGAGCTCTGTATGTTGGATTGATCTGTAATTTTTTGTGATTCTACCCCAGGTTGTTATATAACTTTCGTTAGTTCAACAATTTTTTATTTGAGCAACATAAGGTCTTCCAAAAAAATCGTCTTTACCTGCTGGTCTGTTTTGACAGATTTCTGCCATTTTTTGCATTTGCTTCTTGTTGGTTCCTTCTTGAGTTCTTTTGGGGAATTGAGATTTTTGAGGGAAGTGCTACAGTAGCTAGTGTTCTAATGGAAGTTTATTTGGTGTTAGAACTGAACCTTAAGACTTATTTATCTTAAGTGCACTAATGTTGCTAATGAGATTGTGTGAAGTTTTGTATGAAGGAAAATTTCCAGGTGTATGGAAGGAATGAGTAATGAGATGAAGGATGGACTAAAGCTCAAGCTTGGGGATGCCACGCGTGTCAACCCAAGAAATATCCAAGAAGTACAAGCGTCAAAGCTTGGGGATGCCCAAGGCACCCCCTCCTTCATCAATAAAAATCCCAGGTTTCTTCCAAACGCTTCATTTTCATTGTTTCATGCACAGTTGTGTTTTTCTTGGAGCGTCTTCTTTTTCGTTTTTGTTTTGGTTTTTAGTTTGCTTGGTTTGCTTAGTTTTCTGAATAAATTGGTTGGACCCCCTCTTTTATACATTGGTTTGCAAATAGTTTGGTTTGGTTTGGAAAAGAGTAGGAAAGTTCATACTTATGTGGTAAAAAGAGCTCGTTTTTGACTGTGGCCTATGCTTTGTCATGCCATGCTTGATATTATTTTGGATTTATGCTTAGTATTCTTTCCTATAGCATGACTTGTTATAAACAATTGATATTGCTTAATGTGTCTTGGATGAATCATGCGTTGTTTTAGCATAATAAAGCATAGTATAGTGGTATTCTCCTTTGATGCTTTATTTGGGTTTACTTGGCGCAGGCTCACACCATGTTATGACTATCTCAAGTCACCATAGCCTTTATGATCCTTTAGTTTTCAACTTGTAGTATCACTTTATGCTTTGATCAATGATGTTTTGTCGCTCTGCATGATTATGGCCATTATTGCTCTCTTAGTTTGTCGCTCCCAGTCTTTTGCTAGCCTCCACAACAAAGTATGAGTTCCACTCATGCATCAAACTCCCTAAACCAAGTTATTCCAAAGAGTCCACCATACCTACCTACTAGCTTATGCTATTCCAAGTATATTCATGCTTTTGTTTACCTTCCACTTGTTATGAGAAACCTAGTGATTAAAGCTCTCACGAACTTGATGGCACACTTTACTTTACTTGCCCTTAATAAACTTGAACCATTGTGTCGTCTATGTTGTATATGTTTGCACTTATTTGTTGGGAATTAGCATAACCATGCTTTCATGGGGAACGCTTTCAACATTGCACTTGGTAATTGTACCTAGTTGATATCATGCTCTTTTGTATATGGATGTCGTCGGTGTGAAATGAAAGGGGAGCTTGTAAGTCCATGGAGTTATGTATATGTGTTAGAGAAACGCCTGGGCCGCTGGTCTAATCCATGCTGACATGGTGGAAACTTGCAGCGTAACCATAATGAGTTGTCTATGAAGCATTCTTCTTATAAAAAAAAGAGTCCTATATTGAGAAAAAAAGAGAAAAAAAAGAGATACTATGAAAAGAGGAAAGAGAGAAAAAGCACCATATTCCCATGGTAAATAAGAAGAATGTTGAGATGCTCATTGTCTGCTTGCCTTGTCATTTTGATATGGGGATTCTTCTGTATCATCGGGCAAGGGGTACCCCGTTGGCGGTTCTCTATGATACACATGTACTTACGATCACAAGAACTTACCGGTGACTAAACTTGAGTAGCATGAGGAGCGGCCCTCATATACAAGGGACATGAGATTTCTGACTTATACTTCGTCAAGCATGTACACCATAGTTTGTTCACTTTAACCTTAATCACTTCAAGATGCTTATGATAGGGGCAATGAGAGCTCAAAGATATAAGTACCATACTTTTTGGAAGCTCTTTATGAGACTTGAATACCTACTTCCTTTAACAAAAGGCCTTTCTTCCACCATTATATTGAGTCTCCACCTTCTAACTTTATGCACCTTCTTTGAGAGCATAGTGGCCATTCTAGTTCTATGTGCATTGTCCCAAGACTAGTTGATTGATGCATAACTTGTTATTGCTTGTTTTAAACTATTGTATCTAATCACTCTTATGAACTTTGAAGGTGTCCTATGCATTTATATTTGCTACTCTATTGAGGGACAAGCTGAATACTATTATGCTATGTTTTCTTTATGTAAAACAAACAAACGTCTTGCAAAGCATTGTTATTCATGAATCTTTTGTTTGTGCCTTTTCATGTTGCATCATAGTTTCTTTGCTTATTGCTAGAACTTTGTCTTTCATGTTATGATTGAAGTACTATGATCCCAGCTTTGAATGTTTTGCAAATACTTTGATCAAGTCTTTGATGGTGCATGTCACCACAAAAATTATTCTTTCTTTTTATCACTTACCTACTCGAGGACGAGCAGGAGTTAAGCTTGGGGATGTTGATACATTGCAAATGTATCAATAATTTTTGATGTTCCATGCTTGGTTTTATCCACTTTCTTGTGTTTTGTTCCAACTTTGGAGTACTTTTCATATGATTTCTTGGACTAACCTATTAACAAGAGCCACAGTGCCAGCTGCCTGTTTTCTGCTGTTTTTGGTTCCAAGAAAGTCAGAAAATGAATATTCTCGGAATTGGACGGGACAAAAGCCAAATTGCCTATTTTTCCAGAAGGTATCAAGTGCCAGAATACGAGACGGAGAAGGGCCAGAGGGCGGCCACACCACCTGGCCGCGCGGCCAGGCCTGGCCCACGCCAGGGGGTGGTGTGGCCAGCCCAGGCACCCCCTCGGCCTCTCCTTCCGCCAATATATTGCCCTCGGGACGAAAACCCTAAGTACCCGATCAAAAATCCACGAAAGAGTCTGTAGCCGCCATCATCTCCATCCCTAGATTGGGAGGGATCTGAAGCTCTTCCCAGCACCCTGCCGGAGAGGGGAATTCACCCTGGAGGCCTTCTTCATCATCATGCAAGCCTCCGGTGTGATGCGTGAGTAGTTCATCCTTGGACTATGGATCCATGTAGTATCTAGATGGCTGGTTCTCCTCCTTTGTGCTTTCATGTTTAGATCTTGTGAGCTCCGTTCATGATCAAGATCATCTATTTGTAATCATACATGTTGTGCTTGCGAGGATCCGATGGATATTGAGATGCTATTTTAGATTGATTATTGATTCTATCATGTCTTTGTTATTTGTGATCTTGCATGCTTTCCGTTGTTAGTAGCTATCTTGGCCAAGTAGATGCTAGCAACTCCAAGAGTTAGTATTTATGCTCGATAGTGGGTTCATGCCTCTGGTAATCTGGGGAAGTGATAGAAATCTCTAAGGTACTAGATGTGCTGTTGCTACTAGGGAGAAAACAACAATCCTTTGTTCATAGAACAGTCGTATTGTTTACTTTACACGTAGTTGGTAAAGCAATAATCTGTTGCCTGCAACTTAATACTGGAGGGGGTTCGGATGATAACCTGAAGGTGGATTATTAGTCATAGATGTAGTTGGATGGCGGTCTATGCATTATGTTGTAATGCCCAATCAAGTCTCAAAGGAGTCAAGATGATTAGTATATGCATGTATTGCTTTCTCGGTGTTTGTCAATTGCCCCGCTGTAATTTGTTCACCCAGCATGTTATCTATCATAAGGAGAGCCACCTCTAGTGAACTATGGATCCCGGTCCTTTTTCTTTACATACAATTTATAAACTATTTACTTCTTTGTGTTTACTTTCTACAAACTTTTACTTCTTTCCATTCGATACATTTAATCCTTTGTTTTCCGCAAAACACGGTGAGATTGACAACCTCATCGCAAGTTGGGGACAAAGTTCTGTGGTTGTGTTGTGCAGGTCTCCACGTTGCTACTAGCACCGGTAGTGCGCCCTGCCAAACCTCAGCTAGTAACACCTTTGGGGTGTTTCCTTGCTCCTACTGGTTCGATTAAACCTTGGTTTCATAACTGAGGGAAACGTGCTGCTGTGCTCATCATACCTTCCTCTTGGGGTTCCCAACGAGCTCTACATCAACCACGCACCAAGCACTTTTCTGGGCACCGTGCATTGAGCCATCAAGCGATTTTATGGCGCCGTTGCCGGGGAGTCAAGGACATCTTCACAAGGGGAGTCCCTCATAACCAATCTCTTTACTTTGTTGTTTTTGTTTTGCTTAGATTCTTTTGCTTTGTTTGCTTGTTTTGTTCTTCAAAAAACACAAAAAAATTAGTTTTGCTAGTTTGCTTTCTTATTTGAAAAACACAAAAAAAATTAGTTCCTATCTCATTATGTCTAGCCTTGCTCCAGTCACTATGTCACCCGAGGAAATGATTTTCACTTTTAAACAAGGAATTGAGGAAAGTTTTAAGGAAGCTTGGTCTAGAATCTCTGATCTACATGAAAAAACTGAGCCTAAAATGACTCAAAGCTTGTTCCTTAGAAGTTTTTACCTTGGGATTGCTCTTTGCTATAGATATGCTTTAGATGCTATTGTGGGATGAGATTTCCTCCAATGAAATGAGGATGATGCCATTAATGCTATAAAGAAATTGATCCTCACTTACACTATGCCTAGCCAAACTGATATTTCTTTCGCAAAAATATTTGCTAGGTTGAACACTCTTGAGGCTAGCACTACTAGCTTCTTGTTGGTTCCTTTTTGAGTTCTTTTAGGGAATTGAGATTTTTGAGGGAAGTGCTACAGTAGCTTGTGTTTTAATGGAAGTTTTTATTGGTGTTGAAACTGAACCTAAATACTTATTATCTTGAGTGCACTAATGTTGCTAATAAAGATTGTGTGAAGTTTTGTATGAAGGAAACAATTCAGGTGTATGGAGAGAATGATGTAATGAGATGAAGAATGGACTAAAGCTCAAGCTTGGGGATGACACCCCGTGTCACCCCAAGAAATATTCAAGAGGTACAAGCGTCAAAGCTTGGGGATGCCCAAGGCATCCCCTTCTTCATCAATAAAAATCCCAGGTATCTTCCAAACACTTTATTTTTATTGTTTCATGCACAGTTGTGTTGTTCTTGGAGCGTCTTCTTTTTCTTTTTTGTTTTCGTTTTCGTTTGCTTGGTTTTCTTAGTTTTCTGAATAAATTGGTTGGACCCCCTCATTCATACATTGGTTTTCAAATAGTTTGGTTTGGATTGGAAAAGAGTAGGAAAAGTTCGTGCTTAAGTGGTAAAGAGAGCTTGTTTTTGACTGTGGCCTATGCTCTGCCATGCCATGCTTGATATTTTTTTGGCTTTATGCTTAGTGATATTTGTTGTAGCATGACATGTTATATACAATTGAGATTGCTTAATGTGCCTTTGAAAGAATCATGCGTTGTTTTAGCATATTAAAGCATAGTATTGTGGTATTCTCCTTCCATGCTTTATTTGGGTTGACTTGGCGCATGCTCACACCATGTTATGACTATCCCAAGTCACCTAAGCCTTTATGATCCTTTAGTCTTCGACTTGTAATATCATTTTATGCTTTGATTAATGATGTTTTGTCACTCTGCATGATTATGGTCATTATTTCTCTCTTAGTCGGTCGCTCCCAGTCTTTTGCTAGCCTCCATAACCAAGTGTGAGTTCCACTCATGCATCCAACTCCTAAAACCAAGTTATTCCAAAGAGTCCACCATACCTACCAATTAGCATTTGCTATTCCAAGTATATTCATGTTTTTATGTACCTTCCGAATTAAACTTGTTATGTGAAAATTAGTGATTAAAGCTCTCACGAACTTGATGGCACACTTTACTTTCTTGCATTTAATAAACCTGAACCATTGCATCCATCTTTGTTGTGTATATGCTTGCGCTTTATAAGTTGAAGTTAGCAGAACCATGTATCATGGGGAACGCTTTCAACATTGCACTTGTACATTGTACCTAGTTGATATCATGTTCGTTTGCTTATGGATCCCGGCGGTGTGAAATAAAAGGGGAACTTGTAAGATCATGGAGTTTGTATTTGTGTTAGAGAAATGCCTAGGCCGCTAGCCTAAGCCATGCCTAATCATGGTGGAAACTTGCAGCATAACCATAATGAGCACTCTATGAAGCATCCTCATGAAAAACCTATGCAAATATCAAATAAAAAGATCGCTGAGATGCTCATTGTCTGCTTGCCTTGTCATTTTGATTATGGGATAGCTCATGTATCATGTGCAAGGGGTACCCCGTTAGCGGTTCTCTATGATACATATGTACTTTCAATGACAAGAGCTTACTTGTGACTGAAGTTGAGTAGCATGAGGTTGGGTCTTCGTAAGTAAGGGGCATGAGATTTCAACTTATAACTTGTCAAGCATATCCTCTTAGTTGTGTCACTTTAACCTTAATAACCTAAAGATGCTTATGATAGGGGCAATGAGAGCTGAAAGCTAATAAGTACCATAATTTTTGGAAGCTCTTTATGAAACTTGAATCCCTACTTCCTTCTATGAAGGCCTTTCTTTTACTTATTTGTTGAGTCTCCACCTTCT
This sequence comes from Avena sativa, assembly GCA_916181665.1. NCBI lineage: Eukaryota > Viridiplantae > Streptophyta > Magnoliopsida > Poales > Poaceae > Avena > Avena sativa. Next base: position 450,712,368 of record OV702289.1, read on the forward strand.
ATCTTCATGCACCTATTGAGAGAGCATAGTGGCCATTCTTAGTTCTATGTGCATTGTCCCAAGACTTGTTGATTGATGCATAACTTTGATATTGCTTGTTCTTAAACTATTTGTATCTAGTCACTCTTATGAACTTTGAAGGTGTCCTATGCATTTATATTTGCTACTCTATGAGGGACAAACTAAATGCCACTATGCTATGTTTTCTTTATGTGAAAAAAACAAACGTCTTGCAAAGCATTGTTATTCATGAATCTTTTGTTTGTGCCTTTTCATGTTACAACATAGTTGCTATGTCTTATTGTTGGAACTTTATCTTTTATGCTATGTTGAAGTACTATGATCCCAGCTATCAAGGTTTTACAAATACTTTGATCAAGTTTATGATGGTGCATGTCACCTCAAAAATTATTCTTTCTCTTTATCACTTACCTACTCGAAGACGAGCAGGAGTTAAGCTTGGGGATGTTGATACGTTGCTAACATATCCATAATTTTTGATGTTCCATGCTTGGTTTTATCTACTTTCTTATGTTTTGTCCACATTTTGGAGTAGTTTTTCTACACTTTCTTGGACTAACCTATTAACAAGATGCCACAGTGCCAGCTGCCTGTTTTCTGCTGTTTTTGGTTCCAGGAAAGTCAGAAAATGAATATTCTCGGAATTGGACGGGACAAAAGCCAAAGTCGGTTTTTCACCGTGGGGGACACGGAGCTAGAATACGAGACGGAAAGGGGCTAGGGGTGGCCAAACCACCTGGCCGCGCGGCCAGGCCTGGCCCGTGCCAGGGGGTGGTGCAGCCACCCAGGGCACCCCCTCAGCCTCCCCTTTCGCCTATAAGATGCCTCTGATATAGAAACCCTAAGTACCCAATCAAAATTCCACGAAAGACTCTGTAGCCGCCGCCATCTCCATCCCTAGATCGGGAGGGATCTAAAGCTCTTCCCGGTACCCTGCTGGAGGGGAGAATTCACCCTGGAGGCCTTCTTCATCATCATGCAAGCCTTCGGTGTGCTGCGTGAGTAGTTCATCCTTGGACTACGGGTCCATGTAGTAGCTAGATGACTGGTTCTTCTCCTTTGTGCTATCATGTTTAGATCTTGTGAGCTCCGTTCATGATCAAGATCATCTATTTGTAATCCTACATGTCGTGTTTGCGGGGATCCGATGGATATTGAGATGCTATTTCAGATTGATTATTGATTCTATCATGTCTTTGTTATTTTTGATCTTGCATTCTTTCCATTGTTAGTAGCTATCTTGGCCAAGTAGATGCTAGCAACTCCAAGAGTTAGTATTTATGCTCGATAGTGGGTTCATGCCTCTAGTAATCTAGGGACGTGACAAAAATCTCTAAGATACTAGATGTGTTGTTGCTACTTGGGAGAAAACAACAATCCTTTGTTCATAGAACAATCATATTGTTTACTTTACACGCAATGCAATGTTGAAAGCGTTCCCCATGATACATGGTTCTGCTAACTTCAACTTATAAAGCGCAAACATATACGCAACAAAGATGGACACAATGGTTCAAGTTTATTAAGTGCAAGAAAGTAAAGTGTGGCATCAAGTTTGTGAGAGCTTTAATTACTAATTTTCACATAATAAGTTTAATTTGGAAGGTAGATAAAAACATGAATATACTTGGAATAGCAAATGATAATAGGTAGGTTTGGTGGACTCTTTGGGATAACTTGGTTTTATTTGGAGTTGGATGCATGAGTGGAACTGATACTTGGTTATGGAGGCTAGCAAAAGACTGGGAGCGACCAACTAAGAGAGCAATAATGGCCATAATCATGCAAAGCGACAAAACATCATTAATTAAAGCATAAAGTGATATTACAAGTCGAAAACTAAAGGATCATAAAGGCTATGGTGACTTGGGATAGTCATAACATGGTGTGAGCATGCGCCAAGTCAACCCAAATAAAGCATCAAAGGAGAATACCACAATACTATGCTTTAATATGCTAAAACAAGGCATGATTCTTTCAAGGCACATTAAGAAATCTCAATTGTTTATAACATGTCATGCTATAGCAAAAATCACTAAGCATAAAGCCAAAACAATATCAAGCATGCATGGCAAAGCATAGGCCACAGTCAAAAACGAGCTCCTTTTACCACTTAAGCATGAACTTTTCCTACTCTTTTCCAATCCAAACCAAACTTATTTGAAAACTAATGTATGAAAGAGGGGGTCCAACCAATTTATTCAAGCAAACTAAGAAAACCAAGCAAACAAAAACAAAAAACAAAAAAACAAAGACGCTCCAAGAACAACACAATTGTGCAAGAAACAATAAAAATGAAGTGTTTGGAAGAAACCTAAGATTTTTATTGATGAAGAAGGGGATGCCTTGAGCATCCCCAAGCTTTGACGCTTGTACTTCTTGTATATTTCTTTGGGTGACACGGGTGGCATCCCCAATCTTGAGCTTTAGTCCATTCTTCATCTCATTACATCATTCTTTCCTTACACCTGAAATTTTTCCTTCATACAAAACTTCACACAATCTTTATTAGCAACATTAGTGTACTCAAGATAATAAGTCTTCGGGTTCAGTTTCAACACCAATAAAACTTCCATTAAAACACAAGCTACTGTAGCACTTCCCTCAAAAATCTCAATTCCCCAAAAAGAACCCAAAAAGGAATCAACAAAAGCAAATGCAAATAATGGCAGAAATCTGTCAAAACAGACCAGCAGGTAAAAACCAATGTTTTCGAAGACCTTCTGTTGCTCAAATCGAAAAGTTTTGAACTAACGAAAGTTGGATAGCAACCTGGGGCAGAAGAAAAAAATCACAGCTCAAACCGACGTATAGAGATTTTACACGAATTTTTACAGCAAAGCACAAAAATCTGTTTCGGGACAGCAACTTTCCTAAGCATTACTTCTCTCTCATTAGAGGTTACTCTTACCAAAAAAATAAAATAAAAAGGATAAGGAGCAGTTATTACAGAGGTAATAACTTCCAAGACTCATCTAAAACTTTTGGGTTATCTCCCAATAAGTACTTTTCTTTAACGCCTTTAAGTTAGGCATAAGAAGCAAGAAAGGAATCAAGTATTATCAAATGAAGAAGCATTAAGATTGATACCAGAAATATCTTCAACAAGGCAAGGTATCTCATCCAAATAAGTTCTAGAGGATCCTCTCTCAATGCTCTTGGGTTTACTATTTTCATCAAACGGATTTTCAGGAACAATCCAATCAAGATTATTTTCTATGGGTTCATGCATTGCTACAAGTTTAAAAGGTATTGGTATCTTAATTTCCTCCCCATTAGGTTCGGTTTTGTCCATTTTTTCTCATGTACGAATAACATCTACACATGAGCCTAGCATATTAAAGTGTTCAAAGATTTTTCTAGCTTCCTTGGCAACATCATAGAATTCTTTAAGCAAAGTTTCTAGAATAAAATCTCTCTTTTCAGGGTCCTCAGTTTCTTTAAGTTTAAGAAACATTACTTGCATTAAGGGGTTAAGGTTAACAAACCTAGCTTCCAACATGTGAACTAAAGAGGCCGCATCAATTTCATAATTTGGAGAAAGTTCTTCAAGGGATCTATCCTCAATATCCTCATGCTTACTAACATGATTAAAGAATTCTTCAATATTATCGTTTCCAATTGTAGAGCCACTACCTATTGAAAGGTCTTTGAGGGTGAACTTAGGGATCAACATGGTGAACTAAGAAAGAGGTAACAACTATGGAAAGACTTATTTTTTGTGTTTTTAATAAAGAAGACAAACTAGTACAACTATTTTTTTTGTGTTTTTGATAAAGAAACAAGCAAACAAAGCAGAAATAAACTAAGAAAAAATAAATAAAACAAAGTAAAGAGATTGGTTATGAGGGACTCCCCTTGTGAATATGTCCTTGACTCCCCGGCAAGGGTGCCAGAAAAATAGCTTGATGGGCCAAAATATATCGAGCTCGTTGGGGAACCCCAAGAGCAAGGTATGATGAGCACAGTAGCAAGTTTTCCCTCAGTTATGAAACCAAGGTTATCGAACCAGTAGGAGCAAGGAAACACCTCCAAGGTGTTGTTTCCAACTTGGAATCCTGCACAACGCAATCACAGAACTTTGCCCCCAACTTACAGTGAGGTTGTCAATCTCACCGGTTTTCCTGAAAACAAAGGATTAAATTGATTGTGTGGAAGATAGTAATAACTTGTAGAAAGTAAACAAAAAACAGTAAATAGTTGTAGATTGATGGTAAAAGAAAGGACCGGGGTCCATAGTTCACTAGTGGTGATTCTCCTTAAGATAGATGACATGTTGGGTGAACAAATTACAGCGAGGCAATTGACACACATCGAGAAAGCATACATGCATATAATAATCATCTTGACTCCTATGAGATTTGATTGGGCATTACAACATTATACATAGACCGTAATCCAACTGCATCTATGAGTAATAGTCCACCTTCAGGTTATCATCCGAACCCCCTCCAGTATTAAGTTGCAAGAAATAGATAATTGCATTAAGCATTGTGTGTAAAGTAAACAATACGATTGTTCTATGAACAAAGGATTGTTGTTTTCTCCCTAGTAGCAACAGCACATCTAGTACATTAGAGATTTCTGTCACTTCCCCAGATTACTAGAGGCATGAACCCACTACGGAGCATAAATACTCCCTCTTGGAGTTGCCACCATCTACTCGACCAAGATAGCTACTAACAACGGAGAGCATGCAAGATCACAAATAACAAAGACATGATAGAATCAATAATCAATCTGAAATAAAATCTCAATATCCATTGGATCCCCGCAAACACAACATGTATGATTACAAATAGATGATCTTGATTATGAATGGAGCTCACAAGATCTAAACATGGTATCACAAAGGAGAAGAACCAACCATCTAGCTACTACATGGACCCGTAGTCCGGGGATGAACTACTCACGCATCACACCAGAGGTTTGCATGGTGATGAAGAAGGGCTCTAGGGTGAATTCTCCCCTCCAGCAGGGTGCCAGGAAGAGCTTCAGATCCCTCCTGATCTTGGGATGCAGATGACGGCGGCTACAGACTCTTTCGTGGAATTTTGATTGGGTACTTAGGGTTTCTGTATCAGAGGCATCTTATAGGCGAAATGGGAGGCCGAGGGGGTGCCCTAGGCAGCCACACCACCCCCTGGCGCGGGCCAGGCTTGGCCGCACGACCAGGTGGTGTGGCCGGCCTCTGGCCCCTCTCCGTCTCGTCTTCTAGCTCCGTGTCCCCCTCGGTGAAATATTTACTTTGGCTTTTGTCCCGTCCAATTCCGAGAATATTCATTTTCTGACTTTCCTAGAACCAAAAACAGCGGAAAACAGGCAGCTGGCACTGTGGCATCTTGTTAATAGGTTAGTCCAAGAAAGTGTATAAAAATACTCCAAAGTATGGACAAAACATAAGAAAGTAGATGTAAAACAAGCATGGAACATCAAAAATTATAGATACGTTAGCAACGTATCACACATGGATCCACTCGAGACATTGCATGTGTGTTCTTTTTCTAAACCACATGGATCCACTATAGTCATTGCATGCGTGTTCTTTTCCTAAACCACGTAGATCCACTGGTAACATTGCATGTGTGTTATTTCCTAAACCATATTGATCCACTGGTGACATTGGCATGTGTGTTCTTTTCCTAAACCACATGGATCCACTGTTGACATTGCACATGTGTTGTTTTCCTAAACCACATGGATTCACTGGTGACATTGCATGTGTGTTCTTTTTCTAAACTACATGGATCCATTAGAGACATTGCATGTGTGTTATTTTCCTAAACCACATGGATCCTCTGGTGACATTGCATGTGTGTTCTTTTCCTAAACCACATGGATCCACTGAGTCATTGCATGTGTGTTCTTTTCCTAAACTACATTGATCCACTGGTGACATTTGCATGTGTGTTCATTTGCTAAACCACATTGATCCACTAGTGACATTTGTATGTGTGTTCTTTTCCTAAAACATATGGATCCACTAGTGATATTTGCATGTGTATTGTTTTCCTAAACCACATGGATCCACTAGATTCATTGCATGTGTGTTCTTTTCCTAAACCACATTGATCCACTAGTGACGTTGCAAGTGTGTTCTTTTCCTATACCACATGGATCCACTAGAGACATTGCATGTGTGTTCTTTTCCTAACCAACATGGATCCACTAGAGTCATTGCATGTGTGTTATTTTCCTAAACCACATGGATACACTGGTGACATTGCATGTGTGTCCTTTTCCTAAACCACATTGATCCACTGGTGACATTGCATGTGTGTTCTTTTTATAAACCACATGGATCCACTAGAGTCATTGCATGCGTGTTCTTTTCCTAAACCACATAGATCCACTGGTGATATTGCATGTGTGTTCTTTTCCTAAACCACATTGATCCACTGGTGACATTGCATGTGTGTTGTTTTCCTAAACCACATGGATCCACTATTGACATTGCACGTGTGTTCTTTTCCTAAACCACATGGATCCACTAGTGACATTGCATGTGTGTTCTTTTTCTAAACCACATGGATCCACTAGAGACATTGCATGTGCGTTCTTTTCCTAAACCACATGGATCCACTGGTGACATTGCATGTGTGGTCTTTTCCTAAACCACATGGATCCACTAGAGTCATTGCATGTGTGTTCTTTTCCTAAACCACATTGATCCACTGGAGACATTTGCATGTGTGTTCATTTCCTAAACCACATCGATCCACTGGTGACATTTGTATGTGTGTTCTTTTCCTAAACCACATGGATCCACTGGTGATATTTGCATGTGTGTTCTTTTCCTAAACCACATGGATCCACTATAGTCATTGCATCTGTGTTCTTTTCCTAAACCACATTGATCCACTGGTGACATTGCATATGTGTTCTTTTCCTATACCACATGGATCCACTTGAGACATTGCATGTTTGTTCTTTTCCTAAACAACATGGATACACTGCAGTCATTTCATGTGTGTTCTTTTCCTAAACCATGTGGATCCAATAGTGACATTGCATGTGTGTTCTTTTCCTAAACCACATTGATCCACTTGTGACATTTGCATGTGTGTTCTTTTCCTAAACCACATGGATCCACTAGAGTCATCGCACGTGTGTTCTTTTCCTAAACCACATGGATCGACTGGTGACATTGCATCTGTATTCTTTTTCTAAACCACATGGATCCACTAGTGACATTGCATGTGTGTTCTTTTCCTAAAACACATTGATCCACAAGTGACATTGCATGTGTGTTCTTTTACTGAACCATATTGATCCACTGGTGACATTGCATGTGTGTTCCTTTCCTAAACCACATGGATCCACTGTTGACATTGCACATGTGTTCTTTTCCTAAACCACATAGATCCACTAGTGACATTGCATGTGTGTTCTTTTTCTAAACCACATGGATCCATTAGAGACATTGCATGTGTGTTATTTTCCTAAACCACATGGATCCACTAGTGACATTGCATGTGTGTTCTTTTACTAAACCACATGGATCCATTAGAGACATTGCATGTGTGTTATTTTCCTAAACCACATGGATCCACTGGTGACATTGCATGTGTGTTCTTTTCCGAAACCACAAGGATCCACTGGATTCATTGTATGTGTGTTCTTTTCCTAAACTACATTGATCCACTAGTGACATTTGCATGTGTGTTCATTTCCTAAACCACATTGATCCACTGGTGACATTTGTATGTGTGTTCTTTTCCTAAACCAGATGGATCCACTAGTGATATTTGCATGTGTATTCTTTTCCTAAACCGCATGGATCCACTAGAGTCATTGCATCTGTGTTCATTTCCTAAACCACATTGATCCACTGGTGACATTGCATGTGTGTTCTTTTCATATACCACACGGATCCACTAGAGACATTGCATGTGTGTTCTTTTCCTAAACAACATGGATCCACTTGAGTCATTGCATGAGTGTTCTTTTCCTAAACCACATGGATCCACAAGTGACATTTCATGTGTGTTCTTTTCCTAAACCACATTGATCCACTGGTGACATTGCATGTGTTTTGTTTTCCTAGACCACATGGATCCACTGTTGACATTGCATGGGTGTTCTTTTCCTAAACCACATGGATCCACTAGTGACATTGCATGTGTGTTCTTTTTCTAAACCACATGGATCCACTAGAGAGATTGCATGTGCGTTCTTTTCCTAAACCACATGGATCCACTGGTGACATTGCATGTATGGTCTTTTCGTAAACCACATGGATCCACTAGAGTCATTGCATGTGTGTTCTTTTCCTAAACCACATTGATGCACTTGAGACATTTGCATGTGTGTTCATTTCCTAAACCACATCGATCCACTGGTGACATTTGTATGTGTGTTCTTTTCCTAAACCACATGGATCCACTAGTGATATTTGCATGTGTGTTCTTTTCCTAAACCACATGGATCCACTAGAGTCATTGCATCTGTGTTCTTTTCCTAAACCACATTGATCCACTGGTGACATTGCATGTGTGTTCTTTTCCTAAACCACATAGATCCACTGGTGATATTGCATGTGTGTTCTTTTCCTAAACAACATGGATACACTGCAGTCATTTCATGTGTGTTCTTTTCCTAAACCATGTGGATCCACTAGTGACATTGCATGTGTGTTCTTTTCCTAAACCACATTGATCCACTTGTGACATTTGCATCTGTGTTCTTTTCCTAAACCACATGGATCCACTAGAGTCATCGCACGTGTGTTCTTTTCCTAAACCACATGGATCGACTGGTGACATTGCATCTGTATTCTTTTTCTAAACCACATGGATCCACTAGTGACATTGCATGTGTGTTCTTTTCCTAAAACACATTTACCCACAAGTGACATTGCATGTGTGTTCTTTTCCTGAACCATATTGATCCACTGGTGACATTGCATGTGTGTTCTTTTCCTAAACCACATGGATCCACTGTTGACATTCCACATGTGTTCTTTTCCTAAACCACATGGATCCACTAGTGACATTGCATGTGTGTTCTTTTTCTAAACCACATGGATCCATTAGAGACATTGCATGTGTGTTATTTTCCTAAACCACATGGATCCACTAGTGACATTGCATGTGTGTTCTTTTCCGAAACCACTTGGATTCATTAGAGACATTGCATGTGTGTTATTTTCCTAAACCACATGGATCCACTGGTGACATTGCATGTGTGTTCTTTTCCGAAACCACAAGGATCCACTGGAGTCATTGTATGTGTGTTCTTTTCCTAAACTACATTGATCCACTAGTGACGTTTGCATGTGTGTTCATTTCCTAAACCACATTGATCCACTGGTGACATTGCATGTGTGTTCATTTCCTAAACCACATTGATCCACTGGTGACATTGCATGTGTGTTCTTTTCCTATACTACACGGATCCACTAGAGACATTGCATGTGTGTTCTTCTCCTAAACAACATGGATCCACTTGAGTCATTGCATGAGTGTTCTTTTCCTAAACCACATGGATTCACTTCTGACATTGCATGTGTGTTCTTGTCCTAAACCACATTGATCCACTGGTGACATTGCATGTGTTCTTTTCCTAAACCACATTGATCCACTGGTGGAATTTGCATGTGTGTTCTTTTCCTAAACCACATGGATCCACTAAAGTCATTGCATGTGTGTTCTTTCCCTAAACCACATGGATCCACTTGTGACATTGCATCTATGTTCTTTTCCTAAACCACATGGATCCCATCGAGTCATTGCATGTGTGTTCTTTCCTAAACCACATGGATCCACAAGAGACACTACGTGTGTTTTCGTTTCCTATACCACACGGATCCACTAGAGACATTGCACGTGCGTTATTTTCCTAAACCACATGGATCCACTAGAGTCATTGCATGTGTGTTCTTTTCCTAAACCACATGTGTCCACTAGAGACATTGCATGTGTATTCATTTCCTAAACAACATGGATCCACTAGAGTCATTGCATGAGTGTTCTTTTCCTAAACCACATGGATCCACTGGTGACATTGCATGTGTGTTCTTGTCCTAAACCACATCGATCCACTGTTGACATTTGTATGTGTGTTCTTTTCCTAAACCACATGGATCCACTAGTGATATTTGCAAGTGTGTTCTTTTTATAAACCACATTAATCCAATTGTGTCATTGCATGTGTGTTATTTTCCTAAAACACATTGATCCACAAGAGACATCGCATGTGTGTTGTTTTCCTAAACCATATTGATCCACTGGTGAAATTGCATGTGTGTTCTTTTCCTAAACAACATTGATCCACTGGTGACATTGCATGTGTGTTCTTTCCTAAACCATATTGATTCACAGGTGACATTTGCATGTATGTTCTTTTCCTAAACCACATGGATCCACAAGTGAAATTTCATTTGTGTTCTTTTCCTAAACCACATTGATCCACTGGTGACATTGCATGTGTGTTGTTTTCCTAAACCACATGGATCCACTATTGACACTGCACGTGTGTTCTTTTCCTAAACCACATGGATCCACTAGTGACATTCCATGTGTGTTCTTTTTCTAAACCACATGGATCCACTAGAGACATTGCATGTGCGTTCTTTTCCTAAACCACATGGATCCACTTGTGACATTGCATGTGTGGTCTTTTCCTAAACCACATGGATCCACTAGAGTCATTGCATGTGTGTTATTTTCCTAAACCACATTGATCCACTCGAGACATTTGCATGTGTGTTCATTTCCTAAACCACATCGATCCACTGGTGACATTTTTATGTGTGTTCTTTTCTTAAACCACATGGATCCACTGGTGATTTTTGCATGTGTGTTCTTTTCCTAAACCACATGGATCCACTAGAGTCATTGCATCTGTGTTCTTTTCCTAAACCACATTGATCCACTGGTGACATTGCATGTGTGTTCTTTTCCTATACCACACGGATCCACTTGAGACATTGCATGTTTGTTCTTTTCCTAAACAACATGGATACACTGTAGTCATTTCATGTGTGTTCTTTTCCTAAACCATGTGGATCCAATAGTGACATTGCATGTGTGTTCTTTTCCTAAACCACATTGATCCACTTGTGACATTTGCATGTGTGTTCTTTTCCTAAACCACATGGATCCACTAGAGTCATCGCACGTGTGTTCTTTTGCTAAACCACATGGATCGACTGGTGACATTGCATCTGTATTCTTTTCCTAAACCACATGGATCCACTATTGACATTGCATGTGTGCTCTTTTCCTAAAACACATTGATCCACAAGTGACATTGCATGTGTGTTCTTTTCCTGACCATATTGATCCACTTGTCACATTGCATGTGTGTTCTTTTCCTAAACCACATGGATCCACTGTTGACATTGCAGATGTGTTCTTTTCCTAAACCACATGGATCCACTACAGTCATTGCATGTGTGCTCTTTTCCTAAACCACATGGATCCATTATAGACATTGCATGTGTGTTATTTTCCTAAACCACATGGATCCACTAGTGACATTGCATGTGTGTTCTTTTCTGAAACCACAAGGATCCACTAGAGTCATTGCATGTGTGTTCTTTTCCTAAACTACATTGATCCACTGGTGACATTTGCATGTGTGTTCATTTCCTAAACCAGATTGATCCACTGTTGACATTTGTATGTGTGTTCTTTTCCTAAACCACATGGATCCACTAGTGATATTTGCATGTGTATTCTTTTCCTAAACCACATGGATCCACTAGAGTCATTGCATGTGTGCTCTTTTCCTACACCACATTGATCCACTGGTGACATTGCATGTGTGTTCTTTTCCTATACCACACGAATCGACTAGAGACATTGCATGTGTGTTCTTTTCCTAAACAACATGGATCCACTGGAGTCATTGCATGAGTGTTCTTTTTCTAAACCACAAGGATCCACTGGTGACATTGCATGTGTGTTAATGTCCTAAACCACATTGATCCACTAGTGACATTTCCACTGGTGGATTTGCATGTGTGTTGTTTTCCTAAACCACATGGATCCACTAAAGTCATTGCATGTGTGTTCTTTCCCTAAACCACATGGATCCACTTGTGACATTGCATCTGTGTTCTTTTCCTAAACCACATGGATCCCATAGAGTCATTACATGTGTGTTCTTTCCTAAACCACATGGATCCACTAGAGACATTGCATGTGTTTTCTTTTCCTATAACACACGGATCCACTAGATACATTGCATGTGTGTTATTTTCCTAAACCACATGGATCCACTGGAGTCATTGCACGTGTGTTCTTTTCCTAAACCACATGGGTCCACTAGAGACATTTCATGTGTGTTCTTTTCCTAAACCACAATGATCCAATGGTGACATAGGATGCGTGTTCTTTTCCTAAAACACATGTATCCACCGGTGACATTAAATGTGTGTTCTTTTCCTGAAACACATTGATCCACTAGAGTCATTGCATGTGTGTTCTTTTCCTAAACCACATTGATCCACTGGTGACATTTGCATGTCTGTTCTTTTCCTGAACCTCATTGATCCACTGGTGACATATGCATGTGTGTTGTTTTCGTAAACCACATGGATCCACTTGTGTCATTGCATGCGTGTTCTTTTCCAAAAACACATTGATCCACTGGTCACATTTGCATGTATGTTCTTTTTCCTAAAACACATGGATACACTATTGACATTGCATTTGTGTTCTTTTCCTAAACCACATGGATCCACTAGTGACATTGCATGTGCGTTCTTTTCCTAAACCACAAGGATCCACTAATGACATTGCATGTGTGTTCTTTTCCTAAACCACATGGATCCACTGATGACATCGCATGTGTGTTCTTTTCCTAAACCACATTGATCCACTGGTGACATTTGCATGTGTGTTCTTCTCCTAAATTACGTGGATCCACTAGAGTCATTGCATGTGTGTTCTTTTCCGAAACCACATGGATCCACTTGTGACATTGCATGTGTTTTTTTTCTAAACCACATGGATCCCATATAGTCATTGCATGTGTGTTCTTTTCCTAAACCACATGGATCCACTAGAGACATTGCATGTGTGTTCCTTTCCTAAACCACATTGATCCACTCGTGACATTGCATGCGTGTTCTGTTCCTAAAACACATGGATCCGCTAGAGTCATTGCATGTGTGTTCATTTGCTAAACTACATTGACCCACTAGTGACATTGCATCTATGTTCTTTTCATATACCACACGGATCCACTAGAGGCATTGCATGTGTGTTCGTTTCCTAAACCACATGGATCCACTAGAGTCATTTCATGTGTGTTATTTTCCTAAACCACATGGATCCAATAGTGACATTGCATGTTTGTTCTTTTCATAAACCACATTGATCCACTGGTGACATTGCATGTGTGTTCTTTTCCTAAACAACATTGATCCACTGCTAACATTTGCATGTGTGCTATTTTCCTAAACCACATTGATCCACTACAGTCATTGCATGTGTGTTCTTTTCCTAAACCACATGGATCCACTTCTTACATTGTATATGTGTTATTTTCCTTAACCATGTGGATCCCATAGAGTCATTGCATGTGTGTTCTTTTCCTAAACCACATGGATCCACTAGAGACATTGCATGTGTGTTCTTTTCCAAAAGAACATTGATCCACTCGTGACATTGCATTGTGTTCTTTTCCTAACACACATGGATCCACTCGAGACATTGCATGTGTGTTCTTTTTCTAAACCACATGGATCCACTAGAGTCATTGCATGTGTGTTCTTTTCCTAACCACATAGATTCACTGGTGAAATTGCATGTGTGTTCTTTTCCTAAACCACATTGATCCACTGGTGACATTTGCATGTGTGTTCATTTCCTAAACCACATCGATCCACTGGTGACATTTGCATGTCTGTTCTTTTCCTAAACTACATGGATCCACTGGTTATATTTTCATGTGTGTTCTTTTTCTAAACCACATTGGTCCACTTGTGTCATTGCATGCGTGTTGTTTTCCTAAAACACATTGATCCACTGGTGACATTTGGATGTGTGTTCTTTTCCTAAAACACATGGATCCACGATAGACATTGCATCTGTGTTCTTTTCCTAAACCACCTGGATCCACTAGTGAGATTGCATGTGAGTTCTTTTCCTAAACCACATGGTTCTACTGGTGACATTGCATGTGTGTTCTTTTCCTAAACCACATTGATCCACTAGTGACATTTGCATGTGTGTCCTTTTCCTAAACATCATTGATCCACTGGTGACATCTGCATGTGTGTTCTTTTCCTAAACCACATGGATCCACTGGAGTCATGGCATGTGTGTTCTTTTACTAAACCACATTGATCCACTTGTGTCATTGCGTGTGTTTTCTTTTCCTAAAACACATTGATTCACTGGTGAGATTTGCATGTGTGTTCTTTTCCTAAAACACATGGATCCACTGTTGACATTGCATGTGTGTTCTTTTCCTAAACCACATGGATACACTAGTGACATTGCATGTGTGTTCTTTTCCTAAACCACATGGATCCACTCGTGACATTGCATGTGTGTTCTTTTCCTAAACCACATGGATATACTAGAGTCATTGCATGTGTGTTCTTTTCCTAAATCACATTGATCCACTAGAGACATTTGCATGTGTGTTCTTTTCCTAAACCACATTGATCCACTAGTGACATTTTTATCTGTGTTCTTTTCCTAAACCACATGTATCCACTGGTGACATTTGCATGTGTGTTATTTTCCTAAACCACATGGATCAACTGGAGTCATTGCACGTGTGTCCTTTTCCTAAACCACATTGATCCACTAGTGACATTGCATGTGTGTTCTTTTCCTAGACCACATGGATCCACTAGAGTCATTGCATGTGTGTTCTTTTCCTAAACCAAATGGATCCACTGGTGACATTGCATGTGTGTTCTTTTCCTAAACCACATTGATTCACTGGTGACTTTGCATGTGTGTTCATTTCCTAAACCACATTGTTCCACTGGTGACATTTGCATGTGTCATCTTTTCCTAAACTACATGGATCCACTAGAGTTATTGCATGTGTCTACTTTTTTTAAACCACATTGATCCACTGGTGACATTGCATGTGTGTTCTTTTCCTATACCACATTGATCCACTAGAGACATTGCATGAGTTTTCTTTTCCTAAACCACATGGATCCACTAGAGTCACTTCATGTGTGTTCTTTTCCTAAACCACATGGATCCACTAGTGACATTGCATGTGTGTTCTTTTCCTCAACCACATTGATCCACTGGTGACATTGCATGTGTGTTCTTTTCCTAAACCACATTGTTCCACTGGTGACATTTGCATGTGTGTTCTTTTCCTAAACTACATGGATCCACTAGAGTCATTACATGTGTGTTCTTTTCCTAAACCACATGGATCCACTTGTGATATTGCATGTGTGTTCTTTTCCTAAACCACATGGATCCCATAAAGTCATTGCATGTGTGTTCTTTTCCTAAACCACATGGCTCCACTAGAGACATTGCATGTGTGTTCCTTTCCTAAACCACATTGATCTACTCGTGACATTGCATGCGTCTTCTTTTCCTAAAACACATGGATCCACTAGAGACATTGCATGTGTGTTCTTTTTCTTAACCACATGGATCCAGTGGAGTCATTGCATGTGTGTTATTTTCCTAACCACATAGATTCACTGGTGACATTGCATGTGTGTTCTTTTCCTAAACCATATTGATCCACTGGTGAGATTTGCATGTGTGTTAATTTCCTAAACCACATCGATCCACTGGTGACATTTGTATGTGTGTTCTTTTCCTAAACCACATTGATCCACTAGTGATATTTGCATGTGTGTTCTTTTTATAAACCACATTAATCCAATTGTGCCATTGCATGTCTGTTCTTTTCCTAAAACACATTGATCCACTGGTGACATTTGCATGTGTGTTCTTTTCCTAAAACACATGGATCCACTGTTGACATTGCATGTGTGTTCTTTTCCTAAACCACATGGATCCACTGGTGACATTGCATGTGTGTTCTTTTCGTAAACCACATGGTTCCACTGGTGACATTGCATGTGTGTTCTTTTCCTAAACCACATGGATCCACTAGAGTCATTGTATGTGTTTTTGTTTCCTAAACCACATTGATCCACTAGCGACATTTGTATCTGCGTTCTTTTCCTAAACCACATTGATCCACTGGTGACATTTGTATGTGTGTTCTCTTCCTAAACCACATGTATCCACTAGTGACATTTGCATGTGTGTTCTTTTCCTAAACCACATGGATCCACTAGAGTCATTGCACGTGTGTTCTTTTCCTAAACCACATTGATCCACTAGTGACATTGCATGTGTGTTCTTTTCCTAAACCACATGGATCCACTAGAGACAATGCATGTGTGTTCTTTTCCTAAACCACATGGATACACTAGAGTAATTGCATGTGTGTTCTTTACCTAAACCACATGGATCCACTAGAGTCATTTCATGTGTGTTCTTTTCCTAAACCACATAGATCCACTAGTGCCATTGCATCTATGTTCTTTTCCTAAACCACATGGATCCCATAGAGTCATTGCATGTGTGTTCTTTTCCTAAACCACATGTATCCACAAGAGTCATTGCATGTGTGTTCTTTTTCTAAACCATATTGGTCCACTGGTGACAGTGCATGTGTGTTCTTTTACTATACCTCATGTATCCACTAGAGGCATTGCACGTGTGTTCTTTTCCTAAACCATATGGATCCACTGGAGTCATTGCACGTGTGTTCTTTTCCTAAACCACATGGATCCATTGATCCACTAGTGACATCGCATGTGTGTTATTTTCCCAAACCACAATGATCCACTAGTGACATTTGCATGTGTGTTCTTTTCCTAAACCACATGGATCCACTGGTGACATTGCATGTGTGTTCTTTTCCTAAACCACATGGATCCACTAGAGTCATTACATGTGTGTTCTTTTCATAAATCACATTGATCCACTTGTGTCATTGCATGTGTGTTCTTTTCCTAAAACACATTGATCCACTAGTGACATTTGCATGTGTGTTCTTTTCCTAAAACACATGGATCCACCAGTGACATTAAATGTGTGTTCTTTTCCTGAAACACTTTGATCCACTAGAGTCATTGCACGTGTGTCCTTTTCCTAAACCACATTGATCCACTAGTGACATTGCATGTGTGTTCTTTTCCTCGACCACATGGATCCACTAGAGTCATTGCATGTGTGTTCTTTTCCTAAACCAAATGGATCCACTGGTGACATTGCATGTGTGTTCTTTTCCTAAACCACATTGATTCACTGGTGACTTTGCATGTGTGTTCATTTCCTAAACCACATTATTCCACTGGTGACATTTGCATGTATCATCTTTTCCTAAACTACATGGATCCACTAGAGTTATTGCATGTGTCTACTTTTTTTAAACCACATTGATCCACTGGTGACATTGCATGTGTGTTCTTTTCATATACCACATTGATCCACTAGAGACATTGCATGAGTTTTCTTTTCCTAAACCACATGGATCCACTAGAGTCACTTCATGTGTGTTCTTTTCCTAAACCACATGGATCCACTAGTGACATTGCATGTGTGTTCTTTTCCTCAACCACATTGATCCACTGGTGACATTGCATGTGTGTTCTTTTCCTAAACCACATTGTTCCACTGGTGACATTTGCATGTGTGTTCTTTTCCTAAACTACATGGATCCACTAGAGTCATTCCATGTGTGTTCTTTTCCTAAACCACATGGATCCACTTGTGATATTGCATGTGTGTTCTTTTCCTAAACCACATGGATCCCATAAAGTCATTGCATGTGTGTTCTTTTCCTAAACCACATGGCTCCACTAGAGACATTGCATGTGTGGTCCTTTCCTAAACCACATTGATCCACTCGTGACATTGCATGCGTCTTCTTTTCCTAAAACACATGGATCCACTAGAGACATTGCATGTGTGTTCTTTTTCTTAACCACATGGATCCAGTGGAGTCATTGCATGTGTGTTATTTTCCTAACCACATAGATTCACTGGTGACATTGCATGTGTGTTCTTTTCCTAAACCACATTGATCCAATGGTGAGATTTGCATGTGTGTTAATTTCCTAAACCACATCGATCCACTGGTGACATTTGTATGTGTGTTCTTTTCCTAAACCACATTGATCCACTAGTGATATTTGCATGTGTGTTCTTTTTATAAACCACATTAATCCAATTGTGCCATTGCATGTCTGTTCTTTTCCTAAAACACATTGATCCACTGGTGACATTTGCATGTGTGTTCTTTTCCTAAAACACATGGATCCACTGTTGACATTGCATGTGTGTTCTTTTCCTAAACCACATGGATCCACTGGTGACATTGCATGTGTGTTCTTTTCGTAAACCACATGGTTCCACTGGTGACATTGCATGTGTGTTCTTTTCCTAAACCACATGGATCCACTAGAGTCATTGTATGTCTTTTTGTTTCCTAAACCACATTGATCCACTAGCGACATTTGCATCTGCGTTCTTTTCCTAAACCACATTGATCCACTGGTGACATTTGTATGTGTGTTCTCTTCCTAAACCACATGTATCCACTAGTGACATTTGCATGTGTGTTCTTTTCCTAAACCACATGGATCCACTAGAGTCATTGCACGTGTGTTCTTTTCCTAAACCACATTGATCCACTAGTGACATTGCATGTGTGTTCTTTTCCTAAACCACATGGATCCACTAGAGACAATGCATGTGTGTTCTTTTCCGAAACCACATGGATACACTAGAGTAATTGCATGTGTGTTCTTTACCTAAACCACATGGATCCACTAGAGTCATTTCATGTGTGTTCTTTTCCTAAACCACATAGATCCACTAGTGACATTGCATCTATGTTCTTTTCCTAAACCACATGGATCCCATAGAGTCATTGCATGTGTGTTCTTTTCCTAAACCACATGTATCCACAAGAGTCATTGCATGTGTGTTCTTTTTCTAAACCAGAATTGTCCACTGGTGACAGTGCATGTGTGTTCTTTTACTATACCTCATGTATCCACTAGAGGCATTGCACGTGTGTTCTTTTCCTAAACCATATGGATCCACTGGAGTCATTGCACGTGTGTTCTTTTCCTAAACCACATGGATCCATTGATCCACTAGTGACATCGCATGTGTGTTATTTTCCCAAACCACAATGATCCACTAGTGACATTTGCATGTGTGTTCTTTTCCTAAACCACATGGATCCACTAGAGTCATTGCATGTGTGTTATTTTCCTAAACCACATGCATCAACTTGTGACATTGCATCTGTGTTCTTTTCCTAAGCCACATGGATGCCATAGAGTCATTGCACATGTGTTCTTTTCCTAAACTACATGGATCCACTAGAGACATTGCATGTGTGTTCTTTTGCTAAACCACATTGATCCACTGGTGACATTGCATGTGTGTTATTTTCTTAAAACACATGGATCCACTGGAGACATTGCATGTGTGTTCTTTTTCTAAACCACATGGATCCACTAGAGTCATTGCATGTGTGTTCTTTTCCTAAACCACATGGATCCACTAGTGACATTGCATGTGTGTTCTTTTCCTAAACCACATTGAACCATTGGTGACATTTGCATATGTGTTCTTTCCTAAACCACATTGATCCACTGGTGACATTTGCATGTGTGTTCTTTTCCTAAAGCACGTGGATCCACTAGAGTCATTGCATGTGTGTTGTTTTCCTAAATTACATTGATCCACTAGTGACATTGCGTCTGTGTTCTTTTCCTATACCACACGGATCCACTAGAGGCATTGCATGTGTGTTTGTTTCCTAAACCACATGGATCCACTAGAGTCATTACATGTGTGTTCTGTTCGTAAACCACATGGGTACAATAGTGACATTGCATGTGCATTCTTTTCATAAACCACATCTATCCACCGGTGACATTGCATGTGTGTTCTTTTCCTAAACCACGTTGATCCACTACTGACATTTCCATGCGTGTTCTATTCCTAAACCACATTGATCCACTAGAGTCATTGCATGTGTGTTCTTTTCCTAAACCACATGGATCCACTTCTGACATTGTATCTGTGTTATTTTCCTAAACCACGTGGATCCCATAGAGTCATTCTATGTGTGTTCTTTTCCTAAACCACATGGATCCACTAGAGGCATTGCATGTGTTTTCTTTCCTAAACCATATTGATCCACTAGTGACATTTACATGTGCGTTCTTTTCCTAAACCACATGCATCCACTAGAGTCATTGCATGTGTCTTCTTTTCCTAAACCACATGGATCCACTGGTGACATTGTATCTATATTCTTTTCCTAAACCACATGGATCCACTAGTTACATTGCATGTGTGTTCTTTTCCTAAATCACATTGATCCACAAGTGACATTGCATGTGCGTTCTTTTCCTAAACTACATGTATCCACTAGTGACATTGCATGCGTGTTCTTTTCCTAAAACATATTGATCCATAAGTGACATTGCATGTGTGTTCTTTTCATGAAACACATGGATCCACTAGAGACATTGCATGTATGTTCTTTTTCTAAACCACATGTTTCCATAGGTGACATTGTATGTGTGTTCTTTTCCTAAACCACATGGATCCACTGGAGTCATTACATGTGTGTTCATTTCCTAAACCAAATTGATCTAGTTGTGACCTTTGTATGTGTGTTCTTTTCCTAAACCACATGGATCCACTGGTGACATTGCATGTATGTTCTTTTCCTTAACCACATGGATCCACTAGAGTCATTGCATGTGTGTTCTTTTCCTAAACCACATTGATCCACTGGAGACATTTGCATGTGTGTTCATTTCCTAAACCACATCGATCCACTGGTGACATTTGTATGTGTGTTCTTTAACTAAACCACATGGATCCACTGGTTATATTTGCATGTGTGTTCTTTTCCTAAACCACATGGATCCACTGGTGACATTGCATGTGTGTTCTTTTCTTATACCACACGGGTCCACTAGAGACATTGCATGTGTTTTCTTTTCCTAAACCACATGGATACACTAGAGTCATTGCATGTGTGTTCTTTTCCTAAACCATGTGGATCCACTAGTGACATTGCATGTGTGTTCTTTTCCTAAACCACATTGATTGACCGGTGACATTGCATGTGTGTTCTTTCCTAAAGCACATTGATCCACTAGTGACATTTGCATGTGTGTTCTTTTCCTAAACCACATGGATCCACTAGAGGCATTGCATGTGTGTTATTTTCCTAAACCACATGGATCCACTGGTGACATTGCATCTGTATTCCTTTTCCAAACCACATGGATCCACTGGTTACATTGCATGTGTGTTCGTTTCCTAAAACATATGGATCCACAAGTGACATTGCGTGTGTGTTCTTTTCCTGAACCATATTGATCCACTGGTGACATTGCATGGGTGCTCTTTTCCTAAACCACATGGATCCACTATTGACATTGCACGTGTGTTCTTTTCCTAAACCACATGGATCCACTGGTGACATTCCATGTGTGTTCTTTTTCTAAACCACATGGATCCACTAGAGACATTGCATCCGTGTTATTTTCCTAGACCACATGGATCCACTGGTGACATTGCATGTGTGTTCTTTTCCTAAACCACATGGATCCACTGGACTCATTGCATGTGTGTTCTTTTCCTAAACCACATTGATCCACTGGTGACATTTGCATGTGTGTTCATTTCCTAAACCACATTGATCCACTAGTGACATTTGTATTTGTTTTCTTTTCCTAAACCACATGGATCCACTTGTGATATTTGCATGTGTGTTCTTTTCAGAAACCACATGCATCCACTAGAGTCATTGCACGTGTGTTCTTTTTCTAAACCACATTGATGCACTGGTGACATTGCATGTGTGTTCTTTTTCTATACCACACGGATCCACTAGAGACATTGCATGTGTGTTCTTTTCCTAAACAACATGGATCCACTGGAGTTATTGCATGTGTGTTCTTTTACTAAACCACATGGATCCACTGGTGACATTGCATGTGTGTTCTTTTCCTAAACCACAATGATCCACATGTGACATTGCATATGTGTTCGTTTCCTAAACCACAATGATCCACTGGTGACATTTGCATGTGTGTTCTTTCAATAAACCACATGGATCCACTTGTGACAATGCATCTGTGTTTTTTTGCTAAACCACGTGGATCCTATAGAGTCATTGCATGTGTGTTCTTCCCTAAACCACATGCATCCACTAGAGACATTGCATGTGTTTTCTTTTCCTATACCTCACGGATCCACTAGAGACATTGCATGTGTGCTCTTTTCCTAAACCACATGGATCCACTGGAGTCATTGCATGTGTGTTCTTTTCCTAAACCACATGGATCCATGGGTGACATTGCATGTGTGTTCTTTTCCTAAACCACATGGATCCACTGGTGACATTGCATGTCTGTTCGTTTACTAAACCACATTGATCCATTGGTGACATTTGCATGTTTTTTTTCATAAACCACATGGATCCACTAGAGTCATTGGATATGTGTTCTTTTCCTAAACCACATGGATCCACTTGTGACATTGCATATGTGTTCTTTTCCTAAAACACATTGATCCACAAGTGACATTGCATGTGTGTTATTTTTCTAAATCACATGGATCCACTAGAGACATTGCATGTGTGTTCTTATCCTAAACCATATGGATCCACTAGAGTCATTGCATGTGTGTTCTTTTGCTAAACTACATTGATCCACTAGTGACATTGCATTTGTGTTCTTTTCCTATACCACATGGATCCACTAGAGGCATTGCATGTGTGTTCGTTTCCTAAACCACATGGATCCGCTGGAGTCATTACATGTGTGTTCTTTTCCTAAACCACAAGGATCCAATAGTGACATTGCATGTGTGTTCTTTTCATAAACCACATTGATCCACCGGTGACATTGCATGTGTGTTCTTTTCCTAAACCACATTTATCCACTGCTGACATTTGCATGTGTGTTATTTTCCTAAACCACATTGATCCACTAGAGTCATTGCATGTGCGTTCTTTTCCTAAACCACATGGATCCACTTCTGACATTGTATATGTGTTATTTTCCTAAACCACGTGGATCTGATGGCCCAAAATATATCGAGCTCGTTGGGGAACCCCAAGAGGAAGGTACGATGAGCTCAGCAGCAAGTTTTTCCTCAGCACGAAACCAAGGTTATCAATCTAGTAGGAGCATGGAAACACCCCAAAGGTGTTGCTAGCTGAGCAACGTGGAGACCTACACAACACAACCACAAAACTTTGCCCCCAACTTGCGATGAGGTTGTCAATCTCACCGATTTTGCTGAAAACAAAGGATTAAACGTATTGAGTGGAAGAAAGTAATAGTTTGCAGAAAGTAAACACAAAGCAGTAAATAGTTTGTAAATTGATTGTAAAAGAAAGGACTGGGGTCCATAGTTCACTAGAGGTGGCTCTCCTTAAGATAGATGACATGTTGGGTGAACAAATTACAGCGGGGCAATTGACAAACATCGAGAAAGCATACAAGCATATAATACTCATATTGACTCCTTTGAGACTTGATTAGGCATTACAACATTATACATAGACCGCCATCCAACTGCATCTATGACTAATAATCCACCTTCAGGTTATCATCCAAACCCCCTGCAGTATTAAGTTGCAAGCAACGGATAATTGCATTACGAATTGCGTGTAAAGTAAACAATACGACTGGTCTATGAACAAAGGATTGTTGTTTTCTCCCTAGTAGCAACATCACATCTAGTACCTTAGAAATTTCTGTCACTTTCCTAGATTACCAGAGGCATGAACCCACTATCGAGCATAAATACTAACTCTTGGAGTTGCTAGCATCTACTTAGCCAAGATAGCTACTAACAACAGAAAGCATGCAAGATCACAAATAACAAAGACATGATAGAATCAATAATCAATCTGAAATAGCATCTCAATATCCATCGGATCCCCGCAAACACAACATGCAGAATTACAAATAGATGATCTTGATCATGAACGGAGCTCACAAGATCTAGACATGAAAGCACAAAGGAGGAGAACCAGCCATCTAGCTACTACATGGACTCGTAGTCCAGAGATGAACTAATCACACATCACACTGGAGGCTTGCATGATGATGAAGAAGGCCTCCAGGGTGAATTCCCCTCTCCAGCAGGGTGCCGGGAAGAGCTTCAGATCCCTCCCGATCTAGGGATAGAGATGACGGCAGCTACAAACTCTTTCGTGGAATTTTGATCGGGTGTTTAGGGTTTCTATATCGGAGGCAACATATAGGCGGAAGGAGAGGCCGAGGGGATAGCTGGGCTGGCCACACCACCCCTGGCGCGGGCCAGGCCTGGTCGCACGACCAGGTTGTGTGGCCGCCCTTTGGCCCCTCTCTATATCGTATTCTGGCTGCGTGTGTCCCTCGGTAAAATAATGACTTTGGCTTTTGTCCCGTCCAATTCCGAGAATATTCATTTGCTGACTTTCCTGAAACCCAAAACAGCAGAAAACAGGCAGCTGGCACTGTGGCTCTTGTTAATAGGTTAGTCCAAGAAATCATATGAAAAGTATTCCAAAGGGTGGACAAAACATAAGAAAGTAGATAAAACCAAGCATGCAACATCAAAAATTATAGATACATTTGCAATGTATCAGGATCCCATAGAGTCATTGCATGTGTGTTCTTTTTCTAAACCACATGGATCCACTAGAGACATTGCATGTGTGTTCTTTTCCAAAATCACATTGATCCACTGGTGACATTGCATGTGTGTTCTTTTCCTAAAACACATGGATCCACTCGAGACATTGCATGTGTGTTCTTTTTTTAAACCACATGGATCCACTAGAGTCATTGCATGTGTGTTCTTTTCCTAAATGACGTGGATCCACTAGTGACATTGCATGTGTGTTCTTTTCCTAAACCACATTGATCCACTAGTGACATTGCATGTGTGTTCTTTCCTAAACCATATTGATCCACTGGTGACATTTGCATGTGCGTTCTTTTACTAAACCACATGGATCCACTAGAGTCATTGCATGTCTCTTCTTTTCCTAAACCACATGGATACACTTGTGACATTGTATCTGTATTCTTTTCCTAAACCACAAGGATCCACTAGTTACATTGCATGTGTGTTCTTTTCCTAAAACACATTGATCCACAAGTGACATTGCATGTGGGTTCTTTTCCTAAACCACATGTATCCACTAGTGACATTGCATGCGTGTTCTTTTCCTAAAACATATTGATCCATAAGTGACATTGCATGTGTGTTCTTTTCCTGAACCACATGGAACCACGAGAGACATTGCATGTGTGTTCTTTTGCTAAACCACATGGATCCACAGGTGACATTGTATGTGTGTTATTTTCCTAAACCACATGGATCCACTAGAGCCATTGCATGTGTGTTCATTTCCTAAACCAAATTGATCCACTGGTGAGCTTTGTATGTGTGTTATTTTCCTAAACCACATGGATCCACTGGTGAAATTGCATGTGTGTTCTTTTCCTTAACCACATGGATCCACTAGAGTCATTGCATGTGTGTTCTTTTCCTAAACCACATTGATCCGCTGGAGACATTTGCATGTGTGTTCGTTTCATAAACCACATCGATCCACTGGTGACATTTGTATATCTATTCTTTTCCTAAACCACTTGGATCCACTCGTGATATTTGCATGTGTGTTCTTTTCCTAAACCACATGGATCCACTGGTGACATTGCATGTGTGTTCTTTTCCTATACCACACGGGTCCACTAGAGACATTGCATGTGTGTTCTTTTCCTAAACCACATGGATACACTGGAGTCATTGCATGTGTGTTCTTTTCCTAAACCATGTGGATCCCCTAGTGACATTGCATGTGTGTTCTTTTCCTAAACCACATTGATCGACCGGTGACATTGCATGTGTGTTCTTTCCTAAACCACATTGATCCACTGGTGACATTTGCATCTGTGTTCTTTTCCTAAACCACATGGACCCACTTATAAAGTAGATAAAACCAAGCATGGAACATCAAAAATTATAGATACATTTGCAATGTATCAACATCCCCAAGCTTAACGCCTGCTCGTCCTCGAGTAGGTAGGTGATAAAAAGAAAGAATAATTTTTAGGTGACATGCACCATCATAAACTTGATCAAAGTATTTGTAAAACATTCAAAGCTGGGATCATAGTACTCCAATCATAACATGAAAGACAAAGTTCTAGCAATAAGACAAACAAACTATGTTGCAACATGAAAAGGCACAAACAAAAGATTCATGAATAACAATGCTTTGCAAGACGTTTGTTTGTTTCACATAAAGAAAACATAGCATAGTAGCATTCAGCTTGTCCATCATAGAGTAGAAAAACATAAATGCATAGGAGACCTTCAAGGTTCATAAGAGTGACTAGATACGAATAGTTTAAAACAAGCAATATCAAAGCTATTCATCAATCAACAAGTCTTGGGACAATGCACATAGAACTAAGAATGGCCACTATGCTCTCAAAGTAGGTGCATAAAGGTAGAAAGTGGGGACTCAACATAAAAGTAAAAGAAGGGCCTTCATAGAAGGAAGTAGGGATTCAAGTCTCATAAAGAGCTTCCAAAAATTGTGGTACTTATTAGCTTTCAGCTCTCATTGTCCCTATCATAAGCATCTTGAAGGTGATTAAGGTTAAAGTGACACAAATAAGAGGATATGCTTGACAAGTTATAAACCAAAATCTCATGCCCCTTACTTACAAAGACCGAACCTCATGCTACTCAACTTTAGTCATGAGTAAGCTCTTGTCATTGTAAGTACATATGTATCATAAAGAATCGCCAACGGGGTTCCCCTTGGACATGATACAGGAGCTATCCCATAATCAAAATGACAAGGCAAGCATACAATGAGCATCTCAGCGATCTTTTTATTTGCTATTTGCATAGGTTTTTATTGAGTATGCTTCATAGAGTGCTCATTATGGTGATGCTACAAGTTTCCACCATGATTAGTCATGGCTTAGGCTAGCGGCCCAGGCGTTTCTCTAACACACATACAAACTCCATGATCTTACAAGTTCCACTTTTATTTCACACCGCCGGGATCCATAAGCAAAAGAACATGATATCAACTAGGTACAAAGTACAAGTGCAATGTTGAAAGCGTTCCCCATGATACATGGTTCTACTAATTTCAACATATAAAGCGCAAGCATATACGCAACAAAGATGTACCCAATGGTTCAAGTTTATTAAATGCAAGAAAGTAAAGTGTGCCATGAAGTTTGTGAGAGCTTTAATCACTAATTTTCACATAACAAGTTTAATTCGGAAGGTAGATAAAAACATGAATATACTTGGAATAGCATAAGCTAGTAGGTAGGTATGGTGGAAACTTTGGAATAACTTGGTTTAAGGAGTTGGATGCATGAGTGGAACTCATACTTGGTTACGGAGGCTAGCAAAAGACTAGGAGCGACAAACTAAGAGAGCAATAATGGCCATAATCATGCAGAGCGACAACATCATTGATCAAAGTATAAAGTGATACTATAAGTTGAAAACTAAAGGATCATAAAGGCTATGGTGACTTTGGATAGTCATAACATGATGTGAGCATGTGCCAAGTCAACCCAAATAAAGCATCAAAGGAGAATACCACAATACTATGCTTTAATATGCTAAAGAAACGCATGATTCGTCCAAGGCACATTAAGCAATATCAATTGTTTATAACAAGTCATGATACAGCAAAGAATACTAAGCATAAAGCCAAAACAATATCAAGCATGACATGACAAAGCATAGGCCACAGTCAAAAACAAGCTCTCTTTACCACTTAAGCATGAACTTTCCTACTCTTTTCCAATCCAAACCAAACTATTTGAAAACCAATGAATGAAAGAGGGTTCCAACCAATTTATTCAGAAAAATAAGCAAACCAAGCAAACAAAAAACCAAAACGAAAACGAAAAAGAATACGCTCCAAGAACAACACAACTATGCATGAAACAATAAAAATGAAGCGCTTGCAAGAAACCTGGGATTTTTATTGATGAAGAGGGGGATGCCTTGGGCATCCCCAAGCTTTGACGCTTGTACTTCTTGGATATTTCTTGGGGTGACACACTTGGCATCCCCAAGCTTGAGCTTTAGTCCATCCTTCATCTCATTACTCATTCCTTCCAAACACCTGAAATTTTTCCTTCATACAAAACATCACACAATCTTTATTAGCAACATTAGTGCACTCAAGATAATAAGTCTTTTAGGTTCAGTTCTAACACCAATAAAACTTCCATTAAAACACTAGCTACTGTAGCACTTCCCTAAAAAAGCTCAATTCCCCAAAAGAACTCAAAAATGAACCAACAAGAAGCAAATTCAGAAAATGGCAGAAATCTGTAAAAACAGACCAGCAGGTAGAGACGAATTTTTTCGAAGACCTTCTGTTGCTCAAATCAAAAAGTGTTGAACTAACGAAAGTTAGATAACAACCTGGGTCAGAAGCACAAAAATTCACGCCTCAAAAGGAAATACAAATATTTTACACGAATTTGTACGGTGAAGCACAGAAATCTGTTTCGGGACAGTAACTTTCCCAATCATTACTTCTCTCTCATTAGAGGTTACTCTTGGCACAAAAAACAAATAAAAAGGATAAGGAGCAGTTATTACTGAAGTAATAACTTCCAAGACTCATCTAAAACTTTTGGGTTATCTCCCAATAAGTACTTTTCTTTAACGCCTTTAAGTTAGGCATAAGAAGCAAGAAAAAGAATCAAGTGTTCTCAAATGAAGAAGCATTAAGAGCAAATTTTGTTTTCATGTGAGAGGCAAAAGAAACCTTCTCTCTCTTCTTAGGGAAGTGTTCTATACCTTTCTTGAGTGGGAGTTGATATTTAATGGTGCCTTCCTTCATATCAATAATGGCACCAACAGTTCTAGGAAAAGGTCTTCCCAAAGTAATAGGACAAGAAGCATTGCATTCAACATCCAAAACATAGAAATCAACGAGGACATAGGAATTGTTAACCATAATAATAACATCATTAATACTCCCCATGAGTTTCTTTTTAACATTATCATCAAGTGGGACATTTAAATAACAATCTTCAAGTGGTGGCACATAAAGCATATCATAAATCCTTCTAGGCATAATAGAAACACTATTATCAAGATCACATAAAGCTTTGAAATCAAAATCATTCACTTTCATATTAATGATGGGTTCCCAACCATCCTCTTGTTTTATAGGAATAGAAGCTTTATGTTTCATCTTTTCTTCTTTAATCTTTATGAGAGCATCAATAATGTGTTTTGTAAAGGCCATGTTCATAGCACTAGCATTAGGAATTTTAGCAAGCTTTTGTAGGAACTTAATAACTTCAGAGATATTTCAATCATCAAGATCAAAATCATAATTATCATCTAAGGTAGTAGAGCTATTACTAGCCTCAAAACTAGTGGTAGTGATAGTAGAAACACTAATGTTTCTACCAATTTCATATTCCCTTTCCCACTTAGCATGTAATTCAGCTAATAGTCTAACATTTTCATCAATTCTTACTTGTATGGCATTAGTAGCTGCAACAGGATTATCAATAGTCTCAGGTTTAGCAACCATTTTATTCAAAGAAGATTGAGCTTCAGCCAAAGATGCTATATTTCTTTCAGCATTAGAGAGTTTTTCCTCAATAGTTTTATTGAAAGCAGTTTGTTTACTAATAAAATCTTTACGCATAACTTCAAGTTCAGAGGGTGCACTCCTATTGTTGTTGTAGGAATTTCCATAAGCATTACCATCGTTGGGAGGATATGGTTTATAATTGTTGCTACCAAAATTATTCCTGTAGGCATTGTTGCTAAAATTATTATTTCTTATGAAGTTCACATCAACTTGATCTTCTTGAGCAACCAAAGAGGCTAAGGGAACATTATTTGGATCAATATAGGCTTTCCCATTAACAAGCATAGACATAATAACATCAATTTTATCACTCAAGGAGGATGTTTCTTCAACAAAATTTACCTTCTTACGTTGTGGAGCTCTTTCAGTATGCCATTCAGAATAGTTAACCATCATATTATCTAGAAGCTTTGTTGCAGCACTTAAAGTAATGGTCATAAAGGTCCCTCCAGCAGCAGAATCCAATAGATTTCTTGAAGAATAGTTCAATCCTGCATAAAAGGTTTGGATAATCATCCAAGCAGTCAGTCCATGAGTGGGACAATTCTTTACTAAAGATTTCATTCTTTCCCAAGCTTGAGCAACATGTTCATTATAAGATTGTTTAAACTTCATTATTTCACTTCTCATAGATATAATCTTAGCAGGAGGATAGTATTTTCCAATAAAAGCATCTTTGCACTTAGTCCAAGAATCAATACTATTACTAGTTAGGGAATTTAACCACTCTTTAGCTTTTCCTCTCAAAGAGAAAGGAAACAATTTAAGCTTAATAATATCTCCATCTATATCCTTATGATTTTGAATCTCACAAAGTTCAACAAAGTTATTTAAATGAGCAGCAGCATCTTCATTACCAATACAAGAAAATTGTTCTCTCATAACAAGATTGAGTAAAGCAGGCTTTATTTCAAAGAAAGTAGCTTTAGCAACAGGTGGAGCAATAGGTGTGCTCATAAAATCATTGTTGTTGGTGTTAGTGAAGTCACACAACTTAGTGTTTTCAAGAGTAGTCATTTTTTTGTGTTTTTAATAAACAAAGCAAACTTGTAAGACTATTTTTTGTGTGTTTTTGATAAAGAAACAAGCAAACAAAGCAAAAGTAAACTAAGAAAAACAAAAATAACAAAGTAAAGAGATTGGTTATGAGGGACTCCCCTTGTGAAGATGTCCTTGACTCCCCGGCAACGGCGCCAGAAAATATGCTTGATGGCCCAAAATATATCGAGCTCATTGGGGAACCCCAAGAGGAAGGTATGATGAGCACAGCAGCAAGTTTTCCCTCAGTACGAAACCAAGGTTATCAATCTAGTAGGAGGAAGGAAACACCCCAAAGGTGTTGCTAGCTGAGCCTTGGCAGGGCGCACTACCGGTGCCAGTAGCAACATGGAGACCTCAACCACACAACCACAGAACTTTGCCCCCAACTTGCGATGAGGTTGTCAATCTCACCGGTTTTGCTGAAAACAAAGGATTAAACGTATCGAGTGGAAGAAAGTAATAGTTTGCAGAAAGTAAACACAAAGCAGTAAACAATTTGTAAATTGATTGTAAAAGAAAGGACCGGGGTCCATAGTTCACTAGAGGTGGCTCTCCTTAAGATAGATAACATGTTGGGTGAACAACTTACAGCGGGGCAATTGACAAACATCGAGAAAGCATACAAGCATATACTACTCATCTTGACTCCTTTAAGACTTGATTGGGCATTAAAACATTATACATAGACCGCCATCCAACTGCATCTATGACTAATAATCCACCATTAGGTTATCATCCGAACCTCCTCCAGTATTAAGTTGCAAGCAACAGATAATTGCATTACGAATTGCGTGTAAAGTAAACAATACGATCGTTCTATGAACAAAGGATTGTTGTTTTCTCCCTAGTAGCAACAGCACATCTAGTACCTTAGAGGTTTCTATCACTTCCCCAGATTACCAGAGGCATGAACCCACTATCGAGCATAAATACTAACTCTTGGAGTTGCTAGCATCTACTTGGCCAAGATAGCTACTAACAACGGAAAGCATGCAAGATCACAAATAACAAAGACATGATAGAATCAATAATCAATCTAAAGTAGCATCTCAATATCCATCGGATCCCCGCAAACACAACATGCAGAATTACAAATAGATGATCTTAATCATGAATGGAGCTCACAAGATCTAGACATGAAAGCACAAAGGAGGAGAACCAGCCATCTAGCTACTACATGGACTCGTAGTCCAGAGAAGAACTACTCATGCATCACACCGGAGGCTTGCATGATGATGAAGAAGGCCTCCAGGGTGAATTCCCCTCTTCGGCAGGGTGCCGGGAAGAGCTCCAGATCCCTCCCGATCTAGGGATAGAGATGACGGCAGCTACAGACTCTTTCGTGGAATTTTGATAGGGTGTTTAGGGTTTCTGTATCGGAGGCAACTTATGGATCCACTAGAGTCATTGCAAGGATCCAAATGGATCCACTTTATTATGCAATGTATCAGGATCCCATAGAGTCATTGCATGTGTGTTCTTTTCCTAAACCACATGGATCCACTAGAGACATTGCATGTGTGTTCTTTTCCAAAAGCACATTGATCCACTGGTAACATTGCATGTGTGTTCTTTTCCTAAAACACATGGATCCACTCGATACATTGCATGTGTGTTCTTTTCCAAAAGCAAATTCATCCACTGGTGACATTGCATGTGTGTTCTTTTCCTAAAACACATGGATCCACTCGAGACATTGCATGTGTGTTCTTTTTCTAAACCACATGGATCCACTAGAGTCATTGCATGTGTGTTCTTTTCCTAAACCACGTGGATCCACTAGTGACATTGCATGTGTGTTCTTTTCCTAAACCATATTGATCCACTAGTGACATTGCATGTGTGTTCTTTCCTAAACCATATTGATCCACTGGTGACATTTGCATGTGCGTTCTTTTCCTAAACCACATGGATCCACTAGTTACATTGCATGTTTGTTCTTTTTCTAAAACACATTGATCCACAAGTGACATTGCATGTGGGTTCTTTTCCTAAACCACATGTATCCACTAGTGACATTGCATGCATGTTTTTTTCCTAAAACATATTGATCCATAAGTGACATTGCATGTGTGTTATTTTCCTGAACAACATGGATCCACTAGAGACATTGCATGTGTGTTCTTTTGCTAAACCACATGGATCCACAGGTGACATTGTATGTGTGTTCTTTTCCTAAACCACATGGATCCACTGGAGTCATCGCATGAGTGTTCATTTCCTAAACCAAATTGATCCACTGGTGACCTTTGTATGTGTGTTATTTTCCTAAACCACATGGATCCACTGGTGACATTGCATTGTGTTCTTTTCCTTAACAACATGGATCCACTAGAGTCATTGCATGTGTGTTCTTTTCCTAAACCACATTGATCCACTGGAGACATTTGCATTTGTGTTCATTTCCTAAACCACATCGATCCACTGGTGACATTTGTATGTGTGTTCTTTTCCTAAACCACATGGATCCACTAGCGATATTTGCATGTGTGTTCTTTTCCTAAACCACATGGATCCACTAGTGACATTGCATGTGTGTTCTTTTCCTATACCACACGGGTCCACTAGAGACATTGCATGTGTGTTCTTTTCCTAAACAACATGGATACACTGGAGTCATTGCATGTGTGTTCTTTTCCTAAACCATGTGGATCCACTAGTGACATTGCATGTGTGTTCTTTTCCTAAACCACATTGATCGACCAGTTACATTTCATGTGTGTTCTTTCCTAAACCACATTGATCCACTAGTGACATTTGCATGTGTGTTCTTTTCCTAAACTACACGGATCCACTAGAGTCATTGCATGTGTGTTATTTTCCTAAACCACATGAATCCACTAGTGACATTGGATCTGTATTCTTTTTCCAAACCACATGGATCCACTCGTTATATTGCATGTGTGTTCTTTTCCTAAAACATATTGATCCAGAAGTGACATTGCATGTGTGTTCTTTTTACTGAACCATATTGATCCAATGGTGACATTGCATGTGTGCTCTTTTCCTAAACCACATGGATCCACTCTTGACATTGCACGTGTGTTCTTGTCCTAAACCACATGGATCCACTAGTTACATTGCATGTGTGTTCTTTTCCTAAACCACATGGATCCATTAGTGACATTGCATGTGTGTTATTTTCCTAAACCACATGGATCCACTGGAGTCATTGCATGTGTGTTCTTTTGCTAAACCACATTGATCCACTGGTGACATTTGTATGTGTGTTCATTTCCTAAACCACATTGATCCACTAGTGACATTTGTATGTGTGTTCTTTTCCTAAACCACATGGATCCACTTGTGATATTTGCATGTGTGTTCTTTTAATAAACCACATAGATCCACTAGAGTCATTGCATGTGTGTTCTTTTCCTAAACCACATTGTTCCACTGGTGACATTGCATGTGTGTTCTTTTCCTATACCACATAGATCCACTAGAGACATTGCATGTGTGTTCTTTTCCTAAACAACATGGATCCACTGGAGTCATTGCATGTGTGTTCCTTTCCTAAACCACATGGATGCACTGGTGACATTGCATGTGTGTTCTTTTCCTAAACCACATTGATCCACAGGTGACATTGCATATGTGTTCTTTTCCTAAACCACATTGATCCACTGGTGACATTTGCATGTGTGTTCTTTTAATAAACCACATGGATCCACTAAAGTCATTGCATGTGTGTTCTTTCCCTAAACCACATGGATCCACTTGTGATATTGCATCTGTGTTCTTTTCCTAAACCACATGGATCCTATAGAGTCATTGCATGTGTGTTCTTTCCTAAACCACATGGATCCACTAGAGACATTGCATGTGTTTTCTTTTCCTATACCACACGGATCCACTAGAGACATTTGCATGTGTGTTCTTTTGCTAAACCACATGGATCCACTGGAGTCATTGCATGTGTGTTCTTTTCCTAAACCACATGGATCCATGGGTGACATTGCATGTGTGTTCTTTTCGTAAACCACATGGATCCACTAGTGACATTGCATGTGTGTTCTTTTACTAAACCACATTGATCCATTGGTGACATTTGCATGTGTTTTTTCCTAAACCACATGGATCCACTAGATTCATTGCATGTGTGTTCTTTTCCTAAACCACATGGATCCACTTGTGACATTGCATATGTGTTCTTTTCCTAAACCACATGGATCCCATAGAGTCATTGCATGTGTGTTCTTTTTCTAAATCACATGGATCCACTAGAGACATTGCATGTGTGTTCTTTTCCTAAACCAAATGGAACCACTAGAGTCATTGCATGTGTGTTCGTTTGCTAAACTACATTGATCCACTAGTGACATTGCATCTGCGTTCGTTTCCTATACCACACGGCTAGAGGAATTGCATGTGTGTTCGATTCCTAAACCACATGGATCCACTAGAGTCATTGCATGTCTGTTCTTTTCCTAAACCACATGGATCCACTAGTGACATTGCATGTGTGTTTTTTTCCTAAACCACATTGATCCACTGGTGACATTGCATGTGTGTTCTTTTCCTAAACCACATTGTTCCACTGGTGACATTTGCATGTGTGATCTTTTCCTAAGCTACATAGATCCACTAGAGTCATTCCATGTGTGTTCTTTTCCTAAACCACATGGATCCAATAGTGACGTTGCATGTGTGTTCTTTTCATAAACCACATTTATCCACCGGTGACATTGCATGAGTGTTCTTTTCCTAAACCACATTAATCCACTGCTAACATTTGCATGTGTATTATTTTCCTAAACCACATTGATCCACTAGAGTCATTGCATTTGTGTTATTTTCCTAAACCACATGGATCCACTTCTGACATTGTATATGTGTTATTTTCCTAAACCACGTGGATCTCATAGAGTCATTGCATGTGTGTTCTTTTCCTAAACCACGTGGATCCACTAGAGACATTGCATGTGTGTTCTTTTCCAAAAGCACATTGATCCAATAGTGATATTGCATGTGTGTTCTTTTTCTAAAGCACATGGATCCACTGGAGTCATTGCATGTGTGTTCTTTTCCTAAACCACGTGGATCCACTGTTGACATTGCATGTGTCTTCTTTTCCTAAACCACATGGATCCACTTGTGATATTGTATCTGTATTCTTTTCCTAAACCACATGGATCCACTAGTGACATTGCATGTGTGTTCTTTTTTGAAAACACATTGATCCACAAGTGACATTGCATGTGTGTTATTTTCCTGAACCACATTAATCTACTGGTGACTTTGCACGTGTGTTCTTTTCCTAAACCACATGGATCCACTGTTGACATTGCACGTGTGTTCTTTTCCTAAACCACATGGATCCCCTAGTGACATTGCATGTGTGTTCTTTTTCTGAACCACATGGATCCACTAGAGACATTGCATGTGTGTTCTTTTCCTAAACCACATAGATCAACGGGAGTCATTGCATGTGTGTCCTTTTCCTAAACCACATTGATCCACTCGTGACATTGCATCTGTGTTCTTTTCCTAAACCACACGGATCCACTAGAGACATTGCATGTGTGTTGTTTTCATAAACCACATGGATACACTAGAGTCATTGCATGTGTGTTCTTTTCCTAAACCAGATGGATCCACTTGTGACATTGCATGTGTGTTCTTTTCCTAAACCACATTGATCCACTAGTGACATTGCATGTGTGTTCTTTTCCTACACCACTCGGATCAACTAGAGGCATTGCATGTGCGTTCTTTTCCTAAACCACTTGGCTCCACTAGAGTCATTGCATGTGTGTTCTTTTCCTAAACCACATGGATCCAGTGGTGACATTGCATATGTGTTCTTTTCCTAAACCACATTGATCCACTAGTGACATTACATGTGTGTTCTTTTCCTAAACCACATTGTTCCACTGGTGACATTTGCATGTGTGATCTTTTCCTAAATTACAAGTATCCACTAGACTCATTGCATGTGTGTTCTTTTCCTAAACCACAATGATCCACTCAAGACATTTGCATGTGTGTTCATTTCCTAAACCACATCGATCCACTGGTGACATTTGTATGTATGTTCTTTTCCTAAACCACATGGATCCACTAGTGATATTTGCATGTGTGTTCTTTTCCTAAACCACATGCATCCACTAGAGTCATTGCATGTGTGTTATTTCCTAAACCATATTAATCCACTGGTGACATTGCATGTGTGTTCTTTTCCTAAACCACATGGATCCACTAGAGACATTGCATGTGTGTTATTTTCCTAAACCACATGGATCCACTGGTGACAGTGCATGTGTGTTCTTTTCCTAAACCATTGGGATCCACTAGTGACATTGTATGTGTGTTCTTTTCCTAAACCACATTGTTCCACTGGTGACATTGCATGTGTGTTCTTTCCAAAACCACATTGATCCACGGGTGACATTTGCATGTGTGTTCTTTTCCTAAACCACATGGATCCACTAGAGTCATTGCATGTGTGTTCTTTTCCTAAACCACATGGATCCACTAGTGACATTGCATCTGTATTCTTTTTCTAAACCACATGGATCCACTGGTGACATTGCATGTCTGTTCTTTTCCTAAAACATATTGATCCACAAGTGACATTAAATGTGTGTTCTTTTCCTGAACCATATTGATCCACTCGTGACATTACATGTGTATTCTTTTCCTAGACCACATGGATCCACTATTGACATTGCACGTGTTTTTTTTCCTAAACCACATGGATCCACTGGTGACATTGCATGTGTGTTCTTTTTCTAAACCACATGGATCCACTAGAGACATTGCATGTGAGTTATTTTCCTAAACCACATGGATCCACTGGTGACAGTGCATGTGTGTTGTTTTCCTAAACCACATGGATCCACTGGAGTCATTGCATGTGAGTTCTTTTCCTAAACCACATTGATCCACTGGTGACATTTGTATGTGTGTTCTTTTCCTAAACCACATGGATCCACTAGTGATATTTGCATCTGTGTTCTTTTCATAATCCACATGAATTCAGTAGAGTCATTACATGTGTGTTATTTTCCTAAACCACATTGATCCACTACTGACATTGCATGTGTGTTCTTTTTCTATACCACACGGATCCACTAGAGACATTGCATGTGTGTTCTTTTCCTAAACCACACGGATCCACTAAAGTCATTGGATGTGTGTTCTTTCCCTAAACCACATGGATCCACTTGTGACATTGCATATATGTTCTTTTCCTAAACCACATGGATCCTATAGTCATTGCATGTGTGTTCTTTCCTAAACCACATGGATCCATTAGAGACATTGCATGTGTTTTCTTTTCCTATACCACACAGATCCACTAGAGACATTCCATGTGTGTTCTTTTCCTAAACCACATGGATCCACTGGAGTCATTGCATGTGTGTTCTTTTCCTAAACCATATGGATCCATGGGTGACATTGCATGTGTGTTCTTTCCTAAACCATATTGATCCACTAGTGACATTTGCATGTGCGTTCTTTTCCTAAACCACATGGATCCACTAGAGGCACGCATGTGTCTTCTTTTCCTAAACCACCTGGATCCACTGGTGACATTGTATCTGTATTATTTTCCTAAACCACATGGATCCTTTAGTGATATTGCATGTGTGTTCTTTTCATAAAACACATTGATCCACAAGTGACATTGCATGTGTGTTCTTTTCCTGAACCACATGGATCCACTAGTGACATTGCATGTGTGTTCTTTTCCTAAACCACATGGATCCACTAGAGTCATTGCATGTGTGTTCTTCCCTAAACCACATGCATCCACTAGAGACATTGCATGTGTTCTCTTTTCCTATACCTCACGGATCCACTAGAGACATTGCATGTGTGTTCGTTTCCTAAACCACATGGATCCACTGGAGTCATTACATGTGTGTTCTTTTTCTAAACCACATGGATCCAATAGTGACATTGCATGTGTGTTCTTTTCATAGACCACATTGATCCACCGGTGACATTGCATGTGTGCTCGTTTCCTAAACCACATTGATCCACTGCTGACATTTGCATGTGTGTTATTTTCCTAAACCACATTGATCCACTAGAGTCATTGCATGTGTGTTCTTTTCCTAAACCACATGGATCAACTTTTGACATTGTATATGTGTTATTTTCCTAAACCACGTGGATCCCATAGAGTCATTGCATGTGTGTTCTTTTCCTAAACCACATGGATCCACAAGAGACATTGCATGTGTGTTCTTTTCGAATAGCACATTGATCCACTGGTGACATTGCATGTGTGTTCTTTTCCTAAACCACATGGATCAACTTCTGACATTGTATGTGTGTTCTTATTCTAAACCACATGGATCCACTAGAGTCATTGCATGTGTGTTCTTTTCCTAAACCACGTGGATCCACTGGTGACATTGCATGTGTGTTCTTTTCCTAAACCACATTTATCCACTGGTGACATTGCATGTGTGTTCTTTCCTAAACTATATTGATCCACTGGTGACATTTGCATGTGCGTTCTTTTCCTAAACCACATGGATCCATTAGATTCATTGCATGTGTCTTCTTTTCCTAAACCACCTGGAACCACTGGTGACATTGTATATGTATTCTTTTCCTAAACCAAATGGATTCACTAGTGACATTGCATGTGTGTTCTTTTCTAAAAACACATTGATCCACAAGTGACCTTGCATGTGTGTTCTTTTCCTGAACCACATTGATCCACTAGTGACTTTGCATGTGTGTTCTTTTCCTAAACCACATGGATCCACTATTGACATTGCACGTGTATTCTTTTCCTAAACCACATGGATCCCCTAGTGAAATTGCATGTGTGTTCCTTTTCTAAACCACATGGATCCACTAGAGACATTGCATGTGTGTTCTTTTCCTAAACCACATGGATCCACTAGAGTCATTGCATGTGTGTTCTTTTCCTAAACCACAATGATCCACTAGAGACATTTGCATGTGTGTTCATTTCCTAAACCACATAGATCCACTGGTGACATTTGTACCTGTGTTCTTTTCCTAAACCACATGGATCCACTGGTGATATTTGCATGTGTGTTCTTTTCCTAAACCACATGGATCTACTAGAGTCATTGCATGTGTGTTCTTTTCCTAAAGTACATTAATCCACTGGTGACATTGCATGTGTGTTCTTTTCCTATTCCACACGGGTCCACTAGATACATTGCATATGTGTTCTTTTCCTAAACCACATGGATACACTGGAGTCATTGCACGTGTGTTCTTTTCCTAAACCATGTGGATCCACTAGTGACATTGCATGTGTGTTCTTTTCCTAAACTATATTGATCCACTGGTTATATTGCATGTGTGTTCTTTCCTAAACCACATTGATCCACTGGTGACATTTGCATGTGTGTTCTTTTCCTAAATCAGATGGATCCACTAGAGTCATTGCATGTGCGTTCTTTTCCTAAACCACATGCATCCACTAGTGACATTGCATCTGTATTCTTTTTCTAAACCACATGGATCCACTGGTGACATTGCATGTGTGTTCTTTTCCTAAAACATATTGATCCACAAGTGACATTAAATGTGTGTTCTTTTCCGGAACCATATTGATCCACTGGTGACATTACATGTATGTTCTTTTCCTAAACCACATGAATCCACTGTTGACATTGCACGTGTGTTCTTTTCCTAAACCACATGGATCCACTGGTGACATTGCATGTATGTTCTTTTTCTAAACCACATGGATGCACTAGAGACATTGCATGTGTGTTATTTTCCTAAACCACATGGATCCACTGGTGATAGTGCATGTGTGTTCTTTTCCTAAACCACATGGATCCACTGGAGTCATTGCATGTGAGTTCTTTTCCTAAACCACATGGATCCACTAGTGATATTTGCATCTGTGTTCTTTTCATAAACCACATGGATCCAGTAGAGTCATTACATGTGTGTTCTTTTCCTAAACCATATTGATCCACTGGTGACATTGCATGTGTGTTATTTTCCTATAACACACGGATCCACTAGAGACATTGTATGTGTGTTCTTTTTCTAAAAAGCATGGATCCACCGGAGTCATTGCATGTGTGTTCTTTTCTTAAACCACATGGATCCAGTAGTGATATTGCATGTGTGTTCTTTTCCTAAACCACATTGATCCACAGGTGACATTACATGTGTGTTCTTTTACTAAACCACATTGATCCACTAGTGACATTTGCATGTGTGTTCTTTTCCTAAACCACATGGATCCACTAAAGTCATTGGATGTGTGTTCTTTCCCTAAACCACATGGATCCACTTGTGACATTGCATATATGTTTATTTCCTAAACCACATGGATCCTATAGAGTCATTGCATGTGTGTTCTTTCCTAAACCACATGGATCCACTAGAGACATTGCATGTGTTTTCTTTTCCTATACCACACGGATCCACTAGAGACATTCCATGTGTGTTCTTTTCCTAAACCACATGGATCGACTGGAGTCATTGCATTGTGTTCTTTTCCTAAACCATATGGATCCATGGGTGACATTGCATGTGTGTTCTTTTCCTAAACCACATGAATGTACTGGTGACATTGCATGTGTGTTCTTTTACTAAACCACATTGATCCATTGGTGACATTTGCATGTGTTTTTTTCTAAACCACGTGGATCCAGTAGAATAATTGCATGTGTGTTGTTTTCCTAAACCACATGGATCCACTTGTGAGATTGTATCTATGTTCTTTTCCTAAACCAGACGGATCCCATAGAGTCATTGCATATGTGTTCTTTTTCTAAATCACATAGATCCACTAGAGACATTGCATGTGTATTCTTTTCCTAAACCACATTGATCTACTAGTGACATTGCATGTGTGTTCTTTTCCTAAAACACATAGATCCACTAGAGATATTGCATGTGCGTTCTTTTCATAAACCACATGGATCCACTAGAGACATCGCATGTGCATTCTTTTCATAAACCACATGGATCCACTGGAGTCATTGTATTTGTGTTCTTTTCCTAAACCACATTGATCCACTCGTGACATTGCATATGTGTTCTTTCTATAAGACCCCTCCCTACAAAAGGCAATGTTACCACAAACCAACAACCCACACTTCACTTGCCAATAGGAAAAGCCAGCAACACCTCCCTTGTACCATCGGACATCCATGATAGATGATGGAAGCAATAGAATAATTATGTAAGAAACACAGACAGAAGCACATTAAAAGCCCACATTTAACATAAGGAGCTAAGTGGTGAAGCCACAAATTGTCATGCTTCACATGTAAAAAGTACAAACAGTTTTAAAGCACGCAAAGGTGATCCTGGCTGCAAACTGAAACATAGTTTGTATAGAACAAGTAGACCCTAGCTGATAAGAATCATGGACCAAGGCATGGGAGATATCATGATTGAGCCAGGTGTATGAAAAGGGTGGTGAAATTCGTGAGTGAGCATCCATGGGTGCTACGCCTTTCCATCTACTTGCAAACATCACTGTGGGGTACCTGAAAGAAGACATGAGAGGTGAGTCCAAAGACCCAGCAAGTACACCACATAAGCATGGAATATACATTGGAAATTA
Organism: Avena sativa; assembly: GCA_916181665.1. Lineage (NCBI taxonomy): Eukaryota > Viridiplantae > Streptophyta > Magnoliopsida > Poales > Poaceae > Avena > Avena sativa. Next base: position 450,754,645 of record OV702289.1, read on the forward strand.
GAACATGAATACGAGCCATGCATGCACAAGTAAATGTGTTATTCCAACCCTTCAATGCTTGAATTGGCATGAGGATGCATGAAGAAATAATGCATTCGAACAAGACCGAGGACTAGGCTATGAGTACTGCCGGCAAGCTGAGAGGGGCGATGTCTCACCCAGACTCCTTTCCATCCCTCACCAAGTGAATTGGCATGAGGATGCATGAAGAAATAATGCATTCGAACAAGACCGAGGACTAGGCTATGAGTACTGCCGGCAAGCTGAGAGGGGCGATGTCTCACCCAGACTCCTTTCCATCCCTCACCAAGTGAGAGGACCATATCATGAGGATGGACCCGAGGGACCAAAAACTCGCAAAGCGAGGATCTTCCTTGAATTGGGAAAATACACTCATGATGGAATTGTTAACAAGAATAACCAAGAAGATCCAATCCATATCACATACTAGTGGTATGGTGTACTGAATGATACACTAGGGAGTTGCATGTTAACCATTGCATGAATGTGAATGAATGTTATGAAGTCGAATATAGTTAAAAGAGAGCAGTTTAGCAATTGTTGTCCGGTGTACTCGCCTCAACTGTTGCGAGGGACATGGTGCGAAGCTACCTCCGGTGGATTGGTGCTGCAACCTGCTGTAGAAACATGTATACAAATCTTAAACCTTGCAGCAAACAAGTTATGAAAAACATACACAACAACGCGCCTAATCGCATACCCGGGAGAGCAAACCCCTTTGCTGTCCCTTCACGAAAGAATTCAAAACTAGAGCTAGGAAGCTCCAAAGCAATCAAATGGTATGGATATGCATTCATAAGAACCTTATCCACAAATAACCCCAACTATTCAAACTCCAGATATAAACTTATGAAGGCCAAAACCAGCAAATACCTCTGCTGTTTTCAGATTTCAGAATAACGAATAGCCGCCTTTGAAAATTCATAGCAACCAGAATACTCATGTAATTTAATTTAAACAAGTTGATCCATGAAATATAAGATATCAGGTAGATATACCACTATATAACACAGATTTATCATTCCTCGAAGAGCATGAAAAGCTAATGCCAAAAGTTATGAAAATACTGTTTTGCGAAAACAGGTACATCAACTTGTTCTCATCGCTGCAGATAAACCGCAGAACCAAATCGAGTGAATGACCACTCAAAATGATCACGAGAACGAAAACTACGAAACACTCCAACTATTCCTTCTCTTATTCTGCTGTATTGATGCTCGAAAATGGTTATTTCTGAACCTGGACGTCTAGAAACAGCAACATAAGAACATGTTCCCTCTAATTCCAATAGATCTTGCTGATCCCCTGTCCTCACCATCATAAATCAATCCCCTACTGAACCTTGGAACATATAGGAAGGGGGAAATCTCACCTTAGTGGTGGGACACAAGGGATTGGTGAACGGGGTGGGAGATGCCTTCTCTTCCTTTTCTTCTTCTCCCTTCACCTCTTGCTTCCCTTCTTGCCACCTCTTCTCCTTCCTCGAGCACCTAGACCAGGTACCTTTCTTGCTGTGGAGGAGGGCGGGCTAGGGTGTGGCAGGGAGGAAAGGGAGGAGGGGAGGCGCCATGGGAGGAAGAAAGGGTGGAGTCTCGTCTTGGGGGAGAAACGAGGGCCAAGGGCTGGGTTGGAGATGAGGATGAGGGTCATCACGTGGTGGGGGAAGGGATAAGGCATGGAGGCCATCGAGCCATGTTCTTTCTCCACACATTCTCTAAAACAAAGAGTAATCCTAGCCACTGAATTAGAATAAATCATGGAAGATGAATCTAAGGCCCCGTGTTCGAGTATGAATAGTCCAATTTAACTGTATCGATGAGCCGGGCGCCACTATGGAATCAGATTTATGATATGGTAAACCAAAACAAAATGGATACAGAGAGTCCAAAAGCATTTTTTATCGGAAAACTAGTATCAGAAAAACAGGGGTGTTACAGTCTCACCACCTTAACTGGAACTCGCCCTCAAGTTCTTCTCTCCTTGTGCTATTAAAGGATCTTAATATAATGCATAGAGCACAACAAGGAAGAAGTTTCAAGGTTTAGAACGTACCATCAGAGAACAATTCTGGGTATTTTTCACGCATTTGGGACTCAAGTTCCCAAGTCACTTCTTGCTTCGTTTGATTTGTCCATAGAATCTTCACATACTTGAGTTTTCTGTGCCTCAAAACATGTTAGACTCATCAAGTATCTTCAAAGGATGGGATTCGAGTGTAAGATCTTGCTCAATGGTGACAGGTTCAGAACGAATGAGATGCTCAGAGTCTTCAAGATACTTTCGGAGCATAGCGATATGGAAAACATTGTGCACTTCGCGCATTGAATGTGGCAAATCAAGGCGGTAGGAAAGCTTCCCAACTCGAGCAACCACAGGAAATGGCCCGACATATTGAGGACTAAGCTTGCCCTTGGTGCCAAATCTCACAATTCCTTTAGTAGGCGACACTTTAAGGAGCACTTGGTCACCAACCTGAAATTCCAAAGCTCAGTGAGCATGTTCTAGCGGATCTCTGCGACACGATCAACGGTTTGCTGAACCCAATCCGGTCCAAGAACTGCCCGCTCGCCTACTGAGTCCCAGAACAGAGGTGACCTACACCTCTGACCATAGAGGACCTCGAAGGGAGCAGCCTTGATACTTGCATGATAACTATTGTTATAGGCGAATTCCACAAGTGGTAGGTGATCTTCCCAGTTACCTTGACACGATAGAGCACATGTATGAAGCAAGTCTTCGAGGGTTTGAATGGTACGCTTAGACTGGCCATCCGTCTGAGGATGGAAAGCTGTGCTGAAATGGATCTCAGTACCGAGGGCACTCTGTAAGCTCTCCCCGAATTTGGAGGTGAACTTTCATCACGATCAGAGATGATTATTTTAGGCACACCATGGAGACGAATAATCTCACGGGTGTAAATTGGAGCTAATTAACTAGCCGTGTTGGTGGTACGAATTGGGATGAAGTGTGCTGACTTGCTAAGACGGTCCACAACCACCCAAATGGCATCCTTTCCCCGTGGGGTGCGATTTAAGCCGATGACGAAGTCCATGGTGATATCTTCCCATAGCCATTTCGGGACTTCAAGAGATTGCAGCTTTCTGGCAGGGTGTTTGTGTTCTGTTTTAACTCATTGGCAAACGCCACATGAAGCCACATACTTAGCCACATCTACTTTCATACGCTTCCACCAGAAGTTCTACTTTAAATCATGATACATCTTGGTCTCACCAGGATGGATTGTGTAAGGAGTGCGATGGGCCTCCTTAAGGATATCATCTTTCACCTGAGCCTTCTGCGGAATAAAAAGACAACCTTGAAATCGCACAACCCCAGTACCATCAATGGTGAAGGGACCTACCCTTCGTTCGCGAACACGCCTCTCCACTTGCATTAGCAAACTTCTCTTGGTAGGTCAAACCTCACCAAGGTGTTACCATAAACATTTTGTAAAACTTTTTTGAGGGTCTTCTCATCCTCTAGTTTTGCTTTGGCTAAAACAGGGTCTCCAAAAAAGTATGATGTTATACACCATTTACCATACTAGGGTCAAGTAGGTGTCATCAAGGGGGTTGTACTTAGTAGTACCAATGTATAATGGTTTGGAGGAGCCAAGCCACTACCAGATCTAGATCATCATATACTAAAACAACGCAGTTTTTATAAAACAGAAGATAAAACATGCATAAGTAAAACAGTAGGACAAGGCTTATGAGAAAGAAGGTGGCTTGCCTGAGATCAGCAAATTGGAAATATATGTCCCTGTACTTCTTCATAGAATACCATAATAACCAATAATAATAACCATCTTCTTCTTGTCTCCGATATAATCGCATCTATCATCGTTAGGGATCACATGGGAGCAAACAAAGGGAATAATCAACACAAGGCATACAACCACCAATACCTTACAGCAGACAAACATACCGCACATTATTCAGTTCAACAGGTTTTGATAGATTGAGTTTGTTACAATTGGAAATAATGGAAAGGCAGTTGTGGAACTTGTTTAATGGTTTAATTGCCGAATACCACCTAATGACGGGGTTTTGAACTAAGGCTTGGGTATGTATGATATCAATGTACAAAAATGATATCAGCAAGTAGGTAATGGAATAACAAGGCTAACAAAAGTGGTTTCACGATTTTTTTCTATATTTAGTTATGATTTTTCTAGTGAAATAACCTCTAGTTTAGGTGAATAAATCACCAGAAAAGTTTAGTAGTTCCAAAATTTATTTTTTTGGATGGTTAAGTAGGATTTGATGGAATGGTTCATTGAGAGTTGGAATCACTTCAAAATATTTACCAGAATGCCAGGGAAATTCCCAAAGTCAGTTATATAGTATATTTGTCCTTTTAACCAGATTTATTCTACTGGTCCAAATGATATGAGGTAAAGGACAATGGATAGGTATTGCAAATACCTTCCAGTATAAATTGAAATAACTATTTTTGGAGTTGTAGATTTACTGTAGTCAATTTATTGGTCAATTAACTATGCACAGAAATGTTTAATTCACCATAAACTAAAGAGAGGTCAATAAATACTGAGCTCCTAGGGTTTGATATATGATATGTTTTAGGAACTATGAGAGTTGAAATTAGGTCAGTACCTATTTTTATCTAACCTAGAGAATTTTGTAAAGGCAGAAATGTAGTGTTTTTGTCATTTTTGCTACCGTCAACCTATGGCTCAATTTGTAATGTGGCCAACTCCAGGTGATGGGTATTGAAGATACCTTCCATTAGGAAGTGAGTTTACCCAAATTGGATCTGTAAAACTCCTGGTAGGATTTAATGGTTGAAAAAGGCACATGTTAAGAGATAAATTCCCAGGAACAATACTTGTAATATTTTGGTGGGATTTTGTCACTACATGTTTGAGAAAACAAGTATGTGCAAGTAAAAAAATTATCTGGGCGGCTGGGGTCATTTTTCAATTTCATTTTAATTTAAAGTGACTGGTTAAAATTAGATCTGGCAAAGAAATCCTAAAAGAGAAACAAAACTACCTCACGGGCTGGATTCCGAAGGAAAATGGGCCGGCAGAGGGGTTTTCGGCCCATCACGGTAGCCGACGCGCGGGAGGCAGCGTTCAAAACACACGACATGGGGCCCTGCTGTCAGTGGTGGAAGGGGGCGAAGGGGTATCTGTCGACCTGGGCCTTAGCATTAGACGGGGACGGATGGCTGGGGTGCATCGTCCCCCTCGCGTTTGAGCGCCAGAGGAGCAACCCTAGCGGTGGAGCTAGGTGGCGGTGGGTCTTACTAGAGGGCTCACCGGCGGTCGGGGATGTCGTGAGGCGATGCGGCGGTCAGTCGCAGTCCCGGCGGTGGGCGGAAGGGCGGGGTTTGAAGTCGGGGCCCCTCTCGCGCATGAGCGCCCGGTGGAGATCGCTTCGGTGCTCGCCGAAGCAGGCTCGAGGGGTGCAGGCAGGTCGGCAAAGAGGTTGCAAAGCGATGCGGTGGTCGGCGACGGGCCCATAGAGGGGTGACAGGGCCGAGCTTCGCCACGGGAGGTGGCTTGCGCGTGCATGCCCGAGAGGACGGTGTCGGGGCTCGTCGGAGGAACACCCAGGACCTGCTACATGTCGAAGGAAAAAAGCACGGTTAGATGCAGAAGGTCGAGGAGAGTTCAGTGGGGGACATGCAGGAGGAGAGGGGAGGAAGGGAGAGCACCAGGTTCGATTCTTGGGTGAGGCCGAAGCTCTTCTCTCTCTCTCTCTCTCTCTCTCGAGCAGGGTAGGGCAAGGGAGAGGGAGTGGGGTCTTGGGAAGGTAAGTGGAGGGGAGAGGAGTGGAATGGGCCAGGGAGGAGAGATTCTCTAGCCTCTGGCCTATTTAACCAAGGTGTGTTGGTTCATGGTGGACATTGTCCAAGGAAGGGCAAGGGGAGAGGTGCTGCTCGATGGTTGGGCCTCAGGGCGGTAGAGAGAGGGGTTGAGGGGTCCTGGTCGTGGCAGGGGGCAGCGAGGAGGGGGTGGTAGCAGCAGCTAGATATTTTAAAAAGAGGCAAACATCTCTCTCTCACTCCAAGTGCAAAGGACAAGGGGAGTGAAGCTGCTACAGTGGCAAACCACAGTGCATTTTGACCATAGTGGAGGTGGTGTGATGTGCAAACTTGCTTAACTAGGTTTGTGGCAGGTTTGGTGGAGTTTAGATCCTAGTTTTGGATTTTGTTGAATCCTTGCTATAAAGACTACTATCAAGTAAGTTTCCAAAACTTGATCTTGGCAAGATGAGATAAAGCTGCTGGTAGCTAGGTAGGGTTAAGGTCCACCCCTAAGAATTTATTTTGAGATTTTTCAGGGGATTTAAAGCCCACTAAAAACCATTTAGTCAAAAAGTGTAGAAATGGTTTATAGAAGCTCATCTAATCTTTTTACATTGGACAAGGTTGGTTTTTGATGTGGGATGGTCCCAATTACCATGCCACACATTGGAGATTTTCCCGGAATCCATTGAGGAATAAAAGTATTTAAAGTAATTATTTTCTCGTTTCTGCCATTTAAGAAAATAGGCAAAAATAATTATTCAAGGATCTCAAAAATATTTATTTTTGAGATGGGAAGGTAGGGTATGGTGTATAGGCCTCAAATGTAGCTTAAATTGGCAAGGTGATTTGGAGAAAAACAAACTTGCCTTTATAGGGTGGAGTTTGAGGGTTTTGCCAAGAATGGATTTTAAATAGTTTTAGGTTCTAAATAATTATGGAGTTTATTTGGCAAGGTATTATATCCAAGGTAGATGATGTCATCTTGAAGTTTCCATCTTTGGAAACCTTGTGTGTTGCAAAACAAGATGGATTTGAGAGGAAAACAAGGATTGAAGGATCTAGGGTATTAATATTTTTATACCACCTAAGCAAAGTTGGATTAGTGAGCTCAGAGCTCACCTTGTTGCAAGGGATAAATGGATAGTTAGACCAAGTTATATAGATGATCATGACAGAAGGATATTGGCTTGGTTACATTTGAGGTGATCTGGAAGTGACGGCAAACTTTGTTGAAAATAAGGCTGCCATACCAGATGAGTCATGATGCCTTATAAACCATCTGGTTTAAGAAGCACTAAGCTTAAATGGAAACAAGGAAGGTGTGGATTGAGATACTATGGTTAGTAGACCATAGCCATGCAAGGATTTGGTCAAGGGGAGGTAGCATATGGATGTGGGCTCCAGCCAAAGTAGCCAAGATGATAAGATTTGCAGAAAAGATTATTATCTTGACTACAAAACCATCAAGGATGAGTGGCTACCAGAATGGTTTAGCCAAGGGCAAGAGTGGTGTTTGGAAGTACACATGACGTACTATAAGATGGTTCAAGTGCATCACTAAGAATGCATAAGGGTTGAGAAGGAGAGGCATTCAAAGAAGTGATGTTGAAACAGTTTCCAAACTTAGTCAAATTTAGCAGATTGAGGGTTTTTGACTAGAATATGAGTGGGAATGTTTTTGATGGGTTGCAAGGTATCAAAGCATCATCAAGTGGATTATGTTGAAGTGTAGATTGAGTATAATATATCCATGCCTGATATTGGTCTTCATTGACTTGGTAGCTTCTAGAATGGATCACTCCAGAATTGATTTGGTTCGGGGTTTTAGATGATCACCTAGGGCTAGAGATAAGATCCAGCTTGTTTTCTTTCTTAGGGTTTGGTGATCCTAAGTATCTTGATTCTAGAGGATGAGCTCCTTGGGTAGCTCATACTACTTCCTAAGCAAACAAGTCAAACAACAGATCATGGCAGAGCATCAAACAGTAGATCAGGGCAACTCATCATACAAACAAAACAAATTGACTACCATGGGTACATCCAAACCTATCTTGAGGTAAGGATGGGTATTTTGAAAGGGTGGAGTTTTAATAAGTTGAGTCTTCGGTATTTCTACCAAGAGTAGAATTCAAAATCTTTATAAAAAGGTTTTAGAAAAACCTAGAGGTAAGAGTAGTTGAAAGCTCTATCTTGAAAACATAAGAAGATTATATCATATAGATCTCCATAATTTTGTCAATATAAGCTACTAAAATAGTTAGAGTTGCAAAGGCACCTTGGTTCAGATTTTTGAAATGCCAGAACATTTGAGAATATTTAAAATGAGCCAAGACAGTTTTGGTAACTAGACTTTGTCAATTGATGGTGAGGTAAAGAGTATATCATATGTTATACATTCAGATGCATAACCACAAACAAACAACAAGCAAACACTGCAACACTTAACAAGAAAAGGTTTTTGTTCCCCCTGATTTTTGCATTTTGGACGACTAATCAGGGTTGCTGAAATTGGGATGTGATACGTTGCTAACGTATCCATAATTTTTGATGTTCCATGCTTGGTTTTATCTACTTTCTTATGTTTTGTCCACACTTTGGAGTACTTTTCATATGATTTCTTGGACTAACCTATTAACAAGAGCCACAGTGCCAGCTGCCTGTTTTCTGCTGTTTTTGGTTCTAGGAAAGTCAGAAAATGAATATTCTCGGAATTGGACGGGATAATAGCCAAAGTCAGTTTTTCACCGAGGGACACCAAGAGCCAGAATACAAGACGGAGAGGGGCTAGGGCCTGACCACACCACCTGGCCATGCGGGCTAGGCCTGGCCGCGCCAGGGGGTGGTATGGCCGCCCCAGGCACCCTCTCGGCCTCCCTCTTCTCCTATAAGTTGCCTCTTGACCTAAAAAATAAGGGGGGTTCGAGGTTTTTCCAGAAAGAGTTCCGCTCTGCCGCCACCACCAGATTCTGCGATTCAGAACCAGAAACTCCGTTCTAGCACCCTGCCGGGATGGGGAATTGGAGGAAATCATCGCCATCATCATCACCATCGCTTCTCCATCGACCACCCATGTTTCCCCCATCTATGAGTGAGTAATCCCCCGCTGTTGGCTATGGGGATGGTAGGGATTGGATGAGATTGTTCATGTAATGGCATCGGACTGTTATGGCATGGTGCCTAGTATCTACTATTAGTGCTTTTTGACTTTGTTGCAACTTGTTATGCTTGATGCTTATCACTAGGGCCCGAGTGCCATGATTTTAGATCTGAACATGTTATTGATTCATTATGATAGTATTGTTTATAGTCTTACTTGCAAGTTGTATACACACGTCGTTGTCCGGAACCAAAGGCTCCGAAGTGATAGAAATCGGGATAACCGGAGGGAATGGCTTTGATGTGAGGATCACATGTGTTCACGGAGTGTTAATGCTTTGCTCCGGTGCTCTATTAAAAGGAGCACCCTAATTGCCAGTAGTTCCCTTGAGGCCCCGTTGCAAACGGGTTGGCAGGACAAAAGATGTTGTGCAAGTTCTCATTGCGAGCACGTATGACTATATATGGAACACATGCCTATGATTATTTAGTACTTGGATGCTTTATCTTATTTATCTACAAATGCCCTATGTCTTGATTGCCATGTGAACTGTCTTGTCCATGCAATTCCTGTCCATCCATCCCTATGCCTACCGTGCTTTTATCCTACTGCTGTGAGCAAGATTGTTTCTAGGTGCACCTGAATTGACAACTCAGTTGTTAAGTCTTATAAATATTCTTTGGCTCCCCTTGTGTCGAATCAATAAATTGGGTTTCACTTCCCTCAAAATACTGTGATACACCCCCTATACTTGTGGGTCATCAAGACTATTTTCTAGCGCCGTTGCCGGGGAGCATAGCTTTATTTATCAAGTTCACTTGGAATCACTATTGTTCAAGCATAATCATAACCAATCTCTTTACTTTGTTATTTTTGTTCTGCTTAGTTTATTTCCGCCTTGTTTGCTTGTTTATTTATCAAAAATACAAAAAAAATAGTTCCTATTCTAGTTGTTATTTTCGTTGGTCTGTTATTGTCTTGCTTTATCATGCTCTCTATCAATGGTTGGTTTCTTTGAAACTGAATCTTATTGGCAAGGTGGGTTCACGGAAGAACAAAAATATTATTATAAGGAACACCGCTTGTCACAAAAATGGAAACACTTATGGGAACAAATTGATAAATTGTATACCATTGCTATAAACGTGTGCTCTACTTATAATGCTACTTATTGCTTTGATAAATCTTGTTGTTGTAGGAGGTACAAACACCTCCCTTTTTAATGTGAGTATAATGATGATGTTACCATATCTTCTTATGTTAAATAAAATTATGACTTTTATGATGTGGAGCAAATTTGAGGAATTTATTGCTTGGAAGGGTGCATTTGAACTTGCTAGTTTGCTTGAAAATATTGATGATTCACCTTATAAATATGAGGTTTATGATATACTTAAATTTTTCTTTGATAATTACAAGGAAGAAAATGGTTATATTCTTGAATGTATTAATAGATGCTTTCCACAAATGGAAGAGACTAATGCCTTGCGGGATCTTATGGAAGAAGAAATTGATGAACCTGAAAGCTCATTAGATGAAAAAGAGGAGGAGAGTGATGAACAAAAGGAGGAAGAATGGATTAGCTACCCATGCCTACCTTCTAATGAGAGTAACTCTTTATCCCTTATATTATTTGATTGTCCCCCATGCTTACCAAAGGAGGATGAATGTTATGCTCATGTTATCTGTGACAATCCTTTATTTGTGCCTAACTTCGAGATGCATGGTACTAAAGAGTTTTGCTTAGAAATTGTTTATGATAAATCTCTAGACGATGGTCCTATATTGAATGATCAGTCATCTTGTTATAGAATTGTTAAAAGTGGGTTTGAAGGTTTTAATCCCACTATTTTTGAGCTTGATAAAAATTATGTTTTTGTAGAAAATGAAAAGCATGCTTTATGTGATAGTTATATTGTTGAGTTTATTCATGAGGATACTGAAAATTATTATGAGAGAGGAAAATATGGTTGTAGAAGTTTTCATGGTATTGAGACACCTCTCTATGTGCTGAAAGTTTTGAAGTTACTCTTGGTTTATCTTCCTATGCCTGTCAATTGTTCTTTGTGAATTTATTTGCATACAGGATTCCTATGCGTAGGAAGTGGGTTAGACTTAAATATGTTTTGAATTTACTTCTTGATGCTCTCTTTTACTTCAATTCATATTTCTTATGTGAGCATCCTCCCAAACTATCATGCCTAACTTAAAGGCGTTAGAGAAAAGTACTTATTGGGAGATAACCCAAAAGTTTTAGATGAGTCTTGGAAGTTATTACTTCATTAATAACCGTGCCTTATCCTTTTTATTTTCTTTTTGTTCCAAGAGTAACCTCTAATAAGAGAGAAGTAATGGTTGGGAAAGTTGCTGTTCCGAAACAGATTTCTGTGCTTCACCGTAAAAATTCGTGTAAAATCTCTGTACGTCCTTTTGAGGCATGAATTTCTGTGCTTCTGCCCCAGGTTGTTATCTAACTTTCGTTAGTTAAACACTTTCTATTTGAGCAACAGAAGATCTTCGAAAAAAATTGTCTTTACCTGCTGGTCTGTTTTGGTAGATTTCTGCCATTATTTGCATTTGCTTCTTGTTGGTTCCTTTTTGAGTTCTTTTAGGGAATTGTGCTTTTTGAGGGAAGTGCTACCGTAGCTTGTGTTTTAATGAAAGTTTTATTGCTGTTGAAACTGAACCTAAATATTTATTACCTTGAGTGCACTAATGTTGCTAATAAAGATTGTGTGACGTTTTGTATGAAGGAAAAATTTCAGGTGTATGGAGAGAATGATGTAATGAGATGAAGAGTGGACTAAAGCTCAAGCTTGGGGATGCCACCCGTGTCACCCCAAGAAATATTCAAGAGGTACAAGCGTCAAAGCTTGGGGATGTCCAAGGCATCCCCTTCTTCATCAATAAAAATCCCAGGTTTCTTCCAAACACTTCATTTTTATTGTTTCATGCAGAGTTGTATTGTTCTTGGAGCGTCTTATTTTTCGTCTTTGTTTTGGTTTTTCGTTTTCCTGGTTTTCTTAGTTTGCTGAATAAATTGGTTGGACCCCCTCTTTCATGCATTGGTTTTCAAATAGTTTGGTTTGGGTTGGAAAAGAGTAGGAAAGTTCATGCTTAAGTGGTAAAGAGAGCTTGTTTTTGACTGTGGCCTATGCTTTGTCATGCCATGCTTGATATTGTTTTGGATTTATGCTTAGTATTCTTTGCTGTAGCATGACATGTTATAAACAATTGAGATTTCTTAATATGCCTTGGAAGAATCATGCGTTGTTTAAGCATATTAAAGCATAGTATTGTGGTATTCTCCTTTGATGCTTTATTTGGGTTGACTTGGCGCATGCTCACACCATGTTATGACTATCCCAAGTCACCATAGCCTTTATGATCCTTTAGTTTTCAACTTGTAGTATCACTTTATGCTTTGATTAATGATGTTTTGTCGCTCTGCATGATTATGGCCATTATTGCTCTCTTAGTTGGTCGCTCCCAGTCTTTTGCTAGCCTCCATAACCGAGTATGAGTTCCACTCATGCATCCAATTCCCGAAACCGAGTTATTCCAAATAGTCCACCATACCTACCTATTAGCATATGCTATTCCAAGTATATTCATGTTTTTATCTACCTTCCGAATTAAACTTGTTATGAGAAAACTAGTGATTAAAGCTCTCACGAACTTGATGGCACACTTTACTTTTCTTGTATTTAATAAACTTGAACCATTACGTCCATCTTTGTTGCGTATATGCTTGCGCTTTATAAGTTGAAGTTAGCAGAACCATGTATCATGGGGAACACTTTCAACATTGCACGGGTACTTTGTACCTCGTTGATATCATGATTCTTTTGCTTATGGATCCTGGCGGTGTGAAATAAAAGGGGAACTTGTAAGATCATGGAGTTTGTATATGTGTTAGAGAAACGCATGGGTCGCTAGCCTAAGCCATGCCTAATCATGGTGGAAACGTGTAGCATAACCATAATTAGCATTCTATGAAGCATCCTCAATAAAACCTATGCAAATAGCAAATAAAAAGATCGCTGAGATGCTCATTGTCTGCTTGCCTTGTCATTTTGATTATGGGATAGCTCCTGTATCATGTGCAAGGGGTACCCCGTTGGCGGTTCTTTATGATACATATGTACTTACAATGACAAGATCTTACTTGAGACTAAAGTTGAGTAGCATGAGGTTCGGTCTTCGTAAGTAAGGGGCATGAGATTTCGGCTTATAACTTGTCAAGCATATCCCCTTAGTTGTGTCACTTTAACCTTAACCATTTAAAGATCCTTATGATAGGGGCAATGAGAGCTAAAAGCTAATAAGTACCATAATTTTTGGAAGCTCTTTATGAAACTTGATTCTCTACTTCCTTCTTTGAAGGCCTTTCTTTTACTTTTATGTTGAGTCTCCACCTTCTATCTTTATGCACCTACTTTCAGAGCATAGTGGCCATTCTTAGTTCTATGTGCATTGTCCCAAGACTTGTTGATTGATGCATAGATTTGATATTGCTTTTTTTAAACTATTTGTATCTAGTCACTCTTATGAACTTTGAAGGTGTCCTATGCATTTATGTTTGCTACTCTATAAGGGACAAGCTGAATGCCACTATGCTATGTTTTCTTTATGTGAAACAAACAAACGTCTTGCAAAGCATTGTTATTCATGAATCTTTTGTTTGTGCCTTTTCATGTTGCAACATAGTTGCGTTGTCTTATTGTTAGAACTTTATCTTTCATGTTATGTTGAAGTACTATGATCTCAGCTATGAATGTTTTACAAATACTTTGATCAAGTTTATGATGGTGCATGTCACCTCAAAAATTATTCCTTCTTTTTATCACTTACCTACTCGAGGACGAGCAGGAGTTAAGATTGGGGATGTTGATACGTTGCTAACGTATCCATAATTTTTGATGTTCCATGCTTGGTTTTATCTACTTTCTTATGTTTTGTCCACACTTTGGAGTACTTTTAATATGATTTCTTGGACTAACCTATTAACAAGAGCCACAGTGTCAGCTGCCTGTTTTCTGCTGTTTTTGGTTCCAGGAAAGTTAGAAAATGAATATTCTCGGAATTGGACGGGATAATAGCCAAAGTCAGTTTTTCACCGAGGGACACCAGGAGCCAGAATACAAGACGGAGAGGGGCTGGGGCCTGGCCACACCACCTGGTCACGCGTGCTAGGCCTGGCCACGCCAGGGGGTGGTCTGGCCACCCCAGGCACCCTCTCGGCCTCCCTCTTCGCCTATAAGTTGCCTCTTGACCTAAAAACCAAGGGTTCGATGTTTTCCAGAAAGAATTCTGCTCCGCCGCCACCACCAGATTCCGCGATTCAGAACTAGAAACTCCATTCTGGCACCCTGCCGGGACGGGGAATTGGAGGAAATCATCGCCATTATCATCACCATCGCTTCACCATCGACCACCCATGTTTCCCCCATCTATGAGTGAGTAATGCCCCGCTATAGGCTATGGGGATGGTAGGGATTGGATGAGATCGTTCATGTAATGGCATCGGATTGTTAGGGCATGGTACCTAGTATCTACTATTACTGCTTTTTGACTTTGTTGCAACTTGTTATGCTTAATGCTTGTCACTAGGGCCCGAGTGCCATGATTTCAGATATGAATATGTTATTGATTCATTATGATAGTATTGTTTATGGTCTTACCTGCAAATTGTATACACACGTCGTTGTCCGGAACCAAAGGCTCCGAAGTGACAGAAATCGGGATAACCAGAGGGAATGGCTTTGATGTGAGGATCACATGTGTTCACAGAATGTTAACGCTTTGCTCCGGTGCTCTATTAAAAGGAGCACCTTAATTGCCAGTAGTTCCCTTGAGGCCCCACTGCAAACGGGCTGGCAGGACAAAAGATGTTGTGCAAGTTCTCATTGTGAGCACGTATGACTATATATGGAACACATGCCTATTATTATTTAGTACTTGGATGCTTTATCTTATTTATCTGCAAATGCCCTATGTCTGGATTGCCATGTGAACTGTCTTGTCCATGCAACGCCCGTCCATCCATCCCTATGCCTACCGCGCTTTAATCCTACTGATAAACTGTTGTGAGCAAGATTGTTTCCAGGTGCAGCTAAATTGATAACTCAGTTGTTAAGGCTTATAAATATTCTTTGGCTCCCCTTGTGTCGAATCAATAAATTGGGTTTCACTTCCCTCGAAAATACTGCGATACACCCCCTATACTTGTGGGTCATCAGGATGTTATAGACATTTCCCCTTAAAAGAATCATGTCTCGAGATTCAGGATAGTAGGGTTAGGGAATTTTGTGTTGGAGATAGTGTCATGTGTTTCTTGCATACTAACTTGTCAGCTTTGTATTTGAACAGGGTCACTGCGTCGGTGTGGTTAAACTTCAATTGTCTTGGATGCACGAGTACTGAGCCGGCTTCAATCAGGATTGTGAGGGGCGATCTTCCCTCTGTAAGGATTTATGGCATTTCTCTTAAGGGATTATCGTATCCTAATTCACGATTTTGTGTCTAACTCCTGAAGTTGCTTCTGACAGATGGTTAGTCTATTTTTGTGGGAAAGAGGCAGGTGTTTCCCCCCTTAGGGTTGAACTAGGGTAGCTCGAGAATACGTCTGTCCTTCTTTCTTAGAGTCGTCGGATGATGCTTTTAAGACTGTTGCCAACCTTCTGTCGGGAGTTGAAGCCTTCAGATGTCTTCCGCAAACTAGGTTTTATGAGACTCATATACATCTCTTATCCGTACTTATCCTATCAAACAGTTTAAGTCGTCGGTCCTCTAAGTGAGTTAGAACTGAAGGGTTAGTGATCCGGCGATCATTTAGGTGAGTCTTCAACCGAAGTAGCTGGGGAGGATCTCCATAGAATCTTCTTAGATTTTGACTCCTTAGTCTTCTTCGAACCCTTGGGAGGATAGTTTTGTCGGCTTCCGTAGTCTGGTTAACTTCAGGTATTCAAGTTGTCCTGATTAGGGGCTTCTTGGTGTAGGGGTTCTACGTATGAAAACAATAAAATTTTACCCTACGCCCCAGAACCCCTGATGTTGCCAGGACCTATCTATTAGTAATGCAGTAATAGGAGGGGCTTTTCGCAAACTTACCCTTGAAGACCGAAAAGCGTTGTCAATGCTCAGGAGAGCATGGTTGATGTAGACGAGCCGAAGCCGACCTCAAGGTCGTGATGAAGTCCTTGTGCTCCTGCGGCTCCAACGACTTGAGTGCCTCAAGTTTGACACCTCGTGGGAAGTTACACACGTCCGGTGCCTGACGATGACTCCCGCTTCCCCGATCCAGCAGCAGTTGCAGAAGTAGAGCTCCTGGGTCCAAATCCCACATCGCGATGGCACTCCACGGTGAAGATGTCTCTCGTTCGTGCAGTCCGAACTTGGGACCATGGCCACGAGAGAGAGAGAGAGAGAGAGAGAGAGAGAGAGAGAGAGAGAGAGAGAGAGAATATCAATTGGAGATCTCCCCAAAAGTGAGAAAACCTTTATTGAATATTGTGTGTATTTATCTAGCCAAATACCCCCACTATATATAGGAGGAGGGGAGGTACTACCTCCCTCAAAGTCCCGGGGTGGGACTAAAGGAGAGGAGAGGGGGAGGGGTGGCACCACCGGCCAACCCCATGGGCCCCGCCCGCGGGGGGGGGGGGGGGCGCTGGCCCACTAGGGCACCGACCACCCCCTCTGGCCCTTCTCCCTCTTGCCTTTCCTTAATGGGCCCTCTTCCCTCCGGAATTGGCCCATTAAGCCGTTTGACCTTTAAATTGATTTTCTCTTTTATTAAATAATTACGAATAAATCATTAAGTCAATATTTAACATTCATTCATATATTATTCAATCTCCATGGCTATGGAACACCTTCTACCTCCACTCCAGACATTATCCGGACGTACCGAAACCATTCCGGTTTTCTCTCTACTATTCTTCGGCAGTTCTTCTGATTCTATAAACACTCTCTAAGCATCATCAAACGCTTAAGTGTGATACCCTATGGTTCGGGAACACTCCAGACATGCTCGGGACACTCCCGGACCAATGATCGACAAAGGGACCTGGATGGCCATGTGACCCCTGTGCGTTCCACGAAGATCTTTCGTTGTTTGAACCGGGACGGTCGTGTCTTATTCCCTTTGTCTCTCGATACTTGCATTGCCCGAGATCTGATCAATGACATCACCATGTCTTGTTCAATCTTGTTACTGAACAATGCTACTTGACTTGTTGCGACAAGTGACATCCCTGTGATCAAATCACATGCTACGCAGCTATTGGATATAACTTCTCTGAGTGGGCCCTTGAGTATCTTTCCGTCACGCGGATGGACAAATCCCGCTCTTGACATATATTGCCTCTACGGTTTCCTCCGAGTACTTGAACACACCTTTATAACCACTGTATTACCGAGTGGCGCTTGATGCTATCTAAGCACTCTCAGGAGACAGTGATTCATATAGCCTCACGGTCTAAGGAATAGTCTACGAGGATCCATTTCTAATCATCGTAACTTGAACTTTGTGACATGATCGGGTCATGATGTTTAGGTTGGGTATTGGTTCATCATCTCATTCACAGAATGAGTTGACTCGATTTCCAACTGGCATAAATGCCACATGATCAGGAAACTTGATCATCTGTTGACCAATGAACTAGTGACTAGAGTTTCACTGGGAACCCCTAGTTGTTTATATATCACACGTGTATTGATGTTTCCTCTTAATATAGTTATAGCATTATATAAAATTTAATCATAAATTTTATTAAATATTATAATAGTTCTTATAACTATTTGTCTCTAGGGCATATTTCCAACAGTCTCCCACTTGCACTAGACTACAAGTAAACTAGCTGCATTTGTTCTTAATCGTTGGCACCATATATCTGGTACCCTAAACATGCTTGCTCATGGAAGAGGTTGAGTCTTGGGTCTGTATTTTACAGTCCCAAATCCTTTGCAACTTACTAATGTCACCTTGATTGACATTAATACTTTATCATCACATGATAACATCTGTGTGTATGCATCATCGCTATGACAGCAGAACGAGGCATGATTCCAGGAGCCTACAGTGACTTTAGATCAACCTCGAGTGCTTTCACATGGGCACTGTGCCCTAGGACACATCATTCTACGTTAAAAGCGAACTAGCCCTGCCATAACATTATACCACACTTCAGATGGTACCCTTATCTATTATTATAAATGTAATCATCGAAACTCGAGTGCACCCTATGAAACTTTCTATGTTTTCTTCACCTCGCTTCCTACTTGACTCTAATCGGTATTACGGGAGTTCCCAACATATTCCCTTATAACATTACCCTTTATGTTTTAAGATATGTCATCCTTTATGGACTTGGAAAATATGTCTACAGTTCTCTATTAGACACTGCGGACAAACTTAGCTCAACGTTCCGTGATTCAAACTTAATCACTTTTCAAACATTCCTTATTGGATCATATATTATGTTAAGTTATCATCATGGTTTTCTAAGATAGAACCTATGCCTCAACATAGTGGATGATGATCATCCTTTCTTTCTTTCAAACATTGATGTTAAACTTAATACTATTCCTAACTTGAGTTATTAAGGACCAGTTCCTTAATTAACTTCTATTCTAAAACCCTTTTTTGAATCCCTTAAGGCATACTACATAATATCATAATAAACTTATTATCAACTTCTACTCCTTATAAATCATTATTTATTGGTACTTGCGCTTTTATTCTTAACACACTTAAGAATCACTCCTATAAGGTCCCATCTCAAAATATGTTCCTAACATATTTGGGTATGAGTCATTACTCTTTACTCAAACTATGTTCCTACATATTTGAATTTGAGACTTATATTGCTCCCACTCAAAAATATGTCAATCACATATTGTTTTAGGAAGACTTTTATAGCTCCCACTCAATTTCATGTTTCTATAATATTTGGGTATGAGTCACTACTCTTACTCAAACTATGTTCCTACATATTTGAATTTGAGACTTATATTGCTCCCACTCAAAAATATGTCAATCACAAATTGTTTTAGGAAGACTTTTATAACTCCACTCAATTTCATGCAAATTGCATATCTACTCATTTTGAACAATTTCAAAATCCTTTGATCAAACATCAAACTTGGAGATTTACTATGAGGTACTAGTACTTTTACTAGTTTTAAATCCACTAGACATTTAGCACACTTGAATCAAAATTTGAATTCGTCCAATACTTGACAAATTGTGCTTTTGTCATTTACCCCCTTTTTCCACTATGGCTTTGCAGTCATTTGGGAAAATCAAGTAACCCCTTTTACTTGTGAGATTTAGCAACGAATTGCTTTCTAATCTCAAGTGAATTTTGCTTCTAGGATTTCTCATAATTCTAGTTTACTATTATTTCCTTAGTAGTTCGTAGGTATGTCATATTCCGGTAATCATGACAAATGATTCACAAATGTCTCCATACAAGATATGGGTTACATTTTGAATCCTACTTCATGTAGTGAAAACACCAGTGGGGAAAACAAAATGATCATTATCATTGATTCTTTCCTTTGTGAAGAGAATCGTCCAGGAAAATTTTCCATTACGCTTCTCAACACTCTGATGCAGGATTTTGAATCCACATCGTGTTTCACACTATCTTCCAAAAGCTTCATAATCGAGAAATATCACTGAATGCGAACTTTCTTAAAAATTTACCAAAAATCAAGCAATACTAGTTTTGCTTCTCTTTTGGTTTCAGCTATGGATTTCGTATTCAAAGTTTCTAATGAATACTCTACAAGGACTTATTTGCTATTGTTTTGGTTATATCGAATAACCCCAAAAATTTCACGACGATCCATACTAGATATGGAGCCGCTTTAAGAATTCACATGGTTCACTATATGTTCTAATTAAGTGCTAACTATTTCTAACTAATGGTCTCTACATCTACACTACAGAGATTTATTTGGCGCCATCTATTCACCCATTTTGATATCAAATATCATATTGTGATGCTCTACGTTTTGACATTTCAAACGCATTGCATTTCACAATTTTTTTATGCCAATCTTATAAAGTTGAATTTCATTACTTTTGATCGAATCACGGTAATTAGATTCTCTTTTATATTATACCCTTTGTTGATGAAATAATTTGATCATATCAAATAGTTTCATACTCATGTTTCCTTTGGTAAACTTCTTTACACATTTAAACAATCATATAATGATAATCACCATTTTGTTAAACCACAATACATCGAATATGTATTTACTTTAACAATTCATCAAACACTTTATATTCGAGTAATACCTGGTGTTTAAGTTATTTTGCCGAACTTAGGCATGATTTATATGTGACAAGAAATCGAATCACTTTCACATATTATCACATAACTTCGAATTCAAACAATGGTTTCATTCATTAATGAACATATCATTAAGTTGGGTATTTTAAAGTATTTCAATATTTTACAAATGGTCATATGTTATCAATTAGTTTCAAAACAAGGATAATTCACATATAGTCAAACAAAATATGAACACAAATAGAAATTATTCATAAAAGTGGAACAACTTTTTTTTACAAACTGATATGAATAACCGTCTAACCAAGTGTGAGACACAATAAAGAAGTTCATAATATTTTGATTACAATAATCATCCTAAAACATAAACTAAATGATAAATGTCGAGGGAGAGTGTCGCTGGCCATTATCATCATGCTCGCCATCAACACGCAACGTCACCTCCTCTCCAGCAAGCAACTCTCATGCAGAACGACATGTTTTTAGTAAAACAGAACACGTACCAATATACTTAACACTGCAAATGTGCTTGCAAAATCATAATATTTATAAAATTGTATATCAAATATATACCTTTGTCATTGATGACCTCAGTGACAACAGGTTCAACCATCACATTCCTGAGATGTGGTATGAACCTGTGGAAATCCTGTGATTCCATGTCGCCTCTCATAATGCAAGTCTTGACTTGAGCTTGGTAGCTTGGTGGCAGCGACCGCATCACCCCACCATTTGCAAAAGATCCCGTCATCTAGCTATCCAGGAAGTATGCAGGCCTCATGTACGCATCATGCATGCGCTCCAAGTGGTCGTCAAGTGATGCGTTCTCCTCCATCTTAATGGAGAGGAAGTCTCCCATCAGCTCATGCTCCCATATGCGTGCTTGTTCCACGAAATGTGTCCTAAGCTGTAGCATTATCGTACGAGGGTTGACATTACCCACGACAGGCCACAACTCGTCCATCATTCCGAAACGCATTGTAACTGAAATGAAGGAGGCCATCTCCAGACGGTGATAACGGTCTTCCTGCTGCTTTGGGGTCTCTAGGTCAATGAGCTGATCCAAATCCATCTCGTCGAGTATGTAGTCGACCACGTCATTCTCGCTAAGGAGAACATGGAGACGCGCAACCCACATAGAGAAGTTTGATCCGTCTAGCCTAAGCTTCTCACCTTCTAACCAATCAATTGTCAACAGGAAAGGTGGCATCAGGGAGAACCTTTTCTACATTTATAATTGCAAAACTAATTTAGACTAAGTTTATAATTAAATGAGTTAACAATAACTCCACTCAGAAACACCTATCCCCTGAAGGGTTCCTAGTGATAACACGACCCCTTTTCCCCACATCTCCCCCGATCATCACGACCATCAATGTGGGTTCAAGGGTGGACGCTAAACGTCGGTCACATCATTCATGCGACTCATGCTCGATCTTTCGACCATCCACATTCCGAGGCCATGTCTGCTACATGCTAGGCTTGCCAATTCAACCTTAGTGTATTCGCTTTGCAACATGGCTTACACCCACTGTATGCGAACGTAGATATGTCTGACACCCGCTCACCACGGGTCGCCTCATACCGAAGAACTTTCTTGGTGGTGCACACTAAGGGGGAACACAATCCTTGGTAATTTTAACAGGGATCATCTTATTAGGCTAACGTCGAGTATCTAATACTAGCACACAATAAGATATACAAACAATAATATTGAATGTAAATGCGATGTGATATGGTCCTTCACGTCGTGATCTCCATCCGTCGTCACCGGATTCCGGCGCCAGAGTTCTGGCACCGTAGACACCAGGGTACCGGTGTCTTTCCGGCGTGGTAGTCCGTCACCTCTGTGACTATCTACTACTACGTAACATAAGGTAATCACTTTAACTTTGCAACAACAATATCACAAAAGCAATGCCCCCTGCAAAACAAAGTTAGGCGCCTCTACTTTATCTTTGCATGTTTTACGTGGCTGAATGGGATTTCACACAAGAACTGTTCTTACCTATGAACTTTCAGCACAACGCTGATCAAGTTGTTGTCTCTACTACACCCCTTTCGGGGCCCTCCGTTGCAAATGGCATACCAACTAATGCGAGAGAGACAGACACCCCCCTAAGCCACTTTATACGGTACAAGCCGTATGTCAAGCGTGGACCAGTCTCGCGAATGAACGCATAAAGTCGGTTGGGAGCCGCTTCATCAAGCATTACTGCGGTATACACAAGTACACGTGGGAGGGTAACAACTAAAAGATCAACGCCCAGACGCTACATCTCGTGTGTTCTACCCATACTAGCATTACTACGCATAGATCTAGCTCTGATACCACTGTAGGAGTTCCGCGTATGAAAACAATAAAATTTTACCCTACGCCCCTGAATCCCTAATGTTGCCAGGACCTATCTATTAGTAATGCAGTAACGGGAGGGGCTTTTCACGAACTTACCCTTGAAGACCGAAAAGCGTTGTCAATGCTCAGGAGATCGTGGTTGATGTAGATGAGCCGAAGCCGACCTCAAGGTCGTGATGAAGTCCTTGCGCTCCTGCGGCTCCAATGACTTGAGTGCCTCAAGTGTGACACCTCGCGGGGAGTTACACACGTCCGGTGCCTGACGATGACTCCCGCTTCCCTGATCCAGCAGCAGTTGCGGAAGTAGAGCTCCTGGATCCGAATCCCACAACGAGACGGCGCTCCGCGGTGAAGATGTCTCTCGTTCGCGCAGTCCAAACTTGGGACCACGGTCATGATAGAGAGAGAGAATATCAATTGGAGGTCTCCCCAAAACCGAGAAAACTTTTATTGAATATTGTGTGTATTTATCTAGCTAAATACCCCCACTATATATAGGGGGAGGGGAGGTACTACCTCCCTCAAAGTCCCGGGGTGGGACTAAAGGAAAGGAGAGGGGGAGGGGTGGCACCACCGCCCAACCCCATGGGCCCCGCCCACGGGGGGGGGGGGGGGGTGCTGGCCCACTAGGGCACCGACCACCCCCTCTGGCCCTTCTCCCTCTTGCCTTTCCTTAATGGGCCCTCTTCCCTCCGGAATTGGCCCATTAAGCCTTTTGACCTTTAAATTGATTTTCTCTTTTATTAAATAATTATGAATAAATCATTAAGTCAATATTTAACATTCATTCATATATTATTCAATCTCCGTGGCTATTGAACACCTTCCACCTCCACTCCGAACATCCTCCAAACTTACCGAAACCCTTCCGGTTTTCTCTCTACTATTCTTCGGCGATTCTTCCGATCCTATAAACACTCTCTAAGCATCATCAAACCCATAAGCGTGATACCCTATGGTTTGGGAACACTCCAGCCATGGTCAGGACACTCCCGGACCAATGATTGACAGAGGGACCTGGATGGCCATGTGACCCCTGTGCGTTCCACAAAGATCTTTGGTCGTTTGAACCGGGACGGTCGTGTCTTATTCCTTTTGTCTCTCGATACATGCATTTCCTGAGATCTGATCAATGACATCACCATGTCGTGTTCAATCTTGTTACCGAACAATGCAACTTGACTCGTTCCGACAAGTGACATCCCTGTGATCAAATCACATGCTGCGCAGCTATTGGATATAACTTCTCCGAGTGGGCCCTTGAGTATCTTTCCGTCACGTGGACGGACAAATCCCGCTCTTGACATGTATTGCCTCTACGGTTTCCTCCGAGTACCTGAGCACACCTTTATAACCATTGTATTACCAAGTGGTGCTTGATGCTATCTAAGCACTCTCGGGAGACAGTGATTGATATAGCCTCACGGTCTAAGGAATAGTCTACGAGGATCCATTTCTAATCATCATAACTTGAACTTCGTGACATGATCAGATCATGATGTTTAGGTTGGGTATTGGTTCATCATCTCATTCCCAGAATGAGTTGACTCCATTTCCAACTGGCATAAATGCCACATGATCAGGAAACTTGATCATCTGTTGACCAATGAACTAGTGACTAGAGTTTCACTGGGAACCCCTGGTTGTTTATATATCACATGTGTATTGATGTTTCCTCTCAATACAGTTATAGCATGATATAAACTTAATCATAAACTTTATGAAATATGATAATAGTTCTTATAACTATTTGTCTCTAGGGCATATTTCCAACACTTGGATACTAGAGATTGAGTAGTCTTTTGACGACTGTTGACGAGGTTTATCCTCTGAGGTTTGGATGATTCTCGAGATGATTCCTGGAGAAGGACGTCGGGGTTGGAATTCTTCCGGAAGTATCTTTCGGTAGGTAGTCTTCGAGAGTTGAGTGGAGAGACGCGATCTTTCCACCTTAGAGCTTCACTAGGGGTCTTCGAGAGTGGTGTAGATCTTCCGTCTTGAAGTGCTGGCAGGATGCTGAAGACGGTTGTATCTCCTTGGGTCTTGAGTTGAGGTCATCGATTGTCGTTCTATTGCATGAACCTTGTCGAGGGTGGTTTCCTAACGAAGCCTTAAGGAGCTAGATTAGGGAGAGTTAGCGGTTAACGACTCTTCAAGTTAGTCTTCAGCCAGTTTAGAGGCATCCAGCTTCTGATAAGTTCTCTTCACTTAAACTTTTGACGTTGCTTCTGAACTATGGTGGAGTAGACTCGTTGTCTTCAGGCAGTCCTGTCTTTCGGATTTTGGAGTATTCTTGCCTTCTAGTGAGGACTTTCCATCAGTTTGGGAAGGGATGATTAAAATAGTTAGTATCCTTGCGGCTGTCGGAAACTCTAATATACCGGAGGTTGGTGTAGTTAGCTCTTTACTTCCTGTATAGGTTAACATATCTCGCGGTTTCTCGGGAGTAGTAGGGAGCTTTTCGGTGATAGTCTTCAAGTTTCAACGGGACTATTACTCTTGTCGACCAACAATTGATGGCGTCCAATGTTGGTGACAAGTCGTGAGAGTTAAGTTTGATGAGGTAGGCCATCCTGCTGAGGAGGAGTCTTCGCGTTGTTTTAACTTGACGATGTTGAAGTCCGGGTTTCTTGGGATACTCTTCCTCTCATAACTCCCAAGGTTTGTATGGGTCTTGTTAGTGACAACTAGCAGGGGTTCCTGAGGCACTGGCTGGGCTATCGGTCCTCGAGTCACATTTGACTAAGGTCAGAAGAAACGACAACACACATACAGGGTGAACAGAGCGACCAGGTCGCAATGTCTTTGCAAACAACACACATCAAGC
Organism: Avena sativa; assembly: GCA_916181665.1. Taxonomy (NCBI): domain Eukaryota; kingdom Viridiplantae; phylum Streptophyta; class Magnoliopsida; order Poales; family Poaceae; genus Avena; species Avena sativa. The sequence goes on from OV702289.1 coordinate 450,780,033, forward strand.
AACACATTATGCACTTAGGCAAGCAAACACAGCCAATTATAGGGACCAAGGAGTTAACTACTCGCGATATAGGGGAATCCTAACTTTAAGACTACTAGTCCTAGATGTCACGTTGTTGATGTTTGGGTCACTATCTTCCAGATGAAGCCTTCGTCGTATCTTTGGACGCTTCTCGATAGTGCAATACTTGATTTCTTCTAGTTATGAGGATTCCACTAGGAGGGCGATCTTGTAGTCTCCTTGTGTTTGCTGATAGATGCTTCTCTTCATCACGTCCTCATCGTCTTCACCGGGTTCTAAGTCCTAGTTGTTTGAAATCCGTATGTTTGAAAATTTGGATGAGAGATAGTGGAAACCATGTTTCGAAGTCCATTAAATTAGAAGAAGATAAGGAATAGAACGTTTCAAAAAGCTTTTGAGAAATTAGTTTTTGAAAGTCGGTGTTTCCAAAATTGTTTTCCTGTCTAACGACAAAGCTAACTAAGGTTCTCCTACAATCAGGATGGCTCTGATACCAAGTCTGTAGGGCCCCCGGATTAATCCTCCGAGAATCCCTGTTATGCATACACCACGATCCCATGATCAGTTAGTCGTGGCACATAACCGACAAGTATCAAAGTAAACATCCATTACTTAAGTGGACACATGTCATACCTTACATGCCATTATGGATACATCAATAATCATTAGCGGACTTCATCAAGCATAGAGCCCGAGCCATGCCATAACGTATAGGCAACTGACTGGGAGAACGTTCTAGCTCACATAGTCGTCAAAATCACCTTATTCTTGATATCTAACCAAGTTAATAGCCAGGGACAATGCCAGTGAGTACTTTGAATGTACCCGCAAACCACCTTAAGAGAATAATAATAACAAAAGGATATGCAATATGGCTGTGGTAGTAGGAGGGCTCCAAGAGAGGTTCTTTTCTCAAATATTTTCCCTTGTAGATGTAACATCTACATATCTTTGTTGAAATTTTTTGTAAAACATTTTGAAAGTCTTTTTGAAAAGGTTTGGAAAACACTAGGATTGGGCCACCCATTTGTTTCTTCCTTACGCTCATCTCATTACCAAACTCCTTTCCTTCCTTTCCGACCATCCCATGGTAAAATCATTTCCAAAGCCTTTACTTTTCCAAAGTCCTTTTTAAAATCAAAACTAGCACCGCTCTACAGCAACCTTCCCAACCGTCCATGGCCATGGACACAGCTATTCGAATAGATTTACACTCTGCAGAGGTTGTAAACTTTACCCACACCATCCGGGTACCCTGCCCTGATCTACATCGATTGTGGGTCGACTAACCGATCAACACTCTCCAGATGCCACTCTAGTATAGGCCCTACCCTCTGAGTTGTTCCTCTCAACACTGGGACGTCGAGGCCACAGACCAACCAGAGAGCATTCCGACTCCTCTAGAGTGGGCACTTTCAATGAGAGGCTTATAGTATCGCCCGACTACTCCCGAGGGCAGTTCACAATTCCTCTAGGTGACTGTCTAGCAGTTGACCCTTTCTGTAAGGAACCCTGGCATTAGAGGGAGATGATCCCTTAGAAGTAGTTGTGAGAATTCCCACACTAGAGTAGCAAACTTCAAGTCCAGCCCTGTCCCATTCCAGAGTAATGTGGTTGCACTAGTTAATTGTTCTGGCAAAACTGCAAAGAACCGGGTGCGTTTTTGTAAACCTTTTTCCTCCATCTTTCCTTCAGCATTTTGTAAAACAAAACCCTTTTTATTTTCTCAAACTTATCTTGGTAGGTTAAACCTCACCAAGGTTTTGCCATAAACATTTTGTAGAACTTTTTTAGGGGTCTTCCCATCCTCTAGTTTTGCTTCGGCTAAAACGGAGTCTCCAAAGCAGTATGATGTTATACACCATCTACCATACTAGGGTCAAGTAGGTGTCATCAAGGGGGTTGTACTAAGTAGTACCAATGTGTAATGGTTTGGAGGAGCCAAGCCACTACCAGATATAGATCATCATATACTAAAACAACGCAGTTTTCATGACACAGAAGATAAAACATGCATAAGTAAAACAGTAGGACAAGGCTTATGAGAAAGAAGGTGGCTTGCTTGAGATCAGCAAACTGGAAATATATATTCCTAGACTTCTTCATAGAATACCATAATAACCAATAATAATAACCATCTTCTTTTAGTCTTCGATATAATCGCATCTATCATCGTTAGGGATCACATACAAGCAAACAAAGGGCACAACCAACACAAGGCATACAATCACCAATACCTTACAACAGACAAACATACCGCACATTATTCAGTTCAGGAGGTTTTGATAGATTGAGTTTGTTACAATTGGAAATAATGGAAAGGCATTTGTGGAACTTATTTAATGGTTTAATTGCCGAGTACCACCTAATGACGGGGTTTTGAACTAAGGCTTGAGTCTGTATGATATGAATGTACAAAAATGATATCAGGAGGTAGGTAATGGAATAACAAGGCTAACAAAAGTGGTTTAATTATTTTATCAATTTTCTATATTTAGTTATGATTTTTCTAGTGAAATAACCTCTAGTTTAGGTGAATAAATCACCAGAAAATTTTAGTAGTTCCAAAATTTATTTCTTTGGATGGTTAAGTAGGATTTGATGGAATGGTTCATTGAGAGTTGGAATCACTTCAAAATATTTACCAGAATGCCATTGGAAAATTCCCAAAGTCAGTTATGTAGTATATTTGTCCTTTTAACCAGATTTATTCTACAAGTCCAAATGATATGAGCTAAAGGGCAATGGATAGGTATTGCGAATACCTTCCAGTAAAAACTGAATCACTATTTTTGGAGTTGTAGATTTATTGTAGTCAATTTATTGATGAATTAACTATACACAGAAATGTTTAATTCACCATCAGTTAAAGAGATCTCAATATACTGGGCTCCTAGGGTTTGATATATGATATGTTTTAGGAACTATGAGAGTTAAAATTAGGTTAGTACCTATTTTTATGTGACCTAAAGAATTTTGTAAAGGCAAAAATGTAGTGTTTTTGTCATTTTTGCTACAATCAACCTATGGCTCAGTTTGGAATGTGGCCAAGTCCAGGTCATGGATACTAAAGATACCTTCCGTTAGGAAGTGAGTTTACCTAAATTGGATCTGTAAAACTCCTACTTAGATTTAATGGTTGAAAAAGGAACATGTTAAGAGAAAAATTCCCAGGAACAATAATTGTAATATTTTGGTGGGATTTTGTCACTACATGTTTGAGAAAACAAGTATGTGCAAGTAAAAAAATTATCTGAGCGGCTGGGGTCATTTTTCAATTTCATTTTGATTTAAAGTAACTAGTTAAAATTAGATCTGGCAAACAAATCCTAAAAGAGAAAGAAAACTACCGCACTGGCTGGATTCTGAAGGAAAATGGGCCGACAGAGGGGTTTTCGGCCCATCCGGGCAGCCGATGCACGGAAGGCAGCGTTCAAAATGCACGGCAGATCGCCCTGCTGTCAGTGGTGGAAGGGGGCGAAGGGGTATCTGTCGTCCTGGGCCGTAGGATTAGACGGGGACGGACGGCTGGGGTGCATCGTCCCCCTCGCATTTGAGCGCCGGAGGAGCAACCCTAGCGGCAGAGCTGGGTGGCGGCGGGGGCTTACCAGAGGGCTCGCCGGTGGTCGGGGACAGTGTGAGGTGACACGGCGGTCAGTGGCGGTCCCGGCAGTGGGCGGAAGGGCATGGTTTGAAGTCGGGGCCCCTCTCGCGCATGAGCGCCCGGTGGAGCTCGCTTCGATGCTCGTCGGAGCAGGCTCGAGGGGTGCAGGTAGGTCGACAAAGAGGTTGCAGGGCCATGCGGTGGTCGATGACGGGCCCGTAGAGGGGCGACAGGGCCGAGCTTCCCCACGTGAGGTGTCTTGCGCGTGCATGCCCGAGAGGATGGTGGCGGGGCTCGTCGGAGGAACACCCAGGACCTGCTGCATGTCAAAGGAAAAAGCATGGTTTGATGCAGAAGGTCGAGGAGAGTTCAGTGGGGGGACATGCAGGGGGAGAGGGGAGGAAGGGAGAGCACCAGATTCGATTCTTGGGGAAGGACGAAGATCTTCTCTCTCTCTCTCTCTCTCGAGCAGGGTAGGGCAAGGGAGAGGAAGTGGGGTGTTGGGGAGGTAAGTGGAGGGGAGAGGAGTGGAATGGGCCAGGGAGGAGAGCTTCTCTAGCCTATGGCCTATTTAACCGAGGTGTGTTGGTTCATGGTGGAAATTGTCCAAGGAAGGGAAAGGGGAGAGGTGCTGCTCGATGGTTGGGCCTCAGGACGGTGGAGAGAGGGGTTGAGGGGTCCTGGTCATGGCAGGGGGCAGAGAGGAGGGGTGGCAGCAGTAGCTAGGTATTTTTAAAAGAGGCAAACATCTCTCTCTTTGTCGCTCCAAGTGTAAAGGACAAGGGGAGTAAAGCTTCTATAGTGGTAAGCTAGAGTGCATTTCGACCATAGTGGAGGTGGTGTGCTGTGCAAACTTGCTTGACTAGGTTTGTGGCAGGTTTGGTGGAGTTTAGATCCTAGTTTTGGATTTTGCTAAATCCTTGCTATAAAGACTATCATCAAGGAAGTTTCCAAAACTTGATCTTGGCAAGATGAGATAAAGGTGCTGGTAGCTAGATAGGGTTAAGGTCCTAGGAATTATTTTTTTGAGATTTTTCAGGGGATTTAAAGCCCACTAAAAACCATTTAGTCAAAAAGTGCAGAAATGGTTTATAGAGAGCTCATCTAATCTTTTTACATTGGACAAGGTTGGTTTTTTATGTGGGATGGTCCTAATTACCATGCCACACTTTGGAGATTTTTTCCTGAATTCATTGAGGAATAAAAGTATTTAAAGTAATTATTTTCTAGTTTCTGCCATTTAAGAAAATGGGCAAAAAGAATTATTCAAGTATCTCAAAAATATTTATTTTTGAGATGGGAAGGTAGGGTATGATGTATAGGCCTCAAATGTAGCTTGAGTTGGCAAGGTGATTTGGAGAAAAACAAACTCGCCTTTATAGGGTGGATTTTGAGGGTTTTGCCAAGAATGGATTTTAAATACTTTTAGGTTCCAAATAATTATGGAGTTTATTTGGCAAGGTATTATATCCAAGGTAGATGATGTCATCTTGAAGTTTCCATCTTTAGCAACCTTGGGTGTTGCAAAACAACATGGATTTGAGAGGAAAACAAGGATTGGAGGATCTAGGGCATTGATATTTTTATACCACCTAAGCAAGGTTGGATTAGTGAGATCAGAGCTCACCTTGATGCAAGGGATAAATGGATAGTTAGACCAAGTTATATAGATGATCATGGCATAAGGATATTGGCTTGGTAACATTTGAGGTGGTCTGGAAGTGACGGCAAAGTTTGTTGAAAATAAGGCTGCCATACCAGATGAGTCATGATGCCTTATAAACCATGTGGGTTTAAGAAGCACTAAGCTTCAATGGTAACAAGGAAGGTGTGGATTGAGGTACCATGGTTAGTAGACCATAACCATGCAAGGAGTTGGTCAAGGGGAGGTAGAATATGGATGTGGCCTCTAGCCAAAGTAGCCAAGATGATAAGATTTGCAGAACAGATTATTATCTTGACTACAAAACCATCAAGGATGAGTGGCTACCAGAATGGTTTAGCCAAGGCCAAGATTGGGCTTTGGTAGTACACATGATGTACTACAAGATGGTTCAAGTGCATCACTAAGAATGCATAAGGGTTGAGAAGGAGAGGCATTCAAAGAAGTGATGTTGAAACAGTTTCCAGACTTGATATCAAAGCATCATCAAGTGGATGATGTTGAAGTGTAGATTGAGTAGAATAGATCCATGCTTGATATTGGCCTTCATTGACTTGGTAGCTTCTAGAATGGATCACTCCAGAATTGATCTGGTTTAGGGGTTTAGATGATCACCTAGGGCTAGAGATAAGATCCAGCTTGTATTCTTGCTTAGGGTTTGGTGATCCTAAGTAACTTGATTTTAGAGGATGAGCTCCTAGGGTAGCTCATACTAGTTCCTAAGAAAACAATTCGAACAACAGATGATGATAGAGCATCAAACAGTAGATCAGGGCAACTCATCATACAAATAAAACAAATCTACTACCATGAGTACCTCCAAGCCTAGCTTGAGGTAAGAATGGGTATTCTGAAAGGGTGGAGTTTGAATAAGGTGAGAGCCCTTGGTATTTCTACCAAGAGTAGAATTCGGAGATTTATAAAAAAAATTTAGAAAAACCTAGAGGTAAGAGTAGTTGAAAGCTCTATCTTGAAAACCTAAGGAGATTATATCATATAGATCTCCATAATTTTGTCAACAGAAGCTACTAAAATATTTAGAGTTGCAAAGGCACATTGGCTCAGGTTTTTGAAATGCCAGAACATTTGAGAATATGTAAAATGAGGCAAGACAGTTTTGTTAACTAGCTTTTGTCAATTGATGGTGAGGTAAGGAGTGTATCATATGTTATACATTCAGATGCATAACCACAAACAAACAACAAGTAAACACTGCAGCACTTAACAAGAAATGTTTTTGTTCCCCCTGATTTTTGCATTCTGGGTGACTAATCAGGATTGCTGAAATTAGGATGTTACAAGCAGCAGCCTTTGCACGGGCAGACGAAACCTGCTTCCTACCGCCCTTACCTCTTGGCATCTAACGAACACCAGAAGATCATTCAGTCAAGCACACGAACAAAAGCCATTATATGGATAAGTAACGATAGGAAGTCATACTTCAGACTGAAATAAGTTTGAAATATAAACCCAGATACCGAAAACGAGTACTACACTAACACAAGATTGCTTCATACGCCTTAGTAAAGCACCACGAACAATCAATGCACACAAGACAAGGGGCAAGAACATAACTAAACCAACATCGTTCCTATTGTGCACCAGTGTGTCAAGTTTTAATGTTGTTAAACCATCTAATCAAATTTTATTTTAAAAAAACCTAGTAACATACTAGTAGGAGATTTGGGATATTTCACCCAACCTCAAAAGAACGACGTCCTCATCAATGTGAATTTTATACACTAACAAACAAGCCACATCTAGTATGCAAGTATTTCAAAAGTCCAAGATCTTTTCTTCGGTATACATGCTTATGCATATATAGGAAAGTTAAGGCTTAACTGATACCAACTATAACACCCCTCCCTATAAAAGTCAATGTTACCACAAACCAACAACCCACACTTGACTTGCCAACAGGAAAATCCGACAACACCTCCCTTGTACCATCGGACATCCGTGATAGATGATGGAACCAATAGAATAATTATGTAAGAAACACAGACATAAGCACATTAAAATCCCACATTTAACATAAGGAGCTAAGTGGTGAAGCCATAAACTGTCATGCTTCACACATAACAAGTACAGACAGTTTTAAAGCATGCAAAGGTGATCCTGGCCGCAAACTGAAACATAGTTTGTATAGAACAAGTAGACCCTAGCTGATAAGAATCATGAACCAAGGCATGGGAGATATCATAATTGAGCCAGGTGTATGAAAAGGGTGGTGAAATTCGTGAGTGAACATCCATGGGTGCAACGCCTTTCCATCTACTTGCAAAACATCACTGCGGGGTACCTGAAAGAAGCAACGAGAGGTGAGTCCAAAGACCCAGCACGTACACCACATAAGCATGGAATATACATTGGAAATTAGAACATGAATACAAGCCATGCATTCACAAGTAAATGTGTTATTTCAACCCTTCAATGCTTGAATTGGCATGAGGATGCATGAAGAAATAATGCATTCGAACAAGACCGAGGACTAGGCTCCGAGCTACTGCCGGCAAGCTGAGGAGGGGCGACGTCTCACCCAGACTCCTTTCCATCCCTCACCAAGTGAGAGGACCATATCATGAGGATGGACCCGAGGGACCAAAAACTCGCAAAGCGAGGATCTTCCTTGAATTGGAAAAATTACACTCATGATGGAATTGTTAACAAGAATAACCAAGAAGATCCAATCCATATCATATACTAGTGGTATGGTGTACTGAATGATACACTAGGGAATTGCATGTTCACCATTGCATGAATGTGAATGAATGTTATGAAGTCGAATATAGTTAAAAGAGAGCAGTTTAGCCATTGTTGCCCGGTGTACTCGCCTCAACCGTTGCGAGGGAGATGGTGCGAAGCTACCTCCGGTGGATTGGTGCTGCAACCTGCTGTAGAAACATGTATACAAGTCTTAAACCTTGCAGCAAACAAGTTATAAAAAACATACACAACAACGCGCCTAATCGCATACCCGGGAGAGCAAACCCCTTTGCTGTCCCTTCACGAAAGAATTCACCACTAGAGCTAGGAAGCTCCAAAGCAAGCAAATAGTATGGCTATGCAAATGGTATGCCTTATCCACAAATAAATCCAACTATTCGAACTCCGGATATAAACTAATGAAGGCCAAAACCAGCAAATACCTCTGCTGTTTTCAGATTTCAGAATAACGAATAGCCGCCTTTGAAAATTCATAGCAACCAGAATACTCATGTAATTTAATTTAAACAAGTTGATCCATGAAATATAAGATATCAGGTAGCTATACCACTATATAACACAGATTTATCATTCCTCGAAGAGCATGAAAAGCTAATGCCAAAAGCTATGAAAATACTGTTTTGCGAGAACATGTACATCAAGTTGTTCTCATCGCTGCAGATAAACCTCTGAACCAAATCGAGTGAATGACCACTCAAAATGATCATGGGAACGAAAACTACAAAACACTCCAACTATTCGTTCTCTGATTCTGCTGTATAGGTGCTCGAAAATGGTTATTTCTGAACCTGGACGTCTAGAAACAGCAACATAAGAACATGTTCCCTCTAATTCCAATAGATCTTGCTGATCCCCTGTCCTCACCACCATAAATCAACCCCCTACAGAACCTTGGAACATATAGGAAGGTGGAAATCTCACCTTAGTGGTGGGACACAAGGGATTGGTGAACGGGGTGAGAGATGCCTTCTCTTCCTTTTCTTCTTCTCCCTTCACCTCTTGCTTCCCTTCTTGCCACCTCTTCTCCTTCCTCGAGCACCTAGACCAGGTACCTTTCTTGCTGTGGAGGAGGGCGGGCTAGGGTGTGGCAGGGAGGAAAGGGAGAGAAGGGAGGAGGGGAGGCGCCATGGGAGGAAGAAAGGGTGGAGTCTCGTCTTGGGGGAGAAACGAGGGCCAAGGGCTGGGTTGGAGATGAGGATGAGGGTCATCACGTGGTGGGGGAAGGGATAAAGCATGGAGGTCATCCAGCCATGTTCTTTCTCCATTTAGTTAACACATTCTCTAAAACAAAGAATAATCCTGGCCACTTAATTAGAATAAATCATGGAAAATGCATCCAAGGCCCACCGATATTCGAGTATGAATAGTCCAATTTAACTGTCGATGAGCCAGGCGCCACTATGGAATCAGATTTATGATATGACAAACCTAAACAAGATGGATACAGAGAGTCCAAAAGCATTTTTTTATCAAAAAACCAGTATCAGAAAAATAGGGGTGTTATAGTCTCACCACCTTAACTGGAACTCACCCTCGAGTTCTTCTCTCCTTGTGCCATTAAAGGATCTTAATATAATGCATAGAGCACAACAAGGAAGAAGTTTCAAGGTTTAGAACGTACCATCAGAGAACAATTCTGGGTATTTTTCACGCATTTGGGACTCAAGTTCCCAAGTCGCTTATCGCTCTGTTTGATTTGTCCAGAAAATCTTCACATACTTGAGTTTTCTGTGCCTCAAAACACGCTCAGACTCATCAAGAATCTTCAAAGGATGGGATTCGAGTGTAAGATCTTGCTCAATGGTGACAGGTTCAGAAAGAATGAGATGCTCAGAGTCTTCAAGATTCTTCCGGAGCATAGAGATACGGAAAACATTGTGCACTCCGCGCATTGAATGTGGCAAATCAAGACGGTAGGAAAGCTTCCCAACTCGAGCAACCACAGGAAATGGCCTGACATATCGAGGACTAAGCTTGCCCTTGGTGCCATATCTCCCAATTCCTCTACTAGGCGACACTTTAAGAAGCACTTGGTCACCAACCTGAAATTCCAAAGCTCGTCATCTGATATCTGCATAGCTCTTCTACCTTTTTTGTGCGGTGAGAATGTTCTGGCAGGTCTCTGCGACACGATCAACGGTTTGCTGAACCCAATCCGGTCCAAGAACTGCCCACTCGCCTACTGAGTCCCAGCAAAGAGGTGACCTACACCTCCGACCATAGAGGACCTCGAAGGGAGCAGCCTTGATACTTGCATGATAACTATTGTTATAGGCAAATTCCACAAGTGTCAGGTGATCTTCCCAATTACCTTGCCACGATAGAGCACATGTACGAAGCAAGTCTTCGAGGTTTGAATGGTACGTGATACGTCAATAACGTATCTACAATTTTTGATGGTTTTATGCTAATAATATGCTTTTGATACTCCTTTTTATATAAAGTTTTTGATTTATTTGGACTAACCTACTAATAGTTGCAAAAGTGCATAATGTTCTTGTTTTACACTTTGATGTGTAGGAATTACCAAGAATACAAGTGGAAACCTTGTTAGAGTCAAATTGGGATTTTCCAGAAATCTGTCTCGAAACTCTTTTTTAAGATGGTCACGTTTCGGGGCAAAGACAGCGTCAAACGGAAAACTCTTCAACTACAAAGTTGTTGGAAATTTCACGAGCAACGTTCTGGACATAAAGTTTAGCATTTTCCGAGTCCGGACGGGCCCGTTAGACCCGATTTACTTCAACCCAAGATGGGGTGACGGGAATGCGAGAAGCTATATAAAGGGAGAAAACCTAATTCGTGGGAGACACCTCCACCCACGAATTTGCAGCCACCAAAGCCACATTTTTGCCTCCCAAGAATCCATGAAGGAAGGGTGCTAAGGGGCGGGGCTCCCCTATTATACCGGCGACGGGGAAGGAGTCCCCCGCGCCGCCGGCGCCGCCGCCTCTTCACCATCTTCACCGCCATCTCCATCGCCGTTGCTGACTCCCATGATGAGGAGGGAGTAGTTCTCTCTCGAGGCTAAGGCATCTACCGGTAGCTATGTGTTTATCTCTCTATGCATAATCATATTGTGATCATGAGCTTGGTAATCAAGTAGATCTACTTTCCTACTCAAGTACTTTAATAGATCTATGATCTCCATGTGTGTGAAAGTGGCAGCATGCACACTATGGTGGCACTTAGGCTAGAGATTACAAATACTTGTTATGAGTTATATTTGGAGTTGGATGTCTCTATGAAATTGTGGTGTTTGTTGGAGCCATCTAGTGCTCAAGGTGACAGTGTGGGGTTATCTAGATGGGGAAAGCGAACTTTGAGGAGTGTTGTTATAGCCCTACCATGGATTAGAGTGTCCAACCGGAGAGTAGTTTAGAGTAGTATCATAAAGAGAAGTTATTTATATGAGAGTGCTCACTAGTGAAAGTATGATCCCTAGGCCTTGTTTCTAAATATTGAAACACCGTTTGCAACTAGATATGTTACATGTTTTCTTGCTACCATCTTTATTTTAGTTTGCCTTTAGTCTCTTCCACGCCATCAAGCTATTTTCTGGCATGGTTGTCTTTTATCCATACCACTTGTATTTCACTATCTCTTCGCCGAACTAGTGCACCTATACACCTGACAAGTGTATTGGGTGTGTTGGGGACACAAGAGACTTCTTGTATCTTGATTGCAGGGTTGCTCGAGAGGGGATACCTTTGACTTCCTGAGTTCAATAAACCTTAGGTGATCCACTTAAGGGAAACTTGTTGCTGTTCTACAAACCTCTGCACTTGGAGGTCCAACAACTGTTTACAAGAATAGAAGTGCGTAGACATCAAGCTATTTTCTGGCGCTGTTGTCGGGGAGGTAAGGTAAAAGGTACTCACACCCTCCAGTGTAAGTGCTCGAAGTTATTTCCTTTAGATTCTGCAATTTTGTCTTTTTGTTTCTTGTTTTTATTTTCACTAGTTAGGTTTAATGGAAAACAACAACAAAATTAGAGAGTTTTATAGTATTTATCTTGAGTTAGGACATGAAGTTATTGAAGAGAAAATTAAAAAACCTATGGAACTTTCTTTGCATGCTAATAGCAATGTTATTAGTATGAATTCTTTAGACACCATTATTGCTAATGCTATGGAAAAGTCTAAGCTTGGGGAAGCTAGTTTTTATAAAAATGATCTTTTTAGTTCCCCAGCTTTGGAAGATAGCTATTCTATTGCTTATGATGATACCAAACCTCCAATATATGATGATTACAATGATGAATATGATATTTTCAGTCCACCTACTATTGAGCAGAAAATTAATTATGATTACAATATGCCTCCTATATTTGATGATTATGGTGATGAGAATAATAATGATAGCTATTTTGTTGAATTTTCTCCCACCACAATTAATAAGAATGACTATGCTTATATGGAGAGTAATAATCTTTTTATGCATGTGGATCATGATAAGAATGTTTTATGTGATAGTTATATTGTTAATTTTATTCATGATGCTACTGAAAGTTATTATGAGAGGGGGAAACATGGTTTTATGTATCTCAACAATATTATTTTTCCCCTCTTTATGTTGAAAGTCTTGAAGTTGCACTTGTTTTTCTTTACTATGATTGTTACTTTGTGCTTTCATGACTTGTTTCTTTACAAGATTATTTTTCATAGGAAGTGGGTTAGACTTAAATGTGCTTTGAATTTTCTTCTTGATGCTCTCTTTTACTTCAATTCATATTTCTTATGTGAGAATCTTCTCAAACTATCATGCCTAACTTAAAGGCGTTAAAGAAAAGTACTTATTGGGAGATAACCCAAAAGTTTTAGATGAGACTTGGAAGTTATTACCTCTGTAATAACATTTCCTTATCCTTTTTATTTGCTTTTTATGCCAAGAGTAACCTCTAATGAGAGGGAAGTAATGCTTGATAAAGTTGTTGTCCCGAAACAGATTTTTGTGCTTCACAGTAAAAATTCGTGTAATATCTCTGTACGTCGTTTTGAGGCGTGAATTTTTGTGCTTCTGCCCCAGGTTGTTATATAACTTTAGTTAGTTCAACACTTTTTGATTTGATCAACATAAGGGCTTCGAAAAAATTGGTTTTACCTGCTGGTCTGTTTTGATAGATTTCTGTCATTATTTGCATTTGCTTCTTGTTGGTTCCTTTTTGGGTTCTCTTTGGGGAATTGAGATTTTTGAGGGAAGTGCTACCGTAGCTTGTGTTTTAATGAAAGTTTTATTGGTGTTGAAACTGAACCTAAATATTTATTATCTTGAGTGCACTAATGTTGCTATTGTGTGACGTTTTGTATGAAGGAAATTTTTCAGGTGTATGGAGAGAATGATGTAATGAGATGAAGAGTGGACTAAAGCTCAAGCATGGGGATGCCACCCCGTATCACCCCAAGAATTATCCAAGAAGTACAAGCGTCAAAGCTTGGGGATGCCCAAGGCATCCCCTTCTTCATCAATAAAAATCCCAGGTTTCTTCCAAACACTTCATTTTTATTGTTTCATGCACAGTTGTGTTGTTCTTGGAGCGTCTTTGTTTGTTGTTTTTGGTTTTTGTTTTCTTAGTTAGATTGAATAAATTGGTTGGACCCCCTCTTTCATACATTGGTTTTCAAATAGTTTGGTTTGGATTGGAAAAAGAGTAGGAAAGTTCATGCTTAAGTGGTAAAGAGAGCTTGTTTTTGACTGTGGCCCATGCTTTGTCATGCCATGCTTGATATTGTTCTGGATTTATGCTTAGTGATCTTTTCTTTAGCATGACATGTTATAAACAATTGAGATTGCTTAATGTGCCTTGGATGAATCATGCGTTGTTTTAGCATATTACAACATAGTATTGTGGTATTCTCCTTTGACGCTTTATTTGGGTTGACTTGGCGCATGCTCACACCATGTTATGACTATCCCAAGTCAACATAGCCTTTATGATCTTTTAGTTTTCGACTTGTAGTATCACTTTATGCTTTGATTAATGATGTTTTGTCGCTCTGCATGATTATGGCCATTATTGCTCTCTTAGTCGATCGCTCCCAGTCTTTTGCTAGCCTCCATAACCAAGTATGAGTTCCACTCATGCATCCAACTCCTAAAACCAAGTTATTCCAAAGAGTCCACCATACCTACCCATTAGCATTTGCTATTCCAAGTATATTCATGTTTTTATCAACCTTCCGAATTAAACTTGTTATGTGAAAATTAGTGATTAAAGCTCTCACGAACTTGATGGCACACTTTACTTTCTTGCACTTAATAATCTTGAACCATTATGTCCATCTTTGTTGCGTATATGCTTGCGCTTTATAAGTTGAAGTTAGCAGAACCATGTATCATGGGGAACGCTTTCAACATTGCACTTATTATTCCGTTGATATCATGATTCTTTTGCTTATGGATTACGGCGGTGTGAAATAAAAGGGGGAACTTGTAAGATCATGGAGTTTGTATGTGTGTTAGAGAAACGTCTGGGCCGCTAGCCTAAGCCATGCCTAATCATGGTGGAAACTTGCAGCATAACCATAATGAGAACTCTATGAAGCATCCTTAATAAAAACCTATTCAAATAGCAAATAAAAAGATCGCTGAGATGCTCATTGTATGCTTGCCGTATCATTTTGATTATGGGACAACTCTTATATCATGTGCAAGGGGTACCCCGTTGGCGTTTCTCTGTGATACATATGTACTTACAATGACAAGAGCTTACTTGTGACTGAAGTTGAGTAGCATGAGGTTCGGTACTCGTAAGTAAGGGGCATGAGATTTCAACTTATAACTAGTCAAGCATATCCTCTTAGTTGTGTCACTTTAACCTTAATCACTTGAAGATGCCTATGATAGGGGCAATGAGAGCTGAAAGCTAATAAGTACCATAATTTTTGGAAGCTCTTTATGAGACTTGAATCCCTGCTTCCTTCTATGAAGGACTTTCTTTTACTTTTATGTTGAGTCTCCATCTTCTATCTTTATGCACCTATTAAGAGAGTATAGTGGCCATTCTTAGTTTAATGTGCATTATCCCAAAACTTGTTTATTGATGCATAACTTTGATATTGCTTGTTCTTAAACTCTATCTTAAGAGAGTATAGTTGCTATGTCTTATTGTTAGAACTCTATCTTTCATGTTCATGTTTAGAATACCTTGATCCCAGCTATCAATGCTTTTACAATAATGATGATCAAGATCGTGTTGGCTGCGTGTCACCTCAAAAATTATATTGTTTTTATCGTTTACCTACTCGAGGATGAGCAGGAACTAAGCTTGGGGATGTTGATACGTTCATAACGTATTTATAATTTTAGATGGTTTTATGCTAATAATATGCTTTTGATACTCCTTTTTATATAAAGTTTTTGATTTATTTGGACTAACCTACTAATAGTTGCAAAAGTACACAATGTTCTTGTTTTACACTTTGATGTGTAGGAATTACCAAGAATACAAGTGGAAACCTTGTTGGAGTCAAATTGGGATTTTCTAGAAATCTGTCTCAGAACTCTTTTTGAAGATGGTCACGTTTTGGGTCGAAGACGGCGTCAAACGGAAAACTCTTCAACTACAAAGTTGTTGAAAATTTCACGACAAATGTTCTGGATATAAAGTTTAGCTGATTCCAAGTCTGGACGGGCCCGTTAGACCTGATTTACTGCAGCCCAAGATGGTGCGACGGGAATCCGACAAGCTATATAAAGGGAGGAAACCTAATTCGTGGGAGACACCTCCACCCACGAATTTGCAGCCACCAAAGTCACGTTTTTGCCTCCCAAGAAGCCATGAAGGAAGGGGGCTAAGGGGCGGTGCTCCGTATGATACCGGCGGACGGGAAGGAGTCCCCCGCGCTGGCGCCGGCGCCGCCGCCACCGCCTCTTCACCATCTTCACCGCCATCTGCATTGTCGTTGCTGACTCCCATGATGAGGAGGGAATAGTTCTCTCTCGAGGCTAAGGGCTCGGTAGCTATGTGTTCATCTCTCTCTCTATGCATGATCATATTGTGATCATGGGTTTTTTAATCAAGTAGATCTACTTTGCTACTCAAGTGCTTTAATAGATCTCTACTCTCCCCATGTGTGTGAAAGTGGCAACGTGCACACCATGGTGGCACTTAGTCTAGAGATTACAAATACTTGTTATGAGTTATATTTGGAGTTGGATGTCTCTATGAAATTGTGGTGTTTGTTGGAACCATCTAGTGCTCAAGGTGACAATGTGGGGTTATCTAGATGGGAAAAGCGAACTTTGAGGAGTGCTGTTTTAGCCCTACCATGGATTGGAGTGTCCAACCAGAGAGTAGTTCAGAGTAGTATCATAAAGAGAAGTTATTTATATGAGAGTGTTCACTAGTGAAAGTATGATCCCTAGGCCTTGTTTCTAAACATTGAAACACCGTTTGCGACTAGATCTGTTACATGTTTGCTTGCTACCATCTTTATTTTAGTTTGCCTTTAGTCTCTTCCACGCCATGAAGCTATTTTCTGGCACTGTTGTCTTTTATCTATACCACTTGTATTTCACTATCTCTTCGCTGAACTAGTGCACCTATACACCTGACAAGTGTATTGGGTGTGTTGGGGACACAAGAGACTTCTTGTATCTTGATTGCAGGGTTGCTCGAGAGCGGATACCTTTGACCACTTCCTCCCTGAGTTCGATAAACCTTGGTGATCCACTTAAGGGAAACTTGTTGCGGTTCCACAAACCTCTGCACTTGGAGGTCCAACAACTGTCTACAAGAATAGAAGTGCGTAGACATCAGTACGCTCAGACTGGCCATCCATCAGAGGATGGAAAGCTGTGCTGAAATGGATCTCAGTACCGAGGCCACTCTGCAAGCTCTCCCAGAATTTGGAGGTGAACTTTCCATCACGATCAGAGATGAT
This sequence comes from Avena sativa, assembly GCA_916181665.1. NCBI lineage: Eukaryota > Viridiplantae > Streptophyta > Magnoliopsida > Poales > Poaceae > Avena > Avena sativa. Next base: position 450,796,933 of record OV702289.1, read on the forward strand.
TGTTTTAGGCACACCATGGAGACGAATAATCTCACGGGTGAAAATTGGAGCTAATTGACTAGCCGTGTTGGTGGTATGGATTGGGATGAAGTGTGCTGACTTGCTAAGAAGATCCACAACCACCCAAATGGCATCCTTTCCCCGTGGGGTGGGAGGTAGGCCGATGATGAAGTCCATGGTGATATCTTCCCATAGCCATTTCGGGACTTCAAGAGATTGCAGCTTTCCTGCAGGGCGTTTGTGTTCCATTTTGACTCGTTGGCAAACGCCACATACTTAGCGACATCTACTTTCATATGCTTCCACCAGAAGTTCTACTTTAAATAATGATACATCTTAGTTTCACCAGGATGGATTGTGTAAGGAGTGCGATGGACCTCCTGCACCTTCTGCAGAATACAAAGACAACCCTTGAAATCACACAACCCTAGTACCATCAATGGTGAAGGGACATACCCTTCCTTCACGAACACGCCTCTCCACTTGCATTAGCAGACGATCTTGTTCTTGAGGATGACTAATGCGCTCCACGATATCAGACTCAATGTTCATTTGGATTTCGGCATGTGCGGTGCCTGCATAGCAAAAAGAAATATCCGTTCTCTCTAAATCAGATGGGACAGTCGCCACAGTCAGAGAAGCAACCTTGCGGCTCAAAGCATCGACCACCACATTGGCTCAGCTGGGTTTGTAACCTCCAAAGCAAGCAAATGGTATGGCTATGCATTCATAAGAGCCTTATCCACAAATAACACCAACTATTCGAACTCCGGATATAAACTTATGAAGGCCAAAACCAGCAAATACCTCTGTTGTTTTCCGATTTCAGAATAACGAATATCCGCATTTGGAAACTCATAGCAACCATAATACTCATGTAATTTACTTTAAACAAGTTGATCCATGAAATATAAGATATCGGGTAGCTATACCACTATATAACACAGATTTATCATTCCTCGAAGAGAATGAAAAGCTAATGCCAAAATATATGAAAATACTATTTTGCGAAAATAGGTACATCAACTTTTCTCATCGCTGCAGATAAACCGCTAAACAAAATCGAGGGAATGACCACTCAAAATGATCATGGTAATGAAAACTACGAAACACTCCAACTATTCGTTCTCTCATTCTGCTGTATAGGTGCTCAAAAATGGTTTTTTCTGAACCTAGATGTCTAGAAACAACAACATAAGAACATGTTCCCTCTAATTACAATAGATCTTGCGGATCCCCTGTCCTCACCACCATAAATCAACCCCCTACAGAACCTTGGAACATATAGGAATGGGAAATCTCACCTTAGTGGTGGGACACAAGGGATTGGTGAACGGGGTGGGAGATGCCTTCTCTTCCTTTTCTTCTTCTCCCTTCACCTCTTGCTTCCCTTCTTGCCACCTCTTCTCCTTCATCTAGCACCTAGACCAGGTACCTTTCTTGCTGTGGAGGAGGGCGGGCTAGGGTGTGGCATGGAGGAAAGAGAGAGAAGGGAAGAGGGGAGCCACCATGGGAGCAAGAAAGGGTGGAGTCTCGTCTTGGGGGAGAAACGAGGGCCAAGGGCTGGGTTGGAGATGAGGATGAGGGTCCTCACGTGGTGGGGGAAGGCATATGGCATGGAGGTCATCCAGCCATGTTCTTTCTCCATTTAGTTAACACATTCTCTAAAAAAAGAATAATCCTGGCCACTGAATTAGAATAAACCATGGAAGATGCATCCAATGCCCGGTTTTCGAGTATGAATAGTCCAATTTAACTGTGGTGTGTGTTCTTTTACTAAACCACATTGATCTTGTGGTGCCATCTGCATGTGTGTTCTTTTCCTAAACCACATGTATCCATTAGAGTCATTGCATGTGTGTTCTTTTCCTAAACAACATGGATCCACTTGTGACATTGCATCCGTGTTCTTTTCCTAAACCACATGGATCCCATAGAGTCCTTACATGTGTGTTCTTTTCCTAAACCACATGGATCCACTACAAACATTGCATGTGTGTTCTTTTCCTAAACCACATTGATCCAAAAGTGACATTGCATGTGTGTTCTTTTCCTAAAACACATGGATCTACTAGAGTCATTGCATTTGTGTTCTTTTCCTAAACCAGATGGATCCACTAGAGTCATTGCATGTGTGTTGTTTTCCAAAACCACATTGATCCACTGGTGACATTGCATGTATTTTCTTTTCCTTAACCACATGGATCCACTTGAGTCATTGCATGTATGTTCTTTTCTTAAACCACATGGATCCACTAGAGTCATTACATGTGTGTTCTTTTCCTAAAACACATTGATCCACTGGTGACATTTGCATGTGTGTTCATTTCCTAAAACACATGGATCCACTATTGACATTGCATGTGTGTTCTTTTCCTAAACCACATGGATCCACTAGTGACATTGCACGTGTGTTCTTTTCCTAAACCACATGGATCCACTAGAGTCATTGCATGTGTGTTCTTTTCCTAAAACCACATTGATCCAGTGATGACATTGCATGTGTGTTCTTTTCCTGAACCACATTGATCCACTAGAGTCATTGTACGTGTGTTGTTTTCCTAAACCACATGGATCCATTAGAGTCATTCCATGGGTGTTCTTTTCGTAAACCACATTGATCCACTAGTGACATTGCATGTGTGTTTTTGTCCTGAACCACATTGATCCACTGGTGACATTGCATGTCTGGTCTTTTCCTAAACCACATTGATCCACTAGTGACATTACATGTGTGTTCTTGTCCTGAACCACATTGATCCACTGGTGACATTGCATGTGTGTTCTTTTCCTGAACCACATTGATCCACTAGAGACTTTGGACGTGTGTTGTTTTCCAAAACCACATGGATCCACTAGACACATTGCATGTATGTTCTCTTCCTAAACCACATTTATCCACTAGTGACATTGCATGTCTGTTCTTTCCTGAACTACATTGATCCACTATAGTCATTACACGTGTGTTGTTTTCCTAAACCACATGGGTCCACTAGATTCATTGCATGTGTGTTCTTTTCCTAAACCACATTGATCCACTAGTGACATTGCATCTGTGTTCTTTTCCTAAAACACATGGATCCACTAGAGTCATTGCATCTATGTTCTTTTCCTAAACCACATAGATCCACTAGAGTCATTGCACGTGTGTTCTTTTCCTAAACCACATTGATCCACTAGTGAAATTCTAGGTGTGTTCTTTTCCTAAATCACATGGATCCACTGGAGTCATTGCATGCGTGTTCTTTTCCTAAACCAGATTGATCCACTAGAGTCATTGCATGTGTGTTCTTTTCCTAAACCACATGGATCCACTGGCAACATTTCATGTGTTTTCTTTTCCTAAAACACGTTGATCCCATAGAGTCATTGAATGTGTGTTCTTTTCCTAAACCACATTGATCCACTAGTGGCATTGCATGTGTGGTATTTTCCTGAACCACATTAATCCACTGGTGACATTTGCATGTGTGTTCTTTTCCTAAACCTAATGGATCCACTCGAATCATTGCATGTGTGTTCTTTTCCTAAACCACATTGATCCACTGGTGGCATTTCATGTGTGTACTTTTCCTAAACCACACGGATCCACTCGAGTCATTGCATGTGAGTTGTTTTCCGAAACCACATGATATACTGGTGTCATTGCATGTGTGTTCTTTTCCTAAAACACATGGATCCACTATTGACATCGCATGTGTGTACTTTTCCTAAACCACATGGATCCCCTCGTGACATTGCATGTGTGTTCTTTTCCTAAACCACATGGATCTACTAGAGACATTGCATCTATGTTCTTTTCCTAAACCACATGGATCCACTAGTGACATTCCATGTTTGTTCTTTTCCTAAACCACATGGATCCACAAGAGTCATTGCATGTGTGTTCTTTTCCTAAACCACATTGATCCACTGTCGACATTTGAATGTGTGTTCTTTTCCTAAACTAGATGGATCCACTCTAGTCATTGCATGTGTGTTCTTTTTTCATAAACCACATTGATACACTGGTGTCATTGCATGTGTGTTCTTTTCCTAAAACACATTGATCCACTAGTGATATTAGCATGTTTGTTCTTTTCCTAAAACACATGGATCCACTGTTGACATTGCATGTGTGTTCTTTTCCTGAACCACATTGGTCCACTAGTGACATGCGCATGTGTGTCCTTTTGCTAAACCACATGGATCCTCTACAGTCATTGCATGCGTGTTCTTTTCCTTAACCACATGGACCCACTTGAGTCATTGCATGTATGTTCTTTTCTTAAACCACATGGATCCACTAGAGTCATTACATGTGTGTTCTTTTCCTAAAACACATTGATCCACTGGTGACATTTGCATGTGTGTTCATTTCCTGAAACACATGGATCCACTGTTGACATTTCATGTGTGTTCTTTTCCTAAACCACATGGATCCACTAGAGACATTGCATGTGTGTTCTTTTCCTAAACCACACTGATCCACTATTGACATTGGCATCAGTGTTCTTTTCCTAAACCACATTAATCAAGTGGTGACATTTGTATATGGGTTCTTTTCCTAAACCACATGGATCCACTGGTAACATTTGCATGTGTGTTCTTTTCCTAAACCACATGGATCCACTAGTGACATTGGATGTGTGTTCTTTTCTTGAACCAGATTGATCCACTGGTGACATTGCATGTGTGTTCTTTTCCAAAACCACATGGATCCACTTTTGACATTGCACGTGTGTTATTTGCCTAAACCACATGGATCCACTAGTTACATTGCATGTGTGTTCTTTCCCTAAACCACATGGATCCACTAGAGACATTGCATGTCTGTTCTTTTCCTAAACCACATGGATCCACTGGTAACATTGCATGTGTGTTCTTGTCCTAAACCACATGCATCCACTAGAGTCATTGCATGTATGTTCTTTTCCTAAACCACATTAATCCACTGGTGACATTTGCATGTGTGTTCATTTCCTAAACCACATTGATCCACTGGTGACATTTGTACGTGTGTTCTTTTCCTAAACCACATGGATCCACTGGGGACATTGGCATGTGTGTTCTTTTCCTAAACCACATGGATCCACTAGCATATTGCATGTGTGTTCTTTTCCTAAACCACATTGATCCACTAGTGACATTGCATGTGTGTTCTTTTCCTATACCACACGGATCCACTAGAGACATTGCAGGTGTGTTCTTTTCGAAACCACATGGATCCACTAGTGACATTGCATATATGTTATTTTACTAAACCACATTGATCCACTGGTGACATTGCATGTTTGTTCTTTTCCTAAACCACATTGATCCAGTGGTGACATTTGCATGTGTGTTCTTTTCCTAAACCATCTGTATCCGTTAGAGTCATTGCATGTGTGTTCTTTTCCTAAACCACATGGATCCACTTGTGACATTGCATCCGTGTTCTTTTCCTAAACCACATGGATCCCATAGAGTCATTGCATGTGTGTTCTTTTCCTAAACCACATGGATCCACTAGAGACATTGCATGTGTGTTCTTTTCCTAAACCACATTGATCCACTAGTGACATTGCATGTGTGTTCTTTTCCTAAAACACATGGATACACTAGAGTCACTGCATTTGTGTTCTTTTCCTAAACCACATGGATCCACTAGAGTCATTGCATGTGTGTTATTTTCCAAAACCACATTGATCCACTGGTGACATTGCATGTGTTTTCTTTTCCTAAACCACATGGATCCACTCGAGTCATTGCATGTGTGTTCTTTTCTTAAACCACATGGATCCACTAGAGTCATTGCATGTGTGTTATTTTCCTAAAACACGTTGATCCACTGGCGACATTTGCATGTGTGTTCATTTCCTAAAACACATGGATCCACTGTTGACATTGCATGTGCGTTCTTCTCCTAAACCACATGGATCCACTGGTGACATTGCATGTGTGTTCTTTTCCTAAACCACATGGATCCACTAGAGTCATTGCATGTGTGTTATTTTCCTAAACCACATTGATCCACTGGTGACATTGCATGTGTGTTCTTTTCCTGAACCTCATTGATCCACTAGAGTCATTGCACGTGTGTTGTTTTCCTAAACCACATGGATACATTAGAGTCATTCCATGGGTGTTCTTTTCATAAACCACATTGATCCACTAGTGACATTGCATGTGTGTTCTTGTCCTGAACCACATTGATCTACTAGTGACATTGCATCTGTGTTCTTTTCCTAAACTACATGGATCCACTAGAGTCATTGCATGTGTGTTCTTTTCCTAAACCACATTGATCCACTGGTGACATTGCATGTGTGTTCTTTTCCTGAACCTCATTGATCCACTAGAGTCATTGCACGTGTGTTGTTTTCCTAAACCACATGGATACATTATAGTCATTCCATGGGTGTTCTTTTCATAAACCACATTGATCCACTAGTGACATTGCATGTGTGTTCTTGTCCTGAACCACATTGATCCACTAGTGACATTTCATGTGTGGTCGTTTCCTCAACCACATTGATCCACTAGCGACATTGCATGTGTGTTCTTTTCATGGACCACATTGATCCACTAGAGTCTTTGGACGTGTGTTGTTTTCCTAAACCACATGGAGCCACTAAACACATTGCATGTGTGTTCTCTTCCTAAACCACATTGATCCACTAGTGACATTGCATGTCTGCTGTTTCCTGAACCACATTGATCCACTAGAGTCGTTACACGTGTGTTGTTTCCTAAACCACATGGGTCCGCTAGATTCATTGCATGTGTGTTCTTTTCCTAAACCACATTGATCCACTAGTGACATTGCATGTGTGTTCTTTTCCTAAAACACATGGATCCACTAGATTCATTGCATCTATATTCTTTTCCTAAACCACATAGATCCACTAGAGTCATTGCACGTGTGTTCTTTTCCTAAACCACATTGATCCACTAGTGAAATTGTAGGTGTGTTCTTTTCCTAAATCACATGGATCCACTGGAGTTATTGCATGTGTGTTCTTTTCCTAAACCAGATTGATCCACTAGAGTCAATGCATGTGTGTTCTTTTCCTAAACCACATGGATCCACAGGCAACATTACATGTGTGTTGTTTTCCTAAAACACGTTGATCCGCTAGAGTCATTGAATGTGTGTTCTTTTTCTAAACCACATTGATCCACTAGTGGCATTGCATGTGTGTTCTTTTCCTGAACCACATTGATCCACTGGTGACATTTGCTTGTGTGTTCTTTTCCTAAACCTAATGGACCCACTCGAATCATTGCATGTGTGTTCTTTTCCTAAACCACATTGATCCACTGGTGACATTGCATGTGTGTTCTTTTCCTAAACCACATGGATCCACTCGAGTCATTGCATGTGTGTTGTTTTCATAAACCACATTGATATACTGGTGTCATTGCATGTGTGTTCTTTTCCTAAAACACATTGATCCACTGGTGAAATTTTCATGTTTGTTCTTTTCCTAAAACACATGGATCCACTATTGACATTGCATGTGTGTACTTTTGGTAAACCACATGGATCCCCTCGTGACATTGCATGTGTGTTCTTTTCCTAAACCACATGGATCTACTAGAGACATTGCATGTGTGTTCTTTTCCTAAACCACATGGATCCACTAGTGACATTGCATGTTTGTCCTTTTCCTAAACAACATGGATCCACAGGAGGTATTGCATGTGTGTACTTTTTGTGGGCCCCCGGATTAATCCTCCAAGAATCCCTGTTATGCATACAACCACGATCCCATGATCAGTTAGTCGTGGCACATAACAGACGCGTATCAAAGTAAACATCCAATACATAACGAATACATGTCATACCTTAGTTGCCATTATGGCTACACCGATCAACATCAGCGGAACTTCATTCAGCGTAGAGCCCGAGCCATGGCTTAACCTACAGGCAACTGACTGGGAGAACGTCCTAGCTCGCTTAGCCGTCAACTTCATCCTCTTCTTGATATCTGACCAAGTTAATATCCAGGGACAATGCCAGTGAGTACTTTGAATGTACTCGCAAACCACCTTAAGATAACAGTAATTAACAAGAGGATATGCATTATGGCTGTGGTAGTAGGGGGGCTCCAAGAGAGGTTCTTTTCTCAGTTAGTTTCTCTTGTAGATATAGCATCTACATATCTTTGTTGAAAACTTTTGTAAACCATTTTGGAAACCTTTTGAAAAGTTTTGTAAACACTAGGATTGGGGTGCCCATTTGTTTCCGTCTTCAGGTCGTCCCATGAGCAATCTCCTTTCTCATCCTTCCGACCATCCCATGGTCAAAACCTTTCTCCTTTACGACCATCCCATGGTCAAAACATTTCCAAGCCATTTCCTTTCCGAAAATCCTTTTTGAAAACAAAACTAGCACCGCTCTACAACAACCTTCCCAACCGTCCATGACCATGGACACGGCTATTTGAATAGATACACTCCGCAGAGGTTGCACACTTTACCCACACCATCCGGGTACACTACCCTGATCTACACCGATCGTGGGTCGAGTAACCGATCAAGACTCTCCGGATGCCCACTCCAATATAAGTGCCTACCCTATGAGTGTTGTTCCCCTCAACACCGGGACGTCGGGTACCGAGGACCAACCAGAGCGAATTTTTCCACTTCCCAAGTGTGCGCTTTAAATGAGGGGCTCATAGTAACGCGTGGAGGCTCGCAGACCCTTTGTTCCTTCTCCCGGTCGATGTTTTACATGGACCCTGCCAGAGAAGGCCCACCCTCCAGGGATTGTTATATCCCCCTGTAGTAGTTGCGAGGCAGCTTATACCGGAATAGACAAACATCAAATCCAGCTCTGTCCCATTCCAGAGTAATGTGGTTGCACATGGTTAATTGTTCTAGCAAATCTGCAAAGAACCGGGTGCGTTTTTGTAAACCTTTTCCCCCATCTTTCCTTCAGCATTTTGTAAAACAAAACCTTTTTCTTTCTCAACATCTCTTGGGAGGTCCTACCTCACCAAGGTTTTATCATAAAACATTTGGTAAAACTTTTCCGGGGTCTTCCCATCCTATAGCTTTGCTTTGGCTAAATCAGGGGTCTCCAAAGGGTATGGTGTATTACACCATCTACCATACTAGGGACACGTAGGTGTCATCAAGGCAGTTGTACTTAATAGTACAAAAGTGTAATAGTTCGGAGGAGCCAAACCACTACCATATACACATCAACATGTAGTAAACAATGCCGTTTTGATAAACAGTAGATAAAACATGCATAAGTAAAACAGTAGGACAAGGCTGATGAGCAAGAAGGTGGCTTGCCTGATGATCATCAATATGGCAATATGTCCCTGGACTTCTTATTTAGATAACCAAGAATACCAATACCAATAATAAGATCTCTTCTTCTCGGCGTCAATACAAGCGCAACTATCGTTGTCATCGAGTATACATGCGAACAAGCAAGACCACAATCAAAACAAGGCATACACGTGGACATTCACACAGCAAGAAAGTGGACAATACAAGTATAATATTCAGTAGGTTTTGAGTGGTTGGGTTTAGAACCATTGCAAAAACCCAATTTGCAGTGGTGGGATTTCCTTTATTCGGGAAATGGTCAAAACCACTAATGAAGGGGTTTGGGACCAAGGCCTGGGTAAGTATGGTATAAAAGGGCAACCAGAATACCATCAGGGAGGTTTTGACAAAACAAGACCCACAAAAGTGGTTTCAAGATTTATCACTTTTCTTTAATTTCTTATGCATTTTCTAGTGATAAAGGCTCTAGTTTTAGGAAATAATTCAACCAGAGCGCATTTTCCACTTCCCAAGTGTGCGCTTTCAATGAGGGGCTCATAGTAACGCGTGGAGGCTCATAAACCCTTTGTTCCTTCTCCCGGTAGATGTTTTACATGTACCCTGCCAGAGAAGGCCCACCCTCCAGGGATTGTTAGATCCCCCTGTAGTAGTTGCGAGGCAGCTTATACCGGAATAGACAAACATCAAATCTAGCCCTGTCGCATTCAAGAGTAATGTGGTTGCACATGGTTAATTGTTCTAGCAAAACTGCAAAGAACCGGGTGCGTTTTTGTAAACTTTTTTCCTCCATCTTTCCTTCAGCATTTTGTAAAACAAAAAATTTTCTTTCTCAATATCTCTTGGGAGCTCCCACCTCACCAAGGTTTTATCATAAAACATTTGGTAAAACTTTTACGGGGTCTTCCCATCATATAGCTTTGCTTCGGCTAAATCGGGGGTCTCCAAAGGGTATGGTGTATTACACCATCTACCATACTAGGGACAAGTAGGTGTCATCAAGGCGGTTGTACTTAATAGTACAAAAGTGTAATAGTTCGGAGGAGCCAAACCACTACCATATACACATCAACATGTACTAAACAATGCAGTTTTGATAAATAGTAGATAAAACATGCATAAGTAAAATAGTAGGACAAGGATGATGAGAAAGAAGGTGGCCTGCCTGATGATCAGCAATATGGCAATATGTCCCTGGACTTCTTCTTTATATAACCAAGAATACCAATACCAATAATAAGATCTCTTCTTCTTGGCGTCAATACAAGCGCAACTATCGTTGTCATCGAGTATATATGCGAACAAGCAAGACCACAATCAAAACAAGGCATACACGTGGACATTCACACAACAAGCAAGTGGACAATACAAGTATAATATTCAATAGGTTTTGAGTGGTTGGGTTTAGAACCATTGCAAAAACCCAATTTGCAGTGGTGGGATTTCCTTTATTCGGGAAATGGTCAAAACCACTAATGAAGGGGTTTGGGACCAAGGCCTGGGGTAAGTATGGTATAAAAGTGCAACCAGAATACCATCAGGGAGGTTTGACAAAACAATACCCACAAAAGTGGTTTCAAGATTTTATCACTTTTCTTTAATTTCTTATGAATATTCTAGTGATAAAGGCTCTAGTTTAAGGAAACAATTCACCAGAAATGTTCTGTATGTGCAAAAACTATTTCCTTGGATGGTTAAGTGTGGTTTGATGTACTGAGTCACTGAGAGTTGTAATCACTGAAAAATAATTACCAGAATGCCCTCAGGAAATTCCCAAAGGCAGTTCTGGAGCTGTTTTGTCTTTTTCACCAAATTAATTCTACAGAAGATTTTGATATTATTCCAAGGGGAGACGGTAGGTACTTTGAAATACTTTCTGTAGAAATTGGAATCACCCATTTTGTAGTTGTGAAACTCCTGTAGTGATTTTATTGGTGAATCAACCATGCACTGAAATGTTTATTTCACCAAAATTCCACCAAGGACCATAAAATTATGGTCTCCTAGGGTTGGGAGGATATTAGTATTTATGTTCTCTGGGAGTTGGAATTATCTCAGTACCTATCGTAGTTTGGCCCAGTGAAAATCCTAAGGGAAACTTTGTCCTACTTTTGTTATTTTTCTTACTAGTAATCTAAGAAGCAAATTAGGATGAGTCCAAGGTCATGATATAGGTACATGCAATACCTACCAGGGGCACTTGGATTTATTTCATTTGGAGATGTGAATTTCCCTGAGGTCTTTATTGATTGAAATAGATACATTTTGGTGAGTAAATTTCCAGTAAATAATAAAGATTAATTTTGGAAAACGGCCAGCTCTGCATGTTTTATAAAACATGCCTGCACCCATATAAATTTAGATCTAGGCATTTAAAGTTGTTTTCCATTTTCATTTTGAATTAATCCAAACTGCAACAAATAGATCTGGAGGAAAAGTAATAAAAGAGAGGCAGAGGCGGGCTGCTTTCTAGGCGAGCTGGGCTGCGCAGGGGAGAATTGGGCCCACCGGGCAAGGTGCTGCACGGGAGGGTTCGGTTTGAAGCTGCCAAGCGGGGCCCGGCCGTCAGCGGCTCGCTGTACCGAAGCGGTACGCGGCGATCCCGATCGTCCGACCAAGGCAGGATCGACGGCTTGCGCTCGTCTCTCTTCTCGCGACGGTGCTCGGGAGGGGAAACCCTAGGTATGTTTAGGCGGCACGGGGTAGCTCACCTGAGCGGCGGGGAGGCGCCGGGAGGGGTGCTGGTGGGGGCGGCGCACCGAGACGACTCCAGCGATGGGCGGCACGAGGGTGTTTGCTTACCGGGGGTGGCTCGTGCGAGAACCACGGCGACGCATGCGGCGGGCCTCGTCGGAGATGCTTCCAGGGGCCATCCTGGGCCAAACAAAAACATGGGGGAAGTCAGAGGAGGTAGAGGAACATGATAGAGTGACATGCAGAGGGTGAGAGAAGGAGAGGGAGGAGCTATGCTCGAGTTCTTGGAGGAGGCCGAAGTGCCTCTCTCTCTACCTCGAGCAGTACAGGGCAGGGGAGAGGGAGTGGAGTGCAGGGGAGGTGAGTGAGGGGGAGAGGGGGCAAATGAGCCAGGAAGGGGATGCGGGGTGGCCTCTGGCCTATTGAAATGGGGAAGGGAGATGGGGATATGCAATGTCCATTTTGGACATGGGAGGGAGGTGTTAGCCAGGGGTTGGTCGATCTGGGTGGTGAAGGGAGTGTGGTGGGTCTCTGAGTCGAGTAGGGAGTGGTGGAGCTTGCTGCTACTTTTAATACCAAGGTTTGCAATAAGTGTAATATCTTTATCTCTCTCACTCTTCACAAGCACATGGGACCCAAGAGGGCAGTGCTACAGTAATTTCGACCAGGGGAGTGAGAGATGTGTTGTGCAAGCTTGGTTGACCAGTTTGGTGGTGGTTGGGTTGGTTTAGAAGCTTGAGTTTGCAAAATCTCAAATATTTGCTAAAGGGGTGATTGTGAAGCAAGTTTAAGAGTTTGATCTTGGCATGCTGGAACAAGGGTACTGGTAGATAGGTGTGACCGAGATACATGCACTGTAATTACTTGGGATTTTTCTGAAGAGTGTAGATCCCTTTCATATTAGTTATTCAAATATTGCTGAAATGGTTTATCGATTTTCTTTGAGATATTTGAACTAGACAAGGTGAGATGTTGGTTTGGGAAGGTCCCAATTATGAATCCACACTTTGAGGAATTTTCCCAAGATTTATTGATGAATAAATGTATTTAAAGCAATTATTATTCCATTTCTGCCATTTAAGAAAATAGGCAAAAAGAATTATTGAAACTCTTCAAAAGTATTTATTTTTGAAGTAATTAGATAGGGTATGATGTATGGACCTCAGTTGAGCCAAAAGTTGAGGAAGTGTTTTGGCAAAAACCAAACTTTCCTTTATGGAAGAAGTTTTGGAGGTTTTGCCTATTAAAGGAATTAAATCGTTTTGGTCCATAATAAATATGGATAATTATTTATAAATCTTGATGATCAAGGTACATGATGTAGACAAGGTGTAACAAGCATTTGAAACCTTGTTATTGGAGAATCCAAGTTGATTTTGGTGAAAACTAGAGATTTAATGATCTTGGGTAAGATTGTTTTTATGCCACCAGAACCTTGTTGGATCTTGGATCTCAGATCTCCCCTTGGGGCATGGGATAGATGGATGGATAGACCAAGTGATGTACATCAACATGGTATAGATGTTTGGACTTGATCTTGCTTGAGTTCACCAAGAATTGAATTCAAACTTTGAATAAAATAAGCCTGCCAAGGCAGATTATCAACTAGCCTTCAAGACCTTGTGGATTTAAGAAGCACAAGGATCCACTTGGAACAAGTTAAGTAGATATTGATAAAACTATATGAGTAGAACGCTACCATGCCAAGATTTGGTCCATAGAAGGTGGGATGGTGGTGTGAGCTTCTGTCAAACTAGGCATGTTGACTAGTTATTTTCTTGCCTGCAAAACCATCAAGAACAAGTGGGTTGGAGGATTGTAACATCCCAAAACTTTAATCCAAGCTTATTAAGATCAAATCATCCAAAAGTAGGGTTATAAAAAACTTTTCCAAATTTAAAATTAAAGCATTCATATGTGTGTGCATTTAAAATAGGAGTTGTTTGAATTGCCATGATTGAATGATCCAATGATTGTAAAATGTTTCTTAGGTGATTTAAACATCATCTACATCATTCCCAAACTTTTCCTAAAGAAAATCAAATCAAAAAGAATTAAAAAGAAGGAATGGTCATTTTGGCAAATTTAACTCTCATGCCTACTTTGGCTATTCCTAGTACTCAATTCTTAACAGAAACAATTATTGATCTTTGCACCCCTTGCTAGTACACATAATGAGGTACCAAGGCCCACCTTTGGATCTGCTAAAAACATTCTGTTAACTATTTTAAATGACAGTTTAAAATTGAATCTACTGCATATGCATAGATCACCCCTATTTCAAAAACCATCTATTTGAGCTCCAGAGACTACCTATCACTAGTGGAGATCACTCAAAATTTTTGAAACCGAAATTCAAAACTTTCTTTCATGCGGCCATTTCATCAAACACTTGGCATGCATAATCTCTACTCTAATCCTAGCTCAATGTTTACTACAGGGTTTTGCCCCCAATTGATCCCCATTTAACCCCCTTGTCCCCTCTTGATCTAACCAAAGCCTAACCAGCCTCTTCCCTACCCCCTAGCTGCACTGCCATGCCATGCCGAGCACCACCTCGTCGGCCGATAATGCACTCGCAACAACAGCCCTCTCCAGCCCCTCTCCTCATGTCTAGCAGCTTGCCAGTGGTCCACCTCCACCGCCCAACCAGCCCCAGGCCAGAGACAGAGAGCAGAGCGGCCAGGAACCGCCGCGCCCGGAGCCGGTCGAGCATGCCGACGCCGCCCCTAGAGCACGCCCTGTCCCCGCTCGCACAGACCATCCCTTGGCACCAGCCTGCGCCCGCCGCTCCACCTCGACCTGGAGAACACCCCAGACATCCCCGTTCGCCGCCCAAAGCCTCACAACCACCGCTCGCCGTGGACACCGCCGCTTCGGCCGCGTAGAGCGCCACCTCGCCCAGACCGCGTGCCACCGCCCCTACGGCCGCATTCAATTCCTAGAGCACCGCCAGGGAACCGCCCATCGATCGCCACCCCTAGCCATGCCTCTACCCCGCCATAGCCTTGTCGTCGGAGTCGCCTGCCCATCCCGCTCGGTCTCACCGTCGGGCCTATAAAAGGAGCCCTCCCCAGCCTCTTCTCTCCACACCATTCCACTCCCCTCACCTCTCTGAACCTCACCCACCTCTCGCTGGAGCAAAGGGAGCAGCAGCTCGCCGGAATTGGAGCCGGAGCAGCCGCGACAGGAGGAGAAGGGCGCCGTTGATTGCGACCACCCCAAGCTCCGCCGCAACCGCGCCTCGCCTGGCCATCGTCTTCCACGTCGTTTTCCCGCCTCGCCGACCCCGCTGGAGCCCTAGTACGCCCCAGTAGACCCCCACCAAGACGCTAGGGTTCGAGCTCGCCGGCGACCTGTTCGTCGTCGACGACGACCCTCAGCCGTTGATCTTGCTTCTAGTCCTACGGCCCACAGCGCGCGTACGGTTTGCGTGTTAAGTGCCGTTGACAAGCGGGACCCCCTGTCAGCTGAGCCCCGTGCCACGGAGTGGCACTGGGCTGGACCATTCCATTTCCCGCGCTAGCCCATCGATTCAAATCTGGATTTTTCTTTTTAGTTAAATCTAGTTTTTGTCCACTAGTTTGAAAATCAATTCAGAGAGTTTGACAGATCCAAATAGCATGAAACAAATTTTGCCTGAAAGGTATTAATATGATCTATCCAAGCCCGTTGGATTTAATTCAATTAGAGTTATAGATCTCTCCTAATAAAAATAAGAAGACAAAAGCTTTTGCAACTTGCAACATTTTTATAAAATCAACTAAGTAAGCTTTTGAGTTGATTCCAACTCTCAAAAATCACATTTCATCATATCTATCTAAATATGTAATAATATTAAGGTTTACATGCAGTGACTTTGGACTAGTACCAAAATAATGCTATATAGGCATTTATAGTCACTTTAAATCATTAAATAATAAACTTAAACTAAAGTAATATTGATCCAACCTTTAAATCTCATTCCCACATGTTAGAATATGTGGTGAGGACATGTGTCCACATGATCCCATATTTTGGTGGTGAATATTAAATTTTAGTTAATATTTCAATGAGTAGAAATTACTTTTCTAAAATAAAAAGGATGAAACTATTGAATTAAAACTTGTGATGTTTGTGATGATAATAGATCATCAAATGTGTGTTTTAGAATGCTACTTAGCCTAGTTAAGCATTGTTTGGTGATTGTGCACTCCCTATGCATTTATAGACGCTAGTACCGACCAAGCTTTCGAGGAGGAGTTCTACCAAGAAGAAGAAAACTTCAACCACTGCACCAACCAAGGCAAGCTATTGTTAGCAAGCTAGAATTAAGCTAGATGAATGAGCAAGGATGCTTTAGGCATGCTTTGATCACACCCCTTTAACTATTAGTACCCCAAGTCTTAGTTATAAGTTTTACCACTCTTAGGTTATACAAAGTTCTTTACTTGTTTTGAAGGTAGCATAAAAAGTATAAAACTTGACCTACTTAGAAACCTTTAGATGTCATTCTATGGCATGAGATTGAAACCATCTTTTCCACCTTAGTGAACACTCTTAACTTAGTATTTTAGAATAGATCAAAAACTTGAGTCACTTTAGATGGGAACACTTGGTGGAAATGAATTGTGAAACCTTGGAATGATGAGTCATTCTATTGAGATGTTTTGACATGTGTTGGGAGACACAACTGGTTTATGATGATGAAAATGATGAGGCATGAGCCTTAACCCTTTTATAAAACTGATGGTTGGATTCGGATGCGATACCATTCCAAATTTACCGTACAACCACACTACCTGAATTGGGTAAGGCTTAGCTGGAAATTTATATGCATTAGTATTAGTTCCCTCACGGGAGAGGTTTGAGCTGAGGCTACCTCTCAATGTTGTACACCTATGTAGTGCCCAAGATGACTGATGGTCATGGTTGGGAGGCCATGCTCATAGGAGAGGTGCTTATACTAGGGTGTGTAAAGGGAAGATTATGTTTGATTATCTGCATACTAAGTATGATGATTCAGGGTTATCCCTGACAGATGTATCGAATCTTGTGGTGAAAGTGTACCACCTCTGCAGAGTGTCAAACTATTAGAATAGCCGCGTCCGCGGTTATGGACAGTTGGAATGGCCATACTGTTTCGTTGTCAGATGTTTTCTAAATAACTTGAAATGAATGATGAAATTTGACTTGACCACAACAGGGTTGTGTTGATGTTAATAGCTTCCCAACTTAAGTGATTCTAGAACTTTACTTTATCTTTCTTTGCTTCTGAACTCGGCTTAGGTTTCAACCTTAACTTAATAGTTAACTTAGATTCAGCACTTTAACTTAGAATTATACTCCTTGTTAGTAGTAGTTTGCGAGTACTTAAAGAGTACTCATGGCTTTTGTCCCTGGCTATTATCATGGCCAGACTATGAAGGAGATTATCAAGATGATGGTCAGCAGGACGGCTATGATAACTAGGACTATCTGCCTTCGTCAGCATTGCCTGTGCCCCTAAAGATGGACCCCACCGCTACGCTTATCTTTTATTTCCGCTGCTTGTTGTATTAAAGACTGGATCATGAGATCCTTATTTGTGTAAAACCTTATGTATGGTTTGTAATGGATGATGTACTGTGATATCCAATCCGTTATGTCTCGCAAAAATGGTAATCTTGGGATTGCGAGGTAGGGCATAACGGGTATCTGGGATTAAAAATCCGGGTGTTGACAAGTTGGTACTAGAGCCATCCTGACCATAGGAGACCCTAGTTAGAATGGACGTCCAAACCAAAAACTTAGCATCAAAACCAAAGTGAGTATTTATGAAAAACTATTTCCCCTCTTACCCTTGTGAACTCATTCTTTCTCAAAAATTCACGTTCCTCAAAATTCTTACATTACTACCTAAAATTTGACACACTTGATCACTTCACTAACTTCCTCATCCTTAATCCTTGTAGATGGAGACTCAGTTCAGCAAGTTTTACCAGTTGGGAAACGGAGGTCAGCTGATCTTCGAGAGGGATCTGGATTCACTGTCGGAGTTACTGGGACGCCCACATCCGGAGTTTCTTGGAGCTCAACTTCTAGGACCCCTAGGAGGAGACCTATAGTGGCTAGTCACCGCGGATCTTCGGGGAAGCATCAAAGCACCCACTTCCGGGAGAATTCAGTTCTCCGTGAGAGAGAACAATTGGCTAGATGGATTAGTCAGGGCAATGCATGAAGCTCTCGCACGTCTATGTGCCCTCAGCATCAACAAGATCCAAGGAACCCGTTTTTGCCCACTATGCAAGACGCGACTTCATGGGAATGCCGATGGAGATGCCAAGTCACCCAGAGTTGAGGCGTCAAGTGGAGAACCTTGATTTCTTGCTTCATGACAGACAACAGGAACTGGACAATGCCAGGGAGTTAGCCAACCAGAACCGTGCCATTGCCAACCAGAAGGCCCAGACTTTCGCACTGCTCCTCCAAGATCGCCAGTCTCTTTGTCGCCAGCATGCAAAGAAGGATCGCACCATCGCCCGTCTTTGCAAGAAGGTGGCCGACCTTGAGAAGACCGTCAAGGAGCAGGAAGCTCAGCTTGCCGCCAAGGAAGAAGAAGATGAGGGTGAAGACATCCAGGGAGATATGGATTCTTACCTCAGCAACGATGATGACTTTCTGGAGGAGGATGCTGTGGACTTCTACACTGATGATGAAGACTCCGACTTCATCGACGATGAATATATGCACTAGAGCACTGTCGTAGCATGAGATGTATCATCTCATTGTATCGTAGCTTGCAGAATGGTTCTTCAAATCATCTGTTTTCCCCTTTGATTGTTGTGGTGTGTGTTGTATTGTGTGCTTGCTTGCATGAATGAAAAAGAAGTTAGTTGAAAAACCTGAGTCTAACTCAATGTTTTAGCTTTGAAAACCCAAAACCATGAACCTTAGAATTTCCCTCTTACCCCTATATCTATCTCAATCTTCAGATGACTCGTGGAAACCAAGGAGGGAGCAGCTCGTCGCAGGACCCAATGCTGCAGATCTTGCAGAATCTCATCGCGGACCGTGAAGCAAGCAGGGCCGAGCGTTAAGCCAACTTAGCAACATTGCAACAGATCGCCCAAATGGCTCTCAACAACCGAGGACATGGAAATCAGGATCACCAAGGATCCAAACTCAAAAAATTTCAGAACACCAATCCCCCAATCTTTAACCAATCTGAAAACCCATTAGATGCTGATGACTGGTTACAGACCATGGAAAACAACTTAGAGGTTGCCAGAGTTAATGAGAATGAGAAATTTCTCTTTGCCACCCACTATCTGGCGAGAGATGCAAGAGCTTGGTGGAATAGCATCCGCATTATGAACCATGGCCAGGTGATGACCTGGGAAGCATTCAAGGTCAAGTTCATCCGCACCCATGTGTCGCAAGGTCTTGTCAACAGGATGAGAGATGAATTCCACGAATTGAAGCAAGGAAGAATGATTGTGGTAGAGTACCATGACAGATTCTTGTCACTTGCTAGATATGCACCGGATGAGATCAACACGGAGGCCAAGAAGAAGGAGAGATTCTTAAACGGACTGCATGATGAGATGCAGACCGTCCTCGTCAACATCCGTTTCGATGATCTCGAAGAGCTACTCGACTCTACCATTTGGATGGAAGGGAAGATTAACCAGGCAAACGACAACCGCAAGTGCCATATGATGCAGTAGTCTGGATCCAGTAGTCACCAGAAGTACCGTCCCAACCCCTCACTAGGATATGCACCAAGGAACAACCGACCCCCAAATTCTCGCCCAAGCTACCCCAACCGTAGCGGAGGCAATGTGAAGTCCGGAGGGAACAATCACAACTCCAGCAATGCCAACAATTTCGACCGTGCCCCTCCCAAGAGCAACAACAACAACAACACTGCACCCAGAACTGGCAGCAATGCTGTACCTGTCGCTGTCAAGGACAAGTCCCAGATCACTTGTTTCGAGTGTGGAGTGAAGGGTCACTACTCCAATGAGTGTCCCAAGAAGACTGTCGCCAATGCCCCTGTGAATGCCCTAGCTCAATAGCAGCGTCGTGTTCAACCAGGAAGGAGATTTGCCCCAGGGAAGCCGCACAACCGCAACGGTCGTCTCTTCCACATGAACGCAGAAGAATCCCAGGAAGCGCTAGATGTAGTGCTGGGTATGTTTTCTGTCAACTCAGTTTTAGCAAGAGTATTGTTTGATTCTGAAGCATCACATTCATTTGTCACCAAAGAATTTGTATGCACTAGTAAGATTCGCCCAACCAACCTAAAGCATGTCATGATAGTTCAAATTCCCGGTTCAACAACAAAAGCTAGAAAAATTTGCAAAGCTGTACCTATCAGAATACATGGGATAGATTTTTATGCCAACCTAATTGTACTTGGAACCAAAGGATTGGAAGTAGTACTAGGTATGGACTGGATGTCAAGGCATAAAGGACTGATAGACTGTGCTAAGAAAGCCATCACCATGACCAGTAGTTCTGGAGTAACAATAGAGCATATCTCTGAAACCTTACCCCGTCAATTCAAGTGCAACAAGAGTGTAGCCCTGACCACCGTAGACCAAGTCAGAGTAGTCTGTGAATACCCCGACGTATTCCCAGATGAATTGCCAGGTATGCCCCCGGATAGGGATATTGAGTTCATTATCGAACTAATCCCCGGAACCGGACCTATAGCCCAGAGACCCTATACCATGAACCCCGCAGAGTTAGTGGAACTGAAGAAGCAGTTGGATGCCATGTTAGCAACATGCTTGATTCAGCCAAGCGCATCGCCATGGAGATCACCAGTGTTATTCGTTGACAAGAAAGATGGAGGCAATTGTCTGTGTATAGATTACAGAAAGTTGAATGACGTCACCATCAAGAACAAGTACCCTTTTCCAAAGATAGAGGATCTATTTGATCAGTTGATCGGAGCTCAGGTATTCTCAAAGATTGATCTTAGGACTGGTTATCACCAACTAAATATTCATGCAACGGATATTCCGAAGACCGCCTTTACTAGTTGCTATGGTTTATACGAGTATACGGTTATGTCTTTTGGATTAACCAATGCCCCTGCTTATTTCATGAATCTCATGAATAAGATATTTATGAATTTCCTAGATAAGTTTGTAGTTGTGTTTATTGACGACATCCTTATCTACTCCAGGTCAGAAGAAGAGCATGAGAAACATCTGAGAATCATCTTAGAAACCCTGAGAGAGCATCAGTTATATGCCAAGTTCAGCAAGTGTGAGTTTTGGCTGAAAGAAGTAGGATTCCTAGGACATATTGTTTCTGCCGGAGGAGTCTCTGTTGATCCCACCAAGATCAAAGATGTCGAGGAATGGGAAGCCCCAACCAATCAAACCCAAGTGCGTTCTTTTCTCGGATTAGCGGGATATTACCGCAAGTTCGTAGAAGGATTCTCGAGCATAGACCGACCAATGACCCAATTGTTGAAGAAGGACAAGAAGTTTGAATGGACAGACAAGTGTGAAGCCAGTTTCCAGGAGCTGAAGAAGAGATTGATATCTACCCCAATTTTGATCATGCCAGACATCAAGAAGCCGTTTGATGTGTATTGTGATGCATCCAAGATTGACCTAGGATGTGTATTTATGCAAGAAGGCAAAGTCATCGCGTATCTGTCTCGACAACTGAAGCAGCATGAGCAGAACTATCCGACCCATGATCTTGAGCTAGCAGCCGTGGTTCTAGTATTGAAGACATGGCGTCATTATTTGATGGGTAATCACTGTGAGATTTACTCAGATCATAAGAGCCTAAAGTATATCTTCACTCAGAAGGAGCTGAATATGAGACAAAGGAGATGGATAGAATTAATCAAGGATTATGACCTTGACATTCACTATCACCCCGGCAAAGCTAATGTGGTAGCGGATTCTCTTAGCAGATTGCCATGTAGGCTTAACACCATGATCAAGGAGAAGCAACCAAGTTTGTATGAGGAGTTGGAGCAGTTCAGGACTGAGTTAGTTAGCAAAGGGTTCCTAGCTAGCATTGAACTTCAACCCACTTTGATTAGCCAGATCAAGGAAGCCCAGAAGGGAAATGAAAGTATCGACGGAATAAAACGTCGTATTGGTACAGGAAAGGTACCTGGATTCACCGAAGACGAAGAAGGAGTACTGTGGTACAAAGGACGTATCTGTGTGCCAGCAGATTTGGAGCTGAAGGAAGTTATCATGAAGGAAGCTCATGATACTCTTTATTCTATCCACCCCGGAGGAACAAAGATGTATCAGGATTTGAAAGAGCAATTTTGGTGGCACAAGATGAAGAGAGAGATCGGAAGCTACATCGCCAAGTGTGACATCTGCCAAAGAGTCAAAGCAGAGCATCAGAGACCTGCATGACTATTGCAACCATTGCAGATTCCGGATTGGAAATGGGATTCCGTTGGAATGGACTTTATCATCGGTTTACCTACTTCTAGTAGGGGAAATGACTCAATCTGGGTCATAGTTGATAGACTGTCTAAGGTAGCCCACTTCATACCTGTCAAGACTACCTACCAGAGTGCAAAGCTAGCAGAGCTGTATATTGCTAGGATTGTTAGTCTGCATAGAACCCCCAAGACCATCGTCTCAGATCGAGGAACCCAGTTTACCTCGAGATTTTGGCAGAAAGTCCAAGAAGGATTAGGAACCAAGTTGAACTTCAGTACCGCATATCACCCGCAAACAAATGGACATACTGAGAGAGTCAACCCGATCCTAGAGGATATGCTTAGAGCTTTTGTGTTGGAATATGGATCAAAATGGGAAGACTGCCTACCTTTCGCAGAAATCTCATATAACAACAGTTATCAAGCTAGTTTGCAGATGGCACCATTTGAATTCCTATACAGAAGAAAGTGTCGTACCCCTTTGAATTGGTCGCAAGTAGGAGAGAGTCAGATCTTTGGACCCGACATTCTCCGAGAAGCAGAAGAGAAAGTTCACAAAGTCCGTGAGCACCTCAAGACCGCCCAATCCAGACAGAAGAGTTATGCTGACAAAAGAAGGAGAGACCTGACTTTCAATGTCGGAGATTTCATATATCTCAAGGTTTCACCATTGAAGGGAACTCAACGCTTTAGTCTGAAGGGAAAGTTAGCTCCCAGATATATCGGACCTTTCAAGATTCTGAACCGCTGAGGAGAAGTATCGTACCAACTGGAACTGCCTGAAGAGATGTCAGCCATCCACAACGTGTTCCATATCTCGTTACTTCGCAAATGCTTGGAAGTGCCTGAGAAGACTGAAGTTTTCAAGAATATCGATCACAGAGCTGTGGAAATCAACAATGACCTGACCTATCGGGAAGTACCCATCCGTATCTTAGAAGAAGCCTACAGAACCACCAGGACCAGGAGTATCAAGTTTCTCAAGATTCAGTGGAGCAACCATACCGAGGAGGAAGCTACTTGGGAGCGCGAAGATTACATTAGAACAGAGTTCCCAGATCTCTTTAGTTCCTAGTTTTCTTTGTAAATCTCGGGACGAGATTTTGTTTAAGGGGGGAAGGTTTGTAACATCCCAAAACTTTAATCCAAGCTTATCAAGATCAAATCATCCAAAAGTAGGGTTAACAAAAACTTTTCCAAATTTAAAATGAAAGCATTCATATGTGTGTGCATTTAAAATAGGAGTTGTTTGAATTGCCATGATTGAATGATCCAATGCTTGTAAAATGTTTCTTAGGTGATTTAAACATCATCTACATCATTCCCAAACTTTTCCTAAAGAAAATCAAATCAAAAAGAATTAAAAAGAAGGAATGGTCATTTTGGCAAATTTAGCTCTCATGCCTACTTTGGCTATTCCTAGTACTCAATTCTTAACAGAAACAATTCTTGATCTTTGCACCCCTTGCTAGTACACATAATGAGGTACCAAGGCCCACCTTTGCATCTGCTAAAAACATTCTGTTAACTATTTTAAATGACAGTTTAAAATTGAATCTAATGCATATGCATAGATCACCCCTATTTCAAAAACCATCTATTTGAGTTCCATTTTCAAAACCCTTGCAACCAGAGACTACCTATCACTAGTGGAGATCACTCAAAATTTTTGAGACCGAAATTCAAAACTTTCTTTCATGCGGACATTTCATCAAACACTTGGCATGCATAATCTCTACTCTAATCCTAGATCACTATTTACTACAGGGTTTTGCCCCCAATTGATCCCCATTTAACCCCCTTGTCCCCTCTTGATCTAACCAGAGCCTAACCAGCCTCTTCCCTACCCCCTAGCTGCACTGCCATGCCATGCCGGGCACCACCTTGCCGGCCGACAATGCACTCGCAACAGCAGCCCTCTCCAGCCCCTCTCCTCATGTCTAGCAGCTTGCTAGTGGTCCACCTCCACCGCCCAACCAGCCCCAGGCCAGAGACAGAGAGCAGAGCGGCCAGGAACCGCCGCGCCCGGAGCCGGTCGAGCATGCCGACGCCGCCCCCAGAGCACGCCCTGTCCCCGCTCGCACAGACCATCCCTTGGCACCAGCCCGTGCCCGCCGCTCCACCTCGACCTAGAGAACACCCCAGACATCCCCGTTCGCCGCCCAAAGCCTCACAGCCACCGCTCGCCGTGGACACCGCCGCTTCGGCCGCGTAGAGCACCACCTCGCCCAGACTGCGTGCCATCGCCCCTACGGCCGCATTCAATTCCTAGAGCACCGCCATGGAACCGCCCATCGATCGCCACCCCCAGCCATGCCTCTACCCCGCCGTAGCCTTGTCGTCGGAGTCGCCTGCCCATCCCGCTCGGTCTCACCGCCGGGCCTATAAAAGGAGCCCTCCCCAGCCTCTTCTCTCCACACCATTCCACTCCCCTCACCTCTCTGAACCCCACCCACCTCTCGCCGGAGCAAAGGGAGCAGCAGCTCGCCGGAATTGGAGTCGGAGCAGCCGCGGTAGGAGGAGAAGGGCGCCGTTGATTGCGACCACCCCAAGCTCCGCCGCAACCGTGCCTCGCCTCGCCATCATCTTCTACGTCGTTTTCCCGCCTCGCCGACCCCGCTGGAGCACTAGTACGCCCCCAGTAGACCCCCACCAAGCCGCTAGGGTTCGAGCTCGCCGGCGACCTGTTCGTCGTCGACGACGACCCTCAGCCGTTGATCTCGCTTCTAATCCTACGGCCCACAGCACGTGTAC
The DNA here is from genome assembly GCA_916181665.1 of Avena sativa. NCBI lineage: Eukaryota > Viridiplantae > Streptophyta > Magnoliopsida > Poales > Poaceae > Avena > Avena sativa. The sequence continues at coordinate 450,822,044 of OV702289.1, forward strand.
CGTTTCGCGTGTTAAGTGCCGTTGACAAGCGGGACCCCCCTGTCAGCTGAGCCTCGCATCACGGAGCGCCACTGGGCCGGCCCATTCCTTTTCCCGCGCTAGCCCATCGATTCAAATCTGGATTTTTCTTTTTAGTTAAATCTAGTTTCTATCTACTAGTTTGAAAATCAATTCAGAGAGTTTGACAAATCCAAATAGCATGAAACAAATTTTACCTGAAAGTTATTAAGATGATCTATCGAAGCCCGTTGGATTTAATTCAATTAGAGTTATAGATCTCTCCTAATAAAAATAAGAAGACAGAAGCTTTTGCAACTTGCAACATTTTTATAAAATCAACTAAGTTAGCTTTTGAGTTGATTCCAACTCTCAAAAATCACATTTCATCATATCTATCTAAATATGTAATAATATTAAGATTTACATGCAGTGACTTTGGACTAGTACCAAAATAATGCTATATAGGCATTTCTAGTCACTTTAAATCATTAAATAATAAACTTAAACTAAAGTAATATTTATCCAACCTTTAAATCTCATTCCCACATGTTAGAATATGTGGTGAGGACATGTGTCCACATGATCCCATATTTTGGTGGTGAATATTAAATTTTAGTTAATATTTCAATGAGTAGAAATTACTTTTCTAAAATAAAAAGGACGAAACTATTGAATTAAAACTTGTGATGTTTGTGATGATAATAGATAATCAAATGTGTGTTGTAGAATGCTACTTAGCCTAGTTAAGTATTGTTTGGTGATTGTGCACTCCCTATGCATTTATAGACGCAAGTACCGACCAAGCTTTCAAGGAGGAGGAGTTCTACCAAGAAGAAGAAGAAAACTTCAACCACTTCACCAACCAAGGCAAGCTATTGTTAGCAAGCTAGAATTAAGCTAGATGAATGAGCAAGGATGCTTTAGGCATGCTTTGATCACACCCCTTTGACTATTAGTACCCCAAGTCTTAGTTACAAGTTTTACCCCTCTTAGGTTATACAAAGTTCTTTACTTGTTTTGAAGGTAGCATAAAAAGTATAAAACTTGACCTACTTAGAAACCTTTAGATGTCATTCTATGGCATGAGATTGAAACCATCTTTTCCACCTTAGTGAACACTCTTAACTTAGTATTTTAGAATAGATCAAAAACTTGAGTCACTTTAGATGGGAACACTTGGTGAAAATGAATTGTGAAAACCTTGGAATGATGAGTCATTCTATTGAGATGTTTTGACATGTGTTGAGAGACACAACTGGTTTATGATGATGAAAATGATGTGGCATGAGCCTTAACCCTTTTATAAAACTGATGGTTGGATTCGGATGCGATACCATTCCAAATTTACCGTACAACCACACTACCTGAATTGGGTAAGGCTTAGCTGGAAATTTATATGCATTAGTATTAGTTCCCTCGCGAGAGAGGTTTGAGCTGAGACTACCTCTCAATGTTGTCCACCTATGCAGTGCCCAAGATGACTGATGGTCATGGTTGGGAGGCCATGCTCATAGGAGAGGTGCTTATACTAGGGTGTGTAAAGGGAAGGTTATGTTTGATTATCTGCATACTAAGTATGATGATTCAGGGTTATCCCTGGCAGATGTATCAAATCTTGTGGTGAAAGTGTACCACCTCTACAGAGTGTCAAACTATTCGAATAGCCGCGTCCACGGTTATGGACAGTTGGAATGGCCATACTGTTTCGTTGTCAGATGTTTCTAAATAACTTGAAATGAATGATGAACTTTGACTTGACCACAACAGGGTTGTGTTGATGTTAATAGCTTCCCAACTTAAGTGATTCTAGAACTTTACTTTATCTTTCTTTGCTTCTGAACTCAGCTTAGGTTTCAAACTTAACTTGATAGTTAACTTAGATTCAACACTTTAACTTAGAATTATACTCCTTGTTAGTAGTAGTTTGAGAGTACTTAAAGAGTACTCATGGCTTTTGTCCCTGGCTATTATCATGGCCAGACTATGAAGGAGATTATCAAGATGATGGTCAGCAGGACGGCTATGATAACTAGGACTATCTACCTTTGTCAGCATTGCCTGTGCCCCTGAAGATGGACCCCACCGCTACGCTTATCTTTTATTTCCGCTGCTTGTTGTATTAAAGATTGTATCATGAGATCCTTATTTGTGTAAAACCTTATGTATGGTTTGTAATGGATGATGTACTGTGATATCCAATCCGTTATGTCTCGCAAAAATGGTAATCCTGGGATTGCGAGGTAGGGCATAACGGGCATCTGGGATTAAAAATCCGGGTGTTGACAAGGATGATCTAACCAAGGGAAAGAGTTGGACTTGGTATTCCTTAGGGTGGTTAACAATATGGTTCAAATGCATTTTGAAAAATGCACAAGGGTTGAGAAAAGGAGGCATTCAAAAAGGTGATGTTGGAACAGATTCTAGACTTACCCAAATTTGGCAGATTTAGGGTTTTTGACTTGAATGTGGGTGGGGATTATTTTGATGGGATGCAAGGTACCAAAGCATTATCAAATGGATGATGTTGAAGTGTAGAGGGAGTAGGAAGGACCCTTTCTTGATATTGGTCTTCATTGACTTGGAAGCTTCTAGAAGGGATTACTTTAGAAGGGGTTTGGTTAGGGGTTTTAGATGATCACCTAGTAGTTAGAGATCAGATCTAGTGTTGTATTCTTGCTTCGGGTGTGATGATTTGGAAACATCTTGATCCTAGTGATGAGCTCCTAGAGTATCTCATACTATCTCCTAAGCAGACAAATCAAGAAGCAGATCAAGGCAATTCATCAGACAGCAGATCAAGGCACTTCATGTTAGCAAATCAAGGCAACTCATCTTACAAACAAAGCAAACCTACTACTGGGATGACCATCTAGCCTAGATCGAGGTAAGGATGGGTATTTTGAAAAGGTTAGGGTTGGGATCAGGTGAGAGTCCTTGGTATCTTTACCAAGAGTAGAAGTCAAAAACTTTATAAAGAGGTTTTGGAAAACCTAGAGATAAGAATGGTTGAAGGTTCTGTCTATAAAACATAAGGATATTATATTATATCTCTCTCCATAGTTTTATCAATAGAAGCTACTAAAATAGTTTTGGTTACATAAGCATCTTGGCTCAGGTTTTGAAATGCCAGAACATTTGAGAATATGTAAATTGAGACAGGATAGTTTTGTTCAATAGCTTTTGACAACTGATGTTGAGGTAAGTAGTATATCATAAGCTATACAATCAGAAGCATGAGCACAGACAATCAGCAAGCAAACATTGCAACACTTACCAAGAAAAAGTTTTTGTTCCCCCTGATTTTTGCATTCTGGACAACTAATCAGGGTTTGCTGAAATTGGGATGTTACAGACCTTTCCTCCTTAAAAGAATCTCGTCCCGAGATTCTGGAGAGTAGGGTTAGGGGAGTTTGAGTGGAGTTGATACCAAGTGTCTTACGCGTCCTATCTTATGGACTCCGTATTTGAAAGTGGTTACTACATCGATGAAGTTGAGCTTCAGTCTTCCGGGATGCACGGAGAGTTGAGCAGAGTCTAGTCCCGATTTGCGAGGGATGATCCTCTATTCCTTCCAGAATCGATATCTCGAGGGTTTAGGTTGGGGGGACTAGCTCAAATCTAATCTTCAAGGAGTACTCGTCGGAGGATAGCATCTGCGACTTGGTGTACCTTCCTCTCAGGATTCACAGCTCTTCCTTAGGGGAGTAGTGTATCCTATTTAACAATTTTAGGGTCGGGACTCCTGAGTTTGCTTCGGTGAAGGTTACCCTATTTTTGTGGGAAAGACACAGTCTTCCCCCCTTAGGATTAAACTGGGGTAGATCGGAGAGTTGACATAGTCCTTCCTTCTTGGAGTCGTAGATTGATGTTTTCAAGACTGTCATCACTCTTTCTCTTAGAGTTGGAATCTTCCGATGACGTCTGCAAAGATAGGTCCTACGGGGCTTATATACTACGATTATTCATACTTAGTTTGTTGGAGCCGTTGGAGTCTCACGTCCTCTAAGCGATTGGAACTGAACGGTTGGCGATCTTGGGGTCCTTCGGGTATGTTTTCAGCTAACGTAGCGAAGGGATTTCGTAGAATCTTCAGTTTGTTTCGCTTCTGATGTCTCACGGGTTATTGTTAGGTGAGAAGGCATCGAATATGGCGGTCTTTCTGAAGTATCCTCGGGTAGATAGTCTTCTGAAGATTGAGTGGGAAGACGCAGTCTTTCCACCTTGGAGCTTCACTAAGTTGCTTTAGGAGTGGTGTGAATCTTCTGTCTAGGAGTGCTGCCTGGCGATTAGCGGATAGTTGTCTTCTTTCTGGGTCTTGATTGGAGTCTTCGAGTGACGCCCTATTCTCGCAAACCTTGGTGGGGGTGGTTTCCTAATGCAACCTTTAAGGGGTTAGCTCAAGGTGAATTAGCGGTTTACGACTCTTCTTGCTAGTAGTTAGTCAGGGTTGAAGCAGTCAGCGTCGGGTAAGCGGTCTTCATTGGCATTTCTTGCGTTGCTTATGCTTGATGGCGGGGTGGACTCGTTGTCTTCACGCTTCCTAATCATCTGACTTTAGGGGTGGTTCTGACCTTCTAGGGAGGATCATTCCGTTAGTTTGGATAGGGTCGACTAGATTAGTTAGTCTCCTAAGGCGGTCAAAAGCTCTAATACACTAAAGGTTAGTGTGGTTAGGTCTTCACTTCTTGTATTGGTTGACTTATCAGGTGGTTTCTTGTGGATATTGAGGATCCTTTGGTGATCGACTTCCGGCTTCAACGGGATTCTTGCTGTAGTAGACTGAGGAACAAGGGAGTGTGGTGCTATTGACGAGTCTTGCGAGGTGAGTTTGACGAGGTATGCCGTCCTACTGAGGAGAAATCTTCAATTTGATTCTGACTTGACAATGTCGAACTCCTGGTTCTTGCGATGCTTTTCCTCTCATATACTCTCGAGGTTAGTCTGGGTCTCATTACCGACAGCTAACAGAGGGGTTTCCTGAGTTAGTAGGTGGGTTATCGCTCCTCGAGTCATATTTTTATGGAGGTCAAAGCAAACCAGAGCATACAAACAAGGCGAACAGAGCGAGGGGATCGCAATGTCCTCGGCAAACAACACACATCAAGCGACACAGGATGCACTTAGGCAAGCAAACATGGTCAACGCTAGGGACCCAAGAGTTAACTACTCACGATGTAGGGGAATCCTATTCTTAGGACTATCGACCCTAGATATCGTCTTTCTTAAGGTCGGAGTCACTATCTTGCAGTTGAAGCCTTCGTCGTATCTTGGACGCTTCTTGATAGTGCAAGACTTGATGTCTTCTAATTATGGGGATTCTGCTGGTAGAGCGATATTGTAGTCTCCTTGTGTTTGTTGGTAGTTGCTTGTCTTCATCTTGTTCTCATTGTCTTTACCATTTTCTAGATCCTAGTTATTTAAAATCCTTAGGTTTGAAGTTTGTACGAGAGTTAGAGGAAGTCATTTTCAAAAACATCTGAACAACATTGGGATAAGAAGTAGAATCTTTCAAAATGTTTTGAGAAATGTTTTCAAAAGCCGGTGTTTCCAAAAATAGTTTTCCTGTCTAACGACCATGCTAACTAAGGTTCTCCTACAGTCAGGATGGCTCTAATACTAAGTCTGTGGGCCCCCCAGATTAATCCTCCGAGAATCCCTCTTATGCATACAACCATGATCCCATGATCAGTTACTCGTGGCACATAACAGACGAGTATCAAAGTAAACATCCAATACATAACGAATACATGTCATACCTTAGTTGCCATTATGGCTACATCGATCAACATTAGTGGAACTTCATTAAGCGTAGAGCCCGAGCCATGCCTTAACATCCTGGCAACTAACTGGGAGAACGTCCTAGCTCGCTTAGCCGTCAACTTCATCCTCTTCTTGATATCTGACCAAGTTAATATCCAGGGACAATGCCAGTGAGTACTTTGAATGTACTCGCAAACCACCTTAAGATAACAGTAATTAACAAGAGGATATGTATTATGGCTATGGTAGTAGGGGGGACTCCAAGAGAGGTTCTTTTCTCAATTAGTTTCTCTTGTAGATATAGCATCTACATATCTTTGTTGAAAACTTTTGTAAACCATTTTGGAAACCTTTTGAAAAGTTTTGTAAACACTAGGATTGGGGTACCCATTTGTTTCCATCTTCATGTCGTCCCACGACCAAACTCCTTTCTCCTCCTTCCGACCATCCCATGGTCAAAACCTTTCTCCTTTACGACCATCCCATGGTTAAAACATTTCCAAGCCATTTCCTTTCCGAAAATCCTTTTTGAAAACAAAACCAGCACCGCTCTATAGCAACCTTCCGAACCGTCCATGCCCGTGGACACGGCTATTCGAATAGATTTACACTCTGTAGAGGTTGCACACTTTACCCAACCATCCGGGTACACTACCCTGATCTACACCGATCGTGGGTCGAGTAACCGATCAATACTCTCCGGATGCCCACTCCAATATAAGTGCCTACCCTATGAGTGTTGTTCCCCTCAACACCGGGACGTCGGGTACCGAGGACCAACCAGAGCGCATTTTTCCACTTCCCAAGTGTGCGCTTTCAATGAGGGGCTCATAGTAACGCGTGGAGGCTCGCAGACCCTTTGTTCCTTCTCCCGGTCGATGTTTTACATGGACCCTGCCAGAGAAGGCCCACCCTCTAGGGATTGTTATATCCCCTGTAGTAGTTGCGAGGCAACTTATACCGGAATACACAAACATCAAATCCAGCCTTGTCCCATTCCAGAGTAATGTGGTTGCACATGGTTAATTGTTCTAGCAAAACTGCAAAGAACCGGGTGCATTTTCGTAAACCTTTTTCCTCCATCTTTCCTTCAACATTTTGTAAAACAAAACCTTTATCTTTCTCAACATCTCTTGGGAGGTCCCACCTTACCAAGGTTTTATCATAAAACATTTGGTAAAACTTTTTCGGGGTCTTCCCATCGTATAGCTTTGCTTCGGCTAAATCGGGGGTCTCCAAAGGGTATGGTGTATTACACCATCTACCATACTAGGGACAAGTAGGTGTCATCAAGGGGGTTGTACTTAATAGTACAAAGGTGTAATAGTTCGGAGGAGCCAAACCACTACCATATACACATCAACATGTAGTAAACAATGCAGTTTTGATAAACAGTAGATAAAACATGCATAAGTAAACAGTAGGACAAGGCTGATGAGCAAGAAGGTGGCTAGCCTGATGATCAGCAATATGGCAATATGTCCGTGGACTTCTTCTTTAGATAACCAAGAATACCAATACCAATAATAAGATCTCTTCTTCTCGGTGTCAATACAAGCGCAACTATCGTCGTCATCGAGTATACATGCGAACAAGCAAGACCACAATCAAAACAAGGCATACACGTCGACATTCACATAGCAAGAAAGTGGACAATACAAGTATAATATTCAGTAGGTTTTGAGTGGTTGGGTTTAGAACCATTGCAAAAACCCAATTTGCAGTGGTGGGATTTCCTTTATTCGGGAAATGGTCAAAACCACTAATGAAGGGGTTTGGGACCAAGGCCTGGGTAAGTATGGTATCAAAGTGCAACCAGAATACCATCAGGGAGGTTTTGACAAAACAAGACCCACAAAAGTGGTTTCAAGATTTTATCACTTTTCTTTAATTTCTTATGAATTTTCTAGTGATAAAGGCTCTAGTTTTAGGAAATAATTCACCAGAAATGTTTTGTATGTCCAAAAATTATTTTATTGGATGGTTAAGTGGCGTTTGATGTACTGAGTCACTGAGAGTTGGAATCACTCCAAAATAATTAACAGAATACCCTAAGGAAATTCCCAAAGGCAGTTCTAGATTGGTTTTGTCTTTTTCACCAAATTAATTCCACAGAAGCTTTTGATATGATTCCAAGGGGACAGGGTTTGTAATTTGAAAACCTTTCTGTAGAAATTGGAATCACCCATTGTTTAGTTGTGAAACTCCTATAGTGATTTTATTGGTGAATCAACCATGCACAAAAATGTTTATTTCACCAAAATTCCACCAAGGACCATAAAAGTATGGTGTCCTAGGGTTGGGAGGATATTAGTATTTATGTTCTCTGGGAGTTGGAATTAACTCAGTACCTATCGTAGTTTGGCCCAGAGAAAATCCTAAGGGAAACTTTGTCCTGCTTTTGTTATCTTTGTTACTAGTAATCTAAAAAGCAAATTAGGATGAGTCCAATGTCATGATATAGGTACATGCAATACCTACCAGGGGCACTTGGATTTATTTCATTTCGAGATGTGAATTTCCCTGAGGTCTTTATTGATTGAAATAGATACATTTTGGTGAGTAAATTTCCAGTAAATAATAAAGATTAATTTTGGAAAAGGGCCAGCTCTGCATGTTTTATAAAACATGCCTGCACCCATATAAATTTAGATCTAGGCATTTAAAGTTGTTTTCCATTTTCATTTTGAATTAATCCAAACTGCAACAAACAGATCTGGATGAAAAGTAATAAAAGAGAGGCAGAGGCGAGTTGCTTTCTAGGCGAGCTGGGCTGCACAGGGGAGAATTCGGCCCACTGGGCGAGGTGCTGCACGGGAGGGTGCGGTTTGAAGCTGCCAAGCAGGGCCTAGCCGTCAGCGGCTCGCTGTACCGAAGCGGTACGCAGTGATCCCGACCGTCCGACCAAGGCAGGATCGGTGGCTCACGCTCGTCTCTCTCCTCGCGACGGTGCTCGGGAGGGGAAGCCCTAGCTAGGTTCAGGCGGCACGGGGTAGCTCACCTGAGCGGCAGGGAGGCGCCGGGAGGGGTGCTGGCTGGGGCGGCGCACCGAGACGACTCCAGCGATGGGCGGCACGAGGGTGTTTGCTTACCGGGGGTGGCTCGTGCGAGAACCACGGTGACGCATGCGGCAGGCCTCGTCGGAGATGCTTCCAGGGGCCATCCTGGGCCAAACAAAAACATGGGTGAAGTCAGAGGAGGTAGAGGAACATGATAGAGTGACATGCAGAGGGTGAGAGAAGGAGAGGGAGGAGCTATGCTCGAGTTCTTGGAGGAGGCTGAAGTGCCTCTCTCTCTGCCTCGAGCAGTACAAGGCAGGGGAGAGGGAGTGGAGTGCAGGGGAGGTGAGTGAGGGGGAGAGGGGGGCAAATGAGCCAGGAAGGGGATGCGGGGTGGCCTCTGGCCTATTTAAATGGGGAAGGGAGATGGGGAGATGCAATGTCTATTTTGGATATGGGAGGGAGGTGTTGGCCAGGGGTTGGTCGATCTCAGCGGTGGAGGGAGTGTGGTGGGTCTCTGAGTCGAGCAGGGAGATAGGGAGGGAGTGGTGGAGCTTGCTGCTGCTTTTAATACCAAGATTTGCAATAAGTGTAATATCTTTCGCTCTCTCACTCTTCACAAGCACATGTGACCCAAGAGGGCAGTGCTATAGTAATTTCGACCAGGGGAGTGAGAAATGTGTTGTGCAAGCTTGGTTGACCAGTTTGGTGGTGGTTGGGTTGGTTTAGAAGCTTGAGTTTGCAAAATCTCAAATATTGGCTAAAGGGGTTTTGTGAAGCAAGTTTAAGAGTTTGGTCTTGGCATGCTAGAACAAGGGTACTGGTAGATAGGTGTGACCAAGATACATGCCCTGTAATTACTTGGGATTTTTCTGAAGAGTGTAGATCCCTTTCATATTAGTTATTCAAATATTGTTGAAATGGTTTTATCGATTTTCTTTGAGATATTTGAACTAGACAAGGTGAGATGTTGGTTTGGGAAGGTCCCAATTATGAATCCACACTTTGAGGAATTTTCCCAAGATTTATTGATGAATAAATGTATTTAAAACAATTATTATACCATTTCTGCCATTTAAGAAAATAGGCAAAAAGAATTATTGAAACTCTTCAAAAATATTTATTTTTGAAGTAAGTAGATAGGGTATGATGTATGGACCTCAGTTGAGCCAAAATTTGAGGAAGTGTTTTGGCAAAAACCAAACTTTCCTTTATGGAAGAAGTTTTGGAGGTTTTGCCTATTAAAGGAATTAAATAGTTTTGGTCCATAATAAATATGGATAATTATTGATAAATCTTGATGATCAAGATAGATGATGTAGACAAGGTGTAACAAGCATTTGCAACCTTGGTATTGGAGAATCCAAGTTAACAAGCATGAGCACAGACAATCAGCAAGCAAACACTACAACACTTAACAAGAAAAAGTTTTTGTTCCCCCTGATTTTTGCATTCTAGACAACTAATCAGGGTTGCTGAAATTGGGATGTTACACTTTTCCTAAACCACATTGATCCACTGTTGACATTTGCATGTGTGGTCTTTTCCTAAACCAGATGGATCCACTCCAGTCATTGCATGCGTGTTCTTTTTTCCTAAACCACATTGATACACTAGTGTCATTGCATATGTGTTCTTTTCCTAAAACACATTGATCCACTAGTGACATTTGCATGTTCGTTCTTTTCCTAAAACACATGGATCCACTGTTGACATTGCATGTGTGTTCTTTTCCTGAACCACATTGGTCCACTAGTGACATTTGCATGTGTGTACTTTTCCTAAACCACATGGATCCCCTCGTGACATTGCACGTGTGTTCTTTTCCTAAACCACATGGATCTGTAGAGACATTGCATTCTGTTCTTTTCCTAAACCACATGGATCCACTAGTGACATTGCATGTTTGTTCTTTTCCTAAACCACATGGATCCACACGAGTCATTGCATGTGTGTTCTTTTCCTAAACCGAAGTGATCCACTTTTGACATTTGCATCTGTGTTCTTTTCCTAAACCAGATGGATCCACTCTAGTCATTGCATGTGTGTTCTTTTTTCCTAAATCACATTGATACACTAGTGTCATTGCATGTGTGTTCTTTTCCTAAAACACATTGATCCACTAGTGACATTTGCATGTTTGTTCTTTTCCTAAAACACATGGATCCATGATACATTGCAAATGTATCTATAATTTTTGATGTTCCATGCTTGGTTTTATCCACTTTCTTGTGTTTTGTTCAAACTTTGGAGTACTTTTCATATGATTTCTTGGACTAACCTATTAACAAGAGCCAAAGTGCCAGCTGCCTGTTTTCTGCTGTTTTTGGTTCCAGGAAAGTCAGAAAATGAATATTCTCGGAATTGGACGGGACAAAAGCCAAAGTGCCTATTATTCCGGATATCATCAAGTGCCAGAATACGAGACGGATAGGGGCCAGGGGCCACCACACCACCTAGCCGCGCGGCCAGGCCTGGCCCACGCCGGGGGTGGTGTGGCCACCCTGGCACCCTCTCGGCCTCTCCTTCTGCCTATATATTGCCCTCGGGACAAAAACCCTAAGTACCCGATCAAAAATCCACAAAAGAGTCTATAGCCACTTTCATCTCCATCCCTAGACCGGGAGGGATCTGAAGCTCTTCCCAGCATCCTGCTGGAGAGGGGAATTCACCCTGGAGGCCTTCTTCATCACCATGCAAGCCTCCGGTGTGATGCATGAGTAGTTCATCCTTGGACTACGGGTCCATGTACTAACTAGATGGCTGGTTCTCCTCCTTTGTTCTTTCATGTCTAGATCTTGTGAGCTCCGTTCATGATCAAGATCATCTATTTGTAATTCTGCATGTTGTGTTTGTGGGGATCCGATGGATATTGAGATGCTATTTCAGATTGATTATTGATTCTATGATGTCTTTGTTATTTGTGATCTTGCATGCTTTCCGTTGTTAGTAGCTATCTTGGCCAAGTAGATGCTAGCAACTCCAAGAGTTAGTATTTATGCTCGATAGTGGGTTCATGCCTCTGGTAATCAGGGGAAGTGACAGAAATCTCTAAGGTACTAGATGTGCTGTTGCTACTAGGGAGAAAACAACAATCCTTTGTTCATAGAACAATCGTATTGTTTACTTTACACGTAGTTCGTAAAGCAATAATCTGTTGCTTGCAACTTAATACTGGAGGGGGTTCAGATGATAACCTGAAGGTGGATTATTAGTCATAGATGCAGTTGGATGGTGTTCTATGTATAATGTTGTAATGCCCAATCAAGTCTCAAAGGAGTCAAGATGATTAGTATATGCATGTATTGCTTTCTCGATGTTTGTCAATTTCCCCGCTATAATTTGTTCACCCAGCATGTTATCTATCTAAGGAGAGCCACCTCTAGTGAACTATGGATCCCGGTCCTTGTCTTTTACATTCAATCTACAAACTATTTACTTCTTTGTGTTTACTTTTTGCAAACTTTTACAACTTTCCATTCAATACGTTTAATCCTTTGTTTTCAGCAAAACACGGTGAGATTGACAACCTCATCGCAAGTTGGGGACAAAGTTCTGTGGTTGTGTTGTGCAGGTCTCCACGTTGCTACTAGCACCGGTAGTGCGCCCTGCCAAAGCTTAGCTAGTAACACCTTTGGGGTGTTTCCTTGCTCCTACTGGTTCAATTAAACCTTGGTTTCATAACTGAGGAAAACTTTTTGTTGTGCTCATCATACCTTCCTCTTGGGGTTCCCAATGAGCTCTACATCAACCATGCACCAACACTTTTCGGGGCGCCGTGCATTGAGCCATCAAGCATTTTTCTGGCGCCGTTGCCGGGGAGTCAAGGACATCTTCACAAGGGGAGTCCCTCATAACCAATATCTTTACTTTGTTATTTTTGTTTTGCTTAGTTTTCTTTTTGCTTTGCTTGCTTGTTTTGTTATTCAAAAACACAAAAAAAATTAGTTTGACTAGTTTGCTTTCTTATTTGAAAAACCAAAAAAATGACTACTCTTGAAAACACTAAGTTGTTTGACTTCACTAGCACCAACAACAATGATTTTATGAGCACACCTATTGCTCCACCTGTGCCTGAAGATACTTTCTTTGAGATAAAACCTGCTTTACTCAATCTTGTTATGAGAGAACAATTTTCTGGTATTGGTAATGAAGATGCTGCTTCCCATCTAAATAACTTTTTTAAACTTTGTGAGATGCAAAAGCATAGGGATGTAGATGGTGATATTATTAAGCTGAAATTGTTTCCTTTCTCTTTGAGAGGAAAAGCTAAAGAATGGTTGAATTCCTTAACTAGGAATAGTGTTGATTCTTGGACTAAGTGGAAAGATGCTTTTATTGGAAAATACTACCCTCCTGCTAAGATTATATCTATGAGAAGTGAAATAATGAAGTTTAAACAACTTGATAATGAGCATGTTGCTCAAGCTTGGGAAAGAATGAAATCTTTGGTAAAGAATTGTCCCACTCATGGACTGACTCCTTGGATGATCATCCAAACTTTTTATGCAGGATTGAACTATTCTTCAAGGAACCTATTGGACTCTACTGCTGGAGGTACCTTTATGACCATCACTTTGGGTACTGCAACGAAACTTCTGGACAATATGATGGTTAATTATTCTGAATGGCATACTGAGAGAGCTCCACAAGGTAGGAAGGTAAATTCTGTTGAGGAAACCTCTTCCTTCAGTTATAAGATTGATATTATTATGTCTATGCTTGTTAATGGGAAAGCCCATATTGATCCAAATAATGTTCCTTTGGCTTCTTTGGTTGCTCAAGAAGAGGAAGTTGATGTGAACTTCATAAGAAATAACAACTTTGGCAATAATGCTTATAGGAGTAATTTTGGTAACAACAATTATAAGCCATATCCTCCCAACAATGGTAATTCTTATGGAAATTCCTACAACAATAATAGGAGTGCACCCTGTGAACTTGAAGTTATGCTTAAAGACTTTATTAGTAAGCAAACTGCTTTCAATAAAACTATTGAGGAAAAACTCTAATGCTGAAAGAAATATAGCATCTTTGGCTGAAGCTCAATCTACTTTGAATAAAATGGCTGCTAAACCTGAAACTAATGAGAATCTCTTTGCAGCTACTAATGCTATACAAGTAAGAATTGATGAAAATGTTAGACTATTAGCTGAATTACATGCTAAGTGGGAAAGAGAAGATGAAATTGCATGAAACATTAGTGTTTCTACTATCACCACCACTAGTGTTGAGGATAGTAATAGTTCTACTACTTTAGATGATAAATTTGATTTTGATCTTGATGGTTGCAACATCTCTGAAGTTATTAAGTTCCTAAAAAAGCTTGCTAAAAGTCCTAATGATAGTGCTATGAACATGGCTTTTACAAAACACATTACTGATGCTCTCATAAAGATTAAAGAAGAAAATATGAAACATAAAGCTTCTATTCCTATTAAACAAGAAGATGGTTGGTAACCCATCATTAATATGAAAGTGAATGACTTTGATTTCAAAGCTTTATGTGATCTTGATAGTAGTGTTTCTATTATGCCTAGAAGGATTTATGATATGCTTGATATGCCTCCTCTTGAGGATTGTTATTTGAATGTCCCACTTGATGATAATGCTAAAAATAAACTCATGGGAAGTCTTAATGATGTTCTTATTATGGTTAACAATGCCTATGTCCCCGTTTATTTCTATGTTTTGGATGTTGAATACAATGCTTCGTGTCCTATTACTTTGGGAAGACCTTTTCTTATAACTGTTGGTGCCATCATTGATATGAAAGAAGACACCATTAAATATCAACTCCCACTCAAGAAAGGTATAGAACACTTCCCTAAGAAGAGAGAGAAGATTTCTTTTGCTTCTCCTATGAAAACAAAATTTGGTCTTAATGCTTCTTCATTTGAGAACACTTGATTCTTTCTTTGCTTCTTTTGCCTAACTTAAAGGCGTTAAAGAAAAGTACTTATTGGGAGATAACCCAAAAGTTTTAGATGAGTCTTGGAAGTTATTACTTCAGTAATAACCTCTCCTTATCCTTTTTATTTTCTTTTTGTGCCAAGAGTAACCTCTAATGAGAGAGAAGTAATGATTGGAAAGTTGCTGTCCCGAAACAGATTTTTGTGCTTCACCGTAAAAATTCGTGTAAAATCTCTGAACGTCTTTTTGAGGCGTGCATTTTTGTGCTTATGCCCCAGGTTGTTATATAACTTTCGTTAGTTCAACACTTTTTGATTTGAGCAACATAAGGTCTTAGAAAAAATTCGTCTTTACCTGCTGGTCTGTTTTGACAGATTTCTGCCATTTTCTGCATTTGCTTCTTGTTGGTTCCTTTTTGAGTTCTTTTGGGGAATTGAGCTTTTTGAGGGAAGTTCTTCAGTATCTAGTGTTATAATGGAAGTTTATTTGGTGTTAGAACTGAACCTTAAGACTTATTTATCTTGAGTGCACTAATGTTGCTAATAAAGATTGTGTGAAGTTTTGTATGAAGGAAATTTTTTAGGTGTATGGAAGGAATGAGTAATAAGATGAAGGATGGACTAAAACTCAAGCTTGGGGATGCCACGCGTGTCACCCCAAGAAATATCCAAGAAGTACAAGCGTCAAAGCTTGGGGATGCCCAAGGCATCCCCTTCTTCATCAATAAAAATTCCAGGTTTCTTCCAAACGCTTCATTTTTATGGTTTCATGCACAATTGTGTTTTTCTTGGAGCGTCTTCTTTTTCGTTTTTGTTTTGGTTTTTCGTTTGCTTTGTTTGCTTAGTTTTCTGAATAAATTGGTTGGACCCCCTATTTCATACATTGGTTTGCAAATAGTTTGGTTTGGTTTGGAAAAGAGTAGGAAAGTTCATGGTTATGTGGTAAAAAGAGCTCGTTTTTGACTGTGGCCTATTCTTTGTCATGCCATGCTTGATATTGTTTTGGCTTTATTCTTAGTATTCTTTGCTGTAGCATGACTTGTTATAAACAATTGAGATTGCTTAATGTGCCTTGGATGAATCATGCGTTGTTTTAGCATATTAAAGCATAATATAGTGGTATTCTCCTTTGATGCTTTATTTGGGTTGACTTGGCGCATGCTCACACCATGTTATGACTATCTCAAGTCACCATAGCCTTTATGATCCTTTAGTTTTCAACTTGTAGTATCACTTTATTCTTTGATCAATGATGTTTTGTCGCTCTGCATGATTATGGCCATTATTGCTCTCTTAGTTTGTCGCTCCCAGTCTTTTGCTAGCCTCCACAACAAAGTATGAGTTCCACTCATGCATCCAACTCCCTAAACCAAGTTATTCCAAAGAGTACACCATACCTACCTATTAGCTTATGCTATTCCAAGTATATTCATGCTTTTGTTTACCTTCCAAATTAAACTTGTTATGAGAAAACTAGTGATTAAAGCTCTCACGAACTTGATGGCACACTTTACTTTTCTTGCCCTTAATAAACTTGAACCATTGTGTCGTCTATGTTGTATATGCTTGCACTTATTTGTTGGGAATTAGCAGAACCATGCTTTCATGGGGAACGCTTTCAACATTGCACTTGGTACTTGTACCTAGTTGATATCATGCTCTTTTGTATATGGATGTCGTCGGTGTGAAATGAAAGGGGAGCTTGTAAGTCCATGGAGTTATGTATATGTGTTAGAGAAACGCCTGTGCCACTGGTCTAATCCATGCTGACATGGTGGAAACCTGCAACGTAACCATAATGAGCTATCTATGAAGCATTCTTCTTATAAAAAAAAGAGTCCTATGTTGAGAAAAAAAGAAAAAGAGGAAAAAAAAGAGATACTATGAAAAGTGGAAAGAGAAAAAAAAGCACCATATTCCCATGGTAAATAAGAAGATTGCTGAGATGCTCGTTGTCTTCTTGCCTTGTTAATTTGATATGGGGATTCTTCCGTATCATCGGGCAAGGGGTACCCTGCTGGCGGTTTTCTATGATACACATATACTTACAATGAGAAGAACTTACCTGTGACTAAACTTGAGTAGCATGAGGAGCGGCCCTCGTATACAAGGGACATGAGATTTCTGACTTATACTTCGTCAAGCATGTACACCATAGTTTGTTCACTTTGACCTTAATCACTTCAAGATTCTTATGATAGGGGCAATGAGAGCTGAAAGCTATAAGTACCATAATTTTTGGAAGCTCTTTATGAGACTTGAATCCCTACTTCCTTTTACTTCCACCATTATATTGAGTCTCCATCTTCTATCTTTATGCACTTACTTTGAAAGCATAGTGGCCATTCTTAGTTCTATGTGCATTGTCCCAAGACTAGTTGATTGATGCATATCTTGTTATTGCGTGTTTTAAACTATTGTATCTACTCACTCTTATAAACTTTGAAGGTGTCCTATGCATTTATATTTGCTACTCTATTGAGGGACAAGCTGAATATTATTATTCTATGTTTTCTTTATGTGAAACAAACAAACGTCTTGCAAAGCATTGTTATTCATGAATCTTTTGTTTGTGCCTTTTCATGTTTCATCATAGTTTCTTTGCTTATTGCTAGAACTTTGTCTTTCATGTTATGATTGAAGTACTATGATCCAGCTTTGAATGTTTTGCAAATACTTTGATCAAGTCTTTGATGGTGCATGTCACCTCAAAAATTATTCTTTCTTTTTATCACTTACCTACTCAAGGATGAGCAGGAGTTAAGCTTGGGGATGTTGTTACATTGCAAATGTATCTATAATTTTTGATGTTCCATGCTTGGTTCTATCCACTTTCTTGTGTTTTGTTCCAACTTTGGAGTACTTTTCATATGATTTCTTGGACTAACCTATTAACAAGAGCCACAGTGCCAGCTGCCTATTTTCTGCTGTTTTTGGTTCCAGAAAAGTCAGAAAATGAATATTCTTGGAATTGGACGGGACAAAAGCCAAAGTGCCTATTTTTCTGGATGTCATCAAGTGCCAGAATACGAGACGGAGAGGGGCCACCACACCACCTGGCCGCGCGGCCAGGCCTGTCCCGCGCCATGGGTGGTGTGGCCGCCCCTGGCACCCCCTCGGCCTCTCCTTCCGCCTATATATTTCCCTCGGGACGAAAATCCTAAGTACCCGATCAAAAATCCATGAAAGAGTCTGTAGCCACTGTCATCTCCATCCCTAGATCAGGAGGGATCTGAATCTCTTCCCGGCACCCTGCCGGAGAGGGGAATTCACCCTGGAGGCCTTCTTCATCACCATGCAAGCCTCCTGTGTGATGCGTGAGTAGTTCATCCTTGGACTACGGGTCCATGTAGTAGCTAGATGGCTGGTTCTCCTCCTTTGTGCTTTCATGTCTAGATCTTCTAAGCCCGTTCATGATCAAGATCATCTATTTGTAATTCTGCATGTTGTGTTTGCGGGGATCCGATGGATATTGAGATGCTATTTCAGATTGATTATTGATTCTATCATGTCTTTGTTATTTGTGATCTTGCATGCTTTCCGTTGTTAGTAGCTATCTTGGCCAAGTAGATGCTAGCAACTCCAAGAGTTAGTATTTATGCTCGATAGTGGGTTCATGCCTCTAGTAATCTAGGGAAGTGACAGAAATCTCTAAGGTACTAGATGTGCTATTGCTACTAGGGAGAAAACAACAATCCTTTGTTCATAGAACAATCGTATTGTTTAGTTTACACGTAGTTCGTAAAGCAATAATCTGTTGCTTGCAACTTAATACTGGAGGGGGTTCGGATGATAACCTGAAGGTGGATTATTAGTCATAGATGCAGTTGGATGGCGGTCTATGTATACAGTTGTAATGCCCAATCAAGTCTCAAAGGAGTCAAGATGATTAGTATATGCATGTATTGCTTTCTCGATGTTTGTCAATTGCCCCGCTGTAATTTGTTCACCCAGCATGTTATCTATCTAAGGAGAGCCACCTCTAGTGAACTATGGATCCCGGTCCTTGTCTTTTACATTCAATCTACAAACTGTTTACTTCTTTGTGTTTACTTTCTACAAACTTTTACTTCTTTCCATTCGATATGTTTAATCCTTTGGTTTCCGCAAAACACGGTGAGATTGACAACCTCATGGCAAGTTGGGGAAAAAGTTTTGTGGTTGTGTTGTGCAGGTCTCCACGTTGCTACTAGCACCGGTAGTGCGCCGTGCCAAAGCTCAGCTAGTAACACCTTTGGGGTGTTTCCTTGCTCCTACTGGTTCAATTAAACCTTGGTTTCATAACTGAGGGAAACTTGATGTTGTGCTCATCATTCCTTCCTCTTGGGGTTCCCAACGAGCTCTACATCAACCACGCACCAGCACTTTTCTGGGAGCCGTGCATTGAGCCATCAATCCACTGTTGACATTGCATGTGTGTTCTTTTCCTGAACCACATTGGTCCACTAGTGACATTTGCATGTGTGTTCTTTTCCTAAACCACATGGATCCTCTGCAGTCATTGCATGCGTGTTCTTTTCCTAAACCACATTGATACACTGGTGTCATTGCATGTGTCTTCTTTTCCTAAAACACATTAATCCACTGGTGACATTTGCATGTTTGTTCTTTTCATAAAAGACATGGATCCACTGTTCACATTACATGTGTGTTCTTTTACTAAACCACATGGATCTACTCGTGACACTGCATGTGTGTTCTTTTCCTAAACCACATGGATCCACTAGAGACATTACACGTGTGTTCTTTTCCTAAACCACATTGATCCACTATTGACATTTGCATCAGTGTTCTTTTCCTAAACCACATTGATCAAGTGGAGAAATTTGTATGTGGGTAGTTTTCCTAAACCACATGGATCCACTGGTGACATTTGCATGTGTGTTCTTTTCCTAAACCACATGGATCCACTAGAGTCATTGCATGTGTTTTATTTTTCCTAAACCACATTGATCCACTTGTGCATTGCATGTGTGTTATTTTCCTAAACCACATGGATCCACTAGAGTCATTGCATGTCTATCCTTTTCCTAAACCACATAGATCCACTAGAATCATTGCATGTGTGTTGTTTTCCTAAACCACAAGGATACACTAGTGACATTGCATGTGTGTTCTTTTCTTAAACCACAAGGATCCACTATTGACATTAGATGTGTGTTCTTTTCCTAAACCACATGGATCCACTAGTGACCTTGGATGCGTGTTCTTTTCCTAAAACACATTGATCCACAGGTGACATTTGCATGTGTGATCTTCTCCTAAACCACATGGATCCTCTAGAGTCATTGCATTTGTGTTCTTTTCGTAAACCACATTGATCCACTGGAGACATTGCATGTGTGTTCTTTTCCTAAAACACATGGATCCACTAGATTCATTGCATCTATGTTCTTTTCCTAAACCACATGTATCCATTAGAGTCATTGCACGTGTGTTCTTTTCCTAAACCACATTGATCCACTAGTGACATTGCATGTGTGTTATTTTCCTAAACCACATGGATCCACTAGAGTCATTGCATGTGTGTTCTTTTCCTAAACCACATTGATCAACTAGAGTCATTGCATGTGTGTTCTTTTCCTAAACCACATGGATCCACTAGCGACATTGCATGTGTGTTGTTTTCCTAAAACACGTTTATCCACTAGAGTCATTGCATGTGTGTTCTTTTCCTAAACCACATTGATCCACTAGTGACATTGCATCTGCGTTCTTTTCCTGAACCACATTGATCCACTGGTGACAATTGCATGTGTGTTCTTTTCCTAAACCACATGGATCCACTGGAGTCATTGCACGTGTGTTATTTTCCTAAACCACATGGCTCCACTCGAGTCATTACATTTGTGTTGTTTTCCTAAACAATATGGATCCACTAGAGTCATTGCACGTGTGTTCTTTTCCTAAACCACATTGATCCACTGGTGACATTGCATGTGTGTTCTTTTCTAAACCACATAGATTCACCGGTGACATCTGCATGTGTGTTCTTTTCCTAAAACACATTGATCCACATGTGTGTTCTTTTCCTAAACCACATTGATACACTGGTGTCATTACATGTGTGTTCTTTTCCTAAAACACATTGATCCACTGGTGACATTTGCATGTCTGTTCTTTTCCTTAAACACATGGATCCACGGTTGCCATTGCTTGTGTGTTATTTTCCTAAACCACATGGATCCACTCGTCCCATTACATGTGTGATATTTTCCTAAACCACATGGATCCACTAGAGACATTGCATGTGTGTTATTTTTGTAAACCACATGGATCCACTGGTGACATTGCATTTGTGTTCTTTTCCTGAACCACACAGATCCACTAGAGTCATTCAATGTGTGTTCTTTTCCTAAACCACATTGATCCACTACTGACATTGCATGTGTGTTCTTTTCCTAAACCACATGGATCCACTGGAGTCATTGGATGTGTGTTCTTTTCCTAAACCACATTGATCCACTAGAGCCATTATATGTGTCTTCTTTTGCTAAACCACATGGATCCACTAGTGAGATTACATGTATGTTCTTTTCCTAAACCACATGGATCCACTAGAGACATTGCATGTGTTCTTTTCCTAAACCACATTGATCCACTGGTGACATTTGCATGTGTGTTCTTTTCCTAAACCAAATGGATCCACTTCAGTCATTTCATGTGTGTCCTTTTCCTAAACCACATTAATACACTAGAGTCATTGCATGTGTCTTCTTTTCCTAAAACACATTGATCCACTAGTGACATTTGCATTTTTGTTCTTTTCCTAAAACACATGGATCCACTGTTGACATTGCATGTTTGTTCTTTTCCTAAACCACATGGATCCACTCGTGATATTGCATGTGTGTTGTTTTTCTAAACCACATGGATCCACTAGAGTCATTGCGTGTGTGTTCTTTTCGTAAACCACATGGATTCACTAGTGATATTGCATGTGTGTTCTTTTCCTAAACCACATTGATCCACTGGTGACATTGCATGTGTGTTCTTTTCTAAACCACATTGATTCACTGGTGACATCTGCATGAGTGTTCTTTTCCTAAACCACATGGATGCACTAGTGTCATTGCATGTGTGTTCTTTTCCTAAACCACATTGATCCACTTGTGTCATTTCATGTGTGTTCTTTACCTAAAACACATTGATCCACTGTTGACATTTGCATGTGTGTTCATTTCCTAAAACTCATGAATCCACTTTTGACATTGCATGTGTGTTCTTTTCCTAAGCCACATGGATCCACTAGTGACATTGCATATGTGTTCTTTTCCTAAACCACATGGATCCACTAGAGTCATCGCATGTGTGTTCTTTTCCTAAACCACATTGATCCAGTGGTGACATTTGCATGTGTGTTCTTTTCCTAAACCACATTGATCCATTAGAGTCATTGCATGTCTGTTCTTTTTCCTAAACCACATGGATCCACTTGTGACATTTGCATGTGTGTTATTTTCCTAAACAACATGGATCCGCTGGAGACATTGCATGTGTATTCTTTTCCTAAACCACATAGATCCACTGGAGTCATTGCATGTGTGTTATTTTCCTAAACCACATTGATCCACTGGTGCATTACATGTGTGTTCTTTTCCTAAACCACATGTACCCACTAGAGTCATTGCATTTGTGTTCTTTTCCTAAATGACACAGATCCACTAGAGTCATTCAATGTGTTCTTTTCCTAAACCACATGGATCCACTGGAGTCATTGCATGTCTGTTCTTTTTCCTAAACCACATGGATCCACTTGTGACATTTGCATGTGTGTTCTTTTCCTAAACAACATGGATCCACTGGAGACATTGCATGTGTATTCTTTTCCTAAACCACATAGATCCACTGGAGTCATTGCATGTGTATTCTTTTCCTAAACCACATTGATCCACTGGTGCATTACATGTGTGTTCTTTTCCTAAACCACATGTACCCACTAGAGTCATTGCATTTGTGTTCTTTTCCTAAATGACACAGATCCACTAGAGTCATTCAATGTGTTCTTTTCCTAAACCACATTGATCCACTAGTGGCATTGCATGTGTGTTCTTTTCCTAAACCACATGGATCCACTAGAGACATTGCATGTGTGTTTTTTCCTAAACCACATTGATCCACAGGTGACATTGCATGTGTGTTCTTTTCCTAAATCACATGGATCCATAGGAGTCATTGCATGTGTGTTCTTTTCCTGAACCACATGGATCCACTAGAGACATTGCATGTGTGTTTTTTCCTAGACCACATTGATCCACAGGTGACATTGCATGTGTGTTCTTTTCCTAAATCACATGGATCCTTAGGAGTCATTGCATGTGTGTTCTTTTCCTAAACCACATTGATCAACTATTGACATTTGCATCAATTTTCTTTTCCTAAACCACATTGATCAAGTGGTGACATTTATATGTGGGTTGTTTTCCTAAACCACATGGATCCACTAGTGACATTTGCATGTGTGTTATTTTCCTAAACCACATGGATCCACTAGATTCATTGCATGTGTGTTCTTTTCCTAAACCACATGGATCCACGGGTGACATTGCATGTGTGTTCTTTTCCTAAACCACATGGATCCACCGGAGTCATTGCATGTGTGTTCTTTTCCTAAACTACATGGATCCACTAGAGTCATTCCATGTGTGTTCTTTTCCTCAACCACATGGATCCACTGGTGACATTGCATCTATGTTTTTTTCCTAAACCACATGGATCCACTGGAGTCATTGCATGTGTGTTCTTTTCCTAAACCACATTGATCGACTAGAGCCATTACATGTGTCTTCTTTTGCTAAACCACATGGATCCACTAGTGACATTGCATGTGTGTTCTTTTCCTAAACCATATGGATCCACTAGAGACATTGCATGTGTTTTTTCCTAAACCACATTTGTAACATCCCAAAAATATTAATCATGCTTATCAAGCTCTAATCACCCAAGTTTAGGGTTAACAAAAATATGAGTGCATGTGTGATTTTCATTAGTTCATGAATGCTTGCAATTGACATGATTGATTGTTATTAATGATAATAATTGGTTTAATGATGAATACTACATCATTTAGATTTTTCTTAAGCAGAATCAAATAAAAAGAAAATCAAATATAGGTGATATGATCAAATGGTCATTTTGGCCAAACTTATCCACAAGACCACTTTGAGTGTTCCTAGTAAAAGATTTCCAACAGAAACAATTCCAATTCTTTCCACCCCTTGCTATACCAAGTAAAAGTGAATACAAGCAAACTTTACAAAGTGGCAGAAACAATTTTTAAATCTATTTAAGAGGAAGTGAAAAATTGAATCAAGTTCATATGTATAGATCATCACTTTTCAATAACCATTCAAATCAATTCCCCTTGATAATTCCCAGCAACCACAGACTACTAAGCAAACAACAAGATCACTCACCAAAATTCATTGAAAAATTTGAAAGTTGAATTCATGCGGCCATTTGATCGAATACCTGGCAGGAATATTACAACCTCGTCAACTATACACTATTTGGAGCTATCAATTGCTCAGCTCTTGTACTGTAATCAACACATTGAATTGTCCTTGATCATCCCTGGTACTTGGCCGTGCAAAGGAGAGGCATCACTGGCCACATTGACCAGTGCCACGCCCATACCGAGCCGGCCATGCCGGTCGAGCACGAACAACTCGCAGCGCGCCGCACCGTCCTTGCCCACGATGTCCAGCAAGTCGCCATGACCTCACCGCCACCCCCTGTCCACCCCTTGACCCAAGGCGAGAAGTGGAGACGCTGAAAATCATGCGCCCATTTAAGCCGTGGCCATGCCGAGCGCACGACAAAGTGTCGCAGCTGCCTCGCACGCACACGTCGTGCCTCACTCTCTCCGCCCATACCCGCAATCGCTATAGCCCTAGTGAGCGCCCAGACATGACCGTTTGCCGCTGCGCCCCGTGACCACCGTACCAAGTGACGAATGCTCGCGTACTTACACAGAGCACCGACGTCGCCCGACCAATGGAGACCGCCCCTTGCCATGCCGTCACTCGCGTGACGATCGCCATAGTCCACTGCATCGACCCATGCCCTCCGCCGTGATGAACGCGACCTGTACCAACATCGCCGGAGAAGCCAACCCATGCCGCATTGCCGCCACCCCTGGTGTATAAATAAATGCCACCCAAGCCCTCAATCTCCACACCATTCCACTCCTCTCTCTCAGAAACCTTCTAGACCTTTCCCCGGAGCAAGGTGAGCACTATCCCACCAAAATTTTACTGGAGCCCGCCGATGCGGTCGAGGAAAGAAGCCAGTGATTGGAGCCACCCCAGGAGCTGCCATGACCGCCAAACGAACCACCGTCGACGACCACCCTGTTCGCCCCCATCGCCGACCCTAGCTAGAGCCCCGGTAATTCCCAAGTGACCCCCACTGCCGTTTTAGGGTTCATATCTCGCCGGAGCTGTTAGACGGAGACGACGAACCTCAACCGTTAGATCCTAGTCTAATCGTAGGGCTAAGATTGAAACATACTGTTTCGGTTAGAATAAGTCACCGACGAGTAGGACCCTCTTGTCAGCAGCCCACTGCGCCAGCGCAGTGCAGTTGAGCCGGACCAATTAGTTTCCTGCGCAGAGCCCGTGGATTCAAATAGGATTTTTTCCATTTTAGTTAAAACCAGATTCTGTCAGTAGATTCAAAATTCAATTCAAAGAGATTAACTGAACCAAATTGCATGACTCCAATTTTGTTGGAAAGGTATTGAAATTATCTAACCACTCCTGTTGGATTCAAACTATTTAGAATTATAGATCACCCATACCAAAAATAACAAGACAGAGACTTTTGACAGTTCAAACATTTTTCTAAAATAAACTATAATTTTTTTGAGATGATTGCACCTCTCAAAAATCACATTTAACATGCTCTACATGAATATGTAAAAATATTTGGTTTTACAAATATGCAACATGGCTTAGTATTAATGGAGTGCTATATAGGCATTTCTAGTCACTTTAATATTATTAAATAGTAATATTAAATCTTGTAATAAATTATCACCATTTAAATCACATTCCCAAATGTTGGAATAGATGGTGATGACATGTGTCAACATGATCCACTATTTTAAATTGGAGAATATTAAATCTTAAGGATTTAAAATGAGTAGAAATTACTTTTCTAAAATAAGAATAATAAGAAAATGTGAATATTCCACATGATGATAGAAATGATGCTAGATCAATTAGTATGAGCCCTTATGTGCTAAATAGAAGTAGTGAAGCGTTGTTTGGTGATTGTGTACATTGAATGTGTTTATAGACGCTAGTACCGACCTGAGCTACAACGAGGAGGAGTACTTCGAGGAGGAAGAAGAAAACTTCAATGACTAGAACCAACAAGGCAAGCTATCAGTGCAAGCTAGAACTAGGCATGATATATATGCAAGCCCTTATACCAGATGCACTAGGCATGCTGGGTTATGTCACTTTACTTATGCCATTCCCAGTTTTACTCCAAGCTTTACTTTCCCCTTTACTACAGTTTCCTACTTAGTAATAAATTGTGATTAGTGGAAGTTAGATTGGATCCTATCAAGATCATAGGACTAGTCTTGGATACTTATACTTTATTATCACCCCCAATAGTGATAGCCTAAATATTAGTGGCTAGTGCTAAGCTAAAACTTGATTACTTTAGATGGGAATACTTGGTGAAAATGATTATGAAAACCTTGGAATGAAGGTTCATTCTATTGAAATGTTTTTACATGTGTTGTGAAACACAATGGTTGGGTGATGAAACTGATGAGGCATGTGCCTTGACTTTAATAAAAAATGATGGTTGGGTTCGGATGCGATACCATTCCAATTTTACCATACAACCACAATACCTGAGTTGGGTAGGGCTTGACTGGAAGTTTATATGTATTAGTATGGGTTCCCTTGCAGAAGAGGTTGAGCTGAGGCTACCTCGTGATGAATGACCACCTATGCAGTACCCAGGATGGCAGATGACCATGGCTGGGAGGCCAAACTCATAGGGGAGGTTCCTATACTAGGGTGTGTAATTGAAAGGTTAAGATTGATTATCCGCATACTAAGTATGATGATTCAGGGTTACTCCTGATGGATGTATCGAATTTTGTGGTGAAAGTGTACCACCTCTGCAGAGTGTTAAACTATTCGAATAGCCTCGCCCGCGGTTATGGACAGTTGGAGTGGCCATATTGTTCCGTTGTCAGATGTTTTAAAAATGATTTGTGACTTGAAAGATGACTTTGACTTGACCACAACAGAGTTGTGGACATGAGATCTAAGTTCCCAATTAAGTAATGTAGAGCACTAAATTAGGTCTTTACCCATGAAGCTTTAGGAAATAAACCTGGCTTTTTGCAAACAAACCGAGAGCTTATGATTCCTACTAGTTATATTTTTACTTATACTAGTGGTAGTTTGCGAGTACTTAAAGAGTACTCATGGCTTTGTCCCTGGCTATTCCCATGGCCAGACTATGAGGAGGATTACCCGGAAGATGGACAACAGGAGGTCTATGACAACTAGGATCATCTCCCATCGTCAGCATTGCCTGTGATCATGAAGATGAAGCCCCGCTACGTTTACTTTCCGCTAGTTTGATTGTATTAAGACTGGATCATGAGATCCTTTATTTGTAAGACCTTATTATGGTTTGTAATGGATGATGTACTATGGTACCACTCCTGGGATTGTGATGTACGGCATAACAGGCATCTAGACTTAAAAATCCAAGTGTTGACAACATTGATCCACTGGTGACATTTGCATGTGTGTTCTTTTCCTAAAACACATAGATCCACTTCAGTCATTTCATGTGTGTCCTTTTCCTAAACCACATTAATACACTAGAGTGATTGCATGTGTCTTCTTTTCCTAAAATACATTGATCCACTGGTGACATTTTCATGTTTGTTCTTTTCCTAAAACACAAGGATCCACTATTGACATTGCATGATTGTTCTTTTCCTAAACCACATGGATCCACTCGTGACATTGCATGTGTGTTGTTTTTCTAAACCACATGGATCCACTAGAGTCATTGCATGTGTGTTCTTTTCCTAAACCACATGGATTCACTAGTGACATTGCATGTGTGTTCTTTTCCTAAACCACAATGATCCACTAGTGACATTGCATGTGTGTTCTTTTCTAAACCACATTGATTCACTGGTCACATCTGCATGTGTGTTCTTTTCCTAAACCACATGGATGCACTATAGTCATTGAATATGTGTTCTTTTCCTAAACCACATTGATCAACTTGTATCATTGCATGTGTGTTCATTTCCTAAAAGACATGGATCAACTGTTGACATTGCATGTGTGTTCTTTTCCTAAACCACATGGATCCACTAGTGACATTGCATGTGTGTTATTTTCCTAAACCACATGGATCCACTAGAGTCATTGCATGTGTGTTCTTTTCCTAAACCACATTGATCCACTGGTGACATTTGCATGTGTGTTCTTTTCCTAAACCACATTGATCCACCGGTGACATTTGTATGTGTGTTCTTTTCGTAAACCACATGTATCCACTGGTGACATTTGCATGTGTGTTCTTTTCCTAAACAACATGGATCCACTGGAGACATTGCATGTGTTCTTTTCCTAAACCACATAGATCCATTGGAGTCATTGCATGTGTGTTCTTTTCCTAAACCACATTGATCCACTAGTGCATTACATGTGTGTTCTTGTCCTAAACCACATGTATCCACTAGATTCACTGCATTTGTGTTCTTTTCCTGAACCACACAAATCCACTAGAGTCATTCAATGTGTTCTTTTTCTAAACCACATTGATCCACTAGTGACATTGCATGTGTGTTCTTTTCCAAAACCACACGGATCCACTAGAGTCATTTCATGTGTGTTCTTTTCCTAAACCACATTGATCCACTAGAGCCATTACATGTGTCTTCTTTTGCTAAACCACATGGATCCACTAGTGACATTACATGTGTGTACTTTTCCTAAACCACATGGGTCCACTAGAGACATTGCATGTGTGTTTTCCTAAACCACATTGATCCACAGGTGACATTGAATGTGTGTTATTTTCCTAAATCACATGGATCCATAGGATTCATTGCATGTGTGTTCTTTTCCTAAACCACATCGATCAACTATTGACATTTGCATCAGTGTTCCTTTCCTAAACCACATTGATGAAGTGGTGACATTTGTATGCTGGTTCTTTTCCTAAACCACATGGATCCACTGGTGATATTTGCATGTGTGTTGTTTTCCTAAACCACATGGATCCACTTGTCATTGCCTGCATTTTCTTTTCCTAAACAACATTGATCCACTGGTGCATTCCATGTGTGTTATTTTCCTAAACCACATGGATCCACCAGAGTCATTGCATGTCTATTCTTTTCCTAAACCACATTGATCCACTAGAATCATTGCATGTGTGTTCTTTTCCTAAACCACAAGGATACACTAGTGACATTGCATGTGTGTTCTTGTCTTGAACCACATTGATCCACAAGTGACATTACATGTGTGTTCTTTTCCTAAAACACATGGATCCACTAGAGTCATTGCATCTATGTTCTTTTCCTAAACCACATGGATCCACTAGAGTCATTGCACGTGTGTTCTTTTCCTAAACCACATTGATCCACTAGTGACATGGCATGTGTGTTCTTTTCGCATACCACATGGATCAACTAGAGTCATTGCATGTGTGTTCTTTTCCTAAACCACATTGATCCACTAGAGTCATTGCATGTGTGTTCTTTTACTAAACCACATGGACCCACCAGCGACATTGCATGTGTGTCCTTTTCCTAAAACACGTTGATCCACTAGAGTCATTGCATGTGTTCTCTTTCCCTAAACCACATTGATCCACTTGTGACATTGCGTGTGTGTTCTTTTCCTGAAACACGTTGATCCACTGGTGACATTTGCATGTGTGTTCTTTTCCTAAACCACATGGATCCACTGGAGTCATTTCATGTGCCTTCTTTTCCTAAACCACATGGATCCACTCGAGTCATTGCATGTGTGTTATTTTCCTAAACCAAATGGGTCCACTAGAGTCATTGCATGTGTGTTCTTTTCCTAAACCACAATTATCTATGATTTCTACGCACTTCTATTCTTGTAGACAGTTCTTGGGCCTCCAAGTGCAGAGGTTTGTAGAACAGCAGCAAGTTTTCCCTTAAGTGGATCACCCAAGGTTTATCGAACTTAGGTAGGAAGTGGTCAAAGGTATCCCCTCTCAAGCAACCCTGCAATCAAGATACAAGAAGTCTCTTGTGTCCCCAACACACCAAATACACTTGTCAGGTATATAGGTGCACAAGTTCGGCGAAGAGATAGTTAAATACAAGTGGTATAGATAACTATAAATGGTAACGGTGATGGAAAATAGTTTGATGGCATGTGGTTGACGTGGGAAAAGACTAAAGGCAAACTGAAATAAACAAGGAAGGAAGCAAACATGTAACCGATCTAGTTGCAAACGGTGTATCGATGCTTAGAAACAAGGCCTATGGATCATACTTTCACTAGTGAACACTCTCATATAAATATCTTCTCTTTATGATACTACTCTTAACTACTCTCCGGTTGGACACTCTAATCCATGGTAGGGCTATAACAGCACACCTCAAAGTAAGCCTTTCCCATCTAGATAACCCCACACTGTCACCTTGAGCACTAGATGGTTCCAACAAACACCACAATTTCATAAAGACATCCAACTCCAAATATAACTCATAACAAGTATTTCTAATCTCTAGCGTAAGTGCCACCATGGTGTGCACGCTGTCACTTTCACACATGGGTTGAGCAGAGATCTATTAAAGAACTTGAGAAGCAAGGTAGATCTATAGATTACAAGATCATGATCTCGATAAGATCATGCATAGAGAGAGAGATGAACACATAGCTACCGGTAGAACCCTTAGCCTCGAGAGAGAACTACTCCCTCCTCATCATGGGAATCAGCAACGGCGATGGAGATGGCGGTGGAGATTGATGGAGATGGATCCTGGGGCACTTCCCTATCCCGGCAGGGTGCCAGAACAGAGACTTTCTGTCCCCCGAATCTCCCCTTCGGTGGCGGCGGCGCTGTGGAACTTTTCGTGGATTTCTGATTGACTATTTAGGGTTTTTTGCCTCGGGAGGCATCTTATAGGCGAAGAGGCAAGGTCGGTGGGCGGCCAGGGGCCCCACACCATGCCCTGGCGCGGCCTTGGATGGCCCGCGCCAAGGGGGGTGTGGCCACCCTGTGGCCCCTCTCCGACTCTCCTTTTGGATCCGTGAGTCTTCCCGGAAAATAGTAACTTTGTCTTTTGTCCCGTCCAATTCCGAGAATATTCATTTTCTAACTTCCTGGAACCAAAAACAGCAGAAAACAGGCAACTGGCACTATGACATATTGTTAATAGGTTAGTCCAAGAAATCATATGAAAAGTACTCCAAAGTTGGAACAAAACACAAGAAAGTAGATAAAACCAAGCATGGAACATCAAAAATTATAGATACATTTGCAATGTATCAACATCCCCAAGCTTAACTCATGCTCGTCCTCGAGTAGGTAAGTGATAAAAAGAAAGAATAATTTTTGAGGTGACATGCACCATCATAAACTTGATCAAAGTATTTGTAAAACATTCAAAGCTAGGATCATAGTACTTCAATCATAACATGAAAGACAAAGTTCTAGCAATAAGACAAAGAATCTATGTTGCAACATGAAAAGGCACAAACAAAAGATTCATGAATAATAATGCTTTGCAAGATATTTGTTTGTTTCACATATAGAAAACATAACATAGTAGTATTCAACTTGTCCCTCATAGAGTAGCAAGTATAAATGTATAGGACACCTTCAAAGTTCATAAGAGTGACTAGATAAAAATAGTTTAAAACAAACAATATCAAGTTATGCATTAATCAACTAGTCTTGGGACAATGCACATAGAACTAAGAATGGCCACTATACTCTCAAAGTAGGTGCATAAAGATAGAAGGTGGAGACTCAATATAAAAGTGGAAGAAAGGCCTTCGTAGAAGGAAGAAGAGATCCAAGTTTCATAAAGAGCTTCCAAAAATTATGGTACTTATAGCTTTCAGCTCTCATTGCCCCTATCATAAGCATATTGAAATGATTAAGGTTAAAGTGAACAAACTATATGCTTGACAAAGTATAAGTTGGAAATCTCATGTCCCTTGAATACGAGGGCCGCACCTCATGCTACTCAAGTTTAGTCACCGGTAAGTTCTTGTCATCGTACGTACATGTGTATCATAGAGAACCGCGAACGGGGTACCCCTTGCCTGATGATACGGAAGAATCCCCATATCAAAATGACAAGGCAAGCAGACAACGAGCATCTCAATAATCTTCTTATTTACCATGGGAATATGGTGCTTTTTTTTTCTCTCTTTCCTCTGTTCATAATCTCTTTTTTTCCTTTTTCTCTTTTTTCTCAATATCGAACTCTTTTTTTATAAGAAGAATGCTTCATAGACAGCTCATTATGGTTACGCTGCAGGTTTCCACCATGTCAGCATGGATTAGACCAGTGGCCCAGGCGTTTCTCTAACACATATACATAACTCCATGGACTTACAAGCTCCCCTTTCATTTCACACCGACGACATCCATAGACAAAAGAGCATGATATCAACTAGGTACAAAGTACAAGTGCAATGTTGAAAGCGCTCCCCATGACAGCATGGTTATGCTAATCCCCAACATATAAGTGCAAGCATATACAACATAGACGACACAATGGTTCAAGTTTATTAAGGGCAAGAAAAGTAAAGTGTGTCATCAAGTTCGTGAGAGCTTTAATCACTAGTTTTCTCATAACAAGTTTACTTCGGAAGGTAGATAAAAACATGAATATACTTGGAATAGCATATGCTAATAGGTAGGTATGGTGGACTCTTTGGAATAAATTGGTTTTAGGAGTTGGATGCATGAGTGGAACTCATACTTGGTTGTGGAGGCTAGCAAAAGACTGGGAGCGACCAACTAAGAGAGCAATAATGGCCATAATCATGCAGAGCGACAAAACATCATTGATCAAAGCATAAAGTGATACTACAAGTTGAAAACTAAAGGATCATAAAGGCTATGGTGACTTTGGATAGTCATAACATGGTGTGAGCATGTGCCAAGTCAACCCAAATAAAGCATCAAAGGAGAATACCACAATACTATGCTTTAATATGCTAAAACAACACATGATTCATCCAAGGCACATTAAGCAATCTCAATTGTTTATAACAAGTCATGCTACAACAAAGAATACTAAGCATAAAGCCAAAACAATATCAAGCATGGCATGACAAAGCATAGGCCACAGTCAAAAACAAGCTCTCTTTACCACTTAAGCATGAGCTTTCCTACTCTTTTCCAAACCAAACCAAACTATTTGAAAACCAATGTATGAAAGAGGGGGTCCAACCAATTTATTCAGCAAACTAAGAAAACCAAGCAAACGGAAAACCAAAATGAAAACGAAAAAGAAGACGCTCCAAGAACAACACAACTGTGCATGAAACAATAAAAAATGAAGTGTTTGGAAGAAACCTGGAATTTTTATTGATGAAGAAGGGGATGCCTTGGGCATCCCCAAGATTTGATGCTTGTAATTCTTGGATATTTCTCGGGGTGACACGTGTGGCATCCCCAAGCTTGAGCTTTAGTCCATTCTTCATCTCATTACTCATTCCTTCCATACACCTGGAATTTTTCCTTCATACAAAACATCACACGATCTTTATTAGCAACATTAGTGCACTCAAGATAATAGGTCTTTAGGTTCAGTTCCAACACCAATAAAACTTCCATTAAAACACTAGCTACTGTAGCACTTTCCTCAAAAAGCTCTATTCCCCAAAAGAACTCAAAAAGGAACCAACAAGAAGCAAATGCAAGAATGGCAGAAATCTGTCAAAACAGATCAGCAGGTAAAGACGAATTTTTTCGAAGACCTTCTGTTGCTCAAATCGAAAAGTGTTGAACTAACGAAAGTTAGATAACAACCTGGGGCATAAGCACAAAACTTCATGCCTCAAAAGGTCATACAGAAATTTTACACAAATTTTTATGGTGAAGCACAAAAATCTGTTTCGGGACAGCAACTTTCCCAATCATTACTTCTCTCTCATTAGAGGTTACTCTTGGCACAAAAAGCAAATAAAAAGGATAAGGAGAGGTTATTACTGAAGCAATAACTTCTAAGACTCATCTAAAACTTTTGGGTTATCTCCCAATAAGTACTTTTCTTTAACGCCTTTAAGTTAGGCATGATAGTTTGAGAAGATGCTCACATAAAAAATATGAATTAAAGTAAAAGAGAGCATCAAGAAACAAATTCAAAGCACATTTAAGTCTATCCCACTTCCTATGCATAGGAATCTTGTAAAGAAACAAGTCATGAAAGCACAAAGAAGCAAGCATAGTAAAGCAAAACAAGTGCAACTTCAAGACTTTCAACATAAAGAGGGGAAACTTAATATTATTAAGATGCATAAAACCATGTTTCCCTCTCTCATAATAACTTTCAGCAGTAGCATAAATAAAATTAACAATATAACTATCACATGAAACATTCTTATCATGAGCCGCATACATAAAATAATTATTACTCTCGATATAAGCATAGTCATTCTTATTAATCGTAGTGGGAGCAAATTCAACAAAATAGCTATCATTATTATTCTCATCACCATAATCATCAAATATAGGAGGCATATTGTAATCATAATTAATTTTCTCCTCAATAGTAGGTGGACTGAAAATATCATATTCATCATTGTAATCATCATATATTGGAGGTTTGGTATCATCATAAGCAATACAATAGCTATCTTCCAAAGCTGGGGAACTAAAAAGATCATTTTCATAAGAACTAGCTTCCCTAAGCTTAGACTTTTCCATAGCATTAGCAATAATGGTGTCCAAAGAATTCACACTAACAACATTGTTATTAGCATGCAAATAAAGTTCCATAGGTTTTTTAATTTTCTCTTCAAATACTTCATGTCCTAACTCATGATAAATACTATAAATCTCTCTAATTTTGTTGTTGTTTTCCATTAAGCCTAACTAGTGAAAACAAGAAACAAAAAGACAAAATTGCAGAATCTAAAGGAAATAACTTCGAGCACTCACACCAGAGGATGTGAGTACCTTTTACCTTACCTCCCCGACAACGGAGCCAGAAAATAGGCGTTTGCCGTGGGAGGTTCTTCTTCTTTAATCCTCCGGTGTGAATACCTTTTACCTTACCTCCCCGACAAAGGCGCCAGAAAATAGCTTCATGTCTACGCACTTCTATTCTTGTAGACAGTTGTTGGGCCTCCAAGTGTAGAGGTTTGTAGAACAGTAGCAAGTTTTCCCTTAAGTGGATCACCCAAGGTTTATCGAACTCAGGGAGGAAGTGGTGAAAGGTATCCCCTCTCAAGGAACCCTGCAATCAAGATACAGAAGTCTCTTGTGTCCCCAACACACCAAATACACTTGTCAGGTGTATAGGTGCACTAGTTCGACGAAGAGATAGTGAAATACAAGTGGTATAGATAACTATAAGTGATAACGGTGATGGAAAATAGTTTGATGGCATGTGGTTGACGTGGGAAAAGAGTAAAGGAAAACTGAAATAAACAAGGAAGCAAGCAAACATGTAATAGATCTAGTTGCAAACGGTGTATCGATGCTTAGAAACAAGGCCTAGGGATCATACTTTCACTAGTGAACACTCTCATATAAATATCTTCTCTTTATGATACTACTCTTAACTACTCTCCGGTTGGACACTCTAATCCATGGTAGGGCTATAACAGCACACCTCAAAGTAAGCCTTTCCCATCTAGATAACCCCACACTATCACCTTGAGCACTAGATGGTTCCAACAAACACCCCAATTTCATAAAGACATTCAACTCCAAATATAACTCATAACAAGTATTTCAAATCTCTAGCCTAAGTGCCACCATGGTGTGCACGTTCTCACTTTCACACACATGAGGAGAGCAGAGATCTATTAAAGCACTTGAGTAGAAAGGTAGATCTATAGATTACAAGCTCATGTTCTCAATAAGATCATGCATAGAGAGAGAGATGAACACATAGCTACTGGTAGAACCCTTAGCCTCGAGAGAGAACTACTCCCTCCTCATCATGGGAATCAACAACGGTGATGGAGATGGCAGTGGAGATCGATTGAGATGACTCCGGGGGCACTTCTCCATCCCGACAGGGTGCCAGAATAGAGACCTTCTGTCCCCTAAATATCCCCTTCGGTGGCGGCGGTGCTGTGGAACTTTTCGTGGATTTCTGATTGACTATTTAGGGTTTTTGCCTCGGGAGGCATCTTATAGGCAAAGAGACAAGGTCGGTGGGCGGCCAGGGGGCCCACACCATGCCCTGGCGCGGCCTGGGCTGGCCCGCGCCAAGGGGGGTTGTGGCCACCCTATGGCCCCTCTCCGACTCTCCTTCTGGCTCCATGAGTCTTCCCGGAAAATAGTAACTTTGGCTTTTGTCCCGTCCAATTCCAAGAATATTCATTTTCTGACTTCCTGGAACCAAAAACAGGAGAAAATAGGTAACTGGCACTATGACATCTTGTTAATAGGTTAGTCCAAGAAATCATATGAAAAGTACTCCAAAGTTGGAACAAAATAGAAGAAAGTAGATAAAACCAAGCATGGAACATCAAAAATTATAGATACATTTGCAATGTATCAATCTACCTGTGACATTGCATGTGTGTTCTTTTCCTAAACGACATGGATCCACTAGAGTCATTGCGTGTGTGTTCTTTTCCTAAACCACATTGATACACTGTTGACATTTGCATGTGTGTTCTTTTCCTAAACCACATGGATCCACTACAGTCATTGCATGTGTGTTCTTTTTTCCTAACCCAAATTGATACACTGGCGTCATTGCATGTGTGTTCTTTTCCTAAAACACATTGATCCACTAGTGACATTTGCATGTATGTTCTTTTCCTATAACACATGGATCCACTATTGACATTACATGTGTGTTCTTTTCTGAAACCACATTGATCCACTGGTGACATTTGCATGTTGTTATTTTCCTAAAACACATGGATCCACTTTTGACATTGCATGCGTGTTCTTTTCCTAGACCACATGGATCCACTCGTGACATTGCATGTGTGTTCTTTTCCTTAACCACATGGATCCACTAGAGACATTGCATGTGTGTTCTTTTCCTAAACCACATGGATCCACTGGTGACATTGCATGCGTGTTCTTTTCCTAAACCACATGGATCCACAGGAGTCATTGCATGTGTGTTCTTTTCCTAAAGCACATTGATCCACTGTTGACATTTGCATGTGTGTTCTTTTCCTAAACCACATGGATCCACTACAGTCATTGCATGTGTGTTCTTTTTTCCTAACCCAAATTGATACACTGGCGTCATTGCATGTGTGTTCTTTTCCTAAAACACATTGATCCACTAGTGACATTTGCATGTTTGTTCTTTTCCTATAACACATGGATCCACTATTGACATTGCATCTGTGTTCATTTCTTGAACCACATTGATTCACTGGCGACATTTGCATGTGTGTTCTTTTCCTAAACCACATGGATCCACTTCAGTAATTTCATGTGTGTCCTTTTCCTAAACCACATTAATACACTATAGTCATTGCGTGTATGTTCTTTTCCTAAAACACATTGATCCACTAGTGACATTTGCATGTTTGTTCTTTTCCTAAAACACATGGATCCACTAGTGACGTTGCATGTGTATTCTTTTCCTAAACTACATGGATCCACTGGTGACATTGCATGTGTGTTCTTTTCCTAAACCACATGGATCCACTAGAGTCATTGCATGTGTGTTCTTTTCCTAAACCACATTGATCCACTCGTGACATTGCATGTGTGTTCTTTTCATAAACCACATGTATCCACTAGTGACATTTGCATGTGTGTTCTTTTCCTAAACAACATGAATCCACTGGAGACATTGCATGTGTGTTCTTTTCCTAAACCACATAGATCCACCGCAGTCATTGCATGTGTGTTCTTTTCCTAAACCACATTGATCCACTAGTGCATTACATG
This sequence comes from Avena sativa, assembly GCA_916181665.1. NCBI lineage: Eukaryota > Viridiplantae > Streptophyta > Magnoliopsida > Poales > Poaceae > Avena > Avena sativa. Next base: position 450,859,827 of record OV702289.1, read on the forward strand.
TGTGTTCTCTTCCTAAACCACATGTATCCACTAGAGTCATTGCATTTGTGTTCTTTTCCTGAACCACACAGATCCACTAGAGTCATTCAGTGTGTTCTTTTCCTAAACCACATTTATCCACTAGTGACATTGCATGTGTGTTCTTTTCCTAAACCACATGGATCCACTAGAGTCATTGCATGTGTGTTCTTTTCCTAAACCACATTGATCCACTAGAGCCATTACATGTGTCTTCTTTTGCTAAACCACATGGATCCATTAGAGACATGGCATGTGTTTTTTTCCTAAAGCACATTGATCCATAGGTGACATTGCATGTGTGTTCTTTTCCTAAATCACATGGATCCACAGGAGTCATTGCATGTGTGTTCTTTTCCGAAACCACATTGATCCAGTATTAACATTTGCATCTGTGTTCTTTTCCTAAACCACATTGATCAAGTGGTGAAATTTGTATGTGGGTTCTTTTCCTAAACCACATGGATCCACTGGTGACATTTGCAAGTGTGTTCTTTTCGTAATCCACATGGATCCACTTGTCATTGCATGTGTTTTATTTTCCTAAATCACATTGATCCACTAGTGCATTGCATGTGTGTTCTTTTCCTAAACCACATGGATCCACCAGAGTCATTGCATGTCTATTCTTTTCCTAAACCACATTGACCCACTATAATCATTGCATGTGTGTTCGTTTCCTAAACCACAAGGATACACTAGTGACATTACATGTGTGTTCTTGTCTTGAACCACATTGATCCACAGGTGAAATTGCATGTGTGTTCTTTTCCTAAAACACATGGATCCACTAGAGTCATTGCATCTATGTTCTTTTCCTAAACCACATGGATCCACTAGAGTCATTGCACCTGTGTTCTTTTCCTAAACCACATTGATCCACTAGTGACATTGCATGTGTTTTCTTTTTGCAAACCACATGGATCCACTAGAGTCATTGCATGTGTGTTCTTTTCCTAAACCACATGGATCCATTGGAGTCATTACATGTTCCTTTATTTCGTAAACCACATGGATCCACTCGAGTCATTGCATGGTGTTATTTTCCTAAACCACATGGATCCACTAGAGTCATTGCATGTGTCTTCTTTTCCTAAACCACATTGATTCACCTGTGACATTGCATGTGTGTTCTTTTCCTAAACCACATGGATCCACTATAGTGATTGCGTGCGTGTTCTTTTCTTAAACCACATTGATACATTGGTGTCATTACATGTGTGTTATTTTCCTAAAACACATTGATCCACTATTGACATTTGCATGTTTGTTCTTTTCCTAAAACACATGGATCCACTTTTTACATTGCATGTGTGTTCTTTTCCTAAACCACATGGATCCACTCGTGACATTGCATGTGTGTTCTTTTCCTAAACCACATGGATCAAATAGAGACATTGCATGTGTGTTCTTTTCCAGAACTACATGGATCCACTAGAGACATTGCATGTGTGTTCTTTTCCTAAACCACATGGATCTACTGGTGACATTGCATGCGTGTTCTTTTCCTAAACCACATGGATCCACAGGAGTCATTGCATGTGTGTTCTTTTCCTAAAGCACATTGATCCACTGTTGACATTTGCATGTGTGTTCTTTTCCTAAACCACATGGATCCACTACAGTCATTGCATGTGTGTTCTTTTTTCCTAACCCAAATTGATACACTGGTGTCATTGCATGTTTGTTCTTTTCCTAAAACACATTGATCCACTAGTGACATTTGCATGTTTGTTCTTTTCCTATAACACATGGATCCACTATTGACATTGCATGTGTGTTCTTTTCTTGAACCACATTGATTCACTGGTGACATTTGCATGTGTGTTCTTTTCCTAAACCACATGGATCCACTTTAGTAATTTCATGTGTGTCCTTTTCCTAAACCACATTAATACACTATAGTCATTACGTGTATGTTCTTTTCCTAAAACACATTGATCCACTGGTGACATTTGCATGTTTGTTCTTTTCCTATAACACATGGATCCACTAGTGACGTTGCATGTGTATTCTTTTCCTAAACTACATGGATCCACTGGTGACATTGCATGTGTGTTCTTTTCCTAAACCACATGGATCCACTAGAGTCATTGCATGTGTGTTCTTTTCCTAAACCACATTGATCCACTGGTGACATTGCATGTGTGTTCTTTTCATAAACCACATGTATCCACTAGTGACATTTGCATGTGTGTTCTTTTCCTAGACAACATGAATCCACTGGAGACATTGCATGTGTGTTCTTTTCCTAAACCACATAGATCCACCGCAGTCATTGCATGTGTGTTCTTTTCCTAAACCATATTGATCCACTAGTGGATTGCATGTGTGTTCTCTTCCTAAACCACATGTATCCACTAGAGTCATTGCATTTGTGTTCTTTTCCTGAACCACACAGATCCACTAGAGTCATTCAATGTGTTCTTTTCCTAAACCACATTTATCCACTAGTGACATTGCATGTTTGTTCTTTTCCTAAACCACATGGATCCACTGGGGTCATTGCATGTGTGTTCTTTTCCTAAACCACATTGATCCACTAGAGCCATTACATGTGTCTTCTTTTGCTAAACCACATGGATCCATTAGAGACATGGCATGTGTGTTTTTTCCTAAACCACATTGATCCATAGGTGACATTGCATGTGTGTTCTTTTCCTAAATCACATGGATCCACAGGAGTCATTGCATGTGTGTTCTTTTCTGAAACCACATTGATCCACTATTAACATTTGCATCGGTGTTCTTTTCCTAAACCACATTGATCAAGTGGTGAAATTTGTATGTGGGTTCTTTTCCTAAACCACATGGATCCACTAGTGACATTTGCATGTGTGTTATTTTCGTAATCCACATGGATCCACTTGTCATTGCATGTGTTATATTTTCCTAAATCACATTGATCCACTAGTGCATTGCATGTGTGTTCTTTTCCTACACCACATAGATCCACCAGAGTCATTGCATGTCTATTCTTTTCCTAAACCACATTGACCCACTAGAATCATTGCATGTGTGTTCATTTCCTAAACCACAAGGATACACTAGTGACATTGCATGTGTGTTCTTGTCCTGAACCACACTGATCCACAGGTGAAATTGCATGTGTGTTCTTTTCCTAAAACACATGGATCCACTAGAGTCATTGCATCTATGTTCTTTTCCTAAACTACATGGATCCACTAGAGTCATTGCACCTGTGTTCTTTTCCTAAACCACATTGATCCACTAGTGACATTGCATGTGTTTTCTTTTTGCAAACCACATGGATCCACTAGAGTCATTGCATGTGTGTTCTTTTCCTAAACCACATGGATCCATTGGAGTCATTACATGTTCCTTTATTTCCTAAACCACATGGATCCACTCGAGTCATTGCATGGCGTTATTTTCCTAAACCACATGGATCCACTAGAGTCATTGCATGTGTCTTCTTTTCCTAAACCACATTGATTCACCTGTGACATTGCATGTGTGTTATTTTCCTAAAACACATGGATCCACTATAGTGATTGCGTGCGTGTTCTTTTCCTAAACCACATTGATACATTGGTGTCATTACATGTGTGTTATTTTCCTAAAACACATTGATCCACTATTGACATTTGCATGTTTGTTCTTTTCCTAAAACACATGGATCCACTTTTTACATTGCATGTGTGTTCTTTTCCTAAACCACATGGATCCACTCGTGACATTGCATGTGTGTTCTTTTCCTAAACCACATGGATCCACTAGAGACATTGCATGTGTGTTCTTTTCCAGAACCACATGGATCTACTGGTGACATTGCATGTGTGTTCTTTTCCTAAACCACATGGATCCACAGAAGTCATTGCATGTGTATTGTTTTCCTAAACCACATTGATCCAATGTTGACATTTGCATGTGTGTTCTTTTCCTAAACCACATGGATCCACTATAGTCATTGCATGTGTGTTCTTTTTTCCTACACCAAATTGATACACTAGTGTCATTGCATGTGTGTTCTTTTCCTAAAACACATTGATCCACTAGTGACATTTGCATGTTTGTTCTTTTCCTAAAACACATGGATCCACTGTTGACATTGCATGTGTGTTCTTTTCCTGAACCACATTGATCCACTGGTGACATGTGGCGCCCCGCAAAAACCACTACTAGAAAATCGTGTTGTTTTTGTGCATTGCATCTTCATGACCGCATGCTCATGTCATCATGCCACATTGCATTTGAGCATCGTCATCATCATGCATGGTTTTTGTCTAAAACTAATTTCGAAAAGCCTACCTTTGTTTTCTAAATGCCCCTGTCTTTATTTCAAATCAAAACTCCGGTCTTTCCCGTGTGTTTTATTTGTCTAAAAACTATTTACAAAAGTCTATTTTTAAATTAAAATAAAAGTTTATATTATTTTGGGAGGCAGCCAGCCAGGCCCGAAAGCCCGGCCGGCCACCTCCAAACCCTAGTCTAAAAATATCTGGTTCTAATCCTAATTCTACCCAATCCTATTCTACCCAGCCTCCCTCCACCTCACCCTGACCAACCCCCTCCCTCCACCTCACACCTCCACCTCACTCCAGCCAACCAACAACCGCCCCCTCCCCTCACGCCGCCACCTCACCGATGGACGCACACACCCACACCACACGCACTCGCATGCTGCGCACGCCATCCCTGCCCACCTACCGCCATGCACCCTCTCCTGCCCGTCCACCTGGCCCCACCGCAGCCCGCACCGGTTTTCCCTCGCCAAACTCCTGCCCAACGACCCCCTGGTCCACCCCGGTGGACAGCCACGCCCCGACCACCCCTACCTGCATGCTTTCCCCCACCTGGTCGCCCCGGCCCCACCCCGTGTCGCCATCTACCGCCCCACCCTGTGCCTGCGCCTCCCCGTGGCCCACCACTCCCGTTCCTCTCTCTCTCCTGCCCGTCCCCGTCACCCTCTCTCTCCCTATGTTCCCCATCTCGCTCCGCTGACCGCCTCCCTCGAGCACCGCGCGCCCCGCTGCCCTGCCGCCCCGTCCCTCTCGAGCCGGCCGCCACCGGGGCCGCCCCTCTCTCCTCCCGCGACCGAGCCCCGGCGCTGCCTCGCGGATCCCTGCCGTCAGGGCCCTTCGCTCGCCTCTGCAGCCGTGAGCCTGCCCCCTCGTCGCGCCATCTGCCTCGCCATCCCCTCCGGTCCGCCTCCTTCCCCATCCTCGCGGTCGCCACCTACCCCGCCCCCTGCACGGTCCCAGCGCCGCCTCGAGCTCCGGCCTCCCCGCCGCCAGGACCGCCCTCCACCGCGTCGGGCCACCCTCGGCCTCGCCTCGTCGACGCCGCCTCCACCCATGCCTGAGCTCCTCCGGCCCCAAGCTCCTCTGCCGCCCTTAGTCACTCCCTTCATCCCAGGCCACCACCTCTGGCCGCCGTCGCCGTACTCCCGAGCCACCGCCCCCTCACCGTCGCTCGCCTCGGCCGTACGCCGCCCCTAGATCCCTCCCTTGAAGTGCCTCGCCCTGCCTGCGCACGTCCCCGGGCCCCATCGGCGTCAAGCCCCGAGCAGCCTCCTCCCTGGCCTCATTCAGGACGTCCGCGCCACCGGTGTCGGCTTTCTGATGTTCTGTAGGTGTGTGACTCATGTGCTTGTGTACCCGTGCGAACACCTTGGCTATACAAGTACTAATACCTGTTACCACATTGCGGACCATGACTTACAAGATCTTCGGGAAGATGTACCTATCCTGCTTCGGCTTCCCGAGTACCCCGAGCCCGCACGCCGGCAAGACTGATGTTTGGAGGTGAACCCGGTGGGCTTCAAGAGTGAACTCCATGACCTTCTTCCCGGATCCAAAGGCGGAACCTCGAGGACCCTGAAGATTGTTCCCAGACCGAGTTCTCCATCACGGATGACATGCTCTCCATTTGGTTTCCAAGACCGATTCCGTCAAACCCCTCGAAACGACAAGTTCTCCATCCCGGGGCACCAAGACATTCTCCTTCTCGGATCCGATGGCCGAGACCCGGGGGACCGATTCCACCAAGACCGAACCCCATCGACCCCAAGATCGCTGATACCCTAATGTGATTCCCTTTTTGAGACCCTATTTTTATAATATATAACATACAACTTGTCGCATAATTAAATCTTCATACTTGCATGCATATATGTCTGTGGTTTGGGGGCATTATGCCGATTCACCGCATGATTAAATATGGAGTCCATATGCGAGATATCTTTGTCTTATTCCGGACTCCATTTAAATTTGCGTAGCGAACCGATTACATGTTTTGCCCTGTTAATACAACATTTAATTTGCGGGGTAGTTAAATAACTCGAACCGTTTAATTAATTGTCGGGATCCCGGTTCCGCTTAATATTGCCTAATCGCATCGCATCTTCGCCATGTCATGCATCATACCATAATCATGCCAGATCTTCTGCCGTAGTATTAAATATTGCATCCGGTGTTTCTTCTAGTGTTTGCTTCTTTGCGGATTAGGCCGATGAGTTGATGCGAGTATCGACAAGTTCTCCGGATATGAACCTTCGGCAGTGTTTTCCCAGGCGAGCATCTCTCCCCCTTCTACCTATTTTGCATTTATAGTATTTATTTCCTTCTGTTGATCTATTGCTATCTGTGTCGTGATGCTTTAATTTCCGTGCACCAGTTATACCCCGTGCAGCCTTTATATTGCCATGGACACCTCCTAATACCTGTTGTTTGGTAGATAGCTGGCCTTGCGAGTCGTAGTTGCTTGCTCAGGTGCGATCTCGTGTTGTCGAGAACCACAGTTGTTGGAATGCTGGCAGATGTTTATGGTGGAGAGGATCATGACTTTAAATACAACTATTAAAATGCTAGATATAACTAATGCAAAGGCATCTGTGGGCAATAGATATTATTTGGTTCTTCCACGCTCACTTGCGTCCCGTAGGACCCTGAGTACTTGATACCTGTTCCTTGATTTTTCGCACTATCCACATCCGGGAGGCCTTATGGACCCCCCTGAGCCAGAGCTTGATTCATTTCTATTTCTTGGGGCCACAAACTAGTTTGGGGTTTTATTACTATCATGTACTTATGCCATGCTTTACCGCTTTATTTAAGATTGTGCGTGGAGCACCTGTACTGTTTTGGATCGCGCCACGTTTTCGCGGTATCGACAAGCCCAGTCACACTTTCGGGTTCCCAGTCGTTTACAACCGTCGTCGCAAACCCTGGGTCCGTTCTGGAGCCGGCCAACTTCGTTGCGGGTAGCTTAGTGGGGTGGCCCCCTGAAATATTTCTGAATCCTGTGATCGCTTTGTCGTGAATGCCTCGTTGGGTTTTGAGTTGGTTTTTCTGAGGTTGATCGAGTGTGTGTTGCTATTTGTGCACCCCTGTAGGGTAAAACTTTCTGAAAGCCATGTCCGCGGTTATGGACGACTTGGAGCATAGTATATCGATCATAGACAAGCATAACTAAAGTAGTGCTATAAATTTTACTTAATATATATGACTAGTAATCTGCTTCACTATAACGGAATGGATATTAAAAATGCCAACCACTGCTGGATCTGGGATGTTTGTTATATCTGCCTAGTAAGTATTGCAACTCCAATGGAATGTGATAAAGGTGCCGACAACTGCTAGGATTTGGGTTTCCTCAATATCTGACTAGTAAATGTTCCAACTACAACGGAATGTTAACTAAAACTGCCCACTACTTATGCTATCAGGAGGACTCATGCTATCTATATCTGATTAGTAATTGCCGCAACTATAACGGAATGAGCAAAATTGCCAATTGTGTGATTTCCTTGGTCCGACTTCCTTGTTTGGTCTCAAGGGAGAAACACTAGGATGGGTTTGTTTGGTGTTAGCTTCAGGTTGGATCCGAATAGGTCTTTCTTATCCCTCAATGATAACCGCCAGTTGTATCGAGTCTCTATAGGTTGTTAGTGCTGCTGCGCTGTCGCTTCAGCCCACCATACCTATGTAGGCGAGAGCCGCCGAATTCTAGCCTCGCCGTGTACTGTCCTCAGTACTGACGCTCCTCTTTTTCCTTTGCCCTTTGTCGGCACCCCTTTTGTTTTAGCAGGTTAAGTTCGACGCCGTTAGCAGGGTTACCCTTCCGGCTTGGCCTGGGCAGGCTTATGGACGCCATTGGTTATTCTTTAGGGCTCTTAGACCCATTTGCCTCTTGTCTATAGTCGGACGCTCTATCGTTCCAAGGTGATTTGAATCTTTGTATAGTATATATGTATTCTTGACTCATGGAGTCGCTGTTGTATATATATCTGTTCTGTGGGTCCCATCGAGGGCTATTGTGTAATGGTATTACTTCGTTTTCCACCCGCACGAAAGTGCCTAGTGGGCGTCCTTGAATTGTTTCTATGCGGGTTTGGCGGAAAGGGCTAAAACTTGCATAGGGCTGATTCGAGGGTGTTTCATGACATTTGCATGTGTGTTCTTTTCCTAAACCACATGGATCCACTTCAGTCATTTCATGTGTGTCCTTTTCCTAAACCACATTAATTGACTAGAGTCATTGCATGTGTGTTCTTTTCCTAAAACACATTGATCCACTAGTGACATTTGCATGTTTGTTCTTTTACTAAAACACATGGATCCACTAGTGAAATTGCATGTGTGTTGTTTTCCTTAAGCACATGGATCCACTCGTCACATTGCATGTGCGTTCTTTTTCTAAACCACATTGATCCATAGTGACATGGCATGTGTGTTCTTTTCCCAAATCACATGGATCCACAGGAGTCATTGCATGTTTGTTATTTTCCTAAACCACATTGATCCACTATTGACATTTGCATTAGTGTTCTTTTCGTAAACCACATTGATCAAGTGGTGACATTTCTATGTGGGTTCGTTTCCTAAACCACATGGATCCACTGGTGACATTTCCATGTATGTTCTTTTCCTAAACTACATAGATCCACTAGAGTCATTGCATGTGTTTTCTTTTCCTAAACCACATTGATCCACTGGTGCATTGCATGTGTGTTCTTTTCCTAAACCACATGGATCCACCAGAGTCATTGCATGTATATTCTTTTACTAAACCACATTGATCCACTAGAATCATTGCATGTGTGTTCTTTTCCTAAACCACAAGGATACACTAGTGACATTGCATGTGAGTTCTTGTCCTGAACCACATTGATCCACATGTGACATTGCATGTGTGTTCTTTTCCTAAACCACATTGATCCACTAGTGACATTGCATGTGTGTTCTTTTCGTAAACCACATGGATCCACTAGAGTCATTGCATGTGTGTTCTTTTCCTAAACCACATTGATCCACTAGAGTCATTGCATGTCTGTTCTTTCACTAAACCACATGGATCCACTAGCGACATTGCATGTGTGTTCTTTTCCTAAAACACGCCGATCCACTAGAGTCATTGCATGTGTGTTCTTTTCCTAAACCACATTGATCCACTTGTGACATTGCATGTGTGTTCTTTTCCTGAACCACATTGATCCACTGGTGACATTTGCATGTGTGTTCTTTTCCTAAACCATATGGATCCATTGGAGTCATTGCATGTGCCTTCTTTCTTAAACCACAAGGATCCACTCGAGTCATTGCATGTGTGTTATTTTCCTAAACCACATGGATCCACTGGTGCATTGCATGTATGTTCTTTTCCTAAACCACATGGATCAACTAGAGTCATTGCATGTGTGTTCTTTTCCTAAACCACATTGATCCACTAGAGTCATTGCATGTCTGTTCTTTCACTAAACCACCTGGATCCACTAGCGACATTGCATGTGTGTTATTTTCCTAAAACACGCTGATCCACTAGAGTCATTGCATTTGTGTTCTTTTCCTAAACCACATCGATCCACCTGTGAAATTGCATGTGTGTTCTTTTGCTAAACCACATGGATCCACTAGGGTCATTGCATGTGTGTTCTTTTCCAAAACCACATTGATACACTGGTGTCGTTACATGTGTGTTCTTTTCCTAAAACACATTGATCCACTGGTGACATTTGCATGTTTGTTCTTTTCCTAAAACACATGGATCCACTAGAGTCATTGCATGTGTGTTCTTTTCCTAAACCACATGGATCCACCCGTAACATTGCATGTATGTTCTTTTCCTAAACCACATTGATCCACCAGTGACATTGCATGTGTGTTCTTTTCCTAAACCACATGGATCCACTAGAGTCATTGCGTGTGTGTTCTTTTCCTAAACCACATTGATACACTGTTGTCATTACATGTGTGTTCTTTTCCTAAAACACATTTATCCACTTGTGACATTGCATGCTTGTTCTTTTCCTAAACCACATGGATACACTTTTGACATTGCATGTGTGTTCTTTTCCTAAACCACATGGATCCACTTGTGACATTGCATGCGTGTTCTTTTCCTAAACCACATGGATCCAGTGGTCATTGCATGTGTGTTCTTTTCCTAAACCACATGGATCCACCAGAGTCATTGCATGTATATTCTTTTACTAAACCACATTGACCCACTAGAATCATTGCATGTGTGTCCTTTCCTAAACCAAAAGGATACACTAGTGACATTGCATGTGTGTTCTTGTCCTAAACCACATTGATCCATAGGTGACATTGCATGTGTGTTATTTTCCTAAACCACATTGATCCACTAGAGTCATTGGATGTCTGTTCATTCTCTATACCACATGGATCCACTAGCGACATTGCATGTCTATTCTTTTCCTAAAACACGTTGATCCACTAGAGTCATTGCATGTGTGTTCTTTTCCTAAACCACATTGATCCACTTGTGACATTGCATGTGTGTTCTTTTCCTGAACCACATTGATCCACTGGTGACATTTTCATGTGTGTTCTTTTCCTAAACCACATGGATCCACTAGAGTCATTGCATTTGTGTTCTTTTCCTAAACCACATCGATCAACCTGTGAAATTGCATGTGTGTTCTTTTGCTAAACCACATGGATCCACTAGAGTCATTTCATATGTATTATTTTCCTAAACCACATTGATACACTAGTGTCGTTACATGTGTGTTCTTTTCCTAAAACACATTGATCCACTGGTGACATTTGCATGTTTGTTCTTTTCCTAAAACACATCGATCCACTCGAGTCGTTGCATGTGTGTTCTTTTCCTAAACCACATGGATCTACCCGTGATATTGCATGTGTGTTCTTTTCCTAAACCACATTGATCCACCTGTGACATTGCATGTGTGTTCTTTTCCTAAACCACATGGATTCACTAGAATCATTGCATGTGTGTTCTTTTCCTAAACCACATTGATACACTATTGTCGTTACATGTGTGTTCTTTTCCCAAAACACATTTATCCACTGGTGACATTTGCAAGTTTGTTCTTTTCCTAAAACTAAGGGATACACTTTTCACATTGCATGTGTGTTCTTTTCCTAAACCACATGGATCCACTCGTGACATTGCATGTGTGTTCTTTTCCTAAACCACATGGATCCAATAGAAACATTGCATGTGTGTTCTTTTCCTAAACCACATGGATCCACTGGTGCATTGCATGTATGTTCTTTTCCTAAACCACATGGATCCACCAAAGTCATTGCATGTATATTCTTTTACTAAACCACATTGATCCATTAGAATCATTGCATGTGTGTTGTATTCCTAAACCACAAGGATACACTAGTGACATTGCATGTGTGTTCTTGTCCTGAACCACATTGATCCACAGGTGACATTGCATGTGTGTTATTTTCCTAAAACAAACATGGATCCACTAGAGTCATTACATATATGTGCTTTTCCTAAACCACATGGATCCACTAGAGTCATTGCAAGTGTGTTCTTTTCCTAAACCACATTGATCCACTGGTGACATTGCATATGTGTTCTTTTCGTAAACCACAAGGATCCACTGGAGTCATTGCATGTGTGTTCTTTTCCTAAACCACATTGATCCACTAGAGTCATTGCATGTCTGTTCTTTCAGTAAACCACATGGATTCACTAGCGACATTGCATGTGTGTTCTTTTCCTAAAACACGCTGATCCACTAGAGTCATTGCATGTGTGTTCTTTTCCTAAACCACATTGATCCACATGTGACATTGCATGTGTGTTCTTTTCCTGAACCACATTGATCCACTGGTGACATTTGCTTGTGTGTTCTTTTCCTAAACCACATGGATCCATTGGAGTCATTGCGTGTGCCTTCTTTTCCTAAACCACAAGGATCCACTCGATTCATTGCATGTGTGTTATTTTCCTAAACCACATGGATCCACTAGAGACATTGCACGTGTGTTCTTTTCCTAAACCACATGGATCCAACGGAGTCATTGCATGTGTGTTCTTGTCCTGAACCACAATGATCCACAGGTGAAATTCCATGTGTGTTCTTTTCCTAAAACACATGGATCCACTAGAGTCATTGCATCTATGTTCTTTTCCTAAACCACATGGATCTACTAGAGTCATTGCACATGTGTTCTTTTCTTAAACCACATTGATCCACTAGTGACATTGCATGTGTTTTCTTTTCGCAAACCACATGGACCCACTGGAGTAATTGCATGTGTGTTGTTTTCCTTAACCAGATGGATCCATTGGAGTCATTGCATGTTCCTTCTTTTCCTAAACCATATGGATCCACTCGAGTCATTAAATGTGTGTTATTTTCCTAACTACATGGATCCACTAGAGTCATTGCATGTGTCTTTGTTTTGCTAAACCACATGGATCCACTAGTGACATTGCATGTGTGTTATTTTCCTAAACCACATGGATCCACTAGAGACATGGCATGTGTGTTTTTTCCTAAACCACATTGATCCATAGGTGACATTGCACGTGTGTTCTTTTCATAAATCACATGGATCCACAGGATTCATTGTATGTGTGTTCTTTTCCAAAACCACATTGATCCACTATTGACATTTGCATCAGTGTTCTTTTCCTAAACCACATTTATCAAGTGGTGAAATTTGTATGTGGGTTCTTTTCCTAAACCACATGGAGCCACGGGTGACATTTTCATGTGTGTTATTTTCCTAAACCAGATGCATCCACTTGTCATTGCATGTGTTTTCTTTTCCTAACCACATTGATCCACTGGTGCATTGCATGTGTGTTCTTTTCCTAAACCACATGGATCCACCAGAGTCATTGCATGTCTATTCTTTTCCTAAACCACATTGATCCACTAGAATCATTGCATGTGTGTTCTTTTCCTGAACCACATTGATCCACTGGTGACATTTTCATGTGTGTTCTTTTCCTAAACCACATGGATCCACTAGAGTCATTGCATTTGTGTTCTTTTCCTAAACCACATCGATGAACCTGTGCTAAACCACATGGATCCACTAGAGTCATTGCATGTGTGTTCTTTTCCAAAACCACATCGATACACTGGTGTCGTTACATGTGTGTTCTTTTCCTAAAACCCATTGATCCACTGGTGACATTTGCATGTTTGTTCTTTTCCTAAAACACATGGATCCACTGGAGTCATTGCATGTGTGTTCTTTTCCTAAACCACATGGATCCACTCGTGACATTGCATGTGTGTTCTTTTCCTAAACCACATTGATCCACCAGTGACATTGCATGTGTGTTCTTTTCCTAAACCACATGGATCCACTAGAGTCATTGCGTGTGTGTTCTTTTCCTAAACCACATTGATACACTGTTGTCGTTACATGTGTGTTCTTTTCCTAAAACACATTTATCCACTAGTGACATTTGCATGTTTGTTCTTTTCCTAAAACTAAGGGATACACTTTTCACATTGCATGTGTGTTCTTTTCCTAAACCACATGGATCCACTCGTGACATTGCATGTGTGTTCTTTTCCTAAACCACATGGATCCACTAGAGACATTGCATGTGTGTTCTTTTCCTAAACCACATGGATCCACTGGTGCATTGCATGTATGTTCTTTTCCTAAACCACTTGGATCCACCAGAGTCATTGCATGTATATTATTTTACTAAACCACATTGATCCACTAGAATCATTGCATGTGTGTTGTATTCCTAAACCACAAGGATACACTAGTGACATTGCATGTGTGTTCTTGTCCTGAACCACATTGATCCACAGGTGACATTGCATGTGTGTTATTTTCCTAAAACACATGGATCCACTAGAGTCATTACATATATGTTCTTTTCCTAAACCACATGGATCCACTAGAGTCATTGCAAGTGCGTTCTTTTCCTAAACCACATTGATCCACTAGTGACATTGCATATGTGTTCTTTTCGTAAACCACATGGATCCACTGGAGTCATTGCATGTGTGTTCTTTTCCTAAACCACGTGGATCCACTGTTGACATTGCATGTGTCTTCTTTTCCTAAACCACATGGATCCACTGGTGACATTGTATCTGTATTCTTTTCCTAAACCACATGGATCCACTAGTGACATTGCATGTGTGTTCTTTTTTGAAAACACATTGATCCACAAGTGACATTGCATGTGTGTTATTTTCCTGAACCACATTGATCTACTGGTGACTTTGCACGTGTGTTCTTTTCCTAAACCACATGGATCCACTGTTGACATTGCACATGTGTTCTTTTCCTAAACCACATGGATCCCCTAGTGACATTGCATGCATGTTCTTTTTCTGAACCACATGGATCCACTAGAGACATTGCATGTGTGTTCTTTTCCTAAACCACATGGATCAACTGGAGTCATTGCATGTGTGTTCTTTTCCTAAACCACATTGATCCACCTGTGACATTGCATGTGTGTTCTTTTCCTAATCCAGATGGATTCACTAGAATCATTGCGTGTGTGTTCTTTTCCTAAACCACATTGATACACTATTGTCGTTACATGTGTGTTCTTTTCCCAAAACACATTTATCCACTGGTGACATTTGCAAGTTTGTTCTTTTCCTAAAACTAAGGGATACACTTTTCACATTGCATGTGTGTTCTTTTCCTAAACCACATGGATCCACTCGTGACATTGCATGTGTGTTCTTTTCCTAAACCACATGGATCCACTAGAGACATTGCATGTGTGTTCTTTTCCTAAACCACATGGATCCACTGGTGCATTGCATGTATGTTCTTTTCCTAAACCACATGGATCCACCAGAGTCATTGCATGTATATTCTTTTACTAAACCACATTGATCCACTAGAATCATTGCATGTGTGTTGTATTCCTAAACCACAAGGATACACTAGTGACATTGCATGTGTGTTCTTGTCCTGAACCACATTGATCCACAGGTGACATTGCATGTGTGTTATTTTCCTAAAACACATGGATCCACTAGAGTCATTACATATATGTTCTTTTCCTAAACCACATGGATCCACTAGAGTCATTGCAAGTGTGTTCTTTTCCTAAACCACATTGATCCACTAGTGACATTGCATATGTGTTCTTTTCGTAAACCACATGGATCCACTGGAGTCATTGCATGTGTGTTCTTTTCTAAACCACATTGATCCACTAGAGTCATTGCATGTCTGTTCTTTCAGTAAACCACATGGATTCACTAGCGACATTGCATGTGTGTTCTTTTCCTAAAACACGCTGATCCACTAGAGTCATTGCATGTGTGTTCTTTTCCTAAACCACATTGATCCACTTGTGACATTGCATGTGTGTTCTTTTCCTGAACCACATTGATCCACTGGTGACATTTGCTTGTGTGTTCTTTTCCTAAACCACATGGATCCATTGGAGTCATTGCGTGTGCCTTCTTTTCCTAAACCACAAGGATCCACTCGAGTCATTGCATGTGTGTTATTTTCCTAAACCACATGGATCCACTAGAGACATTGCATGTGTGTTCTTTTCCTAAACCACATGGATCCACCGGAGTCATTGCATGTGTGTTCGTTTCCTAAACCACAAGGATACACTAGTGACATTGCATATGTGTTCTTGTCCTGAACCACATTGATCCACAGGTGAAATTCCATGTGTGTTCTTTTCCTAAAACACATGGATCCACTAGAGTCATTGCATCTATGTTCTTTTCCTAAACCACATGGATCTACTAGAGTCATTGCACATGTGTTCTTTTCTTAAACCACATTGATCCACTAGTGACATTGCATGTGTTTTCTTTTCGCAAACCACATGGACCCACTGGAGTCATTGCATGTGTGTTCTTTTCCTAAACCACATGGATCCATTGGATTCATTGCATGTTCCTTGTTTTCCTAAACCATATGGATCCACTCGAGTCATTGCATGTGTGTTATTTTCCTAACTACATGGATCCACTAGAGTCATTGCATGTGTCTTTGTTTTGCTAAACCACATGGATCCACTAGTGACATTGTATGTGTGTTCTTTTCCTAAACCACATGGATCCACTAGAGACATGTCATGTGTTTTTTCCTAAACCACATTGATCCATAGGTGACATTGCACGTGTGTTCTTTTCATAAATCCCATTGATCCACAGGAGTCATTGCATGTGTGTTCTTTTCCAAAACCACATTGATCCACTATTGACATTTGCATCAGTGTTCTTTTCCTAAACCACATTGATCAAGTGGTGAAATTTGTATGTGGGTTCTTTTCCTAAACCACATGGATCCACTGGTGACATTTTCATGTGTGTTATTTTCCTAAACCACATGCATCCACTTGTCATTGCATGTGTTTTCTTTTCCTAAC
The DNA here is from genome assembly GCA_916181665.1 of Avena sativa. Classification (NCBI taxonomy): domain Eukaryota; kingdom Viridiplantae; phylum Streptophyta; class Magnoliopsida; order Poales; family Poaceae; genus Avena; species Avena sativa. Next base: position 450,876,447 of record OV702289.1, read on the forward strand.
CACATTGATCCACTGGTGCGTTGCATGTGTGTTCTTTTCCTAAACCACATGGATCCACCAGAGTCATTGCATGTCTATTCTTTTCCTAAACCACATTGATCCACTAGAATCATTGCATGTGTGTTCGTTTCCTAAACCACATGGATCCACTACAGTCATTGCACGTGTGTTCTTTTCCTAAACCACATTGATCCACTAGTGACATTGCATGTGTGTTCTTTTCGTAGACCACATGGATCCACTGGAGTCATTGCATGTGTATTATTTTCCTAAACCACATTGATCCACTAGAGTCATTGCATGTCTGGTCTTTCACTAAACCACATGGATCCACTAGCGACATTGCATGTGTGTTCTTTTCCTAAAACACGCCGATCCACTAGAGTCATTGCATGTGTGTTCTTTTCCTAAACCACATTGATCCACTTGTGACATTGCATGTGTATTATTTTCCTAAAACACATTGATCCACTAGTGACATTTGCATGTGTTTCCTAAACCACATGGATCCATTGGAGTGATTACATGTGCCTTCTTTTACTAAACCACAAGGATCCACTCGAGTCATTGCATGTGTGTTATTTTCCTAAACCACATGGATCCACTAGAGTCATTGCATTTGTGTTCTTTTCCTAAACCACATGGATTCACTAGTCATATTGCATGTGTGTTCTTTTCCTGAAACACATTGATCCACTAGTGACATTTGCATGTTCCTTCTTTTCCTAAACCACATGGATCCACTCGAGTCATTGCATGTGTGTTATTTTCCTAAACCACATGGATCCACTAGAGTCATTGCATGTGTCTTCTTTTCCTAAACCACATTGATTCACCTGTGACATTGCATGTGTGTTCTTTTCCTAAACCAGATGGATCCACTAGAGTGATTGCGTATGTGTTCTTTTCCTAAACCACATTGGTACACTGGTGTCGTTACATGTGTGTTATTTTCCTAAAACACATTGATTCACTGGTGACATTTGCATGTTTATTCTTTTCCTAAAACACATGGATCCACTTTTTACATTGCATGTGTGTTATTTTCCTAAACCACATGGATCCACTCGTGACATTGCATGTGTGTTCTTTTCCTAAACCACATGGATCCACTAGAGACATTGCATGTGTGTTCTTTTCCTGAACCACATGGATCCATTGGTGACATTGCATGTGTGTTCTTTTCCTAAACCACATGGATCCATAGGAGTTATTGCATGTGTGTTCTTTTCCTAAACCACATTGATCCACTGTTGACATTTGCATGTCTGTTCCTTTCCTAAACCACATGGATTCACTACAATCATTGCATGTGTGTTCTTTTTTCCTAACCCAAATTTATACACTGGTGTCATTGCATATGTGTTCTTTTCCTAAAACACATTGATCCACTAGTGACATTTGCATGTTTGTTCTTTTCCTAAAACACATGGATCCATTGTTGACATTGCATGTATGTTCTTTTCCTGAACCACATTGATCCACTGGTGACATTTGCATGTGTGCTCTTTTCCTAAACCACATGGATCCACTTCAGTCATTTCATGCGTGTCCTTTTCCTAAACCACATTAATACACTAGAGTCATTCCATGTGTAATCTTTTCCTAAAACACATTGATCCACTAGTGACATTTGCATGTTTGTTCTTTTCCTAAAACACATGGATCCACTAGTGACATTGCATGTGTGTTCTTTTCCTAAACCACATGGATCCACTCGTGACATTGCATGTGTGTTCTTTTTCTAAACCACATTGATCCGTACTGACATTGCATGTGTGTTCTTTTCCTAAATCACATGGATCCACAGGAGTCATTGCATGTGGGTTAATTTCCTAAACCACATTGATCCACTATTGACATTTGCATTAGTGTTCTATTCCTAAACCACATTGATCAAGTGGTGACATTTGAATGTGGGTTCTTTTCCTAAACCACATGGATCCACTAGTGAGATTTCCATGTATGTTCTTTTCCTAAACTACATGGATCCACTAGAGTCATTGCATGTGTTTTATTTTCCTAAACCACATTGATCCACTGGTGCATTGCATGTGTGTTCTTTTCCTAAACCACATGGATCCACCAGAGTCATTGCATGTTTATTCTTTTACTAAACCACAATGATCCACTAGAATCATTGCATGTGTGTTCTTTTCCTAAACCACAAGGATACACTAGTGACATTGCATGTGTGCTCTTGTCCTGAACCACATTGATCCACAGGTGACATTTCATGTGTGTTATTTTCCTAAAACACATGGATCCACTAGAATCATTACATATATGTTCTTTTCCAAAACCACATGGATCCACTAGAGTCATTGCACATGTGTTCTTTTTCTAAACCACATCGCTCCACTAGTGACATTGCATGTGTGTTCTTTTCGTAAACCACATGGATCCACTGGAGTCATTGCATGTGTGTTCTTTTCCTAAACCACATTGATCCACTAGAGTCATTGCATGTTTGTTCTTTCACTAAACCACATGGATCCACTAGCGACATTGCATGTGTGTTCTTTTCCTAAAACACGCTGATCCACTAGAGTCATTGCATGTGTGTTCTTTTCCTAAACCACATTGATCCACTTGTGATATTGCATGTGTGTTATTTTCCTAAACCACATTGATCCACTGGTGACATTTGCATGTGTGTTCTTTTCCTAAACCACATGGATCCATTGGAGTCATTGCATGTGCCTTCTTTTCCTAAACCACAAGGATCCACTCAATCCATTGCATGTGTGTTATTTTCCTAAACCACATGGATCCACTAGAGTCATTGCATTTGTGTTCTTTTCCAAAACCACATCGATCCACCTGTGACATTGCATGTGTATTCTTTTCCTAAACCACATGGATCCACTAAAGTCATTGCATGTGTGTTATTTTCCTAAACCACATTGATACACTGGTGTCGTTACATGTGTGTTCTTTTCCTAAAACACATTGATCCACTAGTGACATTTGCATGTTTGTTCTTTTCCTAAAACACATGGATCCACTCGAGTCATTGCATGTGTGTTCTTTTCCTAAACCACGTGGATCCACTCGTGACATTCCATGTGTGTTCTTTTCCTAAACCACATGGATCCACTAGAGACATTGCATCTATGTTCTTTTCCTGAACCACATGGATCCACTGGTGACATTGCATGTGTGTTCTTTTCCTAAACCACATGGATCCACAGGAGTCATTGCATGTGTCTTCTTTTCCTAAACCACATTGATCCACTGTTGACATTTGCATGTGTGTTCTATTCCTAAACCACATGGATCCACTACAGTCAGTGCATGTGTGTTCTTTTTTCCTAAACCAAATTGATACACTGGTGTCATTGCATGTGTGTTCTTTTCCTAAAACACATTGATCCACTGGTGACATTTGCATGTTTGTTCTTTTCCTAAAACACATGGATCCACTGTTGACATTGCATGTGTGTTCTTTTCCTGAACCACATTGATCCACTAATGACAGTTGCATGTGTGTTCTTTTCCTAAACCACATGGATCCACTTCAGTAATTTCATGCGTGTCCTTTTCCTAAACCACATTAATACACTAGAGTCATTGCATGTGTGTTCTCTTCCTAAAACACATTGATCCACTAGTGACATTTGCATGTTTGTTCTTTTCCTAAAACACATGGACCCACTAGTGACATTGCATGTGTCTTCTTTTCCTAAACCACATGGATCCACAAATGACATTGCATCTGTGTTCTTTTTCTAAACCACATTGATTAACAGGTGACATTGCATGTGTGTTCTTTTCCTAAATCACATGGATCCACATGAGTCATTGCATGTGTGTTCTTTTCCTAAACCACATTGATCCACTATTGACATTTGCATCCGTGTTCTTTTCCTAAACCACATTGATCAAGTGGTGGCATTTGTATGTGGGTCCTTTTCCTAAACCACATGGATCCACTGGTGACATTTGCATGTGTGTTCTTTTCCTAAACCACATGGATCCACTAGAGTCATTCCACGTGTGTTCTTTTCCTAACCCACATGGATCCACTAGAGTCATTGCATGTGTGTTATTTTACTAAACTAAATGGATCCACTAGCGACATTTCATGTGTGTTCGTTTCCTAAAACACGTTGATCCACAAGAGTCATTACATGTGTGTTCATTTCCTAAACCACATGGATCCAGTCGTGACATTGCATGTCTGTTCTTTTCCTAAACCACATGGATCCACTAGAGACATTGCATGTGTGTTCTTTTCCTAAACCGCATGGATCCTCTGGTGTCATTACATGTGCCTTCTTTTCCTAAACCACATGGATCCACTCGAGTCATTGCATGTGTGTTATTTTCCTAAACCACATTGATCCACTGTTGTCATTCGCATGTGTGTTCTTTTCCTAAACCACATGGATCTACTACTGTCATTGCATGTGTGTCATTGCATGTGTGTTCTTTTTTCCTAAACCAAATTGAAACACTTGTGTCATTCCATGTCAGTTCTTTTCCTAAAACACATTGATCCACTAGTGACATTTGGATGTTTGTTCTTTTCCTAAAACACATGGATCCACTTGACATTGCATGTGTGTTCTTTTCCTGAACCACATTGATGCATTGGTAAAATTTGCATGTGTGTTCTTTTCCTAAACCACATGGATACACTTCAGTCATTTCATGTGTGTCCTTTTCCTAAACCACATTAACACACTAGAGTCATTGCATGTGTGTTATTTTCCTAAAACACATTGATCCACCGGTGACATTTGCATGTTTGTCCTTTTCCTAAAACACATGGATCCACTATTGACATTGCATGTTTGTTCTTTTCCTAAACCACATGGATCCACTCGTGACATTGCATGTGTGTTCTTTTTCTAAACATATGGATCCACTAGAGTCATTGAACATGTGTTCTTTTCCTAAACCACATGGATTCACTAGTGACATTGCATGTATGTTCTTTTCCTAAACCACATTGATCCATTGGTGACATTGCATGTGTGTTCTTTCCTAAACCACATTGATTCACTAGTGACATCTTCATTTGTGTTCTTTTCCTTAACCACATGGATCCATTGGAGTCACTGCATGTGTGTTCTTTTCCTAAACCAGATTTATCCACTTGTGTCATTGCATGTGTGTTCTTTTCCTAAAACACATTGATCCACTGGTGACATTTGCATGTGTTTTCTTTTCCGAAAACACATGGATCCACTGTTGACATTGCATGTGTGTTCTTTTCCTAAACAACATGGATCCACTATTAACATTTGCCTCAGTGTTCTTTTCCGAAACCACATGGATCAAGTGGTGACATTTGTATGTGGCTTCTTTTCCTAAACCACATGGATCCACAGGTGACATTTGCATGTCTGTTCTTTTCCTAAACCACATTGATCCAGTGGTGACATTTGCTTGTTTGTTCTTTTCCTAAGCCACATGTATCCACTGGTGACATTTGCATGTGTGTTCTTTTCCTAAACCACACGGATCCACTAGAGTCATTGCACGTGTGTTCTTTTCCTAAACCACATTGATCCACTAGTGACATTGCATGTGTGTTCTTTTCCTAAACCACATTGATCCACTGGTGCATTGCATGTTTGTTCTTTTCCTAAACCACATGTATCCACTATAGTCATTGCATGTCTATTCTTTTTCTAAACCACATGGATCCACCAGAGTCATTGCATGTCTATTCTTTTCCTAAACCACATTGATCCACTAGAATCATTGCATGTGTGTTCTTTTCCTAAACCATAAGGATACACTAGTGACGTTGCATGTGTGTTCTTGTCCTGAACCACATTGATCCACATGTGTGTTATTTTGCTAAAACACATTGATCCACTAGTGACTTCTGCATGTATGTTCTTTTCCTAAACCATATGGATCCACTAGAGTCATTGCATGTGTGTTGTTTTCCTCAACCACATGGATCTACTGGTGACATTGCATCTGTGTTCTTTTCCTAAACTACATGGATCCACTGGTGACATTGCATCTGTCTTCTTTTCCTAAACCACATTGATACACTAGTGACATTGCATGTGTTTTGTTTTCCTAAACCACAAGGATCCACTATTAAGATTGCATGTGTGTTGTTTTCCTAAACCACATGGATCCACTAGTGAAATTGGATGTGTGTTCATTTCCTAAAACACATTGATCCACTGGTGACATTTGCATGTGTGTTATTTTCCTAAACCACATGGATCCTCCTGAGTCATTGCATGTGTGTTATTTTCCTAAACCACGTTGATCCACTCGTAACATGTGCATGTGTGTTCTTTTCCTAAACCATATTGAACCACTAGTGACATTGCATGTGTGTTCTTTTCCTAAACCACATGGATCCACGAGAGACATTGCATGTGTCTTATTTTCCTAAACCATATGGATCCACTAGAGACATTGCACATGTGTTCTTTTCCTGAACCACATGGATCCACCAGAGTGATTGCATGTGTGTTCTTTTCCTAAACAACATGGATCCACTAGAGTCATTGAATGTGTGTTCTTTTCCAAAACCACATTGATCCACTCATGCATTGCATGTGTGTTCTTTCCTAAACCACATGGATCCAATAGAATCATTGTATGTGTGTTCTTTTACTAAACCACATTGATCCACTAGAATAATTTCATTTGTGTTCTTTTCCTAAACCACATGGTTCCACTAGTGACATTGCATGTGTGTTCTTGTCCTGAACCACATTGATCCACTGGTGACATTGCATGTGTGTTCTTTTCCTGAACCACATTGGTCCACTGGTGACATTTGCATGTGTGTTCTTTTACTAAACCACATGGATCCACTAGAGTCATTCCATGTGTGTTCTTTTCCTCAACCACATGGATCCACGGGTGACATTGCATCTATGTTCTTTTCCTAAACCACATGGATCCACTAGAGTCATTGCGTGTGTGTGTTGTTTTTCTAAACCACATTGATCCACAGGTGACATTGTATGTGTGTTATTTTCCAAAATCACATGGATCACAGGAGTCATTCCATGTGTGTTCTTTTCCTAAACCACATTGATCCACCGGTGCATTGCATGTGTGTTCTTTCCTAAACCACATTAATCAAGTGGTGACATTTGTATGTGGGTTCTTTTCCTAAACCACATGGATCCACTGGTGACATTTTCATGTGTGTTCTTTTCCTAAACCACATGGATCCACTAGAGTCATTGCATGTGTTTTCTTTTCATAAACCACATTGATCCACTGGTGCATTGCATGTGTGTTCTTTTCCTAAACCACATGGATCCACCAGAGTCATTGCATGTCTATTCTTTTCCTAAACCACATTGATCCACTAGAATCATTGCATGTGTGTTCTTTTCCTAAACCACAAGGATACACTATTGACATTGCATGTGTGTTCTTGTCCTGAACCACATTTATCCATAGGTGACATTGCATGCGTGTTCTTTTCCTAAAACACATGGATCCACTAGAGTCATTGCATCTATGTTCTTTTCCTAAACCACATGGATCCACTAGAGTCATTGCACATGTGTTCTTTTCCTAAACCACATTGATCCACTAGTGACATTGCATGTATGTTCTTTTCGTAAACCACATGGATCCACTTGAGTCATTTCTTGTGTGTTCTTTTCCTAAACCACATTGTTCCACTAGAGTCATTGCATGTGTGTTCGTTTACTAAACAACATGTATCCACTAGCGACATTGCATGTGTGTTATTTTCCTAAAACACGTTGTTCCACTAGAATCATTGCATGTGTGTTCTTTTCCTGAACCACATTGATCCACTAGTGACATTTGCATGTGTATTCTTTTCCTAAACCACATGGATCCGTTGGAGTCATTTCATGTGCCTTATTTTCCTAAACCACATGGATCCACTCGAGTCATTGCATGTGTGTTATTTTCCTAAACCACATGGATCCACTAGAGTCATTGCACGTGTGTTCTTTTCCTAAACCACATTGATCCACCTATGAAATTGCATGTGTGTTCTTTTCCTAAACCACATGGATCCACTAGTCATTGCGTGTGTGTTCTTTTCCTAAACCACATTGATACACTGGTGTCGTTACATGTGTGTTATTTTCCTAAAACACATTGATCCATTGGTGACATTTGCATGTTTGTTCTTTTCCTAAAACACATGGATCCACTTTTGACATTGCATGTGTGTTCTTTTACTAAACCACGTGGATCCACTCGTGACATTGCATGTGTGTTCTTTTTCCTAAACCACATGGATCCACTAGAGACATTGCATGTGTGTTGTTTTCCTAAACCACATAGATCCACTGGAGTCATTGCATGTGTGTTCTTTTCCTAAACCACATTGATCCACTGGTGCATTGCAAGTTTGTTCTTTTCCTAAACCACATGTATCCACTAGAGTCATTGCATGTCTATTCTTTTCCTAAACCACATTGATCCACTAGAATCATTGCATGCGTGTTCTTTTCCTAAACCACATGGATCAACTAGTGACATTGCATGTGTGTTCTTGTCTTGAACCACATTGATCCACTAGTGATATTGCATGTGTGTTCTTTTCCTAAACCACATTGATCATCTGCTGACATTGCATGCGTGTTCTTTTCTTAAACCACATTGATCCACTGGTGACATCCGTATATATGTTCTTTTCCTAAACCACATGGATCCACTACAGTCATTGCATGTGTGCTCTTTTCCTCAACCACATGGATCCACTGGTGACATTGCATCTGTGTTCTTTTCCTAAACTACATGGATCCACTAGTGACATTGCATATGTGTTCTTTTCCTAAACCACATTGATCCACTAGTGACATTGCATGTGTGTTCTTTTCCTGGACCACATTGATCCACTGGGCGGCCACACCACCTGGCCGCGTGGCCAGGCCTAGCCCACGCCAGGGGGTGGTGTGGACAGCCCAGACACCCCCTCGACCTCCCCTTTCGCCTATAAGATGCCTCCAATACAGAAACCCTAAGCACCCAATCAAAATTCCATGAAAGAGTCTATAGCCACCGTCATCTCCATCCCTAGATCGGGAGGGATCTGAAGCTCTTCCAGGCACCCTGCCGGAGGGGAGAATTCACCCTGGAGGCCTTCTTCATCACCATGCAAGCCTCCGGTGTGATGCGTGAGTAGTTCATCCTTGGACTATGGGTCCATGTAGTAGCTAGATGGCTAGTTCTTCTCCTTTGTGCTACCATGTTTAGATCTTGTGAGCTCCGTTCATGATCAAGATCATCTATTTGTAATTCTACATGTTGTGTTTGCGGGGATCCGATGGAAATTGAGATGCTATTTCAGATTGATTATTGATTCTATCATGTCTTTGTTATTTGTGATCTTGCATGCTTTCCGTTGTTAGTAGCTATCTTGGCTAAGTAGATGCTAGCAACTCCAAGAGTTAGTATTTATGCTCGATAGTGGGTTCATGCCTATAGTAATCTAGGGAAGTGATAGAAATCTCTAAGGTACTAGATGTGTTGTTGCTACTAGGGATAAAACAACAATCCTTTATTCATAGAACAATCGTATTGTTTACTTTACACGCAATGCATAATACAATTATCTGTTGCTTGCAACTTAATACTGGAGGGGGTTCAGATGATAACCTGAAGGTGGATTATTTATCATAGATGCAGTTGGATTATGGTCTATGTATAATATTGTAATGCCCAATCGAATCTCAAAGGAGTCAAGATGAGTAGTATATGCTTGTATTCTTTCTCGATGTTTGTTAATTGCCCCGTTGTAATTTGTTCACCCAACATGTCATCTATCTTAAGGAGAGCCACCACTAGTGAACTATGGACCCCGGTCCTTTCTTTTATCATCAATCTACAACTGTTTACTCCTTTCCGTTTACTTTTTGCAAACTATTACTTTCTTCCACACAATACATTTAATCCTTTGTTTTCAGCAAAACCGGTGAGATTGACAACCTCACTATAAGTTGGGGGCAAAGTTCTATGGTTGTGTTGTGCAAGTTTCCACGTTGCTGCTAGCACCGGTAGTGCGCCCTGCCAAAGGCCAGCTAGCAACCCTTGGAGGTGTTTCCTTGCTCCTACTTGATTGATAACCTTGGTTTCATAACTGAGGGAAACTTACTGTTGTGCTCATCATACCTTCCTCTTGGGGTTCCCCAACGAGCTCGTTATTACACGAGTCAACAAGTGTCGTGGTGGTGTCACGGCAGATGCCATGGATAGGCTAAAGGTGGGGACTAAGTGCACTAGGGAATCTAGGGAGGGATAGTGTGGTGATTCCACACACAGTAGCCTTGTATTTGTTTCACCTTCACAGATTACAAGTGCTCCTTTAGCTGTATTGGAGAGAGGAGGAAGAACGAACTCTCTTACTATCACCGCCAGCTAGCCCTCAGGAACCAAGTAAAACTCAACCAACTAGAGATCAACCTCTTCTACAGAGGCCCTAGCCCTCCTTATATAGGGGTGGCTAGGTCTCCAATTAGGGCATACGTGGAGGCATATTCCAGGGAATATGCCTCCTCCCAAAGTAGTAAGCCGACCGGGTTACTTTAACCCCGCGTCATCCATGCAGAGGCTACGTGAGCCTCTACGGCGCCCGCGTCATCCGACATTGGCAACGTCACCTTTGTCGGCCACGCCTCGGTGGTCCTGCCTCTGTCCGCTTCGCTCACGCTCTGCATATAGTGGTCACCTTTGACCAACGAGACCCCTTCCTTCTCTTACAAGCTTGATATAACCCGGATCATACGTAGTTGATCCGGCCACACCTGTTCCTGCATATGAGTTAGATTCATCTGTCCGACATACGGCTTAAGTCGGTTGAGACCCAGTTAGGTGGACATCCCCTGGTTCGGGCTACTCCGTGATTCGGCCTGCCTTGAGGTGACTCAGCCAGCATCTGCTTTGACCTTGCCATACCTCGGCTAACTCGGCCTTTATACCCCGGCATGACCCTACCCGGGGGTATCTCCCCAACATTAGTCCCCGAAGCTGGTGTGGTCTTAGCTGCCTTAGCCGCTAAGGCCACAGCAGGTTCAATTTCACTGAGCTTTGTGTTCATTCTCCGAGTTACTTCCTATCTCGGATTCCATGGGTTTACTTTCCCTTGGCACATTCCAAGTTTTTACTGGCTGGATGGGTTACCATATACCCATCCGGGTCATTCTTCCTTCTCTTGTACGCTTCCCCACGTTGAGACTAATCATTACTTCGCCTCATTTTAAGGGCCTGCTATAGTAACCGCCGCAGTTATTGTCAGGAGTTACTACGCGCATGTTACGTCATGCCTGCCTCCTCGTTAACTGTATCACTGCGTCGCGTCATGGGATCCGCTACTCCTTATGGCCCTTCCTGTGGCTCGTCGCTGATTGGTCAATCCGGATCGTACACGGCCACATGGTATGGCCCGCCCGCAAAACGCGATCCCACTACCCCCTTAAGGGAGTGGTTAAATAGGGGAGGGGCGCGCCCCTTGGGTCCTTTCCCCACTTCCGCGCCCCTCTGCCTCTGCTTCTTCCTCATCTTCTCCCGCGACAGCGCTGCCGCCACCGCGTCTAAGTAGCAGCGCCGCCGCCGCACTGCCTCCACGCGCACCAGCGTCTCCGCCGCCTCCGCGTATCTCCTCCGCCACGGGTCGTTGCCAGTCCAAGCCAGTGCCCCCCGCCGCCGCTAGCGCCAGCGGGGATAGCGATCTCGAGATGAATGAGGAGGAGCTCGCCGTCACAGAGCAAGAGATGGAAGAAGATGTGGCGAACGCCGACCGCAGCGCGTGGGCAGGCTCCTGGGTTTGCCAGGATGACCTGGATTGGCTATACCGCACCAGGCGCATCCCGAAGGGAGTCACCGCACGCCTTGCTGCCGCCAAGCTTGGCCCCTCACCCAATCCGGGTGAGTATGTGGTGTTTCTATCCCACTTCCAGCGGGGGTTTGGTCTGCCAGTTAGCGATTTTTTCCATCACTGTCTCCATACATATGAGCTCTAGCCGCACCACCTTCCGGCGAATGCCATCACGTCTCTCTCCGCTTTCGCCTCCACCATCGAAGGTTATGCCAGACTATGGCCCACGAAGGAGCTATGGATCCGGTTCTTTGGCCTTCACCGGAACGTGATTCCGAACATCCAGCTTGACCTGGAGGACAAGCAGCTCACGCAGTTCGGCGCTGCGTCAATCTCTCCCCGGAAGCAGTCCATCTTCCCCCGAGTCATGGGGCTTGACTCTTGCAAGGGATGGGCCCGGACTTTCTTCTATGTCCGGAACAACACAACTGAGGATATGATCCGGCTACGCCCTTACGCTCCGGGTCCCCTTAACCCGGATCTGTGGGACAAGGTCCCCAAGAAACCCACCGTCCTGGCGAACCAGATCAACAAGCGGTTCTAGGAGTTGAAGGATCTTGGACTGCGCAATGAGGATGCCATGATCACGTTTGTTCGCAACCGGATCTCCCCTCTCCAGAAACGCACACACAAAGTCTGTCATATGAGCTGGGGCCGCGACCCCAACCGAACCTCCTCTTTTGAGTTGAGCAACAATGAGATCTTTCGCCGGGTCAAGTCCCTCTTCACCACTAAGAAGGATTTCTCTGCTGAGTGGACATGGGGAATTGAAAACTATTGCCGAGATAGGCTTCCTCCTATGGTAAGTCTCGTGCCCCCAACTTTTTCCGAATTGAATCATATGTTGGTCTTGATTGTAGGTTCTAATCCTGTTGACTTTTCTTTCCCTTAGACGTTTCTTCAGCAAACCATCGAGGATGGCACCGAGCCTTCCCTCAAATGGGCGCCTGACCGGGATACCTCGGACGAGGAGGAACCGGATCAGGAGATGTTCCTTCCGATGGCCGACACGACCAAGCGACCCACCGGTAAACTCTCTTTTATTAGAGATTGGCCCGACGATGAAGATGATTCAGATGTTGAGGTGATGGAAGCATTTGACGCTATCCCCCTTTCTTACGCTTTTCCGGCATCAGCTAACCCCGGTGGGCAGATCCATGAAGACCCTCCCCTTGCCGTGGGTGAGCCTGTCCCGGTTGCGCCGAAGAAGAGAAGGGGAGCTGCCTCTGCATCCTCCTCCGGGCCTTCTCAGCCAGCCAAGAGGCGAAAGAAGTCCGTGGACAAAGCCGCCACCAAGGCCACCACTAAGGCTGTGGCCCGGAGAGCTCGCAAGCCGAAGGAGCCCTTGACTTCGGATGAGTAAGTCGTTTCTCCCTTTGCTTATTCACTTGCCCTTCCTTTATAGTTTCTCATCATACATTATTTGATTCGGCAGGGCCACAGTGGAGGTCCCACAGAGTGGATCCGGCATTGCGTTGCCGCTCCGACACACCCTTCTCCCCCTCGTGGCGACGATTCACGCCCGCTGAGCCCCATTCAGGAGGGTTCAGCGGCTGCTCCGGGTTCCAGCCCACCTTGTCAAGAGGAGGGCAACCTTGGAGCGGGGGAGACTGGCTCTGCCGAGGCAGCAGCAACCACCACTTCGGCTCCGCCACAACCAGCTACCACCAAGGTTCCCTCAGCACCTCCGCCGAAGCAGAAAACAGCACCAGCACCAGCACCAACTCCAGCCCCAGCAGCAACAGCAAAGGCAGCAGCAGCACCACCAAGCCCTTCCGCCTCGTCCGAGTCTTCCAAGACTCGGCGAGAAGATACTAGCAGCACCAAGGCTAGCACCAAAGCAGCTCCCAAGGGAAAATCTGCTGCAGCCACCTCAACTTCTCAGCAGTAGCCCAAGGGCAAGAAGGCTCCTGACGCCACCAGGGCAGTGTCCATCGAGGCTGGACAGCGCATACTTGCGTCCATGCTTTCGAAGAAGACTCCACCTTTGACGGACGCCCCTGCCAAGCCAGCTGAAGCACAACTTGTCTTGCACACAAGCCCTGCTGCTGCTCAGGTTGAGAGACAGGAAGCACATGCCAAGGGCCTAGTGGCACCCCACATGCTCAGCGGCGAGCGATACCCTCCGACCTTGATCGAGTTTGTGAATAACTGGAACAAGGCGGAGTTCGTCCACAACGACGATCTCCCGGAGAAGTTCGGTCCCGCCGAATTTGCTACGCAGATGAATACTACTGCCAAGGCAATTAACCTTGTGGGTCGGATGATGGAGGTACGTTACTTCGTCTCTTCCTTAGCATGTTGTAGATATTATTGATATAGCCATTAGTCCCCGAGCCTCCGAGGAAGTAACTTGTTACTCGGCCGGATGCTCCTTAGGAAATTAACATAACTCCTTAATAACTTCGAGTATGCACACACCTAGAGCCGGGTTAAGTTCCACTTGGCCCGGATCCTGTACACTTCGAGTATGCACACACCTAGAGCCGGGTTAAGTTCCACTTGGCCCGGATCTTGTACACTTCGAATATGCACACACCTAGAACCGGGTTAAGTTCCACTTGGCCCGGATCTTGTACACTTCGAATATGCACACACCTAGAGCCGGGTTAAGTTCCACTTGGCCCGGATCTCGTACACTTCGAATATGCACACACCTAGAGCCGAGTTAAGTTCCACTTGGCCCGGATTTTGTACACTTCGAATATGCACACACCTAGAGCCGGGTTAAGTTCCACTTGGCCCGGATCTTGTACACTTCGAATATGCACACACCTAGAGCCAGGTTAAGTTCCACTTGGCCCTGATCTCGTACACTTCGAATATGCACACACCTAGAGCCGGGTTAAGTTCCACTTGGCCCGGATTTTGTACACTTCGAATATGCACACACCTAGAGCCGGGTTAAGTTCCACTTGGCCTGGATCTTGTACACTTCGAATATGCACACACCTAGAGCCGTGTTAAGTTCCACTTGGCCCGGATTTTGTACACTTTGAATATGCACACACCTAGAGTCGGGTTAAGTTCCACTTGACCCGGATTTTGTACACTTCAAATATGCATAAGAATAAGTTATCTTTTTGTACTACTTTTAGGTGGCCACCAATCGCCGGAGTGCTGAGTTTCAGCGTCTCCTGATACTCATAAAATGCTACGTGCAAAACATACTGTGCTTATCGCTGAACACGATAAAAGCGGTAAGTTTCTTCCTTGGCATTTTTCTGTTGTTTCTTCCTCTTTTTCCGCTGAACTAATCCATCATTCAGATTTCACAGCTAGGGTGGAGGCTGAGAATATCCTCATGAGGAGAAACTTGGATCAGATCAAGGGTAAGTTATTCTTGCTCAACCTTGCTATGCTTTCTATCTCCTTTTCTCCTTGGCTCGGCAAACATTCATACCTCGGCTTTGCCGGGTCAACAAACTATTTCAGCCTCTCTTGAAGATAGTGTGCCCGTGCCTGATATGATGCTGCATTTTCTCGAACAAGCAGGGAAGCATCAGGCTGAACTAAAAAAGAAAGATGATGAGCTTGCCCTCCTCCGAACCAAAGATGATGAAATTGCCAAGCTCAAGGCAGAGATGAAGAAGCTGAAAGCACAGCACCAATCCGAACTTCAAAAGGCTGGCCAGGACTTCACTGAAGAGCGCGAGCGCCTCAACCTCCAGATTGCCAAGGACCAAGAATTGCTTAAGGAGGCCGACTCTAAACTTGAGTCGGCGAACGCTGAGCTTGTTCAACTCCGGGAGAGGCGTGACAAGTGCACCAAGGAGCTAGCCCGGATCCACAGCCGTATTTCTCGTAAGTTCCTTTGCTCTTCAGTTGTCATGAATCTCTCCAGGTCAACCCATTCTCACTTATTTCCACTGTCTCGTTTTCAGAAAAATTTCCATAGGGCAATGTTGTTGCAACCACCTCCGTCGCCAAGTTCCGCCAGAAGAGGGGTACCCCAATTGTCCCTGGCACCGGAGAAATTCCATATGACATGGAGGACTTGCTGGTCAGCTTGTCCTCTCGTGTCGAGCTTGTGAAGAACTACGGCAAGGACGTCATGGATGTAGCAGTCCGGATCTTCAACACCTTCTAGCCTGGAGAAGATACCCCGGAGGGTGCCCCTGCTCTTTTTGCCAGGCTCATGGAGTGCGAGACTCAGCTCGATCTCTGGAGAGAATCAGCTGGACGCGCCGGAGCTGAGATTGTTCTTCACTACGTGCTCACGTGGTACGAGAAGATTGACCTCAAACTCCTTGAGCGTATGCGCACTGGATCAAAGTGCTCTACTGACCCAGACAGGGTAGCTCGGCGCAAGGCTTGCACTCATAGCTTCATCCAATACGCCCCCATTCATCAATAGAACGAGGGGCCGAGCTTCCTAGATGCCGCCGATGATGAAAATGCTAAAAATGTTGAAGATGACTCGGATGAGGGCGAAGAGGATGAAGCCTCAGACGTCGAGGAGGACGCAGATGATTCTGAAGCTCAAGCCGAGGCTGCCCCTGCTGGCACCGAATTACCTCCTCCTGCCGCTCCTTGATAAACACTTTAAATTTCATCAGATCCCCGGTATGCCGGGTGGAATTGTATCAAGAACAAAGGTGATATTTTGCTACTAAGTTTTTATGCCGGATTAACTTGGGCGTAGTCCTCGAGTTTCATTTTCTTGTTCATCCAATCTCTTGGCTCGGCTCGTGTCTACGTTGGTTCGGTTTTATGACTTACGAGTCCGAGCTTCAAAAATTGTCTTAACAATACTTGGAAACTTTAGGATTAG
Organism: Avena sativa; assembly: GCA_916181665.1. Taxonomy (NCBI): domain Eukaryota; kingdom Viridiplantae; phylum Streptophyta; class Magnoliopsida; order Poales; family Poaceae; genus Avena; species Avena sativa. The sequence goes on from OV702289.1 coordinate 450,893,021, forward strand.
CTCAAAATAATTCAGCATAATAAATCAAAAGTAAACATAAGGTTAGTCCAAAAAAAAACGTCGGCTTGATTAAGTTCCTTTCCTTAGTCGTTTTTCATGTGCTACGCAATTCCAAACTTGTTCTCTTGCTTGCCATGAAGCCAAATCTTGTTGGACAGCAGCAAGTCGAAGAGTTGGGTTCTTGGTGCTCACACACTACTAATCCGGCTTAAGTAGAAAAACTTACGCTAGCCGACATATAAATGAGAAATACAGAAGACAACAAATATCATTAAGGGAGTCCCCGAGTTACTGCTCGAGGTGCCAACATTTCATTGAAAGCTCATTGCCGGCATACACACCGACATATGAGAGACTCAGATACATACACTTCTCTGCTAAGTGTAGAAAGGACGAAGTAGAGCTACATTCCATGGACGCTTAGATTCCTCACCGGACCTGTCCGCCTTGTTCTTTTCCTGTGGTTTCGCATCGATAAGATAATACGAATCATTGTGCAATGCTTTGCTCACAATGAATGGGCCTTCCCATGGGGGGATAACTTATGCATGCCAGCAGTACGTTGTACCAACCAGAGTACCAGATCACCTTCCCAGAAGACTCGGGGGTTTACTTTCCGGCTATGATAGCGTCGGAGATTTTGCTGATATATGGCGGATCTGGACAATGCCAATTCTCTCGCTTCTTCCAGTAGATCAACATCATTTTGCCGGGCTTCTTGCACTTCGGCTTCTGTGTATTGGGTGACCCTAGGCGAGTCATGCTCTATGTCGGATGGTAATACAGCTTCTACCCCATATACCAGAAAGAATGGCGTATAGCCTGTTGATCGATTCGGAGTTGTTCTTAAACTCCACAGTACCGCTGGTAGTTCTTCTATCCAGCACCCCGTTGATTTTTGCAGCGGATCAATGAGCCGGGGTTTTATCCCGGATAATTCTAATCCGTTGGATCTTTCCACTTTTCCGTTTGATGCGGGGTGGGCTACCAAGGCAACGTCCAGCCGGATCTTCTTATCTCGGCAGAATTGCGCAAACGCTCCTTCAGCAAAATTTGTGCCATTATCTATTATGATACTGTGAGGATAACCGTATCTCAAGATGATGTCTTTGAGAAATGTCATGGCCGTAGCTCCATCACATTTTCTTATTGGCTTTACTTCAATCCACTTTGTAAATTTGTCAACCATGACCAAAATGTGAGTCATATTTCCCCTTGCTGGTTTGAACGGGCCAACCATGTCTAAACACCATACGGCAAATGGCCATGTGATTGGTATGGTCTTGAGCTCCGACATTGGCATATGTGTCTTGGTAGCATACCTCTGACAACCGTTGCATTTTCTTACGAAGTCCTCTGCTTGTTCTAAGGCCCTTGGCCAGTAGAATCCATGTCGGAAAGCTTTTGCTACCAAGGCTCTGGATGAGGCATGATGCCCACATTCCCCTTCTTCCGGGTCAACACATCGCTGGAGGACATTGGTCACACTCCTTTTGTATAGCTCGGAATTGATGATCGTGTATGCCTTTTCTCTCCTCTGAGTTTGCCTGGATAGCACCTCCTCAGCGTGTAAAGTTCCATCTTTTAGGAATTGAAATATAGGTAGTGCCCAAGCTGGTATTGCTCATACAGGGAACACATCCTCATCAATTTCCATCTGATCCACCGGCATAACCTCAACCGAATCATGCTGAGCAGTCCCCGAGTCTTGCGAAACAGTCCTCGGGTTCGCCGAGGCAGTCCTTGGGTTTGCCGAGGCAGTCCCTAGGTTTCGCATGCCACCTCCCATGTCAATGTCCATGGGTACAGCTCCGGACTCCAGGTCTTCCAGGATGTAGATTGAGTCGGTTTCTAGGGACGGTCTGATAGATGGTTTTCTGAGGTGTTCTAATGTTACACCCGGTGGAATTGCTTGTCGGGTTGATCCGAGCTTCGACAATACGTCGGCAGCCTCATTTTCCACCCGGGGTACATGACGAAATTCGCATCCCTCAAAGTAACAAAATATCTTTTGCACGTGGAATCTGTATAATGCCATGTTTGGATCAAGAGCGTCCCACAGCCCCGACACTTGCTGAACTACCAAATCCGAGTCGCCAAAGCATTGGATCCGACGTATCCCAATTTCTTTTGCCACTTTGAGCCCATGCACAAGTGCCTCATATTTGGCAACATTGTTTGATGCTGTGAAATGGATCTGTAGCACGTACTTCAACTGGTCATTCTTTGGCGAGGTAAGCAAAACTCCGGTGCCTAACCCGGTTTTTGTTTTTGACCCGTCAAAGTGCATTCTCCAGTAGTTTGGATCTAGTAGGGGTGGTTCATATTGCACCTCGGCCCAGTCCACAAAAAAGTCGGCCACAGCCTGAGACTTGATTGCTTCTCTTCTGTCATATTGTGGCGCATAAGGAGCTAGCTCAATTGCCCATTTCGCAATCCTGCCACTTGCATCCTTGTTACTCATTATCTCAGATATAGGGGCTTCACATATTACTTTGATGGGGTGCTCCTCAAAATAATGTTTTAGCTTCTTTGCCGACATGTACACACCATACGCCACTTTCTAATAGTGTGGATAATTTTGTTTTGAGGCTGATAATACCTCGCTCAAATAATACACCGTCCTTTGCACTGACTTACCCTCTTCGTCGCGCTCTACCACAATTACTGCACTTACAACTCGGTTGGTTGCGGCTATATAGAGCAACATTGGCTCCTTTGTTAGTGGAGAGGCTAACACTGGTGCAGTGGCTAACATTTTCTTTAAATGGATAAAGGCTTCATTGGCCTGCGGCGTCCAAATGAACTTGTCCGACTTTTTCATGAGTTGATAGAGAGGCAGTGCCTTTTCTCCCAACCGACATACAAACCAACTTAACGATGCCAAGCAACCGGTGAACTTCTGGACATCGTTAAGACACTTCGGCAGTTCCATTCGCTATATGGCCCGGATTTTAGTTGGATTGACTTCAATACCTCGGCTGGAAACGAGGAATCCGAGTAACTTTCCAGCCAGGACACTGAAGGTACATTTTTCCGGGTTAAGCTTCATCCGGAACCTCCTTAGGTTCGCGAATGTCTGCCTAATATCGTCAAGGAGCGTTTTGCTTTCCTTGGTCTTGATAACCACATAATCCACATACACCTGTACATTTTGACCAATTTGGTCGTGCAAACATTTCTGCATACATCTTTGGTACATTTCCCCTGCATTACATAAACCAAATGGCATGGTGCGATAGCAATAAGCCCCATACGGGGTGATAAATGCAGTTTTTATTTGATCATCCGGATTCAGGGGTATCTGGTGGAAACCAGAATATGCATCAATGAATGACAACAGTTCACACCCAGCAGTTGAATCTATGACCTGATCTATCCTTGGCAGTGGAAATGGATCTTTTGGACACGCCTTATTCAGGTTCGTGTAATCGATACACATACGCCAAACCACTGCCACATTCGGATCATCCTTCTTCTTCTCCACCAGCACCGGATTAGATAGCCAATCTGGGTAAAGAACTTCCATGATAAATCCTGCTGCTAGTAACCAAGCTATCTCATCTTCAATGACTTTTATCCTATCTTCGGCGAAGCGGCGGAGAGGTTGCTTCACCGGCCTTGCTCCGGGTCTCACATTCAAAGAGTGCTCAGCCAACTCCCTCGGAACACCTTGCAAATCCTGTGTGGACCAAGCAAAAATATCCCGATTCTCACGGAGGAAGTTGACGAGCTCGCTTTCATATTTATCATTTAACCCGGCACCAATTGTTACGGTGCGCTCTGGGAACATATCATCAACAGGCACTTTCTTGGTATCCTTTGTGGCTTGGAACGAAACACTACCATGCGGATTACTCAACGCCGGCATATATTGCTGCGCGGACTGAGCCAACGCCGCCACCTCTTGGATTTTTCTTTTCTCTTGCACAATCGCAAGTGACTTGGCTAGGTTAGACCCGGATGACGCACACTCAATGGAACGTCGGAAATCTCCAGCTATGGTAATCACTCCATTTGGCCCATGCAACTTCATCTTCAGATAACTGATGTGACAACTTGCCATGAACATGTTCAGTGCTGGCCTGCCGAGTAACGCGTGATATGCACTTTCTAAGTTCACCACTTCAAACTCCAAATTATCAGTTCGGTAGTTATCCCGTGTGTCGAACAACACATCAACCCGGACTTTGCCTATGGGCTCACAAGAAATGCCTGGCACAATGCCATGGAAAGTTGTCCTTGTAGCTTGGAGCATGTTCTCCGAGATACCCAACTTGCGCATTGTATCCGCATACATGATGTTAATGCTACTGCCATTGTCAATCAGTACCTTTGAGAACCTCACATTGATGTTAGGCCCAATGAATGTCGGATCCAGCACTAGCACATACGAACCAGGACTTGGCATAAGCTTGGGATGTTCTTTGATGCTCCAGGTGATTTCCTGATCCGACCAAGGCATAGACCTCGTCACTGCTGGCATTGCCACATTCACTTCCATGTGTCAGCGCTGCAAGATCTTTCTATCTGTTTCTTCTATGGTGAACACACAGTAACTCTGATGATGCTCTTTGTACTCATTCCTCCCCTCGTTTCCGGGGTACCTCTGATCCACTTGATGCACTGCATCCCTTCTCTCATGGTTGTCATACCTCGGCGGAGGGGAAGGCAACATTAGCTGTTGCGTGTTCGCTTCGAAGAGCAATTGCTGCCGGGGTAACTCCTGCTGAGGTTGATCACTCTGAGGTGCCTGAGCATTCCCTGAACCACCTTGTTCTATCTTACGCATCCACTCACATTTCCTTGTTGTATGACCCGCTGGGTTACTCGGATTCGGCGTGTGAAATTTACACGGCTGATCCAGCATTGACTCGTAAGTATACCTCGGACGGTTTAAAAATTCTTTTGCTCTGGCGTCCAAGTTTTCTTGCCATCATTTCTCGATGTCCATTGTTGCCCTCCAGTTTTCGGACGTTGATTGCCCCTGCCCCGGGTTGATCTTGATTCATAGCAGCAACTTGTTGCAAACTGTACCGGTAATCCGGTCTATCATCTCTTCTTTTACCCCGGTAGTCATTCCTCCGGGATGACCCGACTCCATTTCTCTAGTAGCACTCCTCATTTGACTCGTTTGACACGAGCCTGGGCTGAGTTGGATCACCCAACGCATATGAATCAGCAATCCGGATTGTCTCTGCCAACGTAGTTGGCATATCCCTTTGCAATCTTTGCCACAACATGCTTGCATATCTGCATCCTTACGCAAACCATGCTATGGCTTGTGACTCAATCACCCCCTCACATGAGTTTCGCACGGTACACCACCGGGTTAAGAACTCTCGGTCCGTTTCATTCGGTCTCTGCTTACACATTGCTAGGGTCTGTGGCCTATTCAGCCTCTGATACATACTTGAGAAATTGCTGATAAACATTTCCTCAAAATCAATCCAGCAGTTAATACTTCCGGGTGGCAAATTGTTTAGCCATACCCTCGCTGGCCCTTCTAACATCTTGGGTACGTATCTCACAGCCCATCTCAAGTTGCCCGTAGCAATTTTTACAGCTGTAGCATAGTTAATCAACCAATCCTCCGGCTTTGTGCTGTCATCGTATGTCTTAGTGCCTCTAGGTAGCTGGAAGTTAGGTACCGGAGGTTCCTTCATGATCCGGGGCCCAAAACACGCAGGACCCGGGGGACCTTGACATTCAATCTGCTCCGACCTATACAGCCGATCCAGTTTTAATCTGGCATCGTCAGGCATCAAATCCCTGCTTCCCAATCTTGACCCTATCACATGATAGTCTGGCCTTGGGTATCCTGCGTTCATCATTTCCAAATCACCATCGCTATATCGGTCTTGCTCTCGTGGAGCACCTCTCTGTTGCATACCTCGGCCGACACTTTGCTCTTGCCTTGGTATATTCCGCTATTGCGGTTGTCCTGCTCATGCGGAGTTATGCTCTCCGGCATTGCCATTTACAGCATTTCCTTGACCGGCATTACCTTGGTCGCGGTTACCTCGGCCAGCTTCACCTCGGCTCACACTTCGTCGATCCTCATTTCTCTGCACTTCTTTTCCTTTCCCTGCCCTCGCCGGGTCATACGGGACTATCTGTTTGTTCCTCCTGGCCAAGGTTACCACCTCTTCTCTCCTAGGACCGCCATGAGGAGACAATGCAGCTCCAGCGGATTTCTCCGGGTTACCCACCACCGAATGAACGATCTTGAGGCCCCAGCTCTCTCCGGGTTAGCCCTAAGAAATTCCTCATTTTGCCTGTTCGCGATCCGAACCAACTCATTGACCCTATCTTGCTGTCTCTGACGGGCTTCACCCGTCAGACCCTCTAACTCGGACGCAGCTGCATCTGCTGCTCTGAGGTTTTTTGCCGGGGTACTATACTTCGGCAACCCCACGGATAAACAGTTCTCTGACTCCTCAATCCTAGTATCACCCTCTTTGTTCATTTCACTCATGAGGTTTCTTCCCTTTACTCTTATAGCATCTACTTTGTTTGCCTTTGCGTACTCACGCAGTGTCATGTTCAACGACTGCTGAGCCACGGCTATCTTTTTTGCACCTTCTAGTATTTTTTGCCTAGTTTCCTCTAGCTCGGCCTGTGCCTGAGCCGGATCTACCACTGCTGCTACTGGGTTTGCCAAGCTATCCATCGCTTGCTGCAGCACATTCTCTGGCCTCTCTAGTGGAGGACCTCTACTTTTCCTTGGTGCCTTAGGCGTTACCTCCGGATCTGGTGCCAGATCCTTGCTTGCGCCTGCACCTGGAACGGTCATCATCACCTCGGCACGGTCCGGGGAGCGAGTGATACGCTCCCCGTGAACCACGCTAAGGGGTGGCTCGCCTCCCTCGACGACGTGCCGCGGGTGAACACACGACACATCGACAGCAACGTAGACCTTGTGCGTGCCGAGCTTGACGAAGAGGCCGTTGCGTGGAAGAGGATGCTTGCCGAAGCAGCCAGTGTTGTCGCTGACGAAGTCCAGCGCTCCAAAGCGCTGAACGAGCCCGGAGACGATGTGTTCGCCGGTGCCGATGAGGTTTCCTGTCCGGATCTTCACCCCTTCTAGCGCCGCTAGCCCCACGGTGGGCGCCAAGTGTCATGGTGGTGTCACGGCAGATGCCATGGATAGGCTAAAGGTGGGGACTAAGTGCACTAGGGGAATCCAGGGAGGGATAGTGTGGTGATTCCACACACAGTAGCTTTGTATTTGTTTCACCTTCACAGATTACAAGTGCTCCTTGAGCTGTATTGGAGAGAGGAGGAAGAAGGAACTCTCTTACTCTCACCGCCAGTTAGCCCTCAGGAACCAAGTAAAACTCAACCAACTAGAGATCAACCTCTTCTACAGAGGCCCTAGCCCTCCTTATATAGGGTGGCTAGGTCTCCAATTAGGGCATACGTGGAGGCATATTCTAGGGAATATGCCTCCTCCCAAAGTAGTAAGACGACCGGGTTACTTTAACCCCGTGTCATCCATGCAGAGGCTACATGAGCCTCTACGTCGCCCGCGTCATCCGACATTGGCAACATCACCTTTGTCGGCCATGCCTCGGTGGTCCTGCCTCTGTCCGCTTCGCTCACGCTCTGCGTACAGTGGTCACCTTTGACCAGCGAGATACCTTCCTTCTCCTACAAGCTTGATATAACCCGGATCGTACCTAGTTGATCCGGCCACACCTGTTCCTGCATATGAGTTAGATTCATCTGTCCGACATACGGCTTAAGTCGGTTGAGACCCAGTTAGGTGGACATCCCCTGGATCGGGTTACTCCGTGATTTGGCCTGCCTTGAGGTGACTCGGCCAGCATCTGCTTTGACCTTGCCGTACCTCGGCTAACTCGGCCTTTATACCCCGGCGTGACCCTACTCGGGGGATCCCCCCAACAGCAAGTATTTTTCTGGCGCTGTTGTCGGGGAGTTAAGGACATCTTCACAAGGGGAGTCCCTCATAACGAATCTCTTTACTTTGTTATTTTTGTTTTGCCTAGTTTATTTTTGCTTTGTTTGCTTGTTTCTTTATCAATGGTTGCTGATAGTTGTTATTTTCACTGGTCTATTATTGTCGTGCTTTATCATGCTTTCTATCAATGGTTGGTTTCTTTGAAACTGAATCTTATTGGCCAGGTGGGTTCACGGAAGAACAAAAATATTATTATAAGGAACACCGCTTTTCACAAAAAGGGAAACACTTATGGGAACAAATTGATAAATTTTATACCATTGCTATAAACGTGTGATCTACTTATAATATTACTTATTGATTTGATAAATCTTGTTGCTGTAGGAGGTATAAACACCTCCCTTTTCAATGTGAGTATAATGATAATGTTACCATATCTTCTTATGTTAAAGGGAATTATGACTTTTATGATGTGGAACAAATTGAAGTATTTATTGCTTGGAAGGGTGCATTTGAACTTGCTAGTTTGCTTGAAAATACTGATGATTCACCTCATAAATATGAGGTTTATGATATACTTAAATTTTGCTTTGATAATTACAAGGTAGAAAATGGCTATATTCTTGAATATCTTAATAGATGCTCTCCACCAATGGAAGAGACTAATGCCTTACAAGAGCCTATGGAAGAAGAAATTGCTGAAACTGGAAGCTCATTGGATGAAAAAGAGGAGGAGAGTGATGATCAAGAGGAGGAAGAATGGATCTACCCATCCCTACCTTCTAATGAGAGTAACTCTTTACCCCTTATATTATTTGATTGTCCCCCATGCTTACCAAAGGTGGACGAATGTCATATTCCTGAGGATTCTTTTGAAAATGTTTATAATAAAGATCTAGTGTTTGTAGATCATGAAAAGCATGCTTTATGTGATAGTTATATTGTTGAGTTTATTCATGAGGCTACTAAAAATTATTATGAGAGAGGAAAATATGGTTGTATAAGTTTTCATGGTATTGAAACACCTCTCTATGTGCTGAAAGTTTTGAAGTTACTCTTGTTTTATCATCCTATGCATGTCGCTTTGTTCTTTGTGAATTTATTTGCATATAATATTCCTATGCATAGGAAGAGGGTTAGACTTAAATGTGTTTTGAATTTGCTTCCTGATGCTCTCTTTTACTTCGATTCATATTTCCTATGTGAGCATCTTCTCAAATTATCATGCCTAACTTAAAGGCGTTAAAGAAAAGTACTTATTAGGAGATAACCCAAAAGTTTTAGATGAGTCTTGGAAGTTATTACTTTAGTAATAACCACTCCTTATCGTTTTTATTTGCTTTTTGTGCCAAGAGTAACCTCTAATGAGAGAGAAGTAGTTATTGGGAAAGTTACTGTCCCGAAACAGATTTCTGTGCTTCACCGTAAAATTTCGTGTAAAATCTCTGTACGTCATTTTGAGGCGTGAATTTTTGTGCTTCTGACCCAGGCTATTATCTAACTTTCATCAGTTCAGCACGTTTTGATTTGAGCAACAGAAGGTCTTTCAAAAAATTGGTTTTTACCTGCTGGTCTGTTTTGACAGATTTCTGCCATTATTTGCATTTGCTTCTTGTTGGTTTCTCTTTGAGTTCTTTTGGGGAATTGAGATTTTTGAGGGAAGTGCTACAGTAGCTTGTGTTTTAAGGAAAGTTTTATTGGTGTTGAAAGTGAACCCTAAGACTTATTATCTTGAGTGCACTAATGTTGCTAATAAAGATTGTGTGAAGTTTTGTATGAAGGAAAAATTTCAGGTGTATGGAAGGAATGAGTAATGGGATGAAGAATGGACTAAAGCTCAAGCTTGGGGATGCCACGCGTGTCACCCCAAGAAATATCCAAGAAGTACAAGCGTCAAAGCTTGGGGATGCCCAAGGCATCCCCTTCTTCATCAATAAAAAATCCAGGTTTCTTCCAAACACTTCATTTTTATTGTTTCATGCACAGTTGTGTTGTTCTTGGAGCGTCTTCTTTTTCGTTTTTGTTTTGGTTTTTCATTTGCTTGGTTTTCTTAGTTTTTTTAATAAATTGGTTGGACCCACTCTTTCATACATTGGTTTTCAAATAGTTTGGTTTGGATTGGAAAAGAGTAGGAAAAGTTCATGCTTAAGTGGTAGAAGGAGTTTGTTTTTGACTGTGGCCTATGCTTTGTCATGCCATGCTTGATATTGTTTTGGCTTTATGCTTAGTGATCTTTGCTGTAGCATGACATGTTATAAACAATTGAGATTGTTTAATGTGCCTTTGAAGAATCATGCGTTGTTTTAGCATATTAAAGCATAGTATTGTGGTATTCTCCTTTGATGCTTTATTTGGGTTGACTTGGCGCATGCTCACACCATGTTATGACTATCCCAAGTCACCATAGCCTTTATTATCCTTTAGTTTTCGACTTGTAGTATCACTTTATGCTTTGATTAATGATGTTTTGTCGCTCTGCATGATTATGGCGATTATTGCTCTCTTAGTTGGCCGCTCCCAGTCCTTTACTAGCCTCCATAACCAAGTATGAGTTCCACTCATGCATCCAACTCCTAAAACCAAGTTATTCCAAAGAGTCCACCATACCTACCTATTAGCATTTGCTATTCCAATTATATTCATGTTTTTATGTACCTTCCGAATTAAACTTGTTATGAGAAAACTAGTGATTAAAGCTCTCACGAACTTGATGGCACACTTTACTTTCTTGCACTTAATAAACTTGAACCATTGCATCCATCTTTGTTGCATATATGCTTGCGCTTTATAAGTTGAAGTTAGCAGAACCATGTATCATGGGGAACACTTTCAACATTGCACTTGTACATTGTACCTAGTTGATATCATGTTCTTTTGCTTATGGATCCCGGCGATGTGAAATAAAAGCGGAACTTGTAAGATCATGGAGTTTGTATTTGTGTTAGAGAAACGCCCGGGCCGCTAGCCTAAGCCATGCCTAATCATGGTGGAAACTTGCAGCATAATCATAATGAGCACTCTATGAAGCATCCTCAATAAAAACTTATGCAAATAGCAAATAAAAAGATCGCTGAGATGCTCATTATCTGCTTGCCTTGTCATTTTGATTATGGGATAGCTCCTGTATCATGTGCAAGGGGTACCCCGTTGGCGGTTCTCTATGATACATATGTACTTACAATGTCAAGAGCTTACTTGTGACTAAAGTTGAGTAGAATGAGGTTCGGTCTTCGTAAGTAAGGGGCATGAGATTTCAACTTATAACTTGTCAAGAATATCCTCTTAGTTGTGTCACTTTAACCTTAATCACCTAAAGATGCTTATGATAGGGGCAATGAGAGCTGAAAGCTAATAAGTACCATAATTTTTGGAAGCTCTTTATGAAACTTGAATCCCTACATCCTTCTATGAAGGCCTTTATTTTACTTTTATGTTGAGTCTCCACCTTCTATCTTTATGCACCCACTTTCAAAGCATAGTGGCCATTCTTAGTTCTATGTGCATTGTCCCAAGACTTGTTGATGCATAGCTTTGATATTGCTTGTTTTAAACTATTTGTATCTAGTCACTAATATGAACTTTGAAGGTGTCCTATGCATTTATGTTTGCTACTCTATGAGGGACAAGCTGAATGCCATTATGCTATGTTTTCTTTATGTGAAACAAACAAACGTTTTGCAAACCATTGTTATTCATGAATCTTTTGTTTATGCCTTTTCATGTTGCAACAATAGTTGCTTTGTCTTATTGTTAGAACTTTGTCTTTCATGTTATGTTGAAGTATTATGATCCCAGCTATCATTGTTCTATAAATACTTTGATCAAGTTTATGATGGTGCATGTCACCTCAAAAATTATTCTTTTTTTACCACCCTACTCGAGGACGAGCAGGAGTTAAGCTTGGGGATGTTGATACGTTGCTAACGTATCCATAATTTTTGATGTTCCATGCTTGGTTTTATCTACTTTCTTATGTTTTGTCCACACTTTGGAGTACTTTCTATACACTTTCTTGTACTAACCTATTAACAAGAGCTAGCTGCGTGTTTTCTGCTGTTCTTGGTTCCAGGAATGTCAGAAAATGAATATTCTTGGAATTGGACGGGACAAAAGCCAAAGTCAGTTTTTCACCGAGGGACACATGGAGCCAGAATACGAGACGGAGAGGGGCCAGAGGGCGGCCAGGCCTGGCCCACGCCAGGGGGTGGTGTGGCCAGACTAGGCACCCCCTCGGCCTCCCTTTTCGCCTATAAGATGCCTCCGATACAGAAACCCTAAGCACCCAATAAAAATTCCACGAAAGAGTCTATAGCCGTCGTCATCTCCATCCCTAGATCGGGAGGGATCTGAAGTTCTTCCCGGCACCCTGCCAGAGGGGAGAATTCACCCTGGAGGCCTTCTTCATCACCATGCAAGCCTCCGGTGTGATGCGTCAGTAGTTCCTCCTTGGACTACGGGTCCATGTAGTAGCTAGATGGGCGGTTCTTCTCCTTTGTGCTACCATGTTTAGATCTTGTGAGCTCCGTTCATGATCAAGATCATCTATTTGTAATTCTACATGTTGTGTTTGCGGGGATCCGATTGATATTGAGATGCTATTTTAGATTGATTATTGAGTCTATCATGTCTTTGTTATTTGTGATCTTGCATGCTTTCCGTTGTTAGTAGCTATCTTGGCCAAGTAGATGCTAGCAACTCCAAGAGTTAGTAATGCCTCTAGTAATCTAGGGAAGTGACATAAATCTCTAAGGTACTAGATGTGCTGTTGCTACGAGGGAGAAAACAACAATCCTTTGTTCACAGAACAATCATATTGTTTACTTTACACACAATGCGTAATGCAATTATCTGTTGCTTGTAACTTAATACTGGAGGGGGGTCGGATGATAACCTGAAGGTGGATTATTAGTCATAGATGCAGTTGGATTACGGTCTATGTATAATGTTGTAATGCCCAATCGAATCTCAAAGGAGTCAAGATGAGTAGTATATGCTTGTATGCTTTCTTGGTGTTTGTCAATTGCCCCGCTGTAATTTGTTCACCCAACATGTCATCCATCTTAAGGAGAGCCACCACTAGTGAACTATGGACCCTGGTCCTTTGTTTTATCATCAATCTACAACTGTTTACTGCTTTCTATTTACTTTCTGCAAACTATTACTTTCTTCCACACAATACATTTAATCCTTTGTTTTCAACAAAACCGGTGAGATTGACAACCTCACTATAAGTTGCGGGCAAAGTTCTATGGTTGTGTTGTGTAGGTTTCCACGTTGCTGCTAGCACCGGTAGTGCGCCTGCCAAAGGCTAGCTAGCAACACCTTGGTGGTGTTTCGTTTCTCCTACTAGATTGATAACCTTGGTTTCATAACTAAGGAAACTTACTGCTGTGCTCATCATACCTTCCTCTTGGGGTTCCCCAACGAGCTCGTTATTACACGAGTCAGCAGTGACATTGCATGTGTGTTCTTTTCCTAAACCACAAGAATCCACTGTTGACATTGCATGTGTGTTGTTTTCCTAAACCACATGGATCCACTAGTGAAATTGGATGTGTTCATTTCCTAAAACACATTGATCCACTAGTGACATTTTCATGTGTGTTATTTTCCTAAACCACATGGATCCTCCTGAGTCATTGCATGTGTGTTAATTTCCTAAACCACGTTGATCCACTTGTAACATTTGCATGTGTGTTCTTTTCCTAAACCATATTGATCCACTGGTGACATTGCATGTGTGTTATTTTCCTAAACCACATGGATCCACTAGAGACATTGCATGTGTGTTCTTTTCCTAAACCACATGGATCCACGAGAGACATTGCATGTGTGTTCTTTTCCTAAACCACATGGATCCACCGGAGTCATTGCATGTGTGTTCTTTTCCTAAACCACATGGATCCATTAGAGTCATTGCATGTGTGTTCTTTTCCAAAACCACATTGATCCACCGGTGCATTGCATGTGTGTTCTTTCCTAAACCACATGGATCCACTAGAGTCATTGCATGTGTGTTCTTTTCCTAAACCACATTGATGCACTAGAATAATTGCATTTGTGTTCTTTTCCTAAACCACATGGATCCACTAGTGACATTGCATGTGTGTTCTTGTCCTGAACCACATTGATCCACTGGTGACATTGCATGTGTGTTCTTTTCCTGAACCACATTGATCCACTGGTGACATTTGCATGTGTGTTCTTCTCCTAAACCACATGGATCCACTAGAGTCACTCCATGTGTTTTCTTTTCCTCAACCACATGGATACACTAGTGACATTGCATCTATGTTCTTCTCCTAAACCACATGGATCCACTACAGTCATTGCGTGTGTGTTCTTTTTCTAAACCACATTGATCCACATGTGACGCTGCATGTGTGTTCTTTTCCTAAATCACATGGATCACAAGAGTCATTGCATGTTTGTTCTTTTCCTAAACCACATTGATCCACTATTGACATTTGCATCAGTGTTCTTTTCCTAAACCACATTGATCAAGTGGTGACATTTGTATGTGGGTTCTTTTCCTAGACCACATGGATCCACTGGTGACATTTGCATGTGTGTTCTTTTCCTAAACCACATGGATCCACTAGAGTCATTGCAAATGTTTTCTTTTCATAAACCACAGTGATCCACTGGTGCATTGCATGTGTGTTCTTTTCCTAAACCACATGGATCCACCAGAGTCACTGCATGTCTATTAATTTTCCTAAACCACATTGATCCACTAGAATCATTGCATGTGTGTTCTTTTCCTAAACCACAAGGATACACTAGTGACATTGCATGTGTGTTCTTGTCCTGAACAACATTGATCCACATGTGATATTGCATGCGTGTTCTTTTCCTAAAACACATGGATCCACTAGAGTCATTGCATCTATGTTCTTTTCCTAAACCACATGGATCCACTAGAGTCATTGCACACGTGTTCTTTTCCTAAACCACATTGATCCACTAGTGACATTGCATGTGTGTTCCTTTAGTAAACCACATGGATCCACTGGAGTCATTGCATGTGTGTTCTTTTCCTGAACCACATTGATCCACTAGAGTCATTGCATGTGTGTTCTTTTACTAAACCACATGGATCCACTAGTGACATTGCATGTGTGTTCTTTTCCTAAAACGCGTTGATCCACTAGAGTCATTGCATGTGTGTTCTTTTCCTAAACCACATTGATCCACTTGTGACATTGCATGTGTGTTCTTTTCCTGAACCACATTGATCCACTAGTGACATTTGCATGTGTGTTCTTTTCCTAAACCACATGGATCCATTGGACTCATTGCATGTGCCTTCTTGTCCTAAACCACATGGATCCACTCGAGTCATTGCATGTGTGTTATTTTCCTAAACCACATGGATCCACTAGAGTTATTGCATGTGTGTTCTTTTCCTAAACCACATTAATCCACCTGTGACATTGCATGTGTGTTCTTTTCCTAAACCGCATGGATCCACTAGAGTCATTGCGTGTGTGTTCTTTTCCTAAACCACATTGATACACTGGTGTCCTTACATGTGTGTTCTTTTCCTAAAAGACATTGATCCACTGGTGACATTTGCATGTTTGTTCTTTTCCTAAAACACATGGATCCACTTTTGACATATCATGTGTCTTCTTTTCCTAAACCACATGGATCCACTCGTGACATTGCATGTGTGTTCTTTATCCTATACCACATGGATCCACTGGAGACATTGCATGTGTGTTCTTTTCCTAAACCACATAGATCCACCGGAGTCATTGCATGTGTGTTCTTTTCCTAAACCACATTGATCCACTCTAGAGTCATTGCATCTATGTTCTTTTCTTAAACCACATGGATCCACTAGAGTCATTGCACATGTGTTCTTTTCCTAAACCACATTGATCCACTAGTGACATTGCATGTGTGTTCTTTTAGTAAACCACATGGATCCACTGGAGTTATTGCATGTGTGTTCTTTTCCTAAACCACGTTGATCCACTAGAGTCATTGCATGTGTGTTCTTTTACTAAACCACATGGATCCACTAGCGACATTGCATATAAGTTCTTTTCATAAAACACGTTGATCCACTAGAGTCATTGCATGTGTGTTCTTTTCCTAAACCACATTGATCCACTTGTGACATTGCATGTGTGTTCTTTTCCTGAACCACATTGATCCACTAGTGACATTTGCATGTGTGTTCTTTTCCTAAACCACATGGATCCATTGGAGTCATTCGATGTGCCTTCTTTTGCTAAACCACATGGATCCACTCGAGTCATTGCATGTGTGTTATTTTCCTAAACCACATGGATCCACTAGAGTCATTGCATGTGCGTTCTTTTCCTAAACCACATTGATCTACCTGTGACATTGCATGTGTATTCTTTTCCTAGACCACATGGATCCACTAGAGTCATAGCATGTGTGTTTTTTCCTAAACCACATTAATACACGGGTGTTGATACAAGGGTGTTCTTTTCCTAAAACACATTGATCTACTAGTAACATTTGCATGTGTGTTCTTTTCCTAAACCACATGGATCCACTCTTGACATTGCATGTGTGTTCTTTTCCTAAACCACATGGAACCACTCGTGACATTGCATGTGTGTTCTTTTTCCTAAACCACATGGATCCACTAGAGACATTGCATGCGTGTTCTTTCCCTAAACCACATAGATCCACCGGAGTCATTGCATGTGTGTTCTTTTCCTAAACCACTTTGATCCACTGGTGCATTGCATGTTTGTTCTTTTCCAAAACCACATGTATCCACTATTGACATTTGCATGTGTGTTCTTTTCCTAAACCACATTGATGAAGTGGTGACATTTGTATGTGGGTCCTTTTCCTAAACCACATGGCTCCACTGGTGACATTTTCATGTGTATTCTTTTCGTAAACCACATGGATCCGCTAGAGTCATTGCATGTGTTTTCTTTTCATAAACCACATTGATCCACTGGTGCATTGCATGTGTGTTATTTTCCTAAACCACATGGATCCACTACAGTCATTGCATGTCTATTCTTTTCGTAAACCACATTGATCCACTAGAATCATTGCATGTGTGTTCTTTTCCTAAACCACAAGGATACACTAGTGACATTGCATATGTGTTCTTGTCCTGAACCACATTTATCCATAGGTGACATTGCATGCGTGTTCTTTTCCTAAAACACATGGATCCACTAGAGTCATTGCATCTATGTTCTTTTCCTAAACCACATGGATCCACTAGAATCATTGCACGTGTGTTCTTTTCCTAAACCACATAGATCCACTAGTGATATTGCATGTGTGTTCTTTTCGTAAACCACATGGATCCACTAGAGTCATTACATGTGTGTTCTTTTCCTAAACCACATTGATCCACTAGAGTCATTGCATGTGTGTTCTTTTACTAAACCACATTGATCCACTCTAGAGTCATTGCATCTATGTTCTTTTCTTAAACCACATGGATCCACTAGAGTCATTGCACATGTGTTCTTTTCCTAAACCACATTGATCCACTAGTGACATTGCATGTGTGTTCTTTTAGTAAACCACATGGATCCACTGGAGTTATTGCATGTGTGTTCTTTTCCTAAACCACGTTGATCCACTAGAGTCATTGCATGTGTGTTCTTTTACTAAACCACATGGATCCACTAGCGACATTGCATGTAAGTTCTTTTCATAAAACACGTTGATCCACTAGAGTCATTGCATGTGTGTTCTTTTCCTAAACCACATTGATCCACTTGTGACATTGCATGTGTGTTCTTTTCCTGAACCACATTGATCCACTAGTGACATTTGCATCTGTGTTCTTTTCCTAAACCACATGGATCCATTGGAGTCATTCGATGTGCCTTCTTTTGCTAAACCACATGGATCCACTCGAGTCATTGCATGTGTGTTATTTTCCTAAACCACATGGATCCACTAGAGTCATTGCATGTGCGTTCTTTTCCTAAACCACATTGATCTACCTGTGACATTTCATGTGTATTCTTTTCCTAGACCACATGGATCCACTAGAGTCATAGCATGTGTGTTTTTTCCTAAACCACATTAATACACGGGTGTTGATACAAGGTTGTTCTTTTCCTAAAACACATTGATCTACTAGTAACATTTGCATGTGTGTTCTTTTCCTAAACCACATGGATCCACTCTTGACATTGCATGTGTGTTCTTTTCCTAAACCACATGGAACCACTCGTGACATTGCATGTGTGTTCTTTTTCCTAAACCACATGGATCCACTAGAGACATTGCATGCGTGTTCTTTCCCTAAACCACATAGATCCACCGGAGTCATTGCATGTGTGTTCTTTTCCTAAACCACTTTGATCCACTGGTGCATTGCATGTTTGTTCTTTTCCAAAACCACATGTATCCACTATTGACATTTGCATGTGTGTTCTTTTCCTAAACCACATTGATGAAGTGGTGACATTTGTATGTGGGTCCTTTTCCTAAACCACATGGCTCCACTGGTGACATTTTCATGTGTATTCTTTTCGTAAACCACATGGATCCGCTAGAGTCATTGCATGTGTTTTCTTTTCATAAACCACATTGATCCACTGGTGCATTGCATGTGTGTTATTTTCCTAAACCACATGGATCCACTACAGTCATTGCATGTCTATTCTTTTCGTAAACCACATTGATCCACTAGAATCATTGCATGTGTGTTCTTTTCCTAAACCACAAGGATACACTAGTGACATTGCATATGTGTTCTTGTCCTGAACCACATTTATCCATAGGTGACATTGCATGCGTGTTCTTTTCCTAAAACACATGGATCCACTAGAGTCATTGCATCTATGTTCTTTTCCTAAACCACATGGATCCACTAGAATCATTGCACGTGTGTTCTTTTCCTAAACCACATAGATCCACTAGTGATATTGCATGTGTGTTCTTTTCGTAAACCACATGGATCCACTAGAGTCATTACATGTGTGTTCTTTTCCTAAACCACATTGATCCACTAGAGTCATTGCATGTGTGTTCTTTTACTAAACCACATGGATCCACTAGCGACATTGCATGTGTGTTCTTTTCCTAAAACATGTTGATCCACTAGAGTCATTGCATGTGTGTTCTTTTCCTAAACCACATTTATCCAATTGTGACATTGCATGTGTGTTCTTTTCCTAAACCAGATTGATCCACTAGTGACATTTGCATGTTTTTTTTCCTAAACCACATGGATCCATTGGAGTTATTGCATGTGCCTTCTTTTGCTAAACCACATGGATCCACTTGAGTCATTGCATGTGTGTTATTTTCCTAAACCACATGTATCCAGTAGAGTCATTGCTTGTGTGTTCTTTTCCTCAACCACATTGATCCACCTGTGACACTGCATTTGTGTTCTTTTCCTAAACCACATGGATCCACTAGAGTCATTGCGTGTGTGTTCTTTTCCGAAACCAAATTGATACACTGGTGTCGTTACATCTGTGTTCTTTTGCTAAAACACATTGATCCACTGGTGACATTTGCATGTTGGTTCTTTACCTAAAACACATGGATCCACTTTTGACATTGCATGTGTGTTGTTTTCCTAAACCACATGGGTCCACTCGTGACATTGCATGTGTGTTTCCTTTCCTAAACCACATGGATCCACTAGAAACATTGCATGTGTGTTCTTTTCCTAAACCACATGGATCCACTGGTGACATTGCATGTGTGTTCTTTTCCTATACCACATGGTTCAACAGGAGTCATTGCAGTGTGTTCTTTTCCTAAACCACATTGATCTACTGTTGACATTTGCATCTGTGTGCTTTTCCTAAAACACATGGATCCACTACGGTCATTGCATGTGTGTTCTTTTTCCTAAACAAAATTGATACAATGGTGTCATTGCATGTGTGTTCTTTTCCTAAAACACATTTATCCACTAGTGACATTTCAATGTTTGTTCTTTTCCTAAAACACATGGATCCACTGTTGACATTGCATGTGTGTTCTATTCCTGAACCACATTGATCCACTTGTGACATTTGCATGTGTGTTCTTTTCCTAAACCACATTAATACACTAGAGTCGTTGCATGTGTGTTCTTTTCCTAAAGCACATTAATACACTAGAGTCATTGCACGTGTGTTCTTTTCCTAAAACACATTGATCCACTGGTGACATTTGCATGTTTGTTCTTTTCCTAAACCACATGTATCCACTGTTGACATTGCATGTTTGTTCTTTTCCTAAAACACATGGATCCACTCGTGACACTGCATGTGTGTTCTTTTTCTAAACCACATGGATCCACTAGAGTCATTGCACGTGTGTTCTTTTCCTAAACGACATGGATTCACTAGTGACATTGCATGTGTGTTCTTTTCCTAAACTATGTTGACCCATTGGGGACATTGCATGTGTGCTCTTTCCTAAACCACATTGATTCACTGGTGACATCTGCATGTGTGTTCTTTTCCTAAACCACATGGATCCACTAGAGTCATTACATGTGTGTTCTTTTCCTAATCCACATTGATCCACTTGTGTCATTGCATGTGTGTTCTTTTCCTAAAACACATTGATCCACTGGTGACATTTGCATGTGTGTTCTTTACCTAAAACACATGGATCCACTTTTGGCATTGCATGTGTGTTCTTTTCCTAAACCACATGGATCCACTACTGACATTGCATGTGTGTTCTTTTCCTAAACCACATGGATCCACTAGAGTCATTGCATATGTGTCCTTTTCCTAAACCACATTGATCCACTAGTGACATTTGCATGTGTGTTCTTTTCCTAAACCACATTGATCCACCGGTGACATTTGTATGTGTGTTCTTTTTCTGAACCACATGTATCCACTAGTGACATTTGCATGTGTGTTCTTTTCTTAAACCACATGGATCATTAGAGTTGTTGCACATGTGTTCTTTTCCTAAACCACATTGATCCACTAGTTATATTGCATGTGTGTTCTTTTTCCTAAACCACATGGATCCACTAGAGACATTGCATGTGTGTTCTTTTCCTAAACCACATGGATCCACTAGAGTCATTCCATGTGTGTTCTTTTCCTCAACCACATGGATCCACTAGTGACATTGCATCTATGTTCTTTTCCTAAACCACATGGATCCACTAGAGCCATTGTGTGTGTTCTTTTTCTAAACCACATTGATCCACATGTGACATTGCATGTTTGTTCTTTTCCTAAATCACATGGATCACAGGAGTCATTGCATGTGTGTTATTTTCCTAAACCACATTGATCCACTATTAACATTTGCATCAGTGTTCTTTTCCTAAACCACATTGATCAAGTGGTGACATTTGTATGTGGGTTCTTTTCCTAAACCACATGGATCCACTGGTGACATTTGCATGTGTGTTCTTTTCCTAAACCACATGGATCCACTAGAGTCATTGCATGTCTTTTCCTTTGATAAACCACATTGATCCACTGGTGCATTGCATGTGTGTTATTTTCCTAAACCACATGGATCCACCAGACTCATTGCATGTCTATTCTTTTCGTAAACCACATTGATCCACTAGAATCATTGCATGTGTGTTCTTTTCCTAAACCACAAGGATACACTAGTGACATTGCATGTGTGTTCTTGTCCTGAACCACATTTATCCACAGGTGACATTGCATTCATGTTCTTTTCCTAAAACACATTGATCCACTATAGTCATTGCATCTATGTTCTTTTCCTAGACCACATGGATCCACTAGAGTCATTGCACGTGTGTTCTTTTCCTAAACCACATTGATCCACTAGTGACATTGCATGTGTGTTCTTTCGTAAACCACCTGGATCCACTGGAGTCATTGCATGTGTGTTTTTTCCTAAACCACATTGATCCACTAGAGTCATTGCATGTGTGTTCTTTTACTAAACAACATGGATCCACTAGCGACATTGCATGTGTGTTCTTTTCCTAAAACACGTTGGTCGACTAGAATCATTGCATGTGTGTTCTTTTCCTAAACCACATTGATCCACTTGTGACATTGCATGTGTTTTCTTTTCCTGAACCACATTGATCCACTAGTGACATTTGCATGTGTGTTATTTTCCTAAACCACACGGATCCATTAGAGTCATTGCATGTGCCTTCTTTTCCTAAACCACATGGATCCACTCGAGTCATTGCATGTGTGTTATTTTCCTAAACAACATGGATCCACTAGAGTCATTGCATGTGTGTTCTTTTCCTAAACCACATTGATCCACCTGTGAAATTGCATGTGTGTTCTTTTCCTAAACCATATGGATCCACTAGAGTCATTGCGTGTGTGTTCTTTTCGTAAACCACATTGATACACTGGTGTCATTACATGTGTCTTCTTTTCCTAAAACACAGTGATCCACTGGTGACATTTGCATGTTTGTTCTTTTCCTAAAACACATGGATCCACTTTTGACATTGCATGTGTGTTGTTTCCTAAACCACATGGATCCACTCGTGACATTGCATGTGTGTTCTTATCCTAAACCAAATAGATCCACCGGAGTCATTGCATGTGTTTTCTTTTCCTAAACCACATAGATCCACTAGAATCATTGCATGTTTGTTCTTTTCCTAAACCACATGTATCCACTAGAGTCATTGCATGTGTATTCTTTTCCTAAACCACATTGATCCACTAGAATCATTGCATGTGTGTTCTTTTCCTAAACCACATGGATCCACTGGTGACATTGCATGTGTGTTCTTGTCTTGAACCACATTGATCCACTGCTGATATTGCATGTGTGTTCTTTTCCTAAACCACATTTATCCACTGCTGACATTGCATGTGTGTTCTTTTCTTAAACCACATTGATCCACTGGTGACTTCTACATGTTTGTTCTTTTCCTAAACCACATGGATCCACAAGAGTCATTGCATGTGTGTTCTTTTCCTCAAATACATGGATCCACTGGTGACATTGCATTTGTGTGCTTTTCCTAAACTACATGGATCCACTAGTGACATTGCATGTGTGTTCTTTTCCTGGACCACATTGATCCACTAGTGACATAGCATGTGTGTTCTTTTGCTGGACCAAATTGATCCACTAGCGGCATTGCATGTGTGTTGTTTTCCTAATCCACATGAATCCACTAGTGACATTGCACGTGTTTTCTTTTCCTAAACCGCATGGATCCACTAGAGTCATTGCATGTGCGTTATTTTCCTGATCCACTAGTGACATATGCATGTGTGTTCTTTTCCTAAACCACATTGATCCACTGGTGACATTGCATGTGTGTTCTTTTCCTAAACCACATGGATCCACTAGAGTCATTGCATGTGTGTTTTTTCCTAAACCACATGGATCCACTAGTGACATTGCATGTGTGTTGTTTTCCTAAACCACAAGGATCCACAATTGACATTGCATGTGTGTTGTTTTCCTAAACCACATGGATCGACTAGTGAAATTGGATCTGTGCTCATTTCCTAAAACACATTGATCCACGGGCGACATTTGCATGTGTGTTATTTTCCTAAACCACATGGATCCTCCTGAGTCATTGCATGTGTGTTATTTTCCTAAACCACGTTGATCCACTCATAAAATTTGCATGTGTGTTCTTTTCCTAAACCATATTGATCCACTGGTGACATTGCATGTGTGTTCTTTTCCTAAACCTAGTGGATCCACTAGAGACGTTGCATGTGTGTTCTTTTCCTAAACCACATGGATCCACCAGAGTTATTGCATGTCTATTCTTTTCCTAAACCACATTGATCCACTAGAATCATTGCATGTGTGTTCTTTTCCTAAACCAGAAGGATACACTAGTGACATTGCATGTGTGTTCTTGTCCTGAACCACATTTATCCACAGGTGACATTGCATGCATGTTCTTTTCCTAAAACACATTGATCCACTATAGTCATTGCATCTATGTTCTTTTCCTAGACCACATGGATCCACTAGAGTCATTGCACGTGCGTTCTTTTCCTAAACCACATTGATCCACTAGTGACATTGCATGTGTGTTCTTTTCGTAAACGACATGGATCCACTTGAGTCATTGCATGTGTGTTCTTTTCCTAAACCACATTGATCCACTAGAGTCATTGTATGTGTGTTCTTTTACTAAACCAGATGGATCCACTAGCGACATTGCATGTGTGTTCGTTTCCTAAAACACGTTGATCCACTAGAGTCATTGCATGTGTGTTCTTTTCCTAAACCACATTGATCCACTTGTGACATTGCATGTGTGTCCTTTTCAAGAACCACATTGATCCACTAGTGACATTTGCATGTGTGTTCTTTTCCTAAACGACATGGATCCATGGGACTCATTTCATGTGCCTTGTTTTCCTAAACCACATGGATCCACTCGAGTCATTTCATGTGTCTTATTTTCCTAAACCACATGGATCCACTAGAGTCATTGCATATGTGTTCTTTTCCTAAACCACATTGATCAACCTGTGACATTGCATGTGTGTTCTTTTCCTAAACCACATGGATCCACAAGAGTCATTGTGTGTGTGTTCTTTTCCTAAACCACATTGATACACTTATGTCATTACATGTCTGTTCTTTTCCTAAAACACATTGATCCACTGGTGACATTTGCATGTTTGTTCTTTTCCTAAAACACATGGATCCACTTTTGATATTGCATGTGTGTTCTTTTCCTAAACCACACGGATCCACTCGTGACATTGCATGTGTGTTCTTTTTCCTAAACCACATGGATCCACTAGAGACATTGCATGCGTGTTCTTTTCCTAAACCACATTGATCCACTGGTGCATTGCATGTCTGTTCTTTTCCTAAACCACATGTATCCACTGTTGACATTTGCATGTGTATTCTTTTCCTAAACCATATGGATCCACTAGTGACATTGCATGTGTGTTCTTGTCTTGAACCACATAGATGCACTGGTGATATTGCATGTGTGTTCTTTTCCTAAATCACATTGATCCACTGCTGACATTGCATGTGTGTTCTTTTCTTAAACCACATTGATCCACTGGTGAGATCTGCATCTATGTTCTTTTCCTAAACCACATGGATCCACTTCAGTCATTTCATGTGTGTCCTTTTCCTCAATCACATGGATCCACTGGTGACATTGCATCTGTGTTCTTTTCCTAAACTACATGGATCCACTATTGACATTGCATCTGTGTTCTTTTCCTAAACCACATTGTTCCACTAGTGACATTACATGTGTGTTCTTTTCCTGGACCACATTGATCCACTAGTGACATTGCATGTGTGTTGTTTTCCTAATCCACATGAATCCACTAGTGACATTGCATGTGTGTTCTTTTCCTAAACCACATGGATCCACCATAGTCATTGCATGTGTGTTCTTTTCCTAAACCACATGGATCCACTAGAGTCATTGCATGTGTGTTCTTTTCCAAAACCACATTGATCCACCGGTGCATTGCATGTGTGTTCTTTCCTAAACCACATGGATCCACTAGAGTCATTGCATGTGTGTTCTTTTCCTAAACCACATTGATCCACTAGAATAATTGCATTTGTGTTCTTTTCCTAAACCACATGGATCCACTAGTGACATTGCATGTGTGTTCTTGTCCTGAACCACATTGATCCACTGGTGGCATTGCATGTGTGTTCTTTTCCTGAACCACATTGATCCACTGGTGACATTTGCATGTGTGTTCATTTCCTAAACCACATGGATCCACTAGAGTCATTCCATGTGTGTTCTTTTCCTCAACCACATGGATCCACTGGTGACATTGCATCTATGTTCTTTTCCTAAACCACATGGATCCACTAGAGTCATTGCGTGTGTGTTCTTTTTCTAAACCACATTGATCCACAGGTGACATTGCATGTGTGTTCCTTTCCTAAATCACATGGATCACAGGAGTCATTGCATGTGTGTTATTTTCCTAAACCACATTGATCCACTATTGACATTTGCATCAGTGTTCTTTTCCTAAACCACATTGATCAAGTGGTGACATTTTTATGTGGGTTCTTTTCCTAAGCCACATGGATCCACTGTGACATTTGCATGTGTGCTCTTTTCCTAAACCAAATGGATCCACTAGAGTCATTGGATGTGTTTTCTTTTCATAAACCACATTGATCCACTGGTGCATTGCATGTGTGTTCTTTTCCTAAACCAGATGGATCCACGAGACTCATTGCATGTCTATTCTTTTCTTAAACCACATTGATCCACTAGAATCATTGCATGTCTATTCTTTTCCTAAACCACAAGGATACACTAGTGACATTGTATGTATGTTCTTGTCCTGAACGACATTGATCTATAGGTGACATTGCATGCATGTTCTTTTCCTAAAACACATGGATCCACTAGAGTCATTGCATCTATGTTCTTTTCCTAAACCACATGGATCCACTAGAGTCATTGCACGTGTGTTCATTTCCTAAACCACATCCATCCACTAGTGACATTGCATGTGTGTTCTTTTCATAAACCACATGGATCCACTTGAGTCATTGCATGTGTATTCTTTTCCTAAACCACATTGATCCACTAGAATCATTGCATGTGTGTTCTTTTACTAAACCACATGTACCCACTAGAGACATTGCATGTGTGTTCTTTTCCTAAAACACTTTGATCCACTAGAGTCATTGCATGTGTGTTCTTTTCCTAAACCACATTGATCCACTGGTGACATTGCATGTGTGTTCTTTTCCTAAACCACATGGATCCACTAGAGTCATTGCATGTGTGTTTTTTCCTAAACCACATGGATCCACAAGAGTCATTGCATGTGTGTTCTTTTCCTCAAATACATGGATCCACTGGTGACATTGCATTTGTGTGCTTTTCCTAAACTACATGGATCCACTAGTGACATTGCATGTGTGTTCTTTTCCTGGACCACATTGATCCACTAGTGACATAGCATGTGTGTTCTTTTGCTGGACCAAATTGATCCACTAGCGGCATTGCATGTGTGTTGTTTTCCTAATCCACATGAATCCACTAGTGACATTGCACGTGTTTTCTTTTCCTAAACCGCATGGATCCACTAGAGTCATTGCATGTGCGTTATTTTCCTGATCCACTAGTGACATATGCATGTGTGTTCTTTTCCTAAACCACATTGATCCACTGGTGACATTGCATGTGTGTTCTTTTCCTAAACCACATGGATCCACTAGAGTCATTGCATGTGTGTTTTTTCCAAAACCACATGGATCCACTAGTGACATTGCATGTGTGTTGTTTTCCTAAACCACAAGGATCCACAATTGACATTGCATGTGTGTTGTTTTCCTAAACCACATGGATCGACTAGTGAAATTGGATCTGTGCTCATTTCCTAAAACACATTGATCCACGGGCGACATTTGCATGTGTGTTATTTTCCTAAACCACATGGATCCTCCTGAGTCATTGCATGTGTGTTATTTTCCTAAACCACGTTGATCCACTCATAAAATTTGCATGTGTGTTCTTTTCCTAAACCATATTGATCCACTGGTGACATTGCATGTGTGTTCTTTTCCTAAACCACATGGATCCACTAGAGACGTTGCATGTGTGTTCTTTTCCTAAACCACATGGATCCACCAGAGTTATTGCATGTCTATTCTTTTCCTAAACCACATTGATCCACTAGAATCATTGCATGTGTGTTCTTTTCCTAAACCAGAAGGATACACTAGTGACATTGCATGTGTGTTCTTGTCCTGAACCACATTTATCCACAGGTGACATTGCATGCATGTTCTTTTCCTAAAACACATTGATCCACTATAGTCATTGCATCTATGTTCTTTTCCTAGACCACATGGATCCACTAGAGTCATTGCACGTGCGTTCTTTTCCTAAACCACATTGATCCACTAGTGACATTGCATGTGTGTTCTTTTCGTAAACGACATGGATCCACTTGAGTCATTGCATGTGTGTTCTTTTCCTAAACCACATTGATCCACTAGAGTCATTGTATGTGTGTTCTTTTACTAAACCAGATGGATCCACTAGCGACATTGCATGTGTGTTCGTTTCCTAAAACACGTTGATCCACTAGAGTCATTGCATGTGTGTTCTTTTCCTAAACCACATTGATCCACTTGTGACATTGCATGTGTGTCCTTTTCAAGAACCACATTGATCCACTAGTGACATTTGCATGTGTGTTCTTTTCCTAAACGACATGGATCCATGGGACTCATTTCATGTGCCTTGTTTTCCTAAACCACATGGATCCACTCGAGTCATTTCATGTGTCTTATTTTCCTAAACCACATGGATCCACTAGAGTCATTGCATATGTGTTCTTTTCCTAAACCACATTGATCAACCTGTGACATTGCATGTGTGTTCTTTTCCTAAACCACATGGATCCACAAGAGTCATTGTGTGTGTGTTCTTTTCCTAAACCACATTGATACACTTATGTCATTACATGTCTGTTCTTTTCCTAAAACACATTGATCCACTGGTGACATTTGCATGTTTGTTCTTTTCCTAAAACACATGGATCCACTTTTGATATTGCATGTGTGTTCTTTTCCTAAACCACACGGATCCACTCGTGACATTGCATGTGTGTTCTTTTTCCTAAACCACATGGATCCACTAGAGACATTGCATGCGTGTTCTTTTCCTAAACCACATTGATCCACTGGTGCATTGCATGTCTGTTCTTTTCCTAAACCACATGTATCCACTGTTGACATTTGCATGTGTATTCTTTTCCTAAACCATATGGATCCACTAGTGACATTGCATGTGTGTTCTTGTCTTGAACCACATAGATGCACTGGTGATATTGCATGTGTGTTCTTTTCCTAAATCACATTGATCCACTGCTGACATTGCATGTGTGTTCTTTTCTTAAACCACATTGATCCACTGGTGAGATCTGCATCTATGTTCTTTTCCTAAACCACATGGATCCACTTCAGTCATTTCATGTGTGTCCTTTTCCTCAATCACATGGATCCACTGGTGACATTGCATCTGTGTTCTTTTCCTAAACTACATGGATCCACTATTGACATTGCATCTGTGTTCTTTTCCTAAACCACATTGTTCCACTAGTGACATTACATGTGTGTTCTTTTCCTGGACCACATTGATCCACTAGTGACATTGCATGTGTGTTGTTTTCCTAATCCACATGAATCCACTAGTGACATTGCATGTGTGTTCTTTTCCTAAACCACATGGATCCACCATAGTCATTGCATGTGTGTTCTTTTCCTAAACCACATGGATCCACTAGAGTCATTGCATGTGTGTTCTTTTCCAAAACCACATTGATCCACCGGTGCATTGCATGTGTGTTCTTTCCTAAACCACATGGATCCACTAGAGTCATTGCATGTGTGTTCTTTTCCTAAACCACATTGATCCACTAGAATAATTGCATTTGTGTTCTTTTCCTAAACCACATGGATCCACTAGTGACATTGCATGTGTGTTCTTGTCCTGAACCACATTGATCCACTGGTGGCATTGCATGTGTGTTCTTTTCCTGAACCACATTGATCCACTGGTGACATTTGCATGTGTGTTCATTTCCTAAACCACATGGATCCACTAGAGTCATTCCATGTGTGTTCTTTTCCTCAACCACATGGATCCACTGGTGACATTGCATCTATGTTCTTTTCCTAAACCACATGGATCCACTAGAGTCATTGCGTGTGTGTTCTTTTTCTAAACCACATTGATCCACAGGTGACATTGCATGTGTGTTCCTTTCCTAAATCACATGGATCACAGGAGTCATTGCATGTGTGTTATTTTCCTAAACCACATTGATCCACTATTGACATTTGCATCAGTGTTCTTTTCCTAAACCACATTGATCAAGTGGTGACATTTTTATGTGGGTTCTTTTCCTAAGCCACATGGATCCACTGTGACATTTGCATGTGTGCTCTTTTCCTAAACCAAATGGATCCACTAGAGTCATTGGATGTGTTTTCTTTTCATAAACCACATTGATCCACTGGTGCATTGCATGTGTGTTCTTTTCCTAAACCAGATGGATCCACGAGACTCATTGCATGTCTATTCTTTTCTTAAACCACATTGATCCACTAGAATCATTGCATGTCTATTCTTTTCCTAAACCACAAGGATACACTAGTGACATTGTATGTATGTTCTTGTCCTGAACGACATTGATCTATAGGTGACATTGCATGCATGTTCTTTTCCTAAAACACATGGATCCACTAGAGTCATTGCATCTATGTTCTTTTCCTAAACCACATGGATCCACTAGAGTCATTGCACGTGTGTTCATTTCCTAAACCACATCCATCCACTAGTGACATTGCATGTGTGTTCTTTTCATAAACCACATGGATCCACTTGAGTCATTGCATGTGTATTCTTTTCCTAAACCACATTGATCCACTAGAATCATTGCATGTGTGTTCTTTTACTAAACCACATGTATCCACTAGAGACATTGCATGTGTGTTCTTTTCCTAAAACACTTTGATCCACTAGAGTCATTGCATGTGTGTTCTTTTCCTAAACCACATTGATCCACTTGTGAAATTGCATGTGTGATCTTTTCCTAAACCACATTGATCCACTAGTGACATTTGCATGTGTGTTTTTTCCTAAACCACATGGATCCATTGCAGTCATTATGTGTGCCTTCTTTTGCTAAACCACATGGATCCACTCGAGTGTGTTATTTTCCTAAACCACATGGATCCACTAGAGTCATTGCATGTGTGTTCTTTTCCTAAACCACATTGGTCCACCTGTGACACTGCATCTGTGTTCTTTTCCTAAACCACATGGATCCACTAGAGTCATTGCGTGTGTGTTCTTTTCCTAAACCTAATTGATACACTTGTGTCTTTACATGTGTGTTCTTTTGCTAAAACACATTGATCCACTGGTGACATTTGCATGTTTGTTCTTTTCCTAAAACACATGGATCCACTTTTGACATTGCACGTGTGTTCTTTTCCTAAACCACATGGATCCACTCGTGACATTGCATGTGTGTTCTTTTCCTAAACCACATGGATCCACTAGAGACATTGCATGTGTGTTCTTTTCCTAAACCACATGGATCCACTGGTGACATTGCATGTGTGTTCTTTTCCTAAACCACATGGATCAACAGGAGTCATTAGATGTGTGTTCTTTTCCTAAACCACATTGATCCACCATTGACATTTGCATGTGTGTTCTTTTCCTAAACAACATGGATCCACTACAGTTATTGCATGCGTGTTCTTTTTCCTAAACCAAATTGATACACTAGTGTCATTGCATGTGTGTTCTTTTCCTAAATGACATTGATCCACTTGTGACATTTGCATGTTTGTTCTTTTCCTAAAACAAATGGATCCACTGTTGACATTGCATGTGTGTTCTTTTCCTAAACCACATTGATCCACTGGTGGCATTTGCATGTGTGTTCTTTTCCTAAACCACATGGATCCACTTCAGCCATTTCATGTGTGTCCTTTTCCTAAACCACATTAATACACTAGAGTCATTGCATGTGTGTTCTTTTTCCTAAAACACATTTGAAAGTATAGAGATGTCGCCTAGAGTAGGGTTGAATAGGCAATTTCAAAACTATTACAGTTTTGGCTTGATAGACTGCGGAATTAAACTAACGTTTATTTTACAAGCACAAAACCTAAATACACTAGGCTCAACTAAGTGCACCAACAACAAGTTAAGCTAAGCAAGATAGCACAAGATAAATATATCACAAGTGATGAGCAAGATATAAGTACTTCAAGCACGATGGCTATCACAAGGAAAGTAAGCTTGGGTATAGAGATAACCGAGGCACGTGGAGATGAAAATGTATTCCCGTGTTCCCTTACAAGAAGGTACGTCACGTTGGACAGGTGTGGGATTCCACGAAGGATTTCCCAACGCCACGAAGGCTCACCTTCTTCTCTGAGTGTATCCCACGAAGGAATAGGCCCTTTCCTTATGGCTAGTTTTTCCTCCACTTCGGAGATGGCAAGCTCCACAACCACTTCACAAGCTCCACGAAGCAGGATCCCGAGTCTCTTCACAATCTTCCATGAAGAGGACATCACGACACCAACCGCCAAGCCAACTAGGAGGTCACCCCCCAAGAGTAACAAGCTCACGGTCTCTCACTCGAACAAATCGTAATGGAGAGCTCAACACTTATGCAAGAATGCAAAGCAAGAACACCAAGGGTTCTCAAATCCTCCACTCTCAAATCCCACCAAAGAAACAAGTGCTAGGGAGGAATTAGAGAGGAAGAACAATGGTGGAAGTCAACCAATGACTCCAAGATCTAGATCCAATGGGTTCCCCTCACTTAGAGGAGGAAATGATTGGTGGGGATTGTAGATCTAGATCTCCTCTTCAAAAGCCCTCAAAAGATGCAAGAATTATAGGAGGGAAGGGAGAGGAAGCAAGCTCAAATGGGTCAACAATGGTGGTCAAAAACATACTCAAGAACCCTAGAACTTTGGGGAAGAAGCCCCCCCTTTTATACCATTTAAAGGGGATAACCATTGGAGACAAAACGAGCTGGACGGACATGTTCCGGCGGGGAAACCCGCGCCGCCGGATCTGGCACCAGAATTTCCGGTCGACTAGAAAAGTTCTGGTCAAAACCGAAACAGCATTCAGAACAGTTTTTCGGTGGTTCGCCGAAAATTTCCGGTCAGCCCTAGACCCGGCGCCGCCGGAATCAAAACAGGCACACGAAAACGGCGATAACTTTTGTGTCCGGACTCCGATTTTAGCAAACTTGGGCTTTTTAAAAAGCTAAGAACAAGATCTATCTATTAGAGAGAAGAAAACCCAAGAAAGAGAAAGAGGTAAAGAACCAAATAAGGTGAGGTATGGAACCTCCCTAAAGAAGAACCGGTAAAACCTCCAAACTCGAAAACGCAATAGAAGATGCATACGAATTCCGTTTTCGATGAACTTGGGCTTGTTGAAGAGCTAGAAACAAGTTCAAGAACCTCACACAGATAAATACCAAGAAGCAACAAAATAGGGAGAAGAAAAGTATGCAAAGATTTGAGCTCCCTAAGACGATGTGATCAAGTTACCCAACCAGAAGCCCCTCTTAATAGTGCGGCTATCTATCCTATAACCCGGTCTCCCAACAACCACCTTGAGACCGGTAAAAGGAAAACCTAGCAAGGCCATACCTTTGCCTTACGCATCCCGCTTGATCTTGATAACAACGCTTCAAGCTCCATCCAAGACGGAATGCAACACTTGATCATTGTTGCTACGTGAAGACTCATAATTTGCTCCCCCATACACCACTATGGGATAGCTTCATTAAGACACGTATTCACACGTCCATTATCACCAATATGGACATCAAGCTTCGAGAAAATGATCTTCTCGAGATGCTTATCTTGAATTTTCCCTTCTCAACCTTGATGACGATCACCACTTGATGTCATCCTCTTATGGGCTATATGAGATCTTTAGTTTTGATGCATGCCCATGAAAAGATACCTAACCAATATAGATAACACAAAGGCACATATATAATGGGTTAGTTCATGAAGCATAATTGACAAGCTTACTATACCACAAGACATATGGTACATTCTTTATGTTTCATGTGTTGACCAAACTTCAATCTAATCTCCACTCTTTGTATTGGTTAACCATGTATCTTCTCATGCTCCATCTCAATATCTTGAGGTACATAAAGAACTCTTCATTTGATTACATGCTCTAAATATTAGTCAACCATAGCTCAACTAATGAGGCTATCATGACACCGACTTAGAGCCATATCTTGAATTCTTCTATTGATATCACACTCTCAAGATCTTGATCATATCATATTCTTCTCTCAAACTCGATGATCTTGATGCCAATACTCAAGTTATATCTTTATCTTCATGGCATCCATACTTGAATCCAACACATGAACTACAAGCATGACCTATGGAATATTCCTTCATATAAAACTCAATGAAAACATTAGTCCATAGGGATTGTCATTAATCACCAAAACTGCACATAGGGGCAATTACCATTTCAATCTCCCCCATTTTGGTAATTGATGACAATCACAACAAGAGGGTTTATATAATGAGTATTAGAAACAAGTACGCAACTTATCCGAGAATAAGTTGTATACAAGAGGTTGTATTTGATATGGTTAAGTAGCACAAAGATACTAGCCCATATCAAAACCGATTATACTCACACAAACTACAACTAATGCAGGAGATGTGAGTAGAACCAACATATATAGAGCAAACTCCCCCACAATATATGCACATGTGATGAACTTGAATTTCATTGCATACATTGTCAAGCATGACCTTTGGAAGAGTTTCCACTATATATTCAACCATGCAAAACATAATAAAGATGAAATGCTTGAAAGGCAAACACTTAAGAACAAGACAATCTTAAGTAGAAAACCATTTCCCTTAAAACCCTCTAAACTTCTCCCCCATTGACAACAAGTGCCAAAATGGATAACAAGGTTAGAAGGACAATATAGTATGAGTTCCTACCTAAGGTGTGCATTACTCGTAATATGATTGAAATCACATGCACATATCCAATAACGAATACTTGGAGGAAATCAAACTATATTGAGGATCAAGGATTGCTAAAAGGATAACAAGGTGAAGGAACTTCAACGGATGAAGCAAGCAATCGAAAGATCCAAATAATCAAATGGAAAAGTAGTGCTATAAATGAAATAAGGAAGTTCCCCAAGGTTCGTGCATAAATTAGTTGTTTCATTTGAATACAATATGCACAAACATGGAATCCTCACTCCCTCTATATTATTTAGAACACAACCAAGATACAAGGAGTATAGATATAAATCAATACACTTATCAAGACAAGCTTAAGTCCAAAAGAGACCAAATATGAGATATGAGTGCGTGAAGATGCAATGAAAGTAAACCGAGCACTCCTAAATCAAGACCTTACCAATACCATTAAAAACCAAGAAGAAAAGAGAGATGGTCGGCAAAGAGCGAGGATATCAAGGCGGGAGATTAACACTCTTGTGTATATAAGTTTCTAAGTGGAAAAAACATAATCCACAAAGAAACATCCACACATAAGAGGTTAAAAAAATAAGAAACATGATATCCAAGAGGAAGTCATAAGATATACCAAAAAGGATATTTTTCTTAAGTGCATATATAACCCATGGCTCTATTTTTTTCTTATGGTATATCAATGAACTTCACCAAAGAAAAACAAAAACCTCAAAAACATCACAACTAACACTAAGGGAACAAATGCTAGTTGGGATATTTTGAGAAAGGCAACAAGTATCAAAAGGAAGGATTCAATGCAATTTCAACAATATTGCACATGAGAATACCTTGAGGAATTGATATGCAATAAATTGCTAGAGGGCATATTTGGGGTTGGTGAATCATGAGCATTATTTTATATACTCCCCATTATATGCATCATCTCAAATTACTCACATAAGCAATAAGGATAGAAAAGTCTTTCAAAGATCCTTGCAAGAACCACAACATTTACAAACAAATAAATTCATGTCAAGATGCAACCTACAAGAGATTGGACGGAAGAATAGTATACATGAATCAGATACTTGTTACCGAGATAGCAATGGTATGATGTAGTAGATAAGAATTCTCCAATCATCCTAGCTTGGCTCCAATTATCATGTGGTGACAACACCTTTCTTATCAATGAGACAAGCATCCATTGCATCTCCAATGTACCTAAAACAACATTCAAGTACATCTTGGTCCCCAAACTTATTGGGTCCAAAGTGGTTAGACTAACCACAACACATAGGACACACTCCAAAAAAAATATGTGCATATTTAGAGATGAAATTTGAATTTCATGCACATCTTAGCCGTTTAAGGATTTGATGGAGTATACCCTATATATTGGATCAAAGAAAGCAAAACATGATATAAGATATACATTTAGTAAACATGCA
This sequence comes from Avena sativa, assembly GCA_916181665.1. Classification (NCBI taxonomy): domain Eukaryota; kingdom Viridiplantae; phylum Streptophyta; class Magnoliopsida; order Poales; family Poaceae; genus Avena; species Avena sativa. Next base: position 450,928,826 of record OV702289.1, read on the forward strand.
TGCATGATACTTTCATGATCCAACAAAGATATAATTTGGACAAAACACCAAAATATTCAATAAGGCATACAAGGTGTGACAAAACACATTTGTTGTCCAAACTATATATCAAAGAATCAAATCAACACAAGATTTGTTCAACAAAGTTCAACAAATGAACCAAGCAAAAACTATTGAGCATAAAAGATGAAATAAAAACACAAATACTCAAAGATTTATCTCATTCAAGCAAATACCATTGAGAAGAAAGAATGAGATAACAAACTCCCAAAAGAGAAAGGTTTCAACAAATAAACCAAACCCTTAACAGTTTTCACAATTGCACAAGGTTCCGAGAAGAAAAGGTTTATCTTCCACTAAAAACACATTTGAGAATAATCAAAAACACCATCAAAGAGATGTTCAAAAGTCAAGGAAGACAATGGGAGCCACACCAATTTTTGGAAATAAAAAAGGCAATAAGAGGTGAAATCCAAGGTGAAGATGATCTACAAAGGATACCACACACAAGTATATCAATTGTCAAAGACAATGAGTGTATTGGAATTGATTTTCGGTGGTATATTACATGGATATTAAAGAGACATCTTCACAATAAAAAGCATAGGATAGGAATAAAAGGATTAAGAACTATGCAAAGATAGAGATTCTTGATAGCTTCAACTAGTCCCACAATCACGCAAATCAATGATTAGAATAACTTGAAGCAAATGGTCTCCGAAATAAGATATAGAGATATGTATTTGAGGAAGTCCGCACCAATAATTTCTTACTCAAACAGAGACCCAAAGATAGGACCTTGTTTGAGCAAACATGCCACCTAGAAACAAGATAATCAACAATATCAACTCTAAGTGGCACTACCTCATATGTTCACATTTACTAGGATTGTAATAATCAAAAGGAGAATATTTGTAACATCCCAAATCTTTAATCCAAGTTATCAAGATACAAATCACCCAATTTAGGGTTAACAAAAACTTTTTTCCTTTTAAAATATTTAAGCGTTCATATGAGTGTTGCATTTAAATAGGAGTTGTTTGAAATGCCATGATTGTTTGTTCTAATGGTTGTAAAATGGTTCTATGATGAATGTCACATCATCTAGATCATTCCCAAGCAAAAACCAAAGAAAAAGAAATCAAAAAGAATTAAATAAAGGAAATGGTCACTTTTGCCATTTTAATCACCTAGCCCACTTTGGGTGTTCCTAGCACTCAAATTCCAACAGAAACAATTGTGGATCTTTGCACCCCTTGCTAGTACAAGTAGTGATGTACCAAGGCCCACTTTGTGATCTCCCAAAAACATTCAAACTCTAATTTTAAATGACAATTGAAAATGGAATCTAGTTCATATGTATAGATCATCCTATTTCAAAAACCACTCAAATGAATTCCATTTGACAAATCCTAGCAACCATAGATGCTTAAGAATGTGACAAACCACTCCACAAAATTTCATTTCAAAATTCCAAATTTGAATTCTTTCGGCCATTTGGTCGAACACCTAGCAGGCACAGAACCAGCCCACTAGTCCTTTCACTGTTTCTACAGGAATTGCCACCCATTTGCACCCCAATTACTCCCTCTGTCCCTCTTTGATCTAACCAGGCCGAAACCAGCCCATCCCCTAGTCCCTAGCGCTAGTACACCGCCACCCCGAGGCCATGCTCGCCAGCCAAACGTGCACCACCCGCAGGAGACCACCAGCCCCTCTCCCCCGCTCCAGGAAGCAAGGCGCCACCTCACCGCCGTCCACGGTCCACCCCACGACCACTGCCACGCCCTGGACCACCGAGGACAGGCCCCACACTATCCTCTCTACACCACACCAGAGCACGCTAGAGCGCCATCACCGCCAGCACGCCACACGCCGCGCCTCGACACCAGACCGCGCGCGCCGCTCCTCCTTGACCACCTCACCCCGCCAGACACGGTCGTACCCCGCCGCGCGACCCACACTCGCCGAGAACCGCGTCGAGCATCGCCCCTGTCTCCCAGAGCGCGAGACGCTCCCGACTCTTAGCCACCGCCCCTAGCATCTCCATAAAGCTGTAGAGGACCGCCAGGAGGCAAGCCACCATCCGCCTATGACGCCCATGCCGATAGCACCCTGTATCGTCATCACCGACGAGCTCGCCGTCGCCCCCTCGGTCCCCTCCTCGAGCCTATATAAGGAGGCCTTCCCCAGCCTCAATCGCCACACCATTCAACTCCCCTCTTACCACCAGTCCTTCCTACCTCTCGCCGGAGCAGCTCGAGCAGCCAGCCGCCAGAATTTCACCGGAGGCAGCCGCAGCAGAGGAGGAGACGCTGTCATCGATTTCGTCCACCCTAGCCTCTACCGCGACTTCGCCTGAGCTCGTCGTCATCTCCTCGTTCGTTTGCCCGCCTCGCCGCACTCGCTGGAGCTCTGGTACGCCCTCACCGCACCCCCATAGAGCCGCTAGGATTCAGCCTCGCCGGCGACGTGTTCGTCGTCGATGATGACCGTGAGCCGTTGATCTAGTTCTAATCCTACGGTCCATCTCGCCCCGTACCGCTTCGCGTGTTGAGCCACTGACATGCGGGACCCTCCTGTCAGCTGTCCTCTGTGCCGTGGAGTGTACATGGGCCGGCCCAATTAGTTTCCCGCGTGACCTAGTTAATTCAAATTTATATTTTTCCTTTTTAGCTGAAACCTAGTTCTGTCCCTTAGTTTAAAAATCAATTCAGAGAGTTTTACAAATCCAAATTGAGTGATTCCAATTTTGGTGGAAAGCTAATGAAAATATCTATCCAAGCCCGTTGGATTTAAATCATTTAGAGATATAGATCTCTCCTAGATAAAATACCAAGACAGAAGCTTTTGCACATTCAAACATTTTTATAAAATCAACCGTAATAGATTTTGAGTTGATTCCAACTCTCAAAAATCACATTTAACCATACCTATCTGAATATGTAATAATATTAAGGTTTGCATTCAGTGACTTTGGTCTAGTACCAAAATAATGCTATATAGGCATTTCTAGTCACTTTAAATCATTAATTATTAAACTTAAACTTATTAAAATGTGATCCAACCCTTAAATCACATTCCCATACATTAGAATATGTGGTGATGACATGTGTACACATGATCCCATATTTTAATTGGAGAATATTAAATCTTAGTTAATTTCAATGACTAGAAATTACTTTTCTCAAATAAAAAGATTGAAGCTAGTTCATTAAACCTTGTGATGTTTGTGATGATAATCAATCATCAAATGTGTGCCTTAGTGTACTAAGTAGACTAGTTAAGTATTGTTTGGTGATGGTGTATTCCGTATGTATTTATAGATGATAGTACCGACCAAGTCTACGAGGAGGAGGAGTTCTACCAAGAAGAGGAGGAAGAGAATTTGAACCACTGCACCAACCAAGGCAAGCTATTGTTAGCAAGCTAGAATTAAGCTAGATAACCTAAGAAAATGCATTAGGCATGCTTTGGTTATACCATTTTGACTTATACCTAGTCGAAGTTTTATTTACAAGCTTTACTTTCTTTACTTTACTAAAGTTTCTTACTTTGTTTATAGATAGCATAAAGAGTATAAAACTTGGCCTATCTAGTTAGACTTAGATGTCATTATATGGCATGAGATTGATCTTAGCATCCCACCTTAGTGAACACTCTTAACTTAGTAGCTTAGAGTTATACCAAACACTTGATCACTCTAGATGGGAATACTTGGTGAAAATGATTTGTGAAAACCTTGGAATGATGAGTCATTCTATTGAGATGTTTTGACATGTGTTGAGAAACACAACTGGGTTATGATGATGAAAATATTGAGGCATGAGCCTTAGCCCTTTTATAAAAACTGATGGTTGGGTTCAGATGCGATACCATTCCAATTTTACCATACAACCACCATACATGAATTGGGTAAGGCTTAGCCGGAAGCTTATATGCATTAGTATTAGTTCCCTCCCGAGAGAGGTTTGAGCGGCGGCTACCTCTCAATGATGTCGACCTATTGAGTGCCCAGGATGACAGATGGTCATGACTGGGAGGCCATACTCATAGGAGAGGTGCTTATACTAGAGTGTGTAAAGGAAAGGTTATGTTTGATTATCTGCATACTAAGTATTATGATTCAGGGTTATCCCTGACAGATGTATCGAATCTTGTGGTGAAAGTGTACCACCTCTGTAGAGTGTCAAACTATTCGAATAGTCGCGTCTGCGGTTATGGATAGTTGGAGTGGCCATACTGTTCCGTTGTCAGATGTTTTCAAAATAACTTATGAAATGAATGGTGACATGACTTGACCACAACAGAGTTGTGACTATGATAACTAAGTTCCCACTTAGGTGTTTTCAAACATTATTTTATCTTTCTTTGTTTCTGAACTCAGCTTAGGTTTCAAACTTAACTTTAGAATTAGACTTAGAGCTTAGCATTCCTACTAGACCTATATTACTTTGTTAGTGGTATTTTGCGAGTACTTAAAGAGGACTCATGGCTTTGTCCCTGGCTATTCCTATGGCCAGAATATGAGGAGGACTACCCTGAAGGAGGACAACAGAACGGCTACGACAACTAGGATCATCTCCCATCGTCAACATTGCCTGTGACACTGAAGATAGACCCCACCGCTATGCTATTTATTCTGCTACTTGATTGTATTAAGACTAGATCATGAGATCCTTTTATTGGTGTAAGACCTTATTATGGTTTGTAATGGATGATGTACTGTGATATCCAATCTGTTATGTCTGGCAAAAATGGTAATCCTGAGATTGTGACGTATGGCATAACAGGCATCTGGGATAAAAAATCCGGGTGTTGACAAGTTGGTATCAGAGCCATCCTGACCATAGGAGACCCTAGTTAGAATGGACGTCCGAACAAAAACTTAGTTTCAAAAACCAAAATGAGTATTTGTGAAAACTATTTCCTCTCTTACCCTTGGGAATTCTTTCTCTCAAGAGGGATCTGTATTCACTGTCTGAGTACTTGGAGCGTCCTCATCCGGAATTCCTTAGAGCTCAACTCCCTGGACCCCAAGGAGGAGATTTACAATGGCTAGTAACTGCTGATCTTCGAGGCAAGATAGAAGCACCAATGTCCGAGAGGATTCAGTTCTTAGTGAGAGAGGACAATTGGCTAGATGGATGAGCTAGGTTAATGCATGAAGCTCTCGCTCGTCTTTGCGCCCAGATTGTCAACCTAATCCAAGGAACCCGCTTTGTTCACTATGTAAGGCGTGATTCCATGGGAATGCCGCTGGAAATGCCAAGTCAGCCCATATTGAAGCGTCAAGTGGAGAACCTCGACTTCCTACCGTACAATAGACATAAGGAATTGGACAATGCTAGAGAGTTCGCCAACCACAACCTCACCCTTACCACCTAAAAGGCCTAGACTCTCTCGCTGCTAGTCAAGGATCATCAGTCTCTTTGCTGTCAACGCGCAAAGAAGGATCGCACCATTGACCGTCTTCGCAAGAAGGTAGCCGAGCTCGAGAAGACCATCAAGGAGCAATAAGCTCAGCTTGCAGCAAAATAAGAAGAAGAGGAAGGTGAAGATATCCAAGGGGATATTGACTCCTACCTCAGCAATGATGATGACTATCTGGAGGATGATGCTATGGACTTCTACACTGACGATGATGACTCCGACTTCATCGATGATGAGTAGATGCACTAGAGCACTATCGTAGGAGTGATGAGTATCGGTCCCATTGTATTGTAGCTTACAGAATGGTTCTTAAAACCATCTATTTTACTTTGATGTTGTGGTGTGTGTGTGTTTGTATCGTGTGCTTGCTTGAATGAATGAAAAGAAGTTAGTTGCAAAACCTGAGTCAAACTCAAAGTTTTAGCTTTGAAACCAAAACCATGGACCTTAGAACTTTCCCTCTTACCCTTTATCTACCTCAATCTTTAGATGACTCATGGAAACCAAGGAGGGAGCAGCTCATCGCAAGACCCAATGCTGTAGATTCTGCAGACTCTCATTGCAGACTATGAAGCTGGTAGGGAAGAGTGCCAAGCAAATCTAGCAACACTGCAGCAGATCGCCCAGATGGCTCACAATAATTAGAACCATGTAAATCAGGATCATCATGGATCCAAACTCAAGAACTTCCAAAATACCAATCCCCCAATCTTTAGCAAGTCTGAAGACCCACTGGATGTTGATGATTGGTTGCAGACAATGGAGAACAACTTAGAAGTAGCCGGAGTGGATGCCAACGAGAAAGTTCTTTTTGCCACCCACTATTTGGCAAGAGATGCAAGAGCATGGTGGAACAGCACCTGCACGATGAACCATGGTCAAGTGATGACATGGGAAGCCTTCAAGATCAAGTTCAGCCGCACCCACGTGCCGCAGGGTCTAGTCACCAGAATGAGGGATGAATTCAGAGAGTTGAAGCAAGGAAGAATGACTGTAGTGGAGTACCATGACAGATTCTTGTCCCTCGCTAGGTATGCACCTGATGAGATCAACACGGAGGCCAAGAAGAAGGAGAGATTCCTGAACGGATTGCATGATGATATGCATACTGTCCTCGTCAACATCCGTTTCGAGGATCTCAAAGAGCTAGTCGACTCTGCCATTCAGATGGAAGGGAAGATTAATCAAGCAAACGACAACTGCAAACGTCGGATGATGCACCAAGCTGGATCCAACAGTCACCAGAAGTATCGTCCTAACCCGTCTGCCGGATATGCACCACGGAACAATTGACCCCCTATGTCTCGCCCAAGCTACCCCAACCGTAGCGGAGGAAATGTGAAGTCCGAAGGAAATAACAATCACCCCAGCAACTCTAGCAATTTCAACCGTGCACCTCCCAAGCACAGCAGCAACAACAACAACAACATCAACAACAACACTGCACCCAGAACTGGAAGCAATGTTGTGCCTGTGGTAGCAAAAGACAAGTCTCAGATTACTTGTTTCGAGTGTGGAGTGAAGGGTCACTACTCCAATGAGTGTCCTAAGAAGATTGCCGCCACTGCCAATGTGAATGCCCCAGCTCAACAACAGCGTCGTGTTCATCCCGGAAGAAGATTCGCCCCAGGGAACCCTCACAACTGCAACGGCCGTCTCTTCCACATGAACGCCGAAGAAGCCCAAGAAGCGCCAGATGTAGTGCTGGGTATGTTTTCTGTCAACTCGGTTTTAGCAAGAGTGTGGTTTGATTCTGGAGCATGCACTAGTAAGATTCACCCAACCAACTTGAAGCATGTCATGATAGTTCAAATACCTGGTTCAACTACAAAAGCTAGAAAAATTTGCAAAGATGTACCTATCAGAATACATGGGATAGATTTTTATGCCAATCTAATAGTACTTGGAACCAAAGGTTTGGAAGTAGTACTCGGAATGGACTGGATGTCAAAGCATAAAGGATTGATAGACTGTGCCAAAAAGCCATCACCATGACCAGTAGCTCTGGAGTATCAGTAGAGCATATATCTGAAACCTTGCCCCATCAATTCAAGTGCAACAAGAGTCTAGCCCTACCCACCATAGACCAAGTCAGAGTAGTCTGTGAATACCCCAACCTATTCCCAGATGAATTGCCCGGTATGCCCCTGGATAGGGATATTGAGTTCATTATTGAACTAATCCCCGGAACCGGTACCATAGCCCAGAGACCCTATAGCATGAACCCCTCAGAGTTAGTGGAACTGAAGAAGCAGTTGGATGCTACGCTGGAGAAAGGCTTGATTCAACCAAGCGCATCGCCATGGAGATAGCCCGTGTTATTCGTCGACAATAAAGATGGAGGCAACCGTTTGTGCACAGATTACAGGAAGCTAAATGACGTCACCATCAAAAACAAGTACCTATTGCCAAACATAAAGGATCTATCTTATCAGTTGACTGGAGCAAATGTGTTCTCTAACATTGATCTTAGGACTGGTTATCACCAACTTAAGATTCATGCAACGGATATTCCGAAGACCGCCTTCACTACTCGTTATGGATTATACGAGTATATGGTCATGTCTTTTGGATTAACCAATGCCCCTGCTTATTTCATGAACCTCATGAATAAGATCTTTATGAATTTTCTAGATAAGTTTGTCGTTGTGTTTATCGACGATATCCTTATCTAATCCAAGTCAGAAGAAGAGCATGAGCAGCATCTGAGAATCATTCTTGAAACCCTTAGAGAGCATCGGTTGTACACCAAGTTCAGAAAATGTGAGTTTTGGCTGAAAGAAGTAGGATTCCTAGGACATATTGTGTCTGCCGAAGGAGTCGCTGTTGATCCCGCCAAGATCAAAGATATTGAGGAATGGGAAGCCCCAACCACTCAAACCCAAGTCCGTGCATTTCTCAGATTAGCGGGGTGTTACCGCAAGTTCGTCGAAGGATTTTCGAGCATAGCCCGACCAATGACCCAATTGTTGAAGAGGACAAGAAGTTTGAATGGACAGACAAGTGTGAAGCCAGTTTCCAGGAGCTGAAGAAGAGATTGATATCAGCCCCAATTTTGATCATGCCAGACATCAAGAAGCCGTTTGATGTATATTGTGATGCATCCAAGATTGGTCTAGGATGTGTATTGATGCAAGAAGGCAAGGTCATCACGTATTTGTCTCGACAACTGAAGCAGCATGAGCAGAACTATCTGACCCATGATCTTGAATTAGCAGCCATAGTTTTGGCATTGAAGACATGGCGTCATTATCTGATGGGTAATTGCAGTGAGATTTACTCAGATCATAAGAGCTTAAAGTATATTTTTACTCAGAAGGAGTTGAATATGAGTCAAAGGAGATGGATAGAGTTAATCAAGGATTATGACCTTGACATTCACTATCACCCCAGCAAAGCCAATGTGGTAGCGGATACTCTTAGCAGATTGCCGTGTAGGCTAAACACCATGATCAAGGAGAAGCAACCAAGTTTGTATGAGGAGTTGGAGAAGTTTAGAACTAAGCTAGTTAGCAAAGGATTTTTAGCTAGCATTGAACTTCAGCCCACTTTGATTATCCAAATCAAGGAAGCCCAGAAGGGAAATGAAAGTATCAACAGAATCAAACATCGTCTTGGTATAGGAAAGGTACCTAGATTCACCGAAGATGAAGAAGGAGTTCTGTGGTACAAAGGACGTATTTGTGTGCCAGCAGATTCAGAACTGAAGCAAGTTATCATGCAAGAAGCTCATGATACTCTTTATTCTATCCACCCAGAGGAACAAAGATGTATCAGGATTTGAAAGAGCAATTTTGGTGCCACAAGATGAAGAGAGATATCGGAAGGTACATCGCCAAGTGTGATATCTGTCAAAGAGTCAAAGCGGAACATCAGAGACCCGCAGGACTGTTGCAACCATTGCAGATTCCGGAATGGAAATGGGATTCTGTCGGAATGGACTTTATCACCGGTTTGCCTACTTATAGTAGAGGAAATGACTCAATCTAGGTCATCGTTGATAGACTGTCCAAGGTTGCTCATTTTATACCTATCAAGACAACCTACCAGAGTTTGAAGCTAGCAGAGTTGTACATTGCTAGAATCGTCAGTTTACATGGAACCCCCAAGACCATAGTGTAGGATCGAGGAACCCAATTTACCTCAAGATTTTGGCAGAAAGTCCAAGAAGGATTAGGAACCAAGTTGAATTTCAGCACAACTTATCACCCGCAGACCGATGGACAGGCTGAGATAGTCAACCAAATCTTAGAAGATATGTTGAGAGCTTGTGTGTTAGAGTCTGGATCAAAATGGGAAGATTGTCTGCCTTTCGCAGAATTCTCATACAACAACAATTATCAAACAAGTTTGCAGATGGCACCATTTGAGTTCCTATATGGAAGAAAGTGTCGTACCCCTTTGAATTGGTCGCAAGTAGGAGAGAGTCAGATTTTTGGACCCGACATCCTACAAGAAGCTGAAGAGAAGGTTCACAAAGTCTGTGAGCAGCTCAAGACCGCCCAATCCAGACAGAAGAGTTATGCTGAAAAGAGAAGGAGAGACCTGACTTTCAATGTTGGAGATTTTGTATATCTCAAGGTTTCGCCATTGAAGGAAACCCAACGTTTTAGTCTGAAAGGAAAGTTAGCCCCCAGATATATCGGGCCCTTCAAGATTCTGAATCACCGAGGTGAAGTATCGTATCAGCTGGAACTGCCAGAAGAGTTGTCTGCCATCCACAATGTGTTCCATATCTCGTTACTTCGCAAATGTTTAGAAGTGCCGGAGAAGACCGATGTTGTCAAGAACATCGATCACCGAGTTTTTGATATCAACAAGGATCTGACATATCGTGAAGTGCCCATCCGTATCTTGGAGGAAGCCTACAGAACCACCAGGACCCGGAGTATCAAATTTCGCAAGATTCAATGGAGCAACTATAGCGAAGAAGAAGCCACTTGGGAGCGAGAAGATTACATTAGGACTGAGTTCCCAGATCTCTTTAGTTCCTAGTTTTCTTTCTTAAATCTCGAGATGACATTTTGTTTAAGGGGGGAGGTTTGTAACATCCCAAATCTTTAATCCAAGTTATCAAGATCCAAATCACCCAATTTAGTGTTAACAAAAACTTTTTTCCTTTTAAAATATTTAAGCATTCATATGAGTGTTGCATTTAAATAGGAGTTGTTTGAAATGCCATGATTGTTTATTCTAATGGTTGTAAAATGGTTCTATGATGAATGTCATATCATCTAGATCATTCCCAAGCAAAAACCAAAGAAAAAGAAATAAAAAAGAATTAAATAAAGGAAATGGTCACTTTTGCCATTTTAATCACCTAGCCCACTTTGGGTGTTCCTAGAACTCAAATTCCAACATAAACAATTGTGGATCTTTGCACCCCTTGCTAGTACAAGTAGTGATGTACCAAGGCCCACTTTGTGATCTCCCAAAAACATTCAAACTCTAATTTTAAATGACAATTGAAAATGGAATCTAGTTCATATGTATAGATCACCCTATTTCAAAAACCACTCAAATGAATTCCATTTGACAAATCCTAGCAACCATAGATGCTTAAGCATGTGACAAACCACTCCACAAAATTTCATTTCAAAATTCCAAATTTGAATTCTTTCGGCCATTTGGTCGAACACCTGGCAGGCACAGAACTAGCACACTAGTCCTTTCACTGTTTCTACAAGAATTGCCACCCATTTGCACCCCAATTACTCCCTCTGTCCCTCTTTGATCTAACCAAGCCGAAACCAGCCCATCCCCTAGTCCCTAGCGCCAGTACACCGCCACCCCGAGGCCATGCTCGCCGGCCAAACGTGCATCGCCCGCAGGAGACCACCAGCCCCTCTCCCTGCTCCAGGAAGCAAGGCGCCACCTCACCGCCGTCCACGGTCAACACCATGACCACTGCCATGCCCTGGACCACCGAGGACAAGCCCCACACTATCCTCTCTGCGCCGCACCAGAGCACGCCAGAGCGCCATCACCGCCAGCACGACACACACCACGCCTCAACACCAGACCGTGCGCGCCGCTTTGCATTGACCACCTCACCCCGCCAGACATGGTCGTACCCTGCCGCGTGACCCACACTCGGCGAGAACCGCGTCGAGCATTGCCTCTGTCTCCCAGAGCGCGAGACGCTCCCAACTCTTAGCCACCGCCCCTAGCATCTCCATAAAGCTGTAGAGGACCGCCAGGAGGCAAGCCACCATCCGCTTATGACGCCCATGCATATAGCACCCTGTATCGTCATCACCGACGAGCTCGCCGTCGCCCCCTCGATCCCCTCCTCGACCCTATATAAGGAGGCCTTCCCTAGCTTCAATCACCACACCATTCAACTCCCCTCTCACCACCAGTCCTTCCCTACCTCTCGCCGGAGCAGCTCGAGCAGCCAGTCGCCAGAATTTCACCGGAGGCAGCCGCAGCAGAGGAGGAGACGCTGTCGTCGATTTCGTCCACCCCAGCCTCTACCGCGACTTCGCCTGAGCTCGCCGTCATCTCCTCGTTTGTTTGCCCACCTCGCCGCACTAGCTGGAGCCTTGGTACGCCCTCACCGCACCCCCATAGAGCCGCTAGGGTTCAGCCTCGCCGGCGACGTGTTCGTCGTCGATGATGACCGTGAGTTGTTGATCTAGTTCTAATCCTACGGTCCATCTCGCCCCGTACCGCTTCGCGTGTAATGAGCCACTGACATGTGGGACCCTCCTGTCAGCTGTCCTCTGCGCTGCGGAGTGTACATGGGCCGGCCCAATTAGTTTCCCGCGTGACCTAGTTAATTCAAATTTATATTTTTCCTTTTTAGCTGAAACCTAGTTCTGTCCCTTAGTTTAAAAATCAATTCAGAGAGTTTTACAAATCCAAATTGAGTGATTCCAATTTTGTTGGAAAGCTAATGAAAATCTCTATCCAAGCCCGTTGGATTTAAATCATTTAGAGATATAGATCTCTCCTAGATAAAATACCAAGACAAAAGCTTTTGCACATTCAAACATTTTTATAAAATCAACCATAATAGCTTTTGAGTTGATTCCAACTCTCAAAAATCACATTTAACCATACCTATCTGAATATGTAATAATATTAAGGTTTGCATGCAGTGAATTTGGTCTAGTACCAAAATAATGCTATATAGGCCTTTCTAGTCACTTTAAATCATTAATCATTAATTATTAAACTTAAACTTATTAAAATGTGATCCAACCCTTAAATCATATTCCCATACATTAGAATATATGGTGATGACATGTGTCCACATGATCCCATATTTTAATTGGAGAATATTAAATCTTAGTTAATTTCAATGAGTAGAAATTACTTTTCTCAAATAAAAAGAATGAAGCTAGTTCATTAAACCTTGTGATGTTTGTGATGATAATAAATCATCAAATGTGTGCCTTAGTATACTAAGTAGACTAGTTAAGTATTGTTTGGTGATGGTGTATTCTGTATGTATTTATAGACGATAGTACCGACCAAGTCTACGAGGAGGAGGAGTTCTACCAAGAAGAGGAGGAAGAGAATTTCAACCACTGCACCAACCAAGGCAAGCTATTGTTAGCAAGCTAGAATTAAGCTAGATAACCTAAGAAAATGCATTAGGCATGCTTTGGTTATACCATTTTGACTTATACCTAGTCGAAGTTTTATTTACAAGCTTTACTTTCTTTACTTTACTAAAGTTTCTTACTTTGTTTATAGATAGCATAAAGAGTATAAAACTTGGCCTATATAGTTAGACTTAGATGTCATTCTATGGCATGAGATTGATCTTAGCATCCCACCTTAGTGAACACTCTTAACTTAGTAGCTTAGAGTTACACCAAAAACTTGATCACTCTAGATGGAATACTTGGTGAAAATGATTTGTGAAAACCTTGGAATGATGAGTCATTCTATTGAGATGTTTTGACATGTGTTGAGAAACACAACTAGTTTATGATGATGAAAATGTTGAGTCATGAGCCTTAGCCCTTTTATAAAAACTGATGGTTGGGTTCGGATGCGATACCATTCCAATTTTATCGTACAACCACAATACCTGAATTGGGTAAGGCTTAGCCTGAAGTTTATATGCATTAGTATTAGTTCCCTCGTGGGAGAGGTTTGAGCTGACGCTACCTCTCAATGTTGTCCACCTATGCAGTGCCTAGGATGACAGATGGTCACGGCTAGGAGGCCATACTCATAGGAGAGGTGCTTATACTAGAGTGTGTAAATGAAAGGTTATGTTTGATTATCTGCATACTAAGTATGATGATTCAAGGTTATCCCTAACAGATGTATCGAATCTTGTGGTGAAAGTGTACCATCTCTGCAAAGTGTCAAACTATTCGAATAGCCATGTCCGTGGTTATGGACAGTTGGAGTGGCCATACTATTCTGTTGTCAGATGTTTTCAAAATGACTTATGAAATGAATGGTGACATGACTTGACCACAACAGAGTTGTGACTATGATAACTAAGTTCCCACTTAGGTGTTTTCAAATGTTATTTTATCTTTCTTTGTTTCTGAACTCAGCTTACATTTTAAACTTAACTTTACAATTAGACTTAGAGCTTAGCATTCCTACTAGAACTATCTTACTTGTTAGTGGTAGTTTGCGAGTACTTAAAGAGTACTCATGGCTTTGTCCCTGGCTATTCCTATGGCTAGACTATGAGGAGGACTACCCTGAAGGAGGACAACAGGACGGCTACGACAACTAGGATCATCTCCCATCGTCAGCATTGCCTGTGACACTGAAGATGGACCCGACCGCTACGCTATTTATTTTGCTACTTGATTGTATTAAGACTGGATCATGAGATCCTTTTATTGGTGTAAGACCTTATTATGGTTTGTAATGGATGATGTACTGTGATATCCAATCTGTTATGTCTCGCAAAAATGGTAATCCTGGGATTGCAACGTATGGCATAACAGGCATCTGGGATTAAAAAATCTGGGTGTTGACAATATTACTCCCCCATATTGTGATATTTAGTTTTTCTTAATAAGAGGCAAAGCACCCTCAACTAGAGATAATTAATTGATATTTAGAATTTGAATTTCTCATGAGTATGACACACCACATAGTGACTAGATAATCTTGCAATATCAATACTAAGTGGTAGTACTCATGTACACACATTTTAAGGTTTGAGAGATGCATGAAGCATATCACTCCCCCAAAGTGGTATGTTCCATTAACCACTCGAAAAGAGCCAAATAAGATATCATCAAGATGCAATAGAGGCTCAAAACAAAACACACGAGTAAATGATGTGCCAAACACCTAGACATACTTGAATACACAAAATAAGCAAGCATGAGGCACAACAAATACAAACACATACTTGGTACAAAACCAAAACATGTAAAGGGGCAAGTAACTTACAATATAAAAGACTTGAGTTCGAGTTACCGGAAAGAGGCGCATTGGGTATATGGTAGGGAGATGATAATCCTTATAACTTGGCTTGATCAAATATAATACATGAATATCCCTTAATTCTTCATGAATTATTAAAGTCTCCAATGCCCTCCACAAACACCTATTGATCAAGTTTGAGCTTGTTGGTCCCCAGCCAAGTTGGGTCCTAGGAGGTTAGTCACAATAGGCTTGGCAACCCAAATGGTTCTTTTCTTGACACCACTTTGAGTTCCAACAAATTTGGCAAACACATTTCCATCCTTATCCTTCCCAAGAGAATAATCATCAACAATAATGATAGGGTTAGGTAAGGTACCGTTTGAACATGAAGAGGCAAAGTGCCCCTTCTCACGACATATGTAGCAACAAGTGCTCCCCTTTCTCTTCTTCATTGATTTCTTGTCTTGGGGATCCTTATCTTGATTCTTCTTGGGAAGTTCACTAGCTTCAACTTGAGGTTTAGATTGGGCTTGACCTTGAACTTGTGGCCGCTTCCCTTGTTGCTTCTCAGTCAAGTGCTTTTTCTTCAATGGACAAGATCTTACATGATGTCCTTTAACCTTGCACTTGAAGCAAATAATCTTGGCTGAATCCTTGACTTGGTCTTGGCCCTTCTTCTTGTTGCTCTTGGACTTGTTCTTGTTATTGGAGTTGAATCCAAGTCCACTTTTATCATCAGGGGATTTTTGCACACTCAAAATATTATCGAGTGTGGATTTCCCTTAATGACATTTTTCCAAGTCTTTCTTCAAACAAGTGACTTGGGCCTTGAGCTCTTTTATTTCCTCTACATGGTTAGTACAAATAGAGGTACTAGAGGAAGTAGAAGCTTCATTGTTAGAGCAACAAGGCAAAGCAAGTAATCCAACGCAAGGTTTATCACTAGTATGACTAGAAGGATTAGTAGGACTAGCACATGGCAAAATAGCATTTTGAGTAGAAGCTGTGCTAATGTCCAAAAGAGGCTCACAAGATGTTACCTTAGTAATACTTGCCTCACGAGCTAACTTTAGACCATCATGGGAGATTAGAAGATCATTATGAGATCTCGAGAGCTTTTCATGACTTTCTTCCAATTTCCTATACTTGCTAGTTAGCAACTCAAGTTGAGCCCTTAGCTCAACATTCTCCTTTAGGGTATATGCTTCACAAGAAGTAGAGTTAGTAGCACAAGCATCATTAATGGATTCCTTTTCAAGCTCATAAGATTAAATTTTTTTTGTGAGGAGACAATTAGTGTGCTTCTCCTCGGCAAGCTCTTGCTTAAGGAGATTGAATCTCTGACTCCCATCATCAAGTTGGAAATCCAACTCCTCTATGGTTCCCATTTTTTTAGTTATGGTGTCCATAACGTGTTTGAGACAAGTAATGGCCTTATTATTACCACGAAGAGAGGTACACAAAAAAGTCAACTCAAGCACGAGAGCACTAGTATCCTCATTAATGTCATCATCACTATCATCATTATCATTGCTATTATCTTTAGAAGATATGTTGGGATCCAAAGTAGGAGATACCTTTGATCCTCTTGCCATAAGGCACATGTGAGAACGGGAGGATGGAGATGAGGACATTCTTGAATATTCATTCATGATTGTGTCTTGCTCCATAGAGTGTTTGATTTCCTCTACATTGTTAGATACACAACTAGAGGAAATAGAAGCATTTTTCTCATGGGAACAAGACAAATCAAGCATATCATCTACATTATTACTCAAATAATTTTTAGACGATATGCAATGACTAGCAACACAAGGGGATATAGAATTATTGTTGCAAGGAGAGCTTAAGTCCAAACTCTCTTTACCATTAGAATATAAAGAACATGAATCATCGGTGTAAAGAGAAACACTACCATCATCACATATGATTTCTCCACTCACCATGCCATTACCTTGTGACTTATCACATGTAGGTGAAGTGGAAGGAATTGAAATCTCATTGCAGCCAGAGGTGGAAGCAATTTGGAGCTCATCATGATGTGAAGGAGAAGATAGCTCCTCGGAAATACCACCGACCATATGAGAAATGGACCCATCAAATATTTCTTTAAGCTTGGTCCACATCTCATGAGATGACTTGCGCTTTCCATTTGTCAAGAACAAATAACTATGGGGCACAAGGAGAAAATAAGCTCATTAGATACTTGAGCTTCAAGATGTAATTTTTTCTCATCCTCTAAAGATAGATTTTGAGGATCCATTGGAGGAGAAAAACCTACATCAAGAAATTGCTCAATATTTGGACACAAGGTCCAAAGATTACAAAGCAAGCAATTTCTCCACAAAATATAACTTGCCCATCAAATAAATTGTATCATTGTGCACTATACTACTAGCCGACATCTTTACACTCTAGGCGGTGAAGCCTAAACAAGGAGAGACCTTGCTCTGATACCAATTGAAAGGACAGAGATGTCGCATAGAGGGGGAGTGAATAGGCAATTTCAAAACTATTACGGTTTTGGCTTGATAGAATGCGGAATTAAACTAACGTTTATTTTACAAGAACAAAACCTAAATACACTAGGCTCAACTAAGTGCACCAATAACAAGTTAAGCTAAGCAAGATAGCACAAGATAAATATACCACATGTGATCAGCAAGATATAAGTACTTCAAGCACGATGGCTATCACAAGGAAAGTAAAGCTCGGGTATAGAGATAACCAAGGCACGCGGAGACGAAGATGTATTCCCGTGTTCCCTTACAAGAAGGTACGTCACGTTGGACAGGTGTGGGATTCCACGAAGGATTTCCCAACGCCATGAAGGCTCACCTTCTTCTCCGAGTCTATCCCACGAAGGAATATGCCCTTTCCTTATGGCTAGCTTTTCCTCCACTCCGGAGATGGCAAGCTCCACGACCACTTCACAAGCTCCACGAAGGAGGATCCCGGGTCTCTTCACAATCTTCCATGAAGAGGACACCGCGGCACCAACCGCCAAGCCAACTAGGAGGTCACCCTCCAAGAGTAACAAGCTCACGGTCTCTCACTCGAACAAATCGTAATGGAGAGCTCAACACTTATATAAGAATGCAAAGCAAGAACACCAAGGGTACTCAAATCTTTCACTCTCAAGTCCCACCAAAGAATCAAGTGCTAGGAAGGAATTAGAGAGGAAGAACAATGGTGGAAGTCAATCAATGACTCCAAGATCTAGATCCAATGGGTTCCCCTCACTTAGAGAAGGAAATGATTGGTGGGGATTGTAAATCTAGATCTCCTCTTCAAAAGCCCTCAAAAAGATGCAAGAATTATAGGAGAGAAGGGAGAGGAAGCAAGCTCAAATGGGTCAACAATGGTGGTCAAAAACATGCTCAAGAACCCTAGAACTTTGGGGAAGAAGCCCCCCTTTTATACCCCTTCAAGGGGATAACCGTTGGAGACAAAACGAGCTGGACGAACACATTCTGGCGGGGAAACCGGCACCACCGGATCTGGCACCGGAATTTCTGGTCCACCAGAAAAGTTCCGGTCAAAACCAAAACAGCATTCAGAACATTTTTTTGGCGGTTTGCCGGAAATTTCCGGTCACCGCCGGAAATTTCGGCACCAGACCCGGTGTCGCCGGAATTTCCGCCGGAATCAAAACAGGCACACGAAAACGGCGATAACTTTTGTGTCTGGACTCAGGTTTTAGCAAACTTGGGCTTTTTGAAAAGCTAAGAACAAGCTCTATCTATTAGAGATAAGAAATCCAAGAAATAGAAAGAGGTAAAGAACCAAATAAGGTGAGGTATGGAACCTCCCTAAAGAAGAACCGGTATAACCTCCAAACACGAAAACGCAATAGAAGATGCATACGAATTCCATTTTCGATGAATTTGGGCTTGTTGAAGAGCTAGCAACAAGTTCAAGAACCTCACACAGATAAACACCAAGAAGAAACAAAATAGGGAGAAGCAAAGTATGCAAAGATTTGAGCTCCCTAAGACGATGTGATCAAGTTACCCAACCAGAAGCCCCTCTTGATAGTGCGACTATCTATCCTATAACCCGGTCTCCCAACAAACACCTTGAGACCGGTAAAAGGAAACCCTAGCAAGGACATACCTTTGCCTTGCACATCCTGCATACACCAAGATGGAATGCAACACTTGATCAATGTTGCTACGTGAAGACTCATAATTTGCTCCCCCATACACCACTATGGGATAGCTTCATTAAGACACATATTCACACGTCCATTATCACCAATATGGACGTCAAGCTTCAAGCAAATGATCTTCTCGAGATGCTTATCTTGAACTTGCCCTTCTCAACCTTGATGATGATCACCACTTGATGTCATCCTATTATGCGCTATATGAGATCTTTACTTTTGATGCATGCTCATAAAAAGATACCTAACCAATATAGATAACACAAAGGTAGATATATAATGGGTTAGTTCATGAAGCATAATTTACAAGCTTACTATTCTACAAGACATGTGGTACATTCTTTATGCTTCACGTGTTGACCAGACTTCAATCTAATCTCCACTCTTTGTATTGGTTAACCATGTATCTTCTCATGCTCCATCTCAATATCTTGAGGTACATAAAGAACTCTTCGTTTGATTACATGCTCTAAATATTAGTCAACCATAGCTCAACTAATGAGGCTATAATGACACCGACTTAGATCCATATCTTGAATTCTCCTATTGATATCACACTCTCAAGATCTTGATCGTATCATATTGTTCTCTCAAACTCGATGATCTTGATGCCAATAATCAAGTTATATCTTTATCTTCATGGCATCCATACTTGAATCCAACACATGAACTAAAAGCATGACCTATGGAATATTCCTTCATATAAAACTCAATGAAAACATTAGTCCATAGGGATTGTGATTAATCACCAAAACCACACATAGGGACAATTACCCTTCCAATCTCCCCCATTTTGGTAATTGATGACAATCACAACAAGAGGGTTTATATAATGAATATTAGAAACAAGTACGCAACTTATCCGAGAATAAGTTGTATACAAGAGGTTGTATTTGATATGGTTAAGTAGCACAAAGATACTATCCCATATCAAAACCGATTATACTCACACAAACTACAACTAATGCAGGAGATGTGAGTAGAACCAACATATATAGAGCAAACTCCCCCACAATATATGCACATGTGATGAACTTGAATTTCATTGCATACATTGTCCAGCATGACCTTTGGGAGAGTTTCCACTATATATTCAACCATGCAAAACATAATAAAGATGAAATGCATGAAAGGCAAACACCTAAGAACAAGCCAATCTTAAGTAGAAAACCATTTCCCTTAAAACCCTCTAAACTTCTCCCCCATTGACAACAAGTGCCAAAATGGATAACAAGGTTAGAAGGACAATATAGTATAAGTTCATACCCAAGGTGTGCATTACTCATAATATGAGTGAAATCACATGCACATATCCAATGACGAATACTTGGAGGAAATCAAACTATATTGAGGATCAAGGATTGCTAAAAGGATAACAAGGTGAAGGAACTTCAACGGATGAAGCAAGCAATCGAAAGATCCAAATAATCAAATGGACAAGTAGTGCTCTAAATGAAATAAGGAAGTTCCCCAAGGTTCGTGCATAAATTAGTTGTTTCATTTGAATACAATATGCACAAACATGGAATCCTCACTCCCTCTATATTATTTAGAACACAACCAAGATACAAGGAGTATAGATATAAATCAATACACTTGTCAAGACAAGCTTAAGTCCAAAAGAAACCAAATATGAGATATGAGTGCGTGAAGATGCAATGAAAGTAAACCGAGCACTCCTAAATCAAGACCTTACCGATACCATTAAAAACCAAGAAGATAAGAGAGGTGGTCGGTAAAGAGCAAGGATATCAAGGCGGGAGATTAACACTCTTGTGTATATAAGTTTCTAAGTGAAAAAAACATAATCCACAAATAAACAACCACAGATAAGAGGTTAAAAATAAGAAACATGATATCCAAGAGGAAGTCATAAGATATACCAAAAAGGATATTTTGCTTAAGTGCATATATAGCCCATGGATCTATTTTTTTCCTTATGGTATATCAATGAACTTCACCAAAGAAAAACAAAAACCTCAAAAATATCACAACTAACACTAAGGGAACAAATGCTAGTTGGGATATTTTGAGAAAGGCTGCAAGTATCAAAAGGAAGGAGTCAATGCAATTTCAACAATATTGCACATGAGAGTACCTTGAGGAATTGATATGCAATAAATTGCTAGAGGGCATATTTGGGGTTGGTGAATCATGAGCATGATTTTATATACTCCCCATTATATGCATCATCTCAAATTACTCACATAAGAAATAAGGTTAGAAAAGTCTTTCAAAGATCCTTGCAAGAACCAAAACATTTACAAACAAATAAATTCATGCCAAGATGCAACCTACAAGAGATTGGATGGAATAATAGTATACATGAATAATATAATTGTTACCGAGATAGCAATGGTATGATGTAGTAGATAAGAATTCTTCAATCATCCTAGCTTGGCTCCAATTATCACGTGGTGACAACACCTTTCTTATAGATGAGATAAGCATCCATTGCATCTCCAATGTACCTAAAACAACATTCAAGTACATCTTGGTCCCCAAACTTATTGGGTCCAAAGTGGTTAGACTAACCACAACACATAGGACACACTCCAAAAAAAATATTGATCCATTGGTGACATTTGATACGCCATAACGTATCTATAATTTATGATGGTTTTATGCTAATAATATGCTTTTGACACTCCTTTTTGTATAAAGTTTATGATTTATTTGGACTAACCTACTAATAGTTGCAAAAGTGCACAATATTCTTGTTTTACATTTTGATGTGTAGTAATTACCAAGAATATAAGTGCAAACCTTGTTGGAGTCAGATTGGGGTTTTTCAAGAAATTTGTCTTAGAACTCTTTTTGAAGATGGTCACGTTTAGGATAGAAGACGACATCAAACGGAAAACTCTTCAACGTAAAATTTAGCCGATGTCGAGTCCGGACGGACCCTCTAGGCCCGATTTACTGCAGCCCAAGATGGGGTGACGGGAATCCAAGAAGCTATATAAAGGGAGGAAACCTAATTCAACCAAGGCACCTCCACACACGAATCCCATCTCCATGGGGTAGGGCTCCCAAGAAGCCATGAAGGAAGGTGCTAAGGGGTGGTGCTCCCCCATGATATCGGCGGTGGGGAAGGAGTCCCCCGCGCCGCCGCCGCCCTCTTCACCATCTTCACCGCCATCTCCATCACATAATCCTCCTAGTATGCAGTGGTTCATCCTCCCACACACCTCTGTACCGTCCTATGTAAACATGGTGTTTGATGCTATAAGTTATAGTCCTATGATCTATGTCATGTTTGCGTAGTTTCTTTGTTCTTAGATTGAATGGTTGAACGTCTTTGATTCATTAGAGTTGTATGTTGATATGGTACAGTCCTTTGGTATCCATTATATTTGTGCGCGCATGGATTAAACATCATCGGGTTTGTAGTATGTGTAAAAGGAAGGGGGAGTTCTGCCGGAGTGACAGAAACCAGAGGACGCGAGCCGGAACGTTGCACGTATGGGAGTAAGAGGACCATTAAACTTAAGGCTATGGTTGGGGAAATCTTAATGCATTGATTAGTACTTACGGATGTTGGCTAACAATCCAATCATATAGTACATGTAATTCCAAGTAGTGAAGCGCATGTATATTTAGCCTCTCCCACATAGAAAACTACATCGAAGACAATCAACCCGATATATTCGCTATTTAAACTTGGACAAAGCCACCACAATTATCACCACTATTCCACACTCATGGTTCTGTTAGTTTAGTGTATTTTATTGCTACAGCAACTAGCTTTACTTTATTGTTATTTATTATCATGCAAAGCTATCTCTAATACTCATATTGCTGCTCTGTTTTATTTTCTAGATAATGCAAACATTTACTATGTGTAGAGTTGTATAAGTGGTTGATAGAACTTGAGAGAACATTTATCCTACATTTAGCTCCTCGTTGCGTTCGACACTCTTACTTATCGAAAAGGCTACACATGATCCCCTATACTTGTGGGTTATCAAGACCTTTTCTGGCGCCGTTGCCGAGGAGCAATAGCGTGTGGGTGAATATTCTTGTGTGCACTTGTTTGCTTTATCTCTAAGTAGTTTTTACTTTCAGTTTTAAGTTGTTCTGTATCTTAGTATGGATAGGAAATGCGAATTACAAAAAAATAGTTGTACTTGTTACCTAAAAACATTTTCAAAAAGGAAACTGATTGCAAAGATGAGTAATGGTTAAGTGGGGGTCGACCTTGAACACTTGTGTTCATGCCTATGAAACCAAAACAAATCTTCCCATGGAAGCTTTTCAGTTAAAAATCGCAGGAAAGAATAGGAAAGTTTTTGTGTTGAAGTTTTTTCACAGAGAATAAGGAACACCAAACAGAGAAATTCAAGAATGGCCAAAAGTTTCTTCAACAACCCCTTGGTTTGCAAACCTTTAAACTTTGTTTTTTGAGCAGCATAGAAACTTGAATAAATTTGGAGCGTTTGTATCTTTTTATTTATTTGTCTTAGAATCAAACACCAGTTACATTTGTTTTCTTTGAGTCTTAGAAGTTATTACCTCTATAATAACGGCTCCTTGTCCTTTTTATTTGCTTTGTGTGCCAAGAGTAACCTCTAATGAGAGAGAAGTAATGCTTGGTAAAGTTGCTACCCCGAAACAGATTTTTGTGCTTCGCTGTAAAAATTCGTGTAAAATCTCTGTATGTTTGTTTGAGCTGTAATTTTTTGTGATTCTGCCCCAGGTTGTTATCAAACTTTCGTTAGATCAGC
Source organism: Avena sativa (assembly GCA_916181665.1). Lineage (NCBI taxonomy): Eukaryota > Viridiplantae > Streptophyta > Magnoliopsida > Poales > Poaceae > Avena > Avena sativa. The sequence continues at coordinate 450,952,511 of OV702289.1, forward strand.
ACTTTTCGATTTGAGCAACAGAAGGTCTTCAAAAAATTGGTTTCTATCTGCTAGTCTGTTTTGACAGATTCCTACCATTATTTGCATTTGCTTCTTGTTGATTCCTTTTTGGGTTCTCTTTGGGGAATTGAGCTTTTTAAGGGAAGTACTACAGTAGCTTGTGTTTTCATGGAAGTTTTATTGGTGTTGAAACTGAACCCAAAAACTTATTATCTTGAGTACACTAATGTTGCTAATGAAGATTATGTGAAGTTTTGTATAAAAGAAAAATTTCAGGTGTTAAGGAAAGAATGATGTAATGAGATGAAGAATGGACTAAAGATCAAGCTTGGGGATGCCACCCCATATCACCCCAAGAAATATCCAAGAAGTACAAGCGTCAAAGCTTGGGGATGCCCAAAGCATCCCCTTCTTCATCAATAAAAATCTCAGGTTCTTCCAAACACTTCATTTTTATTGTTTCATGCACAGTTGTGTTGTTCTTGGAGCGTTTTCGTTTTCATTTTTGGTTTTCGTTTGATTGAATAAATTGGTTGGACCCCCTCATTCATACATTAGTTGTCAAATAATATTGGTTTGGATTGGAAAAGAGTAGGAAAAGTTCATGCTTAAGTGTAAAAGGAGCTTGTTTTTGACTGTGACCTATGCTTTGTCATGTCATGGTTGGTATTGTTTTTTCTTTATGCTTAGTGATTTTTGTTGTAGCATGACATGTTACAAACAATTGAGATTGCTTAATGTGCCTTGAAAGAATCATGCATTATTTTAGCATATTAAAGCATAATATTGTGGTATTCTCCTTTGATGCTTTATTTGGGTTGACTTGGTGCATGCTCACACCATGTTAAGACTATACCAAGTCACCATAGCCTCTATGATCCTTTAGTTTTCAACTTGTAATATCACTTTATGCTTTAATTAATGATGTTTTGTCGCTTTGCATGATTATGGCCATTATTGCTCTCTTAGTTGGTCGCTCCCAGTCTTTTGCTAGCCTCCATAACCAAGTATGAGTTTCACTCATGCATCCAACTCCAAATAAAACCAAGTTATTTCAAGGAGTCCACCATACCTACCTATTAGCATTTGCTATTCCAAGTATATTCATGTTTTTATCTACCTTCCGAATTAAACTTGTTATGAGAAAACTAGTGATTAAATCTCTCACAAACTTGATGGCACACTTTACTTTTCTTCCCCCTAATAAACTTGAACCATTGTGTCGTCTATGTTGTATATGCTTGCACTTATATGTTGGGGATTAGCAGAACCATGCTGTCATGGGGAACGCTTTCAATATTGCACTTGTACATTGTACCCAGTTGATATCATGCTGTTTTGCCTATGGATGTCGTCGGTGTGAAATGAAAGGGGAGCTTGTAAGTCCATGGAGTTATGTATGTGTGTTAGATAAACGCCTGGGCCGCTGGTCTAATCCATGCCTAATCATGGTGGAAACCTGCAGGGTAACCATAATGAGCAATCTATGAAGCATTCTTCTTATAAAAAAGAGATTGAGATTGAGAAAAAGAGAAAAAGAAAAAAAAGACGAGAAAAGAGGAAAGAGAGAAAAAAGCACCATTTTTCCATGGTAAATAAGAAGATTTCTGAGATGCTCGTTGTCTGCTTGCCTTGTCAATTCAATATGGGGATTCTTCCGTATCATCGGGCAAGGGGTACCCCTTGGCGGTTCTCTATGATACACATGTACTTACTATGACAAGAACTTACCAGTAACTAAACTTGAGTAGCATGAGGAGCGGCCCTCGTATTGAAGGGACATGAGATTTCCAACTTATATTTTGTCAAGCATATACTCAATAGTTTGTTCACTTTAACCTTAATCACTTCAAGATGCTTATGATAGGGGCAATGAGAGCTGAAAGCTAATAAGTACCATAATTTTTGGAAGCTCTTTATGAGACTTGAATCCCTGCTTCCTTCTATGAAGGGCTTTCTTTTAATTTTATGTTGAGTCTCCATCTTCTATCTTTATGCACCTATTGAGAGAGCATAGTGGCCATTCTTAGTTTAAATATGCATTGTCCCAAGACTTGTTGATTGATTCATAACTTTAATATTGCTTGTCTTAAACTATTTGTATCTAGTCACCCTTATGAACTTTAAAGGTGTCTTATGCATTTATGTTTTGTTATGCCATGCGGGACAAGCTGAATACCACTCTTATTATGTTTTCTATATGTGAAACAAACAAACGTCTTTCAATCCATTGTTATTCATGATCCTTTGTTTGTACCTTTTCATGTTACAACATAGTTGCTATATTGTTAGAACTCTATCTTTCATGTTCATGTTTAGAGTACCTTTGATCTCAACTATCAACGCTTTTGCAATAATGATGATCAAGATTGTGTTGTCTGCATGTTACCTCAAAAATTATATTGTTTTTATCGTTTACCTACTCGAGGACGAGCAGGAACTAAGCTTGGGGATGTTGATACGTCCATAACGTATCTATAATTTTTGATGGTTTTATGCTAATAATATGCTTTTGACACTCCTTTTTGTATAAATTTTATGATTTATTTGGACTAACCTACTAATGGTTGCAAAAGTGCACAATATTTTTGTTTTACACTTTGATGTGTAGGAATTACCAAGAATACAAGTGCAAACCTTGTTGGAGTCAAATTGGGGTTTTTCCAGAAATCTGTCTCAGAACTCTTTTTGAAGATGGCCACGTTTTGAATAGAAGACGGCGTCAAACGGAAAACTCTTCAACTATAAAGTTGTTGGAAATTGCACGACAAATGTTCTGAACATAAAATTTAGCCAATTCTGAGTCCGGACGGGCCCTCTAGGCCCGATTTACTGCAGCCCAAGATGGGATGATGGGATGATGGGAATCCGAGAAGCTATATAAAGGGAGGAAATCTAATTCGCCCAAGGCACCTCCAACCATGAATTTGCAGCCGCCAAAGCCACGTTTTTACCTTCCCCATGGATCCCATCTCCATGGGGGAGGGCTCCCAAGAATCCATGAAGGAAGGGGGCTAAGGGGTGGTGCTCCCCCATAATACCGGCGGCAGGGAAGGAGTCCCCCGCGCCGCCGCCACCGCCCTCTTCATCATCTTCACAATCCTATGATATATGTCATGTCTGCGTAGTTTCTTTGTTCTTAGATTGAATGGTTGAACGTCTTTAATTCATTAGAGTTGTATGTTGATATGGTACAATCCTTTGGTGTCCATTATATTTGTGCGTGCATGGATTAAACATCATAGGGTTTGTAGTATGTGTAAAAGGAAGGGGGAGTTCTGCCGGAGTGACAGAAACCTGAGGACGTCTGGGAGTAAGACGACCATTAAACTTAAGGCTATTGTTGGGGAAACCTTAATGCATTGATTAGTACTTACGGATGTTTGCTAAGAATCCAATCATATAGTACATGTAATTCCAAGTAGTGAAGCGCATGTATATTTAGCCTCTCCCACATAGAAAACTGCATCGAAGACAATGAACCCGATCTATTCGCTATTTAAACTTGGACAAAGACACCACGATTCCACACTCATGGTTCTGTTAGTTTAGTGTATTTTATTGCTGCAGCAACTAGCTTTCCTTTATTGTTAATTATTATCATGCAAAGCTATCTCTAGTACTCATATTGCTGCTCTGTTTTATTTTCTAGATAATGCAAACATTTACTATGTGTAGAGTTGTATAAGTGGTTGATAGAACTTGACAGAACATTTATCCTACCTTTATCTCCTTGTTGGGTTCGACACTCTTACTTATCAAAAAGGTTACACACGATCCCCTATTCTTGTGGGTTATCAACATTGCATGTGTGTTCTTTTCCTAAACCATATGGATCCACTAGAGACATCTCATGTGTGTTCTTTTCCTAAACCACATTGATCCATAGGAGTCAATGCATGTGTGTTCTTTTCCTAAACCACATTGATCAACCGTTGACATTTGCATGTGTGTTCTTTTCCTAAACCACATGGATCCACAGTTGACATTGTATGTGTGTTCTTTTCCTAAACCACATGGATCCACTTGAGTCATTGCATGTGTGTTCATTTCCTAAACCAAATTGATCCACTGGTGACCTTTGTATGTGTGTTCTTTTCCTAAACCACATGGATCCACTGGTGACATTGTATGTGTGTTCTTTTCCTAAACCACATGGATCCACTAGAGTCATTGCATGTGCGTTCTTTTCCTAAAACACATTGATGCACTGCTGACATTTGCATGTTTGTTCTTTTCCTAAAACACATGGATCCACTGTTGACATTGCATGTATGTTCTTTTCCTAAACCACATGGATCCACTCGTGACATTGCATGTGTGTTCTTTTTCTAAACCACATGGATCCACTAGAGTCATTGCATGTGTGTTTTTTCCTAAACCACATGGATTCACTAGTAACATTGCATGTGTGTTCTTTTCCTAAACTACATTGATCCATTGGTCATTGCACGTGTGTTCTTTCCTAAACCACATTGATTCACTGGTGACATCTGCATGTGTGTTCTTTTCCTAAACCACATGGATCCACTAGAGTCATTGCATGCGTGTTCTTTTCCTAAACCACATTTATCCACTTGTGACATTGCATGTGTGTTCTTTTCCTAAACCACATTGATCCACTATTGACATTTGCATGTGTGTTCTTTTCCTAAAACACATGGATTCACTGTTGAGATTGTATGTGTGTTCTTTTCCTAAACCACATGGATCTACTGGTGACATTGCATGTGTGTTGTTTTTCGAAACCACATGCATGCACTGGTGAGATTGTATGTGTGTTCTTTTCCTAAACCACATGGATCCACTAGAGTCATTGCATGTATGTTCTTTTCCTAAAACACATTGATCCACTGGTGACATCTGCATGTGTGTTCTTTTCCTAAACCACATTGATCCACTAGTGACATTTGTATGTATGTTCTTTTCCTAAACCACATGTATCCACAGGTGACATTTGCATGTGTGTTCTTTCCCTAAACCACATGGATCCACTAGAGTCATTGCACGTGTGTTCTTTTCCTAAACCACATTGATCCACTAGTGACTTTGCATGTGTGTTCTTTTTCCTAAACCACATGGATCCACTAGAGACATTGCATGTGTGTTCTTTTCCTAAACCACATAGATCAACCAAAGTCATTGCATCTGTGTTCTTTTCCTAAACCACATTTATCCACTAGTGCATTGCATGTCTGTTCTTTTCCTAAACCACATGTATCCACTAGAGTCATTGCATGTCTGTTCTTTTCCTAAACCACATCGATCCACTAGAATCATAGCATGTATGTTCTTTTCCTAAACCACATGGATCCACTAGTGACATTGCGTGTGTGTTCTTGTCCTGGACCACATTGACCCACTAGTGATATTGCATGTGTGTTCTTTTGCTAAACCACATTGTTCCACTGGTGACATTACATGCGTGTTCTTTTCTTAAACCACATTAATCCACTGGTGACATCTGCATGTGTGTTATTTTCCTCAACCACATGGATCCATTGGTGACATTGCATCTGTGTTCTTTTCCTAAACTACATGGATCCACTGGTGACATTGCATCTATGTTCTTTTCCTAAACCACATTGATCCACTAGTGACATTGCATGTGTGTTCTTTTCCTAGACCACATTGATCAACTAGTGACATTGCATGTGTGTTGTTTTCCTAATCCACATGAATCCACTAGTGAGATTGCATGTGTTATCTTTTCCTTAACCACATGGATCCACTAGAGTCATTTCATGTGTTTTCTTTTCCTAATCCACATTGATCCACTAGTGACATATGCATGTGTGTTCTTTTCCTAAACCACATTGATCCACTAGTGACATTGCAGGTGTGTTCTTTTCCTAAACCACATGGATCCACTAGAGTCATTGCATGTGTGTGTTTTCCTAAACCACATGGTTCCACTAGTAACATTGCATGTGCATTGTTTTCCTAAACCACAAGGATCCACTGTTGACGTTGCATGTGTGTTCTTTTCCTAAACCACATGGATCCACTAGTGAAATTGGATGTGTGTTCATTTCCTAAAACACATTGCTCCTCTGGTGACATTTGCATGTGTCTTATTTTCCTAAACCACATGGATTCTCTTGAGTCATTGCATGTGTGTTATTTTCCTAAACTACGTTGATCCACTCGTAACATTTGCATGTGTGTTCTTTTCCTAAACCATATTGATCCACTGGTGACATTGCATGTGCGTTCTTTTCCTCAACCACATGGATCCACTAGAGAAATTGCATGTGTGTACTTTTCCTAAACCACATGGATCCACGAGAGACATTGCATGTGTGTTCTTTTCCTTAACCACATGGATCCACCGGAGTCATTGCATGTGTGTTCTTTTCCTAAACCACATGGATCAACTGGTGACATTGCATGTGTGTTCTTTTCCGAAACCACATGGATCCACTGGTGACATTGCATGTTTGTTCTTTTCCGAAACCACATGGATCCACTAGAGTCATTGCATGTGTGTTCTTTTCCTAAACCACATTGATCTACTGGTGACATTTGCATGTGTGTTCTTTTCCTAAACCACATTGATCCACTAGTGACATTTGTATGTGTGTTCTTTTCCTAAACAACATGTATCCACTGATGACATTTCCATGTGTGTTCTTTTCATAAACCACATGGATCCACTAGAGTCATTGCACGTTTGTTATTTTCCTAAACCACATTGATCCACTAGTGACATTGCATGTGTGTTCTTTTTCCTAAACCACATGGATCCACCGGAGTCATTGCATGTGTGTTATTTTCCTAAACCACATTTATCCATTGGTGCATTGCATGCCTATTCTTTTCCTAAACCACATGTATCCACTAGAGTCATTGCATGTCTGTTCTTTTCCTAAACCACATTGATCCACTAGAATCATTGCATGTGTGTTCTTTTCCTAAACCACATGGATCCACTAGTGACATTGCATGTGTGTTCTTATCCTGAACCACATTTTGAAAATAATCAAAGAGGAAGTAGTATGAAACGTATGGCTCGAACAGCTGCTCTCTTGAGAAGGAGCCTAACATGACTATTTTCTTTGCTCCATTTTAGGGTCCTTTGTGCTAAATGTATGGACCCCAATGTAATTTTCCCTTTTTAGGTCCTTGATGTAAAATTTACTTCCATCGCATGTGTAAAATTCTAACCTAAAAGTGTAGGTGGTGAAATTTAGACGATTTTAAGCTTACTTGTCAACAAGTTTGGCCATTCTAGGATTTCAAGCCGAACGACCAAGGTCAAGGCAATATCAACATCATACTTTGAAAACAATCGGAGAGGAAGTAGTATTAAGAGTTTGACTCAGATCAGCTGATCTCTCAAAAAGGAGCCTAACCAGAAATTTTTCCTTTAAGGGTCATTTATGCTAAATATATGGACCACGATGTAATTTTTACTTTTTTGAGGTCCCTGATGTAAAATTCACTCCGACCGAGTGTGTAAAATTCTAACCTAAAAGTAAGTGGTGAAATTTAAACGAATTTAAGCTTAGTTGTCAACGAGTATGAACGATTCTTGGTTTTCAAGATGAACAACCAAGGTTAAGGCCATATCTCTATATACTACTTTATGTTGATGATCCCTTATCCAACAATTTGCATGCCGATAAATTTGCTCTCGAGAAGGAGCCGAACCCGACTGTTTTCCTTGCTTAATTTTAGGGTCCTTTGTGCTAAATGTATGGACCTTAATGTAATTTCCCCCCTTTTGAGGTCCTTGATGTAAAATGTACTCCGACCGACCGTGTAAAATTCTAACCTAAAAGTAAGTGGTGAAATTTAAATGAATTTAAGCTTAGTTGTAAATGAGTATCAACCAATCTTGGATTTCAAGACGAACGACCAAGGTCAAGGCCATATCTACATCATACTTTATGATGATGATCCCATATCCAAGAATTTGCATGCCGACAAATTTGGCCATATTTTGAAAACAATCGAAGATCTAGTATGAAGAATATGACTCGATCAGCTGCTCTCTCAAGAAGGAGCCGAACCCAACTATTTTCTTTGCTGAAGTTTATGGTCCTTTGTTCTAATTGTATGGACCTCGATGTACTTTTCCCTTTTTAGGTCCTTGATGTGAAATGTACTCCCACCGACCATGTAAAATGCTAACCTAACAGTAAGTGGTGAAATTTAAATGAATTTAAGCTTAGTTGTCAATGAGTATGAACATTCTTAGATTTCAAGCCGAACGAAAAAAGGTCTAGGCCATATCTCTACATCATGGTTTATGCCGATGATCCCATATCCAAGAATTGGCGTGGCAACGGATTTGGCTATATATTGAAAACAATAGAAAACGAAGTAGTATGAAACGTATGGCTCGATATTCTGCTCTCTCGAGAAGGAGTCGAACGCGACTATTTTACTTGCTCAAGTTTAGGGTCCTTTGTGCTAAATGTATGGACCTTGATGTAATTTCCCCCTTTTGAGGTGCTTGATGTAAAATGTACTCCGACCGACCGTGTAAAATTTTAACCTAAAAGTAAGTGGTGAAATTTAAATGAATTTAAGCTTAGTTGTAAATGAGTATGAACCATTCTTTGATTTCAAGACGAACGACCAAGGTCAAGGCCATATCTACATCATACTTTATGTTGATGATCCCATATCCTATCATTTACATGCCGACAAATTTGGCCATATTTTGAAAACAATCGAAGATCTAGTATGAACAGTATGACTCGATCAGCTGCTCTCTCGAGAAGGAGCCGAACCCAACTATTTTCTTTGCTCAAGTTTATGGTACTTTGTTCTAATTGTATGGACCTCGATGTACTTTCCCTTTTTAGGTCCTTGATGTAAAATGTACTCCCACCGACCATGTAAAATGCTAACCTAACAGTAAGTGGTGAAATTTAAATGAATTTAAGCTTAGTTGTCAATGAGTATGAACATTCTTAGATTTCAAGCCGAACGAGAAAAGGTCTAGGCCATATCTCTACATCATGGTTTATGCCGATGATCCCAAATCCAAGAATTGGCGTGGCAACGAATTTGGCTATATATTGAAAACAATCAAAAAGGAAGTAGTATGAAATGTATGGCTCGATCATCTGCTCTCTCGAGAAGGAGTCGAACGTGACTATTTTACTTGCTCAAGTTTAGGGTCCTTTGTGCTAAATGTATGGACCTTGATGTAATTTTACCCCTTTTGAGGTCCTTGATGTAAAATGTACTCCGACCGACCGTGTAAAATTTTAACCTAAAAGTAAGTGGTGAAATTTAAATGAATTTAAGCTTAGTTGTAAATGAGTATGAACCATTCTTTGATTTCAAGATAAACCACCAAGGTCAAGACCATACCTACATCATACTTTATATTGATGATCCCATATCCTATCATTTACATGCCGACAAATTTGGCCATATTTTGAGAACAATCGAAGATGCAGCAAGAATAGTATGGCTCGATCAGCTGCTCTCTCGAGAAGGAGCCGAACCCAATTGTTTTCTTTGCTCAAGTTTATGGTCCTTTGTGCTAAATGTATGGACCTCGATGTAATTTTCCCTTTTTAGGTCCTTGATGTAAAATGTACTCCTACCGACCATGTAAAATGCTAACCTAAAAGTAAGTGGTGAAATTTAAATGAATTTAAGCTTAGTTGTCAATGAGTATGAAAATTCTTAGATTTCAAGCCGAATGACAAAAAGGTCTAGGCCCTATATCTACATCGTAGTTTATGCCGATAATCCCTTATCTAAGAATTGCCATGGTGACAGATTTGGCCATATTTTGAAAACAATCAAAGAGGAAGTAGTATGAAACATATGGCTCGATCAGCTTCTCTATCGAGAAGGAGCCGAACCGAACTGTTTTCTTTGCTCAAGTTTAGGGTCATTTGTGCTAAATGTATGGACCTTGATGTAATTTTCCCCCTTTTGAGGTCCTTGATGTAAAATGTACTCCGACCGACCGTGTAAAATTCTAGCCTAAAAGTAAGTGGTGAAATTTAAATGAATTTAAGCTTAGTTGTAAATGAGTATGAACCATTCTTTGAATTCAAGATGAACGACCAAGGTCAAGGCCATATCTACATCATACTTTATGTTGATGATCCCATATCCTAGAATTTACATGCCGACAAATTTGGCCATATTTTGAAAACAATCGAAGATGTAGTAAGAACATTATGGCTCAATCAGCTGCTCTCTCGAGAAGGAGCCGAACCCAATTATTTTCTTTGCTCAAGTTTATGGTCCTTTGTGCTAAATGTATGGACCTCGATGTAATTTTCCCTTTTTAGGTCCTTGATGTAAAATGCACTCCTACCGACCATGTAAAACGCTAACCTAACAGTAAGTGGTGAAATTTAAATGAATTTAAGCTTAATTGTCAATGAGTTTGAACATTCTTAGATTTCAAGCCGAACGACAAAAATGTCTAGGCCATATATCTACATCATAGTTTATGCTGATAATCCCATATCTAAGAATTGGCATGGTCACAGATTTGGCCATATTTTGAAAATAATCGAAGAGGAAGTAGTACGAAACATATGGCTCGATCAGCTTCTCTATCGAGAAGGAGCCGAACCCAGCTGTTTTCTTTGCTCACCTTTAGGGTCCTTTGTGCTAAATGTATGGACCTTGATGTAATTTTCCCCCTTTTGAGGTCCTTGATGTAAAATATACTCCGACCGACCGTGTAAAATTCTAACCTAAAAGTAAGTGGTGAAATTTAAATGAATTTAAGCTTAGTTGTAAATGAGTATGAACCATTCTTTGAATTCAAGACGAATGACCAAGGTCAAGGCCATATCTACATCATACTTTATGTTGATGATCCCATATCCTAGAATTTACATGCCAACAAATTTGGCCATATTTTGAAAACAATCGAAGATGTAGTAAGAACAATATGGCTCAATCAGCTGCTCTCTCGAGAAGGAGCGGAACCCAAATGTTTTCTTTGCTCAAGTTTATGGTCCTTTGTGCTAAATGTATGGACCTAGATGTAATTTTCCCTTTTTAGGTCCTTGATGTAAAATGTACTCCTACCGACCATGTAAAATGCTAACCTAAAAGTAAGTGATGAAATTTAAATGAATTTAAGCTTAGTTGTCAATGAGTATGAAAATTCTTAGATTTCAAGCCGAACGACAAAAAGGTCTAGGCCATATATCTACATCATAGTTTATGCCGATAATCCCATATCTAAGAATAGGCATGGTGACAGATTTGGCCATATTTTGATAACAATCAACGAGGAAGTAGTATGAAACGTATGGCTCGATCAGCTTCTCTATCGAGAAGGAGCCGAACCCAACTCTTTATTTTGCTCAAGTTTATGGTCCTTTGTGCTAAATGTATGGACCTCGATGTAATTTTCCCTTTTTAGGTCCTTGATGTTAAATGTACTCCCACCAACCATGTAAAATGCTAACCTAAATGTAAGTGGTGAAATTTAAATGAATTTAATATTATATGTCAATGAGTATGAACATGCTTAGATTTCAAGCCGAATGACAAAAAGGTCTAGGCCATATCTCTACATCATAGTTTATGCCGATGATCCCATATCCAAGAATTTGCATGGCAACAGATTTGGCCATATTTTGAAAACAATTGAAGAGGAAGTAGTATGAAACATATGGCTCAATTAGCTGTTCTCTCGAGAAGGAGCCAAACATGACTATTTTATTTGCTCAATTTTAGGGTCCTTTGTGCTAAATGTATAAACCCCAATATAATTTTCCCCTTTTTAGGTCCTTGATGTAAAATGTACTTCCACCGCACATGTAAAATTCTAACCTAAAAGTGTAGGTGGTGAAATTTAGACGATTTTAAGCTTACTTGTCAACAAGTTTGACCATTCTTGGATTTCAAGACGAACGACCAAGGTCAAGGAAATATCAACATCATACTTTATGCTGATGATCCTATATGAGAGAATTTGCATGGTGACAAATTTGGCCATATTTTGAAAACAATCAGAGAGGAAGTAGTATTAAGAGTTTGGCTCAGATCAGCTGATCTCTCGAGAAGGAGACTAACCAGAAAATTTTCCTTTAAGTGTCCTTTATGCTAAATATATGGACCTTGATGTAAGTTTTGCTTTTTTGAGGTCCCTGATGTAAAATTCACTCCGACCGAGCGTGTAAAATTCTAACCTAAAAGTAAGTGGTGAAATTTAAATGAATTTGAGCTTAGTTGTCAACGAGTATGAATAATTCTTGGATTTCAAGACGAACGACCAAGGTCAAGGCCATATCTCTATATCATACTTTATGTTGATGATCCCATATCCAAGAATTGGCATGCCGATATATTTGGCCATATATTGCAAACAATCAAATATGTAGTAGTATGGAGAGTATGGCTCAATCAACTACTCTCTCGAGAAGGAGCCAAACCCGACTATTTTCCATACTTAATTTTAGGGTCCTTTGTGCTAAATGTATGGACCTTAATGTAATTTTTCCCCTTTTGAGGTCCTTGATGTGAAATGTACTCCGACCGACTATGTAAAATTCTAACCTAAAAGTAAGTGGTGAAATTTAAATGAATTTAAGATTAGTTGTAAATGAGTATGAACCATTCTTGGATTTCAAGATGAACAACCAAGGACAAGGCCATATCTACATCATACTTTATGATGATGATCCCATATCCAAGAATTTGCATGCCGACAAATTTGACCATATTTTGAAAACAATCGAAGATGAAGTAGTATGAATAGTATGGCTCGATCAGCTACTCTCTCGAGAAGGAGCCGAACCCGACTGTTTTCTTTGCTCAAGTTTATGGTGATTTGTGCTAAATGTATGGACCTCGATGTAATTTTCCCTTTTTTAGGTCCTTGATGTAAAATGTACTACCACCGACCATGTAAAATACTAACCTAAAAGTTAGTGGTGAAATTTAAATGAATTTAAGATTAGTTGTCAACGGGTATGAACATTCTTGGATTTCAAGCCGAACGACAAAAAGGTCTAGGCCATATTTCTACATCATAGTTTATGTTGATCATCCCATATCCAAGAATTGGCATGGTGACGGATTTGGCTATATATTGAAAACAATCGAAAAGGAAGTAGTATGAAACCCTATGGCTCGATCATCTGCTCTCTCAAGGAGTCGAACGTGACTATTTTCGTTGCTCAAGTTTAGGGTCCTTTGTGCTAAATGTATGGACCTTGATGTAATTTTCCCCCTTTTGAGGTCCTTGATGTAAATGAGTATGACACATTCTTTGATTTCAAGACAAATGACCAAGGTCAAGGCCATATCTACATCATACTTTATGTTGATGATCCCATATCCTAGAATTTACATGTCGACAAATTTGGCCATATTTTGAAAACAATCAAAGATGTAGTATGAACAGTATGACTCGATCAGCTGCTCTCTCGAGAAGGAGCCGAACCCAACTATTTTCTTTGCTCAAGTTTATGGACCTTTGTTCTAAATGTATGGACCTCAATGTAATTTTCCCTTTTTAGGTCCTTGATGTAAAATATACTCCCACCGAACATGTAAAATGCTAACCTAAAAGTAAGTGGTGAAATTTAAATGAAATTAAGCTTATTTGTCAATGAGTATGAACATTCTTAGATTTCAAGCCGAACAAAAAAAGGTCTAGGCCATATCTCTACATCATGGTTTATGCCGATGATCCCATATCCAAGAATTGGCGTGGCGACGGATTTGGCTATATATTGAAAACTATCAAAAAGGAAGTAGTATGAAACGTATGGCTCGATCAGCGGCTCTCTCGAGAAGGAGCCAAACGTGACTATTTTCTTTGCTCAATTTTAGGGTCCTTTGTGCTAAATGTATGGACCCCAATGTAATATTCCATTCTTAGGTCCTTGATATAAAATGTACTTCCACCGCATGTGTAAAATTCTAACCTAAAAGTGTAGGTGGTGGAATTTAGACGATTTTAAGCTTACTTGTCAATGAGTTTGACCATTCTTGGATTTCAATCCGAACGACCAAGGTCTAGGCAATATCAAAATCATACTTTATGCTGATGATCCTATATGAGAGAATTTGCATGGCGATAAATTTGGCCATATTTTGAAAACAATCGGAGGAGAAGTAGTATTAAGAGTGTGTCTCAGATCAGCTGATCTCTTGAGAAGGAGACTAACCAGAAAATTTTCCTTTAAGGGTCCTTTATGCTAAATATATGGACCTCGATGTTATTTTTGCTTTTTTGAGGTCCCTGATGTAAAATTCACTCCGACCGAGCGTGTAAAATTCTAACCTAAAAGTAAGTGGTGAAATTTAAAAGAATTTAAGCTTAGTTGTCAATGAGTATGAACGATTCTTTGTTTTCAAGATGAACAACCAAGGTCAAGGCCATATCTCTATATCATACTTTATTTGATGATCCCGTATCCAAGAATTTGCATGCCGATAAATTTGGGCATATCTTGAAAACAATTGAATATGAAGTAGTATGAAGAGTATGGCAATATCAGCTACTCTCTCGAGGAGGAGCCGAACCCGACTGTTTTCCTTGCTTAATTTTAGGGTCCTTTGTGCTAAATGGATGGACCTTGATGTAATTTTCCACCTTTTGAGGTCCTTGATGTAAAATGTTCTCCGATCGATCGTGTAAACTTCTAACCTAAAAGTAAGTGGTGAAATTTAAATGAATTTAAGCTTAGTTGTAAATGAGTATGAACCATTCTTGGATTTCAAGACGAACAACCAAGGTCAAGGCCATATCAACATGATACTTTATGATGATGATTCCATATCCAAGAATTTGCATGCCAACAAATTTGGCCATATTTTGAAATCAATCAAAAATGAAGTAGTATGAACAGTATGGTTCGATCAGCTGCTCTCTCGAGAAGGAGCCGAACCCGACTTTTTTGTTATCTCAAGTTTATGGTCCTTTGTGCTAAATGTACGAACCTTGATGTAATTTTCCCTTTTTAGGTCCTTGACATAAAATATACTCCCACCGACCATGTAAAATGCTAACCTAAAAGTAAGTGGTGAAATTTAAATGAATTTAAGCTTAGTTGTCAATGGGTATGAACATGCTTGGATTTCAAGCCGAACGACAAAAAGGTCTAGGCCATATTTCTACATCATAGTTTATGCTGATAATCCCATATCCAAGAATTGGCGTGGCGACGGATTTGTCTATATATTGAAACAATCAAAGAGGAAGTAGTATGAAACATATGGCTCGATCATCAGCTCTCTCGAGAAGGAGTCGAACGTGACTATTTATCATGCTCAAGTTTAGGGTCCTTTGTGCTAAATGTATAGACCTTGATGTAATTTTCCCTCTTTTGAGGTCCTCGATGTAAAATATACTCAAACCTAAAAGTAAGTGGTTAAATTTAAATGAATTTAAGCCTAGTTGTAAATGACTATGAACCATTCTTTGATTTCAAGACGAACGACCAAGGTCAAGGCCATATGTACATCATACTTTATGTTGATGAATTTGCATGCCGGCAAATTTGGCCATATTTTGAAAACAATCGAAGATGTAGTATGAACAGTATGACTCGATCAACTGCTCTCTCAAGAAGGAGCTGAACCCAACTATTTTCTTTGCTCAAGTTTATGGTCCTTTGTGCTAAATGTATGGTCCTCGATGTAATTTTCCCTTTTTAGGTCATTGATGTAAAATGTACTCCCACCGACCATGTAAAATGCTAACCTAAAAGTAAGTGTTGAAATTTAAATGAATTTAAGCTTAGTTGTCAACGAGTATGAACATTCTTAGATTTCAAGCCGAATGACAAAAAGGTGTAGGCCATATCTCTACATCATAGTTTATGCCTATGATCCCATATCCAAGAATTGGCATGACGACAGATTTGGCCATATTTTGAAAACAATCGAAGAGGAAGTAGTATGAAATGTATGGCTCGATCAGCTGCTCTCTCGAGAAGGAGCCGAACATGACTATTTTCTTTGCTCAATTCTAGGGTCCTTTGTGCTAAATGTATGTAACCTAATGTAATTTTCCTTTAGATCCTTGATGTAAAATGTACTTCTACCGCACGTGTAAAATTCTAACCTAAAAGTTTAGCTGATGAAATTTAGACGAATTTAAGCTTACTTGTCAATGAGTTTGACCATTCTTGGATTTCAAGCCGAACGACCAAGGTCAAGGCAATACCAACATCATACTTTATGCAGATGATCCAATATGAGAGAATTTGCATGGCGATAAATTTGGCCATATTTTGAAAACAATAGGAGAGGAAGTAGTATTAAGAGTTTGGCTCAGATAAGCTGATCTCTCTAGAAGGATCCTAACCAGAAAAATTTCCTTTAAGGGTCATTTATGCTAAATATATGGACCTCGATGTAATTTTTGCTTTTTTGAGGTCCCTGATGTAAAATTTACTCCGACCGAGCATGTAAAATTCTAACCTAAAAGTATGTGGTGAAATTTAAACGAATTTAGGCTTAGTTGTCAATGAGTATGAACGATTTTTGGATTTCAAGACGAACAACCAAGGTCAAGGCCATATCTCTATATCATACTTTATGTTGATGATCCCATATCCGAGAATTTGCATGCCGATGAATTTGGCCATATTTTGAAAACAATCAAATATGAAGTAGTATGAAGAGTATAGCTCGATCAGCTACTATCTCGAGAAGGAGCCGAACCCGACTGTTTTCCTTGCTTAATTTTAGGGTCATTTGTGCTAAATGTATGGACATTGATGTAATTTTACCCCTTTTGAGGTCCTTGATGTAAAATGTACTCCGACCGACCGTGTAAAATTCTAACCTAAAAGTAAGTGGTGAAATTTACCTGAATTTAAGCTTAGTTGTAAACGAGTATGAACCATTCTTGGATTTCAAGACAAACGACCAAGGTCAAGGCAATATCTACATCATACTTTATGATGATGATCCCAAATCCAAGAATTTGCATGCCGACAAATTTGGCCATATTTTGAAACCAATCGAAGATGAAGTAGTATGAACCGTATGGCTCGATCAGCTGCTCTCTCGAGAAGGAGCCGAACCCGACTGTTTTCTTTGCTCAAGTTTATGGTCCTTTGTGCTAAATGTATGGACCTGGATGTAATTTTCCCTTTTTAGGTCCTTGATGTAAAATGCACTCCCACCGACCATGTAAAATGCTAACCTAAAAGTAAGTGGTGGAATTTAAATGAATTTAAGCTTAGTTGTCAATGGGTATGAACATTCTTGGATTTCAAGCCGAATGACAAAAAGGTCTAGGCCATATTTCTACATCATAGTTTATGCTGATGATCCCATATCCAAGAATTTGCATGGCGACGGATTTGGCTATATATTGAAAACAATCGAAGAGGAAGCAGTATGAAACGTATGGCTTGATCATCTAAACTCTTGAGAAGGAGTCGAACGTGACTATTTTCCTTGCTCAAGTTTAGGGTCCGTTGTGCTAAATGTATGGACCTTGATGTAATTTTCCCCCTTTTGAGGTCCTTGATGTAAAATTACTCCAACAAACCGTGTAAAATTCTAACCTAAAAGTAAGTGGTGAAATTTAAATGAATTTAAGCTTAGTTGTAAATGAGTATGAACCATTCTTCAATTTCAAGACGAACGACCAAGGTCAAGGCCATATCTACATCATACTTTATGCTGATGATCCCATATCCAAGATTTAGCATGCTGACAAATTTGGCCATATTTTGAAAACAATCAAAGATGAAGTAGTATGAAGAGTATACCTCGATCAGCTGCTCTCTAGAGGAGCCGAACCCGACTATTTTCCTTTCTTAATTTTAGGGGGGTTTGGTCTAAATGTATGGACATCGATGTAATTTTCCCGTTTTTAGGTCCTTGATGTAAAATGTACTTCCACCGCATGTGTAAAATTCTAACCAAAAAGTATAAGTTGTGAATATTAGAAGATTTTATGCTTATTTGTAAATGATTATAATGATTCTTGGATTTCAAGCCGAACGACCAAGGTCAAGGCCATATCAACATTATACTTTATGTTGATGATCCCATATGAGAGAATTTGCATGGGGACAAATTTGGCTTTTGAAAACAATCGAAGAGGAAGTAGTATGAAGAGTTTGGCTCAGATCAGCTGATCTCTTGAGAAGGAGCCTAACCAGATTTTTTTCTTTTAGGGTCCTTTATGCTAAATGTATGAAGCTCGATGTAATTTTTGCTTTTTTGAGGTCCCTGATGTAACATGTACTCTGACTGACCTTGTAAAATTCTAACCTAAAAGTAAGTGGTGAAATTTAAATGAATTTAAGCATAGTTGTCAATAGGTATGAATATTCTTAGATTTCAAGCCGAACGACAAAAAGGTCTAGGCCATATTTCTACATCATAGTTTATGCTGATGATCCCATATCCAAGAATTAGCGTGGCGGCGGATTTGGCTATATATTGAAAACAATCCAAGAGGAAGTAGTATGAAACGTATGGCTCGATCATCTTCTCTCTCGAGAAGGAGTCGAAGGTGACTATTTTACTTGCTCAAGTTTAGGGTCCTTTGTGCTAAATGTATGGACCTTGATGTAATTTTTCCCGTTTTGAGGTCCTGATGTAAAATATAGTCCCACTAACCGTGTAAATTCTAACATAAAAGTAAGTGGTGAAATTTTAAATGAATTTAAGCTTAGTTGTTAATGGGTATGAACATTCTTAGATTTCAAGCCGAACGACAAAAAGGTCTAGGCCATATCTCTACATCATAGTTTATGCCGATGATCCCATATCCAAGAATTGGCATGGCGACAGATTTGTCCATATTTTGAAAACAATCGAAGAGGAAGTAGTATGAAACGTATGGCTCGATAACCTGCTCTCTCGAGAAGGAGCCGAACGTGACTATTTTCTTTGCTCAATTTTAGGGTCCGTTGTGCTAAATGTATGGACCCCAATGTAATTTTCCCTTTTTAGGTCCTTGATGTAACAGGTACTCCTGCCGATCGTGTAAAATTCTAACCTAAAAGTAAGTGGTGAAATTTAAATGAATTTACGCATAGTTGTCAACGAGTATGAAAAATTCTTGGATTTCAAGACGAACGACCAAGGTCAAGGCCATATCTACATCATACTTTATGCTGATTATCCCATATCTAAGATTTAGCATGCCGACAAATTTGGCCATATTTTGAAAACAATCAAAGATGAAGTAGTATGAAGAGTATGACTCGATCAACTGCTCTCTCGAGGAGCCGAACCCGACTATTTTCCTTCTTAATTTTAGAGGGGGTTGTTCTAAATGTATGTACGTTGATGTAATTTTCCCATTTTTAGGTCCTTGATGTGAAATGTACTTCCACCGCATGTGTAAAATTCTAACCTAAAAGTGCAAGTGGTGAAATTTAGAAGATTTTAAGCTTATTTGTCAATGAGTATGACCATTCTTGGAATTCAAGCCGAACGACCAAGGGCAAGGCCATATAAACATCATACTTTATGCTAATGATCCCATATGATAGAATTTGCATGGGGACAAATTTGGCTTTTGAAAACAATCGAAGAGGAAGTAGTATGAAGAGTTTGGCTCAGATCAGCTGATCTCTCGAGAAGGAGCCTAACCAGAAAAATTTCCTTTTAAGGTCTTTTATGCTAAATGTATGGACCTCGATGTAATTTTTGCTTTTTTAAGGTCCCTGACGTAAAATGTACTCTGACCGACCTTGTAAAATTCTAACCTAAAAGTAAGTGGTGAAATTTAAATGAATTTAATCTTAGTTGTCAACGAGTATGAAAAATTCTTGGATTTCAAGGCGAACGACCAAGGTTATGGCCATATCTACATCATACTTTATGTTGATGATCCTATATCCAAGAGTTAGCATGCTGACAAATTTGGCCATATTTTGAAAACAATCAAAGACAAATTAGTATGAAGAGTATGGCTTGATCAGCTGCTCTCTCCAGGAGCCGAACCCGACTGTTTTCCTTGCTTAATTTTAGGGGGGTTTGTTCTAAATGTATGGACCTTGATGTAATTTTCCTGTTTTTAGGTCCTTGATGTAAAATGTACTTACACCTCACGTGTAAAATTCTAACCTAAAAGTGTAAGTTGTGGAATTTAGACAATTTTAAGCTTACTTGTTAACGAGTATGAACATTCTTGGATTTCAAGCCGAATGACCAAGGTCAAGGCCATATCAACATCATACTTTATGCTGATGATCCCATATTAGAGAATTTTCATGGTGATGGCTCTGAAATATAGCCATCTACGTCCATGTTTAAATTGGATATTAATCATATTCTTGATGAAATATCTCTCTAAACCCTGCCACTAATGCTGATATTCAGAGGGGTATGCAATCCTTTCTTTGTGTATTTTTCCTGCACAGATAATGTCGTTTAAGGGAGGGAATCACAACATTAAAGTCAAAGATACGAGATTTCCAACAACCAGAAGAAACCAGGAGTCGAACAATGGATGTAGACGCCTTAACGACCAACTATACGGCCGGAGCTAAAATTCCTACCGTATAGCTCCGGTCGTATAGTTGGTGCCGCCACCATTAGGTTAAACAGAACAACTTTCGTGAAGGGGCCCCTATATAAAGAAGCCTCGGGTGACGAGAAAACAAGCCAAGCCTCACCAAAAAGCCTCTGCCACAGATCTCCAGCCACCTCCAGATCTCCAAACCCTTCTCCATCTCCATAGCCATATTCCACCACTTGTAATAGTAGATCTCTTCTCTGATTGGAGACATTGTAAGACTATTGCTATCAATCTTATGATTTTCATTACAATTTTTGTGATTGTTGATCTCATCTCTATGTGTGAGTAATTCTCCTTGGGCTAAGGGCTTCGCCCTATCCATGTACCAATTTTGCATGTGATTTATCATAGATGGGATCGTGTATTAGTTTGTATGACATGATGATTATTGTATCGTCTCTTTCCTCAATCCAAGGACTTGTCAGGTACCCAAGACCCTGAGGGTTAAGCCAAGTATGGGGAGTATGAGTGATGACTGATCTGCAGGTTGGGAACCCCAGTGACATAAGGGGTATTATGGTTATATGTGAGATATTTGCTTGGGATTAACGGTGAAATCACTATGCATATCATTAGTTCTCTTTCTTCTATGGATGAGACTAGTAGGTTATTGCTATAAGCGATTTCGGAGGCAATAGCAATTATGGATGCACTGCCCACATATAATTTATCTTGCTCTAACAAGTACACACACACTTTATTTCTATCTTTTATTTCCATCAGATGTTTTTGCATAGCTATAGGTGAAACCGAATGCCCTAGGCCCTCTCTCCATAATCGACAACAACAAAAAGACGAAAGCTACTGGTCCGGTAAAAACGCAAAAGGAATGCTAAAACTCCTGAAGGTCCGTTAAAGTAACTTCACTATGCATTCGCTTCCCGTTGATTCGATAACCTAGGTCTACTACAGAAAAAGAGCTATACTGCATCCATAATCTGGATCGAAGGTATCAACCCTTTTTCTGGCGCCGTTGCCGGGGAAACAATAGCTACCCTGGTGAGGTTATTAGGAACCTTGCTAGTTTTAGTTCTTGTTTTTAATTTTGTTAGTTTTATTTTAGTCTTTATTTGATAAACCAAAAAATTAGTTAGTCTTTAAATTCTTGCTTTTACTATTATATTTTTAATCTAACAAAACCCAAAAAAATAGGAAGTATGGCTGAAAGGAAGCTTGGGGAGTTTGCTACTCCCAATAATGATTATTTGCGTACTCCTATTACTCAGCCAGCAATCATTGCTGATGACTATGAAATTAAGCCCCATTACTTAAGTTTGGTTCAACAGAATCAATTTGGAGGCTCTGATGTTGAAGATGCAGGCATGCACTTAAATACTTTCACTGAAATATGTGATATGATGCGTATAAAAGACGTTGACCCAGATGCGGTCAAATTGTGTCTATTTCCTTTCTATCTAAGAGGGAGAGCTAAAGAATGGTTGCTATCTTTGCCTAAACATACTATTGCATTATAGCTGGGATGTACTTCTTTATTTATGACTAAATTTTTCCCACCTGCAAAGACTATGCAACTTCAATCTAATATTACTGGCTTTAGACAGGAAGAGCGTGAACCACTAGCACTTGCATGGGAGAGGATGAAAGAATGCCTAAGAAACTGTCCTAGTCATGGGATGGAAGATTGGTTAATCCTCCATTTATTTTATAATGCTCTTAATCCTGTATCCAAGCTTATGCTTGATATTGCAGCTGGAAGAACATCCATGGGTAAACATATTACCGAAGCAAAGCAGCTGTTAGAAAATATGCAAGACAACCATGCTCAATGGCATGTTTAAAGATCAAACATGAAGAAGGTGAACTCTATCTCACCACAAGAAAATGAAGAACTTAATACTAAGTTATATGAGCTCATACTAGCTGTAAAAGGAAAGGAAACTCAGGTAAGAGCCACCCCTAAAACAAACATAGAAGAAATAGACTTCGTAGCTCGTAATGATTACAACCCTTCTTGGAAGAAGAGTTATAGTCCTAACTTTCAGAAACATCATGCTAGTCCGGCAAGTAACTCTAATAATAATATGGGAACTATTATTGGTAGTCTCTAAGAAACACTTAAGTCTTTCATAGACTCACAAAATGAACAAAATAATATTCTAGTCAAAATTACGGAAAACCATGATGCTATGCTTGGAAAATTATCTAACCAAGCTGTTAGTTTGAGAAATGATTTGTAGGCCCTTCAAGAAAGAACAAGGATTGTTGAGGCACAACTAGGTAAGATAACCAAGAGTCAAACTCTCATTCTAGCTAAATAAGCAGGTAAAGCTGAGCCCAATCATGTTGAAGAACTCAAAATGATGAGGATCCAAAGGGAGGAGCCTGAAGAACTTGATTATAGTAATGCCCCTTCACCAAGCTACACGATCGAGGACCTCGTAAAGAGGATCAACATCAAAATTCCGGTAAGTGAAGGTAACAATGAAGCCATGTATCAACACTTTGTTGATCAAGTAGCAATTAAGGTACGCGAGCTTGAAGAAGAATACAAGAAAATCCTGAAAAGTTACCTATTAAACTAGATGACATATTTGAGTTTACTATTAAGATAAATATTGGAACCAATGAGATAGCTGCACTTTGTGATCTAGGTGCAAGCGTCTCAATAATTTCAAAGAGTCTTTTTAATAAGGTAAATCTTGGCTCCTTTGAAATTACTGAATTAAATTTGCATCTAGCAGATTCTACCTACAAACAAGCTGTAGGGATTAAGGATAACACTTTAGTATATATCAAAGGTTGTCCTGCTTTAATTGACTTCGTTATTATTGACATGCCTGAAGATATTGTTCCTCCTATAATACTAGGCCGTCCTTTATTGAGAACTATAAAGCTTTAATTAACCTTCATGAAGGGAACGTGAAGTTGCAATTGGCTTCGCGGGATCCTTTTGTTATTCATTTCCGAGGAAGAAGAAAGCCAAACATGACGAGAAGGAGGCCATCACTTTGAAGTCCAATTACTTTGGAGTGGGTGTTCCACTCATCTGGCCCAAGTAAGTATCATTATTGTCAAGCTATTGACCATAAAAGAGCACTCCATGGGAGGCAACCCATGTTAAATAAAGGTTTGAGTTAAGTTTTTAGTTTTAGTTTATGTTCATGTTTAATAAAGAGTGCTAGAAAACTCCATTGAGGAGAAGAAGTTCGGTAGTACTTTAAATTCTGCTTTATTCATGCTATTGTTGGTCAACAATATTTACTGACAATTTTCTATCAAAAACAAGGTATATAACTAAGTTACAGGAAAAGAAATAGTTTACGAAGAAACAATTTTTTTTGATGCACACAGAGAGTTTAACGACCAACTATACGGCAGGAATAATAATTCTGGCCGTATAGTTCCGGTCGTATAGATATCTTCGCCATCGAATTTTTTTCTACAATATGTACTGAGAGATTAACGACCAACTATACAGCGGGAATAAAAGTTCCGGCCGTATAGTTCTGGTCATATAGATATCAATGCCTCCGTACAATTTCTTTTCATATGTACTGAGAGTTTAACAACTAACTATACGACAGGAATAAAAATTCCAGCCATATAGTTCTGGTCGTATAGATATCGATGCCTTTGCAAATTTTCTTTCGCAGGGCCAAACAGTTTAACGACTAACTATACGGTCGGAACATTTTGTTCCACCCATATGGTTGCGTCCATATAGCTGAGCCGCCAGGAGGAAACCCTAATATTTTGACAGAACGCCAACTATACAGCCAGAATACATGTTCCACCCGTATAGTTGTGTCCGACCACAAAATCGCACGGGAAGGTACCTCCAACTCCAAAACTTCAATCATTTTTCTTTCTTCTACCTCCAAAGTCTCTCAAAACCTCAAGGGATCTCCATCTCTACTAAATTTCGTTCGATTTCCTTGCACACAAGTGATCTACGGTATGTTTCTCCCCCGATCCTCCAATTACTTTTTGCAAATTCATCTTCGATCTATTGTCATTGTCAATCTAGGGTGAGACCTTCTATGAACTAATTGCCATGATTTTCTTGCCTAGATTATTATCTTGAGGAGATTCTTTAGTGTCCTATGATGAGGAATATATTATACTTACTGTTGTTGGATCAAAGAAGTTTATTTTTGACTTTCTTCAATGTTTTAGATGATGAACACAAGGAGCCAAACTCGTGCTCGTTCCACCGCTAGTGCTTCTCGGGTTGCTGCTCAGGAACGTATGGGGATACAATTCACGGATGAGGCCCATTGTGATCGCTTCAATAAGATCAAGAACCATGAAGTGAAGGCCACCAAGTGGGCTTGCCCCATTATATTGAACCAACTCGGAATTTCTGATGACTTCAATTTACTTTGCAATATAGCTGGCCTGCAAAACTTTGTGTACAATGATGTACCTACTTATCGCCGCTTAACCATTGAATTCCTATTAGTTGCAAAGCACTGTTAAACTATGGCAAGGAGAGGATACTATTTTTTTTTGTCTGATGAATAACAAGTACACATTAACATTAGATGAATGGTGCACATGTTTTAATTTGCCAAATAATGATGTTAATGCTTTAGCGCATCCTTTACTGGCTTAAATCCTTCCCTCGATCAATACTATAATGGAATTAGCTTCACTAGTAGAGTGAACAAGGGGAAGAATATTCAACATCCTGCAATTCGCTATCTATTCTATGTTAGTGCTAAAACCTTGCAGGCATGTAATGAGTTCACGAGACTCAACGAGGAGGACATCCTAGTCCTTGCAAAGGTTGCTTACATCAACTTCAACCAGTCACTCAACTTGGGAGCCATCCTTGTGCGCTACCTGGAGCAGCAAGCCTCCCAAATCCAAGGGCAATCACAGGAGGAGGCGTCATCACGTGCTTGCCACTGCCCTAGACATTGACCTAGGTGAGTTGCAACCAGTACTAGGTGAGACGTGTGTTGGATTCTCCACCTTGAGGGCCTGTGAAATGCTCACTAGGAGAGGTGGTGTTTATTACCTGCATATTGCTGGAGCTGGGCGTATCTACCCCGCTCCTATGCCTAATGATCTTTTCTCTATCGAGGAAGGACATTTGCTATATGATTTGCAAGTTGAGCAACACCAACCCGAGGAAGAGATTCCTGAAGAGGATGAGGACCAAGAGGAGGAGCAAGAAGTTCCTTATCAACAGGAGCAGCCACAAACCCGGTTCGCCACATATCAAGATTTCCAAGGACTTGGAGGGACTGTGGAGAGGATGCATAACCTGTCTTTGAACCTTCGAGAATCAACAAGTAACCTCTCAACTCAATTTGTGAACTAGAGTAACGACTTTTTCCCGCCAGCACAATGATTTCAAGGGCTCACAAAAGCCTAAGCTTGGGGAAGTTCCCTCATATATATTTATTTGGCGTTTATTTGCTTATATTTATTTCAAGGTTGCATTTTTATTTGAGTTTACAAGCACACGTGTTGGTTTCCCCAATAGTTTATCTTTAGTTCTTTCAATTTTTATTTCAAAATTTTTTACCCGAGCTTTGCCACCAATTTTCTATTCTTTAAATTCCCTCTCTTAAAAATCACAAAAAGATTTCTCCCTTTTTCCTTATTTTCCCTCTTTCTTTTATTTCCGCCTCGAGGTCTTCATATATTTGTAGGAGAGTGATCGACTTCGAGTTTCCAAGAAACAAATAAAAAAGGAAGAGAGAAGTGGAATCAAACATGAGAGGTATGCCTTATGACTCCCCACTTTTAAAGTTTGAGAAACACATGCTAGTTAGTAGTAAATGTTGAGATATTATATTGGTGGAGTGAGTCTTTGTATCGTTGTAAGATTTTCGTTTGCATGGGTACTTAATTGGGCTTATTTTGTTCCAGCTCTCGTAATTAACCAAGTGTTGCCTAAAAATTGCTAAACAATTGTAATAAGAAAAAGTCTCACAATTGATGGCTTGGGTGTTGCAGTGCTTAGTCTTCAAGGCTTATTTCTAGAGACACTCGACACCACTGAAAATGTTGATCGACTTGATAACTCTCTTTAAAAGGATTTGTTCGATTGAATTAATGTTTAGCGGTTTTTGTGAGCATGTCAAAGTTTGACTTGTTAATCATAAGAATGATATAACTTTACGCATGTCAAACATCATGGGATGCCAACAACTCCGCTGGCCTACGAACGATCTTCATGGAGGAAACTCCTAGATTTCGGCTATGAGTTGATTAAACACTTGTACCAGCAATGCTATAGTGGGTAAGATTGTTGGCACTCCTGGATAGCTGTAATCATGATGGAATCACTCCTCTGGCTATTATGAGTAATCATTATGCAAAAGGAACAAAAACCTTAGTGATTCCACGAGTGTCCATCACAGCCCGATAAACTAATAAAAATCTTTGGCATGCTCTCAGTTACTTAAAAACTGAAATTCTTGAAGGACAATGAATAGAAAAGTAGTGCTTGGAAAGTCTTGATTTATTGACGCAGGAGAATTGAGATACTCTAGTGTATATGCTTTCATGACAACTATCACACTCTTAATTTACATGATCATACTTTATTATTCAAAGGCAAGCCTATGAGTTGATTACATCACACGGAATAAAGTTTACTCATTTGAATCATCCATGCTAACAATAATTCTGTTGCACTATAAGGATGCATAAAGCCCGTATGATATGCTTGCCATTACTCTATGTATGCTAAAGTTTTTTAGATTTATGAAGTGGAGGAAACATGAGACTATTAATCATGAGTAAGATCACCATCTCATTATTTCAGTTTAAATGCTGAGTTCCTTTTTGATTTTGGCTTTCTTGCTCGGGACGATCAAGTTTAAGCTTGGGGAGGTTGATGTCTCTGAAATATAGCCATCTACGTCCATATTTAAACTGGATATTAATCATATTCTTGATGAAATATCTCTCTAAACCCTACCACTAATGCTAATATTCAAAGGGGTATGCTAGCCTTTCTTCTTGTATTTTTCCTGCACAGATAATGTCATTTAAAGGAGGAAATCACTACATTAAAGTCAAAGATACAAGATTTCCAACAACCAGAAGAAACCAGGAGTCGAACAACGGAGGCAAACGCCTTAACGACCAACTATACGGACGGAGCAAAAATTCCGACCGTATAGCTCCGGTCGTATAGTTGGCGCCACCACCATTAGGTCAAACAGAACAACTTTCATGAAGGGACCCCTATATAAAGAAGCCTCGGGCGACGACAAAACAAGCCAGACCTCGCGAAAAAGCCTTTGCCACATATCTCCAGCCGCCTCCAGATCTCCAAACCCTTCTCCATCTCCATAGTCATATTCCACCACTTGTAATAGTACATCTCATCTCCAATTGGCGACATTGTAAGACTATTGCTATCAATCTTATGATTTTCATTACAATGTTTGTAATTGTTGATCTCATATCTATGTGTGAGTAACTCTCCTTGGGCTAAGGGCTTTGGTCTAGACATGTAGCAATTGTGCATGTGATTTATCATAGATGGGATCGTGTATTAGTTTGTATGACATGATGATTATTATATCCTCTCTTGCCTCAATCCAAGGACTTGTCAGGTATCCAAGACCCCGAGGGTTGATCCAGGTATAGGAAGAACGAGTGATGACTGATCTGCAGGTTGGGAACCCTAGTGATAGAAGGGGTAGTACGACTGTATGTGAGGGATTTGCTTGGGATTAACGGTGACATCACTATGCATATCATTAGTTCTCTTTCTTATATGGATGTGACTAGTTGGTTATTGCTCTAAGAGGTTGTGGAGGCAATAGCAATTATGGATGCACTGCCTACATATAATTTATCTTGCTCTAACTAGTACATGCACACTTTATTTCTATCTTTTATTTCCATCAGATGTTTTTGCACAGGTACAGGTGAAACCGAACGCCCTAGGCCCTCTCTCTCCATCATCGACAACAACAAAAAGACGCAAGCTACTGGTCTGGTAAAAACACAAAAGGAATTCTAAATATCCTAAAGGTCCGTTAAAGTAACTTCACTATGCATTCACTTCCCGTGGATTCGATAACCTAGGTCTACTAGGCAAAAAGAGCTATACTACATTCGTAATCCGGATCGAAGGTATCACATGGCGACAAATTTGGCTTTTGAAAAAAATATAAGAGGAAGTAGTATGAAGAGTTTCTCTCAGATCAGCTGATCTCTCGAGAAGGAGCCTAACCAGAAAAATTTCCTTTTAGGGTTCTTTAAGCTAACTGTATGGACCTCGATATAATTTTTGATTTTTTGAGGTCCCTGATGTAAAATGTACTCTGACCGACCATGTAAAATTCTAACCTAAAAGTAAGTGGTGAAATTTAAATGAATTTAAGCTTAGTTGTCAATGAGTATGAACAATTCTTGGATTTCAAGACGAACGACCAAGGTCAACGCCATATCTACATCATACTTTATGCATATGATCCCATATCCAAGAATTTGCATGCCGATAAATTTGGCCATATTTTGAAAATAATCGAAGATGAAGTAGTATGAAGGGTATGGCTCGATCAACTACTCTCTCGAGAAGGAGCCAAACCCGACTATTTTCCTTGCTTAATTTTAGGGTCCTTTGTGCTAAATATATGGACCTTGATGTAATTTTCCCCTTTTGAGGTCCTTGATGTAAAATTTGTACTCCGACCGACCGTGTAAAATTCTAACCTAAAAGTAACTAGTGAAATTTAAATGATTTTAAGCTTAGTTTTCAATGAGTATGAACCATTCTTGGATTTGAAGACGAACGGCCAAGGTCATGGCCATATCTACATCATACTTTATGCTGATGATCCCATATCTAAGAATTTGCATGTCGACAAATTTTGCCATATTTTGAAAACAATCGAAGATGATGTAGTATGAAGAGTGTGGCTCGATCAGCTGCTCTCTCAAGAAGTACCCAAACCCGAATATTTTCTTTGGTCAATTTTATGGTACTTTGTGCTAAATGTAGGAACCTCGTGAAGGGAATATTCCCGAGAGGCAATAATTAAGTGATTATTATCTTATTCCTTGTTTATGATAAATGTATATTTTGCATTCTATAATTGTACTAATTGGAAACATTAATACGTGTGTGTTTAATAAACAAATAAAGGTTTCCTAATTATGCCTGTCTTATAAACTAGCTCGTCGATTAACAAGATGATCAAGGTTTCCTGATCATGGACATTGGATGTTGTTAATAATGAGGTCACAACATTAGTGGAATGATGTGATGAACATTCATCCGAAGTATAGCATTACGATGAAAGTCATTATGTTTATATTGCTATAACATCATACGAAGTAATCTTAGTCCTTAGACCATGAGATCATGTTAATTGCTAACACCGGAAGAGTACTTTGATAACATCAAATGTCAGACCATAACAGGGTGACTATAAAGGTGGGTTTGGGTACTCTAAAAGTGTTATGTTGAGGCTCATGGATCAAGAGTGGAATTTGTCCATCCCGATGACGGATAGATATACTTTGGTCCCTCTCGGTGATAACACATTATTTAGCTTACAAGCAAGTGATGTGATCACTAGAATGTTATATCACGGGAACTAGAAAAGAGTGCATGTTAGTAACAAGATCAAACTAGGTATACAGATACCGATGATTGAATCTTGGACATGTAATATATCGTGAGACAAAGGGTTTACTTACGACGTTAAAGGTTCATGCGATCACTAGAGTCAGCGTTGAATGTGTGGGAGTCAGTACGGATCTCCAGGTCCCGCTGCTGATTATTGATCGGAGAGGGGTCTCGATCATGACTGCATTATTCGCGAACCGTAGGGTGAAACACTTAAGGGATAAGAACAACATTTGGAGAAAATATGTTTCATATAAAGATTTAAGAAAGCGTTGGAATCATTTTGATGGAAACTGGAATTGTTTCGGGTGAAATTGTAGAAGTTGGTTCTACATGTGACGAGGGTTTAACTCGTCAATGCCCATTGTTATGGACTTGGGTTTTGGAGAAGGAGGGAGCGCTGGAGACATCTATCGGCTAGCAAAAAAGCACACAGGGTACTCGAAGATTTACCCAGGTTCAGGCCTCGTAGAGGTCCCTACTCCTGCTTGTCTGCTCGTGGAATTATCAAAGGAATCGAAGATTACAATGGCGCGCAGATGCAATCTGGAAAGGGTTGTGGAAACTAGGGTTGCGTGTGTCCTCCTCGCTGCCCCCTCCCAGCCTTTATATAGAAAGGCTAGGTCTCGGGTAGCAGGTCGAGTCGGTTACAAGTTAGGGTTTTCCCCTTTGAACTTTCTATCTTTAGCTTCTTCTTGTTCTTCAAGCAATCGAGAGTCCGTAGGTTACTCGAGTTCTTGATTTGGGCCTTGGAGACACTGTGGGCTTATATGTGTTCAGGCCGTATATACCAAGATCGAGTACCTATAGGGTATACCCATGTCAGTAGCCCCCGAGTGTCCAGTGGAATCGCAGATTCGACTGGAGACTTTATTAAGCCTTTCGAGTGCATGACTGAGTACATTTTTCGACTGCTCTGTTTATGTCATAGGGATTGTTGATGTGTGTGCCTGATTTTAACCGATGTATCGATATCAGTTAACTACCTTAGGGTAAAACAACGCCACCTACTCGAACTCGAGTCCCTGGACTCGAATCCGGAGAAGTGCTGGTGTAATTCGACTCAAGCCGCGGAGGTCTTACAGGAGTCGAATTCCAGTATATGGATGTGAGCACTTGACGCGTCCGTCAAGGCATATTCATCATACCTGCAGGCACGAATATATTTCTGGTAGTGTGCAGCTTAATGCATTGCCAGTCCTTATTCAGGTCTTACCTTCACGCTGCAAGCGCGACATCCGAATTTTATCATCGCGGAGATGATTCGGGTAACCCAGGAGACACGGTCTCTTTGTAGGGAAAAATTATGAGGCGGTGTCGCCATAAAGTTCGAGTGTGGACGTTATCAACACACAGTACTTTTGTACAAATAATCATAGGGTGCGCGACCAGCGCTCCCTATGGGAGTAGCCCCCGAGTGCCTGGTTGAGTCAAAGACTCAGGCAGGGACTAAATAACTTTTGCGACTGCTGTCGTCTTTTATTTGCTTGTTTCAGTCGAATTTGCTTCCGGCGCTCCCTATGGTACTAACCCATGTCCATAGTCGAACCGTGCTTCGAGTGATTGGGTTTTGTTTTGATTGTTCATGTTCCTATAAAAGAAGAAGAAAAAATCGTAGGGTGCGCGACTAGCGCTCCCTATGGGAGTATCCCCCGAGTGCTTGGTGGAGTCGAAGACTCGAGAAAGGACTAAAGTAAACGAAGTCTTCTGCTGCATAGTTGTGGATGACGTCAGTGCTGACGATTTCATGACCTCAGTTGCCCGCGTGAGCGAGTTTGATGGGACGTGACGAGCGGTGGGTCCTACTCCCTGACTCTGATTTGACTGGGCATGCGTACTCTTTATTTTAACCGCGCCTCCTCGATTTCCGCGCGTAATGAGAGTAGTGGGGGGACGGTTCGTGTTTCAGCTCCTCCACGTTTCAAGAACGATTAACGCCACGCGTCCAGTAGGGTTTTTCCTAGCCATTGGATTGCATTTTCTAGGGGTTAAGTAGTGACACTGCGACGGTAATTTTCTCTTCTGCTTTCATTCATCCTTTGCCTTCATCGCCATTGTTGCTGCTCCTCTGCTTTCTCTGTGCTCTTTTCCTTCCACGCTGTTGGACCAGCTCCGCACGTTTCCCAGCTACTTCCTCCGGTCGCATCGCCGCCGTGCAATGGGGAAGAAGAAAGGAGGTGATGCGGCCGATTCCGCGGCTACTGCTGTTGCAGTGAAGAAGAAAGGCGGCTCCGCCGCTGCAGGCACCAGCACCGCCGCCGGTGGGAAGAAGAAGGGCACGGGCACCCGCGGCACGAATGGCGCGTGGCATCCATCCATCCATCCGCCAAGACGGAGTGTTGTCCGCCGCAGTCGCCGACACGCGCATCCCCGGTGGCAAGGTAACTCCCTCTCCTCCTGCTAGTTTTCGAGTGATGTTCCTAGCGTTCATCATTCGCGGCCTCTCTTTGCCCCTGCATCCTTTCTTCAGGGGCCTTCTTTGTTTTTACGGGCTCCAGCTCCATCAGTTGTCCCCCAATTCCATCCTCCACATAGCTTGCTACATCACCCTCTGCGAGTGCTGGCTCGGGATCGAGCCGCATTTCGGTCTCTTCAAGCGCCTCTTCAAATTGAAACGCCAATCGGCATCTGGTTCCGTAGTCTATGATGTAGGCGGCTGCGGAATCCATGTCGATCCATCCTCCACATACTTCGACATCAAGCTGATGATGTCCGTCCAAGGGTGGAGGGACAAGTGGTTCTACGTTCGCAACCAGAAGGCCGGCGGAGACCACTTTGGACTCGTGCCCTTCGACCCCTCGACGCCATGCAATAGGAGGCGCTCCTGGAAGAATGTCGTTATGCCCGGCGAGTCCGCGGAGACAGATGTGATGTACGAGCGCGTCTGTGACCTCGAGAGTCGCATAGGCAAAGAGGAAGGAGACTGCGCCCTCATTCGCACGTGGCTGCGTCGTCGCGTCCAGCCCCTGCAGGCCAGAGTGCACCCCATGTTTCAGTGGGATGGCGCTGACGATGTCACTCGCGTGTCTGCCAATGGCATGTCCATGAGTGAGGTAGATAAAAGGGTTCGACTGGTGACCAAGTACACCGTCAAAGATGTGCTTCCCAGTGAACCGGTCGTTCCTCCGTTCAACGCTTCTAACCCTCCTCCTGAGGTACAGCTGTGCTACGTAGTAGCTTAGTTTGTTGATTGCTTCTTTGTTGTTTCTTTGCTTTGTGCTGAATTGTGGTCTATATGGAGGATTGGGCGGTGTCACCCTGTATGCCCCCTCTTCCTAATGGGGTTATCCGTCACGACGCCTTGGAAGAGGACGAGTCAGAGTCAACCGTCCTATCTAATGTGGAGGAGGAAGCCCCCGAGTCGGGTAGCCCAGATACTCGCAAGCGTTCACGCAGCAAGGATTCCGATGCATCGTATCCTTCGACTCCGGAAGGTGCAGGCATTGGTGTGAAGTCGCCAATCCCTGCCATTCCTGTGAGTGTTGTGGCGCCATCTTCTCGCAAGAAGATGCGACTGCCAAAGGAATCTTCATCAGAGTCAGGGGAACCAACCTTTGACTTTGATAAGTTTGATTGGTAAGTGTTTTATTTGTCCTTTTTGATTCTTCACTGGCTTTGCCTTGTCCTTAATGTTGGTTTGGTCTTGTAGTCAAGAGGTGTCGTCATCTTCTGGCGATGTCCAATTTTTGAAAGAATCAGGAATCACAACCTCAAGGGCCAAGAAAGAGGTCGAGCGTGCTCCTTCCCTCCATTCGCGGCCCACTCCGGGCACAACTCTTCCAGTTCTCCGCATGGAGGGGAGCATCGAATGGTTGCTCGGATGATTGCACACCAATCGACTTCAGAGTCATTAGAGGATCTTGTAAGTGTAGGATTTCTTCTTTCGATGTTGCAGTCGATGCTATCTATGGCTTCTGCTGATCCTTTGTTGTTTTCCTTTTGCCGTAGCTCCTTGTGAAGGAGGCTGCTCACTTGGCGGAGCAGGTGCTTGCGATGGGCCGCCAGCATGCGATGCTGGAGACGCGCCATCACATGGTAGAAAGTAAGTGCCCGTTACTTCTTCCTTTTCTAGGTCATTTTTATGTAGTCGACTAATAGTCAATCCCTTTTGTTTTGTAGCTGAGCGTAATGCCCTTTTGCGTGACGCCTCCACCATGGAGAAGACACTCGCCGTGGCTGTGAAGGGCCGCGATGAGGCAATCGCGGCGCGTGACGAGGCACAGAGGTGGGAAGAGGATCTGCGTGCCTCCATCGTAGCCAGGGAGAAGTTGTTCGAAGAACAGCTTTTCTCGATTGCCAAGGCCCTCTCAGGTACTATGTTTGGATATCATTATCTTGCTCTGTTCGATTTTTGTCATTGGCGCTGATGTTTGTGTCGATGTGTGGGTTTATGTACAGATGCTAGCGATTTGAGCTTCGACCCTCAGGCCCTCCGTCGTGACGACGCCTTGGCGGGTGCGCTTTCAGCAGTCAAGGACCACAGCGCCGCCGTTCAGCATATGCTCTCCAAGGCCAAGGGCGTGCTCAGTCGCCTCCGGGAGGAGTTGATCCCCAAGGCTGAGCTAATCGAGAACATGAACGATCTGGTGGAGTCTCTCGCCGGGGGTGTTCCTGCAAGCTTCAGGAACTCGCACCGTGCGGCTGGCGCGTCAATGTCACTCGCCATGGTGCAGGCCCATGGAGTCGAGGTTGATCCTGCAGCGGTTTCGAAGGCGATGCCCGTTAGCGCGGACGGCCAGCAGGTAGTCTTTGTTCCCTTCGCGACTGCCTGTGGCAAATATGGGCCGCAGCTGATTAACACAGTTACGAAGTACTCTGAGGAGCTGCAGCGAGCCAAGAAGGCGGCAAAGGCTGCGACATTAGGGGCTGGCGGGAAGTCAGTGGCATCTGATACCGCCACAGACTCGATGAGGCCCCCGAAGTCGTCTAAGTCGAAGAAGCCAATCGTTCCTCAGTAGCTTTGTAATAGTTGATTAGTTTATGTCTTTTGTCAAGAACATGCCTTTGGCGAGTGTGTCTACTGATACTTTTGCCAATCTTGAATGCACTCGAGTCATTTGTCTATGTGTCGATTTTTCCTTCTTATTGCTTCTTCCTTGGCTCGTGGTAGGGTACATCAAGTTACCCTTTGAGGGAACCTCAGGATTCGCCGCTCCTTGATGATACTTTGGCACCACCGCGCTCCAGGGTGGATGATCTATCGCTGGTTTCGCGACTACGTGATCGCGTGAAGCATTTGGAGCGTGAATTACCCATTCTCCGCGGTAATGCGGGTGTATGGAAGTCAAAGGCAGAGAAGGCCACCGCCCGAGAACAGTATCTGCTGGGGGAGGTGATGCAGGCTTCCGTTGTTGCTTTGTATAGTTGTCTGCGCGCGCCATCCGCAGGATGAGAAGGATAGGATTGCTATTCGCCTGCACGATCTGACCCAGGAGCAACTTTAGGAGAGTGGATACTTCTGGGTGAATCATGATCGTGCGATTGCGCTGGCGACCCTGCAGGATCGTGCGTCACGAGTGCTGCACTTTCTGAAGAAGTCGCAGTCATGCTTGAAGAACATTTATTGGATGATGTTTCCGCTGGATGTTGCTCCATCAAGCCTGCCGGCCCTTCTTGCCAAGTTTCAAGACCTGGCTATGGTTCACGAGTGTGTAAGGCAATAGTTGGTGGCTGGTGCCAAGGCCACTCTGTCGCTGGTGCCACTTCATAGGCTGGACGTAGACGTTGCGGCAATTGCGGCGGGGGCACCTGCGCCACCAGCAGGTTCTGCTTGGGATATGGTGCTGCATTATCAGGCAGTGGATCGCCTAGCAAAGGAGATCGTCAATTTCTTCGAGGAGCAGACCAACATTCTTTTGTTGCAGCAGTAGCTTAATTTGTATCCTGCACATAAGTGTACCAATGTTGTAAAGTTCATATGTATGTTGTGTATAATTGACTGTCGATTATGTATAAAGAGCTTGTTAGCGTGTGAGTACGTTGCACTATGCGACTCCTTTTTGTTAGCCTGGCCATGCACTTATCTCAGTCCCTTGTCAACCTGTCAGGTGCGTTGCAAGTGGGTTGATGTTGTGTCA
Source organism: Avena sativa (assembly GCA_916181665.1). NCBI lineage: Eukaryota > Viridiplantae > Streptophyta > Magnoliopsida > Poales > Poaceae > Avena > Avena sativa. The sequence continues at coordinate 450,988,617 of OV702289.1, forward strand.
AGGGTTTTGATTGATTTGCCAGCTACTCAGGATATCGCGTTTTAGTTTGTAGAACAGATGTGTACAGGGTGGCGCATCCCCCGAGTGGATAAGTTGTGGAAAATAAAGGAGAGCACGGAGTTTTGGGGCACTTAGCTTTATTTATTCGTGAGACAGTACGAAGTACAATGTGTGGCTAAGTAGCCTTGGCTGAGTGCCTTATTTGTGATGTAAAAGTAAAAGTGACTAAGGGTAGAAGCGTCGCAGCTGCGCGACGTTCTAGGGGTTGGAGTATGCGACTCCTGTCTCTAAATCTTAAAGGCGATAGGCGCCACCTGGGATTACTTTTGTAATCACGTATGGTCCTTCCAAGGGGGACTCGAGCTTGAGATGTCCTTGCTGCTTCAGTCGCAGGACCAGGTCGCCTTCGACGAAGGATCTGGGGCGTAGCCTCCTACTGTGGTAGTTGCGCAGGTTCTGCTGGTAGATCGTTGATCTTTCCGCGGCGATTTCCCTTGCCTCGTCAAGGAGGTCGACGGAGTCTTCGAGTGCAAGGGATGACTCCTGCTCGCTATAAGCGACCACACGCGACACCTTGTACCGTACCTCAGCGGGTAGCACCGCTTCGGCCCCGTGCACCATAAAGAACGGGGTGTAGCCCGTAGCACTGTTTGGAGTTATGTGTAGGATCCAGAGTACTGATTGCAGTTCGTCGGACCAGCAACCCGCGGCTTGTTCGAGTGGCCGGAGGAGTCGCTTCTTGATGCCGTCGTAGACGTGCCCGTTCGCCTTTTCAACCTGACCGTTGGTCTGTGGATGTGCTACCGAGGCATAGCTGATGTTGATTCCCAGATTCACACAGAATTCTTGGAACTCCTTGGATGTGAAGTTTGTTCCATTGTCTGTGATGATGCTGTGTGGCACTCCGAAGCGGAAGACGATGGATTCGAAGAACTTGACCGCACTGTGCCCTGATTGATTGGTCACTGGCATGGCCTCTATCCATTTGGTGAACTTGTCGACTGCTACCAAGAGGTAGACGTAACCTCCTCGTGACGACTTGGGGAGCTTGCCGACCATGTCGAGTCCCCATTGCGCGAAGGTCCAGGCCAATGGGATTTGCCGGAGCTCTGCGCCAGGTGCGTGCGGCTTGTCCACGAATCGTTGACACGCGTTGCATTTATGGATGATGTCCTTGGCGTCGCGCATGGCCGTAGGCCAGTAGAACCCGACCCGCAGAGCTTTGGCCACGAGGGCGCGACTGCCAGCATGGTGTCCATAGGTTCCCTCATGGATATCGAGGAGGACAGCTTTTCCATCAGCCGTGGAGACGCATCGCTGGAGTACTCCTATGATACTGCACTTGTATAGGTCGCCGTTGATAATAGCGAATGCCTTGGATCACCGCGTGATGTGTCGTGCATCAGTCGGGTCGTCCGGTAGCCTTTTGCCGAGGAGGTACGTGATGTATGGCTGAGTCCAGGACGATTCGATCATCATGACGCTCATGGGTCCTTCGAGTCCTATATCCAGCTCTAGGTCATCAAGTGTCATTGGCTCATTAGGTGGCGTAGCCCCCGAGTCCGTTGCTGCGCTTGTTTTCTTCTCTACTGCCTTTGGCTTAATGGAGCATTCGCAGATGCGCTCGAGAAATACCCCAGGTGGTATGGGGGCGCAGGTAGAGCCTATGTTGGCGAGTGCGTCTGCCTCTTCATTGCTTTCGCGGCCTACGTGTCGCAGCTCGCAGCCGTCGAAATCCCCTTCAAGTGTGTCATAGAGGTCGCGGTAGGCGATCATATTGTCGTTCAGTGCGTCGCACTCATGCATTGTTTGGTTGACGACCAACTTGGAGTCGCCGTAAATAATGAGCCTTTTGGCGCTGCAGGCTTTTGCCATCCGCATCCCGTGTAGCAGGGCCTCGTATTCAGCTTCGTTCTTGGAGGCAGTGAACTGCATTCGTAGGATGTACTTCAGGTTGTCCCCTTGAGGTGATGCCAGTATGACACCTGCACTTGGAAGACCCTCCGGAAAGGCGTGAAGCCTATCCGTCATATTTGGATCTATAAAGAAATAGACATGGACGTTTGACATCTATGAAATAGTGGACATGTCGAAAAGGAGTTTACGACAATGTTCAAGGAGTTGACTATAAAAAGATTTGATCTTTTATGGCGATATTTAGTCTTGACGGATTAATGTAGCAACCACTACATATAATATGGTATATCGTAGTTGAACAAAGAAAACGAAGTTCTTCTAATAGAATGGTTACCTAGGACGTGTACATGACACGATCTGAAGGGTTTTCTTAATTCAAAAGATGCTAAAAGGGCATGCAAACTTCAATGGTTGAAGTAAGCATAGCGGAGTTGGAATCTTCACCGTGATGAAACTGTTAAAATGTTTAATTTCATTAGAGATGATGAAAATGCTTGCATTTGCAAGAAATTAAGTGGGAGCGCTGAGACATATTTCCAATACATTATGTAGAGGACATGTTGTTGATTGGAAATGATGTATCTTTTATTGACACGGATTAAGAATTTCATTAAAATTGGATTTTGATGAAAGACTTGGGCAAAAACTGGAATATTTAGCATCAATGACTATATGGATAGATTGAAACGCTAATATGGTTATACCAGACATACATATATGAGACATTGAAAGGGTTCAATATGGAAACGACGAGAAAGGTTCTTGCCGCATGGAAAGGGTTGAATCAAGATTCAAATTTATTGACACTTGGTAAGTGAATCAAGATTCAAGTGTATCGACACTTGGTGAATGAAATCACATGAATTTTGATCAATAATATATACCATGATATGTACATATCCAGATATGTCCTATGCTCTAAATGTTGTGAGCATATACCAAAATGATTCATAAGATGATCATTGGACAATAGTAAAGATATTCTTATGAGTTATATCATGTATAAGTGACAAATAGTTACAAATAGTTCATTGTAAAGTGTTACATTGATAGTAGTTTTTCACAAAGATACAAATTAAATTTATCTCAATTTAAACTATGGGTGGCACAATGTAATGGAATGGAAGTTCCATAATGGATATGGATGAGTTCCAAAGTTGATACATTGTGACGGATACTACAACAAAAGGCTAAGTATATGACTGCTATAGTAGCAGCAAATGAGGTAATTTGGTTAAGTGATTTGTCACCAAACTATGTGTGGTTCACAGTGGGCTAGTACTATGAAGATATATTGTGCGACAATTATATCAACATGTTATAACCCAAAGGAACTAAAGGTCTCACCAAAGGACTAAATTTATACAATGACATCTCATTAGAGAATGAGTGATGCGTAGAGACGCATGATGACCCACAAGTATAGTGGGTGTATCGCAGTATTTTCGAGGGAAGTGAAACCCAATTTATTGATTCGACACAAGGGGAGCCAAAGAATATTTATAAGCCTTAACAACTGAGTTGTCAGTTCAGCTGCACCTGGAAACAATCTTGCTCACAGCAGTTTATCAGTAGCAACAGTTTTGTAGTAGGAATAGCAAAGTAACAGCAGTAGTAAAGCAAAGACAGTAGTAACAAAAGCAGTAAACAGTGGGATTCGAGTGTGGTAGGCATAAGGATGGATGGACGGGCGTTGCATGGACAAGACAATTCACATAGCAATCAGAACATAGGGCAATTGCAGATAAATAAGATAAAGCATCCAAGTACTAGACAATCCTAGGCATGTGTTCCATATATAGTCATACATGCTCGCAATGAGAACTTGCACAACATCTTCTGTCCTGCCAGCCCATTTGCAGCGGGGCCTCTAGGGAACTACTGGCAATTAAGGTGCTCCTTTTAATAGATCACCGGATCAAAGCATTAACACTCTGTGAACACATGTGATCCTCACATCAAAGCCTTTCCCTTCCGGTTATCCCGATTTCTGTCACTTCAGGGCCATAGGTTCCGGACAACAACATGTGTATACAACTTGCAGATAAGACCAAGAGCAATGCTATCATAATGAATCGATAACATGTTCAGATCTGAAATCATGGCACTCGGGCCCTAGTGACAAGCATTAAGCACAACAAGTCACAACAAAGTCATAAAGCACTAATAAAAGATACTAGGCACCATGCCCTAGCAATCTGATGCCATTACATGAACGATCTCATCCAATCCCTACCATCCCCATAGCCTACAGCGGGGGATTACTCACTCATAGATGGGGGAAACATGGATGGTCGATGGAGAAGCGATGGTGATGATGATGGCGATGATCTCCTCCAATTCCCCGTCCCGGCAGGGTGCCAGAACGGAGTTTCTGGTGCTATTTCGTGGAATCTGGTGGTGGCGGCGGAGCGGAACTCGTTCTAGAAAAACATCGAACCCCCCGAAGTTTTTAGGTCAGAAGGCTCCTTATAGGCGAAGAGAGAGGCCGAGGGGGTGCCTGGGGGGCCCACACCACCCCCTGGCGTGGCTTGGCCTGGCCCGCGCCAGCAGGTGGTGTGGCCACCCCCTGGCTCTTCTCCGTCTCGTATTCTGGCTCCTGGAGTCTTCTGGTGAAATAGGATTTTTGGCATATTTTCCAGGATTTTTCCTGATAGTTGGTTTTCTGCACAAAAAGTAGACACCAAGGCAATTATGATGAAAACAGCGTCAGTCTGCATTAGTTGCATCCAAATCACACAAGTATAGAGGAGAAACAATAGCAAAAGTGTTCGGAAAAGTAGATACGTTTTGGACGTATCAACGCAAAGACATGCAAATACACGTGGACCTGAAATTGTCAGATCCGGAGATTATGTTAACCACTACTAAATGTGTCTATACAACACTATAAAGCCATAGGTGTTGAATGCATAAGTTTACAAACTATATTATTGACTCTAGTGCAAGTGGGAGACTGAAGGGAATATGCCCGAGAGGCAATAATAAAGTGGTTATTATCTTATTCCTTGTTTATGATAAATGTTTAATTTGCATGCTATAATTGTATTAATTGGAAACATTAATACATGTGTATTTAATAAACAGATAAAGGGTTCCTAGGTATGCCTCTCTTATAAACTAGCTTGTTGATTAACAAGATGATCAAGGTTTCCTAATCATGGACATTGGGTGTTGTTAATAACAAGGTCACATCATTGGTGGAATGATGTGATGAACATTCACCCGAAGTATAGCATTATGATCAAAGTCATTATGTTTATATTGCTATAACATCATACGAAGTAATCTTAGCCCTTAGACCATGATATCATGTTAATTGCTAACACCGGAAGAGTACTTTGATAACATCAAATGTCACACCGTAACATGGTGACTATAAAGGCGGGTTTGGGTACTCTAAAAGTGTTATGTTGAGGCTCATGGATCAAGAGTGGAATTTGTCCATCATGATGGCAGATAGATATACTCTAGGCCCTCTCAGTGATAACACATTAGTTAGCTTGCAAGCAAGTGATGTGATCACAAGAATATTATATCACAGGAACAAGAAAAGAGTGCATGTCGGTAACGAGATCAAACTAGGTATAGGGATACAAATTATCGAATATCAGACATGTAATATATCGCGAGACAAAGGGATTTAGTTATGACATTAAAGGTTCACACGATCACTAGAGTCATCATTGAATATGTGGGAGTCAGTATGAATCTCCAGGTCCTGCTGCTGATTATTGATCGGAGAGGGGTCTCGATCATGTCTGCACTATTCAAGAACCATAGGGTGACACACTTAAGGGATAACGACACCATTTGGAGAAAATATGTTTCAGATAAAGATTTAAGAAAGTGTTGGAATCATTTCGATGGAAACCGGAATTGTTTTATGTGAATGTTTGTTAATTAAAGTAATTAACATAATTCTAAATAAAATAGTTCTATTTAATCAGAGTTGCATTAATTTTGGTGGAAAATTAATGCATGTGAGTGGGAGTGTGAGTGGAGGCATGTTTATATGAGTGGAGCATCCACCCACATGAATGAAGGAAGAGGTGGGGGCACCTCCATGGCCGCCGGCCATGGGAAGGGGCTGCCCCCTCTCCTCCTCTCACAACACACTTCCTCGTGAAGGATCTCGCTCCCCCTCTAGAAATTATTCTCCACGGTCTCGGATTAGCGAGATACATGTTCCCGATGGCTTTATCTAGACAGGAGTTGCTGCTTCCGCTGCTTTGCCGGAGCGAGGGACGGAGGTTGTTGGGGTACCGAACGTTTGTGCGATCACGGATGCACTGCTGCTTTGCGGTGCTGGACTTGGTGGTGCTAGACCTGCTGGACTTCCTGGTGCTGGACCTGCTAAACTCGCTAGACATCATCACGATCTTGAGATCGGCAAGTGTATGACTACATTAACCACAAAATTAGTTTCGTTAATAATGCTTTTTCGATCTTCAAGGGTATGTTCTCTATGGATGTATATCCACCCGTTGATTGTATATAGGTAGATAGATCTTGGTGCTTAGATGTTCACATCGAAGGAAATTTTTTGTTTTCTATGCTGCGAACCCAACACCTCGATATAATTTTCCCTTTTTAGGTACTTGATGTAAACTCTACTCACACCGACCATGTAAAATGCTAACCAAAAAGTAAGTGGTGAGATTTAAATGAATTTAAGCTTAGTTGTGAATGAGTATGAACATTTGGATTTCAAGCCGAATGACAGAAAGGTCTAGGGCATATCTCTACATCATAGGTTATGTTGATGATCCCATATCCAAGAATTTGCATGGCGACAGATTTGGCCACATTTGTAAAACAATCAAAGAGGAAGTAGTATGAAATGTATGGCTCGATCAACTGCTCTCTCGAGAAGGAGCCGAACGTGACTATTTTCTTTTCTCAATTTTAGGGTCCTTTGTGCGAAATGTATGGACCTCAATGTACTCCCACCGCCCATGTAAAATTCTAACCTGAAAGTAAGTGGTGAAATTTAAATGAATTTAACCATAGTTGTAAACGAGTATGAAAAATTCTTGGATTTCAAGACGAACGACCAAGGTTAAGGCCATATCTACATCATACTTATGCTGATGATCCCATATCCAAGAATTTGCATGCCGACAAATTTGGCCATATTTTGAAAACAATCAAAGATGAAGTAATATGAAGAGTATGGCTCGATCAGATGCTCTCTCGAGAAGGAGCCGAACTTGACTATTTTTCTTGCTTAATTTTAGGGGGGTTGTGCTAAATGTATGGACCTCGATGTAATTTTCCCTTTTGTAGGTTCTTCATGTAAAATGTACTTCCATTACCCATGTCAAATTCTAACGTAAAAGTGTAAGTGGTGAAATTTAGACAATTTTAAGCTTACTTGTCAACAAGTATGACCATTCTTGTATTTCAAGCCAAACAACCAAGGTGAAGGCCATATCAACTTCATACTTTATGTTGATGATCCCATATGACAGAATTTGCATGGCGACAAATTTGGCCATATTTTGGAAACAATCGAAGAGGAAGTAGTATGAAGAGTTTGGCTCTATCTGCTACACTCTCTAGAAGGAGCCGAACCCGACTATTTTCCTTGCTTAATTTTAGGGTCCTTTGTGCTAAATGTATGGACCTTGATGTAATTTTCCTCTTTTGAAGTCCTTGATGTAAAATGTAATCCGACCGACCGTGTGAATTCTAACCTAAAAGTAAGTGGTGAAATTTAAACGAATTTAAGCTTAGTTGTCAACGAGTACGAACTATTCTTGGATTTCAAGACGAACGACCAAAGTCAAGGCCATGTCTACATCATATTTTATGCTGATGATCCCATATTCGATAATTTGCATGCCGACTATTTTGGCCATATTTTAAAAACAATCGAAGATGAAGTAGTATGAAGAGTATGGTTCAATCGACTGCTCGAGAAGGAGCCAAACCTAATTGTTTTCTTTGCTGAATTTTAGGGTCATTTGTGCTAAATCTATGGACCTCGATGTAATTTTCCCTTTTTTAGGTCCTTGGTGTAAAATATACTCCCACCGACTGCGTAAAATTCTAACCTAAAAGTAAGTGGTGAAAATTAAAAAAAATTAAGCTTAGTTGTCAACAAGTATGAATATTCTTGGATTTCAAGCCGAACGACAAAAAGGTCTAGGCCATATCTCTACATCATACTTTATGCTGACGATCCCATATCTAAGAATTTGCATGGCGACAGATTTGGCCATACTTTGAAAACAATCAAAGAGGAAGTAGTATGAAACGTATGGCTTGATCAACTGCTCTCTCGAGAAGGAGCCGAACACGACTATTTTCTTTCCTCAATTTTAGGGTCCTTTGTGCTAAATGTATGAATCTCAATGTAATTTTCCCTTTTTAGGTTCTTGATGTAAAATGTACTCCCACCGCCCGTGTAAAATTCTAATCTAAAAGTAAGTGGTGAAATTTAAATGAATTCAAGCATAGTTGTCAACGAGTATGAAAATTTATTGGATTTCAAGATGAACGACCAAAGTCAAGGCCATATCTACATCATACTATATGCTTATGATTCCATATCCAAGAATTTGCATGCTGGCAAATCTGGCCATCTTTTCAAAACAATTGAAGATATTAAATACAAAAAAGAATCAATTTCAATTTTCCAAGTTATAGGAATTTATTTTATGAAAAGCAAGTAAGAACAATTTATTTCCTTTTTTTGTTAAAAATAAGGGATTTCTATTTTCGTGCCCTTGATTCGTTAGTTCTACTCAGTTTTCCCCAGCCGCTTAGTTTTTCCTCACCTTTTCCCTCCCTCCATTCTGAAACCCTCACATGCGCTTGGACGGAGGGATGCCATCAGGTCAAAGGCTTGACCCTTACATGTTGATCGATGGGACCGCGTTGGGGTGGGTCGTGCGTTGAGCGTTACGTTATGTTGCCTCGACCGCTACATGCTGACAGGTAGGGCCAGGATACATAGCGGACCATCCATCCATCTCTCGCTGATTATGTGGGACGTGGCATGGGACCATGTGGGCGTGATTGGTGGTTACGTGTGCCCTATCGTCTAAATTGGAAGTTTTTTTTGTTATTTTTATGATTGGCCTTTTTAAGAGTGCCTTTTCCCCTCTCTCTCACTAACAGTTGTGTTTTTCTTGCCCAAAAAGGTAGCGAATCTAGATCAACTTCTCTCTTTATTCATTGTTCTTTTTGCCCTCGTTTTTCCCCAATATGGTAGCAAATCTAGAGCTACAAATCTAACCAGCACCGTAAATAAATTCAGTAAATAGAGAATATGGAAATAAAGCAACTAATATAGGTTATATAGTACGGTACTTAACGAGGTTCGACAATTAGGCTACACAGCAGGAGCAGTATACAAGTTCAACACAGACAAGACAAAAGAAGCTACTTTACAACAGCAACAGCTAGGAGGGCCTTCGCCTCCTCCCTCTGGCACCTTCTCCACTTCTTGCTGCCCAGTCCCTTGACCTTGGGCGCCTTGCGCTTGATCGGGGGCATACAAACCTCCTCGATAGCCACCTTCTGGAGGTTGCGGAAGTGAAAACCGAGCGCCTGGTGCTAGGCTATGAAGCGGTGGACGTTCACGGACTCGCCGCAGGTCCTCATGTCCTCGGCATGCTTCACGGAGGAGTTGAAGTTCGTCACGCGGAGCCTCCTAGTGGGGCAGAAGGGGCACCTGTACACATCGTCGGCGAAGAAGTTGTTGTACTGGCCGGACTTAAGCCTCCTTAGCACATGACGAGTCTTGGTGTCCTTGGACTCATCGTTGCTGCGGACATCGTTGCTATCCTCCTGTTGGATAAAACAATAGAATGCAATAAGGACATGATTGAGATACTTTGATTATCAGGATTGATTATTTGCATAAATTAATCGATTGAGATCTCCTGATTATTTCCCAAATCTCATACCAAATCGAATACTGATCCCAACTACGAACAGGGGGATTCATCAAAATACGAGATCTAACACAAGAGGATTACCTACTGTAAAAATACGAACAGTCGAGCCCTAATAACAAACGATATAGAATCCAACGATGGGAACGGGGAAAGAACAAGGGAAGGGGAGAAAACCCTGGATACCTCCGGCCATGGGTCGGCGATGCTGGTGTCATAGGGGTTCTCCGGCCTTATGTAATCAACCTCCTCGTAGGGGTCCCAGCCGAGCGGGATCTACACAAGACCGGCATGGGCCTCCTCACCGGTGGCTATGGTGGATGCGGGGACTAGGACGGTGGCTGCCTTCAATGCCTAGATGGGGGCCTGTACAGGGACGGGGGCCTCCTCGCGAGCGGCCTTGGAGGCGCCGATGGCCACCGCGCCGTTCTTCTCCATCGCCGTCGTGGTTGGGGTTTTCTTGGGGGTTTGCAGAAGGTGATGGGACAGTGGAGACGGTTGAGTGAGCGAGTGAGTGATGAGTGGGAGTGGGGAGGCCTCTATTAAAAGAGAAGGGAAGCAACATTTTATTGCACCACCGTGCACCGCGTAACCACGTACTCTATTGCACTGTGCATGGCCACACGTGTCCGCTACCGCCCCGTGCACCGCACACGCGTACCATGAGTCATGTTTTTTCCCTCGTGTCTAACCCTGGCGACTTAGTTGTGCTTAGTTTTGCCCTCAAGTGTAACACTAGCAGTTTGGTTGTTCTCAGTTTTGCCCTCCAGTACTAACACTGCCGTGTGGAATATACTCAGTTTTACCCTTCGGTGGCTGGTCAATAGAGGGTCAACGAATAGGTTTTAGCTAGCTAATTGAGTCATTTATGCACAACAAATTCATAAAGAGCAAAACAGAGTGGCATCTACCTAGGGAGTCTTATTATATGACCTGCCACCATAAGAAATGTATATAAACTAAGTTTTAACCTAAATCACCACTTCTCAAATCACCTACTATCTATGAAGGTTCATGGCTTTCTACTCAAGCCTCTTCCCAAAACATCCCTCTCCAAAACATAGTTTGTCTGAATGAGGCAATAATTATCAAACTGGTGTATATTTGAATTGCAAATAGTTTGATGTATGCCAAAATGTATTTTATTTATAAAAGACGCATTTTCCATTTTAAACCTTTTTCTATTTTCTATTTGAATCCCTTTATCAGTCTTGCCCTTAGTTTTTAAGTTCTACTCAGTTTTGCCCTTGGTTCTTAAATGCTACTTAGTTTTCCGCTCTCTTAGTATCAATATCTCGCACTTGTAATCATCTTCACTGCTACGCTCTGATTGGTTGAGACAGTTGTCACGCGGATCATGCCCACCAACCGTTGATCCTCTGTGATCTAGCGGACAGGATAACACCTATATCTGTCGGGAGGCACCCCTCTATCCATGCAAAATAACAAGTTTACCATCGATACTTTAACTCCATAAACAAATGAACTTGAATATAATTTGAAGGGAACGTGTTCGAAGGTGTATAATTTGTGCATTACATTCCACTCTATGAAAATGATAATCTCTCATGATTTTCTTAGCACAATATTATCACGTATTAAGTGCGATTTCAAATAGTTCAACTACGTATAATTTTCATATGCAAGTTTATGCATTACATTTAACTGTATGAAAATGGAGGGAGAAAATGATAATATCTTAAAAGTTTGCTATACGCAAGTTTAAAATCATTATCTCATTATTAAGTGCGATTTCACACTGTTCAAAGGTTTAAAATTTTCGTATACGCAAGTTTATGCATTATATTTCACTAAATTGAAATGATAAAGGATCAAGATTTTATTAGCACAACATTATCATGACCTAAGTGTGATTTCAAAGAGTCAAAATGTGTATAATTTTCATATATGCTAGTTTATGCATTACATTCCACTATATGAAAATGATAATATCTCAAGATTTTCTTAGCACAATATTATCACGTATTAAGTGTGATTCAAAGAGTTCAAAGGTGTATAATTTTCGTATATGCAAATTTATGCATTACATTCTACTCTATGAAAATAATAATCTCTCAAGATTTTCTTAGCACAGCATTATCACGTATTAAGTGCGATTTCAAAGAGTTCAAAAGGTGTATAAACTTTGTATTGCAAGTTTATGCATTACATTTCACTATGAAAATAATAATCTCTCAAGATTTTCTTAGCACAACATTATCACGTATTAAGTGCGATTTCAAAGAGTTCAAAGGTGTATAAACTTCATATATTCCACTCTATGAAAATAGGGAAGAAAATAATAATCTCTCAAAATTTTGTTAACACATCATTATCACGTATTAAGTGCGATTTAAAAGTGTTCAAATGTTTATAATTTTCGCATATGCAAGTTTCTGCATTATATTTCACCCCATGTAAATGATAAATGATCAGGATTTTATTAGCACAATATTATCATGTATTAAGTGCGATTTTAAAGAGTTCAAAGGTGTATAATTTTTGTATACGCAAGTTTATGCATTATATTTCACTCCATGGAAATGATAAATGATCATGATTTTATTAGCACAACATTATCATGTCCTAAGTGCGATTTAAAATAGTTCAAAGGTGTATAATTCTCATATATGCATTACATTTCACTATATGAAAATGAAGTTAGACAAAGGGCTTGGGCGTCGGGCTGGCTCGGGGTCCCACATTGCAACGCCATCTTGGTAAGTTGTGGGTCCGACGCTCACGTGGATAAGTTGTGGGTCCAGTGCTCACGTGGATAAGCCATGGATCCGATGCTGATCTGGATAAGTTGAGAGAGGTATCCACTACGGGAATCGACTGAACGTGGCCCCACTTGTTAGCATGTAACGACAAAGGTACACTACGTGACCCGACAGAACACGGTCCTACTCGTCAGCAGGTAACGGCGAGGGTCCACTAAGCGACCCGACTGAACACGACCCCACTTGTCAGCACGTAACGGCAAGGCTGACGGTCGGCGAGTTTCAGACCATGTGAGAGTTTCGTATAAGGAGATGGGCAAAAGTGAGGAAAAACTAAACGGCTAGAGAAAACGGAGTACAACTAACGAACCGAGGGCACAAAAATAGAAATCCCAAAAAATAAATAGCAAGAAGAGACTATGAGCAGAGAGAAGGCAGCAAGAGAGCTGCGAAGATGAGGATTTGAAGGTGGTGCGATGTCAGAGCAAAGCTGGGATGGGTTCCTGACACAAGGTACATGGTACAATGAGTAGTGTAAATTCTAGGACCTTTACAATATATATGCACGCAAAACAAATTGTGTTTTCTCTCTCCTTCACTCTCTCATCACCATCCATACCCTGGTCGGCTGATCTCTCCCTCGTCTGCAACGTGGCGCTGCGCACGCGCGTCGACCAATGACCTGCCTTGTGTCGGCGGCTCCATGTCTGTGTCTGGCGTATTTTTCAGATGCGTTGGTGGTAACCTTTTTGGTCCTTGGCGGCAAAAAGTATTACTACTACAATAGAATAGCAATTCAAATTTTCCTAGTTTCGATATTTTCACTTCCTTCCTAAACATCGGGAGGAAGACTATTCAAAAGATCGCATTCGCAGTACTACTAGTACGAGTACTACTTAAGTGCTAGAAAAGGGATTGATTGATCTATCCAGCCAAAAAAACGTCCCATCGCATTGGATGCCCACCATTATGATATGGCCAGCCTTCCTACTCCGCACTACTCCACCTCCATACACTGGGAAGAGGAAGCACCAAACACATCTGCAACAAGCTGGTTCGAAAGTGAGGAGAGCTCCTTTTTTCCCGTCAAACAAGTAGTACTCCCTCCTTCCCAAATTAGGACGCGTATTACTTCTAGTCAAAGTCAAATTTAATAAACTTTGACTAAGTATACGACATCAACTCAATGTTAATAGAATCATATATTTTCATATTATATGCGTTTGTCATTTAAAAGTCAGTATGTTTTTTAAAAAGATCAAGTTCGTATCCTTATTTGTTACTTAGTGAATAACTTTCAAATTTCAAAGTAGAAACCTATTTCTTCTTCCTTTTTCATGTCTACTAAAAGACTGAAAATGATTTTACACACCAATTTGGTAAAGACTGGGCACTTCCTGTGGAATACATCCAGCTTGTGTAGGATTTCGTGTAGTCTCCTAACAGACCGGGTTGGTTGAACAATAATGATCTTGGCACTTGAAATGCTCACTTTATACTGCATTTTGCTACGCTCTAACAAGACACTGTCATTGAAGTGGCCTTGCGCGTGATTTGAGATCAGCAGGCAACAGCCACGAAGTGGTCACTCACAGGTTTCATTGGAATTTCTCCAAACACCCAACACGCATAAGATCTTGGCGAAAAGAAATTCACATACGTACCGGCCTACTCACCTACGTACATAGCTCTACACTAACTTCCCCTCTTCCCATTGAACAGACATAATCAATCTTAGGTTTTTTTCTTGTTCGCAACCGTGTGCAACCAATAAATTCAGAAACGCGTGCAACCGAAAATTCACAAGAAAAAAACAACGAGGAAGCGGTGGATTCTCACTCGTACTTGGCCGCGAGTTCATGACCCCCTTGCCTGACACGTTGAAGAGCAGCACGGGGTCCTAGCTCATTAATTACCTGTCCCTGATGGATTTTGAAGCACCGGGAAAGAGGCTCCAAATCCACCCTGCTGTGCAGCTGATGGCAGCAGCGAGGACACCCAAGCACATTGGCTCGTGCCAGCCCATGGAGTCGGGGCTGTGCGCTGATTCCTGGCCTGCACGTCCACCGCAGATGGCTGCGTCGCCGCGAGCATCCAGGTGGACCAGGTCAGCCTGCGTAGCAGTGTAGAGTCCACTGCCGACATTGTCCCGGCTCTGAGGGGTATGAGTCGAATAGCCCTCGCGGTGCAGATCCCGTCGCCGTCGGCACGCGGTCCCGTCTAGAAGTGTTGGACTGCAAGAAATAATCTGTCCTTTATTTTTACTACAATTTAAATAGAGAAATGCTATCATCTAGTAAGGTACAATTCAGTGAACAGATTGACATTGTATTGAAAGAACTCCTAAACTGTAATAAACAATCAATCATAATTGTTTGACAGGCAGAAAACTTATAAAAGCTTTTGATAACTTACCTCTTCATCCAAAGATTCAGATGCATTTGCTTCCCGGCGGCCTGCCATATCTTGTCCTTCTTACCTCGCTCATCTACGAGAAACAAACACTGCAAGATTCAGTGTCTTAGTGCATATCTGAGGAAGATGCTTATGACAACAATGCAAAATAATAAACAAACAAAGATATGTATATCATGTTCATGTGGACAATCTACACAAATCTTTATTAACTTAGCTCTACATATAATAAGCAAGGATAATAAAATTTGAGCAATTCACAACTATCTTAAAGGTAGTAGCTGCACAATGCTGCTGCAGGTTGGAAGCATGATATATCTTAGGTTTTGTCTAATAATATATGGTATTTTCAGTTATCGAAACAAATCTGAATACCCAATTGGCCTAGGTCCTATCTGTACCCTGCTGAACGGATCAACCGAAACATGGACAAATCTATTTAGACATTACCACACAAGTTTCTTCCTTGTAAAATATCAAGAGTTGCAGTGGTATATAATAATCTTAGAATAGTACTGAATCGTTGCTTGACAATATAGATCTCATTATTATTATATGACACATATGAGAAAGATCTGCTGAGTATCTATTCTCGCTGTGTGCATATGCTATTGCAAGAAACATAACAAAGATATTTATTAAATGATAACACAAGAAAATACAGGGACATCCACTGGATCTGATGATATAGAGCTTAAAAATACAGATAGAGAATAGGAAGATTTGGAGGTGGGAATTAACCTTCCAGATCACCGGTGAGCTTCACCTGGATGCCCTTGTCCACGAACTTGGGTCAAGTGCAGTCTCCTTGCGACCCGCCTGAAGAAAAAACAACAACACGGACTCATATCAATCACCGAGGCATCACACGAATCGAATCGGTGGTCAGCAGAACAAAGAAACGGCTGCAATGTCGACCTCGAGCTGCAATTATGTGGGATTTTGATCGAGGGTTTCGAGCTCTAGCAATGTCGATCTGGAGCGGAATAGATCTAGGATATTTCGATCAAGTTTTGAGCTCTTTTTATAGGGGTTTCAGAGAGGAGTTTGAGTTCGAATAGAGTTCCTCTCGTATTCGTATATGAGTCTTTTCCTCTTCTGAGACGACACAGACAGCAAAGCAATTCCATATAGGACTCGCCAACGCTAGAATCCTTCAGGTTTGAGATGAGATGGAAATCAATTACATGGTCAGTGACTCAGTGTACTCACCAGTGCTTCAATCTTCAGGCCAGCGACCTTATACACAGACCGGCAGCGCCACATTTTGTCTTGGTCAGCAACGTCGCCTACAAAGCCGGGGGAGCTGGGGCAGAGGACCACCGCTCGGTGGCGTTGACAGGTTTATAGGCGGGGATCGTCGAGGCGAGCACCATGGGCGGCAGAGGTGCTCCAGCTCCTTACCGCGGCGGTACTGCAAAAGCCACGCCCTCCCCTCCATGGCGGACGTCAGCTCGCTAGCGCTGCAATCTGGATGCCGACGCGTGGACCAGCAGTGGAACCATGGTCGGTCCCTCGCCGGCTCAAGCTCCTCCCTGATCGTCCCTCACCGGCTCAAGCTCCTCCTTGACCGTCCCTCGCCGGCTCAAGCTCCTCCCTGACTAGCCGTGAGCCCCTCTTGACATGACGATGGTGCCGCGTCTGAGGTTGCCGCGCGCCCCTGCATTGGCTATGACCGCGTCTGAGGTTGTCACGCGTCCCTCCACCGACCACGACGAGGAATGGGAGGAAGAGGCGCTTGGAGGGGCGTCGCATGAGAGTGTGGTCACTAGGGCAGGGAGTGTGGCCACCAGGGAATCGGTGGACTTCGGCGGCGGGCGTGGGGCGTGGGGATAAAGGATGTGTTAGTGCGGTCTCGCCTACGCTCGTTATAACCGAACAATTAGTTTTTTCTTTGGCTTAAGCGGTGGGAGGGCAAAAATAATTATGGGTGGCTTGTAGGCAATTTAGTGTCTGGTGG
Source organism: Avena sativa (assembly GCA_916181665.1). Lineage (NCBI taxonomy): Eukaryota > Viridiplantae > Streptophyta > Magnoliopsida > Poales > Poaceae > Avena > Avena sativa. The sequence continues at coordinate 451,005,539 of OV702289.1, forward strand.
GAGGGTAAAAGGGTCCAAAAAAGTGTTGGACCGGAAAAAACAATCCGTCCTTTATTATTAATTAGGTATAGGTATTAGGTATAGATATAGATTGATTTTGACCAAACCTAATATGCGTCCTAATTTGGGAAAGAGGAAGTAGTATCAAGAGTATGGCTCGATCGGCTGCTCTCTCGAGAAGGAGCCATAGCCGACTATTTTCCTTGCTTAATTTTAGGGGGGGTGGTGCTAAATATATGGATCTCGATGTAATTTTCCCTTTTTTAGGTCCTCAATGTAAAATGTACTTCCACCGCCCATGTAAAATTCTAACCTCAAAGTGTAAGTGGTGAAATTTAGACAATTTTGAGCTTACTTGTCAACGAGTATGAACATTCTTGGATTTAAAGCCGAACAACCAAGGTCAAGGCCATATCAACATCATACTTTATGCTAATGATCCCATATCATAGAATTTGCATGGAAACGTATTTGGCCATACTTTGTTAACAATCAAAGAGGAAGTAGTATGAAGTGTTTGGCTTAGATCAACTGATCTCTCGAGAAGGAGCTGAACCAGAAAGGTTTACTTTTAGGGTCTTTTATGCTAAATGTATGGACCTCGATGTAATTTTTCCTTTTTTTAGGTCCTTGACATAAAATGTACTCCCACCGACCGTGTAAAATTCTAACCTAAAAGTAAGTGATTAAATTTAAACAAATTCAAGCTTAGTTGTCAATGAGTATGAACCATTCTTGGATTTCAAGACGAACGACCAAGGTCAAGGCCATATCTACATCATACTTTATGCATATGATCCCATATCCAAGAATTTGCATGCCGACAAATTTGATCATATTTTGAAAACAATCGAATATGAAGTAGTATGAAGAGTATGGCTCGATCAGGTGCTCTCTCGATAAGGAGCCGAACCTGACTATTTTGCTTGCTTAATTTTAGGGGGGTTTGTGCTAAATGTATGGTCCTCGGTGTAATTTTACCCTTTTTAGGTCCTTGGTGTAAAATGTACTTCCACCGCCCGTGTAAACTTCTAACCTAAAAGTGTAAGTGGTGAAATTTAGACGATTTTAAGCTTACTTGTCAACGAGTATGAACATTCTTGAATTTCAAGCCGAATGACCAAGGTCAAGGCCATATCAACATCATACTTTATTTTGATGATCCCATATGAGAGGATTTGCATGGCAATAGATTTTGCCATATTTTGGAAAGAATCGAAGAGTAAGTAGTATGAAGAGTTTGGCTCAGATCAGCTGGTCTCTCGAGAAGGAGCCGAACCAGAAAATTTTCCTTCTAGGGTCCTTTATGCTAAATGTATGGACCTCGATGTAATTTTTGCTTTTTTGAGGTCCCTGATGTAAAATGTACTCCGATCGACCGTGTAAAATTGTAACCTGAAAGTAAGTGGTGAAATTTAAACAAATTTAAGCTTTGTTGTCAACGAGTATGAACCATTCTTGGATTTCAAGACGAATGACCACGGTCAAGGCCATATCTAGATCATACTTTATGCTAATGATCCCATATCCAAGAATTTGCATGTCGACAAAATTTCCCATATTCTGAAAACAATCGAAGCTGAAGTAGTATGAAGAGTATCCCTCGATCAGCTGCTCTCTCGAGAAGGATCCGAACCAGACTGTTTTCATTGCTTAATTTTAGGGTCCTTTGTGCTAAATTTATTAACCTTGATGTAATTTTCCCCTTTTAGATCCTTGTTTTAAAATGTACTCCCATCGACCGAGTGAAATTTAAATGAATTTAAGCTTAGTTGTCAAAGAGTATGAACATTCCTGGATTTGAAGCCGAACGACCACAAGGTCAAGGCCATATCTCTACATCATACTTTATTCTAGTGATCCCATATCCACAAATTTGCATGGTGACAGATTTGACCATATTTTGAAAACAATCAAAGAGGAAGTAGTATGAAGAGTATGGCTCGATCAGCTGTTCTCTCAAGAAGGACCCAAACCCAACTGTGTTTATTGCTTAGTTTTAGGGTCCTCTGTGCTAAATGTATGGACCTCAATGTAATTTTCCCTTTTTTAGGCCCTTGATGTAAAATATACTCCCACCGACCGTGTAAAATTCTAAACTAAAATTAAATGGTGAAATTTAAATGAATTTAAGCTTAGTTGTCAACAAGTATGAACATTCTTGGATTTCAAGCCGGACGAACACAAGGTCAAGGCCAGATCTCTACATCATACTTTATGTTGATGATCCCATATCCAAGAATTTGCATGGCGACAGATTTGGCCATATTTTGAAAATAATCAAAGAGGAAGTAGTATGAAAAATTCTTGGATTTCTATAACACCGCAACATTTAGGAACCAACGAAGGGTAGAAATATGAATTTGTGCATATGCATGCATTCATCTGTAAAATCGGGGTAAATTTTTCGCCAAACAAAAACCTAAAGAGATCAGAGTTTCTTTCACTATCTAGAGGTAGGAACAGCTCTATGAGGTGATTGCTATAAATTTTGACATGACCTTTAGGCATTACTTTGTTTTGGGGGGAACATTTTGAATTCACATTTGAACTTTCAAATAATTTGAATAATATTTGAAAATTAGAAGTTAGAATCATTAAGTGGTTTTCCAAAATAGGTATTAACATTGTTTGATTATATTATAGATATATTAAATAACAATATGAATTTAAGACAAGTAAATTCAAGCAAGAAATGAATTCTTATTCTTTTCGTTAGCCCATAATAAATATTACAAACAGAGATCATTACATCGAGACAGATAGTTACAAGGAAGAAATTCCAATAAAATGAATCTTTATTAATTCGTAGAAATATTGTTACAAGATTCTTTACAAAAAGAATAAAGGGAAATTACAACACCATCTATCTATCTATTCCTATACTACATCTTGACAATCTATGCTTTGTTCCTGCAAAATAAGATAAACCACTAAACAAAGAAAGAAAAATGTTAGTGATTAGTTTACCTCTCAGTGGTGAACAGTGAAGTGCACTGTTCATATTACATCATAGAGTAATCCAAAGGGGCAAGTTTCACCAAAGTGCAGTATCTGTTCTTTTAAGTAAATAGTTCTAGTGTCACAATATAAGCCAAATAGACAGGTGATAAGTTTCACCAGGGCAAGTAACCAGTAAAAGGGTTGACAGTAAAAGTCCAATTACTTGATCTCATCCACATCCAAAGCAAGTAGAGAAGCAGCTTACACACCTAAATGCGTGCATTGAGGTGTCAACAGCAGAGAGCAAAGGGATAGCTCAAGTTACAACCGTATAGAGCAAAGCAAGCTTTGTTATTCACTTCACAGCGAGCTCAACCATAGCTTCTCACCAGTAAAACCAAGAACATCACAAGAACAGCCTTAGATCTTACAATAATATCATTAGATCAAACCACTTTCCACCATAGAAAACCCAGGAAATCACTAGCCAAGATGGTGACTTGAGGAGGGGGAAGTATTGGGTGGACAGTAAGGTCAAATAGGAGAAACAACAACAGGTGGAAGCCAACATAAATCTGGGGCTACCACAATCTAGAAGTAGAAAGCAATAATCCGCCAGAGCAACCAGAGTATGTTCCAACATGTAGATCTAATCATTTTCTATTTTTGCACAGTCATTTTCTTGCAAGCACATGATAGGTAGACAGATAAGGCAGCAGTTAATCAACAGCCAGGTTATGCAAGAGTTTTTGACCAGGCAAGGTCTCAGACCAACATCATTGACCCATAATCCATTTCTATCTAGATAGATACACAACACAGCAACTGGTACAGGGCACATTCCCAGGAGGGTAGCACCTCTGTACCTAGCAAGATCAAGTCTGCTTGAGTACTAGCTCAATTAGATTTTATTCAATAGAAATAATCATCTTGCTAAATGATTTAGATATCATAAATAAAACACTTTCTTTTAACACAGACAGTAAAGATCAACACTGTCTATTATTAAACCACACTATACAGAAATCACTTAGTTAATCATTTTACTATAAGTATATAGGAATCATATCATTGTAAATCATCTTCTTATTAATCACAGTAACAGGATTAAATCCTGAGGCTGAACATAACAGTGTTTCACAAGAAACAATTAACCAAGCATCAGTATAGAGAGCAGTTAACTTAACTCCATAAGCGTAAATCCATAGCCACAACAACATGAGCATCCATAGTAATCTAATCGTGCTTTTATAGAGCAGCTTAGGACAGAGAACAGAGTAATAAAACTTGCACAACAAAGTGGTCATCTGACAGAGAGCAGAGTAACAAACTATATGTAACATCGCAATTTCCGCAACCCTGATTAGTTGTCCAGAATGCAAAAATCAGGGGGAACAAAAACTTTTTCTTGTTTAGTGATGAAGTGTTTGTCTGTTGTTTGACAATGTCTATGCCTATGAGTGTGTATTAGATGATATCCTCCTTACCTCAACACCAGTTGACAAAAGCTACTTCCCAAAACTGTCTTGGCTTAATTTCCATATTCTCAAATGTTCTGGCGTTTCAAAACCTGAGCCAAGAAGCCTTTGCAAACCAGCTATTTTAGTATCTTCTATTTCCCTAAACTATGGAGAGCAACCTATTATAATATCCTTATGTTTTATAGACAGAACCTTCAACCATTCTTATGTCTAGTTTTCCCAAAACCTCCTTTTAAAAGCTTTTGAATTCTAATCTTGGTAGAGATACCAAGGAATCTCATATTATCCAAACCACAACCTTTTCAAAATACCCATCCTTACCTCGAGCTAAGCTTGATGGTAACCCTAGTAGTAGGTCTGCTTTGTTTGTAAGATGAGTTGCCTTGATCTGCTGTTTGACTTGATTGCTTAGGAGATAGTATGAGATACTCTAGGAGCTCATCACTAGGATCAAGAGGTTTCCAAACCACCACACCCTAAGCAAGAATACAAAGCAGGATCTAATCTCTAGATACTAGTTGATCATCTTAAACCCTTAACTAGATCAATTCTGAAGATATCCCTTCTAGAAGCTTCTAAGTCAATGAAGACCAATATCAAGCAAGGATCCTTTCTACTCAATCTACACCTCAACTTCATCCCCTTGATGATGTTTTGGTATCTTGCAACCCAACAAAAACATCCCCTCTCATAATCTAGTCAAAAACCCTAAATCTGCCAAATTTGGCTAAGTCTGGAATCTATTCCAACATCACCTTTTTGAATGCCTCCTTTTCTCAACCCTTGTGCATTTTTGATAATGCATTTGAACCATATTGTTAACCATCCTAAGGACTACCAAGTCCCATTCCTTCCTTTTGTTAGATCATCCTCCAACCCACTTGTTCTTGATGGTTTTGCAGGCAAGAGAATAACTATTCCTGCAAATCTAGTCATCATGCCTACTTTGACAGAAGCTCACACCATCATCCAACCTTCTATGTACCAACTCTTTGCATGGTTGTGTTCTACTCATATAGTTCTATCAACATCTACTTCACTTGTTCCAAGTGGATCTTTGTGCTTCTTAAACCCGCATGGTTTATAAGGCATCATGACTCATCTGGTATGGCAGCCTTATTTTCAACAAAGTTTGCCATCACTTCCAGACCACCTCAGATGTAACCAATACAAACTCCTTCTGCCATGATCATCTATATGACTTGGTATAACTATCCATCTATACCTTGCATCAAGGTGAGCTCTGAGCTCCAAGATCCAACAAGGTTTTGGTGGTATAAAAATAACATCACCCTAGATCCACAATTCCTTGTTTTCCACCTAATTCAAGTTGGATTTCCAATTCCCAAGGTTGGAAATGCTTGATACACCTTGTATACATCATCCACCTTGATTATCAAGATTTATCAAATATTATCCATAATTATTATGGCTCCAAATCTTGTAAATCTCTTTAATAGTCAAAATCTCCCAAACTCCCTTCCCAAAGGAAAGTTTGGTTTGCCAAAACACTTCCCCAACTTTTGGCTCAATTGAGGTCCACATATCATACCCCATCTTCCCACTTCAAAAATGAATATTTTTGAAGAGCTTTATTATTTCTTTTTGCCCATTTTCTCAAATGGCTGAATTGGAATAATAATTGTTTTAAATACTTTTATCTTCCAATAAATCTTGGGAAAATTCCACTAAGTGTGTATTCACCTTTGGGACCATCTCACATCAAAAACTCCACCTGTCTAATTCAAAAATATCCAATAACTTCCTAAAAACCATTTATGCACAATTTGAATAATTGTTATAAAGTGTATCTAGAATTCTCTGAAAAATCTCAAATAAATCTCAGAGAGGCATATTAACCTTACCCTTCTACCAGCATCCTTATCTCTGCTGGTCAAGATCAAAACTCAAGAAATAAACCTTGATCATTCCTTATGGCTGAATTGAACATTCAACCTTTTAGTACCAAAACCCCACTCAAACTCCATCCAATCTTCCCCAACAAGCCTCCACAGCACCACCCCTCTCCCTCTGCTCGAAAACACTATTCATGTACTGTAGCACCACCCCCTTGTCCTCTTATGCTTGGAAGTGAGAAAGAGAGAGAGATAAGCAAATGGGACCAATTAATTGCAGCAGCTGCCACTCCCTCCCTCTCTGAGCTCCAGCACGACCAGATCCCTCTCTCACCCCTCTCCAACGCCCTCTAGGATAATCACATGCCAGCACTACCTCTCCTCCATGTCCAAAGTGGACATTTCCACCATGTATCTCTCCCCCTCGGTATAAAGGCCAGAGGCCACCCTTAGCATGCCTCTGCCACTCATTTGCTTCCTCTCCCTTGCACTCACCACCCCTAGCTCCACTTCCCCTCCCTCGCTCTGTACTGGCCAAGAGAAGAGAGAAAACTCCTCTTAACCATTGATGAGCTCGAGCTCGAGGTGCCCTCTCCCGAGCTCTCTTCCACCTGCATGTGGCCTCACCAGGCTCCCCTATGCCTGATCTATCACCCCCGAGCTCCCCAGCCTCTCCCCTCCTCTGTGCTGCCCATGAGAGGGAGGAGGAAAAGCTTCAGCCACCCCCCATCCCTCGAGTTAAACTCCCTCTCCTCTAAGCCTTCCCTCATGCATGTCACCTTGCCCCGATCTTCCTCTATGCCACGCATCTAACCCACCCCTTGTTTCTGCACAGGAACCTCTGCTCCGGTGGCACTGTTGAGCTCCGGCGAGCTCCCTCTCGGGTGCTACTGCGCGAGCTGCTCTCCGACCGGGACACCCCTCATGTCGCCCTCCCTGTAGTCGCCGCAGAGAACCGCTTCACCTCCGCCGCTCCACGGCCACTCCGAACTCTCAAGTGAGCCCTGCCGCTGCTCCACGGCTACTCCGTACTCTCAGGTGAGCCCCGCCACCGCTCCCCGAGCCACCGTCAGATCGTCTGTTTGGGGACGATGACGGGAAGCCGTTTGATCATAATAGATCCAAAAACCCACGCACCCCCGTACCGCTTCACTACCTCGTTGCGACTAATGGGCAGAGCCCACCTCCTGGGTTTGAACCATAGCCTCCCGCGCGCTGCCTCGCCCGCTGTGGGCCGAAATCCACTACCTCAGCCTAGTTCCGCCCTGGATCTGGCCCGCGAGCCTCTCCTCCCCTTTTCTTTATTCCAATTTTATTCTTTCCAAATTTAGCTGCACAGCTTTAATTCATTTTAAAAATGGAAAATACCAGGTTTAAGCCCATATCTAAATGTATCCATGTAGCCACCTGTTTTGCCAATCTTTTTGTGCCAAAAGTTTGGCCTAATACCACTAGTATCTTTTCTGAAGATTTATTAACCAAAATGTACCATTTCTAGTAAATACATTCCTAAGTGAAATACACATCTCCAACAGGGATGAAACCAAGTTCCACTGATAGCATAACTATAGGCCCACCATCTAGACCTTGTCCCATGCTAAGGTGAATAGTAGTCTATCCTTAACAAAAATAGCAAAAACAGCTCTGTTCCGACTTTAGAAAATTTCCAAGACCCAACCATGAGTTGTTTTGACCTAATTTCAACTCTCTGTGAGGTGGCACATCCATGCCTATCAAAATCAAGGAGCTGAAGAATTATTGAGATTATGAGGATTTCTAGTGAATTAAATATTTCTGTATGTAGTATTATCACTAGATAAATCACTACAGTAGCTCTACAACTCCAACAAAGTTGATTCCAATTTCTACAGAAAGGTATTCTAAATACCTATAATGTGTCTTTGGAATCAAATCAAAAGCTCCTGTAGATTTAATATGGTTAAAAAGACAAAAAACCCACAAAACTTCCTTTGGTAATTTCCTGAGGGCATTCTGGTAATTATTTTGGAGTGATTCCAACTCTCATATATTCAGTACATCAAAATATACCTGGCCGGCCAAGGAAATAATTTTTCGAACTCTAGAACGTTTATGAGAACTATTTCCTAAAACTAGAGCTTTTATCACTAGAAAATTTATAAGAAAGTAAAGAAAAGTGATAAAATAGTGAAACCACTTTTGTTGGTTTCATTTTATCAAATCCTATTTGTTGGTATCATTTTTACACAAGGGTATCATACAGAATATGTCCTTGGTCCAAAACCCCTCTTAGATAGTTCCTCGGCTATAAATCCTAAGGGATTTTCTTCCATGTTTCCAAGACTAGTCCAATCTTATTAAATCCATTCTTCCTAAGACCTACTGGTCTGTAAACTTGTATTGTTCATTTATTTCTGTATGTATTGTTGCTCGTATGCCTTGTGTTGATTGTGCTCTTGCTTGTTTGCATGTGTGCTCCCTGACAACGATAGTTGCGATTATCTCGAAGATCAGAAGAAGATGGTTATTATTGTATATTATTGGGTATTCTAAGAAGAAGCCCAGGGACATTTATGCCATATTGCTGATCGCAGGTAAGCCACCTTCTTGCTCATAAGCCTTGTCCTACTATTTTACTTATGCATGTTTTACCTACTGTTTATTAAAACTGCATTGTTTTACTATATGTTGACATATATATGGTAGTGGTTTGGCTCCTCCGAACTATTACACTTTTGTACTATTAAGTACAACCTCCTTGATGACACCTACTTGTCCCTAGTGTGGTAGATGGTGTAATACACCATACCCTTTGGAGACCCCGATTTAGCCGAAGCAAAGCTATAGGATGGGAAGACCCCAACAAAGTTTTACCAAATGTTTTATGATAAAACCTTGGTGAGGTGGGACCTCCCAAGAGATGTTGAGAAAGAAAGAGGTTTTGTTTTACAAAATTCTGAAGGAAAGATGGAGGAAAAAGGTTTACAAAAACGCACCCGGTTCTTTGCAGTTTTGCTAGAACAATTAACCCCGTGCAACCACATTACTCTGGAATGGGACAGGGCTGGATTTGATGTTTGTCTATTCTGGTATAAGCTGCCTCGCAACAACTACAGGGGATAAAAATCCCTGGAGGGTGGACCTTCTCACATAAGGGTCCATGTGGGACATCGACCCGGAGAAGGAACGAAGGGCCTACGAGCCTCCACGCATTACTATGAGCCCCTCATTGAAAGCGCACACTCGTGTAGTGGAAAAAGCGCTCTGGTTGGTCCACGGTACCCAACGTCCCGGTGTTGAGGGGAACAACACTCATAGGGTAGGCACTTATGTTGGAGTGGGCATCCGGAGAGTCTAGATCGGTTACTCGACCCATGATCGGTGTAGATCAGGGTAGTGTACCTGGATGGTGTGTGTAAAGTGTACAACCTCTATAGAGTGTAAATCTATTCGAATAGACGTGTCCGCGGTCATGATCGGTTGGGAAGGTTGCTGTAGAGCGGTGCTGGTTTTGTTTTCAAAAAGGATTTCGGAAAAGAAATGGCTTTGGAAATGTTTTGACCATGGGATGGTTATAAAGGAGAAAGGTTTTGACCATGGGATGGTCGGAAGGAGGAGAAAGGAGTTTGGTCATGGGACAACCTGAAGACGGGAACAAATGGGTGACCCAGTCCTGAAGTTTTTCCAAAACTTTTCAAAAAGGTTCCCAAAATGTTTACAAAGGTTTTCAACAAAGATATGTAGATGCTATATCTACAAGAGAAACTAATTGAGAAAAGAACCTCTCTTGGATCCCTCCTACTACCACATCCATAATGCATATCCTCTTGTTATTACTGTTATCTTAAGGTGGTTTGCGAGTACATTCAAAGTACTCACTAGCATTGTCCCTGGCTATTAACCTAGTCAGATATCAAGAAGAAGGTGACATTGACGACTATGTGAGCTAGGACGTTCTCCCAGTCAGTTGCCTATAGGTTAAGGCATGGCTCGGGCTCTACGCTTAATGAAGTTCCGCTGATGTTGATTGATGTAGCCATAATGGCAAATAAGGTATGACATGTATTCATTATGTTTTGGATGTTTACTTTGATACTTGTCGGTTATGTGCCATGACTAACTGATCATGGGATCGTGGTTGTATGCATAACAGGATTCTCGGAGGATTAATCCGGGGGCCCCACACTATAATCGACAGTAGTAGGCAATACACCAACCGTTGGACAATATCACAGGATTTGCATAGACAGGATTAACGAAGGAGCCAACTAAACATCACTACAGGGGGTATGAACCCTAGGAATGTAGGAATGAATTCTAAATCGGGAAATCCATCACAAGTGGCCACATGTCATGGATAGGGGCAAGGTAGATCACAGAGAGGAGAAGTAGAAGAACTTACCCGAGGTCCTCGTAAATTTATTTGAAGAGGAAGGAGAGAGGAGGCCGGCGGTAGAGGGGTGGCGGCACAGGGAGAACCCCGAGGGGGCGTTGCAACCCGCGCCTGCACACAACAGTGGCGGTCATGGAGGAGAAGCACCACGAGTACCACAACATCAGCGGGGGAGCTCTAGATCATGGCGAACTCTAATCCTAGCCTCGTATAGAGGTTAGCGCGGCCAGATAAGAGGGCACCAGCGACGAATCAGCTTGGATACCATTGTGCAGCGGTGTCGTCTTGGTCGTCCTTTACCGTGGCGGCAGCCACGGCGGCCGGACTTGCCCGGAATCGTGCACAGCAGTAGCTGCGGCATTGAGCGCCAGAGAGAGTTGTGGGGGAGATAGAGGTGAGGAAGAGAGAGTGCGCGCGAGAGGGGGGTACTAGGGCGGTGGGCTGCCCAGTACAGCCCAAGAGGTCTTTGACTAGGCCGGGTGGGCCGAGCCAGCCCAGTGGGCCGGGCCCATATCTCAAAAGACATATCTAAATCATAAATTTTACAAATATGCCCCTAAAATAAAATCAGCTCTAGAAAAATAAATAAAAATCCTAAATATATAAATCATATATCTCTAAACTCACAAAAATATCCTTTATCCAATAAAAATAATAGATACTAAATTTCAGTAATTAAATGTAGTTCTATTATTAAAATTGTATATATTCCTTTTGGGATTTTATAAAAATATACAAAACACTTGAAAATTGAATAAAAATCATTTTTAAGTTTCTAAAAGGAAGTACTATTATAGAAAAAAACTAGTTTGTGTTTTTGAAAAGTAAATCATGTATAATAGAAATAAAGTCTTATTTCCTTGAAAGAATTTTAGTTAAATAATTAAAAGAGTTAAAAATTAAATAAATTCATTTTAAACTCTTAAAATAATACTAGTTATTATAAAATTGCTAATGTCAAAATAATATGAATTTAATGATTTATTAAATAATGCATTTCTTTTATTAATTAAAAGAAACTTAAAACCTATACGAGATGGGCAAAACACGCAAAGAAGAAAGAAAATAAATCATTGCATGACATTACTATGCATTGCATATTCCTTCTTTAAATATTGTCCTTACTGGGCAATAATGGTTTTATGTAGAAACCGGAGCTCAAGGTCAGGTGGAAATATCCGACTTCACTACCTTGCAGTCACAAGGCAAGTTCATCACTTGCTCATGTCCTTTGAAGATTCTTTATGAAAGTATTTGACAATTGTGTGTTATCACCTATGTTCTAAAGGAGACAGGAAATAAGTATTTTCCCAAAGAAATTAAATGATATTATCATCCTAGTGATGATAAATACTAAGAATTGCAAGGGAATCTAAGATTCCAATTGCAAAACAAATAGGACTTAATAACCCATGACACCAGTGATTCTAGCACCGTATATTACGCGTTAACCATAAGATTTGAAATGGGATGGAGAAGTCAGCTGTATCTTTTTCCTCTCGCATGCATCTGGATGGCCAGGTCATGGCTATTATCCTCATAGCATGCATTTATTAGTAATTCGTAGAGGATATGCAGCATATGGGTGGGAACCCTCAACGTCCCATGATAGTTCTAGCATCTGACCATTGTCGTAATTCAAGGTGTGGGCATGGCATACACCAAGGGGACATGCGGGGTCGCAAAGGGGGCAGTGATTGGCTTGGATCTTCTATGGGGCACCACATCATGGAATTGTGGACGGGAAAGTATGCCCGGTTGTGCAATAAGGAGTTGGTATCTTATGGGTAAAGAAACGCACCTCTGCAGAGTGTAAGAATTGTGACATGTTACTCCCTGTTTCGGGAAGGAGCTATGAACACGGCAGGAAAGGAACTCCATGAAGTTCTGGTCAACCTGTGAAGGCTAATGGGCATAGTTTTTAATAATAAAATCAATGTTTGAAGAAATGTTTAGCAAAACTGCATAGTACCAAGGACTTATAGTCCGAGGTAGTAAATAGAGCATCAAACTTCACACCTTGCATATAGTGAACTTGCTGGGTAACGCTGTTACACACCCTTTCCTTTGAACCCCTTTCTAGACTTTGAGAGCCAGAAGGATGACCAGGTGTATGCTATGGAGGTCCAGAACGACATCTACTATGAAGAGCTGGACCTATTCGGTGGAATCGAAGGGGTGGACTACGGGATACACTATGGAGCTAGAGACAACGAGTCAGATTAGTTGTCAGGCCGTACTTTAGTTACCTAGGTTGAGCCGAGCAGCACGAACTCTATAGAATAAGTTGTTGAGCTCACGTCTTTATTACCGATGCGTTTTTCGTTCTTCCGCTGAACTTATGAGATAAGTTATATGGTTTGTAAGTTTGAATCTCTTGAAGTCTCGAACTTCTGGTATTGTAATAATAATGAAGTGTGTATGTTTGTATTTTGGACCCGCAATGTTTCTGTTGTACCACTCTGAGGGATGTGATATTTGTTGGAGATATGCCCAAGAGGCAATAATAAATGTGGTTATTATTATATGTTTGTGTTTATGATGAATGTTTACATCCCATGCTATAATTGTATTATAAGGAAACACTAATACATGTGTGTTTTGTAAACATAAAAGAGTCCCTAGTAAGCCTCTTGTGGAACTAGCCTGTTGATTAATTGATGATCATGGTTTCCTGATCATGGACATTGGATGTCATTAATAACAAGGTTATATCATTAGGAGAATGATGTGATGGACACACACCCATAGTAAGCGTAGCATAAGATCAAGTCATTTAGTTCGTATTGTTATAAGCTTTCAAATGCATAGTAACCTAATCCTTCGACCATGAGGTTATGTTAATCACCATCACCGGATGGGTACTTTGATGACATCAAACACCGCTTCGTAACTGGGTGGTTATAAAGGTGTCATTGGGTATTCTGAAAGTATGTGTTGAAGCGCATGGACCAAGATTTGGATTTGTCCATCCATATGACGGATAGATATGCTCTGGGCCCTCTCGGTGGAATGTCATCTAGTTAGCTTGGAAGCATGTGACTAGGTCACAAGGGATGACATAACATGGAACGAGTAAAGAGTACTTATCAGTAACGAGGTAGAACTAGGTATAGAGATACCGACGATCAAACCTCGGATAAGTAGAATATCGCGTGACAAAGGGAATTGGTTTCGTATGTTAATGGTTCTATCGATCATGAAGTCATCGTTGAGTATGTGAGAGCCATTATGGATCTCCAGATCCCGCTGATGGTTATTGATCGGAGAGGTGTCTCCATCATGTCTGCATATTCACGAACCATAGGGTGACACACTTAAGGTTCGAAGTTGTTTTAAGTAGATATGGAATGTGCGTTGGAGACCGAATATTGTTCGGAGTCTTGGATTGGATCCGGGACATCACGAGGAGATCCGAAATTGTCTGGAGAATGAGATTCATATATTGGGGATCATTTTCTAAGTTAGGAAATGTTCCGGAGTATTTGTATGGGGATTCTAGAAGGTTTCGGAATGTTCCGGAAGGTTCTAGGAGATTTCTTGGATTTTCTTGAAAACCAAGAAAGGATCAAGGAGTCCTTGTGGGGCAAGACAAGGAGTCGTGGGGGGGGAGGACTCCTCCCTCCCTCCCAATTCGCCGACCAAGGAAGGGAGGGGAGTCCTACTAGGACTCCCCCTCCCATGGCGCCTCCCTCCTTTAAATAGAGGGGTGGGGGCGCCACCCCTAGCCCCCGACAATCCGCAAACCCTAGCCGCCTCTCTCCTCCTACTTCCCTCTGCTCTGGCTTAGGCGAAGCCCTGCAGAATTCTCTACTCCACCACCACCACCACCACACCGTCGTGCTGCTAGGATTCCGTGGAGAAGATCTACTACCTCTGCTGCTCGCTGGAACGGGGAGAGGAAGGTCTGCTTCGACTCCGCACATGTGACTGACTGCGGAAGCGCTGCCGGAATGCGGCGCCGGAAGGATCGTCTATTAGATCTTGAGATCGGCAAGTGATCGAGTACATCAACCACGAGATCCGATCTCGTAACGCTTTCGGGTCTACAAGGGTTAGTACAGATCTATCTCGTTGCACATGTCTAATAGATTAGATCTTGGCTTTTATCTAGATTAGATCTGGGTTTTGTTCGTTCTTGCGGTAGAAATTTTTTGTTTTCCATGCTACGAACCCATCAGTGGTATCAGAGCCATATCTATGCGTAGATCTGTTGCACGAGTAGAACACAATGGTTTTGTGGGCGTTGGTGCTCGTGTCGTCTTTTGCTTTATGTACTTTGCATCTTGCGGTATGGTGGGATGAAGCGGCTCGGGCTAACCTTACATGTCATCGCACATGAGACTTGCTCCACGCTTAACGTGTAACTTGCTTTGCACAAGTGGCTTTGCGGGTGTCTGTCTCTCCCACCATAGTATAGATCCAATTTATACTTTGCACTTGATAGCACTTGTATCAACTTTGTGGTTCAGTTTCGTAGGTAAGATCCGTTCTTATTCGAAAGCCCCAAACCACGTAAAACATGCAAAGAAAATGTAGTGACCTCGGATCGGTAAGGATCCTAAGTCCCTGTGATTAACATGCTAGTCCCTGGATCAATAGCTAGCACTCACAGTCGATGAAATATCATGTAAAACACAAGTCTTTATTACATGAATCGAATAATCCAGAGTTTACATTATTACAACAGAAGCGATATAAATACAACTTGGAGTCCCATCAATGCCACAGGCTGGTTGAGTGAAGACCCGCGATCCTAGCGCACCTTTCAACGATCTCTGAAATTCTGCACATGAAACGTGCAGCCAACAAGTTGGGTCAATACTTTGAATGTATTGGCAAATTACACCAAGGAGAGAAAAATCTATCTCTACATGCAAGGCTGGTATAGGCTGTAGAGTTCATTTGCTCAAAGCTAATTTTCTTAAGTAGGGAGAAGAAGAAAGGATTGTCCTACTTTGTAAACATTTGCTTTGATAAAATAAGGTCGAGTGGCACACGAGGATATTACGCACCAGGTGTCCAAACAACCAAACACTTGGATATAATACGGTCGAGTGGCACACGAGGATATTACACACCAAGTGTCCAAACAACCAAACACTTGGATATTACGCACCAAGCGTCACTTGGATATTACACACCAAGTTCCCAAATTCCCACCCATTGGCGATATTACGCACGCCATGGGGTTTCAAAACTTTGTTTTTGAAAAGAGAGAGGAAGATCCTTCAGAGGCTCCATCCTTCAGACGCTCATTGTTGTTCTGTTACCGTGAACACGGCTGATCGATCAGATTGCAATACTCTCGAGAGTTTGTGCACTTTACCCACAATCCACGATCAAGTCCTTTTACAGACAAGACCATGGCGAGGCTTTCCCTTAGTAGCCCCTCTACCTTCCGGATCCAACCGTGCCAATAATCCTCCAAATGTTGGTACCCAGGTGAGGTTTCCCACTAAGTACTAGGCCAAGACAGAGCCCATAATGTATTGTGGTTGCACTGAAAGCTTCTGAATTCTGAAACATGGCAGACTTCTTTGATTCCTGGGCGGCCGTCCTCCACCAAATATCACACACGTTGACCCGACAACCATTCCGCCCAGAAGAAAACTTAGTTTTATTTTGAAGTGGATTTGAGAAGAAAAGTTTGCTCTAGAGAGCCTTTATACTTAGAAAATTCTTTGTCTTTCGAACCCCCCAACGCTACTTTGTATATATATAGCATAGCAAGCAATACTTAGCAAAAACAGGGGTAACCTATTAGGATGGGAAATCCTAAGTATAGAGCTACTCATGGCATACTACAAAATCATCGCACTTGCAAAATAATACTAAGGGGAAAATCTACTAGAACATCCTACACATGCATACTACAGAATTTTGAAGATCACATGCATAGAATCAAAACTGGGACAAAATTATGAACAAGTGGTGTAACTTGCCTTATGTTGATAATATGGGTGTTAGATTGTATTTCTCCGTAGCAATCGCACTCTCCGAACAATCTAATACGAGAAGGTAGTTCCAATCAAAACAATTGCAAACATAGCAAACACAACAAGGATGATCGAAAACATGCATGACGATTTAACATGACACAATGGTTATAATTAGTTTTATGAACATTAATATATCATATGATGCATGTATGAGTTCATTTAATGCAATAGGGTATTTGTTATTAATAATTACTTGCCAATATAAGGGTTTTGATAGTTCTGTTGTAACACCTGTTCTAACTGTAGAATTAAATTTGTTTCTTGGGTTTACTGGATAGAGGACATTAATACGAACCAGTAGGCGTTGGATTCACCCTAATCGGAGTTATAGATCTTTTTATATGATTTAAATAGTGTTTAATGGGTTTTAGTGATTCATGCAGTTTCTGTTGCCTAAAAATCAAACAAAAATTATATCTGTAATCTCCACGGAATTGTGATTTCAGGGACATATTAATTGTAATTTTCTGAATAGTATTTATTTTCTTATGAATTTATTACTCTAAATAGGCTATTAAACCATTTAAACCTTCACGGCAAAACCTTACAGTAAAATGCTGAACTAATTGCATATTGATGATCTGCATGGAACCAGCTTTCCATCGGTATATCATTTGTATTTTTGTGACAAGCAATTAATTTACTATGAATTTAATGATTTATAAAGCCATTAAAACTAATTAAATTGCTACGGGTTAAATAACCTGCAAAGGCTAGATCAAACCAGATATTCTTAAAGGACATTACAGTAGCTTCAATTTGATATATTATTCATATTTTTCGGAGTTACAGATAATATCCTATGAATTTATTAACCTAAAAGAACATTAAAACTAATTAAATTACTGCAGTAACCACGTACAGTAAAAGTTGGATCTATTCTGATAAGATGGTTCTACGTAAAATTATCTTCAATTTGGTATATTATACGCAATTTTTGGACATGGTATGAATTTCTAATGAATTTTACAAGTTAGATCTATAATATGCAAATTTAAATTCGAACGGAATATTCCAGGGAATATTCCGCTGACTGGACATGTTGACTTTGCATGCTGACTGGGACTAGATGTTGACCTTACGTTGACGTGGCGTTGATGAGGAAGATGACCGAGATGACGACATGGCACGCACCGGTTTGATTGGATCTCGACCGTCTGGATAGGATCCGGTGGCTAGAAGAAGAGATTGACCCGATTTTGGCTCAGAATAGACAAGAAATAGATCTGTGTTAGAGAGACAAATTCGTAGGTCAAATCGAAAAACTCAGAACATGAAAGTTGTGGGGAATCATTATTCCTACCTTCTCACCAAAGGAATTTGGATTTGAAGAAACGAGCGCGAGTACATCTTGGATTTACACCGTAAGATCTGAAATATTGCGATACGAAATTCTCCGGCTGTGGTGGATGAAAAGAGGTGAGGTTTGTCGAAATTGAAAGATTTCGACGCGATCTTCAACTTTCGTTTTTTGACCGAAAGCAAACGACGAAGTCTAGATGGGTTAAAAAGCGAAACAAGATTCGGGAATAGGTAGATTCGGGATTTCGAGAATAGAAACTCGTACAGCCGTGGCTCCACGACTTTATATGGAGATTTAGGATGGTGTAGAGATAGGCCTTGGAGTAGAGAACAAGTAGAAACAAACGGAAGTCGATTCGGAGTTGTAGGTAAAAAGTTATAAGAGTTTGAATAGAGATAGGTATAGAAAACAGATTTTTGCACGCTTTTCGGAGCACCCAACCGATCGATCCTGGCTGGCTCGTCCGGTCGGTCCAGCTGGGCCGGCCCGTTCAGTTTTTTTTTTTTTTTTTTTTTTTTTTTTTTTGATAAATCTTGTTTCCCTCATATCTTTTGCATACGAACTCCAAATGACATGATTCTTGTTTCTAAATTTTTCTAAAATCGAATAGATCATTATAGGATCAAATTTGTAATCTTTTTACTAGTTTGGAAGTAGTAGGTTTATAAATCCTTGTATATCTCATTTTATTTATATCTTTATGTGTTTGTATTTATTCCATAACTTTTTCATACTAGCTCCAAATGAGCTCAATTTTGTTTCTAAAATTTTGTAATATTAATTGGATCTTTTTAGGCTATAATTATCAATAATTTATGCCTTACAATAGTGGGCTTTATAAAGTCAATTTAATTTCCTTTAGGGACATTTGGGCAAATCGACTATAGGATTTAGATACCAGGATTTGGATTCAGTTTGTGAGAACCTTGCATGGATGTAATGAAATGCTTATAAATGCTTCATGATTTTTCATTTTGAAATCTTGCACACCAATTCTACAATCCATAATCAATCCATGCCCTTTTGCCTATATGGCTACTTAGGTCATAACAAAAGAATATAAGATTTTGAATTCAAGGTTGAGAAGATTTTCTATTCAAAAGTTTCTTCTCTTTAAGAATTTTCAACATAGTCAGACAATCAATCAAACTTATTTATTTATTTCACATTCCAAAGTTAGGAGAATTTTGGGATGTGACAGACTACCACCCTTAAAAGAAATCTCGTCCCGAGATTTGGGAAGGCTAGAAAGAAAGAAAGGTCCGGGGTCCTTTAGGATGCTACCACCCTTAAAAGAAATTGACTAGGTCACTTCTCGAGGATTCACTTAGCTCAGATTGGTTCTCCTAATAGAGGTCTTCTATTGCTATTACCATCGTCGTTTTTATCCTTTCCAGCTACATTCACATGTTTTGGACAATTATCAGCATAATGCCCAGGATTGTGACACTGGAAGCATAGGACCTTTGCTTAGATCCTTCCTCCTTTTTGGCAAGGATATCCCGTCTTGTGGTTCTTCATGCTCTACCTCAACATTTGGAAGCCTTGATCGTTTCCTTGAGCCAGTTTGGGGAAAATGGGCATTCCTTTCATATGTCGAGTATTGCGAAGTGATGACTTTGGGTGCGGTGTCTAGAGTCTTGAATCCATTCCTTGTATTTGTCGTGTCCTCGCGGAGCTTCATGAGGTCTTGGCGCATTCCGTCTCTGACTTGTTGATTCAGTTGATGTACCACCGGGTAGAGGTGCATTGAGCGGGGTTGTGATTGGTCCCTTCGCATAGGAAGAATGTAACTTGAGAGGTGGGACATTCTTCTGATGGGTGCCTTCCTTCACAGTAGGGGCGCTGATCATGATGCACCTTGGTGATATGCCCTATTTCTCCATAGATCGTGCAAGCTAAATGTTTCGGGACTTCAACTTCTTGGATTTTTGGTATACGAGACGAGATTGAAGTAGAACCACTTTAAATTCTTCCTAAGATATCACCCCTTGATGATCATCAATGGTGTGTTGCATCTCCCACCAAGTTGGAGCGTCGTCCTTTAGGAATTGGGTGGCATAATGAAGCATTCTGTTGACTTCAATGTTGGCATCCTTCATTCTTTCTTCAACCAGGAGCATCCACTTCTTTGCATCGGCGTGGCTCTTACGCTTGGTGGAGTTGAGTTCCTTGTCCTCCTTATTGATATGGTCCATCCGTCGAGTTGACCAAGGTTTTAGGGTAGGAACGAATGGAGTATGGAAGAAGAAGAATAACCCATACAAGAAATCTTGTTTATAAAACAGGTTTTTCATTAGCTAAGGTAATAAACCATACAAGATAGCAAACAATTTGTCGCATCTATATTTAGCGAAATCTTATTCAGATTTGGTTCCTAATAGGTCACTTGAAATCTTCGAGGCTTCGAGTCTCCAAAAGTGTTCGTGCTCTTGATAGTCTTCATGTTCTTCATAATCTTCAATCTTTCGAGTTCTTCAGTTAATAACATTGATTTAAGGCCTTTGAAGTCTTTAATCTCGTAGCTTCAGTCTTTGAACATCTTTCATGGAGGTCTTCAAGTCCCGACTTAATCAACACATTGAGATGATCTTCTTTGAAGAGGTAATCTTGAGAAAGTTTCTTCTTGAAGTGTGTAGTGGTCATTTTCTAATGTTGAAAAGAAGAGACTTAAGAAATTTTAAAACCCCAAAGGTAGATGATGAGAAGTATGAGAGTTTTCTGAAATAACTTAGAAAATATTGTCCTAAGGTTTTTCCATGTCTAGGGTCACGATCTACAGTCAACTTATGCTCTGATACCATCTGTAGTGACCTCGGATCGGTAAGGATCCTAAGTCCCTGTGATTAACATGCTAGTCCCTGGATCAATAGCTAGCACTCACAGTCGATGAAATATCATGTAAAACACAAGTCTTTATTACATGAATCGAATAATCCAGAGTTTACATTATTACAACAGAAGCGATATAAATACAACTTGGAGTCCCATCAATGCCACAGGCTGGTTGAGTGAAGACCCGCGATCCTAGCGCACCTTTCAACGATCTCTGAAATTCTGCACATGAAACGTGCAGCCAACAAGTTGGGTCAATACTTTGAATGTATTGGCAAATTACACCAAGGAGAGAAAAATCTATCTCTACATGCAAGGCTGGTATAGGCTGTAGAGTTCATTTGCTCAAAGCTAATTTTCTTAAGTAGGGAGAAGAAGAAAGGATTGTCCTACTTTGTAAACATTTGCTTTGATAAAATAAGGTCGAGTGGCACACGAGGATATTACGCACCAGGTGTCCAAACAACCAAACACTTGGATATAATACGGTCGAGTGGCACACGAGGATATTACACACCAAGTGTCCAAACAACCAAACACTTGGATATTACGCACCAAGCGTCACTTGGATATTACACACCAAGTTCCCAAATTCTCACCCATTGGCGATATTACGCACGCCATGGGGTTTCAAAACTTTGTTTTTGAAAAGAGAGAGGAAGATCCTTCAGAGGCTCCATCCTTCAGACGCTCATTGTTGTTCTGTTACCGTGAACACGGCTGATCGATCAGATTGCAATACTCTCGAGAGTTTGTGCACTTTACCCACAATCCACGATCAAGTCCTTTTACAGACAAGACCATGGCGAGGCTTTCCCTTAGTAGCCCCTCTACCTTCCGGATCCAACCGTGCCAATAATCCTCCAAATGTTGGTACCCAGGTGAGGTTTCCCACTAAGTACTAGGCCAAGACAGAGCCCATAATGTATTGTGGTTGCACTGAAAGCTTCTGAATTCTGAAACATGGCAGACTTCTTTGATTCCTGGGCGGCCGTCCTCCACCAAATATCACACACGTTGACCCGACAACCATTCCGCCCAGAAGAAAACTTAGTTTTATTTTGAAGTGGATTTGAGAAGAAAAGTTTGCTCTAGAGAGCCTTTATACTTAGAAAATTCTTTGTCTTTCGAAACCCCCAACGGTACTTTGTATATATATAGCATAGCAAGCAATACTTAGCAAAAACAGGGGTAACCTATTAGGATGGGAAATCCTAAGTATAGAGCTACTCATGGCATACTACAAAATCATCGCACTTGCAAAATAATACTAAGGGGAAAATCTACTAGAACATCCTACACATGCATACTACAGAATTTTGAAGATCACATGCATAGAATCAAAACTGGGACAAAATTATGAACAAGTGGTGTAACTTGCCTTATGTTGATAATATGGGTGTTAGATTGTATTTCTCCGTAGCAATCGCACTCTCCGAACAATCTAATACGAGAAGGTAGTTCCAATCAAAACAATTGCAAACATAGCAAACACAACAAGGATGATCGAAAACATGCATGACGATTTAACATGACACAATGGTTATAATTAGTTTTATGAACATTAATATATCATATGATGCATGTATGAGTTCATTTAATGCAATAGGGTATTTGTTATTAATAATTACTTGCCAATATAAGGGTTTTGATAGTTCTGTTGTAACACCTGTTCTAACTGTAGAATTAAATTTGTTTCTTGGGTTTACTGGATAGAGGACATTAATACGAACCAGTAGGCGTTGGATTCACCCTAATCGGAGTTATAGATCTTTTTATATGATTTAAATAGTGTTTAATGGGTTTTAGTGATTCATGCAGTTTCTGTTGCCTAAAAATCAAACAAAAATTATATCTGTAATCTCCACGGAATTGTGATTTCAGGGACATATTAATTGTAATTTTCTGAATAGTATTTATTTTCTTATGAATTTATTACTCTAAATAGGCTATTAAACCATTTAAACCTTCACGGCAAAACCTTACAGTAAAATGCTGAACTAATTGCATATTGATGATCTGCATGGAACCAGCTTTCCATCCGTATATCATTTGTATTTTTGTGACAAGCAAATTAATTTACTATGAATTTAATGATTTATAAAGCCATTAAAACTAATTAAATTGCTACGGGTTAAATAACCTGCAAAGGCTAGATCAAACCAGATATTCTTAAAGGACATTACAGTAGCTTCAATTTGATATATTATTCATATTTTTCGGAGTTACAGATAATATCCTATGAATTTATTAACCTAAAAGAACATTAAAACTAATTAAATTACTGCAGTAACCACGTACAGTAAAAGTTGGATCTATTCTGATAAGATGGTTCTACGTAAAATTATCTTCAATTTGGTATATTATACGCAATTTTTGGACATGGTATGAATTTCTAATGAATTTTACAAGTTAGATCTATAATATGCAAATTTAAATTCGAACGGAATATTCCAGGGAATATTCCGCTGACTGGACATGTTGACTTTGCATGCTGACTGGGACTAGATGTTGACCTTACGTTGACGTGGCGTTGATGAGGAAGATGACCGAGATGACGACATGGCACGCACCGGTTTGATTGGATCTCGACCGTCTGGATAGGATCCGGTGGCTAGAAGAAGAGATTGACCCGATTTTGGCTCAGAATAGACAAGAAATAGATCTGTGTTAGAGAGACAAATTCGTAGGTCAAATCGAAAAACTCAGAACATGAAAGTTGTGGGGAGTCATTATTCCTACCTTCTCACCAAAGGAATTTGGATTTGAAGAAACGAGCGCGAGTACATCTTGGATTTACACCGTAAGATCTGAAATATTGCGATACGAAATTCTCCGGCTGTGGTGGATGAAAAGAGGTGAGGTTTGTCGAAATTGAAAGATTTCGACGCGATCTTCAACTTTCGTTTTTTGACCGAAAGCAAACGACGAAGTCTAGATGGGTTAAAAAGCGAAACAAGATTCGGGAATAGGTAGATTCGGGATTTCGAGAATAGAAACTCGTACAGCCGTGGCTCCACGACTTTATATGGAGATTTAGGATGGTGTAGAGATAGGCCTTGGAGTAGAGAACAAGTAGAAACAAACGGAAGTCGATTCGGAGTTGTAGGTAAAAAGTTATAAGAGTTTGAATAGAGATAGGTATAGAAAACAGATTTTTGCACGCTTTTCGGAGCACCCAACCGATCGATCCTGGCTGGCTCGTCCGGTCGGTCCAGCTGGGCCGGCCCGTTCAGTTTTTTTTTATTTTTATTTTTATTTTTTTATAAATCTTGTTTCCCTCATATCTTTTGCATACGAACTCCAAATGACATGATTCTTGTTTCTAAATTTTTCTAAAATCGAATAGATCATTATAGGATCAAATTTGTAATCTTTTTACTAGTTTGGAAGTAGTAGGTTTATAAATCCTTGTATATCTCATTTTATTTATATCTTTATGTGTTTGTATTTATTCCATAACTTTTTCATACTAGCTCCAAATGAGCTCAATTTTGTTTCTAAAATTTTGTAATATTAATTGGATCTTTTTAGGCTATAATTATCAATAATTTATGCCTTACAATAGTGGGCTTTATAAAGTCAATTTAATTTCCTTTAGGGACATTTGGGCAAATCGACTATAGGATTTAGATACCAGGATTTGGATTCAGTTTGTGAGAACCTTGCATGGATGTAATGAAATGCTTATAAATGCTTCATGATTTTTCATTTTGAAATCTTGCACACCAATTCTACAATCCATAATCAATCCATGCCCTTTTGCCTATATGGCTACTTAGGTCATAACAAAAGAATATAAGATTTTGAATTCAAGGTTGAGAAGATTTTCTATTCAAAAGTTTCTTCTCTTTAAGAATTTTCAACATAGTCAGACAATCAATCAAACTTATTTATTTATTTCACATTCCAAAGTTAGGAGAATTTTGGGATGTGACAGACTACCACCCTTAAAAGAAATCTCGTCCCGAGATTTGGGAAGGCTAGAAAGAAAGAAAGGTCCGGGGTCCTTTAGGATGCTACCACCCTTAAAAGAAATTGACTAGGTCACTTCTCGAGGATTCACTTAGCTCAGATTGGTTCTCCTAATAGAGGTCTTCTATTGCTATTACCATCGTCGTTTTTATCCTTTCCAGCTACATTCACATGTTTTGGACAATTATCAGCATAATGCCCAGGATTGTGACACTGGAAGCATAGGACCTTTGCTTAGATCCTTCCTCCTTTTTGGCAAGGATATCCCGTCTTGTGGTTCTTCATGCTCTACCTCAACATTTGGAAGCCTTGATCGTTTCCTTGAGCCAGTTTGGGGAAAATGGGCATTCCTTTCATATGTCGAGTATTGCGAAGTGATGACTTTGGGTGCGGTGTCTAGAGTCTTGAATCCATTCCTTGTATTTGTCGTGTCCTCGCGGAGCTTCATGAGGTCTTGGCGCATTCCGTCTCTGACTTGTTGATTCAGTTGATGTACCACCGGGTAGAGGTGCATTGAGCGGGGTTGTGATTGGTCCCTTCGCATAGGAAGAATGTAACTTGAGAGGTGGGACATTCTTCTGATGGGTGCCTTCCTTCACAGTAGGGGCGTTGATCATGATGCACCTTGGTGATATGCCCTATTTCTCCATAGATCGTGCAAGCTAAATGTTTCGGGACTTCAACTTCTTGGATTTTTGGTATACGAGACGAGATTGAAGTAGAACCACTTTAAATTCTTCCTAAGATATCACCCCTTGATGATCATCAATGGTGTGTTGCATCTCCCACCAAGTTGGAGCGTCGTCCTTTAGGAATTGGGTGGCATAATGAAGCATTCTGTTGACTTCAATGTTGGCATCCTTCATTCTTTCTTCAACCAGGAGCATCCACTTCTTTGCATCGGCGTGGCTCTTACGCTTGGTGGAGTTGAGTTCCTTGTCCTCCTTATTGATATGGTCCATCCGTCGAGTTGACCAAGGTTTTAGGGTAGGAACGAATGGAGTATGGAAGAAGAAGAATAACCCATACAAGAAATCTTGTTTAGAAAACAGGTTTTTCATTAGCTAAGGTAATAAACCATACAAGATAGCAAACAATTTGTCGCATCTATATTTAGCGAAATCTTATTCAGATTTGGTTCCTAATAGGTCACTTGAAATCTTCGAGGCTTCGAGTCTCCAAAAGTGTTCGTGCTCTTGATAGTCTTCATGTTCTTCATAATCTTCAATCTTTCGAGTTCTTCAGTTAATAACATTGATTTAAGGCCTTTGAAGTCTTTAATCTCGTAGCTTCAGTCTTTGAACATCTTTCATGGAGGTCTTCAAGTCCCGACTTAATCAACACATTGAGATGATCTTCTTTGAAGAGGTAATCTTGAGAAAGTTTCTTCTTGAAGTGTGTAGTGGTCATTTTCTAATGTTGAAAAGAAGAGACTTAAGAAATTTTAAAACCCCAAAGGTAGATGATGAGAAGTATGAGAGTTTTCTGAAATAACTTAGAAAATATTGTCCTAAGGTTTTTCCATGTCTAGGGTCACGATCTACAGTCAACTTATGCTCTGATACCATCTGTAGTGACCTCGGATCGGTAAGGATCCTAAGTCCCTGTGATTAACATGCTAGTCCCTGGATCAATAGCTAGCACTCACAGTCGATGAAATATCATGTAAAACACAAGTCTTTATTACATGAATCGAATAATCCAGAGTTTACATTATTACAACAGAAGCGATATAAATACAACTTGGAGTCCCATCAATGCCACAGGCTGGTTGAGTGAAGACCCGCGATCCTAGCGCACCTTTCAACGATCTCTGAAACTCAAAGTCGAGCTAGGGCAGAAGATAGAGAAAAGATGAATAATATTCCCTATGCCTCGGCCATAGGTTCTATCATGTATGCCATGTTGTGTACAAGACCGGATATAGCACATGCTGTTAGTTTGACTAGCAGATATTAAAGTGATCCTGGAATGGAGCACTGGACAGCGGTCAAGAATATCCTAAAGTACCTGAATAGGACTAAGGATATGGTTCTTTCTTGTTGTAAATGGTTACACTGATGCTAGTTGGAACACCGATCCAGATGACTCGAAGTCACAGTCTGGATACGTATTTATTTTGAATGGTGCTGCAGTGAGCTGGAGGAGTGCCAAGCAAAGCGTTGTGGCGAAATCTTCAGCTGAATCGGAATACATAGCTGCTTCGGAGGCTGCACAAGAAGCCATATGGATGAAGGAGTTCATTACTGAACTTGGCGTGGTTCCCAGTGCGTTGGACCCGATGGCCATCTACTGTGACAACACAGGTGCCATAGCTAATGCACAGGAGCCAAGGTCACATAGCAAGCTAAAGCACATCAAGCTACGTTTCCATGCTGTTCGCGAGTATGTCCGAGATGGTGACATAAAGATTTGCAAAGTACACACTGATCTGAATGTGGCAGATCCGTTGACTAAACCTCTCCCTAGAGCAAAGCATTACCAACACCAGAATGCCATGGGTGTTAGGTATATTACCATGTAATCTAGATTATTGACTCTAGTGCAAGTGGGAGACTGTTGGAGATATGCCCAAGAGGCAATAATAAAAGTGGTTATTATTATATATTTGTGTTTATGATGAATGTTTACATCCCATGCTATAATTGTATTATAAGGAAACACTAATACATGTGTGTTTTGTAAACATAAAAGAGTCCCTAGTAAGCCTCTTGTGGAACTAGCTTGTTGATTAATTGATGATCATGGTTTCCTGATCATGGACATTGGATGTCATTAATAACAAGGTTATATCATTAGGAGAATGATGTGATGGACACACACCCATAGTAAGCGTAGCATAAGATCAAGTCATTTAGTTCGTATTGCTATAAGCTTTCAAATGCATAGTAACCTAATCCTTCGACCATGAGGGTATGTTAATCACCATCACCGGATGGGTACTTTGATGACATCAAACACCGCTTCATAACTGGGTGGTTATAAAGGTGTGATTGGGTATTCTGAAAGTATGTGTTGAAGCGCATGGACCAAGATTGGGATTTGTCCATCCATATGACGGATAGATATGCTTTGGGCCCTCTCGGTGGAATGTCATCTAGTTAGCTTGCAAGCATGTGACTAGGTCACAAGGGATGACATAACATGGAACGAGTAAAGAGTACTTATCAGTAACAACGTAGAACTAGGTATAGAGATACCGACGATCAAACCTCGGATAAGTAGAATATCGTGTGACAAAGGGAATTGGTTTCGTATGTTAATGGTTCTATCGATCACGAAGTCATCGTTGAGTATGTGGGAGCCATTATGGATCTCCAGATCCCGCTGATGGTTATTGATCGGAGAGGTGTCTCCATCATGTCTGCATATTCACGAACCGTAGGGTGACACACTTAAGGTTCGAAGTTGTTTTAAGTAGATATGGAATGTGCGTTGGAGACCGAATGTTGTTCGGAGTCTCGGATTGGATCCGGGACATCACGAGGAGATCCGAAATTGTCCGGAGAATGAGATTCATATATTGGGGATCATTTTCTAAGTTAGGAAATGTTCCGGAGTATTTGTATGGGGATTCTAGAAGGTTTCGGAATGTTCCGAAAGGTTCTAGGAGATTTCTTGGAGTTTGCTTGAAAACCAAGAAAGGATCAAGGAGTCCTTGTGGGGCAAGACAAGGAGTCGTGGGGGAGGAGGACTCCTCCCCCCTCCCAATCCGCTGGCCAAGGAAGGGAGGTGAGTCCTACTAGGACTCCCCCTCCCATGGCGCCTCCCTCCTTTAAATAGAGGGGTGGGGGCGCCACCCCCTAGCCCCCGACAATCCGCAAACCCTAGCCGCCTCTCTCCTCCTCCTTTCCTCTGCCCTGGCTTAGGCGAAGCCCTGCAGAATTCTCTACTCCACCACCACCACCACACCGTCGTGCTGCTGGGATTCCGTGGAGAAGATCTACTACCTCCGCTGCTCGCTAGAACGGGGAGAGGAAGGTCTGCTTCGACTCCGCACATGTGACCGACTGCGGAAGCGCTGCCGGAACGCGGCGCCGGAAGGATCATCTACTCGATCTTGAGATCGGCAAGTGATCGACTACATCAACCACGAGATCCGATCTCGTAACGCTTTCGGGTCTACAAGGGTTAGTACAGATCTATCTCGTTGCACATGTCTAATAGATTAGATCTTGGCTTTTATCTAGATTAGATCTGGATTTTGTTCGTTCTTGCGGTAGAATTTTTTTGTTTTCCATGCTATGAACCCATCAATATTTACAGAACGGTGTTCTGTGGATGTCATGTCAACGACTATAGTGTACTACACATGCAGTGGTATGCTGGGTCACCACAGCTAGTATCAGAGCAATTGCTTTGACCTTAGGTTAGAAACCTAGTAAAGGGAATTACCTGTAGGAGTCTTAGGGCATTGGTAAAGAGTTCTCTAGATTGTATGATGAATATTTGATTGGGAATATTTCGTTATATTTTTTTAGTGCGATAATTATTTATTATGATGCATCATTATAATTAATGGTTACTAATTATCAATATTTTCTATACAGTGTAAATGCCACTAAAGTTTCCAAAACGGACTTTGGCAAGGAAATAAGAGACTCTCGATGATTATCAGGGGGCTTTAACTAAACAGCTTCGAGAACTTCTAAGGGTTTTTGGTTGCACAACTAATATTCTAGTTAATACCATGACATACCATGATGGGAGAATGTTAGCCAAATATCGTGTTAGCATCCAACTACAAAATAAGCTTGGTTTATATCACGATTTACCTATGGGTGAAGGTAGAAGTCACCTAGTAGCATACCATGTTGTTATTTTGGAGGCGATAGCCAATGTTCGGGAATGCAAAGCAGAAGAGTTAGCTGGAAGCACATATTCTGTGATTCCTCACGACTCTATAGACACGAAACCAGTTCTGGATCATCTTACTTTATTAAAGAAGCATCCAAAATTAGTTTCCAAGTTTATGGATCTGTATCGAATAATGGTTGGGTCTTTGTCTAAGACACATCAGGTTATTGTAGAGGATCAGATTGATATGCTAGAGGATTTAACTAATCCTGAACGAAGGGAGAAGTTAGCATCTAAACTGGAGAATGAAGCAGTGGATGGGGTTAACCCAATTTTTAAGGATATACCTATAGATCCAGCATCTTTTACACCATATCCTTACTCACCTATACCAGAACCTACTAGATATCCTGATGAGAGCACTAGTCATCCAGTACCACAACGTTCTTGGGGAACTAAGGACTCGGAACTACCTATTGGAAATTCTGAAGGATGGAGGTACGGATCGATGAATGGATCTGTCGGGAATCCTATTCCTGTGGAAGACTCAGTTGGGGATACCGGGCAAACTAGTCGCATGGGAGTGAGATCCAATTCCATTGATGCAAGAGATGTCCATGTGGAGGATGTAGAGTCCGATGAGGAAGATCCTGAAGAAAGGGTGTTTTGAGTTACCAGAACATTATCCTACTCCAGGTAACATGCATATCCAATTCTAGCTGAGGACTATCGTACCCACCAGAGTACTTCGGGAGCATCGGAAGCGGAATATTCTATTGATAACTCAGGAGTCAGAATACAGGAGGAGATGGAAGAAGAAAGTGATGAGGATGATTCTGAAGACACCTCAGATGAGTTGGAAGGTATGGACACATTTCAACTGGATGATGTGTCAAGTACAGATACTTCTGATACTAAGTATCGTCCATCGAAGAGGCAAGTTGTTCCACAGACGGTGCGTCATACTTCACGTCAGCACAGTTGTACTCTGGGAATGTACGATGAACATCGCAGCGTTTGGGGAGCGTGACCTTGAGACGGAATATCCCAATGATGATACGGGAGTTAGAGTCTGCGCACTGGATGTAAATAAATAAGTGGGATAGTATCCACATGAGTTGTAATACCTAAATGGTATGGGCTTGTAATGACGTTGTACTAACTATGTTGTTTGTAATGTATAATATGTGAAATGCATAATTGGTTCTTATTTGGATTCTTTCCCATTGTGTGACTAGTTTTGTGCATGAAGTTGAGCTCAGAACACATATGCATGATGTAATTATGAGTGTTCACTTTATGTTACAGGACTAGGGGGTATGGAAATGGGTGTAGAGGACGAGACCGAACAGCAGCGCATAGAGCGTGAAACTAAGGAAAAGGCGGATGAAGACGCCAGAATGTAGGCAAATTTACCACCACCACCAATGAGTCCATTGATGGAATAGAACTTTATGAAATACATGCAAATGATGCAGGAGTCCCAGAACAAGTTCATGCAAGGATTAGTGGATCGAGTGGGACATCAGAGGGAACCTGAAGGACGTGGTGTGAGTCTTTCTAAATTTCAAAATGCAAGGACGTTACCTTTTGAATAAGCCCCTGAGCCAATGGATGTAGAGGATTGGCTAGTAGATACAGAGAGAAAGTTGAAAATTGTAGGAAGCAATGATGAGGAAAAGTTGAGGTATGCAACACATCTCTTAGCTGGACCTGCAGCATCTTGGTGGGAGAATCAGCTAGCAATGTAACCTCTAGGTAGGGAGTATACCTGGGAGGAGTTTAAGCAAAGATTCCGTGAGTATCATGTTCCAGAAAGTGTGATGGAGTTGAAGCGTAGGGAGTTTGAAGAGCTTCAACAGGGATATACTAGTGTCATGAAGTACATCCGGGAGTTTAGTCAACTATCTCGTTATGATGAGGATGAAGTGAGCACTGAGGATAAGAGGAAGAAACGTTTTCTGCGTGGTTTAAATCCATTTGTGAAGATGCAACTAAGGCTGGCCAATAAAGCAACTTTTCAACAGTTACTAGATGCAGCAATCACATTTGAGGATGATTATAAGAATGTCCAAGAGGACCGAAGGAAGAGAGCAAAGAAGGAAACTAAGAGGATTCAAGCAAGTAAGCCAAAACCCAATTTGGAGTTTAAACCTAGGAATCGATCCTTCAATAACAACAACAATACTAACAAGAATAGAAGTGCAGGTCAGTCCAACCCTAGGAGGAATATTATATGCAACAATTGTGGTATTCTAGGGCATTTCCAAAGGGAATGTAAGAAGCCAGTAATCATATGTTATGGTTGTGGTCAAAAGGGGCACATTAAGCCTGACTGCCCAAGCAAACCACCAGGTGGTTGGCCTACAAAAGGTGGTGGTCAAGTAAGAGGCGGAGGTGGATAACCTAATAGAGGTGGAAGCTATGGTAAAAATGAGAATGGCAAGAGAGGTAGGCCTACTAGAAAGCTGAATTGTGAAACCTTGGAGGTGGTGGATAACTCGGATCAAGCGGTGATAGGTACGCTCAATATTCTCACAAATCCTGGAAAAGTTCTATTTGATACCAGTGCAACTACTTCATTTATATCTGAACAATTTTTTGATAATTTCAGGATTAGAAGGGCACCGTTAGAAAAACCTATGACCGTAGTTACCGCTGGAGGGATAGTGTTAGTTAGAAACATTAAATTAAACCAAGTTATCTCAATCCGTGGTCAAACCTATTATGCGGATCTTTATGTGATTCCGCTAAGGGGAATATCAGTAATGTTGGGAATGGATTGGATGACGGACTATGGAGCTCAGATCAATTGTGAGGAGTAAACCGTTTCAATCAAGTCTCCAAGTGGAGGAAGGATAGTCTATCAGGTGGATAATCATAGCCATATCATGGTGGATCTACAATTGAACTCAATGAAGGAGGTCAAATTGGAAGATATTCATGTAGTGAAGGAATTTTAAGATGTTTTTTCAGCAGAGTTACCAGGAATGCCACCTGATCGAGAAATAGAGTTCACTATTAACCTGATACTTGGTACAACACCAATATCCATAGCACCGTATAAGATGGGACCAAAATAATTAAAAGAGCTTAAGGAGCAAATTGACGAATTAGCCAGAAAAGGATTTATTCAGGAAAGTGTATCCCATGGGGAACTCCGGTAATTTTTGTGGATAAAAGAGATGGGGGACGAAGAATGTGTGGTGATTACAGAACAACAATGTTACCATCAAGAACAAATATCCATTGCCAAGAATTCAAGATCTATTTGATCAAGTCAAAGGAGATGGAGTGTTTTTCAACATTGGTCTAAGATCAGGATACCATCAGATAAAACTTAAACCTGAAGATGTTCCAAAAACAACATTTGTGTCAAGATATAGTCATCATGAGTACCTCGTCGTACCTTTTGGATTGACCAATGCACCATCAATATTCATGAACCTGATGAACAAAATCTTCATGCCGTATCTGGATAAGTTTGTCATAGTGTTTATTGATGATATTTTGATATACTCTAAGGATAAGAAGAGCATGCTGATCATTTGAGGATAGCATTGCAAATCCTGAGAGAACATAAGTTGTATGCTAAATTCAGCAAGTGTGAATTTTGTATGGACAAGGTAGAATTTCTTGGTCATATAATCAGTAAGGATGGAATTGCGGTAAATTTGCCCAAAGTTCAATCAGTGTTGGAAAGGAATGCACCAACCAATGTGAAACAAATTCGAGGTTTCTTAGGCCTGGCAGGCTATTATCGGAGATTCATTGAAGGTTTTTCCAAGATAGCTGGACCAATGACCAAATTGCTAAAAAAGAATGCACCATTCATATGGGATGATAAGTGCAAACAAAGTTTTCAGGAATTGAAAACCAGATTAACAACCACACCAATCTTAGCTATACCGGAAACCGAAAAAGATTACACAGTATATTGTGACGCATCCAAAGAAGGACTAGGATGTGTGCTAATGCAAGATCGCAAGGTAATTGCTTATGGGTATAGACAACTCAAACCACATGAAGTCAATTACCCAACTCATGATTTGAGTTAGCAGTAGTGGTCTTTGCTTTAAAGGGATGGAGACATTTTCTCTATGGAGCAAGATGTGAACTATACACGGATCATAAAAGTCTTAAATATTTCTTTACTCAGAAGGAGCTGAATATGAGGAAAAAAAGATGGTTGGAGTTGATCAAGGATTATGATCTTACAATTAACTATACTCCAGGAAAAGCCAATGTAGTAGCAGATGCTTTAAGTCGGAAGAGTACGGATATTCAACCCATCAATAGAGAATTACCAAAAGAATTGCAAATGGATTTGGAAAGGTTATAAATACAAATACAGTTCTTAAGGACAGAAGTTCGTGTGGGCCTAGCAACCATGAGGGTTGTAGAAGAGAAAAGTAGTGATCTTCGTCATGAGATCTATCGACATCAACTTGATGATCCATATATTGCTGAATAAATCTGAAGAATTTCCGAAGGACAAAAATCAGTTTTTCACCTAGGAGATTATGGATCTTTATGGTTCCAAAACCGTCTTTGTGTACCAGATGTACCGGAGATCAGAGAGGTAATACTCCGAGAAGCACATGAAACACCATATTCAATTCATCCTGGAAGTACGAAGATGTACATGGATCTTAAGGAATTATTCTGGTGGAATAACATGAAAAGATATATTGGATAGTATGTATCTAAATGCCATACTTGTCAAAGGGTAAAAGCAGAACATCAAAGTCCAGCAGGACCATTACAATCTTTAGAAATTCTGAAATGGAAATGGGAAGAAATTGGTATGGATTTTATCACAGGATTACCTATGACACCGAAGCGGAAGGATATGATATGGGTGATTGTGGATAGATTCACAAAAAGTGCAAATTTTATCCCGGTAAATCAAAAGGATAATGCGGAGAAGTTAGTAGAAATCTATGTCAAAGAGATAGTAAGTAAGCACAGAGTACCCAAGAAAATTGTATCAGATAGAGGATCTGTGTTTACTTCAGCATTTTGGAAACAATTACATGGAGCACTTGGCTCAAAGTTAGATTTCAGCACAACCTATCATCCAGAAACTGGAGGCCTGCTTAGCCCAAAATATATCGAGCCCGTTGGGGAACCCTAGGAGGAAGGTATGATGAGCACAGTAGCAAGTTTTCCCCCAGTTATGAAACCAAGGTTATCAATCCAGTAGGAGCAAGGAAACACCTCAAAGGTGTTGCTAGCTGAACTTTGGCAGGGCGCATTACCGGTGCCAGCAGCAACGTGGAGACCTGCACAACACAACCACAGAACTTTGCCCCCAACTTGCGATGAGGTTGTCAATCTCACCGGTTTTGCTGAAAACAAAGGATTAAACGTATCGAGTGGAAGAAAGTAATAGTTTGCAGAAAGTAAATAGAAAGCAGTAAACAGTTGATTGTAGATAGATAGTAAAAGAAAGGATCGGGGTCCATAGTTCACTAGTGGTGGCTCTCCTTAATATAGATGACATGTTGGGTGAACAAATTACATCGGGGCAATTGACAAACACCGAGAAAGCAATATGCATATACTAATCATGTTGACTCCTTTGAGACTTGATTGGCATTACAACATAATACATAGACCGTAATATAACTGCATCTATGACTAATAATCCACCTTCAGGTTATCATCCGAACCCCCTCCAGTATTAAGTTGCAAGCAATGGATAATTGCATTACGCATTGCGTGTAAAGTAAACAATACGATTGTTCTATGAACAAATGATTGTTGTTTTCTCCCTAGTAGCAACAACAAATCTAGTACCTTAGAGATTTCTGTCAATTCCCCAAATTACTAGAGGCATGAACCCACTATCGAGCATAAATACTAACTCTTAGAGTTGCTAGCATCTACTTTGCCAAGATAGCTACTAACAATGAAAAGCATGCAAGATCACAAATAACAAAGACATGATAGAATCAATAATCAATCTGAAATAGCATCTCAATATCCATCGGATCCCCAGAAACACAACATGTATGAATATAAATAGATGATCTTGATCATGCACAGAGCTCACGAGATCTAAACATGATAGCACAAAGGAGAAGAACCAGCCATCTAGATACTACATGGACCCGTAGTCTAGAGATGAGCTACTCACGCATCACACCAGAGGCTTGCATGATGATGAAGAAGGCCTCCAGGGTGAATTCCCCTCTCTGTCAGGGTGCCGGGAAGAGCTTTAGATCCCTCCCGATCTAGGGATGGAGATGACGGTGGCTATAGACTCTTTCGTGCAATTTTGATCGGGTACTTAGGGTTTCTGTATCGGAGGCATCTTATAGGCAAAAGGGGAGGCCGAGGGGGTGCCTATGGCGCCTAGACCACCCCTGGCGTGGGCCAGGTTAGGCCGCGCGGCCAGGTGGTGTGGTGACCCCCTGGCCCCTCTTCGTCTCGTATTCTGGCTCCGGGTGTCCCTCGGTGAAAAACTGACTTTGGCTTTTGTCCCGTCCAATTCCGAGAATATTCATTTTCTGACTTTCCTGGAACCAAAAACAGCAGAAAACAGGCAGCTGGCACTATGGCTATTGTTAATAGGTTAGTCCAAGAAAGTGTATAGAAAGTACTCCAAAGTGTGGACAAAACACAAGAAAGTACATAAAACCAAGCATGGAACATCAAAAATTATGGATACGTTAGCAACGTATCAACATCCCCAAGCTTAACTCCTGCTCGTCCTCGAGTAAGTAAGTGATAAAAAGAAAGAATAATTTTTGAGGTGACATGCACCATCATAAACTTGATCAAAGTATTTGTAAAACATTGATAGCTAGGATCATAGTACTTCAATCATAACATGAAAGATAAAGTTATAGCAATAAGACAAAGCAACTATGTTGTAACATGAAAAGGAACAAACAAAAGATTCATGAATAACAATGATTTGCAAGACGTTTGTTTGTTTCACATAAAGAAAACATAGCATAGTGGCATTCAGCTTATCCCTCATAGAGTAGCAAACATAAATGCATAGGACACCTTTAAAGTTCATAAGAGTGACTAGATACTAATAGTTTAAAACAAGCAATATCAAAGGTATGCATCAATCAACAAGTCTTGGGACAATGCACATAGAACTAAGAATGGCCACTATGCTCTCAAAGTAGGTGCATAAAGATAGAAGGTGGAGACTCAACATAAAAGTAAAAGAAAGGCCTTCCAAAAATTATGATACTTATTAGCTTTCAGCTCTCGTTGCCCCTATCATAAGCATCTTGAAGTGATTAAGGTTAAAGTGAACAAACTATGGTGTATATGCTTGATGAAGTATAAGTTGGAAATCTCATGTCCCATGAATACAAGGGATGCTCCTCATGCTACTCAAGTTTAGTTACCGGTAAGTTCTTGTCATAGTAAGTACATGTGTATCATAGAGAACCGCCAACGGGGTAGCCCTTGCCCGATGATACGGAAGAATCCCCATATCAAAATGACAAGGCAAGCAGACAACAAGCATCTCAGCAATCTTCTTATTTACCATGGGAATATGGTGCTTTTCTCTCTCTTTCCTCTTTTCTCGTATCTTTTTTTTCTCTTTTTTCTCAATATCTGACTCTTTTTTATAAGAAGAATGCTTCATAGACAGCTCATTATGGTTATGTTGTAGGTTTCCACCATGACAGCATGGATTAAACCAGCGGCCCAGGCGTTTCTCTAACACACATACATAACTCCATGGACTTACAAGCTCCCCTTTCATCTCACACTGACGACATCCATAGACAAAAGAGCATGATATCAACTAGGTACAAAGTACAAGTGCAATGTTGAAAGCGTTCCCCATGACAACATGGTTCTGCTCATCCCCAACATATAACTGCAAGCATATACAACATAGACGACAGAATGATTCAAGTTTATTAAGGGCAAGAAAAGTAAAGTGTGCCATCAAGTTCGTGAGAGCTTTAATCACTAGTTTTCTCATAACAAGTTTAATTTGGAAGGTAGATAAAAACATGAATATACTTGGAATAGCATTTGATAATAGGTAGGTATGGTGGACTCCTTGGAATAACTTGGTTTTAGGAGTTGGATGCATGAGTGGAACTCATACTTGGTTATGGAGGCTAGCAAAAGACTGGGAGCGACCAACTAAGAGAGCAATAATGGCGATAATCATGCAGAGCGACAAAACATCATTACTCAAAGCATAAAGTGATATTACAAGTTGAAAACTAAAGGATCATAAAGTCTATGGTGACTTGGGATAGTCATAACATGGTGTGAGCATGTGCCAAGTCAACCCAAATAAAGTATCAAAGGAGAATACCACAATACTATGCTTTAATATGCTAAAACAACGCATGATTCTTCCAAGGCACATTAAGCAATCTCAATTGTTTATAAGAAGTCATGCTACAACAAAGAATACTAAGCATAAAGCCAAAACAATATTGAGCATGGCATGAAAAACCATAGGCCACAGTCAAACACAAGCTCTCTTTACAACTTAAGCGTGAACTTTTCCTACTCTTTTCCAACCCAAACCAAACTATTTGAAAACCAATGCATGAAAGAGGGGGTACAACCAATTTATTCAGCAAACTAAGAAAACAAAGAAAACAAAACTCCAAAACAAAAACAAAGAAGAAGATGCTCCAAGAACAACACAACTGTGCATGAAACAATAAAAATGAAGTGTTTGGAAGAAACCTGGAATTTTTATTGATGAAGAAGGGGATGCCTTGGGAATCCCCAAGCTTTGACACTTGTACTTCTTGGATATTTCTTGGGGTGACATGTGTGGTATCCCCAAGCTTGAGCTTTAGTCCATCCTTCATCTCATTACCTATTCCTTCCATACACCTGAAATTTTTCCTTCATACAAAACTTCACACAATCTTTATTAGCAACATTAGTGCACTCAAGATAATAGGTCTTTAGGTTCAGTTCCAACACCAATAAAACTTTCATTAAAACACAAGCTACTGTAGCACTTCCCTCAAAAAGATCAATTCCCCAAAAGAACTCAAAAAGGAACCAACAAGAAGCAAATGCAAATAATGGCAGAAATCTGTCAAAACAGACCAGCAGGTAAAGATGATTTTTTTCTAAGACCTTCTGTTGCTCAAATCAAAAAGTCTTGAACTAACGAAAGTTAGATAACAACCAGGGGCAGAATCAGAAAAATTCACGCCTCAAAAGGATGTACACAGATATTACATGAATTTTTACAGTGAAGCACAAAAATCTGTTTCGGGACAGCAACTTTCCCAATCATTACTTCTCTCTCATTAGAGGTTACTCTTGGCACAAAAAGAAAATAAAAAGGATAAGGAGCG
The DNA here is from genome assembly GCA_916181665.1 of Avena sativa. Lineage (NCBI taxonomy): Eukaryota > Viridiplantae > Streptophyta > Magnoliopsida > Poales > Poaceae > Avena > Avena sativa. The sequence goes on from OV702289.1 coordinate 451,044,426, forward strand.
GTTATTTATGAAGTAATAACTTCCAAGACTCATCTAAAACTTTTGGGGTATCTCCCAATAAGTACTTTTCTTTAACGCCTTTAAGTTAGGCATAAGAAGCAAGAAAAAGAATCAAGTGTTCTCAAATGAAGAAGCATTAAAACCAAATTTCTTTCTCTTACCTCTCTTACATTTATTCTTAACCTTGGGGAACATATGATTGCTTGGTGGAGAAGCAAAGTGCATGGTGCCCTTTTCCACATCTATTATTGCTCCAAGGAGTTTCAATAGGGATCTTCCAAGTGTGATTTGTCCTTTTCCTACACATTCAATAACAAGATAATCAGTAGAAACCATTTTCCCTAGGATCTTTGTAAACACTCTTCCAGCTATTCCAATGGCTAATATCGTGGCATTATTGGCAAGAAAATTTTCTTCTCCTCCTTCAGAAGGTCCCCAAAGATTCAAAGATTCATAGATATCTTTGGGCATAAGACAAAATTCAGACATGATATCACAACGAGCATGAAAAGTTTCATTATTTATAGAAATCTTTACTGTGGGAAGCCATTTTGAGGGTTCAGAATTTATTGGAACATAGTTATGATGCTTTCTAAGTGTATTATAGCAATCTTTCAAGCTAGCAGTGCTGGTCTCAAGAGTATTCAATCTAGCAAATATGTTTATGAAGGAAGAATCAGATTTGCTAGGCAAGTTGTAAGTAAAGACCAACTTCTTTATGGCATTAACAACATCATCCTCATTGCATTGGAGGAAATCTCCTCCCACTACAGCATCCAAAGCATATCTATAGCAAAGAGCGATTCCAAGGTAAAAACAGCTAAGGAACAAGCTTTGAGTCATTTTAGGTTTAGTTTTTTTATGTAGATCAGAGATTCTAGACCAAGCTTCTTTGAAACTTTCTTCAATTCCTTGTTTAAAAGTGAAAATCATTTCCTCGAGTGACATAGTAGCTGGAGCAATGCTAGACATAATGGCAACTTAAGATAGGAACTAATTTTTTGTGTTTTTTAATAAAGAAATCAAACTAGTAAAACTATTTTTTTGTGTGTTTTTGATAAACAAACAAGCAAACAAAGCAAAAAGTAAACTAAGAAAAACAAAAATAACAAAGTAAAGAGATTGGTTATGAGGGACTCCCCTTGTGAAGATGTCGTTGACTCCCTAGCAACGGCACCAGAAAATTGGTTGCTTACCCCAAAATATATCGAGCCCGTTGGGGAACCCCAAGAGGAAGGTATGATGAGCACAGCAGCAAGTTTTCCCTCAGTTATGAAACCAAGGTTATCAATCCAGTAGGAGCAAGGAAACACCTCAAAGGTGTTGCTAGCTGAACTTTGGCAGGGCGCACTACCGGTGCTAGCAGCAACATGGAGACCTGCACAACACAACCGCAGAACTTTGCCCCCAACTTGTGATGAGGTTGTCAATCTCACCGGTTTTGCTGAAAACAAAGGATTAAACATATCGAGTGGAAGAAAGTAATAGTTTGCAGAAAGTAAACAGAAAGCAGTAAACAGTTGATTGTAGGTTGATAGTAAAAGAAAGGACCGGGGTCCATAGTTCACTAGTGGTGGCTCTCCTTAAGATAGATGACATGTTGGGTGAACAAATTACAACGGGGCAATTAACAAACACCGAGAAAGCAATATGCATATACTAATCATCTTGACTCCTTTGAGACTTTATTGGGCATTACAACATTATACATAGACCGTAATCCAACTGCATCTATGACTAATAATCCACCTTCAGGTTATCATCCGAACCCCCTCCAGTATTAAGTTGCAAGAAACGGATAATTGCATTACGCATTGTGTGTAAAGTAAACAATACGATTGTTCTATGAACAAAGGATTGTTGTTTTATCCCTAGTAGCAATAGCACATCTAGTACCTTAGAGATTTCTGTCACTTCCCCAGATTACTAGAGGCATGAACCCACTATCGAGCATAAATACTAACTCTTGGAGTTGCTAGCATCTACTTGGCCAAGATAGCTACTAACAACGGAAAGCATGCAAGATCACAAATAACAAAGACATGATAGAATCAATAATCAATCTGAAATAGAATCTCAATATCCATCGGATCCCCGCAAACACAACATGTATGAATACAAATAGATGATCTTGATCATGAACGGAGCTCACAAGATCTAAACATGATAGCACAAAGAAGAAGAACCAGCCATCTAGCTACTACATGGACCCGTAGTCCAAAGATGAACTTCTCACGCATCACACTAGAGGCTTGCATGATGATGAAGAAGTCCTCCAGGGTGAATTCCCCTCTCCGACAGGGTGCCAGGAAGAGCTTCAGATCCCTCCCGATCTAGGGATAGAGATGACGGCGACTACAGACTCTTTCGTGGAATTTTGATCGGGTACTTAGGGTTTTTGTATCGGAGGCATCTTATAGGCAGAACGGGAGGCCGAGGGGGTGCCTAGGGCGGCCAGACTACCCCTTGGCGCGGGCCAGGCTGGGTCGCGCGGCCAGGTGGTGTGGCGGCCCCCTGGCCCCTCTCCGTCTCGTATTCTGCCTCTGGGTGTCCCTCGGTGAAAAACTGACTTTGGCTTTTATGCTGTCCAATTCCGAGAATATTCATTTTTTGACTTTCCTGGAACCAAAAATAGCAGAAAACATGCAGTTAGAACTATGGCTCTTGTTAATAGGTTAGTCCAAGAAAGTGTATAGAAAGTACTCCAAAGTGTGGACGAAACACAAGAAAGTAGATAAAACCAAGCATGGAACATCAAAAATTATGGATACTTTAGCAACGTATCAAGGCCAAACAGAAAGGACCAATCAAATCTGGGAGGACATGCTTAGAGCTTGTGCATTAGATTTTGGAGGTTCGTGGGAAGATCATCTACCGTTGGCAGAATTTTCTTATAACAATAGCTATCAAAGTAGTCTAAAAGCAACACCATATCAAGTACTTTATGGGAGAAGATGTAGATCACCAATATGTTGGTATGAACCTGGTAGTACCAAGGAATTTGCACCAGACTATATCAGGAGAAGCAAGATGTGATCAATATTATTAGAGATCGATTGAAGATAGCTCAAAGTCGCCAAAAGAGTTATGGTGATCAAAGTCGAAGATCATGGCATCCAGAAGTGGGAGATATGGTATATCTCAAAGTAAGTCCAATGAAGGGAGTTAAAAGATTCGGAGTCAAAGGAAAACTGAGTCCAAGATATATTGGACCATTTAAGATACTAAGTCAGAACAGAACAATATCTTATGCTCTTGAGTTACCAAAAATATTGCCTCAAGTTCATAATGTTTTCCATGTGTCGCAATTACTGAAATGTCATAAAGTTCCCGATGATGCAATTACACATCAACAAGTTGAGTTAGATGCAGATTTGACTTATGTGGAGAAACCCTGAAAAATTCCGGAAGAGAACTGGAAAAGGTTGAGAAACAGGGCAATCAAATACTGGAAAGTACAATGGGAACATCACCTAGAGAGAAAAGCTACCTGGGAGAAAGGGGATGACTGAAAATAAGCATATCCAGAACTATTCAGGTACACATCAGCAAACTTCGAGACGAAGTTTAATTCAAGGGGGGAAATTTGTAACACCCCAGCATTTAGGAACCAACCAAGGGTAGAAATAGGAATTTGTGCATATGCATGCATTCATCTGTAAAATTAGGGTAAATTTCTTGCCAAACAAAAACCTAAAGAGATTAGAGTTTTTTTCACTATCTAGAGGTAGGAACAACTCTATGAGGTGATTGCTATAAATTTTGACATGACCTTTAGGCATTAATGTGTTTTGGGGGGGAACATTTTGAATTCACATTTGAACATTCAAATAATTTGTATAATATTTGAAAATTAGAAGTTAGAATCATTAAGTGGTTTTCCAAAATAGGTATTAACATTGTTTGATTATATTATAGATATATTAAACAACAATATGCATTTAAGACAACTAAATTCAAGCAAGAAATGAATTCTTATTATTTTCTTTAGTCCATAATAAATATTACAAATAGAGATCATTACATCGAGACAAATATTTACAAGGAAGAAATTCCAATAAAATGAATCTTTATTAAATCATAGAAATATTGTTACAATATTCTTTACAAAAAGAATAAAGGGAAATTACAACACCATCTATCTATTCCTATACTTCATCTTGACAATCTAGGCTTTATTCTTGCAAAATAAGATAAACCGCTAAACAAAGAAAGAAAAATGTTAGTGATTAGTTTTACTCTCAGTGGTGAATAGTGAAGCGCACTGTTCATATTACATCATAGAGTAATTTGAAGGGGCAAATTTCACCAAAGTGTAATATCTGTTCTTTTAAGTAAATAGTTCTAGTGTCACAATATAAGCCAAATAAACAAGTGATAAGTTTCACCAAGGCAAGTAACCAGTAAAAGGGTAGACAGTAAAAGTCCAATTACTTGATATCATCCACAGCCAAAGCAATTAGAGAAGCAACTTATACACCTAAATGCATGCATTGAGGTGTCAACAGCAGAGATCAAAGGGACAGCTCAAGTTATAGCCGTATAGAGCAAAACAAGCTTTGCTATTCACTTCACAGCAAGCTCAACCACAGCTTCTCACCAGCACAACCAAGAACATCACAAGAACAACCTCAGATCTTACAATAATATCATTAGATCAAACAATTTTCCACCATAGAAAACCCAGGAAATCACCAGCCAAGATGGTGACTTGAGGAGGGGGAAGTATTGGGTGGACAACAAGGTCAAATAGGAGCAACAACACCAGATGGAAGCCATCATAAATCCAGGGCTACCACAATCCAGAAGTAGAAAGCAACAATCAGGCAGAGCAACCAGAGTATATTCCAACATGTAGATCTAATCATTTTCTATTTTTGCACATTCATTTTCTTGCAAGCACATGATAGGTAGACAGGTTAGGTAGCAGTTAATCAACAGCCAGGTTATGCAAGAGTTTTTGCCTAGGCAAGGTCTCAGACCAACATCATTGACCCATAATCCATTTCTATCTAGATAGATACACAGCACATCAGCTGGTACATGGCACATTACCAAAAGGGTAGCACCTCTGTACCTAGCAAGATCAAGTCTGCCTGAGTACTAGCTCAAGTAGATTTTATTCAACAGAAATAATCATCTTCCTAAATGATTTAGGAATCATAAATAAAACACTTTCTTTTAACACAGACAGTAAAGATCAACACTGTCTATTATTAAACCACACTATACACAAATCACTGAGTTAATCATTTTCCTATGAGTATATAGGAACCATATCATTGTAAATCATCTTCTTATTAACCTAAGTAACATGATTAAATCCTGAGACTGAACATAGCAGTGTTTCACAAGAAACAATTAACCAAGCATCAATACAGAGAGTTGTTAACTTAACTCCATAAGAGTAAATCCATAGCCACAATAACATGAGCATCCATAGTAATCTAATCATGCTTTTATGAAGCAGCTTAGGACAGAGAACAGAGTATGTCGTGGTATTTCCGACGAGTACGCCATGGAGGGGTCCTCACAGTGCGTGTTTAGAGACGTGGGGTAAGGCAGAGAGTTGGCGGATATGAGGTAACATAGCTTACCTAAGTTCAAGTCCCACAACAGTGGCGGAACTCTACTCTTGCTATAAATCACTATAATGGCAATACGCCGAGTTACAGAGATAGGTTCCCTGTGCGAGGTGTTGCGCGTTGTACGTAGCAATCAGAGAAGTTGTGCCCTAAAGGCTCCCACAGGCCAGCTTATAAAGGCGCGAAGACCTAGGGTTTATAGGGAAAGGTCCTTGCCGGACAAGGTAAAGAGTCCTACACCTACACGAACTAGTCTTGCATGTCTTGTACTCCAAGGATCCGAGTATGTCGGTGACTCCTGCGTAGCCTTCCTTTCTCCGGCATGGGCCTCCCTTCAGGATCCATCTAACTAGGCCGCCCAGCAGGCCATAGGCCTTGCTACCAACTATGGGCCACCCTGGTTAGGCGGATTGGTGACATGCTATGAGGATACCCATATAGCATATCCCCAATAGAGTAATAAAACTTGCACAACAAATTGGTCATCTGATGGAGAACAGAGTAATAAAACTTGCATAATAGAGTGGTCGTCTGACAGAGAGCAGAGTAACAAACTATAATCGATAGTAGTAGGCAATACACCAACCATTGGACACCATCATAGGATTTGCATAGACAGGATTAACCAAGGAGCCAACTAAAGATCACTACAGGGGGTATGAACCCTAGGAATTTAGGGATGAACCCTAAATGGGGAAATCCATCGCAAGTGGCCACATGTCATGGATAGGGGCAAGGTAGATCATAGAGAGGAGAAGTAGAAGAACTTACTCGAGGTCCTCATAAATTTATTTGAAGAGGAAGGAGAGAGGAGGCCAACGACAGAGGGGTGGCGGCACGGGGAGCACCCCGAGGGGCCGCTGCAACTCGTGCTCGCACAAAATAGTGGAGGTCATGGAGGAGCAGCACTAGCATCAGCGGGGACCGCCAGAGCACGGCGAACCCTAACCCTAGCCTCGTGCAGAGGTCAGCGCGGCCAGAGAAGAGGGCACCAGCGACGAATCGGCTTGGACAACGTTGTGCAGCGGCATCGTCTTGGTCATCCTGTACCCTGGCAGACGGACTTGGCCGGAATTGTGTGCAGCAACGGCGACATCATCGAGTGCTAGAGGGAGTTGTGGGGGAGATAGAGGTAAGGAAGAGAGAGTGTGTGCAGGGCTACTGGGTCGGTGGGCTGCCTAGTACAGCCCAGGTGGTCTTTGACCAGGCCGAGTGGGCCGGGTCTGGTTGGGCCAGGCCAGCCCAGTGGGCCGGGCCCATATCTCAAAATACATATCTAAAAAATAAATATTTACAAATATTCCCCTGAAACAAAATCAGCTCTAGAAAAATAAATAAAAATCCTAAAAATATAAATCATATATCTCCGAACTCACAAAAATATCCTTTATCCAATAAAAATAATAGATAGTAAATTTCAGTAATTAAATATAGATCTATTATTAAAATTTTATATATTCCTTTTGGGATTTTATAAAAATATATAAAACACTTAAAAGCATTTTTAAGGAAGTACTATTATAGAAAAATATTAGTTTGTGTTTTTGAAAAGTAAATCATGTATAATAGAAATAAAGTCTTATTTCCTTAAAAGAATTTTAGTTAAATATTTAAAAGAGTTAAAAATTAAATAAATTCATTTTTAAACTCTTAAAATAATACTAGTTATTATAAAATTGCTAAATGTCAAAATAATATGAATTTAATGATTTATTAAATAATGCTTTTCTTTTATTAATTAAAAGAAAGTTAAAACCAATATGAGATGGGTAAAACACGCAAAGAAGAAAGAAAATAAATCATTGCATGACATTACTATGCATTGCATATTGCTTCTTTAAATATTGTCCTTACCGGGCAATAATGGTTTTCTGTAGAAACTGGAGCTCAAGGTCAGGTGGAAATATCCGACTTCACTACCTTGCAGTCACAAGGCAAGTTCATCACTTGCTCATGTCCTTTGAAGAGTCTTTATGAAAGTATTTGACAATTTTGTGTTATCACCTATGTTCTAAAGGAGACAGGAAATAAGTATTTTCCTAAATAAATGAAATGCTATTATCATCCTAGTGATGATAAATACTAAGAATTGTAGGGGAATCTAAGATTCCAATTGCAAAACAAATATGACTTAATAACCCATGACATCAGTGATTCTAGCACCGTATATTACGTGTTAACCATAAGATTTGGAACGGGATGGAGAAGTTAGTTGTATCTTTTTCCTCTCGCATGCATCCGGATGGCCAGGTCGTGGCTGTTATCCTCATAGCGTGCATTTATTGGTAATTCGTAGAGGATATGCAACATATGGGTTGGAACCCTCAACGTCCCACAATAGGTCTGGCATCTGACGGTCTATACTAACCATTGTCGTAATTCAAGATGTGGGCATGGCATACACCAAGGGGACATGCAGGGTCACGAAGGGGGCAGTGATTGGTTTGGATCATCTACTGGGCCCCACGTCATAGAATTATGGACGGGAAAGTATGCCCGTGTCGTGGAAATGGCCACGGCAGTCGCTGCCACTAGCAGCGATTGATTGTTTCATGAGGAAGAGTTGGCGGCCATCTGCGGTGCGAGATGGGGGAGGATGCACATGGGTTTACCCAGGTTCGACCCCCCAGAGGGTAAAGACCTACTCCTGCTAGGTTAGATTATGAGAGAGGAAGTTACAGGGGTGGCGAGCTCGGCGTCTAAGCAGCGAGTCGCTTGAGGGGGTGTATGATGGAACATGAGTCCTTAGGATACCCTAGGGAGGTTTATATATGAGGCACCTCGCTAGGGTTTACAAGCTACCACCGAACAAGATAAGGATTCAAAGGTTTTGACCTAATCCGACCGGGCTTCTGTTACGCTCCTGGGCCTCCAGTCTCCATCGATGGGCCTCTCCTTCCATCGTAGTCCAGTCGCCGTCCTCCAGGCGCACTCACAGGCCCTTCGACCCAATCGAAACGTCCTGCTGGGCACACCCCCTTTGCCATATCCCCATCAGTAGTCCCTGAGGCCATCGTTGATGCTGGCGGAGGTGTCCCTTTGGTGTTCGGAGTAGGCGAGCCCAATTTGGGCGTCTAGTCGAGTCGGTGATGGACTCCATCAGAATCAAGGAGAATTTCCCCATGTTTCCATTCGCCACCCCAATGAATGTCACTACTGCCAAGTCATCGCTTCGGCAAGTGGAAAATACTAGCGGGTAGCGGGTGAAGTGAAGGAGTTGGACTGTCAAATCTGGTCAAACTATCCGTTGGAATTTCCAACGGTAACTTTGACGCAATTAGCATGAGTAACGGCTATCCCGATTTTGGCGGGTGGCGTTCCCATATAAGGGGAGTGATGATTCAGCTCTACAGATCTTCTCCGCATTCTTCATTCTTCCTCATTCGTTCTTCCTGTCTCCAATCTCCCTGCCTTCAACCTTCCGATTCGTTTTTTCCACTCCGTGCGACTCCACATCCAACCTGATGGCGCCTCCCAAAGTCTCATGGGGAAAGTCCAAGTGCACCACAGCCCAGCTCAAGTCCTTCGAGGACGCCGGAGTCCTCCGCAAGGGGAACTGGCGGGTTCCCCCCTCCTCCGAGACCGAGCCGAAGCCGCGACCCGGCAAATTCATCTGCTTCCCCAGCCATCTTGAGAGGGGTCTGGGATTCCCCACTTCACTCTTCTTCCGCCGGTTCTGCGCGTATTACGCGATCAAGCCATCAGATCTCGGTCCGCACAACATCAAGCAGCTAGCAATCTTCGTCGCCTTCTGCGAATGCTATCTCGGCTGCATACCATACTTCCCACTGTGGTTGGAGATCTTCCACGGCCGCATCGGGCGCGAGGCGTCCGGTGGTTTGATGTTGGCCGCAGGTGGCGTCACATTCCAATTGAAGCCGAAGGGCAATTTCGTCAAGCTCCTCCTGCCGAAGAAGGCCGCCAGCGAGTGGAAGAAGAGCTGGTTCTACGTAAAAGAATCCACTCCCTCCGACGAGGTGGCACTTCCCGAGTTCGTCGCCAAGAGGAGCGAGCCTCGCCGGTTGGCGCCGAAGAAGCTTCCCGAAGACCAGCGGATGGCCATCGCGGAAATGATGGACTAGATCCAGAAGCTGAAGGACCAGGGGTTGATTCCGATCAACCTCTACAACTGCTGGCTCGGGCGGCGTCTGGTTCCACTGGTGGCTCGGCCGCACTGGATGTATGAATAGAGCGGGAAGCACGACCCCTCCCGAACCAGCAAGGAATCATGGGAGGCTAAGGACTACAAGGCCGCCCTGAAAAAGATCACTGATGCAGAGTTCACTAGCGTGGCGGTCGGGCTCGCCCCGTACACTCCTATGAAGAATGAAGCCCCCACAGTAAGTTTTCTTCCTAGTCGCTATGTCCGTACCTCAGTTCTCAGTCGCCGCGTTTGGTGTTTTACTCGAGGTGGTTCTCAGCTTTTTCAGTTGTTGGAAGGCTAGCTCCCTCCGCTCGATGAGGGGGTTCCCCAGGAACTGGAGGAAGACTCCGAGGGAGACTCTTCCGACATCGACGGGGAGGAGGAGGAGGTTCCTCCCCCAGCGCATGTGGCTCGCAAGACCCGCATGCAGACACAACGTGAGTTCGAGGCGAGCCGCAGCCTGGACGAACACGATGGAGGCGACGAGGTCACGCAGGAGCACACGTCCCGGCGTACTGCTACGCCGTCGAAGCCCGCGCGCAAGCCCAAGTCACCAGCAAAGAGGCCAAAGTCACCGTCCAAATCGGTGGTGGTGTTCAAGTCGGATGACGACTCCGATGATGAAGGTTCCCCCGAAGTCTCGCACAAGGCCCTAAAGGATGCGATCCCGACAAAGGGGTTGGAGGGCAAGGACACCGAGGTAGTGGTAGAGGTTCCCCTGGTGGCGATTGCGCTGACGGTCTCGTGGGTTCCAAGCCAAGAAGCGGCTGAGGCGATGACGTCCAAGTCACCGCCGCCGTCAAGGGCGGCCGCGTCTTCGGAGCCGGAGATCCCGGCGACTGCGGCTTCATCGTCGAGGAAGCCCGCGGTGTCGTGGGCTTCAGACGTCTTCGAGAGGGGGCTTACTCGCAAGCTGGGTCTCGAGTTGGACAAGCCTGCCCACATTAGCACCGGGCTTCGTGTCCTCCCGGTCACTAAGTGAGTATTGGTTCTTCATCCCGATTCGCCTCGCTCTTTTTGTATTGTTGTTATATTGATTGTGGGATCTTGTGCAGGTCGGGGGCCAAGAAGATTGGCCGTCCTTCGGTGGCTAAGATTCCACCGGCCGCCCCCACGGGAGAGGGCGACCTCCCCAAGAAGAGAAAGGCCACTGGAGATGTGGCGACCGCGGAAGGCACGAAGAATCAGAAGGGGGAACTGGCGACATCGCAGCCAAGGACGACGCCGCGGAGCCCGATGTTGCGTTGGTCGGTGAAGAAGTGGTGGCGGCGCGATCGGAACTAGTCTTGGTTGCGTCCGTGCTGGAAGCGCTGGCCCCGACGACCAGTGCCCCCGCCAGAGCATCGGCGACGGTCCCGCGCTTCATGGCTAGGGGGTTTCCAGGCGTGGCGGACACCCAGTCTGCACAGAGTCTAGAGATCGTGGATGCGGACATTGGGTCCCGTCGTGGGTGCAGTTCCTTCACGATCTCGTCGACTGACGCCGGAGAACTTCACAAGATGCTCGGCGCCGCTATTCAAGTATGTCCAGTCCCCGAGTTCCTAGTCGCTGAATTTCAGCGGCTGGGAACTGAATTTCTTTCTCCTCTCTAGTCCCCGAGTTCCTGGTCACTGAATTTCAGCGGCTGGGAACTAGGTTTTTGTTTTGTCAAATTCTAAGATGTGTTGTTTGTTTGCAAGGATTTCAAAGGGAGTCGACCGATCAGTAGGCCGCGAGAGAGCGCTTGGAGTGTGATCTGCGCGAAGCACAATAGGCGAACCAGCGGCTTCAGGAAACTATTGGTGAGTATCTGTTTTTCTTTCTGTTCATCTGTTGGGTGTGAACTAGTGGTGTAGAGCATGCTGATGGCTTCTCTTTCAGATGGTTTCCCGGCTGCAATTTCCAAGGCCCGTTAAGGGTATGTTCCAGTCGCCGAGCTGGACGCGGCGAATGGACGAATATCTTCCCGAGTCCAAGACTTGGAGGAGGCGAAAGCGGCCTCAGTTTCTTCGGAGGAGCGAGCGAAGGCTGCCGTTGCTGCGGCTGAGGAAGAACGCAAAGCCAGGGATTCTATCATCATGGGGTTGCACAACGAGGAAACCGCCTTGGAGAAGCATGACACGGAGAACCGCCGCAAACTCCTTGGTGAGTCTCCGTCTTTGCCTGACCCGTTTGTCGAGTCCCTGATTGGGGAGTTTCATAGTTTCACTGACGCCTGATTTTGCAGCTGTGATAGGCCAAAGCGATCTGGTGGTGCAGACCTACAATGCTTCGCAGTGCGTGACTGCCGTGGTGAACGCGGCCACAACTTCGGCGTTGTGCGTCCAAGCGGCTCTTCAAGGCATGTCCCCCACCAAAGTTATTCCTGGGGGGCTTACGGAGGTGTGGCGCTATCTGGAGGAGGTGCCTGCCGTTGTGGAGTGGATGGCGCGCTCAGCGTTCAGGCGCGGGGCTACCACAGCGTTGAGCTTAGGTCTCGCCCACTTCCCTGACGACTTCGACCTTGACGACATGACGAGTGGCTACCCATCAGTGACCGGCATGGTGGAAATGTCGGAGGTGCTGAAGCTGACCGCGAAGGCCGCCCCCTACGCTGATCGGGTCTTGGCTATGGGGGATCTGCTGCCGTACCAGGAGACGGTGTTGGCGCCTGGCGACCCCGAGCCGGAGCATCGCGATATGAAGTCGGAGCAGCCCTTTCGGTCGTCATTGTCGAAGTCGCTGACGATGCACCCGACGAACCCATGGCAACCTTTTGTTCATGTCAAGGGGGGTGGCTCTGCTTCTTCATCAGGTCCTGTGGAATAAAAAATGTAATTGTGTAATTTGTGATGTATGCCAAGTGGCGACTGCTATAATGCATTTTGCAATGTATGCCAAGGGGAGTCGATCGACTCATATTGCAACTAGGATTGTGTGGTGTGTTTGTTTAGGATTGTGTGGTGTGTTTGTTTTGTGTATTGTTGTGGTTGTGCACTGTTTTATCTCTCGCGTCGTCTTAGTGGCGAGTCCCCGAGCGCGAGTAGGACTGATTTGTAGGCGAGTCCCCAAGCGTGGTGCTCGACCATATTGGTCATGTTCCTGTTGTAGGTTGTGAATGTGTTGTTTGTAACGCGTCTCCTCCCCTGGCCCGGAGAGCCAGTCGCTTGGCGAGTCCAAGGCAGCTCTCTTACTTGGTGTGTTCCCGAGCCACGTGGTGGTTCCCGTTTTGCGGAGTCCCCGTGCGTGGTACTTAACCGTTCGAGTCGCTTTGCACGAGGATGGGAGGGACATGTTGTTGTGAGAAGCGTGTACCGATTTTCTTGGCCCGGTGGGCCAGTCGGGCTAGGCGACTCTAATGGCAGCTCCAGGTTGGCGTTTTCGTGGATGACCCAAGGCCCGAATATTTCCGGTGCCCTCGTGCCGCACTACTTAGCCGTGTCGGTCGCTCGACCAGAGGTTGACTTCCGTAAGTAGCGTATTGCTAATATGTACGAGTGCGAGTGGCACAAGAATATGGCGAGTGGACACAATTTGTGCGATCCGGATGAATTTCATTATATATGCCAGCGGAGTACAATGTGAGGTTCTAAGTATAGAACTTTCTGAGGAGGTTTACATTCCATGGCCTCCCGACCTCGAGCTGGCCGTCACCCCGTATGTCGATGAGATAGTAGGCATCATTGCTAAGGACTCGGCCTATGGTGAATGGTCCCTCCCATGGAGGGGAGAGTTTTTGCATGCCCTTCTTGTCTTGGGCCAGTCGTAGGACCAGGTCGCCCTCCTGGAGGGTGCGAGTTCGCACTCGGCGGATGTGGTAGCGGAGGAGTCCTTGCTGGTATATGGTGGTGCGAGAGCGAGCCAGGTCACGTGCCTCGTCGAGTTGATCGATGTTGTCTTGGCGGGCAACCTTGTTGGTTGCCTCGACGTAGTTGGCGACTCAAGGTGAGTCGTGCTCCAGATCAGTTGGCATGATGGCCTCGGCGCCATACACCATGAAGAAAGGCGTGAACCCGGTGGAGCGATTGACGGAGGTGCGGATCCCCCATATCACAGAAGGGAGCTCGTCGACCCAGCATCCTGGGTGCAATCGAGGGGCGCCTGGAGTCGTGGAGGACGCTCTGGTTGGCGCGTTCTGCTTGGCCATTTGACTCCGGGTGGGCGACTGATGCAAGGTCGAGTCGTATGCCGTGTTCTTCACAAAATTCCGCCATGGCCCCCTTGGCGAAGTTGGTGCCATTGTCTGTTATGATGTTGTGCGGGTAGCCGTACCGGTAGATGAGCTTGCGTAAGAACTTGGTGGTTGTCTTGTCGTCGCACTTTTTTATTGGCTTGGCCTCGACCCACTTGGTGAATTTGTCGACTGCGGCCAGGAGATGAGTGAAGCCAGACGGGGCCTTCTTGAACGGGCCCACCATGTCCATGCCCCATACGGCGAATGGCCATGTGATGGGGATGGTCTTGAGTGCCGAGCCAGGGAGGTGCGTCTGGCGGGTGTACTTCTGGCACCCGACGCATCGCTGGACGATGTTGGTGGCGTCAGCGTGTGCAGTGAGCCAGTAAAAACCATGCCGCATAGCCTTGGCGACTAGCGACTTGGCACCAGCGTGATGGCCGTAGTCGCCGACGTGAATGTCCTGGAGGATCTTGCAGCCTTCTTCTGGTTATACGCAGCGCTGGAACATGCCAGTCATGCTGCGTCTGTGGAGCTCGCCGTTGATGATGGCGAAGGATTTGCAGCGGCGCACGATCATTCGCGCCTCCGTCTCATTGCTTGGTAGGATTTTGTGCTCCAAGAAGGCGACGTATGGTGCTGTCCAATCGCTAGGTTCCACAACCATGGCGACTAAGGCCGGTTCTGGTTGCAGTGGTATCCCGACGTCGATCTCTTTTAGTGGGCCGACCGACGGTTTGTGGATGATGTCGAGGAAGACGCCTACTGGTGGCGCTTGTCATGTCGATCCGATACGGGAAAGGGCGTCTGCCTCCTTGTTTTTGCGCCTATCGATCCACTCGACGGAGTAGCCGTCGAAGTGTCCTCCCAAGTGGTCGACAGCTTGGCGGTACGCGATCATTGTTGGGGAGACGGCGTCGCACGTCCCGGCGACTTGGCCGGCGACTAGGTCGGAGTCGCCATAGCATCGTAGGCGGTTGATGTTCATCTTCTTGGCAGTTCTCATGCCGTGAAAGAGGGCCTCGTATTCTGCCATGTTGTTGGTGCAGGGCTTGAAGTTGAGGTGGAGCATGTAACAGAGCTTATCTCCTTTGGGAGAGGTCAGTATGACCCCAGCCCCTGCACCATCGGCGTTCTTGGAGCCGTCAAAATGGAGCGACCAGTAGTGGAGGTACGAGAGCTTCTCTGGCTGTTGTGCTTCTTCCCAATCTGCAAGGAAATCAGCCAGGGCTTGTGACTTGATCGCTTTGCGGGGCTCGTATTTGATGTTGTGGAAGCCGATTTCGATGGCCCACTTTGCGACTCGCCCGGTCGCCTCGCGATTGCGTATGATGTCTTGCAGGGGTGCGGAGGAGACCACCGTGATAGGGTGCTCCTAGAAGTAGTGTGGGAGTCGCCGCTGTGCTCGGAATACCATGTACACCAGTTTTTGGTATTGTGGGTAACACTGTCATGAGTCTGTTAGGACTTCACTAATGTAGTAGATAGGGCGCTGTATGAGGCGTTCCTTGCCCTTCTCCGGTTGTTCGACGACCATCACGGCGCTGACGACTCGAGTGGAGGCCGCGACGTAGACGAGCATTGGCTCTTTGTCGAGTGGAGCGGTGAGGAGTGGGGCTGCGAGTAGCACTTCTTTGAGTGCTTTGAGTGCATCATCGGCCTCCGCGTCCCATTGGAACGTGGGGTTCTTGCGCATCAGGCGGTAGAGGGGCATTGCCTTTTCGCCTAGTCGAGGGATGAAGCGACTGAGGGCCGCGACTCGCCCTGCCAATTTCTGGATGTCGCGCAGGCATTCGGGTTTCCCGAGTAGCGCGATGGTGTCGATCTTGGTAGGGTTGGCTTTGATGCCTCGCTTGGAGACTACATACCCCAGGAGCTGTCCGGTGGGGACGCCGAAGGTGCACTTTCCGGGGTTCAGCTTGATGTTGTACCTCCGTAGGTTTGCGAAGGTTTCGGCTAGGTCAGCGAGCAGGTCGTCCTGACAGGTGGATTTTACCACCACGTCGTCGATGTAGACGTGGATGTTGCAGCCAATTTGGCTCGCTAGGCACTCCTGCATGCATCTCTGGTATGTGGCGCCGGCGTTCTTGAGTCCGAACGTCATGGCCGTGTAGCAGAAGGCGCCGAATGGCGTGATGAACGCCGTCTTCTCTTCATCCTCGATCGCCATCTTGATCTGGTTATAACCAGAGTAAGCATCGAGGAAGCACAGCGACTCCAATCCCGCGGCCGAGTCGATGATCTGATCGATGCGCGGTAGGACGAACTCCTCCTTCGGGCAGGCGCTGTTGAGGTTGGTGTAGTCGATGCACATTCTCCATGTGTTGTTCTTTTTAGAACCAGGACTGGGTTTGCTAGCCACTTGGAGTATTTGATTGGCCGAATGAAGCCTGCGGCTAGTAGGCGCTGTACTTCTTCGGCGATTGCTAGACGACACTATTCATTGAAGGGCCGTAGCGACTGCTTTACTGGTCGCACTTTGGGGTCGGCGTTGAGTTTGTGCTCAGCGAGTTCCCTCGGGACACTTGGCATGTCAGATGGCTTCCATGCGAAGATGTCGCGGTTCTCATGGAGGAACTCGATGAGGGCGCTTTCCTATGTGGGGCTCATGTGCGCCCTGATGGTGACCGTCTGGCTGGAGTCGCCTGGGACGAGCTCGACGGTGCGGGTGTGTGTGGTCGCCTCGAACGTGGAGTTCGCGGCGGTTGATTTCTTCAGGATAGTGGGGTCGTCCTTGTTGATGTTGCCCGCGTATTTCGCGAGCTCCTCCGTGTGGTCGGTCTCCGCGGCGATGACGGTGTCGACAAGCTTGGCTCCCTTGTCCTCGCATTCCACGGCCATGTCGGGGTCGCCGTGGATGGTGATGATGCCGCTTGGCCCTGGGAGCTTCATCATGTTATACGCGTAGTGGGGGGTCGCCATGAATTTGGCAAACGTCTGGCATCTCAGCACGCAGTGGTAGGGGCTGCGGAAGTTCACTAGCTCGAATTCGATTCGCTCGGTGCGGTAGTTTGCCGGTGTGCCGAAGGTGACGGGTAGCATCACTTTTCCAATTGGGTATGCCTTCCGACCGGGGACGATACCGTGGAAGGTTGTCAGGGTCGGCTGGATTGCCGACTCTGGGAGCTGTAGCCTCTTGAACATGTCCAGGTACATGATGTTGATGGAGCTCCCGCCGTCCATCAATGTCTTGGGTAGCCAGTAATCTGCCACTTTGGGCCTGACTACTAGGGCGACTCGCCATGGGTACTCGATTCTGGGGGTGTGGTCCTGGCGACTCCAAGTGATACTCTGCTCGGACCAGTTGAGGAAGTGTGGGATGTCGACCTATGTCACCGCATTAACGGCGACCGCGCAGGCGAGCACCTTTCTCTCGCTCTTGGTGCCGAGTCCGGTGAAGGTGTGTAGCGAGCTGATGGCGGTGCCGAAGCCAAGGTGTTCCCGTTGTCACAGGATGGGTTATTGTTGGGGTCGTCCCTTGCTCGCCTTGCCTTCTCAATCTCTTTGAGAGAGTGGCAATCCACGATGGTGTGGGTGGCGGGTTTTCCCTCCCTGCTATGGTAGATCCAGGGTTGGTTGAGCAGGGCAGCGAGGTCGAATTTTGGCCTCGCTGTGCTATTGGAGCAGTAGTTTCCGTTGTCGCGGTAATTTCCTCTATCGCGGCAGTAGCTCTTGGGGTCGCGCTGGCCGTAGCCAGTGTTGGCGACGAAGTCGACTAGCCCGTCCGTGTGGCACTTGCTGGTGATGCGGGTGTTGCTGTAGTGCATGTCACGTAGGCGCCCGCTATCGTGGATGCTGGTTCGCCGTCTTCCTCCCGACTCATCGTTGGAGTCTTGGTTTGGGTCCTCCTCCGCGTAGCGCTTGGCGATCTCGAGGAGGTCGGGGATGTTGTCCAGCATCCGGTAGACCCTCTTGATCTTGGCGACCAGGGGTTCGTACCGGCATGCGTTCTTGAAGCAATGTATCGCCGTGTCTGGTTGGATGCCGGAGGCATTGATCCATAGTTCTTGCCACTTTGAACCCAGCGGCGAGTCGACTCGCGTTGTCCCTAGATGCATCACTCCAGGTCTTCTATGGTGGTGGCGCGGGTGTAGGAGCCCACAAACTGCCTGATGAAGGCGTCCCGCATTTCTTCCCAGGAGTCGATGCTGTCAGCGGGGAGGGTGTTGATCCATTGCCGAGTCGTGCCCTCCATCATCACGGGAAGGTAGCGAGCGACGAGCAGGTCAGTGTGGCCTGCGATTCCCATTGCCATGAGGTATGTGTCCAGCCAGATAGCGGGATCGTACGTCGGGTCGTACTTTTCGATCTCCTTGGGAGCCTTAAAGTTGGCGGGGTATTTTTTTCCCCGCGAATCATGGGTCCGAAGCATTGCGGACCGACTCGACTGAGCGAGCCTCTTGGTTCCGGGTCGCCGTGGTTGGTGAGGGTGTGCTGCAAGTCGTTGGGCTGGCGCGCCCGCCACGCCTGGTTGTTGATGATCTTCGTTCAGCGTTAATGGGTTGCCCGTTGGCGGTGACCGTGTTATTCGTCGGGTCGCGGCTCGTTGGTGGACAGAGCAGGGTTGGCGGCCCGTGGCTGGTTCGCCAAGGGCTGTGGTGGAGGGCAAGTCAATGCGTTGGCGATGTTGGGGTGACCGCTTGACGCTACTCTACTTGCTGAGGAGCGGGAATACATCCGCCCCCGTGGCTTGTTGTTCGACGGCCCTGACGAGTAGGGCCTTGGCGTATTGGATTTGTAGTGTGCCGTCACCTTGGACGTCGAGGTTGGCGATTGTGGCATCGGCCACGACGACGTTGTCCATCGGGGTGGAATAGAGTGGTAGCCCGTCGGCGTCACGGGCTTGAGGCGAGATGATTATCCGTGGCTGGTCCAGCGGGGGCGTGCGGCCGATGGGTGGTGGAGGGGCTCCGGTCGCCGGTGCGCCGGGTGGTGGTCTCGCAGGATTGCTTCCGCCCGACGGCGTGTTCTCGCAGTATTCGCGCTGGGCCGCGCGTGCTGGGTCGCTTTCGTCGTTGAAGTTCAGGACGCGGCCCTGGACGTTGGAGTTCAGGCGGGTCCTGATGCGGCGCTGGTGGTAGAGCGATAGATCCCGCGCTGTTTCCCGCTCAAGGCCATATTTCTCGCGCTCGACGAGTTCGTTGCGTTGCGCCTCTGCGAGTCACACGCGGGCTTCCTCCACCTCTGTGGTCGTCGCCATCGGTAGGATCAGCGTGGCGAACGGATCTGGCGGGGCGGTCGTGCTGCCCGCCATGTAGATCGCATTGAAGCGATTAGATCTGGCGCGGAAGTCTTCGGGCGACTCCGAGCCGGAGTCGGAGTTGAAGATCCCAAGGATGGAGGGGTCCTCGAAATCCTCTGGGTTGGAGACTCGTGTGATGGAGTCCTCTCGTGATGCGGCCGTGATAGATCCGTCGACCGAGGAAGGGGTCGCGGAGTCGGCGTCGTTGTTTAGGGCATGATCGTTGGTGGCGGCGTTAGTCTCGGCCGTGTCGCTGGCGGCCGAGTCGTACTTGGTGACGAGGCTCCTAATGGAGCGGACCTGCTCCTCTGAGAGCAGATCACGGTATGGGGGCGATCCGCCGACGATCACCATTGCAGCTGGGTCGACCACGCCGGTGAAGCCGACAAAGAGGTTGATGGAGCCGACCGGCATCACCGCGCCATGAGTCACCGGGGGTGATGCTGGGATGTAGCTGCTGGGCAGGATCTGTATGATCCCGCCGATGGCGATCATGCGACCGGTGGCGAGCGGCCGATCGATCGGCGAGTAGGCTCTCGCCGCAGAACTCAGGCCAGTCCCGCTATGCCCCACGGTGGGCGCCACTGTCGTGGAAATGGACACGGCAGTCGCTGCCACTGGCAGCGATTGATTGTTTCGTGAGGAAGAGTTGGCAGCCATCTGCGGTGCGAGATGGGGGCGGATGCACATGGGTTTACCCAGGTTCGGCCCCCCGGAGGGTAAAGACCTACTCCTGCTAGGTTAGATTATTGGAGAGCGAGTTACAGGGGTGGCGAGCTCGACGTCTAAGCAGCGAGTCGCTTGAGGGGGTGTATAATGGAACATGAGTCCTTAGGATACCCTAGGGAGGTTTATATATGAGGCACCTCGCTAGGGTTTACAAGCTACCACCGAACACGATAAGGATTCGAAGGTTTTGACATAATCCGACCGGGCTTCTGTTACGCTCTTGGGCCTCCAGTCTCCAGTCGCTGGGCCTCTCCTTCCGTCGTAGTCCAGTCGCCGTCCTCCAGGCGCACTCACAGGCCCTTCGGCCCAATCGGAACGTCCTGTTGGGCATACCCCCTTTGGCATATCCCCATCAGCCCGGTTGTGCAACAAGGAGTTGGTCTCTTATGGGTAAAGCAACGCACCTCTGCAGAGTGTAAGAATTGTGACATGTTACTCCCTATTCCGGGAAGGAGCTATGAACGCGGCAGGAAAGGAACTCCATAAAGTTCTAGTCAACCCGTGAAGGCTGATGGGCATATTTTTTGATAATAAAATAAATCTTTGAAGACATGTTTACCAAAATTGCATAGTACCAAGGACTTATAGTCCGAGGTGGTAAATAGAGCATCAAACTTCCCACCTTGCATATAGTGAACTTGTTGGGTAACGTTGTTACTCACCCTTTCCTTTGAACCCCTTGCTAGACTTTGAGAGCCAGAAGGATGACCAGGTGTATGCTATGGAGGTCTAGAACGACATCTACTATGAAGAGCCGGACCTATCTGGTGGAATTGAAGGGGTGGAC
Organism: Avena sativa; assembly: GCA_916181665.1. NCBI lineage: Eukaryota > Viridiplantae > Streptophyta > Magnoliopsida > Poales > Poaceae > Avena > Avena sativa. The sequence goes on from OV702289.1 coordinate 451,065,045, forward strand.
TATGGGATACACTTATGGAGCTGAAGATAACAAGTCAGAGTAGTTGCTAGGCCATACTTTAGTTACCTAGGTTGAGCCGAGCATCACGAACTCTATAGAATAAGCTGTTGAGCCCATGTCTTTATTACCGATGTGTTTTTCGTTCTTCCGCTGAACTTATGAGATAAGTTATTTGGTTTGTAAGTTTGAATCTCTTGAAGTCTCGAACTTCTGGTATTGTAATAATAATGAAGTGTGTATGTTTGTATTTTGGACCCGCAATGTTTCTGTTGTACCACTCTAAGGGGTGTGATATTTACGGAACGGTGTTCTGTGGATGTCATGTCAAGAACTATAGTGTACTACACATGAAGTGGTATGCTGGGTCACCGCAATTTCAAGACGAATGACCAAGGTCAAGGCCATATCTACATCATACTTTATGTTGATGATCCCATATCCAAGAATTTGCATGCCGGCAAATTTGGCCATATTTTGAAAACAGTTGAAAATGAAGTAATATGAAGAGTATCACTTGATCAGCTGATCTATCGAGAAGGAGCCGAACTCGGCTATTTTCTTTGCTCAATTTTAGGGTCCTTTGTGCTAAATGTATGGACCTCCATGTCATTTTCCTTTTTTTAGGTCCTTGATATAAAATGTACTCCCACCGGCCGTGTAAAATGCTAACCTAAAAGTAAGTGGTAAAATTTAAAGGAATTTAAACTTAGTTGTCAACAAGTATGAACATTCTTGGATTTGAAGCCGAACGATCACAAGGTCAAGGCCATATCTCTACATAAAATTTTATGCTGATGATCCCATATCTAAGAATTTCCGTGGCAACGGATTTGGCCACATTTTGAAAATAATGAAAGAGGAAGTAGTATGAAACGTATGGCTCGACCAGTTGCTCTCTCAAGAAGTTGCCTATCCCGACTATTTCCTTTTCTCAATTTTAGGGTCCTTTGTGCTAAATGTATGGACCTTAATGTAATTTTCCCTTTTTTAGGTCCTTGATGTAAAATGTAGTCCCACCGCCCCCGAATAAAATTGTAACCTAAACGTAAGTGGTGAAATTTAAACAAATTGAAGCATAGTTGTCAACGAGTATGAAAAATTCTTGGATTTCAAGACGAACGACCAAGGTCAAGGCCATATCTACATCATAATTTATGATTATGATCCCATATCCAAGAATTTGCATGCCGACAAATCTGGCCATCTTTTCAAAACAATCGAATATATTAAAAACAAAAAAGAATCAATTTCAATTTTCCAAGTGACAGGAATCTATTTCCTGAAAAGCAAGTAAGAAGAATTTATTTCCTTTTTTCTGTTAGAAAATAAAGAGTGAGAATATACTATGAACGCAGAGGAGGCGGCGAGAGAGCTGCGAAGAGGAGGATTTGAAGGTGGTGCGATGTCAGAGCAAAGCTGGGATGGGTTCCTGACACGAGGTACAGGGTACAGTCAGTAGAGTAAATTTCAGGACCTTTACAATATATATGCACGCAAAACAAATTGTGTTTTCTCTCTCCTTCACTCCCTCATTAGCATCCACACCCCAGTCGGCTGATCTCTCCTTCGTACACAATATGGCGCTGCGCACGCGCGTCGATCGATGACCTGCCTTGTTTCAGCGGCTCCATGTCTGTGTCTGGCGTGTTCGTCAGCTGTGTTGGTGGGAACCATTTTGGTCCTTCGCGGCAAAAAGTATTACTACTACAATAGAGTAGTAATTCAAACTTTCCTAGTTCCGAAATTTTAACTTCCTTCACAAACATCCGGGGGGAAGGATATTCAAAAGATTGCCATTCGCAGTACTACTAGTAGTACATGGTATAGTGAGTAGTACCAAAAGAAACTTTTTCATGATAGTACCAAAAGAAACTTCATTCAACCATTAACATAACAACATGAGTTTACATATATAGCACTCACTGCTGAGTAGTGTAGGTTCGACACCTCCTAGCACCTAGTCCGTGCCACCAACGGCAGCGTGTTAGACATCAGCACCAAAGCCAGCTCCAGCGACACAACCGGCTCCTGAGTTATCGGCACCTCCGGATAAGGCAGCGGCACCTCCTGAGCCATCGGTGGCACCTCCGGATAAGTAGGCGGCACCTCCTGAGCCATCGGCAGCTCCGGGAGGACATATTGGATGAAGTTGCCGTTTTTGGGGAACTGGTCCCAGTAGTTGGTGAAAATGTTGGCACCGGTGAACACCACCATCTCACAACCGTAGTGGAAGGCATGGACATAGAGGAGACGGGTGTCCCTGAAGTTAACGAACCTGACCTTCAATGTCCCGTCTGGATTGCCGTGGAGGCCATACATATGGTACTTGCGGTGACCGTAGACGGCATCGCGGAAGGCACACGCCAGCTGCATGGTGTTCTCTGTGGAGAGAAGGCCCAAATACGCAGGGCATTATCCTCTTGTGCAGCGATGTCGGGGTCTTTGCGCTCCGGTATGGCAGGCGGCAGCTAGAAGGTGGCCATGGATGACAGACGAGGACGAAGATGGTTGCTGGAAGCGGGGGACTGGAGATGGTTTGGTACGGGGAAGTGAGGGGACAATCAATGTCGCTGATGAAGCCAATGCGTGTGGAAAATATCGATGACTGTAACTAGGGTAAGCAATTGGACGGAATACTGACTCTGCTTCCTACACTCGATGGCCCAGTCATAATTTTGTGGTGCGTCCAAGGCGACCGCCCCAATCTATAGGCCCTACATGGATGACTAAGTTGATGGGTGAAATCAAATTGATAAAGTGAGCTCTTTCGTAAATATTTTGGTTATGATATAGGGGAACTAATTTAGGGTTGCTCCTCGAGATAAGCAAAATTTAGGAGAAGATTTTTTTAGGGAAGGCCCCTACATACACACATAGGTGAGAAAATGTAGGTGTGTTGCTGGACTTGCACTAAAGACTATCAATAGAATCTTCTAGATGCTACTCTCAAAAATAAGAATCTTCTAGATGCTATGATGGAAAAGAAGATCCACCGGTTTGTAATGTTTGGTCCGCGAGTCTTGATGCAACGGTCAAAGTTAGAAGTTATTCATGCACTATATAGTGGTAAGATTATATAATAGGTAAAGCTCAACAAATTATAAGTTTGATCGACATCTATAAAGTATGGGTATATTAGGTTCTTGTATTTGTATCATATAGAGCTCAACGTTGATTAGCTATACCTAATATACTTGAATTTTTTGGTAACATGGTCTAGAGAAACAAGGGAGAAGATTCTAGAATGATGGAGAAGTTGAGGTTAGTGCATAGTGTATGTTGTGCTAAAGTCTATGAATAGTATCTTTTAGATGATAGAATGGAAAAGAAGAACGAGCGGTTGGAAGTGTTGGGATTCACAAGTCTTGATCCAATGCTCAATATTCAAAGTTATTCGTTGAGCGTTGGATCAAGACCCGCGAATCCCAACATTTCCAGCCATTGGTTCTTCTTCTCCATTCCAGCATCTAGAAGATTGATAGTATTAATTGACCAGAGCGTAGCGGCAATGAAGGACACAGGAGCAGATCCCACAAGGAAGCACCACGTCTGACAAGTAATCGTGACAGGCGTGAGGACTCGCATGGAGGGAGAAGCAACAAGGCTAACCCGCCGCCACCACCGCCACCGTCACCACCCAGCAGCCATCATGGCGGATCCAACATATCGCACCACAACTCCCCTCCCCATGATGGAAAAGGGAAGCAACCGCAGCCGTACGACGCACGTTCACGGCTGGAAAAGATCCAAGAAGCACGGGAGCTCCCATACCTAGGGCCACGTTGTTTTGGACCGGTCATACAGGCCACAACTTACCCCAAGGGTCTCCGAATTGACAAGACCATCAAGCCCAATGACGGCACTGCCAGGCCAGCCACGTGGTTGTAGGACTACAGCGAAGCGATTCACACTGCCGGGGGAAACCCTAATGTCACCGTCAAGTACCTCCCACTAATGCTCACTGGCACTGCCCGACAATCGATTGATGACTTGCTGGAGAAATCCAATCAACAATTGGTTGGACATGATGAAGTGTTCACCTAGAACTTCGAGGGTACGTACAAACGACCATGCATCATCGGTAACCTACCGTGGTACGTGCAAGAAAAGGATGAATCCTCTTGTGCTTACCTATCTCGCTAGATTGACATGAAAAATTCATGCGCGGGGGTGCACGAACAAACCGCTATGGCCGCCTTCATCGATGGCCTGGAGAAGGGATCATTGCTCCGGCATAAGCTAAAGCGCCATCAAGACAACAACAATCTCAAATGAAATGCAATGATTGGCATGGTCAGCAAATTCATTGCCACTGATGATGATGCTCGTGGATCATTGCTAGCAATTGCCATTCCTACTCAGGACAAGAAGAGCAATAACAATAAGAGGAAGACTCCACCAGAAGAAAAGCAAGCAGCTGACATGGTCGCCACTATGTTCGTTGGTAGAGGTAGAGGCGGACATCGTGGTCGTGGCTGGGGGGCTATCCATGGGCAACAAAGGAGTGATTCGTCACCTTCTGCGTCCCGCCTTCCCTAAACGTACGAAGATTACAGCGACATGCCATGTTTTGTCCACCTCGATGCAAACGGCAAAGCCACCCACACGAACCACCAATGCAAGTGTGTCAACGATCTCAAGGAGGACCCTGAGTCCGGCTACAAGCAAAGTCGAAAGAACAGGCCCCGCGGAAAGGGCAAAGGGAAGAAGAAGGAAGAGGAGTCCAAGGATTCAAGTGACATGGATGAAGACATGTAACCCAAGTCCACCGATAAGGGCGATGGCAAGGGCAAAAACGCCTTGGAGAAGAAGGCCCCAGTCTACCATACTTTCCTTGGTACTCCCACCGTCCAGGCCCAAAAAACCTCTCTAAGGATACTAGTGGCTACCCTTCCTCCGGTTCGCCAGTACATCAGGTGGTCGGAGATTCCAATTACTTGGGACATGCATGATCATCTAGATCTCATCCCGACAGAGAACTAGTATGCCATGGTCATCAACCCATTGATTAACGGCATAGAGTTCACCAAGTGCCTCGTGGACAGTGGAAGCGGTATCAACATTATGTACGTGGATACACTGCACAAGATGAACTTGACGGAGACCGAGCTAAGGAAGAGAAACACCGTGTTCCATGGTGTCGTTCCTGGCCGGCAAGAAAACTCACTTGGATGCATCACCCTTCCGGTCGCCTTTGGTGATGTCAACAATTACCGCCAAGAGCGCATGACCTTTGAAGTGGTGTCGTTCAAGAGCGTGTACCACGTCATCTTTGGACGCGACATCTTCCAATCCTTCCTCGTCAGGCCACGCTTTGTATACAACAAGCTTAAGATACCCGGACCAAATGGCATCATCACCATTGCCGGAAGCTTCACCAAGTGTAACATCCCAAAACTTTAATCAAGGTTATCAAGTTCTCATCACCCAATTTAGGGTTAACAAAAACTTTTATTAAGAAAATGAATATGAATGCATGTGTGTTTGCATTAGTATAGATTTGAGTGTATATGCCATGCTTGATTGTTCTAAATGATGTAAAATGGTTTAAGGATGAATACCACATCATCTAGGCCATTTACAAACAAAATAAAAATAAAAAAGAAATCAAATATGAATAAATAAACCAAATGGTCATTTTGACAAAACTAAACCACTAGTCCACTTTAGGTGTTCCTAGAAGAGAATTTCTAACAAAAATTATTCTATTTCTTTTCACCCCTTGCTAGACCAAGTAAAAGTGTATCAAGACCCACTTTACAAACTTACAAAAACATATTGCAAATCGATTTAATGGACAGTTGAAAATGGAATCTATTTCATATGTTAAGATCCCACTTTTTCAAAAACCTATCAAATCAATTCCACTTGACAATCCCAAGGAATCCTAGTCACTCAAGCATGACACAAGCACCCCCACCAAAATTCACCCAAAAATTTGAATTTGAAATTCTTTCGACCATTTAATCAAATACTTGGCATGCACAGAAAAATCATCTGCCTAACTTCACTATTTGTGCAGTAATCCTCGACCAATTTGGTCCCTCTCCACTCCCCGTGTCCCCCTGGTATCGAGCAGCAGCAGACCAGCGCCCCCCTTTATCGTGTGCATAGTGGAGCGCCGCCCGAAAATGGTCACCACCGGTCGACCAAGGCCAGCTTGCTCTAGACAGCCTCGCACCCAACCAGGATGTCCAGGAGCATCGCCGCAGCCTACCGCCACCCCCTGTCCAGCCCACGATCGCAACCCGGCCGTGGACCACCCTAGCCCCGCCGCGCTCTACGCCATTGCGCCATGTCTAGAGCGCGCCAGTGCACCGCGCCCGACCTGCTCGCCCAGCTCGCGCCTTGCCCTCACCGCGCATGCTCAGCCTCGCCATGATCACGCCAACCAAGCAGACACCCACGTTCGCCGTCGCATGACCCGTAGCTCCCGCGCGCCGTCGAGAATCCCGCCTGTCCCGCGCGGAGTGCCGCACGCGCCAGACCAAACTAGACCGCCTCATGCCACGCCCTTACTTCTGTGAGAACCGCCAGGGAGCACCGCACCGTCCTACACCCTCGCCCATGCCTTTAGCTCGATGTACCGTCCTTGCCGAAGACGCCAACCCATCCCGCTCGGTCGCCTCGTCGGTGTATAAATAGAGGGCATCTCCACCCCATTTCTCCACACCACCTCACTCCCCACTCCTCACTGACCTTCCCTACTTGTTCTCGGAGCAAGGCGAGCACCACCATGCTGGAATTTCACCGGAGCCCACCGCTGCTGGAGGAGAAGGGCACCGTTGATTCCAACCACCCCAAGCCATGCCATGACCGCGCCTCGCCTCACCATCCTCTACCATGTTAATTTCCCCTGTCGCCGACCCTAGCTAGAGCCCAGATGAGCCCCACGAGACCCCCACCGCCGTGCTAGGTCATTTTCCTTGCTGGAGCTGTTCATCATTGACGACGACCCTCAGTCGTCGATCTTACTTCTAATCATAGGGCTTAGGTTAAACGATACCGCTTCGCGTAGTTAGTCTCGCTGATGAGTGGACCCCCTCTGTCAGCCACGTGATGCGATGTGCTGTGCAGTCGGGCCGGCCCGTTTAGCTTTCTCGTGCAGCCCAGGAAATTCAAATATTGATTTTCCTTTTAAAATGAAATCCTATTCTGTCCCTAGATTCAAAAATCAATTGAGAGAGTTCCACTTAACCAAATTGCTTGATTCAAATTTTGTTAGAAAGATAATTAAATTATCTATCAAAGCCCGTTGGATTTAAATCATTTGGAGTTAGAGATAATCTTTAGTAAAAATAACAAGACAGAGACTTTTGCAACTTCAAACATTTTTCAAAAATCAACCATAATAGCTTTTGAGTTGATTCCAACTCTCAAAAATCACATTTGATAATATCTATCTGAATATGTAAAAATATGTAGGTTTGCATGCAGTGACCTTGGACTAGTACCAAAATAATGCTATATAGTAATCTTAAACTTTATAAAATGTGACCAACCCTTTAAATCAGAATCCCATGTATTAGAATATGTGGTGATGACATGTGTTCACATGATCCCATATTTTAATTAGAGAATATTAATTAATTTCAATGAGTAGAAAATACTTTTCTCAAATAAACTAAATAAAACTAGTCATTATTGCATGTGATGATTGTGGTGATGCTAGATCATGAAGTGTGAGCCTTAGTGTGCTAAATAGACTTAGTTAAGTATTGTTTGGTGATTGTGTACCCCGTATTCATTTATAGACAATAGTACCGACCAAGGATACGAGGAGGAGGAGTTCTACCCTGAAGAAGACGAAGAAAACTTCAATCACTACTCCAATCAAGGCAAGCCATCATTACTAAGCAAGCTAGACCCCTGAAAGCTAACACTTGCAAGTATTAACCTAAGCAAGATGCCTTAGGCATGCTTTGGTGATACAACTTTGATTTAAACCCATCCCAAGTTTTACTTGCAAGCTTTACTCTTTTACTTTACCAAAGTTCTTACTTTTAGTTAATGCTTTGTGAGGATTTGGAAAGTAGTATAGATAGCATAAAGAGTATAAAACTAGGCCTATACTAGATGTCATTCTATGGCATGAGATTGAAGACTAGCACCCTCATTAGTGAACACTATTAACTTAGTGGCTAGTGCTAAGCATAAAACTTGATCACTTTAGATGGGAATACTTGGTGAAAAGGCTTATGAAAACCTTGGAATGATGAGTCATTCTATTGAAATGTTTTGACATGTGTTGAGAAACACAAATGGATTTAATGATGAAAATATTGAGGCATGAGCCTTAGCCCTTTATAAAAACTGATGTTTGGGTCCGGATGCAATACCATTCCAATTTTACCGTACAACCACAATACCTGAATTGGGTAAGGCTTAGCCGGATGTTTATATGCATTAGTATGGGTTCCCTCGCGGAACAGGTTTGAGCTGAGGCTACCTCTTGAAGATGTCCACCTATGCACTGGCTAGGATGGCAGATGGCCATGGCTGGGAGGCCAAGCTCATAGGGGAGGTGCCTATACTATAGTGAGTAATTGAAAGGTTATGATTGATTATCCGCATACTAAGTATGATGATTCAGGGTTATCCCTAACGGATGTATCGAATTTTGTGGTGAAAGTGTACCACCTATGCAGAGTGTAAAACTATTCGAATAGCCGCGTCCGCGGTCATGGACAGTTGGAGTGGCCATACTGTTCCGTCGTCATATGTTTTCAAAATGACTTGTGAAGTGAACTATGATTTTGACTTGACCACAACAGGGTTCTGACTATGAAAACTAGGTTCCCACTTAAAGTGATTTAGAACATTTACTTAGTTTTCTTTACTTCTAAACTCAGTTTAGATAAATCTGGCTTTTGCAAGTAAACTTAGAGCTTAGGATTCCTACTAGAACTACCTTACTTGTTAGTGATAGTTTTCGAGTACTTAAAGGGTACTCATGGCTTTGTCCCTGGCTATTCCCGTGGCCAGACTATAAGGAGGACTATTAGGAAGATGGACAGCAGGACAACTACGACAACTAAGATCATCTCCCATCGTCAGCATTGCATATGACACTGAAGATGGAGCCCACTGCTACGCTTATTATTTTGCTGCTTGTTTGTATTAAGACTAGATCATGAGATCCTTTATTTGTGTAAGACCTTATTATGGTTTGTAATGGATGATGTACTGTGATATCCAATTTGTTATGTCTCGCAAAAATGGTAATCCTGGGATTGTGATGTATGGCATAACAGGCATCTGGGATTAAAAATCCGGGTGTTGACAAGTTGGTATCAGAGCCAGCTTGACCATAGGAGACCCTAGTTAGAATGGACATCCAAACAAAAACTTAGATTCAAAACCAAAGAAGTAAGTATTTCTGAAAACATATTCCCACTCTTATCCTTGATTCTTTCAAAAAAAATCATGTTCCTCAAAAATTCTTACATTCCTACCTAAAATTTGACACACTTGATCACATCACTAACTTACTCATCCTAAATTCTTATAGGTGGAATATCAGTATTGCAAGTTCTACTAGTTGGGAAACGGAGGCCATCTGATCTTTGAGAGGGATCTCGATGCACTGTCAGAGTACCTTGAGCGCCCGCATCCAGAATTCTTCGGGGCACAACTCAAGGATTACCCAGGAGGAGATCTACAATGGCTGATAGTTGCAGATCTCAGAGGCAAGATGGAAGCACCACCTTTTGAGAATATTCAATTTACCGTGCGAGAGAATAACTGACTAGATGGATTAGCCAGGGTTATGCATGAAGCTCTTACCTGTCTTGGTGGGCAAAACATCAACTTGATCCAAGGAACTCACTTTGCAAAGTTTGCAAGGCGTGATTCTATGGGAATGCCATTGGAGATGCCAAGTCACCCGGAGATGAAGCGCCAGGTGGAGAATCTTGACTTCCTACTATATGATAGGCAGAAGGAATTGGACAATGCTCGAGCCTACGCCAACCACAACCTTGCCATTGCCGCCAAGAAGGACCAGACTCTCACCATGCTTGTCAAGGATCGCCAATCACTTCGTCATCAACATGATAAGAAGGATCGCACCATCGCTTGTCTTCACAAAAAGGTGGCTGCTCTCGAGAAGACCATCCAGGAGCAAGAAGTCCAGCTTGACGCAAAGGAACAGGAAGAAGGTGAAGACATCCGGGAGATCCTCACTCGTACCTCAGTGATGACAACGACTACCTGGAGGATGATGACATGGATTTCTACACCAATGATGATGATTCCGACTTCATTGATGATGAGTAGATGCACTTGATCACTACCGTAGGAATGAGTTGTATCGGTCCCACTACATCTTAGTTCACAGAATGGTTCTTAAAACCATCTGTTTTCCATTTGTGTTGTGGTGTGTGTTTGTATTGTGTGCTTGAATGAATGAATGAGAAGAAGTTAGTTTGCAAAACCTGAGTCAAACTCAAAGTTTAAAAGCTTTTGAAACAAAACCATGAACCTTAGAACTTTCCCTCTTACCTCATTATCTATCTCAATCTTCAGATGACTCATGGAAACCCTGGAGGAAGCAACTCATCACATGACCCAATGTTGCAGATTCTGCAAATGCTAGTTTCTGACCGTGAAGCTAGTAGAGCCGAGCGCCAAGCCAACCTAGCCACCCTTCAAAAAATTGCTCAGATGGCCCACAATAATCAAGGCCATGGAAATCAGGATCATCATGGATCCAAGCTGAAGAACTTTCAGAATACCAATCCCCCTATCTTTAACAAATATGAGGATCCCTTAGATGTTGATGACTGGCTGCAAACCATGGAGAATAATCTGGAAGTCGCAGGAGTTGACGCCAACGAGAAGGTACTGTTTGCCACCCACTATCTGGAAGGAGATGCAAGAGCCTGGTGGAATAGCACCCGTACTATGAACCACGGTCTGGTGATGACTTGGGAAGCTTTCAAGATCAAGTTCAGTCGCACCCATGTGCCACAAGGTTTGGTCACCCGAATGAGAGATGAGTTCAGCGAACTGAAGCAAGGAAGGATGATGGTAGTTGAGTAGCGTGACAAATTTCTGTCCCTCGCTAGATATGCCCCTGATGAAATCAACACTGAAGCCAAGAAGAAACAAAGATTCCTGAATGGATTGCATGATGAAATGCAGACGGTGTTAGTCAACATTCGTTTTGAAGATCTCGAAGAACTAGTAGAATCTGCCATCCAGATGGAAGGGAAGATCAACCAAGCCAATGGCAATCGCAAGCGTAGAATAATGCACCAGACTGGGTCCCACAATACCCAGAAGTATCTCCCCAACCCATCTACAGGATATGCCCCAAGAAACAATAGACCCCCGATGTCACGTCCAAGCTACCCTAATCGTAGCGGAGGAAACCTGAAGTCCGGAGGAAACCACAACAACAACCCCGACAACTACAACAACTTCAACCGTGCACCGCGCAAGTCCAACAACAACAACAACAACAACAACAACAATACTGCCCTAAGGACTGGAAGCAATGCCGTGCCTGTTGCAACCAAAGACAAGTCCCAGATTACTTGCTTTGAATGTGGAGTCAAGGGTCACTACTCCAACGAGTGTCCCAAGAAGATTGCATCAGCCCCCAATGTGAATTCCCCAGCTCAGCAGCAGCGCCGTGTTTAGCTTGGAAGGAGATTTGCCCCAGGGAACTCTCTCAACCGCAACGGCCGTCTGTTCCACATGAATGCTGAAGAAGCTCAGGAAGCGCCCGATGTCGTGCAGGGTATGTTTTCTGTTAACTCAGTACTTGTAAGAGTGTTGTTTGATTCTGGAGCATCGCACTCATTTGTTACAGAAGAATTTGCATGCACTAGTAAGATTCAACCAACAAAATTGAAGCATATTATGATAGTTAAAATACCTGGTTCAACCACCAAAGCTAGAAAAATTTGCAAGGTTGTACCTATCAGAATCCATGGGATATATTTTTATGCCAATCTAATAGTACTGGGAACCAAAGGTTTGGAAGTAGTACTAGGAATGGATTGGATATCGAAACATAAAGGATTGATCGACTATGCCAAGAAAGCCATAACCATGACCAGTAGCTCTGGAGTATTAGTAGAGCATGTTTTAGAAACCTTGCCTCATCAATTCAAATGCAACAAGAGTCTAGCACAACCAACCATAGACCAAGTTAGAGTAGTCTGTGAATACCCTGATGTATTCCCAGATGAATTGCCCAGTATGCCCCTAGATCGGGATATCGAGTTCATTATTGAACTAATTCCTGGAACTAGACCCATAGCTCAGAGACCTTATAGTATGAACCCATCTGAATTAGTGGAGCTGAAGAAGCAACTTGATGCTATGCTAGAGAAAGGTCTGATTCAACCAAGCGCATCGCCATGGAGATCGCCCGTTCTGTTTGTTGATAAGAAAGATGGAGGTAACCGTTTGTGCACGGATTACCGGAAGCTGAATGATGTCACCATCAAGAACAAGTACCCACTACCCAAGATAGAGGATTGACCAGTTGACTGGTGCTAGACTGTTCTCTAAGATTGATCTTAGGACTGGTTATCACCAACTCAAGATTCATGCAATGGATATTCCAAAGACTGCCTTTACCACCAGATATGGATTGTATGAGTATACGGTCATGTCTTTTGGATTAACCAATGCCCCCGCTTATTTCATGAATCTCATGAATAAGATTTTTATGAACTTTCTAGATAAGTTTGTCGTTGTTTGTATCGATGATATTCTAATCTATTCCAAGTAAGAAGAAGACCATGAGCTACACCTAAGAACCATCCTTGAAAGCCTTGGAGAGCATCAATTGTATGCCAAGTTTAGCAAATGTGAGTTTTGGTGAAAGAAGTAGGACTCCTCGGACATATTGTGTCGGCAGGAGGAGTCGTTGTTGATGCCGCCAAGATCAAAGATGTTGAAGAATGGAAAGCCCCAACCACTCAAACCCAAGTCTGTGCATTTCTCGGATTAGCGGGATATTACCGCAAGTACGTAGAAGGATTTTCGAGCATCGCAAGACCGATGACCCAATTGTTGAAGAAAGATAAGAAGTTTTAATGGACCAACAAATGTGAAGCAAGTTTTCAAGAACTCAAGAAGAGATTGATTTCAGGCCCAATATTGATTATGCCAGATATCAAGAAGCCTTTTGATGTGTGTTGTGATGCATCCATGATTGTTCTCGGATGTGTGTTGATGCAAGAAGGCAAAGTCATAGCGTATCTGTCCAGACAACTGAAGCAGCATGAGCAAAACTACCCTACCCATGATCTTGAACTAGCAGCTGTAGTTTTAGCCTTGAAGACATGGCGTCATTACCTTATGGGTAACCGCTGTGAGATTTATTCGGATCATAAGAGTTTGAAGTATATTTTCACTCAGAAGGAGCTGAATATGAGGCAAAGGAGATGGATAGAGTTAATGAAGGATTATGAACTTGACATTCACTATCACCCCAGTAAAGCCAATGTGGTAGCGGTTGCTCTTAGCAGATTGCCGTGTAGATTAAACACCATGATCAAAGAAGCCCAGCCAAGTTTGCATGAAGAGTTGGAGCAGTTTCGAACTGAGCTAGTTAGAAAAGGATTATTAGCTAGCATTGAACTTCAACCCACGTTGATTAGCCAGATCAAGGAAGCCCAGAAGGGAAATGAAAGTATTGACGGAATCAAATGTCGTATTGGTACAGGAAAGGTAGCTGGATTTACCGAAGATGAAGAAGGAGTTTTGTGGTACAAAGGACATATCTGTGTGCCAGCGGATTCGGAGCTGAAGCAAGTTATCATGCAGGAAGCTCATGATACTCTTTATTATATCCACCCCGGAGGAATGAAGATGTATCAAGATTTGAAGGAGCAATGTTGGTGGCACAAGATGAAGAGAGAAATCGGAAGCTACATAGCCAAGTGTGATATCTGTCAGAGAGTCAAAGCGGAACATCAGAGACCCGCATGACTGTTGCAACCATTGCAGATTCCGGAATGGAAATGGGATTCTGTCAGAATGGATTTTATCACCGGTTTTCCTACTTCTAGTAGGGGAAATGACTCTATCTGGGTCATAGTTGATAGACTGTCCAAGGTAGCCCATTTCATACCGGTCAAGACAACCTACTAGAGTTCGAAGCTAGCAGAGTTGTACATTGCTAGGATTGTCAGTTTGCATGGAACCCCCAAGAACATAGTATCGGATCGAGGAACCTAGTTTACCTCAAGATTTTGGCAGAAAGTAAAAGAAGGATTAGGAACCAAGTTGAATTTCAGCACATCTTATCACCCACAGACCGATGGACAGACTGAAAGAGTCAACCAAATATTAGAAGATATGTTGAGAGCTTGTGTGTTAGAGTACGGATCAAAATGGGAAGATTGTCTGCCTTTTGCAGAATTCTCATAAAACAACAGTTATCAAGCCAGTTTGCAAATGGCCCCATTTGAATTTCTGTATGGAAGGAAGTGCCGTACCCCCCTTGAATTGGTCGCAAGTAGGAGAGAGTCAGATTTTCGGACCCGACATCCTACAAGAAGCTGAAGAGAAGGTTCACAAAGTTCGTGAGCACCTCAAGACCGCCCAATCCAGATAGAAGAGTTATGCCGACAAGAGACGTAGAGACCTGACTTTCAATGTCGGAGATTTTGTGTATCTCAAAGTTTTGCCGTTGAAAGGAATGTAGCATTTTCAACTGAAAGGAAAGTTAGCCCCTAGATATATTGGACCCTTCAAGATTCTGAATCGCCGAGGAGAAGTATCCTATCAACTGGAACTGCCAGAGGAGATGTCAGCCATCCATAATGTGTTCCATATCTCGTTACTTAGCAAATTCCTAGAAGTTCCGGAGAAGACCGAAGTGTTCAAGAACACCGTTCACCGAGCCATTGATATCAACAAGGATCTGACGTATCATAAAGTGCCCATTCGTATATTGGAAGAAGCCTTCAGAACCACCAGGACCCAGAGTATCAAATTTCCCAAGATCCAATGGAGCAACCATACCGAAGAAGAAGCTACTTGGGAGCGAGAAGATTACATTAGGACTGAGTTTCTAGATCTCTATAGTTCCTATTTTTTCTTAAATCTCGAGACGAGATTTTGTTTAAGGAGGGAAGGTTTGTAACATCCCAAAACTTTAATCAAGGTTATCAAGTTCTAATCACTCAATTTAGGGTTAACAAAAACTTTTATTAAGAAAATGAATATGGATGCATGTGTGTTTGCATTAGTATAGATTTGAGTGTATATGCCATGCTTGATTGTTCTAAATGATGTAAAGTGGTTTAAGGATGAATTCCACATCATCTAGGCCATTTACAAACAAACTAAAAAGAAAAAAGAAATCAAATATGAATAAATAAACCAAATTGTCATTTTGACAAAACTGAACCACTAGTCCACTTTAGGTGTTCCTAGAAGAGAATTTCTAACATAAACTATTATATTTCTTTTCACCCCTTGCTAGACCAAGTAAAAGTGTATCAAGACTCACTTTACAAACTTACAAAAACATATTGCAAATTGATTTAATGGACAGTTGAAAATGGAATCTATTTCATAGGTTAAGATCCCACTTTTTCAAAAACCTATCAAATCAATTCCACTTGACAATCCCAAGCAATCCTAGACACTCAAGAATGACACAAGCACCCCCACCAAAATTCACCCAAAAATTTGAATTTGAAATTCTTTCCGCCATTTCATCAAACACTTGGCATGCATAGAAAAATCATCTACCTAACTTCACTCTGTGTGCAGTAATCCTCGACCAATTCGGTCCCTCTCCACTCCCCTTGTCCCCTTGGTGTCGAGAAGCAGCAGACCAGCACCCCCCTTCGCTGTGTGCATAGTGGAGCACCGCCCGCAAATAGTCACTGCCGGTCGACCAAGGCCAGCTCGCTCCAGACAGCCCCACGCCCAACCAGGATGTCCAGGAGAATCGCCATAGCCTACCGCCACCCCCTGTCCAGCCCACGATCGCAACCTGGCCGTGGACCACCCTAGCCCCGCCGCGCTCTACGCCTCTGCGCCATGTCCAGAGCGCGCCAGTGCGCCACGCCCGACCAACTCGCCCATCTCGCGCCTTGCCCTCACCGTGCACGCACAGCCTCTCCATGATCACGCCAACCCAGCAGACACCCCCGTTCGCCGCCGCGTGACTCATAGCTCCCGCGCGCTGTCGAGAACGCCACATGTCCCGCACGGAGCGCCGCACGCGCCAGAACAAACTAGACCGCCCCGTGCCACGCCCTTACTTCCGTGAGAACCGCCAGGGAGCACCGCACCGTTCTACACCCTCGCCCATGCATTTAGCTCGATGTACCGTCCTCGCTGGAGATGCCAACCCATCCTGCTCGGTCGCCTCGTCGATGTATAAATAGAGGGCCTCTCCACCCCATTTCTCCATACCACCTCACTCCCCTCTCCTCACTGACCTTTCCCACTTCTTCCCGGAGCAAGGCGAGCACCACCGCGCTGGAATTTCACCGGAGCCCGCCGCTGCTGGAGGAGAAGGGCACCATTGATTCCGACCACCCCAAGCCCTATCATGACTGTTGGGGATATACTTTCCGGGTATCCTCACAGTTCCTCACTGACCAGGGTGGCCCACTTCGGGTTAGAGCTTTGCTTCACGGGTGGCCCAGTCAGGGAGAAGAGACGGAGTCCAGTCCAGCTACGGGAAGGCCCAGAAGACTTACCGACATAGGCCCATAGTGTTACTTGTAGTTCAAGATGTGCTCTATAACCGACTATTAGTCGTAGCCGGATGGATCTCTCCTGTAAACCCTAGGACGGATATCTATATAAGCCATCCTAGGGAGAGCCTTTAGGACACCCTAACAATAGTCTACAATCTCAACTCGCACAGGCGAAACCCTTGTAACCCATATTCCGGCTCTGCCGTATTACTGGATTGCTAGCAGGAGTAGGATCCGTCCAAAGCCGGTGGATTCGAACCTGGGTAAACTTGTGTGCTCACCGTCCCGGAATACCATACGTCTCACACCCCTCTCGTCCACATGCCTCGAGGACCCCATCATGGCGTACTTGTCATCAATCCGACAGTTGGCACCCACCATGGGGCAAGTGAGCTTCGGATCTACGTTTCGAGCGGAATCTGCAATAATTGGAATCGACGAGACTATCGCCCTCGGTCGCATCCTCTACGCCAGTGACATCCCTCTCATTGTTCTCGACGAGACCTGGATTCTGGCTAGGGAGACCGTGACTACCTACACCATCATGTCTTTCGGCGAGATCGATGTGTACATCAGATTCACTGAACCTGTCCCACCCACCCCAGCGGTGATTATAGATGCAGAAGAAACTTCTGGGTCCCCTTTGTCCACAGAGGCGGCAGAGTTCCGGATCTCAGAAAACCCTAATCCCACCCAGCCCGCACCCGTTGCGGAGATAGTGGAGAAATCCGAGCCTGAAGCAGACATTGCGGTTTAAGTCGAATCTGGAGTGGATCTCCCTAGCGAGGCCGAATCCCAGATCGATCTACCCGCTGAAGTCGAAATCCAGGAGGATCACAACAACAACCTTGGTTTCGGCCCTGCCAACGCCGGAACAGATCAACCGTTCCTGAGGCACACGCTGAGGCGCATGATGATGCAAGACGCAAGCGTCAGGACGCCCACGAGGAAAGCCGCAACTTCCTCAGGACCCACACGTCGCACTTCATCGGATACGTTGGATCTGGATCCGGCTCTGCTGATGCTGGAGAAATCACCGACTCAGTGCTGGAGGCGATCGGAACAAACACCGACTTACCCGCATCTTCGGATGACTCGATGACGTCGACAGATTTCCGAAAGTTCTCCGTGGAGTATGAAGAGGAGTACAACTCCAAAGCTGCAGAAGAAGGAGAAGCCATGGATGAAGGATCCAGGATAAACTCTCCCAAAGTGCAGGATGATGTGGAGATCAAAGATAATCCCGAGCTCTAGATGTCCGAAAATACCGATCAGAGCTTGACTCCGGGAAACGGACACAAAGCCGTCTTTGCTACCGGCGCTGCTAAGAAGGCCAAGAAGAAGCACAAGAAGAACAAGACCCCAGCAAAAGAGCTTCCAACAGAGAAGGTGATTGCCGAGGAATACGAGGAAGACTCGGATGGAGCACTTATCCTAGAAGAGCCCAAAGAAGAACCGGTGGATGGACACGTGGTCACCGCAGGTGCGCGTAAACTCATCGATGCTACACTAACCACACCTATCCCTACAGTTGTAGAACTTACTGTTGAAGAGCTGGATGAAAGGGGCCAGGCCCTAGAAGCACGTCGCCAAGTACTCCTTGATGAAGCCAAAAACATCGAGCAAGAAAAGAAACGCATGGCAACTGCAGAGAAGTACATCTCTCGGCAGCATCAGAAGACCTGGAAACGTCACACTCGTGACGACCAATTCCCGAAAATTCACAAAGTCCTCTTTGGAGGAGACCAAGGGATGCCTCGACTCGACAGCAAGGGAGACTGGGTGTATCCAACACCAGTGCAAAAGACTGTTGCAGCTCAAGAATTCCTAGCAAATAATCCAGGTCCAGACCAGATTCGATTGGGCATTAAACTACTCAACAAGGGTCTATAGCAACAAAAGGCCGCCCTGTCTGGAAGCGGAAAACTGGTCTCCCAATCTGACCAATGCCACACAGATCCAGCCTGGAATGACGTAAGACCCCAACGCGCTACAGAACAGCATCACCGTTCCGACCGTCGGGAAGACAACTACTCAAAAATCGGTTCTTCAGGACAACATCACAAAGTTGCGCGTGACTGGCGCAATGTTACCCTAGCTGCGGAGCAAGAGGCAATTGTTGCACTGAATCCGAAGAATCCTTCCCAGCGAGAGTCGAACGATCGCAAGGAAGAAGACAAAGAGAAACATCGAGAGGAGGACCGTCAAAGGATGCCACCTCCTAGACACACAAGTCGTCTGGCTGGCAGACGAAGGAACGACGGACACCGTGCTGATTCAAGCCGGTAGGGGGCTCGTCGTAATGAAGATCCTCCTCGAAACCGGAATAATGACGCTCCGGACGGAGGCCGACGATCAGCCGGAAACAACCCAGCTGCTCCACCCTCTCCACCAAGCAGCATTCACAATGGCTCCCAAGGAGGGCGTCATGGCGGAGGAGGTGGTGGCAGAAGCTGAAGTCCGCAGCCATAGCCGCCAATCAGGGCGATCTCTATCCCCAAGTGATGCAAGGCACAAGCTTAACTCCAAAATAGAGGCACGACGCTATGAAAATGATGATATATACGTGGGCCCAAAGTGCTTCGGACCACGCATAAGAGCCACAAAATTCCTGGAAGGATTTGCTATCTCAAGACACATTCAAGCCTACGACGGTATGGCTCGGCCAGATACTTGGCTCCAAGATTTTTTCCAGGCTTGCTGTATCGCCAATGGTGGAAACAACCTGGTCGCGACCAGATATCTCCCACTCATGTTGTGAAATACAGCATGATCATGGCTCAATGAACTTCCGGAGAACACCATCCACAACTGGTATGACATGCAAAGTGCGTTCTTTCAGAATTTCGAAGGCACATATCGGAGGCCCTATATGGTAGGAGACCTATAGCGTTGCACCCAGAAAGCCGGAGAAACTTGCCGGGATTATCTCGGACGATGGATTGACACCAAGAAGTCTTGTGAAGCAGTAAATGACCAAACTGCGATTGAAGCTTTCATTGCAAGACTCCCAATTGGTTTACTACGTCATAGATTGAAGTGTGCAAGGTCACTGATTTGGGAGAGATGATAGAAACAGCGAGCAAGTATGTAGATGCTGACGACAACACATAGGGATTACTTAACACCCTATATGTGCCACAGTTGGCAAAACAACCATAGCAGCAAGCTCAGAAGTGTAAAAACACCTCGGAAGAAAAGCCCAACGCAGAAACGGCAGTGGTCACTACTACTTTTAGATCTGGAGGACGAGGAGGGTGCGGTGGTGGCCGTGGACACGGTCGTGGGACATCAAGAGTCCAGGGTAGAGGAGACCAGCAGCCTGGCAAAGTCCACTCTTGGGTTGACAATGCCAATAACCCATGTGTGCATCACTTAGACGCCAATGGGGGCTCGTCCCACACAAACACCGAGTGTCGTTTTAATGACGACATCAAGAAAGACGATACCGCTGGCTACAGGGCTAAGCAAAAGAAGGGAAAGAAGAATGCCGAAAAAGATAAAGAGACCAAGGATAATTCCGACATGGAGGAAGCTGATGCTTCAAATCCCAAGCCGGAAGGGAAAAATAATTTCTTGACAAAGAAAGACACTTACGTCACCTTCCTCGGATCTCAACCAGCTAAGGTCAAGAAAGCAGTTCTACATAAGGTCAATGCGACTGTTCTAGCTGTCCCCCAATTCTTGGACTGGTCAGAAGTAGCAATCACCTTTGACCGTGCTGATCATCCGCCTAAGTTGCACAGGCGAGGAAAATACGCCTTAGTCGTCAATCCACTTATTGACGGCTATGGTTTCTCCAAGACTCTCATGGATGGTGGCAGTAGCATTAACATTTTGTATGTCGAAATGCTATGCCGGATGAAGATCTCGGAGACCCAGCTGAACTACAGCTCTGTGATCTTTCACGGAGTTGTCCCAGGAAGACAAGCGAATTCCCTAGGAGAAATCACTTTGGATGTGACCTTTGGAAATCCAAAGAACTACCAGACAGAAGAACTTTCCTTTGAAGTGGTCCCGTTCAAGAGCGCGTACCATGCTCTATTCGGACGTCTGGCTTACTGGGCTTTTATGGCTCGTCCATGTTACATTTACAATATGATGAAAATTCCAGGTCCCAACGGTGTGATCACCATCAGGGGAGACCCAAAGAAAGCGCGAGAGTGCGAGGATGGAAATTTCGCCTTTGCTGAAGCCATGCTGCACACCCAGGAGTACCAGGACATCAAGAAGACCATACATCCGTCCAAGATACCCACGACAAAGAAGGAGGTGACAAAGCCAAATCCGGAGTTCAAGGCATTAGAAGAGACGAAGAAGACGCCGTTGAAGGATGATGACCCCTCCAAGGTGACCCAGATAGGCGTAGGCCTAGATAGCGCATAGGAAAGCGCGCTCGTCAAGTTCCTCCAAGAAAATCAAGATATCTTTGCATGGCAGCCGTCTGACATGACCGGAGTACCTAGGGAACTTGCCGAGCACTCTTTAAATGTACACCCGAATGCTAAACCTGTCAAATAGTCCCTACGACGTTTTGGCGATGAAAAGCGTAAGGCAATAGCTAAGGAACTAGCACGGCTCGAATTAGCCGGATTCATAGAAGAGGTCATCCACACTAAGTGGTCGGCCAATCCTATAATGGTCCCTAAAAAGGACACCACTGATTTAAGGATGTGTGTTGATTATACTACCTTGAACAAGGCTTGTCCCAAAGATCCGTCCGTTTTGCCTAGGATTGATCAAGTTATCGATTCTACGGCAGGCTCGGAACTCCTATGTTTTCTTGGTGCATATTCCGGTTATCACCAAATCCGGATGAAGGAATCTGACAAAGTCAAAACTTCATTCATAACCCCCTTCGGAACCTTCTGTTTAGTTACGATGCCCTTTGGGCTCAAGAATGCAGGAGCTACATACCAACGCACTATGCAACATTGCCTCCATGATCAAATCGGACGCAATGCACATGCATATGTGGACGATATTGCGGTGATGTCCAAAAAGAAGGAAACCTTGATTTCCGACTTGGAGGAAACGTTCGCCAATCTACGAAAATACAACATAATGCTTAACCCGAAGAAATGTTTCTTTGGAATCCTAGCCGGAAAATTGTTAGGTTTTATCTTGTCTCAAAGAGGCATAGAGGTAAACCGAGACAAAATCAAGGCTATACTCAATATTTCTAGGCCGACTCGCCTGAAGGACGTACAAAGACTAACTGGTTGCATTGCCACAGTCAGTCGGTTTGTAAGCCGGCTCGGTGAAAGAGCCACACCACTATACAAGCTCCTGAAAAAGACCAAGAAATTCGTTTGGACCGATGAAGCTAAAGCTGCGCTACAAGACCTGAAAGCAGTACTCTCATCTGCTCCCATCCTCGCAGCACCGGAACAACAGGAAACGATGTTGCTCTATCTCGCTGCGACAAACAAGGTCGTCAGTATCGTCATGGTGGTGGAGAGACCGGAGGAAAATCAGGAACACCTAGTGCAGCGTCCGACTTACTATCTCAGTGAGGTCTTAACTGAATCAAAACAGCGGTATCCGCACTATCAAAAGCTGGCTTACGGTGAGTTCTTAGCATCTCGTAAGCTACGACATTATTTTCAGGAGCATCCAATTACTGTGGTGAGCACAACTCCCATGAGAGATATAATCAACAATAGTGACGCCACAGGACGAGTTGCCAAATGGGCATAGAGCTTTCAGCTTTCGACATTGAGTATAAACCTCGTACAGCAATCAAATACCAAATCCTCGCTGACTTTGTCACTGATTGGACAGAGACAACGGAGAATATGACCCTGCCAGAGTCGGAATACTGGACCTTGCATTTTTATGGGTCTAAAGCGCTCGGGGCTCGGGGGCTAGCGTGGTGCTCAAGTCACCCCAAGGAGATAAACTTTTCTATGTATTGCAGATACACTTCACGGCGACAAACAACATTGCTGAGTATGAAGCATTATTGCATGGAATTCGGATTGCTAAGGACATCGGCATCCGACGTTTAATGTGTTATGGAGATTCGGATCTTGTTGCTCAACAAGTGTCGGATATCTGTAAGGCAAACAAGCACATGGCGGCATATAGGGCTATCGTTGATGAACTATCTAAATCGTTTGAAGGGTTTGAAGTTCAACACATCCCTCGAACAGAAAATGAGGAAGCAGATCCACTATCTCGAATAGGCTCTGCTCGAAAAAAGGTCTCGGATGGCGCTTTTTTAGAACACCTCAAAGTTCCCTCTATAACGGGAGTGGACGAGGAATATCCGACCAAATTTGACTCACCTTTAGTAGCAGTTCTGGCTATGATTCCCAGCTAGACTCAACCCTACCTTGATTTCTTGGTTGACGGAAAATTACCCGAAGACGAAGTTCTGAGCTGGCAGATCGTCCGACGAACAAAAGCCTATACTATAATTAGTGGTGAGCTCTATAAGCGGAGTGCATATGGTGTATTTCAGCGTTGTGTATCTCCGGAAGAAGGAGTGGAAATCTTACGAGAGATCCACGAAGGCGAGTGTGGTCACCACGCTGCAGCCAAATCTTACAAGGCCTAAAACCAAGACTCGAAGCACCACTACGATGTGCTGTGGGGGCTTGGGCAGAGGAATTACCTTCTCTAATATGCAGTTTACGAACAACTCCAAATAGGTCAACCGGATACACACCTTTCTTCTTGGTCTATGGTGTAGAAGCAGTTCTTCCCAACGATTTGATTCACACTTCTCCTAGAGTGGCTGCGTATATTGAAGAGGATGCTGAAATTTCTCGACAAAATGATCTTGACTTAGTCAAAGAAGTTCGCGTCGTTGCTGAGATAAGATCAACAGC
Source organism: Avena sativa (assembly GCA_916181665.1). Classification (NCBI taxonomy): domain Eukaryota; kingdom Viridiplantae; phylum Streptophyta; class Magnoliopsida; order Poales; family Poaceae; genus Avena; species Avena sativa. Next base: position 451,088,569 of record OV702289.1, read on the forward strand.
CTATCAGCAGAAGTTACGCAAGTATCATAGCCAGAGAGTCAGAAACCGGTCTTTCAATAAGGGCGATTTGGTTCTCCGGCTTGTGCAGCAAAGAAAGCACAAACTTTCCCTAATATGGGAAGGGCATTTTTAGTTAGTCGAGTATTGCACAATGGTTCATACTACCTAACTGATATGCGGCCAGTCAAAGAAAGACTTGCTACTAAGAAGAGAAAGAGAGCTGGAGGTAGTACAAATCCGGATGAGTTAGACAGACCATGGAATATTGCTCAGCTACGTCCCTTTTATTCTTAGTTTATTTTTATTTGTAATCATATATGTGTACATGTTCAATGAGAAATAAAGTCTTGGTTGCCTCAAAATCTTTCTAAGAAGTTTTTACCATCTTATTTCCGAATGATCATGCCACAGTCGAAAATCCTAGAATACTTGAAAGTACTTTATGCTCATGTTTGTTTTGGTTTAGATTTCCGATTCTAAAATTGTTACCTTCAGGTATAAATCTAAATTTTCTAGTCTATACTTTGGTTATTTGTCTGATTGTGGATGCGGGCATTTTCTGAGTAGTGAATTGTCGGTACTAGAAGCAGGCTTTGTTTCCGAGTATAAACTGGTTTAGCAATTGAGCTCCGTTGCTCGGCAAAGTTTCCATGCTAAAAGTTGGCCGGCTCATGAAAGGGATGAGGCGGAAAGCCAGATAAACGATAAGTACAGAGAAAAAATTACAAGTGCTTATGAAAACATTTCAGGCACATAATATCAAAGCCAAAAGTGCTGAATAGATAAAATAAATCTTAGCACTAACAAAAGTATTATACTACTTATTTACAGACCCAAATTTTTTTCAGAATAACACAATTCTCTTTCTCATACTCTTTGATGCAGGGGGAGAGGTAGGAGCTGTCGGCTCGCTGGATACATCAGCCTCATTTTGATAACATTCTGAGATGCTCAAATCCGATATGGTTTGATCATCGTCGAAAACTTCAGCTGTTTCTTTGGAAGGCGGAGGCGGCGTGTCCACGCGGGTGAAGAAGGGAGTGTCATATCTAGTCAAATCAGCTATGTGGCACCCATATCCGGCGCAGGAGTCCATGATGGCCTTGATGTCTTGCTCATGTCCGTCTTCGTCCACCTTGCAGTACCCTCTGGTTACTTTCCAGATTTCCATGTTTCCATGGTGGCTCATAACCATGGTGAGAGCGTTTTGTGTCGCGGTTCACGCGTAGGACATGTTCCAGTCCTGAACAAGCTGTGGCATATCCTTGGCCTTATCTCGCACCTCAAAGCCGGACATGCTATGCATATCCGGAACCTTGAGAACTTCGCCAATATCTTCGAGGGATTGGCGGAAGTCATGCAGCAAATCACTGACTTTGGTAAGCCGGTTGGTGCGAGATTCGGCAGAGGTTGAGTCCATCAAGTTCAGAGGACTTGCGCATATAATGCAAAGGGTAAGTCAAGTAAACCCGGACTCCAAAGAGTCGGAAGATGCAGATAAATCAGAAAAAGGGAAACATACCAAAGATGACATCGTCGACTTTGGCCTTCTCTTCCCGAAGACTTTGGAGTTCAGCCCGGAGTGCCTCGGAAATGTCCTTTTCTCTGAACAGCTCATTGCTGAGATCCGAGATTTTCTTATCTTGAAGTGTAATCTTACAATCACGCTCCTCAGTGGCCATGGAGGTGGATTCGAGAATTTGAGCAATGCTCTTCTCATGATCTGCCTTAAGCTTATCCAGCTCTTGGCGAAGTTCCTTGTTTTCCACCACCAGGGTCTTAAGATTCTCGGCCTCTTCAATCATAGCACAGGACTGCTTTACCAGTGTTGTAAGTCAAAAGAACAACAGTTCAACAAAAAATTTGACTATGAAATACAAGACAAGGTTTGAGTTTCGGAATGTTTACCTTCGGCCTCATCCCTGGAAACTTTCAATTGTGCATTTTCAAGCCGGAGAGCTCTGATTTCTTTTCGCTTCTTGCGAACATTCTTCAACAAATCCTGGTTATAGGAATATACTTTCTGTAAGATAGAATACCCAGAGTCAGAAGTCTACTAAAGACTCGGGCTAATATTTTTACTAATATCAGCACGAGCCTTGGGGGCTACACTAGTTCATTCTTTGGCATCCTAAGGAAGCATAAAACCGGATTTGATTTTCCAGCTTCATGCTAGGGGGCTAGAGGATATGATATGAAATAAGGAAAAACGGGAGTTGGAATTCCGACTTACATATTGTTCGTGAATGAGTTTGTCTAAACTCGTATTCACTTTGGTGGCAACCTTTTTGGTGAAGGTTAGGGGGATCACTGGCTTAGTTGGATGCTCGCCGGACCTCAGCTTCTCGTCACGAAGACAAACTTGTTCAAGAAGATCAGAGTGCTTGATATCCTTTGCTTCTTGTGCTTCTTCTTCGGCAGAGATAGTCCGGCTCTCCAGGCATTTCTAGGCTAGCCGTTGAATCTCCTCCACAGACTTCCAAGATAAGCCAAGTTTGGAAAGTCCTGGATTGTCCAGGAGATTGTCGGTGAAGGTCTCTACCGAGGGATCATTACCCGAAGTGGGTTCACCCTTATCAAAACCTGAGTCACCCATGGTGACGTCAGTTTGCATTTCAAGGATACCTGGCTCTGTTGATTGAGTCGGATCTTCTACAACGGTCGGAGATGGAGTAATCTCCGGCGCTGTAGAAGGCTGAGGGGCAGGAGTCGGAGGAGCCACGGCAGGACAAGCCAATTTGAGCTTCGACTGACGCAGGGGTTTCGAGACAACTCCCTTCCCCTTGCCCTTGATGAGCTGTTTAGCTCTAAGAAGGTAATACAACAAAGAACGTTACATCTCAGAAGGAATTACAAGCAAAGTACAAAGACCTTGTGAGGAAAGATTACCTCTTCACAACATGCACTTCTTTTGTGCCAATGGCCAATGTCGGAGATTTGCGTTTCCGAGGAACAATGTCCGGTATTGGAACCAATTCACCCTCATCCTAAGAAACCTCAGGAGGATATCCCTCGATAGGAGTGAACTCCGACTCGGGGAGGTCAACAAGCTGAAAAGGAGAAGTATCTCAGTATTGCAAAAATAACATAAAGATGAGCACATAAAAAGAGTTGCTGCTGAAGCTTACCGGCACAACGGGATCTTCCATTGTATGCATGTCCAGGGACAGCTCCGGAATCTTCCTCTCAACACGCTCCCTTATCAGCCATTTGATTTGGCTTACATAATCTTTTGGCTCTAAGGTTTTGGGGCTGATGCAGAGGGAATCCTTCTTCTACGGCGTGGTGGAATGCATCAGTCGATATCCATGATGTTGAACGGGTTGGATCCGGCATGCCACCCAACATTGAACTAAGTCGGACCCTTTCAGGCCCTTGTGCTTCATCAGATACTCGATCCGCCTCTTGGCGAGGAGCAGATCGTCGCTAAGAGTTGGAGCGAGCTCGTCCCAGGATTCTTGGGGCGTAGCGGCACAGTCGACAAAATCCGGCAAAGCATGGTCTTTGCCGGGAGCGGGAATATCCTTGTGATAGAAAAAAGTGGACGGCCATTGTTTGACAGACTCACTTGCCATGATCCGAGGATAGACGCGCTCTCGCCTAACTGAAAAACTAATGGTACCGGTAATATAAGGATTACCGGCAGTTATGGAATTTCTCTAGACATGAAATTAGTACCAGAAGAGAGTAAGGCTGGGCTTAATGCCGAGATACCCCTCGCACAAAGAGGCGTATGCACTCATCTATAAGATGGAGTTCGGGGGGAGATGATGGAGATGAACTCCATAATGACCTATGACCTCGGAAAAGAAATCTAAGGGAGGAAAACTCAGACCTCTGTCAAGGTGAGTGCCGAAGTGTACTTGCTCATCGTCGCGGGGGTTGGGGACGGTTCCACCGAAGCCACTCCGCCAGTCGCCGGTGCGGAGGAGCCCTTCATCTTCAACGACATGGAGCTTGGGATCATCAAGGACGCACGGGATCCAAACCCCACGGTAGCTCTCCATCTCCGCCGCCGCCGCGACCGTCGCTGCCGAGCCGGAGGATGATGCGGAAGCCATTTTCCGGTGCGCCGGTGACCTTGGATGGGCGGTGCTGGAGGTTTTTTGGGAGTATAGGAGCTCTAAGTTCGTGGGAGGAGTAGAGGAGAAGGAAACGGCGCTGGGAACTGGTGAAGAAGATGGGGAAAAGAATCCTCACCTCTTATATCCTCTAGCCGCGTCAAGATTCGTGTAAACGCTACAGTGAACATGCCACGTGTCGTGGAAAGGACTAGGAAACCCCCGCACGATGATTACGCCGCCTCGATCTCCATGCACGCATTGAAACAGCGCCTCGGTTCTGCAAAAGGCGGACCCACCAACGGTCGTGCTGACAGGAAATGTCTGTCAGTGACGTGACTTGACCATGACTATTGTCCGGTTACGTCAGAGACCAAATTCTGGCTTAGTTTGAATTTCGAGCTGGAAATCTGAATGAATGTACTCATAGGCCTGGCTCATTTTTTGAGACCCGGATCATATCTTTTGTTTTCAAGTTTTAGGAATCCTTCAAGATTCTGCAAGCCGAAGATCAAGCAAGATGATGATGAATCCGACTTTGGATCTTGGAGGCTTCCGGGGGCTGTTGTTGGGGATATACTTTCCGGGTATCCTCATAGTTCCTCACTGACCAGGGTGGCCCACTTCGGGTGAGAGCTTTGCTTCACGGGCGGCCCAGTCAGGGAGAAGAGATGGAGTCCAGTCCGGCTACGGGAAGGCCCAGAAGACTTACCGACATAGGCCCATAGTGTTACTTGTAGTTCAAGATGTGCTCTGTAACCGACTCTTAGTCATAGCCGGATGGATCTCTCCTCTAAACCCTAGGCCAGATATCTATATAAGCCGTCCTAGGGAGAGCCTTTAGGACACCCTCACAATAGTCTACAATCTCAACTCGCACAGGCGAAACCCTTGTAACCCATATTCCGGCTCTGCCGTATTACTGGATTGCTAGCAAGAGTAGAATCCGTCCAAAGCCGGCGGATTCGAACCTGGGTAAACTTGTGTGCTCACCGTCCCGGAATACGATACGTCTCACACCCCTCTCTTCCACACGCCTCGAGGACCCCCTCATGGCATACTTGTCATCAATCCGACGACAGTGACCGCGCCTCGCCTCGCCGTCGTCTACCACGTCGATTGCCCCTGTCGCTGACCCTAGCTGGAGCCCAGGTGAGCCCCGCGACACCCCCACTGTCGCGCTAGGTCATTTTCCTCACCGGAGGTGTTCATCGTCGACGACGACCCTCAGTCGTCGATCTTACTTCTAATCGTAGGGCTCAGGTTAAACGATACTGCTTCACATAGTTAGTATCACTGACGAGTGGACCCCATCTGACAGCCACGCGCTGCGCTGTGCTGTGCAGTTGGGCCGGCCCATTTAGCTTTCCCGCGCATCCCAGGAAATTTAAATATTGATTTTACTTCTTAAATTAAATCCTATTCTATCTCTATATTCAAAAATAAATTCAGAGAGTTTCACTGAACCAAATGGAATGATTCAAATTTTGTTAGAAAGATAATTAAATTATCTATCCAAGCCCATTGGATTTAAATCATTTGGAGTTAGAGATAATCTTTAGTAAAAATAACAAGATAGAGACTTTTGCAACTTCAAACATTTTTCAAAAATCAACCATAATAGCTTTTGAGTTGATTCCAACTCTCAAAAATCACATTTTATAATATCTATATGAATATGTGAAAATATCTAGGTTTACATGCAGTGACTTTGGACTAATACCAAAATAATGCTATATAGGCATTTCTGGTCACTTTAAATCATTTAAATAGTAATCTTAAACTTTCTAAAATGTGATCAACCCTTTAAATCACATTCCCATGTATTAGAATATGTGGTGATGACATGTGTCCACATGATCCCATATTTTAATTGGAGAATATTAATTAATGTGAGTAGAAATTACTTTTCTCAAATAAACTAAATAAAACTAGTCATTATTGCATGTGATGGTTGTGGTGATGCTAGATCATCAAGTGTGAGCCTTAGTGTGCTAAGTAGATTTAGTTAAGTATTGTTTGGTGATTATGTACCCCGTATTCATTTATAGACGATTGTACCGACCAAGGATATAAGGAGGAGGAGTTCTACCCCGAAGAAGATGAAGAAAACATCAATCACCGCACCAATCAAGGCAGCCATCATTACTAAGCAAGCTAGACCCTTGAAATCTAACACTTGCAAGTATTAACCTAAGCAAGATGCCTTAGGCATGCTTTGATGATACAACTTTGATTTAAACCCATCCCAAGTTTTACTTGCAAGCTTTACTCTTTTACTTTACCAAAGTTCTTACTTTTAGTTAATGCTTTGTGAGGATTTGGAAAGTAGTATAGGTAGCATAAAGAGTATAAAACTAGGCCTATACTAGATGTCATTCTATGGAATGAGATTGAAGACTAGCACCCTCATTAGTGAACACTCTTAACTTAGTGGCTAGTGCTAAGCATAAAACTTGATCACTTTAGATGGGAATACTTGGTGAAAAGGCTTATGAAAACCATGGAATGATGATTCATTCTATTCAAATGTTTTGACATGTGTTGAGAAACACAAATGGATTTGATGATGAAAATGTTGAGGCATGAGCCTTAGCCCTTTATAAAAACTGATGGTTGGGTTCGGATGCGATACCATTCCAATTTTACAGTACAACCACAATACCTGAATTGGGAAAGACTTAGCCAGACATTTATATGCATTAGTATGGGTTCCCTCGCAGAAGATGTTTGAGCTGAGGCTACCTCTTGATAATGTCCACCTATGAAGTGCCCGGGATGGCAGATGGCCATGGCTGGGAGGCCAAGCTCATAGGGGAGGTGCCTATACTAGAGTGTGTAATTGAAAGGTTATGATTGATTATCCGCATACTAAGTATGATGATTCAGGGTTATCCCTGACAGATGTATCGAATTTTGTGGTGAAAGTGTACCACCTCTACAGAGTGTAAAACTATTCGAATAGCTGCGTCCGCAGTCATGGAAAGTTGGAGTGGCCATACTGTTCCGTCGTCAGATGTTTTCAAAATGACTTGTGAAGTGAACTATGATTTTGACTTGACCACAACAGGGTTGTGACTATGAAAACTAGGTTCCCACTAAAAGTGATTTGGAACATTTACTTAGTTTTCTTTACTTCTGAACTTAGTTTAGATAAATTTGGCTTTTTGCAAATAAACTTAGAGCTTAGGATTCCTACTAGAACTACCTTACCTGTTAGTGATAGTTTGCGAGTACTTAAAGAGTACTCATGGCTTTGTCCCTGGATATTCCCGTGGCCAGACTATGAGGAGGACTATAAGGAAGATGGATAGCAGGACGGCTACGACAACTAGGATCATCTCCCATCATCAGCATTGCCTGTGACACTAAAGATGGATCCCACTGCTACGCTTATTATTCTGCTGCTTGTTTGTATTAAGACTGGATCATGAGATCCTTTATTTGTGTAAGACCTTATTATGGTTTGTAATGGATGATGTACTGTGATATCCAATCTGTTATGTCTCGCAAAAATGGTAATCCTGGGATTGCGATGTATGGCATAACAGGCATCTGGGATTAAAAATCTAGGTGTTGACACCAAGGCAAGGCAGTGCGAGCTCAGTGAAGCCGCCTTCGCCGAAGCAGTTCTTTATGGTGAGGAGTTCAAGGAGATCCAGAACTAGGTCGATGCCTCGGAGATGTTGGCTTTGAAGAAGCAGATCACTGCTGCCAAAGCCGCATTCATGGCCACCATCAAGACCAAGCAGGTGGATCTTGTTGAAGGAGATTCCTCCAAGACCACCACCATTGGCACGGAACTGGATCCCAAATAGGAAAGCGTGCTTGTCGAGTTCCTCCATGAGAATAGGAAATCTTTCCTGGCAACCTGTCGACATGAAAGGTGTACCTAGGGAACTTGCCGAGCACATCTTGAATATTGATCCTAATGCCAAACTGGTGAAACAACCTCTACGTTGCTTTGGTGATGAAAGACAACGGGATAGGAAAAGAAATAGCTAGGTTACTTAAGGTTGGCTTTATCCAAGAAGTTATTCACACCCGATGGCTGGCAAATCCTATACTTGTCCCCAAAAAGGGAACCAAAGAATTAAGAATGTGTGTTGATTACACTGGCTAGAACAAAGCATGTCCGAAGGATCCGCTTGCTTTTCCTCGCATTAACCAAGTCATTGACTCGACAGCTGGTTGGAACTTCTGTGTTTTCTCGGCACTTAGTCAGGTTACCACCAAATCCAGATGCGAAAGTCAGACTGATTGGCCACTTCGTTCACCACACCTTATGGAACATACTGCTATGTTATGCCCTTTGGGGTGAAAAATTCTGGTGCTACATATCAGCGGACGATGAAGCATTGCCTACATGAACAGATAGGTCACAACGTACGCACTTATGTGGACAACATCGTGGTGATGTCAAAGAAATCAAATGACCTCATCATAGACTTGCAGGAAACCTTCGACAATCTTCGGAAGTACAACATGATTCTCAACCCCAAGAAGTGCATCTTCGGGGTACCATCCGGCAATTTATTGGGCTTCATCGTTTCGCACCACGGAATTGAGGTCAACCCAGAGAAAATCAAGGCCATCCTAGAAATCAAACGTCCGACATGCTTGAAGGACATCCAGAGGCTCACATGCTGCGTTGCAGCGGTAAGCCAGTTCATCAGCTGACTTGGAGAGAAGGCCATGCTGCTCTACAAGTTGCTAAAGAAGGCGGACAAATTCGTATGGACGGACGAAGCAGATGCAACACTATAGGAGTTGAAGAGAATACTCTCCTCCGCACCAATACTTGCAGCACCGCATCAAGGTAGCCTATGTTAGTGTACATGTCGGGAACCAATCGAGTTATCAGCATCGTCATCGCGGTGGAGCGCAAGGAACCAATGCTTGAATATGGAGTTTAGCGACCAGTTTACTACGTAGGCGAGGTCCTGACAGAATCCAAACAGCATTAGCCGCACTACCAGAAGATAGCTTATGGAGTCTTCCTTGCTCCACGGAAGCTAAGGCATTACTTCCAGGAGCACCCTATCACAGTGGTGAGCAAAGCTACGATGTCCGACATCATCAACAATAGAGACGCTACATGGATACTGGCAAAGCGGGGCATTGAACTTGCCGCCTTTGAAATCACCTACAAGAGACGTGATGCTATCAAATCTCAAGCATTGGCGGATTTTATTGCGGATTGGACCGAACAGCCAGAAGACACTCCTGTATCAGAGCCAGAATATTGGCTGATGCACTTTGATAGATCAAAGCTACTCAATAGTCGGGGGCTGGTGTATTACTGCAATCACCAATAGGGGAGAAGTTGCAATACGTCTTGCAGATCCACTTCAACGCTACCAACAACATGGCGGAGTATGAGGCCCTCATTCACGGACTTCGTGTGGCCAAGGATATTGGCATCAAGCGCATAGTTTGCTGTGGAGATTCCGACTTGGTTGCCCATCAAGTGGCTGGAACCTAGAATGCACGGAACCCTATGATGGCAGCATATCGAGACGAAGTAGACGAGATAGCCAAGTGCTTTGACGGCTACGAAGTCAAGTACATCAAAAGGGAGGAGAATGAGGCAGCAGATCTGCTGTCAAATCTTGGATCAGCTCGCCGACCAATTCTACCAGGCATTTTTCTCGAACATTTACGGACTCCATCCATGAAGGGAGGGACACCGACAACCCGTATAGAGTGGACTCATTTGTTAATTCAGTAACAGTGACCTCTCCGGCTTGGACAAAACCGTTCGTGGACTATCTACAAGACAAAACTTTGCCCACCGACAAAGTTGAGAGCCAGCAAATAGTACGCAGAGCAAAAGGCTACGTCATCATTTATGGCCAGCTATACAAAAGAAGTACCATAGGAGTTTTCCTATGATGCGTCTCCCATCAGTAAGGTATTGATGTCCTTAGATAAATACATCTCGAAGATTGCAGGCATCATGCCACTCTCTGATCGTTGGTGGCGAAGGCCTTCCGACAAGGATTCTACTCGTTAACTACCAAGGAAGATGCCGACAAATTGGTATGAACCTGTCTTGGGTCCTAGTTCTATGCAAGACAACAAGTGTTCTAGCTAAAGAATTGTGAACAATACCAATACCTTGGCCGTTTGTAGTCTGGGGCCTTGAAATGGTTGGACCTTTGCAAACAGCACCTTGTGGATTGACACACCTGCTAGTAGCAGTGGATAAGTTCACAAAATGGATTGAAGCTAAACCCATTAGAAAGCTCGATGGGGCAACATCCCTAAAATTTGTCTGGGATCTAGTAGTGAGATTTGGTCTCCCACACAGCATCATGATGGCTGTGAAATATCACCTCTTTTAGCCATATAGAATGAGCCATTTATCTCTCATCTCATGTTTCTTTCAGCTATAGTTATGCCTTATATGCATGACTTCTAGTTCTCATTACTTTCATATGAGCTTTGCACATTTAGTAGTTTAGGTAGAATTTTATCACTTTTCCTTGTCTATGACATGTGTGTAGGTGTTGATGATGATTATGGATAAAACAAAGGCAAAAGGGACAAAGAGAGTATAGTATGGAGGAGTTGTAGGGACCAGACTTGGCCATTTGAGAGGTTGAAAAGTGAATTTTTCCAACTTCTCAGAATAACTATCCAAGACTATGGGGTTGTATCCCTCGATGCTACAAACTCAACGAGCCTAAGAACACCCAAAACGGAGTTGGTATGAAGAAATGGCGGCCAAAATACTAAAGGTGACAGACAGTTTGACGAGCAACTATATGGCCGGAGCTATTTTCTGGTCGTATAGTTCCGCCCGTATAGTTGCCAAAAAGGTCACAAATGATCGGATTTGACCCCAGAAAAGCTCCAGAACCTTCCCTAAGTCATATGATGGTATTGGGGGAACCCTAGGGCACCCCAAGGCCTATATAAAGGAGGAAGGACCCAAGAGAGAGCCACCAAGCCACAACCCTAGAGGGGCGGCGCTCTGCCGCTGCCGCCACCCATCTGATCTATATTGCGGCGGAGCTCTATGTCAACCACACCTCTGAGATCTAGATCTCCCTCAACACCATCACCATCAAGGCATCCAAGCAAGAAGAAGGGGAGGAGAAGGAAGACATCACCACCACCATGCATCGATATCCATCTCCATCATCATCTCCATCTCCCTCTCTCTATTGTGTTTAGTAATTGTAAGATTGAACATGGTTGTGATATCATTATATATTTATATATGTTTTGATGTTCATCCGTGTGTGAGTGATTGATTAAATTCTAGGTTGAGGTATGATCTAGTGCGCTAAGTTAGAATTTCTTGTGATCTAAGATGAGTTTATGTGATCCTTTGGTCCCGAAGTGCCTTTTGCCTTGCGGTGACGCGCGAGAACCATGCATAGTGCACATAGTGTGACAGCCTAGTAATCAAGTGGGTAACATTTATTTGTTTGAGAAATCTCTTATAGATGACACATATATTTGCCCATCTAGTACTAGTGAGACCGAAGCCTAGAATCCCTCTCTCATTCCATTCAATCCTACAACTACAATCTCTTTAATTCAGTTCATATTCATGTTTACTTTCTGTCTTAGTTTATTTTGTTCTTGTTAGAAGTTCTTTGTTATTAGATACTTTAAACCTCTCTCAATTATCGATGTTCTAGTAACTTATAGAATAGGCTATTTCCAAACCATGGTTTGGGTGTGAAACGTGGCCACATTGACAACGTGGCTGCAGGGTTGTGTTGTTTCCGTTCATTGATCTCCCAGCAGGACAAAATCTTAAATATTTGCTGCTACAAGTACTACAATAACACCGTTGTTGGTGCAGGAATCCAGTCATCAAATTTGCACCGTTGCCGGGGAGATAAGCATCCAGTTATTACCTTCCTACTCGCACATAGTTTATTTCCGTTTGTTGCTATTTATCTTACTGCTTTTGATTATTTGAAGAGAACAAAAAAAATAGTTTACCTTCTGTTAGTAGTCTTGTTATTTATTTTAGTTATAGGAAATTCAAAAACATAGGAACCATGGAAAGTAAAAGTCTTGCGGAGTATGCTTCTCCGAGTGTTGATCATTTACATGCTCCCATTGTTCAACCCGCTATTGATGTGGATGGATATGAGATTAATCCTATGTGGATAAATATGATCATGGAAATAGGTTTTGTAGGAGATTCGGACAATGATCCATATGAGCATATTGACAAATTTACTTCATTGTGTTCTACGGTGAAGGAAAATGGATGGACAAATGATAAGCTGAAGTTATATCTATTCCGGTTTTCGCTGAAAGGAAAAGCTAAAGATTGGCTAAAATTGCATCTTGCGGGACACTTGAATTCATGGAAAGGTATATCCGAAACTTTTATCGGTAAGTATTTATCACAAAAGCAAACTTATGAGCATACGCTTCATATCCTGAATTTCAAGCAAAGCAACAATGAGGATTTAATACAAGCTTATAGTAGGTTCTCACAATTGTTGCATGATTATCCACATCATGATTTACCTGATTGGTTATTGTTGAATCACTTTTATGGAGGCTTAAATCACTCTTCTAAGGGTAAGCTAGACATGATGTGTGATGGTGCATTCCTTGGAAAAACTTTGGAAGAAGCTTGGCAACTCTTAAGAGATATACATAATAATTTTCATCAATGGCAATGTGAAATTATGCATGAAGAAAAACCTCTCCCTACTGATCTAGAGAACTTGGTAAATGAGTTTCTTAAAGATGAAAATAGAAAAGGAAAAATTCCTTATGATGATACCTTAGTTAGAGATGTTCTTTCTAAAGCAATGCCTTTCATAGTTGATTATTTTAATCATATTAGAACTGCTTCTATTAACGGTGGAGAACATCCCTTTACTGTTACTCCCATTTATTCCACTTGTTGCATCATTGAAGCAGGAAAGAAGGGTAAATCCAAGAAGCCTAAAACCAGGAAAAATAAAAATAAGAAGCCTCGTGTTGAATATCCCATACATCTGACACCTGTAGATGAAGTGAAACGGAATTATGAAGAATATCGGAGAAATGAAAGACGCATCAAGGATAAAGAATAAAAAGGAATCAAGGAATAGAATGAATTGAAAGCAGCTCTCAAACCTTATCCTCCACCTATTCCCCCACCTATTCCTGATCTTTATTATTCTTCTGACTTTAGTGATGACATGGACTTAAATTATTCTATAATCCCTGATAATTGCCCTGAAGAAGTTTTGATGATTCTAGTAGTGTTTGTTTAAATACTCTTTTCAGGGAAATCAATTATGAAGAGCCAAAGACAGAATCATGTGTGCCACCCATACCTGTTTGCTATGACTTTTGTTTCACTAATGAGGTGCAGGAAATTCTAGTGGCAAAGACCAAGCTACTGGATCCAAAAGAACATTATGAGCTATACCCTCAAAATAGTAATAAAGGTAAAGATTCAAAGTTTGATAATAAATCTTTAACACCCTCTATGTAGGAAGGAAAGAATACATATTTACCGAGCTTGGTGCATCCATCCTCACGTGGCAACGAGAACACTTACAAGATACCAATGCACCGCAAGCAAGTACGTCTTAGAAGAAAAAAGTATGATATAAATCCTGCAGACACTCGTTGGAGGTAAGCAAAACTACTCCTATAGCTGCCTCCATTGCTGAATAAATATGGAGTATAAAACCTGCCTACTTGGTTATAAGAAAGCGCTTCCCGGGAGGCAACCCGGAAGTCATTAGATAACTTTCTTAGTTTTGTGTCTTGAGTCTTGATGCATTCATGTTGCATTGGCATTTTTATTCTTTGCATAATTTGCTATTAGAGTTATCTTGTTGTAGTTTTGAAAAGGTAGAATTTACTGTTACTACATGCTATTGTTGGTCAAAAATTAAAGTTGTTATTTTACTGTCAAAACAAGGTATATCACTAAGTTTCAGGCTAAGAAAGAATTCTCGAAGAAATAGAATTTTTTTGATGCATACAGAGAGTTTAACGACCAAATATATGGCGGTAATAAAAATTCCGGTCATATAGTTCTGGTCGTATAGATATCGATGCCTCCGTACAAATTCTTTTCCAATATACTGATAGTTTAACTACCAACTATACGGCAGGAATAAAAATTCCGGCTGTATAGCTCCGGTCGTATAGATATCGATGCCTTTGTATATTTTCTTTTCCAAGGGATAGACGGTTTGACGACCAACTATACGGCGGGACACTTTTTGTTTGGTCGTATAGTTGCGTCTGAATAGTTGAGAAAACCCCTCAAATGCCAACTAGAAGGTAACCATTGCTCAAAATTTTATTCCTTCTTCTTCTTTCTTCTTCTAAAAACCTCGACACACCACCTGGGAGCTTCTCCCATGATCTAGAGAAGCCGATCATATGTAAGCAATAAAATTCTACCTCAGAAACCTCCTAGACTATAATTCTCTATAGAAGTTCATGTATTATTTTTACTTTCCTTTTATCGGTGGGGTAAACGAACTATGTTCGTATACCAAACCGATGCATTTTATTTTGTGTGTTCGTAGGGACTTGAACCTTGTGTGACGACGTGTATGGTAGTGCCAACCATGCAAACACTCACATGAGCCACTTGGTTGCTTCAATTCAACATTTTGACAATCAGTTTCTGGTAAAACCTTCCAACTCTAACCTCTTTGTTTAAGCACATAGGGGTTGCACACTCGTGTTTCATATTTTGTCTCGCTTGCACTTCATCAAAATCTAGGAGAGGCATCTTATAGAACTAGTTTGTTGACTTAAGCGTGGTGCTTAGGTTGATGAACCGACTCAGTGGGACTTGTATTGTTTTCACTTATGAGCTAAACCCGTGTCTTCAAAAACACAAAAATATTTCGTTTTCTTTTTAGTTTTTAAGTAGGTCCTCAAGGAAGGCACACCGGGCCATATCAGGAAATACATGTTGAAGCAAATGTTCTTTGTCCATCAAAAGAGAGGTTACTTGTATCTCAACGGTAAAGTGTGTCACCCTTGTTTTCAACTAAGCTTGGGGAGGTAACCACTTATCAGACTCTCTTTTGAAAACTGTATTTTCTCTTCTCTTTTGGTGATATAATCAAGTTTTGTTCTTGCAAAGTTTGAAGCTTGGGGAGGTTACTTCTGCATGTTTAGAGTCTTGTGCAATGTTCGTATTCGATGAAGGTTTAATGCAATCATGTATCCCACTATTTTTGAATGCTTGTTTAAGTGAGTCTAGTTTTGTATTCATATGGGGATACACTTGCTCATGATAGGCACCATAGGAGTTGACTTAGAGCTTGTATGCATCTTGACAAATTGTTTATCAAGCTTGTGACACTATTGTTTATCCTCTAGAAAACATTGCCACAATATCTACACTTGGAAAGAATGAATACTTGATCAAGATCTTTTGAAATTTGTTGGTTATCACTAAATATCCTTGTCTTAAATGAATAGGTTATGCTCGACCCCATAATGTCAAAACAATAGACTTGATAGGTTGCTTATGGAAGGAGTTGTCAATTGGAAATGATATTTCGAAGTTTTGAGTTCTATGCTAAATAAGGTATTGAATAATTGTCTTAAGAGTTTAGCCTTAAAGATACTCAACACCAAAGATGTGATGATCGACTTGATAGTACTCTTTGAAAGGATTTGTTTGAAGAAACTAATATTTAGCGGTAATTGAGATGCATGCAAAATCTTGACCTGTTGATTAAAGTATGATATTGCTTTATGCGTGTCTGCACCACTGTCGCACAACATGGGATGTAACAACTCCGCTGGCCTTTGAACAGTCAAAAAAGAGGAAACTCTTGGAGTTTGGCTATGAGTTGCCCAACGTATGTAGCATAAAATGCTATATTTGGGTATGCATTGGTATTCTCATGGGCCTGCATTCAAAGCAAAAGAGGGAATACTCCTCTGACCGTTATGAGAAATCATTATGCCAAAAAGGGAAACCTTGGTAATGGTCACGAGTATCCATTCTTAGCCTGCACAGTCTGATTAAACACACTAAGTTTTGGCATGATCTCATTACTGATGAACTGAAGTTTTAGAAAGACAAAGAATAGAAAATGAGTGTTTGATAGCCATGATTCATTGAAGTGGATGACCAAAAAGAGACACTCTAATGCTATGCTTCTTTTGACATGTTCTCACATTTCCTTTTGGCATAAATCTCGTTACTAAGAGATAAACTTTCTAAAACTCAATAACTGATATTTGCACTTGAGAGCCTTAACTACATGACATGATTGGGTAGAATCCTATTTATGCTTGACATCTATTTGTGACTAAGTTTTGCCTCATGAAAAATAATAATGATATGAAAAGTTATACAAAAGGTGCAATAAGAGGATCACAAGTTTGTCTACAAGTAGATTCATTGTTGACATGGAGCATATAAGTTTTGATGAATCTTTAGTGGTCTCTATAATTGATCTTGTGTTTCCTTGTATGAATATATGGTTTCTCTCTTCAAGCTTGTAGAAGAAATAAGGATGCAAGGCACTGATTTCCAATGATAAGCTATTTCACAACCATTAATTTCTTACCGACCCTTCCTGCTCGAGGACGAGCAAGGTCTAGCTTGGGGAAGTCGATGGTTGTGAAATACCACCTCTTTTAGCCATATAAAATGAGCCATTTATCTCTCATATCATGTTTCTTTCAGCTATAGCTATGCCTTATATGCATGACTTATAGTTCTCATTACTTTCATATGAGCTTTGCACATTTAGTATTTTAGGTAGAATTTTATCAATTTTCCTTGTCTATGACATGTGTGTAGGTGTTGATGATGATTATGGATAAAACAAAGGCAAAAGGGACAAAGAGAGTATAGTCTGGAGGAGCTGCAGGGACCAGACTTAGCCATTTGAGAGGTTGAAAAGGTGAAATTTTCCAACTTCTCAAAATAAATAACCATACCATGGGGTTGTATCCCTTGATGATACAAACTCAACGAGCCCAAGAACACCCAAAACGGAGTTCGTATGAAGAAATGGCTTCCAAAATACTAAAGGGGACAAATGGTTTGACAAGCAACTATATGGCCAGAGCTATTTTTCTGGTCGTATAGTTCCGCCCGTATAGTTGCCAAAAAGGTCACAAATGATGGAATTTGACCCCAGAAAAGCTCCAGAACCTTTCCTAAGTCATATGATGGTATTGGGGGAACCCTAGGGCACCCCAAGGCCTATATAAAGGAGGGAGGACCCAAGAGAGAGCCACCAAGCCATAGCCCTTCAGGGGCGGAGCTCTGCCACTGCCGGCACCCATCCGATCTCCATTGCAGCGGAGCTCTGCCTCAACCACACCTCCGAGATCTAGATCTCCTTCAACACCATCACCATCAAGGCATCCAAGCAAGAAGAAGGGGAGGAGAAAGAAGACATCACCACCACCACGCATCGACCTCCATCTCCATCATCATCTCCATCTCCCTCTCTCTCCTGTGTGCTTAGTAATCGTAAGTTTGGACGTGGTTGTAATATCATTATATATTTATATATGTTTTGCTGTTCATCCATGTGTGAGTGATTGATTCAGTTCTAGGTTGAGGTATGATCTGGTGTGCTAAGCTAGAATTTATTGTGATCTAAGATGATTTTATGTGATCCTTTGGTCTAGAAGTGCCTTTTGCCTTGCGGTGACGCGCGAGAACATGCATAGTGCACATAGTGTGACATCCCGGTAATCAAATGGGGAACGTTTATTTGTCTGAGAAATCTCTTATAGATCACACATATATTTGCCCATCTAGTACTAGTGAGACTGAAGCCTAGAAGCCCTCTCTCATTCCATTCAATCCTACAACTACAATCTCTTTAATTCAGTTCATATTCCTGTTTACTTTCTGTCTTAGTTCATTTTGTTCTTGTTAAAAGTTC
Organism: Avena sativa; assembly: GCA_916181665.1. Taxonomy (NCBI): domain Eukaryota; kingdom Viridiplantae; phylum Streptophyta; class Magnoliopsida; order Poales; family Poaceae; genus Avena; species Avena sativa. The sequence goes on from OV702289.1 coordinate 451,106,504, forward strand.
TTTGTTATTAGATACTTTAAACCTCTCTGAATTATCACTGTTCTAGTAACTTATAGAATAAGCTATTTCCAAACCATAGTTTGGGTGCGAAACGTGGCCACATAGACAACGTGGCTACGGGGTTTGTTGTTTCCGTTCATTGATCTCCCATCGGGACAAACTCTTAAATATTTGCTGCTACAAGTACTGCAATAACCCTGTTGTTGGTGCAGGAATCCAGTCATCACATCATCACCGACAACGGCAGAAATTTGTCTCTCGGAGAAGTTGAGTAGTACTGTCATGAAAAAGGCATCCGCCTTGACCTCGCATTTGTGGCACATCCATAGTCAAATGGGAAAGTTGGACGGGCCAATGGACTAATTCTGCACAGAATTAAGCCACGCTTAGAGGCACCGCTACATAGAGCAGCTGGAGCCTAGGCAGAGGAATTACCATCTGTATTGTGGAGTTTAAGAACAACACCCAACAGATCTATTGGCTTGGCCCCTTTCTTCATGGTTTATAAAGCAGAAGCCATCCTACCATCTAAAATTCTCCATGATGCACCAAGAGTTGCCGCCTACAAGGAAGATGATGGTGAAGAATCCAGACGCCTATCTGTGGACCTACTCGAGCAAGAGCACATGTTGGCATGCCAAAGATCCGCCATCTACCAGCAAAACTTACATGGCTACCATAGTCGCCATGTTAGGCATCACTCATTTAAAGAGGGAGATCTGGTGCTTAGACTCAAACAGGAGAAATCACACAAACTATCCCCACCTTGGGAAGGACCGTTCTTCATAAGCAAAGCATTGCTCAGTTGTTCCTATTACCTCGTCGATATTCACGAGTTGAAAGATAGGCCAAAAAATTGCAAGCACAAACAATTTGACTCCGATGATGATGACCCGGAGACAGATCGGCCATGGAACATACAATAGCTACATCACTTTTACACTTAGCATATTTTATATTATGTAATGAGTTTCTTATATGATCAATGAAAAAAAGCATTTGGTTCACTCTTGATTTCTGAGTTTTTTACCTCCTTTAGTTATTCATTTTTGGATCATATAAACCCTTTATGCGCAAGTTTGCATTTGCACTTGTGAAAATTCCACCTACGGGCATTAGCTTAAGTTTTCTGGTCTACATGTTTTCTAAAGTTTTATGTGGATTCCGGAGTAGTGACTTTTTGGCACTCAAAGCCAGCGATTTTGCTCTTAGGTTCTTGACGGTGCTATTAAGCATCATCGCCTAAGAGCATAGTTCTGTGTTGTGAGTCTTCCGTCTCACGAAAGGTCAAGCATATGAACCAGAATAATGGATAAGCCAGCACTTGCTTAAAATATATATACATGCTGGAAACAGATAAATAACAGGAAACTTGAGTACAAGTTTTTCTGCCTTACAAACACATAAGTTTTTTCCGCATGCGTACAACAGAGATACATTTAATACATCAATGTTTTTATGGCTCTGCTGTAGGGGACTTCGATACTGCATCAGCAGCAAGAGATCTAGGCTAGGAAAGTTCATCAAACTCGGAAGGACCAGGGCTGGATTCTAAAGAAGCCAAGTCATCGTCCATGAGCTTGGGAGGCACGAAGACATCCGCCTTGGTCAACATGGAAACCTTGGTGTTGTAGCCGGTGAGGGAATTCCATATAGCATAGCTATCAATGGCATTTCCTTCCTCGTCAACCTTTGGCATGCCCGAGGTTACCAGGTCCAAGTCGGCATTGTCATAGTGCGCTTTTACCAAAGCCAAGGCCATCCTAGCACCAGCCCAAACACAAGAGGCTTTCTAGTCCTTAATTTTCTCGGGGGATCGGCGTGGGATCTCTAAGTACTTGGCTGTTGAATTTGCTGCCTTGATGATAATGTCCAGGGGTTGGGCTATCTCCTTGGCTTCCATGATGGTGGTATTGATGAAGTTGCCGGCAAGGATTATGCATTCTTTTGGATCCAGAGCACCTTCGCCCATGTTGGTCAAGCCAATGGGGGCTGTGTTTTAGTTAGAGACAAAGATCATGAGTACAACATTACAAGTATCCATCTTATAGACATTAACAAAGTCAGAAGAAAGTTACTGAAGACGCTCGTCTCCGCTTGCTTGTAGATCTCCACCAAGGTGTCATGCTCCTGTTGGACTTTCTTGTACACCTCAAGGTTTCGATCATTCTGCTCTTTGGTGGCTTGGTTTTGACCTTTGAGCCATTCAATTTCATCCTTCAGACGCTGCATCTCAGCGTCAGCAGACTCTTGCATAGCCTTCATCGCCTGCTCGTGACCCTTGACAGCTTCAGCCAGGTCTTTCTTCAAAATTATATTTTCATTGTCAAGCTCCTAGAAATGCTTGGATTGCTTGCCAAATCTCTTGGCTTTGGCAATGGCCTCTGTAAGACGGAAAATGGAAAGCATTATGAGAAGTTAGTAGAAATGAAACCATGAGGAAAGTAGCGAGCTGTTAAAAGAAAACAGAATCTGGCTATTTTTGATTTGTTGCTTCGGGGAGGCTGTTTTACCCTGTTCAAGGTCCAGTTCCTTCTGCAAGTTAGCAAACCTCTCATTGGCTGCAATTCTCCGGCTATTTTTGTTCTGCAACAAAGACAACATGCTTAGTTTCTCTAGAGCATCTAGTCGGAACTATCCAGTTTCAACTAAACGCTCGGGGTCTACATTATCAGATTTTAATCAACTAGTGTTCTCTTTTAGAGTATCTAGTCAGAATTATCATTCTAAACTAGAAACTCAGGGGCTACACTGACAAGTTCTAAACTTAGTTCTTTGGAGCACTCATGCCAAAAGACAATGGTTTTCCGCCTAAGAGCTCGGGGGCTATAGTGATATTACAAAGTAAAAGAAGTTTAGAGACTTACAGTGGTAATAACCTTCAGATTGTTGGCCAAATGAGCTATGAATCATGGAAGGTCCGGCATTGTTATAAATAGCATCTACATGTTTGATGAGATCGTCCAGGCATAGAGTCGGAGGAGTCAAAGGTAGAGGAGTTGTCGAAGTCGGAGGCATGGATGACGCTTTGGTCGCCTGCTATGTGATGATGGCAGTTTATGGCTCACGGGCTCCCTCCTTGTCCGTGGCTGTAGCTGCCTCCGCCTCTACTCCCTCCATCGCATGTTTCCCTTTCTCGATGGCATCCTTAGCCGGAGCTTCAGCCATTTTTGAGGAGGTGCTCTCTTCTATAGCCTGGCCACTAGGAGCAATGTCCATTCTTGCAGAGCCTGAGACATCAGTTGTTCGATTGATATCTGCCTCCATGATGGAGGTGTCAGGAATGATGGGGGACGAAGGCTCAGTGGGGCCTGTTATAGGCTTGGCGGCTGGAGTTGGGGGAGCAACGGTAGGGGATGACTTGGAAAACATATCGCGAGTATTTTTGGACTCCCCAACATCTTTGGAGGATCGCTTTAGGACACCGGACTTCTTCGTGAAACGTACTCAGTATAAGTACAGGAATTGAATGGGTCCAATACAACTTAAAGTTGGAGAATGAGAACACTTGCACTACAGTAGGAACCTTGGTTAAGGGGATGTTGGTGGACTTATTTTTCTTCTTTGCCTCTAAGGCGGGAGTGGATTTCTTGGAGACTCCACTCTCCGTTTTCTTCTTCTTGCCCTCAGAAGTAGCGTAGAGGTGGATCTCTTCCGCTTTCGCGCTGCCGAAGCTGGATGATCCTTGGAGGCTTCATCGTCGGACACCACCTGGATATCCTTCAACTTGGGATCATAGACCTGAGAGGCCATTTGATCCACCGCCAAGGTCACCAGTTGTAGGACAAAGGAGTGTTAGTTTGATGACTTCAAGATGGAAAAACCTTAGAGTATATATAACGAGCAACAAAGGAAACATAATCTACCTCTAGGCACTTGCCGCATTTTAACATGTCATAGGTGATTTTGAAGCCACGCTTCCTGTCTTTCACCTTGACCATGTCCTTAAGCCGGAGCTTGATGGAGTCATTGGAGAAGTTGTCTCGCGAGATTCGCATGGGATCTTTTCTATCCTTGGAGTACATGCACATCAGCTCAGCGTGGTGCTGTAGAGGTTGGATCCGCCTAGTGAACGAGCACATGGCTAGGTCAACCAGGCAGACCTCTGTCTACAAGCCATTCGATCTGCCTTACAGCGTGGCTGGCTTCTTTGTTGGACGGGAGGAAGGCTTGGGACCTCCAGGTGGGAGCTTTGGCGGCAGCCCCATTGACAAAGTCGGACGTCTCTTGGTGGTTGGGCAGAGGAATGTTTGGGCCATAAAAATATATGCATTGCCAGTTCTTACAGGACTTGTGGCCCACAATATCGGGGAAGCGCCGGCTAGGCCGGATCTTAAAGCTAATAGTTCCGTAGATCCATAAATCATCCTTGGATTCTACGGACTCTCTCTTGACGGTAAAGAAATAGACAAACAGATCTAACCTAAGCTTAATTCCAAGGTATCCTTCGCACAAAGCTATGAAGTTGCTAAGTACGAGGATGCTGTTGGGAGAGAGGTTGTGGGGAAGTACCAGGAAATAACGAAGAACGTCCTGGAGGAATTCGAAGACTGGCAGGCTTACACCACATACCAGATGAGCTTTGAGGTACACCTTCTCTCCGGCTTGGGGGGAAGGATTCACCTCGCCGGCTGGCACCGGCCGCTAGACCAAGCCCTTCGTCGTAGGAAGATATTCCTCGGTGATGAGTTCTTGCAGATCTTTGGCGAAGAGATCAGAACCTCTCCACACTCCCTTGTGGGAATCGCCATCTTCTTCTATAGCGTCTGGTGCCGCTCGTCTTTGGTCATAGCCGGTGGTTTCCACCACAGCGGAGATAGGACGACGACCCCCTCCAGTGGGACGTTTACTCCCTGTGATGGCTCTGTTGAAGCCTCGGGGGTCACCTCCATCGAGGGAGTACTGCTACTGGAGGCCATTCCGTGGGTGGAGGAAGGTGGAGAGGGTGGAAAGCTCTAGTTAGGGTTTTCCATCAAAAAGCTCGAACGGTCGTGCGGCTGGAGGAAGAAGATGATGCAAAGGAAGAATCCAGGTAAAAGTAAAAGCCTAAGCCGCAGTCAATATATATAGATCCAGCATCAAGATTCGTGCAAAGAGATCTAACGGATGAAGCATTGCCGACATGGAGATGAGCATGCGCGATAATTTCGCCACGTCCTCCGTCTTTGCCGCTTTAACGTTTTGGATTTTGCGTGCATACAGATAGCTAATGATTAATTCACTACCTTCTATGAGTTTCGAGGTAGCGTAGGCTTTAGCCTACGTCATCTTCTGACCATTGCAGTGGATAGGTCACATTAGAAGATTCCATCAAAGACGGAAAATATCTGGCTCTAGAAACAAAGACTTTAAGAATCTCCGCCTGCATTATGAATACGGAGAGGACTGCAGGGTTCTTTGGGAGACCTTCGAGATATTGCTTGACGGATTGCCGATATCACCTAAACGGAGCATTCAAGATTGAAGGGTAAGACGGCGCAAGATCTCAAAGTCCTTTGGGGGCTACTGTTGGGGATATGCTAAATGGGTATCACCATAGCACATCTCTAATCCGGCTAACCCAGGTGTCCCACAGTTGGTAGCACGGCCCATGGCCTACTGTGCAGCCTAGTTAGACAGATCTAGAAAGGAGGCCCATGTCGGATACAGGAAGGCTACGTGGGAGTCACCGACATACTCGGAGCCTTGGAGTATAACACACGAAGACTAGTTAGTATTAGTGTAGGACTCTGTAACTTGTCTGGCAAGGTCCTTTCCCTGTAACCCTAGGTTCTGGTGCCCTTATAAACTGGACCTATGGGAGCCTTTAGGGCACATCGTCAGATACGATACAAAACACCCTCACCACCGTAGTGAACCTATGTAAGCTGTGTTACCTCGTACCCGCCAAGTCTCTGCCTTACCCCACGTCTCTAAACACGCTCTGTGAGGAACCCTCCATGGCGTACTCATCGTCAATACCACGACAATAGTCTTCATCACAATGAATTCTATGCACAAACCTCAAAACACACTTCTCCATCATTCTAGAATCTTCTCCCTCGTTTCTCTAGACCATATTACCAAAAAATTCAAGTTTTAGATAGCTAATAATCGTTGAACTCAACATGATATACAAAGTACAAGAACCAAATATACACCCATACTTTATAGATATTGATCAAATTTATAATTTTTCTGCTTTACCTATTATAATTTTATATAGTGATGCTATGTCAGATGTCTATTATCTGAGTCTCATGTGCAGGATACGTGCAACTTACTAGTATATATAGTGTACAGATAACTTTGAATATTGACTGTTCAATCATGACCCGCGAATCACAACATTGCTGCTAGCTATTGGATCCTCTTTTCTATTCAATCATCTAGAAGGTACTATTGATAGTCTTTGTTATCTTATCTTAGAACTATATAATATACGAATAACTTCGAATATTGACCGTTAGATCAAGACTCATGAATCCCAACATTGCTAACGGTTGGATATTATTTTCCATTCTAGCATCTATTATTATTAGTCTTTCTTACCATATCTTACCACTATATAGTTTATGAATAACTTTGAATATTGACTGTTGGATCAATCAAGATTCACAAATCCCAACATTGACAACCGTTGGATCTTATTTTCCATTCTAGCATCTTGAAGATATTATTGATAGTATTTCTTATCTTATCTTACCACAATATATAGTGTACAAATAACTTTGAGTATTGACCGTTTGATCAAGACTAGTGAATCCCAACATTTCTAGTGGTTGGATCTTCTTTTCCATTCTAGCATCTAGAAGATTCTATTGATAGTCTTCAGCATAATGAATGCTATGCAGAAACCTCAAGACACACTTCTCCATCATTCTAGAATCTTCTCCCTCATTTCTATAGACCATTTTACCGAAATTTTCAAGTGTCAGATAGCTAATAATCGTTGACTTCTACATGAACCAAATATACACACATACTTTATGGATGTCAATCAAATTTATAATTTTTTGAGATTTACCTATTATATAATCTTACTTCTACTATATAGTGTACGAATAACTTTGAACTTTGACATTTGGATCAAGACTGGCAAATCCCAACATTGCAAATCATTGATCTTGTATCCACTCTAGCATGCATATAGAAGACTTTTCTGATAGTCTTTAGCATTATGAACGTTATGCATAAACCTCAAAACACACTTCTCAATAATTCTAGAATCTTCTTCGCCAATTCTCTAGAGCATGTCGAGTATTAGGTAGCTAATAGATTTATTTCTACATGATATAAAGTACAAGAATCAAATATACACCATATATTTTATGGATGTGGCTCAAAATTATAATTAGTTTATGAGATTCACCTATTATAATTTTATATAAAAAATGATATGTCATACTTCTATTATCCGATTCTCACGTGTGCAAGGCATGTGCAACTTAGATATATAGTGTACGGATAAATTTGAATATTCACCATTTGACATGGGTATGATTATTCGGATGACTATGATTCGATACCCTATATTGGGTAAAAGGCTTACGGCCCATGAAGATTTCAGATGACAGCCCAAGGAAGCAACCGACAAAGACTTTGATTGTATTAGGAAAGAGACTATGAAACCGAAAGAGACTAGGAAAGAGACTACTGCACTGAACAAACATTGTCCAAAAGATCACTTCCCATTGCTGCAAATCGACCAAATAGTCGATGCAACTGCGGGATGCGAACGTCTTTCTTTCTTAGATGCTTACTCAGGATACCACCAGATTAGGATGAAGGAACAAGATTAGGAGAAAACAACGTTTATCACGCCTTATGGTGTATTCTGTTACACAACAATGCCTTTTAGCCTCAAGAACACCGGAGCAACATATCAGCAGATGATGCAGAAGTGTCTGGGAAGACAGATAGGCACAAATGTGCAAGTATATATCAATGACATCATAGTTACAACAAGCCAAGGATCTGTGCTGATCAAGGACCTCAAAGAATCATTCAAAAATCTCGACAAGTTTAGCATCAATCTGAACCCGAAGAAATGATCCTTTGGAGTCCCGATGGGGTAACTCCTCGGATATTTGGTATTAGCTAGAGGAATCAAGGCTAATCCCGAGAAAATACAAGCAATCTTAACAATGAAGAAGCCAACAAATCTACGTGGCATACAGCAACTGCAGGGCGAGTAGCAGCACTCGGTCGTTTCATTGCAAGGTTAGGAGAAAAAGCGCTGCCATTTTATGCCCTCATGAGGAAATCGAAAAAATTCGAATGGACAGAAGAAGCTCAGTGCACCATTGAAGATCTTAAAAGGACACTTTCGACATCTCCTGTCATCGTGTCACCAAAAGAAAAAGAGCCTTTACTACTTTATATTGCTGCAGCAAATCAGGTGGTCAGCACGGTCTTGGTCATGGAGCGACCCGAAGAAGGGAAAACCCATGGTGTGTAGAGGCCAGTCTACTTCTTGAGCGAGGTCTTATCACCATCCAAACAAAGGTACCCGCATTACCAAAAACTAGCATATGGGGTCTTTATGACAGCACGAAAACTGCGCCATTATTTTTCGGAACATCCGATCATAGTGGTCAAAGAAGCACCTTTGTCAAGCATCCTCAACAATCCAGAAGCAACTGGGCGTGTCTCTCTATGGGGCATTGAATTATCCCCTTGAGATATCACGTATGAGAAGCGCAAAGCAATTAAGTCACAAGTTCTGCCAGATTTCATCACAGAGTGGATAGAATTGCAATGTGTGGATCCACCAGACCTTTCTAGAGCCTTGACAATGTACTTTGATGGATCAAAAAGAATGGAAGGATCAAGAGGATTCATACTAATATCACCCCAAGGCTACAAAATGCGCTATATACTTCGGATAAGCTTCGCAAACACATCCAATAACGAAGCAGAATATGAGGCCTTGTTGCTTGGCATGCGAATGGCCAAAGCTTGCGGTGCAACTCGCCTCAAAATCTTCAGAGATTCCAATCTTGTGGCACTACAAGCAATGAACAAGTGCGACACCATCAGCAAAAATATGATTGCTTATCACGATCTATATGGCGTTATGGAAGCTCAATTTGATGGGTGCGAAGTATCACATATAGGGAGAGCAAGCAATGAAGAAGCCGACAACCTAGAAAACATCGGATCCTTGTGCTTACCAATACCACCTGGAGTTTTTTGGGAAGAAATAACGGAGCAATCGATCAAAGCAAAAAGAGTCTCCAAGGTAGTAGCACCAAAAACAGGGAAAAAGAAACATCCGCAAAAAGACTCAGGGGCTCCATCAAAAACCAAGAGTATAGAAGAGGCCATCAAAGAAGAAGAACAGGAAATTGGAGAGGTCATGCTAATTGAGCCTACCTGCATGCAGACGCATATAGCATATATGACTAAGGGAGAACTACCCGAAGATGTGATAGAAGCTTGGCGAATCACCCGAAGATCGAAGGCCTTCCGAATAATCAAAGGAGAGTTGTATAAGAGAAGTATTTTCGAGTGTGTTGCAGCGTTGCATAACACCCAAAGAAGGAAAAATCATACTCAAAGATATACATGAAGGAGTTTGTGGTCACCATGCTAGTAATCGAGCAATTACTGCAAAAGCATTCAGGGCAGGATTTTACTGGCTCACTACAGTTTAGGATGCAAAAGATATTGCCAGAACATGTGAAGCATGTCAACGATTCGCAACAAAGCCTGGAGCATCCGCAGCTGACTTGAATCGTATACCTTTGGCTTGGCCTTTTGCTCAATGGAGACTCTATATGGTGGGAAAACTTCACAATCATCGCCGGGAGGACACGTCTTTCTGCTAGTAGCAATCGACAAATTTACTAAATGGATTGAAGCAATGCCTATCACCACCCAAGACGGAACTTCGGCTATAAATTTTAGTAAGTCCATAGTATTTCGGTTTGGCGTACCAAATAGCATCATCATAGACAATGGGACCAACATCACTTCTAGTGAGTTCAAGGAGTACTGCCAGGATATGGGCATCAAAGTAAGCTATGCCTCGGTAGCTCACCCGCAAACAAATGGACAGGTGTAAAAAGCCAATGGACTAGTTACTGTTGGACTCAAGAAAAGACTACTAGCACCGCTTGACAGAGCAAAAGGAGCATGGGTTGATGAGTTGCCATCCATGTTATGGAGTTTACGTACAACTCCAAATAATTTAACATAAGAGACACCTTTCTTTTTGGTCCACGATGCAGAAGACGTGCTTCCTGTTGAGGTGTCACACGAATCCCCAAGAGTAGATGCATATGATGAAGAGGAATCAAGAGAAGCACTTGAAGATGATGTGGATGCACTTGATGAAGCTCGAGATGAAGCCCTACAGAGAGAAACTATGTACCAGCAAAACTTGCGCAACTACCACAGCAGAAGATTGCGCCCTAGGTCCTTCGCAGTAGGGGACCTAGTTCTTCGCCTCAAGCAAGATGGAAACAAGAAGTTGGAATCACCATCGGAAGAAACATGCATCGTCATAGAGGTTATTCCCGAAGGTGCATATCGACTACAAGACAAAAAGATAGAAGTAAATTACTCAAATCCATGGAACATAGCACAGCTACGACGCTTTTACGCATAAGATTACTTGCAATATGATAAGAGTTATAGTTCGGCTTCTTAAGCCAGAGTATCCAGGTCAACGGCTAGATGCCATCCGCCCAAAGAATAATGTGTCATCGAATTTTTCGCCTTATGTATAAAGAGATAAGTTTTCGTGCCTTAAGCTCTTTATTATTGTTCAAAAGATCTATGTTTTCCATCAAGCTAACAACAACTATGAGCCTATGTCCAGATACAGGCATCTGAACATAGAATCGGGGGCTGCTCCCATCGGGAGCGCTAGCGTGCACCCGATAAAATACAATTGTGTATAAAACAAAATATTTATGATTAAAAAGTACCTTTGGGTCTTACATCAATGTATCCTCAAAAAGGTATCCTCAAAAGAAAGATTACTCCCATCGGGAGCTAGTATAAAGCATTAAAAATATTTGGTAAATCAGCCCAGCAGGGGAACCACCAAAAAAGCCAAAAATCTCGAATCGTGCTCAAACGCGACAAAAATCCGAATGTCGTGTTCAGAAACATGAAGGTAAGACCCCAGGATTCGTCATGTGTGGCCTTGTAATCTCACAAGAATGCGCTCAGCTAGTTAAATATCCGTATCAACGATACGATGAAAAATCCCGATGGACGCGTTGGGTACCCGATAAAGTAGAAGCTGGAATTCAGTATTCGGTAAGACCTCAGCGGCCCGAACTGAATTACGCCAGTAATAAATTCCAAGTTCAGGCCTGGGGACTTGAATTTGATGTAGGACAACCTTGTTTTTGCCCAGGAGAAATTAACTGATATCCGATCCATCGGAAGCATCAGACTCGTTGTACCAAATCCCTACAAAGCACAAAAAACAAATGATACAAATAAAGGAAAAGAAACTTTGAGACTCAACCTGAAACTATGGTTCAAGTAGAGTCTCGGGGGCTACTGACATGGGTATGATTACTCGGATGACTATGATACGATACCCTATATTGGGTAAAAGGCTTACGGCCCATGAAGGTTTCAGATGACAGCCCAAGGAAGCAACTGACAAAGACTTTGATTGTATTAGGAAAGAGACTATGAAACCGACATTGTGTTGGTATTGTATTTGTATGAAACCTAGCCGCATATAGCTTTGAGACCCGGCCTATTATATATAGGACGAGATAAGCCTAAGCGAGGGTACCGAAATCTAGAGGACAACTTGTAACAGAGCGATTACTCAATACTCAGGAAACTTTGACTCCATTGTTTTCCTCACATCCGACGAAATCCCCAGCGTTCTCTTTTCCTTGAAACCCCAAGTCCATCACCATGGGCATTGTCGAGGTTACCCCTCATCACCGTTCGACCAAGTCTGGAAAATCCCAACATTAGTAAGCGTTGGATCTTCTTTTCCATTCTCGTGTCTAGAAGATTAGAGCGTGTACACCGTTTATCTTGAGTCTAAGAAATATTTTCAAAAAGTGTCAGAAAAAGGTTGCCGGGTAGTAGAACTATTTTTTCATAGGACCCACTAATTAACAAATGTACCAGTCAATCTTGCTTTTCTTTTTGCATGAGATGCCATTATAGAAAGGATCTAGACACCGACTGTGGGCCCTTTTAATAATTTATGTTCTTAGACTTGAGCTTGTACTAGACTCAGCAGTGGTAAGACTCATGTCTAACCTCAAAACACTTTTATGCATCATTATATAATCTTATATCTTTAAAATATTCCAACTTACTCCCTCTATCCCAAAATAGGATGCATATAGTTTTTGGTCACAGTTACACTTTTCAAAATTTGACCAACTATATAGAAAAATGTAACATCCCAGCATTAGAGCTTAAAAATAAGCTGAGATAAGGTGTGTGCATTGCATTCATGCATAGAAAATCCGGATAATTTTCGTGCTTTTAAATAAAACTTGTTAAAGAGATTGAAGCTTCTCTTAACTTGGTGGAACTGAAGTAGATCATCAAGTTGATTGTGATAAGTTTCAATATGACCTTTGCTAAAACCTTATCTTTGGGTAATATAATTTGATCTAAGGGTAGATCAAATGTAATAAACTAAGTCACAACACACTACTTAGTAAGGAGTACTTGATCTTCTAGAGATCATTACATGGTATTCCATACAACAACTCAAGGATGAATATTTAATATTTCAACATGATATCAAGGTATTACCTACAACAAACTTTGAATACCAAGTTAAGTATATAACTTAAGTAAAGAAACCCCATAACTAAACTTTGATATACTTGCTTGCCATAGTTATCCCTACCATGAGAATCATGGTAGTTTTTAAAAATTAACTCTTACCACAAATAGAGTAGGAAAGGAAGTCAAGCCAAGACCATCCAGCATATACTCTTAATATGATATTAAGAGGTGACATTCCTATTTAACCAAATCCTAGTGTCAAGTGATCATCAGTGTTGAGTGATCAATTCTCGATCTAGAACTTATTAGCCTTTAGCTTTGACCTATTATGTTGACCTTCCAAAGACCTTGAGAAAATTAATATGAAGGATAAACTAGTTATGGTAGAGTGTGCCATCATCAATGGAATGTGATCCTTAGTGGAGATCAAACCATTTGATGTTGGAGGAGTTAACTCACTCATGAGTTAACTAGAAGAAGTATTTAAACCCAAGAGTTTAGATAGTAATTATGGAGCCATTAGAAAGCTAGTAGTATTAGAGTATCAAGTGATAATCTTGTTAAGCCAAGTAGGTATAAACCTAAAGTAAGTTTCCTTAACAAGATAAGTCTTATAGAGAGACTAGTACAAGTCTACGACTTAGTGGATAGATGATAGATCTTGATCAAACAATTAGAAGCCTAAGTTAAGCATGATCAAGGGTTGGTGGTCATTATTCTCAAGTCATTTGAGAATAGATGACTAGCTGATGAAGAAGAGTTGTGAGAATACCACATTAGGCAAAACCCTTGTAAGCTGAATTATCTAGCTTGATCATGAGGTCAAGCTAGAGTTTGATGAAGTATATAATATGGGTTGTATGGAGTAGTTGGAAGCATAGTAGCTCAACCAAGTTAGTACAAAAACAAACTTGTATTATGGGAGTAGTACCATACCTATTCCAGAGGATTGATATCCTTTGTTTTATATAGTGGGGATTGTAGTCTTCCAACCCTTGGTAGTAGTTGCAAGATGGAATTAAAGGAATTAATGGATGGAGTTAGAAGTAGCTACATTGATGGATTCATCAAGGGTAGTTTAGTAATGGAAGTTATATAGATACTAGGAGAAGAATGGAGAATGAGTATTGTTGAAGTGGCATGACCATGTCCTCATATGATGATGGATATGGTGGAGTCTTATTTAGGAACAAAAGATGTGATGGTTGTGAATAAGATAAGAAAGATATATGGAGTATATTTAGGGAAGGAATTCCATATCTAAAAGATAAGCTTAGTGAGGTCTTAAGGTAGGAGTGCTTGAGAAACCTTTAACCAATAGTACATAAAACCATGACAAGACCCATGTCTACTTCTTTGTCCAAAACCTCAGAATTAAGTTAGTAGTTAAATCAATTCCAACTTATAGGCAGCCAAAAAATGGTAGCTCTTAGTCAAGTAAATATTCTAAGAGATAAGTAGAAACCAGATGAGTGATTATAGATGGAAGCCTTGTCCACCTTATTGTCTTAAACCCTAATAAAGAACCTAGTCTCATAGAACCATCAAGATCACATTAGGAAAGTAATCTTTGTAGCTCACTCTAAGTTGAGATATCACCTTAGTCACCAAACATGATGAAATATGTATTATCTTTAATATTGATCCATGTCTCTAATTGAAAATGAGTTATTAAATCCTCTCAAAACCAATATACCTATATTTGAATAAACATTAGCCTTTCTCCAACAGTGATTGTTGTTTGTGCATAAATACTCATCCAAGATTGTTTTATGCTAGCTATAAACCCCACAAACTAAGTAGAGTTTGAATAAGAGAAATCACCAAATATGGAGAACCATGAAATTCAAATCACCATACCATGAATCACAAGGTTTAACACCTTATAATATATATATAGATAAATCCTTTATGAGGATAAGTAGGAACACGATTCTATATACATCAATAAATATTTCAAACCAGTACCATTAAGATTATCAAGTGAAAACAGAATCATTTTATGAAGTCTTATTATGAGAAGTAATTCCTAAAACCCTAATCCCTACTTACTTTGTTTAATAAACAAGATTATATATAATAGTGGAAATTGTAACACACTAACCAGGTTAGATCAATCAACTAATACCATGTCCTTAGAAATGTTTGAAATACTGTATTAAAGTTTTAATGCTTAGAGGATTGGAATTTGAATTCAAAATGAATTAAGAAAATAGAAAAGGAAAAACGACTCGCAACAGCTTTGACCCATAGCCCAGTAACCGTGTGCGCTAACCGTCACTCACGTGCAGCCCCAGAAACAACTCGCTCACTTGACCATGTCCCAACACTGGCCCAGTCCCAGGTACCCCTTCGCATCGTCTTCCCCAGCGACGGAAGCAGCTCCGTGTCGCCATCTCCGTCGCTCCCCATCATTACGATGCTCGTCGTGGCGTCGCGATTCGTGCCGCCACCGTCAGTGCCTACAAGTACTGCACCAACACCGCCAGAGAACCCTAGCACGCACTTTCCCCTCATTAAACTCTCTATCCCGTGCGAGGACCAAACCCTAGCCCTAGGAGCTTCGGTGCCTCGTCGTCTCCGGTCACCACTCGCTAATACGAGCACACCGGAGTGACCGCCATGGAGTCCTCGTTCTGTTGCCCCAGTCAGCGCAAGACGGGGAGCTCTTAATCATTCCACTCGACTGCTTCTTCTCGAAGACTGACCGAGCTCCGCCGCAACATCGTCGTCGCCTCCGACCTCCTCCAGCCAAATTGACCCCACCAACAGCAGCACGGTGAGCCTGCGATGCACAGGCACCTCTTCATTTTCTTCCTCTCCTTCTCTCTCTCTCATCCTCTCCACGACCACCTATGAGCACCACCACCATTTGTCGTCACCGGTGAAGCTCCGGTGACCATTCGAGGGCAGCGCCACCATCGTCCGACTCCCCTTGACGCCTTCTATCCAACGCACCAGCTCCCATTTGCTCACGCGCTCTCAATCGAGAGATCGATCAACGACCTAGGGAGATCACCCATGGATGATGTCATCATGACATCGTGCTGATGTCATAATCCCATTTTATTTATTTGTTTTATAATTTTTGAATATGACGTGGCATAGGTCCCACCAGTCAGTGGATTGGGTAGAATAGGTTGGGTATAAAAATTCTACACCGTGTGTACTGTGTCATGCTAATGTCAGCGGTGACAAAATAAATCAATTATTAGTTATTTCAATAAATCCAGAAAATATATAAATCTTATTAAATCAATATCTTTTGTTTTATAATTTAGAAAAATGTATATAATATATCAAAATGCTCAGAAAAATAAAATCTATAATTTAAATTTATTATCAAAAATAATTGTGTTACCTAGTTAAATAATTATTATTTCATAAAGATTTTATAAGTAATAATAATTTGAAAATTCAGATTTTAATATTGGTAAATGGGAAAAATATAAATAAGATACCAAAATTCTTAGAAAAAACAAAATCTACATTTGTAAACTTGTTTCATTTATTTTTGTGTCACTTAACTAAGTATTTATTATTTATTTAGTTTTTATAAAGTAAAAAAAACTTATAAAAAACATATATTATTATTATTTAAAAATCACAAACTTACCTATAACATACCAAATTGATCACAAAAATAAAATGTACACATTAAAAATGTCAACTATCACTTTTGAAGTAAAATAAAATGTAAAGGTTTAATAAAACTAGTTTAAACCCTTTTCTTTTGTTTTAATGCATACAAATTATATAAAAAAAATCTTATGCCTTTAATATAAGTTATTAAAAATTTAAAAGTATAATAACAAGTTCAATTGATGTTTAAGTGAAGTCAAGATAGGTCTAACCATTTTAAGTTGTACTTAACTAAACTACCATTTAAAATTAAGCAAATCTTACTCTCCAAAAATATTTTATCAATTATAAAATCATCAAGATTTGAGTATTAATTCTTTTACAATTTGGGAATCCACTTTAAAAGTTAAACAAAGTTTATAAGTATTTAACATGATGCCATTCCCATGTTTATAAAAATAAGTATTAATTCTATAATAAGTAAGTGATTATATTCACTTGTAAATCAAGAGAACACCACTTCCATAAAAGCATAATACTTTTGTTTCACCTTCATGAATTGTTAAAGGTCTCCACTTGCTAGTGGAATAAGTTTTCAGAAATACTAATTGGTCTCTACTTTAATACTTGTAATTAATAAGAAAACCTTAAAGTGTTAGCTTTAAGTTTAAATGCTTTTACTTTGTAAAGTAATCTTTTCTTCAAAAGTTATTATTTTAAGAAACATTAAAGAAATCCATAAACATTTCTATAAGAATTTTAATTGTTTAACAATCTTGCCTAAGTACTCTTTTAAATACCATGCTCAAGTGAGTGATTTAGTATTGTATGCTACTTGTTGTACTTACATATTGTTTCACGCACTCTCACAAGCCTTAATAAGAAGCACATGTGTGAAGCTAGTATAAAAGTGCAACACATTCCAAAGAACTCAGCACCAACTTTAGACCCTAGATGAGATACGATTATTCCGGGGATTTGTGTTTATAAAATTACATTACATTACTTATGCCTAATTGCATCTTGCTTCTTTAAACATTCGTCCTTACCGGACCAATGATGCTACTTTTGGAATTTTGATCTTCTAATGTCTTGAAGACCATGAGTGCATAATCTTGCAATCACAAAAGGCAAGTTCACAACTTGCTCATGCCATTTGGTTATTTTCTATCAAATGCTTGTAACTCAAATGTTGTCATCACCTGCATTTCAAAAAGGTCGGAAAACACTATTTTCATAATAATATGATTATAGATTATTTACCAAATGGTAATAATCTATTGATACAGTTCCAGTGGTAAAGGAACATAATATCTAGGACTTAATCAACCAATGTCGCCAGTGATTCTAGCACCATATATTATGCATTAACCATAAGACTTGGATTGGGACGGGAAAGTCAGCTTTCTCTTCTTCCTCTCGCATGCATCGAGATGGCCAGGTCAAGGTTGTTATCCTCGTAGCGTGCATTTATTGGTAATTCCTAGAGGATATGCAGCATATGGGTGGGAGCCCTCAACGTCCCATGATAGTTCTGGCATCTGACAGTCTGTACTAACAATTGCCGTAATTATAGATGTGGGTATGGCGTACACCAAGGGGACATGCAGGGTCGCGAAGGGCGCAGTGATTAGCTTGGATCTTAGACTGGGCCCCATACCAAGGAAGTATGGACAAGCTCATGACTTGGTTGTGCAACAAAGCTAAGGTCTCTTATGGGTAAAGCAACACAGCTCTGCAGAGTGTAAGAACTGTGACATGTTACTCCCTATTCTGGGAAGGAGCTATGAACGTGGCAGGAAAGGAACCCCACGAAGGTTCTGGTCAACCGGTGAAGGCTGTCGGACATAGTTTTCAGAATAAAAGCAACCTTTGAAGAAATGCTTACGAAAACCTGCATTGCCTACGACCTATGGTCTATGGCTGTAGAGATAGTGCATCATACACTCCTTTTTAGTGAACTTGCTGAGTATGCTCGTACTCAACCATACCTTCTTAACCCTTACTAGGTTATAAGTCGTTGAAGATGATGTCAACATCAATTTCTGCTCAAGAAACCATCATCGGTAGCTCAAGTTCTTCAATAAAGTCAATGAAGTCAACATATACACCAACCGAGGTGAAGATGAAGTTCTAGTTTAGATAGAAATAGATACTATAGCCATAAAACCTACTTCTATAGAGCATTGCAATAGCAACATTTGCAAGCCAGATAATTTAGAGGCTAGTCTTGTTAGCCAGATAGTTCTGAGTTTTTATTTCTGGTTCTTCTTTGTAAGAAGTTTCTTTCTCTCTCTTTAACTTAGAGTGTTCTCTAGATCTTTTGTAAAGAGTCGAGTTGTAATCTATAGCCATGTCTTGGACCTGCTGTGTTTCTGTTGTACCACTCTGATGGATGTAATACTAGTGACCGGTGTTTCATTGGTGTTATGTCAACGACTATAGTGTACTACATCATGCAGTGGTATGCTGGGTCACCGCAGCTGGTATCAGAGCATATGCTTTGACCTTAGGATTAAAACGCTTTTATGGAGATCTATAGGTTGGATAGTGACTATAGGAGCCATCTTATCTAAACCAAGACTTGTGACGGATATCCACTTGAGGATAAACCTTATCACACTTAAGTTGGAGGTTTTTATCATATTTCTTAAGGATTAGTTATATGTCTTCTCTAGATAAACGTTACGTTAGTGTAGCTCTAAATGGGTAAAACACCACAAAGATATCTTAAGTAAGTTAAAATATCAAAGAAGATTAGGACTAAGAATAGGATATCAGGTGGAGTAGTTTAAATGGTGTAGTCTATCCATAGGATCCATGTAAAGTAGCAAAATATTTTCATTAGATGGTAATGATAGGCTACATAATGAAGACTATTAGAGCATGTATAGATACAATGGGAAGTAATAATGTGTCATTCACTTGAGAATTCCATGTGATGCAGTTGAATTTTGTTCTAAATCAACAATAGTAAGCTAAGAAGAAGAGTCGTCATGGTGAGATTAGCTCTTCAATCATGATGACTAGTTAAATATTAACAAGTTCGTGGTGAGAATAGCTCCGAGACCATGATAAGTCTATAATTAGGACTAGTACTGAGTAAATAACCTTGTGGCAACAGTAAGTAAATAATACTGTAGGTCTATGATAGAAATCATAAGTATTATAACATTATGATAATTTTTGGATTAAGGTAGTAATTCAATTTTGTAAGAGAGATCATGTGAGGATAGTTTGTGATAAAATGGAAAATTGGTAGTCTTTAGTAGTCCCGAAAGAAAGGTAAGAGGTTAGTCAGAACCAAAGTGAGACCACTTTGCTCCAAATTATCCAATTGCAATTGACCAATTTGGGTAAATATTGGGACAAAGAAAAGTTTCACCCCTAAGTGCTAAGTATCACAAAGTAAACCTATACTAGGAGGTGTCATATCTACACAGCTAAGCCTGCATTTTCGAGATGTTTTACTCAACTACTATATTACGGGATTAGAATGATGTGTGTTATATGTACCACATTTGGATTTTTTGGTTTTCCTTGGATCTTCTTGATTGACTAGATCTGTGCATGAAGTTTGACTTGATGTGCAAATGCATGTTGCATCATCAAGTTATTACTTGATGTTATAGACCTAGATAGATAAGGGAATTCCTATAAGGGAGTGATGAGTTCCGAAGATCAAGATGAAGACTTGCACGAAGAAGGAAGTTAAATGTAAGGAATATCAACACTATTTTGAACGATAGATCAATCCCAACTCATTATGAGCTGGTAATAAGAAAGATTAGTAGTGCAGAAAAAGGTGGAGAACAACATGAAGGAATGAACTTAAGTTCACTCAAGATAGGTGATGTTGCTAAGAAGCTAATGAAGTAGTTGTACCAAGATCATGGAAGTATCATGAATCAGTGCAAAGAAGAAGTCTTGGAAGAAAAGTAGTATTCAAGCTCTGACAACTCAGAGAGAATGCCAGTGGTAAGTCGAAAACCCGTAGGGTAATTCATACATCTAGGAGGATCCGCAGCTGGTCTCTATAGTTGGTATCCGCAGCTGGTACCCTATTGGTGTAGTTAATTAGGTCATCCTTGTGTAAGTTAAGGAGTATAAAACTTGTCCTAAGTTAACTTAGATCTAAAGAAGTATACAATTGAAGATCGTCTTTCGATACGCTTCGTGAAATCGGGCTTTACCAAAGAGGAAATGTCCAGAAGGTTAAGAGTAAGACAAGTAATGTCGGAAGATTCATTTCGGAGATCCACAATTGTGTGGATATACCGCAAATTCTTTCGTGGGACCTTATATAGGTAAGATGTGAGATAGATAGAGACTAGTATCCTTACTATTGAGTTAATGGGTATTATACATGTAGTTAGAGACCATTAGGAAACCCCAAGGAGGAGAGTAAACAATAAACATCGGCATGTTGATTATTTGACTTTCTGACTAAAGGTTGGAGAAGAAGTACAGAGTTAGGATGAGGTTATGCCTTATTCTCATAAGGTTATAAAAGCCATCATTATAAAGTATTTTTGAGAGTATGTCCGGATGATTGATGAAAGGAGATAAACCATGCTAACTTTAGTGGACTAGTTATAAAGGGGGAACCACTCGTAAGTTGTCCTTTAGAGTAAAGAGAGTACTCCAAAATAGACCGGTATAGTGTAATCGGAAAACCAGATTGGAATGGACAAAATGTGTCCACAACCAATTCTAAATAGAACTATAAGGACATAATCCAAGAAATTATAGTAAAAGAAACCATAGGATAAATTAGAAGTGATAATGGATATTGTTGAGGATGAAAAGGATTCAAGGAAAAAGATTCGGATATAGGATACCATAATTATCCCCAATTGTGATCACAATGGAGTTGAGTAATGTCGTGATCAATACAAGTCAACTCCTCACTCTGAAACGTAAGAGAGTATGAACTTCAGGGACGAAGTTTATTTTAAGGGGGAGATTCTATAACATCCCATCATTAGAGCTTAGAAATAAGCTGAGATAAGGTGTGTGCATTGCATTCATGCATAGAAAATCCGGATAATTTTCGCGCTTTTAAATAAAACTTGTCAAAGAGATTGAAGCTTCTCTTAACTTGGTGGAACTGAAGTAGATCCTCAAGTTGATTGCGATAAGTTTCAATATGACCTTTGCTAAAACCTTATCTTTGGTTAATATAATTTGATTTAAGGGTAGATCAAATGTAATAAAACTAAGTCACAACACACTACTTAATAAGGAGTAGTTGATCTTCTAGAGATCATTACATGGTATTCCATACAACAACTCAAGGATGAATACTTAATATTTCAAAGATGATATCAAGGTATTACCTACAACAAATTCTGAATACCAAGTTAAGTATATAACTTAAGTAAAGAAACCCCATAACTAACCTTTGATATACTTGCTTGCCATAGTTATCCCTACCATGAGAATCATGGTAGTTTTTAAAAATTAACTCTTACCACAAATAGAGTAGGAAAGGAAGTCAAGCTAATACCATCCAGCATATACTCTTAATATGACATTAAGAGGTGACATTCCTATTTAACCAAATCCTAGTGTAAAGTGATCATCAGTGGTGAGTGATCAATTCTTGATCTAGAACTTATTAGCCTTTAGCTTTGACCTATTATGTTGACCTTCCAAAGACCTTGAGTAAATTAAGATGAAGGATAAACTAGTTATGCTAGAGTGTGCCATCATCAATGGAATGTGATCCTTAGTGGAGATCAAACCATTTGATGTTGGGGGAGTTAACTCACTCCTGAGTTAACTAGAAGAAGTATTTAAACCCAAGAGTTTAGATAGTAATTATGGAGCCATTAGAAAGCTAGTAGTATTAGAGTATCTAGTGATAATCTTGTTAAGCCAAGTAGGTATAAACCTAAAGTAAGTTTCCTTAACAAGATAAGTATTATAAAGAGACTAGTACAAGTCTACTACTTAGTGGATAGATGATAGATCTTGATCAGACAATTAGAAGCGTAAGCTAAGCATGATCAAGGGTTGGTGGTCATTATTCTCAAGTCATTTGAGAGTAGATGACCAGCTGATGAAGAAGAGTTTTGAGAATACCACATTAGGAAAAACCCTTGTAAGATGAATCATCTAGCTTGATCATGATAAGTCAAGCTAGAGTTTGACGAGGTATATAATATGAGTTGTATGGAGTAGTTGGAAGCATACTAGCTCAACCAAGTTAGTACAAGAACAAACTTGTATTATGGGAGTAGTACCATACCTATTCCAGAGGATTGATATCCTTTGTTTTATATAGTGGGGATTGTAGTCTTTCAACCCTTGGTAATAGTTGCAAGATGGAATTAAAGGAATTAATGGATGGAGTTAGAAGTAGCTACATTGATGGATTCATCAAGGGTAGTTTAGTAATGGAAGTTATATAGATACTAGGAGAAGAATGGAGAATGAGTATTGTTGAAGTGACATGACCATGTCCTCATATGATGATGGATATGGTGAAGTCCTATTATTGTCTTTTAGGAAGAAAAGATGTGATGGTTTTGAATAAGATAAGAAACATATATGGAGTATATTTAGGGACGGAATTCCTTATCTAAAAGATAATCTTAGTGAGGTCTTAAGGTAGGAGTGCTTGAGAAACCTTTAACCAACAGTACATCAAACCATGACAAGACCCATGTCTACTTCTTTGTCCAAAACCTCATTAAGTTAGTAGTTAAATCTATTCCTACTTATAGGCAGCCAAAGAATAGTAGATCTTAGTCAAGTTTCTAAGAGATAAGTAGAAACCAAATGAGTGTTTATAGATGGAAGCCTTGTCCATCTTATTGTCTTAAACCCTAATAAAGAACCTAGTCTCATAGAACCATCAAGATCACATTAGGAAAGTAATCTTTGTAGCTCACTCTAAGTTGAGATATCACCTTGGTCACCAAACATGATGACAATATGTATTATCTTTAATATTGATCCATGTCTCTAATTGAAAATGAGTTATTAAATCCTCTCAAAACCAATATACCTATATTTGAATAAACATTAGCCTTTCTCCAACAGTGATTGTTGTTTGTGGATAAATACTCAACCAAAATTGTTTTATGCTAGCTATAAACCCCACAAACTAAGTAGAGTTTGAATAAGAGAAATCACCAAATATGGAGAACCATGAAATTCAAATCACCATACCATGAATCACAAGGTTTAACACCTTATAACATATATAGATAAATCATTTATGAGGATAAGTAGGAACAGGATTCTATATACATCAATAAACATTTCAAACTAGTACCATTAAGATTATCAAGTGAAAACAGAATCATTTTTATGAAATCTTATTATGAGAAATAATTCCTAAAACCCTAATCCCTACTTACTTTGTTTAATAAACAAGATTATATATAATAGTGGAAATTGTAACACACTAACCAGGTTAGATCAACCAACTAATACCATGTCCTTAGAAATGATTGAAATACTGTATTAAAGTTTTAATGCTTAAAGGATTGGAATCTGAAGTCAAAATGAATTAAGAAAACATAAAACTAAAATAGAAAAGGAAAAACGACTCGCAACAGCTTCGGCCCACAGTCCAGTAACCGTGTGTGCTAACTGTCGCTCACATGCAGCCCCAGAAACAACTCGCTCCCTTGACCACGGCCCAACACTGGCCCAGGCCCAGGTACCCCTTCGCGTCGTCTTCCCTAGCGATGGAAGCAGCTCTGTGTCGCCATCTCCGCCGCTTACATCGTTACGATGCTCGCCGGTGCCGTGATTCGTGCCGCTGCCACCAGCGCCTACAAGTACTGCACCGATGCTGCCGGGGAACCCTATCACGCACTTCCCCTCCTTAAACCCTCTCTCCTGTGCGAGGACCAAACCCTAGCCCCAGGAGCTTCGGTGCCTCGTCGTCTCTGGTCACCACATGCTGATACAAGCACACCAGAGTGACCGCCGTGGAGTCCTCATTCTGTTGCCCCAGTCAGCGCAAGCTAGAGATCTCTTAATCATTCCAATCGACTACTTCTTCCTGAAGACCGACCGAGCTCCGCCGCAACATCGTCGTCGCCTCTGACATCCCTCGGCCAAATCGACCCCACCAACAGCAGAACGGTGAGCCTATGGTTCTCAAGCACCACTTCGTTTTCTTCCTCTCGCTCTCTGTCGTCCTCTCCACGACCACCTGTGAGCATCGCCGCCGTTTGTCATCGCCGGCGAAGCTCCGGTGACCACTCGAGGGCGGCACCACAACCATTCGACTCCCCTTGACGCCCTCTATCCAACGCACCAGCTCCGATTTGCTCGCGTGCTCTCGATCGAGAGATCGATCAACAACCTGGGGAGATCACCCACGGATGATGTTAGCATGACATCATGTTGATGTCATAATCTCATTGTATTTATTTGTTTTATAACTTCTGAATATGACGTGGCATAGGTCCCACCAGTCAGTGGCTTGGGTAGAATAGGTTGGGTATAAAAAGTCTACACCGTGTGTACTATGTCATGCTGATGTCAGCAGTGATGTAATAAATCAATTATTAGTTATTTCAATAAATCTAGAAAATATATAAATCTTATTAAATCAATATCTTTTGTTTTATAATTCAGAAAAATGTATATAATATATCAAAATGCTCAGAAAAATAAAATCTATAATTTAACTTTATTATCAAACATTATTGTGTTACCTAGTTAAATATTTATTATTTAATAAAGATTTTATAAGTAATAATACTTTGAAAATTCAAATTTTAATATTGGTAAATGAGAAAAATATAAATAAAATACCAAAATTCTTAGAAAAACAAAATCTAAATTTATAAACTTGTTTTATTTATTTTTGTGTCACTTAACTAAGTATTTATTATTTATTTAGTTTTTATAAAGTAATAAAACTTATAAAAATCATATCTTATTATTTAAAAATCACAAAAATACCAATAATATACCAAATTGATCACAAAAATAAAATCTACACATTAAAAATGTTAACTCTGAATTTTGAAGTAAAATAAAACGTAAAGGTTTAATAAAACTAGTTTAAACCATTTTCTTTTGTTTTAATGCATACAAATTATATAAAATTTTGCTTATGCCTTTAATATAAGTTATTAAAAATCTAAAAGTATAATAACAAGTTAAATTGATGTTTAACTAAAGTCAAGATAGGTCTAACAATTTTAAGTTGTACTTACTAAAACTATCATTTAAAATTAAGTAAATCTTACTCTCCAAAAATATTTTATCAATTATAAAATCGTCAAGATTTGAGTATTAATTCTTTTACAATTTGGGAATCCACTTTAAAAGTTAAACAAAGTTTATAAGTATTTAACATGATGCCATGTTTATAAAAATAAGTATTAATTTTATAATAAGTAAGTGATTATATTCACTTATAAATCAAGAGAACTCCACTTCCATAAAGGCATAATACTTTTGTTTCACCTTCATGAATTGTTAAAGGTCTCCACTTTCTAGTGGAATAACTTTTCAAAAATACCAATTGTTCTCTACTTTAATACTTGTAATTAATAAGAAAACCTTAAAGTGTTAGATTTAAGTTCAAATGCTTTTACTTTGTAAAGTAATCTTTTCTTCAAAAGTTATTCTTTTAAGAAACATTCAAGAAACCCTTAAACATTTCTATAAGAACTTTCATTGTTTAACAATCTTGCCTAAGTAATCTTTGAAATACCATGCTCAATTGAGTGATTTAGTTTTGTATACTACTTGTTGTACTTACGTATTGTTTCACCCACTCTCACAAGCCTTAATAAGAAGCACATGTGTGAAGCTAGTATAAAAGTGCAACACATTCCAAAGAACTCATCACCAACTTCAAACCCTAGATCAGATACGATTATTTCGGGGATTCGCATTTATCAAATTACATTACATTACTTATGCATAATTGCATCTTGCTTCTTTAAACATTCGTCCTTACCGGACTAATGATGCTACTTTCAGAATTTGGATCTTCTAATGTCTTGAAGACCGTGAGTGCATAATCTTGCAATCAAGAAAGGCAAGTTTACAACTTGCTCATGTCCTTTGGTTATTTTCTATCAAATGTTTGTAACTCAAATGTTGTCATCACCTGTATTTCAAAAAGGTCAAAAAACACTATTTCCATAATAATATGATTATAGATTATTTACTAAATGGTAATAATCTATTGATACAGTTCTAGTGGTAAAAGGAGCATAATATCTAGGACTTAATGATCCAATGTTGCCAGTGATTCTAGTGTCGTATATTATGCGTTAACCATAAGACTTGGAATAGGATGGCAAAGTCAGATGTATCTTCTTCCTCTCGCATGCATCTGGATGGCCAGGTCGTGGTCGTTATCCTCGTAGCATGCATTCATTAGTAATTCGTAGAGGATATGCAGCATATGGGTGGGAGCCCTTAACATCCCACGATAGTTCAGGCATCTGACAGTCTGTACTAACCATTGTCGTAATTCAAGATGTGGGCATGGCGTACACCAAGGGGATATGCGGGGTTGTGAAGGGGGCAGTGATTGGCTTGGATCTTAGACTGGGCCCCATACCAAGAAAGTATGGATAAGCTCATGACTTGGTTGTGCAACAAAGCTAAGGTCTCTTATGGGTAAAGCAACGCACCTCTGCAGAGTGTAAGAACTATGACATGTTACTCCCTGTTCCGGGAAGGAGCTACAAACGCGGCAGAAAAGGAACCGCACGAAGGTTCTAGTCAACCTGTGAAGGCTATCAGACATAGTTTTCAGAATAAAAGAAACCTTTGAATAAATGTTTACGAAAACCTGCATTGCCTACGACCTATGGTCTATGGCTGTAGAGATAGTGCATCATACACTCCGTTTTAGTGAACTTGCTAAGTACGCTCGTACTTAACCGTACCTTCTTAACCCTTGCTAGGTTATAAGCCATTGAAGACGATGTCAACATCAATATCTGCTCAAGAAACCATCATCGGCAGCTCATGTTCTTCAATAAAGTCAATGAAGTCAACATATACACCAACCGAGGTGAAGATGAAGTTCTAGTTTAGATAGGAGTAGATACTCTAGCCATAAAACCTACTTCTGTAGATAAATGCAATAGCAGCATTTGCAAGCCAGATAATTTAGAGGCTAGTCTTATTAGCCAGATAGTTCTGAGTTATAATTTCTTGTTCTTCTTTGTAAGAAGTTTCTTTCTCTCTCTTTAACTTAGAGTGTTCTCTGGATCTTTTGGAAAGAGTCGAGTTGTAATCTATAGTCATGTCTTGGACCTGTCGTGTTTCTGTTGTACCACTCTGAGGGATGTAATACTAGTGAACGGTGTTTTATTGGTGTTATTTCAATGACTATAGTATACTACATCATGCAGTGGTACGCCGGATCACCGCAAAAAATGTATTGATACTTATAATCTCTAATTAGTATTGTTAGAACTGTTATGACATATATCTTCATATAGTGTGCATTAGATATTGTAGATGTTGAAAATTTTGTCTACATAGTCGGTCAAACTTTAAGTTTGTTATCTTTGAAAAAAACCTATATGTATCCTAATTTGGGATAGAGGAAGTACTCCCTCCATCCAGAAATAACTAACTTGGTTTTGCCTAGATTCGAATGTATCTAGACATATTTTAGTGTATAGATACATTTGAATTTAGAAGTGTCGTACATCTTATCTTATCTTACCACTATATAGTGTACGAATAACTTTGAATGTTGACCGTTGGATCAAGACTCGCCAATCCCAACATTTCCAGCTGTTGGATCTTTTTTCCATTCTAGCATCTAGAAGATTATGTTGATAGCCTTCATCACAATGAATGCTATGCACAAACTCAAAGCACACTTCCGCATCATGCTAGAGTCTTCTCCCTCGTTTCTCTAGACTATGTTACCAATATTTTCAAGTTTTAGATAGCTAATAATCGTTGACTTCTACATGATATAAAATGTATAAGAACAAAATATACACCCATACTTTATAGATATTGATCAAATCACCCCTTGTAATCTCATACAGATCAATACATCGAGCAGGAAGTAGGCTCTTCACCCTACAGGGGGTTGAACCTGGATAAGTCTCCTCAATATCGATCCGTAGATGTCTCACTCACCCTTTCCTCGATTGACTCAATCACTACCCCTGGTGGCGACTAACGTGGTTATTCCCACGACACTCAGTCTCGAACTTTTTTTAAACAACATATATTTGAAGTTGCGCTAAACAATTGATTACTGTAGTAAATTAGTGATCGTGTTCGCATCAAACGTGCTAGCAGTCAACGTCTTCATAGTCAATGATATGGTAATGAACGTTTTGCCTATTATTATGATTCTCATTGTGTCTGCACAATACGATCTCGTATAAAACGGTTTCGCATTCAAAAATTTCGCAATTAACGGTCCGTACCTTAGGTGTGAAGGAAGGGAAAGTAAAAAAGGAAAAGAAGAAAAGAAGCAGCCAAAAAACGTTTAAAAAAGAAGCCAAGAAAAGAGTAGAAAGAGAGAGCCGATACATACCTACCGAACGCGCCGTCCACCAAGAATGCCCGAAGTCATAGTCGATTCCTGAACCATCAGCGCCCGCACCTTGGCCGACGTTTCGAACAGCTATGGCAGAAAACGAAACTAGATGAAACACAGCAGTGCGAGACCCAGGCTACGACCACACCAAAGTGGCACAGACCAGATGCTCGCTGTGTGTCCCATTGGCTGTTTAGCAGGCCCTCTGCTACAAGAGGACATAGCTTTGGTAACACACGCTTGTGTTGCTATAGGCCCAAAAGATTGTTACTAGGTCACATAGTAACACATTTTGACATGTGTTACGTTAGGTCATGTTACTAGGTGGTATCCATTGTCACAGATAACATTTGTTCCTATATGTTCAAAATGGTGTTACAATTATACGGTAGTAACACGTATTGTATGTGTTACTCAATGCATTGGTAAAATTATTTTATAACTATAGTAACATGGGTAGTAACATATTTTTATACGCATAGTAACATGTTTTCCTAACTACGGTAACACAAATTATAACAAATTATTTCCGCTCTAAGAACACAATTTGTAACATGATTTCCAAAAACTATAACGCAATAATTGATGATGGTCAACCAACCTAGTAACACTTATGTTAGTAGACGATGGGTCATGAAAAAATAAAACGCCTAATGTAATACTAGATGGACCCAGTGCGCTCTGCTGCGCCATCCTCGGCTAAAAACGTCAAATTTTTGTTGCGGTTCTTTCTCTAGGTGTTCGATTTTGGGTATTGTTTTTAGTTCGTTCGATGAGCCCTTGGGCACAACATGGTGGAGCGCGGCGTGGTGTGCAAGGCGTCACATGTTCACAGAAAATCAACAATGCATTTATCACCAAAGCAGGCGAAAGCGGCGACAACAAAAAGATGGAATCCAAACACTCCAAGCTTCGACAAAATACTTTTAGATTGGCATCCATCGCCAAAACAACCTCAGGCACCACAACATAAAAGTAAACATGCACTCCTGGTGACGACATCCCCAATCTCCGCTCAAACCATTGACACACAACCACTATGGAAGCGAACATCCACTCCCTTCATAAACGCGTCATTGTTTCTGATCCTGTGCGGGCTGTAAAGCGTACTGCTGGTAAACATTATCTCGAAAGATACCAAAGGAGAACTTCCACTTGAGAACACGACAATATAAATAGCTTGACATGGAAATATATCACACCTCTTTACAATTAAGGATAACTGAATCCCACAATTACCTACAAAGTCAGGTATATTGAAATCAATAAGCTCACAAAAGTAGAACTGAGTGTATACACAAGGCTCTTGACATAAACCTTGTAGGCTAAAATCTATGACGTCTTGTCATCAAATATACACATAACAGTAAGATGGAAGTTTGATGGGACTGCACGAAGGAATTAGATTTTTTTGCTCGCCAAGTGCACACACAAATATCAAATATAGTATATATTGAAGCACTGGTTTCCCTTCGGACGCACTGTCGTTTCCAACATCTAAAATTGAGGGAAACTGAAAGCTAAGCACCTCCATCATGACTATTTTTTTGACCATTCTAAAAAACAAAGAGCTCTATTTAGAAACATAAGCACAACAAGTAATAATGCATACACAAACACTACTTCACTCTATAAGCTAATATAAATACAACAAATACACGAATATAAAATCATTCATAAGCTCTTGCCTTTCTGTAACGGGAGATCAAAGCAAGTACGATAAACAATTGTTTTGATTGTTTTACAAATCAGAAGGTAAGCAATGACCATAGCCCACTAATATACATGGAGAAGAGAGCTCTATAACAGCAGATCACAACAGGTGTGATAAAACGGCTCTTTTGATTATTTTACAAATCAGAAAGTAAACAATGATCATAGCTCATTAAACAAACATCGAGAAGAGAGTTGTCATATCTATGGACGTGGAGGAGTTAACTCAAAAGCAATGTATCTTTCAGTATTGAAGGCATGTGTCCTACCCTTGTCATTGGCCCCAAAATCCCACACGACCTCTGAAATTGAAGGCAATAAGATGATTCAGTTAAGAATATCATATTGATCATTACACCTTTGATGCTCCGATGTCAGACTAAAATACGTGGAGATTGACCATGTCTATTTTCAATCATGTTCAACAAAAAGAACTCCTATTAAAGGAAGGCTAGATCAACTATGTTATTATAAAACTTACTAAACCTGGATTCCATGAATCTTAAGGAATACCAACATGATGTCACTGCAGGCTTCATCTTATTTCATGAAGACAGTAACAGTTAGCCATTTATAAATCTGAGTAATACACCAATTATAAACAAAAGGCCAACGATTACCTTGGGAAAAAGTATCATGGACGATAAACAACTCTATTGATTGTTTTACAAATCAGAAAGTAAACAATGACCATAGCCCATTAAACAAACATGGAGAAGAGAGCTGCCATATCTATGCACATGGAGGAGTTACCTCAAAAGCTATGCATGTCCTGCCATACAGAGCCTCTAAAATTGAAGGCAAGCACATTATTCTGTTAAGAATAGGATGTTGATAATTACACCATTGATGCTCCTATGTCAGACTAAAATACTAGGAGATTGTCCATGTCTATTTTCAATCTCGTTCAACAAAAAGAACTCTTATTATAGGAAAACATATAATAGACACGCGAAGTACAGATCAAGGGTCGAAATAAAAAGATAAGCTAACATCAAGTGCATTAAAATTAGTAGGCTTATAATGCACATCCTAGTTCCATTCATAGAAAAAGAGCAAACAATCTAGAAATGAGTACATGCATGTAAGGAAACCCACTAAATTAGCACTAAAATATCGATTACTTACATTATTTTAAATAAAATTATAACTTGTTTATGTAAGCTCTGAAATAGAACTGTATAGAATAAAAATCGGACAGAGATATATTCCTAGACTCATTTTCCTCTTTAATTGTTGTAGCAACAACACCAAACCATGAAGACAACTAAAAGTTGAGTTTTCATAAGATATTTTCAGAGACCTTTTGTTTTTAAATTAGCGAATATTGGTAGATTGAGACTCTTTAGAGTATACAATGAATGCTCTTTCAGCTCTCAGCAATAGATTGAGACTCTCTAGAGTATAAATTCAATTTTGCTGTGCACGTCTGCTCATATGATTATCCTTCGGATACTGACTGTGATTATATCACCCTAGCAGAATTTATTTTCTTCAAATGTTGAATGGATTATACAAAGTGTAGTTAGATTTATGTGAGATAATTGATCATTCTAAGAAGCGGCCTAACATTATTTATAAGATTTTATAACATATTTTACATACATGGTGTGGTGTAATTCCTTGCTTTTTCATTCTTGTTGTCCCGCGGTATTCTCAACTGAGCAGACCTCTTGTCGTTTTAATTGATGGGTAGAGGTCACATTGGTCTACAAAAAAGGTACAGAACATCAAATACAGAGTGTTGATTAATGGGGATTTTACTATGAAAGAATGTCAGCTGTGTCAAATCGATTTGGTGTGCAGAAGTAAAACATAGCTGGAACTACACGTAAGAATCATGCAAAACTGCAAAATATTCAATCAAATCTGAGTAAATATTACAAAAAACTAAAATAATACATTTCGAAAGTCTCGTAGACTTTGTTGCGAAATACATATGGTGCACAACAAAATATTAGGAGAGCTTTTTGAAACCCGCGTCAGAGTTGCAGTATTGCCGTGCTAAGCCACTATCAGGCTATACTGCCAGATCATTCATGAATATAGAAGGTTTAACCATTAAAAAACATGATTTCTGTCTGGAGCTCTGAGAATATGTTTTCATAAACTTTTATATGTCTTTAGTAAGAAAACCGACTACAGTAAGATACTTTCTTCCTTAAAAGTGCCTTATGCAGTGAACTAAACAAATTACTTTCATATTAGTTTAGAACCTCTACTTCAAGAACTCCATCTGTACATTGCCTGCTCTGATCAATACATGATTGTTTCATTGAAAGGAAACACGACAGGCCATTGAATAAAATACATAAACATTAATTGATAACTCATAAAAATCAGTTTATAAGATCACCTTGGATCATCCTTGGCCAAATATTATGAACTCATCAATTCAAGATCTGTATGCCTCCAAGCCAAATGGCATTTTTGCTGAAAACAATTAACTGTTTTCAGATAGAGAAGAGACGTTTGTGTTGCTGTGTGCTTCGTCGTCGAGACGGACATGCTGGTGGTGAAGGATAGGCTTGCTATTTCCTGTCGAAGAGACACTAGTGGAGGTCAACCACCTCGTGTGCGCCCGCCTCTGCTACGTCGCTGTCCCATAAAAGTACCGCCCAGACTTGTGAACACATAGAGATTATAAAACGCCGTAGAAAATTATTATCGCTCATACAAACCGATAATTATTAATTACCTCAATGAGAAGCAGCATATAACAGAAAATTGACGCGCTGACCATGAACCTGAGGTGAAGAGGAGGTGGCACGACATCCACATCTCAGTGTCGTCGAGGAAAAGACGGAGACAACATGCTGGAGGCGCAGCGCACTGAATCCCACGGCCACAAGCAGGCAGCCACGATCTGCACAGAGGAAAAAACGAGAAGAACGATATGAACATAAGAAATCAGCAGGAGCTGATGACACACAGAAATTAAAAGAGACAACAACTTGGACTAACCGTTGGCTTCGTTGGCCGCAGCCGCCGTCTAGGTTCGGTGGCCGTTGTCGTCTAGGTTTGGTGGCCGCCGTCCAGGTGAGAAGAGCGCCCGGTGACACCCGCAACGCTGGGGAAGGACCCGACCCAGGATCCGCCGAGAACACCCGCACAGGTAGTTTACGAACTCACCGCCACGGCCGTTCTCCACATGCTGGTGGTCCTATACAGCTACGAAGCTGTGTGGCTAGCTGTTGCGGCGCTGCCGGCGCCAGCAGCCGTGGGTCGGCAGGGGAGAGCTCAGGCGAGGAGGAGGTCTGAGCAGCGGCGCCTGGGCAGAAGGAGATCGGCAAGAGGGAGGGCGGCACGGGTGAAGATCTCGATTGGGACTTGGGAGGAGGTGATATGGATAAGGATTGGGAAAGATACCGGAGAGATTTCCTTTGAAGAGAATGGGACATATGGTTGCAAACCGCCATAGAGTCGATCCAAGAACCGCCTTGCAATCGCTTTGACCATGAGTCGTGGCAACTCATAGAGTTTTTTTTTTTTTTTGCTAGCGGGAAGTAGAAAAACCACTATGATATGTGGACGCATGAGAGCTCACCAATTCTAGGGAGCTTAGAGCCTTTTAAGATATGCTAGAGCACACATGCAATTGGCATCGAATCATGTTTGTAGAAAGAAAGTGATGAAGAATCACATATCCACTTTATTATAACATCATATTTTACAATTCATGTTGATACTTCAAAGATCATATCCACAAGTTAAAATAATTGCCTGAATTAAAAGCAATAAAAGTACATTATTTATAAAAGAAACTAATCAGAATGCAAATTTACATAAACCTATTTACAATCATAGAAATAAGTATGAATCATAACTACTATAGATACATCATCCTACATATCAGATCTACTAAGTTTACATCAATATCTTCCACACTTCTGAAGGATTATTTGCTTCCTCTTCCACAAAGGATTGTCCAGTCCGTATAATTCTTTTGATTGCTGATATTATAACAACGACTTGTGCCACCTCCTAAAAATTCCCATCAAACCAATGATCTTTCACGTCATTATATTATCTCTTGTTAGTGTAGCACAAATACACAACTAAAACTTTGAAAACATAGTAAAAAGCAGAAATACCATATACTAGAAGGATGAACCGTGCTTTTCTTGCAATAATCACAATAAGTACAAGTTTGTGTGCGAAACAATGAGAACATAATATTCTAAAATAAAAACCGCCTAGTTAATATTATTGATTACTCCCTCGTCCTCGTTTAAAGCGCATACACGTATACCTAGATCGTTTATTTGACCAATAAAATATGAATTATTTAACACAATTGGTATACCATTAGAAAGTATAACATCAAAATTTTCTAATAATATAATTTTTGTGTTAAATAGTTAATATTTTATTGGTCAAATTAACGATCTAGGTATACATGTAAGCCCTCTAAACCCGGATGGAGGGAGTAAGGCGCACATAATAAAAACCCTTAATTAGGAGGATTTCATTTTTGAATGGTGCCACATGTTGATGCTAGTGAACTTTATTTACGGCTGACTTGACAAAAATATGAAAGGTGGCAATACAATTATGTTTAGCATCAAAGTCCAACCCAGACAGATCGCATAGAAAATCAAACAAAATAGTAGATACGTTAACTAAGAAATTGCTAATCCATAAATTTTTATAAGAGACAATCTATGTTAGCTACCAAACAGAAAGAGTGTGCATGTTAATGTAGGTGAACATGTCCAACATGAGCTATGGGAACAACC
Source organism: Avena sativa (assembly GCA_916181665.1). Lineage (NCBI taxonomy): Eukaryota > Viridiplantae > Streptophyta > Magnoliopsida > Poales > Poaceae > Avena > Avena sativa. The sequence continues at coordinate 451,141,766 of OV702289.1, forward strand.
AGTAGATATGGAAGGAGATGTATATACCTTTTAAGCAGCTGGCTTTTTTGACTGAACCAAAGTTGTCAGAAGCTTGAACTTGTTTTCTGAAATAATGGGACCGGCGATGCAACAACATGGAAATGAAACGAACAGTAAACATGTATATCATGGTAAATATTTGCAAGAATTTAGCTTTACTTCAATTTAGTACAGACAACTTCAAATATTGTTCTATTTCTGAAAAATATTGCAGACAGTTCATTGTACATCAAGAAACCATTCTAGAGTAGTAATCGTAGATGCTAGTTAAGTGATTAGAAAATGTGCAGATGTGAACAAGCCGATAGTAGCAGATGCAGTGAGCATCTATGAACTAATCAACAAAATTAACCTGCAAGGTGAAATTTGAAGGATTTAGAAGATAGGGAGACATGGCAAGAGAATAGCTCACTAACTTGCTGGGACAGCGTGTGCACGTGGTTTGGGTGAAACTTTGTTTTCATATTTTGGAATAGTAATTAATAAGTTGATTGCCTAAGCCACTATAATTTCATGGCGTCTTGCTCAATGAAATTCCTATCTTGTACAAGAAAAACAAAAGCAACTTCTGGTGACAGAGAGAGAGGCCTATCTATTCAGGTGGAGTTAATAGCATAAAACTACCATAATTGTAGTTAAATTTACTGATTGGTACCACTTTACGTTCTGGATACCAAAATCTACCACATTTTTGTTAGGTTGTCTCAAAAAACACCAATTTGTCTCTAATCGCGAATTGACAACGATACTGACAGGTGGGACCCACCTGTAAGGTTGACGTGGTAAATTGACACTGAAACTGACAGGTAGGACCCATTTGTCAGCGCTGAGGTGGCAAAAAATTGTATAGTTTATTGAGTTGGGCTAGGAAAAGGCTAAAAACTAAATATCTAAAAAAAAGGAAAAACTTGTCTCCTGCCCGCTTGCCCCTGTAGCCCCCACCGCCACCGCGCCGCCGGCCGTCCCTCCCCTGCACCGCCAGCCGCCCCTCCTCTGCACCGCCGGCGCGCCGCCCTGCTCAGTCCGCTCGCCCTACTTCGTCCGCCCGCATGTGGCACATGCACCCCCTACCGCCGGTGCGCTGCCCTGCTCCTCTTGCCGCCAGCGCGCCGCGCTGCTCCGTCTGTCCCCCCGCCCATGGCACCTGCAGCTCCCCACCGCGGGCACGCCGCCCTGGTCCGTCTGTTCACCCGCCCGTGGCACCTACAACCCCCACCGCCGGCGCGCCGCTCTACTCCCTTCGTCGCCAGTGCGTCGCCCATGCTCCCTCCGCCCGCCCGGTTCGCCTCTGCTCCGCCTGGCCGCCGGAGGTCAGGAGGACGCCTCACCGTCGCGGCACCGGAATCAATCGCCGCCTCCACGCCATGGCAGAGAGCATGGCCTCCTCCCTGCCCTGTCCCCGCGTCCTCCTAGCCATCCTCCACGGGGGCCACGGATAGCTTTCTCGTCCTCCAGCGGCGGCGCGGTCAAGCGGGATGGAGCCGGGCCGGCGGCCCTTCCTCTCGCCGGTGACCCTTCCTCTCTCTGCCGCTGCCGTAGTGAGTTACGAAGGAGAAGAGGCCAGCGCCGTCTCCCAGATTTTTTATTAGACAATTTCACTTTTTATTAAATAATTTCACTTTTTAATTTTAGAATTGTTCAAAACTTATTTTTTTTTATTTGTGCTGACATGTGGGCCCGAGTCCACGTCATCAATTTGGCGTCCACCTGTCTCCACGGTGCCACGTCACCTCTACCAGTGGGCCCGACCCGTCAGAACAAGTGTCAATTCGCGTTTAGCGACGAATTGGTGTTTTAGGAGACAACCGACAAAAAATGTGATAGATTTTGGTAGTAAAAATGTAAAGTGGTACCAAATAGTAAATTTAGTTGCTAAAATCGTGGTTTTATGCTATTAACTCATTCAGACTCATTTTGGCATCGATGTCGTGAACGGAGATTGGTACACCTCGAACTGCTCCTTCCATGCGTTGGGGGCCTCGAAGGACGATCTGCTCTCCTGTATTTCGACGACTTGTCGTCCCAGCAGCACCAAAATCGGACGAAAACAGAGATTGAAAGCCTGTAGATATGTGACAACAGTCATACAGCAGATGGACGACAAGGCAAAAATGTGTTTTGACTCAACGTATTCCGTTAGATCGGAAGCCTAATGAGTTCTTGGCCTCGATAAAGGCCACTGCCTCCTCGCGACTGCTGTCGCCTTCCTCGCCGAGAGCCCAAGATCCGTGTCTCCGGTGCGCCGTCTCTCAAGATCTAGGCCGCGTCTTTGAGGATGAGGACGAAGATCTTTGCAGGATTGCGCTGCTGGAAAGAATGGCAACGCATCATTTTTTATGGATCCAGGCTCCAGCGTGCGATTATGTGCTGGAGTTGTCCCGGTGAGGAGTGAGATGATAGAGGGGATGTGGGGCGGCGTCAACGGGAAGGGAGTACCGTAGTGAGAGAAAATGAGCGGCGACGCACGGGGTTGGAGACGGGGAGGGTTACTTATGCCTTGGCGGCCGATGCAGGGTTAAACTAAAAGATCGAAACTTTTGACACCCCGCATACGGGACTGGAATTTTACCTCCCGCGCGCTTCGTCTTTGCTAATTTTTTTCACATCGTTATTCTACACTTCATTTGGCTGCTACTTGACCTGCTTTATGTTGGCCCACGTGACATACTTTGTTCAAATTCCTAGTTTATGACATTATAGGTACTTATATATAGATTGAATTAAGAAAAACACTTAAATGACCGTGGAAAACCATAGAAAATCCTAAGTCATAATTTTTGTCTAAGTCATAATTTTTGTGCTGACAAATAATAGTAGAATTTTTTAACTGCCTTGTGTGTATGATGTAAACTTGCACATAGGTCCTAAATTATAATTACTTTCTATTTTGAATCATACCAAGCTACATATTGTTTTCGTAGAAATAACGCAAAAACAATATGAGTAAAGGGCTTGTATGACGGTCTTATAGCGAAGGGGCAGTAACAAACCTTAAAACACAATGTTTTTGTATAAGTTTGGTCGATTCGTTGTAGTGCGGCGTAATCAAATGTTAGGTTGCTCGATCTCGTCTTGGTGAACTAGCACCCTCAGTTCGGTTTCATTCAAATGACTGAATGGAGTACATGCCGATGGACGTTGTTTATAGCCTAGGTGTTGGATCAAATAAGAGTAAGCAAAAAGTGAAATTAGTCGAACCATTCACACTCTTTCACTAGTAAAAAACGGATTTTTGGTCCAGAGCATTAGTCCCACTTCTGGTACAAACCGGGACTAATGTCCTGATCCTAACGGCTAGAAATGGCCGCAAGGCCCAGAAGATACTAGTCCCGGTTCATAGGGGGACTTTTAGTCCCGGTTCGTTTAACAAACCGGGACTAAAGGGTCTGGCGCTGGAAAAGAGCGGATGGGTGGACCTTTAGTCCCGGTTTTTTAAACGAACCGGGACTAAAGGGTCCGACTATATCTTCTTCCTCCCCCTGCCCGAGTCATTTCAAGCTCACACAAGTATCTCCCTCAAATTTCTTTCTTCAAACTCGAGTTCTTGCCGATTTTTTCAAGATTTGTGAAGATTTTTTGGCTCCACATCTATCTAAGGGTCCTAAGAGGTTAGCAACTTCATTCTTTCATATTTCATTGCTCATTTTATGCTCTAAAAATGGAGGGATTTGTGTGGATTCTATCTCTATATATCTGGTTAATTTGGCACATATAGTCTTCGAAATTCATTTAATTCATCGAAGCACAGAGATACATGAGTTCATCCTATCTATATATCTTGGTTTGGCACATAGTCTCGAAATTTAGATACAAACGCATCATGCCACTGTCGAGCAACAAAATATCCTTCTTCTTCTACCCGCCGTCACAAAATCCATTGCAAAAAAATAAGAACCAAAACTATGAAGGCATACATATATATAGTGGCGCCCTAGCATTTTAATCATCGACCGTTTAAGCAAACCAAAAATGTGAACACGTCGGGGAGCTACCAAATTAAATTAGGGAGTGCCTCTATGGCGAGCTCCTCGAAGATGTCTGAGGACGGGATCCTAAGACATCTTCGAGAAGCCCTGCCTTAGTGGTGTCCCTGTTCTCGCACACCATCTTTCAGTTTATATCTTCTCTAGCTAGATCAGTATGCTAGTGAAGCTAACTAATTTCACATATTAGGGAGTGTCTCTACGGCGAGCTCCTCGAAGATGTCTGAGGATGAGGTCCTAAGAAATCTTCGAGAAGCTTCGCCGTAGTGGTGTCCCTGGTCTCGTTCCTTGCAGTTGATATTTCAAAAGGAAGCCTATTTATAGACTAAGCAGCACAACCTAGTGTTGACACTCACGACATAATGTCGACACTCACCCCTATCATAGTGTCTCCACCCACTGAAATAGTGTCGCCACTCATTGGCATAGTGTCTCCACTCACGACATATAGTGTCGTCACCCACTTTTAGTCTCGGTTGGAGTCTCCTTTAGTCTCTGCTGGAGACACCATCCGGGACTAAACGGGCTCATGTCGGTCCTAGCCTGCCGCAACCCCTTTAGTCCTGGTTGGTGTGTCGAACCGGGACTAAAGATGGAGTAGAAAGTTTTTAAATCAGTGCATAGTTGTTTGATGCATACGCTGTGCGCTTTTATTTTTAGACTAGTACTAATCTTAGCATCGTGATTTTGTTTGATGTACTTATATAATGCAGATGAGACGGCAATAGATGTACGTTGACCAAATCTCTGGCGAGTTCATTAAAGGCGTGCGTTCTTTTCTCGTTGTGGCAGAGGCAAACAAGCGGAATGGTTTTATGTGTTGTCCATGTGGTGAGTATCGAAATCAGAAGGAAGACTCTTCCTCAAGAGTCCTTCATGGCCATCTGTTTCGGTTCGGTTTCATGTCTGGCTATAATTGTTGGACCAAGCACGGAGAAAGAGGGGTTATGATGGAAGACAATAAAGATGAAGAGAATGATGACAATTATCCTATGTCCCTTGAATACGGTGGTACTACAATGGAAGACAATGATAAAGAAGAAGCAGAAGAACGTGCATCATATGAGCCAGATGATGATCTTGGTCAGGCCATTGCTGATGCAAAGGGAGAATGTGATAGCGAAAGGGAGATGTTGAAATTTGATCAGATGTTAGAGGATCACAACAAATTGTTGTACCCGAATTGCGAAGATGGCCACAAAAAGCTAGATAGCACACTAGAATTTCTGCAATGGAAATCAGAGGTCGGTGTGCTTGACAAGGGATTTGAAAAGTTGTTGAAGATAATGAAGAAGCTGCTTCCAAAGGATAACGAACTGCCCGCCAATACTTACAAAGCAAAGAAGGTTGTCTGCCCTCTAGGATTAGAGGTAAATAAGATACATGCATGCATTAATGACTGCATCCTCTACCGCGGTGAGCAGTACGAGAATTTGGATGCATGCCCGGTATGCACTGCATTACGGTATAAGATCCGACGAGATGACCCTGGTGATGTTGAGGGGGAGCGCCCCAGGAAGAGGGTTCCCGCGAAGGTGATGTGGTATGCTCCTTGTAACATCCCAAAACTTCAATCCAAGTTTATCAAAGATCCAATCATCCAAAAATAGGGTTAACAAACCTTTTCCATTTTTAAAATGAAAGCATTCATATTATGTGCATTTAAATAGGAGTTGTTTGAATTGCCATGATTAAGTGATCCAATGCTTGTAAAATGTTTCTTAGGTGATTTAAACATCATCTACATCATTCCCAAACTTTTTCTAAAGAAAATCAAATCAAAAAGATTTAAAATGGAGAAATGGTCATTTTGCCAAAATTAACTCCTATGTCTACTTTGGCTATTCCTAGTACTCAAAAATTAACAGAAACAATTCTTGATCTTTGCACCCCTTGCTAGTAAACATAATGAGGTACCAAGTCCCACCTTTTGATCTTCTAAAAACCTTCTGTAAACTATTTTAAATAACAGTTCAAAATTGAATCTTTTATCATATGGGAAGATCCCACTTTTTCAAAAACCACTCAAACAAGCTCAACTTTCAAAACCTAAGCATCTGCAGACTCACCAGCACCAACTTAGCACACCCACCAAAAATCTTTTCAAAATTCAAAACTTGAGTTCTTGCGGCCATTTCATCGAACAGGTGGCAGACACAAATCAAACAAAAACAAAACACTATTATGAGCAGTGATTGAAGCCTAACTTGTTCCCTCTCTAGCTCACAACCATCTCAGTAGATCAGCTAGCAAGTTAAACCAAGCACTAGACTCACTGTAAGATGGGCAATGACATCAATGGTGAACAGCCGAAGCTCACCATGCCACCCCAGTGGAGACAGCAAGCTAGGAGGAGATTTAGCCGTGCCAACCTTGTCTAGGAGGTAGCCCACCGTCCATCGCCACTCCCTGTCCAGCGCCCGAACCTTGCCAACCCCTGGACCACACGCACGGACCGCGCCCAGCCCGCCAGCAACCATGCCGAGCATGCGCTAGAGCGCCACCCTCGACCGACGCCCACAGACCGCGCGCCGCCCTTGCCGCTTGCATACATGATCGCCGCCGACCCAGGAGACCGCCAGACATCCCCATTCGCCGCCCCATGACGCACAGCCACCGCTCGTCGTCGAAGACGCCGCCTCTGCCGTGCAGAGCATCGCGTGTTCCAGACCAAACCGCACCGCCCCACGTCTCGCCACCGTGTCGTTGAGCATCGCCAGGGAGCACCGCACCGCCCCCTACCGTCGCCCATGCCGATAGCCGTCTGTACCATCGACCACGACGAGCTCACCGTGCGCCCCATCGGTCCCCTCTCGCCACTATAAATAGAGGCCACCCCCAGCCGATTTGAGCACACCATCTCACTCACCACCTCTCACACTCACTCTCCACCGCCAGCCGGAGCCGCTCGAGCACCAGAGCACCGGAATTGCAGCCGGAGCCGCCGCCTCGGGAGGAGAAGGGCGCCATTGATCCAGGCCGCCCCAGGAGAAGCTGCCGGTACCAGGAGGTTCATCGTCGTCGACTTCATCGTTCGCCCGCCTCGCCGACCCTCGCCTGAACCCCGGTGAGCCCCCAACGACCCCCACTGGCCGCGCTAGGGTTCTGTCTCGCCGGTGTTGCCCAACGTCAACGATGACCCTCAGCCATTGGATTAGAACCAGATCGCATGGCCACCGTTCGCCCATACCGCTTCGCACCCCCCTGTGCCACTGACGGGTGGGGTCCTCGCTTAAGTCAGCCCGCGACGCCGCACGGAGTGCAGTGGGCCGGCCCATTTCATTGGAAATTCAAATTAGGATTTTTCTTTTTAGTTAGAATATAGTTTCTGTCCTGTGTTTCAAAAATCAATTCTGTGAGTTTGACAAATCCAAATTGCATGAAACTAATTTTGTCTGAAAGGTATTGAAATGCTCTATCCAAGCCCGTTGGATTTAATTCAATTAGATTTATAGATCTCTTCTAATAAAAATGAGAAGACAAAAGCTTTTACAACTTGCAACATTTTTATAAAACCAACCAAGTCAGCTTTTGAGTTGATTCCAACTCTCAAAAATCACCTTTCATCATATCTATCCAAATATGTAATAATATTAAGGTTTACATGCAGTGACTTTGGACTAGTACCAAAATAATGCTATATAGGCATTTCTAGTCACTTTAAATCATTAAATAATAAACTTAAACTAAAGTAATATTGATCCAACCTTTAAATCTCATTCCCACCTGTGGAATATGTGGTGAGGACATGTGTCCACATGATCTCATATTTTGGTGGTGAATATTAAATTTTAGTTAACGTTTCAATGAGTAGAAATTACTTTTCTAAAATAAAAAGATTAAAACTATTGAATTAAAACTTGTAATGTTTGTGATGATAATAGATCATCAATTGTGTGCTTTAGAATGCTACTTAGCCTAGTTAAGTATTGTTTGGTGATTGTGCACTCCCTATGTATTTCTAGACGATAGCACCGACCAAACTCTCGAGCAGGAGGAGTTCTACCAGGAAGAAGACGACAACTTCAACCACTGCACCAACCAAGGCAAGCCACTATTAGTAGGGCAAGCTAATCCTTGCAAACTTACCTTAGCAAGCTATGGTTAGCAAGCTAGAATAAACTAGATGGTTTAGCAAAGATGCCTTAAGCATGCTTTAATCACACCCCCTTTCACTATTAATGCCCCAAGTCTCATGGACAAGTTTTACCCCACCTTAGATTATACAAAGTTCTCTACTTAAAATTGAAGGTAGCATAAAAATTATAAAACTTGACCTACTTAGAAACCTTTAGATATCATTCTATGGCATGAGATTGATCCCATCTTTCCACCTTAGTGAACACTCTTAACTTAGTAGTTTAGAGTAGATCAAAAACTTGAGTCACTTTAGATGGGAATACTTGGTGAAAATGAGTTATGAAAACCTTGGAATGATGAGTCATTCTATTGAGATGTTTTGACATGTGTTACGAAACACAACTGGTTTATGATGTGGAAAATGATAAGGCATGAGCCTTAACCCCTTTTATAAAACTGACGGTTGGATTCGGATGCGATACCATTCCAAATTTTACCGTACAACCACATTACCTGAATTGGGTAAGGCTTAGCTGGAAATTTATATGCATTAGTATTAGTTCCCTCACGAGAGAGGTTTGAGCTGAGGCTACCTCTTAATGTTGTCCACCTATGCAGTGCCCAAGATGACTGATGGTCATGGTTGGGAGGCCATGCTCATAGGAGAGGTGCTTATACTAGGGTGTGTAAAGGGAAGGTTATGTTTGATTATCTGCATACTAAGTATGATGATTCAGGGTTATCCCTGACAGATGTATCGAATCTTGTGGTGAAAGTGTACCACCTCTGCAGAGTGTCAAACTATTCGAATAGCCGCGTCCGTGGTTATGGACAGTTGGAATGGCCATACTGTTTTCGTTGTTAGATGTTTTCCAAATAACTTGAAATGAACGATGATCTTTGACTTGACCACAACAGGGTTGTGTTGATGATAATAGCTTCCCAACTTAAGTGACTCTGGAATTTTATTTTATCTTTCTTCGCTTCTGAACTTAGCTTAGGCTTCAAACTTAACTTGATAGTTAACTTAGATTCAGTATTTTAATTTAGGATATTACTACTTGTTAGTAGTAGTTTGCGAGTACTTAAAGAGTACTCATGGCTTTTGTCCCTGGCTATTATCATGGCCAGACTATGAAGGAGATTATCAGGATGATGGTCAGCAGGACGGCTATGATAACTAGGACTATCTGCCTTCGTCAGCATTGCCTGTGCCCCTGAAGATGGACCCCACTGCTACGCTATCTTTTATTTCCGCTGCTTGTTGTATTAAGACCTGGATCATGAGATCCATATTTGTGTAAGACCTTATGTATGGTTTGTAATGGATGATGTACTATGATATCCAATCCATTATGTCTCGCAAAAATGGTAATCCTGGGATTGCGAGGTATGGCATAACGGGCACCTGGGATTAAAAATCCAGGTGTTGACAAGTTGGTATCAGAGCCATCCTGACCATAGGAGACCCTAGTTAGAATGGACGTCAAACCCAAAAACTATCTCCTCTCTTACCTTTGGAATTTTCTTCCTCTCAAAAAAAATTCATGTTACTCAAAATTCTTACACTACTACTTAAAATTTTGACACACTTGATCACTTCACTAACTTCCTCATCCTAAATTCTTGTAGATGGAGACTCAGTTCAGCAAGTTTTACCAGTTGGGAAACGGAGGTCAGTTGATCCTCGAGAGGGATCTCGATTCACTGTCAGAGTTATTGGGATGCCCGCACCCGGAGTTTCTTGGAGCTCAACTTACAGGACCCCCAGGAGGAGACCTACAGTGGCTAGTCACCGCAGACCTTCGAGGAAGCATCGAGGCACCAACTTCCGGGAGAATTCAGTTCTCTGTGAGAGAGAACAACTGGCTAGATGGATTAGCCAGGGCAATGCATGAAGCTCTCGCACGTCTATGTGCCCTCAGCGTCAACAAGACCCAAGGAACCCGTTTTGCCCACTATGCGAGACGTGACTTCATGGGAATGCCAATGGAGATGCCAGGTCACCCCGAGTTGAGACTTCAAGTGGAGAACCTTGACTTCTTGCTTCATGACCGACAGCAGGAACTGAACAATGCCCGAGAGTTAGCCAACCAGAACCGTGCCATTGCCGACCAGAAGGCCTAGACTTTCGCACTGCTTGTCCAAGACCGCCAGTCTCTTCGTCGCCAGCGTGCCAAGAAGGATCGCACCATTGCCCGTCTTCGCAAGAAGGTGGCAGACCTCGAGAAGACCGTCAAGGAGCAGGAAGCTCAGCTTGTAGCAAAAGAAGAAGAAGATGAGGGTGAAGACATCCAAGGAGATATGGATTCTTACCTCAGCAACGATGATGACTTTCTGGAGGAGGATGCCGTGGACTTCTACACCGAAGATGAAGACTCTGACTTCATCGACGATGAGTAGATGCACTAGAGCACTGTCGTAGCATGAGATGTATCATATCATTGTATCGTAGCTTGCAGAATGGTTCTTCAAACCATCTGTTTTCCCTTTTATCTGTTGTATCGTGTGCTTGTTTGCATGAATGAAAAAGCAGTTAGTTGAGAAACCTGAGTCTAACTCAAAGTTTTAGCTTTGAAAACCTCAAAACCATGAACCTTAGAATTTCCCTCTTACCCCTATATCTATCTAAATCTCTAGATGCCTCGTGGAAACCAAGGAGGAAGCAGCTCGTCGCAGGACACAATGCTGCAGATCTTGCAGAATCTCATAGCGGATCGTGAAGCAAGCAGGGCCGAACGTCAAGCCAACTTAGCAACACTGCAGCAGATCGCCCAGATGGCTCTCAACAACCAAGGGCATGGAAATCAGGATCACCAAGGATCCAAACTCAAAAACTTTCAGAACACAAATCCCCCGATCTTCAACCAATCTGAGAACCCACTAGATGCTGATGACTGGTTGCAGACCATAGAAAACAACTTAGAGGTTGCAGGAGTGGATGCAAATGAGAAAGTTCTATTCGCCACCCACTATCTGGCAGGAGATGCAAGAGCTTGGTGGAATAGCATCCGCACTATGAACCAAGGTCAAGTGATGACCTGGGAAGCATTCAAGGTCAAGTTCAGCCGCACCCACGTGCCGCAAGGTCTTGTCAACAGGATGATAGATGAATTCCGTGAGTTGAAGCAAGGAAGAATGACGGTGGTAGAGTACCGTGACAAATTCCTGTCACTTGCCGGATATGCACCCGATGAGATCAACACGGAGGCCAAGAAGAAGGAGAGATTCTTGAACGGACTGCATGATGAGATGCAGACTGTCCTCGTCAACATCCGTTTCGATGATCTCGAAGAGCTAGCCGACTCTGCCATTCCAATGGAAGGGAAGATTAACCAGGCAAACGACAACCGCAAGCGTCGTATGATGCAGCAGTCTGGATCCAACAGTCACCAGAAGTACCGTCCCAACCCTTCACCAGGATATGCACCAAGGAACAACCGACCCTCGAATTCTCGCCCAAGCTACCCCAACCGTAGCGGAGGCAATGTGAAGTCCGGAGGAAACAATCACAACTCTGGTGATGCCAATCATTTCAACCGTGCACCTCCCAAGAGCAACAACAACAACAACAACAACACTGCACCCAGAACTGGCAGCAATGATATACCGGTCGCAGCCAAAGACAAGTCCCAGATCACCTATTTTGAGTGTGGAGTGAAAGATCACTACTCCAATGAGTGTCCCAAGAAGGCTGCCGCCAATGCCAATGTGAATGCCCCAGCTCAGCAGCAGCGTCGTGTTCATCCAGGAAGGAGGTTTGCCCCCAGGAAACCGCACAACCGCAATGGTCGTCTCTTCCACATGAACGCAGAAGAAGCCCAAGAAGCGCCAGATGTAGTGCTGGGTATGTTTTTTGTCAACTCAGTTTTAGCAAGAGTATTGTTTGATTCTGGAGCATCGCATTCCTTTGTCACCGAAGAATTTGTATGCACTAGTAAGATTCGCCCAACCAACTTGAAGCATGTCATGATACTTCAAATCCCCGGCTCAACTACCAAAGCTAGAAAAATTTGCAAAGCTGTACCTATCATAATACATGGGATAGATTTTTATGCCAACCTAATTGTACTTGGAACCAAAGGATTGGAAGTAGTACTAGGCATGGACTGGATGTCAAGGCATCAAGGACTGATAGACTGTGCTAAGAAAGCCATCACCATGACCAGTAGTTCTTGAGTAACAGTAGAACATATCTCTGAAACCTTGCCCCGTCAATTCAACTGCAACAAGAGTGTAGCCCTGCCTACCATTGACCAAGTCAGAGTAGTCTGTGAATACCCCGACGTATTCCCAGATGAATTGCCAGGTATGCCCCCGGATAGGGATATTGAGTTCATTATCGAACTAATCCCCGGAACTGGACCTATAGCCCAGAGACCTTATACCATGAACCCCTCAGAGTTAGTGGAACTGAAGAAGCAGTTGGATGCCATGTTAGCAACATGCTTGATTCAGCCAAGCACATCGCCTTGGAGATCACCAGTGTTATTCGTCGACAATAAAGATGGAGGCAACCGTCTGTGCACAGATTACCGAAAATTGAATGATGTCACCATCAAGAACAAGTACCCCTTGCCAAAGATAGAGGATCTATTTGATCAGTTGACTGGAGCTCGGGTATTCTCAAAGATTGATCTTAGGACTGGTTATCACCAACTTAAGATTCGTGCAACGGATATTCCGAAGACCGCCCTTACTACTCGCTATGGTTTATACGAGTATACGGTTATGTCTTTTGGATTAACCAATGCCCCTGCTTATTTCATGAATCTCATGAATAAGATCTTTATGAATTTCCTAGATAAGTTTGTAGTTGTGATTATCGACGACATCCTTATCTACTCCAAGTTCGAAGAAGAGCATGAGCAACATCTGAGAATCATCCTAGGAACCCTGAGAGAGCATCAGTTATATGCCAAGTTCAGCAAGTGTGAGTTTTGGCTGAAAGAAGTAGGATTCCTAGGTCATGTTGTGTCTGCCGGAGGAGTCTCTATTGATCCTACCAAGATCAAAGATGTAGAAGAATGGGAAGCCCCAACCAATCAAACCCAAGTTCGTTCATTCCTTGGATTAGCGGGATATTATCGCAAGTTTGTAGAAGGATTCTCGAGCATAGCCCGACCAATGACCCAATTGTTGAAGAAGGACAAGAAGTTTGAATGGACGGACAAGTGTGAAGCCAGTTTCCGGGAGCTGAAGAAGAGATTGATATCAGCCCCAATTTTGATCATGCCAGACATCAAGAAGCCGTTTGATGTGTATTGTGACGCATCCAAGATTGGCCTAGGATGTGTATTGATGCAAGAAGGCAAAGTCATCGCGTATCTGTCGCGACAACTGAAGCAGCATGAGCAAAACTATCCGACCCATGATCTTGAGCTAGCAGCCGTGGTTCTGGCGTTGAAGACATGGCGTCACTATTTGATGGGTAATCGCTGTGAGATTTACTCAGATCATAAAAGCTTGAAGTATATCTTCACCCAGAAGGAGCTAAATATGAGGCAAAGAAGATGGATAGAGTTAATCAAGGATTATGACCTTGACATTCACTATCACCTCGGCAAAGCCAATGTGGTAGCGGATGCTCTTAGCAGATTGCCGTGTAGGCTTAACACCATGATCAAAGAGAAGCAACCAAGTTTGTATGAGGAGCTGGAGCAGTTCAGGACTGAAGTAGTTAGCAACGGATTCCTAGCTAGCATTGAACTTCAACCCACTTTGTTTAGCCAGATCAAGGAAGCCCAGAAGGGAAATGAGAGTATCAACAGGATCAAACGTCGTATTGGTACAGGCAAAGTACCTGGATTCACCGAAGACGAAGAAGGAGTACTGTGGTACAAAGGACGTATCTGTGTTCCAGCAGATTCAGAACTGAAAGAAGTTATCATGAAGGAAGCTCATGATACCCTTTATTCTATCCACCCCGGAGGAACAAAGATGTATCAAGATTTGAAGGAGCAATTTTGGTGGCACAAGATGAAGCGAGAGATCGGAAGCTACATCGCCAAGTGTGACATTTGTCAAAGAGTCAAAGCAGAGCATCAGAGACCTGCAGGATTGTTGCAACCATTGCAGATTCCGGAATGGAAATGGGATTCCGTCGGGATGGACTTTATCACAGGTTTACCTACTTCTAGTAGGGGAAATGACTCAATCTGGGTCATAGTTGATAGACTATCTAAGGTAGCCCACTTCATACCTGTCAAGACAACCTACCAAAGTGCAAAACTAGCAGAGCTGTACATTGCTAGAATTGTTAGTCTGCATGGAACCCCCAAGACCATTGTATCAGATCGAGGAACCCAGTTTACTTCAAGATTTTGGCAGAAAGTCCAGGAAGGTTTAGGAACCAAGTTAAATTTCAGTACCGCCTATCACCCGCAAACAGATGGACAGACTGAGAGAGTCAACCAGATTCTTGAGTATATGCTTAGAGCCTGTGTGTTGGAATACGGATCAAAATGGGAAGACTGCCTACCATTCGCAGAGTTCTCATATAACAACAGTTATCAGGCTAGTTTGCAGATGGCACCATTTGAATTCCTATACGGAAGAAAATGTCGTACCCCCTTAAATTGGTCGCAAGTAGGAGAGAGTCAAATCTTTGGACCCGACATTCTCCGAGAAGCCGAAGAGAAAGTTCACAAAGTCCGTGAGCACCTCAAGACCGCCCAATCCAGACAGAAGAGCTATGCTGACAAGAGAAGGAGAGACCTGACTTTCAATGTCGGAGATTTCGTATATCTCAAGGTTTCACCCTTGAAGCGAACTCAACGCTTTAGTCTGAAGGGAAAGTTAGCCCCCGGATATATTAGACCTTTCAAGATTCTGAACCGTCGAGGAGAAGTATCGTATCAGCTGGAATTGCCTGAAGAGATGTCATTCATCCACAATGTGTTCCATATCTCGTTACTCCGCAAATGCCTAGAAGTGCCGGAGAAGACTGAAGTTTTCAAGAACATCGATCACAGAGCTGTGGAAATCAACAACGACCTGACCTATCGGGAAGTGCCCATCCGTATCTTAGAAGAGGCCTACAGGACCACCAGGACCAGGAGTATCAAGTTTCTCAAGATTCAGTGGAGCAACCATACCGAGGAGGAAGCCACTTGGGAACGCGAAGATTACATTAGGACAAAGTTCCCAGATCTTTTTAGTTCCTAGTTTTCTTTGTAAATCTCGGGACAAGATTTTGTTTAAGGGGGGAAGGTTTGTAACATCCCAAAACTTCAATCCAAGTTTATCAAAGATCCAATCATCCAAAAATAGGGTTAACAAAAACTTTTCCATTTTTAAAATGAAAGCATTCATATTATGTGCATTTAAATAGGAGTTGTTTGAATTGCCATGATTAAGTGATCCAATGCTTGTAAAATGTTTCTTAGGTGATTTAAACATCATCCACATCATTCCCAAACTTTTTCTAAAGAAAATCAAATCAAAAAGATTTAAAATGGAGAAATGGTCATTTTGCCAAAATTAACTCCCATGTCTACTTTGGCTATTCCTAGTACTCAAAAATTAACAGAAACAATTCTTGATCTTTGCACCCCTTGCTAGTACACATAATGAGGTACCAAGGCCCACCTTTTGATCTTCTAAAAACCTTCTGTAAACTATTTTAAATAACAGTTCAAAATTGAATCTTTATCATATGGGAAGATCCCACTTTTTCAAAAACCACTCACACAAGCTCAACTTTCAACACCCAAGCATCTGCAGACTCACCAGCACCAACTTAGCACACCCACCAAAAATCTTTTCAAAATTCAAAACTTGAGTTCTTGCGGCCATTTCATCGAACAGGTGGCAGACACAAATCAAACAAAAACCAAACACTATTATGAGCAGTGCTTGAAGCCTAACTTGTTCCCTCTCTAGCTCACAACCATCTCAGTAGATCATCTAGCAAGTTAAACCAAGCACTAGACTCACTGTAAGCTGGGCAATGACATCAATGGTGAACAGCCGAAGCTCACCATGCCACCCCAGTGGAGACAGCAAGCTAGGAGGAGATTTAGCCGTGCCAACCTTGTCTAGGAGGCAGCCTACCGTCCACCGCCACTCCCTGTCTAGCGCCCGAACCTTGCCAACCCCTGGACCACACGCACGGACCGCGCCCAACCCACCAGCAACCATGCCGAGCATGCGCTAGAGCGCCACCCTCAACCGACGCCCACAGACCGCGCGCCGCCCTTGCCGCTTGCATACATGATCGCCACCGACCCAGGAGACCGCAAGACATCCCCGTTCGCCGCCCCATGACGCACAGCCACCGCTCGTCGTCGAAGACGCCGCCTCTCCCGTGCAGAGCATCACGTGTTCCAGACCAAACCGCACCGCCCCACGTCTCGCCACCATGTCGTTGAGCATCACCAGGGAGCACCGCACCTCCCCCTACCGTCGCCCATGCCGATAGCCGTCTGTACCATCGACCACGACGAGCTCACAGTGCGCCCCGTCGGTCCCCCCTCACCACTATAAATAGAGGCCACCCCCAGCCGATTTGAGCACACCATCTCACTCACCACCTCTCACACTCACTCTCCACCGCCAGCCGGAGCCGCTCGAGCACCAGAGCGCTGGAATTGCAGCCGGAGCCGCCGCCTCGGGAGGAGAAGGGCGCCGTTGATCCTGGCCGCCCCAGGAGAAGCTGCCGGTACTAGGAGGTTCACCGTCGTCGACTTCGTCGTTCGCCCGCCTTGCCGACCCTCGCCTGAACCCCGGTGAGCCCCCAACGACCCCCACTGGCCGCGCTAGGGTTCTGTCTCGCCGGCGTTGCCCAACATCGACGATGACCCTCAGCCGTTGGATTAGAACCAGATTGCACGACCACCGTTCGCCCATACCGCTTCGCACCCCCCTGTGCCACTGACAGGTGGGGTCCTCGCTTAAGTCAGCCCGCGACACTGCGCGGAGCGCAGTGGGCCGACCCATTTCGTTCCCGCGCGCGTTGGAAATTCAAATTAGGATTTTTCTTTTTAGTTAGAATATAGTTTTTGTCCTGTGTTTCAAAAATCAATTCTATGAGTTTGACAAATCCAAATTGCATGAAACTAATTTTGTTTGAAAGGTATTGAAATGCTCTATCCAAGCCCGTTGGATTTAACTCAATTAGATTTATAGATCTCTCCTAATAAAAATGAGAAGACAGAAGCTTTTACAACTTGCAACATTTTTATAAAATCAACCAAGTGATATTTTGAGTTGATTCCAACTCTCAAAAATCACCTTTCATCATATCTATCCAAATATGTAATAATATTAAGGTTTACATGCAGTGACTTTGGACTAGTACCAAAATAATGCTATATAGGCATTTCTAGTCACTTTAAATCATTAAATAATAAACTTAAACTAAAGTAATATTGATCCAACCTTTAAATCTCATTCCCACCTGTGGAATATGTGGTGAGGACATGTGTCCACATGATCTCATATTTTGGTGGTGAATATTAAATTTTAGTTAACGTTTCAATGAGTAGAAATTACTTTTCTAAAATAAAAAGATTAAAACTATTGAATTAAAACTTGTAATGTTTGTGATGATAATAGATCATCAATTGTGTGCTTTAGAATGCTACTTAGCCTCGTTAAGTATTGTTTGGTGATTGTGCACTCCCTATGTATTTCTAGACGATAGCACCGACCAAACTCTCGAGGAGGAGGAGTTCTACCAGGAAGAAGAAGAAGAAGACAACTTCAACCACTGCACCAACCAAGGCAAGCCACTATTAGCAGGGCAAGCTAAACCCTTGCAAACTTACCTTAGCAAGCTATGGTTAGCAAGCTAGAATAAACTAGATGGTTTAGCAAAGATGCCTTAAGCATGCTTTAATCACACCCCCTTTCACTATTAATGCCCCAAGTCTCATGGACAAGTTTTACCCCACCTTAGATTATACAAAGTTCTCTACTTAAAATTGAAGGTAGCATAAAAATTATAAAACTTGACCTACTTAGAAACCTTTAGATATCATTCTATGGCATGAGATTGATCCCATCTTTCCACCTTAGTGAACACTCTTAACTTAGTAGTTTAGAGTAGATCAAAAACTTGAGTCACTTTAGATGGGAATACTTGGTGAAAATGAGTTATGAAAACCTTGGAATGATGAGTCATTCTATTGAGATGTTTTGACATGTGTTAGGAAACACAACTGGTTTATGATGTGGAAAATGATAAGGCATGAGCCTTAACCCCTTTTATAAAACTGATGGTTGGATTCGGATGCAATACCATTCCAAATTTTACCGTACAACCACATTACCTGAATTGGGTAAGGCTTAGCTGGAAATTTATATGCATTAGTATTAGTTCCCTCACGGGAGAGGTTTGAGCTGAGGCTACCTCTTAATGTTGTCCACCTATGAAGTGCCCAAGATGACTGATGGTCATGGTTGGGAGGCCATGCTCATAGGAGAGGTGCTTATACTAGGGTGTGTAAAGGGAAGGTTATGTTTGATTATCTGCATACTAAGTATGATGATTCAGGGTTATCCCTGACAGATGTATCGAATCTTGTGGTGAAAGTGTACCACCTCTGCAGAGTGTCAAACTATTCGAATAGTCACGTCCGCGGTTATGGACAGTTGGAATGGCCATACTGTTTTTGTTGTCAGATGTTTTCCAAATAACTTGAAATGAACGATGATCTTTGACTTGACCACAACAGGGTTGTGTTGATGATAATAGCTTCCCAACTTAAGTGACTCTGGAATTTTATTTTATCTTTCTTCGCTTCTGAACTTAGCTTAGGCTTCAAACTTAACTTGATAGTTAACTTAGATTCAGTATTTTAATTTAGGATATTACTACTTGTTAGTAGTAGTTTGCGAGTACTTAAAGAGTACTCATGGCTTTTGTCCCTGGCTATTATCATGGCCAGACTATGAAGGAGATTATCAGGATGATGGTCAGTAGGACGGCTATGATAACTAGGACTATTTGCCTTCGTCAGCATTGCCTGTGCCCCTGAAGATGGACCCCACTGCTACGCTATCTTTTATTTCCGCTGCTTGTTGTATTAAGACCTGGATCATGAGATCCATATTTGTGTAAGACCTTATGTATGGTTTGTAATGGATGATGTACTATGATATCCAATCCATTATGTCTCGCAAAAATGGTAATCCTGGGATTACGAGGTATGGCATAACGGGCACCTGGGATTAAAAATCCGGGTGTTGACACTCCTATAATACCACGGTTGAAACGTTTGTTCAGTAACAAAGAGCATGCCAAGTTGTTGCGATGGCACAAAGAAGACCGTAAGAAAGACGAGATGTTGGGACACCTCGCTAATGGGTCGCAGTGGAGAAAAATTGAGAGAAACTACCCGGACTTTGCAGGTGACGCGAGGAACTTATGGTTTGGTCTAAGTACAGATGGCATGAATCCTTTTGGGGAGCATAGTTGCAGTCATAGCACATGGCCTATGACTCTGTGTATCTATAACCTTCCTCCTTGGTTGTGCATGAAGCAGAAGTTCATTATGATGCCAGTGCTCATCTAAGGCCCGAAGCAACCTGGCAACGACATTGATGTGTACCTAAAGACATTAGTTGAAGAACTTTTATAGCTGTGGCACAGACAAGGTGTACATGTATGTGGGATGAGCACAAACATGAGGAATTCAACCTACGAGCATTGTTGTTCGTAACCATCAATGATTGGCCTGATCTTAGTAACATTTTTAGGACAGACAAACAAGGGATACAATGCATGCACACATTATTTAGATGACACTAAAAGTATTTATTTGGATAAGTGTAAGAAGAATGTGTACCTAGGGAATCGTCGTTTTCTTCCGCCCACGCATTCCCTAAGAAAGAAAGGCAAGCATTTCAATGGTGAAGCAGATCACCAGAGTAAGCCTATCCGTCGTACTGGTGATGATGTATTTGATATGGTGAAGGATTTAAAAGTAATCTTTGGAAAGGGTCCTAGCGGGCAGTCCGTTCCGAAGGACGCTGGCGGACGCACCCATGTGGAAGAAGAAATCTATATTTTAGGAGCTATCCTATTGGAAAGTCTTAGAGGTCCGCTCTACAATCGATGTGATGCACCTGACAAAGAATCTTTGCGTGATACTGCTAGGCTTGTTGGGCGTGTATGGAAAGAATAAATATACACCAGAAGCATGGCAGGACCAACAACATATGAGAGACCGAGACGACAGGCATCCAGAGCTGTTTCAATGTACTGCCAGCTATGCTCTTACCAAAGAAGAGAAGAAAATCTTTTTTGAATGCCTGAGTAGTATCAAGGTCCCCTCAGGCTTCTCGTCCAATATAAAGGGAATAATAAATATGGCAGAGAAAAAATTCCAGAACCTGAAGTCTCATGACTGCCACGTGCTTATGATGTAGTTGCTTCCGGTTGCTTTGAGGGGGATTCTACCGGAAAATGTTAGAGTACCCATTATGAAGCTATGTGCGTTACTAAATGCAATTTCTTAGAAGGTAATCGATCTAGAAAGTCTACCAGGGTTAAAGAAATATGTGGTACAGTGTCTTGTTAGCTTTGAGTTGGTGTTCCCACCATCCTTCTTCAACATAATGACACACCTCCTAGTTCACCTAGTCGAAGAGATTACCATTCTTAGTCCTGTATTTCTACACAATATGTTCCCCTTTGAGAGATTCAGGGGAGTCTTAAATAAATATGTCCATAACAGTGCTAGGCCAGAAGGAAGCATCTCCAAGGGCTATGGAACAGAGGAGGTCATTGAGTTTTATGTTGACTTTATTCCTGATCTTAAGATGATCGGTGTACCTGAATCACGACATGAGGGGAGACTTAGTGGAAAAGGAACGCTAGGAAAGAAAGCAAAGATATGTATGGACGGGCATTCTTTCACTAAATCACATTATACAGTTCTACAAAGTTCCACCTTGGTGGCTCCATATATCGAGGTACACAAGAATACTGTACGCTCCAACTACCCAGGGCAGTCTGACTCTTGGATTAGAGATGAACACATGAAGACTTTTGGCGGTTGGTTGCAGACACATCTCATGAATGACACCACTGTTGGAGATCAGTTGTACTTGTTGGACAGGTCTCCATCTTCAACTATATTGACTTTCCAAGGGTATGGGATAAATGGGAATATATTTTACACGCACGCCCAAGATAAAAAGAGAACCAACTAAAACAGTGGTGTCCGATTTGATGCATCAGATGACAACGGGCATAAGGACACATATTATGGTTACATAGCGGACATATGGGAACTTGACTATGGTCCTAATTTCAAGGTCCCATTGTTTCGATGCAAATGGGTCAACATGACAGGAGGCGGGGTAAAGGTAGACCAGCAGTACGGAATGACAACAGTGGATCTCAATAATCTTGTGTACAGAGACGAACCATTTGTCCTTGCCAATGATGTGGCTCAAGTTTTCTATGTGAAGGACATGTCTACTATACTAAGAAAAAGGAAAGATAAGAAAAATAATACAATATCATACGATGAGCCAAAGCTCCACATAGTTCTTTTAGGGAAAAGAAACATGGTGGGAGTTAAGGACAGGACAGACATGTTAGAAGATTATAACAAATTTCATGAAATTCCGACATTCAAAGTGAAAACCGACCTAAGCATACCGCTAAATAAGAAAGATGCTCCATGTCTACGGACTAGAAGAGAACCAAAACACTAGATGTGGATGTTGGTGATGTAATAATGGATTAAACCTTTTGTGAATTAACCCTATTTTTTTACAATTTCTGAGATTACTGAAGGCAAGTATAAAAAAAGAGCATTTGGTCACTTGAGCGAACTCACAAGGATACATCAACATCTTCATATTTAGTCCCGGTCCAGCCACAAACTGGGACTAGCTAACACTCAAGACATTTATTAATATTAAAAACCGGGACTACGGAATCTGGACTAAAGCCGCTCCCATTAGTCATAATCATGCCTAGTCCTATAGTATGCACCTTCAGGGTCTTCTTCGTCATCGTCATCATCGTCGTGGCTAGGTGCACGTGACTGGATCCTCAGCCCAACCATGGCATATACCGGGGGCACCTGCCACTCCGGCCTCGGATTCACGACGCTTTGCAGAGGGATTCGTGGGCACCGCGGGCGAGGATGGTCTCGCCCGGCGATGTAGCGCATCACGCCGATGGTAGTACGGTTCGCCCACCACAGACGGTGGTCGATGTTGTTGTGGTTCACCAGGGGTGGGCTGTCACCCTTGTACCTGGCGAGCTCCCTTTCCTGCCGGTTAGCGAAGAAGGCATTCCAGGTGTCGTAGTTATCGGGATCCCACTAGGGATCCATCCGCTGCTCCGGCACGAGCTCGAGGTAGAAGTGGTTCGTGATGGCCACCTGCCGGGCGGAACCTTGAGGAACAGGAGGGACAAGAACCCCTCCAGCGTTCAACATCCAGCCGGCGGGCGGCCGGTAGCCCGACGGGCATGGGTAGCTGGAGGCGCACAGCGCCTTGGCCTCCTCGAGGGTCAGAATGGCCCAGTAGGTGCTATCCATTATTGTGAGAGCGGAAGGTGTGGATGTGTGGATTGCCATGGCGCAGTTGGCCTATATATAGATGGAAAGAGCGGGAAAACTTGGCAGGAAGCGGTGGGAAATAGCGGGAAATATCTTTAGTCCCGGTTAGTGGCTACAACCGGGACTAAAAGGTCCGTTCAGAGGGAAAGAGCGGGAAAACTTGGCGGGAAGCGGTGGGAAATAGCGGGAAATATCTTTAGTCCCGGTTAGTGGCTACAACCGGGACTAAAAGGTCCGTTCAAAGGGAAAGGGCGGGAAAGCATGGCGGGAAGCGGTGGGAAATGGCGGGAAATATCTAAACCCTAAACCCCTAAACCCTAAACCTCTAACCCTAAACCTCTAACCCTAAACCCCTAACCCTAAACCATAAACAATAAACAATAAACCCGAGGATAATTAACAGAGTAGAATATATAAATAAATTATATCTTTCAAAGTCACCTTTAGTCCCGGTTTTTGTTACAAACCGGCACAAACCAGGACTAAAGGGGTGCGGCCCTGCGCGTGAAACGCGGCCCGCCAAAAACCCGTTAGTCCCTGTTTGTGTTACAAACCGGGGCTAAAGGGGGGTGTATATATATATCACCCTGTTCCGCCCGGTTCGAGCACCAAACCAGAGCACTCCCAATCTCGACGTTGCCGCGGCGCTCGCGCCCCAGCACCGTCCATCGACCAGCCGCCCCAGCGCCGTGCGCCGCCCGCTCCCGTGCCGCCCGCACCGGACGCCCCAGCACCGTCCGCCGTCCGCCGCCCATGCGCCGTCCGTCGTCCACCGCGCGCATCTCTTGGGCCGCCCTGCAGGTGAGTTCTCCAACATTTTTTGTTTTAATTTTGTGTTAATTAGGTAGGATTTAGGGTTTTTAGGGTTATAAATTTGTGTTAGTATTTTAGGGTTATTTTAGGATTTAGGGTTAATTAGGTAGTTAGTTCAAAGTTATAATTTTGTGTTATAATTTTTTGTTAGTATTTTAGGGTTATTTTAGGATTTAGGGTTAATTAGGTAGTCAGTTCAAAGTTTAGGGTTAGTTTAGTCAGTTAGTTATAATTTAATTGATGAATTTTAGTTAGTTAGTTTAGTGATTTTTGTTAGTGTAATTGTGTTTAGAGATTTTAGGTAGTTAGTGTTTAATATAGTTTATGTTAGTTGATACTATTTACTGTCGTCATGTTTAAAGTGTATAGGTTTAATTTAGTTTTTAGGATTATGCCGCGTCCTCATCCTCGTTCACTCGGCGGGAACAACGGAGGACTACTAGGATCTGTTGTCGGGCATCCACGGGACTAGGCTCCACCGGGCTGGCACTGGGAGGTGCTACCAACCGGGAGGCGTACTTTGGTGAGGAATCCGGGTGTCGTCATCGACCCGGATATTCTGTGGTGGCGGTCGAGTGGTCCAGGTGCGGTGTAGAGGGAGCCGGCCCCCGACGAGGTGGTACATCGTCGTGTCCGGAAGGAGGACGAGCACGTCCAACGTTACATGTACATTTTGGAAGTCAGGGTCTCTGATACCTGGCAGGTTCTTCAGGCACCTTACCCGAGATATTCTCCGGTGATGGTTCCTACTCTTTGGAAGGACACCTCCCGCGGGGATCGACGTCTTGGTTGAGCTAGATGTGCAATAGGGATCTTTTATTATTGTTGTACTAGCTGTATTATTCGAGATGTATTATTGTTTAATTGGTACTTTTATCTTTCTTCATTGCATTGTTTAATTGGTACTTTAATATGTAATATGGTATATTAAGCTTAATTACTTTATCTTCCTTTATTTATCGCATTAAGCAAAATGGTTTTATCTTTCTTCTGTATTAGTTAAGTTATGGATGGTAGAGACGATGAAGAGCGCATGTACAAGATGATAGATGAGGGTACAGGAGGTTACCATCATGATGGAGCAGACGATGATGGAGATGATGATGGCTCCCAATACCTCAACTTGGATGAAGCCGACGGTACAAACAACTATGATGAATTCTTTGGTGGAGACGATGATGGAGACGACGGTGGAGACACCATAACAAAGTCCGGCGAGGTATATAAATCCTCTGCTGATCACGAGCTAGTAGATGCATTAGTTGATTCATATATATATATACTAATGACTGTTTCTTCTCTTAGACCTCCGCATCGGGCCAATCTTCTGCAAGGAAACGAGGTCCGACCAAAAAGTTGGCCGATGGTGCGCGTTTCTCTATTGATATTGTTTCTGAGCTAGGCGAAACTTTGGAGCCGATAGAGGCCGCAAGTGTATTTGTATATCAATGCAGAGTGATATTCAGGGACACCATCCCGATCACCACTCAGAAGTGGATTAAGCCAGGAAAGAAAATCGATCAATTGGAGCATCTTTTGTCGATGACAGAGCCAAAGAGTGTCCTTGGACACTCCTGAACTCAATGAGGCATTGAGGTTGACAGTCAGAAAGTGGACCCTTAAGAAGATGGGCGAACTACTGAAGGACTGGAAAAAAAAGATTGTACAACAACTTTGTCAAGAAGAAGCTAACTCCGCCATTCACTGGCCCGCTAGAGATGCAACGGGATAACTGGGCTGCATTTGTGGCGTACAAGGGCTCAGAACAAGCTAAGGCAAGGTCGTCAAAGATACAGGAAAATGCGGCCAAAAAGAAATATCACCATACTATGGGGACAGGTGGCTACAAGACGGTCGTGCCTAAGTGGGCAAAAACTGAGAAAGCCATGCGTAATAAAGGGGTCATTCCAGCTACAAATCAGTGGCCCGCGAGGTCAAAAAATTGGTTACTTGGGCATGGAGGATCGTATGACATTGAAACCCGGGAGATTATTGTTACAAAGAAGGCCATTATTAAACCCAAAGATGCACTTGTTAAAGTGATAAAAGAGAGACAAGATGGAAAGTTTGTTCCCGACAGAGAGAATGATGAGCTAACATATGCCCTCGGGAATCCTGAAAAAGTCGGACGAACACGACGCTTTGGAACATCTGTTCCATGGAAGACTGGGTTTCCCCAGGACATTGACACTTATAGAAGCCGATCTAGAAAAACAAACCGATTGGAGGCAGCACGGTTGGAGGCGGTTGAAAAAAGGAACGAGGAATTTCAAGCCATGTTCAAGCTGCAGCATGAGCAGATTAATGAACTTAGAGTACTAGCCCGATAGCAAGATCCTGCATTCAACAGTCCGGTGGGCCCATCTTAGCGGAGAAGCAGCATGGCTTCCACGGAGGTGCCAGGTAATAATGTACTGCTGATGGAGAATAATGCACCGGTGATAGATGATACGGCCGGTGCAACGATGGTTCGCTACCCTATGGATCAAGTCGAGGCAAGGACAAGTTGTGAGCTACATGTGATAGTGAAGAACATTTCTATGAAGGTGGCGCTCGGCTTTGCTTTACCTTGTCCACCGGAAGCGACCTACCATGGAAGTCAGATTCTAGCTGGCTATGCTCGTGTCAGTGTGGATGAAATTGAATCAACATGACGATCACTAGAGCTTGACATCCCTGCAGGTGAAGGGGAGAAAACATTGGGAGAAGTGGAGGGTGGGATCATTCTTTAGAAAAAGCAGCACATCGTGTTTCCAGGCTAGGCGCCAAGGCAATCTTCTCCTCCGAGAAGCAATCCATCACCTCTGAGGCCACCATCACCTCCAAGTCCACCGTCTCCACCGAGAAACAATAGCCCACCCCTCCCTGAGAGGGACCGCAGCGCGAGTGCATCTCCATCTCCGGCGCCTCCGCCTCTGCCCACTAAATCAAAGGGAAGAAAGCGGAAGAATAGCATCGCTAGGTCGAGGGATAATCGACGCCGAAAACGACAAGAGCCCCTCCCAAGAGAACCACCGTCTCCTCCCAAGTTAGCCTATCACCGGACTGATGAGGAAAGCATGATGATCTCCCAAGCCGAAGTGAAGGCCCATTTTGCACCACAACAACCCGAGCCATAGGTGCAAGTTGATCCAAAAGTCAATAAGCACTTCAAGGCATTCCTTGCACAACCACCCCAACATGTGTTAAATAGGAAAGATGACTATACACGCCGTCTTATGAAGACACTAAAAGAGAAGTCACCAAGCGGTACTACAAGCGGGATAAGATCAAAAGAATTTGCCCAGCTCGGCAAACAGGCAAGACAATCGATTGTCCCGCTCGAGGTGTTACCTCAGCCCGCTGAAGGTGCAATAGTTATGGAAGACGCTATTAAATTAGCCAAGGAGTGTAACGTGCATGTCGAACTACTTCTACGCGGCAGAGATGTCGCCAAGGCACTAATAGTACAGAAATTTGTCTATGGGGAGCCTCTGGTCAGCGATGAGGTATTCGATGATCTGCCAACACATATGCGACTTTTTCATGTTTGGTACTTGAAAGTCACAAAGGAAGAGCGACAATTTCTCCTATGTAAAGTTTGAGAGGAGAACTTCCGTCCAGACATTATCTCTATTGAACATTCTGAAGTATTTCAGTTATTCAACCTAGACTCCCTCGACAAGTCCCTCCTCAGCTGCTATTGTCTGTAAGTAATTAAATCTCTAACTCAGCTCGTTCAATTCATTGCATGTAGTTATCCTCACTATATCTCCTTATGTATGCTATTATATATGCAGAATTAAGATTCAAGAATGTAGAATAAAGTCAATCTACAACATTGGCTTCGTTGACCCAAACAGAGTTAATGGACATACGCTAAAGGAGCACCCCGAGGATATGGAGGATAACTTGCTAATGTTTTTAATGGAGCAACATTACAAGACGCAAATACTATTTCCTTACCACTATGGGTGAGAGTCTTTCTGTCTTGTACACATTCACTTTTTGTTTACTCGATGTTAAGTGCTCGTTAAAGAAGCCGATGGAAGACTACCAAAGCATAATTGATATGCTCCAAAAGTAATTTCAATCATTATCCAACTATATCTGTCTCTTTCATTCATTCTCTGAGATGTCAAGTAATTAATAACTCATTCATTTCTTTTTTGCCGGACAGGGTTTGGAAAAGGTTCATGAAGGAGGTTCATGGTGATTGGCGTAAAGAGCTGACTTTTCGTCCAATCCCGGTAAGTAATATGAGAGCTAGGTCCTCGCATCTCTTCAATTCTAGTCTTCATATAATTATCATGCTTGATTATTATTTGATTGAATTATATTCTCGAACAGTGTGCGACACAGCCACAGGGGACTAGTTTATGTGGATATTACGTATGCTAGTTCATTCGTGGGTGTATGGAGCAGGGACAGACTTTCTTCGAGTACGTAAACAATATATTCACAATTTATTTTATACCATAACTTTTGTTGTACACATTCATAATGATCAACTTCTTTATATATAGTTGGATGCGATGCGGGTTAAGCTCCTACCACATGAACGCATACTCGCAGTTCAAGAGGAGTTGTCGGGATTTTTCCTCATGGACGTCATAAACACAAAAGGACAGTATAACATGGATAGATCTTAAAGTATCTATGTAATGTAATGATCTTCGTGTAAATCAAATAGACGAGCTCTAGTCTCGGTTGGCACTCATATACCAATTTGTATATATATATATATGTCTGCATGTAATCGTGAGAAAAATTATATTATATATGCATCAACGTATATATCATGTAGTAGCATAGAATAATATGTATATGAAAACTTGTTTGAAATGAAAACACAAAATGAAAAATAATTGAACACAAAAAAATAGAAAAATAAAACCCCATCTCCTGCCGCGGCAGCAGGTTGCCGCAAAACGCTGCCATGACAGAACAACTATAGTCCCGGTTCGTGTTATGAACCGGGACTAAAGATCCTCCAGCCCAGCGCACCCAGCAGGGACACGTGGAGACAATCTAGTTCCGTTTCGTAATAGAAACAGGAATAAAGCCTGAACCTTTAGTCCCGATACGTTAGTCCCGGATTGTAATCCGGGACTAATGCCCCTTACAAACCGGGACTAGAGGCCTGTTTTATACTAGTGTTTAATATTTAATCTTGTTCAAAAAAATTGTCTCACGAGTTCAAATTTAAATGCCAATTACAAATTATTTGCCTCGTCGGCAGTGAGGCTTCTCGGCCATGGCGGCGCATGCTTGTCGTTGTCGCTCGCCTCGTGGACGTGGTGGCCCATGGTGATTGACATGGCAACTATGGCGGTATGGAACACGAGGGAGGACGGAGAGAGGAGTGTGGCTACAATAGTGAGGGATGATACGTCTAAAACGTATCTACTTTCCCGAACACTTTTGCTATTGTTTTTCCTCTAAACTTGTGTGAATTGGATGCAACTAACACGGACTGACGTTGTTTTCAGCAGAATTACTTTGGTGTCTAGTTTTTGTGCGAAAAATCAACTATCAGGAAAAATCTCGAAAAATATGCCAAAAATCCTATTTCACCAGAAGACTCACGGAGCTAGAAGATGATACGGAGTAGGGCCACGAGGGGTCCACACCACCTGGCCGCGCGGCCTAGGCCAGGCCACGTGGGCCAGGCCAGGCCGCGCCTGGGGGTGGTGTGGCCGCCTCGGCTGCCCCCTCGGCCTCCCTCTTCGCCTATAAGTTACCTCCTGACCTAAAAATCAGTGGGGTTCGACGTTTTTCTAGAAGGAGTTCCTCTGCGCCGAGACCACCAGATTCCGTGATTCGGAACCAGAAACTCCATTTTGGCACCCTGCCAGGACGGGGAATTGGAGGAGATCATTGCCATCATTATCACCATCACTTCTCCATCGCCCAGCCATGTTTCCCCCATCCATGAGTGAGTAATCCCCCGATGTATGCTATGGGGATGGTAGAGATTGAATGAGATCGTTCATGTAATGGCATCGGATTGTTAGGGCATGGTGCCTAGTATCTTTTATTAGTGCTTTTTGACTTTGTTGCAACTTGTTATGCTTAATGCTTGTCACTAGGGCCCGAGTGCCATGATTTCAGATCTGAACATGTTATTGATTCATTATGATAGTATTGTTTATGGTCTTACCTGCAAGTTGTATACACACGTTGTTGTCCGGAACCAAAGGCCCCGAAGTGACAGCAATCGGGATAACCGGAGGGAATGGCTTTGATGTGAGGATCACATGTGTTCACGGAGTGTTAATGCTTTGCTCCAGTGCTCTATTAAAAGGAGCACCTTAATTGCCAGTAGTTCCCTTGAGGCCCCGCTACAAACGGGCTGGCAGGACAAAAGATGTTGTGCAAGTTCTCACTGCGAGCATGTATGACTATATATGGAACACATGCCTATGATTATCTAGTACTTGGATGCTTTATCTTATTTATCTGCAAAAGCCCTATGTTGTGATTGCTATATGAATTGTCTTGTCCATGCAACACCCGTCCATCCATCCATATGCCTACCGCGCTCTAATCCTACTGTTTACTTTAATTGTTACTACTGTCTTTACTTTTACTACTGCTATTACTTTACTATTGCTACTACAAAACTGTAGGGGTTCGTAGCATGGAAAACAAAAATTTTCTATCGCATACAAACAAACAAGCCAAGATCTATCTACTAGATTGTAGCAACGAGTCGATGGAATAACTCACCCTCGAAGATTCCAAAGTGTTTAACGAGAGCAGATTCTCGTGGGTGATGTAGTCGTACTCTTTCCGATCTCAAGATCGCGTAGACGATCCTTCCGGCGCCACGTTCCGGCAGCGCTCCCGTAGTCGGTCACACGTTCGGTACTCGACGAAGACCTTCCTCTCCCTTGTTCCAGCAGGCAGCGGAGGTTGTAGTACTCTCCTCGTGATTCCGGCAGCACAACGGCGTGGTACCGGAGGTAGAGGGGAGATCCCGCAGGGCTTCGCCTTAAGCCGGTGCGAGTATGGTGGAGCTTATGAGAGAGGCTATTAGTGGTCTAGTAATTAGACACACCAATTAGAGGGCTCTAAACCAATTAGAAGGCTCTAAACCAAAATAGCTCTAAACCGGGGTTTAGATCTAGGGTTTAGTTTAGAGGGGTAGGAACTAGTGTGTCTAGAGAGGGGAGCCCTGCCCCTCCCTTTATAGGTGGGAGGGCCGGCGGCCAAGGGGAGGAGTTCCTCCCCAACTCGGCCTTGGGAGGTGCGCCGGCCAAGGGGAGGAACCCTCCTCCAACTCGGCCTCCACCTCTCCTCCTCTTTCTCCTCTTTCCGAAAACTGGCAGTTTGACCGAAAACTGGCAGTTTGACTTTTCCAATTAGGATTTGAATTAACCCTTTATTTCGGACAGCGAGAACACTTAGTACATGATGCAATCATTCCAACATGCAATGACACATTCATGTACCCTTCCCCCTCCGGAGTGCCGGACATTCCGGGACCTTCTAGAATGTTCCCGATGAAAACACCGGAACCATTCCCGAACTCCGAAACGGGACTTTCCTTATATGAATCTTATTCTCCGGACCATTCCGGATCACCTCGTGATATCCCGGATCCCATCCGAGACTCCGAACAACATTCGGTCTCTTTCTCATAATACCATAACTACTCAAACAACGTCGAATCCTTAAGTGTGTCTCCCTACGGTTCGTGAATTATGCGGACATGATCGAGACACTTCTCCGAACAATAACCAATAGAGGAATCTGGAAATTCATATGGCTCCCACATATTTCTACGATTACTTTGCGATCGAATGAACCACTTACATACGATACCAATTTCCCTTTGTCTCACGATATGTTACTTATCCGAGGTTATGATCGTCGGTATCTCTGCATACCTAGTTCAACCTCGTTACTGATAAGTACTCTTTTCTCGTTCCCGTGATATGTGATCCCTTGTGACCAAGTCACATGCTTGCAAGCTAATTGGATGACATTTCACCGAGAGGGCCCAGAGAATATCTATCCGTCATGTGGATGGACAAATCCCACTCTTGATCCATGTGTTTCAACCAATACTTTCCGAACACTCAATGCCACCTTTATAGCCACCCTGTTACGGTGTGGTGTTTGATGATATCAAAGCATCCATCTGGTAAAGGTGATATGCATGATCTCATGGTCGAAGGAATTAGGTTACTATGTATCAGAAAGCATATAGCAATTGAACTATTGAAATGACTTGATCTTTATGCTACGCTTGTCTATAGGAGTATGTCCACCATATCATTCTCCTAACGATATGATCTTGTTGTTGATAACATCTCAATGTTCATGACAAAGAAACCACATCATCAATCAACCAACAAGCTAGTGAAGTATAGAGGCTATACTAGGGACTTCAAATTAAGTTTACAAATCACACAAGTATTAATGGTTTCCTTGTTAATACTATTATAGCATGAATGCAAACATTTATCATAAACACAAAGATATATAATAATAACTATATTTATTATTGCCTCTAGGGCATATCTCCAACAGTCTCCCACTTGCACTAGAGTCATCTAATCTAGATTACATGGTAATATACCGAACACCCATGGCAGTTTGGTGTTGGTCATGTTTTGCCCTCGGGAGAGGTTTAGTCAACGGATCCGCCACATTCAGATCTGTGTGTACTTTGCAAATCTTTATATCCCCATCCTGGATATGTTCTCGAATAGCGTGAAAACGCAGCTTGATATGCTTCAGCTTCTTGTGTGACCTTGGTTCTTGCGCATTGGCTATGGCGCCCATGTTATCACAGTAGATAGACATTGGGTCCAGCGCACTAGGAACCACACCCAGCTCTGTAATGAACTCTTTCATCCATATCGCTTCTTGTGAAGCCTCCGAAGCAGCCATGTATTCCGATTCAGTTGAAGATCTCGCCACAACGCTTTGCTTTGCACTCCTCCAGCTAACTGCTGCACCATTCAAAATAAATACGTATCCAGATTGTGATTTAGAATCATCCGGATCGGTGTTCCAACTAGCATCGGTGTAACCATTAACAACGAGCTGTTCATCACCTCCATAAGAAAGAACCATATCCTTAGTTCTTCTCAAGTACTTAAGGATGTTTTTGACCGCTGTCCAATGATCCACTCCTGGATCACTTTGATATCTGCTAGTTAGACTAACAGCATATGCGATGTCGGGTCTAGTACATAGCATGGCATACATTAGAGATCCTATGGCTGAGGCATAGGGAGTCTTACTCATCCTTTCTCTATCTTCTGCCGATGTCGGACTTTGAGTTTTACTCAAGGTCGTATTGGGCAACATGGGCAAGAACCCTTTCTTGCTTTCTTCCATTCCAAACTTCTTTAGAACTTTGTCCAAATATGTACTTTGTGACAATGATATTTGGCGTTTCGATCTATCTCTATAAATCGTTATGCCTAATATGTAAGCTGCTTCGCCAAGATCCTTCATTGAAAAACTATTATTCAAATATTCTTTGACACTATTAAGAAGGTCTACATCATTCCCAATCAATAATATGTCATCCACATATAGTATTAAGAACGCTACAGAGCTCCCACTCACTTTCTTGTAAATACAAGCTTCTCCATAAGTTTGTATAAAACCAAAACTTTTGATTACCTTATCAAAACGTTGATTCCAACTTCGGGATGCTTGCTTCAATCCATAGATGGACCGTTGAAGTTTGCATACCTTGTTAGCATCTTTAGGATCGACAAAACCTTTGGGTTGCATCATATACAATTCTTCATCAATGTCTCCATTGAGGAATGCTGTTTTGACATCCATCTGCCATATCTCATAATCATAATATGCAGCGATTGCTAACATAATCCTCACAGACTTTAGCTTCGCTACTGGTGAGAAAGTCTCATCGTAGTCAACTCCTTGAATTTGTCGAAACCCTTTTGCGACAAGTCGAGCTTTATAGACAGTAACATTACCATCAGCATCTGTTTTCTTCTTGAAAATCCATTTGTTCTCGACAGCCTTCCGGCCATCCGGTAAGTCCACCAAAGTCCATACTTGGTTTTCGTACATGGATCCAATCTCGGATTTCATGGCTTCTTGCCATTTATTGGAATCTGGGCTCATCATCGCTTCCTCATATGTCTCGGGATCATCGGTGTTGTCCACCAACATGACATTCATAACGGAATCATACCAATCTGGAGTGGTACGAGTTCTCGTTGACCTCCGAGGCTCTGTAGCAACCTCAACCGAAGTTTCATGATCACTATCATTAGCTTCCTCCCTCATTGGTGCAGGCACCACAGGAACTTCTTCCGGTGCTGCGCTACTCGCAATTTCGAGAGAAGGTTCGACAACCTCGTCGAGTTCTACTTTCCTTCCAGTCACTTCTTTCGAGAGAAATTCCTTCTCTAGAAAGGATCCATTCTTGGCAACAAAGATTTTGCCTTCGGATCTATGATAGAAGGTATACCCAATAGTTTCCTTCGGGTATCCTATGAAGACGCATTTTTCCGCTTTGGGTTCAAGCTTGTCCGGCTGTAACTTCTTTACATAGGCTTCGCACCCCCAAATTTTAAGGAACGACAATTTAGGTTTCTTCCCAAACCATAATTCATACGGTGTCGTTTCAACGGATTTAGATGGTGCCCTATTTAAAGTGAATGCGGCTGTTTCTAATGCATAACCCCAAAATGATAGCGGTAAATTTGTAAGTGACATCATAGAACGAACCATATCTAAGAGAGTTCGATTACGACGTTCAGACACACCATTACGCTGTGGTGTTCCCGGCGGTGTCAACTGCGAAAGTATTCCACATTTCTTCAAATGCTCGCCAAACTCGTAACTTAGATATTCACCTCCACGATCAGAACGTAGAAATTTAATCTTCTTGTTACGTTGATTCTCTACCTCACTTTGAAACTCCTTAAACTTCTCGAAAGTTTCGGACTTATGTTTCATGAAATAGATATACCCATATCTACTCAAGTCATCCGTGAAGGTAAGAACATAACGATAACCACCGCGCGATGCTACACTCATTGGACCACACACATCGGTATGTATGATTTCCAATAAGTCCGTAGCTCGCTCCATCATACCAGAAAATGGAGTCTTAGTCATTTTACCCATCAGACATGCTTCGCATCTTTCAAGTGATTCAAAATCAAGTGATTCAAGAAGTCCATCGGAATGGAGTTTCTTCATACGCTTCACTCCAATGTGACCAAGACGACAGTGCCACATATAGGTTAAGTTATCGTTTGATTTCAAACGTTTAGCTTCAATGTTATTAATATGTGTATTTCCACTATCGAGATTCAATATGAATAGACCATCTATCAAAGGTGCATGTGCATAAAACATATTACTCATATAAATCGAACAACCATTATTCTCGGATTTAAACAAGTAACCGTCTCGCAATAAACAAGATCCCGATATAATGTTCATGCTCAACGCAGGCACCAAATAACAATTATTTAAGTATAAAACTAATCCCGATGGTAGATGAAGAGGTAGCGTGCCGACCGCGATCACATCAACCTTTGATCCGTTTCCTACGCGCATCGTCACCTCGTTCTTCGCTAGCTTTCGTTTATTCTGCAGCTCCTGTTTCGAGTTACAAATATGAGCAACCGAACCAGTATCAAATACCCAGGCACTACTACGAATACTAGTGAAATACACATCAATAACATGTATATCAGATATACCTTTCTTCTTGATGTTGCCGTTCTTCAAATCCGCCAAGTACTTTGGGCAATTCCGCTTCCAGTGACCTTCTCCCTTGCAGTAAAAGCACTCAGTATCAGGCTTGGGTCCAGCCTTGGTCCTCTTCGTCAGCATGGTAGCTTTCTTACCACCCTTCTTGAAGTGTCCCTTCTGCTTAGACTTGCCTTTCTTGAATTTGGTGGTCTTATTGACCATCAACACTTGGTGCTCTTTCTTGATCTCCACTTCTGCAGATTTTAACATAGCAAATAGTTCTGGCAACTCTTTGTTCATGTTCTGCATGTTGTAGTTCATCACAAAGTTCTTGTAACTTGGTGGTAGTGATTGGAGGATGCGGTAAACTCCCAAAGTATTAGGAATCACTATACCCAAGCTTTGAAGTTTATTCGCGTGCCCAGACATTTTAAGCACATGCTCACTGACGGAGCTACCCTCTTCCATCTTGCAGTTAAAGAACTTTTCAGAAGCTTCATAACTTTCAATTGCCGCATGAGTCTCAAAAATTAATTTGAGATCCTCGACAATATCATATGGGTCTGACTCTTCAAACCTTTTCTGAAGCTCCGATTCTAAACCATACAAGATAGCACACTGAACTATGGAGTACTGATTCTTCCGAGCGAGGTAAACATTCTTTACTTCATCGGAAGCATCAGCTGCAGGTGGGTCACCTAGCGGTGCATCCAGCACATAGGTCAAATTACCAGCTGTGAGGACAATCCTCAAATTGCGGAACCAATCCGCGAAGTTGCTTCCATTGTTTTTCAACTTTTCTTTCTCTAGGAACGCATTAAAATTGATGGTAGGGGCTGCCATTGATCTACAACATATTTGCAATAGTTTAGACTAAGTTTATGACAAATTGAGTTCAAATTAATTAATGAAATTAAACTAGGTGAACTCCCACTCAAAACAACATCCCTCACATTGTTTTAGTGATCACACGAACCAAATCCACTACATCAACACCGATCATCACGAGAGCTGATATAGTTTTAATGGCGAACAATCATCATGTTCATCATATCTACTATATGATTCATGCTTTGCCTTTCGGCGATCCGTGTTCCTGAGGCCATGTCTGTACATGCTAGGCTCGTCAAGATCAAACCTTAGCTACCGCATAAGCAAATCTGGCTTGCTTACGTTGTATTCACCCGTGGAATCAAAGACACCCGATCATCACGTGGTGCTTCGAAGCAACAAGCTTTAGCAACGGTGCTAACTAAGGGCGAACACTTTAGAACTTGAAATTTATGTGCATGAGGGATCATCTTATAATGCTACCGTCGTCTACTAAGCAATACAAGATGCATAAAGGATTAACATCACATGCAATTCATAATATGTGATATGATATGGCCTTTCTTCTTTGTGCTTCCGATCTCCATCTTCAAGCACGAACATGATCTCCATCATCACCGGCATAGCATCAAGATCAATGACGCTTCTTCATGGTTGTCGTCCACCAGCTTCAACTATTACAACTATTTTGAATAGACACGCAGGTCTTAACAGAAATTAAAGACAACCATATGGCTCCTGCCGGTTGCCAACTTACAATAAGGAACATTGCATACATCAAATATAATCACAATCATGGCCATATCACATCACTGCACACCCCTGCAAAACAAAGTTAGACGCTTCTACTTTCTTTGCATATTTTACGTGGTTTGGGGCTTTCCATAAGTGTCGTTCTAACTTACGAACAATAACCACAACATTGATACTAGCATTGTTGATCACCCGTTGTAAATTGGATCTTTACTATGCTAGGAGAAACAGGCACCCGCAAAGCCACTTATGCAAAACGAGTTGCATGTCAAGCGTGGAGCAAGTCTCATGAACGATGTCATGTAAGGTTAGCCCGGGCCGCTTCATCCCAACATACCGCAAGATGCAAAGTACACAAAAAGCAATCTACAATAAAAGCATCAACGCCCACAATGACCATTGTGTTCTACTCGTGCAACAGATCTACATATAGACACGGCTCTGATACCACTGTAGGGGTTCGTAGCATGGAAAACAAAAATTTTCTATCGCATACAAACAAACAAGCCAAGATCTATCTACTAGATTGTAGCAACGAGTCGATGGAATAACTCACCCTCGAAGATTCCAAAGTGTTTAACGAGAGCAGATTCTCGTGGGTGATGTAGTCGTACTCTTTCCGATCTCAAGATCGCGTAGACGATCCTTCCGGCGCCACGTTCCGGCAGCGCTCCCGTAGTCGGTCACACGTTCGGTACTCGACGAAGACCTTCCTCTCCCTTGTTCCAGCAGGCAGCGGAGGTTGTAGTACTCTCCTCGTGATTCCGGCAGCACAACGGCGTGGTACCGGAGGTAGAGGGGAGATCCCGCAGGGCTTCGCCTTAAGCCGGTGCGAGTATGGTGGAGCTTATGAGAGAGGCTATTAGTGGTCTAGTAATTAGACACACCAATTAGAGGGCTCTAAACCAATTAGAAGGCTCTAAACCAAAATAGCTCTAAACCGGGGTTTAGATCTAGGGTTTAGTTTAGAGGGGTAGGAACTAGTGTGTCTAGAGAGGGGAGCCCTGCCCCTCCCTTTATAGGTGGGAGGGCCGGCGGCCAAGGGGAGGAGTTCCTCCCCAACTCGGCCTTGGGAGGTGCGCCGGCCAAGGGGAGGAACCCTCCTCCAACTCGGCCTCCACCTCTCCTCCTCTTTCTCCTCTTTCCGAAAACTGGCAGTTTGACCGAAAACTGGCAGTTTGACTTTTCCAATTAGGATTTGAATTAACCCTTTATTTCGGACAGCGAGAACACTTAGTACATGATGCAATCATTCCAACATGCAATGACACATTCATGTACCCTTCCCCCTCCGGAGTGCCGGACATTCCGGGACCTTCTAGAATGTTCCCGATGAAAACACCGGAACCATTCCCGAACTCCGAAACGGGACTTTCCTTATATGAATCTTATTCTCCGGACCATTCCGGATCACCTCGTGATATCCCGGATCCCATCCGAGACTCCGAACAACATTCGGTCTCTTTCTCATAATACCATAACTACTCAAACAACGTCGAATCCTTAAGTGTGTCTCCCTACGGTTCGTGAATTATGCGGACATGATCGAGACACTTCTCCGAACAATAACCAATAGAGGAATCTGGAAATTCATATGGCTCCCACATATTTCTACGATTACTTTGCGATCGAATGAACCACTTACATACGATACCAATTTCCCTTTGTCTCACGATATGTTACTTATCCGAGGTTATGATCGTCGGTATCTCTGCATACCTAGTTCAACCTCGTTACTGATAAGTACTCTTTTCTCGTTCCCGTGATATGTGATCCCTTGTGACCAAGTCACATGCTTGCAAGCTAATTGGATGACATTTCACCGAGAGGGCCCAGAGAATATCTATCCGTCATGTGGATGGACAAATCCCACTCTTGATCCATGTGTTTCAACCAATACTTTCCGAACACTCAATGCCACCTTTATAGCCACCCTGTTACGGTGTGGTGTTTGATGATATCAAAGCATCCATCTGGTAAAGGTGATATGCATGATCTCATGGTCGAAGGAATTAGGTTACTATGTATCAGAAAGCATATAGCAATTGAACTATTGAAATGACTTGATCTTTATGCTACGCTTGTCTATAGGAGTATGTCCACCATATCATTCTCCTAACGATATGATCTTGTTGTTGATAACATCTCAATGTTCATGACAAAGAAACCACATCATCAATCAACCAACAAGCTAGTGAAGTATAGAGGCTATACTAGGGACTTCAAATTAAGTTTACAAATCACACAAGTATTAATGGTTTCCTTGTTAATACTATTATAGCATGAATGCAAACATTTATCATAAACACAAAGATATATAATAATAACTATATTTATTATTGCCTCTAGGGCATATCTCCAACAAAAACTGTTGCTACTGATAAACTACTATGAGCAATATTGTTTCCAGGTGCAGCTGAATTGACAACTCAGTTTTTAAGGATTATAAATATTCTTTGGCTCCCCTTGTGTCGAATCAATAAATTGGGTTTCACTTCCCTCAAAAATACTGCGATACACCCCCTACACTTGTGGGTCATCAAGGGAGGGACGCTTTTTATTTGTCCCGAGGAAGGTAAGAGGAACCAGTCTTGCGCCATTACTCTGGATCGTCAGGAGACAAGCCGTCACTCGCCAGTGTTTGCACGAATGGTTTCTGAAATCGGCGAAGTGGTCAGTGGTGCAGGTCTTCAATTTTGTTGACCAGCCATTTTGTGGCTGCCAAGGGGGGCCACACGACCAATCCAACGCACGTTTCCGGCACTGCCTACATGGCCCCTATGTTTTGGGGTCGCAAGGGAGTAACAGATAGATACTTTGGCCACCCGCATTGCTGACACAGGTTGGGGGCTACTAGTGTAGGCCATTTTTATGCTGCAACCCCCAAAGCTCATTGGATGACACATTGGGGGCTCCGGTGGTGATGCTCAAACACTTGTAACATTGTGCCAACTAGTGGATTACATGTTACTACAATCATAGTTTGTAACACGTTTCATGCAACACAAATATTACATGTTACTGTAGCAATATCCCGTAACACCTTTCCAGATCGTACCTAATATGTGTTACTCACTATCCTTGGAACAAAAATCATTTGTTACAACAATTTTACTTGTAACACATTGTTTCATCTATTACATTATTGTGTTACCAAAGCTATGTCCTCTTGCTCTCCCAAATCCATCTCCTATGAGCTCACACTTTTGCCACTCACATCGGTGGCCCCAGGTGTGTTCACGGGACTATCGCACGCAACTAGCGAGGAGAGCAAGCCAAGAGGAGGCAGAGGTGTGAGAAGACAAACTATCTAATGCTTTGTGTGGAGAGAAAACGGGAGAAGCATCTTATACTCCACGCGTTGTGGCAAAAAGATAGAAGCATGGTAATGAGGGGTTAACTCATTGATGCCCATTGTTAATGGACATAGGTTCGAGGAAGTGGGGAGCACTGGAGGCAACGATCGTCTAGAAAACAAGCACACATGTGACACGAGGTTTTACCTAGGTTCAGGCCTTGTAGAGGACCCTACTCCTGCTTGTCTGCTCTTGATTATGAGAAAGTCGGAGGTTACAATGATGCGCAGATGCAATCTGGCGACATGTATGCGGGGGTGTATGAGTTGGTCCTCCTCGCCGCCCCCGTCCTGGCCTTTATATAGAGAGGCTAGGTCTCGGGGTAGGAGATCGAGTCGGTTACAAGTTAGGGTTTTCCTTTAAGTTTCTATGTATACTTTGTCGTGTCCTCCAAGAAGTTGAACTCCATCGGGCCATCCGAATCTCTGTTGGGCTTTGATTGCATCATGGATTCCTTCTTGGGCTAAACCATATAGGCTAATCTCAGGTACCTGTAAGGTATGCCCACGTCAGTAGCCCCCGAGTGTCCAGCCGAACCACAGATTCGGGTGGAGACTATAAGTCTTTCAAGTGTGGAATATAAGCTCATCCAAAGTTATTTCGGGTACTACAGTTTATGCCATAGGGACTGTCGATATGCGTGCCTGATTCATCCGATGGATCAGGATCAGTTAACTTCCTTAGGGAAAAACAACGCTATCTACTCAAATTCGAGTCCCTGGACTCGAATTCGGAATAATGCTGTCGTAATTCGACTCTAGTTGCGGAGGTCTTACAAAGTTCAAATTCTAGTGTTTTAGGTGTGGGAACTCGACGCGTCCGTCAAGGCTTATTTCATCGTGCATGTAGGCACGGTTTATATCTGGTAGAGCGCAGCAGATGCGTTGCCAGGCCTTTTCAGGTCTTACCTTCATGTTGTAAATGCGGAATCCAAAATCTTAGTCACCGCGGAGGTGATTCGGGTGACCCAGAAGACGCAGTATCTTTGCTGGGAAAATGTGAGGTGGAGTCGCCATTTCGAATGTCGATGTAATCAACGAGAATATCATTTTGCGGCCTGAAAGTTGGGGCGCCCAGGCAACACGGTACCCAAGTTGATTTTAATCACCGTGATTTGAAAAGTTGGGGCGCCAATTGATGAGAGGGGTGTTTCAAGTGAATGATGGCCAAACCCAATATTTTCAAATCACACCCGTTAATTCAGGATATTCCGTTACACTAGTTCCTGCCGTGCCCCTTCTTTGCCGGTCACTCTTCTTAGCCACCCTGCACGTGTCGTAGGGGCAAATCCATTACTGTCCTTTCCTAACTCTCGACACTGAATCTTGCTACGACAGTGGCGATCCCTTTTCTTCCCTTCCCGACCCTGAATCTGCCAGTGGCGAAGGACCTTTTTTCTCCCTCCCTCGACACTGAATCCGACGGCAGCGGCCCAGCATGTCTTGCAAGGCGAAGGTTGTATCTACGTCGCTGACTGACTCGGGTCGTCGGGGCCCAAGTCTAGGGCTCAACACGAAGCAGCGGCGAGGTCTTCAGCCCGGTTAGCGAGGAGGTCAGCAAGGATTCTGCTCCCAAGGTAGCTACGAGCAGCGGGTTGAAGAGAAAAGCAAGGCCAGTGGCGGATTTTTCGGCTCCGATGGGCGGATGCGGCACCCAGATCTTGAAGAAAAAAACCCGGGAGAAGAGCGAGAGGTGAATTTTTCATATCTGTGCCTTATCTTACAAGTAGATTAGTTACGCCATAATATAATCGAATGAACTGAAAAGTTCCCCTTTTTAATCAAATTAGGCACATCTTTGATACAAGGGACCTATATGAGTTCACAGTTCATGTTTGCCAGTACACTGCAAAACTTAATTTTGGTTGCGAGAGGGTTGTGTTCCGGCAAGATGTGCATCTGCTTGTGAATTGCAAAGAGGTTGTGTATGTTTCGCAGCTGGATAGATATGCTTGCCGCTAGGATTCCCTAGGGTTCTAAACAGAGGACAAAATTGGTGTGGCGCAACATGAATGATACCTATCAGCAAATTGAGCACTCCCATGAGCTTCAGATGGTTTGGGAGTGTTGTGCAGCTGATCGTGAGGTGAAAGTTGAAGCGATGATTGATGATATGTATGCAGATGCTGGATATTTTGCTGCCAGAGCTTCTGCTCCTAGAGAATACTGACCAATAGATGCTGATCTAGATAAGTTCAGTATACGCATAGAGGTGGATTCATACATGGAAAAACTTGATGAGGGAGTTAATAAGCCAGTTTCGTCATGTACTGTAGAGATCACTGTCGATTCCAAAAACATAAATCTTGATGAATTGAGAGAGATGATCGGTAAGGAAATCAGTATTGGCCCTAAGCAGATGGCACAAATCCGGTGGTGGCATCATAAGAAGCAGCATGTCATAGATGTTTTGGATACTGAAGATCTTATGCAGATTATGCGATGAAAGAAGCGAACCAGGAAGGTGTTCTTCCTTGGTACCATTTCTTATGTTGTTGAACAGGTTATAGTGGATGTAGAGGCCCCTGTAGTGGCTGAACAGAATGAGGTGGTCGACGTTGATGAGATCTGATGAGAGCTGCTACCCTAGGCTTGTCATATGGACCGCGGGGTTCCCCTGCCTGTATTTGTAATATTGACTGCCGTTGCATTTAGAGCGTGTTTCTGTGATTATGTTTGTTGAGAGATTGCGATATAATGCTGTGTGAGCTGTTGAGATTTTCGGACATGTCACTCACTTAAACCATCGTTGTTGTAATAAGACATAAGTACATTGTAGTTGACATGATTATGTTTCTTAAGATGACGTACCGTACTTGTTTCTGTTATTATGATTGTTGGGACATTGTAATGTAATGTTTTGTGAAACCATGACTGGACAAGTGATGCATAAATACATTGTAGTTGACATGATTATGTTTCTTGAGATGATGTACTGTACCTGTTTATGTTATTT
The DNA here is from genome assembly GCA_916181665.1 of Avena sativa. Lineage (NCBI taxonomy): Eukaryota > Viridiplantae > Streptophyta > Magnoliopsida > Poales > Poaceae > Avena > Avena sativa. The sequence goes on from OV702289.1 coordinate 451,184,774, forward strand.
TTTTTGTTGAGAGATTGTAATGTAATGTTTTGCGAAACCATGACTGGACAAGTGATGCATAAGTACCTTGTAGTCGACATGATTTTGTTTCTTGAGTTGATGTAATATACTTGTTTCTATGATTATGTTTGTTGAGAGATTGTAATGTGATGTTTTGTGAAACCATGATGTGATTATGTTTGTTGAGAGATTGTAATGTAATGTTTTGTGAAACCATGACTGAACAAGTGATGCATAAGTACCTTGTAGTTGACATGATTTTGTTTCTTTAGATGATGTAATATACTGGTATGTTTTCGTTAGGCAATGAAATTGGGATAGAGGGAGTATAGGTTTAATATTTGAAATAAGAATGTATGAAGAGAATCCATATTAGGCAAGAGACAGTAATCTAGGGAAAGGGCATGGTATCCATTAAACTATTGTAACATGCCAATTTATTCATTGTTGCAGCGGTAGAAGGGCTTCTCTCTCTCTCTCTCTCTCTCTCTCTCTCTCTCTCTCTCTCTCTCTCTGTCTCTCTGTCTCTCTCTCTCCTCACCGACGCCGACGCCATCGCCGGCGACGACGCATTCGCCATGCTGTCCTTGAACGACGAGGACGACCAGTCGAGCAGTGACAACCTTCTCTCCAACATTGAGTATTCCTTCCACGATGTGAGTTCCTGTTTTCTCGGGCTAAGGTTAGGCAATGGTAAATCTCTCGATCTGAGCTCCATATGTGCATGCAATCGTGTTCAATTCCAGCTTTGCGTTTACCTATTGGTACCACAAACGATCTACGACTCCGAATGGGAGGGCCTAGATCTCGATTGAGAAGTGCCATGTGACCATGGGCTAAAACTAAGGAGATATGTTGCATTCAAAGGCAGTAACACTGGGAGAAGTTTTTTCAGCTGTACAAATCAAGTTTGTTTACATTATGTGCAACGGTGACATGAAGTAAAATGTATCGTGTATGTTCATAACACTATAGTGTGTGTGTGTTTAGGTTGGCCTAGTGTGTAAAGCAGTAGAGTGGGTGGATCTTGAGTGGCCAGATGCACTTAAGAAATGTTTGGCACAGTTATGGGAGATGTATGAGTTGGAAAGGTCGGTGAGATTTACTGATGTAAGTGATGCAGCTGAAAAAAAATACAAGCTGTCGGTACGAAATAAGGAGTTGGAACAAGAAATCGAGAATTTCCAGTCAGAGCTAACTGACAGAATCAATGGGAGCTTGGTTGTTGGAACTGCAAAGAAGCTTCAGGATAGTCAGAGGTTGCTAGTTCATAATGCAGAAAAGGAGAGGGATCAGCTCAGGGAAGACAAGAAGAAGCTAGAGTACTGCATTGCGGATCTGTTGAAGGAACTGAAGAAGGCGCGCGAGGGTGAACAAGGACAGACTACAGAGGATAAAGGAAATTCGAGATGAATAATTTATGTTGTGCCAATGCCTGAAACTAGTTAACTGTAAGACTTGTAGTTTCCCTTCCTTAACTACGCCAAACTCAATCCTCGAGCAAATTAATTTCAGATGTACACACATATTGTGCATAGAGTTAAGTTCACGCTTACAAAATCACCACTACAGAGGATAAACCAGGCAGTTCAATACTAAATAGACATATGTTGTGTTCAAGCGAGCCTGGCCCGGAGCTGCTTGTTTTCCTTCCTAAGATCAGCCAGCTCCTTCAGTACTTTGTCGTGCGCCAGCCGTAGGTTCCAGCACTCCGTCACGGATTGGAGAAGTTGGTCCGTAGCCATATGATTTTCCTTCAAGATCCCTTTCATGATCTTCGTCTGCTTCCTAGCCGAGGTGCGACCTTCACTGTGAAGCTTCACCCAGCCGACGTTTAACTCCTTCAGTTTCTGGCACTTGTCAGAAAGGACCACGAGTTCAGCGCGCAGGTGGTCAAAGGCCAGTTTCTAGGAATTCTGCTTCTCCCTTTGGATTGTTATATTGTCATTTAACCAGGTCGCCAGGTCCTGGTCGAGCTTTCGCCTCTTTCCCTGCAACAAAAATACATAGTATGGTTTGTTCAGTTCACCAGGACAAGCTGGTTAGTTTCCATAATTAACTGAATCGACTAGTGGCACTGTCATAATTTCAAGGATGTCGTGGAAATGGCCACGACAGTCGCTGCAGTAGGAAGCGATTAATAGAATCGGGGGCGAGAGCTGGTGGCCATCTGCCATGCGAGATGGGGGCGGATGCACATGGGTTTACCCAGGTTCGGCCCCCTGGAGGGTAAAGACCTACTCCTTCTAGATTAGATTGATGGAGAGCGAGTTACAAGGGTGGCGAGCTCGGCGTCTAAGTAGCGAGTCGCTCGAAGGGGTGTATGATGGAACGTAAGTCCTTAGAGTACCCTAGGGAGGTTTATATAGGAGGCACCTCGCTAGGGTTTACAGTTTACAACCGAACAAGATATGGATTCAGAGGCTTTGACCTAATCTGACTGGGCTTCGAGTACGCTTCTGGGCCCCCAGTCTCTAGTCGCTAGGACTTCTCCTTAGTCGTATTCCAGTCGCCGTCCTGCAGGCCCACTCGCGAGGCCTTTGGCCCAATCGGAACGTCCTACTGGGCATACCCCATTCGGCATATCCCCATCAGTAGTCCCCGAGGCCATCATTGATTCAGACGCAGGTGTTCATTTGGCTGTCGGAGTAGGTGAGTCTAATTTGGACGCCTAGTCGAATCAGCGATGGACTCCATCGAAACCAAGGAAATTTTCCCTAGGTTTCTAGTCGCCGTTTCGGTGAATGCAACCGCTATCAAGTCGTTGCTTTGGCGAGTGGATATGGCCCAGTTGCAAGTGAGTCGAGTGAAGGAGTTGGACCGTCAACTTGGTCATACTACCCGTTGGATAGTCTAACGGTAACTTCGGCGCAATTACCACGGGTAACGGCTACCCCGAGATTGGCGGGTAGTATCCCCTTATAAGGGGAGCGAGAGATTAGTCCTGCAGATCCTTCCCCACATTCTTCATTCTTGCGCATCCATTTCTTCTGTCTTCCCTCGATCCACACTCTCCAGACCAAGCAACCCTGTCTTCCTTCTTGATGGCGCCTCCGAAAGGCTCGTGGGGGAAATCAAAGTGCACCGCGGAGCAGCTCAGGTCCTTCGAGGACGCCGGGGTCCTCCGCAAGGGGAATTGGCGGATCCCCGCGTCTTCCGAGATCGAGCCGAAGCCGCACGCTAGCGAGTTCATCTGCTTCCCAAGCCATTTGGAGAGGGGCTTGGGGTTCCCTACCTCGCTATTCTTTCGGCGATTTTGCGCATATTATGCAATCAAGCCGTCAGATCTCGGCCGGCACAGCATTGAGCAGCTGGCGATCTTCATCGCCTTTTGCGAGTGTTACCTTGGTTGCAGGCCATACTTCCCGCTATGGCTGGAGCTTTTCCACGGCTGTATCGGACGCGAAGGATCCGGCGGCCCAATCTTGGAGGTCGGAGGCGTCACCTTTCAGTTGAAGCTGAAGGCCAACTTCGTCAAACTTATGCTGCCAAAGAAGGCCGTGAGCGAGTGGAAGAGGAGCTGGTTCTATGTGAAGGAGTCCACTCCCTCCGGTAAAGTAGCATTGCCGTAATTCATCGCGGAAAGAAGCGAACCCCGTCGGCTGGCAACGGACAGGCTCCACGATGATCAAAGGATGGCTATCGCAGAGATGATGGACCAGATCCAGAAGCTGAAGGACCAGGAGTTGTCCTCGATCAACCTGTATAATTGCTGGCTCAGGCAGCGACTGGTCCCATTGGCGGCCCGGCCGCACTGGATGTACGAGTACAGTGGGAAGAATGATCCTTCCTGGACCAGCAAGGAATCATGGGACGTCGAAGATTACAAGGCCGCCCTGAAGAAGATCACTGACGCGGAATTTACAACCTCGTCAGCCGGGCTGGCTCCGTACGTGCCTATGAAGAACGAAGCCCCCACAATAAGTCCTCTCTGAATTTATCTTCAGTCGTAATTCTCACGGTGCGATTTGCAACCGCATCGTCTGAAATTTATTTGTGTCTACTCTCAGTTGTTTCAGGTTTTGGAGGGCTGGCTTCCCCCACTTGACGAAGAGGTTCGCCATGAGTCCGAGGAGGGTGCCTCAGGAGAATCTTCTAAGGATGACGATGAGGAAATAGAGGTTCCTCCCCTAGCGCCCGCGTCCCACAAGACTCGCATGCATAAGAAACACGAGCTCGAGGCGAGCTGTAGTCTCGAAGAGCGCGAAGAAGGCGATGAGATCTTGCAAGAGCACACTTCTCGGTGAACAGCCACGCCGGCGAAACCCTCGCGCAAGTTGAAGTTGCCAGCAAAGAAGCCGGCGTCACCATCCAGGTTGACGGTGGTGTTCGAGTCGGATGATGAGTCCGATGATGACACGACCGAGACCTCACGCAAGATCCCAGAGGGCACGGCTCTGATGATGGGATCGGAGGCTGAAGGCACCGAAGCAGCGGTGGAGGTTCCTCTTGCAGTGATTGTGCCAACAGCTTCGATGGCGCCAGAGCAGGAGGTAACTGAGATCGCGGCGTCTCTTCGGGAACGGCGGCGTCCTCTGAACCGGAGGTTCCTGTGACTACGGCCTCATCATCGAAGAGGCCCGCGGTGTCGTGGGCTTCGGATGTCTTTGAGAGAGGTCTGACGCGCAAGCTAGGCCCGGACTTGGATAAGCCTGCCCACATCAGCACGGGTTTGGGTTTTCTTCCGGTCGCCAAGTAAGCCTCGAGTTCTCCCTTCCAATTCTTGATCCGTTTTTGTGTGACTTCTAAGCTGACTTTGGAGGTTTGGTAGGTCCGGCGTCAAGAAGATTGGTCGCCCTTCAGTGGCGAAGATTCCGCCAGTCGCCACCGCAGGGGAAGGCGATCTCCCCAAAAAGAGGAAGCCTGCTACAGACGTCGCGCCTGCGGAGGGTGCAAAGAAGCAGAAGGGAGGTGACGGGGATGCTGTGGCAGGAGATAGCGCCATGGGGAGTGATCCTACCGCAGGCGCCGAGGAGGTAGCGGTTACCCAATCAGAGCCAGCCAAAGGGGCTCCAGTGACGGAACCATCGGCCCCAAGGACTAGTGCCCCGGCTAGAGCCTTAGCGACATTTCCGCGCTTCATGGCGAAGGGTTCTCCAGGCGTGGTGGAAAAACAGTCTTCGTAGAGCCCGGAGATTGTTGACGAGGACGTTGGGTCTCGTCGCGGGCGTACCTCCTTCGTCGTCCCTTAGACGAACGCCAGAGAACTTCACAATATGCTTGGCACAGCCATTCAGGTACGTCCAGTCCCCGAGTGTCTAATCGCTGAATTTTAGCGGCGAGGCACTGAGTTTATTCTAGTCTCTAGTCCCCGAGTTTCTAGTCGCTGAATTTCAGCGGCTAGGAACTGAGTTTCTTCTAGTCGCCAGTCCCCGAGTGTCTAGTCGCTGAATTTCAGCGGCTGGACACTGATTTTGTGTTTTTGCAATTGCTAATTTTTTGTTCTGCTTGTAGGGCTTGTTGAGGGAGTCGGCTGATCGACAGGACGCAAAGGAGTGTCTGGAGCATGATCTGCGCGTGGCGCAGGAGGCAAACCGACGACTCCAGGAGACTGTTGGTGAGTACTTGATTCATTTTTTGTCCACGAACTGCTGGTGTTCCGGAGTGCTGACAGTCATTTCTTTTCTGTTCAAACGGTCTTCCGTCTGCGATTGCCAAGGCCCGAGAAGGATATGTCCCAATCGCCGAGCTGGACGTGGCGAATGGGCGTATCGACTCGCTGGTCAAGGAGTTGGAGGAGGCAAAGGCGGCCTTGATCTCTTCTGAGGATAGAGCGAAGGCCGCGGTCGCTGCGGCTGAAGAGGAGCGGAAGGCTGCGGACTCAATCATCCTTGGGATGTAAAGCGATCATGCCGCCTTGGAGAAGCACGTCACGGAGAACTGTCGGAAGCTCCTTGGTGAGTCGCTGCTCTTTTATTTGATATGTGCGGTGAGTCACTGAGTGGGGGAATCCGTAGTGGCACTGACATCTGAAGTTGCAGCTGTGATAGGGCAAAGCAACCCGGTGGTGCAGACCTTCAATGCCTCGCAGTGTGTGACTGCAGCGGTGAACATGGCCACCGCCTCGGTATTGTGCGTCCAGTAAGTTCTTCAAGGAATGTCCCCCACCGAGGTTATACCTGGGGGACTGACTGAAGTGTGGCGCTATTTGGAGGAGGTGCCCAGCGCCGTAGAATGGATGGCGCGCTCGGCTTTCAGGCGCGGGGCCACCATGGTGTTGAGTCTGGGGCTTGCTCACTTCCCCAGCGACTTCGACCTCGACGATGTCACCAGCGGCTACCCTTCAGCGACTGGCACGGTGGAGATGTCGGAGGTCTTGAAGCTGACCGCCAGGGCCGCCCCCTTCACTAATCGGGTGCTGGCAATGGGGGATCTGCTGCCGTACCAGGAGACGATGGTGGTTCCAGGCGACCCTGAACCGGAGCATCGTGACCTGAAGTCGGAGCAGCCCTTCCGGTCGGCGTTGTCGAAGTCGTTGTTGACCTACCCGACGAACCCATGGCAGCCATTCGCTCGTGTCAATGGTGGTGGGGATGCTTCTTCATCGGGGCCTGCGAAATAGATAGCTTCTCTAGGCAGTTTGTAAGATATGCCAAGTGGCGACTGTTTTTAATATGAACAATATTTTGTATGGGAGTAAGAGGAGTCAATCCACTTGCAATGCAAGCTTAATTGTGTGGTGTGTTTAACTATGTGTTTGAGCGAGTCCCCGAGTGCGTCCGTCCTTTAGTGGGGTATAACTCGTTTGTATACATATGTGTTTTCTTTGGATTTTGTGTTGGTTGTCCCTTGCATTTCTGGAGGGATGAGTCCCCGAGCGTGAGTAGGATTGTTTTTAGGCGAGTCCCCGAGCTTAGTGCTTACCGTTTTGGGTGCGTGCCTATTGTGAGTTACTGGTGCGTTGTTTGTAACGCGTCTCTTCCCCTGGTTCGGAGAGCCAGTCACTAGGCGAGTCCAAGGCAGCTCTCTTACTTGGTGTGTTCCCGAGCCGCATGAGGGTTTTTGCTTGTGAAGTCCCCGTGCGTGGTACTTAACCGTTTGAGTCGCTTTGCATGAGGATGGGAAGGACAGGTCGTTGTGGGAAGCGTATGTCGGTCGTCTTGGCCCGGTGGGCCAGTCAAGCTGGGCGACTCCGATGGTGGCTGGTTGGCGTATTCGTGGACGACACAAAGCGCAAATATTTTTAGTGCCCTTGGGCCGCACTACTTAGCCATGTCGATCGCTCAACCAAGGGTTGACTTTTGTAGGTAGCATATTGCTAATTGTACGAGTGCGAGTGGCACAAGAGTATGGCGAGTAGACACAATTTGTGTGATCCGAATGAATTTCATTATATATCATCTGGGTACAAGTTTGAGTTCTATGTATAGAACTTTCGGAGAAGGTTTACATTCCATGGCCTCCCGACCTCAAGCTGGCCATCGCCTCATATGTCGATAAGGTAGTAGGCGTCGTTGCTGAGGACTCGCCCTATGGCGAATGGCCCCTCCCATGGGGGGAGAGTTTGTGCATGCCCTTCTTGTCCCTTGCCAGTCGTAGGACCAAATCGCCCTCCTTGAAGGTGTGGGTCCGGACTCGGCGACTGTGGTAGCGGCGGAGTCCCTGCTGGTAGATGGTGGTGCGGGAGCGAGCCAGGTCGCGTGCCTCATCGATATAGTCAATGCTGTCTTGCCGGGCAATCTCGTTTGTCGCCTCGACGTAGTTGGAGACTCGAGGTGAGTCGTGCTCTAGGTCGGTTGGCATTACGGCTTCGGCGACGTACACCATGAAGAAGGGTGTGAACCCCGTGGAGCGGTTGATGGAGGTGCGGATCCCCCATATTACAAAGGGGAGCTCTTCGACCCAGCATCCTAGGGTGCGCTCAAGGGGCACTTGGAGTTACGGCTTGAGCCCATGGAGCACGCTCTGATTGGCGGTTCCGCTTGGCCGTTCGACTCCGGGTGGGTGACTGCGGTGTGGTTGAGTCGTATGCCGTGTTCCTCGCAGAACTCTGCCATGGCACCCTTGGCGAAGTTAGTACCATCGTCCGTTATGATGCTGTGCGGGTAGCCGTACCGGTAGATGAGCTCATGTAAGAACTTGGTAGCTGTCTTGCCATCGCACTTTTTGATCGGCTTGGCCTCAACCCATTTGGTGAACTTGTCGACCACGACCAGGAGATGGGTGAAGCCGGATGGGGCCTTATTGAATGGGCCGAGCATGTCCATGCCCCATACAGCGAATGGCCATGTGATGGGGATGGTCTTGAGTGCCGAACTAGGGAGGTGCGTCTGGTTGGCGTATTTCTGGCACCCGACGCATCGTTGGACGATGTCGGTGGCATCGATGTGTGCGGCGAGCGAGTAGAAACCGTGTCGCATGGCCTTGGCGACCAGCGACTTGGCACCGGTGTGATGGCCGCAGTCGCCGGCGTGGATTTCCTGGAGGATCTTGCGGCCTTCTTCTGGTTGTACGCAGCGCTGGAACACGCCAGTTACGCTGCGTTTGTGGAGCTCGTCGTTGATGATGACAAAGGGTTTGCAGTGGCACACAATCATTCGCGCTTCCGTCTCATTGCTTGGGAGGATCTTGTGCTCGAGGAAGGTGACATATGGTGCCAGCCAGTCGCTGGGCTCCACGATCATGGCGACTAGGGCTGGCTCAGGTTGTAGTGGTATCCCGATGTTGATCTCCTTCGGTGCGCAGACCGAAGGTTTGTGGATGATGTCGAGGAAGACGCCTGTGGGTGTCGTTTGTCGAGCCGACCCGATGCAGGAAAGGGCATCTGCCTCCTCATTCTTTTGCCTATCGATCCACTCGACGGAGTAGCCGTCGAAGTGTCCTCCCAGCTGGTCTACCGCTTGATGGTACGCTATAATTGTCGAGGAGACGACGTCGCAGGTTCCGACGACTTGGCCAACGACTAGGTCGGAGTCGTCGTAGCACCGTAGGCGGTTGATGTTCATCTCCTTGGCGGCCTGCATGCCGTGAAGGAGGGCCTCGTACTCTGCCATGTTGTTGGTGCAGGGCTTGAAGTTGAGGTGGAGCACGTAGCGAAGCTTGTCTCCCTTAGGGGAGGTCAGTATGACCCCGCCCCCTGCGCCGTCGGTGTTCTTGGACCCGTCGAAATGGAGCGACCAGTAGTGGAGGTATGTTAGCTTCTCCGGCTGCTGTGCTTCTTCCCAGTCTGGCGAGGAAATCAGCCAGGGCTTGCGACTTGATCGCTTTACGGGGCTCGTATTTGATGTTGTGGACGCCGATTTCGACGGCCCACTTGGTGACTCGCCCAGTTGCCTCATGATTGCGTATTATGTCCTGCAGTAGTGCGAAGGAGATGACCGTGATTGGGTGCTCTTGGAAGTAATGGGGGAGTCGCCGTTGAGCTCGGAATACCGCGTACACTAGTTTCTGGTACTGCGGATAGCGTTGTCTTGAGTCCGTCAGGATTTCGCTGATGTAGTAGACGGGGTGCTGTACGAGGCGCTCCTTGCCCTCCTCTGGCCGTTCGAAGACCATCACGGTGCTGACGACTCTAGTGGAGGCCACCACATAGACGAGCATTGGCTCTTTGTCGATTGGCGCAGCGAGGAGTGGAGCCGCGAGTAGCACTTCTTTGAGCGCTTTGAGTGCGTCGTCCGCCTCCGCATCCCATTGGAATGTGGGGTTCTTGCGCATCAGGCGGTATAGGGGCATTGCCTTCTCGCCGAGCCGGGGGATGAAGAGACTGAGAGCCGCGACTCGCCTGGCCAACTTCTGGACGTCGCGCAGGCACTCGGGTTTCCCGAGTCACGTGATGGTGTCGATCTTGGTGGGGTTGGCCTTGATGCCTCGCTTGGAGACCACATATCCCAGGAGCTGTCCGATGGGGACGCCGAAGGTGCATTTTCCTGGGTTTAGCTTGATGTTGTACCTCCGCAGGTTCGTGAAGGTTTCAGCCAGGTGGGCGAGCAGGTCGTCCTGGCAGGTGGATTTTACCACCATGTTGTCGATGTAGACGTTAATGTTGCGGCCAATTTGGCTCATAAGGCACTCCTGCATGCACCTTTGGTATGTGGCGCTGGCGTTCTTGAGGTTGAACGTCATGGTCGTGTAGCAGAAGGCACCGAATGGCTTGATGAACGCTGTCTTCTCCTCATCCTCCACCACCATTTTGATTTGGTTGTAACCAGAGTTTACGTCGAGGAAGCACAGTGACTCCGATCCTGCGGTCGAGTCGATGATCTGGTCGATACGCGGTAGGACGAACTCCTCCTTCGGACAGGCGCTATTGAGGTTGGTGTAGTCGATACACATTCTCCACGTGTTGTTCTTTTTCAGGACTAGGACTGGGTTCGCCAGCCACTTGGAGTATTTTATTGGCCGAATGAAGCCTGCGGCTAGCAGGCACTATACTTCTTCGGCGATTGCTCGACGACGCTCTTCATTGAAGGGCCATAGCGACTGCTTTACTGGTCGCACTTTGGGGTCGGTGTTGAGTTTGTGCTCAGCGAGTTCCCTCGAGACACTTGGCATGTCAGATGGCTTCCATGTGAAGATGTCGCGATTCTCACGGAGGAACCTGATGAGCGTGCTTTCCTATGCGGGGCTCATGTGCGCCCCAATGGTGACCGTCTGGCTGGAGTCACCCGGGAAGAGCTCGACGGTGCGGGTGTGCGTGGTTGCCTCGAACGTGGAGCTCACGGCGGTTGGCTTCTTCAGTATGGTGGGGTCGTCCTTGTTGATGTTGCCTGCGTATTTCGCGAGTTCTTTCACGTGTTTGGTCTCCGCAGCTATGACGGCGTCAACGAGCTCATCGCCTTTGTCCTTGCATTCCATGGCCATATCGGGGTCGCCATGGACGGTGATGATGCCGCTCGGCGCTGGAAGCTTCATCATGTTGTAGGCGTGGTGGGGGGTCGCCATGAATTTGGCGAACGTTTGGCGTCCCAGGACGCAGTGGTTGGGGCTGCAGAAGTTCACCACCTCGAACATGATCCTATCTATGCGGTAGTTTGCCGGTGTGCCGAAGGTGACTGGCTGTGTCACTTTTCCAATCGGGTACGCCTTCCGACCAGGGACGATGCCGTGGAAGGTTATCTGGGTCGGCTTGATTGCTGCTTCTGGGAGCTGGAGCCTCTTGAATGTGTCCAGGTACATGATGTTGATGGAGCTCCAACCGTCCATCAGTGTCTTGGGCAGCCAGTAATCGGCCACCTTGGGCCTGACCACCAGGGCGACTCGCCCTAGATATTCGATCCTGGGCGCGTGATCCTGGCGACTCCAGGTGATGCTCTGTTCGGACCAGTTGAGGAAGCGGGGGATGTCAACTTGGGTCACCGCATTTACGGCGACCGCGCGGGTGAGGACCTTCTTCTCGCATTTGGTTCCGAGCCCGGTGAAGGTGTGTAGCAAGCCGACGGCTTTGCCGAAGCCGCCGACGTTTCCGTTATCCCGTGGCGGGTTATTGTTGGGGTCCTCCCTTGCTCTCCTTGCCTTTTCGATCTCCTTGAGGGAGTGGCAGTCGGCGGTAGTGTGGGTGGCGGCTTTTCCCTCCCTACTGTGGTAGATGCAGGGCTGGTTGAGCAGGGCGGCAGGGTCGAATGTCGCGGTAGTTTCCTCCATCGCGGCGGAAGTTCTTTGAGTCGCGTTGGCCGTAGCTGGCGTTGGTGATGAAGTCGACTCGCCCATCACTACGCGCTTGCTGGTGATGCGAGTGTTGCTGTAGCGCATGTCGCGCTATCGCCCGCTGTCGTGGCCGCTGGTGCTGCGTCTTCCTCCTGACTCATCATCGAAGTCTTGGTTGGGGTCCTCTTCCGCGTAGCGCTTGGCGATCTCAAGGAGGTCGGGGATGTTGTCGAGCGTCTGGTAGACCCTCTTGATCTTAGCAACCAGGGGCTCGTCCGACACGTGTTCTTGAAGCAATGTATCGATGTGTCCGGGTGGATGCCAGAGGCGTTCATCCATAGTTCCTGCCACCTTTGGATCCAGTGGCGGGTCGACTCGTGTTGTCCCTGGATGCATCGCCCTAGGTACTCAATGGTGGTGGCACGGGTGTAGGAACCCTCAAAGTGCCTGATGAAGGCACCCCGCATCTCCTCCCAGGAGTCGATGATGTCGGCTAGGAGGGTGTTGATCCACTGTCGGGTCACACCCTCCATCATCAGGGGGAGGTAGCGAGTGGCTAGCAGGTTGGTGTGGCCGGCGATTCCCATCGCCATGAGGTATGTGTCCAGCCAGACCGCTGGATCGTACGTCGGATCGTACTTTTCAATCTCCTTGGGCGCCTTGAAGTTGGCGGGGTACTTCTCTCCTCAGATCATAGGTCTAAAGCACTAGGGGCCGACTCGGCTGAGCGAGCCCCTGGGTTTGGGGTCGCCGCGGTTACTAAGGGTGTGCCTCAAGTCGTTGGGCTGGCGCGCCTGCCAGGCCTGGTTGTTGACAATGTGCGTTCGAGCATCGATGGGATGCCCGTTGGCGGCGACCGTGTTGTTCACCGGTCGTGGCTTGTTGGTGCTGAGCGCGGGGTTAGCGGCCCGTGGCTGGTTTGCCAGGGGCTGCGGTGGTGGACAGGTCACGCCGTTGGCGACGGTGGGGTGACCGTTTGAGGCCGCCCTACTTTCCGAGGAGCGGGAATACATCCGCCCCCGCGGGTCGACTCCCGTGGCTTGCTGCTCGACGGCCCTGGCGAGTAGGGCCTTGGCATACTAGATCTGTAGCGCGCCCTCTCCCTGGACATTGAGGTTAGTGACTACGACATCGTCCGCAATGACGTTGTCCATTGGGGTGGAGTATAGTGGGAGTCCGTTGGTGCCGCGGGCCTGTGGCGAGATTATGATCCGCGGCTGGTCCGGCGGGGGTGCGCGACCAATGGGTGGTGGCAGGGCCCCAGTCGTCGGTGCGCCGGGTGGTGGTCGATTGCTGCCGCCTGGTGGTGCGTTCTCGCAGTACTCGCGCTCAGCCGCGTGTGCAGGGTCACTCTCGTCGTTGAAGTATAGGACGCGGCCTTGGACGTTGGAGTTCAGGCGGGTCCTGATGCGGCACTGGTGGTAGAGAGACAGCTCCTGCGCCGTTGCCCGCTCAAGGCGGAATTTCTCGTGCTCGGCTATCTCCTTGCGTGTCGCCTCCTCCAGTCGCTGGTGGGCTTCCTCCACCTCCGTGACCGTCGTAGTTGGAGGGATTGGTGTGGAGAATGGATCTGGTAGGGCGACCGTGCTGCCCGCCATGTAGATCGCGTTGAAGCGATTGGATATGGCACGGAAGTCCTCAGGGGACTCTGAGCCTGAGTCGGAATCGAAGATCCCAAGGATTGACGAATCCTCAAAATCCTCGGGGTTGGAGACCCGCGTGATGGAGTTCTCCCGTGATGCCGCGGTGATAGATCCGTCGACCGAGGAAACGGTCGCGAAGTTGGCATTGTCGTGTAGGTCCACGTCATCCGCGGCGGTGTTGGTCTCGGCCGCGTTGCTGGCGGCCGAGTCGTACTCGGTGACGAAGCTCCTGATGGAGCGGACCTGCTCATCCGAGAGCAGATTGCGGCGTGGCGGTGATCCGCCGACGATCACCATTGCCGCTGGGTCGACCGTGCCGGTGAAGCCGACGAAGAGGTTGATGGTGCCGACCGACATTATCGCGCTGTGGGTGATCGGGCACGACGCCGGGATGTAGCTGCTGGGCAGGATCTGTAAGATCCCGCCGATGGCGATCATGCGACCGGTGGCGATCGGCCGATCGATCGGCGAGTAGGGTCTCGCCGCAGAACTCAGGCCAGTCCGGCTAAGCCCCACGGTGGAGAATATCATTTTGCAGCCCGGAAGTTAGGGTGTCCAGGCAACAAGGTACCCAAGTTCCCTGAGATCAACCGCGATGACTACAGTTGGTGTGCCAAATATTCAGAGGGTCTTTTTCGGCACGAATTCAACTTTACGTTTCAATACAAAAAATCAGGTTAACGGTCGTCAAGTTGGCCCCCCTGTCAGTTCTCGCTGTTATGTCGCTCCTGTCACTTAGCTGTCAATTAAGCTTGCAGCGTTGGTGCCTGCATCCATTACGTGTCTTCTTCTTCCCCGGAGCGGCAATCTGTGGGGCGTCGCAGCCATGGCACGGAGCTGGGACATGGACGAACCTGCTCGACCCAGCTCTCCTCCCTGTAGGATTGCAACGTTGGCGCCTGCATCCATTACACGTCTTCTTCCCCGGAGCGGCAATCTGTGGTCACGGCCATGGCGCAGAGCTGGGACGTGACGAAGCTCCTCGGCCCCGCTCTCCTCCCCATCCCGAGTTGGAGCTCTCCCTTACCGTGGACGCACCCATGGCACGGTGCGGGGACGAGAATTGGTTCCCGGTGAGATCGATCACCTTGTCGACCATGCTCGGTTCTGTTTTCCTCCTCTAAAATCCGAGCTTGCCGTCGCCGTGGTTGCACCCGCACCAATTCTGCCACCTCTGCCGAGGTCTCTGTGGTAGCTCAAGTTCTACCATGTTGGGCCTATAAGGGTTCTATTGTGTATTGATACATTGCAAATGTATCTATAATTTTTGATGTTCCATGCTTGGTTTTATCCACTTTCTTGTGTTTTGTCCACACTTTGGAGTACTTTTCATATGATTTCTTGGACTAACCTATTAACAAGAGCCACAGTGCCAGCTGCCTGTTTTCTGCTGTTTTTGGTTCCAGGAAAGTCAGAAAATGAATATTCTCGGAATTGGACGGGACAAAAGCCAAAGTGCCTATTTTTCCAGAAGACTCCAGGAGCCAGAATACGAGACGGAGGAGGGCCAGGGGCTGGCCAGACCCCCCCAGGCGCGGGCTGGGCCTGGCCGCGCTAGGGCATGGTGTGGTGGCCCCAGGCACCCCTCGGTCTCCCTCTTTGCCTATAAGAAGCCTTCTGACCTAAAAACTCCGGGGGGGTCGACGTTTTTCTAGAAGGAGTTCCGCTCCGCCGCCACCACCAGATTCCACGAAACAACACCAGAAACTCCGTTCTGGCACCCTGCCAGGACGGGGAATTGGAGGAGATCATCGCCATCATCATCACCATCGCTTCTCCATCAACCATCCATGTTTCTCCCATCTATGAGTGAGTAATCTCCCGCTGTAGGCTATGGGGATGGTAGGGATTGGATGAGATCGTTCATGTAATGGCATCAGATTGTTAGGGCATGGTGCCTAGTATCTTTTATTAGTGCTTTATGACTGTTGCGACTTGTTGTGCTTAATGCTTGTCACTAGGGCCCGAGTGCCATGATTTCAGATTTGAACATGTTATTGATTCATTATGATAGTATTGTTTTTGGTCTTATCTACAAGTTGTATACACACGTTGTTGTCCGGAACCTATGGCCCCGAAGTGACAGAAATCGGGATAACCGAAAGGGAATGGCTTTGATGTAGGATCACATGTGTTCACAGAGTGTTAATGCTTTGCTCTGGTGTTCTATTAAAAGGAGCACCTTAATTACCAGTAGTTCCCTAGAGGCCCCGCTGCAAACGGGCTGGCAGGACAAAAGATGTTGTGCAAGTTCTCATTGCGAGCACGTATGACTATATATGGAACACATGCCTAGGATTGTCTAGTACCTGGATGCTTTATCTTATTTATCTGCAATTGCCCTATGTTCTGATTGCTATTTGAATTGTCTTGTCCATGCAACGCCCGTCCATCCATCCCTATGCCTACCGCACTCGAATCCCACGGTTTACTGCTTTTGTTACTACTGTCTTTGCTTTACTACTGCTGTTACTTTACTATTCCTACTACAAAACTGTTGCTACTGATAAACTGCTGTGAGCAAGATTGTTTCCAGGTGCAGCTGAATTGACAACTCAGTTGTTAAGGCTTATAAATATTCTTTGGCTCCCCTTGTGTCGAATCAATAAATTGGGTTTCACTTCCCTCGCAAAATACTGCGATACACACCCTATACTTGTGGGTCATCATGTATGCATGAAGAATAATTGTTACAAAGGCCTGGAAATCTTGGGGCGATATCGCATATCGGAAGTACATGACGATTGCATTGAGTTCACTGAACCCTAGGCTGAATGCTGTGCTAAAAATAGAATTTGCCTTGATGATCTGCTCGTCGTCCAGGTCAAGGTGATGAGGCACTATATCAAGCTAATTATTGAGGTACTCACCGGTCCGGTAGAGGAAACAGGAGGATGCGGAAGACGATAACGACGAGCAGGACGAGGAGGACGAAGATGAGAGCGTTGGCTCTGTAATGTCGGTTGTAGCTCAGAACTTCTAAATAAATCATCAGAATTTAAATTTCAAGAATACATGCTCAGAAACTTTTGTGTTGTTGTATGTTAAACTAGCAAATCTCTTTTGTTCAAATCTCTTGGGCTGTACCAACTTCATTGTGTTTAATTATGAAAGACAAAATATAAATGATTTCTCTCAATTTCTCGCATAGAAAAATGCATAGCTAATGTCATATTCTCGCAGGAACTGGCCCCACTTGTTGAACCGGCGGCACTGCCACGATCTCCATGTAACCACGGTGAGTTCTCGAACCGAAAGTTGTAGTTACCACGTTTCTTCTACAGTCATTCCTCTTCCTCAGTCATTCCTCTGTAGTTTTTCCTAGGCGCTTCTTCTTCCTCTGTTCTGGAACCGTCGGTTCATCTTCTTCTTCCTCTCGCATGCAGTTCCTTACAGGCATTTCCTTTCACCTATTTCCTTGCAGGCATGGACGATGGGAAACGCAGAACAGAGACCCACATGGTCCCTGCCCATGGCACCATGACTTTGATAGTGGTGTACACAAATTATGAAGCGACTGTGGAGAGAACTCTCGCCAGGTTTGAGCAATTGCTTGAGAAAGAGAAGCACAAGTTTGTGGGGCTAGACTTGGAGTACACCCGTGCAAATAAGCGAAAAAATACTCCACAAGAGATCGTTGTCGTGCAAATCACCATGCATGAGGAGGTCCTCGTTTACCACTTCTGCAGGTATGTGAAGTTTAAATTTGAGATCACCACTTCTGCATCCCTTGTTCCCTTACATCCCTAGAACCATCTAAGTGCAGGAGTAAACCAACTGAGATGCATTGTCCGGCTCTGGTCGAGTTCTTGTGCAGGAAAGGGATAACTTTCACTAGCGTGGATATCACAAATGACACAATTATGCTTTATCGTGCGTTGATAAAAATCCCAGATGGGCACCACATCGACATCCAAAATCTATACAAGATCAAACCATACCCAGCGAAGGATGGCATGGGTGATCTGGCAGCGGAAATCACCGATAAATCCTATGAAAAACTGAAGAAATTGAAGCGACTCGATCATGACTACTAGGAGTGGAAGCCGATGAGCCAGGTGTGCCTCGAGTATGCAGCCAGAGACGCCTACATGGCGTACGAGTTGTAAAGTAAGCTCATTACCATGAAAGATGGGATGGTTAAGGCGGAGTTTTTCGTGAGAGAGCTATTCCCTAGTTGCAAGCTAGCCCAGGAGAAGAAGAGCTAGGAGGACAGAAAGCAGTTTCAGGACGAGCAGGGATCTTGGGATGGTGGCGACATCAAGCGGTTGAAGGAAAAGCAAGTCAAGGATGACAACAAGTGGTGGTGATACATTATGTGTTTGAACTAGATTTTAGTTTCTAGTTTATTATGTGTCTGATACATTTAGTTACTTCAATACAAAATTTTGACCAATTTAACTTGTTGATGTATTTCTTGACAATTATAATATAATCGAGCACTAGAAATATTTTGTAGTGTGCATGAGCATGATCAGTAAATATAATTGAACACTATAAACTTTAAGGAACTCCATATAAAGGAGTAGATTAATATAGAAGGTTCACCAGAGACACCACGAATATATTGTCTTACATGCCACACACATGTAATAATTAACTAGAACAAAATAAAAGCAGGGGTTGCAGCAGGAGGCCAGGACACAGAGACGCCTAGCAGGGCAGGGGTTTATCAGGAGGAGGCAGCGACAGCCTAGTCGATGGGATACAGGCCAGTCCTGACATACTCCTGGAGGAATTTGCCGTAGGCTGCGTGCCGCGCCAAGGTAATCGGCCTATGGCTTCTGCATCTGCCTCTGCCAACGCCCTCCACGTGCTAGATCATGTTGTTGAGGTCCACATTGATTGCTCTGCCACAGAATGGGCAAAACAGTCTTCCCCTACGGTGGAAACGGATTAGCCCACACCGTAACCGCCTTAGCATGTAGCGGCTCTTGTTGTCCCTGGATACCCTGCTATCGTCCACTTCATCATCATCCCGCTGTTGATTTTTAAGAACATAACTTAGAACTCATACATATGATTGAATTGTATTACAACTCAAGAATTGACAACATATATATGTAAGACAATATATCCTTGGACATCAAAGATATAGCATCTCAGCAATAGTTTGATCGGTTCATATATCATTTCATCTCAACATAATGACAAATAATTGCATCAGACTGAATGTAGGATAAATCTAGGGGCCTCATAAGTTTCTTCACGGATGGAGTCAGCGAACCAAGTAACAATTGCACAACCTGTAATGTTGTTATACATCGCCCCAGGTTCACTAACTCATCCCTGAAAAAATCTGACACCAATGTGTCTGCCTCTCTTTTGGGACAAATTTGAATCATTGGCCACAATAAGAAATTGAAATGTAATCGTCCAAAACATTATTCAGGGATATACATAGTCAGGTACAAAAACAAGCCTAAATATTGTAATTATAAATAAAAAACCAAACAACTAATCTTCAGGTACATGTTAAAAATACTTATGATCTAAACCATTCATATACATATGCATCATACCAATCATTAAAAGATCAGAAACAATTCAAGGATCATATATGTAGTTCCATATGAGAATAAATCTAGGGCCTCATAATTTGTTTCAGAGATGGAGTTGGCGAACCAAAGTACCAACAACACAACCTATATTGTTTGTGTGCATTGCTGCCTCAGGTTCACCAACTCATCCCTAAAACACGACACCATCATACGTGTCTCCCCTTGAACTCTTTTGGGGCAAATTTCAATCATCGTCCTCGGTGACAAACTAAAATGTAATTCTTATACATTGAATGCATGAAATAGATAATTCGAATATCATAGTTCTATGAATGTAGAATAAAGATTAAGGCCTCATAAGTTTATTCAGGGACAGCGTGAGTGAACCAAGTAACAATTGCACAACCTATATTGTTCTTGTACGTCGCCCCAGGTTCACTAACTCGTCCCTGAAAAAATCTGACACCAATGTGTCTGCCTCTCCTTTGGGGCAAATTTGAATCATTGGCCACAATAAGAAATTGAAATGTAATCGTACAAAACATTATTCAGGGATATACATAGTCAGGTATAAAAACAAGCCTAAATATTGTAATTATAAATAAAAAACCAAACAATTAATCTTCAGGTACATGTTAAAAATACTTATGATCAAAACCATTCATATACATATGCATCATACCAATCATTAAAAGATTAGAAACAGTTCAAGGATCATATATGTAGTTCCATATGAGAATAAATCTAGGGCCTCATAATTTGTTTCAGAGATGGAGTTGGAGAACCAAAGTACCAAGAGCACAACCTATATTGTTTGTGTGCATTGCTGCCTCAGGTTCACCAATCCATCCCTAAAACACGACACCATCATATGTGTCTCCCCTTGAACTCTTTTGGGGCAAATTTCAATAATCGGCCTCGGTGACAAACTAAAATGTAATTCTTATACACTATGAATGCATGGAATAGATAATTTGAATATCATAGTTCTATGAATGTAGAATAAAGATTACGACCTCATAAGTTTATTCAGGGATGGCGTGAGCGAACCGAGTAACATTTGCACAACTTATATTGTTCTTGTACATGGTCCCAGGTTCGCTCACGCATCCCTAAAAAAATCTAACACCAATGTGTCTGCCTCTCTTTGGGGCAAATTTGAATCATTGGCCACAATAAGAAATTGAAATGTAATCGTACAAAACATTATTCAGGGATATACATAGTAAGGTACAAAAACAAGCCTAAATTTTGTAATTATAAATAAAAAACCAAACAATTAATCTTTAGGTACATGTTAAAAATACTTATGATCAAAACCATTCATATACATATGCATCATAGCAATCATTAAAAGATCAGAAACAATTCAAGGATCATATATGTAGTTCCATATGAGAATAAATCTAGGGCCTCATAATTTGTTTCAGAGATGGAGTTGGAGAACCAAAGTACCAATAGCACAACCTATATTGTTTGTGTGCATTGCTGCCTCAGGTTCACCAACCCATCCCTAAAACACGACACCATCATACGTGTCTCCCCTTGAACTCTTTTGGGGCAAATTTCAATAATCGGCCTCGGTGACAAATTAAAATGTAATTCTTATACACAATGAATGCATGGAATAGATAATTTGAATATCATAGTTCTATGAATGTAGAATAAAGATTGCGACCTTATAAGTTTATTCAGGGATGGCGTGAGCAAACCAAGTAACAATTGCACAGCTTATATTGTTCTTGTACATGGTCCCAGGTTCGCTCATGCATCCCTAAAAAAATTTGACACCAATGTGTCTGCCTCTTGTTGGGGCAAATTTGAATCATTGGCCACAATAAGAAATTAAAATGTAATCGTACAAAACAATATTCAGGGATATACATAGTCAGGTACAAAAACAAGCCTAAATATTGTAATTATAAATAAAAAACCAAACAATTAATCTTCAGGTACATGTTAAAAATACTTATAATCAAAACCATTCATATACATATGCATCATACCAATCATTAAAAGATCAGAAACAATTCAAGGATTATATATGTAGTTCCATACGAGAATAAATCAAGGGCCTCATAATTTGTTTCAGAGATGGAGTTGGAGAACCAAAGTACCAACAACATAACCTATATTGTTTGTGTGCATTGCTGCCTCAGGTTCACCAACCCATCCCTAAAACACAACACCATCATACGTGTCTCCCCTTGAACTCTTTTGGGGCAAATTTCAATCATCGGCCTCGGTGACAAACTAAAATGTAATTCTTATACACCATGAATGCATGGAATAGATAATTAAAATCTCATAGTTCTATGAATGTAGAATAAAGATTGCAGCCTCATAAGTTTCTACAGAGATGGCATAAGCGAACCAAGTAACAATTGCACAACTTATATTGATCTTGTACATGGCCCCAGGTTCGCACACTCATCCCTGAAAAAATCTGACACCAATGTGTCTGCCTCTCTTTGGGGAAAATTTGAATCATTGGTCACAATTATAAATTAAAATGTAATCGTACAAAATAATATTCAGGGATATACAAATGCATCATACAATGCATTCATAGATCAGAAACAATACAAATATTATATATTTAGATTCCATATGAGAGATAAATTAGGGCCTCATTTTTTTCAGCGATGGAGTTGGTGATCCAAAATACCAACAGCACAACCTATATTGTTTATGTGCATTGCTGCCTCAGGTTCACTAACCATCCCTAAGAAAACGACACCATCAGATGCCCTTGCACTATTTTGGGGCAAAATTGAATCATTGGGCTCAGTAAGGAATAGAAATGTAATGTTATAGGCCTGCTGTGTATCGAAATCAACACTCAACTAGCAAACTCAACTGATGGCAGATGAGCAGATTAGGGTTTTGTGACTAGACGGATTGGGGTTTTGTGACTAGATGGCAGATGCATCAATCAACCGATCGAACCATATATATACTACCCTACTTCAAGAGAAAAAGAATCTGTACACGATTGAGCAAATCCTATGTATGAATAGTGAAAATTGCGGCTGCGACTAGAGAAGCTAGCAATGTAGTACCTCAGACTCCTCATCAGGGACCTCCTCCTCGAACTCATCATTCTCCGCGATTGTGTTGAAGATTTCTTGTACGACAATGGGGTCGTTGATGTAGATCACCGGATTGCCTCCGCCTGCCGCATGCCCCCCATCTAGATCTGCCGCTGGCACCACGACATTGTCAGCCACCTGCTGCTCGGCGGCGACGGCTACTACCTGCTTCTCGGCGGCGATGGCTACCACCTGCTGCTCGGCGGCAACTGCTACCACCTGCTGCTCGGCGGCAACGGCTACCACCTGCTGCTCGGCAGCGACGGCTACAGGCTATACGGATGAGCTCACACCCTCGACGGCGCGACGACGAGCGGTGTTCGTGCCCAGAGAAGACGCCTCCGCCTGCTTGGCGACGACCGAGCCATCTGCTGTTGCGCCTTCAAGTGGCTTCACCTCCGGCTTGTCTCCACGCGTACGCTTCATGGCGCACCAAGGGAAGGAGGTAGTGCAAGCGAGGGAGCTTCAGCGTGCGACAGGTGTAGATTGGGGTCTTGGGACTAGACAGATTGGGGGAAATGACACGAGCTCATGGAAGAAGAAGGTCGAGGGGGGTTATAAACACCGGACCGTTCGTAGTCCTCGAGTGGACACGTGTGGTGGGCGGGGGGCGGGGGGCTACCATGATCTCCACCCTTTTTTTTGGGTTCCCTTTTTTTTGAAACAGCCACGATCTCCACTTTAGAGCTGCATTGAAAACACGCTCATGGCAGACCTCGATTCCACTGCAGGCAAGTGGCACAAAACCAATTTCTAGCAACGTTAGATCTACTCGAGGGGGGCCCTTGACTCATGGAAGTTACTAGCAGTAGGGCCCAGTTGGAAGTGAGATTGAGAGCGCTGCATAAAAATGGGATATGTCTTATTAAAATCAAGTGGCAATAAATTGCAGCATCCCGTCGACAACCGTGCACTCGATGACCCTATTGCCCTGTGCATGTGTTGTAGTAGCAGTAGTAGGATTTTCAGACTTGATTAAACTTGACATGACCGCTCGACGACTTTTTCCATGGACGGCATCGTGTTCCTTCCTGTAGAAGTCTCGCCGAGGGAGACGTCCGTGCTGTCTCACGTTGTACTGTGAAGGGCACGACGTGTGCAACGATCTTCGTTGGATCGCACAAAATCAACGGTTGTTGCGCATGATCCGCTTGACAACTGTGACAACCAATCAGGGAGTAGCAGACAGAGTGAGCACAGGTTTGGGCTTCTACGAAAGATAGAGAGAGGGGGGCAAAACTAAGTAGTACCACATAAAACCAAGGGAAAAATTGAGTAGTATAAAAATGGAAAGTGTCTTGTACAATGAAATACATCGTGGAATACATCAAATTATGCCAAGATAGATCCACTAGAGTTCATTGGATGTGTGTTCTTCTCATGAACCACACATGGATCCACATGTGTGATTGCATGTCTGTTCCTCTAAACAAACCACATAAGGATCCACCAGTGTCATTGGATGTGTGTTCTTCTCATGAACCACACATGGATCCACCGGTGTCACTGCATGTATGTTCTTTTCATGAATCACAGCTAGAGTCATTGCATGTCTGTTACTTCCATAAACCACACAAGGATCCACCGGTGTCATTGCATGTCTGTTTTTTTCATGAACCACACCACGTGTCATTGCATGTCAGTTCTTTTCATGAACCACATAAGGATCCACCAGTGTCATTGCATGTCTGTTCTTTTCATGAACCACATAAGGATCCACCAGTTTCATTGCATGTCTGTTCTTTTCATGAACCAAACCTAGTGTCATTGCATGTCTGTTCTTTTCATGGACCACATAAGGATCCACCAGTGTCATTGGATGTGTCTTCTTTTCATGAACCACACCCAGTGTCACTATATGTCTGTTCCTCTAAACAAACCAAATAAGGATCCACCAGTGTCATTGCATGTCTGTTCTTTTCATGAACCACACCTAGTGTCATTGCATGTGTGGTCTTCTAAACAAACCACATAAGTCATTGCATGTCTGTTCTTTTCATGAACCACACCCGGTGTCATTGCATGTGTGTTCCTCTAGACAAACCACATAAGGATCCACTCGTGTCACTGCATGTCTGTTCTTTTCATGAACCACAGATGAATCCACCAGTGTCATTGGATGTGTGTTCTTCTCATGAACCACACATGGATCCACCAGTGTCATTGCATGTCTGTTCTTTTCATGAACCACTGCTAGAGTCATTGCATGTCTGTTACTTCCATAAACCACACATGGATCCACCGGTGTCATTGCATGTCTGTTCTTTTCATGAACCACACACAATGTCATTGCATGTCAGTTCTTTTCATGAACCACATAAGGATCCACCAGTGTCATTGCATGTCTGTTCTTTTCATGAACCACATAAGGATCCACCAGTTTCATTGCATGTCTGTTCTTTTCATGAACCAAACCTAGTGTCATTGCATGTGTGTTCCTCTAGACAAACCACATAAGGATCCACCGGTGTTACTGCATGTCTGTTCTTTTCATGAACCACATAAGGATCCACCATTGTCATTGGATGTGTGTTCATCTCATGAACCACACATGTATCCACCGGTGTCATTGCATGTCTGTTCTTTTCATGAACCACACCAAGTGTCATTGCATGTCAGTTCTTTTCATGAACAACATAAGGATCCACCAGTGTCATTACATGTCTGTTCTTTTCATGAACCACATAAGGATCCACCAGTGTCATTGCATGTCTGTTCTTTTCATGAACCAAACCCAGTGTCATTGCACGTCTGTTCTTTTCATGAACCACACATGGATCCACCAGTATCATTGGATGTGTGTTCTTTTCATGAACCACACCCAGTGCCATTGCATGTCCGTTCGTCTAAACAAACCACATAAGGATCCACCGGTGTCATTGCATGTCTATACTTTTCATGAACCACAGCTATAGTCATTGCATGTTTGTTACTTCCATGAACCACACATGGATCCACCGGTGTCATTGCATGTCTATTCTTTTCATGAACCACACCCAGTGTCATTGCATGTTAGTTCTTTTCATGAACCACATAAGGATCCACCAGTGTCATTGCATGTCTATTCTTTTCATGAACCACATAAGGATCCACCAGTGTCATTGCATGTCTGTTCTTTTCATGAACCAAACCCAGTGTCATTGCATGTGTGTTCCTCTAGACAAACCACATAAGGATTCACTGGTGTTACTTCATGTCTGTTCTTTTCATGAACCACATAAGGATCCACCAGTGTCATTGGATGTGTGTTCTTCTCATGAACCACACATGGATCCACCGATGTCATTGCATGTCTGTTCTTTTCATGAACCACACAAGTGTCATTGCATGTCAGTTCTTTTCATGAACCACATAAGGATCCACCATTGTCATTGCATGTCTGTTCTTTTCATGAACCACACAAGGATCCACCAGTGTCATTGCATGTCTGTTCTTTTCATGAACCAAACCCAGTGTCATTGCATGTGTGTTCCTCTAGATAAACCACATAAGGATTCACTAGTGTTGCTGCATGTCTATTCTTTTCATGAACCACAAGGATCCACCAGTGTCATTGGATGTGTGTTCTTCTCATGAACCACACATGGATCCACCGGTGTCATTGCATGTCTATTCTTTTCATGAACCACACCAAGTGTCATTGCATGTCAGTTCTTTTCATGAACCACATAAGGATCCACCAGTGTCATTACATGTCTATTATTTTCATGAACCACATAAGGATCCACTAGAGTCATTGCATGTATGATCTTTTCATGAACCAAACCCAATGTGATTGCATGTCTATTCTTTTCATGAACCACACATGGATCCACCAGTGTCATTGGATGTGTGTTCCTTTCATGAACCACACCAGGTGTCATTGCATGTTTGTTCCTCTAAACAAACCACATAAGGATCCACCAGTGTCATTGCATGTCTGTTCTTTTCATGAACCACACCCAGTGTCATTGCATGTGTGTTTTTCTAAACAAACCACATAAGTCATTGCATGTCTGTTCGTTTCATGAACAACACTTGGTGTCATTGCATGTGTGTTCCTCTAGACAAACCACCTTAGGAATCCACCAGTGTTACTGCATGTATGTTCTTTTCCTGAACCACATAAGGATCCACCAGTGTCATTGGATGTGTGTTCTTCTCATGAACCACATATGGATCCACCAGTGTCATTGCATGTCTGTTCTTTTCATGAACCACAGCTAAAGTCATTGCATGTCTATTACTTCCATAAACCACACATGGATCCACCGGTGTCATTGAATGTCTGTTCTTTTCAGGAACAACACCCAGTGTCATTGTATGTCAGTTCTTTTCATGAACCACATAAGGATCCACCAGTGTCATTGCATGTCTGTTCTTCTCACAAACCACGTAAGGATCCACCAATGTCATTGCATGTCTGTTCTTTTCATGAACCACACCCAGTGACATTGCATGTGTGTTCCTCTAGACAAACCACATAAGGATCCACCGGTGTCACTGCATGTCTATTCTTTTCATGAACCACATAAGGATCCACCAGTGTCATTGTATGTGTGTTCTTTTCATGAACCACACCCAGTGTCATTGCATGTCTGTTCCTCTAAACAAACCACATAAGGATCCACCAGTGTCATTGCATGTCTGTTCTTTTCATGAACCACACCCAGTGTCATTGCATGTGTGTTCTTCTAAACAAACCACATAAGTCATTGCATGTCTGTTCTTTTCATGAACCACACCCGGTGTCATTGCATGTGTGTTCCTCTAGATAAACCACATAAGGATCCACTGGTGTCACTGCATGTCTGTTCTTTTCATGAACCACATATGGATCCACCAGTGTCATTGGATGTGTGTTATTCTCATGAACCACACATGGATCCACCAGCGTCATTGCATGTTTGTTCTTTTCATGAACCACAGCTAGAGTCATTGCATGTCTGTTACTTCCATAAACCACACATGGATTCACCGGTGTCATTGCATGTCTGTTGTTTTCATGAACCACACCTAGTGTCATTGCATGTCAGTTCTTTTCACGAACCACATAAGGATCCACCAGTGTCATTGCATGTCTGTTCTTTTCATGAACCACAGAAGGATCCACTAGTGTCATTGCATGTCTGTTCTTTTCATGAACCAAACCCAGTGTCATTGTATGTGTGTTCCTCTAGACAAACCACATAAGGATCCACCGGTGTTATTGCATGCATGTTCTTTTCATGAACCACATAAGGATCCACCAGTGTCATTGGATGTGTGTTCTTCTCATGAACCACACGTGGATCCACCGGTGTCATTGCATGTCTGTTCTTTTCATGAACTACAGCTAGAGTCATTGCATGTCTGTTACTTCCATAAACCACACATGGATCCACCGGTATCATTGCATGTCTGTTCTTTTCATGAACCACACCCAGTGTCATTTCATGTCAATTCTTTTTCATGAACCACATAAGGATCCACCAGTGTTATTGCATGTGTGTTCCTCTCACAAACCACATAAGGATCCACCATTGTCACTGCATGTCTGTTCTTTTCATGAACCACTCCCAGTGTCATTGCATGTGTGTTCCTCTAGACAAACCACATAAGGATCCACCGGTGTCACTGCATGTCTGTTCTTTTCATGATACACATAAGGATCCACCAGTGTCATTGGATGTGTGTTCTTTTCATGAACCACACCCAGTGCCATTGCATGTCTGTTCCTCTAAACAAACCACATAAGGATCCACCAGTGTCATTGCAAGTATGTTCTTTTCATGAACCACACCCAGTGTCATTGCATGTGTGTTCTTCTAAACAAACCACATAAGTCATTGCATGTCTGTTCTTTTCATGAACCACACCCAGTGTCATTGCATGTGTGTTCCTCTAGACAAACCACATAAGGATCCACCGGTGTTACTGCATGTCTGTCCTTTTCATGAACCACATAAGGATCCACCAGTGTCATTGGATGTGTGTTCTTCTCATGAACCACACATGGATCCACCAGTGTCATTGCATGTTTGTTCTTTTCATGAACCACAGCTAGAGTCATTGCATGTCTGTTACTTCCATAAACCACACATGGATCCACTGGTGTCATTGCATGTTTGTTCTTTTCATGAACCACACCCAGTGTCACTGCATGTCTGTTCTTTTCATGAACCACACCTAGTGTCATTGCATGTGTGTTCCTCTAGACAAACCACATAATGATGCATCGGTGTCACTGCATGTCTGTTCTTTTCATGAACCACATAAGGATCCACCAGTGTCATTGGATGTGTGTTCTTTTCATGAACCACACCCAGTGTCATTGCATGTATGTTCCTCTAAACAAACCACATAAGGATCCACCAGTGTCATTGCATGTCTGTTCTTTTCATGAACCACACCCAGTGTCACTGCATGGGTGTTCTTCTAAACAAACCACATAAGTCATTGCATGTCTGTTCTTTTCATGAACCACACCCAGTGTCATTGCATGTGTGTTCCTCCTGACAAACCACATAAGGATCCACCGGTGTCACTACATGTCTGTTATTTTCATGAACCACATAAGGATCCACCAGTGTCATTGGATGTGTGTTCTTCTCATGAACCACACATGGATCCACCGGTGTCATTGCATGTCTGTTCTTTTCATGAATCACAGCTAGAGTCATTGCATGTCTGTTACTTTCATACACCACACATGGATCCACCGGTGTCATTGCATGCCTTTTCTTTTCATGAACCACACCCAGTGTCATTGCATGTCAGTTCTTTTCATGAACCACATAAGGATCCACCAGTGTCATTGCATGTATGTTCTTTTCATGAACCAAACCTAGTGTCATTGCATGTCTATTCTTTTCATGAACCACACATGGATACACCAGTGTCATTGCATGGGGGTCCGTTAGACCGAGTCATCTAGAAGGCACGCCCTAACATAGTTGTTCTGCTTGGCGATTGTTACATACCGTTCGATGGGGGCGCTTGGATGATTGGGATGGTCTTCGTGAGAGTGATCCGCGAGTAGGCTATTCTGCGGCATGATTGGCCATGCTTGCTCTGGACAAACTAGCAACACCGGGCGCTCCCCTGTTGCGAGTGTCACGTCTCACGAGTTTAGTGGGCCACATCCCAGTGTCACGTCCCCATTACATCTCTTCCTCCCCATACTTCTCTTCCTTCCCCTCGAAGCCACTTTCCCCACTTCACTCCCATCCTGCCGTAGCTGGAAGGCGACGGCGCCTCCATCCCAATCCCCTCTCCGGCAGCCACCCCCCTTCCCTCTCACCATGGGTTCAAGGGGAGACGGCGAGGAAACGCGTCATGACGACAGGGATGGTGATTTCAATGTGAGTCGTCTCATCTCTATTTATATCATCTGTGGCCAGTTATCTATTTTTTGAGCTAGATCTAATCTGTTTACTTATGCGTGTATGATGTGTTAGGCCAACCAGATGATGTATGACTCGGACTATCACGGTTTAGCGGATGAAGACAGTCCTCTCCTATGTAAACATGGATATGTGCCGGCTAAATTTGTAGCGTTCGAAGGACAAAACGCGGGCAGGAGGTTTCTACGGTGTCAAGGACATCATGTAATGATGCAAGGCAGAAGTTGCGGTGTTGTCAAATGGGTAGATCTAGAGTGGCCCAAATCGATGCAGAAAACGCTGGACAAACTATGGGAAATGACTATTGAGTTGATAGAATCCGTATTCAGCTCACTTCTTGACAGTGTTGAGATGAAGCTATGGGAACCAGTTGACACGACCAAGCATAAGCGAGATCTCAGGTGGGTGCAAGACAAGGTTAGCAAAGTCAAGAAGGAGAGGGACGCGGCGTTGGCCCTGAAGGCTAAAGTAGAGCAAGAACTGACTCAAGCAAGGAATGATCTCCACCAGGCCAAAGTCCTGCAGTTCACAACTACGAGTATTGACAAGTGCATGAGGAAAAATGCAGAGAAACAATTGAAGCTGTGCAAGGAAGATGCTAAAAGGAAGGAGCAGACGATTCGATCCTTGCTCTCGCAGGAAGATGCGCATCGGGCTAAGATTAGGAAGATCAAGGAGATGTGTGATAACTAGTTCTATTTAGCTTAAGCTCCATGCCTTTTAAGTTGTAATAGTTGTACTTATTGACCTAGCGGTCTCAACTGTTGGTCCTGGAGTCCAGGAAGGAAAAAAATTGCTCTCCCGTTAGTCTGACCGTGCATTACTTCTTTTGTCTGTCCAATGCCCATTGGATATTCCGCCCATCGCTTCGTCATCCTCATGTACAAATAGGAGGCACCACAACACGTCGCTTCGTCGTCCATCCCCTCGTCCTCTCTAATCTCCACCACGCCGTCGCTTCGTCATCCATCCCCTCGCTCCCTCTCAAATCTCCACTGTGCTGCCATGGAGATGCCCGATCTAAACTTCTACGAGGCGGTGATGTTCGCGAACTTCGACATCCTCGTGCCGCAAGCCGCAACGGTGCCCCACGGATGGCGCATCAGCTCTGCGGGGGTGCCGGTGGCTCTGCTCCCTGGCCGAGCCGAGATGGAGAGCGAAATCGCGGCACGCCGCCGCCAGATGCCCGCGTGGAAGAGGGCACTGCCCCGGTACGCGGCGGCTAGCCCATACTGGCTGGCGCTGTTCAAGAAGGAGCGGAAGGCCAAGATTGGCAACCGCATCATTGACGGGCGCGTGGTGCACCGGGATTTTCGCAACCGAGAAGGGGGGAGAGGTTCTGGTCCGTCCCTGGACGGACCAAGTACACCGTCATCGCCGCCGCTCGCTGCAAAGAGGTGCTCCGTCTCGCGAACAATGCGGAAATCATAGAGGTTCCGTTCGACAGCGACGAGGAAGCCGGCGGCTCGGAGGACAGTGGCAGTGGAAGTGAAATTGTTGACTAGTGGTTGAGTTAATGTAGGATGTGAAATCACACCTCTGTTTAGAAGAATTCGTGGTTGAAGTAATGAAATGCCTCGATTTAGATCTCTATCTCGATTAATTTGTGGAAGAATTTGTGATTTAGATCAATTTCTACCTCGATTTAGATCTCTGTCCCGGATTGGGAATGTGACCTTGGACCAAAGACACCTTTTCTACTAGTGTATTCTGACATTGGTGGTTTGTTTAAACGTAATCTACGTGGATTGTGCCGCATGCAAATGGCACAACCATAATTTATAAAGTGGAAGCATGTACACCCGGTTACTGGAGATCCGGGAGCTTCGCCAGATGCAGGGGATGCAGGAGCAGAGAGGCGGTGAGATAGACGGGCTCAAGATTAGGCTAGAAAGTGGTACCGATTTCCTCCTCATCTGGGCATTATCGGTGAGAACATTGTTGTTTATGTTGCCACGTCGTTATGTGCAGCAGCTGAAATAAGTTGCTGCTTCGTGGAGTGTAGCAGCTTAAATAATTTATTTCTGTGCCACTTACATTCCGTCGTATTTGGAGACCTCCTGCCCCTCAGCATTTGTGGAACCAGTGCTGCGTGTTTTCAGATAGCAGTGGCACAATCACAATTTCGGATTCAACTACTGACTCGGGCGTTTCCAAACCCTAAGTCGCGGTACATTTACTCAGAGAACATGGGTAGATTGTTTCGCCCAGCAACGTGCCACACACAGAGCTCCAGAATTTAACAGAATTACACATATAGGTTCAAGTTCAACACATTACTATGCATCTTCATTGCCAGCAGCCTTCTTCCGTAGCGTGGGTGCCAAGCCTTCACGTCCACTGGCTTCTTCATTTCCTGCCTTCTTCCTCTTCCTCGGTGCCAATTTTCTTAGCTTCACGTACTCTGCATCACCGGGACAATGGGCACCAGAATCTTGTCCAACATCATCTTTCCACTCATTTTTAATTTCTTCGGGCAGCAAAATGACTGACCCGGCAGTCATGTTTCTAACCTTGCGGTGCTTCCTATCAAATAAACAAGACAGTTGCATAACTGCCCAATATCTATAGAGTAAATAAAACAAAAATTACAATTCAGCACAAACATGCGAACCCCAAGAGACCTTTGCTTACCAGGAGCTAATTGGGTTCGAGCAACCACCCTATCCAAGAATAGAAGGGCGACTCCCAGTTGCAGCAGCTTCCACATCCAGTACATCACATTTCAGCTCAAACGTGGCAGCCGAAGCATACCTTTTCATCAACCCAATGAGCTGACTGTCACATGTTATAGGAACCATGATGCCACGTTCATCCATGAAGCTGAACTTTGCAGTCTGCTTTGGCCATAATTCAACATGATTACACAGAGCAACAACCATACCAGATATAGTGCAGATCTGTGCAGACGCTTCTTCCATCGTGAAACAATGGTGTCCATACCACTTGCCCTTAGAGTCGTACTTATAGAGGACTACCGTAACCAGGTAAGGGGGGTCTGCGCAGATCCCACTTGACAGAAAACTATGGACAAAAATATGTTTGTCAGCATTGGGCTAACAAACAATTTGAGGTTCAGTAGCCAGCTAGCAGTTATAATTAGTGCGAATAGCAAAGAGAAGGGTATCTCACCCGCTTGTATCTAGAACTTCTTCTTCCTTGATAGTAGGATCTGCCATCCTCCGAACAGCTCGGCTCGTCGGTGGCGGAGGCGGGCTAGAGCCTCGCAACGGCGGCTACGGCATGCGCCATTGGAGCTCGGGATCAGCGACTAGGCGCAGCAACTTGGCGCCAGAAGTCAAATGTCCGAAGGGATCGTCCTGCCTAGAGGGTGGATTCCGATGCCGCCAGTGCTAGGGGAAAGGTGAGAATGGATTTGTAAAATTGGTCAACACATACAATCCACTTAGCTACTCGATTTGCCTAAGAGGTTGCCGCGTTGGCGCTCGCGTCACGGACAGATGACCGACATGGGGGTCCCGACCATCTACTTCACGGGGCAGTTTAACAGAATGTTTGAATTTGGCAGGGGTGAGATTAGTTTGCCTCGAAATGGCCCCTCTCAGTAGTTGGCGGCCCAACTTTTCGAAACGCGACAATTTCAGGCAATTTAGGTACAACCATGCACTGGCCTGCGAACTTTGGTACCGCAGACGAACAGGCCCCCCACGGTGGGCACCACTGTCATGGAAATGGCCACGGCAGTCGCTGTAGTAGGCAGCGATTGATAGAATTAGGGGCGAGAGCTGGCGGCCATCTGCGGTGCGAGATGGGGGCGGATGCACATGGGTTTACCCAGGTTCGCCCCCCGGAGGGTAAAGACCTACTCCTGCTAGATTAGATTGATGGAGAGCAAGTTACAAGGGTGGCGAGCTCGGCATCTAAGCAGCGAGTCGCTCGAAGGGGTGTATGATGGAACGTAAGTCCTCAGAGTACCCTAGGGAGGTTTATATAGGAGGCACCTCGCTAGGGTTTATAGTTTACAACCGAACAATATATGGATTCAGAGGCTTTGACTAATCCGACTAGGCTTCGAGTATGCTTCTGGGCCCCCAGTCTCCAGTCGCCAGGCCTTCTCCTTAGTCGTATTCCAGCCGCCGTCCTATAGGCCCACTCGCGAGGCCTTTGGCCCAATCGGAACGTCCTGCTGGGCATACCCCATTCGGCATATCCCCATCAAAGGAAGAAGCAATCTAGGACTAATCAACATTTTATGAATCGACTAGTGGCACTGTCATAATTTAAATTTCAAAGACAAATAAGGTTTATCTGTTGTTTAGTGTGTTGTGGGTTTTTCCCAATATCACCAAATAATAGTGGGCTAGTGGAAAACTCATAATGCAGAAACCCATGTCCAGATACATAATGGAAAGATCACATGGTGTCCATTCATGAACATGAACACCAACACATGTCCAGATAGATAAGGAGTTGCCCTAGGATTCTTATTGCACCCTATAATGGGAAGCAGACTTGGGCATTGCTCCCTGAACCCTAAACATTACAAAAGGAGTGGAGCACGAACTGATATTCGTGTCCCCTCTAACAGGAATCATACTTGGGCACGGCTTTGATACGCCTCCAGACAAGCCCTTAGCTTATCGTTCTCTTTCCAAACACCCTCGAGTACGGTGATCCCTCTGCTCATGTCCTCCTTCATCTCTTTCACTGCATCCAGGCAACGGTTCCTATCATGGTAGGCTCGGATGGTAGCCTTGGTTTCCTCGACACGTCCTCTGAGTGCCTGGTGACTTCGTCCTGCAGGAGAGTGCACCTTTCCACAAGATTGTTCTTCTCCCCCATGAGCTTGTTGATTATCTTGATGGCATGTTCTTGCCTGTTCAAGTTACGGTCGAGCACTTTCTGCAGCCTCACAACATCACATGCAAAATCTAGCAAGATCTCCTTCTGCACAGATAATTGCTTGTGTAGGCTCTCATTAGCTTGGGTGAGGGAGCGTGCAAGCTCATGTTGGTTGTCAATCTTGGCACTGATCGCGGCCACCTTGTCACGGTACTCGGCCTTTGATCACTGCATCGTTCATGTTAATTGAAATAGGAATTCTATAATTACACTCCAGGTTCTAGGTGAATACTAATACATATCAAAAAATCCCCGTTGAATCTATTGACCGCAGTGTTAAAAATGGACCTAGAGATCTATTCATGACCATAATAAACTAATCCTAATCACAAAAAATCCATAGTGAATCTATGAGCGGTATTAAGGAAAGACCAAGAGATCCAGTCATATTCATGAAAACTAATACAACTCGCAAAAGAAGAAGAAAAACCAATGCGAGGCGGGCACGATCTAAGAAATCCACATCACAACTCGGAGAAACAACAGTGTGGAGATTTGCTACCTCGCTGAGACGTGGAACGGGGCTGAACGGGTCCTGCAACGCCTCCATCATGGTGAATTCTGGCTCCACTGCCAGCCTGTAATACGTAGAAGAGGAAGAACAACAAGAAGAAGAAAAACAAGAAGAATCTGAATAAGATCATGATGGAGAGGGAGATGGAGAAGAAGTAGAACAAGAATACTGTACCGGGAGGAGCCCTCGCCTGCTAGAACATTCGGCGCCATTGTCGGGGGATATTGGGCCTTGATGAGAGGGGGGCTTGAGCGGATGGTAGAGCAAGAAGTGCCTCACGGTAATTTCTCTCCCTTTTTTCCGCGAGGATCGTCGATCGGCCTCTCCCCCTCCTCAGGGGAGCTATGGCTTGCAGGGTGAGGGTGGCGGCGACAGGAGGAAGAAGATAGTGATTAGTGTGGGAGAAGAGTCAAAGGGTATAGGCTCTGGTCCAGTAGTACTACTACTACTATTATACAAGACCACTGTGTATGGTCTACCTTCTCAAAGAAGCCAGGGAGGAAGGGGTAGGGAATCGATGGGACTTGTCTTTATTACGATGGACAATTCAATGGTCTTCGGCGCCACCCAAAATCTAGTATATAATAAGAGGAGTGCGAGACGGGTGGTCATCACGGGCATCGACGTGCATGTCCCGTGTGCATGTGTCACGTGTTGATAGGGCAATGATGCGCGCAACTGCTGCACGATCACGTCGGCACATCGAACTCCGTCGAACTCCACATCGACAGGCACGCATGGGATATTTACGAGTCTAGAATACACTGTGCCACTTTTGTTGTGATCAAATTATGTTCAGTACGCGAGATATTACTTCTTTATTTTTTTGATAATCGACAAATGCATGGTGGACACGACGAATGAAACTGCTGCTCATCCTTGATCAGATCGGCACCCCACTTTGTGTACCCACCATCGACCATTCGGAGCAACTACCTCGAGCACGATGCCCCCTCGCCATGGCAAAGGCAGGTCCAAGCCGTCCACTGACCGTCCTGCGTCCCCGGCTCTTCGCTGCATCATTTGCGCTCTCGAGTCGCCTGCTGAGGCAACACGTCGTGTCCGACCGCGCTAGGATCCATCGACATCGGCACTCAAGAACACCACGATGTCGAAGCTCGTACCGGCCATGCAGGAGGAGCATGGGGTACCTGCAGCGATGGACGAGCACAAAGCAGCAGCCAGGACGGGGCCGCGTGTTGCACCAGTGAGTACGGACAAGAAGAGGAACGAGAAGAAGACCAGGAAGAAGAGAGGAGATAGCTATTTGGACGAGACCGACTCGGCCAACGAGGAGGCATTCATCGATCAGTTGGAGGCAGAAGCGAAGGAGAGTGACATGGACCCATGGGACTACGAAGAGGAGGAGGAGGACTCCGACAAGGAGATAACGCGCTTATTCGAGGAAGGGGGCGGTGTCGAGTTGTCAGAGGAGGACACTGATGGCAACGATGGCAGTGACCATGGCGTTGACGAAGACGAGGATGAACTGGAAGATGAAGATGATAGCTTCTTCGAAATATGATCATTTATTTTATTTAGAGAGATGGATTTTCACTTGTTTATGGAGGTAAAGTATCAGTGGCACGGATAGAGAGGTGGAATGGATAGACCATGCATAAAAAAGTGGAGAAGGGAGGGGTTATCCTTCCCGTTGGATCACATGGGATCAACGGTTGGTGGAGACGATCCGCGTGACATCTATGTCATCCAATCAGGGCGTAGCACCTAGAGCGAGCACACGTTTGGGATTTTGTGAGATTTGTGGCCAAGAGAGAGGGAAAATCTCTATTCACAAACCACATATGGAACCACCATTGTCATTGAAATGTGTATTATTACATTAACCACATCTAGAGTCATTTCATGTCTATTCTTTTCACAGACCACATATGGATCCACCAGAGTTCATTGCATGTGTGTTCTCTTCACAAACCACATATGGATCCACCAGAGTTCATTGCATGTGTGTTCTTTTCACAATTCACCTATGGATCCACTAGTGTCATTGCATGTGTGTTCTTCTCATTAACCACATCTAGAGTCAGTGGATGTGTGTTCTTTTCACAGACCACATATAGATCCACTAGGGTCATTGAAATATGTGTTCTTTTCAGAGACCACATCTGGATTCATTTCATGACTATTCTTTTCATAGACCACATATGGATCCACCAGTGTCATTGCATGTGTATTCTTTTCAGAGACAACATATGGATCGACCAGTGTCATTGCATGTGTGTTCTTCTCATTAACAACAACTAGAGTAATTGCATGTGTGTTATTTTAATTAACCACATCTAGAGTCATTGCATATGGTTCCACTAGAGATCATTGCATGTGTGTTCTTTTCACAATCCACCTATGGATCCACCAGTGTCATTGCATGTGTGTTCTTCTCATTAACCACATCTAGAGTCATTACATGTGTGTTCTTTTCACAAACCACATATGGAACCACCATTGTCATTGAAATGTGTATTCTTTCATTAACCACATCTGGAGTCATTTCATGACTATTCTTTTCACAGACCACATATGGATCCACCAGTGTCATTGCGTGTGTGTTCTCTTCAGAGACCACAGATGGATCCACCAGTATCATTGCATTTGGTTCCACCAGAATTCATTGCATGTGTATTCTTTTCACAATCCACCTATGGATCCACCAGTGTCATTGCATGTGTTTTGTTCTCATTAACCACATCTCGAGTCATTGCATGTGTGTTCTTTTCACAACCCACATATGGAACCACCATTGTCATTGAAATGTGTATTCTTTGACTAACCACATCTGGAGTCATTTCATGACTATTCTTTTCATAGACCACATATGGATCCACCAGTGTCATTGCATGTGTGTTCTCTTCAGAGACCACACATGGATCCACCAGTGTCATTGCATCTGGTTCCACCAGAGTTCATTGCATGTGTGTTCTATTCAGAATCCACCTATGGATCTACCAGTGTCATTGCATGTGTGTTCTTCTCATTAACCACAGTTAGAGTCATTGCATGTGTGTTATTTTCACAAAACACATATGGAACCACCGGTGTCATTGGAATGTGTATTCTTTTCAGAGACCACATCTGGAGTCATTTCATGACTATTATTTTCACAGACCACATATGGATCCACTAGTGTCATTGCATGTGTGTTCTCTTCATAGACCACATATGGATCCACCAGTGTCATTGCATTTGTGTTCTTTTTACTAACAATAACTAGAGTCATTGCATGTGTGTTATTTTCATTAACCACATATGGATCCAACAGTGTCATTGCATGTGTGTTCTTCTCATTGACTACATCTAGAGTCACTGGATGTGTGTTCTTTTCAGAGACCACATATGGACCCACCAGTGTCATTGAAATGTGTGTTCTTTTTAGAGACCACACATGGATCCATGATGGCCCAAGATATCTTGAGCTCGTTGGGGAACCCCAAGAGGAAGGTATGATGAGCACAGCAGCAACTTTTCCCTCAGTTATGAAACCAAGGTTTAATCGAACCTGTAGGAGCGAGGAAACACCCCAAAGGTGTTCCTAGCTAAAGTTTGGCAGGGCGCACTACCGGTGCCAGCAGCAACGTGGAGACCTTCACAACACAACCACATAACTTTGCCCCCAAGTTACAGTTAGGTTGTTAATCTCACCGGTTTTGCCGAAAACAAAGGATTGAACATATTGTGTGGAAGAAAGTAATAGTTTGCAGAAAGTAAACAGTTGTAGATTGATGGTAAAAATAAAGAACCGGGGTCCATAGTTCACTAGTGGTGGCTCTCCTTAAGATAGATGACATGTTGGGTGAACAAATTACAGCAGGGCAATTGACAACCATCGAGAAAGCAATATACATATACTACTCATCTTGACTCCTTTGAGATTTGATTGGGCATTACAACATTATACATAGACCGTAATCCAACTACATCTATGACTAATAATCAAACTTCAGGTTATCATCCGAACCCCCTCCAGTATTAAGTTGCAAGCAACAGATAATTGCATTACGCATTGCGTGTAAAGTAAACAATACGATTGTTCTATGAACAAAGGATTGTTGTTTTCTCCCTAGTAGCAACAACACATCTAGTACCTTAGAGATTTCCTTCACTTCCCCAGATTACTAGAGGCATGAACCCACTATCAAGCATAAATACTAACTCTTGGAGTTGCTTGCATCTACTTGGCCAAGATAGCTACTAACAACGGAAAGCATGCAAGATCACAAATAACAAAGACATGATAGACTCAATAATCAATCTGAAATAGCATCTTAATATCCATCGGATCCCCGCAAACACAACATGTATGAATTAAAAATAGATGATCTTGATCATGAACGGAGCTCACAAGATCTAAACATGATAGCACAAAGGAGGAGAACC
This sequence comes from Avena sativa, assembly GCA_916181665.1. NCBI lineage: Eukaryota > Viridiplantae > Streptophyta > Magnoliopsida > Poales > Poaceae > Avena > Avena sativa. The sequence continues at coordinate 451,223,726 of OV702289.1, forward strand.
AGCCATCTAGCTACTACATGGACCCGTGGTCCAATGATGAACTACTCATGCATCACACCGGAGGCTTGCATGATGATGAACAAGGCCTCTAGGGTGAATTCTCCCCTCCGGCAGGGTGCCGGGAAGAGCTTCAGATCCCTCCCGATCTAGGGATGGAGATGACGACGACTACAGACACTTTTGTGGAATTTTTATCGGGTACTTAGGGTTTTTGTATCGGAGGCGATATATAGGCGAAAGGGGAGGCCGGGGGTGCCGAAGGCAGCCAGACCACCCCCTGGCACGGGCCAGGCTGGGCCGTGCGGCCTGGTGGTGTGGCGGCCCCCTGGCCCCTCTCTGTCTCGTACTCTGGATCCTTGTGTCCCTCGGTGAAAAACTGACTTTGGCTTTTGTCCCGTCCAATTCCGAGAATATTAATTTTCTAACTTTCCTGGAACCAAAACAGCAAAAAAAGGCAACTGGCACTATGGCTCTTGTTAATAGGTTAGTCCAAGAATGTGTATAGAATGTACTCCAAAGTTGGAACAAAACATAAGAAAGTAGATAAAACCAAGCATGGAACATCAAAAATTATGGATACGTTAGCAATGTATCAACATCCCCAAGCATAACTCCTGCTCGTCCTCGAGTAGGTAAGTGATAAAAAGAAAGAATAATTTTTGAGGTGACATGCACCATCATAAACTTGATCAAAGTGTTTGCAAAAGATTAATAGCTGGGATCATAGTACTTCAATCATAACATGAAAGATAAAGTTCTAACAATAAGACATAGCAACTATGTTGCAACATGAAAGGGCACAAACAAAAGATTCATGAATAACAATGCTTTGCAAGACGTTTGTTTGTTCCACATAAAGAAAACATAGTATAGTGGCATTCAGCTTGTCCTTCATAGAGTAGAAAACATAAATGCATAGGTTCCACATAAAGAAAACATAGTATAGTGGCATTCAGCTTGTCCTTCATAGAGTAGAAAACATAAATGCATAGGACATCTTGAAAGTTCATAAGAGTGACTAGATACAAATACTTTAAAACAAGCAATATCAAAGCTATGCATCAATCAACAAGTCTTGGGACAATGCACATAGAACTAAGAATGGCCACTATGCTCTCAAAGTAGGTGCATAAAGATAGAAGGTGGAGACTCAACATAAAAGTAAAAGAAAGGCCTTCATAGAAGGAAGTAGGGATTCAAGTTTCATAAAGAGCTTCCAAAAATTATGGTACTTATTAGCTTTAAGCTCTCATTACCCCTGTCATAAGCATCTTTAGGTGATTAAGGTTAAAGTGACACAACTAAGAGGATATGCTTGACAAGTTATAAGCTGAAATCTCATGCCCCTTACTTACGAAGACCGAACCTCATGCTACTCAACTTTAGTCACAAGTAAGCTCTTGTCATTGTAAGTACATATGTATCATAGAGAACCACCAACGGGGTACCCCTTGCACATGATACAGGAGCTATCCCATAATCAAAATGACAAGGCAAGCAGACAATGAGCATCTCAGCGATCTTTTTATTTGTTATTTGCATAGGTTTTTATTGAGGATGCTTCATAGAGTGCTCATTATGGTTATGCTGCAAGTTTCCACCATGATTAGGCATGGCTTAGGCTAGCGGCCCAGGCGTTTCTCTAACACAAATACAAACTCCATGATCTTCCAAGTTCCCCTTTTATTTCACACCGCCGGGATCCATAAGCAAAAGAACATGATATCAGCGGGGTACAAAGTACAAGTGCAATGTTGAAAGCGTCCCCATGATACATGGTTCTGCTAACTTCAACTTATAAAGTGCAAGCATATACACAACAAAGATGGATGCAATGGTTCAAGTTTATTAAGTGCGAGAAAGTAAAGTGAGCTATCAAGTCCGTGAGAGCTTTAATCACTAATTTTCACATAACAAGTTTAATTCGGAAGGTAGATAAAAACATGAATATACTTGGAATAGCAAATGCTAATAGGTAGGTATGGTGGACTCTTTGGAATAACTTGGTTTTAGGAGTTGGATGCATGAGTGGAACTCATACTTGGTTATGGAGGCTAGCAAAAGACTGGGAGTGACCAACTAAGAGAGCAATAATGGCCATAATCATGCAGAGCGACAAAACATCATTAATCAAAGCATAAAGTGATATTACAAGTCGAAAACTAAAGGATCATAAAGGCTATGGTGACTTGGGATAGTCATTACAAGGTGTGAGCATGTGCCAAGTCAACCCAAATAAAACATCAAAGGAGAATATCACAATAGTATGCTTTAATATGCTAAAACAACGCATGATTCTTCCAAGGCACATTAAGAAATCTCAATTGTTTATAACAAGTCATGCAACAGCAAATAATACTAAGCATAAAGCCAAAACAATATCAAGGATGGCATGAAAAAGCATAGGCCACAGTCAAAACAAGCTCTCTTTACCACTTAAGCGTGAACTTTTCCTACTCTTTTCCAATCCAAACCAAACTATTTGAAACCAATGCATGAAAGAGGGGGTCAAACCAATTTATTCAGCAAACTAAGAAAACCAAGCAAACAAAAAACCAAAACAAAAACTAAAAAGAAGACGCTCCAAGAACAACACAACTATGCATGAAACAATAAAAATGAAGTGTTTGGAAGAAACCTGAAATTTTTATTGATGAAGAAGGGGATGCCTTGGGAATCCCCAAGCTTTGATGCTTGTACTTCTTGGATATTTCTTGGGGTGACACACGTCGCATCCCCAAGCTTGAGCTTTAGTCCATTCTTCATCTCATTACTCATTCCTTCCATACACCTGAAATTTTTCCTTCATACAAAACTTCACACAATCTTTATTAGCAACATTAGTGCACTCAAGATAATAAGTCTTTAGGTTCAGTTCCAATACCAATAAAACTTCCATTAAAACACAAGCTACTGTAACACTTCCCTCAAAAAGCTCAATTCCCCAAAAGAACTCAAAAAGGAACCAACAAGAAGCAAATGCAAATAATGGCAGAAATCTGTCAAAACAGACCAGCAGGTAAAGACAATTTTTTTGAAGACCTTCTGTTGCTCAAATCGAAAAGTGTTAAATTAACAAAAGTTAGATAACAACCTGGGGCATAAGCACAAAAATTCATGCCTCAAAAGGACGTACATATATTTTACACGAATGTTTACGGTGAAGCACAGAAATCTGTTTCAGGACAACAACTTTCCAAATCATTACTTCTCTCTCATTAGAGGTTACTCTTGGCACAAAAAGCAAATAAAAAGGATAAGGAGCGGTTATTACTGAAGTAATAACTTCCAAGAATCATCTAAAACTTTTGGGTTATCTCCCAATAAGTACTTTTCTTTAACGCCTTTAAGTTAGGCATGATAGTTTGAGAAGATGCTCACATAAAAAAAATGAATTGAAGTAAAAGAGAGCATCAAGAAGCAAATTCAAAACACATTTAAGTCTAACCCACTTCCTATGCATAGGAATCTCGTATGCAAATAAATTCACAAAGAACAAAGTGACATGCATAGGAAGATAAAACGAGAATAACTTCAAAACTTTCAGCACATAGAGAGGTGTTTCAATACCATGAAAACTTCTACAACCATAATTTCCTGTCTCATAATAATTTTCAGTAGCCTCATGAATAAACTCAACAATATAACTATCACATAAAGCATGCTTTTCATGATCTACAAACACTAGAGCTTTATTATAAACATTTTCAAAAGAATCCTCAGGAACATGACATTCGTCCTCCTTTGGTAAGCATGGGGGACAATCAAATAATGTAAGGGGTAAAGAGTTACTATCATTAGAAGGTAGGGATGGGTAGATCCATTCTTCCTCCTCTTGATCATCACCCTCCTCCTCTTTTTCATCCAATGAGCTTCTAGTTTCAGCATTTTTTCTTCCATAGGCTCCTGCAAGGCATTAGTCTCTTCCATTGGTGGAGAGCATCTATTAAGATATTCAAGAATATGGCCATTTTATACCTTGTGATTATCAAAGCAAAATTTAAGTGTATAATAAACCTCATATTTATAAGGTGAATCATCAGTATTTTCAAGCAAACTAGCAAGTTCAAATGCACCCTTCCAAGCAATAAATTCTTCAATTTGGTCCACATCATAAAAGTCATAATTCCCTTTAACATAAGAAGATATGGTAACATTATCATTATACTCACATTGAAAAGGGAGGTGTTTGTACCTCCTACAACAACAAGATTTATCAAAGCAATAAGTAATATTATAAGTTGAGCACACCTTTATAGCAATGGTATACAATTTATCAATTTGTTCCCATAAGTGTTTCCCTTTTTGTGACAAGCGGTGTTCCTTATAATAATATTTTTGTTCTTCCGTGAACCCACCTTGCCAATAAGATTCAGTTTCAAAGAAACCAACCATTGATAGAAAGCATGATAAAGCAAGATAACGACATACCAATGAAAATAACAACTATAGAAGGAACTAATTTTTTGTATTTTTGATAAAGAAACAAGAAAACAAAGCAGAAATAAACTAAGCAAAACAAAAATAATAAAGTAAAGAGATTGGTTATGAGGGACTCCCCTTGTGAAGATGTCCTTGACTCCCCGGCAACGGCGCCAGAAAAAGCTTGGATGGCCCAAGATATCTCGAGCTCGTTGGGGAACCCCGGAGGAAGGTATGATGAGTACAGCAGCAAGTTTTCCCTCAGTTATGAAACTAAGGTTTAATCGAACCAGTAGGAGCAAGGAAACACCGCAAAGGTGTTTCTAGCTGAACTTTGGTAGGGCGCACTACCGGTGCCAGCAGCAACGTGGATACCTGCACAACACAACCACAGAACTTTGCCCCCAACTTACAGTGAGGTTGGCAATCTCACCGGTTTTGCTGAAAACAAAGGATTAAACGTATTGTGTGGAAGAAAGTAATAGTTTGCAGAAAGTAAACAGTTGTAGATTGATGGTAAAAGAAAGGACCGGGGTCCATAGTTCACTAGTGGTGTCTCTCCTTAAGACAGATGACATGTTGGGTGAACAAATTACAGTGGGGCAATTGTCAAACATCGAGAAAGAAATATGCATATACTACTCATCTTGACTCCTTTGAGATTTGATTGGGCATTACAACATTATACATAGACCGTAATCCAACTACATCTATGACTAATAATCCACCTTCAGGTTATCATCTGAACCCCCTCCAGTATTAAGTTGCAAGCAACAGATAATTGCATTGTGCATTGCGTGTAAAGTAAACAATACGATTGTTCTATGAACAAAGGATTGTTGTTTTCTCCCTAGTAGCAACAACACATCTAGTACCTTAGAGATTTCTGTCACTTCCCCAGATTACTAGAGGCATGAACCCACTATCGAGCATAAATACTAACTCTTGGAGTTGCTAGCATCTACTTGGCCAAGATAGCTACTAACAACGGAAAGCATGCAAGATCACAAATAACAAAGACATGATAGACTCAATAATCAATCCGAAATAGCATCTCAATATCCATCGGATCCCCGCAAACACAACATGTATGAATTACAAATAGATGATCTTGATCATGAACAGAGCTCACAAGATCTAAACATGATAGCACAAAGGAGGAGAACCAGCCATCTAGCTACTACATGGACCCGTAGTCCAAGGATGAACTACCCACGCATCACGCCGGAGGCTTGCATGGTGATGAAGAAGGCCTCTAGGATGAATTCTCCCCTCTGGCAGGGTGCCGGGAAGAGCTTCAGATCCCTCCCAATCTAGGGATGGAGATGACGACGACTACAGACTCTTTCGTGGAATTTTTATCGGGTACTTAGGGTTTCTGTATCGGAGGCGATATATAGGCGAAAGGGGAGGCCGAGGGGGTGCCGAAGGCGGCTAGACCACCCCCTGGCACGGGTCAGGCTGGGCCATGCGGCCAAGTGGTGTGGCGGCCCCCTGGCCCCTCTCCGTCTTGTACTCTGGATCCTTGTGTCCCTCGGTGAAAAACTGACTTTGGCTTTTGTCTCGTCCAATTCCGAGAATATTCATTTTCTGACTTTCCTGGAACCAAAAACAGCAGAAAATAGGCAGCTGGCACTGTGGCTGTTGTTAATAGGATAGTCCAAGAAAGTGAATAGAAAGTACCCCAAAAGTTGGAATAAAACATAAGAAAGTAGATAAAACCAAGAATGGAACATCAAATATTATGGATACGTTAGCAACGTATCAATCCACCAGTGTCATTGCATATGGATCCACCAGAGTTCACTACATCTGTGTTCTTTTCACAATCCACATATGGATCCACAAGTGTCATTGCATGTGTGTTCTTATCATTAACCACAGCTAGAGTCATTGCATGTGTGTTGTTTTCACAAACCACATATGGAACCACCATTGTCATTGAAATGTGTATTCTTTGATTAACCACATCTAGAGTCATTTCATGTCTATTCTTTTCATAGACCACATATGGATCCACCAGTGTCATTGCATGTGTGTTCTCTTCACAAACCACATATGGATCCACATGTGTCATTGCATGTGTGTTCTTTTTATTAACAACAACTAGAGTCATTGCACGTGTATTATTTTCATTAACCACATGTGGATCCACCAGTGTCATTGCAAGTGTGTTCTTCTCACAGACCACATCTGGAGTCACTGGATGTGTGTTCTTTTCACAAACCACATATGGATGCACCAGTGTCATTGAAATGTGTGTTCTTTTCAGAAACCACATATGGAGTTATTTCATGACTATTCTTTTCACATTCCACATATGGATCCACAAGTGTCATTGCATGTGTTTTCTTTTCACAGTCCACATATGGATCCACCAGTGTCATTGCATTGTGTGTTATTTTCATTAACAACAGCTAGAGTCATTGGATGTGTGTTATTTTCATTAACCACATATGGATCCACCAGTGTCATTGCATGTGTGTTCTTCTTATTAACCACAGCTAGTCACTGGATGTGTGTTCTTTTCACAAACCACATATGGATCCACCATTGTCATTGAAATGTGTGTTCTTTTCAGAGACCACACATGGATCCACCAGTGTCATTGCATATGGTTCCACCAGAGTTCATTACATTTGTGTTGTTTTCACAATCCACCTATGGATGCACCAGGGTCATTGCATGTGTGTTGTTCTCATTAACCACATCTAGAGTCATTGCATGTGTGTTCTTTTCGCAAACCACATATGGAACCACCATTGTCATTGAAATGTGTATCCTTTCATTAACCACATCTAGAGTCATTTCATGACTATTCTTTTCACATACCACATATGGATCCACTAGTGTCATTGCATGTGTGTTCTCTTCAGAGACCACACATGGATCCATATGGTTCCACCATAGTTCATTGCATGTGTGTTTTTTCACAATCCACCTATGGATCCACTAGTGGCATTGCATGTGTGTTCTTCTATTTAACCACAGCTAGAGTCATTGCATGTGTGTTCTTTTCACAAGTCACATATGGAACCACCATTGTCATTGAAATGTGTACTCTTTCACTAACCACATCAGGAGTCATTTCATGACTAATCTTTTCACATACCACATATGGATTCACCAATGTCATTGCATGTGTGTTCTCTTTAGAGACCACACATGGATCCACCAGTGTCATTGCATGTGGTTCCACCAGAGTTCATTGCATGTGTGTTCTTTTCACAATCCACCTATGGATCCACCAGTATCATTGCATGTGTGTTCTTCTCATTAACCACAACTAGAGTTATTGCATGTGTGTTCTTTTCACAAACCACACATGGAACCACCAGAGTCATTGAAATGTGTATTCTTTTCAGAGACCATATCTCGAGTCATTTCATGACTATTATTTTCACAGACCACATATGTATCCACTAGTGTCATTGCATGTTTGTTCTCTTCACGGACCACATATGGATCCACCAGTGTCATTGCATGTGTGTTCTTTTTACTAACAATAACTAGAGTCATTGCATGTGTGTTATTTTCATTAACCACATATGGATCCACTAGTGTCATTGATGTGTGTTCTTCTCATTGACCACAACTAGAGTCACTGGATGTGTGTTCTTTTCAGAGACAACATATGGATCCACCAGTTTCATTGAAATGTGTGTTCTTTTCAGAGACCACACATGGATCCACCAGTGTCATTGCATATGGATCCACCAGAGTTCATTGCATGTGTGTTCTTTTCACAATCCACCTATGGATCCACCAGGGTCATTGCATGTGTGTTCTTCTCATTAACCACAGCTAGAGTCATTGCATGTGTGTTCTTTTCACAAACCACATATGAAACCACCAGTGTCATTGAAATGTGTATTCTTTCATTAACCACATCTGGAGTCATTTCATGTCTATTCTTTTCACATACCACATATGGATCCACCAGTGTCATTGCATGTGTGTTCTTTTTATTAACAACAACTAGGGTCATTGCATGTGTGTTATTTTCATTAACCACATATGGATCCACCAGTGTCATTGCATGTGTGTTCTTCTCAGGGACCACATCTGGAGTCACTAGATGTGTGTTCTTTTCACAAACCACATATGGATGCACCAGTGTCATTGAAATGTGTGTTGTTTTCAGAGACCACAATGGATCCACCAGTGTCATTGCATGTGGTTCCACCAGAGTTGAATGCATGTGTGTTCTTTTCACAATCCACCTATGGATCCACCTGTGTCATTGCATGTGTGTTCTTCTCATTAACCACATCTAGATTCATTGCATGTGTGTTCTTTTCACAAACCACATATGGAACCACCATTGTCATTGAAATGTGTATTCTTTCTTGACTATTCTTTTCACAGACCACATATGGATGCAGCAGTGTCATTGCATGTGTGTTCTCTTCACATACCACATATGGATCCACCAGTGTCATTGCATGTGTGTTCTTTTTATTAACAACAACTAGAGTCATTGCATGTGTGTTATTTTCATTGACCACATATGGATCCACCAGTGTCATTGCATGTGTGTTCTTCTCACAGACCACATCTGGAGTCACTCGATGTGTGTTCTTTTCACAAACCACATATGGATCCACCAGTGTCATTGAAATGTGTGTTCTTTTCAGAGACCACATCTGGAGTCATTTCACGACTATTCTTTTCACAGGCCACATATGGATCCACCAGTGTCATTACATGTGTGTTCTTTTCACATTCCACATATGGATCCACCAGTGTCATTGCATGTGTGTTCTTCTTATTAACCACAGCTAGTCACTGGATGTGTGTTCTTTTCACAAACCACATATGGATCCACCATTGTCATTGAAATGTGTGTTCTTTTCAGAGACCACACATGGATCCACCAGTGTCATTGCATATGGTTCCACCAGAGTTCATTACATTTGTGTTGTTTTCACAATCCACCTATGGATGCACCAGGGTCATTGCATGTGTGTTGTTCTCATTAACCACATCTAGAGTCATTGCATGTGTGTTCTTTTCGCAAACCACATATGGAACCACCATTGTCATTGAAATGTGTATCCTTTCATTAACCACATCTAGAGTCATTTCATGACTATTCTTTTCACATACCACATATGGATCCACCAGTGTCATTGCATGTGTGTTCTCTTTAGAGACCACACATGGATCCATATGGTTCCACCAGAGTTCATTGCATGTGTGTTTTTTCACAATCCACCTATGGATCCACTAGTGGCATTGCATGTGTGTTCTTCTATTTAACCACAGCTAGAGTCATTGCATGTGTGTTCTTTTCACAAGTCACATATGGAACCACCATTGTCATTGAAATGTGTACTCTTTCACTAACCACATCAGGAGTCATTTCATGACTAATCTTTTCACATACCACATATGGATCCACCAATGTCATTGCATGTGTGTTCTCTTCAGAGACCACACATGGATCCACCAGTGTCATTGCATGTGGTTCCACCAGAGTTCATTGCATGTGTGTTCTTTTCACAATCCACCTATGGATCCACCAGTATCATTGCATGTGTGTTCTTCTCATTAACCACAACTAGAGTTATTGCATGTGTGTTCTTTTCACAAACCACATATGGAACCACCAGAGTCATTGAAATGTGTATTCTTTTCAGAGACCACATCTCGAGTCATTTCATGACTATTATTTTCACAGACCACATATGTATCCACTAGTGTCATTGCATGTTTGTTCTCTTCACGGACCACATATGGATCCACCAGTGTCATTGCATGTGTGTTCTTTTTACTAACAATAACTAGAGTCATTGCATGTGTGTTATTTTCATTAACCACATATGGATCCACTAGTGTCATTGATGTGTGTTCTTCTCATTGACCACAACTAGAGTCACTGGATGTGTGTTCTTTTCAGAGACAACATATGGATCCACCAGTTTCATTGAAATGTGTGTTCTTTTCAGAGACCACACATGGATCCACCAGTGTCATTGCATATGGATCCACCAGAGTTCATTGCATGTGTGTTCTTTTCACAATCCACCTATGGATCCACCAGGGTCATTGCATGTGTGTTCTTCTCATTAACCACAGCTAGAGTCATTGCATGTGTGTTCTTTTCACAAACCACATATGAAACCACCAGTGTCATTGAAATGTGTATTCTTTCATTAACCACATCTGGAGTCATTTCATGTCTATTCTTTTCACAGACCACATATGGATCCACCAGTGTCATTGCATGTGTGTTCTTTTTATTAACAACAACTAGGGTCATTGCATGTGTGTTATTTTCATTAACCACATATGGATCCACCAGTGTCATTGCATGTGTGTTCTTCTCAGGGACCACATCTGGAGTCACTAGATGTGTGTTCTTTTCACAAACCACATATGGATGCACCAGTGTCATTGAAATGTGTGTTGTTTTCAGAGACCACAATGGATCCACCAGTGTCATTGCATGTGGTTCCACCAGAGTTCAATGCATGTGTGTTCTTTTCACAATCCACCTATGGATCCACCTATGTCATTGCATGTGTGTTCTTCTCATTAACCACATCTAGAGTCATTGCATGTGTGTTCTTTTCACAAACCACATATGGAACCACCATTGTCATTGAAATGTGTATTCTTTCATGACTATTCTTTTCACAGACCACATATGGATGCACCAGTGTCATTGCATGTGTGTTCTCTTCACATACCACATATGGATCCACCCGTGTCATTGCATGTGTGTTCTTTTTATTAACAACAACTAGAGTCATTGCATGTGTGTTATTTTCATTGACCACATATGGATCCACCAGTGTCATTGCATGTGTGTTCTTCTCACAGACCACATCTGGAGTCACTCGATGTGTGTTCTTTTCACAAACCACATATGGATCCACCAGTGTCATTGAAATGTGTGTTCTTTTCAGAGACCACATCTGGAGTCATTTCACGACTATTCTTTTCACAGGTCACATATGGATCCACCAGTGTCATTACATGTGTGTTCTTTTCACAATCCACATATGGATCCACCAGTGTCATTGCAATGTGTGTTGTTTTCATTAACCATGGATAGAGTCACTAGATGTGTGTTATTTTCATTAACCACATATGGATCCGCCAGTGTCATTGCATGTGTGTTCTTCTCGTTGACCACAGTTAGAGTCACTGGATGTGTGTTCTTTTCACAAACCACATATGGATCCACCAGTTTCATTGAAATGTGTGTTCTTTTCAGAGACCACACATGGATCCACCAGTGTCATTGCATATGGTTCCACCAGGGTTCATTGCATGTGTGTTCTTTTCACAATCCACCTATGGATGCACCAGGGTCATTGCATGTGTGTTCTTCTCACAGACCACATATGGATCCACCAGTGTCATTGCATGTGTGTTATTTTTACTAACAACAACTATAGTCATTGCATCTGTGTTCTTTTCACAATCCACATATGGATCCACCAGTGTGATTGCATGTGTGTTCTTCTCTTTAACCATAACTAGAGTCATTGCATGTGTGTTATTTTCACAAACCACATATGGAACCACCATTGTCATTGAAATTTGTATTCTTTCACTAACCACATCTGGAGTCATTTCATGACTATTCTTTTTACATACCCCATATGGATCCACCAGTGTTATTGCATGTCTATTCCCTTCAGAGACCACACATGGATCCACCAGTGTCATTGCATGTGGTTCCACTAGAGTTTATTGCATGTGTGTTCTTTTCACAATCCACCTATGGATCCACCAGTGTCATTTCATGTGTGTTCTTCTCATTAACCACAGCTAGAGTCATTGCATGTGCATTCTTTTCACAAACCACATATGGAACCACCATTGTCATTGAAATGTGTATTCTTTGATTAACCACATCTAGAGTCATTTCATGTCTATTCTTTTCACAGACCACATATGGATCCACCAGTGTCATTTCATGTGTGTTCTCTTCAGAGACCACATATGGATCCACCAGTGTCATTGCATGTGTGTTCTTTTTACTAACAACAACTAGAGTCATTGCATGTGTGTTATTTTAATTAACCACATATGGATCCACCAGTGTCATTGCATGTGTGTTCTTCTCATTGACCACATCTAGAGTCACTGGATGTGTGTTCTTTTCAGAGACCACATATGGATCCACCAGTGTCATTGGAATGTGTGTTCTTTTCAGATACCACACATGGATCCACCAGTGTCATTGCATATCGATCCACCAGAGTTCATTGCATGTGTGTTCTTTTCACAATCCACCTATGGATCCACCAGTGTCATTGCATGTGTGTTCTTCTCATTAACCACAACTAGAGTCATTGCATGTTTTTTTTTTCACAAACCACATATGGAACCACCATTGTCATTGAAATGTGTATTCTTTCACTAACCACATCTGGAGTCATTTCATGACTATTCTTTTCACAGACCACATATGGATCCACCAGTGTCATTGCATGGGTGTTCTCTTTAGAGACCAAACATGGATCCACTAGTGTCATTGCATGTGGTTCCACCATAGTTGATTGCATGTGTGTTCTTTTCACAATCCACCTATGGATCCACCAGTGTCATTGCAATGTGTGTTCTTTTCATTAACCACAACTAGAGTCACTGGATGTGTGTTATTTTCATTAACCACATATGGATCCACCAGTGGCATTGCATGTGTGTTCTTCTCATTAACCACAGCTAGAGTCACTATATGTGTGTTCTTTTCACAAACCACATATGGATCCACCATTGCCATTGAAATGTGTGTTCTTTTCAGAGATCACACATGGATCCACCAATGTCATTGCATATGGTTCCACCAGAGTTCATTGCATGTGTGTTCTTTTCACAATCCACCTATGGATCCACCAGTGTCATTGCATGTGTGTTCTTCTCACATACCACATATGGATCCACCAGTGTCATTGCATGTGTGTTCTTCTCATTAACCATAGATAGAGTCATTGCATGTGTGTTATTTTCACAATCCACATATGGATCCACCAGTGTCATTGCATGTGTGTTCTTCTCATTAACCACAGCTAGAGTCATTGCATGTGTGTTGTTTTCACAAACCACATATGGAACCACCATTGTCATTGAAATGTGTATTCTTTCACTAACCACATCTGGAGTCATTTCATGACTATTCTTTTCACAGACCACATTGAGGGGAATATGCCCTCAGAGGCAATAATAAAGTTGTTATTATACATATTCCAAGTATATGATAGATGTTTATTTTACATGCTATAATTGTATTAATTTGGAAACATTAATACATGTGTGTTTAATAAACAAAAGGAAAGTTCCTAGTTATGCCTCTCTTATAAACTAGCTCGTTGATTAACAAGATGATCAAGGTTTCCTGATCATAGACATTGGATGTTGTTAATAACAAGGTCACAACATTAGTGGAATGATGTGATGAACATTCATCCTAAGTATAGCATTATGATCAAAGTCATTATGTTTATATTTCTATAACATCTAACAAAGTAATCCTAGTCCTTAGACCATGAGATCATGTTAACACTACTAGGAAACAGCTTATAGGTAGACAAGATATTCAGTGGCGCATATGTAAAACCATGCGCCACAAATATGTATTAGTGGTGCACTAGAAAAAATGCGCCACAAAAGTTTGGCACTTCAGTGGCGCACGAAACCAATATGCGCCACAGAAGTCCACATTTCTGTGGCGCATATTTTCGTGTGCGCCATAGAAAGTGATGATTCTGTGGCGCATATAAACATATGCGCCACATAAGGTTGATGGACATATGCGCCACAGAAAGTGATGTTTATGTGGCGCATATATGTGTATGTGCCACAAAACAAGCAAAAATAGATCCCCCCATGGATCGCCTTTTCAGTTTTGTAAAAAATAAACAAAAATGATAGAAACTTCAAAAAAAAATCTTTTGAGTTATAGTTAGATTTTAGGGTATAGATCTAGACAAAATTGAAAAACATGAATTTCGATGTATTTTGCAAAAATAGGTCATGGCACGGTAAAACGGCTATAACTTTTGCATACGATGTTGAAAAAACTCTTTAACCTATCAAAATGATCGTCTCGAAATTCCCTACTCGAATTCATTGACCTAAGGTTGTTCTGGATTTTACAGAATCCCCAAATTCGAAAAGAGTAAAAAGTTATTTAGGGTAGAAGATTTTTTACTTCAAAAAATAAAAAAGGGGGAGAAACTTCTGTGGCGCATTTCCCCCATATGTGCCACAGAAGTCTTGGGCGGGATTCGAAATTTGAATCCCGCTGGCACCCTTCTCCCTCCCTTTTTCCTTTTTCTCCCCCTCCCCTCCCCACTTCTTCTCCCCTCCACACTTCTCCCCTTCTCCTCCCTCCTCCTTCTCCACTCTCCGGCGACCTCCTCCTCCTCCTCCTCCACCACCACCAGCGACCACCTCCTCCTCCTCCTCCTCCTCCACCAACTCCGGTGACCTCCGGTGACTTCCTCATCCTCCTCCTCCACTACCAACTCCGGCGACCATGTCCTCCTCCTCCACCACCAACTTCGGCGACCTCCTTCTCCTCCTCTTCCACCACCAACTCTGGCGACCTCCTCCTCCTCCTCCACCACCACCAACTCCGACAACCTCCTCCTCCTCCACCACCAACTCCGGCAACCTCCTCCTAGCCCTCCTCCAACCCTCCTCCAACCACCACCACCACCACCAACTCCGGCCAGACCTAGATCTGGCCCGGTTTTTTTTTTTTGAACTTCTGTGGCGCATATTGGCCATATGCGCCACAGAAGTTTGAGATCTGGTCCGCCTTTTTTTGAATTTTGGAAAAAAACTTCTGTGGCGCATTTTGAAATGCGCCACAGAAGATAGTTATCAGTGGCGACGTATCAGTGGTGAGTAAGATATGCGCCACGAATAGTGAAAAAAGGTGTGCCACTGATAAGGGGTTTCCTAGTAGTGTAATCACTAATACTGAAAGAGTATCTTGATAACATCAAACGTCACACCGTAAAAGGGTGATTATAAAGGTGGGTTCAGTGCTTCGAAAGTGTTATGTAGAGGCTCATGGATCAGGAGTGGGATTTGTCCATCCTGATGACGGATAGATATTCTCTGGGCCCTCTCGGTGATATCACATTGGTTAGCTTGCAAGCAGTGATGAGATCACTAGAATGTTATATCACGGGAACGAGAAAAGAGTACATGTCAGTAACGAGATCAAACTAGGTATGGAGATACCGATGATCGAATCTCGGACATGTAATATATCGCAAGACAAAGGGATTTAGTTACTAGCGTTAAAGGTTCTCATGATCACAGAAGTCATCGTAGAATGTGTAGGAGTCAGTATGGATCTCCAGGTCCCGCTTCTGATTATTGATCTGAGAGGGGTCTCGATCATGTCTGCATTATTCATGAACCGTAGGGTGACACACTTAAGGGACACCAACACCATTTGGAGCAAATATGTTTCAGACGAATGAATTGCAAAGCACTGGAATTATTTCAATAGACACCGAAACTGTTTCGGGTGAAATTGCTGAAATTGGTTCTGCATGTAATATTGAAATGTTGCAAGGGGTTTTATGTGAATGTTTGTTAATTAAAGTAATTAACAAAATTCTGAATAAATTTAATAAATGAGTTGTATTAAATGAGAGAGCATTAAATTTGGAGAAATTTAATGCATTTAAAGTGGAGACTTTAAAAGAGAATATGAAGGGGCATTTTAATGTGGAGGGGGTTACCACCACACGAATGGGGGAGGTGAGGGGTCACCCCCCATGGGGTGCCGGCCATGGGGAGGGGTAGCCCCCTCCTCCTATAAAAGGCCACCCCTCTCACCCTTCTTCCACACACCTCTTCGTGAAGGATCTCTCTCCCCCTCTAGAATTATTCCCCCATGGTCTCGGATTAGCGAGATACATGTTCTCGGTGGCATTTCATCTGGAAGGAGTTGCTGCTTCCGCTACATCGCTAGAGTGAGGAGGCGGAGGTTATTCTGTGGCATGAACATGTGTGCGAGTGTGAATGCGCTGCTGGTTTGTGGCGCTAGGACTTCCACACGATCTTGATATCGTCAAGCATACGACTACATCATCCACGAGTTCCTACTCGTTAACAAAACTTTGTTGTCTTCGAGGGTAAGTTCTCCATAGATGTATATCCACCCGTTGCTTGTATCTAGTAGATAGATCTTGGCGTATAGTTCCCATTGTAGGAATTTTTTTGTTTTCTATGCTGCGAACCCTTCAGTGGTATTAGAGCCAGATCTATGCGTAGGTGCTTTGCACGGGTAGAACACATAAGAGTATGTGGGCGGTGATGATCATGTTATTGCTTCTTATATGTACTATGGATATTGGTGGCATAGTGGGATGAAGCGGCCCGGACCAACCTTACATGTCATCGCACATGAGACCGGTTCAACGACTGACATGCAACTAGTTTTGCATAAGTGGCTGGCGAGTGTCTGTCTATCCTACTATAGTCAATATCTGATTTACAACGAGTTGCTAATAATTTGGTTATCATCATTGTGGTTCCATGTTTGTAGGTAAGAACGGTTCTATCTTCGAAAGCCCTAAGCCACGTAAAACTTGCAATTGATAAATTAGAGGCGTCTAGTTTAGGTCATTGCTGGGCTTGTGTCATGATATGGTAATATTGTAAGTTGATGTATATTTGATACTCTTAAAACACACCTAACGTGTAAGTTCCATAGACCTTGGCCTTACACACAAAGGAATGATAAAGATCATACCATGATGCATATGATAGTGATCAAATGCAAGAAACATATTATTTCACTTTACACATATGATGTTTACATCTTATATTGCTTGTTTGGCGTTTTAGTAGCATTATAAGATGATCCCTCATTTAAATATCAAGATAAAAATTGTGTTCTTCCTTAAGTATGCACCATTCTATGGATCGTGTTTCGAGACATCACATGATGATCGGGTGTACTCGACTCTGCGCTTTCATACAACGGGTGTAAGACGGTTTTACACACGTGAGTATTAAGGTTCTTACTTGGAGAGCCTAGCATGTACAAACATGGCCTCGGAACACGGACCGAAAGGTTAAGCATGAGTCATATAGTTGATATGGTGCCCATATAGATGCTCGCCTTTGAAGCTACACCGACTCACGTGATGATCGGACTTGGTGTAGTGAATTTGGTTCATGTAATCACCAAAAAGACATGAGGGATGTTGTTTTTGAGTGGGAGTTTAGTTGAACTCAATCTATCATAAACTTAGTCTAAATAAACTTTACAAATTCTGTTGTAGATGGCACCACCTGCTTTTAATTTCAATGTGTTCATGGAGAAAGAGAAACTTGCTATGAATGGTAGCAACTTCACCAACTGGCTATGAATTTGAGGATTCTACTCTCTGCTGCACAGAAGAAATATGTGCTAGAAGCGCCGCTAGGCCCCCCACCAGCTCCTGATGCCCCTGATGAGGAAAAGAATGTCTATGTGACTCGTCAGGAGGACCACAACTTAGTTCATTACGGCATACTATATGGGCTAGAGCCAGAACTTTGAAAGCGTTTCGAAAATGACAATGCCTTTGATACCATGTGTGAATTGAAAATGATTTTTGATACCCATGTTGCCATAGAGAGTTATAATGCTTCAAAAAGTTCTTTAGCTATGATGGAAGAGAACAGCTCCGTAAGTGAGCACGTACTCAAAATGTCTGGGTACGCCAATAAGCTTGTGTCCTTGGGAATAACGATTCCCATTTACTTAGGCATACATCGTGTTCTCCAATCTCTGCCACCTAGCTACAAGAGCTTCGTGATGAACTATAACATGCAGGGCATGAAGAAGACTCTCCTCGAGCTTCTGTCAATGCTTAAGACTGCAAAAGTGGAAATTAGGAAAGAACATCAAGTGTTGATGGTCAATAGGACCACCGGTTTCAAGAAAGACAAGAAGGGTAAATAGAAGGGAAAGAAGGGTGGAAAATCTGTTGCTGTGCCTGAAAAGAAATCTTGGGCTGGCCCTAAGTCTGATACCTAGTGCTAATATTGTAAGGGGACTGGCCATTGGAAGCACAATTGCCCCAAGTATTTGGCGGACAAGAAGGTCGGCAAGGCAAACAAAGGTATATGTGATATACATGTTATTGATGTGTACTTGACTAGTACTCCAGAAGCACCTGGGTATTTGATACCGGATCAGTTGCTAATATATGTAACTCGATACAGGGGTTGTGGAACAAGCGATAGCTAGCAAGGGATGAGGTCACGATGCGTGTCGGCAATGGATCAAGAGTTGATGTGATCGCCGTCGGAACGCTGCCTCTCCATATGCCATCGGGATTAGTGATAAACTTAAATAATTGTTATTTCGTGCCTACGCTGAGCATGAACATTGTATCCGGATCGTGTTTATTGCAAAGCGGTTATTCGTTTAAATCAGAAAACAATGGTTGTTCGATTTATATGGATAATATCTTTTACCCATATGCACCCGTGATGAATGGTTTATTTCTGTTGAATCTCGATAGTACTCATAAGCATATCCATAATGTTGATGCTAAAAGGATTAAACTTAATGATGATATATCTGCATATATGTGGCACTGTTGTGGTCAAGTCAAAATCATAGTTCACTTCACAAGTCATTTTGAAAATATCTGACGACGGAACAGTATGGACACTCCAACTGTCCATGACCATGGACGCGGCTATTCGAATAGTTTGACACTCTGCAGAGGTGGTACACTTTCACCACAAAATTCGATACATCCGTCAGGGATAACCCTGAATCATCATACTTAGTATGCGGATAATCAATCATAACCTTTCCTTTACACACTCTAGTATAAGCACCTCTCCTATGAGCTTGGCCTCCCAGCCATGGCCATCTGCCATCCTGGACACTGCATAGGTGGATATCATCAAGAGGTAGCCTCAGCTCAACCCTCCTCCGCGAGGGAACCCATACAAATGCATATAAACTTCCAGCTAAGCCTTACCCAATTCAGGTATTGTGGTTGTACGGTAAAATTGGAATGGTATCGCATCCGAACCTAACCATCAGTTTTTATAAAGGGATAAGGCTCATGCTTGAACATTTTCACCATCAAATCCATTTGTGTTCTCAACACATGTCAAAACATTTTAATAGAATGACTCAACATTCCAAGGTTTTCACAATCATTTTCACCAAGTACTCCCATTTAAAGTGATCAAGTTTTATGCTTAGCACTAGCCACTAAGTTAAGAGTGTTCACTAATGAGGGATGATAATCTCACTCTCATGCCATAGAATGACATCTAGTATAGGCCTAGTTTTATACTCTTTATGCTATCTATACTATCTTTCCAAAATCTCACAAAGCATTAACTAAGAGTAAAGAACTTTGGTAAAGTCAAAAGAGTAAAGCTTGCAAGTAAAACTTGGGATGGGTAATAATCAAAATGTATAACCAAGCATGCCTAATGCAATTGCTTAAGTTATCAAAAGGGGGAAAGTGTTAACTTGCTTAATTCTAGCTTTCTAATAATAGCTTGCCTTGATGGTGTAGTGATTGAAGTTCTCTTCGTCTTCTTCGGGGTAGAACTCCTCCTCCTCGTAGACTTGGTTAGCACTATCGTTTAAAAATGAATACGGGGTACACAATCACCAAATTATACTTAACTAAGTCTAATTAGCACACTAAGGTTCAAACTTCATGATCTAGCATCATCACACTCATCACAAGATTTAAAGAACTAGTTTCATTTATTTTATTTGAGAAAAGTAATTTCTACTCATTGAAATTAATTAAAATTTAATATTCTCAAATTAAAATATGGGATCATGTTGACACATGTCATCACCACATATTCTAATACATGGGAATGTGATTTAAAGGTTTGATCATATTTCAATAAGTTTAAGATTATCATTTCAATTATTTAAAGTGACTAGAAATGCCTATATAGCACTATTTTGGTACTAGTCCAAAGTCACTACATGCAAACCTAAATATATTACATGTTTAGATAGGTATTGTCAAATGTGATTTTTGAAAGTTGGAATCAACTCAAAAGATATTATGGTTGATTTTTGAAAAATGTTTGAAGTTGCAAACGTCTTTGTTTTGTTATTTTTGCAATAGATTATCTCTAACTCCAAAAGATTGAAATCCAACGGGTTGGATAGATATTTTAGTTAACTTTCTAACAAAATTTGAATCATGCCATTTGGTTAAGTGAAACTTTCTGAATTGATTTTTGAATAAGTGGACAGAATATGATTTCAACTAAATTGGAAAAGCACTTATTTGAATTTTTGGGCCAGCGCGAGAAAGCTAACGGGCCGGCCCAGTGGCACTCCGCGGTGCAGCGGGCTGCTGACAGTGCGGACCCACTGGTCAGCGAAACTAACTAAGCAAAACGGTATGGGCGAATCTGAGCCGTGCGATCAACTTCTAATCTAACAGCCGAGAGTCATCATCGACGACGAACAGCTCCGGCGAGGAACTAGACCTAGCGCAGCGGTGGGGGTCTAGCGGGGCTCACTTGGGCTCCAGCTAGGCTTGGCGGCGGGGGCAAACAGCATGGTAGACGACGACGAAGCGAGGCACGGTCATGGTGAGGCTTGGGGTGGCCGCAATCGACGGTGCCCTTCTCCTCCAGCAGCGGCGGACTCCGGTGCAATTCCAACACGGTGTTGCTCGCCTTGCTCTGGGAAGGGGTGTGGGAGGCTCAGTGGTGAGTGTGGAGTCGAGTGGTGTGAGGAATGGAGGTTGGGGTGGCCTCCTTTTATAGCTCGACGAGGGGACCGAGCGGTGCGGTTTGGCATCTCCGGCAAGGGCGGCACAGAGAGCTAAGGGCATGGCTGGGGTAGGTGGACGGTGTGGTGTCTCCTGGCGGTCGTTGCTAGCTTAAAGGTGAGGCGTGGGGCGGTGTGGAACGGTCAGGCACGTGCGGCGCTGTAGGCAGAGGTAGAGGTGTTTGTGGCGGCGTGCGGCTGCTGCGGGTCGCGCGCAGCGAACAGGGGTGTCTGTCGGGGTGCTGCTATCATGGCGGGTCTATGCATGCGAGGGGACGTCAAGGCGTGGTGCGTGCGAGCTGGTCGGGCGCGGCGCACTGGCTCTCTCTAGACACGGCGAGGTGGTCTAGGGCTCGGTTTTGACCGTGGGGTGGACAAGGGGTGGCGGTAGGTGCTCGCGTGTCTGGTGCGTGTCCTTCGCGAGCCTGGCGTGGCTCCTAGCAACTACCCACTGTCGGCCGGGGACGGCCAAGAACGGGCGGTGCTCTACTGTGCCAGCAACAAAGGGGGGAGCTAGTCTGGGGCTGGGTTAGGCTTAGAGGGGTCAGGGGGTTAAATTGGAGACCAAATGGTCGATGATCACTGTACCAAATAGTGCAGCTAGTCTAGTGTTTGTTCTGTGCCTGCCAAGTGTTTGATGAAATGGCCACATGAAAATTATTTTTGAATTTTTGATTCAAACTTTTTGGGTGAACTTGTCTTAAGCTTGAGAGACTAGGTTTGCTTGGATAGGTCAAGGTGAATTCATTTGATGTGTTTTTGAGAAAGTGTGTTCTTAACACATACACTTGATTCAATTTTCAAATGTCCATTAAATGGCTTTGCCAGATGTTTTTGTAAGTTTGTAAAGTGGGCCTTGAGACATCTTTACTTGGTCTAGCAAGGGGGGAAAAGAGATAGAAGTTTTTCTGTTAGAAATCTTCTCCTAGGAACACCTAAAGTGACCTAGTGGTTTAAAATGGTCAAAATGACCATTTGCTTTATTTATTCTTATTTGATTTCTTTATCATTGGATTTTATTTGTAAATGGTCTAGATGATGAGGCATTCACCTTTAAACCATTTCACAACATTTAGAACGATCAAGCATGGCATATACACTCAATTCTACACTAAGCACACGTGCATGCATATGCTTTCTTCTAAATAAAAGTTTTTGTTAACCCTAAATTGGGTGATTAGGAACTTGATAACCTTGATTAAATATTTGGGGTGTTACAAACCTTCCCTCCTTAAACAAAATCCCGTCCTGACATTTAATAAAAACTAGGAACTAAAGAGATCTGGAAACCTAGTCCTACTGTAATCTTCTCGCTCCTAGGTGGTTTCTTCTTCGGTATGGTTGCTCCATTGGATCTTGAGAAATTTGATACTCCTGGTCCTGGTGGTTCTGAAGGCTTCTTCCAAGATACGGATGGGCACATCACGATACGTCAAATCCTTGTTGATATCAATGGCTCGGTGATCGATATTCTTGAAATCTTCGGTCTTCTCCGGCACTTCTAAGAATTTGCGAAGTAACGAGATATGGAACACATTATGGATGGCTAACATCTCCTCTGGCAGTTCTAGTTGAAAGGATACTTCTCCTCAGCGATTCAAAATCTTGAAGGGTCCAATATATCTAGGGGCTAGCTTTCCTTTCAGCTGAAAATGTTGCATTCCTTTCAACGGTGAAACCTTGAGATGTACAAAATCTCCGACATTGAAAGTCAGGTCCCTACGTCTCTTGTCAGCATAACTCTTCTGCCTAGATTGGGTGGTCTTGAGGTGCTCACGGACTTTGTGAACCTTCTCTTCGGCTTCTCGTAGGATGTCAGGTCCGAAAATCTAACTCTCTCATACTTGCGACCAATTCAAAGGGGTACGACACTTTCTTCCATATAAGAACTCAAATGGGGCCATTTGCAGACTGGCTTGATAACTGTTGTTGTATGAGAATTCTACGAAAGGCAGACAATCTTCCTATTTTGATCCATACTCTAACACACAAGCTCTCAACATATCTTCTAAGATTTGGTTGACTCTTTCAGTTTGTCCATCGGTCTGCGGGTGATAAGCTGTGCTAAAATTCAACTTGGTTCCTAATCCTTCTTGGACTTTCTGCCAAAATCTTGAGGTAAATTGGCTTCCTCGATCCGACTCTATGGTTTTGGGGGTTCCATGCAAACTGACAATTCTAGAAATATATAGCTCTGCTAGCTTCGAACTCTAGTAGGTAGTCTTGACAGGTATAAAGTGGGCTACCTTGGACAGTCTATCAACTATGACCCAGATAGAGTCATTTCCCCTACTAGAAGTAGGCAAACCAGTGATAAAGTCCATTTCGACAGAATCCCATTTCTATTCCGGAATCTGCAATGGTTGCAACAGTCCTATGGGTATCTGATGTTCCACCTTGACTCTCTGACAGATATCACACTTGGCTATGTAGCTTTCGATTTCTCACTTCATCTTGTGCCACCAAAATTGCTCCTTCAAATCCTGATACATCTTTGTTCCTCCAGGGTGGATAGAATAAAGAGTATCATGAGCTTCTTGCATGATAACTTGCTTCAACTCCGAATCTGCTGGCACACAGATATGTCCTTTGTACCACAAAACTCCTTCTTCATCTTTGGTAAATCAAGGTACCTTTCCTGTACTAATACGACGTTTGATTTCGTCGATACTTGCATTTCCCTTCTGGGCTTCCTTGATTTGACTAATCAAAGTGGGTTGAAGTTCAATGCTAGCTCAAAATCCTTTGCTAACTAAATCAGTTCTAAACTGTCGCAACTCCTCATGCAAACTTGGCTAGGCTTCTTTGATCATGGTGTTTAATCTACATGGCAATCTGCTAAGAGCATCTGCTACCACATTAGCTTTGTCGGGGTGAGAGTGAATGTCAAGGTCATAATCCTTGATTAACTCTATCCATCTCCTTTGCCTCATATTCAGCTCATTTTGGGTGAAAATATACTTCAAACTCTTGTGATCCGAATAAATCTCACAGCGATTACCCATAAGGTAATGACGCCAGGTCTTCAAGGCTAAAACTACAGCTGCTAGTTCAAGATCATGGGTAGGGTAGTTTTGCTCATGTTGCTTCAATTGTCTTGACAAATATGCTATGACTTTGCCTTCTTGCATCAACACACATCTGAGACCAATCTTGGATGCATCACAATACACATCAAATGGCTTCTTGATATCTGGCATGATCAATATTGGGGCTGAGATCAATCTCTTCTTGAGCTCTTGCAAACTTGCTTCACATTTGTCGGTCCATTCAAACTTCTTGTCTTTCTTCAACAATTGGGTCATCGGTCTTGCGATGCTCGAAAATCCTTCAACGAACTTGCGGTAATATCCCGCTAATCCGAGAAATGCATGGACTTGGGTTTGAGTGGTTGGGGCTTCCCATTTTTCAACATCTTTTATCTTGGCGGGATCAACAGCGACTCCTCCTGCTAACACAATATGTCCGAGGAATCCTACCTGCTTCAACCAGAACTCACATTTGCTGAACTTGGCATACAACTGATGCTCTCTAAGGGATTCAAGGATGGTTCTCAGGTGTTGCTCATGGTCTTCTTCTGACTTGGAATAGATAAGAATATCGTCGATAAACACAACAACAAACTTATCTAGAAAGTTCATAAAAATCTTATTAATGAGATTCATGAAATAAGCGGGGGCATTAGTTAATCCAAAAGACATGACCGTATACTCATACAATCCATATCTGGTGGTAAAGGCGGTCTTTGGAATATCCGTTGCACGAATCTTGAGTTGATGATAACCAGTTCTAAGATCAATCTTAGAGAACACTCTGGCACCAGTCAACTGATCAAATAGATCCTCTATCTTGGGCAGTGGGTACTTGTTCTTGATGGTGACATCATTCAACTTCCGGTAATCCATACACAAACAGTTACCTCCATTTTTCTTGTCCACAAACAGAACAGGTGATCCCCATGGCGATGCGCTTGGTTGAATCAAGCCTTTCTCTAGCATAGCATCAAGTTGCTTCTTCAGCTCCACTAGTTCAGATGGGTTCATACTATAGGGTCTCTGAGCTATGGGTCCAGTTCCAGGAATTAGTTCAATAATGAACTTGATATCCCTATCTAGGGGCATACCGGGCAATTCATCTGGGAATACGTCAGGGTATTCATAGACTACTCTGACTTGGTCGATGGTTGGTAGGGTTAGACTCTTGTTGCATTTGAATTGACGGGGCATGGTTTTAGATACATGCTCTACTGATACTCCAGAGCTACTGGTCATGGTTATGGATTTCTTGGCACAGTCAATCAATCCTTTGTGTTTCGACATCCAATCCATTCCTAGTACTACTTCCAAACCTTTGGTTCCAAGTACTATTAGATTGGCATAAAAATCTATCCCATGGATTCTGATAGGTACAATCTTGCAAATTTTTCTAGCTTTAGTGGTTGAACCAAGTATTTGAACTATCATAACATGCTTCAATTTTGTGGGTTGGATCTTACTAGTGCATGCAAATTATTCTGGAACAAACAAGTGCGATGCTCCAGAATCAAACAACACTCTTGCAAGTACTGATTTAACAGAAAACATACCCAACACGACATCTAGTGCTTCCTGGGCTTCTTCAGCATTCATGTGGAACAGGCGGCCGTTGCGGTTGAGCGAATTCCCTAGGGAAAATCTTCTGCCAGGCTGAACACGGCGTTGCTACTGAGCTGGGGCATTCACATTGGTGGTGGCTGCAAGCTTCTTTGGACACTCGTTGGAGTAGTGACCCTTGACTCCACATTCAAAGCAAGTAATCTGGGACTTGTCTTTGGCTGCAACAGGCCCGACATTGCTTCCAGTCCTTGGGGAAGTATTGTTGTTGTTGTTGGACTTGGGCGGCGCACGGTTGAAGTTGTTGGAGTTGCCGGGGTTGTTGTTATGCTTTCCTCCGGACTTCACGTTTCCTCCACTACGATTGGGGTAGCTTGGACGAGACATTGGGGGTCTATTGTTCCTTGGGGCATATCCTGCAGATGGGTTGGGGCGATACTTCTAGGTATTGTGGGACCCAGTCTGGTGCATCATTCTGCACTTGTGGTTGTCATTGGCTTGGTTTATCTTCCCTTCCATCTGGATGGCAGAGTCAACTAGCTCTTGGAGATCTTCAAAACGGATGTTGACTAACACCGTATGCATCTCATCATGCAGTTTGTTTAGGAATATTTCTTTCTTCTTGGCTTCAGTGTTGATCTCATCAGGGGCATATCTAGCGAGGGACAAAAATTTGTCACGGTATTCAACTACCCTCATCTTGCCTTGCTTCAGTTCTCTGAACTCATCTCTCATTCTGGTGACTAAACCCTGTGGCACATGGGTGCGGCTGAACTTGATCTTGAAAGCTTCCCAAGTCATGATCTGACCGTGGTTCATAGTACGAGTGCTATTCCACCAGGCTCTTGCATCTCCTACCAGATAGTGGGTGGCAAACAATACCTTCTCATTGGCGTCAACTCCTGCGACTTCTAGGTTATTCTCCATTGTCTGCAGCCAGACATCAGCATCTAAGGGATCCTCAGATTTATTGAAGATAGGGGGGTTGGTATTCTGAAAATTCTTAAGCTTGGATCCATGATGATCCTGATTTCCTTAGCCTTGATAATTGTGGGCCATCTGAGCTATCTGTTGTGGAGTGGCTAGATTAGCTTGGCGCTCTGCTCTACTAGCTTCACGGTCGGAAACTAGCATCTGCAGAATGTGCAACATCGGGTCCTGCGATGAGCTGCTCCCTCCGGGATTTCCACGAGTCATCTGAAGATTGAGATAGATAATGAGGTAAGAGGGAAAGTTCTAAGGTTCATGGTTTTGTTTCAAAAGCTTTTAAACTTTGAGTTTGACTCAGGTTTTGCAAACTAACTTCTTCTCATTCATTCATCCAAACACACAATACAAACACACACCACAACACAAATGGAAAACAGATGGTTTTAAGAACCATTCTGTAAACTAAGATACAGTGGGACAGATACAACTCATTCCTATGGTAGTGATCAAGTGCATCTAGTCATCATCAATGAAGTCGGAGTCATCATCATCGGTGTGAAATCCATGGCATCATCCTCCAAGTAGTCATTGTCATCACTGAGGTATGAGTGAATATGTCCCTGGATGTCTTCACCTTCTTCCTCTTCTTCTTTTGCTGCAAGCTGGACTTCTTGCTCCTGGATGGTCTTCTCGAGGTCGGCCACCTTCTTGCGAAGACGAGCGATGGTGCGATCCTTATTCTCGCGTTGACGACGAAGTGATTGGCGATCCTTGACTAGCATGGCGAAAGTCTGGTCCTTGGCGGAAATGGCAAGGTTGTGGTTGGCGTAGGCTCGAGGATTGTCCAATTCCTTCTGTCTATCATATAGCAGGAAGTCAAGATTCTCCACTGGGCGCTTCATCTCCGGGTGACTTGGCATCTCTAATGGCATTCCCATAGAATCACGCCTTGCATAATGAGCAAAGCGAGTTCCCTGGATCAAGTTGACATTTTGCCCACACAGATGAGCAAGAGCTTCATGCATAGCCCTGGCTAATCCATCTAGCCAGTTGTTCTCTCGCACGGTGAATTGAATCTTCTCAAAAAGGGGTGCTTCCATCTTGCCTCGAAGATCTGCAACTATCAGCCATTGTAGATCTCCTCCTGGAAAATCCTTGAGTTGGGTTCCGAAGAATTCCGGATGCGGGCGCTCAAGGTACTCTGACAGTGCATCAAGATCCCTCTCAAAGATCAGCTGGCCTCCGTTGCCCAACTGGTAGAACTTGCAATACTGAACTTCCATCAATAAGAATTTAGGATGAGTAAGTTAGTGAGGTGATCAAGTGTGTCAAATTTTATTTAAGAATGTAAGAATTTTTGAGGAACAGATCTTTTTTAAAGAATCAAGGATAAGAGTGGGAATATGTTTTCATAAATACTTACTTCTTTGGTTTTGAAACTAAGCTTTTGTTCGGACGTCCATTCTAACTAGGGTCTCCTATGGTCAGGATGGCTCTGATATCAACTTGTCAACACCCGGATTTTTAATCCAAGATGCCTATTATGACATACATCGCAATCCCAGGATTACCATTTTTGCGAGACATAACATATTGGATATCACAATACATCATCCATTACAAACCATAATAAGGTATTACACAAATAAAGGATCTCATGATCTAGTCTTAATACAAACAAGCAGCGGAAAGATAAGCATAGCAGTGGGCTCCATCTTTAGGGTCATAGGCAATGCTAACGATGGGAGATGATCCAAGTTGTCGTAGCCGTCCTGCTGTCCATCTTCCTGATAGTCATCCTCATAGTCTGGCCACGGGAATAGCCAGGGACAAAGCAATGAGTACTCTTTAAGTACTCGCAAACTATCACTAACAAGTAAGGTAGTTCTAATAGGAATACTAAGCTCTAAGTTTATTTGCAAAAAGGCAGATTTATCTAAACTGAGTTCAGAAGCAAAGAAAGTTAACTTAAATGTTCTAAATCACTTAAGTTGGGAACCTAGTTTTCATATTCACAACCCTGTTGTGGTCAAGTCAAAATCATAGTTCACTTCACAAGTCATTTTGAAAATATCTGACGACGGAACAGTATGGCCACTCCAACTGTCCGTGACTACGAACGCGACTATTCGAATAGTTTGAAACTCTACAGAGGTGGTACACTTTCACCACAAAATTCGATACATCTGTCAGGGATAAGCCTGAATCATCATACTTAGTATGCGGATAATCAATCATAATCTTTCCTTTACACACTCTAGTATAAGCACCTCTCCTATGAGCTTGGCCTCCCAGCCATGGCCATCTGCCATCCTGGGCATTGCATAGGTGGACATCATCAAGAGGTAGCCTCAGCTCAACCCTCCTCCACAAGTTAACCCATACTAATGCATATAAACTTCCAGCTAAGCCTTACCCAATTCAGGTATTGTGGTTGTACGGTAAAATTGGAATGGTATCGCATCCGAACCCAACCATCAGTTTTTATAAAGGGCTAAGGCTCATGCCTCAACATTTTCAACATCAAATCCATTTGTGTTCTCAACACATGTCAAAACATTTTAATAGAATGACTCATCATTCCAAGGTTTTCACAATCATTTTCACCAAGTACTCCCATTTAAAGTGATCAAGTTTTATGCTTAGCACTAGCCACTAAGTTAAGAGTGTTCACTAATGAGGAATGATAATCTCACTCTCATGCCATAGAATGACATCTAGTATAGGCCTAGTTTTATACTCTTTATGCTATCTATACTTTCTTTCCAAAATCTCACAAAGCAATAACTAAGAGTAACGGACTTTGGTAAAGTCAAAAGAGTAAAGATTGTAAGTAAAACTTGGGATGGGTAATAATAAAAATGTATAACCAAGCATGCCTAATGCAATTTCTTAAGTTATCAAAAGGGGCAAGTGTTAACTTGCTTAATTCTAGCTTGCTAATAATAGCTTGCCTTGATTGGTGTAGTGATTGAAGTTCTCTTCGTCTTCTTCGGGGTAGAACTCCTCCTCCTCGTAGACTTGGTCGGCACTATCGTCTATAAATGAATACGGGGTACAAAATCACCAAACAATACTTAACTAAGTCTAATTAGCACACTAAGGTTCAAACTTCATGATCTAGCATCATCACACTCATCACATGATTTAAAGAACTAGTTTCATTTATTTTATTTGAGAAAAGTAATTTCTACTCATTGAAATTAATTAAGATTTAATATTCTCAAATTAAAATATGGGATTATGTTGACATATGTCATCACCACATATTCTAATACATGGGAATGTGATTTAAAGGTTTGATCATATTTGAATAAGTTTAAGATTATCATTTAAATGATTTAAAGTGAATAGAAATGCCTATATAGCACTATTTTGATACTAGTCCAAAGTCACTGCATGCAAACCTAAATATTATTACATATTCAGATAGGTATTGTCAAATGTGATTTTTGAGAGTTGGAATCAACTCAAAAGATATTATGGTTGATTTTTGAAAAATGTTTGAAGTTGCAAAAGTCTCTGTTTTGTTATTTTTCTATAAATTATCTCTAACTCCAAAAGATTTAAATCCAACGGGCTTGGATAGATATTTTAATTATCTTTCTAAAAAAATTTGAATCATGCCATTTGGTTAAGTGAAACTTTCTGAATTGATTTTTGCATAAGTGGACAGAATATGATTTCAACTAAATTGGAAAATCACTTATTTGAATTTTTGGGCCAGCGCGGGAAAGCTAACGGGTCGGCCCAGTGGCACTCCGCGGTGTAGCGGGCTGCTGATAGCGTGGACCCACTGGTCAGCGAAACTAACTAAGCGAAACGGTATGGGCGAATCTGAGCTGTGCGATCAACTTCTAATCTAACGGCCGAGAGTCATCATCGACGACGAACAGCTCCGGCGAGGAACTAGACCTAGCACGGCGGTGGGGGTCTGGTAGGGCTAACTTGGGCTCCATCTAGGATTGGCGACAGGGGAAAACGGCCTGGTAGACGACGGCGAAGAGAGGCACGGTCATGGCGAGGCTTGGGGTGGCCACAATCAACAGCGCCCTTCTCCTCCAGCAGCGGCGGACTCCGGTGCAATTCCGGCACGGTGGTGCTCGCCTTGCTTCCGGAAGGGGTGTGGGAGGCTCAGTGGTGAGTGTGGAGTCGAGTGGTGTGAGGAATGGAGGCTGGGTGGCCTCCTTTTATAACTCGACGAGGGGACCGAGTGGTGCGGGCTGGCGTCTCCGGCGAGGGCGGCACAGAGAGCTAAGGGCATGGCTGGGGTAGGTGGATGGTGCGGTGTCTCCTGGCCGTCGTTGCTAGCTTAAAGGCGAGGCGTGGGGCGGTGTGGAACGGTCGGGCGCATGCACGCTCTAGGCAGAGGCAGAGGTGTTTGGCGGCGGCATGCGGCTGCTGCGGGTCGTGCGGCGGCGAACGGGGTGTCTGCCGGGGTGCTACTATCATGGCGGGTCTGTGCATGCGAGGGGAGGTCAAGGCGCGACACGTGGGAGCTGGTCGGGCGCGGCGCACGGGCGCTCTCTGGACACGACGCAAAGAGGCGGTGCGCGGTGGTGCTAGTGTGGTCTAGGGCTCGGCTTTGACCGTGGGGTGGACAGGGGGTGGCGGTGGGTGCTCGCTTGTCTGGTGCGCGTCCTGGGCGAGGCTGGCGTGGCTCCTGGCATGCTGCCCACTGTCGGCCGGGGACGACCAAGAACGGGCGATGCTCCACTATGCCAGCGGCGAAGGGGGGAGCTGGTCTGGGGCTGGGTTAGGCTTAGAGGGGACAGGGGGTTAAATTGGAGACCAAATGGTCGATGCTCACTGTACCAAACAGTGCAGCTAGTCTAGTGTTTGTTCTGTGCCTGCCAAGTGTTTGATGAAATGGCCGCATGAAAATTATTTTTGAATTTTTGATTCAAACTTTTTGGGTGAACTTGTCTTAAGCTTGAGAGACTAGGTTTGCTTGGATAGGTCAAGGTGAATTCATTTAATGTGTTTTTGAAAAAGTGTGATCTTAACACATACACTTGATTCAATTTTCAAATGTCCATTAAATGGCTTTGCCAGATGTTTTTGTAAGTTTGTAAAGTGGGCCTTGAGACATCTTTACTTGGTCTAGCAAGGGGGGACAAGATATAGAAGTGTTTCTGTTAGAAATCTTCTCCTAGGAACACCTAAAGTGACCTAGTGGTTTAAAATGGTCAAAATGACCATTTGCTTTATTTATTCTTATTTGATTTCTTTCTCTTTGGATTTTATTTGTAAATGGTCTAGATGATGTGGCATTCACCTTTAAACCATTTCACAACATTTAGAGCAAGCAAGCATGGCATATACACTCAATTCTACACTAATGCAAACACGCATGCATGCATATGCTTTCTCTTAATAAAAGTTTTTGTTAACCCTAAATTGGGTGATTAGGAACTTGATAATCTTGATTAAAGATTTGGGGTGTTACACACTTGATTTTGAATCATTTGATACATGTGAGCCATGCCTTATGGGCAAGATGACTAGAATACCGTTTTCCGGTTCAATGGAACGGGCGACAAATTTATTAGAAATCATACATACTGATGTATGCGGTCCAATGAGTGTGTCGGGCGAGGTGGATATCGTTATTTTGTTACTTTCACGGATGCTTTGAGTAGATATGGGTATATCTATTTAATGAAACATAAGTCTAAAACCTTTGAAAAGTTCAAGGAATTTCAGAATGAAGTGGAAAATCATCGTAATAGAAAGATCAAATTTCTGCGGTCCGACCGTGGAGGTGAGTATCTAAGTTACGAGTTTAGCACACACATGAAAGAGTGTGGAATAGTTTCACAACTCACGCCCGCCAGAACACCACAACGTAATGGTGTGTCGGAACATCGTAATTGTACTCTATTGGATATGGTTCGATCTATGATGTCTCTGAGTGACTTGCCACTGTCATTTTGGGGTTATGCACTGGAAACCGCTACATTCACTTTAAATTGGGCACCGTCTAAATATGTTGAAATGACACTGCATGAATTATGGTTTGGAAACAAACCTAAGCTGTCATTTCTTAAAGTTTGGGGATGCGATGTTTATGTGAAGAAACTTCAGCCGGATAAACTCGAACCCAAAGCAGAAAATGCGTCTTCATAGGATACCCTAAAGAAACAATTGGGTATTCCTTCTATCATAGATCTGAGGGCAAGGTTTTTGTTGCCAAGAATGGATCCTTTCTAGAGAAAGAGTTTCTCGTGAAAGGTGTGAGTAGTCGAAAGATAGAACTCGAAGAGGTTATTGAACCTTCTCTTCATGAAATGGCGAGTGGCGCAGCACCGGAAGTTGTTCCGGAGTTGACTTCACCAAATTAAGAAGGAACTAATGATAATGATCATGAAACTCCAAAAGAGGACACTACCGAACCTCGCAAGTCATGCAGGACACGTGCAGCTCCTGAACTATACGGGAATCCTATTGTGAATTTCATGGTTGATGAAATAGATGACCCTGGGACGTATGAAGAAGCAATGATGAGCCCAGGTTCCAACAAATGGCTAGAAGCCATGAAATCCGAGATGGAATCCATGTACGAAAACCAGGTTTGGAACTTGGTGGACTTACCTCACAACCGAAAGGCCATTGAGAATAAATGGATTTTCAAAAGAAAAACTAATGCTGATGGTAATATAACCATCTACAAAGCTCGACTTGTCACAAAAGGGTTTTGACAAATTCAAGGAGTTGACTACGATGAGACAATCTCTCCCGTAGCGATGCTAAAATCAGTTAGGATTATGTTAGCAATTGCTGCATATTTCGATTATGAAATATGGCAAATGGATGTCAAAACTACGTTCCTCAATGGTAATATTGAAGAAGAGTTGTATATGATAGAACCAAAGGGTTTTGTCGACCCTAAGGATGCTAACAAGGTGTGCAAGCATCAGCGATCCATCTATGGACTGAAGCAAGCATCACGGAGTTGGAATCTCCGCTTTGATGAGGTGATCAAAGAGTTTGGATTTGTCCAAACTTATGGAGAGGCTTGTATTTACAAGAAAGTGAGTGGGAGCAATGTGACACTTCTGATATTATATGTGGATGACATATTATTGATTAGAAATGATATAGATCTTTTAAACAGTGTTAAAAGTTATCTAAACAACAAATTTTCTATGAAGGACCTTGGTGAAGCGTCATATATATTAGGCATAAAGATTTATAGAGATAGATCAAGACGCCTAATAAGGTTATCGTAGAGTACTTACCTTGATAATATTTTAAAGAAGTTTAAAATGGATGAAAGCAAGAAAGGGTTCTTACCTATGTTGCAAGGCAAGACATTGAGTAAGACTCAAAGTCCGGCTACGGCGGAAGAAAGAGAGATAATGGATAAGATCCCCTATGCTTCAGCCATAGGCTCTATAATGTAGGCCATGCTATGTACAAGACCGGATGTGACACATGATATTAGTTTGACTAGTAAGTACCAATCTGATCCAGGTTTGGAACACTGGATAGTGGTCAAGAATATCCTTAAGTACTTGAGAAGGACTAAGGAAATGTTTATTGTATACGGAGGTGAAGAAAATCTGGTCGCTAATTGTTATGTCGACGCTAGCTTTGACACTGATCCGGACGACTCTAAGTCTCAATCCGGATATTTATTTCTCATGAACGGAGCATCGGTTAGTTGGAGGAGCTCCAAACAACCCGTGGTAACAAGGTCAACAACGGAGGCGGAATATATTGCTGCTTCAGAAGCAGCACAGGAAGCAGTTTGGATGAAGGAGTTCATTACCGAACTGGGTGTGCTTCCTAGTGCGTTGGATCCAATGGTGATCTATTGTGACAACAATGGAGCCATAGCCAACTCAAAGGAACTGACGTCTCACAAGAATTCCAAGCATATTAAGCGCCGGTTTCACTCCATCCGTGAGCATGTCAAGGATGGACATATAAAGATTTGTAAAGTACATACGGATCTCAATGTAGCAGATCCGTTGACTAAAACTCTCCCTAGAGCAAAACATGATCAACACTAGAACTCCATGGGTGTTAGATTTATCACCATGTAACTAGATTATTGTCTCTAGTGCAAGTGGGAGACTGAAGGGAATATGTCCTGAGAGGCAATAATAAAGTTGTTATTATGCATATTCCAAGTATATGATAAATGTTTATTTTACATGCTATAATTGTATTAATTTGGAAACGTTAATAAATGTGCGTTTAATAAACAAAAGGAAAGTTCCTAGTTATGCCTCTCTTATAAACTAGCTCGTTATTTAACAAGATGATCAAGGTTTCCTGATCATAGACATTGGATGTTGTTAATAACAAGGTCACAATATTAGTGGAATGATGTGATGAACATTCATCCGAAATATAGCATTACGATCAAAGTCATTATGTTTATATTGCTATAACATCTAACAAAGTAATCCTAGTCCTTAGACCATGAGATCATGTTAATCACTAATACTGGAAGAGTATCTTGATAGCATCAAACATCACACCGTTTTTTTTGAGGTGAAATAGTAGGGAAAATCCCCGCTGCAATTTTTTTATTATATATGTGTATGTTACAATGAGAAAATGATCTAAGGTAGATCATAAATAGTTACATCTAAATTGAAAACAATCTATTCTATCCCTAATCTAATTGTTGACTGATCCAGGCTTTGAATTTCTCCTTGTATTTTCCTTGGATTCTGAATTGTATCCATCTCATTTCCTGGTAGAAAATTGCGTTCCATCTATCCAAAGTGGGTCTTTTGTCATTAAAAATCTTCTCATTTCTGCAAATCCAGATACCCCAGGATGTCATGATAATGATTTCCATTGCAAATGGTAGATGTAACTTTTCTTTGATGTTTGAAATAGCTTCTAATCCTGTTAGATTTGTAGTTCTGTTTTTGGAAATATGGTCCCAACATTTTTTTGCAAATGGACAATCCTAGAAAAGATGATTTGCTGATTCTTCTGTGATCCAGTTTGATGTAACACAATTGTAATCAGGAAGGTTGAAATTCTTTCTCATCGGTAGGTTTCTTGTATTCAATCTGTCTAGTAACAAAAGCCAGAAGAAGAACTTGTGTTTATTTTGACAGGAGGTTGCCCAAACCCAGGAAAAGTGTGGTGGTGATTGTAACATCCCAAATTTTTCATCTAAAATCATCATCATTGCACTCATATCATCATGGCATGTAATGGCATTGCATTTAGAATGTCCTCCAAAAATTTGGTGCAAATTTTGAGCCTTGAATAAAAAGATATGAATTTTTGAAAATAGGATCAAAGAAAATGCTATATTACCTATTAAATCCAAAGTAAATACTTTGGATTAAAATAGAAGATAAATGTGTTTCATAATACCCTAAAAACCTAACTTGAGCTTTCACAAATGTTCACAAATTGATTTGAATCAATTTGAAACCTTAAATCCAAAGTTGTAGAGAAAACAGAAATAGAAAAAGAAAAAGAATAGGAAAAAAAGAGCAGCAGGCATTTTCTGGCCTTTGGCCCAATCCGGCCCAGCAACCACCCGGGCTCCCTCTCCCCCTCTTTCTGCACACCCCCTCAACTTACCCCCTCCCGCTGACAGACTGACCCCACGCCCACGTCACCACCACCCCGTCGTCTTCAACCCCCGAGCGACGAACACCCCTCCTCTTCTCTGCCGTTTCGAAATCGACCCAAATTCGGCAGTTTCCAGTATTAATCCCCCTCGGCGATTACTCCTACTTAACCCTCACCCTCTCCTCATCATTTTCCCCTCAGCCACTTCCCCCGGAGAGCCCCCAGGCTCCCCAATTACGAGCTCAAACCGCCGCTGTCCGACGGACTCCGGCGACGATTCCGGTGAACCCAGGCCGCCCGGCGCCCTTCTCTCTGTCCTACTTTGTTTGCCGTGTACTGGCGCGTGTTTTGAACCCGACCACGTGTTTTCTCTTGCCCCAGATCGACGACTCGGACGATTCCAGCGAACTCCTCTGCCGCCACCGTCGGTCGCCTTCTCCGGTAAAGGTAGGGCTCCCGTCGCCCTTTTTTGGTCTTTATTAGATTGTGCAGACACTTGTGCACCTCGCTGACCTCTTTGCCGGTTGGTTCGAGCCCCAGGTCGTCATCTCCGTCACCGAGCCGTGAACTCCGCCGGCGACGCAACTCCGGCGAAGGATCCAGGCCAAGCCCGAGCGCCCCCCACACCACGGTGACCTCCATTGAGATCGTCACGACCTCCCCGACCTCTGGTACGTGTCCACAGACTCCCTGCCCCTGTAGAACCGCCGGACCGTCATCGGCCGACGCTCCACCGCCGCGCGCCGTCGTTAGCACCGCCAGTCTCCGGCGAGATGCTTAGCAGCCGTTCGATCAGATCCTAGCGGTTAAGATTAGATCACTTAAACGAAAGGGTACGGCTGATCTGATCCGTCCAACGTCACTTAAATCTGACGGCCCACAGCGATCGATCCGGCCGAACCGGTACGGGCCAATAGGAAAGCGCCACGTCGCCATACTAATTCTGTTTAATTAGAAAATAGACAGATTTAGTATTTAACTTAGAAATTCAATAACTTTTGATCCACAAATCAGAAAAATACAAATTTGGTGTCTATGGATTCAGAAAATTAAGACCTTTATTATAGAGGCCTTGTTTAACACTTTTGCCACAGTAAACTTGGAATTATAGGCCGAATCTTTTTAGGAGTATTTTGCTCATAAAAATTGTTCTATAAATTATTTTTGAGTATTTCTTCTGCAATTAGTTGAAGTATTCTATCCTCTGTACTGTAGAGTCTGTAAGTTGTAGAGTTGTGTTCATATCATTGCATATTGCATGCATTCATGTTTTTGTAATGTTTTATTGATTGAATTATTGTTGTTATTTTGATCTTGTGTAGATTGTGTGGATTGTGAAGTTTGTTGCTGTGAGGATTGTACCTATTCCCCTAGCTACCAAGGCAAGTTATATTTCACCTCATGTCCTATTATTTTCACTATTGCACTAGTGATATTTTGTAGATCTTAGCATGTTAGAATTATTCATATGTTACCATAATATGCCATGCTAACCTATAGTGTATATCTTGGTAGTATTCCCTAGATAAAGACTTTGTATGCTAGAATGCTTAGCTATGCTATTAGAATTTATGGGTGGGTTATACACATAAGATAGCATGGAAAGATATTATTTTGTTTAACTAAGAAAACAACTAATGTTAATGAAACACCTGGGTGGAATGGGCTTGCTTGGATTATGTTGAGTGGTTACTCAGGGGCCATGTCTATGGTCAGCTGGTGTATCACACTTGTGGATGGCCACCCAGGAACAAAGAGATTGGAGATGTTCTTGTCGCGAAGCTTCCAGTGCAGCCACATGGCATATGGGCTCTGCCTTGACCAACTAGGTTGCAAGAACTCAGCTAGGCAGACAGAAGGTGGTAGATATGATAGGTTGGAACGCGTCCGTGGTGGTCTGAGGGATTGCTTCTGAAAAGTCTTGTCTCGATGCATGTCGAGTCTTGTGGGGAAAGTGCACCACCTCTCGAGAGGGTAAAACTAAGTACTTAGCCGTGTCCCTGGTTATGGACATTCCTGAGCCTCAAGACAGTGAAGCAGTTCAATAATCTCCTCATACAAATTTCTCTAAGTTAAAACTTGTGGGTGAACATGGGTAGAGGTTCAGTGATGTCCATCATTGGTACCTTATAGCTGGAATGAAAAACTTCTTCAAAAACTATAAGTTAAACTAATTTTAGCAAAGCCAGCCATAACCCCACTTAGCCATATATTCATGTAGTTGTTGGATTATACTAAGTATCTATGGTATCACTTGCCAATACAATTCCAAATGTATTGACCCTTGTGGTTGTAACTTATTATGTTGCAGGATACTCTGATGATGAGTAGGGTTGCGGGTCTACACTCGACATGCTTGCCTGTGGCACATGAAGACTAAAGACTCTATTATTATTATACTATGTAATGTGAACTTTAAGTGCCTTAGCCTTGGGCTAAGTGAGTTGTAAGAACCGTTATATTCCTGGATATGCAATGTAATAATGACCTTTGTTTCTGTGTACTTCATCTTAAACTGTGGGTGCTAGCATTTTCGATCCAGGGACTAGCACTGCAATCACAGGGATCTTACCTTATTATGGTGAGATCTTACAGTGATGGTGAGTGTCCAATCATGGCTGAGTATGCCTTTTTAACTTCAAACTTATCTGATCCCCATATATAGTTCCAATTATCATGGGTGTCCTGAGTGTCTTGTATGAATTCCTGGCATCTTTCTTCCAGGACTAAAAACTCAGAGAAAGCTTGATGAGAGAGAGGTAGATGGAAATTATCTTCGAGGAATTCAGCATGAAGGAAATCATGAACATTGATGATTGTAGACTTAGCATAGGACATAAGGTGTGGGAATTTGTTCATCAAGCACTCCTCTTGCCAAAGGTCAGTCCAGAAGTATGCGGATTTGCCTGAATTCAGATTGCATTTGGCCATGCCTTTATAGTTATCAATTAATTTGATATGTGACTTCCACCAGAAAGATCCCTCCATGCTTCTTCCAGGTAACTTTCCATTTTTGTAAAAAGTCTCCCATATGAGAGGAACCCAAGGTATGTCTTGATGGTTGTAGAATTTGTCCAAATTTTTCAGAAGGAGGGCATTATTTTGAATCTGTAGATTCAGCACCCCTAAACCCCCTTGATTTTTAGGACGGCAGATTTTGTCCCATGAGACAAGAGCTTGTCCTTTTGCTTGTACATCATCAGTCTTCTTTCTCCATAGACAATATCTCATATATTTAATAATTTGATCCTTGATGGCTATTGGTATCTCCAAACAGCTCATATAAAATAGAGGAAGTGAGGAGAGAACAGATTTGACCATTTGCAGTTTGCCTCCATAATTCAAGAAGTCAGCAATTCCACATAATCTTCTTTCCACTCTCTGAACAATGGGAACAAAATGTTCCATAGATGGATTTGTAATGCTTAATGGAAGCCCAAGGTAGGTAAAAGGGAGGCATCCAGTTTGACAGTTGATTGTCATAGCAAAATGCATAAGTCTGTCATTACAAATATTTATTGGCATCATGCTAGATTTTAGGTAATTGACCTTGAGACCAGTGGAAACAGCAAATGTTTGAAGCAGTGCTTTTAAGCATAATAATTGAGATGCATCAGCTTTAAGGATCACCAAAGTGTCATCAGCATATTGAATAATTGGGAAATCACTGTTGGGTGGTCCCACAATAGGTGGAGTTAGAAGATTTCTATGCATGGCCTTGTTTAGAATAGATTGTAGGAGGTCAGTAGTAAGGACAAATAGTAATGGTGAAAGTGGGTCTCCTTGTCTAACACCTCTTCTGCAGTAGAACTTTTTACCAGGTACACCATTGAGAAGAATTTCTGAAGTTCCAGATTCAAAGATCATTTCAATCCACCTAATCCATTTTCTCCCAAATCCTCTAGCTTTAAGGATATTAATGATGGCAGAGTGATCAACTGTATCAAATGCCTTCTCAAAATCAAGTTTGAGAATTAAAATTTCCTCCTTTGACTTGTGGCATTGGAATAAGTATTCAAATGCCCAACCAATGTAATATTGAATAGATCTTTTGTTGAGAAAACCATATTGGTTTTTATGTACCAATTTCAGAATGATCGATTGCAGTCTATTTGCAAGAAGTTTGGTAATAATTTTGAATATACAGTTCAATAGAGATATTGGTCTGAAATCAGCTGATGTAGATGGGCAAGTGACTTTGGGTATGAGTGTAATGTAAGAAGAGTTAATGCTTTCAAGTGACATTTTCTCATTGAAGAAATCATGAATCAGTAATTTGATATCAAATCCAATGATAGACCAGCAACTTTTGATAAATTCATTATTAAATCCATCAGGTCCAGGTGACTTATCATTTGGTAGTTCAGTGATAACATCCTCAATTTCTTTGTCAAGGAAAGGTTTTTCAAGTGAATCCTTCATCTCATCAGTCATTCCATTTCCATAGAAGTCTGCTAGATTATAGTGCATCTCAGTTTTGACTGATGTGCCCATTCTTGCCCTGAAGTCATTCCAAAAGATATCAGCCTTGTCATAGTGATTTGTAAATTACTGTCCAGATTCATTCTTGATCATTGATATATAGTTATGTCTATAACTGATGGTAGCTTTGGAATGGAAAAACTTAGTATTTTCATCTCCAAGTTTTACCCATTTGATTTTCCCTCTTTGTTTCCAATAGGTGTTTTGGTTCTGAAGAAGAGCGATAATATGGGACTTCAGGATATCTCTGAGGTGCCACTCACTGGTGGTTAATGTTCTAGATTCTTCTAGTAAGTCCAGGAGATCAATTGTGTCATTCACCTTAGCAATTTCATCTTTTAAGCAAGGTAACTATTTTGCCCAAATCTTGATACCTCTCCTCACATTTTTTAATTTGGCACAAATTCTTTTTGCCATGTCCTAATAATTCATAGGAATATTCCATGCATTTTGTACAATCATCTTAAAATCAGAATGATGTAGCCAATAGTTTTCAAATCTAAAGATTTGAGCCTTGGGGATGTTAGTTCCAATGGATATGACACATGGGAGATGATCAGAAGTAGGCTTGGATAGTGGGGTAACCATACTGTATGGGAACTTGGTTGTCCAAGAACTGCATGTAAAAAACCAGTCCAGTCTTTCCAGGAGAGGATCTTTCTGCATGTTACTCCAGGTGAATTTTCTACCCTTTAGTGGCAACTCAATAAGGCCCAGGTTGCAGATAGCATCATTGAAGAGCATAGTTTCATTAATATCTCCCCCACTTTTATTTCTATCAGTGAGACTTCTGATAAGGTTAAAATCTCCTAACACTAGCCAATCCATACTATCAGGCATAGTGATGTTTGAAAACCAGTCTAAGAAATCCATCTTTCTATCATTTTGACAAGGACCATAGATATTAGTGAGAGTCCAGGTATCATTTGATAATTGAGAGGTGAAGGTAATAGAAGTTGAGAAATCATTTTGGAAAGCCCTGGTACCATTGAATAAAGTACCATTCCAGATGGTAATAATTCCTCCAGAAGCACCAATTGATGGTAAGTAATCAAAACTATCAAACTTGTTTGGACAGAATTTTTTTAAATAATTGATATCAAAGTTTTCTCTCTTGGTTTCTTGAAGACAGATAATGTCACATTCAGATTCTATGATCTTGCTTTTTAGTGCTAACCATTTTTTCTCGGAGTTAATTCCCCTGAGGTTCCAGTTCAGAATCTTCTAGTTTCTGTTGTTACTGATTTATAAACCAATTGGGTGATCCATGGTGTGACTCAAATTTTGTAATCACACAAATAAGACTGGACATATCATAGGTTACTGAATTCATAAACATGTCCAACATCAAATAGGTCTGCAACAACTCATAATAGATATGAAAGGTAACTGGTCCAATCACAAAAGGCAAGGTTTTTGTAATCATTAACCACATTATTTAGGAGCCTTCTTTTTAGACTGCTGCCCACAAGACTCAGCAGCACCTCCCTTCTTCTTGTTTGAAAGGTATGGTTCAGGACCATTCTTCTTAGGTCCAGTCTTTCCTGGTGGCTTGATGATCAAATCATTGATCCTGCCCTTCTTCATCAATCTTTTCTCCAGTTCCCCCTCTTTAACCTTGCAAAATGATTCAGCAAGATTCTTAACAACCTTATTACTGAGACAGGGTGGAGCAGCATTGCAAGAGAAGCAATTATGATCAGTGCAATTTAAATGGCTTTTAAAACCCCCATTAAGTTCCACAATTCTGGGGCTTCTTCTCACCTTAGATTCTACTAGTGGTTCTTTGCCCCTCCTCCTCTTAGTAGGAGCATTTGGTACCATCATGTTTGATGGTGAATCATTCAGGCAATGGGGTGGAATCTGTCCAACACATTCATCAGCTATAATGAAGGTGAAAGTAGATTCTTTAGTAATTGGCTCTTTAATTATCTCCCATAGGGGTGATGTGAGAAAATGTCTAATCCAACTGAATTTCTCAGGCGTGATGAGCATAAGAGTGATAAAATTAAACCAACTTACAGGAATGTCACATTGCAGTTTGCCTTTGTCAGGTGATGGGTTCATGTGTGGTGCAAAGAATCTGTCCCATAGCTCCAGACCTTGCTTTGAGAAAGAATTCCTAGCAGAGAGTATCTCAGATGAGTTGACAAAAGGA
This sequence comes from Avena sativa, assembly GCA_916181665.1. Lineage (NCBI taxonomy): Eukaryota > Viridiplantae > Streptophyta > Magnoliopsida > Poales > Poaceae > Avena > Avena sativa. The sequence goes on from OV702289.1 coordinate 451,266,624, forward strand.
ATAATGGCCATTCCAACTTGGAGGTGTGCCTCATTTGGAGAGAGGAGATTAGTGTCCTCCATCATCCAGTCATCTTGCATGTTATCCTCATCAGCATGGTTGGTGTCCTCCTCCTCATCTTGGTAATTCTGCAGAATGTTAAGCAGTCCTTCTCCCATGCCCATCTCCTGATCAGCATCAGCAATATTTTGCTCAACCTCATTATCCTCTGCACCATGGACAGATGCCTTGTCACTGTCAGATGAAACATTTGCACCAGGTATAGATCCAGTAACAACACTGTCAGCCTCCTGAGGTGGAAAATCCTGGTTGTCAATGGGCATGTCAACACCTTCAGCAAATATAGGTCCTTGGACAGCATTCCAGTTGCCCCAACCAGCATTATTTTGAGGTGCAGGGTTAATCCATTGGTCCCATCCACCAATGTCCCCTTCAGGTTGTGGTGGAGGAGGTGGAGATGGGGGTCCAAATATAGGTCCCACCACAGGTAGAGGGTGTGGGTCAGCACCATCATCAGGTAGTGGGTCCTCATCAGGTGCCCCCCCAGGAGATTGTTGTTCAATATTTCCACAGAAAAGGTCCATGATTCAGTTTCCACCAGGTCTCCAATGGTGAATCTAACACTTTTAGGAACATCACACCGTGAAAGGGTGATTATAAAGGTAGGTTCAGTGCTACGAAAGTGTTATGTAGAGGCTCATGGATTAAGAGTAGGATTTGTCCATCCCGATGTCGGATAGATATTCTCTAGGCCCTCTCGGTGATATCACATTGGTTAGCTTGCAAGCAAGTGATGAGATCACTAGAATGTTATATCATGGGAACGAGAAAAGTGTACATGTCAGTAACGAGATCAAACTAGGTATGGAGATACCGATGATCGAATCTCGGACATGTAATATATCGCAAGACAAAGGTATTTAGTTACTAGCGTTAAAGGTTCTCATGATAACAAAAGTCATCGTAGAATGTGTAGGAGTCAGTATGGATCTCCAGGTCCCGCTTCTGATTATTGATCTGAGAGGGGTCTCGATCATGTCTACATTATTCACGAACCGTAGGGTGACACACTTAAGGGACACCAACACCATTTGGAGAAAATATGTTTCAGACGAATGAATTGCAAAGTGCTAGAATTATTTCAATAGACACTGAAACTGTTTTGGGTGAAATTGCTGAAATTGGTTTTGCATGTAATATTGAAATGTTGCAAGGGGTTTTATGTGAATGTTTGTTAATTAAAGTAATTAACAAAATTCTGAATAAATTTAATAAAAGAGTTTTATTAAATGAGAGAGCATTAAATTTGGAGAAATTTAAAGCATTTAAAGTGGAGACTTTAAAAGAGAATGTGAAGGGGCATTTTAATGTGGAAGGGGTTACCACCACATGAATGGGGGAGGTGAGGGGTCACCCCCCATGGGGCGCCAGCCATGGGGAGGGGTACCCCCCCTCCTCCTATAAAAGGCCACCCCTCTCACCCTTATTCCACACACCTCGTTGTGAAGGATCTCTCTCCCCCTCTAGAATTATTCCCCCATGGTCTCAGATTAGCGAGATAAATGTTCCTGGTGGCATTTTGTTTGGAAGGAGTTGCTGCTTCCGTTGTATCGCTGGAGCGAGGAGGTTGTTCGGTGGCCTGAACGTGTGTGCGAGTGCGGATGCGCTGCTGGTTTGCGGCGCTAGGACTTCCACACGATCTTGAGATTGGCAAGCGTACGACTACATCATCCACGAGTTCCTACTCGTTAACAAAACTTTGTTGTCTTCGAGGGTAAGTTCTCCATGGATGTATATCCACCCGTTGCTTGTATCTAGTAGATAGATCTTGGCGTATAGTTCCCATCGTAGGATTTTTTTTTGTTTTCTATGCTGTGAACCCTTCACACATATGGATCCACCAGTGTCATTGAATGTCTGTCCTCTTCAGAGACCACACATGGATCCACCAGTGTTATTGCATGTGGTTCCACCACAGTTCATTGCATGTGTGTTCTTTTCACAATCCACCTTTGGATCCACCTGTGTCATTGCATGCGTGTTCTTGTCACTAACCACAGCTAGAGTCATTGCATGTGTGTTCTTTTCACAAACCACATATGGAACCACCATTGTCATCGAAATGTGTATTCTTTCATTAACCACATCTGGAGTCAATTCATGTCTATTCTTTTCACATACCACATATGGATCCACCAGTGTCATTGCATGTGTGTTCTCTTCATAGACTACATATGGATCCACCAGTGTCATTGCATGTGTGTTCTTTTTATTAACAACAACTAGAGTCATTGCATGTGTGTTATTTTAATTAACCACATATGGATCCACCAGTGTCCTTGCATGTGTGTCCTTCTCAGAGACCACATCTGGAGTCACTAGATGTGTCTTGTTTTCACAAACCACATATGGATCCACCAGTGTCATTGAAATCTGTGTTCTTTTCAGAGACCACACATGGATCCACCAGTGTCATTGCATGTGGTTTCACCAGAGTTCATTGCATGTGTGTTCTTTTCACAATCCACCTATGGATCCACCAGTGTCATTGCATGTGTGTTCTTCTCATTAACCACATCTAGAGTCATTGCATGTGTGTTCTTTTCACAAACCACATACGGAACCACCATTGTCATTGAAATGTGTATTCTTTCATAACTATTCTTTTCACAGACCACATATGGACCCACCAGTGTCATTGCATGTGTGTTCTCTTCACAGACCACATGTGGATCCACTAGTGTCATTGCATGTGTCTTCTTTTTATTAACAACAACTAGAGTCATTGCATGTGTGTTGTTTTCGTTAACCACATATGGATCCACCAGTGTCATTGCATGTGTGTTCTTCTCAGAGACAACATCTAGAGTCACTGGATGTGTGTTATTTTCACAAACCACATATGGATCCATCAGTGTCATTGAAATGTGTGTTCTTTTCAGAGACCAGATCTGGAGTCATTTCATGACTATTCTTTTTGCAGGCCAAATATGGATCTACTAGTGGCATTGCATGTGTGTTCTTTTCACAATCCACATATGGATCCACCAATTTCATTGCAATGTGTGTTATTTTCATTAACCACAGCTAGAGTCACTGGATGTGTGTTATTTTCATTAACCACATATGGATCCACCAGTGTCATTGCATGTGTGTTCTTCTCATTAACCACAGCTAGAGTCACTGGATGTGTGTTATTTTCACAAACCACATATGGATCCACTAGTGTCATTGCATATGGTTCCACCAGAGTTCATTGCATGTGTGTTCTTTTCACAATCCACCTATGGATCCACCAGTGTCATTGCATGTGTGTTCTTCTCACAGACCACATATGGATCCACTAGTGTCATTGCATGTGTGTTCTTTTTACTAAAAACAACTAGAGTCACTGCATGTGTGTTATTTTCACAATCCACATATGGATCCACCAGTGTCATTGCATGTGTGTTCTTCTCATTAACCACATCTAGAGTCATTGGATGTGTGTTCTTTTCACAAACAACGTATGGATCCACCATTGTTATTGAAATGTGTATTCTTTCATTAACCACATCTGGAGTCATTTCATGTCTATTCTTTTCGCAGAACACATATGGATCCACCAGTGTCATTGCATGTGTGTTCTCTTCAGAGACCACATATGGATCCACGAGTGTCATTGCATGTGTGTTCTTTTTACTAACAACAACTAGAGTCATTTCATGTGTATTATTTTCATTAACCACATATGGATCCACCAGTGTCATTGCATATGTGTTCTTGTCATTGACCACAGCTAGAGTCACTGGATCTGTGTTCTTTTCAGACACCACATATGGATCCACTAGTGTCATTGGAATGTGTGTTCTTTTCAGAGACCACACATGGATCCACCAGTGTCATTGCATATGGATCCACCAGAGTTCATTGCATGTGTGTTCTTTTCACAATCCACCTATGGATCCACCAATGTCGTTGCATGTGTGTTCCTCTCATTAACCACAGCTAGAGTCATTGCATGTGTGTTCTTTTCACAAACCACATATGGAACCACCATTGTCATTGAAATGAGTATTCTTTCATTAACCACATCTGGAGTCGTTTCATGTCTATTATTTTCACAATCCACCTATGGATCCACTAGTGTCATTGCATGTGTGTTCTTCTCACAGACCACATGTGGATCCACAAGTGTCATTGCATGTGTGTTCTTTTTACTAACAACAACTAGAGTCATCGCATGTGTGTTATTTTCACAATCCACATATGGATCCACCAGTGTCATTCCATGTGTGTTTTTCTCATTAACCACAGCTAGAGTCATTGCATGTGTGTTCTTTTCACAAACCACATATGGATCCACCATTGTCACTGAAATGTGTATTCTATCATTAACCACACCTGGAGTCATTTCATGACTATTATTTTCACAGAGCACATATGGATCCACCAGTGTCATTGCATGTCTATTCTCTTCACATACCACACATGGATCCACCAGTGTCATTGCATGTGGTTCCACCAAAGTTCATTGCATGTGTGTTCTTTTCACAATCCACCTATGGATCCACCAGTGTCATTGTATGCGTGTTCTTCTCATTAACCACAACTAGAGTCATTGCATGTGTGTTCTTTTCACAAACCACATATGGAACCACCATTGTCATTGAAATGTGTATTCTTTCATGAACCACATTTGGAGTCATTTCATGTCTATTCTTTTCACAGACCACATATGGATCCACCAGTGTCATTGCATGTGTGTTCACTTCAGATACCACACATGGATCCACTAGTGTCATTGTATATGGATCCACCGGTTCATTGCATGTGTTTTCTTTTCATAATCCACCTGTGGATCCACCAGTGTGATTGCATGTGTGTTCTTCTCAGAGACCACATCTAGAGTCACTAGATCTGTGTTCTTTTCACAAACCACATATGGATCCACCAGTGTCATTGAAATGTGTGTTCTTTTCAGAGACCATATCTGGAGTCATTTCATGACTATTCTTTTCACAGGCCACATATGGATCCACCAGTGTCATTGCATGTGTGTTCTTTTCACAATCCACATATGGATCCACCAGTGTCATTGCATGTGTGTTCTCTTCAAAGACCACACATGGATCCACTAGTGTCATTGCATATGGATCCACCAGTTCATTGCATGTGTTTTCTTTTCACAATCCACCTATGGATCCACCAGTGTGATTTCATGTGTGTTCTTCTCAGAGACCACATCTAGAGTCACTAGATCTATGTTCTTTTCACAAACCACATATGGATCCACCAGTGTCATTGAAATGTGTGTTCTTTTCAGAGACCATATCTGGAGTCATTTCATGACTATTCTTTTCACAGGCCACATATGGATCCACCAGTGTCATTGCATGTTTGTTCTTTTCACAATCCACATATGGATCCACCAGTGTCATTGCAATGTGTGTTCTTTTCATTAACCATAGCTAGAGTCACTAGATGTGTGTTATTTTCATTAACCACATATGGATCCACCAGTTTCATTGCATGTGTGTTCTTCTCATTAACCACAGCTAGAGTCACTGGATGTGTGTTCTTTTCACAAACCACATATGGATCCACCATTGTCATTGAAATGTGTGTTCTTTTTAGAGACCACGCATGGATCCACCAGTGTCATTGCATGTGGTTCCACCAGAGTTCATTACATTTGTGTTCTTTTCACAATCCACCTATGGATCCACCAGTGTCATTGCATGTGTGTTCTTCTCATTAACCACATCTAGAGTCACTGGATGTGTGTTCTTTTCACAAACCACATATGGAACCACTATTGTCATTGAAATGTGTGTTCTTTTCAGAGACCACATCTGGAGTCATTTCATGACTATTTTTTTCACAGACCTTATATGGATCCACCAGTGTCATTGCATGTGTGTTCTTTTCACAATCCACATATGGATCCACCAGTGTCATTACAATGTGTGTTCTTTTCATTAACCACAGCTAGAGTCACTGGATGTGTGTTATTTTCATTAACCACATATGGATCCACCAGTGTGATTGCATGTGTGTTCTTTTCAGAGACCACATCTAGAGTCACTAGATCTGTGTTATTTTCACAAACCACATATGGATCCACCAGTGTCGTTGAAATCCGTGTTCTTTCATAACCACATCTAGAGTCATTTCATGACTATTCTTTTTCACAGACCACATATGGATCCACCAGTGTCATTGCATGTGTGTTCTCTTCAGAGACCACATATGGATCCACCAGTGTAATTGCATGTGTGTTCTTCTCATTAACAACAACTAGAGTCATTGCATGTGTGTTATTTTCATTAACCACATATGGATCCACAAGTGTCATTGAATGTGTGTTCTTCTCATTAACCACAGCTAGAGTCACTGGATGTGTGTTCTTTTCCGAGACCGTATATGGATCCACCAGTGTCATTGAAATGTGTGGTATTTTCAGAGACAACATCTAGAGTCATTTCATTACTAATCTTTTCACAGACCACATATGGATCCACCAGTGTCATTGCATGTGTGTTCTCTTCACAGAGCACATATGGATCCACCAGTGTCATTGCATGTGTGTTCTTTTTACTAAAAACAACTAGAGTCATTGCATGTGTGTTATTTTCACAATCCACATATGGATCCACCAGTGTCATTGCATGTGTGTTCTTCTCATTAACCATAACTAGAGTCATTGCATGTGTGTTCTTTTTACTAACAACAACCAGATTTCATTGCATGTGTGTTCTTTTCACAATCCACCTATGGATCCACCAGTGTCATTACATGTGTGTTCTTTTTATTAACCACGTCTAGAGTCATTGCATGTGTGTTATTTTCACAAACCACCTATGGATCCACCACTGGCATTGCATGTGTGTTCTTCTCATTAACCACATCTAGAGTCACTAGATGTGTGTACTTTTCACAAACCACATATGGAACCACCATTCTCATTGAAATGTGTGTTCTTTTCAGAGACCACATCTGGAGTCATTTCATGACTATTTTTTTCACAGACCACATATGGATCCACCAGTGTCATTGCATGTGTGTTCTTTTCACAATCCACATACGGATCCACTAGTGTCATTGCAATGTGTGTTCTTTTCATTAACCGTAGCTAGAGTCACTAGATGTGTGTTATTTTCATTAACCACATATGGATCCACCAGTGTCATTGCATGTGTGTTCTTCTCATTAACCACATCTAGAGTCATTGCATGTGTATTCTTTTCACAATCCACATATGGATCCACCAGTGTCATTGAAATGTGTGTTCTTTCATTAACCACATCTGGAGGCATTTCATGACTATTCTTTTTCACGGACCACATATGGATCCACCAGTGTCATTCCATGTGTGTTGTCTTCAGAGACCACATATGGATCCACCAGTGTCATTGCATGTGTGTTCTTCTCATTAACAACAACTAGAGTCATTGCATGTGTGTTATTTTCATTAACCACATATGGATCCACCAGCGTCATTGCATGTGTGTTCTTCTCATTAACAACAGCTAGAGTCACTGGATGTGTGTTCTTTTCAGAGACCACATATGGATCCACCAGTGTCATTGAAATGTGTGTTCTTTTCAGAGACCACATCTGGAGTCATTTCATGACTATTCTTTTCACAGACCACATATGGATCCACCAATGTCATTGCATGTCTGTTCTCTTCACAGACCACATATAGATCCACTAGTGTCATTGCATGTGTGTTCTTTTTACTAACAACAACTAGAGTCATTGCATGTGTGTTATTTTCACAATCCACATATGGATCCACCAGTGTCATTGCATGTCTGTTCTTCTCATTAACCATATCTAGTGTCATTGAATGTGTGTTCTTTTTACTAACAACAACCAGAGTTCATTGCATGTGTGTTCTTTTCACAATCCACCTATGGATCCACCAGTGTCATTGCATGTGTGTTCTTCTCATTAACCACATCTAGAGTCATTGCATGTGTGTTCTTTTCACAAACCACCTATGGATCCACCAGTGTTATTGCATGTGTGTTCTTATCATTAACCACATCTAGAGTCATTGCATGTGTGTTCTTATCATTAACCACATCTAGAGTCACTGGATGTGTGTTCTTTTCACAAACCACATATGGAACCACCATTGTCATTGAAATGTGTGTTCTTTTCAGTGACCACATCTGGAGTCAATTCATGACTTCTTTTTCATAGAGCACATATGGATCCACCAGTGTCATTGCATGTGTGTTCTTTTCACAATCCACATATGGATCCACCAGTGTCATTGCCACGTGTGTTCTTTTCATTAACCACAGCTAGAGTCACTAGATGTGTGTTATTTTCATTAACCACATATGGATCCACCAGTGTCATTACATGTGTGTTCTTCTCATTAACCACAGCTAGAGTCATTGCATGTGTGTTCTTTTCACAATCCACATATGGATCCACCAGTGTCATTGAAATGTGTGTTCTTTCATTTACCACATCTAGAGTCATTTCATGACTATTCTTTTTCACAAGCCACATATGGATCCACCAGTGTCATTGCATGTGTGCTCTTTTTACTTACAACAACTAGAGTCATTGCATGTGTGTTATTTTCACAATCCACATATGGATCCACCAGTGCCATTGCATGTGTGTTCTTCTCATTAACCACAGCTAGAGTCATTGCATGTGTGTTCTTTTTACTAACAACAACCAGAGTTCATTGCATGTGTGCTCTTTTCACAATCCACCTATGGATCCACCAGTGTCATTGCATGTGTGTTCTTCTCATTAACCACATCTAGAGTAATTGCATGTGTGCTCTTTTCACAAACCACCTATGGATCCACCAGTGTCATTGCATGTGTGTTCTTATCATTAACCACATCTAGAGTCACTGGATGTGTGTTCTTTTCACAAACCACATATGGAACCACCATTGTCATTGAAATGTGTGTTCTTTTCAGAGACTACATCTGGAGTCATTTCATGACTATTTTTTTCACAGACCACATATGGATCCACCAGTGTCATTGCATGTGTGTTCTTTTCACAATCCACATATGGATCCACTAGTGTCATTGCAATGTGTGTTCTTCTCATTAACCACAACTAGAGTCACCGGATGTGTGTTATTTTCATTAACCACATATGGATCCACCAGTGTCATTGCATGTGTGTTCTCTTCAGAGACAACATATGGATCCAGCAGTGTCATTGCATGTGTTCTTCTCATTAACAACAACTAGAGTCATTGCATGTGTGTTATTTTCATTAACCACATATGGATCCACCAGTGTCATTGCACATGTGTTCTTCTCATTAACCACATCTAGAGTCACTAGATGTGTGTTCTTTTCACATACCACATATGGATCCACCAGTGTCATTGAAATGTGTGTTCTTTTCAGAGACCACATCTGAAGTCATTTCATGACTATTCTTTTCGCAGACCACATATGGATCCACCAGTGCATGTGTGTTCTTTTTACTAACAACAACTAGAGACATTGCATGTGTGTTATTTTCACAATCCATATATGGATCCACCAGTGTCATTGCATGTGTGTTCTTCTCATTAACCACAGCTAGAGTCCTTGCATGTGTGTTCTTTTTACTAACAACAACCAGAGTTCATTGCATGTGTGTTCTATTCACAATCCACCTATGGATCCACCAGTGTCATTGCATGTGTGTTCTTCTCATTAACCACATGTAGAGTCATTGCATGTGTATTCTTTTCACAAACCACATATGGAACCACCATTTTCATTGAAATGTGTATTCTTTCATTAACCACATCTGGAGTCATTTCATGTCTATTCTTTTCACAGACCACATATGGATTCACCAGTGTCATTGCATTTGTGGTCTCTTCAAACACCACACATGGATCCAGCAGTGTCATTGCATAATGTTCCACCAGAGTTCATTGCATGTGTGTTCTTTTCACAATCCACTTATGGATCCACCAGTGTCATTGCATGTGTGTTATTTTCATTAACCACATATGGATCCACCAGTGTCATTGCATGTGTGTTCTTCTCATTAACAACAGCTAGGGTCACTGGATGTGTGTTCTTTTCAGAGACCACATATGGATCCACCAGTGTCATTGAAATGTGTGTTCTTTTCAGAGACCATATCTAGAGTCATTTAATGAGTATTATTTTCACAGACCACATATGGATCCACCAGTGTCATTGCATGAGTGTTCTCTTCACAGACCACATATAGATCCACTAGTGTCATTGCATGTGTGCTCTTTTTCCTAACAACAATTAGAGTCATTGCATGTGTGTTATTTTCACAATCCACATATGGATCCACTAGTGCCATTGCATGTGTGTTCTTCTCATTAACCACAGCTAGAGTCATTGCATGTGTGTTCTTTTTACTAATAACAACCAGAGTTCATTGCATGTGTGCTCTTTTCACAATCCACCTATGGATCCACCAGTGTCATTGCATGTGTGTTCGTCTCATTAACCACATCTAGAGTAATTGCATGTGTGTTCTTTTCACAAACCACCTATGGATCCACCAGTGTCATTGCATGTGTGTTCTTATCATTAACCACATCTAGAGTCACTGGATGTGTGTTCTTTTCACAAACCACATATGCAACCACCATTGTCATTGAAATCTGTGTTCTTTTCAGAGACCACATCCGGAGTCATTTCATGACTATTTTTTTCACAGACCACATATGGATCCACCAGTGTCATTGCATGTGTGTTCTTTTCACAATCCACATATGGATCCACTAGTGTCATTGCAATGTGTGTTCTTCTCATTAACCACAACTAGAGTCACCGGATGTGTGTTATTTTCATTAACCACATATGGATCCACCAGTGTCATTGCATGTGTGTTCTTCTCATTAACCACAGCTAGAGTCATTTCATGTGTTTTTTTTTCACAATCCACAGATGGATCCACCAGTGTCATTGAAATGTGTGTTCTTTCATTAACCACATCTAGAGTCATTTCATGACTATTATTTTTCACAGACCACATATGGATCCACCAGTGTCATTGCATGTGTGTTCTCTTCAGAGACCACATGTGGATCCACTAGTGTCATTGCGTGTGTGTTCTTCTCATTAACAACAACTAGAGTCATTGCATGTGTGTTATTTTCATTAACCACATATGGATCCACCAGTGTCATTGCATGTGTGTTCTTCTCATTAACCACATCTAGAGTCACTAGATGTGTGTTCTTTTCACAAACCACATATGGATCCACCAGTGTCATTGAAATGTGTGTTCTTTTTAGAGACCACATCTAGAGTCATTTCATGACTATTCTTTTCTCAGACCACATATGGATCCACCAGTGTCATTGCATGTGTGTTCTTTTTACTAACAACAACTAGAGTCATTGCATGTGTGTTATTTTCACAATCCATGTATGGATCCACCAGTGTCATTGCATGTGTGTTCTTCTCATTAACCACAGCTAGAGTCATTGCATGTGTGTTCTTTTTACTAAAAACAACCAGAGTTCATTGCATGTGTGTTCTTTTCACAATCCACCTATGGATGCACCAGTGTCATTGCATGTGTGTTCTTCTCATTAACCACATCTAGAGTCATTTCATGTGTGTTCTTTTCACAAACCACATATGGAACCACCATTGTCATTGAAATGTGTATTCTTTCATTAACCACATCTGGAGTCATTTCATGTCTATTCTTTTCACAGACCACATATGGATCCACCAGTGTCATTGCATTTGTGGTCTCTTTACAGACGACACATGGATCCAGCAGTGTCATTGCATATTGTTCCACCAGAGTTCATTGCATGTGTGTTCTTTTCACAATCCACCTATGGATCCACTAGTGTCATTGCATGTGTGTTCTTCTCATTAACCACAACTAGAGTCATTGCATGTGTGTTCTTTTCACAAACCACATATGGAACCACCATTGTCATTGAAATGTGTATTCTTTCACTAACCACATCTAGAGTCATTTCATGTCTATTCTTTTGACAGACCATATATGGATCCACCAGTGTCATTGCATGTGTGTTCTCTTCAGACACCACACATGGATCCACCAGTATCATTGCATGTGTGTTCTTTTTACTAACAACAACTAGAGTCATTGCATGTGTTTTATTGTCACAATCCACATATGGATCCACCAGCGTCATTGCATGTGTGTTCTTCTCATTAACCAAAGCTAGAGTCATTGCATGTGTGTTCTTTTCACAAACCACATATGGATCCACCATTGTCATTGAAATGTGTATTATTTTCATCGACAGCCGTTGGCCACAAACAATCGGGACGTAGAGCTAACCGACAACTGCTCCGGTCTTCTAGAAGACCCGATGTTTGATTGTTAGGCGCCGTTGGATCGGGGTGTGTGGATGATAAGGATGTCCTTCGTGAGGGCGATCTGCGAGAAGTCTGTTATGTGAATTGATTGGCAGTGGAAACCACGCTGGGGCTACGTCCTTGCCCTTATCCCCTTAACCTTGGGGCTGAAGCTCAGATCGTGTTCCTTCATCTCCATGGAGAGGGAGAGGCCCAAACTCAGCTTGCACAAGGCTCAGATGTTCGCACACTACGACATACTCGCGCCGCCGTTCGCGAGGCTTCCGGCCGGCTTTGAGCTCAGCTACTCCGGGGTTCTGTCGTGCCGCTCTTGCGCGACAACGCGTTGGCAAGGCAGATCGAGGAGAGCCGCCGCCAGCTGCCAGAGCAGAAGAGGGAAATGGCACAGTACTCGCGCACGAGTGCGTACTGGCGAAAACTGTTCAAGAAGGAGCGGGTTGCATTGATTGAGCTATGTGGAACCCACCGGCGGGAGATCCACCAGGATCTGCGCAACCCCGAAGGGAGGCAGCGCTTCTAGGCAGTGCCTGGGCGTGCGACCTCCATCGTTATTGATGTGGCATGCCATGAAGAATCCATGAGGAGGAGGACGCTGCCGGGAACGTCGGCATCGATTCCAACACGGAGGAGGCTGGCAGCGACGCGGACAACGTCGTTGATGATGGAGACTGCGGGAGCGTCATAGTCGATTAGGGCCACTTAAGCATAAATTAAATCTATGTACGGTATCTTAATGCCCTCTTTGGATCTAGGTCACTTGAGTCATAGTCGATTATCGTCATAATCTATATATGTTGGCCATGTTTTAGTTGTCTTTGTCTTTGAAACTAGTCGAAACTCGTCTGATCCTGAAAATAAAGTTCGCGCGTTTCTGGCATATCGGATGGAACAATACGCTGACTCTGCTCCCAGCACTTGATGGCACAACCATAATTTGGAGTGCGCCAGAGGAGAAGGGATCGAGCGTGGTGTAATAGTGTACTACTCCGGTCTAGATATAACTGACTTAGTTTTTTTAAATATTTAATAAATGTATCTATACCCAAAACATGTCTAGATACATGTTTTAGGTTTATCTGTCTTTCAAACTAATCAAAAGTCGTCCAATTCTGAACAAACAAAGTCCTAGCGTTCACATCTGATGGGACAATACACTGACTCTGCTACTTGATGGCACATCCATAATTCTGGAGTGCGCCAGAGGAGATGGGAATCCAAGGGAGATGGGAACTAGTAGTTGCGTCCATATGCAGGTAAAAAATTAATGTCCACATGACCCCATCACAGACACATTGCACGCGCCAAATATAAATAAAGATGACACGACTAGTTTAGTTCAATGATATAATTCAACATACGATGTTACTATGCCCGCATCTTTCTGCTTCTCTTATTAGTTTGCTAGCCCACGCTGCACTAAGCAACAATTGATGAGGATAAAAACATGATAAAATGGAAAATAAAACAATTTTTAAGCTTACCTTTTATCTGGAGAATCGTACAAAGATGAAATTGGCAGGGATTTATCATTTCTCCTGCAGTTAGCCGAAAGATCCTCAAGAACATCCTCAATCACCCCTACAACTTCTTCATATTCTAATACACCTCCATTATTTGCCCTTTTCTCCCCGTTCCTCTTACCCTTTTGTTTCTTTTCACACCCTTTTCTCGCCAGCACCTCCACTTCTTCATAAATTGGCTGCTTACGTATGTTTTCCTCCGAGTGCTCATCACTGTTTTCCTCCACCTGCTGCACTTCCTCAAGTTCTTCGTCTTCGCGCTGCTCTTCCTCTAGTTCTAGCTGAGAAGCCTCATTTTCTGCCACCGGGGTGTGAACAGGGACAATATCACGTGTAACTGGGTTTTTGCACAACCTCTTGATATGGCCGAATCCGCCACAACGTTTGCATTTCCTTTTCCTAGATCCCAGCCTTGAACCTTTATCGGTGGAGGCTTTGATCCTTAGCTTTCTAGGCCTCCCAGGTGGCCTCCTAAGAACTGGTGGTTGAAGTTTGAACCCTGGATCGACAATCTCCCAATCATTTTCATCGGCCATGGGTGGTATGTTTTTTGCATAAGTTGCAGCAAACTTGTCCACGGAGAAATAGTTGTCGACATAATTCTCTATTTCAGCTCTGCTACCTCTAAGCTTTAAGATGAAGTAAATTGCATGGTGACATGGCAGGCCAGTAATCTGCCACTTCCTGCATGAACAAGTCTTGTTTCCAATGTCTACAGTGTACCTCCGTTCACTTCCACGCTTGTATTCTGCATAAACCTCAACCAATGTTCTGGAACTTCTGACCATCCTCATCTTTATCATTCTCATTGCCTTGGTTCTTGCATTCAGTAACATAACCACCTTTGGAACTATTTTATGGCCTAAAAAATTTCTTGCACAAATTCTTTGCCTTAAATCTATCTTCACCATTATGCACTGTCTTATTGCATCCAACAAAATAACAATTCCAAGTGTCTTCATGCTCGAAATCTTATCATTGAAACTCTCTGCCAAATTATTGCAAACAAAATCCACCTTTCTTAACTCACCAAACTTGCTTCTGGACCATAGCTTGGTGTGATGTTCTTCAAGGTATTTTTTTCACCTTTGTCACTACATACATGTTCTGCAAGTAAGTAGCATGTGTGCTTGGGGTGTATGTGTATGCTGATCGCCACAAGTCCTCTTCAAAGATATTTCCTTTGAACTTCTTCATGAAGTTAGTAGAAAGGTGCCGCATGCATTCCCTATGCTCAACCCTAGGAAACACAGCATCAACAACATTCTCAAGACCCTCGCATGCACCAGTGTGTATCACCAAGCCTTCAGGGTGACCAATTACTGCCCGTAGTCTCTGCATGAACCATGTCCAGCTTTCATTTGATTCACCCTCAAGAACAACATAAGCTACGGGTAGAAGCCAATTATGCGCGTCCAAAGCACAAGCAGAAGCAACATGTCCCCTGAACTTCCTTGTTAAAGAAGTTGCGCCTATTGCCAAGTATGGCATGCAGTCGTCTAGGAAGCCCTTCCAGCATGCCTTCAGGCAGACAAAACATCTTCTGAAGCATATCTTATCTGCCTGCTTATACCTGACCCCCCTCGAGACCTTTTCTCTTCCTTTCACAACCTCGTAATCGATGTCAACAACACTACCAGGTGATGTTTTCTCTACCTGAGCTTTGAAACTATACAACATGTGAAAATTGTCGTTCCACTTGCCATGAATGAAGTCTAGAGCCATCTCCTTCCCATCAAAGACTTTTTGGTAAGGAATCAGAATGTTAAACTTTTTGCTAATCTTTGCTCTGAGTTCAGCAGGTCCAATGTTATGATCCTGCCTCACCCAGTCAAGCACAGTAGCAGCAATCCACTTGGTAGTCGTCGGTCTAATTTTATCACTTAAAGAAGTATTAGGGAAGTTGTGTTTCTTCATGTTTACTTTGATATGCATTCGATAAGAATCCAAATAATTCAGAGCTAGTTATCAGCAGAATAAATATGAGAAAGACTGAAACTAAATGTAGCTAATGCAACCTAAAATGGGTG
The DNA here is from genome assembly GCA_916181665.1 of Avena sativa. Taxonomy (NCBI): domain Eukaryota; kingdom Viridiplantae; phylum Streptophyta; class Magnoliopsida; order Poales; family Poaceae; genus Avena; species Avena sativa. Next base: position 451,282,500 of record OV702289.1, read on the forward strand.
TCCACCCCGCGTTGGAGATGCATGTAATCTCCATTTACACACATTACTTTCCCTACAATGCACCCTAAATATCTTTTGGTCGCTCTTTTCAATGATAAATTCGAACCCAACTCTGATTGCATAGGTTGCAACTGCATATCTGCAGTCCTCCACATTCTCAAAGATAGTCCCCTCATCAGTTGTAGGATTGTCCCTGTCAAAGTGTATCACTGGCCTGTCCTCGTCTTCGTTGTCGTATCTACATCCCATTTCCACATCTTCACATTCCTCTTCCTCATCAGTCCCATAGTCAGGCTCAAAGTTCGAATCAACCAAATATTCCCTACTCTCCATCCTATCAGGGTCAGCAGCCACGTCTAGATATGCTTTCTCATCATCATCTGCTCTGCCACACATTTTAGTGTCTTCATGCTCGCTTGACAAAGCATCATGCTCAAGGACAAGCTGTACAGACTTCCTGCGGTTACCAACACATATCCTTGCCATCACCACGGGACTAGAAACGCTAATTGGGGTATGCAGAAAAGGAATCACAGTTCTTACCCTTCAATGTGGACGCACGGCACCTTCTCCAGGCTCCATACCTCCAAAGCTCTGCACCCAGCTTCCTCTTCCCCTGTTTCGTTCTCCTCTGTGCTCTCTAGACTTGAAGGAGATTATGTGCTCTCCAGCCGTGCAGGACCCATCTCCATGTTCTCAAGCCTCGCAGGATCCATCTCCGAGCAGGATCCATATCACCAGCGTTGTTGGGCGCCTAACCCAATGGCCGACTCTCGGTTTTCATTTCCAGAAGCGCCTAGGCGGTGGACGGCGGCAAGGAGACATGACATGGAGGGGAGGGGACGTGAGGGGATGGCAGGGAGGGGAGGGCGGGAGGACGACGGACCAAGGGGACAATGAGAGTGGTGCACGACGGAATGGAGTGGCGGTGACAGGAGAAGAGGAGCGGAGCAGAGCGGAGCTGGTTACAAAAAAACATGGAAAATTGCACAATAATGTGTTGGTGGGCGGCACCATCCCTCGAACCTAGGATGCGTGCCGTTGAAGGTGGAGGAGACGGGCCCGCCAGTTAGAAAACATGCCACCTGTCAGCGCACTATGCACGGTAGCACTTCACGGAATTTTTTAGCCGGTCCCACATGTTAGTCTGTTTTATCAAAACTTGCATGCAGTGCATGGCTAGTTCACGCGCTAGTTCCAAAAAAGCCCGTCGATCCAAACTTGAAGTGGCAGTTCCGCTTCTTCTCCCTTGTCTCCTCGTCTCCTTGCAGTGGCAGTTCCGCTTCGTCTCCCTCGTCTGTTCTCCTCTTCTTCTTCTCCTCACAGTGGTAGTTCTTCTTTCTTCCTCGATCAAAACATTCCCGCACGTAAGCCATGGCCAATAGCCGGATGAAGAGGAACTGGTCCGATCTCTCGGCCGACCCACTTCGCAAGATCGCCGACTACTTGCTAGAGAAAGAGGACTACGTCAACACCTATGCTACTTGTGGAGAAGTCTGCACCGATTGGCGCCGCACTTTAAAGGTGCCCGAATTCCATCTCAACAACTGGATCATGATAGATCACACACTTCCAGACGTTGGCGACTTCACCTTCCTCAACCTCGCCACTGGTTGTTGCTTCAGGACGAATCTAGACGTCCATCGCAGGTTCACATTCACATCCGATATATATATAACATTCATTTATTTGTATTTTCTATTGTAAACATCTTAGTGTTAACTGATGCCCTCTTCTTCCAAAATATTCTACTTCGTCAGTGTTTCTCGTGGTGTCGTCGTGCTTGCTCAGAGGGTGGAGCCATACCAGATTCAGCTTCTGAACCCAATCACTCATAAGTCTAACACTGAGTTTTAAGCACACATACCATCTGATCTTCTGCAATCTGTCATCGTGACGAAGTCCCTGACGATGGTGTTTGTTTGCACTGATTATCCAAATCATATTGCATGGGGTGATGAGAGCACCCCAACGGGGCAAATCAATGAATCATTTGGAGAAGGATTGTATTCACCACCTCCTGATACGCTTCTGGTCTGCATGACGGCATTCCGAGGGGAAGTATATGCATTACTTGAGAATGGAGACATCATGTCGACCAACATCCAGTTAGAGCAGTGCGCGAGCACTGTCACGCTGGCCAAAATAATTTCAGCCCCAGTCTTTGAACAAGTACGCGGAGGCTATAGATTTTACCTAGTTGAGTCAGATGGTGATCTGCTTCTTATGTTGAACGGGGATTTCGCCAAAGGGAAATCGGTGTTGTACCGGGTGGACACGGAGAACCGCTCTCTCGAGGCCTTCGGTGACATTGGAAGCCGTGCCCTCTTCGTTGATTACCATCGGTCTATCTCCATTGACACCAGGTTACACCCCACAGTCAAACCCGATTGCATATACTACAGGACTTATATCAGACTATATGATAATGAGGTTCAAGCCTAGGAAGAGGAACCAACAATGACGTATGGCTTAAGTCTGGAACATACACCAAGGCCTTACCCTCTAGATGAGATACTGGCAGCACATTGCAGACGGAGAGAGTTTTCTGAACATGTGTTGCAGCACGCGGGAGCCGACGATGATGAAAAATATAGGGGAGAATGAATCCTATATTCATCCTAGATTATTTGCTAGCATTTTCAGGTCTACTTTTCGAAGTAGAAATTTGTACTGTATTTATATTATTTCGATCAGCAGTATGCGTATTACCTTTTAGATAAAATTGTAATGTATTTAATTTTAGTACTTTCAGAATTCAAAGTATTTATTTTTAGTAGCTTCTTTCAGAATTCTCTGTGTTCGACAGCCAGAGCCGGCGGAGGGCATCAGCTCAGCGCCGAAGTTCAAGTTCCACATGGAAAATTGCACAATAATGTGTTGGTGGGCGGCACAAGCCCTCGAACCTGGGATGCGCACCGTCAAAGGTGGAGGAGACGGGTGCGCCAGTCAGAAAACATGCCACGTCGGCATCCCCTGTTTCTGATGCCCTTTAAAAAAATAAAACACGCCACGTCGTCATCCCCTGTTTCTGATGGTGTTGCTACAATCGACGGTACATAGTGGCATAGAAATAATATCGTATAAACATAAGGGCACAGTCATAAACATTTCTAAAATGAAACCCAATCTCCTACCTGTCCTGGTACATTGCCCGATGAGGTGGATAGCTACGACCGATCTTTTTAATACATTCGCACTCTTATGCTGAGAAGGGAAATAAAGATTGAGCGGTTAATGCAACGAGTGTCGCATTATTACCCTTTAAGGAAATGTGAGATGGTTATTTTCACGCATACCCATAGTCCAAACCTACTGTCAGTCTTTCACTCCCCTTTTCCGACAAACCACAGTTCACCTTGCGCGGCTCCTCCACGCCGCACCACCTAGGGTAACATGGCCCCGCCTAAGCAGCCACCGCCGCCACCGCGTCAGCTGCCAAAACTAGGGTATTTAGCCCCTTTAAGGCAGGCCATTAAGCTCTACTTCAAGGCCGGTCTCCCATTGCCATGCCAGGCGGATGATTTCGCCGAATGTGCTGAATTGGCCACGACGGCGGCACCGGCGGCGCCGGTGCCGGATGCGGCAAGCAGGGCCAAGAGAGCAATGTGGAGAAATCGCACGGCGGCATTACGGCATGCTCTAGGCAGTGGGAACAAGGTAGTATGAAATCGTTTGCGAGAGCATGCCGCCGAGGGTACACACCCTCAAATAGGGCAGCACCAAGGTCTAGGAACTCTCGCGTCCATGCTTCGGTGCGGGCTACCTTACCGCAGTAGGGGAGGCTAGGAACACGCTGTCTGCGGCAAAGACGCTCCATCCAACGCACCGTCGGAGGCCGTACCGTGGCGGCAACCAAGCGTCTACAGTCAGCATACTGGATTGTTCGACAGCCGGAGCCGGCGGCGGGCATCAGCTCAGCACCGGAATTCAGGTTCCAGTTCACACGGACCTACGATCCCAAGAAAAAGATGCCAAATTTCAGTTTCGAAGAAATCATTACAGCGGCGCAGATGGTCCAACTGAACCGGGACTGGCGCACGCAAATCGGTCGTGCATGAACAATGCAGATTTCTTATAGTTTGGCGGGAAGGCAATAGATCAGTTTGGGTTAAATGATCAAAGAACTTATGTCCTATCAAGGAAATTGGCCAGCCAACTTTTCTGGTGGAGATCTGTAGTTTCTTCGGTGTAGAATAGTTAAGTTCAGACTGAAGAATGGCTTTTGTAGATGAAATGCTGACGAATTGTTCTATAAACTAGTAGGAAGTTTAGCCCACTTTTGTGCAGGTATAAGACCCTTTTGTATGGAAATACTAATGTTGTAAGCAAATAATATCAAGTATCTATTTCCTTCAATTACTAGTCGTGGTTAAATCCAGTTAACTGGCATTCTTTTATCCCAGACTACAGATTTTGTGTCTGATGTCTGTGTTGTAAACCATTTTTCCTTTGTCTTGTGTTGTCTGCAAAATGGTCTTGCAGTTCAACGTGTTACAAATATAGCTACCTTGTACTTGAAGAGGAGATGGATGATACGTTGCTAACGTATCCATAATTTTTGATGTTCCATGCTTGGTTTTATCTACTTTCTTATGTTTTGTTCCAACTTTGGAGTACTTTCTATACACTTTCTTGGACTAACCTATTAACAAGAGCCACAGTGCCAACTTCCTGTTTTCTGTTGTTTTTGGTTCCAGGAAAGTCAGAAAATGAATATTCTCGGAATTGGACGGGACAAAAGCCAAAGTCAGTTTTTCACCGAGGGACACCCGGAGCCAGAATACGAGACGGAGAGGGGTCAGAGGGCAGCCACACCACCTGGCCACACGGCCAGGCCTGGCCCGCGCCAGGGAGTGGTGTGGCCAGCCCAGGCAGCCCCTCGGCCTCTCCTTCCGCCTATAAGATGCCTCCGATACAAAAACCCTAAGCACCCGATCAAAATTCCACGAAAGAGTCTGTAGACGCCGTCATCTCCATCCCCAGATCGGGAGGGATCTGAAGCTCTTCCCGGCACCCTGCCGGAGAGGGGAATTCACCCTGGAGGCCTTCTTCATCACCATGCAAGCCTCCGGTGTGATGTGTGAGTATTTCATCTCTGGACTACGGGTCCATGTAGTAGCTAGATGGCTGGTTCTCCTCCTTTGTGCTATCATGTTTAGATCTTGTGAACTCCGTTCATGATCAAGATCATCTATTTGTAATTCCTACATGTTGTGTTCGCGGGGATCTGATGGATATTGAGATGCTATTTCAGATTGATTATTGATTCTATCATGTCTTTGTTATTTGTGATCTTGCATGCTTTCCATTGTTAGTTTCTTATCTTGGCCAAGTAGATGCTAGCAACTCCAAGAGTTAGTATTTATGCTCGATAGTGGGTTCATGCCTCTAGTAATCTAGGGAAGTGACAGAAATCTCTAAGGTACTAGATGTGTTGTTGCTACTAGGGAGAAAACAACAATCCTTTGTTCATAGAATAATCATATTGTTTACTTTACATGCAATTCGTAATGCAATTATTTGTTGCTTGCAACTTAATACTGGAGGGGGTTCGGATGATAACCTGAAGGTGGATTGTTAGTCATAGATGCAGTTGGATGGCGGTCTATGTATAATGTTGTAATGCCCAATCGAATCTCAAAGGAGTCAAGGTGAGTAGTATATGCATATTTCTTTCTCGATGTTTATCAATTGCCCCGCTGTAATTTGTTCACCCAACATGTCATCTATCTTAAGGAGAGCCACCACTAGTGAACTATGGACCCCGGTCCTTTCTTTTACCATCAATCTACAGTCAACTGTTTACTTCTTTGTGTTACTTTCTACAAACTATTAATTTCTTCCACTCGATACGTTTAATCCTTTGTTTTCAGCAAAACCGGTGAGATTGACAACCTCATCGCAAGTTGGGGGAAGAGTTCTATGGTTGTGTTGTGCATGTCTCCACGTTGCTGTTGGCACTGGTAGTGCGCGCTGCCAAAGTTCAGCTAGCAACACCTTTGGGGTGTTTCCTTGCTCCTACTGGATTCATAACCTAGGTTTCATAACTGAGGGAAAACTTGCTGATGTGCTCATCATACCTTCCTCTTGGGGTTCCCCAATGAGCTCGATATATTTTGGGCCATCAAGCTCTTTTTCTGGCGCTGTTGCCGAGGAGTCAAGGACATCTTCACAAGGGGAGTCCCTCATAACCAATCTCTTTACTTTGTTATTTTTGTTTTGCTTAGTTTACTTTTGCTTTGCTTGCTTGTTTCTTTATCAAAAGCACAAAAAAATAGTTTTACTAGTTTGCTACCTTTATTAAAAACACAAAAAATGACTACTCTTGAAAATACTAAGTTGTGTGACTTCACTAGCACCAACAACAATGATTTCATGAGCACACCTATTGCTCCACCTGTTCCTGAAGCTACTTTCTTTGAAATAAAGCCTGCTTTACTCAATCTTGTTATGAGAGAACAATTTTCTGGTATTGGTAATGAAGATGTTGCTGCTCATCTAAATAACTTTGTTGAACTATGTGAGATGCAAAATCATAGGGATATAGATGGAGATATTATTAAGCTTAAAATTTTTCCTTTCTCTTTGAGAGGAAAAGCTAAACAATGGTTGAACTCCTTAACTAGGAATAGTATTAATTCTTGGACTAAATGCAAAGATGATTTCATTGGAAAATACTATCCTCCTACTAAAATTATATCTATGAGAAGTGAAATAATGAAATTTAAACAATCTGATAATGAACATGTTGCTCAAGCTTGGGAAAGAATGAAATCTTTGGTAAAGAATTGTCCCATTCATGGACTGACTACTTGGATGATTATCCAAACCTTTTATGCAGGATTGAACTATTCTTCAAGAAATCTATTGGATTTTTCTACTGGAGGTACCTTTATGACCATTACTTTGGGTGCTGCAACAAAGCTTCTAGATAATATGATGGTTAACTATTCTGAATGGCATACTGAGAGAGCTCCACAAGGTAAGAAGGTAAATTCTGAAGAAACCTCCTCCTTGAGTGATAAAATTGATGTTATTATGTCTATGCTTGTTAATGGGAAAGCTCATATTGATCCAATAATGTTCCCTTAGCCTCTTTGGTTGTTCAAGAAGAGCAAGTTGATGTGAACTTTATAAGAAATAACAATTTTAGCAATAATGCCTACAGGAATAATTTTGGTAACAACAATTATAGGCCATATCCTCCCAACAATAGTAATGCTTATGGAAATTCCTAAAAAAATAATAAGAGTGCACCCTCTAAACTTGAAGTTATGCTTAAAGACTTTATTAGTAAACAAACTGCTTTCAATAAAACGATTGAGGAAAAACTCTCTAATGCTGAAAGAAATATAGCATCATTGGCTGAAGCTCAATCTTCTTTGAACAAAATGGTTGCTAAACCTGAAACTATTGATAATCCCTTTGAAGCTACTAATGCCATACAAGTTAGGATTGATGAAAATGTTAGACTATTAGCTAAATTGCATGCTAAGTGGGAAAAAGAAGATGAAATTGCTAGAAACATTAGTGTTTCTATTATCACTACCACTAGTGTTGATGCTAGTAATAGCTCTACTACTTTAGATGATAATTATGATTTTGATCTTGATGGTTGCAATATCTCTGAAGTTATTAAGTTCCTACAAAAGCTTGCTAAAAGTCCTAATGCTAGTCCTATGAATATGGCCTTTACAAAACACATTACTGATGCTCTCATAAAAATTAAAGAAGAAAAGATGAAACACAAAGCTTCTATTCCTATAAAACAAGAAGATGGTTGGGAACCCATAATTAATATGAAAGTGAATGATTTTGATTTCAAAGCTTTGTCAGGTCTTGATAGTAGTGTTTCTATTATGCCTAGAAGGATCTATGATATGCTTGATTTGCCACCTTTGGAAGATTGCTATTTGAATGTCCCACTTGATGATAATGCTAAAAAGAAACCCATGGGGAATATTAATGATGTTCTTATTATGGTTAACAATGCCTATGTCCCCGTTGATTTCTATGTTTTGGATGTTGAATGCAATGCTTCTTGTCCTATTACTTTGGGAAGACCTTTTCTTAGAACTGTTGGTGCCATTATTGATATGAAAGAAGGCACCATTAAATATCAACTCCCACTAAAGAAAGGTATAGAACACTTCCCTAAAAAGAGAGAGAAGATTTCTTTTGCCTCTCCTATGAAAACAAAATTTGCTCTTAATGCTTCTTCATTTGAGAACACTTGATTCTTTTTCTTACTTCTTATGCCTAACTTAAAGGCGTTAAAGAAAAGTACTTATTGGGAGATAACCCAAAAGTTTTAGATGAGTCTTGCAAGTTATTATTACTTCAGTAATAACCGCTCCTTATCCTTTTTATTTGCTTCTTGTGCCAAGAGTAACCTCTAATGAGAGCAAAGTAATGATTGGAAAAGTTGCTGTCCCGAAACAGATTTCTGTGCTTCACCGTAAAATTCGTGTAAAATCTATGTACGTCCTTTTGAGGCGTGCATTTGTGTGCCTCTTCCCCAAGTTGTTATCTAACTTTTGTTAGTTCAGCACTTTTCGATTTGAGCAACAGAAGGTCTTCGAAAAAAAATTCTTTACCTGCTGGTCTCTTTTGATAGATTTCTGCCATTATTTGCATTTGCTTCTTGTTGGTTCCTTTTTGAGTTATTTTGGGGAATTGAGATTTTTGAGGGAAGAGCTACAGTAGCTTGTGTTTTAGTGGAAGTTTTATTGGTGTTGGAACTGAACCTAAAGACTTATTATCTTGAGTGCACTAATGTTGCTAATAAAGATTGTGTGAAGTTTTGTATGAAGGAAAAATTTCAGGTGTATGGAAAGAACAAGTAATGAGATGAAGGATGGACGAAAGCTCAAGCTTGGGGATGCCACGTGTGTCACACCAAGAAATATCCAAGAAGTACAAGCGTCAAAGCTTGGGGATGCCCAAGGCATCCCCTTCTTCATCAATAAAAATCCCAGTTTTCTTCCAAACACTTCATTTTTATTGTTTCATGCACAGTTGTGTTGCTCTTGGAGCATCTTCTTTTTCATTTTCATTTTGGCTTTTTGTTTGCTTTGTTTTCTTAGTTTGCTGAATAAATTGGTTGGACCCCCTCTTTCATACATTGGTTTTCAAATAGTTTGGTTTGGATTGGAAAAGAGTAGGAAAGTTCATGCTTAAGTGGTAAAGAGAGCTTGTTTTTGACTGTGGCCTATGCTTTGCCATGCCATGCCATGCTTGATATTGATTTGGCTTTATGCTTAGTATTCTTTGTTGTAGCATGAAATGTTTTAAACAATTGAGATTTCTTAATGTGCCTTTGAAGAATCATGCGTTGTTTTAACATATTAAAGCATAGTATTGTGGTATTCTCCTTTGATGCTTTATTTGGTTTGACTTGGCGCATGCTCACACCATGTTATGACTATCCCAAGTCACCATAGCCTTGATGATCCTTTAGTTTTCAACTTGTAGTATCACTTTATGCTTTGATCAACGATGTTTTGTCGCTCTGCATGATTATGACCATTATTGCTCTCTTAGTTGGTCGCTCCCAGTCTTTTGCTAGCCTCTGTAACCAAGTATGAGTTCCACTCATGCATTCAACTCCTAAAACCAAGTTATTCCAAAGAGTCCACCATACCTACCTATTAGCTTATGCTATTCCAAGTATATTCATGTTTTTATCTACCTTCCGAATTAAACTTGTTATGAGAAAACTAGTGATTAAAGCTCTCACGAACTTGATGGCACACTTTACTTTTCTTGCCCTTAATAAACTTGAACCATTGCGTCATCTATGTTGTATATGCTTGCACTTATTTGTTGGGGATTAGCATAACCATGTTGTCATGGGGAACGCTTTCAACATTGCACTTGTACTTTGTACCTAGTTGATATGATGCTCTTTTGTCTATGGATGTCGTCGGTGTGAAATGAAAGGGGATCTTGTAAGTCCATGGAGTTATGTATGTGTGTTAGAGAAACGCCTGAGCCGCTAGTCTAATCCATGCCGTCATGGTGGAAACCTGCAGCGTAACCATAATGAGCTGTCTATGAAGCATTCTTCTTATAAAAAAAGAGTCATATATTGAGAAAAAAGAGAAAAAAAGAAAAAATATGAGAAAAGAGGAAAGAGAGAAAAAACAACCATATTCCCATGGTAACTAAGAAGATTTCTGAGATGCTCGCTGTCTGCTTGCCTTGTCATTTTGATATGGGGATTCTTCCGTATCATCGGGCAAGGGGTTCCCCGTTGGCGGCTCTCTATGATACACCTGTACTTACTATGACAAGAACTTACTGGTAACTAAACTTGAGTAGCATGAGGAGCGGCCCTCGTATTCAAGGGACATGATATTTCCAAGTTATACTTCGTCAAGCATATAGACCATAGTTTGTTCACTTTAACCTTAATCACTTCAAGATGCTTATGATAGGGGCAATGAGAGCTAAAAGCTAATAAGTACCATAATTTTTGGAAGATCTTTATGAAACTTGAATCCCTACTTCCTTCTATGAAGGCCTTTCTTTTACTTTTATGTTGAGTCTCCACCTTCTATCTTTATGCACCTACTTTGAGAGCATAGTGGCCATTCTTAGTTCTATGTGCATTGTCCCAAGACTTGTTGATTGATGCATAGCTTTGATATTGCTTGTTTTAAACTATTTGTATCTAGTCACTCTTATGAACTTTGAAGGTGTCATATGCATTTATGTTTGCTACTCTATGAGGTACAAGCTGAATGCCTGTATGCTATGTTTTCTTTATGTGAAACAAACAAACGTCTTGCAAAGCATTTTTATTCATGAATCTTTTGTTTATGCCTTTTCATGTTGCAACTTAGTTGCTTTGCCTTATTGTTAGAACTTTGTCTTTCATGCTTTGATTGAAGTACTATGATCCCAGCTATCAATGTTTTACAAATACTTTGATCAAGTTTATGATGGTGCATGTCACCTCAAAAATTATTCTTTCTTTCTATCACTTACCTACTCGAGGACGAGCAGGAGTTAAGCTTGGGGATGTTGATACGTTGCTAATGTATCCATAATTTTTTATGTTCCATGCTTGGTTTTATCTACTTTCTTATGTTTTGTTCCAACTTTGGAGTACTTTCCATACACTTTCTTGAACTAACCTATTAACAAGAGCCACAGTGCCAACTGCCTGTTTTCTGCTATTTTTGGTTCCAGGAAAGTCAAAAAATGAATATTCTCGGAATTGGACGGGACAAAAGCCAAAGTTAGTTTTTCACCGAGGGACAACCGGAGCCAGAATATGAGACGGAGAGGGGCCAGAGGGCGGCCACACCACCTGGCCGCACGACCAGGCCTGCTCGCACCAGGGGGTGGTGTGGCCAGCCCAGGCACCCCCTCGGCCTCTCCTTCCGCCTATAAAATGCCTCTGATAAAGAAACCCTAAGCACCCGATCAAAATTCCACGAAAAGTCAGTAGCCACCATCATCTCCTCCCCTAGATCGGGAGGGATCTGAAGCTCTTCCCGGCACCCTGTCGGAGAGGGGAATTCACCCTGGAGGCCTTCTTCATCACCATGCAAGTCTCCGGTGTGATGTGTGAGTAGTTCATCTCTGGACTACGGGTCCATTTCATAGCTAGATGGCTGGTTCTCCTCCTTTGTCCTATCATTTTTAGATCTTGTGAGCTCCGTTCATGATCAAGATCATCTATTTGTAATTCCTACATGTTGTGTTTGCAGGGATCCGATGGATATTGAGATGCTATTTCAGATTGATTATTTATTCTATCATGTCTTTGTTATTTGTGATCTTGCATGCTTTCCGTTGTTAGTAGCTATCTTGGCCAAGTAGATGCTAGCAACTCCAAGAGTTAGTATTTATGCTCGATAGTGGGTTCATGCCTCTAGTAATCTAGGGAAGTGATAGAAATCTCTAAGGTACTAGATGTGTTGTTGCTACTAGGGAGAAAACAACAATCCTTTGTTCATAGAACAATCGTATTATTTACTTTACACGCAATTCGTAATGCAATTATCTGTTGCTTGCAACTTAATACTGGAGGGGGTTCGGATGATAACCTGAAGGTGGATTATTAGTCATAGATGCAGCTGGATGGCGGTCTATGTATAATGTTGTAATGCCCAATCGAATCTCAAAGGAGTCAAGATGAGTAGTATATGCATATTGCTTTCTCGATGTTTCTCAATTGCCCCACTGTAATTTGTTCATCCAACATGTCATCTATCTTAAGGAGAGCCACCACTAGTGAACTATGGACCCCAGTCCTTTCTTTTACTATCAATGTACAGTCAACTATTTACTGCTTTGTGTTTACTTTCTGCAAACTATTACTTTATTCCACTCGATACGTTTAATCCTTTGTTTTCAGCAAAACCGGTGAGATTGACAACCTCATCGCAAGTTGGGGGCAGAGTTCTATGGTTGTGTTGTGCAGGTCTCCACGTTGCTGCTGGCACCGGTAGTGCGCCTTGCCAAAGTTCAGCTAGCAACACGTTTGGGGTGTTTCCTTGCTCCTACTGGATTGATAACCTTGGTTTCATAACTGAGGGAAAACTTGCTGATGTGCTCATCATACCTTCCTCTTGGGGTTCCCCAACGAGCTCGATATATTTTGGGCCATCAATGGACTACATTTTCCTGGCATCCACAAAATTGACATTGCTCATTTCCAGACCACCCTCTTTTCATGAGGTTGTCCTTGGTTATTCATAGAAATTATAAAGCACGGTGTTCAACTACATCGATTCAAACTATTACACAAACACTACATCAAATTCATTACCCACACATACTACATCGATTCAAACTATTACACACACATACTACTTCAAATTCATTACCCACACGTACTATATCGATTCAAACTATTACACATTTTTAGTCGATGCTAACTTCCTGCTACGCTCTCCATACTACAAATTCATTAGCCACACATACCACGGCAATTCACTAGAGCTCTATCTTCACTCGAGGGAAATCAGAACCACCATCTTGTCCAAGCCTAGTTCCCCACCGAAACTGTGTGCGCCGTCGTGAAACGGTGGTGGTCCTGTGCCATCGATCCTTCCAGGCCAACACTGCAGGCGACGAGGACGCTTTCTCGCAGCCTCTTCGGGGCCCTGAATGCCATGTACCGATTCCAGAACCTCCTCCAGGTGGATGATGACCGGGTGCTTCCAGCAAAGATGTCGCCCTGCCCTGCTTGGAATCTGCACCTCGTACATCTTAGGAACGGCGTTAGGATCTTTCAGCCACGCCTTTACCTCGATGACCCATTTGTCGCTCGGTGGCACGATTTCCACCAGCTCTCCGCCAAGGCTACTGACGACCTGCTTGAGGGCCTCCGGCTCCCAAGCATCCAATGGGAGGCCATCAAAGCTGAGTTTGGAGAAGAAACAAAGCTGCCCCAAGCGATCATCCCACCCACAGGCGCGATGCCAACGCATGAAGCTCATTTTATCCCTGTAGCACTCGAAAGAACGGGAAGAATGCACAACATGCTCGGTGTCTGAGTTGTGCTCGAACCAGACGAAAAAATCGAATGGCGGCACGCATACCTCAATCTTAACCTCATTTCGTCTGATCCAGAAACGATACCTGAAAGCCAACAGCAACTCTGTCGGCGACACGGCGGGACGGACGCCCAGCACGGTGGCCATGAAAGCGTGGTCGTCGAACTGCTGTGCCAGGGCTACCATGCCTGGGGTGCGCAATAGCATGCAACTGCCCGAGGCCAGTCGCCGACCAGGATCGCCCGATGGGACGCGCTGCGCCATGCGAGAAGGACTAGCCGGAGGCGAGATATTAGTCTGGGGACACGAAGCTCTGATACAACGGACGATGCGACGGTGATGGCTGCGAGCTTTGATTAGAGGCATGGGAGGTTGACCAGACATGGCAGGGACGCAAATTAGAGCAAGTGTGATCTCCAATCTGAGACGAGCAGCCGGAGCTGAGCAAATGTTATAGGGAGGGGAGCAGGGGAGAAGACCAGAGCCGAGCAAAGAAATAGATCTGGTCCACTCAGGGATCTCGTCCACGCGGGGGTAAGCTAGTCCACGACCGCAAAAGATAACGGGGAATACTGCAGGGCGGGCCAAGAAGAGTTGACCTAACGGAGGTATTCGAGTTCAGCCGTTTTTCGTCTGGTTCAAACGACCGTTTGGCTGTTAGATTTGTATTCACCCCCATTTGACCCTTCTGTACAATTGGCAATTCTACTACGGCCCCTCCACGTAATTGATGACAACTCGGGTACCTGGATGCACTCGCCCGGGAAGTTTGGTACCGCAAACCAACAATCCTGTAATCAACACACATTTAATAACTAAAAATTCATAGGGTGCACAGCCAGCGCTCCCTATGGGAGTAGCCCCCGAGTGCCTATTCGAGTCACAGACTCGGGTGGGGACTTTGAATATGCTTTCGATTTCTATCATTTTTTGGTTTTTATCCGAATATGCTTTCAGTGCTCCCTATGGGAGTTACCCCCGAGTACATAAACGAATCGCTGATTTGAAGAGGGGTAATAATGGTGAAGGCATTTTTGTGCCTATAAAATCTTCGGGTGCGGTGTCAGCGCTCCTGTTAGGAGTAGCCCCCGAGTGCTTGGTCGACTCGTAGAGTCAAGCAAGGACTAAAGTAGTCGAAGATGTCTTCTGCTTGAGTAGATGACATCTGTTCTGACGATTGGATGATCTCATTTGCCCGCTTAAGGGGTATTGACGGGACGTGACTAAGGTGGGGCCCCATCTCTGACTAGGATTTGACCAGGCATGCGTAATCTTCATTTTAACTGCACCTCCTCAAATTTTATGCGTATTGGAGAAAGTGCGACAACGGTTCACCATGTCCATTGCCACGCATTCGCCTTGATTTGCGCCACGCATCTGGTTGATGTGTTTCTGGTTGTTAGATTGCATCTGCCTTATGGTTAAGTAGGGGTTCCTGTGCAATAAATTTCCCCACAGTTCCTCGTCTTCTACCTTGTGCGCTTCTTCCATTGCTTATTGCTGCTGCTCCGTTGCTCTTGCCCCTGCTGCTGTGATGGATGGTCTCAAAACCTTCCCCAGTTACTTCCTGCAGTCCCATCATCATCAGAGGATGGGGAAGAAGAAAAGTGCTACCGTGTCTGGATCTGCTACCGCCGCTGCTGCGGCGAAGAAGAAAAGCTCCGTCGCCACCGGTCCCGGCACTGCTGCTATAGATGGAAAGAAGAAGGGCATGGGGATGCGCGTCACCAACGGTTCGTGGCAGCAGACCACCATAAGGGAGCAGGAGCTCCGTAATCAACGTCAAGATGGATTACTCCCTGCCAACGAGGAAGACATGAAGATGCCTGGCTTGGAGGTAATCCCAGATCCCCTAGTTGGATTTTGGGTTATGTTTCTTACCTTCATTGTCCGCGGCCTCTCTCTCCCCTTCCACAAGTTTGTGCGAGGGTCACTCTATTTTTACGGGCTCCATCTGCATCAGCTAACCCCAAATTCGATTATGCGCATTGCGTGCTATATCACTCTTTCTGAATGCTGGCTCGGGATCGAGCCGCACTTAGGCCTCTTCAAAAAGCTCTTCAAGATGAAGCGACAGTCAGGATCTGGATATGTGTTCTACGACATTGGAGGCTGTGGTATTCATGTGGACCCGAACGTCCAGTACTTCTCCCTCAAGAGCTCCGAGTTTGTCCAAGGATGGAGGGAGAAGTGGTTTTACTTCCACGATCAGCAGGTCTAGGGCGAGCTTTATGGGTTTGCTCCCTTTGATCCGAAGGTGGAGTTGAAGAAGATAAGATCTTGGAAGAATGTGGTGATGCCCGGCGAGGCCGAGGAAGTCGAAATCTTGTACAAGCGCGTCTGTGATCTCCAGCTCGTTCGAGGAAAAGATATTGACGGTCCGGACCTCATCCGCACTTGGATGCATCGTTGGGTGTAGCCACTGCAAGCTAGGGCGCACCCAATGTACTGCTAGACTGGCACTGGTGATATCACCCGTGTCTCTCAGAACATTTCTTTGGTTGAAGTGGACAAGAGATTCAGGGGGGCGTTCTCCCTTTCTGCGCGAGTCATCCTCCACCTAAGGTAACTTTATTATTGTATCTTTTGTTGTTCTTCGATTTCCTGCAAGGCGTGCATGATGCCATTGTGCTTATTTGTTATAGGAATGGAAAGTGGTGACCATCCTGCCCCCCCCCCCCAGCCGGAAGGGATAATTCCTCTTGAGGTGGCAGAGGAGGACGAATCCAGCTCGACCGTTCCTGTTGTTGAGGAGCATGAAGCCCCTGAGTCCAGTGGGAGCGGCACTCGCAAGCGCTCGCAAAGCAAGGACTCGGATGCCTCGTCACCGGAGACGCCAAAGGGTCCTTCGATGGAGGTGGATGCTCCGATCCCTGTAGTGCATGTGCCCGCTATAGCTCCTCCCGCACGGAAGAATCTAAGGGAGGAGAAGGATGAGTCGAAGGACTCCTTCGACCTCGATAACTTCCACGGGTAAGTATTTTTACTTTTGCTGAATTAACGTTATGTCTTCAAAATCTTTTCTCTAAAGTTAGTCGCATATTTTGCTATAGCAAAACTATGTCATCATCATCCGGTGATTTTTGCTTAATGAAAGAAACTGGAGTCATAGACTCCAAAGGCAAAGATGTGGAGGAGTGCTCGTGTTCTCCCTAGGTAGAGGTCAACTCCGGTGCCAATTCTTTGAGTTCCCCCAACATGGGGGGCCACCAGATGGTTGCCCGTACGTCCACCCAGAAGGAGACTTCGGAGTCCCTGGATGACCATGTAACTGTCTTCATTCTTGTCATTCGAAGTTGTTTTGGTGCTGATGTTGTGTTGTCTTCTACAACCTATCTTGAAAGAATCTATCCGGCTTGGCAAATAGATTGCATCTTTGGGCCAGCAACATGCCTAGCTAGATAACTGGACTCACCAGCTCGAAGGTAGCTTCTATATATTTTTTATGTTCAACACAGAAGTTTGGTTGAGCTTGACTTTTCTACATCATTCTTGCAGCTGAGAACAATGATCTCCTCCATGGTGTTACTACCCTCGAGAAGGGCCTTAACGTTGCGGAGAAGAAAAAGGATGAGGCACTCGTAGCCCTCGAGCACTCTAAACAGGAGTTGAAGTGGCACGAAGATGACCTCGCGACCGCTACAGTTGACCGGGAGAAGATGTTCGCAGAACAACTTCATTCCATCGCTAAAGCGCTATCAAGTATGTTGTTGTTGCAGTTTTGTTCCATGAAGAATTTCATTTTCCTCTTTTGTTCGGCATCTGATGATTTTAATCGCGGCTTTTCTGTAGTCGCTTCTGGGGTGAGTTTCGACCCCAAGCTCTTACTCACAATGATGTGTTGGCCAGCACCGTGGCCGCAGTCAAAGACCGCAGTGTCGGTGTTCAAGACTCACTCAAAAATACCAAGTTTGCACTTGGGCGTCTTCGAGAGGAGATGTTTCCTAAGGCCAAGCTTATTGAATACCTTAATGGCCTCGTTTAGTCCTTCGCCGGTGGTGTCCCCGTGGAATACAAGAATGCATAGAAAGGGGTCGGTGCTACCATGGGTCTTGCGATGGCGCAAGCCCATGATGTCGACTTGGACCCTAGCAAGGTTTCCACGATGATGTCGGTTGCTGCGGATGGCTAGAAGGTAATTTTTGCTCCCTTTGCCACTCATTGTCACAAATATAGGCCTCCACTCATAGAGACACTAGCGAGGTACTGGGAGGAGCGGAAAAGGTCGAAGACAGCGAAGGCCACGGCGTTAGGGGCTGTAGTTGAGAAGGCCACGGGGTCAGAGGCTTCCACTAAGTTGATGAAGACAACGAGTGCAATGCATAGTTGTAGGCTTAGTCATGTTGTTCTTTTGTAACTGTGCTGGCATTTGTAGACCTTGTTTTGAATTATGGTTGCGAGGAGTGTCCCCTATCAATACTTGTTAAGTTTGATGCTTGATTCTTCTGTGCTTTGTTCCTTTTCGAATGATGGCTCTTATCCCTTTATTCTTTTGCCTGGTTATGGACCTTCGAATGATTCATATGATGTGCCTTCTGCTGATGCACCTGGTCCATCCTCCCCTGGCGAACCTGTGGCGCAGCCATGTTCGAAGGTGGAGGAGCTATCACTGTTGTCACGACTACGCGACCGTGTGAAGCATTTAGAGCGAGAGGCACCAGTCATCCGTGGTATTGCCGATGTCTAGAAATCGAGAGCCAAAAAAGCCATTGACCGCGAGAAGTATCTCCTTGGCAAGGTGGACCAGCTTAATGAGAAATTGCAATTTGAGTTTCTCTGAATCCTCCTCTCTTTTCTCACCACTTATTATGGCGACTCACTCCTATGCTTTTTAATTGCTTGTTGTAGTTGTGACTCTTCGTCTTCCGAAGGAAGAGAGGGACCATATAAGCATACGACTGAATTCCCTGACCCAAGAGCAATTGGATGCTAGTGGGTACTTCTGGGTCGACCGTGATCGTGCATTCGTATTAGCGACACTGCAAGACCGTGTGTCGCAAGTGCTGCACTGCTCGAACAAGGTGTAGTCATGTTTGAAGCATATCTTTCGGGCCATGTTTCCATTGGATGCGGTGCCCTCGAGCCTGTTGGCCCTGATGAGGAAATTACATAACGCCGACATGGTGCGCGAGTGTGTGCATCAATAGCTAGTTGCAGGTGCCAAGGCAGCACTGGCACTTGTGCGCCTGCATCGACCTGACATGGACTTGGGTGCCGTTGCTGTAGGGCCGCCACCACCTCTAGAGGGGATGGCGTGGAACATGGTACCCCACTATCGGGCGGTTGATCAGCCAACCGAAGACATCATCGAGTTGTTCGACAAGCATACTAATGTTCTTCTTTTACGCCAATAGAGTAGTTTTTGACCTGCATAAAGATGTATAGCTGTTGTAAAGTTCGCATAGTTTTGACTGGGTGTTTTGTTACTTGTATTGTATGTAAAGCTTGCTAGCTTGTATGTTTTTCGAGTAGCTTGTATTATGCACCGCCTTTTTGTTAGCCTGACATGTACTTATCTCAGCACCTTGACAACCTGTCAGATGCGTTGCAGCTGAGTTGGGTTTACTCAAGAGTTCGATTAATAGTATGTCAGCTACTCAGGTTACTGCATTGCTTATGTGACGAGGTTAACGGGGTGGCGCAGCCCCCGAGTGAAGGAATAGCAATGTAATTAAAAACAAAACACAAGGTTGGAGGCACTTAGCTTTATTTATTTGTAGAATATCAGAAGGTACAATGTTTGGCTAAGTAGCATGGCTGAGTAGCCTTATTGCAAAAGTAAAAATATCTAAGGGTAGAAACGACGCAACTGCACAACATTCGAGGGGTTGGAGTATGCGACTCCACTTTCTATGTCTTTCAAGCAATAGCCGCCACCTGGGATTACTTCGGTAATCACATAGGGTCCCTCCCAAGGGGACTCGAGCTTGAGGTGTCCTTTCAGCTTCAGTCGCAGGACGAGGTCTCCTTTGACGAAGGACCTTGGGTGCAACCGTCGGCTGTGGTAGTTGTGGAGGCTCTGTTGGTAGATCGTGGATCGCTCTGCCGCGATCTCGCGTGCTTCATCGAGGAGGTCGACAGAGTCTTTGAGTGTGGCCGTTGACTTGGCCTTGTTGTACGCCATGACCCTTGGGTCCTTATAGCGCACTTCTGCAGGTAGTACTGCCTCGGCACCATGTACCATGAAGAACAGAGTAGCATGTGGTGCTGTTTGGAGTTGTGCATAGGCTCCATAGTATTGATGGTAGCTCCTCATGCTAGCACCCAGCCGCTCATTCGAGTGGTCTGAGAAGCCTTTTCTTGATGCCATTGCAGACGAGGCAGTTGGCCTTCTCAACTTGACCGTTGGTCTGGGGATGGGCTACCGAGGCATAGCTGATGTTGATTCCTATGTTTCTACAGAAATCCTGGAACTCATTTGAGGTGAAGTTTGTCGCATTGTCGGTGATGATGTTGTGTGGCACCCCAAACCTGAAGACGGTAGACTCAAAGAACTTGACGGCGGTGGCTCCTAACTGGTTTGTCACCGGCATGGCCTCAATCCACTTGGTGAATTTGTCGACTGCGACGAGGAGGTACACATATCCTGCAGGTGAGGATTTTTGGAGCTTGCCGACCATGTCAAGTCCCCATTGCACGAAGGGCCAGGCCACAGGTATTGGCCTAAGTTTCGTGCCAGGTGCGTGTGTCTTGTCCGCGAACCTTTGGTAGTCATTGCACTTTTGGACGATGTCCTTGGCATCGCGCATTCCCGTTGGCCAGTAGAAACCAACGCGTAGAGCCTTGGTGGCGAGGGCGTAGCTCCCAGCGTGATGGCCACATGTGCCTTCGTGTATCTCAAGGAGGATGGCTCTCCCGTCGCCATTGGAGACACATCGTTGAAGGACTCCTATGATGCTACATTTGTACTGCTTGCCGTTGATGATGGTGAAAGCTTTTGAGCTTCGCTCTATGTGTCGCGCATCTGTCGGGTCATCTGGTAGCCTTTTGCTGAGCAGGTATGTGATGCACGGCTATGTCCAGGATGGCTTGATGAGCATGACCTCCATGGGACCTTCGAGTGCTGGTACTTGTTCTTCATCTTTAGGTTTTTCAAGTCCTTCGAGTGGCACAGCCCCCGAGTCCTTTGACGTGCTAGCTGGTTACTCTGGAGCCTTTGGCTTGATGGAGCATTCACAGATTTTCTCCAAGAATACACCGGGTGGTACCGGAGCGTAGGTGGAGCCTATGTTGGCGAGTGTATCCGCCTCTTCATTGCTTTCGTGGCCAATGTGCCGCAGTTCACAGCCGCCAAAGTCTGCTTCGAGTGTGTCATAGAGGTTATGATAGGTGATCATGTTGTCGCTCAGGGCGTCGCACTGGTTCATGGTTTGGTCTACCACAAGCTTTGAGTTGCCGTAGATGACAAGTCGCGTTGCACCACAGGCTTTGGCCATTCGCATCCCATGGACCAGGGCCTCGTATTCAGCTTCGTTGTTGGAGGCGTGGAACTGCATTTGCAGAACATACCTCATCTTGTCGCCTTGTGGCAACGTCAGGATGACGCCGGCGCAAGCTCCCTCTCGATGTTTTGATCTGTCGAAGTGCATTGTCCATAGGCAGGACATGTTTGGTGTGTCAGGGAGCTGGTTCTCCATCCAGTGAACGAGGAAATCCGGGAGCACTTGCGATTTGTCATGTCTTGCTTCTCGTATGTGATGTCTCGTGGAGACAACTCGATCCCCCAAAGCGTGACTCGCCGGTGGCGTCTGGGTTATTGAGGATGTGCCCTAGTGGAGCGTCGTTCACCACAATGATGGGATGCTCCTGGAAGTAGTGGCGCAGTCGTCGGGCTGTCATGAAGACGCCGTATGCCAACTTATGATAATGCGGGTACTGCTGTTTCATCGACGTGAGCACCTCACTGAGGTAGTAGACTTGGTGTCGCACTCCGTGGACTTTGTTCTCCTCGGCGCATTCCACTAACAGCAGAGTACTGACCACCTGGTTAGTGGCGGAGATGTATAGCAACATGGGCTCCTTTTCTCTAGGTGTCACCAGTACGGACGATGTGGCGAGTAGACACTTGAGGTCTTCAAATGCTTCTTGCGTTTCTTCTGTCCACTCGAACTTCTTAGCTTTGTGGAGGAGCTGGTAGAATGGCAACGCCTTCTTTCCCATTCGACTGATGAATCGAATGAGCACCGTGATTCATCTAGCCAGTTGCTAGACACCTTTGACGTTCTTCGGCTTATCCATGGCCAGTATGGCCTTTATCTTTTTCGGGTTTGCTTCGATTCCCCTGGCGGAGATGAGGTACCCGAGCAGTTGCCCAGATGGTACGCCGAAGGCGCATTTTTCTGGATTCATCTTGATCGGGTAGCGGTCGAGATTGTCGAAGGTCTCACGGAGATCGTCGAGTAGTGTGGCTTCTTTATTTGTCTTGACAAAGATGTCGTCGATGTAGACTTGGATGTTCCGGCCAAGCTGGCTCTTGAGGCAGGCCTGCATACACTACTGGTAGGTAGCTCCTGCATTCTTCAGCCCGAAGGGCATTGTTGTGTAGCAGAAGATGGCGAAGGGCGTGATGTAGGCCATTTACTCCTGGTCCTCTTCCTTCATTCCAATCTAGTGATAGTCTGAGTAGGCATCGAGGAAACAGAGGCGCTCGCATCCCGCGGTGGAATCGATTATCTACTCGATCCACGGTAATGGGAAGTCATCCTTCGGGCAATGCTTATTCAGGAAAGTGAAGTCCACGCACATCCACAGGATATCCGTGTCCTTTTTAGGAACAAGCATGGGGTTTGCTACCCAGGTGCTCTCCTTGATCTCTCGTATGAAGTTAGTGTCGAGGAGTCTGTTGACTTCCATACCGACCGCTTTTTCCCTTGGTTCTAACAATCGACCTATCGTCAGCTTCACTAGTCTAGCTTCAGGATTTACGTTGAGTGAGTGCTCGATGAATTTCCTAGGAACCCCTGGCTTGTCCGCTGGACACCAGGCGAGGATCTCCTAGCACTCATGAAGGAATTCGATGAGCGTGAGTTCCTATGCGGGACTAAAGTTGTTGCCGATGAGGGCTGTCTTGGTCGGATCCGTTGGGTGGACCTGAACCGCCTTGGTGTGCACCGACGAGTCAAAGGATTGATTAGGTGCATTTGGCTTACTGAGAGGAGGAAGACTGGTGTATGTTGACTCCTTCAGCCTTGCTAGCTCCTCCTGCATGCCGAAATACTGGGAAATTCTGTTAAACTCCCTATCGCAGCTATCTGACCTCTCGAAGCTTTCGTTGACGGTAATAATGTCGTTAGGGCCCGGCATCTTCATATGCAGGTAGGCGTAGTGTGGTACTTCCATAAACCTCGCGAACATGACATGTCCGAGGATACCACTACTAGAGAAAGGCTTATGGATAGATTTATTATCAGTGAAGAATTTTTTTGAATATGCTCCACTGATAATTATCAGTGACGCATTTAAACATATGCTCCACTAATATTTTGCTTAACCAATGGCGCACATCGACAAAAATGCGCCACTGATAGTGTTGGCCCGTCACCCCGGAGGGTTGTGGACCAAATATCAATGGCGCAATGCGCCATTGATATTTGGTCCACAACCCTCCGGGGTGCCGGGCCAACACTATCAGTGGCGCACATTCCACAAAATGCGCCATTGATAATTTGTGGGCTCCACCTGGATCCTACCACTCAGAAAGGTGGTAGTATTATCAATAGCGCATATTAGAGATGTATCACTGACAATTTTTTTTCCAATGGCGCATGTTGAAAAATATGCACCACCGATAATTAGTTCCACAAGTATTTTAGAACATATTTTGTAAAATATTAAAAAAATAAAAAAAAATTATGGGAGAACCAAAAATCAAACCTAGCTGCTCAAGCAATAGCATATGCAGCACAACGTCAACCACTACGGTAAACTTATGTAGTTGACATAAATGAGGGCGGCTTGGTTTTGACTAAGTGCAGAAATATTCGTGCAGAAATACCGTGCCGGCCTCCCTTCTTCCCCCAATTCCACACATAGAACGAGCGACAAACCACAAACCCTAGCCTTTTGCCTTGCTCCGCCGCCGCTCGTCTCTCGCCTCGCTATGCCCGCCTCTTGCCTCGCTCGGCCGTCGCTCGCCTCGCTCCACCGCCACTCGCCTCGCTCTGCTCTGCTCCGCCGCCGCTTGCCGCAGAGGAAGGAGGAGAAGGAGGTCCGCCGCCCCATCCTGTGAAGGAGGTCCGCTGCCCGCCGCCACGACCACCTGGGACTGGGAGGAGGGCGACCCGGAGTTCGTCGGGGACCCCGTCCCCGCCGACGAGGCGCTCGCATCATGGCCCAAGCGCTACCAGCTTGGGCCAGACATTCTATCTCGCTGTGCCTGCTCTTCTTCCCTGTCGGGATCGCTGCCCATGCGTTGACTAAGGTACTGTCGGGTTCAGCTGGTCGCTCGCATTGACGATCAAGGGTCGAGTGTAGGATCCCGTTGTTCAGATGGTGGATATATTGTGTGATTCAGATATTAATAAAATTGATTTAATTCACTATTTGTTCCATAGAGATTCTGATTGATTGTTTCCACCCATTTTATTCAAATGACTCGATTAACTGAATTTAACTGTCATCAAGGAGCCGTAGAAAGGATACAAGCCTAGAACTGCTGGTGATACTATTTATACCGAGTGTCATGTGAAGAAGTGCACAATTGATTTATATATATGTTCTCAGACAAACAGTAAGTCTCAAATGTAATTGCAACTGTTATACCGAGTGTCATATGCTTAAAATTAAATGTAAAGAGATGAAGATATCCTTTTGAAATAGTAAAGAGATGAAGATGAGAGAATATAATAGTACATCGCTTTCAACTGCACTTCTGGATTGGTATACTGTAAATGGTGGGTCGCTCAAGCGATCAGTTACTTGTAGGCTCCCGTTGTTTAGATGGTGGATATACTGTGTGAGATTCAGCCTGATATGAATAAAATTAATTTGATGCATCGCTTGCCTGCCGCTTGTCCATATTCATTATTTTCAGCAAATCTGTTAGAATAGATTGAGCAACTAAATTTATTTATCATCAGGGGTCCCTAGAAGGCTAGAACAGATGATCATACGATTGTACTGTCTGAGTCTGTTACAAAGATATGTGCAGTTGATTCATACATGATGTCAGACAAACATTAGTTCTTCATCAAATTAAACAAATGAGGAAGTTTAGAGAAAATAAAACATCACGTGGACTGCACACCTTTATTGGTATATATTGTTCAAGCAAATAGATATATTATATTACAACTTCACAACAATTGCATATCTGAATGCTGTGCTAAGAATAGGTGTGGTTCTTATTACAGAATTTGCTAGCTTATAATTGAATTGACAATTGAACATACAACGTGGTAGGAGCGGCTGCTATAATACTTTCCAGCCTTTTTGTGTGTTACAAAGATATGTGCAGTTGATTCATATGTGATGTCAGACAAACATTAGTTCTTCAAATTAAACAAATTAAGAAGTTCAGAGAAAACAAAACATCGCCTGGACTGCACACCCTTATTGGTATATTGTTCAAGCAAATAGATGTGTTATATTACAACTTTACAACAATTGCATGTCCGAACATTGACGTATGTTTTTATCTCATGTGCAGCTGGCCTGTTCCTGGGAGCCGTCACTGGTGGCCTGATCGGCCTGGCCACCGAGAGCGGCCTGTTCCGCGGCACGGGCATCGGCGCCATCACGGGCGTGCTCGTCTCCATCGAGGTCGTCGACTCCTCCATCCGCCTCTGGCGCTCCCGCTGCTCCGGGATCTGGAGCATCCTCTACGTGGTAAGCATCCAAGATGCCTATTTGGTTGGCAGCAAGTAGCTAGGAGCAGGACAGCAGACTCGCAACTGACACGCTTGCTTGCTCCTCTGGGCTTCCCTTGTTTGTTGATGACTTTACTTGCATGGAGTGGACTAATTGAGCTCATGACGTTAGATAATGACTTGTTCATCTTCTTTGCAAGCCTAAACAGCACCCTCTCACCATTAAAAAACAAAGGAAAACTCTGTTCAATGTTCACTTCAGAGCCAAACTCATTTCATTTTTTACTGTTCTTTTGAAGTAAGTTCACATTAGAATTTTCCAAGTGGCCTGTTTGTCGAGTTCACTCTTACTCATCTATCTTTGTCATCCTCACCATGATATTATCCACAATTCGGCTAAAATTGCATATCTGAATGAACATATCTTCTGATGCTTCGTAGTCCTCACTAGTTTGACCTGAAAATTTAGGGTCTAACTGAGCCTAACATAAATCTTCTAATCACTGGAAATGCAGCTTAATGTGATCTACAGCCTCATCACTGGCAGGCTTATCCGTGAGAAGGTCGATCCGGCAGTGCAGCGGGTGGTTCGAAGCCAGGTCAGTACAGCATATGCATCATTTTGAATTCAATTGTTCATGCTCATTTTGACATGTGCATATGTGTAATTCTGTCATAAATTTCAGAGACAAGGCTGTTATAGCCCATTTCATGCTGAATGAGAGGCTGTAGCGGTTGGGCGTGCTGTGCTGTGGTCTCTGTATTCTTGAGTCAACAGTCATCATCCTTCATGCTCCCGGGCAAAGAAGGTGGAGAAGATCCGGCTTTCGGCAATTTTGTGAGATGATATAGTTTAGGGCTGGTGACCACTTCATTTGTGTAATGTGAGATGATATCAACTTGTATCCTCTAACACTTGTGTAAATAATTCAGGCACATGTCACTATATCGGGTTCCAATTGATTTGATGACTATAATTGTGTTTGTAATATCTCTGTTTCGATAAACTATGTAGAATGCATCATTTGTACTATTTTCTACAGCTATTTTTGTATAATACCTTGTATAATATACTATATACCTGTATAATATACTGTATAATACCAGTAACAATACCAGGGAAGAGCTGTATTGAGTTATCTTGTTGTAAATATCAGTGGCGCATCTGCTAATTTACCAGTGGCGCATATGTTATCAGTGACGCATTATGTAGAAATGCTCCACTAGTAAAATACCAATGGCGCATATTGAAGATGCGCCACTTGTTGTCTCATTATCAATGGCGCATATAGAATGCGCCTCATTATCAATGGCGCATATTTGATATGCGCCATTGATACTTAATTATCAGTGGCGCAACAGCAGTGGCGCATTCTATATGCGCCATTGATAGCAAAAAATATGCTCCACTGATAAGCAATTCTCCACTGTATACAATGGTACTACGAGGGCTAATCCACCACTTCAAATTCGATGCGCTCTCGCCGGAAATTTGCCGACGTGCCGAAGATGATGGCCAAGCTGATTTTTCCCAGGGGGTATACGCCCTTCCCTGGGATGATGCCGTGGAATGTTGTATCGGAGGTTTCCAGGCATGACAAGGGGATCCGCATGGAGCGCAAGGTGCTGGTGAACATGAAGTTGATGCTGCTGCCACCGTCCATAAAGACACGGCTCATATCGAAGCCGCTAATTTGCGCCTCGAGTATCAAAGGAGAGTGGCCTGGGTGAGGCACCTGGCGTGGATGATCGCGCTTGTTGAAGGTGATGCAGGACTCGCACCCGCTGAGGTACTCAGTGGTTGAGGGTGGAGAATCGACCGCCAAATTGATTTGGCGAGTGATTGACTTTTGCACTCTATTGGAGGGGCGTCCTTTGGATCATGCCCATATTCCCCAGCGGTCGTGGGTACTGCTCGCCTCCGTTGTTCTGGGATGGTGCAGCTGCAGGCGGTGGTGGTCCGTGAGCTATGGCACCCGGAGCAACTCCATAGCCCTGATTTATCGCGTCGCGATTCATCTAGGCGAGGCCTCCCTAGAGCTTGAGGAAATTGTGGCAGTCCTTTAGGAGGTGGCTAGACTTCTTCTTGCCGTCATGTTTGTCGATATAGAAGTGGACGTTGTAAGGTCCAGACAGTTTGTCATGGATAGATGTTCTAGGGGCTTCATCGCGGGTACGACATTGCCATACCTGCGTGGTCTTCCCACTGTCGTGGTATCCACCGCTGCAATACCCACTGTTGCGGTTTCCATCGTCGCGTCTATCAGCGTAGCCATCCACGACCATGCCGACTTCTTCGCGGTCCCCGTAACCGCGCATCCGATGTTTTCCTCGATGGTCATGTCTGTGGCCAAGGTCGTCGTCGTCATATGAGTGGACACAGTTGTTTTTCACCGAGTCCTCTCCATCATCCCACCTATTCACGATCTCCATCAGGTGGTCAATTGTTTTGGGCTTCAAACGGCCCAGCTCCTCCCTGAGCTCTCTGCAACGTACGTCGCTGTTGAATGCATCGATTGCGCGATCCTTAGAGATGTCCTCCGTAGAGTTTTTAATCATGGACCACCTCTGGATGTAGGAGTGTAGTGACTCGTCGGGCTTTTGGTAGAAGCCCTTTAGATCTTTGATTGATGCGGGCATTTTGTAAGTGCCCTTGAAGTTTTGCACAAAGCTGCATACCAGCTCGTCCTAGCTGCGGATCGACCCACTAGGAAGGTTGTTGAGCCATGCGCGGGTGGCACCTTGCAGCTACAGCTAGAGGCATTGCATGGCTATGCTCTTGGTTCCGCCATGCAACCTGATAGAGGAGATGTGATCCTCCAGCCAAATCTTTGGGTCTTGGAGGCCATCGAATTTTGGGTTCTCTGATGGTTGTTTGAACCCTTTTGGCATTTGCTTTTGCCATATGGCTCTGCTGAAGCAGTTAGCGCCGTAGAGCACTGTTCCTTCATCCTCCGAGTATGTCGAGCGCACGCACCTTGCATGCATCTTGTCGACCTTGCGCTGCGTGATGTCATCATGCGTGTCGTAGTCGTAGTCGTGTCAACGTGAGCGGCGTCGCCACGACAAGTTATGTTCGTCGTTGCTGCAGGAGGAGAGCGATTAGTACTTGGCTAGAGCCATGCTTTTCTTTGGCTCCGGTGCTGGATCCTTGGTGAGTGTAGCTTCAACCAGTCCCAGGCCACAATTGTAGATCGGTGCATGGAGGATCATGGATCTCCAGCTAGTGGCTGGTTGTTGAGCAGGTACATGGTCGCTGCTGTCACCGCTGCTTGCGCTATTTTCGGGGGAAGGTTGTATCCACCGTCATGAATGAGAAGTTGAGAGCTCGAGTGGCCTCGTCTTGCTCCTTGTTGTTGATTTGGGCCAGTCGAGAGCGCCTTTTGGCGGCTGCATAGTCATTTCCCTTGGAGGAGGATCCTCTGATGGATGAGAGCTGAGCTCATCAAAGGCTCAACTCATCCGCCGCCCTTCTACGCTCGTCGAGCTGGGCGATCACTTGTTGCTAGTGCTTGTACTCCTGCATAGGCAGCGAGTGGTAACCCATCAACATTTGTTGCGACGAGTTTGGTGGTAGGGCGTTGCCCCGTAGGTCCTCCCTACAGTGGGCTCACTCGACATCATTGAGCTCAATCAGCTGCTGCTCGTGTTCACCCGCAAGGTTAGGCGGTTGCTGATCTTCTTGGACGGGGCCGACGACAGGGGGCCGGTTAGTTGGTCTGTTGTTGCTGCGGGGGCTGTTGGTGGGAGCACCGTTCGTGACTGGGATGCCACCGTTGGTGCCAGTGTTTCCCTGAGTGCCGCTGCCGCCCATGTTGATGACGGTGCACATGTAGTGGCTGGGGAAGCTGTTGCTCCCACAACTCTCAAATCAGGAGCCGTAGGCTTCGTCTTCTATCGCCAGATCCCCCAAATTGGACTGCAACTATTGTTGCTATCCGTATTCTCGAGTGATGCCAAGGCATTGAGTTCGCTCAGGGTGCCGATCGGTGGTGGGAACCACGACGCAGGAGCAATCACAGGAACCTTCGGTTGATCAGGGAGGCGAAGTGTGCCCAGCTGACCAACTTGGAAGCGTAGGCTTCCGATCGCCAGGCCGATCCCGTCACCCACGGACTCAAAATCCCGGCGAGTCGCTGGTGAGTGGACGGTGAAGTCGAGGGCTCCAAAAAGGAAGCGAGTCTCCGCTACAACGGAGTTGTAGATCGCGGTTGATGGGGTCTAGGAAGCCGCAACATCAGCACTCTCGTTTCCCACAGACGGCACCAATTGACAAGGGGTTAACTCATCAATGCCCATTGTTAATGGACTTAGGTTCGAGGAAGTGGGGAGCACTAGAGGCATCGATCGGCTAGCAAACAAGCGCACAGGTGACACGAGGTTTTACCCAGGTTCAGGCCTCGTAGAGGACCCTATTCCTACTTGTCTGCTCTTGATTATGAGGAAGTCGAAGGTTACAATGATACGCAGATGCAATCTGGCGAGGTGTATGTGGGGGTGTATGAGTTGGTCCTCCTCGCCGCCCCTCCTGGCCTTTATGTAGAGAGTCTAGGTCTCGGGATAACATATTGAGTCGGTTACAAGTTAGGGTTTTCCTTTAAGTTTCTATCTATACTTTGTCGTGTCCTCCAAGAAGTCGAACTCGATCGGGCCACCCGAATCTCTGTTGGACTTTGATTGCATCGTGGATTCCTTCTTGGGCTGAACCATCTAGGCTAACCTCCGGTACCTTTAAGGTATGCCCACATCACATGGCATGAAAGAGAAGCTAAACGGTAGTCAAGAAACCTCCGAGGTATTACACTGCCAACCAGGCTTCCGGATGCGAGAACCCTCCACCGCCCAGAGTTTACGCTGTCAGGTCGCCTCTCTCATGCGAGAACTCGCAACCATCTATAGCCAACGCTGAAAGGTCGGCTCTCTATCGCGATAACTCGCGGACGCATGCGGCCTACAGTGCCACGTCGCCTACACAACGCAAGGACCGTGTCCGCTCATACCTACACGTGCCACCTGTGCTGCTGCCAGCTCAGCTACCTGCCGCAATAATCCACGTTCGGAAAGAGTTTGAGACGCCACGTCAACGGTCGGTGGGCCTTGCCACCTAGCAGGTGCGGAGGTGTGTCGCACTGGGAACACCACTCACGCAGCGCGATACAACCCGCACATGTTGATAGAGGGCCCATGGCGTGCCCGCAGTCCACCGTCTAGCGAGGTGGAGTATGGCAGCACACGGTACACCCGCTTACGATATGAAATCTTTCGCCCTAGCCCGTAGTGGGACCCACCTCACAGGATTGCAAGGATCTGTTGCAACATCGCCGCATGTCCTTTCCAGCATCCATCCTACGGTCGAAAAGAATGAGGACGACATGGATAGAAGTTTGAGCCGAAACAATCTAGCACTATTATTAGTCCTGATGATGACACTAGAGATAAAGTGTGGACTAATGTCATCTACTAGTTTTTACATAGGTTTTAATTCACAAGTGTTGATGGAAGGTGGTGAGAGACCCCCTTCTGTTATTCAAAACAAGAGTCGGTGTTTTGGTTATATTTCCCTCTATTTATGTTTGAGTCAAATAGGAAACATCGTAATATTAAGAGGGGCAGCATCAATGAACTCGATGGGGAAGTTACCATATCCTATACACATCCTACCACCATAAAGCCATCACACAAAAGTGATAAGAGCATAATACTTAGGCAAAAACTACATGTTCGAGAGGTTTCAGCGATCTCGACGAGAAAACCGGCACCGCTAGTTCTAGTGTTGAACCATATATGGCCTACCAATTCTCAAGATAGAGTCTGGAGGATGGATATAGTGAATGATGACTGCAAGTGCACAGATCATTTGTAGCTAGTTTCAAAATAAAGATATCGATCCCACAGGGAGTAGTAGGCAAAAAACTAAAATGCTTTTAACTAAAACTAAACGAAGTACTTAATGAATAAATTTAATATGCAAGAATAGTAGAGTTGTTTTTGGGTTTTTGGTTGAACAAGGCAAATTAAAGTAAAGTAAAACTTAATGCAGAAAGTAAGAATCATGTGTGTAAAATAACCGCAATAGGGAAAAAGGCGTTCTCAGGGAGTGGTGGATACACCGCTACCAATTTAGACTAAGCAATCAAGATTATTATCACGAATATTCTCATGATATGTATGTATGTGGTAGGAGCTCCATATATGGACAAATAGGCAGCAACCGCTGCTCACATCATCCTTCATAACCACATCTGACGAATAAACGGCATCAATCGTATTATCCCGCTGTTGAGGGATTTCTCCCATGGCATGGACATGGCTTAATGAGTTCTCCTTGATTCCCCAAGTTAGTACGTAAAGAATGACAACCGCTTTATAGTCATAGTAAGTGCTATCATCCCTCCGTCTACCAACAAGTAATCCCCTTCATCGAGTCCTCGTAGGAGGCAAATGTTAAGGAGGTGCACAACTCCCAACATCAAGATGAAGAAAATTAACACATACACATAATGATGTATAACATAATAATCTCTATCTCATCTTAATCATATCCTAGGGTTTCTCCATCTCCCCAAGAACTAGAGATCTACTCAGACATGGAGGCAATCAACATCAT
The DNA here is from genome assembly GCA_916181665.1 of Avena sativa. Classification (NCBI taxonomy): domain Eukaryota; kingdom Viridiplantae; phylum Streptophyta; class Magnoliopsida; order Poales; family Poaceae; genus Avena; species Avena sativa. Next base: position 451,314,431 of record OV702289.1, read on the forward strand.
GGTAATGGTGATGGAAACAATCATAGATGAATAGTACTTGTATAAATCCACAACGAGTACGGAAATTACAACAAGATCTAAATGGATGAGATGGGATGGATGGAGGTGGTGACGGTGCAGCGGTTGATGAAGATGGAGATCGATGCCTTGGCCTCCCAGATCTGTGTAGGGCGAAGATGGATCCCTTAGGCAAGTTCCCCCTCCAGATGCCTTCTGGAGGTGAGGTTTTCGCGATTTCTGGTTGTTCTGTATGTCGTCTCCCTGATCCAATTGCACGGGATAAAACTATTTAAGGAGGCAGAGGCGGCGCCAACTATACGGCCGAAACTATACTGTCGGAAAATTTATTCCCGCCGTATAGTTGGTCGTTAAACCATCTGTGTCCTTTGTTCGCTTCGGGTTTTCTTCTGGTATTATTAATATTTCCTAAATAAGCGATTTACGTTATTTTTGACTCCTTTTCTCCCTAATACAACTACTCCAAGAATTGTGTCCATTGGATGCATCATCTGTCCTGATCCTAGTGAAAACAGACATAAAATGTGCGCGTGAGCGCCGTAAAATACCAAGATCCTACATATACAATGTAAAATAACAATATAAAACATGATGCAAATATGCACTCATCAACTTCCCCAAGCTTAGACTCTTGCTCGTCCCGAGCAAATTTAGCTTAATGGATGTGATCCTCATATTCATGAAGCTGAGTCGATAAAATAAATGAGGCGGTTATAGCATGTGTTTATCATATGAGATACATCGGAATAAGTTCATGAATAGTACCTTACTCGAACCATCTGAATAATATTAGAAGGCTTCCACACCTTATGGATCAATAGTTCGAATATCGGCATAACGTAAAAGTATCCAATTCAACCAAATGAGTTAGCGAGGTAGTCCCAAGTGTTTTAGTATCAACATATTCACTTGGGATTCAAAATCTCAAAAGTGTCTCTTTGTCATACTACGATATAGGGGTGTATGCCTATTTGCTCTTTGCACATTCGCTCTTTTTCTTCTTTCTTTTCTTCTCTTTTGTTTATATGCTCACACTTTTTTGTTTAAGTGCTATGAAAAAGAGATAGCCATACATTCCACTTCATATAGGAATTCAAAGCCTAACGATCTCAATTATCAAATTCCAATTGTATATGAAGTATTTTTATGACTTGAAGATTCTACCTTGACTTGTTCTCACTCTAATTTGATAACACTTTTATTTTCCTTGGTTCAAGGTTTTCTTTTTCAATTTAACTGCATAGATAATTTTCTTTGTAAATCAAACCATAGACTTACAACATGTTGATCAAATTATCTTTATATGTTCCATTAATACCAATGGTGTGGAAGACTCCTACTGCTATCATCAAGTGCAAGTAAAATTATACTCAAGCCATTCATATATCTAATAAGACAAACACAAACCTAAAATTTCTCCATGTATAAAAGTAAACTCGAAATTTCATAAAAGGGATCGACTATTCTTGAAGGGAATTCTAATAATGCAAACTTTATTTCTAGTTTGAACTAATGCAAAACAAAATAGTGATATAAAACTTACAAGATAGATTACAAGGTCTTTAAAGATCTCCCCAAGCTTGGAATCAATCCAGTGGGATCAAATAACTCCTTGTTGGTACCTATTCCTCCACCTGGGTAGGAAGAGTGTTGCCCTCCTCTTTGGTGTTTCCATCTTTAACTATGCTTACAAAGCGGATGCTGATATCGGCCATGTTGTATTGAAGTTTCAGCATTTTCTTCTTGAGGAATATCTTCTCATTTGTCAACTCAAAGACAGTTTTAATCAAGAAACCAACCCTACCATCGATGTCATCTACCCTCTTTTCAAGGTATTTGCTCATCATCCAGTAGGAGTCAATTCCTTCTCCAATTGTTTCAACACATGCCTTCGAAGCTTTTTCCAACTCATAGATCTTATCATGAATCTCATCTTGCCGCACCTTCTTAGGTTTAAGAGGTGATGGACCAAGAGGAGGTTTGTAGTAGGATCCTATGTTGTGACGATAGGGATTTGGGAGATACTCATCCCTGTTCTTTCCCCTCTTAGCTTGCCTCATCATCTCCATCCGTTGCGGGAACATGTCCTCCCAATTTGGGAGAGGCTTGATCTCCAGGCTGGATGATGATGACGACCCTTTAGGTTCTACTTCTTTGATCCTCTTCACGGGTTTCTCTTCTTCCTTCTTCCAGATCTTGTTGACATGGAAGGGCTGCATGGCTTCGCTGCACAGATGTTGTTAGAGGGGCGTGTATAGGGATGTCGAGGATTTTTCGAGGCCAGAGGCTGTAGCTCTATGAAAACTTAATGAAAAAGGTTAGATGCGATCAACTTTAAAAGGGGAGGTCAAAAACCCTAGCTGCCTTTCGTAACGAGCAACTATATGGGCGCGGCCCGTATAGATCCCGTCGTATAGTTATGAACCGACTATAGATTACATCTACGGCGGAACTAACTATAGGGCCTGAACTATATAGGCGGGAATTTTTAATTTCTGCCGTATAGTTGGTCGTTAAACTCTGTGTACTCCGAATAAATTTTTTGGAGATGGGTCGATATCTATACGGCCACAACTAAACGGATGGAATTTTTATTCCCGCTGTATAGTTGGTCGTTAAACTATCAGTATTCAGAAAATAGTTTTGTCAAAGGTATCGATATCTATACGACGGTAACTATACGGGCGGAATTTTAATTCCGGCCGTATAGTTGGTCGTTAAACTATTAGTACCTTTCGTCGATGGAAGGGGTGATGTCGAAACAACTATACAACCGCATCTATATGGCCAGAATTTTTATTTCCGCCGTATAGTTGGTCGTTGAACCTTCTGTGTCCACCAAAAATTTCCTGCTTCTCCAAGAATTCTTTATTAATATAAAACTTAACGAAATATCAAGTTTTGACAGAAAAATAACAGCTTAAATTTTCTACCAGTTTTCGCACTATCATTCTTCCTTCTTCTATGCTTAGAGTTTCAAAATGTTCCTCTTTTAACACAAGCTTATAAAAACTTTTAAAACTTACTCAAGCCTTTACCTAGCATGGGTTTCCTCCCATCAAGCGCTCTTTTATGGTCAATAGCTTGACTGTAGTGTTACTTATTTCATCCAGAGTCCATTTTTCTTGAAGCTGTCATCCCTTGCATATTTTTGCTCAATCAACTCTTCTAGGGTGATCACATCTATGGTGATTGCAATTATATCTTCTTTTGCTCGATAATATTTCAAGCATTGTCCATTCACTACCCATGCAAGAGATTGGTCTTTCCCTTGAGCTTCATAGCTCCCGATGAATAAGCTTCTTCAACTATGTAGGGACCTTCCCACTTCGATCTGAGCTTCCCTAGAAACAACTTAAGACGAGAATTATAGGGCAACACTTTATCTCCACTTTTAAAGGTCTTATTCTCTATTTTTCTATCATGCCATCTTTTCACTTTTTCCTTAAATAACCTAGCATTTTCATAGGCTTAACTTCTAAACTCATCTAAAGCATGAATATCTAATAGACGCTTTTTTCCCGCTACTTTAAGATCATAATTTAGTTTCTTGATTGCCCAAAAAGCTTTGTGTTCCAATTCTAAAGGTAAATGGCAAGCCTTACCATACACCATATTATAAGGTGTCATACCCATTGGATTTTCAAAAGAAGTACGGTATGCCCATAGAGTGTCATTTAGCTTGTATGACCAATCTTTCCTTGATTTGTCCACCATCTTCTCGAGTATGGTCTTTAATTCTCTATTAGAGAGTTCCACTTGACCACTTGTTTGAGGATGATATGGTGAAGCAACGCGGTGAGTTACTCCGTATTTGCTGAGGATTTTCCTGAAAGTCCCTTTCATAAAATGAGAACCACCGTCGGTGATTAAAAATCTAGGAACTCCAAACATGGGGAATATGATATCCTTGATCATCTTCACGGAGGTGGATGCATCTGCATGACTTGTTGGAATAGCTTCAACCCATTTGGTAACATAATCAACAGCAATAGGAATATGAGTATAACCATTTGATTCAATAAAAGGTCCCATGTAATACATTCCCCATACATCAAAGGGTTCTATTATGAGACTATAATTCATTGCCATTTCTTGTCTTCTACCTATATTACCTCTTCTTTGTCAAGCATCGCAGTATTCCACATACCTGTGTGCCTCCTTGAGCAAGGTGGTCCAATAGAATCCGGATTGAAGTACCTTTGCTGCAGTTCACTTACCTGCATGATGTCCTCCATACGGACTGTCATGACAAGCCTTCAATATTGCATTCATTTCATGGTTAGGAACACACTTCCAAATCATTCCGTCAAGTCCATGAAAATATAGATATGGATCATCCCAAAAGTAATATTTAAGATCATTAAAGAACTTCATTCTTTGATTTCTTGTCAAAATAGGAGGTATAAATTTTGTTGCAAGATAATTAGCATAATATGCATAGCATGGATCAGCAACTTCAACATTTGCTAAATATTCTCACGGAAATGATTCATTTATAGGTATGGGTGAAGGGAATATGCCCGAGAGGCAATAATAAAGTGGTTATTATCTTATTCCATGTTTATGATAAATGTTTATTTTGCATACTATAATTGTATTGATCAGAAACATCAATACATGTGTGTTTAATAAACAAAAAGGGTTCCTAGTTATGCCTCTCTTATAGACTAGCTTGTTGATTAACAAGATGATCAAGGTTTCCTGATCATGGACATTGGATATTGTTAATAACAAGGTCACAACATTAGTTGAATGATGTGATGAACATTCATCCGAAGTATACCATTACGATCAAAGTCATTATGTTTATATTGCTATAACATCATACGAAGTAATCTTTATCCTTAGACCATGAGATCATGTTAATTGCTAACACCGGAAGAGTATCTTGGTAACATCAAACGTCACACCGTAACAAGGTGACTATAAAGATGGGTTCAGTGCTATGAAGGTGTTATGTTGAGGCTCATGGATCAAGAGTGGAATTTGTCAATCCCGATGACGGATAGATATACTCTGGGCCCTCTCGGTGATATCACATTGAGATAGCTTGCAAGCAAGTGATGTGATCACTAGAATGTTATATCACGGGAACAAGAAAAGAGTGCATGTCGGTAACGAGATCAAACTAGGTATGGAGATACCGATGATCGAATCTCGGACATGTAATATATCGCGAGACAAAGGGATTTAGTTACAAGAGTTAAAGGTTCTCATGATCACAGAAGTCATCGTTGAATGTGTAGGAGTCAGTATGGATCTCCAGGTGCCACTTCTGATTATTGATCTGAGAGGGGTCTCGATCATGTCTGCATTATTCACGAACCGTAGGGTGACACACTTAAGGGATACCGACACCATTTGGAGCAAATATGTTTCAGATAAAGATTTAAGAAAGCGCTGGAATTATTTCAATGGACACCGAAACTGTTTCGGGTGAAATTGCTGAAATTGGTTCTGCATGTAATATTGAAATGTTGCAAGGGGTTTTATGTGAATGTTTGTTAATTAAAGTAATTAACAAAATTCTGAATAAAAATAATAAAAGAGTTTTATTAAATGAGAGAGCATTAAATTTGGAGAAATTTAATGCATTTAAAGTGGAGACTTTAAAAGAGAATGTGAAGGGGCATTTTAATGTGGAGGGGTTACCACCACATGAATGGGGGAGGTGAGGAGTCACCCCCCATGCACCGGCCATGGAGAGTGGGTCACCCCCTCCTCCTATAAAAGGCCCCCTCACTCCCCTTCTTCCTCACACCTCCTTGTGAAGGATCTCTCTCCCCCTCTAGTATTATTCCCCCATGGTCTCGGATTAGCGAGATACATGTTCCCGCTGGCTTTATCTGGAAAGGAGTTGCTGCTTCTTCTGCTTTGCTGGAGCGAGGGACGGAGGTTGTCAGGGTACCGGACGTGTGTGCGATCACGGATGCACCGTTGCTTTGCGGTGCTGGACTTGGTGGTGTTGGAGCTGGATCTGATGGACGTGCTGGAGCCGGACCTGCTAGACTTCATCACGATCTTGAGATCAGCAAGTGTACGACTACATCAACCACGAGTTCCTACTTGTTAACAAAACTCGTTGTCTTCGAGGGTAAGTTCTCGTTGGATGTATGTCCACCCGTTTCTTTGTACCTAGTAGATAGATCTTGCCGTATAGTTCTCATCATAGGAATTTTTTTGTTTTCTATGCTACGAACCCAACAGTGGTATCAGAGCCTGATCTATGCGTAGGTGCTTTGCACGGGTAGTACACATACGTTTATATGTGGGCGATGATGATCATGTTATTGCATCTTCTATGTATTTTGGATATTGGTGGCATAGTGGGATGAAGCGGCCCAGACCAACCTTACATGTCATCGTACATGAGACCGGTTCCACGACTGACATGCAACTTGTTTTGCATAAGTGTCTGGCGGGTGTCTGTCTCTCCTACTATACTCAATATCTGATTTACAACGAGTTGCTAATAATTTGGTTATCCTCGTTGTGGTTCATGTTTGTAGGTAAGAACGGTTCTATCTCCGAAACCCCTAAGCCACGTGAAACTTGCAATTGATAAATTAGAGGTGTCTAGTTTAGATCGTTGCTGGGCTAGTGTCTTGATATGGTATTGTTGTAAGTAGATGTATGATATATACTCTTACAACACATTCAACGTGTAAGTTCCATAGACCTTGGCCTTACACAAAAAGGAATGATATAGATCATACCACGATGCAAGTGATAGAGATCAAATGCATGGACCATATCATCTCACTTTACACACTAGATGTTAGCATCTTATACTGCTAGTTTGGCGCTTTCTGTAGCATTGTAATATGATCCCTCATTTAGATATCAAGATAAAAATGTGTTCTTCCTTAAGTATGCACCGTTTTATGGATCGTGTTTCAAGACATCACGTGATGATCGGGTGTACTCGACTCTACGCTTTCATACAAACGGGTGTAAGACAGTTTTACACATGCGAGTACTAAGGTTCTTACTTGGCGAGCCTAGCATGTACAGACATGGCCTCGGAACACGGACTAAAAGGTTAAGCATGAGTCATATAGTTGATATGATGCCCATATAGGTGCTCGCCTTTGAAGCTACATCAACTCACGTGATGATCGGACTTGGTGTAGTGGATTTGGTTCATGTAATCACCAAAAAGGCATGAGGGATGTCGTTTTTGAGTGGGAGTTCATTTCTAAATTGGATTAGTCGAACCAAATTTGTCATAAATTAAATCAAAGTGAATTTGCATAGTTTGTTGTAGTCATTGGCATCCGTTTTCTACCTTATGCTTAGTTTTTTATTTGAGATAATAGAACTATAGAATTCTGGATATTTACTTTACGAACTAGTATCGTATTGTTTTGAATGTCAATTTAAAGTTTATAAGTCCTATTGCAAACTTTCAGCAAACTCTATTTACTCCATGAAGTTTAATAAGTAGTATTAAATCAAGAGTAAGAATTCCAATGTTAGTATCTAAAGTATCATGTTTGCCTCCATGATTATTGATATTCAAAAAGTTGTTTTAATATCAAGATTATATAGGAGCTGAAAAAAATTGTTTCAGAAACCATCATGTGTGGAAGATATTGTGATATCTGAACAATGTTTTTGGTTGCATTATGATAGAGTATAATTTAGCAGAATACATGTTCTCATATTGTATGGGAATTTGTGAAGGTTGGAGATGCTAGGCGTCCTAATCTATCAAAAAGGTTTTGGGAACTGATATTATACTCACGATTCTTCCTTATAGGCTGTAGTAGCTTGATCATGAAAGTTGTCATGATAAGGATGAATAGAAGATGTAAGTAAAATGTTTACTACACTAATAGATTACTAAAGAATGGATTTTTGAAAGAATACCAAACATTTTATGATGGTGATCCACTTCAAAGTGCAAGTCCAAAGGTATTAGTGTTTGACTATATACGCTTTGTACTATGTGTCATGTGAACGACACCACTATTGATGTTGATAGATTCTTTTAAAAGGAAAAGGAATTGCCGAAAGATAATCTATAAAATATTTGGCAGAAAAGAAAAAGTTGGAAATGTCCAGATTAGGTATATAGAAGATATACATGTTATGGTTGTATTCCTTGCTTGTTAAACAATGTGGTTCTTAGGTATTGGATACCGAATTGGTTGGTATGAAGTGTCATACAGGACAATGCAGTTCATGAACTACAATGGCCTAAGTAACTAGCAAGAGAATAAGTGATGATGTTCATCGAAAACAAATAAAGTGTTATTGTGTTTTTCGTTGTCGTCAAACCTAGCCTTCAAGATTTGTTTTAATAATTGTTATTTTGTTCCGGTATTACGAGAACAATGGTTGTTCAAATAATTACCATATTCCATAAAGGATGGATGAACTTCTACAAATCTGGTGGGAGAAATCACATCCATAAACACTATTGCTAAAATGTCGCAAGACAAATGATTGAAAGATCACTTATGAAGTGACATCGCTGTTTAAATTATATTGGAAAGAAAACATGAAGAAACTCCATGTTGATGGATTTTTGGAGTCTTTGATTTTGATCAACTGACGCTTGTGAGACTTTCCTCGAGATAATTGAAACTCCGTTCATAGGCCAGAGAGGAACGGATGACTAGCTTATTGGAAATTATGCATGCTGATGTGCATAGTCCATTATGTGTAGCCATATGCGATGGATCTTTTTGCTTCATATGCTTTCTCTGAAAATTTGAGTGAATATATCCGTATATTTACTTAATAAGGAAGAAGTATGAAACATTTGAAAATTGCTCAAAGACTTTGAAGATGAAATAGAAAATCATTGTAACAAGAAAATAAAGAGTTTATGATTCGATCATAAAGGAAGATATTTGAGTTACATGTTTAGCAAAACACTTAAGATTTGAGGAATTGTTCCATGATTTGTGTTTCCCGATAAACCATAGGAGTATGGCATATTCGAGAGATGAAATCAAACCATGTTTGACATGGTAAGATCAAAGGTATCATTTATAAAACTGCCATTATGTTTTAAGGATTAAAGCTTTAGAGACTACCGCTTTTACACTGAAAAGAGCACCATCGTGATCCGTTGAAATGACACCATATAAGTTATGGTTTGGGATAAAACCCGAATTGTCTTTTCTTAAATTTTGGTATGCTATGCATAAGTAAAATGTTTACAACCAAAGTCGGATAAGCACGTCTTTATAGGTTATCCCAAAGAATTTATTGGGAATTTATCCATAACACCGAGTACAAAAGAGTTTGTTACTTGGAACGTCAAGTTTCTTGAGAAGGATTTTTTCACGAAAAGTTAAGTGGGAGGACTCGCGAAAAGTTTCAATAGGAACTTTGATAAGTTTGTTGAACCTTAGCTATATGTGCTAAGTAGCGCAGCGCCGGAAAGTGTCCCGGTGGTGGCCACAATGCTCATGGCTCACGTGATTACAAAGGGTGTGATCTCAGAGATTAGAGTTCCTATTGAACCATGTGGGTCGGTAATTATCAAATAGTGTGATATGATAAGCAAGTCGTTATTGTTTTGACAATGATGAACCGACTACATGCAAAGAAGCGATGATGGGCCCCGACTCCATAAAATGACTAGAAGTCATAGAATCCGTGATAGTATCCATACACGAGAAATCAAGTTTCTGAACTTGGAAGACCCTCCGGAAAGGTGTGAAGCCTATCGGTCATGTTTGGATCTATAAAGAAATAAGACATGGATGTTTAACATCTATGAAATAGTCGACATGTCGGAAAGAAGTTTACGGCAATGTTCAAGGAGTTGACTATGACAAGATTTGATCTTTCATAGCGATATTTAGTCTTGACGGATTAATGTAGCAACCACTACATATAATTTGGTATATGGTAGTTGAATAAACAAAACAAGGTTCTTCTAATAGAATGGTTACCTAGGACGTGTACATGACACGGTCCGAAGGGTTTTGTTAATTGAAAGGATGCTAAAAGGGAATGCAAACTTCAATAGTTGAAGTAAGCATAGCGGAGTTGGAATCTTCACCATGATGAAACTGTTAAAAGAGTTTAAATTCATCGGAGATGATGAAGATGCTTGCATTTGCATGAAATTAAGTGGGAGTGCTGAGACATATTTCAAATTATGTAGAGGACATATTGTTGATTGGAAATGATGTATCTTGTATTGACACAAGTTAAGAATTTCATTAAAATGAGATTTCGATGAAAGACTTGGACAAACCTGGAATATTTGGCATCAATATCTATATGGATAGATTGAGGCGCTAATATGGTTGTGCCAGACATACATATATGAGATATTGAAAGGGTTCAATATGGAAACAACAAGAAAGGTTCTTGCTGCATGGAAAGGATTGTATCAAGATTCAAGTGTTCCAACACTTGGTGAGTAAAATCACATGAAGATTTTGATCGATTCTACCGTGATATGTATATATCCAGAATGTCCTATGCTCTAAATGTTATGAGCACATACCAGAATGATCCATAAGATGATCATTGGACAATAGTAAAGATATTCTTATGAGCTTTGGAAGAACTAAGAATATATCATGTATAAGTGACAAATAGTTAAAGATAGTTCATTGTAAAGTGTTACATTGATACTAGTTTTGTCACAAGATACAAATTAAATTTATCTCAATTTAGACTATGGGTGGCACAATATAATGGAAAGGATGTTCCATGATGGATTTGGATGAGTTCCAAAGTTGAGACATTGTGACGGATACTACAACAAAAAGGCTAAGTATATGACTGCTATAGTAGCAGCATAGGAGGGCATTTGTGTTAAGTAGTTTGTTATCAAACTAGCTGTGGTTCAAAGTAGGCTAATACTATGAAGATATATTTTGTGACAATAATATCAACATATTTTAACCGGAACGAACTAAAGGTCTCACCAAAGGACCAAATTTATACAATGCCATCTCATTTGAGAATGAGTGATGCGTAGAGACGCAAAGACATGCAAATACACACGGACCTGAAACTGTCAGATCCAGAGATTATGTTAACCACTAGCAATAGCGTATATGCAACACCATAAAGCCATAGGTGTTCAATACGCAAAGTTTTTCAAACTAGATTATTGACTCTAGTGCAAGTGGGAGACTAAAGGGAATATGCCCGAGAGGCAATAATAAAGTGGTTATTATCTTATTCCATGTTTATGATAAATGTTTATTTTTCATACTATAATTGTATTGATCGGAAACATCAATACATGTGTGTTTAATAAACAAAAAGGGTTCCTAGTTATGCCTCTCTTATAGACTAGCTTGTTGATTAACAAGATGATCAAGGTTTCCTGATCATGGACATTGGATGTTGTTAATAACAAGGTCACACCATTAGTTGAATGATGTGATGAACATTCATCCGAAGTATAGCATTACGATCAAAGTCATTATGTTTATATTGCTATAACATCATACGAAGTAATCTTTATCCTTAGACCATGAGATCATGTTAATTGCTAACACCGGAAGAGTATCTTTGTAACATCAAACGTCACACCGTAACAGGGTGACTATAAAGATGGTTTCAGTGCTATGAAGGTGTTATGTTGAGGCTCATGGATCAAGAGTGGAATTTGTCAATCCCTATGACAGATAGATATACTCTGGGCCCTCTTGGTGATATCACATTGAGATAGCTTGCAGGCAAGTGATGTGATCACTAGAATGTTATATCACGGGAACGAGAAAAGAGTGCATGTCAGTAACGAGATCAAACTAGGTATGGAGATATCGATGATCGAATCTCGGGCATGTAATATATCACGAGACAAAGGGATTTAGTTACAAGCGTTAAAGGTTCTCACGATCACAGAAGTCATCGTTGAATGTGTTGGAGTCAGTATGGATCTCCAGGTCCCGCTTCTGATTATTGATCTGAGAGGGGTCTCGATCATGTATCCATTATTCGTGAACCGTAGGGTGACACACTTAAGGGATACCGACACCATTTGGAGCAAATATGTTTCAGATAAAGATTTAAGAAAGCGCTGGAATTATTTCAATGGACACCGAAACTGTTTCGGGTGAAATTGCTGAAATTGGTTCTGCATGTAATATTGAAATGTTGCAGGGGGTTTTATGTGAATGTTTGTTAATTAAAGTAATTAACAAAATTCTGAATAAAAATAATAAAATAGTTTTATTAAATGAGAGAGCATTAAATTTGGAGAAATTTAATGCATTTAAAGTGGAGACTTTAAAAGAGAATGTGAAGGGGCATTTTAATGTGGAGGGGTTACCACCACATGAATGGGGGAGGTGAGGAGTTACCCCCCATGCGCTGGCCATGGAGAGAGGGGCACCCCCCTCCTCCTATAAAAGGCCCCCCTCACTCCCCTTCTTCCTCACACCTCCTTGTGAAGGATCTCTCTCCCCCTTTAGTATTATTCCCCCATGGTCTCGGATTAGCGAGATACATGTTCCCGGTGGCTTTATCTGGAAAGGAGTTGCTGCTTCCACTGCTTTGCTGGAGAGAGGGATGGAGGTTGTTGGGGTACCGGACGTGTGTGCGATCACGGATGCACCGCTGCTTTGCGGTGCTGGACTTGGTGGTGCTGGAGCTAGATCTGATGGACGTGCTAGAGCCGGACCTGCTGGACTTCATCACGATCTTGAGATCAGCAAGTGTACGACTACATCAACCACGAGTTCCTACTTGTTAACAAAACTCGTTGTCTTCGAGGGTAAGTTCTCATTGGATGTATGTCCACCCGTTGCTTTGTACCTAGTAGATAGATCTTGGCGTATAGTTCTCATCGTAGGAATGTTTTTGTTTTCTATGCTACGGACCCAACAACGGGGTTAGTAAGTATTCCCTCCATCCTAGAGAGATGATCGGCTACCTGATTATCTTTATCCCTCCTATCTAATATTTGTAAATCATATTCTTGTAGTAACAAAACCCACCTAATCAACTTGGGCTTCGCATCCTTTTTCACAAGGAGGTGACACAAAGCTTGGTGATCCGTATGAATTATTACCTTAGAATTAATGATGTAGGATCCAAATTTGTCACAAGCAAAGATTATAGCTAGGAACTCTTTTTCTATACTAGTGTAATGTTTCTGAATCTTATTAAGAGGTCTACTAGCATAATAAATAACATTTCAATTCTTTCCGTCTTGCTGTCCCAACAGCCCCTAAAGCATAGTCACTAGCATCACACACGATTTCAAAAGGTTCATCCCATTTTGGAGATTGCATGATATGGGTTGAAACTAATTTATTCTTTAGGTTCTCAAAAGCTGCAATGCAGTCATGATCTAAGTAGAATGGAGTTTCTTTATCAAGAAGGTTGGTGAGAGGCATAGCTATTTTAGCAAATTCTTTTATAAAACGCTCATAAAAACCTACATGTCCCAGAAACATTTTATGTTTTTAATGTCCTGAGGTATTGGAAGATTTTCTATAGCATTTATATAGGTTTTATCTATTTCTATTCCCTTCTTTGAAACCTTATGCCTGAAAACTTTACCTTCTCTTTCCATGAAATGGCATTGTTCCCAATTCAAAACCAAATTTGATTGCCTGCATCTCTGCAAGACTTTGTTTAGATTGTAGAGGCAACTATCAAAGGTTGTTCCACAAACAACAAAATCATTTGTTAGAACTTCCATAGTCTTCTCAACAAAATCATCAAAGATTTTTAGAACACATTCTTGAAAAGTTGTTGCTGTGTTACATAAGCCAAACGGAATTAATCTATAAGCATATGTGCCATAAGGGCAAGTGAAAGTTGTTTTATCTTGATCTTCTGGTTGTATGGCAATTTGAGAGTATCCAGAATAACCATCAAGAAAATAGAAATAAGAATTATTACTAAGTCTTTCTAAAAAATTATCCATGAATGGTATAGGTTTATGATTTTTCTGTGTCTCTCGGTTTAGCTTCCTAAAATCAATGCACATACGATATGCTACAACAGGCCTTACAGGAACTAGCTCACCATCCTCATTCATAGCAGCATCAAGACCCCCTTGTCTTGGTATGCAATGAGCTAGGCTAACCCACTTACTGTCAGAGATAGGATATATTATGCCAAAATCTAATAAGCGTATAACCTCTTTTATTATTACTTCCTTCATTTTTGGATTAAGTCTTCTTTGTGTATCCACTACAGGTTCAGCATCATCAAGCATGGTAATCTTATGAGTTACAATAAATGGATCTATTCCTTTAATATCACTTAGAGTATATCCAAAGGCTTCACGATGCTTAACCAAGACTAAAAGGAGTTTATTTGTTTCATTCTCTGATAAATTTTTGCTAATAATAACAGGACATTTATTTTCATTATCTAAAAACTCATACCTCATATCATCTGGAAGTTGTTTCAATTCAATTGGTGGAGGTTCTTCATCTCCTTTTCTTACCAGTTCTTCATAGTCATGTGGATTTTGTGCTTCCGGAACTGAATCAAGGTAATCATATATGTCTTCTCTATTCTCATCATCCGATGCTTCCTCCCAATTAATTAGGATCCTCTCTAATTCATCTTGTGGAGTACTAAAATGAATTGCGGCTAGCTCGGCAATTGTTTTCTCTTTCTTGATATCTTCCACTTCATATGGCCTCTTCTTTAGTTTGGTGAAGTGGAATGCCATTTCCTCTTCTCCAAACATCAGTGAAATAGTCTCTTTCTTATTATCAACTCGAGCTTTGGTTATGGAAACAAAAGGCCTGCCTAAAAAATAGGAGAAAAAGTATCTCGAGGCATATCAACAATATGAAAATCAACGGGGTACATGAGTGATCCAATAAAGACATAGATATTTCTGATTACACCTTATGGTTTTATATTGGTCCTATGAGACAATTTAATAGTAGTGTCTACCGGTTCCACAACTAGATTATCTAAATTTTAGTGAAGTTCCTCATAAAGTGATGAAGGCATAATATTTATAGTGGAAATCGGCTCACAAATTCCATATAAGAAAGTTTCTCCACAATATATAGGAGTCATAGGTTTAGAAGTTTCGTTACCTCGTACCTTACCATCGATAAACTCTGTGGTTTCACGGTTCAACATAACCACTTCATCATCCACAATTCATGCTTCCATAAGATCCTTTACCATAACATTATTTATATTGGTAGCTTTGGGGTTCTTTTCTGGGTTTTTTTGGTCTCTTCTTTATTTGTTCTTCCTCTTTTTGCCTTTTCTTGATGATCTCTTGAATAGGTACTGAGGAGAATTCTTCCATTAGCTCTCTTGCATGATTCTTCTCTTCGAGGGGTTTACGTGGTTCCCATTATGTCGGTACCTACAAATGTCCTGCATAATTCTCAATAATTATCTTTACTGACTAAGAATCAATACCGAGGATTTTAATCATTACACCAGTCCTTTCATCTGCAAGGAAATTGTTAACGCAAGCATATTCAGAAAAACTATTTATAATGTTTTCCCTATCTTTAAAATTTTCCATTGCTTCCCTCATTCTTATTATTAGATTCCAAGCTTCATCATAGGTATAAGATAGAAAGCTTCCATTAGAAGCAGTGTCTAGATTCATTCTATTTTCAATATTAAGCCCTCCATAAAAATTATGAGTGATTAACCAATCAGGCAAACGATGATGGGGGCAATCATCTAGGTATATTTTGTACCTTAGATATCCTTCATACAAGCCCTCACCAGGATTATTTTTGAAACTGATAATAATACCTCTCATCCTATGAGCTTTGCTTTTTGAATAATATTTTGATAGAAAATTGGTTGTTAGTTCCTTCCAAGTCCTTGGTGCTTCCACACAAAAAGATCTGTACCAGTTGCAAACATTATTAGAGATAGTTTGTCTAAACAACTGGGTTTTACCCATATCAAGATTACAGTCATCGAATAGAAAGGAGCTGAGAACATCTTCAAAGAATTGTAAGTGTCCATATGGACTCTCTTCATTTGTTCCTGGAAATTTCTTAGAGTGCAGTAGTTCAAATAATAAAGGGTGGATCTCAATTCCATCTGGATTTATGCTTTTATTGACAGTTATAAAAGCGTCCATGGGGGAACCTATTTTCCTTACTGCCTCAAGCTGGTTTAAATGCTGAGTGTTGTCCATTGTTGCGGTCTTGCAAGTTAAATTAAAAATTAGTACAATGAAAGTAAATAACGAAAAGTAGAGTGACTTATAGCTCTAAGCTCCCCGGCAATGGCGCCGGAAAATAGCTTGATGACTGCAAGTGCACAGATCGTTTGTAGCTAGTTTCGAAATAAAGATATCGATCCCACAGGGAGTAGTAGGCAAAAGACTAAAATGCTTTTAACTAAAACTAAACGAAGTACTTAAGGAATAAATTTAAGATGCAAGAATAGTAGAGTTGTTTTTGGGTTTTTGGTTGAACAAGGAAAATTGAAGTAAAGTAAAACTTACTGCAGAAAGTAAGAATCGCGTGTGTAAAAGAACTTAGAACTACAATAGGGAAAAAGATGTTCTTAGGGAGTGGTGGATACACCGCTAGCAATGTAGACTAAGCAATCAAGATTATTATAATGAATATTCTCATGATATGTATGTATGTGGGAGGAGCTCCATATATGGACAAATAGGCAGCAACCACTGCTCACATCATCCTTTATAACCACAGCTGACGAATAAACGACATCAATCGTATTATCCTGTTATTGAGGGATTTCTCCCATGGCATGGACATGGCTTAATGAGTTATCCTTGATTCCCCAAGTTAGTACGTAAAGAATGACAACAGATTTATAGTCACAGTAAGTGCTATCATCCCTCCGTCTACCAACAAGTAATCCCCTTCATCGAGTCCTCGTAGTAGGCAAATGTTAAGGAGGTGCACAACTCCCAACATCAAGATGAAGACAATTAACACATACACATAATGATGTATAACATAATAATCTCTATCTCATCTTAATGATATGCTAGGGTTTCTCCATCTCCCCAAGAACTAGAGATCTACTCAGACATGGAGGCAATCAACATCATGGTAATGGTGATGGAAACAATCATAGATGAATAGTACTTGTATAAATCCACAACAAGTACGGAAATTACAACAAGATCTAGATGGATGACATGGGATGGATGGAGGTGGTGATGGCGTGGCGGTTGATGAAGATGGAGATCGATGCCTTGGCCTCCCAGATCTGCGTAGGGCGAAGATGGATCCCTTAGGCAAGTTCCCCCTCCAGATGCCTTCCGGAGGTGAGGTTTTCGCGATTTCTGGTTGTTCTATATATCGTCTCCCCAATCCAGTTGCATGGGGTGAAAGTATTTGAGTACGCGGAGGCGGCACCAACTATGTGGCCAGAACTATACGGCCAGGAAATTTCGTATAGTTGGTCGTTAAACCATCTGTGTCCTTTGTTCGCTTTGGGTTTTCATCTAGTATTATTAATATTTCCCAAATAAGCGATTTATGTTGTTTTTTACTCTTTTTCTCCCCAATACAACTGCTCCAAGAATTGTGTCCATTGGATCCATCCTCTATCCTGATCTTGGTGAAAACAGACATAAAATGTGCGCACGAGTGCCGTAAAATACCAAGATCCTACATCTACAATGCAAAATAACAATATAAAACATGATGCAAATATGCACTCATAAGTGAACCTCTTTGCGGTGGTGGCTAGTTCGTCTAGCGGTCAATTCAGCAACCAATCTGGCATGCCGGTTCATCCGACGCCAAGATCGACTCTGCCAAACTTACTACTGATTTGTTTGCAGAATCTCTAAAAATGACTAGTTATCCCCCTTGTACAATATATATCCTTTCTTCCTCCTTAAGGAAGATAGGTTAATCATTCATTTTGCAACATTCTTGAGGTCTCTCTCACTCCATTGTTGAAACAACAAATCTTGAGGATCTCCCATTCTACCCAACTAAAGCCAAATCCCTTTGGTATAAAGCAAGAGAAGGTCATGATATACATTTCCACCAAGCCATATTTCATCCCCCTTGATTTCATTGAGTTTTCTGGTTACTCATGGGTTTGTGGGAAACCCTTAGCAACTATGGTCACTCGAAGGCATGTCTTTTCATTTGCACCGTGGAAAGTTTGTAAGGGTTTAGAGACTACCTTAAAGTCTACCACGAGCAAGTGAGCTATACCTTTGTGGAATAGGATCGGAGAAAAAGGTGATCCTTCGTGGCGTTGGGAAATGCTTCGTGGGATCCCACACTTCTCCAACGTGACGTACCTTCCCCCAAGGAAGGGAACACGGGAACACATCTTCATCTCCGCGTGCTTCAGTTATTCCTAACCGATCTCTTTGCTTATGTTCTGACATTTGTGATAGCAATCGTGCTTGAAATACCTTGTATCATCATCTAGGTTTCCTCACCTAGTTTGCATTAGTCTCACTTATATTCCACAAAGCCTAAAACTTGCAAAATAAATCAAAGAATTTTGTAGAAACTCTTCACCCATATCTAGGTTAATCATCTCTACCCTTTCGGATAGTGAAGGGGCAGCTGATGTCTATGCACTTCTATTCTTGTAGACAGTTGTTGGGTCTCCAAGTGTAGAGGTTTGTAGAACAGCAGCCAGTTTTCCCTTAAGTGGATCACCCAAGGTTTATCGAACTCAGGGAGGAAGTGGTCAAAGGTATTCCCTCTCAAGCAACCCTGCAAATCAAGATACAAGAAGTCTCTTGTTTCCCCAACACACCCAATACAATTGTCAGGTGTATAGGTTCACTAGTTCGGTGAAGAGATAGTGAAATACAAGTGGTATGGATAACTATAAGTGCTAACGGTGATAGAAGATAGCTTGATGGCGTGGAAAAGACTAAAGTAAACCTGAAATAAATAAAGAAGCAAGCAAACATGTAACAAATCTAATTGCAAACGGTGTATCAATGCTTAGAAACAAGGCCTAGGGATCATACTTTCACTAGTGAACACTCTCATATAAATATATTCTTCATGATACTACTCTAAACTACTCTCTGGTTGAACACTCTAATCGATGGTAGGGCTATAACAGCACACCTCAAAGTTCATCTTTCCCATCTAGAAAACCCCACCCTGTCACCTTGAGCACTGTTCCAACAAACACCACAATTTCATAGAGACATCCAACTCGAAATATAACTCATAACAAGTATTTGTAATCTCTAGCCTAAGTGCCACCATGGTGTGCACGCTGTTAGTTTCACACACATGGGGAGAGCAGAGATCTATTAAGCACTTGAGTAGCAAGGTAGATCTATAGATTACAAGCTCATGATCATAATATGATCATGCATAGAGAGAGAGATGAACACATAGCTACCGGTAGAATACTTAGCCTCGAGAGAGAACTACTCCCTCCTCATCATGGGAATCAGCAATGGTGATGGAGATGGTGGTGGAGATCGATGGAGATGGCCCCGGGGGCACTTCCCCGTCCCGGCAGGGTGCCGGAACAGACTTTCTGTCCCCCGAATCTCTCCTTCGGTGGCGGCAGTGCTGCGGAACTTTTCGTGGATTTCTGATTGACGATCTAGGGTTTTTGCCTCGGAGGAATATATAGGCAAAGGAGGCAAGGTCGATGGCCGGCCAGGGGGCCCACACCATGCCCTGGCGCGACCTAGGCTGGCCCGCGCCAAGGGGTGGTGTGGCCACTCTGTGGCCCCCCTTTGTGTTTCCTTCTGGCTCCGTGAATCTTCCGGGAAAATATCAACTTTGGCTTTTGTCCGGTCCAATTCCGAGAATATTGATTTTCTAAATTTCCTAGAACCAAAAACAACAGAAAACAGGCAACTGGCACTATGGCATCTTGTTAATAGGTTAGTCCAAGAAATCATATGAAAAGTACTCCAAAGTTGGAACAAAACACAAGAAAGTAGATAAAACCAAGCATGGAACATCAAAAATTATAGATACATTTGCAATGTATCTACATCCCCAAGCTTAACTCCTGCTTGTCCTCGAGTACGTAAGTGATAAAAAGAAAGAATAACTTTTGAGGTGACATGCACCATCATAAACTTGATCAAAGTATTTGTAAACCATTCAAAGCTGGGATCATAGTACTTCAATCATAACATGAAAGACAAATTTCTAGCAATAAGACAAAGAAACTATGATGCAACATGAAAAGGCACAAACAAAAGATTCATGAATAACAATGCTTTGCAAGACGTTTGTTTGTTTCACATAAATAAAACATAGCATGATAGTATTCAGCTTGTCCCTCATAGAGTAGCAAGTATAAATGCATAGGACACCTTCAAAGTTCATAAGAGTGACTAGATACAAATAGTTTAAAACAAGCAATATCAAAGCTATGCATCAATCAACAAGTCTTGGGACAATGCACATAGAACTAAGAATGGCCACTATGCTCTCAAAGTAGGTGCATAAAGGTAGAAGGTGGAGACTCAACATAAAAGTAAAAGAAAGGCCTTCATAGAAGTAAGTAGGGATTCATGTATCATAAAGAGCTCCAAAAAATTATGGTACTTATTAGCCTTCAGCTCTCATTGCCCCTATCATAAGCATCTTTAAGGTGATTAAGGTTAAAGTGACACAACTAAGAGGATATGCTTGACAAGTTATAAACCGAAATCTCATGCCCCTTACTTACGAAGACCGAACCTCATGCTACTCAACTTTAGTCACAAGTAAGCTCTTGTCATTGTAAGTACATATGTATCATAAAGAACCGCCAATGGGGTACCCCTTGCACATGATACAGGAGCTATCCCATAATCAAAATGACAAGGCAAGCAGGCAATGAGCATCTCAGCGATCTTTTTATTTGCTATTTGCATAGGTTTTTATTGAGGATGCTTCATAGAGTGCTTATTATGGTTATGCTGCAAGTTTCCACCATGATTAGGCATGGCTTAGGCTAGCAGCCCATGCGTTTCTCTAACACACATACAAACTCCATGATCTTACAAGTTCCACTTTTATTTCACACCGCCGGGATGCATAAGCAAAAGAACATGATATCAAGTGGGGTACAAAGTACAGGTGCAATGTTGAAAGCGTTCCCCATGATACATGGTTCTACTAATTTAAACTTATAAAGTGCAAGCATGTACGCAACAAAGAAGGACCCAATGGTTCAGGTTTATTAAATGCAAAAAAAGTAAAGTGTGCCATCAAGTTCTTGAGAGCTTTAATCACTAGTTTTCTCATAACAAGTTTAATTTGGAAGGTAAACAAAAACATGAATATACTTGGAATAGCATATTCTTGTAGGTAGGTATGGTGGACTCTTTCGAATAACTTGGTTTAGGGAGTTGGATGCATGAGTGGAACTCATACTTGGTTGTGGAGGCTAGCAAAAGACTGGGAGCGACAAACTAAGAGAGCAATAATGGCCATAATCATGCAGAGCGACAAAACATCATTGATCAAAGCATAAAGTGATACTACAAGTTGAAAACTAAAGGATCATCAAGGCTATGGTGACTTGGGATAGTCATAACATGGTGTGAGCATGTGGCAAGTCAACCCAAATAAAGCATCAAAGGAGAATACCACAATACTATGCTTTAATATGCTAAAACAACGCATGATTCTTCAAAGGAACATTAAG
Organism: Avena sativa; assembly: GCA_916181665.1. Lineage (NCBI taxonomy): Eukaryota > Viridiplantae > Streptophyta > Magnoliopsida > Poales > Poaceae > Avena > Avena sativa. The sequence goes on from OV702289.1 coordinate 451,335,977, forward strand.
CAATCTCAATTGTTTATAACATGTCATGCTACAGCAAATAATACTAAGCCTAAAGCCAAAACAATATCAAGCATGGCATGACAAAGCATAGGCCACAGTCAAAAACAATCTCTCTTTACCACTTAAGCATGAACTTTCCTACTCTTTTCCAATCCAAACCAAACTATTTGAAAACCAATGTATGAAAGAGGGGGTCCAACCAATTTATTAAGAAAACTAAGCAAACCAAGCAAACGAAAAACCAAAACAAAAACGAAAAAGAAGACGCTCCAAGAACAACACAACTGTGCATGAAACAATAAAAATGGAGCGTTTGGAAGAAACCTGAGATTTTTATTGATGAAGAAGGGGATGCCTTGGGCATCCCTAAGCTTTGAAGCTTGTACTTCTTGGATATTTCTTGGGGTGACATGTGTGGCATCCCCAAGCTTGAGCTTTAGTCCATCCTTCATCTCATTACTCATTCCTTCCATACACCTGAAATTTTTCCTTCATACAAAACTTCACACAATCCTTATTAGCAACATTAGTGCACTCAAGATAACAGGTCTTTAGGTTCAGTTACAACACCAATAAAACTTCCATTAAAACACAAGCTACTATAGCACTTCCCTCAAAAAGCTCAATTCCCCAAAAGAACTCAAAAAGGAACCAACAAGAAGCAAATGCAAATAAAGGCAGAAATCTGTCAAAACAGACCAGCAGGTAAAGACGATTTTTTTCGAAGACCTTCTATTGCTCAAATCGAAAAGTGTTGACCTAACAAAAGTTAGATAACAACCTGGGTCATAATGACAAAAATTCACACCTCAAAAGGACGTACAGAGATTTTACACGATTTTTTATGGTGAAGCACAAAAATCTGTTTCGGGACAGCGACCTTCCCAAGCATTACTTCTCTCTCATTAGAGGTTACTCTTGGCACAAAAAGAAAATAAAATGGATAAGGAGTGGTTATTACTGAAGTAATAACTTCCAAGACTCATCTAAAACTTTTGGGTTATCTCCCAATAAGTACTTTTCTTTAACACCTTTAAGTTAGGCATGATATTTTGAGAAGATGCTCACATAAGAAATATGAATTGAACTAAAAGAGAGCATCAAGAAGCAAATTCAAATCACATTTAAGTCTAACCCACTTCCTATGCATAGGAATCTTGTAAAGAAACAAGTCATGAAAGCACAAAGCAACAAGCGTAGGAAAGCAAAACAAGTGCAACTTCAAGAATTTCAACATAAAGAGGGGAAACTTAATATTGTTGAGATACATAAAACCATGTTTCCCTCTCTCATAATAACTTTCAATAGCATCATGAATAAAATTAAAAATATAACTATCACATAAAACATTCTTATCATGAGCCACATGCATAAAAGAATTAATACTCTCACAATAAACATAGTCATTCTTATTAATTGTAGTGGGAGAAAATTCAACAAAATAGCTATCACTATTATTCTCATCACCATAATCATCAAATATAGGAGGCATATTGTAATCATAATTATTTTTCTCCTCAATAGTAGGTGGACTGAAAATATCATATTCATCATTGTAATCATCATATATTGGAGGCATAGTATCATCAAAGTAAATTTTCTCCTCCGTGCTTGGGGGACTAAAAAGATCATTTTCATAAAATCTAGCTTCCCCAAGCTTAGACTTTTCCATAGCATTAGCAATAATGGTGTCCAAAGAATTCATACTAACAACATTGTAATTAGCATGAAAATAAAGTTCCATAGGGTTTTTAATTTTCTCTTCAAACACTTCATGTCCTAACTCAAGATAAATACTATAAAACTCTCTAATTTTGTTGTTGTTTTCCATTAAGCCTAACTAGTGAAAACAAGAAACAAAAAGACAAAATTGCAGAATCTAAAGTAAATACCTTCGAGCACTCACACCGGAGGATGTGAGTACCTTTTACCTTACCTCCCCGGCAACGGCGCTAGAAAATAGGCATTTGCCGTGGGAGGTTCTTCCTCTTTAATCCTCTGGTGTGAATACCTTTTACCTTACCTCCCCGGCAACAGCGCCAGAAAATAGCTTGATGTCTACGCATTTCTATTCTTGTAGACAGTTGTTGGGCCTCCAAGTGCAGAGGTTTGTAGAACATTAGCAAGTTTTCCCTTAAGTGGATCACCCAAGGTTTATCGAACTCAGGGAGGAAGTGGTCAAAGGTATTCCCTCTCAAGCAACCCTGCAATCAAGATACAAGAAGTCTCTTGTGTCCCCAACACACCCAATACATTTGTCAGGTGTATAGGTGCACTAGTTCGGCGAAGAGATAGTGAAATACAAGTGGTATGGATAATTATAAGTGGTAACGGTGATAGAAGATAGCTTGATGGCGTGGAAAAGACTAAAGTAAAACTGAAATAAAGAAGGAAGCAAGCAAACATGTAATAGATCTAATTGCAAACGGTGTATCAATGCTTAGAAACAAGGCCTAGGGATCATACTTTCACTAGTGAACACTCTCATATAAATATATTCTTCATGATACTACTCTAAACTACTCTCCGGTTGAACACTCTAATCGATGGTAGGGCTATAATAGCACACCTCAAAGTTCATCTTTCCCATCTAGAAAATCCCACACTGTCACCTTGAGAACTAGATGGTTCCAACAAACACCACAATTTCATAGAGACATCCAACTCCAAATATAACTCATAACAAGTATTTGTAATCTCTAGCCTAAGTGCCACCATGGTGTGCACGCTGTCACTTTCACACACATGGGGAGAGCAGAGATCTATTAAGCACTTGAGTAGCAAGGTAGATCTATAGATTACAAGCTCATGATCACAATATGATCATGCATAGAGAGAGAGATGAACACATAGCTACCGGTAGAACCCTTAGCCTCGAGAGAGAACTACTCCCTCCTCATCATGGGAATCAGCAATGGTGATGGAGATGGTGGTGGAGATCGATGGAGATGGCTCCGGGGGCACTTCCCTGTCCCGGCAGGGTGCCGAAACAGAGACTTTCTATCCCCCAAATCTCCCCTTCGGTGGCGGCGGCGTTGTGGAACTTTTCGTGGATTTTTGATTGATGATCTAGGGTTTTTGCCTTTGGAGGAATATATAGGCGAAGGAGGCAAGGTCGATGGCCGGCCAGGGGGCCCACACCATGCCCTGGCGCGACCTAGGCTGGCCCGCGCCAAGGGGTGGTGTGGCCACTCTGTGGCCCCCCTTTGTGTTTCCTTCTGGCTCCGTGAATCTTCCGGGAAAATATCAACTTTTGCTTTTGTCTGGTCCAATTCCGAGAATATTAATTTTCTGACTTTCCTGGAACCAAAAATAGCAGAAAACAGGCAACTGGCACTGTGGCATCTTGTTAATAGGTTAGTCCAAGAAATCATATGAAAAGTACTCCAAAGTTGGAACAAAACACAAGAAAGTAGATAAAACCAAGCATGGAACATCAAAAATTATAGATACATTTGCAATGTATCAGCAGCCAACATCCCTCTCCACCTTGAGGGTGGGGGCCTTTGTATAGTAGTGGGTGGGAGGTTTGATTAAAAGTTTGCCCCTAGTGGGTGTGCTACTTTTGTCCACTTACTTTATGCTACTTTATTTCTTACCTACCTGCTACTTTATACATAGACCTATTTCTATCTGGTATCTGCTATTTTCGTAGGAATCATCCTTGTTTTTGTCATATCCCCTTCTCGAACCTTGGATTGACGTGTCGTCTTCTCAATTGTCTTGGGCCCTTCGAGTATTATCTCTCGGGAGAGGTATGTAGGACGGTCTGGGATAGAGCCATCATACCATCCTTTGGGTGGCCATTAGGAGTTGCCGGTGGCATGTCGTGTGGGGCGTGCCAAGAATATTTTGCACTGTGAGTGCCACGCCAACGATATGATAGACATGCGATCTCTTGTGAGACCCACTTGTCATTTGTTTTGTTGGGAGCTGCATGGTCTTTGGTGGGCCATGGAATGGAACTTGAGGTGGTGCATCCTGCTCCTGGTTGTCGTGTCCTCGCTCCTCAGGTTCCATGATATGGGGGTGCCTTCCTCACATTGATGCTTCCGGGGACGAGACGATCATAGAATTCACATAAGTATCAGTGTAACTTGTCATGTCAGTAAATTTGCGTTGACTTGCGGTCAACCTGAATTTTGTATCACCACAATGTCCATTCAATCCATAGATTTCAGATATGAGAAATACATTTCCCCACACTATCTTACCTCAGATCGCTTATTACTTGAGAGTGTGTGAATACCTTTGAGAGAAAAGCTTTAAATATCCAAGCTTCCTATATCTTTCATCCAATAAACTTAGATTTTTAGCACCATGTCAAGCTTCTCTTGGAACTTATTATTCTTGGTGGTTGAGGACTCCTAGCAAGTAGCGGCGTGCAAGATCAATTGACTTGTGATTTTTCCAAAAGTTTGTAAGGGTTTGGAGGCCACCCCAAGGTCTACACTAGTGGATCGAGATCCTTAATGGAGGGAGATCTATGAGAGGAATTTGAACCTCTGTGGAATCCAGGGTTCCTTCGTGGTAACACGCACCTCCCAAACTATAGCTTCCAGTCAAGGGAGTGAAAACCGGGATAAATCTTCGTCTATCCGTGACATAGGCATACCCTATGGTTACCTACCATTAGCCTATCTGGTTCGACCTACGGGAAGTCCACGTGATAATCTACCAAATATGGTGAAGCCCATGATGATTCGGGTGAGGTCGAGCCCATGAAGTACACGACTCATTTACGGATACAAGAGGATTATATAGGAATGCTTAGGGTTTCGCCCTTGTTCTATAACCGAATTGGACGTATCCCGAGTGGCTTCCCATATAAGGGACAGGAGGGAGTGACAAGAAGGGTAATCAATACTCTCTCCATACGCCTACGAAATCTCATCCGTGCACCATCGCCATCTCGGCACCCCTGTAATCCTTCGGATCTCCAGTAATCAAGAGCAGACAAGCAAGAGTAGGGTTTTCCCCCTAGGGGACCTGAACCTAGGTAAACACCGTGTCTCTATGTGCTTATTTGTTAGCCGACAAAGTCTCTAGTGTGTGCTATTCATCCAAACCCAATTCCATTAACCATGGGCATTGATGTGATCACCCCATGCCAATTGGCGTCGTCTATGGGAAAACCGCGCACTAATGTCCTGACTTAGGCAGTTCCATCTCTGGCGATCTATGATTCAACGGCCCTGGTAAGCCAAATCTTCTTTGAATCCTTTGACTTCACCATCCACGCACCAGCCTCGTGTCAATCCTTCGACTCCCTTGCTGACGGATCTAGCACGTCGATCGGCGATCTGAACTTTCAATTCAACAATATCGGCATGCTATGCCTTACAGACTAGATCCGTTCGGTCCCGGAGTAGTCGATGCCTCCATCGATTGCACCCGCCCCATGGATCCCACCACCACTGGAACTCTCAGTGAGCTCAACATCTCCACTTTGGCCCATGGTCCAGATAGCAATAGCAGTTGCGATTCTAATCGGAGCAACCCGCTCGAAGGAGACGATGACATCGGATCTAATCCAGGAAGTTGCAAGAGCAATGGCTAAGCCAACCACTACATGTGCGCCTTCATCAATGCCAACACTTGAGGTGTTGCTAGAAACATCATATGCACCGGTATTGAGCCTAAGGATGGGAACAGGGCCAATCGTAACAACACCAATGAGCACCCACCAATCCACTTCACGGACGATGAGTGGGAAAGAGTCAACCAGGCCCTAAGGGGCGATGCCCCATTATCCCCTGATTCATCACGCGAGGTACTGTCATGGTGGTGGCACGATAGATGCCATGGATAGGCTAAAGATGGGGCCAATGAGCACTAGAGGAATCCAGGGAGGGATAGTGTGGTGACTCCACACACGGATGTTTGTCTCTATCAATGGTGGATTACAAGGGCTCCTTGAGATGTTCATGAGAAGGAGACTAGTTCTCTTACCCCCCCACTACAATGCTCTAGGGTTCTTTCAAGACAGAATGATTGATCCCCTGCTATGGAGGCCCTGGTGCTCCTTATATAGGGGAACCCAGGTTATAAAGTTAGGGAATACATGGAGGCATATTTCCCGAATATGCCCCTTGGCTAGATGCATCTTTAATCACTTAAACCGGCTAGTCCGGATATGGACATAACCCTCTATGAGCTCCTTGTCTTTTGGCATCACCAGACACGGACTACGTCAGCCGACATTGCCTGCGTCACCTTTGCCGGCCACGCCTCACTAGTCCTTCCCTCTGTTTGCTTCGCTCACGCTACAGTGGATAAAGGCCACCTTTTGACCAGTGGGAGATTCCTTCCTTATCTTGGAAGCCAAGTGGTAGCCCGGCTAGCGCCTGGCTAACCCGGCTACGAGGGTACCTGCATACATGGTAAATTAAGTATGGCTGACATACATCTTATGTCGGCCGGGTTAATGTTAGGTGGATACCCACCAGGCCGGGTTACCTCATAAGTCGGCCTGCCTTGAGGAGATCCGGCCAGCACTTGCTTTGACCGTGCCATACCTTGGTAACTCGGCCTTTATACCCCAGCGTGACCCTACTCGAGGGTATCCCCCCAACATTAGTCCCCGAAGCTGGTGCGGTCTTAGCAACTTCAGCTGATAAGGCCAAGGTTCCAATTATCAAGATCAACACTATTTTTGACGAGTTCTTCTGTAACCCAGTCTCTTCGATGCAACATTCCCTTGACTCAACCTGAGTTACTTCTTGTTGGCCGGATCATTGTCCATATATCCGGGTTGTCTTTCCTTCTCTCATACGCTTTCCCACGTCCCACATGGAGGGTAATCATCACTTCGCCTCATTTTAAGGGCCGCGCTAGTTGACTGTATTGGTTGTCAGGAATAACTGCTGCGTGCATCACATCGTGGCAGCCCCTCGTTAACTGTATCATAACGTCGCGTCGTGGGATCCTCTGCTCCTTGTGGCCCTTGCTGTGGCGTGAAGCTGATTGGTGTGCTTGGAAAATACATGGCCACACTGTGCGGTTGGGCCACAACGCTCGATCCCACTACGCGCCCCTGAGGTGTGGTTAAATAGGGGGCAAGGGCGGCTCTTGGGGAAGTTCCCCCACTTTGCATGCTCCCCTGCCCTTTGCCCCCTTCTTATCCACAGCAACACCACCGCCGCCGCTGCCTCGGCCTTAGCGATGCGCCGCTGCTGCCGTGCCTTGCCACTCCTCTGCAACCGCACCACCGCTTCTGCTCAAGCCTTCCGTCACGGGGCCCTGCACCTCCAAGTTCCCCTCCTCCGGCTATTCCTTCTCTGACTACTTCCTCGAAGAGCTTGATTTAGCCATGACAGAGGAAGAGGTCGCCGTTGTTGCTCAGGAGGAAGAAGAAGATGAGGCTCACGAGCGCGTCTCCTGGGTGGGCACGTTCATGTGCTAGGATGACATCGATTGGTTGTATGCGACCTGCTGCATTCCTACGGGCGTCACCTGCCACCTCGCCATCGAGGAAATTTCCCCTTCTCCAAACCTAGGCGAGTTCGTCGTCTTTCTCTCCCTTTTTAGCACGGATTTGGCTTGCCTGTCTCTGATTTCTTCCATGATTTCATTACCACCTATCAAATTTAGCCTCACCACCTTCCTGCCAATGCAATCACATCCCTTTCCTCTTTTGCCTCCAGCATAGAGGGATACGTCGGCCTCTGGCCCGCCAAAGAACTATGGATCAAGTTCTTTGGCCTTAAGAAAAATGTTGTCCCAGATAAGCATCTTGCCCCTGCCGATAAGCATCTGACCTAGTGTGGTGGAGCTTCAATCTCTCCCTGCAAGAACTCCGCTTTTCCCCGGGTTACCGGCCTTAAATCTTGCAAAGGCTGGGCCCGGACCTTCTTCTACATCCAGAACAACTCGGATGAGGACCTAATCCGGCTACTTCCCTTCAAGATGGGTGTCCCAGACACCTCTCTGTGGGAGATTATCCCGAAGCGACGTACTTCTCTGGCAAATTAGGTAGATCGTCAGATCAAGGAGCTAGTCAAGCTGGGGCTGCGGAGCGAGGACGTCATGATCACTTTTGTCCGCAGTCGGGTCTCCCCCTTCAGAAGTGCTCCCACAAGATCTGCCATTTGAGTGGCTACTTTGACCCCAACCAGACCTCCTCCTTCGAGCTTAACAACTCCGAGGTGTTCCACCGGGTCAAGGCCATTTTTAAGGTAGAGGAGGAGTTCACCGAGGCGTGGAAGTGGGGGCTTGCACCCTTCACCCGTGCCAACTTGCCTCCTAAGGTATATTCTTCTCTTGGCATTTTTTCCGAGTCTTACGGTATGTCGGATAGCTTCCTAACTTAACCATTTAGTACTTTTGCTCTTAGTTGTTTCTCAAGTAGACAGTTGAGGACGACAAGGAGCCGACCCTCAAATGGGTGGCGAACTGCCCAGAGCCGGACGAGGAGGAGCCTAACTCAGAGAGGTTCTTGCCTACTCCAGACAACACCAAGCGTACCTCTGGTAAGGCCTCTTCTCTAAGGGATTGGCTGGATGACGATGACTCCGATGTTGAGGTTATGGAGGTACTTCATCTAGTGCCCATCTCTTACGCATTCCTGGTTACCTCCGAATCTTCAGCTAACCCGGCCGGTTAGGTCCTCGAGGTTCCCCCTCTTGCCACGGATGATCCGGCTCCTGCCCCTTCCTAGAAGCGTCCGGCTACCTCGGCCGCAGCTTCGGAGGCGCCCTCGCCCAAGAAGAGGCATAAGAAGTCTAGGGTCAAGGGTCCGACCAAACATGTGGCCAAGTGCACCGTCCGGAGAATGCCTAAACCTCGACAGCCCCCAACCTCGGATGAGTAAGTCATTTTTCTTTCCCTGCTCATTTCCAGGTTTTGCTCCTTTTTCTCTTGCCTTTTACTTGCTTTTATTTCTCCCTTTGATTCATTGTTCTACATTTCTACAGCGCTCCTAGGGTCATTCCCCAGAGTGGCCCTAGCATTTCCTCTCTAGTCCAAAGAAGCCCATCTCCCCCCGTGACGACAACGTTCGTCCGCTGAGTCCCATCCAAAAGGATTCCATGGCAGCGTCAGATCAGAGCCCACCTCACCATGACGGGGGCAACGTCGACACGGGGGCAGTGGAGCAGACGAGGATATGGCGATGCCGGATCTCCCCAACTTTTTTGCTCCACCGCAACCATCAAGCTCTGAGGTGCCAGCTTCATTGGCACTGCTCTAGACAACTTCCTCTTCTGTTCTAGTTTCTCCCATACCAGCAGTACCAGCATCAGCAGCACCAGCAACACCAGCAGCATCAGTACCAGCAACACCAGTAACAGCACCAGCAGCAACGCCAGCAGCAACACCAGCAACAACGACATCAACACCAGCAGCAACAACATCGGCCACAGCAAAGCCAGCCGCCAAGAAGAAATCTCAGGCTGCTCCTTCGGATCTACTATGTCTATCAAAGACATTTTTCAGTCAGCCTCCCAAGCTCAATCCGAAGCGGCAGCCTCGGCTCTTCTGCAGCAGCCGAGATCATTCGACAAAAGCAAGAAGTTTGCCGAGGTAGCTAGAGATTCATCTTCCGGTCCTTCTGCTGCCGGATCAGAGAGCAGCAAGCTATTGACCATGCATACTAGTCCAGTTGTTGCTCAGTCTGCGAGGCAGGAGGCCCATACCAAGGGCCTGGTGACGACCCAATCAGCCAGTGGGGAGAGTTACAGCCTAACGCTCATTAAGTATGTCAATAATTGGAATGATGCCGAGTTTATCAACCCGCAGGATGATCTACCAGAGAAGTTTGGTCCGGCGGAGTTCAGCACTCACATGAACTCCGCTACCAAGGCTATCTCCCTCGCTGGTCAGATGATGGAGGTAATCCCTTTTCTGTTATGCTTTTTTATACACGCAAATAGCTATAGATATACCCACTAGTCCCCAAGCCTCCGAGGGAGTAATTTATTACTCGGTCAAATGCTCTTAGAGAATTAGCGTAAGTCCTTACTATTTTCAAATATCCACACACCTAGAGCCGGATTAAGTTCCACTTGGCCTAGATCTTATATACTTCAAGTATCCACACACCTAGAGTCGGGTTAAGTTCCACTTGGCCCGGATCTTGTAGACTTCGAATATCCATGCACCTAGAGCCGGGTTAAGTTCCACTTGGCCCGTATCTTGTATACTTTGAATATGCACACACCTAGAGCCGAGTTAAGTTCCACTTCGCTCGGATCTTGTAGACTTCGAATATCCACACACCTAGAGCCGGGTTAAGTTCCACTTGGCCTGGATCTTATAGACTTCGAACATCCACACACCTAGAGCCGGGTTAAGTTCCACTTGGCCCGGATCTTGTAGACTTTGAATATCCACACATCAAGAGCCGGGTTAAGTTCCACTTGGTTCGGATCTTGTAGACTTCGAATATCTTCACACCTAGAGCTGGGTTAAGTTCCACTTGGTATGGATCTTGTAGACTTCGAATATCTTCCTTCCTATTTCCGCACTAACATTGGCTTATTTCAGATCACCACCAATCGCCGAACTGCTGAGTTCCAGCGCCTGTTGGACTCATACAAAGATCTTCGCGCCAGATACGGCAAGTTGATTGTTGATCACCATAAGAAGGGTAAATTTCTTTGCTTAAGACCTTCACATTTTTGTTTCTTCTAGTTACTTGCCGTCCATATTAACTTATTATCCGGATTATGCAGCCCAGGCCGAGGCTGAGAATGTCATCATGCACAAGAACCTGGCTGAGATCCAAGGTAACTTATCTTGTTGACTTAGCCACTATATGCCCATTCCTTGACTCGGTGGATATTTATACCTCAGCTCTGCCAGGTCAACCCATTATTGCAGTTTCACTTGAAGATAGCATGCCCATCCCTGATATGATGACTCACTTTCTCAAACAAGCAGGGAAGCACCAGGCTGAGCTAAAGAAAAAAGATGATGAAATTGCTCAACTACGCCTCAAAGACACGGAGATTACTCGGTTGAACACCAAAATCCAGAAGCTTACGGACTTGCATAAATCCGAGCTAGACAAGGCTGGCCAGGAGTTCTCCGAGGAGAAAGAGCGCATGAAGACCCAAATCTCCAAGGACAAGGATTTGCTGCAGGAAACCGACGTAAAACTTAAGTTGGTAACCTCTGAATATGAGAAACTCCAGGCCAGGACCGCATATGAGCACAATGAGCTGACTCAGATTCTCAGCCAGATCGCTCGTGAGTTCATTTCCTTCGTCCGATGTTTATTTCTTCGGGTCAAGTGTTTTTACTCATTGATACTTTCCGTTTTGCTTATAGGCAAGTTTCTAGAGAGTGACTCTATTGCTTCTGGTGCTGTGGCTAGGTCTCGCTAGCAGCAGGGTATTCCAACAGGTCCTGCCACTGGGTCAATTCCTTATGACACGGAGGATTTTCTTGTTAGCCTCGTTGCTCGCCTTGAAGTTACGAAGAACTATGGCACAAACATAATGTTGGCAATAGTTCGGATGTTCAACACTCTTTGGCCTACTGAGCCCACCCCCAAAGGAAGCACTGCTTTTATAGCAAAACTTATGGAGTGCGAGACCCAAGTGCACATGTGGCGGGAATCTGCTGCTCGAGCTGGAGCTGATACAACGCTGAACTTTGTTCTTTCATGGTACAAAGGGATAGACTTGAGGTTGCTTAATCATATGCACACCAGATCTAAATGGTCCAATGATCCGAAGTGCATCGCTCAACACAAAGCCTATGCCAAAAAGCTCATCCAATATGCCTTCTACCATAGCTGGAACAAGGGTCAGAGCTACCTCGATGCAGCTGATGATGGCTATGTTTTTGAGGGTGCTGTAGATGAAGAGGATGAGGAGGAAGCCTCCGAGCTTGGCGATGACGCTGAAGACCCGGAGGACGAGGAGGCTAACCCTGAAGATGAGGCCGGGACTAGTGCCCCGCCTACTGATGCCGAAGTACCTCCTCCCTCAACTGATGATTTGGCTCCAGCTGCTGCTCCTTGAGCTATCAAACACTTAAATAATATTCGTGAGATCCCCGATATGTCGGGTGCAATTGTATGTTTTTGCTTTGCTACAATTAGTTTCGTTTTGCTACTAAGTTTTTAATTTCGGATTAACATGGGCTAAGTCCCCGAGTTTCCTTTTCTTGTTCCTCCAATTTTATGACTCGGCTCGCGTCTACCTTGGTTTGGTTTTTGACTTACGAGTTTGAGGTTCAAAAATTGACTTAACAATACTTGAAACTTTGAGATTATCTTAAAATAATCCGACGCAAAATAGATAAAGTAAATACAGGGTTAGTCCGAATAACAAATGTCGGCTCGATTATGTTCCTTTCCTAGTCGTTTTTCATGTGCATTGCGATTCCAAACTTGTTCTCTAGCTTGCCATGAAGCCAATTCTTGTTGGACAACAGCAAAGTCGAAGATTTAGGTTTTTGGTGCTTACACACTACTAATCCGGCTAAGGTATAAGCTATTTAAGCCAGCCGACATATAAAAAATAAGTACGGGAAAGACAACTATTAAGGCAGTTCCCGAGTTTCTACTAGGGGTGTCGAGGTTTCATTGATAAGCTCATTGCCGGCATACACATCGACATATGAGTAACTGGGATACATTCACCTCTTTGTCAGGTGTAAAAAGGACGAAGTAGTGCTACATTCCATGGACGCTTGGAACCTCTCCGGATTTGTCCGCCTTGTTCTTCTCCTGTGGTTGTGCATCAATAAGATAGTAGGAATCATTGTGCAAAGCTTTGCTTACAATGAACGGTCCTTCCCATGGAGGGGATAACTTGTGCATGCCAGCAGTGCGTTTCACTAGCCAAAGTACGAGATCACCTTCCCAGAAGACTCGAGGGTTTACTTTCCGGCTATGGTAGCGTCGGAGATTTTGCTGATATATGGTGGATCTGGACAAGGCCAATTCTGTCGCTTCTTCCAGCAAATCAACGTCATTTTGCCGGGCTTCACACACTTCAGCTTCTGTGTATTGGGTGACTCTTGGCGAATCATGCTCTATGTCGGCTGGTAGTATAGCTTCTGCCCCATATACCAGAAAAAATGCCGTATAGCCCGTTGATCGATTCAGATTTGTTCTTAAACTCCACAATACCGCTGGTAGTTCGTCTATCCAGCACCTCGCTGATCTTTGCAGTGGCTCAATGAGCCGGGGTTTTATCCTGGACAATACTAGTCCGTTGGATCTTTCCACTTTCCCGTTTGATGCGAGGTGGGCTACAGAAGCAACATCTAGGCGGATCTTCTTTTCTCGACAGAACCTCGCAAATGCCCCTTCAACAAAATTTGTGCCATTATCAGTTATGATACTATGGGGATAGCCATATCTCAAAATTATGTCTTTGAGGAATGTAACTGCTGTTTCCCCATCACATTTCCTGATTGGCTTAACTTTAATCCATTTGGTAAACTCGTCCACCATAACCAAGATGTGGGTCATTCCTCCCCTTGCCGGCTTAAATGGTCCTACCATGTCCAGGCACCACACAGCAAATGGCCAAGTAATAGGGATGGTCTTGAGTCTCGACATTGGCATGTGGGTTTTTGTGGTGTATCTCTGATAGCCATTGCATTTCCTCACCAGATCCTTTGCTTGTTCCAGGGCACTTGGCCAATAAAATCCATGCCGAAAAGCTTTTGCCACTAATGCTCAGGATGATGCATGATGACCACATTCCCCTTGACGGATATCTCGGAGTATGTCAAGCCCTTCTTTCGGGTCTACGCATCGCTGCAGCATTATGGTTACACTTCTTTTGTATAGCTCGGTGTTGATGATAGTGTATGCCTTTGTTCTTCTCTGGATTTGCCTTGATAGTATCTCATCATCTGGCAAAGTACCTTCCTTTAGGAATTCAAATATTGGCTTTGCCCATGCAGGTATAGCTCGGATGGGGAAAATCTCCTCATCAATTTCCATTGCATCTACTAACATAACCCTAGCCGGACTAAGCTGAACAGTCCCCGGGTTATATGAGGCAGTCCCTAGGTCTGCTGGAGCAGTCCCCGGGTTTGCTGAGCTAGTCCTCGGGTTTGCTGAGGTGCCTCCCCAGTCTATTTCCATAGGAGTAGCTTCTAATCCAGATAGGGCCAGGATATAAATTGACTGGGATTCCGATGATGGTGTAATAGATGGTTTTCTCAAGTGTTCCAATGCAATTCCTGATGAAATTGGTTGCCGGATGATCCCAACTTGGATAATACATCAACTACCTCATTTTCAATCAAAGGTACATGATGGAATTCACACCCCTTGAAGAAACCACTTATTTTTTGGACGTAAAATCTGTATAGTGCCATGTTCGCGTCTAGAGAATCCCAATTGCTAGACACTTGTTATACCACCAAATCCGAATCACCAAAACACAATATCCAACGTATGCCTATTTCCTTTGCTACCTTAAGCCCATGTACAAGTGCTTCATATTCGGCCATGTTGCTTGACGCGCTAAAATGGATCTGGAGAACGTATTTCAACTAGTCCTTCTTTGGCAAGGTAAGCACTACCCCGACCCCCAATCCTTCCTTTAGCTTTGACTCATCAAAGTGCATTCGCTAGTAATTTGAGTCCGATAAAGGTGGTTCATACTGCATCTCAGCCAAATCCACAAAGAAATCCGCCACTGCTTGTGACTTGATCGCATCCCTTCTATCAAATTGTGGTGCGTACGGAGATAATTCAATTGCCCATTTTGCAATTCGGCCGCTAGCATATTTATTACACATAATTTCTGATATGGGTGCTTCAAACACCACCTTGATGGGGTGCTCCTCAAAATAGTGTTTGAGTTTCTTAGCCGACATATACACGCCATACAACATCTTCTGATAGTGAGGATAATTCTATTTTGAAGCGGATAGTACCTCGCTCAAGTAATACACCGGTCTTTGCACAGACTTTCCTTCTTCACCGCGTTCCACTACTATTACTGCACTTATGACTCGGTTGGTCGTGGATATATAGAGCAACATTGGCTCCTTGGGTAGTGGCGCAGCTAATATTGGTGCTGATGATAGCATATTTTTTTAGCTCCCGGAATGCGCTATCAGCTTGCGGTGTCCATATAAATTTATCCGCCTTTTTATTAACTAGTAGAGGGGCAATGCCTTCTCTCCCAGCCGACTTACAAAGCGGCTTAATGATGCCAGTCAACTAGTGAACTTCTGCACATCGTTAAGGCACTTCGGCAGTTACATTCTCTCTATGGATCGGATTTTTGTGGGGTTGGTTTCAATACCTCGGCTGGAGACAATGAAATCGAGTAATTTTACCGCCAGCATGCCAAAGGTACATTTTTCGGTTAAGCTTCATCTGGAACCTCCTTAGGTTCGCGAACGTTTGCCGGATATCCTCAAGAAGCGTTTTTCTTTCCTTGATTTTTATCACCACATCATCCACATAAACTTGCACATTCCGACCTATTTGGTCGTGTAAACATTTTTGCATGCATCATTGGTACGTTGCTCCGGCACTACGTAATCCGAACGGCATAGTGCGATAGTAATAAGCCCCATACGGGGTGGTAAACGTAGTCTTTATTTGATCATCCAGGTTCAGGGATATCTGGTGGAAACCAGAATGTGCATCTATGAATGACAGCAACCACACCCAGCAGTTGAATCTATGACCTGATCTATCCTTGGCAGCGGAAATGGATCTTTTGGACACGCCTTATTCAGGTTCGTGCAATCGATACACATGCGCCATACCATTGCCACGTTTGGATCATCCTTCTTTTTCTCCATGGGCATCGGATTAGAGAGCCAATCCGGATAAAGTACCTCCATGATAAATCCGGCTGCGAGGAGCTGAGCTATCTCATCTCCAATGGCTTTTCTCCTGTCCTCGGCGAAGCGGCGGAGAGGTTGCTTCATCGGCTTTGACCCGGTCTCACATTCAAAGAGTGCTCGGCCAACTCCCTCGGCACACCTTGCAGGTCCTGTGTAGACCAAGAAAGAATGTCCCGATTCTCACGGAGGAAGTTAACGAGCTCGCTTTCCTATTTGTCACTTAACCCGGCACCAATGGTTACGGTGCGCTCTAGAAACTGATCATCAACATGCACTTTCTTTGTATCTTTCGTCTCTTGAAATGAGACACTCCCGTGCGGGTTACTTATAGCTGGCATATGCTACTGTGCGGACTGAGCCAGTGCAGCCACTTCCATGATTTTCCTCTTCTCCTGTGCAATCACAAGTGACTCGGCCAAATTAGATCTAGCGGAAGCACATTCAGTGGAACGCTTGAAGTCCCCGGATATGGTGATCACCCTCCTTGGTCCGGGTAATTTCACCTTCAGGTAACTAATGTGAGTACTTGCCATAAACTTGTCCAGAGCAGGCCTGCCGAGTAACGCGTGGTATGCTCTCTCCAAGTTCACCACCTCAAACTCCAAATTTTCAGTCCGGCAATTGTCTCTTGTACCGAACAACACATCAACCCGGACTTTACCAGTAGGCTCACAGGAGATACCAGGCACGATGCCATGAAAAGTGGTCCTTGTTGCCTGGAGCATGTTCTCTGATATCCCCAACTTGTGCATGCTATCCTTGTACATGATGTTAATGCTACTGCAGTTTTCTATCAGCACCTTGGAGAACCTCACATTGATATTTGGCCCAATGAACATCGGATCCAGTACCAACACGTAGGTCCCTGGACTTGGCATAAGCTTTGGGTGATCCTTGATACTCCAAACATTCTCCTGATCTGACCAAGGCATATACCTCACCACGGCCGGCATTACCGCATTTACCTCCATATGCTGGTGCTGCAAACTCTTTTTGTCAGTCTGCTCCGTAGTAAACACACAATAACTTTGATGATGCTCCCTGTACTCATTTCTTCCCTCATTGTCGTGATATGCTTGGTCTTGTTGCTGTTGGTTATTCACCAGGTGTACAACATCCCTCCTTTCCTGATTCTCATACCTCGGTGGAGGTGGATGCAACATAAGCTGCTGTCCGTTCCTCCCAGTGAGCAATTGCTACCGGGGTGCTTCATTCCGAGGTCCATCATGCCGAGGTGCATCGTGCCGAGGTTCCTAAGCATTCCCCGATCTTCCTTGCTCTAACTTCCTCATCCATTCACATTGTCGGGTCGTATGGTTCGCTGGACTATTGGGACTTGGTGTATGGAACTTGCATGGCTGATCCAGCATAGACTCGAACATGTACCTCAGACGGTCCTTTCTCTCCTGCCACTGGTTCTTCTGTTCCGGGGTCCAAGGCTTTTTACCCTCACTCTTTTGTTACCACTGTTTCCCTCCAATTTTCTGGCGTTGGCTTGCGCCGGCATTGGGATGATCCCGGTCCACATCGGCCACTTGCGGCGAACTGTACCGGTGATCCGGATGATCGTCCCTTCTTTTACCTCGAAAATCATTCCTCCTGGATGATCCGGAACCATCTCTATTGTAGTATTCCTTGTTGGACTCGCTTGACATTAACCGGGGTTGCGTTGTGTCTCCCAAGGCATACGAATCTGCAATCCGGATTGTCTCAACCAACATGGTTGGCATATCTCGCTGCAACCTTTGCCACAACATACTACCATACCCACATCCTTGGGCGAACCATGCTATAGCTTGTGATTAAATTACCCCTTCGCATGAATTGCGCACATTACACCATCGAGTCAGAAATTCTCGGTCCAGCTCATTTGGTCTCTGCTTGAATAATGCCAGAGTTTGTGGCCTATTTGGCCTCTTGTAGGTTCTTGAGAAGTTGCTGACGAACAACTCCTCGAAATCCAGCCAACAGTTGATACTTCCTGGCGGCAAGTTGTTTAACCAAACCCTTGCTGGTCCTTCCAGCATCTATGGTGCATATCTCACAGCCCATCTCAAATTTCCTATTGCAATTTTAACCATGGTTGCATAGTCAATGAGCCAATCCTCCGGCTTTGTGTTGCCATCATATGTATTTGTTCCTCTAGCCAACTAAAAATTCAGCACTGGTGGTTCTTTCATGATCCGAGGTCCAAAGCATGCTGGACCCGGGGGACCTTGTACCTCGATCATCTCCGACCTGTAAAGCCGGTCCAGCTTCAGCTGCGCGTCATCCGGCTGCAGGTTCCTGCTTCCCAATATTGATCTAATCACATGGTGCTCTGGTCTTGGGTATCCAACTTCAACCATTACCGAATAACCATCATTGTATCTGTCCTGATCCTGACGAGCATTTTGCAGCTGCGTTACTTGGCCTGAACTTCTCCCCTGCCGAGGTGCGTACTGTTGTTGGTGTTGTCGAGGTGCATTTTGCCTTGTTTTGCCGGATTACGCTGTCCGGCATTACCGTTAACAACGTTCCTCTGACCGACATTGCCTTGGTCGCGGTTACCTCGGCCAGCTTCACCTCGGCTAGCACTGTGGCGATCCTCATCAACTTGTACTGCTTTTCCTTTCCCTACCCTTACCGGGTCATACGGGACCATCTGCTTATCTCGTCTCCCCGAGGTTACCACTTCCTCTCTCCTAGGACCGTGACCCGGGGACGACGCGGTCCCAGCAGATTTTGCTGGGGTATTCCTTGCCTAATGAACCATGTCAGATGCTCCGGGATGTGCCAGGTTTGCCTTGTTCATTTCCTTGTTCTGCTAACACGCTACCCTCAACAGGTGGTTAACTCTTTCCTGTTTCCTCTCTCGGGATTCTCTGGTTAAGCCTTCTAACTCAGAGGCAGCTGCATTGGCAGCCCTGAAGGTCTTAGCCGGAGTACTTTATCTCTCTAGCCCGGCAGTTACTATCGTATCTGTCTGACCCGGCCTAGGAACATACTCCCTGTAAATCTTCGTAATCAAGTTTCTACCTCGGATTTTCAGTCCTTCTATATAGTTTGCTTTTTCATACTCCCGCAGAGTGATGTTCAGTGACTGCTGCAACTCAGCTACTTTTTTCGCACCAGCTAGCATCTTCTGCCTAGTTTCCTCCAACTCGGCCTGCGCCTGCGCTGGATCTACTACTGGCGCTATGGGTGTAGTTAAGCTATCTATTGCCTGCTGCAATACATTCTCTGGCCTCTCTAGTGGAGGAAACCTAGACCTTGTGTGACACCCTCGGGACTAGGGCTAGACAAATCCCAGACCTCTGTCTGATATAAGTCTAACCTAAATCTCAGAAGCATAAAGTGAGAGAATCGGTAACATTACAGTGACCCTACAACACAAAAATTATTAGAACAAGCTCATAACTGAGCAAAGAACCAAATTACTACAAGCAGAGGTCACTGGCCACAAACATCAAACAATGGAAGGAAAATTATGCTATTAAGTATAGCAAACTTAACAAATGGCCTAAGAGGCCTGAAGCATAATGATGACGTCCCATCCATAGATTCCAGGCTGCCGACCGGGAACCCCAAGCTACTCGTCGATGTCGATGCTGTAACAAAATCTTCTTATGTGGTAACAATTACTTGCTGCAAAAGTATCAACAAAGAAAGGCTGAGTACAGTGTGTACTCCGCAAGACATATGGCTGGTGGGGTTCATTTGCATAAAGCTAACTTTCTTTGTAAAAGAGAGAGGAGAAGCTCTACTAAGAGAACCTTTTAAAAGGGGATAAGAAAACGATATCTCTAGCTTTGATCATCTTTGATATCCACCAAAACTTTATCAGCTGAACCTACCAACTAGGATCACCCCCTCGATCCCTGGGAAGCATCCTTAAGCACACCTCACATCTCTTGTCAAGTTTTACGATTAGGTTATAGTTCTCTATGATCATCACGTCTGTTCCCAAGTCGTCCATAACCATGGACACGGCTTTTCGAAAAGATTATTACCCTACAGGGGCGCACAACTTTACCCACACGTACCAACCGATTCTTAATGCCACTTAAGATTAGCCCTCTTCCTTGGAAGGCCGGCAGAGAGTGGTTGACCACGACCTTTACCTTGCTTTTGCCGAGACCATGAGTCACGCCCTAAGGAGATGCCGCCGTAATGGGTCAAGTCCCGAAGTCGGTCCCTAGAGATGTGAACAGGGTTTGCAATTATGGAGGCCGTGCCTCTCCCATTCCCTGCCACACTTACCTACCTGTATGAATGCACCTCCTCCACCGCCTTTGAGAACAACCAGAATGCATATGTCGAATGGAACGCCCGAACTATGTGACTCATGGAATCTACTAGGCAAGTTAGTTGGTCAAGGGGTTTCCAGGGCCCCGTGTGGTTGTACGCTCGTCTTGGTTCGAGAGGCAAGAACTCAGATCCTAGTGGTGGCAAGTATGGGACTGCAACACCCACAACCCGACGTGGCCTCCCATACAAGCCTTAGCATGTTTAACTCACATCTCGGATCATACCATGTCATCCTGTCCAACTAGGTTCAGTCGTAGCTTTGATTCATCAACCAGATGGACTAGCGGTAACAACTAAGCTTGGCTAAGCACAACGGATATAGAAGCTCTAGTGAAGCTCGTAAGCCAAACCCTAGTTATACTAGGAGCAGTGGATCAGGGAATATAGGCTACAAAGGTAACATGCATCAGATAGGATTGAACTAACTATCGTAAAAGACTTTGGAATCGTATGCACATGGCAAGAATGAAATACTTTGAAAGCATAGGATTTTATCATATGTGGGGCTATGCTTGCCTTTGCCTGTTGATACTCAGATATAGTAATTCAGGTTCATCTGCTTATCGTCATTCATCGTTAACCTTCGATGGTGTTGATCTCGGTCTTCAATGTTGGACTCGATCTCGTTGCTCACATCAACTCAGAGGTCCACCGAGAAGAAGCAGAAACACCAGAAAGGAAAGCAACAATCAACACATGGCATCGATGCAATGCTCAAGCAATGATGATGATATGACAAGTTAAAGTGTATTGAAATGTAACCCTATAGCATGCTTGGCAAATTTAAGCAGGGTCCGAGAGGTACAAACCCTAAAATAGGGGGAACCTCGGAGTCACCTACGAGGTTGCTATTGTTTTTCTAATTAAACTTTCAGTTAAAGTTGTTCATCAATGCATGATTAAGATTCTATTGGATAGATCTCATTTTTCTGAACATTTTGATATATTATACATATTTTTCTGATTTAAAATGAATTAGTAATGATTTTTCTCAATTTTAATCCATTTTTAAATCATTCTTAAAACAATTAAACATTTTTGGAATTTATTAAAATTATTTCACCACTTGGACCCACATGTCATAAGTTTAATCATTTCAGAAAATATTTATGAAAATAATAAAAACCTGACAAATGGGACCCACAGGGGTATTTATATTTCACAAAAGAATTACAAAACATTTAAATAAAAAGAAAAGGCATTATTACGTCATGCTGACGTCATCATGACGTCAGCAATGGGGATGCCCACTGCTGGGGTTCGAATCCGGCGATTGGGGGCACGGGGGGCAGCGAGGAGGCGCGTGCTCGACGCAGCGCTTCGCGCTGAGCCGTATACTGGCGGCACCGCCTACAGATGGTCACCGGAGGCGACGACACAACGACAGCGAGCGGCGAGCAGCGGCAGGTGCACGACGACAGAGCGACAGGGGGCGAGAGGGAGAAGGAGAAGTAGTGCACGAGCACCAGCGGCTCACCAGGAGGACGATGGAGGGTGCGGCGTGGCCGGAGGAGGATGGTCGGAGGAGAATCAATGGCGTGAATGGTGGCGGCCGACAATAAGGAGGAGCTTGATTCCGGCGAGGTGGGGCCTTCCCGGCTTGCGTGCTTTGACAGGGATGAACAAGGAGGTGATGGCGGTCACGCCTATGGTCTCAGAGGTACGAGGGGTGGTCGAAAACGAAGGGGACAGCGACGGCCGGCGAGCTAGGGTTTCGGGCATGCACGGCACCGAGAGGAAGGGAACACGCGTGAGAGGGAGAAGGAGGGCTAGGGTTTTCCACTTAGGCGGCCAAGGGTTCTTCTAGGCATCGGGGCCATCGGTGGCGCGCATCTTGGCGCGGCCGCGGCGGCGGACGGCGAGCGCGGCGACAGTGAGGAGCTTCCTCTGTCGGGGACGAAGACGACGACAGGTTTGCGAGGCTGAAGCGGTACAGGGCCGCTGGCGAGCTAGCTTGGGCCTCAGCTGGGCTGCGGCAAAGCTTGCCAGGAGGGCTGCTGCTGGCGGCTATCTGCTGTGCGACGCAGGAGAAAGGAGGTTGGGTTGCGGGCTACTGTGGTGGCAGATAGAGGGTAGAGGAGAGATGGGCTTCAGCCCAGATTAGGTTAGGATTAGTTTTTTATTTCGAAAAACACTTTTCCTTTTTCTGTTTTTCCATTTTCTCTTTGTATTTTCAAATTCTTTTCTATTTTGAGTATTTCAAATATACCAGAATGTTTATAAAATATGGAAATATAGCAGGGGCCCTTCTATTCAGTTTAGGCTCCATAATTTTGGTAGTTTTCAAAATTCAAACTATTTTGAATGTGTTTGAGAGGAAGAAGGAAACTAGGGTTTAGGGTTTCCATTATTTTCTTTACATGCATTTTAAGGGATGATGCTCATGAATGCACAAACAAAGTCCTAATTATGATTTAACTAAAACCGGGGTGTTACAGATCTATCCCCCTTAACAGAATCTTGCCATGAGATTCCTAGGTAGGAAGATAGAAGGAACAGGGTTACACTAAACTTTGACGATCTTCTCGGAGAGGTTGATCCATGCCACCATTACTGAATGAATGAAGCGCTTCATTTTCTTTGAGGTAGCTGCACACACTAAAGAGGAGAGGGAATGACACAAACCACAACAGAGTATCTCATGGTCAACTCATGGATAGATGTTTCATAACATCTCTAGAACCAACGAGCATGAAACACATCAAGGTAAGGAGGAAACAAAAGGAGATGGTTGTCAAGTTTTTAGACAACTGGTCTTCATCAGGATTGAGACCATGGAACTTCAGAAGAGTTTAAGCTTCTGAAAGGTGAGCGTACAACGAAAAAACACGACCATAGACTTCGAGGAATGAACCTCTACTAACGGCTTAAGTAGAACTTCTAGGGATACAGAGATACAAATAACCAAGCTGTTGAACTACTTTTGATACAAAAGATCACTTTTTCATTCAACTGAAGGTTAAGACAGAAAGGTGTTTTGTGGAGAGGACTCATAAGAGTCACTAGGAACATGTAACAAGAGGAACTTCTGATTACGAAACTCATAGTCACTCTTCGAACATGTTAGAAGAACCGGAGGAAACTCTTTATTCAACTAGCTTTATCAAAATATTTGCCAAAGACCATGATATCACTTCACACCACTAGATGAGTAGATAAGAAGATTCCTGATGACACGAGGAAAAAGAAACTTCATTCTCAGACTTCAATTACTTGGCACAACAAGATGCTTGTCAACATAAAAAGGGTCTGGAGGATCGACCGAGAGACATTTATCAACTCTACTTTAAATGTTCTCCTTGATGTTCGAGACATGGGACATCAGGTGAAAGGTTGGACTTCGGATTCAAAGGAAACCATAAGCATAACTCCTATACCAAATCATAGAAGAAGTCTCATGAAGAGTGGTTGTTATTGCTGATCAAAGAATGTGACAAGAGGTCTTCCGGCTAATTGTATTAACCATCACATCAATCTTGCCGGACTTTCGAAGAGACCTATGTCAAAAACATTGAAGGACACCAACCATCGTTGCTGCTTGAGATTCAACTCTGGTTAGGTGGAATGATACTTCAGACTCATCATGTATGAATACAAGACTTGCAACATTTACCACAGAGGTAAAGTTACTAGATTCTCAAGACATGGACTACATTGTCAGGCTCCAAAAGATAAGCTAGGTTGCGGAACCCATGCATTAGTAAGTTATCATAATGATAATTGCACCTACATGAATTGATTGAACCGAAACAGAAATGCACCCTTGTTGGGAAATATTTAGGAGGATCCTGAAGTTTGTAGAACTTCTTCTCTTCCATGACAAATCATCAGTGGCTTAGCATGCTCAGAGGATGTTCTCGAAATGCGAAGGTATTGACCTACCGTATCAAGAATACTTCGCACATGCTTGACTAACTTGAAACTGTTCCCGAGGACACAAAGATAACTCTTCTCGAATCCACTGCGACAACTTTCAAATTTTGCACGTGAACTAGAGAAGGTTACTTCTAACATCCAGAACACATACTTCGAGAGGACACGAAGACGGTTCTCAAAAGGTTTCCAACATTAATGCCAATTGTTCCATATGAATCTAATCTAGCATGGAGAAGATAAGAATGTCATCGATGGGCTCAATAACAAACTTATCCAAATACTCCATAATATGGACTCATATGTGGTATGAACTAGACATCAATACTGGTCAGTCTAAAGGACATGAAGATGTACCCAAGTAAAACATCACAAATAGATACACCATTAGGATATTCCTTAGGACTGAGTTTGATTTAACAATAGCCCGAATCAAACCAAAGGTGGGGAGATAACATATCCGCAAAGGAAACACTATCTTTCTTCAGCACGAACTAAACTAGACATCCCTTTATGATGAACTAAGTCGGATAGAAGTTTTGTCTCACAACTCTCCAGGTTGTTGTTTAAGATCAACCAACTAGTTTAGGGTATCCAGTACGGATCCTTGGAGAAGGGAGCAGTTCAGAGAACTTGTTTGCTCAAAAACTTGACAAACACGGTCATGTGGCAACTTGGCGATACTTCTAGTAGACATTTAGAATATCACGAACCGCCGATATGTCACTTAGTTCGAGAGGAAACTTGCTTGGTAAGGCAAGAAGACATAGCCTCAGAGCTTTGGCATGAGCCTAACTCTTTGACCGAAGAGAGTGTACCAGAATAACGGACTTAGTGGCACAATCATCCTTTGCTTAATGATAGGTTAACCATCACACTAAGAATGACACAAATGTCCTTGTTGAGGTCCAAAGCAATAATGATTGCTAATAATCTCATATGGCCACGTTATTACGCACACACATCATTCACGAACACTAAGGCTCGGAGGAAGGGTGGGTAAGTATGTGTAAAAGTATCACTTCATTAAGAGAATCATGAACTCAGCATGACCTCTTAGTATATAAGGGTGTGATACTTAAAGGTAGAACAGATCAGAAGTTAATCAATGCTTCTTAATCCTCGAATTACAACACTTTGACCTAGTCCAAGATATGACGAGGTACTGGAGTTTGTTTCTCTTGACATCCAGAATTGGTTTGTCGTGACGGACCACAAGAGTATCTTGCATCGGAAAACACCGATGTGCATTACTACTTGGCTACCAAATGGTAAACAAAGGTCGAAAACAACAAGGGAAAAGGAACATGCTCAGGATGTAATCCCGAGATGTGGATGCATAAGTCAACAATCTTCCGAGGACCGATGTTGAAAAGGGAAGGTGTGGCAGAGTCACGATTATAGAAGTGAGACTCATGAGGATCTATTTTTTCGTGATCTATTTGGTTCCATTAAAGAACATATGCCATAACATGTGGTAGGGGAAGTCCTTTGTTTGTCGTAGTTTAATCACGACAATAACCACAAGCTTGAAGGCTATACTAGAAGGTACTAGCCATCCTGAGTAATGTTTGAACATTAACAACAAGAATCAACAAAATGGGTCTTGGGTTAAAGATCATCTTCATGTACAAGATTCTCAACACTAGAATCCAGCACAATCAGGGATCTTTGGTTCAAGTCCAAGGGTTAAAACCCAATAAAGAAGTAACTACTATCTTAGTAATATAGAGGGTACTACAAGGTAGTAACCACGAGGTAGCTTCTTAGAGAAGAAACAACTTCTGAAGTACCCAAACAAATGAAAAGGAGGCACACGAGGCGAAAGGAAACCTCGAAGCCTAGAACAGATCACTGTGGAACCATCAACATGATGTTGTGGACCCATAAGATAGAGAGATCATGATGGAAAAGAATCTCTCAGTTGAAGAGGATCAAAGGGAAACAAGGAACACACACACCAGACTCTAGAAAACTCAACACTAGATCAACTGACTGAGAAACGACATGCTTGAAAGGCACCTAAGCTTTGAAAGACGAGACGAGATAGCAAAACTTTTCAAAATCAACACAAGATAAGATGACCTAGAGTTAGAGCAAAACTGGATAAGGAGAAAAAGAAGCATAGTAGAGTTTTCGCAAATAATTTTCATCTTTCAAATAGTTTTCATAAGCACTAGACTCAACATCGACCAGTAGAAAGATTTTCCTACGGTTGGTACTACTCTGATACCAAAACCTGTGACACCCCCGGGACTAGGGCTAGACAAATCCTAGACCTCTATCTGATATAAGCCTAACCTAAATCTCAGAAGCGTACAGTGAGAGAATCGGTAACATTACAGTGACCCTATGACACAAAAATTATTATAGCGAGCTTATAACTGAGCAGAGAACCAAATTATTACAAGCAGAGGTCACTGACCACAAACATCAAACAATGAAAGGCAAATTATGCTATTAAATATAGCAAACTTAACAAATGGCCTAAGAGGCCTGAAGCATAACGATGACGTCCCATCCATAGATTCCAGGCTGCCGACTGGAACCCCAAGCTACTCGTCAATGTTGATGCTGTAACAAAATCTTATTTTGTGGTAATGATACATTGCAAATGTATCTATAATTTTTGATGCTCCGTGCTTGGTTTTATCTACTTTCTTGTGTTTTGTCCACACTTTGGAGTACTTTTCATATGATTTCTTGGACTAACCTATTAACAAGAGCCACAGTGCCAGCTGCCTGTTTTCTGCTGTTTTTGGTTCTAGTAAAGTCAGAAAATGAATATTCTCGGAATTGGACAGGATAAAAGCCAAAGTGCCTATTTTTCTGGAAGACATCTGATGCTAGAATACGAGATGGAGAAGGGATGGGGGACGGACACACCACCTGGCCACGCGGCCAGGCCTGGCCCGTGCCAGGGGGTGGTCTGGCCGACCCCAGCACCCCCTCGGCCTCTCCTTCCGCCTATATATTGCCCTCGGGACCAAAACCCTAAGTACCCGATCAAAAATCCACGAAAGAGTCTGTAGCTACCGTCATCTCCATCCCTAGATCGAGAGGGATCTGAAGCTCTTCCCGGCACCCTGCCGGAGAGGGGAATTCACATTGGAGGCCTTCTTCATCATCATGCAAGCCTCCGATGTGATGCGTGAGTAGTTCATCTCTGGACTACGGGTGCATGTAGTAGCTAGATGGCTGGTTCTCCTCCTTTGTGCTTTTGTGTCTAGATCTTGTGAGCTCTGTTCATGATCAAAATCATCTATTTGTAATTTTGCATGTTGTGTTTGCGGGGATCCGATGGATATTGAGATGCTATTTCAGATTGATTATTGATTCTATCATGTCTTTTTTATCTGTGATCTTGCATGTTTTCCGTTGTTAGTAGCTATCTTGGCCAAGTAGATGCTAGCAACTCCAAGAGTTAGTATTTATGCTTGATAGTGGGTTCATGCCTCTGATAATCTGGGGGAAGTGACAGAAATCTCTAAGGTACCAGATGTGCTGTTGATACTAGGGAGAAAACAACAATCCTTTGTTCATAGAACAATCGTATTGTTTACATTACACGCAATTCGTAAAGCAATAATCTATTGCTTGCAACTTAATACTGGAGGGGGTTCGGATGATAACCTGAAGGTGGATTATTAGTCATAGATGCAGTAGGATGGCGGTCTATGTATAATGTTGTAATGCCCAATCAAGTTCCAAAGGAGTCAAGACGATTAGTATATGCATGTATTGCTTTCTCGATGTTTGTCAATTGCACCGCTGTAATTTGTTCACCCAGCATGTTATCTATCTTAAGGAGAGCCACCTCTAGTGAACTATGGATCCCGGCCCTTTCTTTTACATTCAATCTACAAACTGTTTACTGCTTTGTGTTTACTTTCTGCAAACTATTACTTCCTTCCATTCGATACGTTTAATCCTTTGTTTTCAGCAAAACCGGTGAGATTGACGACCTCATCGCAAGTTGGGGGCAGAGTTCTGTGGTTGTGTTGTGCAGGTCTCCACGTTGCTACTAGCACCAGTAGTGTGTCCTGCCAAGGCTCAGCTAGCAACACCTTTGGGGTGTTTCCTTGCTCCTACTAGTTCGATTAAACCTTGGTTTCATAACTGAGGGAAAACTTACTGTTGTGCTCATCATACCTTCCTCTTGGCGTTCCCCAACGAGCTCCACATCAACACCGAGCCATCAAGTACTTTTTCTGGCGCTGTTGCCGGGGAGTCAAGGACATCTTCACAAGGGGAGTCCCACATAACCAATCTCTTTACTTTGTTATTTTTGTTTTTCTTAGTTTACTTTTGTTTTGTTTGCTTGTTTCTTTATCAAAAACACAAAAAATTAGTTCCTACTATAGTTGTTATTTTCATAGGTCTGTTATTGTCTTGCTTTATCATGCTTTCTATCAATGGTTGGTTTCTTTGAAACTGAATCTTATTGGCAAGGTGGGTTCACGAAAGAACAAAAATATTATTATAAGGAACACCGCTTGTCACAAAAAGGGAAACACTTATGGGAACAAATTGATAAATTGTATACCATTGCTATAAACGTGTGTTCTACTTATAGTGTTACTTATTGCTTTGATAAATCTGGTTGCTATAGGAGGTATAAACACCTCCCTTTTCAATGTGAGTATAATGATAATGTTACCATATCTTCTTATGTTAAAGGGAATTATGACTTTTATGATGTGGAACAAATTGAAGAATTTATTGCTTGGAAGGGTGCATTTGAACTTGGTAGTTTGCTTGAAAATATTGATGATTCACCTTATAAATACGAGGTTTATGATATACTTAATTTTGCTTTGATAATTACAAGGTAGAAAATGGCTAAATTCTTGAATATCTTAATAGATGCTCTCCACCAATGGAAGAGACTAATGCCTTGCAGGAGCCTATGGAAGAAGGAATTGCTGAAACTGGAAGCTCATTGGATGAAAAAGAGGAGGAGAGTGATGATCAAGAGGAGTAAGAATGGATATACCCATCCCTACCTTCTAATGAGAGTAACTCTTTACCCCTTACATTATTTGATTGTCCCCCATGCTTACCAAAGGAGGACGAATGTCATGTTCCTGAGAATTCTTTTGAAAATGTTTATAATAAAACTCTAGTGTTTGTAGATCATGAAAAGCATGCTTTATGTGATAGTCATATTGTTGATTTTATTCATGAGGCTACTTAAAATTATTATGAGAGAGGAAAATATGGTTGTAGAAGTTTTCATGGTATTGAAACACCTCTCTATGTGTTGAAGGTTTTGAAGTTATTCTCGTTTCATCTTCCTATGCATGTCACTTTGTTCTTTGTGAATTTATTTGCATACAAGATTCCTATGCATAGGAAGTGGGTTAGACTTAAATGTGTTTTGAATTTTCTTCTCGATGCTCTCTTTTACTTCAATTCATATTTTTTATGTGAGCATCTTCTCAAACTATCATGCCTAACTTAAAGGCGTTAAAGAAAAGTACTTATTGGGAGATAACCCAAAAGTTTTAGATGAGTATTGGAAGTTATTACTTCAGTAATAACCGCTCCTTATCCTTTTTATTTGCTTTTTGTGCCAAGAGTAACCTCTAATGAGAGAGAAGTAATGATTGGGAAAGTTGCTGTCCCGAAAGAGATTTCTGTGATTCACCGTAAAAATTCGTGTAAAATCTCTGAACGTCTTTTTGAGGCGTGTATTTTTGTGCTTCTGCCCTAGGTTGTTATCTAACTTTCGTTAGTTCAACACTTTTTGATTTGAGCAACAGAAGGTCTTCGAAAAAATTCGTCTTTACCTGCTGGTCTGTTTTGATAGGTTTCTGCCATTTTCTGCATTTGCTTCTTGTTGGTTCCTTTTTGAGTTATTTTGGGGAATTTAGCTTTTTGAGGTATGTGCTATAGTAGCTAGTGTTCTAATGGAAGTTTATTTGGTCTTAGAACTGAACCTTAAGACCTATTATCTTGAGTGCACTAATGTTGCTAATAAAGATTGTGTGAAGTTTTGTATGAAGGAAAAATTTCAGGTGTATGGAAGGAATGAGTAATGAAATGAAGGATGTACTAAAGCTCAAGCTTGGGGATTCCACGCGTGTCACCCCAAGAAATATCCAAGAAGTACAAGCATCAAAGCTTGGGGATGCCCAAGGCATACCCCTCTTCATCAATAAAAATCCCAGGTTTCTTCCAAACGCTTCATTTTTATTGTTTCATGCACAGTTGTGTTGTTCTTGGAGCGTCTTCTTTTTCGTTTTTGTTTTGGTTTTTCGTTTGCTTGGTTTGCTTAGTTTGCTGAATAAATTGGTTGGACCCCCTCTTTCATACATTGGTTTGGTTTGGAAAAGAGTAGGAAAGTTCATGCTTAAGTGGTAAAGAGAGCTTGTTTTTAACTGTGGCCTATGCTTTGTCATGCCATCCTTGATATTGTTTTGGCTTTATGCTTAGCATGCTTTGCTGTAGCATGACTTGTTATAAACAATTGAGATTGCTTAATGTGCCTTGGATGAATCATGCGTTGTTTTAGCATATTAAAGCATAGTATAGTGGTATTCTCCTTTGATGCTTTATTTGGGTTGACTTGGCGCATGCTCACACCATGTTATGACTATCTCAAGTCACCATAAGCCTTTATGATCCTTTAGTTTTCAACTTGTAGTATCACTTTATGCTTTGAACAATGATGTTTTGTCACTCTGCATGATTATGGCCATTATTGCTCTCTTAGTTTGTCGCTCATAGTCTTTTGCTAGCCTCCACAACCAAGTATGAGTTCCACTCATGCATCCAACTCCTTAAACCAAGTTATTCCAAAGTGTCCACCATACCTACCTACTAGCTTATGCTATTCCAAGTATATTCATGTTTTTGTTTACCTTCCGAATTAAACTTTTTATGAGCAAACTAGTGATTAAAGGTCTCACGAACTTGATGGCACACTTTACTTTTCTTGCCCTTAATAAACTTGAACCATTGTGTCATCTATGTTGTATATGCTTGCACTTATTTGTTGGGAATTAGCAGAACCATGCTGTCATGGGGAACGCTTTCAATATTGCACGGGTACTTTGTACCTAGTTGATATCATGCTCTTTTGTCTATGGATGTCGTCGGTGTGAAATGAAAGGGGAGCTTGTAAGTCCATGGAGTTATGTATATGTGTTAGAGAAATGCCTGGGCCGCTAGTCTAATCCGTGCTAACATGGTGGAAACCTGCAGCGTAACCATAATGAGTTGTCTATGAAGCATTCTTCTTATAAAAAAGGAGTCCTATATTGAGAAAAAAAGAGAAAAGAAAAAAAAGAGATTATGAAAAGAGGAAAGAGAGAAAAAAGCACCATATTCCCATGGTAAATAAGAAGATTGCTGAGATGCTCGTTGTCTGCTTGCCTTGTCATTTTGATATGGGGATTCTTCCGTATCATTGGGCAAGGGGTACCCCGTTGGCGGTTCTCTACTTGAGTAGCATGAGGAGCGACCCTCGTATTCAAGGGATATGAGGTTTCTAACTTATACTTCGTCAAGCATGTACACCATAGTTTGTTCGCTTTAACCTTAATCACTTCAAGATGCTTAGGTAGTGGCAATGAGAGCTGAAAGCTATAAGTACCATAATTTTTGGAAGCTCTTTATGAGACTTGAATCCCTGCTTCCTTCTATGAACGCCTTTCTTCCACAATTATATTGAGTCTCCACCTTCTACCTTTATGCACTTACTTTGAGAGCATAGTGGCCATTCTTAGTTCTATGTGCATTGTCCCAAGACTAGTTGATTGATGCATAACTTGATATTGCTTGTTTTAAACTATTTGTATCTAGTCACTCTTATGAACTTTGAAGGTGTCCTATGCATTTATATTTGCTACTCTATGAGGGACAAGTTGAATACTATTATGCTATGTTTTCTTTATGTGAAACAAACAAACATATTGCAAAGCATTGTTATTCATGAATCTTTTGTTTGTGCCTTTTCATGTTGCATCTTAGTTTCTTTGTCTTATTGCTAGAACCTTGTCTTTCATGTTATGATTGAAGTACTTTGATCCCATCTTTGAATGTTTTACAAATACTTTGATCAAGTCTTTGATGGTGCATGTCACCTCAAAAATTATTCTTTATTTTTATCACTTACCTACTCGAGGACGAGCAGGAGTTAAGCTTGGGGATGTTGATACATTGCAAATGTATCTATAATTTTTGATGCTCCATGCTTGGTTTTATCTATTTTCTTGTGTTTTGTCCACACTTTGGAGTACTTTTCATATGATTTCTTGGACTAACCTATTAACAAGAGCCACAGTGCCAGCTGCCTGTTTTCTGCTATTTTTGGTTCCAGGAAAGTCAGAAAATGAATATTCTCGGAATTGGACAGGACAAAAGCCAAAGTGCCTATTTTTCCGAAAGACATCTCATGCTAGAATACGAGACGGAGAAGGGTTGGGGGCCGGCCACGACACCTGGCCGCGCGGCCAGGCCTGGCCCATGCCAGGGGGTGGTCTGGCCGACCCCAGCACCCCCTCGGCCTCTCCTTCCGCCTATATATTGCCCTTGGGACCAAAACCCTAAGTACCCGATCAAAAATCCACGAAAGAGTCTGTAGCCGCCGTCATCTCCATCCCTAGATCGGGAGGGATCTGAATCTCTTCCTGGCACCCTGGTAGAGAGGGGAATTCACCCTGGAGGCCTTCTTCATCATCATGCAAGCCTCCGGTGTGATGCGCGAGTAGTTCATCTATGGACTACGGGTCCATGTAGTAGCTAGATGGCTGGTTTTCCTCCTTTGTGCTTTCGTGTCTAGATCTTGTGAGCTCCGTTCATGATCAAAATCATCTATTTGTAATTATGCATGTTGTGTTTGCGGGGATCCGATGGATATTGAGATGCTATTTTAGATTGATTATTGATTCTATCATGACTTTGTTATTTGTGATCTTGCATGCTTTCCATTGTTAGTAGCTATCTTGGCCAAGTAGATGCTAGCAACTCCAAGAGTTAGGATTTATGCTTGATAGTGGGTTCATGCCTCTGGTAATCTGGGAAAGTGATAGAAATCTCTAAGGTACTAGATGTGTTGTTGCTACTAGGGAGAAAACAACAATCCTTTGTTGATAGAACAATCGTATTGTTTACATTACACGCAATTCGTAAAGCAATAATCTGTTGCTTGCAACTTAATACTGGAGGGGGTTCGGATGATAACCTGAAGGTGGATTATTAGTCATAGATGCAGTTGGATGGCGGTATATGTATAATGTTGTAATGCCCAATCAAGTTCCAAAGGATTCAAGATGATTAGTATATGCATGTATTGCTTTCTCGATGTTTGTCAATTGCCCGCTGTAATTTGTTCACCTAGCATGTTATCTATCTTAAGGAGAGCCACCTCTAGTGAACTATGGATCCCGGTCCTTTCTTTTACATTCAATCTACAAACTGTTTACTGCTTTGTGTTTACTTTCTGCAAACTATTACTTCCTTCCATTCGATACGTTTAATCCTTTGTTTTCAGCAAAACCGGTGAGATTGACAACCTCATCGCAAGTTGGGGGCAGAGTTCTGTGGTTGTGTTGTGCAGGTCTCCACGTTGCTATTAGCACTGGTAGTGCGCCCTGCCGAGGCTCAGCTAGCAACACCTTTGGGGTGTTTCCTTGCTCCTACTAGTTCGATTAAACCTTGGTTTCATAACTGAGGGAAATCTTACTGATGTGCTCATCATACCTTCCTCTTGGGGTTCCCCAACGAGCTCCACATCAACACCGAGTCATCAGATAACACTTACTTGCTGCAAAAGTATCAACAAAGTAAGGCTGAGTACAGGGTGTACTCCGCAAGACATATGGCTGGTGGGGTTCATTTGCATAAAGCTAACTTTCTTTGTAAAAGAGAGAGGAGAAGCTCGACTAAGAGAACCTTTTAAAAGGGGATAATAAAACGATATCTCTAGCTTTGATCATCTTTGATATCCACCAAAACTTTATCAGCTGAACCTACCAACTAGGATCACCCCCTCGATCCCTGAGGAAGCATCCTTAAGCACACACCACATCTCTTGTCAAGTTTTACGATTAGGTTATAGTTCTCTATGATCATCACGTACGTTCCCAAGTCGTCCATAACCGTGGACACGACTTTTCGAAAATATTATTACCCTGCAGGGGTGCACAACTTTACCCACACGTACCAACCGATTCTTAATGCCACTTAATATTAGCCCTCTTCCTTGGAAGGCCGGCAGAGAGTGGTTAACCACGACCTTTACCTTGCTTTCACCGAGACCATGAGTCACGCCCTAAGGAGATGCCGCCATAACGGGTCAAGTACCAAAGTCGGTCCCTAGAGATGTGAACAGAGTTTGAGATTACGGAGGCCGTGCCTCTCCCATTCCCTGCCACGCTTACCTACCTGTATGAATGCACCTCCTCCACCGCCTTCGAGAACAACCAGAATGCATATGTCGAATGTAACGGCCGAACTATGTGACTCATGGAATCTACTAGGCAAGTTAGTTGGTCGAGGGGGTTTCCAGGCCCATGTGTGGTTATACGCTCGTCTTGGTTCAAGAGGCAAGAACTCAGATCCTAGTGGTGGCAAGTATGGGACAGCAAAAACCACAACCCGACGTGGCCTCCCATACAAGCCTTAGCATGTTTAACTCACATCTCTGATCATACCACGTCATCCTGTCCAACTAGGTTCATTCGTAGCTTTGATTCATCAACCGGATAGACCAGCTGTAACAACTAAGCTTGGCTAAGAACAACGAATATAGAAGCTCTAGCGAAGCTCGTAAGCCAAACCCTAGTTATGCTAGGAGTAGTGGATCAGGGAATATAGGCTACAAAGGTAACATGCATCAGATAGGATTGAACTAACTATCGTAAAAGACATTGGAATCGTATGCACATGGCAAGAATGAAATACTTTGAAAGCATAGGATTTTATCATGTGTGGGGCTATGCTTTCCTTTGCCTGTTGACACTGAGATATAGTAATTCAGGTTCATCTGCTTTTCGTCATTCATCGATAACCTTCGATGGTGTTGATCTCGGTCTTCAATGTTGGACTCGATCTTGTTGCTCACATCAACTCCGAGGTCTACCGAGAAGAAACAGAAACACCGGAAAGGAAAGAAACAATCAACACATGGCATTGATGCAATGCTCAAGCAATGATGATGATATGACAAGTTAAAGTGTATTGAAATGTAACCCTATAGCATGCTTGGCAAATTTAAGTGGGGTCCGAGGGGTACAAACCCTAAAATAGGGGGAACCTCGGAGTCACCTACGGGGTTGCTATTATTTTTCTAATTAAACTTGCAGTTAAAGTTGTTGATCAATGCATGATTATGAGTCTATTGGATAAATATCATTTTTCTGAACATTTAGATATATTATACATATTTTTCTGATTTAAAATGAATTAATTATGATTTTTCTCAATTTTAATCCATTTTTAAATCATTATTCAAACAATTAAACATTTTTGGAATTTATTAAAATTATTTCACCACTTGGACCTATATGTCATAAGTTTAATCATTTCAGAAAATAATTATGAAAATAATAAAAACCTGACAGATCGGGCCCATAGGGGTATTTATATTTCAGAAAAGAATTACAAAACATTTAAATAAAAAGAAAAGGCATTATTGCGGGGGTCATGATGACGTCAGCAATGGGGATGCCCACTGCTGGGGTTCGAATCCGGCGATTGGGGGCGCGCGGGGCATCGAGGAGGCACGCGCTCAACGCAGCGCTTCACGCTGAGCTGTATACTGGCGGCGCCGCCTGCAGATGGTCACCGAAGGCGACGGCACAATGACGGCGAGCAGCTATGGCGGCAGGTGCACAGCGACAGAGCAATAGGGGGCCAGAGGGAGAAGGAGAAGTAGTGCACGAGCACCAGCGGCTCACCAGGAGGACGATGGAGGGTGCGGCATGGACGGAGGAGGACGGGCGGAGGAGAATCGATGGCATGAACGGCGGCAGCCGATGATGAGGAGGAGCTCTATTCCGGCGAGGTGGGGTCTTCTCGGCTTGCGCGCTTTGATAGGGATGAACGAGGAGGCGACGGTGGTCATGCCTATGGTCTCAAAGGTGCTAGGGGTGGTCAGAAATGAAGGGGACGACGACGGCCGACGAGCTAGGGTTTCAGGCACGCGCGGCACAGAGAGGAAGGGAACTCGCGCGAGATGGAGAAGGAGGGCTAGGTTTCTCCACTAAGGCGGCCAGGGGGTCTTGTAGGCATCGGGGCCATCGGTGGCGGGCATCTTGGCGCGGCCGCGGCGGCGGACGGCGAGCGCGACGACAACGAGGAGCTTCCTCTGTCGGGGACGAAGACGACAACAGGTTTTCGAGGCCGAATCGGTACAGGGCCGCTGGCGGGCTGGCTTGGGCCTCAGCTGGGCTGCGGCAAAGCTTATCGGGAGGGCTGCTGCTGACGGCTATCTGCTGCACGGCGCGGGAGAAAGGAGGCTGGGCTGCGGGCTGCTATGGTGGCAGATAGAGGTTAGAGGAGAGATGGGCTTCGGCCCAAATTAGGTTAGGATTAGTTTTTTATTTCGAAAAACCCTTTTCCTTTTTCTGTTTTTCCAATTTCTCTTTGTATTTTCAAATTCTCTTCTATTTTGAGTATTTCAAATATACAAGAATGTTTAAAAAATATGGAAATATAGAAGGGGCCCTTCTATTCAGTTTAGGCTCCATAATTTTGGTAGTTTTCAAGATTCAAACTATTTTGAATGTGTTTGAGAGGAAGAAGGAAACTAGGGTTTAGGGTTTCCATTATTTTCTTGAGATGCATTTTAAGGGATGATGCTCATGAATGCACAAACAAAGTCCTAATTATGATTTAACTAAAACTTGGGTGTTACACCTTGCCTACTTTTGTGTTGCGTCTGGCTCCGGTGTCAGGTCCTTGCTTGCTCCTGCGCCTGGCACTGTCATCATGACCTCAATGCAGCTTGTGGGGCAAGTGATACGCATGCCATGTGCCGCGCTGAGAGGTGGTTCGCCTCCCTGGACGACATGCCGCGGATGTACGCAGGACACGTCGATGCTGACGTAGACCTTGTGCGCGCCAAGCTTGATGAAGAGGTTGTTGCCCAGAGGAGGGTTCCTGCCGAAGCTCCCTGTGTTGTCGCTGATGTAATCCAGCGCTGAACAAGCCCAGAGACAACGCGCTCGCCGGTGCCAAAGATGTTTCCCGTCTGGATTTTTACCCCTGCTAGCGCCGCTAGCCCCACGGTGGGCGCCAACTGTCATGGTGGTGGCACGGCAGATGCCATGGATAGGCTAAAGATGGGGCCTATGAGCACTAGAGAAATCCAGGGAGGGATAGTGTGGATATTCCACACATGGATGTTTGTATTTTCTCCCTATACATGGTGGATTACAAGGGCTCCTTGAGCTGTTCGTGAGAAGGGGACTAGTTCTCTTACCCCCCCAGTACAATGCTCTAGGGTTCTTCCAAGACAGAATGATCAATCCCCTGCTATGGAGGCCCTGGTGCTCCTTATATAGGGGAACCTAGGTTACAAAGTTAGAGCATACATGGAGGCATATTTCCCGAATATGCCCCTTGGTTAAATCTAGATGCCTCTTTATTCACTTTAAACGGCTAGTCCGAACTATGGACATAACCCTCTGTGAGCTTCTTGTCTTTTGGCGTCACTAGACACGGACTACGTTAGCCGACATTGCCCGCGTCACCTTTGTCGGCCACACCCCTCTTGTCCTTCCCTCTATTCTCTTTGCTCACGCTACAGTGGACAGAGGCCACCTTTTGACCAGCGGGAGATTCCTTCCTTCTCTTGGAAGCCAAGTGGTAGCCCGGCTAGCGCCTGGCTAACCCGGCTACGAGGGTACCTGCATACATGGTAAATTAAGTATGGCCGACATACATCTTATGTCGGCCGGGTTAATGTTAGGTGGATACCAACCAGGCCGGGTTACCCCATAAGTCGGCCTGCCTTGAGAAGACTCGGCCACCACTTGCTTTGACCGTGCCGTACCTTGGCTAACTCGGCCTTTATACCCTACCCGGGGGTATCCCCCCAATAGGTACTAATGGCATTTCATTGGTACCTAGACAAGTAGTTCCATTGCCAAGAGGCGCTCAACGCCCAACTCGAAGAACAACGGTGACTCGCTGATGAATCAAGTGCTCTACGGGCAGTACTCTCGTTGATCGGTGGATCCTCTTCAAAGGGAAACCATCACACAGGAGCACACAAGAGGCGCTCTCGAACACATCCGGTGGACAAGGAGGCTAGGCGTACCACCAGTCAAAACCTTGACTTCCCGTTCATATCAACAGATTCGCAGGGCAACATGGTGGCCACAAATCCACAGTCTGCTATCATCGCGGACACCACTTACCTGCTTTCCAACCCACCCTAGGCGAGGGATCCACGATCTGCCATACATAGATCTATTTTTGTTGGGACCGGCCTAGTTGAGCCAGAACTCATGGGAGAACCCGCCAAAGAACAACAAAAACACCTATGGGGCGAAAACGCAGGTACTCACCATCATGACATGAAGACCCCCCACGGCAACGTCATAGCCCGCGGTGGAAAGATCGTGACTACGATGCTCGTGAAGAGACCATGCAGGGGAAGGTCAACAAGTCGCACTCTAAACATGCCTATTCAAACGAGTCCGATGATGAAGACATCGAACTCTATGGTGCCATATGCTTCAGTCGTGCTATACGGCAAACTCCGATGCCGAAGGGCTTCAAGCTGCCTTCAGACAACCTGAAGTTCGACGGCTTCTAGGAGCCAAAAAACTTGCTAGATGATCATCTCCAATCCATCATGTGCCATGGAGGATCCAAGAACACAACCATGCAGTGCCTACAACTGCAACTGAGGGGCGTTGTACGCGCCTGGCTTAACTGTCTCCCCTCCGACTCAATCTGCGCATGGGAGGAACTGGTATACAATTTTGTCCAAAATTTGAAGGGCACATACAAATTCCCTGCATCCATAGAAATATCTATGGGCATGCACCCAAAGATCCAATGAGTCCCTCCGCCCCTACATCCAGCGCTGGTCCATATCTGAAACTCTACAGAGGACATCTCTAAAGAGTGGCGATTAGCGCGTTCAACGAAGGCATCCATCGGTGTGAATTTAGGGAAGATCTCAGTCTCACAAAATCAAGCACCATTGGCCACCTGATGGACATCTCTAACCGATGGGAGGATGGCGAGTATCCATCCACAAGGTCACATGCAATAGGTTGACAAATACGACCAAGGTCATAGATGTTACCGCCAGGGAAAGCACAAATGTGCGATTATGATGGCCATGATGGAGTCGACAATGTCGCATCTGGCTATTCCGACAGGCGCGATGACGGCAATTGCAATAGCGGTTATTGGAGTGGTGGCTACCACGACTACAGGATCGCCGAAAAAACACACAAGTGTGGCAACGCAACGAGGGACGATGCCCGATGCAACGGCTATCAGGACCATTCAACGTCCACTACTACATCGACAACAAACATGGCAAATGCAAGTATAGCCACCTCCTCAAGGACTACCGGGAGTTCCAGAAGCTCCAAGATGCCTATGCTCAAGTTACCCCATGGCATATGGAGCACCACCACCACCTCGCCTGGCTAATGCACCACCACCATTAGTGGTTGTGGTGGTTCACAACAACGGGGGTGAGTAGTACCCTCCACCACGTGGAAGCATGTGCATGATCCAGAAGGGGCGCCCCTCCAACAGGGTCCAAAAGTCGATCAGTCGCCAAGTTAGCATGGTCGTATTGTCACAGTCTATGACTACCTCAGAGGGTCAGAATCATGCATCACCTATGACCGATCTGACCACCCGCAGCAGGTCCCCCGGTTAGTTCACGCTGCCATCATTCTCGTGGCGCAAATGGGAGGCTTTACGATGAGCAAAGTATTCATGGATGATGGCAGCGACATCAACCTCATATTTTCCAACCCCTTGCGGGTAATGAACATCAACTTGACAAGCCTCAAGCCATCTGAGACGACCTTTCACGAAATCTTTCCCAGGAAGCCCATATACACATTGGGAAAAATCTACCTCGATGTAATCTTTGGCAAACCCAACAACTTCAGACAGGAAAGGCTCGACTTCGAGGTAATCGACTGGCCATGTCAATATCACGTTCATACTGGGATAGGTTGCATTCGGCAGATTCATGATGGTGCTGCACTATGCCCACCTCCATATGAAGATGCCAGGACAACGCGACATCATCACCATCTGTGGAAGCTTCACATGGTCCAACAACTACGACGAGGAATTCAACATAATCTCCTAATCTTTTGAAATGAAAGAAGAACTGGTGAACCTCAAGAAGTCGACAGACTAGAATCTTCCTCCGGTGAGCCAATGCAACTCACTAGAGAAATCATTCGACTCCACCATCGACACCAAGGAGATCCAGATCCACCCAACGGACCACACCAAGACCACCCTCATAGCAAGCTACCTGAGTTTCACATCGGAACTTGCACTCGTCAAATTTCTCCTTGACCACTGGGAAATTTTGGCCCGGTGTCCTGTGGACATGCTAGGAGTACCCAGGGAATTCTCCGAGCATGCCTTAACGTGTATCCGAATGCCCGTCCAGTCAAGCAGTCCATGTGTCACCTCTCACAAGAGAAGGCAAAGGCTATCGGCGTGGAAGTCAACGAACTCCTCGATGCCAACTTCATCTGTGATATCAAGGAAAGCACCTGGGTAGCCAATCCCGTGCTGGTCCCCAAGAAGGACACCATTCCCTTCAAGCTGAACAATGCATCAACCACCTATCAATGGTGGATGCAGGCCTGCCTCAAGAGCCAAATTGGCAAAAAATTCCAAGTCTATGTGGACGACGTGGTGGTAAAGACCAAGGAAAGAACCTTACTCATCGAAGATCTTTGTGAGACCTTCAATAACATCGACTGCTAGAAGATCAAGTTCAATCCACTCAAATGCAAGTTTGGCATCCCATCCGAACAATTAATCAGGTACCTTATCTCTAAAAGGGGAACCGAGACAAACCCGAAGAAGATAAAGGCCATACTAGCAATGGAGAAGACGAGGAACATCAAGGGAATCTAGAAGCTAGCTCCAAGCATAGCTGCACTCAGCAGATTCATTAGTCAAATGGGAGAAAAAGCATTACCCTTCTACCAGCTTCTATGCAAGACAAATAATTCGAGAGGATCATTGAAGCTCAGGCGGCATTCGAAGACCTCAAGTGCCTGCGATCAACCTCACCAGTACTGGTGACCCCCAAGGAGAAAGAGCCAATGTTGCTGTACATTGCCGCCACTAATCAGGTGATCAGTACGGTGCTTGTTCTTGAACACGCTAAAGACGAGAAAATCCACAGGGTCTAGCAACCCATGTATTACCTCAATGAGGTGCTCACGCCAACCAAATAGTGGTACCTACACTACCAGAAGCTGGCGTACAGAGTCTTCATGCCATCTCGTCAACTGTGCCATGACTTCATGGAGCATTCGATTGTAGTGCTCAGTGATGCACCATTATCATACATCCTCAAAACCCCTGAAGCTACAGAAAGAGTCGCTCTCTAGGGCATCGAGCTGTCCCCACATGACATCACCTATGAGAGGCGGATGTCGATAAAGTCTCAGGTGCTCCCGGACTTCCTGGTTCACTAGATGGAGCTCCAAATACTTGAGGTAGCAGACATGTCGGGTGTCTGGTCCATGCACTTTGATGGATAAAAGATCCAAGAAGGAGTGGGTGCTGGTGTCATACTGACATCCCCGCAAGGTGACAAGATGCGATACGTCCTACGGATGAAATTACGTGCGTAAAATAACGAGGAAGATTATGAAGCCCTCATCCGTGGCATGCGCATGGCAAAGGCTTGTGGCGCCATGCAACTGATGATCTATGGTGAATCCAACATCGTGCTGCAGCATACAATGAATTGTTGGGACGCCATCAACAATAACATGATCATGTACCGTGACCTCTAAAACTCCCTAGAAGGAAAGTTTAATGGGTACGAGCTGCAAGAATATCATTTTGCGGCCCAAAAGTTGGGGTGCCCAGGCAACGTTGTACCCAAGTTGCTTACAATCATCTGCGTTGCCTAAAGTTGGCGTGCCAAATACTCAGAGGGTCTTTTTCGGCATGAATTGAACTTTACATTTCAATACAAAATATCAGGCTAACGGCCGTCAAGTTGGGCCCTCCTGTCATCTTTTGCCGTTATGTCGCTGTCGTCATGGCTGCCATGTAGGCTTGCAGCGTTGGCGCATGCATCCTTTACGTGTATTCTTCTTCCTCCGGGGCGGCAATCTATGGTCGCGGCCATGGCGCGGATCTAGGACTTGGACGAACCTGCTCGGCCCCGCTCTCCTCCCCATCCCGAATCGGAGCTCGCCCTTACCATGGCCGCACCCATGGCACGGGGCAGGGACGGGAATTCATTCCCGGGTGAGATCTGTCACCATGCCGACCATGCTCGGTCTTGTTGGCCTCCTCTAGAATCCGAGCTCGCCGTCGCCGTGGTCACACACGCACCAGCCACGGCGCCTTCCTCTCCGAACCCCAAAGCCACATCCACCGAGTTCGGCACAACGCCAACAAGGTGAAAATGTATCAAGTTTTCTTCTTGTGATTGTAGAAAACCATGTATGTACCGTGTCCATAGCATACTCTAACAATGTACACATATGTTGTTTACGAGATTTTCATTTGAAATTAGTAGCTCCGTGATGACGAAACATAGGGAACCTAAATGGAACGATGATGTATACCATATTATGTACTTTTTATTGCATCAACAAGTGCTCGCTGACGAAGCATGTTACCAAGAGAGT
The DNA here is from genome assembly GCA_916181665.1 of Avena sativa. Taxonomy (NCBI): domain Eukaryota; kingdom Viridiplantae; phylum Streptophyta; class Magnoliopsida; order Poales; family Poaceae; genus Avena; species Avena sativa. The sequence continues at coordinate 451,378,756 of OV702289.1, forward strand.
GGAGTTCATCAGCCATTGCCAAAAAATATATGAACAAATCAATGAGCGATTCAATGCAAATACGCGTAGAAAAGGTAGATCCATGTCATCAATCATCAATAGGTGGCACATTCTAGTGATGCGTTCAAATGTGTACACCATGTATCATTTACTTGAAGTGGTTGTTATCCTGAGCAAAAATGCCTAGTATGCACATTACCTTTGTCTGTTCTATGTTGCAATTCTGTTGTTATGGGCGTGGAAAGAAAAGCTAGGCTTCACTGAATATTACACAGTTAGGCCTAACCTAGTCTTACACAAATAAGCACCGCTTAGTCTTTACACAAATAAGCGTAACTAAAGATAAAGATAAAGACAAATGGTTCATCGGATCTGCCAGTATGAGCATAGGTCCCTAGAGCTGGTGGTATCGTTGGAACGGACCAGAATGCTGCGTTTGGCCATTTGTCATTCTCCATCAAATCGTACGAACCTACTGATGAGACAATTGTAGGCCCCCTCCCCCCGATGTGGATTTGGCTCCAGGTCGGATCTAGAGTGTCAACATGATAGGCGCGTGAGTGTGCAGCAAACACACAGTCTGCTATAAACACTAGAAGTGCTGGCACCTCAGCAACAACACCAGCATGTTCTTCCTCGACTCCGATAGCAGCCTCATCAGGTATTTTGTTAGCTTCACTAGCAGCAGCCTCAGCAGGTATTTCGTCAGCTTCACCACCAACAGCATTAACAAGTATTTCATCAGCTTCACCAGCAGCAGCATCACCAAGTATTTCGTCAGCTTCACCAGGAGCAGTAGCAGCTAGTTCTTTGTCAGCTCCACCACCACCACCACCAGCAGCAGCAGCAGCATCAGGAGCTAGGGCTACCTGAACAATTACAGGTTCAACAGCTCCAGGGGCTCCGACAAAGAAAGGGTAGTTGATCCCAAGAAACACAGATTGTCCCTTCAGATTGTTGACTCTGCTCCAGACTTGCTCTACTGGGTCTTTGGATGGGCATGCGGACCTCAAGAAAACGTGACACCACAGCGATGGGTATGAAGAAAGTTGTGTCCCCTTATGTTCTATTGTATCACCAACGTTGTTTAGTGCTCCCCTGATATGAATCCACATGAGTACAACATCCTGTTTCGTGTCGCCTTCGAGAGGTGCCAGGAACCAGCACCGTGTCCCAAGTTTAGCATCTGCTACTGCATCTTCGATCACCAAAGCTGGAATGATGCACGGGGCTACGTGGGTACCTGCGTGTTACTTACAGTCAGTAAGCAGAATTTTGAATGGGATTTTACATGCTATATGACACCATGACTCACCCCAAATGGATGGATCCCAAACACGCACATTGCCGCTAGGTTCAGTGACCGCATAAATGCGTTGCGGTTTGTTCGAATGGTAGCTGGAGGTGAAGACGGTGTCGACATACTTCTCTGGCCGCAGGAAGTCGTCGTGCAAGACTGTCCATTCCTTGTCTTCTAGGTATCTAATGAATGGGATTGCCTTGTCGAACACCGCTAAGAGGTCGTAATCCCAGGTCTTCCACACCTCCTACGGTCTATGTGGGAGTTGTACCTTCAGGAGCTCAAGTTCTGCCATGTTGAACCTATAAGCGAATTCGGAAATGGGCGGCGGCCACCCGTTGTTGAATGCAGTAATGCCGACACCCTCCAAAGATGGAAATGTAAATCTCAATGATCTATAGCCAGTTTTTAGATTCCAAGTACTCCCCTCCTTGGATAAAAGAACCAGCCACTCGCCGTTGCCACCCACCTAGTTTTGGTCATCTCCCATTTCCGTCTCTTCTTCTTCCTTGATATTCACCACTACTGATTCCGACCACTTATCCAGTAGCATCAGTTTTGCATGAATATTCTGCAGAGTTTGTTGTCAGTTGGTACAATCACTTAGCATGGATTCCATTGCAAATATAATTTGACAACTGGACCTTCAGATTAAAGTACACAAAATATCGCCTAAATACGAGTGTCTCCTCAGATATCACCTAAATTGTGCCTATGTCACTACGAAGATACCCAGTAGGAGCCGAGCCCCCTAGAACAAACTCCTGACGATGATCATAAACAACTCGGGGCATAACAACCTTAAATCGTCTAATCTGTTTGTTTTTATTTTAGGAAACAGAATATCACCTAGCAGGAATTCCATTGCAAATCAAAATTGACAACTCGTCTATCACCTAAAGTAAGACCATGTCACTACGAAAATACCAGAATATCATTTATGAGCAGAGCTTCCGCTATATAGAATAGTCTTAAATGGTTCAATTTGTTCAAACCGCGTGTGCACACAACACGTTCGACGAAAGGAACATAGGATTTGATGAGAGTTCAGCACATATGAATCAACGATATGACTGAACCAATAAGCAAGATATTGGAACTTACGTGGCCATTTGCTGGTATCGGGGTAAAGAAGGCCTGGTGTGCCGAACGGTTGTTCGTCCATGTCCCGCATCGTGAAGCGGTAGCCAGGGATGCAGTGAGCAAGGCGAACGACAGAGATGATGTCCAACCACGTGGCGATCTTATGCATGTTGATGGCGTTGAGGTTCGGCCATCCCCAATCCTCGCGGTGGCGGTCGTCCTGGCTATCCGCGTCGTCATCGCATGCCTTTCGCTTCAGCCTGCTGCTACCCCAAGATCTACCCATAGCGGCAAATGGAGTCTAGAATCCGGTAGATTAATGGAGGCGTTGTGATAAGGAGGTGGATGGATTCGAGAGGGGATGGAATCAGGGATGGGGCAGTTGTTCGAGTAGGGAGTGACCCGGTGAGGAACCGCCGCCGCTGTCGGTTCTCATCCGCATGGAAGACAAGGAAGGGGGCCTAATTATTGAGGGCGCGCACCGGAACCGTCTAGAGGAAGTGAAAAAATAAATCGTAAGAGAGAGAAATGTGCGGCCCACCTGTCAGCGAGTGAAGGTCGGCACGAGCAAACGTGACTATGTTTGACTTGGATCGTGCATGGCAGACCTCGATTCCACCGCACGCAAGTGGCGCAGAACAAATTTTAGGCAGCGCTAGCGTCGACGTGTAACACTGCCGTTTTTCTCCACCTTCACCCTACTACGAACGGTCGTGCACATTCCAGATATTGGTAAGGGCAGTTCCACTTTCACTTCTTCGTCTCATTTCCTCCTCCACGGCCTCATCGTCTTTCTCCTCCACGGCCTCATCCATTTCCTCCGACACGGCATAACCCTCTTCCTCTGTATCCTTTCCCTCTTGCATGTAGTCATGGACTTTTTGGATGTCCGAAACGACGGTAGGCAAGCGACTGCGCACTTTGACATAGAAGTACACGGTGGGAAGAAGATCAAAGTCGTCTACACCACCGACCCTCTGACGGTGAGGAACACTCTGAGTAATTACATGAGTTGGATGTGGTTCGAAAAAATAGGTTCGCAGGTCTCGACCTCGAGTACATCCACGATCACCGTAGGATCGCCGTGCTACAACTCTCCATGAAGGGGCACGTCCTCGTATACCAACCTTTTTGCGAGAAGGGGGCTGACGTGATCTGGTAGACTTTGCTGTCTTTTTGTTCCTGAACCGTCTGTTTGCAAAAGTTATTGCTATATTATTTGTCTGAATTCATTTTCATGCAGGTGGGGCGAAAGGATTAGGGATATGTTTCATGACTTTCTCGTGTACCAACACATAACATTTACTAGTGTCGATATCACGAATGACACTAAACTGCTTGAAAGCCCGACTGTCAACATTAGAATCCCAAAGGAGTGCAGAGTGAACATCTAGGAAATTTACTGGATCCTAGGGACGAAGGGCGGCATGACTGGGATGGCCGCTCTTGCCTCCGAACTCATCGACCCGTGGTACGCTGACATGAAGGGAAAATTGCCGAGATGTTCGTGGAGGCGTTTAGGAAACGATTACTGGGAGGATAAGCCGCTTTCTGAACCTAATCTGAAGTACGCTGCAATTGACGGGTATGTTAGCCACGAGCTATACCGCCAGATTGTAAAATCTCGTTCCAGGCATCGCATCATTGAACCACCACCAAGGCAGGTTGTTTACCCCAGATGCCGGAGTGTAGATGAATCTACAAGCCGGGGCAAGCGACCAAAGGCATCCTGGGATCGGTTGGCTTCTCCAACAGGCTGGGATGTAGACTTTTAGTGCATGATTGTTATGTTTGTATGGGGCTTGTTATGTTTATGAAATCATGTTATTTCAGAAGTACACTATGTGAGCAATTACGAACTGTTGTGTATTACCTTTGTCGAACTATAATCTGGGTTTGGTTATGACTGTATCCTTCGCTATAATCTGGGTTTGGTTATGACTTATGACTGTATCACACCTTATGCATGTCAGTCCTGGATTCTGCCGCATGCAAATGGCACAGACAGAATTTGTAAAAATGAATGTTGAGCATACAAAAGGGGGAATGTAATTCATACAGGTTAAGTACCTAATAGCACAGGGAGCATACGAGTTTGGTTCTTACACACAGAATGCTTAGAAAATACATGCGAGATAAAATACAGGCGAGATAAAACAAGGAACAAAATGCGAAACTAGTAGTGGTAAACAGCACACTCACCCACCCGCCAGATGTTGTTGAGCATCTCGTAACAGACATACGCGTCCCTGGCTGCGTACTTGATCGCATCGTAATCCAGGTGCCTCCACTCACATCGCTCGTGCAGGTGCTTCAGGAACTCGACTTTCATGCCGGCATACTCGCGGTCGATGATGTTGGCAGCGAGTCTGACCATGCTGGCTTTCCCCATATCGCCATTGGGGTACCTCCACAAACATTGGAGATCGACGTGATTGATGACATGAACAAAGAGATCCCGCTCTAGCTTTGGAGTGTCGTTCTTGATGTCGATGCTGGCGAAGTAGATCTCCCTCCTATGTAGGAACTCGTGAAGCTCCGGGCATACAGATTTGGCCCTACATACGTGGTATAGGAGGCAGTGGTTGCGCATGGACAGCTGCAACAGCGCCGCCCTCTTCCTATCTCTGGTATACTCGAGGTCAAGGCTGACGATCTTGTACATGTCCATCGGCTCCTGTAGCCATCGCTCGTACACTGCGATGATCTTGGCAACCTCCGCTGACACATTTGTGTGGACGACCGTCAGCTTGGTGGTGCCATGGCGGTGATGGTGTACTCATCGGTGAAGTCACTCCTGTTGCCGAACATGCCGTACTCTGCATCCATGGCAGCAGCTAATGCGGCAGCGGTTGCCTAGGGTCGGTAGCGGTGGTTGGGACTAGGTGTGGCGATGGAGTGATCTGTTGCGGTGGTATGGCCCGGCGGAGGCGGTGCCTGTGGTAGCGTCGATGCTTCTTGTGGTGGCTGTGGCGGCAGCGGAAGGAAGGAGTTGGGGATTTTTGCATAGTGATGTGTTGAGGAGACGGAAGGCGATGCTTAAATTGCATTTACCAATATTCCGGTCATAACCCAGTGGAAGCAAGTTTGACCAGCGAGCGTTGTTGGTTTCCAATCCTAGCGATTAAATTCGGCGTCCATCCCGGTAGGCGATGGGACGAGTGTGTGGGCTTTGGCGTGGCAGAGACCAGTCACGTAGACCATCGTCCCGTTGCCGATCCGCAGTGGGTGCGCGGTGCTGCCACGACGTAACGTGACATGACAGAAGGAAGTGTACAGCTATTATTCCTAACAAGTTTAAGAAGTGTAAGCATAGACAGGGACCTAGCATCCTTGCACCCTGGGGCAGCCGCCCAGCCGCTCAGGCCTGTCGATTGCGCAACGCTTGCAATTTCCTTTCTTTAATTTGGTGATTTTGTCTAGAATTTGCCAAATTGAAGCTCGTTTTCCCATGCTTCTATAAGTTTCTGTGTAGGCCACTTGTGTAAGCATGCACGATCAAGCAACTTTGCAACACACGTGTCAGTGGAAAAGCATGAGGTTTTAACGCACCACATAATTTAGGGATTTCTATTTTCCCCAGCAAAAGTGGTTCCATATTTACTTTGCGGCTTTTGGAACTAGTTCCCTACACTATGGAGGTGGTTCCAAGTTGAGCAAAAGAGGGAACCGGAGCAAGAGGGTGCTCCGATGCCAAATGTGGTTCCAAATTGATTAGCCAACCTGTGTGTGACATGTGTCCTCTTCTCCCATATCTTTAGACAAAAAATAAGGCTATTCTTGTCAGCGGTGGGACCGCATGGTGCAGGAATTTAGAATAACTACATTGTGGAGCTCTAGGCAAATTGCATGGTAAAGCCAAATTCAGCTTTTTGTCAGGTTTAGCTATAGCAAGATTTAGTTTGTCCTCACTTTTTCCCTCCCTCCATTTTGAAGCCCTCACATGCGCTCAGAGGGGGGTGCCGTCTGGTCAAGCGCTTGACCGTTACGTGCGCCCTGACGCCTAAATTGGTAGTTTTTTTTTGTTATTTGGCCTTTTTAAGAGCACCTTTTCCCCTCTCTCGCTAACAGTTGTGTTTTTTTGTCCAAAAAGGTAGAGAATCTAGAGCAGCTTGTCTCTTCATTCATTGTTCCTTTTGCCCTCGTTTTTCCCTAATCTGGTAGCAAATCTAGAGCAGCAAAACTAACCAGCACCATAAATAAATTCAGTAAACAGAGCAGAAGTAGATAAAGCAGCTAATATAGGTTATATAGTATGGTACTTAACGAGGTTCGACAATTAGGCTGCTCAGGAGCAGCAGCTGACAGGTTCAACATAGACAAGACAAAAGAAGCTGCTTTACAGCAGCACCAGCAGCTGATCAGTGGCCCCTCGTGGCCTCTGCCAGGAGGGCCTTCGTTTCCTCCCTCTGGCGCCTCCTCCACTTCTTGCTGCCTAGTCCCTTGACCTTGGGCGCCTTGGGTATGATTGGGGGCATGCGAACCTCCTTGATAGCCACCTTCTGGAGGTTGCGGAGGTGAAGACCGAGCGCCTGGTGCTTGGCTATGAAGTCGTGGACGTTCACGGACTCACCGCAGGTCCTCACGTACTCGGCATGCTTCTCGAGGGAGTTGAAGTCCGTGGCGCGGAGCCTCCTGGTGGGGCAGAATGGGCACCTATACACGTCGCCGGCGAAGAAGTTGTTGTACTGGTTGGACTTTAGCCTCCTCAGCACATGACGAGTCTTGGCGTCCTCGGAATCGTCATCGCTACTATCATTCTGTTGGAAAAAAACAGTATAGTGTAATAAGGACATGATTGAGATACTTTAATTATCGGGATTGGTTATTTGCATAAATTAACCGATTGAGATCTCCTGATTATTCCCCAAATCTCAAACCAAATCGAATACTGATCCCAACTACGAATAGGGGGATTCATCGAAAATCGAGATCTAACACAAGAGGATTAGCTACTGTAAAAATACGAACTGCCGAGCCCTAATAACATATGATCTAGCCTCCAATGATGGGAACAGGGGAAGAACATGGGAAGGGGAGAAAACCCTGGTTACCTCCGACCATGGGTCATTGATGCTGGTGTCGTAGGGGTTCTCCGGCCTTATGTAGACAACCTCCTCGTAGGGGTTCCAACCGAGCGGGATCTGTCCGAGACCGGCAGGGGCCTCCTCACCGGCGGCTACGGCGGATGCAGGGACGGGGGCGGGGGCATGTACGGGGATGGGGGCCTCCTCACCGGTGGCCTTGGAGGCGCCGATGGCTACCGCATTGTTCTTCTCCATCACCGGCATGGTTGGGGTTTTCTTGGGGGTTTGCAGAAGGTGATGGGACGGTGGAGATGGTTGAGTGAGCGAGTGCGTGATGAGTGGGAGTGGGGAGGCCTCTATTAAAGGAGAAGGGAAGCGACATTTCGTTGCACTACCGTGCACCACGTACGCTACTGCACCGTGCACGGCCACACGTGTCCGCTACCGCCCCGTGCACCGCACACGTGTACCATGAGGCACGTTTTTTTCCTCGTGTCTAACCCTGGCGATTCAGTTGTCCTCAGTTTTGCCCTCGAGCGTAACACTGGCAGTTTGGTTCCATTTTTAAAATCATTTTCTATTTGAATCCCTTTGTCACTCTTGCCCTTGGTTTTTAAGTTCTACTCAGTTTTTCCCTTGGTTCTTAAGTGCTACTCTGTTTTCCCCCCTCTTTGTATCCATATCTCGCACATGTTCTCATCTTCACTGCTACGCTCTGATTGGTCGAGATAGTTGTCACATGGATCGTGTCGACCAACCATTGATCCTCTATGATCTAGCGGACAGGATAACCATTGTATCTGTTGGGGCACCCCTCTATCCATGCAAAATAACGAGTATGCCACCGAAACTTTAACTCCATAAACAGATGAACTTGAATATAATTTGAAGGGTACGAAAATTGAAATCCCCATGGTTTAAGGGTCTAGATACGGTAAGAGAACTAAATATCATTAGGGGCCAGGCCAGCAGAGTGATGGGTTGGTGAGATAGAAGTTGCCGATTCCTATGTAAGGGGACACTAGGCCGGTCTTGACATACTCCCTAAGGAATTTGCCATAAGCAGCGTGCTTAGCCTTGGTCGCTGACTTGTGTTTACTAGCCGTGCTTTTGGCATTGCCAACCGCATGCGGAATCAAGATGGCAATCGTCGGGTTGACTCTTTTCTTACATAATGGGCACCTGAGCTCCCCAAGTCGAGTGCGGAAAGGGATTATCCCGCTCTTGAGCTTCTTCATGACATGGCGGCTCTTGTTGTCCCTGTTCTCCTTGTCAGAGTACATCTCACTTGAATCTACCTGTAATGTATGGAATGCAAACCGAAATGAGAAAAATAATAAATATATATTCCTTCCACCATTCCGAGTTGCTTTCGATGCAATAACATGTCTATACAGTTTCAGCAGTTCATTATGGCCGTCTCCCCAGCTCGCTCCTAAATTAATGTGGTTTGTGTTCTTGATAACTTATTAATAAATAAATAATGTGGATTCATTCAGAATAGACTAGATCTCTCCATGTACCGGTTCGTATGTTGCATCTAATCATCAGGACTAGATTTTTTATGAAGCTAGGATAGATTAAGCTCGAGCAGAAAATATGAAACATGTAGAAATAGATGTACCTATGGGTACATGAGCGGAGCGTGTTCGTCGAACTCCACGCCCTCATCGGGGCCTCCGAAGTCGCCAGCACCGGCGAGCACATGGTCCCTCAAGGGGTTGAACTACACATCCTCCTCGCCTTGTGCTGCGTGATGCTCCTCCAGATCTGCCGCGTGAAGCACCACCTCGGCGGCGATGCCCGCACACTCACCCCCACACACTGGTTTCATGGAGAAGGTTCAGGTGTGTATGTTCAAGATTATGGGCTTTTGCTAGATAGGGAAGAGAGAGGAGTGGGGGATGAGTGCGAATGGAGGACCCGATAGGCTGGGCTTTTAATGCGGGGACGTTTAGGCCTCCTCGACGGCCCCGGTAGGCAGCTCGTCTGGCTACGGCTTCCGCGTGGAAGGTTCGTCTGGTGGGGGCCTGTCAGAAGTGAGAGTGCAGGCGCGCTGCATAGAAAAATGGTATAGCTCGTGGGCCGTGGATGACCAGTTGCCATGTAGTAGACTTGTAGCCTTTGTAGACTAGATTAAACATGACATGATCACTCGACGACTTTTCCCATGGATGGCATCGTGTTCCTTCTTGTAGAAGTCTCGCTAAGGGAGACGTCCGTGCTGTCTCGCGCTGTCCTGTGAAGGGCACGACGTGTGCAACGAGCCTCATTGGATCACACATGATAAACGGTTGGTGCGCACGATCTGCGTGACAACTGTGACAACCAATCAGGTCGTAGCATATAGAGTGAGCACAGGTTTGGGCTTCTACGAAAGAGAGAGAGAGGGCAAAACTGAGTAGTATCAAAAAACCAAGGGCAAAGCAGAGTAGTATAAAAATGGAAAGTGAGTCTTTTACAATGAAATACATCATGGCATACATCAAATTATGCCAAGATAGATCCACTAGAGTTCATTGCATGTTTGTTGTTTTCCACAAACCACATGGATCAACCAATGGCATTGCATGTTTGTTATTGTCACAAACCACATATGGATCAACCAATGTCATTGCATGTGTGTTCCTGTCACAAACCACATATGGATCCACCAGTGTTCTTTGCATGTGTGTTCTTTCCACAAACCACATATGTATCCACTAGAGTAATTGCATGTGTGTTCTTTTCACAAACCACATATGGATCAATCAGAGTCATTACATGTGTGTTCTTTTCACAAACCACACATGGATCAACAAGAGTCATTGCATGTGTGTTCTTTCCATGAACCACATATGGATCAACCAGAGTTAGTGCATGTGTGTTCTTTCCACAAATCACACGTGGATCCACCAGAGTAATTACATGTGTGTTCATGTCACAAACCACACATGGATCCACCAATGTCATTTCATGTGTGTTCTTTCCATGAAACACATATGGATCCACCAATGTCATTGCATGTGTGTTCTTTCCACAAACCACATATGGATCCACTAGAGTCATTGCATGTGTGTTCTTTTCACAAACCACATATGGATCCACTAGAGTCATTACATGTGTGTTCTTTCCACAAACCACATATGGATCCACTAGAGTCATTGCATGTGTGTTCTTTCCACAAACCACATATGTACCCACTAGAGTAATTGCATGTGTGTTCTTTTCCACAAACCACTTATGGATCCACTAGAGTCATTCCATGTGTGTTCTTTCCACAAACCACATATGGATCTACTAGAGTCATTGCATGTGTGTTCCTTTCACAAACCACATATGGATCAACCAATGTCATTGCATGTGTGTTCTTTTCACAAACCACATATGTCTTAACAAATGTCATTGCATGTGTGTTCATGTCACAAACCACACATGGATCCAGCAATATCATTGCATGTGTGTTCTTTCCATGAACCACATATGGATCCACCAATGTCATTGCATGTGTGTTCTTTCCACAAACCACATATGGATCCACTAGAGTCATTGCATGTGTGTTCTTTTCACAAACCACATATGGATCCACTAGAGTCATTGGATGTGTGTTCTTTCCACAAACCACATATGGATCCACTAGAGTCATTGCATGTGTGTTCTTTCCACAAACCACATATGTACCCACAAGAGTAATTGCATGTGTGTTCTTTTCCACAAACCACTTATGGATCCACTAGAGTCATTCGATGTGTGTTCTTTCCAGAAACCACATATGGATCTACTAGAGTCATTGCATGTGTGTTCCTTTCACAAACCACATATGGATCAACCAATGTCATTGCATGTGTGTTCTTTTCACAAACCACATATGGATTAACAAATGTCATTGCATGTGTGTTCATGTCACAAACCACACATGGATCCACCAATGTCATTGCATGTGTGTTCTTTCCATGAACCACATATGGATCCACCAATGTCATTGCATGTGTGTTCTTTCCACAAACCACATATGGATCCACCAGAGTCATTGCATGTGTGTTCTTTTCACAAACCACATATGGATCCACTAGAGTCATTGCATGTGTGTTCTTTCCACAAACAACATATGGATCCACTAGAGTCATTGCAAGTGTGTTTTTTCCATGAACCATATATGGATCAACCAATGTCATAGCATGTGTGTTATTTTCCACAAACCACATATGGATCCATCGGAGTAATTGCATGTGTGTTCTTTTCACAAACCACATATGGATCCACTAGAGTCATTGGTGTGTTTTCTTTTGACAAACCACATATGGATCCACCAATGTCATTGCATGTCTGTTCTTTCCACAAACCACATATGTACCCACTAGAATAATTGCATGTGTGTTCTTTTCCACAAACCACTTATGGATCCACTAGAGTCATTGCATGTGTGTTCTTTCCACAAACCACATATGGATCCACTAGAGTCATTGCATGTATGTTCTTTTCATTTACCACATATGGATCCACTAGAGTCATTGCATGTGTGTTCTTTTCACAAACCACATATGGACCCACCAATGCTATTACATTTGTGTTCTTATACTAAAACCAACACTAGAGTCACTACATGTGTGTTGTTTTCACAAACCACACATGGACCCACCAGAGTCATTGCATGTGTGTTCTTTCTGCAAACCAAATGGATCAACCAATGTCATTGCATGTGTGTTCTTTTGACAAATAACATGGATCAACCAATGGCATTGCATGTGTGTTATTATCATAAAACACATATGGATAAACCAATGTCATTGCATGTGTGTTCATGTCACAAACCACACATGGATCCACCAATGTCATTGCATGTGTGTTCTTTCCATGAACCACATATGGACCCACCAATGCCATTGCATGTGCGTTCTTTCCACAAACCAAATATGGATCCACCAATGTCATTGCATGTGTGTTCTTTTCCACAAAACACATATGGATCCACTAGAGTCATTGCATGTGTGGTCTTTCCACAAACCACACATGGATCCATTAGAGTCATTGCATGTGTGTTCTTTCCACGAACAACATATGGATCCACCAGAGTCATTGCATGTGTGTTCTTTTCACAAACCACACATGGATCAACCAGAGTCATTGCATGTGTGTTCTTTCCATGAATCACATATGGATCAACCAGAGTTAGTGCATGTGTGTTCTTTCCACAAATCACACGTGTACCCACTAGAGTAATGGCATGTGTGTTCTTTTCAACAAACCACATATGGATCCACCAGAGTCATTGCATGTGTGTTATTTGCACAAACCACATATGTACCCACTAGAGTAATTGCATGTGTGTTCTTTTCCACAAACCACTTATGGATCCACTAGAGTCATTGCATGTGTGTTCCTTCCACAAACCACATATGGATCCAGCAGAGTAATTGCATGTGTGTTCCTTTCACAAACCACATATGGATCAACCAATGTCATTGCATGTGTGTTCCTTTCACAAACGACATATGGATCAACCAATGTCATTGCATGTGTGTTCTTTCCACAAACTACCTATGGATCCACCAGAGTCATTGCATGTGTGTTATTTTCCACAAACCACATGGATCAACCAATGGCATTGCATGTGTGTTCTTTCCGCAAACCACATATGGATCCACCAATGGCATTGCATGTGTGTTCTTTCCACAACCCACATATGGATCAACCAATGTCATTGCATGTCTGTTCTTTCCATGAACCACATGGATCAACCAGAGTCATTGCATGTGTGTTCTTTCCACAAACCACACATGGATCCACCAGAGTAATTGCATGTGTGCTCATGTCACAAACCACACATGGATCCACCAATGTCATTGCATATTTGTTCTTTCCACGAACCACATATGGATCCACCAATGCCATTGCATGTCTATTCTTTCCACAAACCACATAAGGATCCACCAGAGTCATTTCATGTGTGTTCTTTTCACAAACCACATATGGATCCACTAGAGTCATTGCATGTGCGTTCTTTCCACAAACCACATATGGATCCACCAGAGTCATTGCATGTGTGTTCTTTCCACAAACCAAATATGGATCCCCCAATGTCATTGCATGTGTGTTCTTTTCACAAACCACATATGGATCCACCAGAGTCATTACATGTGTGTTCTTCTAACAAGCCACACATGGATCCACCAGAGTCATTGCATGTGTGTTACTGTCACAAACCACATATGGATCTACCAATGTCATTACATGTGTGTTGTTTTGACAAACAACATGGATCAACAATGGCATTGCATGTGTGTTCTTTCCACAAACCACATGGATCAACCAGAGTCATTGCACGTGTGTTCTTTTCATAAAGCACACATGGATCCACCAGAGTAATTGCATGCGTGTTCATGTCACAAACCACACATGGATCTACTAGTGACGTTGCATGTGTGTTCTTTCCACAAACCACATATGGATCCACTAGAGTCATTGCATGTGTGTTCTTTTCACAAACCACATATGGACCACAAGAGCCATTGCATGTGTGTTCTTTTCACAAACCACATATGGATCCACCAGACTCATTGCATGTGTGTTCTTTGCACAAACCACATATGTACCCACTAGAGTAATTGCATGTGTGTTCTTTTCCACAAACCACTTATGGATCCACTAGAGTCATTGCATGTGTGTTCTTTCCACAAACCACATATGGATCCACTAGAGTAATTTCATGTGTGTTCCTTTCACAAACCACATATGGATCAACCAATGTCATTGCATGTGTGTTCTTTTCACAAACCACATATGGATCCACCAGAGTCATTGCATGTTTGTTATTTTCACAAACCATATATGGATCATCCAATGGCATTGCATGTGTGTTCTTTTCACAACCCACATATGGATCAACCAAAGTCATTGCATGTGTGTTCTTTCCACAAACCACATATGTACCCACTAGAGTAATGGCATGTGTGTTCTTTTCCACAAACCACATATGGATCTAGTAGAGTTGTTGCATGTGTGTTCTTTCCACGAACTATGTATGGATCCACCAGAGTCATTGCACGTGTGTTATTTTCCACAAACCACATGGATCAACCAATGGCATTGCATGTGTGTTCTTTCCACAAACCACATATGGATCCACCAATGGCATTGCATGTGTGTTCTTTCCACAACCCACATATGGATCAACCAATGTCATTGCATGTCTGTTCTTTCCATGAACCACATGGATCAACCAGAGTCATTGCATGTGTGTTCTTTCCACAAACCACACATGGATCCACCAGAGTAATTGCATGTGTGTTCATGTCACAAACCACACATGGATCCACCAATGTCATTGCATATTTGTTCTTTCCATGAACCACATATGGATCCACCAATGCCATTGCATGTTTGTTCTTTCCACAAACCACATAAGGATCCACCAGAGTCATTTCATGTGTGTTCTTTTCACAAACCACATATGGATCCACTAGAGTCATTGCATGTGTGTTCTTTCCACAAACCACATATGGATCCACCAGAGTCATTGCATGTGTGTTATTTCCACAAACCAAATATGGATCCTCCAATGTCATTGCATGTGTGTTCTTTTCACAAACCACATATGGATCCACCAGAGTCATTACATGTGTGTTCTTCTGACAAGCCACACATGGATCCACCAGAGTCATTGCATGTGTGTTACTGTCACAAACCACATATGGATCTACCAATGTCATTACATGTGTGTTCTTTTGACAAGCAACATGGATCAACAATGGCATTGCATGTGTGTTCTTTCCACAAACCACATGGATCAACCAATGTTATTACATGTGTGTTCTTTCCACAAACCACATGGATCAACCAGAGTCATTGCACGTGTGTTCTTTTCATAAAGCACACATGGATCCACCAGAGTAATTGCATGTGTGTTCATGTCACAAACCACACATGGATCTACTAATGACATTGCATGTGTGTTCTTTCCATGAACCACACATGGATCGACCAATGTCATTGCATGTCTGTTCTTTCCACAAACCACATATGGATCCACTAGAGTCATTGCATGTGTGTTCTTTTCACAAACCACATATGGATCCACCAGAGCCATTTAATGTGTGTTCTTTTCACAAACCACATATGGATCCACCAGAGTCATTGCATGTGTGTTATTTGCACAAACCACATATGTACCCACTAGAGTAATTGCATGTGTGTTCTTTTCCACAAACCACTTATGGATCCACTAGAGTCATTGCATGTGTGTTCCTTCCACAAACCACATATGGATCCAGCAGAGTAATTGCATGTGTGTTCCTTTCACAAACCACATATGGATCAACCAATGTCATTGCATGTGTGTTCCTTTCACAAACCACATATGGATCAACCAATGTCATTGCATGTGTGTTCTTTCCACAAACTACCTATGGATCCACCAGAGTCATTGCATGTGTGTTATTTTCCACAAACCACATGGATCAACCAATGGCATTGCATGTGTGTTCTTTCCGCAAACCACATATGGATCCACCAATGGCATTGCATGTGTGTTCTTTCCACAACCCACATATGGATCAACCAATGTCATTGCATGTCTGTTCTTTCCACAAACCACTTATAGATCCACTAGAGTCATTGCATGTGTGTTCTTTCCACAAACCACACATGGATCCACCAGAGTAATTGCATGTGTGTTCATGTCACAAACCACACATGGATCCACCAATGTCATTGCATATTTGTTCTTTCCATGAACCACATATGGATCCACCAATGCCATTGCATGTCTATTCTTTCCACAAACCACATAAGGATCCACCAGAGTCATTTCATGTGTGTTCTTTTCACAAACCACATATGGATCCACTAGAGTCATTGCATGTGCGTTCTTTCCACAAACCACATATGGATCCACCAGAGTCATTGCATGTGTGTTCTTTCCACAAACCAAATATGGATCCCCCAATGTCATTGCATGTGTGTTCTTTTCACAAACCACATATGGATCCACCAGAGTCATTACATGTGTGTTCTTCTAACAAGCCACACATGGATCCACCAGAGTCATTGCATGTGTGTTACTGTCACAAACCACATATGGATCTACCAATGTCATTACATGTGTGTTGTTTTGACAAACAACATGGATCCACAATGGCATTGCATGTGTGTTCTTTCCACAAACCACATGGATCAACCAATGTTATTACATGTGTGTTCTTTCCACAAACGACATGGATCAACCAGAGTCATTGCACGTGTGTTCTTTTCATAAAGCACACATGGATCCACCAGAGTAATTGCATGCGTGTTCATGTCACAAACCACACATGGATCTACTAATGACATTGCATGTGTGTTCTTTCCACAAACCACATATGGATCCACTAGAGTCATTGCATGTGTGTTCTTTTCACAAACCACATATGGACCACAAGAGCCATTGCATGTGTGTTCTTTTCACAAACCACATATGGATCCACCAGACTCATTGCATGTGTGTTCTTTGCACAAACCACATATGTACCCACTAGAGTAATTGCATGTGTGTTCTTTTCCACAAACCAGTTATGGATCCACTAGAGTCATTGCATGTGTGTTCTTTCCACAAACCACATATGGATCCACTAGAGTAATTTCATGTGTGTTCCTTTCACAAACCACATATGGATCAACCAATGTCATTGCATGTGTGTTCTTTTCACAAACCACATATGGATCCACCAGAGTCATTGCATGTGTGTTATTTTCACAAACCATATATGGATCATCCAATGGCATTGCATGTGTGTTCTTTTCACAACCCACATATGGATCAACCAAAGTCATTGCATGTGTGTTCTTTCCACAAACCACATATGTACCCACTAGAGTAATGGCATGTGTGTTCTTTTCCACAAACCACATATGGATCTAGTAGAGTTGTTGCATGTGTGTTCTTTCCACGAACTACGTATGGATCCACCAGAGTCATTGCACGTGTGTTATTTTCCACAAACCACATGGATCAACCAATGGCATTGCATGTGTGTTCTTTCCACAAACCACATATGGATCCACCAATGGCATTGCATGTGTGTTCTTTCCACAACCCACATATGGATCAACCAATGTCATTGCATGTCTGTTCTTTCCATGAACCACATGGATCAACCAGAGTCATTGCATGTGTGTTCTTTCCACAAACCACACATGGATCCACCAGAGTAATTGCATGTGTGTTCATGTCACAAACCACACATGGATCCACCAATGTCATTGCATATTTGTTCTTTCCATGAACCACATATGGATCCACCAATGCCATTGCATGTTTGTTCTTTCCACAAACCACATAAGGATCCACCAGAGTCATTTCATGTGTGTTCTTTTCACAAACCACATATGGATCCACTAGAGTCATTGCATGTGTGTTCTTTCCACAAACCACATATGGATCCACCAGAGTCATTGCATGTGTGTTATTTCCACAAACCAAATATGGATCCTCCAATGTCATTGCATGTGTGTTCTTTTCACAAACCACATATGGATCCACCAGAGTCATTACATGTGTGTTCTTCTGACAAGCCACACATGGATCCACCAGAGTCATTGCATGTGTGTTACTGTCACAAACCACATATGGATCTACCAATGTCATTACATGTGTGTTCTTTTGACAAGCAACATGGATCAACAATGGCATTGCATGTGTGTTCTTTCCACAAACCACATGGATCAACCAATGTTATTACATGTGTGTTCTTTCCACAAACCACATGGATCAACCAGAGTCATTGCACGTGTGTTCTTTTCATAAAGCACAAATGGATCCACCAGAGTAATTGCATGTGTGTTCATGTCACAAACCACACATGGATCTACTAATGACATTGCATGTGTGTTCTTTCCATGAACCACACATGGATCGACCAATGTCATTGCATGTCTGTTCTTTCCACAAACCACATATGGATCCACTAGAGTCATTGCATGTGTGTTCTTTTCACAAACCACATATGGATCCACCAGAGCCATTTAATGTGTGTTCTTTTCACAAACCACATATGGATCCACCAGAGTCATTGCATGTGTGTTATTTGCACAAACCACATATGTACCCACTAGAGTAATTGCATGTGTGTTCTTTTCCACAAACCACTTATGGATCCACTAGAGTCATTGCATGTGTGTTCCTTCCACAAACCACATATGGATCCAGCAGAGTAATTGCATGTGTGTTCCTTTTTCAAACCACATATGGATCAACCAATGTCATTGCATGTGTGTTCCTTTCACAAACCACATATGGATCAACCAATGTCATTGCATGTGTGTTCTTTCCACAAACTACCTATGGATCCACCAGAGTCATTGCATGTGTGTTATTTTCCACAAACCACATGGATCAACCAATGGCATTGCATGTGTGTTCTTTCCGCAAACCACATATGGATCCACCAATGGCATTGCATGTGTGTTCTTTCCACAACCCACATATGGATCAACCAATGTCATTGCATGTCTGTTCTTTCCATGAACCACATGGATCAACCAGAGTCATTGCATGTGTGTTCTTTCCACAAACCACACATGGATCCACCAGAGTAATTGCATGTGTGTTCATGTCACAAACCACACATGGATCCACCAATGTCATTGCATATTTGTTCTTTCCATGAACCACATATGGATCCACCAATGCCATTGCATGTCTATTCTTTCCACAAACCACATAAGGATCCACCAGAGTCATTTCATGTGTGTTCTTTTCACAAACCACATATGGATCCACTAGAGTCATTGCATGTGCGTTCTTTCCACAAACCACATATGGATCCACCAGAGTCATTGCATGTGTGTTCTTTCCACAAACCAAATATGGATCCCCCAATGTCATTGCATGTGTGTTCTTTTCACAAACCACATATGGATCCACCAGAGTCATTACATGTGTGTTCTTCTAACAAGCCACACATGGATCCACCAGAGTCATTGCATGTGTGTTACTGTCACAAACCACATATGGATCTACCAATGTCATTACATGTGTGTTGTTTTGACAAACAACATGGATCAACAATGGCATTGCATGTGTGTTCTTTCCACAAACCACATGGATCAACCAATGTTATTACATGTGTGTTCTTTCCACAAACCACATGGATCAACCAGAGTCATTGCACGTGTGTTCTTTTCATAAAGCACACATGGATCCACCAGAGTAATTGCATGCGTGTTCATGTCACAAACCACACATGGATCTACTAATGACATTGCATGTGTGTTCTTTCCACAAACCACATATGGATCCACTAGAGTCATTGCATGTGTGTTCTTTTCACAAACCACATATGGACCACAAGAGCCATTGCATGTGTGTTCTTTTCACAAACCACATATGGATCCACCAGACTCATTGCATGTGTGTTCTTTGCACAAACCACATATGTACCCACTAGAGTAATTGCATGTGTGTTCTTTTCCACAAACCACTTATGGATCCACTAGAGTCATTGCATGTGTGTTCTTTCCACAAACCACATATGGATCCACTAGAGTAATTTCATGTGTGTTCCTTTCACAAACCACATATGGATCAACCAATGTCATTGCATGTGTGTTCTTTTCACAAACCACATATGGATCCACTAGAGTCATTGCATGTGTGTTATTTTCACAAACCATATATGGATCATCCAATGGCATTGCATGTGTGTTCTTTTCACAACCCACATATGGATCAACCAAAGTCATTGCATGTGTGTTCTTTCCACAAACCACATATGTACCCACTAGAGTAATGGCATGTGTGTTCTTTTCCACAAACCACATATGGATCTAGTAGAGTTGTTGCATGTGTGTTCTTTCCACGAACTACGTATGGATCCACCAGAGTCATTGCACGTGTGTTATTTTCCAAAAACCACATGGATCAACCAATGGCATTGCATGTGTGTTCTTTCCACAAACCACATATGGATCCACCAATGGCATTGCATGTGTGTTCTTTCCACAACCCACATATGGATCAACCAATGTCATTGCATGTCTGTTCTTTCCATGAACCACATGGATCAACCAGAGTCATTGCATGTGTGTTCTTTCCACAAACCACACATGGATCCACCAGAGTAATTGCATGTGTGTTCATGTCACAAACCACACATGGATCCACCAATGTCATTGCATATTTGTTCTTTCCATGAACCACATATGGATCCACCAATGCCATTGCATGTTTGTTCTTTCCACAAACCACATAAGGATCCACCAGAGTCATTTCATGTGTGTTCTTTTCACAAACCACATATGGATCCACTAGAGTCATTGCATGTGTGTTCTTTCCACAAACCACATATGGATCCACCAGAGTCATTGCATGTGTGTTATTTCCACAAACCAAATATGGATCCTCCAATGTCATTGCATGTGTGTTCTTTTCACAAACCACATATGGATCCACCAGAGTCATTACATGTGTGTTCTTCTGACAAGCCACACATGGATCCACCAGAGTCATTGCATGTGTGTTACTGTCACAAACCACATATGGATCTACCAATGTCATTACATGTGTGTTCTTTTGACAAGCAACATGGATCAACAATGGCATTGCATGTGTGTTCTTTCCACAAACCACATGGATCAACCAATGTTATTACATGTGTGTTCTTTCCACAAACCACATGGATCAACCAGAGTCATTGCACGTGTGTTCTTTTCATAAAGCACACATGGATCCACCAGAGTAATTGCATGTGTGTTCATGTCACAAACCACACATGGATCTACTAATGACATTGCATGTGTGTTCTTTCCATGAACCACACATGGATCGACCAATGTCATTGCATGTCTGTTCTTTCCACAAACCACATATGGATCCACTAGAGTCATTGCATGTGTGTTCTTTTCACAAACCACATATGGATCCACCAGAGCCATTTAATGTGTGTTCTTTTCACAAACCACATATGGATCCACCAGAGTCATTGCATGTGTGTTATTTGCACAAACCACATATGTACCCACTAGAGTAATTGCATGTGTGTTCTTTTCCACAAACCACTTATGGATCCACTAGAGTCATTGCATGTGTGTTCCTTCCACAAACCACATATGGATCCAGCAGAGTAATTGCATGTGTGTTCCTTTCACAAACCACATATGGATCAACCAATGTCATTGCATGTGTGTTCCTTTCACAAACCACATATGGATCAACCAATGTCATTGCATGTGTGTTATTTCCACAAACTACCTATGGATCCACCAGAGTCATTGCATGTGTGTTATTTTCCACAAACCACATCGATCAACCAATGGCATTGCATGTGTGTTCTTTCCGCAAACCACATATGGATCCACCAATGGCATTGCATGTGTGTTCTTTCCACAACCCACATATGGATCAACCAATGTCATTGCATGTCTGTTCTTTCCATGAACCACATGGATCAACCAGAGTCATTGCATGTGTGTTCTTTCCACAAACCACACATGGATCCACCAGAGTAATTGCATGTGTGTTCATGTCACAAACCACACATGGATCCACCAATGTCATTGCATATTTGTTCTTTCCATGAACCACATATGGATCCACCAATGCCATTGCATGTCTATTCTTTCCACAAACCACATAAGGATCCACCAGAGTCATTTCATGTGTGTTCTTTTCACAAACCACATATGGATCCACTAGATTCATTGCATGTGCGTTCTTTCCACAAACCACATATGGATCCACCAGAGTCATTGCATGTGTGTTCTTTCCACAAACCAAATATGGATCCCCCAATGTCATTGCATGTGTGTTCTTTTCACAAACCACATATGGATCCACCAGAGTCATTACATGTGTGTTCTTCTAACAAGCCACACATGGATCCACCAGAGTCATTGCATGTGTGTTACTGTCACAAACCACATATGGATCTACCAATGTCATTACATGTGTGTTGTTTTGACAAACAACATGGATCAACAATGGCATTGCATGTGTGTTCTTTCCACAAACCACATGGATCAACCAATGTTATTACATGTGTGTTCTTTCCACAAACCACATGGATCAACCAGAGTCATTGCACGTGTGTTCTTTTCATAAAGCACACATGGATCCACCAGAGTAATTGCATGCGTGTTCATGTCACAAACCACACATGGATCTACTAATGACATTGCATGTGTGTTCTTTTCACAAACCACATATGGACCACAAGAGCCATTGCATGTGTGTTCTTTTCAGAAACCACATATGGATCCACCAGACTCATTGCATGTGTGTTCTTTGCACAAACCACATATGTACCCACTAGAGTAATTGCATGTGTGTTCTTTTCCACAAACCACTTATGGATCCACTAGAGTCATTGCATGTGTGTTCTTTCCACAAACTACATATGGATCCACTAGAGTAATTTCATGTGTGTTCCTTTCACAAACCACATATGGATCAACCAATGTCATTGCATGTGTGTTCTTTTCACAAACCACATATGGATCCACTAGAGTCATTGCATGTGTGTTATTTTCACAAACCATATATGGATCATCCAATGGCATTGCATGTGTGTTCTTTTCACAACCCACATATGGATCAACCAAAGTCATTGCATGTGTGTTCTTTCCACAAACCACATATGTACCCACTAGAGTAATGGCATGTGTGTTCTTTTCCACAAACCACATATGGATCTAGTAGAGTTGTTGCATGTGTGTTCTTTCCACGAACTACGTATGGATCCACCAGAGTCATTGCACGTGTGTTATTTTCCAAAAACCACATGGATCAACCAATGGCATTGCATGTGTGTTCTTTCCACAAACCACATATGGATCCACCAATGGCATTGCATGTGTGTTCTTTCCACAACCCACATATGGATCAACCAATGTCATTGCATGTCTGTTCTTTCCATGAACCACATGGATCAACCAGAGTCATTGCATGTGTGTTCTTTCCACAAACCACACATGGATCCACCAGAGTAATTGCATGTGTGTTCATGTCACAAACCACACATGGATCCACCAATGTCATTGCATATTTGTTCTTTCCATGAACCACATATGGATCCACCAATGCCATTGCATGTTTGTTCTTTCCACAAACCACATAAGGATCCACCAGAGTCATTTCATGTGTGTTCTTTTCACAAACCACATATGGATCCACTAGAGTCATTGCATGTGTGTTCTTTCCACAAACCACATATGGATCCACCAGAGTCATTGCATGTGTGTTATTTCCACAAACCAAATATGGATCCTCCAATGTCATTGCATGTGTGTTCTTTTCACAAACCACATATGGATCCACCAGAGTCATTACATGTGTGTTCTTCTGACAAGCCACACATGGATCCACCAGAGTCATTGCATGTGTGTTACTGTCACAAACCACATATGGATCTACCAATGTCATTACATGTGTGTTCTTTTGACAAGCAACATGGATCAACAATGGCATTGCATGTGTGTTCTTTCCACAAACCACATGGATCAACCAATGTTATTACATGTGTGTTCTTTCCACAAACCACATGGATCAACCAGAGTCATTGCACGTGTGTTCTTTTCATAAAGCACACATGGATCCACCAGAGTAATTGCATGTGTGTTCATGTCACAAACCACACATGGATCTACTAATGACATTGCATGTGTGTTGTTTCCATGAACCACACATGGATCGACCAATGTCATTGCATGTCTGTTCTTTCCACAAACCACATATGGATCCACTAGAGTCATTGCATGTGTGTTCTTTTCACAAACCACATATGGATCCACCAGAGCCATTTAATGTGTGTTCTTTTCACAAACCACATATGGATCCACCAGAGTCATTGCATGTGTGTTATTTGCACAAACCACATATGTACCCACTAGAGTAATTGCATGTGTGTTCTTTTCCACAAACCACTTATGGATCCACTAGAGTCATTGCATGTGTGTTCCTTCCACAAACCACATATGGATCCAGCAGAGTAATTGCATGTGTGTTCCTTTCACAAACCACATATGGATCAACCAATGTCATTGCATGTGTGTTCCTTTCACAAACCACATATGGATCAACCAATGTCATTGCATGTGTGTTCTTTCCACAAACTACCTATGGATCCACCAGAGTCATTGCATGTGTGTTATTTTCCACAAACCACATGGATCAGCCAATGGCATTGCATGTGTGTTCTTTCCGCAAACCACATATGGATCCACCAATGGCATTGCATGTGTGTTCTTTCCACAACCCACATATGGATCAACCAATGTCATTGCATGTCTGTTCTTTCCATGAACCACATGGATCAACCAGAGTCATTGCATGTGTGTTCTTTCCACAAACCACACATGGATCCACCAGAGTAATTGCATGTGTGTTCATGTCACAAACCACACATGGATCCACCAATGTCATTGCATATTTGTTCTTTCCATGAACCACATATGGATCCACCAATGCCATTGCATGTCTATTCTTTCCACAAACCACATAAGGATCCACCAGAGTCATTTCATGTGTGTTCTTTTCACAAACCACATATGGATCCACTAGAGTCATTGCATGTGCGTTCTTTCCACAAACCACATATGGATCCACCAGAGTCATTGCATGTGTGTTCTTTCCACAAACCAAATATGGATCCCCCAATGTCATTGCATGTGTGTTCTTTTCACAAACCACATATGGATCCACCAGAGTCATTACATGTGTGTTCTTCTAACAAGCCACACATGGATCCACCAGAGTCATTGCATGTGTGTTACTGTCACAAACCACATATGGATCTACCAATGTCATTACATCTGTGTTGTTTTGACAAACAACATGGATCAACAATGGCATTGCATGTGTGTTCTTTCCACAAACCACATGGATCAACCAATGTTATTACATGTGTGTTCTTTCCACAAACCACATGGATCAACCAGAGTCATTGCACGTGTGTTCTTTTCATAAAGCACACATGGATCCACCAGAGTAATTGCATGCGTGTTCATGTCACAAACCACACATGGATCTACTAATGACATTGCATGTGTGTTCTTTCCACAAACCACATATGGATCCACTAGAGTCATTGCATGTGTGTTCTTTTCACAAACCACATATGGACCACAAGAGCCATTGCATGTGTGTTCTTTTCACAAACCACATATGGATCCACCAGACTCATTGCATGTGTGTTCTTTGCACAAACCACATATGTACCCACTAGAGTAATTGCATGTGTGTTCTTTTCCACAAACCACTTATGGATCCACTAGAGTCATTGCATGTGTGTTCTTTCCACAAACCACATATGGATCCACTAGAGTAATTTCATGTGTGTTCCTTTCACAAACCACATATGGATCAACCAATGTCATTGCATGTGTGTTCTTTTCACAAACCACATATGGATCCACCAGAGTCATTGCAGGTGTGTTATTTTCACAAACCATATATGGATCATCCAATGGCATTGCATGTGTGTTCTTTTCACAACCCACATATGGATCAACCAAAGTCATTGCATGTGTGTTCTTTCCACAAACCACATATGTACCCACTAGAGTAATGGCATGTGTGTTCTTTTCCACAAACCACATATGGATCTAGTAGAGTTGTTGCATGTGTGTTCTTTCCACGAACTACGTATGGATCCACCAGAGTCATTGCACGTGTGTTATTTTCCACAAACCACATGGATCAACCAATGGCATTGCATGTGTGTTCTTTCCACAAACCACATATGGATCCACCAATGGCATTGCATGTGTGTTCTTTCCACAACCCATATATGGATCAACCAATGTCATTGCATGTCTGTTCTTTCCACAAACCACATGGATCAACCAGAGTCATTGCATGTGTGTTCTTTCCACAAACCACACATGGATCCACCAGAGTAATTGCATGTGTGTTCATGTCACAAACCACACATGGATCCACCAATGTCATTGCATATTTGTTCTTTCCATGAACCACATATGGATCCACCAATGCCATTGCATGTTTGTTCTTTCCACAAACCACATAAGGATCCACCAGAGTCATTTCATGTGTGTTCTTTTCACAAACCACATATGGATCCACTAGAGTCATTGCATGTGTGTTCTTTCCACAAACCACATATGGATCCACCAGAGTCATTGCATGTGTGTTCTTTCCACAAACCAAATATGGATCCCCCAATGTCATTGCATGTGTGTTCTTTTCACAAACCACATATGGATCCACGAGAGTCATTACATGTGTGTTCTTCTGACAAGCCACACATGGATCCACCAGAGTCATTGCATGTGTGTTACTGTCACAAACGACATATGGATCTACCAATGTCATTACATGTGTGTTCTTTTGACAAGCAACATGGATCAACAATGGCATTGCATGTGTGTTCTTTCCACAAACCACATGGATCAACCAATGTTATTACATGTGTGTTCTTTCCACAAACCACATGGATCAACCAGAGTCATTGCACGTGTGTTCTTTTCATAAAGCACACATGGATCCACCAGAGTAATTGCATGTGTGTTCATGTCACAAACCACACATGGATCTACTAATGACATTGCATGTGTGTTCTTTCCATGAACCACACATGGATCGACCAATGTCA
This sequence comes from Avena sativa, assembly GCA_916181665.1. Lineage (NCBI taxonomy): Eukaryota > Viridiplantae > Streptophyta > Magnoliopsida > Poales > Poaceae > Avena > Avena sativa. Next base: position 451,405,728 of record OV702289.1, read on the forward strand.
TTGCATGTCTGTTCTTTCCACAAACCACATATGGATCCACTAGAGTCATTGCATGTGTGTTCTTTTCACAAACCACATATGGATCCACCAGAGCCATTTAATGTGTGTTCTTTTCACAAACCACATATGGATCCACCAGAGTCATTGCATGTGTGTTATTTGCGCAAACCACATATGTACCCACTAGAGTAATTGCATGTGTGTTCTTTTCCACAAACCACTTATGGATCCACTAGAGTCATTGCATGTGTGTTCCTTCCACAAACCACATATGGATCCAGCAGAGTAATTGCATGTGTGTTCCTTTCACAAACCACATATGGATCAACCAATGTCATTGCATGTGTGTTCTTTTCACAAACCACATATGGATCCACCAGAGTCATTGCATGTGTGTTATTTTCACAAACCATATATGGATCATCCAATGGCATTGCATGTGTGTTCTTTTCACAACCCACATATGGATCAACCAATGTCATTGCATGTGTGTTCTTTCCACAAACCACATATGTACCCACTAGAGTAATGGCATGTGTGTTCTTTTCCACAAACCACATATGGATCTACTAGAGTTGTTACATGTGTGTTCTTTCCACAAACTACATATGGATCCACCAGAGTCATTGCACGTGTGTTATTTTCCACAAACCACATGGATATCCAAAGGCATTGCATGTGTGTTCTTTCCACAAACCACATATGGATCCACCAATGGCATTGCATGTGTGTTCTTTCCAGAACCCACATATGGATCAACCAATGTCATTGCATGTTTGTTCTTTCCATGAACCACATGGATCAACCAGAGTCATTGCATGTGTGTTCTTTCCACAAACCACACATGGATCCACCAGAGTAATTGCATGTGTGTTCATGTCACAAACCACACATGGATCCAACAATGTCATTACATATTTGTATTTTCCATGAACCACATATGGATCCACCAATGTCATTGCATGTCTGTTCTTTCCACAAACCACATAAGGATCCACCATAGTCATTTCATGTGTGTTCTTTTCACAAACCACATATGGATCCACTAGAGTCATTGCATGTGTGTTCTTTCCACAAACCACATATGGATCCACCAGAGTCATTGCATGTGTGTTCTTTCCACAAACCAAATGTGGATCCCCCAATGTCATTACATGTGTGTTCTTTTCACAAACCACATATGGATCCACCAGAGTCATTGCATGTGTGTTCTTTTGACAAGACACACATGGATCCACTAGAGTCATTGCATGTGTGTTACTGTCACAAACCACATATGGATCCACCAATGTCATTGCATGTGTGTTCTTTCCATGAACCATATATGGATCCACCAATGTCATTGCATGTGTGTTCTTTCCACAAACCACATATGGATCCACCAGAGTCATTGCATGTGTGTTCTTTTCACAAACCACATATGGATCCACTAGAGTCACTGCATGTGTGTTCTTTCCACAAACCACATATGGATCCACCAGAGTCATTGCATGTGTGTTCTTTTCCATAAACCACATATGGATCCACTACAGTCCATTGCATGTTTGTTCTTTTCCACAAACCACATGGATCAACCAATGGCATTGCATGTGTGTTATTGTCACAAACCACATATGGATCAACAGTTGTCATTACATGTGTGTTCCTGTCACAAACCACATATGGATCCACCAGTGTTCATTGCATGTGTGTTCTTTTCACAAACCACAGATGTATCCACTAGAGTAATTGCATGTTTGTTCTTTTCACGAACCACATATGGATCAACCAGAGTCATTGCATGTGTGTTCTTTTCACAAACCACACATGGGTCAACCAGTGTCATTGCATGTGTGTTCTTTCCATGAACCACATATGGATCAACCAGAGTCATTGCATGTGTGTTCTTTCCACAAACCACACATGGATCCACAGAGTAATTGCATGTGTGGTCATGTCACAAACCACACATGGATCCACCAATGACATTGCATGTGTGTTCTTTCCATGAACCGCACATGGATCCACCAACGTCATTGCATGTGTGTTCTTTCCACAAACCACATATGGATCCACTAGAGTCATTACATGTGTGTTCTTTTCACAAACCACATATGGATCCACCAGAGTCATTGCATGTGTCTTCTTGTCACAAACAAAAATGGATCCACCAGAGTCATTGCATGTGTGTTCTTTCAACAAACCACATATGTACCCACTAGAGTAATTGCATGTGTGTTCTTTTCCACAAACCACTGTTGGATCCACTAGAGTCATTGCATGTGTGTTCTTTCCATGAACCACATATGGATCCACCAATGTCATTGCATATGTGTTCTTTCCACAAACCACATATGGATCCACCAGAGTCATTGTATGTGTGTTCTTTTCACAAACCACATATGGATCTACTAAATTCACTACATGTGTGTTCTTTCCACAAACCACATATGGATCCACTACAGTCATTGTATGTGTGTTCTTTCCACAAACCACATATGGATCCACCAATGTCATTGCATGTGTGTTATTTTCCACAAACCACATATGGATCCACTAGAGTAATTGCAGGTGTGTTCTTTTCACAAACAACATATGGATCCACTAGAGTCATTGCATGTGTGTTCTTTTCAAAAACCACATATGGATCCACCAATGTCATTGCATGTGTGTTCTTTCCACAAACCACATGGATCATCCAATGGCATTGCATGTATGTTCTCTCCAGAAACCACATGGATCAACCAATGTTATTCCATGTGTGTTCTTTCCACAAACCACATGGATCAACCAGAGTCATTGCACGTGTGTTCTTTCCACAATCCACACATGGATCCACCTGAGTAATTGCATGTGTGTTCATGTCACAAATCACATATGGATCCACCAATGTCATTGCATGTGTGTTCATGTCACAAACCACACATGGATCCACCAATGTCCATGCATGTGTGTTCTTTCCATGAAGCACATATGGATCAACCAGAGTCATTGCATGTGTGTTCTTTCCACAAACCACAGATGGATCCACCAGAGTAATTGCATGTGTGTTCATGTCACAAACCACACATGGATCCACCAATGTCATTGCATGTGTGTTCTTTTCCACAAACCACGTATGGATCCACCAATGTCATTGCATGTGTGTTCTTTCCACAAACCACATATGGATCCACCAGAGTCATTGCATGTGTGTTCTTTTACACAAACCACATATGGATCCACTAGAGTTCATTGCATGTTTGTTCTTTTGCACAAACCACATGGATCAACCAATGGCAATGCATGTGTGTTATTGTCACAAACCACATATGGATCAACCAATGTCATTACATGTGTGTTCCTGTCACAAACCACATATGGATCCACCAGTGTTCATTGCATGTTTGTTCTTTTCACAAACCACATATGTATCCACTAGAGTAATTGCATGTTTGTTCTTTTCACGAACCACATATGGATCAACTAGAGTCATTGCATGTGTGTTCTTTTCACAAACCACACATGGATCAACCAGAGTCATTGCATGTGTGTTCTTTCCTTGAACCACATATGGATCAACCAGAGTCATTGCATGTGTGTTCTTTCCACAAACCACACATGGATCCACAGAGTAATTGCATGTGTGTTCATGTCACAAACCAAAAAAGGATCCACCAATGATTTTACATGTGTGTTCTTTCCATGAACCACACATGGATCCACCAATGCAATACATGTGTGCTCTTTCCACAAACCACATATGGATCCACTAGAGTCATTACATGTGTGTTCTTTTCACAAACCACATATGGATCCACCAGAGTCATTGCATGTGTGTTCTTGTCACAAACCACAAATGGATCCACCAAAGTCATTGCATGTGTGTTCTTTCCACAAACCACATATGTACCCACTAGAGTAATTGCATTTGTGTTCTTTTCCACAAACCACTTATGGATCCACTAGAGTCATTGCATGTGTGTTCTTTCCACAAAAACATATGGATCTACCAGAGTAATTGCATGTGTGTTACTTTCACAAACCAAATATGGATCAACCAATGTCATTGCATGTGTGTTATTTTCACAAACCACGTATGGATCAACAAATGTCATTGCATGTGTGTTCTTTTTACAAACCAAATATGGATCCACCAATGTCATTGCATGTGTGTTCTTTCCATGAACCACATATGGATCCACCAATGTCATTGCATATGTGTTCTTTCCACAAACCACATATGGATCCACCAGAGTCATTGTATGTGTGTTCTTTTCACAAACCACACATGGATCCACTAAAGTCACTGCATGTGTGTTCTTTCCAAATACCATATATGGATCCACTAGAGTCATTGCATGTGTGTTCTTTCCACAAACCACATATGGATCCACAAATGTCATTGCATGTGTGTTATTTTCCACAAACCACATATGGATCCACTAGAGTAATTGCAGGTGTGTTCTTTTCACAAACCACATAGGGATCCACTAGAGTCATTGCATGTGTGTTCTTTTCAAAAACCACATATGGATCCACCAATGTCATTGCATGTGTGTTCTTTCCAAAAACCACATGGATCAACCAATGGCATTGCATGTATGTTCTTTCCAGAAACCACATGGATCAACCAATGTTATTCCATGTGTGTTCTTTCCACAAACCACATGGATCAACCATAGTCATTGCACGTGTGTTGTTTCCACAAACCAAACATGGATCCACCAGAGTAATTGCATGTGTGTTCATGTCACAAACCACATATGGATCCACCAATGTCATTGCATGTGTGTTCATGTCCGAAACCACACATGGATCCACCAATGTCATTGCATGTGTGTTCTTTCCATGAACCACATATGGATCAACCAGAGTCATTGCATGTGTGTTCTTTCCACAAACCACAGATGGATCCACCAGAGTAATTGCATGTGTGTTCATGTCACAAACCACATATGGATCCACCAATGTCATTGCATGTGTGTTCTTTTCCACAAACCACGTATGGATCCACCAATGTCATTGCATGTGTGTTCTTTCTACAAAGCACATATGGATCCACCAGAGTCATTGCATGTGTGTTCTTTTCAAAAACCACATATGGATCCACTAGAGTTCATTGCATGTTTGTTCTTTTCCACAAACCACATGGATGAACCAATGGCATTGCATGTGTGTTATTGGCACAAACAACATATGGATCAACCAATGTCATTGCATGTGTGTTCCTGTCATAAACCACATATGGATCCACTAGTGTTCATTGCATGTGTGTTCTTTCCACAAACCACATATGTATCCACTGGAGTAATTGCATGTGTGTTCTTTTCAAAAACCACATATGGATCAACCAGAGTCATTGCATGTGTGTTCTTTTCACAAACCACACATGGATCAACCAGAGTCATTGCATGTGTGGTCTTTCCATGAACCACATATGGATCAACCTGAGTCATTGCATGTGTGTTCTTTCCACAAACCGCACATGGATCCACCAGAGTAATTGCATGTGAGTTCATGTCACAAACCACACATGGATCCACCAATGTCATTGCATGTGTGTTCTTTTCCACAAACCACATATGGATCCACCAGACTCATTGCATGTGTGTTCTTTGCACAAACCACATATGTACCCACTAGAGTAATTGCATGTGTGTTCTTTTGCACAAACCACTTATGGATCCACTAGAGTCATTGCATGTGTGTTCTTTCCACAAACCACATATGGATCCACCAGAGTAATTGCATGTGTGTTCCTTTCACAAACCACATATGGATCAACCAATGTCATTGCATGTGTGTTCTTTTCACAAACCACATATGGATCCACCAGAGTCATTGCATGTGTGTTAATTTCACAAACCATATATGGATCATCCAATGGCATTGCATGTGTGTTCTTTTCACAACCCACATATGGATCAAGCAATGTCATTGCATGTGTGTTCTTTCCACAAACCACATATGTACCAACTAGAGTAATGGCATGTGTGTTCTTTTCCTCAAACCACATATGGATCTACTAGAGTTGTTGCATGTGTGTTCTTTCCACAAACTACGTATGGATCCACCAGAGTCATTGCATGTGTGTTATTTTCCACAAACCACATGGATCAACCAATGGCATTGCATGTGTGTTCTTTCCACAAACCACATATGGACCCACCAATGGCATTGCAAGTGTGTGTTCTTTCCACAACCCACATATAGATCAACCAATGTCATTGCATGTCTGTTCTTTACATGAACCACATGGAAAAACCAGAGTCATTGCATGTGTGTTCTTTCCACAAACCACACATGGATCCACCAGAGTAATTGCATGTGTGTTCATGTCACAAACCACACATGGATCCACCAATGTCATTACATATTTGTTCTTTCCATGAACCACATATGGATCCACCAATGTCATTGCATGTCTGTTCTTTCCACAAACCACATAAGGATCCACCATAGTCATTTCATGTGTGTTCTTTTCACAAACCACATATGGATCCACTAGAGTCATTGCATGTGTGTTCTTTCCGCAAACCACATATGGATCCACTAGAGTCATTGCATGTGTGTTCTTTCCACAAACCAAATATGGATCCCCCAATGTCATTGCTTGTGTGTTCTTTTCACAAACCACATATGGATCCACCAGAGTCATTGCATGTGTGTTATTTTGACAAGCCACACATGGATCCACCAGAGTCATTACATGTGTGTTACTGTCACAAACCACATATGGATCCACCAATGTCATTGGATGTGTGTTCTTTCCATGAACCATATATGGATCCACCAATGTCATTGCATGTGTGTTCTTTCCACAAACCACATATGGATCCACCAGAGTCATTGCATGTGTGTTCTTTTCACAAACCACATATGGATCCACTAGAGTCACTACATGTGTGTTCTTTCCACAAACCACATATGGATCCACTAGTGTCATTACATGTGTGTTCTTTCCATGAACCATATATGGATCAACCAATGTCATTGCATGTGTGTTATTTTCCACAAACCACATATGGATCCACCAGAGTAATTGCATGTGTGTTCTTTTCACAAACCACATATGGATCCACTAGAGTCATTGCATGTGTGTTCTTTTCACAAACCACATATGAATCTACCAATGTCATTGCATGTGTGTTATTTCCACAAACCACATGGATCAACCAATGGCATTGCATGTGAGTTCTTTCCACAAACCACATGGATCATCCAATGTTATTACATGTGTGTTCTTTCCACAAACCACATGGATCAACCAGAGTCATTGCACGTGTGTTCTTTCCACAAACGACATATCGATCCACCAGAGTAGTAGCATGTTGTTCATGTCACAAACCACATATGGATCCACCAATGTCATTGCATGCGTGTTCATGTCACAAACCACACATGGATCCACCAATGTCATTTCATGTGTGTTCTTTCCATGAACCACATATGGATCAACCAGAGTCATTGCATGTGTGTTCTTTCCACAAACCACACATGGATCCACCAAAGTAATTACATGTGTGTTCATGTCACAAACCACACATGGATCCACCAATGTCATTGCATGTGTGTTCTTTTCCACAAACCACATATGGATCCACCAATGTTATTGCATGTGTGTTCTTTCAAAAAACCACATATGGATCCACCAGAGTCATTGCATGTGTGTTCTTTTCCACAAACCACAGATGGATCCACCAGAGTAATTGCATGTGTGTTCATGTCGCAAACCACATATGGATCCACCAATGTCCTTGCATGTGTGTTCTTTTCCACAAACCACGTATGGATCCACCAATGTCATTGCATGTGTGTTCTTTCCACAAACCACATATGGATCCACCAGAGTCATTGCATGTGTGTTCTTTTCCACAAACCACATATGGATCCACTAGAGTTCATTGCATGTTTGTTCTTTTCCACAAACCACATGGATCAACCAATGGCATTGCATGTGTGGTATTGTCACAAACCACATATGGATCAACCAATGTCATTGCATGTGTGTTCCTGTCATAAACCACATATGGATCCACTAGTGATCATTGCATGTGTGTTCTTTCCACAAACCACATATGTATCCACTGGAGTAATTGCATGTGTGTTCTTTTCAAAAACCACATATGGATCAACCAGAGTCATTGCATGTGTGTTCTTTTCACAAACCACACATGGATCAACCAGAGACATTGCATGTGTGGTCTTTCCATGAACCACATATGGATCAACCTGAGTCATTGCATGTGTGTTCTTTCCACAAACCGCACATGGATCCACCAGAGTAATTGCATGTGAGTTCATATCACAAACCACACATGGATCGACCAATGACATTGCATGTCTGTTCTTTCCATGAACCACACATGGATCCACCAATGTCATTGCATATGTGTTCTATTCACAAACCACATATGGATCCACCAGAGTCATTGCATGTGTGTTCTTGTCACAAACCACATCTGGATCCACCAGAGTCAATGCATGTGTGTTCTTTCCACAAACCACATATGTACCCACTAGAGTAATTGCATGTGTGTTCTTTTCCATAAACCACTTATGGATCCACAAGAGTCATTGCATGTATGTTCTTTCCACAAACCACATATGGATCCACTAGAGTATGGCATGTGTGTTCCTTTGTCAAACCACATATGGATCAACCAATGTCATTGCATGTGTGTTCTTTTCACAAACCACATATGGATCAATAAATGTCAGTGCATGTGTGTTCTTTTCACAAACCACATATGGATCCACCAATGTCATTGCATGTGTGTTCTTTCCATGAACCATATATGGATCCACTAATGTCATTGCATGTGTGTTCTTTCCATAAACCATATATGGATCCACCAGAGTCATTGCATGTGTGTTGTTTTCACAAACCACATATGGATCCACTAGAGTCACTGCATGTGTGTTCTTTCCACAAACCACATATGGATCCACTAGAGTCATTGCATGTGTGTTCTTTCCATGAACCATATATGGATCAACCAATGTCATTGCATGTGTGTTATTTTCCACAAACCACATATGGATATACCAGAGTAATTGCATGTGTGTTCTTTTCACAAACCACATATGGATCCACTAGAGTCATTGCATGTGTGTTCTTTTCACAAACCACATATGTATCCATCAATGTCATTGCATCTGTGTTATTTCCACAAAACACATGGATCAACCAATGGCATTGCATGTGTGTTCTTTCTACAAACCACATTGATCAAACAATGTTATTACATGTGTGTTCTTTCCACAAACCACATGGATCAACCAGAGTCATTGCACGTGTGTTCTTTCTACAAACCACACATGGATCCACCAGAGTAATTGCATGTGTGTTCAAGTCATAAACCAGATATGGATCCACCAATGTCATTGCATGTGTGTTCATGTCACAAACCACACATGGATCCACCAATGTCATGGCATGTGTTTTCTTTCCATGAACCACATATGGATCAACAAGAGTCATTGCATGTGTGTTCTTTCCACAAACCACACATGGATCCACCAAAGTAATTGCATGTGTGTTCATGTCACAAACCACACATGGATCCACCAATTACATGGCATGTGTGTTCTTTCCATGAACCACACATGGATCCACCAATGTCATTGCATGTGTGTTCTTTCCACAAACCACATATGGATCCACTAGAGTCATTGCATGTGTGTTCTTTTCACAAACCACATATGGATCCACCAGAGTCATTGCATGTGTGTTCTTGTCACAAACCACATATGGATTCACCAGAGTCATTGCATGTGTGTTCTTTCCACAAACCACATATGTACCCACTAGCGTAATTGCATGTGTGTTCTTTTCCACAAACCACTTATGGATCCACTAGAGTCATTGCATGTGTGTTCTTTCCACAAACCACAGATGGATCCGCCAGAGTAATTGCATGTGTGTTCCTTTCACAAACCACATATGGATCAACCAATGTCATTGCATGTGTGTTCTTTTCACAAACCACATATGGATCATCAAATGTCATTGCATGTGTGTTCTTTTTACAAACCATATATGGATCCACCAATGTCATTGCATGTGTGTCTTTCCATGAACCACATATGGATCCACCAATGTCATTGCATGTGTGTTCTTTCCACAAACCACATATGGATCCATCAAAGTCATTGCATGTGTGTTCTTTTCACAAACCACATATGGATCCACTAAAGTCACTGCATGTGTGTTCTTTCCACAAACCACATATGGATCCACTTGAGTCATTGCATGTGTGTTCTTTCCATTAACCATATATGGATCAACCAATGTCATTGCATGTGTGTTATTTTCCACAAACCACATATGGATCCACCAGAGTAATTGCATGTGTGTTCTTTTCACAAACCACATATGGATCCACCAATGTCATTGCATGTGTGTTACTTCCAGAAACCACATGGATCAACCAATGGCATTGTATGTGTGTTCTTTCCACAAACCACATGGATCAACCAATGTTATTACATGTGTGTTCTTTCCATGAACCACATGGATCAACCAGAGTCATTGCACGTGTGTTCTTTCCGCAAACCACACATGGATCCACCAGAGTAATTGCATGTGTGTTCATGTCACAAACCACATATGGATCCACCAATGTTAGTGCATGTGTGTTCATGTCACAGACCACACATGGATCCCCCAATGTCATTGCATGTGTGTTCTTTCCATGAACCACATATGGATCAACTAGAGTCATTGCATGTGTGTTCTTTCCACAAACCACACATGGATCCACCAGAGTAATTGCATGTGTGTTCATGTCACAAACCACACATGGATCCACCAATGTCATTGCATGTGTGTTCTTTTCCACAAACCACATATGGATCCACCAATGTCATTGCATGTGTGTTCTTAACACAAACCACATATGGATCCACCAGAGTCATTGCATGTGTGTTCTTTTCCACAAACCACATATAGATCCACTAGAGTTCATTGCATGTTTGTTCTTTTCCAAAAACCACATGGATCAACCAATGGCATTGCATGTGTGTTATTGTCACAAACCACATATGGATCAACCAATGTCATCGCATGTGTGTTCCTGTCACAAACCACATATGGATCCACCAGTGTTCATTGCATGTGTGTTCTTTCCACAAACCACATATGTATCCACTAGAGTAATTGCATGTGTGTTCTTTTCACAAACCACATATGGATCAAACAGAGTAATTGCATGTGTGTTCTTTTCACAAACCACACATGGATCAACCAGAGTCACTACATGTGTGTTCTTTCCATGAACCACATATGGATCAACCAGAGTCATTGCATGTGTGTTGTTTCCACAAACTACACATGGATCCACAGAGTAATTGCATGTGTGTTCATGTCACAAACCATGCATGGACCCACCAATGACATTGCATGTGTGTTCTTTCCATGAACCACACATGGATCGACCAATGTCATTGCATGTGTGTTCTTTCCACAAACCACATATGGATCCACTAGAGTCATTGCATGTGTGTTCTTTTCACAAACCACATATGGATCCACCAGAGTCATTACATGTGTATTCTTGTCACAAACCACATATGGATCCACCAGAGTCATTGCATGTTTGTTCTTTCCACAAACCACATATGTACCCACTAGAGTAATTGCATGTGTGTTCTTTTCCATAAACCACTTATGGATCCACTCGAGTCATTGCATGTGTGTTCTTTGCACAAACCACATATGGATCCACCAGAGTAATTGCATGTGTGTTCCTTTCACAAACCACATATGGATCAACCAATGTCATTGCATGTGTGTTCTTTTCACAAACCACATATGGATCAACAAATGTCATTGCATGTATGTTCTTTTTACAAACCACATATGGATCCACCAATGTCATTGCATGTGTGTTCTTTCCATGAACCACATATTGATCCACCAATGTCATTGCATGTGTGTTCTTTCCACAAACCACATATGGATCCACGAGAGTCATTGCATGTGTGTTCTTTCCACAAACCACATATGGATCCACCAGAGTCATTCCATGTGTGTTCTTTTCCCAAACCACATATGGATACACTAGAGTCACTGCATGTGTGTTCTTTCCACAAACCACATATGGATCCACCAGAGTGATTGCATGTGTGTTCTTTTTACAAACCACGTATGGATCCACCAGAGTAATTGCATGTGTGTTCTTTTCACAAACCACATATGGATCCACTAGAGTCATTGCATGTGTGTTCTTTTCACAAACCACATATGAATCCTTCAATGTCATTGCATGTGTGTTATTTCCACAAACCACATGGATCAACCAATGGCATTGCATGTGAGTTCTTTCCACAAACCACATGGATCAACCAATGTTATTACATGTGTGTTTTTTCCACAAACCACATGGATCAACTAGAGTCATTGCACGTGTGTTCTTTCCACAAACCACATATCGATCCACCAGAGTAGTTGCATGTGTGTTCATGTCACAAACCACATATGGATCCACCAATGTCATTGCATGTGTGTTCATGTCACAAACCAGACATGGATCCACCAATGTCATTTCATGTGTGTTCTTTCCATGAACCACATATGGATCAACCAGAGTCATTGCATGTGTGTTCTTTTCAAAAACCACATATGGATCAACCAGAGTCATTGCATGTGTGTTCTTTTCACAAACCACACATGGATCAACCAGAGACATTGCATGTGTGGTCTTTCCATGAACCACATATGGATCAACCTGAGTCATTGCATGTGTGTTCTTTCCACAAACCGCACATGGATCCACCAGAGTAATTGCATGTGAGTTCATATCACAAACCACACATGGATCGACCAATGACATTGCATGTCTGTTCTTTCCATGAACCACACATGGATCCACCAATGTCATTGCATATGTGTTCTATTCACAAACCACATATGGATCCACCAGAGTCATTGCATGTGTGTTCTTGTCACAAACCACATCTGGATCCACCAGAGTCAATGCATGTGTGTTCTTTCCACAAACCACATATGTACCCACTAGAGTAATTGCATGTGTGTTCTTTTCCATAAACCACTTATGGATCCACAAGAGTCATTGCATGTATGTTCTTTCCACAAACCACATATGGATCCACTAGAGTATGGCATGTGTGTTCCTTTGTCAAACCACATATGGATCAACCAATGTCATTGCATGTGTGTTCTTTTCACAAACCACATATGGATCAATAAATGTCAGTGCATGTGTGTTCTTTTCACAAACCACATATGGATCCACCAATGTCATTGCATGTGTGTTCTTTCCATGAACCATATATGGATCCACTAATGTCATTGCATGTGTGTTCTTTCCATAAACCATATATGGATCCACCAGAGTCATTGCATGTGTGTTGTTTTCACAAACCACATATGGATCCACTAGAGTCACTGCATGTGTGTTCTTTCCACAAACCACATATGGATCCACTAGAGTCATTGCATGTGTGTTCTTTCCATGAACCATATATGGATCAACCAATGTCATTGCATGTGTGTTATTTTCCACAAACCACATATGGATATACCAGAGTAATTGCATGTGTGTTCTTTTCACAAACCACATATGGATCCACTAGAGTCATTGCATGTGTGTTCTTTTCACAAACCACATATGTATCCATCAATGTCATTGCATCTGTGTTATTTCCACAAAACACATGGATCAACCAATGGCATTGCATGTGTGTTCTTTCTACAAACCACATTGATCAAACAATGTTATTACATGTGTGTTCTTTCCACAAACCACATGGATCAACCAGAGTCATTGCACGTGTGTTCTTTCTACAAACCACACATGGATCCACCAGAGTAATTGCATGTGTGTTCAAGTCATAAACCAGATATGGATCCACCAATGTCATTGCATGTGTGTTCATGTCACAAACCACACATGGATCCACCAATGTCATGGCATGTGTTTTCTTTCCATGAACCACATATGGATCAACAAGAGTCATTGCATGTGTGTTCTTTCCACAAACCACACATGGATCCACCAAAGTAATTGCATGTGTGTTCATGTCACAAACCACACATGGATCCACCAATTACATGGCATGTGTGTTCTTTCCATGAACCACACATGGATCCACCAATGTCATTGCATGTGTGTTCTTTCCACAAACCACATATGGATCCACTAGAGTCATTGCATGTGTGTTCTTTTCACAAACCACATATGGATCCACCAGAGTCATTGCATGTGTGTTCTTGTCACAAACCACATATGGATTCACCAGAGTCATTGCATGTGTGTTCTTTCCACAAACCACATATGTACCCACTAGCGTAATTGCATGTGTGTTCTTTTCCACAAACCACTTATGGATCCACTAGAGTCATTGCATGTGTGTTCTTTCCACAAACCACAGATGGATCCGCCAGAGTAATTGCATGTGTGTTCCTTTCACAAACCACATATGGATCAACCAATGTCATTGCATGTGTGTTCTTTTCACAAACCACATATGGATCATCAAATGTCATTGCATGTGTGTTCTTTTTACAAACCATATATGGATCCACCAATGTCATTGCATGTGTGTCTTTCCATGAACCACATATGGATCCACCAATGTCATTGCATGTGTGTTCTTTCCACAAACCACATATGGATCCATCAAAGTCATTGCATGTGTGTTCTTTTCACAAACCACATATGGATCCACTAAAGTCACTGCATGTGTGTTCTTTCCACAAACCACATATGGATCCACTTGAGTCATTGCATGTGTGTTCTTTCCATTAACCATATATGGATCAACCAATGTCATTGCATGTGTGTTATTTTCCACAAACCACATATGGATCCACCAGAGTAATTGCATGTGTGTTCTTTTCACAAACCACATATGGATCCACCAATGTCATTGCATGTGTGTTACTTCCAGAAACCACATGGATCAACCAATGGCATTGTATGTGTGTTCTTTCCACAAACCACATGGATCAACCAATGTTATTACATGTGTGTTCTTTCCATGAACCACATGGATCAACCAGAGTCATTGCACGTGTGTTCTTTCCGCAAACCACACATGGATCCACCAGAGTAATTGCATGTGTGTTCATGTCACAAACCACATATGGATCCACCAATGTTAGTGCATGTGTGTTCATGTCACAGACCACACATGGATCCCCCAATGTCATTGCATGTGTGTTCTTTCCATGAACCACATATGGATCAACTAGAGTCATTGCATGTGTGTTCTTTCCACAAACCACACATGGATCCACCAGAGTAATTGCATGTGTGTTCATGTCACAAACCACACATGGATCCACCAATGTCATTGCATGTGTGTTCTTTTCCACAAACCACATATGGATCCACCAATGTCATTGCATGTGTGTTCTTAACACAAACCACATATGGATCCACCAGAGTCATTGCATGTGTGTTCTTTTCCACAAACCACATATAGATCCACTAGAGTTCATTGCATGTTTGTTCTTTTCCAAAAACCACATGGATCAACCAATGGCATTGCATGTGTGTTATTGTCACAAACCACATATGGATCAACCAATGTCATCGCATGTGTGTTCCTGTCACAAACCACATATGGATCCACCAGTGTTCATTGCATGTGTGTTCTTTCCACAAACCACATATGTATCCACTAGAGTAATTGCATGTGTGTTCTTTTCACAAACCACATATGGATCAAACAGAGTAATTGCATGTGTGTTCTTTTCACAAACCACACATGGATCAACCAGAGTCACTACATGTGTGTTCTTTCCATGAACCACATATGGATCAACCAGAGTCATTGCATGTGTGTTGTTTCCACAAACTACACATGGATCCACAGAGTAATTGCATGTGTGTTCATGTCACAAACCATGCATGGACCCACCAATGACATTGCATGTGTGTTCTTTCCATGAACCACACATGGATCGACCAATGTCATTGCATGTGTGTTCTTTCCACAAACCACATATGGATCCACTAGAGTCATTGCATGTGTGTTCTTTTCACAAACCACATATGGATCCACCAGAGTCATTACATGTGTATTCTTGTCACAAACCACATATGGATCCACCAGAGTCATTGCATGTTTGTTCTTTCCACAAACCACATATGTACCCACTAGAGTAATTGCATGTGTGTTCTTTTCCATAAACCACTTATGGATCCACTCGAGTCATTGCATGTGTGTTCTTTGCACAAACCACATATGGATCCACCAGAGTAATTGCATGTGTGTTCCTTTCACAAACCACATATGGATCAACCAATGTCATTGCATGTGTGTTCTTTTCACAAACCACATATGGATCAACAAATGTCATTGCATGTATGTTCTTTTTACAAACCACATATGGATCCACCAATGTCATTGCATGTGTGTTCTTTCCATGAACCACATATTGATCCACCAATGTCATTGCATGTGTGTTCTTTCCACAAACCACATATGGATCCACGAGAGTCATTGCATGTGTGTTCTTTCCACAAACCACATATGGATCCACCAGAGTCATTCCATGTGTGTTCTTTTCCCAAACCACATATGGATACACTAGAGTCACTGCATGTGTGTTCTTTCCACAAACCACATATGGATCCACCAGAGTGATTGCATGTGTGTTCTTTTTACAAACCACGTATGGATCCACCAGAGTAATTGCATGTGTGTTCTTTTCACAAACCACATATGGATCCACTAGAGTCATTGCATGTGTGTTCTTTTCACAAACCACATATGAATCCTTCAATGTCATTGCATGTGTGTTATTTCCACAAACCACATGGATCAACCAATGGCATTGCATGTGAGTTCTTTCCACAAACCACATGGATCAACCAATGTTATTACATGTGTGTTTTTTCCACAAACCACATGGATCAACTAGAGTCATTGCACGTGTGTTCTTTCCACAAACCACATATCGATCCACCAGAGTAGTTGCATGTGTGTTCATGTCACAAACCACATATGGATCCACCAATGTCATTGCATGTGTGTTCATGTCACAAACCAGACATGGATCCACCAATGTCATTTCATGTGTGTTCTTTCCATGAACCACATATGGATCAACCAGAGTCATTGCATGTGTGTTATTTTCCACAAACCACATATGGATCCACCAATGTCATTGCATGTGTGTTCTTTCCACAAACCACATATGGATCCACCAGAGTCATTGCATGTGTGTTCTTTTCCACAAACCACATATGGATCCACTAGAGTTCATTGCATGTTTGTTGTTTTCCACAAACCACATGGATCAACCAATGGCATTGCATGTGTGTCATTGTCACAAACCACATATGGATCAACCAATGTCATTGCATGTGTGTTCCTGTCACAAACCACATATTGATCCACCAGTGTTCATTGCATGTGTGTTCTATCCACAAACCACATATGTATCCACTAGAGTAATTGCATGTGTGTTCTTTTCACAAACCACATATGGATCAACAAGAGTCATTGCATGTGTGTTCTTTTCACAAACCACACATGGATCAACCAGAGTCATTGCATGTGTGTTCTTTCCACGAACCGCCTATGGATCAACAAGAGTCATTGCATGTGTGTTCTTTCCACAAACCACAGATGGATCCACCAGAGTAATTGCATGTGTGTTCATGTCACAAACCACACATGGATCCACCAATGACATTGCATGTGTGTTCTTTCCATGAACCACACATGGATCCACCAATGTCATTGCATGTGTATTCTTTCCACAAACCACATATGGATCCACTAGAGTCATTGCATGTGTGTTCTTTTCACAAACCACATATGGATCCACCAGAGTCATTGCATGTGTGTTCTTTTCCACAAACCACATATAGATCCACTAGAGTTCATTGCATGTTTGTTCTTTTCCACAAACCACATGGATCAACCAATGGCATTGCATGTGTGTTATTGTCACAAACCACATATGGATCAACCAATGTCATCGCATGTGTGTTCCTGTCACAAACCACATATGGATCCACCAGTGTTCATTGCATGTGTGTTCTTTCCACAAACCACATATGTATCCACTAGAGTAATTGCATGTGTGTTCTTTTCACAAACCACATATGGATCAAACAGAGTAATTGCATGTGTGTTCTTTTCACAAACCACACATGGATCAACCAGAGTCACTTCATGTGTGTTCTTTCCATGAACCACATATGGATCAACCAGAGTCATTGCATGTGTGTTCTTTCCACAAACTACACATGGATCCACAGAGTAATTGCATGTGTGTTCATGTCACAAACCACGCATGGATCCACCAATGACATTGCATGTGTGTTCTTTCCATGAACCACACATGGATTGACCAATGTCATTGCATGTGTGTTCTTTCCACAAATCACATATGGATCCACTAGAGTCATTGCATGTGTGTTCTTTTCACAAACCACATATGGATCCACCAGAGTCATTACATGTGTATTCTTGTCACAAACCACATATGGATCCACCAGAGTCATTGCATGTTTGTATTTTCCACAAACCACATATGTACCCACTAGAGTAATTGCATGTGTGTTCTTTTCGATAAACCACTTATGGATCCACTCGAGTCATTGCATGTGTGTTCTTTGCACAAACCACATATGGATCCACCAGAGTAATTGCATTTGTGTTCCTTTCACAAACCACATATGGATCAACCAATGTCATTGCATGTGTGTTCTTTTCACAAACCACATATGGATCAACAAATGTCATTGCATGTATGTTCTTTTTACAAACCACATATGGATCCACCAATGTCATTGCATGTGTGTTCTTTCCATGAACCACATATTGATCCACCAATGTCATTGTATGTGTGTTCTTTCCACAAACCACATATGGATCCACGAGAGTCATTGCATGTGTGTTCTTTTCACAAACCACATATGGATCCACTAAAGTCACTACATGTGTGTTCTTTCCACAAACCACATATGGATCCACTAGAGTCATTGCATGTGTGTTCTTTCCATGAACCATATATGGATCAAGCAATGTCATTGCATGTGTGTTATTTTCCACAAACCACATATGGATCCACCAGAGTAATTACATGTGTGTTCTTTTCACAAACCACATATGGATCCACTAGAGTCATTGCATGTGTGTTCTTTTCACAAACCACATATGAATCCACCAATGTCATTGCATGTGTGTTATTTCCACAAACCACATGGATCAACCAATGGCATTGCATGTGAGTTCTTTCCACAAACCACATGGATCATCCAATGTTATTACATGTGTGTTCTTTCCACAAACCACATGGATCAACCAGAGTCATTGCACGTGTGTTCTTTCCACAAACCACATATCGATCCACCAGAGTAGTTGCATGTTGTTCATGTCACAAACCACATATGGATCCACCAATGTCATTGCATGTGTGTTCATGTCACAAACCACACATGGATCCACCAATGTCATTTCATGTGTGTTCTTTCCATGAACCACATATGGATCAACCAGAGTCATTGCATGTGTGTTATTTTCCACAAACCACATATGGATCCACCAATGTCATTGCATGTGTGTTCTTTCCACAAACCACATATGGATCCACCAGAGTCATTGCATGTGTGTTCTTTTCCACAAACCACATATGGATCCACTAGAGTTCATTGCATGTTTGTTGTTTTCCACAAACCACATGGATCAACCAATGGCATTGCATGTGTGTCATTGTCACAAACCACATATGGATCAACCAATGTCATTGCATGTGTGTTCCTGTCACAAACCACATATTGATCCACCAGTGTTCATTGCATGTGTGTTCTATCCACAAACCACATATGTATCCACTAGAGTAATTGCATGTGTGTTCTTTTCACAAACCACATATGGATCAACAAGAGTCATTGCATGTGTGTTCTTTTCACAAACCACACATGGATCAATCAGAGTCATTGCATGTGTGTTCTTTCCATGAACCGCCTATGGATCAACCAGAGTCATTGCATATGTGTTCTTTCCACAAACCACAGATGGATCCACCAGAGTAATTGCATGTGTGTTCATGTCACAAACCACACATGGATCCACCAATGATATTGCATGTGTCTTCTTTCCATGAACCACACATGGATCCACCAATGTCATTGCATGTGTATTCTTTCCACAAACCACATATGGATCCACTAGAGTCATTGCATGTGTGTTCTTTTCACAAACCACATATGGATCCACCAGAGTCATTGCATGTGTGTTCCTTTCACAAACCACATATGGATCCACGAGAGTCATTGCATGTGTGTTCTTTCCACAAACCACATATGTACCCACTAGAGTAATTGCATGTGTGTTCTTTTCCACAAACCACTTATAGATCCACTAGAGTCATTGCATGTGTGTTCTTTCCACAAACCACATATGGATCCACCGGAGTAATTGAATGTGTGTTCCTTTCACAAACCACATATAGATCAACCAATATCATTGCATGTGTGTTCTTTTCATAAACCACATATGGATCAACAAATGTCATTGCATGTGTGTTCTTTTCGCAAACCACATACAGATCCACCAATGTCATTGCATGTGTGTTCTTTCCATGAACCACATACGGATCCACCAATGTCATTGCATGTGTGTTCTTTCCACAAACCACATATGGATCCACCAGAGTCATTCCATGTGTGTTCTTTTCCCAAACCACATATGGATCCACTAGAGTCACTGCATGTGTGTTCTTTCCACAAACCACATATGGATCCACCAGAGTGATTGCATGTGTGTTCTTTTCACAAACCACATATGGATCCACCAGAGTAATTGCATGTGTGTTCTTTTCACAAACCACATATGGATCCACTAGAGTCATTGCATGTGTGTTCTTTTCACAAACCACATATGAATCCACCAATGTCATTGCATGTGTGTTATTTCCACAAACCACATGGATCAACCAATGGCATTGCATGTGAGTTCTTTCCACAAACCACATGGATCAACCAATGTTATTACATGTGTGTTCTTTCCACAAACCACATGGATCAACCAGAGTCATTGCACGTGTGTTCTTTCCACAAACCACATATCGATCCACCAGAGTAGTTGCATGTGTGTTCATGTCACAAACCACATATGGATCCACCAATGTCATTGCATGTGTGTTCATGTCACAAACCACACATGGATCCACCAATGTCATTTCATGTGTGTTCTTTCCATGAACCACATATGGATCAACCAGAGTCATTGCATGTGTGTTATTTTCCACAAACCACATATGGATCCACCAATGTCATTGCATGTGTGTTCTTTCCACAAACCACATATGGATCCACCAGAGTCATTGCATGTGTGTTCTTTTCCACAAACCACATATGGATCCACTAGAGTTCATTGCATGTTTGTTGTTTTCCACAAACCACATAGATCAACCAATGGCATTGCATGTGTGTCATTGTCACAAACCACATATGGATCAACCAATGTCATTGCATGTGTGTTCCTGTCACAAACCACATATTGATCCACCAGTGTTCATTGCATGTGTGTTCTATCCACAAACCACATATGTATCCACTAGAGTAATTGCATGTGTGTTCTTTTCACAAACCACATATGGATCAACAAGAGTCATTGCATGTGTGTTCTTTTCACAAACCACACATGGATCAACCAGAGTCATTGCATGTGTGTTCTTTCCACGAACCGCCTATGGATCAACAAGAGTCATTGCATGTGTGTTCTTTCCACAAACCACAGATGGATCCACCAGAGTAATTGCATGTGTGTTCATGTCACAAACCACACATGGATCCACCAATGACATTGCATGTGTGTTCTTTCCATGAACCACACATGGATCCACCAATGTCATTGCATGTGTATTCTTTCCACAAACCACATATGGATCCACTAGAGTCATTGCATGTGTGTTCTTTTCACAAACCACATATGGATCCACCAGAGTCATTGCATGTGTGTTCTTTTCCACAAACCACATATAGATCCACTAGAGTTCATTGCATGTTTGTTCTTTTCCACAAACCACATGGATCAACCAATGGCATTGCATGTGTGTTATTGTCACAAACCACATATGGATCAACCAATGTCATCGCATGTGTGTTCCTGTCACAAACCACATATGGATCCACCAGTGTTCATTGCATGTGTGTTCTTTCCACAAACCACATATGTATCCACTAGAGTAATTGCATGTGTGTTCTTTTCACAAACCACATATGGATCAAACAGAGTAATTGCATGTGTGTTCTTTTCACAAACCACACATGGATCAACCAGAGTCACTGCATGTGTGTTCTTTCCATGAACCACATATGGATCAACCAGAGTCATTGCATGTGTGTTATTTCCACAAACTACACATGGATCCACAGAGTAATTGCATGTGTGTTCATGTCACAAACCACACATGGATCCACCAATGACATTGCATGTGTGTTCTTTCCATGAACCACACATGGATTGACCAATGTCATTGCATGTGTGTTCTTTCCACAAACCACATATGGATCCACTAGAGTCATTGCATGTGTGTTCTTTTCACAAACCACATATGGATCCACCAGAGTCATTACATGTGTATTCTTGTCACAAACCACATATGGAGCCACCAGAGTCATTGCATGTTTGTTCTTTCCACAAACCACATATGTACCCACTAGAGTAATTGCATGTGTGTTCTTTTCGATAAACCACTTATGGATCCACTCGAGTCATTGCATGTGTGTTCTTTTCACAAACCACATATGGATCAACCAATGTCATTGCATGTGTGTTCTTTTCACAAACCACATATGGATCAACCAATGTCATTGCATGTGTGTTCTTTTCACAAACCACATATGGATCAACAAATGTCATTGCATGTATGTTATTTTTACAAACCACATATGGATCCACCAATGTCATTGCATGTGTGTTCTTTCCATGAACCACATATTGATCCACCAATGTCATTGTATGTGTGTTCTTTCCACAAACCACATATGGATCCACGAGAGTCATTGCATGTGTGTTCTTTTCACAAACCACATATGGATCCACTAAAGTCACTACATGTGTGTTCTTTCCACAAACCACATATGGATCCACTAGAGTCATTGCATGTGTGTTCTTTCCATGAACCATATATGGATCAACCAATGTCATTGCATGTGTGTTATTTTCCACAAACCACATATGGATCCACCAGAGTAATTGCATGTGTGTTCTTTTCACAAACCACATATGGATCCACTAGAGTCATTGCATGTGTGTTCTTTTCACAAACCACATATGAATCCACCAATGTCATTGCATGTGTGTTATTTCCACAAACCACATGGATCAACCAATGGCATTGCATGTGAGTTCTTTCCACAAACCACATGGATCATCCAATGTTATTACATGTGTGTTCTTTCCACAAACCACATGGATCAACCAGAGTCATTGCACGTGTGTTCTTTCCACAAACCACATATCGATCCACCAGAGTAGTTGCATGTTGTTCATGTCACAAACCACATATGGATCCACCAATGTCATTGCATGTGTGTTCATGTCACAAACCACACATGGATCCACCAATGTCATTTCATGTGTGTTCTTTCCATGAACCACATATGGATCAACCAGAGTCATTGCATGTGTGTTATTTTCTACAAACCACATATGGATCCACCAATGTCATTGCATGTGTGTTCTTTCCACAAACCACATATGGATCCACCAGAGTCATTGCATGTGTGTTCTTTTCCACAAACCACATATGGATCCACTAGAGTTCATTGCATGTTTGTTGTTTTCCACAAACCACATGGATCAACCAATGGCATTGCATGTGTGTCATTGTCACAAACCACATATGGATCAACCAATGTCATTGCATGTGTGTTCCTGTCACAAACCACATATTGATCCACCAGTGTTCATTGCATGTGTGTTCTATCCACAAACCACATATGTATCCACTAGAGTAATTGCATGTGTGTTCTTTTCACAAACCACATATGGATCAACAAGAGTCATTGCATGTGTGTTCTTTTCACAAACCACACATGGATCAATCAGAGTCATTGCATGTGTGTTCTTTCCATGAACCGCCTATGGATCAACCAGAGTCATTGCATATGTGTTCTTTCCACAAACCACAGATGGATCCACCAGAGTAATTGCATGTGTGTTCATGTCACAAACCACACATGGATCCACCAATGATATTGCATGTGTATTCTTTCCATGAACCACACATGGATCCACCAATGTCATTGCATGTGTATTCTTTCCACAAACCACATATGGATCCACTAGAGTCATTGCATGTGTGTTCTTTTCACAAACCACATATGGATCCACCAGAGTCATTGCATGTGTGTTCCTTTCACAAACCACATATGGATCCACGAGAGTCATTGCATGTGTGTTCTTTCCACAAACCACATATGTACCCACTAGAGTAATTGCATGTGTGTTCTTTTCCACAAACCACTTATAGATCCACTAGAGTCATTGCATGTGTGTTCTTTCCACAAACCACATATGGATCCACCAGAGTAATTGAATGTGTGTTCCTTTCACAAACCACATATAGATCAACCAATATCATTGCATGTGTGTTCTTTTCATAAACCACATATGGATCAACAAATGTCATTGCATGTGTGTTCTTTTCACAAACCACATACAGATCCACCAATGTCATTGCATGTGTGTTCTTTCCATGAACCACATACGGATCCACCAATGTCATTGCATGTGTGTTCTTTCCACAAACCACATATGGATCCACCAGAGTCATTCCATGTGTGTTCTTTTCCCAAACCACATATGGATCCACTAGAGTCACTGCATGTGTGTTCTTTCCACAAACCACATATGGATCCACCAGAGTGATTGCATGTGTGTTCTTTTCACAAACCACATATGGATCCACCAGAGTAATTGCATGTGTGTTCTTTTCACAAACCACATATGGATCCATTAGAGTCATTGCATGTGTGTTCTTTTCACAAACCACATATGAATCCACCAATGTCATTGCATGTGTGTTATTTCCACAAACCACATGGATCAACCAATGGCATTGCATGTGAGTTCTTTCCACAAACCACATGGATCAACCAATGTTATTACATGTGTGTTCTTTCCACAAACCACATGGATCAACCAGAGTCATTGCACGTGTGTTCTTTCCACAAACCACATATCGATCCACCAGAGTAGTTGCATGTGTGTTCATGTCACAAACCACATATGGATCCACCAATGTCATTGCATGTGTGTTCATGTCACAAACCACACATGGATCCACCAATGTCATTTCATGTGTGTTCTTTCCATGAACCACATATGGATCAACCAGAGTCATTGCATGTGTGTTATTTTCCACAAACCACATATGGATCCACCAATGTCATTGCATGTGTGTTCTTTCCACAAACCACATATGGATCCACCAGAGTCATTGCATGTGTGTTCTTTTCCACAAACCACATATGGATCCACTAGAGTTCATTGCATGTTTGTTGTTTTCCACAAACCACATGGATCAACCAATGGCATTGCATGTGTGTCATTGTCACAAACCACATATGGATCAACCAATGTCATTGCATGTGTGTTCCTGTCACAAACCACATATTCATCCACCAGTGTTCATTGCATGTGTGTTCTATCCACAAACCACATATGTATCCACTAGAGTAATTGCATGTGTGTTCTTTTCACAAACCACATATGGATCAACAAGAGTCATTGCATGTGTGTTCTTTTCACAAACCACACATGGATCAACCAGAGTCATTGCATGTGTGTTCTTTCCACGAACCGCCTATGGATCAACAAGAGTCATTGCATGTGTGTTCTTTCCACAAACCACAGATGGATCCACCAGAGTAATTGCATGTGTGTTCATGTCACAAACCACACATGGATCCACCAATGACATTGCATGTGTGTTCTTTCCATGAACCACACATGGATCCACCAATGTCATTGCATGTGTATTCTTTCCACAAACCACATATGGATCCACTAGAGTCATTGCATGTGTGTTCTTTTCACAAACCACATATGGATCCACCAGAGTCATTGCATGTGTGTTCTTTTCCACAAACCACATATAGATCCACTAGAGTTCATTGCATGTTTGTTCTTTTCCACAAACCACATGGATCAACCAATGGCATTGCATGTGTGTTATTGTCACAAACCACATATGGATCAACCAATGTCATCGCATGTGTGTTCCTGTCACAAACCACATATGGATCCACCAGTGTTCATTGCATGTGTGTTCTTTCCACAAACCACATATGTATCCACTAGAGTAATTGCATGTGTGTTCTTTTCACAAACCACATATGGATCAAACAGAGTAATTGCATGTGTGTTCTTTTCACAAACCACACATGGATCAACCAGAGTCACTGCATGTGTGTTCTTTCCATGAACCACATATGGATCAACCAGAGTCATTGCATGTGTGTTATTTCCACAAACTACACATGGATCCACAGAGTAATTGCATGTGTGTTCATGTCACAAACCACACATTGATCCACCAATGACATTGCATGTGTGTTCTTTCCATGAACCACACATGGATTGACCAATGTCATTGCATGTGTGTTCTTTCCACAAACCACATATGGATCCACTAGAGTCATTGCATGTGTGTTCTTTTCACAAACCACATATGGATCCACCAGAGTCATTACATGTGTATTCTTGTCACAAACCACATATGGAGCCACCAGAGTCATTGCATGTTTGTTCTTTCCACAAACCACATATGTACCCACTAGAGTAATTGCATGTGTGTTCTTTTCGATAAACCACTTATGGATCCACTCGAGTCATTGCATGTGTGTTCTTTGCACAAACCACATATGGATCCACCAGAGTAATTGCATGTGTTTTCCTTTCACAAACCACATATGGATCAACCAATGTCATTGCATGTGTGTTCTTTTCACAAACCACATATGGATCAACAAATGTCATTGCATGTATGTTCTTTTTACAAACCACATATGGATCCACCAATGTCATTGCATGTGTGTTCTTTCCATGAACCACATATTGATCCACCAATGTCATTGCATGTGTGTTCTTTCCACAAACCACATATGGATCCACGAGAGTCATTGCATGTGTGTTCTTTTCACAAACCACATATGGATCCACTAAAGTCACTACATGTGTGTTCTTTCCACAAACCACATATGGATCCACTAGAGTCATTGCATGTGTGTTCTTTCCATGAACCATATATGGATCAACCAATGTCATTGCATGTGTGTTATTTTCCACAAACCACATATGGATCCACCAGAGTAATTGCATGTGTGTTCTTTTCACAAACCACATATGGATCCACTAGAGTCATTGCATGTGTGTTCTTTTCACAAACCACATATGAATCCACCAATGTCATTGCATGTGTGTTATTTCCACAAACCACATGGATCAACCAATGGCATTGCATTTGAGTTCTTTCCACAAACCACATGGATCATCCAATGTTATTACATGTGTGTTCTTTCCACAAACCACATGGATCAACCAGAGTCATTGCACGTGTGTTCTTTCCACAAACCACATATCGATCCACCAGAGTAGTTGCATGTTGTTCATGTCACAAACCACATATGGATCCACCAATGTCATTGCATGTGTGTTCATGTCACAAACCACACATGGATCCACCAATGTCATTTCATGTGTGTTCTTTCCATGAACCACATATGGATCAACCAGAGTCATTGCATGTGTGTTATTTTCCACAAACCACATATGGATCCACCAATGTCATTGCATGTGTGTTCTTTCCACAAACCACATATGGATCCACCAGAGTCATTGCATGTGTGTTATTTTCCACAAACCACATATGGATCCACTAGAGTTCATTGCATGTTTGTTGTTTTCCACAAACCACATGGATCAACCAATGGCATTGCATGTGTGTCATTGTCACAAACCACATATGGATCAACCAATGTCATTGCATGTGTGTTCCTGTCACAAACCACATATTGATCCACCAGTGTTCATTGCATGTGTGTTCTATCCACAAACCACATATGTATCCACTAGAGTAATTGCATGTTTCTTCTTTTCACAAACCACATATGGATCAACAAGAGTCATTGCATGTGTGTTCTTTTCACAAACCACACATGGATCAACCAGAGTCATTGCATGTGTGTTCTTTCCACGAACCGCCTATGGATCAACAAGAGTCATTGCATGTGTGTTCTTTCCACAAACCACAGATGGATCCACCAGAGTAATTGCATGTGTGTTCATGTCACAAACCACACATGGATCCACCAATGACATTGCATGTGTGTTCTTTCCATGAACCACACATGGATCCACCAATGTCATTGCATGTGTATTCTTTCCACAAACCACATATGGATCCACTAGAGTCATTGCATGTGTGTTCTTTTCACAAACCACATATGGATCCACCAGATTCATTGCATGTGTGTTCTTTTCACAAACCACATATGGATCTACGAGAGTCATTGCATGTGTGTTCTTTCCAGAAACCACATATGTACCCACTAGAGTAATTGCATGTGTGTTCTTTTCCACAAACCACTTATAGATCCACTAGAGTCATTGCATGTGTGTTCTTTCCACAAACCACATATGGATCCACCAGAGTAATTGAATGTGTGTTCCTTTCACAAACCACATATAGATCAACCAATATCATTGCATGAGTGTTCTTTTCATAAACCACATATGGATCAACAAATGTCATTGCATGTGTGTTCTTTTCACAAACCACATACAGATCCACCAATGTCATTGCATGTGTGTTCTTTCCAGGAACCACATACGGATCCACCAATGTCATTGCATGTGTGTTCTTTCCACAAACCACATATGGATCCACCAGAGTCATTCCATGTGTGTTCTTTTCCCAAACCACATATGGATCCACTATAGTCACTGCATGTGTGTTCTTTCCACAAACCACATATGGATCCACCAGAGTAATTGCATGTGTGTTCTTTCCATGAACCATATATGGATCAACCAATGTCATTGCATGAGTGTTATTTTCCACAAACCACATATGGATCCACCAGAGAAATTGCATGTGTGTTCTTTTCACAAACCACATATGGATCCACTAGAGTCACTGCATATGTGTTCTTTCACAAACCACATATGTACCCACTAGAGTAATTGCATGTGTGTTCTTTTCCACAAACCAATTATGGATCCACTAGAGTCATTGCATGTGTGTTCTTTCCACAAACCACATATGGATCCACTAGAGTCATTGCATGTGTTTTCCTTTCACAAACCACATATGGATCAACCAATGTCATTGCATGTGTGTCCTTTTCATGAACCACATGTGGATCCACTAGAGTCATTGCATGTGTGTTATTTTCACAAACCACATATGGACCAGCAATGCCATTGCATGTGTGTTTTTATACTAAAACCAACACTAGAGTCACTACATGTGTGTTCTTTTCACAAACCACACATGGACCCACCAGAGTCATTGCATGTGTGTTCTTTCCAGAAACCACATGGATCAACCAATGTCATTGCATGTGTGTTCTTTTGACAAATAACATGGATCAACCAATGGGGTTGCATGTGTGTTATTGTCATAAACCACATATGGATTAACCAATGTCATTGCATGTGTGTTCATGTCACAAACCACACAAGGATCCACCAATGTCATTGCATGTGTGTTCTTTCCATGAACCACATATGGATCCACCAATGTCATTGCATGTGTGTTCTTTCCACAAACCACATATGTACCCACTAGAGTAATTGCATGTGTGTTTTTTTCCAAAATTAAATATGGATCCACTAGAGTCATTGCATGTGTTTTATTTTCCACAAACCACATATGGATCCACCAATGTCATTGCATGTGTGTTATTTCCATGAACCACATATGGATCAACAAATGTCATTGCATGTGTGTTCTTTCCACAACCCACATATGGATCAACCAATGACATTGCATGTCTGTTCTTTCCATGAACCACATGCATCAACCAGAGTCATTGCATGTGTGTTCTTTCCAGAAACAACACATGGATCCACCAATGTCATTGCATGTGTGTTCTTTCCATGAACGACATATGGATCCACCAATGTCATTGCATGTGTGTTCTTTCCACAAACCACATAAGGATCCACCAGAGTCATTGCATGTGTGTTCTTGTCACAAACAACATATGGACCCACTAGAGTCATTGCATGTGTGTTGTTTCCACAAACCACATATAGATCCACCAGAGTCATTGCATGTGTGTTCTTGTCACAAACCACTTATGGATCCACCAGAGTCATTGCATGTGTGTTCTTTCCACAAACCACATATGGATCCACCAGAGTAATTGAATGTGTGTTCCTTTCACAAACCACATATGGATCAACCAATGTAATTTCATGTGTGTTCTTTTCACAAACCACATATGGATCAACAAATGACATTGCCTGTGTGTTCTTTTCACAAACCACATATGGATCCACCAATGTCATTGCATGTGTGTTCTATCCATGAACCACATATGGATCCACCAATGTCATTGCATGTGTGTTCTTTCCACAAACCACATATGGATTCACTAGAGTCATTGCATGTGTGTTATATTCACAAACCACATATGGATCCACTAGAGTCACTTCATGTGTGTTCTTTCCACAAACAACATATGGATCCACCAGAGTAATTGCATGTGTGTTCTTTCCATGAACCATATGGATCAACCAATGTCATTGCATGTGTGTTATTTTCCACAAACCACATATGGATTCACCAGAGAAATTGCATGTGTGTTCTTTTCACAAACCACATATGGATCCACTAGAGTCATTGCCTGTGTGTTATTTTCACAAACCACATATGGATCGACCAATCTCATTGTATGTGTGTTATTTCCACAAACCACATATGTACCCACTAGAGTAATTGCATGTGTGTTCTTTTCCACAAACCACTTATGGATCCACTAGATTCATTGCATGTGTATTCTTTCCACAAACCACATATGGATCCACTAGAGTCATTGCATGTGTGTTCCTTTCACAAACCACATATGGATCAACCAATGTCATTGCATTTGTGTTATTTTCATGAACCACATATGGATCCACTAGAGTCATTGCATGTATGTTCTTTTCACAAACCACATATGGACCCACCAATGCCATTGCATGTGTGTTCTTATACTAAAACCAACACTAGACTCACTTCATGTGTGTTCTTTTCACAAACCACACATGGACCCACCAGAGTCATTACATGTGTGTTCTTTCCACAAACCACATGGATCAACCAATGTCATTGCATGTGTGTTCTTTTGACAAATAACATGGATCACTCAATGGCATTGCATGTGAGTAATTGTCATAAACCGTATATGGATCAACCAATGTCATTGCATGTGTGTTCATGTCACAAACCACACATGGATCCACAATTGTCATTGCATGTGTGTTCTTTCCATGAACCATATATGGATCAACCAATGCCAATGCATGTGTGTTATTTTCCACAAACCACATATGGATCCACTAGAGTTCATTCCATGTTTGTTCTTTTCCACAAACCATATGGATCAACCAATGGCATTGCATGTGTGGTATTGTCACAAACCACATATGGATCAACCAATGTCATTGCATGTGTGTTTTGCTTTCATAAACCACATATGGATCCACTAGTGTTCATTGCATGTGTGTTCTTTCCACAAACCACATATGTATCCACTGGAGTAATTGCATGTGTGTTCTTTTCACAAACCACATATGGATCCACTAGAGTCATTGCATGTGTGTTCTTTTCACAAACCACACATGGATCAACCAGAGTCATTGCATGTGTGGTCTTTCCATGAACCACATATGGATCAACCTGAGTCATTGCATGTGTGTTCTTTCCACAAACCGCACATGGATCCACCAGAGTAATTGCATGTCACTTCATATCACAAACCACACATGGATCGACCAATGACATTGCATGTCTGTTCTTTCCATGAACCACACATGGATCCACCAATGTCATTGCATGTGTGTTCTATTCCAAAACCACATATGGATCCACCAGAGTCATTGCATGTGTGTTCTTGTCACAAACCACATATGGATCCACCAGAGTCAATGCAGGTGTGTTCTTTCCACAAACCACATATGTACCCACTAGAGTAATTGCATGTGTGTTCTTTTCCACAAACCACTTATGGATCCACTAGATTCATTGCATGTATGTTCTTTCCACAAACCACATATGGATCAACCAGAGTATGGCATGTGAGTTCCTTTGTCAAACCACATATGGATCAACCAATGTCATTGCATGTGTGTTCTTTTCACAAACCACATATGGATCAATAAATGTCAGTGCATGTGTGTTCTTTTCACAAACCACATATGGATCCACCAATGTCATTGCATGTGTGTTCTTTCCATGAACCATATATGGATCCACCAATGTCATTGCATGTGTGTTATTTCCACAAACCACATATGGATCCACCAGAGTCATTGCATGTGTGTTCTTTTCACAAACCACATATGGATCCACTAAAGTCACTACATGTGTGTTCTTTCCACAAACCACATATGGATCCACTAGAGTCATTGCATGTGTGTTCTTTCCATGAACCATATATGGATCAAGCAATGTCATTGCATGTGTGTTATTTTCCACAAACCACATATGGATCCACCAGAGTAATTGCATGTGTGTTCTTTTCTCAAACCACATATGGATCCACTAGAGTCATTGCATGTGTGTTCTTTTCACAAACCACATATGAATCCACCAATGTCATTGCATGTGTGTTATTTCCACAAACCACATGGATCAACCAATGGCATTGCATGTGAGTTCTTTCCACAAACCACATGGATCAAACAATGTTATTACATGTGTGGTCTTTCCACAAACCACATGGATCAACCAGAGTCATTGCACGTGTGTTCTTTCTACAAACCACACATGGATCCACCAGAGTAGTTGCATGTGTGTTCAAGTCATAAACCAGCTATGGATCCACCAATGTCATCGCATGTGTGTTCATGTCACAAACCACACATGGATCCACCAATGTCATGGCATGTGTGTTCTTTCCATGAACCACATATGGATCAACAAGAGTCACTACATGTGTGTTCTTTCCATAAACCACACATGGATCCACCAAAGTAATTACATGTGTGTTCATGTCACAAACCACACATGGATCCACCAATGTCATTGCATGTGTGTTCTTTCGAAAAACCACATATGGATGCACCAGAGTCATTGCATGTGTGTTCTTTTCTTCAAACCACATATGGATCCACTAGAGTTCATTGCATGTTTGTTCTTTTCCACAAACCACGTGGATCAACCAATGGCATTGCATGTGTGTTATTGTCACAAATCACATATGGATCAACCAATGTCATTACATGTGTGTTCCTGTCACAAACCACATATGGATCCAACAGTGTTCATTGCATGTGTGTTCTTTCCACAAACCACATATGTATCCACTAGAGTAATTGCATGTTTCTTCTTTTCACAAACCACATATGGATCAACCAGAGTCATTGCATGTGTGTTCTTTTCACAAACCACACATGGATCAACAAGAGTCATTGCATGTGTGTTCTTTCCATGAACCACATATAGATCAACTAGAGTCATTGCATGTGTGTTCTTTCCACAAACCACACATGGATCCACAGAGTAATTGCATGTGTGTTCATGTCACAAACCACACATGGATCCACCAATTACATGGCATGTGTGTTCTTTCCATGAACCACACATGGATCCACCAATGTCATTGCATGTGTGTTCTTTCCACAAACCACATATGGATCCACTAGAGTCATTGCATGTGTGTTCTTTTCACAAACCACATATGGATCCACAGGAGTCATTGCATGTGTGTTCTTGTCACAAACCACATATGGATCCACCAGAGTCATTGCATGTGTGTTCTTTCCACAAACCACATATGTACCCACTAGCGTAAGTGCATGTTTGTTCTTTTCCACAAACCACATATGGATCCACCAGTGTTCATTGCATGTGTGTTCTTTCCACAAACCACATATGGATCCACCAGAGTAATTGCATGTGTGTTCCTTTCACAAACCACATATGGATCAACCAATGTCATTGCATGTGTGTTCTTTTCACAAACCACATATGGATCATAAAATGTCATTGCATGTGTGTTCTTTTTACAAACCATATATGGATCCACCAATGTCATTGCATGTTTGTTCTTTCCATGAACCACATATGGATCCACCAATGTCATTGCATGTGTGTTCTTTCCACAAACCACATATGGATCCATCAAAGTCATTGCATGTGTGTTCTTTTCACAAACCACATATGGATCCACTAAAGTCACAACATGTGTGTTCTTTCCACAAACCACATATGGATCCACTTGAGTCATTGCATGTGTGTTCTTTCCATTAACCATATATGGATCAACCAATGTCATTGCATGTGTGTTATTTTCCACAAACCACATATGGATCCACCAGAGTAATTGCATGTGAGTTCTTTTCACAAACCACATATGGATCCACCAATGTCATTGCATGTGTGTTACTTCCACAAACCACATGGATCAACCAATGGCATTGTATGTGTGTTCTTTCCACAAACCACATGGATCAACCAATGTTATTACATGTGTGTTCTTTCCATGAACCACATGGATCAACCAGAGTCATTGCACGTGTGTTCTTTCCACAAACCACACATGGATCCACCAGAGTAATTGCATGTGTGTTCATGTCACAAACCACATATGGATCCACCAATGTTAGTGCATGTGTGTTCATGTCACAAACCACACATGGATCCACCAATGTCATTGCATGTGTGTTCTTTCCATGAACCACATATGGATCAACCAGAGTCATTGCATGTGTGTTCTTTCCACAAAACACACATGGATCCACCAGAGTAATTGCATGTGTGTTCATGTCACAAACCACACATGGATCCACCAATGTCATTGCATGTGTGTTCTTTTCCACAAACCACATATGGATCCACCAATGTCATTGCATGTGTGTTCTTAACACAAACCACATATGGATCCACCAGAGTCATTGCATGTGTGTTCTTTTCCACAAACCACATATAGATCCACTAGAGTTCATTGCATGTTTGTTCTTTTCCACAAACCACATGGATCAACCAATGGCATTGCATGTGTGTTATTGTCACAAACCACATATGGATCAACCAATGTCATCGCATGTGTGTTCCTGTCACAAACCACATATGGATCCACTAGTGTTCATTGCATGTGTGTTCTTTCCACAAACCACATATGTATCCACTAGAGTAATTGCATGTGTGTTCTTTTCACAAACCACATATGGATCAAACAGAGTAATTGCATGTGTGTTCTTTTCACAAACCACACATGGATCAACCAGAGTCACTGCATGTGTGTTCTTTCCATGAACCACATATGGATCAACCAGAGTCATTGCATGTGTGTTCTTTCCACAAACCACACATGGATCCACAGAGTAATTGCATGTGTGTTCATGTCACAAACCACGCATGGATCCACCAATGACATTGCATGTGTGTTCTTTCCATGAACCACACATGGATCGACCAATGTCATTGCATGTGTGTTCTTTCCACAAACCACAGATGGATCCACTAGAGTCATTGCATGTGTGTTCTTTTCACAAACCACATATGGATCCACCACAGTCATTACATGTGTGTTCTTGTCACAAACCACATATGGATCCACCAGAGTCATTGCATGTTTGTTCTTTCCACAAACCACATATGTACCCACTAGAGTAATTGCATGTGTGTTCTTTTCCATAAACCACTTATGGATCCACTAGAGTCATTGCATGTGTGTTCTTTGCACAAACCACATATGGATCCACCAGAGTAATTGCATGTGTGTTCCTTTCACAAACCACATATGGATCAACCAATGTCATTGCATGTGTGTTCTTTTCACAAACCACATATGGATCAACAAATGTCATTGCATGTATGTTCTTTTTACAAACCACATATGGATCCACCAATGTCATTGCATGTGTGTTCTTTCCATGAACCACATATTGATCCACCAATGTCATTGCATGTGTGTTCTTTCCACAAACCACATATGGATCCAAGAGAGTCATTGCATGTGTGTTCTTTTCACAAACCACATATGGATCCACTAAAGTCACTACATGTGTGTTCTTTCCACAAATCACATATGGATCCACTAGAGTCATTGCATGTGTGTTCTTTCCATGAACCATATATGGATCAACCAATGTCATTGCATGTGTGTTATTTTCCACAAACCAGATATGGATCCACCAGAGTAATTGCATGTGTGTTCTTTTCACAAACCACATATGGATCCACTAGTGTCATTGCATGTGTGTTCTTTTCACAAACCACATATGAATCCACCAATGTCATTGCATGTGTATTATTTCCACAAACCACATGGATCAACCAATGGCATTGCATGTGTGTTCTTTCCACAAACCACATGGATCAACCAATGTTATTACATGTGTGTTCTTTCCACAAACCACATGGATCAACCAGAGTCATTGCACGTGTGTTCTTTCCACAAACCACACATCGATCCACCAGAGTAGTTGCATGTGTGTTCATGTCACAGACCACATATGGATCCACCAATGTCATTGTGACGAGGTTTCAACTCGTCAATGCCCATTGTTATGGACTTGGGTTTTGGAGAAGATGGGGATGCTGGAGATCGTGGCACGGTTAACAGACAAGCAACCAGGGGTCACGAGATTTACCCAGATTCAGGCCCCCGGAGGGAAAACCCTACTCCTGCTTGTCTGCTCTTTTATTGCGGCAGAACCGAAAGTTACAGGGTGCGCAGATTCGATCTGGCGTGGAGGTGTGTATGTCGTAATCGCAGGGTGTAATCGTTCTTGGGTTGTCCTCCTCGTTGGACCCTCCTAGCCTTTATATATGGGGAGGCTAGGTCTCGGGTACCGATACGAGTAGGTTACAAGTTGTATTGGAACTCTAGTCTTGTTCTTCAAGGATCCGAAGGCGTCATGGGCCTGGGCCACCTGAAAATCTTCATGGGCTGGCGTATATTGGCCGTGGGCCTTCCTTGGGCTGGACCAGGTATGCTGAAGTTACGTACCCGTAGGGTATAACCATGTCAGTAGCCCCCGAGTGTTTAGTCGAATCGTAGATTCGGCTGAGGACTCTTCAATCCTTCGGGTGTAACTCTGTCTTTCAAGAGAATGTGTAGGGATTGTTGATGCGTGTGCCTGACTCACCCGACGGATCAGGGTCAGTTAATCGTCTTAGGACAAAACAACACGATCTTCTTCAGGTGCGAGTCCCTCGACTCGAACCCGGAACATATGCTGGCGTAATTCGACTCAGGCCGCGGAGGACTTACAGGAGTGGAATTCCAGTGTTTTTAAATGATGTACCCAACGCGTCCGTCAGGATTTTTCATCGTACCTGCTGGTACGGATTCATACTAGCAGAGCGCAGTCAGGTGCGTTGCCAGGCCATCAGATGATATCTGTAGGTCTTATCTTTGCGTCGCAGACGCAGCATCCGAATGTTTATCACCGCGGAGGTGTTTCGGGTGGCCAAGGAGGATGTTACTCACTTAGCATTAATTGGGGCAGAGTTGCCGAAAAGTTTTTGCATGCGGATCCGGAAGATCGCAGTCGAAGATTTCATAGGGTGCGCGACCAGCGCTCCCTATGGGAGTAGCCCCCGAGTGTCTGTTCGAGTCGTAGACTCGAGCGGAGACTTTTAGTGCAAGCATTGCTCAGTTGTTTAGTCCGTAGGACTCGAAAATTTTCGGATGCTGAAATCCTTCCTCCCTATGGGAGTAGCCCCCGAGTCCGTAGTGGAGTCGTGGACTCGACGTAGGACTCGAAGCTCTTGTGTGTGAACGGCCATCGCTCCAGTTTGGAGTAGCCCCCGAGTGTCTGGCGGAGTCGTAGACTCGGGCAGAGACTCGAGTCTTGTATCATGCAACGGTAGTAGGAAAATCTCGTGGGCGTACCGCTGACCCGGAAGTACATCGGGTGCGTGACCAGCGCTCCTGATAGGAGTATCCCCCAAGTATTTAGTCGAATCGTAGATTCGAGTGAGTACTTTTAGCTGTGGAGCCGAAGTTATTGCTAGTATAGCTGTTGATGACGTCAGTGCTGACGATCAATGACCTCAAGCGTCTGCTGCGCCAGAGATGACTTGACTGGACGATGCGTGGGTCCCACTTCCTGACTTTGAATTGACCGGTCACGCGCGGCATGGAGATGATTACGGCGTTTCCTCGATTTCCGCGCGTAGTGGACGTCGTGGGAACGACGGTTTGTTTTGGTGCTGACACGTGTACGGCCAGATCTGCCGTTGGCGTTAGGTCTTCTTGATGGATGGTCAGCGTGCGTCGTCTTTGCTGTTATAATCCATGGTGAAAATCGTGGTTTGTTTTCACCGCACCAGTTCTTGCATTTTACTGCCTCCTTGTGCTCGAGCGATTCTTGCTGCGTGCTGAGAGTTCCTTTCGCATTTCCTTTGTCTTCGTCGTTGGCAACGACACCACCGCCGTAGCGCCATGGGGAAGCCAAAGAAGTCTTCGCCTGCAGTTGGAACCAGCGCTGCCGGAGGCAAGAAGGGCGCCGCCGCTGCTCGTGTCACCGATGGTGGCTGGCGGCGATCAGAGACGCGGGAGAGCGATCTCTGCAAGCTGCGCGAGCGGAGCCTGATTCCGCAGGACACGACGGCCGTGAGACTCCCCGGTAGTGAGGTAATCCCCCGTCCCCCATCTGGGTATCGGGTTATGTTTGTCGCCTTCGTTTTGCGTGGGTTTTCGTATCCAGTCCATGACTTCCTTCGTGGACTGCTCTTTTTCTATGGGGTTCAACTCCATCATCTGTCTCCCAACTCCCTTCTCCACATTGCGTGTTTTATCACGCTTTGCGAGTGTTGGCTTGGCATTGAGCCGCACTTTGGCCTCTTCCGGAAGCTGTATTCCGTGAGGAGGCAGTCTGGTTCGGATGGTGTGTATCCCATTGGGGGTTTCATCATCTCTCTTAGTCCCGATGTCCAATTCTTTTCCTTCTCCATGTCCGAATCTGTCCAGTACTGGCGGAGGAAATGGTTTTACATCCGTGACTCCGTGCTGCCTGGGCAAGATTTTGGTCTCGTTCCTTTTGACCCCTCCCAGTTAATTGTGAAGAAGAGGTCCTGGAAAAATCAGATCTTAGACGGTGAGGTGGCGGAGATAGAGGCCTTGTACTGTCGGGTGGAGGAGCTCCAATTGATTCCTGAGAAGGAGGTGAACGGTGTCGACATTATCCGGGTGTTTCTTGAGCGTCGGGTGCAGCCGCTCCAGGCTAGAGCACACCCGATGTTCCTGTACTCTGGGCGCCGTGATCCGACGAGGGTTTCGAGTGAGAAGGTCTCCGAGGTGGACCTTGACAAGGATCTTCGCGTGCTGTTGAAGTTCAAGGCCGACGAAAAAATCCCGGGGAAGTCGCTGACTCCTCCCTTTTCGTCGACGTTGGCCGTGCCAAAGGTGTAGATTTGCGCACGTAGTGCTTCCCTTATGTTTTTGTCAGTTGTGTACTTGTGTCCTTTGTTTGCTAACAAAGTTTCTTCTCATCTTGTAGAGCTTCAAAGTGCCAGGCATGGCGCCACCATTGCCCGAAAGGTATCCGAATGCCCCGGATAATGAAGTGGTGGACTCCGTGTCCGAGCTTCCTTCGGCGCGATCTCCGGTGGAGGATGCCGATGAATCGAGTGAAGACCATTCGAGTAAGCGATCACGGAGCTCGAGCGAGTCTTCGGATGCCTCGACTCCTCCGACTCCCAGGAATCCTCGGGGTCTTGAGCGTCATGATGATGTTCAGGAGGGTTCGTCTTCTCCTATTCCTGCCGTTCCTGTGCGAGCTGTTGCTCCGCACCCGCCAGCAAAGCGGAAGAAGGAAGAGAAGAAGGAGGAGAAGAAGGAGGAGAAGAGGGCCCGGAGGACTTCTCCTATCTTTGACCTGAGCGCGTTGGGCTCGTAAGTGTGCTTGTTGCCACTATTGTCTTTTGCTCACTTGTTATTTTTGCGCCTGTGTTGATTGGTTCGTATGTAGGCAATCCTCCGACGGCTCTAGTGATGGAGCGCGCGAGATGATGGGGGAGTCGAACATTGCGTCGCCGCCTCCGCAGACGGTGGCGACGTCGGGTGGTGCTGCACCAGTTCCTCATGTGTGTTCATGTCACAAACCACACATGGATCCACCAATGTCATTTCATGTGTGTTCTTTCCATGAACCACATATGGATCAACCAGAGTCATTGCATGTGTGTTCTTTCCACAAATCACACATGGATCCGCCAGAGTAATTGCATGTGTGTTCATGTCACAAACCACACATGGATCCACCAATGTCATTGCATGTGTGTTCTTTCCATGAACCATATATGGATCAACCAATGTCATTGCATGTGTGTTATTTTCCACAAACCAGATATGGATCCACCAGAGTCATTGCATGTGTGTTCTTTTCCACAAACCACATATGGATCCACTAGAGTTCATTGCATGTTTGTTGTTTTCCACAAACCACATGGATCAACCAATGGCATTGCATGTGTGTCATTGTCACAAACCACATATGGATCAACCAATGTCATTGCATGTGTGTTCCTGTCACAAACCACATATTGATCCACCAGTGTTCATTGCATGTGTGTTCTATCCACAAACCACATATGTATCCACTAGAGTAATTGCATGTGTGTTCTTTTCACAAACCACATATGGATCAGCAAGAGTCATTGCTTGTGTGTTCTTTCCACGAACCGCCTATGGATCAACCAGAGTCATTGCATGTGTGTTCTTTCCACAAACCACAGATGGATCCACCAGAGTAATTGCATGTGTGTTCATGTCACAAACCACACATGGATCCACCAATGTCATTGCATGTGTATTCTTTCCACAAACCACATATGGATCCACTAGAGTCATTGCATGTGTGTTCTTTTCACAAACCATATATGGATCCACCAGAGTCATTGCATGTGTGTTCTTTTCACAAACCAGATATGGATCTACGAGAGTCATTGCATGTGTGTTCTTTCCACAAACCACATATGTACCCACTAGAGTAATTGCATGTGTGTTCTTTTCCACAAACCACTTATAGATCCACTAGAGTCATTGCATGTGTGTTCTTTCCACAAACCACATATGGATCCACCAGAGTAATTGAATGTGTGTTCCTTTCACAAACCACATATAGATCAACCAATATCATTGCATGAGTGTTCTTTTCATAAACCACATATGGATCAACAAATGTCATTGCATGTGTGTTCTTTTCACAAACCACATACAGATCCACCAATGTCTTTGCATGTGTGTTCTTTCCATGAACCATATATGGATCAACCAATGTCATTGCATGAGTGTTATTTTCCACAAACCACATATGGATCCACCAGAGAAATTGCATGTGTGTTCTTTTCACAAACCACATATGGATCCACTAGAGTCACTGCATATGTGTTCTTTCACAAACCACATATGGATCGACCAATGTCATTGCATGTGTGTCATTTCCACAAACCACATATGTACCCACTACAGTAATTGCATGTGTGTTCTTTTCCACAAACCAATTATGGATCCACTAGAGTCATTGCATGTGTGTTCTTTCCACAAACCACATATGGATCCACTACAGTCATTGCATGTGTTTTCCTTTCACAAACCACATATGGATCAACCAATGTCACTGCATGTGTGTTCTTTTCATGAACCACATATGGATCCACTAGAGTCATTGCATGTGTGTTATTTTCACAAACCACATATGGACCAGCAATGCCATTGCATGTGTGTTCTTATACTAAAACCAACACTAGAGTCACTGTATGTGTGTT
Organism: Avena sativa; assembly: GCA_916181665.1. Taxonomy (NCBI): domain Eukaryota; kingdom Viridiplantae; phylum Streptophyta; class Magnoliopsida; order Poales; family Poaceae; genus Avena; species Avena sativa. The sequence goes on from OV702289.1 coordinate 451,447,627, forward strand.
CTTTTCACAAACCACACATGGACCCACCAGAGTCATTGCATGTGTTGTTTCCACAAACCACATGGATCAACCAATGTCATTGCATGTGTGTTCTTTTGACAAATAACATGGATCAACCAATGGGATTCCATGTGTGTTATTGTGATAAACCACATATGGATTAACCAATGTCATTGCATGTATGTTCATGTCACAAACCACACAAGGATCCACCAATGTCATTGCATGTGTGTTCTTTCCATGAACCACATATGGATCCACCAATGTCATTGCATGTGTGTTCTTTCCACAAACCACATATGTACCCACTAGAGTAATTGCATGTGTGTTGTTTTCCAAAATTACATATGGATCCACTAGAGTAATTGCATGTGTTTTATTTTCCACAAACCACATATGGATCCACCAATGTCATTGCATGTGTGTTATTTCCATGAACCACATATGGATCAACAAATGTCATTGCATGTGTGTTCTTTCCACAACCCACATATGGATCAACCAATGACATTGCAAGTCTGTTCTTTCCATGAACCACATGCATCAACCAGAGTCATTGCATGTGTGTTCTTTCCACAAACCACACATGGATCCACCAATGTCATTGCATGTGTGTTCTTTCCATGAACGACATATGGATCCACCAATGTCATTGCATGTGTGTTCTTTCCACAAACCACATAAGGATCCACCAGAGTCATTGCATGTGTGTTCTTGTCACAAACAACATATGGACCCACTAGAGTCATTGCATGTGTGTTGTTTCCACAAACCACATATAGATCCACCAGAGTCATTGCATGTGTGTTCTTGTCACAAACCACTTATGGATCCACTAGAGTCATTGCATGTGTGTTCTTTCCACAAACCACATATGGATCCACCAGAGTAATTGAATGTGTGTTCCTTTCACAAACCACATATGGATCAACCAATGTAATTTCATGTGTGTTCTTTTCACAAACCACATATGGATCAACAAATGTCATTGCCTGTGTGTTATTTTCACAAACCACATATGGATCCACCAATGTCATTGTATGTGTGTTCTTTCCATGAACCACATATGGATCCACCAATGTCATTGCATGTGTGTTCTTTCCACAAACCACATATGGATTCACTAGAGTCATTGCATGTGTGTTATTTTCACAAACCACATATGGATCCACTAGAGTCACTGCATGTGTGTTCTTTCCACAAACAACATATGGATCCACCAGAGTAATTGCATGTGTGTTCTTTCCATGAACCATATGGATCAACCAATGTCATTGCATGTGTGTTCTTTTCACAAACCACATATGGATCCACTAGAGTCATTGCATGTGTGTTCTTTTCACAAACCACATATGGATCGACCAATCTCATTGTATGTGTGTTATTTCCACAAACCACATATGTACCCACTAGATTAATTGCATGTGTGTTCTTTTCCACAAACCACTTATGGATCCACTAGATTCCTTGCATGTGTATTCTTTCCACAAACCACATATGGATCCACTAGAATCATTGCATGTGTGTTCCTTTCACAAACCACATATGGATCAACCAGTGTCATTGCATTTCTGTTATTTTCATGAACCACATATGGATCCACTAGAGTCATTGCATGTATGTTCTTTTCACAAACCACATATGGACCCACCAATTCCATTGCATGTGTGTTCTTATACTAAAACCAACACTAGACTCACTTCATGTGTGTTCTTTTCACAAACCACACATGGACCCACCAGAGTCATTACATGTGTGTTCTTTCCACAAACCACATGGATCAACCAATGTCATTGCATGTTTGTTCTTTTGACAAATAACATGGATCAATCAATGGCATTGCATGTGAGTTATTGTCATAAACCGTATATGGATCAACCAATGTCATTGCATGTGTGTTCATGTCACAAACCACACATGGATCCACAATTGTCATTGCATATGTGTTCTTTCCATGAACCATATATGGATCAACCAGTGTCATTGCATGTGTGTTATTTTCCACAAACCACATATGGATCAACCAGAGTAATTGCATGTGTGTTCTTTTCATAAACCACATGTGGATCCACTAGAGTCATTGCATTTGTGTTCTTTTCACAAACCACATATGAATTCACCAATGTCATTGCATGTGTGTTATTTCCACAAACCACCTAGATCAACCAATGTCATTGCATGTGCGTTCTTTCCACAAACCACATGGATCAACCAATGTTATTACATGTGTGTTCTTTCCACAAACCACATGGATCAACCAGAGTCATTGCATGTGTGTTCTTTCCACAAACCACACATGGATCCACCAGAGTAATTCCATGTGTGTTCATGTCACAAACCACATATGGATCCACCAATGTCATTGCATGTGTGTTTATGTCACAAACCACACATGGATCCACCAATGTCATTGCATGTGCGTTCTTTCCATGAACCACATATGGATCAACCAGAGTCATTTCAGGTGTGTTCTTTACACAAACCACACATGGATCCACCGTAGTAATTGCATGTGTGTTAATGTCACAAACCACACATGGATCCAGCAATGTCATTGCATGTGTGTTCTTTTCCACAAACCACATATGGATCCACCAATGTCATTGCATGTGTGTTCTTTCCACAAACCACATATGTATCCAATAGAGTAATTGCATGTGTGTTCTTTTCCACAAACCACATATGGATCCACTAGAGTCATTGCATGTGTGTTCTTTTCACAAACCACATATGGACCCACCAAAGCCATTGCATGTGTCTTCTTATACTAAAACCAACACTAGAGTCACTGCATGTGTGTTCTTTCCACAAACCACACATGGACCCACCAGAGTCATTGCATGTGTCTTCTCCTACTAAAACCAACACTAGAGTCAATGCATGTGTGTTCTTTTCACAAACCACACATGGACCCACCGGAGTCATTGCATGTGTGTTCTTTTCACAAACCACATGGATCAACCAATGTCATTGCATGTGTGTTCTTTTGACAAATAACATGGATCAACCAATGGCATTGCATGTGTGTTATTGTCATAAACCACATATGGAACAACCAATGTCATTGCATGTGTGTTCATGTCACAAACCACACATGGATCCACCAATGCAATTGCATGTGTGTTCTTTTCATGAACCACATATAGATGAATCAGAGTAATTCCATGTGTGTTCTTTCCACAAACCGCACATGTATCCACCAGAGTAATTGCATGTGTGTTTATGTCACAAACCACACATGGATCCACCAATGACATTGCATGTGTGTTCTTTCCATGAACCACACATGGATCGACCAATGTCATTGCATGTGTATTCTTTCCACAAACCACATATGGATCCACTAGAGTCATTGGATTTTTGTTCTTTTCACAAACCACATATGGATCCACCAGAGTCATTGCATGTGTGTTCTTGCCACAAACCACATATGGATCCACCAGAGTAAATGCATCTGTGTTCTTTCCACAAACCACATATGTACCCACTAGAGTAATTGCATGTGTGTTCTTTTCCAGAAACCACTTATGGATCCACTAGAGTCATTGCATGTATGTTCTTTCCACAAACCACATATGGATCCACTAGAGTATTGCATGTGTGTTCGTTTGTCAAACCACATATGAATCAACCAATGTCATTGCATGTGTGTTCTTTTCACAAACCACATATGGATCAATAAATGTCAGTGCATGTGTGTTCTTTTCACAAACCACATATGGATCCACCAATGTCATAGCATGTGTGTTCTTTCCATGAACCATATATGGATCCACCAATGTCATTCCATGTGTGTTCTTTCCACAAACCACATATGGATCCACTAGAGTCATTGCATGTGTGTTCTTTTCACAAACCACATATGGATCCACTAGAGTCACTACATGTGTGTTCTTTCCACAAACCACATATGGATCCACTAGAGTCATTGCATGTGTGTTCTTTCCATGAACCATATATGGATCAACCAATGTCATTGCATGTGTGTTCTTTTCACAAGCCACATATGGATCCACTAGAGTCATTGCATGTGTGTTCTTTTCACAAACCACATATGTATCCACCAATGTCATTGCATCTGTGTTATTTCCACAAACCACATGGATCAACCAATGGCATTGCATGTGTGTTCTTTCCACAAACCACATGGATCAACCAATGTTATTACATGTGTGTTCTTTCCACAAACCACATGGATCAACCAGAGTCATTGCATGTGTGTTCTTTCCACAAACCACACATGGATCCACCAGAGTAATTGCATGTGTGTTCAAGTCATAGACCAGATATGGATCCACCAATGTCATTGCATGTGTGTTCATGTCACAAACCACACATGGATCCACCAATGTCATGGCATGTGTGTTCTTTCCATGAACCACATATGGATCAACAAGAGTCATTGCATGTGTGTTCTTTCCACAAACCACACATGGATCCACCAAAGTAATTACATGTGTGTTCATGTCACAAACCACACATGGATCCACCAATGTCATTGCATGTGTGTTATTTTCCACAAACCACATATGGATCCACCAATGTCATTGCATGTGTGTTCTTTCGAAAAACCACATATGGATCCACCAGAGTCATTGCATGTGTGTTCTTTTCTACAAACCACATATGGATCCACTAGAGTTCATTGCTTGTTTGTTCTTTTCCACAAACCACATGGATCAACCAATGGCATTGCATGTGTGTTATTGTCACAAATCACATATGAATCAACCAATGTCATTACATGTGTGTTCCTGTCACAAACCACATATGGATCCACCAGTGTTCATTGCATGTGTGTTGTTTTCACAAACCACACATGGATCAACAAGAGTCATTGCATGTGTGTTCTTTCCATGAACCACATATGTATCCACTAGAGTAATTGCATGTGTGTTGTTTCCACAAACCACACATGGATCAACAGAGTAATTGCATGCGTGTTCATGTCGCAAACCACACATGGATCGACCAATTACATGGCATGTGTGTTCTTTCCATGAACCACACATGGATCAACCAATGTCATTGCATGTGCGTTCTTTCCACAAACCACATATGCATCCACTAGAGTTATTGCATGTGTGTTCATTTCACAAACCACATATGGATCCACCAGAGTCATTGCATGTGTGTTCTTGTCACAAACCACATATGGATCCACCAGAGTCATTGCATGTGTGTTCTTTCCACAAACCACATATGTACCCACTAGCGTAATTGCATGTGTGTTCTTTTCCACAAACCACTTATGGATCCACTAGAGTCATTGCATGTGTGTTCTTTCCACAAACCACATATGGATCCACCAGAGTAATTGCATGTGTGTTCCTTTCACAAACCACATATGGATCAACCAATGTCATTGCATGTGTGTTCTTTTCACAAACAACATATGGATCAACAAATGTCATTGCATGTGTGTTCTTTTTACAAACCACATATGGATCCACCAATGTCATTGCATGTGTGTTCTTTCCATGAACCACATATGGATCCACCAATGTCATTGCATGTGTGTTGTTTCCACAAACCACATATGGATCCATCAAAGTCATTGCATGTGTGTTCTTTTCACAAACCACATATGGATCCACTAAAGTCACTACATGTGTGTTGTTTCCACAAACCACATATGGATCCACTTGAGTCATTGCATGTGTGTTCTTTCCATTAACCATATATGGATCAACCAATGTCATTGCATGTGTGTTATTTTCCACAAACCACATATGGATCCACCAGAGTAATTGCATGTGTGTTCTTTTCACAAACCACATATGGATCCACTAGAGTCATTGCATGTGTGTTCTTTTCACAAACCACATATGGATCCACCAATGTCATTGCATGTGTGTTACTTCCACAAACCACATGGATCAACCAATGGCATTGTATGTGTGTTCTTTCCACAAACCACATGGATCAACCAATGTTATTACATGTGTGTTCTTTCCATAAACCACATGGATCAACCAGAGTCATTGCACGTGTGTTCTTTCCACAAACCACACATGGATCCACTAGAGTAATTGCATGTGTGTTCATGTCACAAACCACATATGGATCCACCAATGTCAGTGCATGTGTGTTCATGTCACAAACCACACATGGATCCACCAATGTCATTGCATGTGTGTTCTTTCCATGAACCACATATGGATCAACTAGAGTCATTGCATGTGTGTTCGTTCCACAAACCACACATGGATCCACCAGAGTAAATGCATGTGTGTTCATGTCACAAACCACACATGGATCCACCAATGTCATTGCATGTGTGTTCTTTTCCACAAACCACATATGGATCAGCCAATGTCATTGCATGTGTGTTCTTTCCACAAACCACATATGGATCCACCAGAGTCATTGCGTGTGTGTTCTTTTCCACAAACCACATATAGATCCACTAGAGTTCATTGCATGTTTGTTCTTTTCCACAAACCACATGGATCAACCAATGGCATTGCATGTGTGTTATTGTCACAAACCACATATGGATCAACCACTGTCATTGCATGTGTGTTCCTGTCACAAACCACATATGGATCCACCAGTGTTCATTGCATGTGTGTTCTTTCCACAAACCACATATGTATCCACTAGAGTAATTGCATGTGTGTTCTTTTCACAAACCACATATGGATCAAACAGAGTAATTGCATGTGTGTTCTTTTCACAAACCACACATGGATCAACCAGAGTCACTGCATGTGTATTCTTTCCATGAACCACATATGGATCAACCAGAGTCATTGCATGTGTGTTCTTTCCACAAACCACACATGGATCCATAGAGTAATTGCATGTGTGTTCACGTCACAAACCACGCATGGATCCACCAATGACATTGCATGTGTATTCTTTCCATGAACCACACATGGATCCACCAATGTCATTGCATCTGTGTTCTTTCCATGAACGACATATGGATCCACCAATGTCATTGCATGTGTGTTGTTTCCACAAACCACATAAGGATCCACCAGAGTCATTGCATGTGTGTTCTTGTCAAAAACAACATATGGATCCACTAGAGTCATTGCATGTGTGTTGTTTCCACAAACCACATATAGATCCACCAGAGGCATTGCATGTGTGTTCTTATCACAAACCACTTATGGATCCACCAGAGTCATTGCATGTGTGTTCTTTCCACAAACCACATATGGATCCACCAGAGTAATTGAATGTGTGTTCCTTTCACAAACCACATATGGATCAACCAATGTAATTTCATGTGTGTTCTTTTCAGAAACCACATATGGATCAACAAATGTCATTGCCTCTGTGTTCTTTTCACAAACCACATATGGATCCACCAATGTCATTGCATGTGTGTGTTATTTTCCACAAACCACATATGGATCCACCAATGTCATTGCATGTGTGTTCATTCCACAAACCACATATGGATTCACCAGAGTCATTGCATGTGTGTTATTTTCACAAACCACATATGGATCCACTAGAGTCACTGCATGTGTGTTCTTTCCACAAACAACATATGGATCCACCAGAGTAATTGCATGTCTGTTCTTTCCATGAACCATATCGATCAACCAATGTCATTGCATGTGTGTTATTTTCCACAAACCACATATGGATCCACCAGAGAAATTGCATGTGTGTTCTTTTCACAAACCACATATGGATCCACTAGAGTCATTGCATGTGTGTTCTTTTCACAAACCACATATGAATCCACCAATGTCATTGCATGTGTGTTATTTCCACAAACCACATGGATCAACCAATGGCATTGCATGTGTGTTCTTTCCACAAACCACATGGATCAACCAATGTTATTACATGTGTGTTCTTTACACAAACCACATGGATCAACCAGAGTCATTGCACGTGTGTTCTTTCCACAAACCACACATGGATCCACTAGAGTAGTTGCATGTGTGTTCATGTCACAAACCACATATGGATCCACCAATCTCATTGCATGTGTGTTCATGTCACAAACCACACATGGATCCACCAATGTCATTTCATGTGTGTTCTTTCCATGAACCACATATGGATCAACCAGAGTCATTGCATGTGTGTTCTTTCCACAAATCACACATGGATCCACCAGAGTAATTGCATGTGTGTTCATGTCACAAACCACACATGGATCCACCAATGTCATTGCATGTGTGTTATTTTCCACAAACCACATATGGATCCACCAATGTCATTGCATGTGTGTTCTTTCCACAAACCACATATGGATCCACCAGAGTCATTGCATGTGTGTTCTTTTCCACAAACCACATATGGATCCACTAGAGTTCATTGCATGTTTGTTGTTTTCCACAAACCACCTGGATCAACCAATGGCATTTCATGTGTGTCATTGTGACTAACCACATATGGATCAACCAATGTCATTGCATGTGTGTTCCTGTCACAAACCACATATGGATCCACCAGTGTTCATTGCATGTGTGTTCTTTCCACAAACCACATACGTATCCACTAGAGTAATTGCATGTGTGTTCTTTTCACAACCCACATATGGATCAACAAGAGTCATTGCATGTGTGTTCTTTTCACAAACCACGCATGGATCAACCAGAGTCATTGCATGTGTGTTCTTTCCATGAACCGCCTATGGATCAACCAGAGTCATTGCATATGTGTTCTTTCCACAAACCACAGATGGATCCACCAGAGTAATTGCATGTGTGTTCATGTCACAAACCACACATGGATCCACCAATGACTTTGCATGTGTGTTCTTTCCATGAACCACACATGGATCCACCAATGTCATTGCATGTGTATTCTTTCCACAAACCACATATGGATCCACTAGAGTCATTGCATGTGTGTTCTTTTCACAAACCACATATGGATCCACCAGAGTCATTGCATGTGTGTTCTTTTCACAAACCACATATGGATCCACGAGAGTCATTGCATGTGTGCTCTTTCCACAAACCACATATGTACCCACTAGAGTCATTGCATGTGTGTTCTTTTCACAAACCACACATGGATCAACCAGAGTCATTGCATGTGTGTTCTTTCCATGAACCGCCTATGGATCAACCAGAGTCATTGCATATGTGTTCTTTCCATAAACCACAGATGGATCCACCAGAGCAATTGCATGTGTGTTCATGTCACAAACCACACATGGATCCACCAATGACATTGCATGTGTGTTCTTTCCATGAACCACACATGGATCCACCAATGTCATTGCATGTGTATTCTTTCCACAAACCACATATGGATCCACTAGAGTCATTGCATGTGTGTTCTTTTAACAAACCACATATGGATCCACCAGAGTCATTGCATGTGTGTTCTTTTCACAAACCACATATGGATCCACGAGAGTCATTGCATGTGTGTTCTTTCCACAAACCACATATGTACCCACTAGAGTAATTGCATGTGTGTTCTTTTCCACAAACCACTTATAGATCCACTAGAGTCATTGGATATGTGTTCTTTCCACAAACCACATATGGATCCACCGGAGTAATTGAATGTGTGTTCCTTTCACAAACCACATATAGATCAACCAATATCATTGCATGTGTGTTCTTTTCATAAACCACATATGGATCAACAAATGTCATTGCATGTGTGTTCTTTTCACAAACCACATACAGATCCACCAATGTCATTGCATGTGTGTTCTTTCCATGAACCACATATGGATCCACCAATGTCATTGCATGTGTGTTCTTTCCACAAACCACATATGGATCCACCAGAGTCATTCCATGTGTGTTTTTTTCCCAAACCACATATGGATCCAATAGAGTCACTACATGTGTATTCTTTCCACAAACCACATATGGATCCACCAGAGTAATTGCATGTGTGTTCTTTCCATGAACCATATATGGATCAACCAATGTCATTGCATGAGTGTTATTTTCCACAAACCACATATGGATCCACCAGAGAAATTGCATGTGTGTTCTTTTCACAAACCACATATGGATCCACTAGAGTCACTACATATGTGTTCTTTCACAAACCACATATGGATCGACCAATGTCATTGCATGTGTGTCATTTCCTCAAACCACATATGTACCCACTAGAATAATTGCATGTGTGTTCTTTTCCACAAACCAATTATGGATCCACTAGAGTCATTGCATGTGTGTTCTTTCCACAAGACACATATGGATCCACTAGAGTCATTGCATGTGTGTTCCTTTCACAAACCACATATGGATCAACCAATGTCATTGCATGTGTGTTCTTTTCATGAACCACATATGTATCCAGTAGAGTCATTGCATGTGTGTTCTTTTCACAAACCACATATGGACCAACAATGCCATTGCATGTGTGTTCTTATACTAAAACCAACACTAGAGTCACTGCATGTGTGTTATTTTCAAAAACCACAAATGGACCCACCAGAGTCATTGCTTGTGTGTTCTTTCCACAAACCACATGGATCAACCAATGTCATTGCATGTGTGTTCTTTTGACAAATAACATGGATCAACCAATGGGATTGCATGTGTGTTATTGTCATAAACCACATATGGATCAACCAATGTCATTGCATGTGTGTTCATGTCACAAACCACACAAGGATCCACCAATGTCATTGCATGTGTGTTCTTTCCATGAACCACATATGGATCCACCAATGTCATTGCATGTGTGTTCTTTCCACAAACCACATATGTACCCACTAGAGTAATTGCATGTGTGTTGTTTTCCAAATTACATATGGATCCACTAGAGTCATTGCATGTGTTTTATTTTCCACAAACCACATATGGATCCACCAATTTCATTGCATGTGTGTTCTTTCCATGAACCACATATGGATCAAGAAATGTCATTGCATGTGTGTTCTTTCCACAACCCACATATGGATCAACCAATGACATTGCATGTCTGTTCTTTCCATGAACCACATGCATCAACTAGAGTCATTGCATGTGTGTTCTTTCCACAAACCACACATGGATCCACCAGAGTAATTGCATGTGTGTTCATGTCACAAACCACACATGGATCCACCAATGTCATTGCATCTGTGTTCTTTCCATGAACGACATATGGATCCACCAATGTCATTGCATGTGTGTTCTTTCCACAAACCATATAAGGATCCACTAGAGTCATTGCATGTGTGTTCTTGTCACAAACAACATATGGATCCACTAGAGTCATTGCATGTGTGTTGTTTCCACAAACCACATATAGATCCACCAGAGTCATTGCATGTGTGTTCTTGTCACAAACCACTTATGGATCCACTAGAGTCATTGCATGTGTGTTCTTTCCACAAACCACATATGGATCCACCAGAGTAATTGAATGTGTGTTCCTTTCACAAACCACATATGGATCAACCAATGTAATTTCATGTGTGTTCTTTTCACAAACCACATATGGATCAACAAATGTCATTGCATGTGTGCTCTTTTCACAAACCACATATGGATCCACTAGAGTCATTGCATGTGTGTTCTTTCCATGAACCACATATGGATCCACCAATGTCATTGCATGTGTGTTCTTTCCAGAAACCACATATGGATTCACCAGAGTCATTGCATGTCTGTTATTTTCACAAACCACATATGGATCCACTAGAGTCACTGCATGTGTGTTCTTTCCACAAACAACATATGGATCCACCAGAGTAATTGCATGTGTGTTCTTTCCATGAACCATATGGATCAACCAATGTCATTGCATGTGTGTTATTTTCCACAAACCACATATGGATCCACCAGAGAAATTGTATGTGTGTTCTTTTCACAAACCACATATGGATCCACTAGAGTCATTGCATGTGTGTTCTTTTCACAAACCACATATGAATCCACCAATGTCATTGCATGTGTGTTATTTCCACAAACCACATGGATCAACCAATGGCATTGCATGTGTGTTCTTTCCACAAACCACATGGATCAACCAATGTTATTACATGTGTGTTCTTTACACAAACCACATGGATCAACCAGAGTCATTGCACGTGTGTTCTTTCCACAAACCACACATGGATCCACTAGAGTAGTTGCATGTGTGTTCATGTCACAAACCACATATGGATCCACCAATGTCATTGCATGTGTGTTCATGTCACAAACCACACATGGATCCACCAATGTTATTTCATGTGTGTTCTTTCCATGAACCACATATGGATCAAAGAGAGTCATTGCATGTGTGTTCTTTCCACAAATCACACATGGATCCACCAGAGTAATTGCATGTGTGTTCATGTCACAAACCACACATGGATCCACCAATGTCATTGCATGTGTGTTATTTTCCACAAACCACATATGAATCCACCAATGTCATTGCATGTGTGTTCTTTCCACAAACCACATATGGATCCAACAGAGTCATTGCATGTGTGTTCTTTTCCACAAACCACATATGGATCCACTAGAGTTCATTGCATGTTTGTTGTTTTCCACAAACCACATGGATCAACCAATGGCATTGCATGTGTGTCATTGTCACAAACCACATATGGATCAACCAATGTCATTGCATGTGTGTTCCTGTCACAAACCACATATGGATGCACCAGTGTTCATTGCATGTGTGTTCTTTCCACAAACCACATACGTATCCACTAGAGTAATTGAATGTGTGTTCTTTTCACAAACCACATATGGATCAACAAGAGTCATTGCATGTGTGTTCTTTTCACAAACCACACATGGATCAACCAGAGTCATTGCATGTGTGTTCTTTCCATGAACCGCCTATGGATCAACCAGAGTCATTGCATATGTGTTCTTTCCACAAACCACAGATGGATCCACCAGAGTAATTGCATGTGTGTTCATGTCACAAACCACACATGGATCCACCAATGACATTGCATGTGTGTTCTTTCCATGAACCACACATGGATCCACCAATGTCATTGCATGTGTATTCTTTCCACAAACCACATATGGATCCACTAGAGTCATTGCATGTGTGTTCTTTTCACAAACCACATATGGATCCACCAGAGTCATTGCATGTGTGTTCTTTTCACAAACCACATATGGATCCACGAGAGTCATTGCATGTGTGTTCTTTCCACAAACCACATATGTACCCACTAGAGTCATTGCATGTGTGTTCTTTTCACAAACCACACATGGATCAACCAGAGTCATTGCATGTGTGTTCTTTCCATGAACCGCCTATGGATCAACCAGAGTCATTGTATATGTGTTCTTTCCACAAACCACAGATGGATCCACCAGAGCAATTGCATGTGTGTTCATGTCACAAACCACACATGGATCCACCAATGACATTGCATGTGTGTTCTTTCCATGAACCACACATGGATCCACCAATGTCATTGCATGTGTATTCTTTCCACAAACCACATATGGATCAACTAGAGTCATTGCATGTGTGTTCTTTTAACAAACCACATATGGATCCAACCGAGTCATTGCATGTGTGTTCTTTTCACAAACCACATATGGATCCACGAGAGTCATTGCATGTGTGTTCTTTCCACAAACCACATATGTACCCACTAGAGTAATTGCATGTGTGTTCTTTTCCACAAACCACTTATAGATCCACTAGAGTCATTGCATATGTGTTCTTTCCACAAACCACATATGGATCCACCGGAGTAATTGAATGTGTGTTCCTTTCACAAACCACATATAGATCAACCAATATCATTGCATGTGTGTTCTTTTCATAAACCACATATGGATCAACAAATGTCATTGCATGTGTGTTCTTTTCACAAACCACATACAGATCCACCAATGTCATTGCATGTGTGTTCTTTCCATGAACCACATATGGATCCACCAATGTCATTGCATGTGTGTTATTTCCACAAACCACATATGGATCCACCAGAGTCATTCCATGTGTTTTTTTCCCAAACCACATATGGATCCAATAGAGTCACTGCATATGTATTCTTTCCACAAACCACATATGGATCCACCAGAGTAATTGCATGTGTGTTCTTTCCATGAACCATATATGGATCAACCAATGTCATTGCATGAGTGTTATTTTCCACAAACCACATATGGATCCACCAGAGAAATTGCATGTGTGTTCTTTTCACAAACCACATATGGATCCACTAGAGTCACTGCATATGTGTTCTTTCACAAACCACATATGGATCGACCAATGTCATTGCATGTGTGTCATTTCCTCAAACCACATATGTACCCACTAGAATAATTGCATGTGTGTTCTTTTCCACAAACCAATTATGGATCCACTAGAGTCATTGCATGTGTGTTCTTTCCACAAGACACATATGGATCCACTAGAGTCATTGCATGTGTGCTCCTTTCACAAACCACATATGGATCAACCAATGTCATTGCATGTGTGTTCTTTTCATGAACCACATATGGATCCAGTAGAGTCATTGCATGTGTGTTCTTTTCACAAACCACATATGGACCAGCAATGCCATTGCATGTGTGTTCTTATACTAAAACCAACACTAGAGTCACTGCATGTGTGTTATTTTCACAAACCACAAATGGACCCACCAGAGTCATTTCTTGTGTGTTCTTTCCACAAACCACATGGATCAACCAATGTCATTGCATGTGTGTTCTTTTGACAAATAACATGGATCAACCAATGGGATTGCATGTGTGTTATTGTCAGAAACCACATATGGATCAACCAATGTCATTGCATGTGTGTTCATGTCACAAACCACACAAGGATCCACCAATGTCATTGCATGTGTGTTCTTTCCATGAACCACATATGGATCCACCAATGTCATTGCATGTGTGTTCTTTCCACAAACCACATATGTACCCACTAGAGTAATTGCATGTGTGTTGTTTTCCAAATTACATATGGATCCACTAGAGTCATTGCATGTGTTTTATTTTCCACAAACCACATATGGATCCACCAATTTCATTGCATGTGTGTTCTTTCCATGAACCACATATGGATCAAGAAATGTCATTGCATGTGTGTTCTTTCCACAACCCACATATGGATCAACCAATGACATTGCATGTCTGTTCTTTCCATGAACCACATGCATCAACTAGAGTCATTGCATGTGTGTTCTTTCCACAAACCACACATGGATCCACCAGAGTAATTGCATGTGTGTTCATGTCACAAACCACACATGGATCCACCAATGTCATTGCATCTGTGTTCTTTCCATGAACGACATATGGATCCACCAATGTCATTGCATGTGTGTTCTTTCCACAAACCATATAAGGATCCACTAGAGTCATTGCATGTGTGTTCTTGTCACAAACAACATATGGATCCACTAGAGTCATTGCATGTGTGTTGTTTCCACAAACCACATATAGATCCACCAGAGTCATTGCATGTGTGTTCTTGTCACAAACCACTTATGGATCCACTAGAGTCATTGCATGTGTGTTCTTTCCACAAACCACATATGGATCCACCAGAGTAATTGAATGTGTGTTCCTTTCACAAACCACATATGGATCAACCAATGTAATTTCATGTGTGTTCTTTTCACAAACCACATATGGATCAACAAATGTCATTGCCTGTGTGTTATTTTCACAAACCACATATGGATCCACCAATGTCATTGCATGTGTGTTCTTTCCATGAACCACATATGGATCCACCAATGTCATTGCATGTGTGTTCTTTCCACAAACCACATATGGATTCACCAGAGTCATTGCATGTCTGTTATTTTCACAAACCACATATGGATCCACTAGAGTCACTGCATGTGTGTTCTTTCCACAAACAACATATGGATCCACCAGAGTAATTGCATGTGTGTTCTTTCCATGAACCATATGGATCAACCAATGTCATTGCATGTGTGTTATTTTCCACAAACCACATATGGATCCACCAGAGAAATTGCATGTGTGTTCTTTTCACAAACCACATATGGATCCACTAGAGTCATTGCATGTGTGTTCTTTTCACAAACCACATATGAATCCACCAATGTCATTGCATGTGTGTTATTTCCACAAACCACATGGATCAACCAATGGCATTGCATGTGTGTTCTTTCCACAAACCACATGGATCAACCAATGTTATTACATGTGTGTTCTTTACACAAACCACATGGATCAACCAGAGTCATTGCACGTGTGTTCTTTCTACAAACCATCCATGGATCCACTAGAGTAGTTGCATGTGTGTTCATGTCACAAACCACATATGGATCCACCAATGTCATTGCATGTGTGTTCATGTCACAAACCACACATGGATCCACCAATGTCATTTCATGTGTGTTCTTTCCATGAACCACATATGGATCAACCAGAGTCATTGCATGTGTGTTCTTTCCACAAATCACACATGGATCCACCAGAGTAATTGCATGTGTGTTCATGTCACAAACCACACATGGATCCACCAATGTCATTGCATGTGTGTTATTTTCCACAAACCACATATGGATCCACCAATGTCATTGCATGTGTGTTCTTTCCACAAACCACATATGGATCCACCAGAGTCATTGCATGTGTGTTCTTTTCCACAAACCATATATGGATCCACTAGAGTTCATTGCATGTTTGTTGTTTTCCACAAACCACATGGATCAACCAATGGCATTGCATGTGTGTCATTGTCACAAACCACATATGGATCAACCAATGTCATTGCATGTGTGTTCCTGTCACAAACCACATATGGATCCACCAGTGTTCATTGCATGTGTGTTCTTTCCACAAACCACATACGTATCCACTAGAGTAATTGCATGTGTGTTCTTTTCACAAACCACATATGGATCAACAAGAGTCATTGCATGTGTGTTCTTTTCACAAACCACACATGGATCAACCAGAGTCATTGCATGTGTGTTCTTTCCATGAACCGCCTATGGATCAACCAGAGTCATTGCATATGTGTTCTTTCCACAAACCACAGATGGATCCACCAGAGTAATTGCATGTGTGTTCATGTCACAAACCACACATGGATCCACCAATGATATTGCATGTGTGTTCTTTCCATGAACCACACATGGATCCACCAATGTCATTGCATGTGTATTCTTTCCACAAACCACATATGGATCCACTAGAGTCATTGCATGTGTGTTCTTTTCACAAACCACATATGGATCCACCAGAGTCATTGCATGTGTGTTCTTTTCACAAACCACATATGGATCCACGAGAGTCATTGCATGTGTGTTCTTTCCACAAACCACATATGTACCCACTAGAGTAATTGCATGTGTGTTCTTTTCCACAAACCACTTATAGATCCACTAGAGTCATTGCATTTGTGTTCTTTCCACAAACCACATATGGATCCACCGGAGTAATTGAATGTGTGTTCCTTTCACAAACCACATATAGATCAACCAATATCATTGCATGTGTGTTCTTTTCATAAACCACATATAGATCAACAAATGTCATTGCATGTGTGTTCTTTTCACAAACCACATACAGATCCACCAATGTCATTGCATGTGTGTTCTTTCCATGAACCACATACGGATCCACCAATGTCATTGCATGTGTGTTCTTTCCACAAACCACATATGGATCCACCAGAGTCATTCCATGTGTGTTCTTTTCCCAAACCACATATGGATCCACTAGAGTCACTGCATGTGTGTTCTTTCCACAAACCACATATGGATCCACCAGAGTGATTGCATGTGTGTTATTTCCATGAACCATATATGGATCAACCAATGTCATTGCATGAGTGTTATTTTCCACAAACCACATATGGATCCACCAGAGAAATTGCATGTGTGTTCTTTTCACAAACCACATATGGATCCACTAGAGTCACTGCATATGTGTTCTTTCACAAACCACATATGGATCGACCAATGTCATTGCATGTGTGTCATTTACACAAACCACATATGTACCCACTAGAGTAATTGCATGTGTGTTCTTTTCCACAAACCAATTATGGATCCACTAGAGTCATTGCATGTGTGTTCTTTCCACAAGACACATATGGATCCACTAGAGTCATTGCATGTGTGTTCCTTTCACAAACCACATATGGATCAACCAATGTCATTGCATGTGTGTTATTTTCATGAACCACATATGGATCCAGTAGAGTCATTGCATGTGTGTTCTTTTCACAAACCACATATGGACCAGCAATGCCATTGCATGTGTGTTCTTATACTAAAACCAACACTAGATCACTGCATGTGTGTTCTTTTCACAAACCACACATGGACCCACCAGAGTCATTGCATGTGTGTTCTTTCCACAAACCACATGGATCAACCAATGTCATTGCATGTGTGTTCTTTTGACAAATGACATGGATCAACCAATGGGATTGCATGTGTGTTATTGTCATAAACCACATATGGATCAACCAATGTCATTGCATGTGTGTTCATGTCACAAACCACACAAGGATCCACCAATGTCATTGCATGTGTGTTCTTTCCATGAACCACATATGGATCCACCAATGTCATTGCATGTGTGTTCTTTCCACAAACCACATATGTACCCACTAGAGTAATTGCATGTGTGTTGTTTTCCAAAAGTACATATGGATCCATTAGAGTCATTGCATGTGTTTTATTTTCCACAAACCACATATGGATCCACCAATGTCATTGCATGTGTGTTCTTTCCATGAACCACATATGGATCAACAAATGTCATTGAATGTGTGTTCTTTCCACAACCCACATATGGATCAACCAATGACATTGCATGTCTGTTCTTTCCATGAACCACATGCATCAACTAGAGTCATTGCATGTGTGTTCTTTCCACAAACCACACATGGATCCACCAGAGTAATTGCATGTGTGTTCATGTCACAAACCACACATGGATCAACCAATGTCATTGCATCTATGTTCTTTCCATGAATGACATATGGATCCACCAATGTCATTGCAGGTGTGTTCTTTCCACAAACCACATAAGGATCCACCAGAGTCATTGCATGTGTGTTCTTGTCACAAACAACATATGG
The DNA here is from genome assembly GCA_916181665.1 of Avena sativa. Lineage (NCBI taxonomy): Eukaryota > Viridiplantae > Streptophyta > Magnoliopsida > Poales > Poaceae > Avena > Avena sativa. The sequence goes on from OV702289.1 coordinate 451,466,557, forward strand.
ATCCACTAGAGTCATTGCATGTGTGTTGTTTCCACAAACCACATATAGATCCACCAGAGTCATTGCATGTGTGTTCTTGTCACAAACCACTTATGGATCCACTAGAGTCATTACATGTGTGTTCTTTCCACAAACCACATATGGATCCACCAGAGTAATTGAATGTGTGTTCCTTTCACAAACCACATATGGATCAACCAATGTAATTTCATGTATGTTCTTTTCAGAAACCACATATGGATCAACAAATGTCATTGCCTCTGTGTTCTTTTCACAAACCACATGTGGATCCACCAATGTCATTGGATGTGTGTTCTTTCCATGAACCACATATGGATACACCAATGTCATTGCATGTGTGTTCTTTCCACAAACCACATATGGATTCACCAGAGTCATTGCATGTGTGTTGTTTTCACGAACCACATATGGATCCACTAGAGTCACTGCATGTGTGTTCTTTCCACAAACAACATATGGATCCACCAAAGTAATTGCATGTGTGTTCTTTCCATGAACCATATGGATCAACCAATGTCATTGCATGTGTGTTATTTTCCACAAACCACATATGGATCCACCAGAGAAATTGCATGTGTGTTCTTTTCACAAACCACATATGGATCAAATAGAGTCATTGCATGTGTGTTATTTTCACAAACCACATATGGATCGAGCAATCTCATTGTATGTGTGTTATTTCCACAAACCACATATGTACCCACTAGAGTAATTGCATGTGTGTTCTTTTCCACAAACCACTTATGGATCCACTAGATTGATTGCATGTGTATTCTATCCACAAACCACACATGGATCCACTAGAGTCATTGCATGTGTGTTACTTTTACAAACCACATATGGATCAACCAATGTCATTGCATTTGTGTTATTTTCATGAACCACATATGGATCCACTAGAGTCATTGCATGTATGTTCTTTTCACAAACCACATATGGACCCACCAATGCCATTGCATGTGTGTTCTTATACTAAAACCAACACTAGAGTCACTTCATGTGTGTTCTTTTCACAAACCACACATGGACCCACCAGAGTCATTACATGTGTGTTCTTTCCACAAACCACATGGATCAACCAATGTCATTGCATGTGTGTTCTTTTGACAAATAACATGGATCAACCAATGGCATTGCCTGTGAGTTATTGTCATAAACCATATATGGATCAACCAATGTCATTGCATGTGTGTTCATGTCACAAACCACACATGGATCCACAATTGTCATTGCATGTGTGTTCTTTCCATGAACCATATATGGATCAACCAATGTCATGGCATGTGTGTTATTTTCCACAAACCACATATGGATCAACCAGAGTAATTGCATGTGTGTTCTTTTCACAAACCACATATGGATCCACTAGTCATTGCATTTGTGTTCTTTTCACAAACCACATATGAATTCACCAATGTCATTGCATGTGTGTTATTTCCACAAACCACCTGGATCAACCAATGGCATTGCATGTGCGTTCTTTCCACAAACCACATGGATCAACCAATGTTATTACATGTGTGTTCTTTCCACAAACCACATGGATCAACCAGAGTCATTGCATGTGTGTTCTTTCCACAAACCACACATGGATCCACCGGAGTAATTCCATGTGTGTTCATGTCACAAACCACATATGGATCCACCAATGTCATTACATGTGTGTTTATGTCACAAACCACACATGGATCCACCAATGTCATTGCATGTGTGTTCTTTCCATGAACCACATATGGATCAACCAGAGTCATTGCATGTGTGTTCTTTACACAAACCACAGATGGATCCACCATAGTAATTGCATGTGTGTTCATGTCACGAACCACACATGGATCCACCAATGTCATTGCATGTGTGTTCTTTTCCACAAACCACATATGAATCCACCAATGTCATTGCATGTGTGTTCTTTCCACAAACCACATATGGATCCAACAGAGTCATTGCATGTGTGTTCTTTTCCACCAACCACATATGGATCCACTAGAGTCATTGCATGTGTGTTCTTTTCACAAACCACATATGGACCCACCAATGCCATTGCATGTGTCTTCTTATACTAAAACCAACACTAGAGTCACTGCATGTGTGTTCTTTTCACAAACCACACATGGACCCACCAGAGTCATTGCATGTGTGTTCTTTTCACAAACCACATGGATCAACCAATGTCATTGCATGTGTGTTCTTTTGACAAATAACATGGATCAACCAATGGCATTGCATGTGTGTTATTGTCATAAACCACATATGGATCAACCAATGTCATTGCATGTGTGTTCATGTCACAAACCACACATGGATCCACCAATGTAATTGCATGTGTGTTCTTTCCATGAACCACATATGGATCCACCAATGTCATTGCATGTGTGTTCTTTCCACAAACCACATATGTACCCACTAGAGTAATTGCATGTGTGTTCTTTTCACAAACTACATATGGATCCACTAGAGTCATTGCATGTGTTTTATTTTCCACAAACCACATATGGATCCACAAATGTCATTGCATGTGTGTTCTTTCCATGTACCACATATGGATGAACAAATGTCATTGCATGTGTGTTCTTTCCACATCCCACATATGGATCAACTAATGACATTGCATGTCTGTTCTTTCCATGAACCACATGCATCAACCAGAGTCATTGCATGTGTGTTCTTTCCACAAACCACACATGGATCCACCAGAGTAATTGCATGTGTGTTTTGTTGGGGATATACTTTCCGGGTATCCTCACAGTTCCTCACTGACCAGGGTGGCCCACTTCGGGTTAGATCTTTGCTTCACGAGCGGCCCAGTCAAGGAGAAAGACGGAGTCCAATCCGGCTACGGGAAAGCCCAGAAGACTTACCGACTTAGGCTCCGAGTGTTACTTGTAGTTTAAGATGTACTCTGTAACCGACTCTTAGTCGTACCCGGATAGAACTCTCTTGTAAACCCTAGGCCGGATATCTATATAAGACGTCCTAGGGAGAACCTTTAGGGCACCCAACACTTTAGACTCTCAACTCGCACAGGCGAAACCCTTGTAACCCATATTCCGGCTCTGCAACATTACTGGATTGCTTGTAGGAGTAGGATCCGTCCAAAGCCAGCGGATTCGAACCTGGGTAAACTTGTGAGCGCACCGTCCCGGAACACCGTACGTCTCACACCCCTCTCTTCCGCACGCCTCGAGGACTCCCTCATGGCGTACTTGTCATCAATCCAACGACAGTTGGCGCCCACCGTGGGGCAAGTGAGCTTCAGATCTGCGTTCCGAGCGGAATCTGCAAGAATCGGAATCGGCGAGACTATCGCCGTCGGTCGCATCCTCTACGCTAGCGACGTCCCTCTCATCGTTCTCGACGAGACTTGGATCCCGGCTAGGGAGGCTGTGACTGCCTATACAATCATCTCTTTCGGCGAGATCGATGTTTACATCGGTTTTGCTGAACCTACCCGCCCACCCTAGCAGTGTTGATCAAGGCAGAAGAATCTTCTGGGTCCCCTCTGTCCACGGAAGCGGCAGAGTTCCGGATCTCATAAAACTCTAATCCCACCCAACCCGCACCGGTTGCGAAGATAGTGGAGAAATCCGAACCTGAGGAAGACCTAGCGGTCCAAATCGAATCTGGAGTGGATCTCCTAGGAGAGACCAGATCCCAGATCAAACCACCCGCGGAAGTCAAAAACCAGGAGGAACTCACCAATGACACTGATTCCGGCTCTGATGACGCCGGAACAAACATGCCTTTCCTGAGGTACACACTGCAATGTATGATACTGCAAGATGCAAGCGCGGATGCAATCCTCGAAACCATCAAAAGTTTCGACATGGCTGATCGTGAGAGCCGCAGGTACCTCAGGAAGCACGCATCGCACCTTGTCGGATATGTGGGATCCGTACCCGGCTCTGCCGATGTTGGAGAAAACATCGACTCTGTGCTGGAGGCAATTGGAACAAACGCCGACGTACCCGCATCCTCGGATGAATCGATGACGTTAGCGGATTTCCGAAAGTTCTCCGCGGAGTATGAAGAGGAGTATAACTCCAAAGCTGTAGAAGAAGGAGAAACCATGGATGAAGGATCCGGGGAACACTCTCCCAAAGCGCAGGATGACATGGACGTCGGAGATAATCCCGAAGTCCAGATGTCCGGAAGTACCGATCAAAGCTTGACTCCGCGAAACGGACCCAAAGCCGTCTTTGCTACCGGTGCTGCCAAGAAGGCAAAGAAGAAGAACAAGAAGAACAAGACCTCGACAAAAGACCCTCTGGCAGAGGAGGTGATTGCCGAGGAATACGAAAAAGACTCGGATGGAGCACTTATCCCAGAAGAGCCGAAAAAAGAAGAATCGGTGGATGGACACGTGATCACCGAAGGTGCACGTAAACTCATCGATGCTGCACTAACCACACCCATCCCTACAGCTGCAGAACTTACTGTTGAAGAACTGGAAAAAATGGCCCAAGCCCTAGAAGCTCATCGTCAACAACTCCTAGATGAAGCCAAAAACATCGAGGAGGAGAAGAAACGCATGGCAACTAAGGATTACATGTCTCGGTTACATCATAAGACACGGAAGCGTCACACCAATGACGACCAATTCCCACATATCCGTGCCATCCTTTTCGGAGATGAGATGGGGAAGCCACGGAAAGATAGCAAAGGAGATTGGGTATATCCAACCCCAGTACAGAATACCGTGGCAGCCCGAGAAATTCTATCGGCTAATCCAGGACCAGAGGAGATCCTTTTGGGTATCAAACTACTCAACAAAGGACTAGAGCAGCAAAAGGTCGCCCTGTCCGGAAGTCAAAAACTGGTTTTGGATTCCGACCAATGTCGCATAGATCCGGCATGGGCTGACGTAAGACCCCATCGCGTTCCGGAGCAACATCATCGCCCCAAACAACGGGAGGACAATTATTCGAGAACCGGATCGTCAGGACAGCATCGCAGGACTACGCGTGACTGGAGCAACGTCGCCCCAGCGGCCGAGAAAGAGGCCATCGCTGCTCTGAATCCGAGGAATCTTCCCCGACGAGAGTCTAACGATCGAAGGGGAGAAGATAAAGAGAAACATCGAGAGGAGGATCGTCAAAAAATGCCACCTCCTAGACATGCAAGCCGTCCGGCTGAGCCTCACCGTAGTGGGAACGACGGACGAAGGAACGAGGAAAACCATGCCGGGACAAGCCGGCAGGGGGCTCGTCGTAGCCAAGACCCTCCCCGGAACCGGAATAATGACGCTCCGGACGGAGGTCGGCGATCAGCCGGAAACTATCCAGCTGCCCCACCTTCTCCACCAAGCAGTCATCACAATGGCTCCCAAGGGGGACAAGGAGGACGGCATGGCAGAGGAGGTGGCAGAAGCCGAAGTCCGGCTCCAAGGCACCGCAGCCACAGCCGGCATTCGGGACGATCTCTATCCCCGAACGATGCAAGGCACAGGATCAACTCCAACATAGAGGCGCGGCGCTACGAAAACGATGATATCTACGTGGGCCCAAAGTGCTTCGGACCACACATCAGAGCTACAAGATTCCCGGAAGGATTTGCTATTTCAAGGCATATCCAAGCCTATGATGGCATTGCTCGGCCAGATACCTGGCTACAGGATTTCTTCCAAGCTTGCTGCATCGCCAAAGGCGGAAACAGCGTGGTCGCAACCGGATATCACCCACTTATGTTGCAGAAGACGGCACGATCATGTAATGAACTTCCGAAGAACACCATCCACAACTGGTATGACATGCAAAGTGCGTTCTTTAGGAATTTGGAAGGCACGTATCGGAGGCCCTGTACGGTCGGAGACCTACATCGTTGCACCTAGAAGGCCGGAGAAACTTGTCGGGATTACCTCAGATGATGGATCGACACCAAGAACTCCTGCGAAGGAGTAAATGATCAAACTGCGATTGAAGCTTTCATCGCAGGTCTCCCAATTGGTCTGCTGTGCCACCGATTGAAGTGTGACAAGGTCACTGATTTGGGAGAGATGATAGAAACAGCGAGCAAGTATGCATATGCCGACGATGATGCAGAGGGATTACTCAATTCCCTAGCTGTGCCTCAGTCGGCAAAACAACCAAAGCAACAAGCTCAGAAGCGCAAAAATACCTCAGAAGAGAAACCCAACACGGAAACAACGGTGGTCACTGCTACATTCGGGTCTGGAGGACGCGGCGGAGGCTGCGGGCGTGGCCGAGGGACTTCAAGGGTCCAAGGTAGAGGAGAACAACAACCAGGAAAAACCTACTCTTGGGCCGACATTGCCAATAACCCATGTGTGCATCACCTAGACGCCAATCGGGGCTCGTCCCACACCAACGCCGAATGTCGTTTCAATGACGACATCAAAAGAGATGACACTGCGGGCTACAAAGATAAGCGGAAGAAGGGAAAGAAGAATCCCGAAAAAGAAAAAGAGACCAAGGAAGATTCCGACATGGAGGAAGCTGATGCTTCAAATCCCAAGCCAGAAGGGAAGAAAACTTTTCCCACCAAGAAGGACACTTATGTCACTTTCCTCGGATCTCAACCAGCAAAGGTCAAGAAAGCAGTTCTACACGAGCTCAATGCAACAGTTCCGGTTGTCCCCCAATACCTGGACTGGTCGGAAGTGGCAATCACATTTGACCGCGCTGATCACCCGCCTAAGTTGCACAGGAGAGGAAAATACGCCTTAATCGTCAATCCACTAATTGACGGTTATGGTTTCTCCAAGACCCTCATGGACGGTGGTAGTAGTATCAATATTCTCTATGTCAAAACACTACGCCGGATGAGGATCTCGGAAACTCAGCTGAACCATAGCTCTGTGATCTTTCACGGAGTTGTCCCAGGAAGACAAGCTAATTCCCTGGGAGAGATCACTTTGGATGTTACCTTTGGAACTCCAAAGAACTATAGGACGGAAGCACTTTCCTTCGAAGTGGTCCTGTTCAAGAGCGCGTACCACGCTATATTCGGACGTCCGGCTTACTGGGCTTTTATGGCTCGTCCGTGTTACATTTACAATATGATGAAAATTCTAGGTCCCAACGGCGTGATCACTATCAGGGGAGACGCTAAGAAAGCACGAGAGTGCGAGGATGGAAATGCCGCCTTTGCCGAAGCCGTGCTGCACGCCCAGGAGTACCAGGAGATCAAGAAAAGCATAGATCCGTCCGAGATGCCCGCAACAAAGAAGGAGGTGACAAAGCTGAATCCGGAGTTCAAGGCATTAGAAGAGACGAAGAAGACGCCGTTGAAGGATGATGACCCCTCCAAGGTGACCCAGATAGGCGTAGGCCTAGGTAGCGCATAGGAAAGCGCGCTCGTCAAGTTCCTCCAAGCAAATCAAGATATCTTCGCATGGTAGCCATCTGACATGACCGGAGTACCTAGGGAACTTGGCGAGCACTCTCTAAATGTAAACCCGAATGCTAAACCCGTTAAACAGTCCCTATGACAATTTGGCGATGAAAAGCGTAAGGAAATAGCTAAGGAACTAGCACGGCTTGAGTTAGCCAGATTCATAGAAGAGGTCATCCACACTGAGTGGTCGGCCAATCCTGTAATGGTCCCTAAAAAGGACACCACTGATTTAAGGATGTGTGTTGATTATACTGCCTTGAACAAGGCTTGTCCAAAAGATCCGTTCGCTCTACCTAGAATTGATCAAGTTATCGATTCTACGGCAGGCTCGGAACTCCTCTGTTTTCTCGACGCATATTCCGGTTATCACCAAATCTGGATGAAGGAATCTAACAAAGTCAAAACTTCATTCATAACCCCCTTCGGAACCTTCTGTTTTGTTATGATGCCCTTTGGGCTGAAGAACGTAGGAGCTACGTACCAGTGCACGATGCAGCGTTGCCTCCATGACCAACTCGGACGCAATGTACATGCATACGTGGATGATATTGCAGTAATGTCCAAAAAGAAGGAAACGCTGATTTCCGACTTGGAGGAAACATTTGCCAACCTACGAAAATACAACATCATGCTTAACCCGAAGAAGTGCTTCTTTGGAATACCGGCCGGAAAATTGTTAGGTTTCATCGTGTCTCAAAGAGGCATAGAGGTGAACCGGGACAAAATCAAGGCTATATTCAATATTTCCAGGCCAACTCGCCTGAAGGACGTACAAAGATTAACTGGTTGCATCGCTGCGGTCAGACGATTTGTAAGTCGGCTTGGTGAAAGAGCCCCACCATTATATAAACTCCTAAAAAAGACCAAGGATTTTGTTTGGACTGATGAAGCTGAAGCTGCACTACAATACCTGAAAAAAGTACTCTCATCTGCTCCTATCCTCGCAGCGCTGGAACCTCAGGAACCAATGTTGCTTTATCTTGATGTGACAAATAAGGTCGTTAGCATCGTTATGGTGGTGGAGAGACCGGAGGAAAATTAGGAGCACCTGGTGCAGCGTCCGACTTACTTTGTCAGTGAAGTCCTAACAGAGTCAAAACAGCGTTATCCGCATTGTGAAAAGTTGGCTTATAGTGTTTTTCTAGCATCTTGTAAGTTACGACACTACTTTCAGGAGCATCCAATTACCATGGTGAGCACAGCTCCCATGAGAGATATAATCAACAACAGTGACGCAACAGGACGTGTCGCCAAATGGGGCATAGAGCTTTCAGCTTTTGATATTGAGTATAAACCTCAGACACCAATCAAATCCCAGATCCTTGCTGACTTTGTCGCTGATTGGACAGAGACGAAGGAGAACATGATCCTCCCTGAGTTAGAATATTGGACCCTCTATTTTGATGGGTCTAAGGCTCGCGGGGGCTCGGGGGCTGGCATGGTGCTCAAATCACCCCAAGGAGATAAACTTTTATACGTGTTGCAGATCCACTTCACAGCAACAAACAATATTGCCGAGTATGAAGCACTGCTGCATGGAATCCGGATTGCTAAGGATATTGGCATCCGACGTTTGATGTGTTACGGAGATTCGGATCTTGTTGCTCAACAAGTGTCGGATATTTGTAATGCAAATAAGCACATGGCAGCATATAAAGTTGTCGTGGATGATCTATCTAAATTGTTCGAAGGATTTGAAGTTCAACATATCCCTCGAGTAGAAAATGAGGAAGCAGACGCACTATCTCGGATAGGTTCTGCGTGGAAAGAGGTCCCGGATGGCGCTTTTTTAGAGCACCTCAAAGTTCCCTCAATAAAGGGAGTAGATGAGGAATATCCGACCAAATCTGACTCACCTTTGGTAGCAGTTCTGACTGTAATTCCCAGCTGGACTCAACCCTACCTCGATTATTTGGTAGATGGCAAATTAACCGAAGACGAGGTTCTGAGCCGGCAGATTATCCGATGAGCAAAAGCCTATACTATTGTTAAAGGTGAGCTCTATAAGCGGAGTACTTCTAGGGTTTTTCAGCGCTATGTATCTCCGGAAGAAGGAGTAGAAATCTTAAGAGAAATCCACGAAGGCGAGTGTGGTCACCACACTGCAGCCAAATCTTTAGTGGCAAAAGCTTTTAGACGCGGATTTTTCTGGCTTACAGCTCAGGCAGATGCCGAACGATTAGTCAAGACGTGCAAGGGGCTGCCAAAAGTACGCCAAACAAGCTCATGTTCCGGTTGATCAGTTGCGAACAATACCTATACAATGGCCCTTTGCGGTATGGGGGCTTGATATGGTAGGACCTTTTAAACGAGCTCCAAGTGGATTTACTCACCTCTTAGTGATGGTGGATAAATTCACCAAATGGATTGAGGCTAAACCTGTCACTAGTTGTGATGGAGCAACAGCCAAAAGATTTGTCATGGATGTTATAATCCGGTATGGTTATCCACATAGCATTATCATGGACAACGGGAGTAACTTCTCTATGGGCGAATTGGCTAAATTCTGCAACGAGCAAAATATCCGGCTTGATATTGCGTCAGTCGCACATCCACAGGCTAACGGACAAGTCGAAAGAGCAAATGGTTTAATCCTACAAGGCCTAAAACCGAGACTTGAAGCACCACTACGACGTGCTGCGAGGGCTTGGGCAGAGGAATTACCCTCTGTAATATGGAGTTTACGAACGACTCCAAACAGGTCAACCGGATACACACCTTTCTTCTTGGTCTATGGTGCAGAAGCAGTTCTTCCTAGTGATTTGATTCACGCCTCTCCTAGAGTAGCCGCGTATATTAAAGAGGATGCCGAGATTTCTCGACAAAATGATCTCGACTTAGTCGAAGAAGTTCGCGTCGTTGCTGAAATGAGATCTACAGCCTATCAACAGAAGTTACGCAAGTATCATAGCCAGAGAGTCTGTAATAGATCTTTCAATAAAGGTGATTTGGTTCTCCATCTTGTGCAACAAAGAAAGCACAAACTTTCCCCGGTATGGGAAGGGCCCTTTTTAGTTAGTCGAGTATTGCACAATGGATCATACTACTTAACTGACATGAGGCCAGTCAAAGAAAGACCTGCTGCTAAGAAGAGAAAGAGAGATGGAGGCAGTACAAATCCGGATGAGTTAGACAGACCGTGGAATATTGCTCAGCTACGTCCCTTTTATTCTTAGTTTATCCTTCTTTGTAAACATATATATGTACATGTTCTGTGAGAAATAATGTTTTGGTTGCCTCATTTTTTTCTGAGAAGTTTTTACCATCTTATTTCTGAACGATCATGTCATAGTCGAAAATCCCAGAATGCTTGAAAGTACTTTATGCTCATGTTCGTTCTGGTTTAGATTTCCGATTCTAAAACTGCTACCCTCGGGTATAACTCTAAAAATTTCTAGTCTTTACTTCGGTTATTTATCTGATTGCTGGATGCGGGTATTTTCCGAGTAGTGAATTGTTGGTACTGGAAGCCGGCTTTGTTTTCGAGTTTAAACTGGTTTAGAAATTGAGCTCCGTTGCTTGGAAAAGTTTCCGGCAGAAGGTTTAGCCAGCTCACGAAAGGGACGAGGCGGAAAGTCAGATAAACGATAAGTATGGACGAAAAAATACAAGTGCTTATGTAAACATTTTAGGCACGCAAAAAAATTTAAAGCCAAAAGTGCTGAATAGATCAAAAGCTTAGCACTAGCAAAATTATAGTACTGCATATTTACAGGCCCATCATATTTTTCAGAATAACACAAATACTTCTGTTAATCTATGATGCAGGAGAGGAAGGAGCTGCCGGCTCGCTGGATACACCGCCTTGGTATCGTTTCGAGATGTCCACATCCGAGGTGGTGCATTCATCATCGGAAACTTCTGCTGATTCTTCTGGAGGAGGAGGCGGAGTATCCACGCGGGTGAAGAAAGGGGTCTCGTAGCTGGTCAAATCAGCCACGTGACACCCATATTCGGTGCAGGAGTGCATGATGGCTTGAAGGTCCTGCTCCTGGCCGTCTTCATCTACTTTGCAATACCCTCTGGTCACTTGCCATATTTCCATGTTTCCATGGTGGCTCATGACCATGGTGAGAGCGTTTTGCGCCGCAGTCCGCGCGTAAGACATGTTCCAATCCCGAACAAGCTGCGGCATATACTTTGCCTTGTCCCGCACCTGAAAATCCGACATGTTGTGCATGTCCGGAATCTTGAGAGCTTCGCCGATGTCTTCAAGGGATTGGCAGAAGTCATGAAGCAGGTCACCGACTTGGGTAAGCCGGTGGGTGCGGGGCTCGGTGGAGGAAGAGTCCGTCAAGTTCAGAGGACCTATACAAAAAACAGGTCAGGAAAAAATCTGACATTGATAGAAGTCGAAGAAAGCGGAAAAGTCAGGCAGATGGAACGTACCGAAAATGACGTCGTCAATTTTGGTCTTCTCTTCCCGAAGACTCTGGAGTTCAGCCCGGAGCGCCTCGGAAAGGTCCCTCTCTCTGCTAAGCTCATTTCTGAGGTCCGATATTTTTTGATCTTGAGCAGCAATCTTGCGATCACGCTCATCAGTAGCCATGGAGGAGGACTCGAGAACTTGAGCTATGCTCTTCTCATGATCCGCCTTGAGCTTATCCAGCTCTTGGCGAAGCTCCTTGTTCTCCACCACCAAAGTCTTGAGGTTCTCGGCCTCTTCAATCATGGCGCAGGATTGTTTTACCAGTGCTGTATGTCAAAAAGAACAACAGTTCAGAAAAAGTTCGACTTTGAAAACATGAAAGACAAGGCTTGAGTCTCGAAATGTTTACCTTCAGCCTCATCCTTGGAGACTTTAAGTTCAGCATTTTTAAGTCGGAGAGCCTTGATCTCTCTCCGCTTATCACAGACATTCTTCAATAAATCCTGGTTATAGGAACATACTTCCTGTAAGTCAGAATACCCAAAGTCAGAAAGCTACTAAAGACTCAGGCTAATATTTTTGCTAATATCAGCACGAGCCTTGCGGGCTACACTAGTTCATTCTTTGGCATCCTAATGAAGCATAAACCCGGATTATTTATCCTACTTCATGCTTGGGGGCTAGAGGATATGATATGAAACAAAGGAAAAACAGGAGTTGGAATTCCGACTTACATATTGTTCACGAGTGAGTTTATCCAAACTCGCGTTCACTTCAACGGCAACCTTCTCGGCGAGAGTCAGAGGAATCACTGGTGTTGTTGGAAGCTCACCGGTCCTTATCCTCTCGTCGCGAAGGCGCACCTGGTCAAGAAGGTCGGATAACTTGATGTCCTCTGCCTCTTGTGCTTCTTCTTAGGCAGATAAGTTTCTTTTCTCCAGGCATTGCCTGGCTAGCCGCTGGATCTCTTCAGCAGATTTCCGGGACAGGCCAAACTTGGCAAGTCCCGGATTGCTAATAAGGTTTTTGGTGAAGGTTTCTGCCGAGGGATCATTACCCAAACAGGGTTCACCCTTATCTAAATCTGACTCACCCATGGTGATGTCAGTTTGCGATTCAAGGATCGCAGGCTCCGTTGAAGGAGCCGGATCTTCTGCGACGACCGGAGAAGGTATGGTCACCGGTGTTGCAGAAGGTTGAGGGGCAAGAGTCGGAGGAGCCACGGCAGGAGAAGCTATGGTAAGCTTTGTCTGACGCAAGGGCTTCGAAGAAGTTCCCTTCCCCTTACCCTTGATGAGCGGTTTTGCTCTGAGAATGTAGTAAAGTCGGAAACATTACATCTCGGAAGAAAAATCGAGTAAAGTGCAAAGGCGGAAGTTGTGATTGAAAGTTACCTCTTCATGACAGGCACCTCCTTTGTGCCAACAGCCACTGATGGAGCTTTCCGCTTCTTGAGCGCAAGGTCCGGCAATGGGACCACCTCTATCTCCTGAGAGAACTCCGGAGGATATCCTTCGAGCGGAGCAAGTTCCGACTCGGGGAGGTCAGCAAGCTGAAAAGAAGAAAACATATCAGTATTGAAATGGAACTCGAAGATTGAAACACATAAAAAGGTGTACTGTTAGAAGCTTACCGGCACTACGGGGTTTTTCGCCGTATGCATATCCAGAGAAACCTCCGGGATCCTCCTCTCGATCTGCTCCCTGATCAGCCACTTGATCTGGCTTATATAGCCCTTTGTGGTGTAAGCTTTGGGGCTGATGCGGAGGGAGTGTTTCTTGGACGACATGATGGAGTGCATCAGTCGAGTTCCATGGTACTGAAGGGGCTGGATCCGGCGTGAGACCTAGCATTGGATCAAGTCGGATCCCTTTAGTCCCTTGTGTTTGATCAAGTATTCGATCCGCCTCTTAGCGAGGATCAGATCGTCAGTGAGAGCCAGAGGAGCCTTGTCCCAGGACGGTTGGGCCGTGGCATCTCCGTCGATGAAAGCCGGCAAAGCAGTGGCTTTGCCGGGAGCCGGAATATCCCTATGGTAAAAGAATGTGGCTGGACATTGTTTGACCGAGTCACTGGCTAGGATTTTGGGATATGCGCGCTCGCATCTAAGCAAAAAACTAATAGTACCGGTGATGTAAGGAACACCGGTAGTAATAGAGTTTCTCCGGACATGAAAATAGTATCGGAATAAGGTTAAACTCAGCCTGATGCCGAGAAAGCCCTCACGCAAAGAAGCGTAAGCGCTCATCTCTAAGAGAGAGTTGGGAGGAAGATGATGGAGTTGAACTCCGTAATGATCAATCACCTCGGAGAAGAACTCTGAGGGAGGAAACGACAAACCTCTATCGAGGTGGGTGCCGAAGTGGACCCGCTCGCCGGCGCGCGGGTTGGGGACGGTTTCCTCGAAGCCGCTCCGCCAGTCGCTGGCGCGGAGGATCCCTTCCTTCTCCATGTTCTGGAGCTTCTCGTCGTCGAGCACGCAGGGGATCCAAAGCCCACGGAAGCTTTCCTTCTCCGCCACCTCTTCCGTCGCCGCCACTGCCGCCAAGCCGGAAGAGGAAGAAGAAGCCATTTCTCCGGCGAGTGGTTGACCTAGAATGGGCGGCACTGGGAGTTTTTTGGGGGAGGAACGGAGGAGCACTGTGCGTGCAGCAAGATTGGGAGGAGAAGAAAAGGCAAAGGACGGGTGAAGAGAGAAGGAGAAGATCCTAACCCCTTATATCAACCTAACTGCGCCAAGATTCGTGCAAATGCTACAGTGTAACCGCCACACGTCGTGGAAGGAACTGGGAAGGACCCACGCGATGATTACGTCGCCTCGATCTCCACGCACGCATTAAAATGGCGCCTCGGTTCCACGAACCATGGACCCACAATGGTCGTGCTGATGAAATGCCTGTCAGATGACGTGACTTGACCATGACTTGTGTCAGGTGGCGTTAGAGACCAAGTTCTGGCTTAGTTTGAAATCAAGCTGGAAAATCCGAGTAACCTGTTGATAGGTCCGACTTATTTTTTAAGACCCGGATCGTATTTTTTGTTGTAAAGTTTCAGGAACCCTTCAAGATTCTGCAAGCCAAAGATTAAGCTAGACGATGATAAATCCGACTTTGGATCTTAGAGGCCTCCGGGGGCTACTATTGGGGATATACTTTCCGGGTATCCTCACAGTTCCTCACTGACCAGGGTGGCCCACTTCGGGTTAGAGCTTTGCTTCATGGGCGGCCCAGTCAGGGAGAAAGACGGAGTCCAATCCGGCTATGAGAAGGCCCAGAAGACTAACCGACTTAGGCCCCTAGTGTTACTTGTAGTTCAAGATGTACTCTTTAACCGACTCTTAGTCGTAGCCGGATAAAACTCTCTTGTAAACCCTAGGACGGATATCTATATAAGCCGTCCTAGGGAGAGCCTTTAGGGCATCCAACACTTTAGACTCTCAACTCGCACAGGCGAAACCCTTGTAACCCATATTCCGGCTCTGCCATATTACTGGATTGCTAGCAGGAGTAGGATCCGTCCAAAGCCGGTGGATTCGAACCTGGCTAAACCTGTGAGCTCACCGTCCCGGAACACCGTACGTCTCACACCCCTCTCTTCCGCACGCCTCGAGGACCCCTCATGGTGTACTTTTCATCAATCTGACGACATGTTCATGTCACAAACCACACATGGATCCACCAATGTCATTGCATGTGTGTTCTTTCCATGAACCACATATGGATCCACCAATGTCATTGCATGTGTGTTCTTTCCACAAACCACATAAGGATCCACCAGAGTCATTGCATGTGTGTTCTTGTCACAAACAATATATGGATCCACTAGAGTCATTGCATGTGTGTTCTTTCCACAAACCACAAATGGATCCACCAGAGTAATTGCATGTGTGTTCATGTGTGGCGCCCCGCAAAAGCCACTACTAGAAAATCGCGTTGTTCTCGTGCATTGCATCATCATGACCGCATGCTCATGTCATCATGCCACCTTGCATTTGAGCATCGTCATGTCAACTGGCATTCGTTTGCATAAAACTATTTTCGAAAAGCCTGTTTTTGTTTTTGAAACGCCTCTTCTTTATTTTTAATCAAAACCCGGGTCTCCGGAATATTTTGCTTTGTCTACCAACGGTTTTCAAAAGCCCCATTTTAAATAATAAAATATTTAGTTTATTTTTAGGGGGCAGCCGTACCGGGCCGATCCGACCTAGTCGGCCACCCCCAGTACAAAAATCAGAAAACCCTAAACCCTTTTCCTACCCAACCTAATCTACCCATCACCCTCCACATCACCCCGGCCAACCACTGTTCGCCACGTCAGCCTGCCCACAAACCTCCACCAACCACCACTTGCCACGTTGCCGCTCCACCATCCGCACACACCCACGCAACACACGCCACGCGCGCGCTAGCCTCTCTCCCGCCCCACCTGCCCGCACCGGCATGCCTCCCGCAGCCACCTGCCCGCTCCCCCGTGCCAACCGCCTCCATCTCCCGCCCTCGATCACCACCTGGCCCCAGCCCGGTCCCACCACCCGCCTGCCTCTCCCCACGACCCCGTGTCTTTTCCCCACCAACCACGCGCCCTCCTCCTTCCCCTCCGACGGACACCGCCGTCGCCGCCCCGAGGTCTCCATCCCGAGGCCGCGTTCCTCCTCCTGCGCCACCGTCGCGGCCTCGCGGGCCCCGCCTCGCCGAGCCGCGTCCGCCGCCGGCCTCACGGAGATCCTCCCCACCGTCGCCTCCTCGCCCTCTGTCCGTCCCGCGTCGAGCCGCCGTCGCGCTCGTCCCCGGCCTCCTGTCCGTCACCGCTCCGTCGAGCCCCCCCTGCTTCACCGCTGCTTCGTCAGCCGATCTCCACCGCCCCCCTGGGCCTCGCTCTCCTCCGCATCCTCGCGACCGCCGACCGCCCTCCTCCTTGCCGGTTGTTGCTCGGCCTCCTCCATGTCTACCCCGGCCCCGAATCCCCCGCGAGCTCCTCCTCCCCTGCTCGATCTCCGGCCTCCCCGCCGATCTTGTCCTCCTTGGTGCCGCCCCTCCACCTCCGTGAGTCAGCCCCGCGCTGGGTCCCTCCTCGCCGGTCGCCGCCCTACCCCTGCCGGCAACCGTCGCCGCCGCGGGCACCCTTTCGCTGCCGCCGCCGGTCGGCCCTCGTCCCCAAGCGAAGCTAAGCTCTCCGTTGCCCAGTTCGCCGACCCCGTCTCCATGCGTCTGTCGCCGTCGTCGCTAGACACAAGCGCCGTCGGTCCTCGCCTTCCTCGCGCTCGGCTCTGCCATGCCGCTTTGGCCCTGGACCCCCTTGCTACCAGATCAAGTCCAGTTCGCCCAGATCCTCGTGGCTCGTGGTCTGCTGCTTGTGCTTGGACACCAGCAAGCGTTGAAGGCTAGTGCCCCCGGTTCCAGGCCAGATGGTCGTTTCTGGGGCGTTTGATCCATTCTAGTGGTGCTGGCGAGTGCCGTTTTGGTGATGCTAGTGAGGTGGTGATGTTTAACTCGGCAAGTACCACTATGGTTGCGAATTCGATGAGATGGTGTTGATGTGTTGCCGCAAAACGAGACCTTCTGGAGGACGAGAACGAGACGTTTTACAAGAGCAACAATGATGTCGACAAGATCTTCCGAAGACCAACAGTGCAGAGCCTAGGGCTACCGACCATCGAAGCCGAATGCCCAAGATCTTTGACACGAATCCTCAAGTTCTCCTTCACGGTAACCGAAAACCGATCCCGGCGTCCGAAGACCGAACCCCGTCGAACCCCTGAAGCCCGATCCAAAAAACCCGAACCTCGGTGAACTCCAAGATCGCCATCTGATGTGTGACCCTTTCTCTCGAGCCCTATTTTATAAAGTGATACCTATATGAATTGTTGCTTATCAACTTGTTGCATTAAATCATTCATGTCGCATGCATGTGTGTGGTTTGGGGGCCTTATGCTGATTCACCATATAAATAAATATGGAGACCATATGCGGGCTAATCTAGTCTCAGTTTGTCTCCATTTAAATTTGTGTAGCGAACCGATGACATATTTTCTCCTTATTAAGACAACATTTAAATTGCGGGGTAGCTAAACAACTATAACCATATACTTAATTGTCGGGACCCCGGTTCCGCTTAATATTGCCTAATTGCATCGCATGCCTGCCATGTCATACATCATACATGCATCATGCCCGATCTTCTGTCGTAGTATTAAATATTGCACCCGGTGTTTTTGCTAGTGCTTTGCTTCTTCACGGATTAGGCCGATGAGTTGATGCGAGTGACGACCTGATCCCCGGTGAACCTTCAGCAATGTTTTCAGGCGAGCACCTCCCCCTTTCTACCTATCTTACTTTTATAGCATTTATTCCCTCCTGTTGATCTATTGCTATCTGTGTTGCGATGCTCTAGTTTTCGTACCCGTGATATCCCTTGCAGCCTTATATTGCCTTGGACACATCCTATTACCTGTTGATTGGTAGATAGTTGGACTTGCGCGTCGCAGTCGCTTGCTCAAGTGCTGTTGCATGTCGTCAAGTACCACAGTTGTTGGAGTACCGCCGCGTGTTTAATGTTGGGAATGATCATGGCTTTAATTACTGTTTAACAACTAAAATTGAAAGTAGGTAAATGCAGAGGCACAGGTGGGCAATAGATGTTATTTGGTTGTTAACCGTCCACTTGTGTCCCGTAGGACCCCGAGTTCTTGACACCTGTTCCGAGATCGAGCGCGCTAACCACAGGTGGGGTGTATGGGCACCCCCATCGATTAGTACCTGATTTCAAAGTACTGTACCGGGGGCCACAACTAGTTTGAGGTTTTATCTACTATCCTGTACTTATGCCATGCTTTACTGCTTTATTTAAAATTGTGCGATGTACTGCACCTGTACTGTTTAGGATTGCGAAGTGTTTTCGCGGTATCGACAAGCCCAGTCACACTTTCGGGTTCCCAGTCGTTTACCGCCATTGACGCAAACCCTGAGTCTGTCTCGGAGACCGGCCGACTTCGTTGCGGGTAGCTTAGTGGGGTGGCCCCCATGTACTTGATTTGGGTCTGGGAAACGTCATGACTTAGGCCCCGCCGACATACCGATGGGTGTATGTTAACTGATCTGGCAAAAAGGGTCGAAGTGCGTGTGGATACTTTGGTGCACCCCTGCAGGGTTAAATCTTTTCGAAAAGCCGTGTCCGCGGTTATGGACGACTTGGAGCACAGTTCTCGATCATAGACAACTATAACTAAAGTTTACTGTTATAAATTGACTTGTATCCGGTATGACTAGTAATCAGCTCCACTACAACGGAATGGCTAAATAAAAGTACCAACAACTGCTGGGTTTTGGGATATCTCATGCTACTGTATCTGACTAGTAAGTGTTGCAACTACAACGGAATGGTTAACTAAAAGTGCCCACTGCTTATTACATCAGGATGACTATCTATACCTGACTAGTAATTGCTGCAACGATAACTGAATAAATAAAACTGCCAACTGTGTGAGTTCCTCGGTTAACTTCCTCGTTTGGTCTCGAGGGGGAAATACCAGGATGGGTATGTTTGGTGGTAGCATCAGGTTGGTTCCGAATAGGTCTTTCTTACCCCTCTCTGATAGCCGATAATTGTATCGAGTCTCTATAGGTTGTTTAGTGCATGCTGCGCTGCTGCTTCAGTCCACCATACCTATGTAGGCGAGGACCGCCGAATTCTAGTCTCGCCGTGTACTGGCCTCAGTACTGACCGCTCTCTTTTTCCTTTGCCCTTTGTCGGCACCCCTTTTATTTGAGCAGGTTTTGAGATCGACGTCGTTAGCAGGGTTACCCTTCCGGCTTGGCCTGGGCAGGGTTATGGACGCCATTGGTTATTCTTCAGGGCTCTTAGCCCCATTTGCATCTTGTCCGTACTCGGACGCTATATCGTTTTCCAGGTGATTTGGATCTTTGTACTGTATATCTGTATTCTTGACTCATGGAGTCGTTGTTGTATATATCTGTTCTGTGGGTCCCATCGAGGACTGTTGTGTAATGTTATTACTTCGTTTTCCACCCGCACGAAAGTGCCTGGTGGGCGTCCTTGAATCGTTTCTATGCGGGTTTGCTGGAACTTGCATAGGGCCGATTCTGAGGGTGTTACATCATGTCACAAACCACTTATGGATCCACTAGAGTCATTGCATGTGTGTTCGTTCCACAAACCACATATGGATCCACTAGAGGAATTGAATGTGTGTTCCTTTCACAAACCACATATGGATCAACCAATGTCATTTCATTTGTGTTCTTTTCACAAACCACATATGGATCAACAAATGTCATTTCATGTGTGTTCTTTTCACAGACCACATATGGATCCACCAGAGTAATTGCATGTGTGTTCTTTTCACAAACCACATATGGATCCACTAGAGACATTGCATGTGTGTTGTTTTCACAAACCACATATGAATTCACCAATGTCATTGCATGTGTGTTCTTTCCATGAACCACATATGGATCCACCAATGTCATTGCATGTGTGTTCTTTCCACAAACCACATATGGATCCACCAGAGTCATTGCATGTGTGTTCTTTTCACAAACCACATATGGATCCACTAGAGTCACTGCATGTGTGTTCTTTGCACAAACCACATATGGATCCACCAGAGTAATTGCATGTGTGTTCTTTCCATGAACCATATGGATCAACCAATGTCATTGCATGTGTGTTATTTTTCACAACCACATATGGATGCACCAGATAAATTGCATGTGTGTTCTTTTCACAAACCACATATGGATCCACTAGAGTCATTGCATGTGTGTTCTTTTCACAAACCAAATATGGATCGACCAATGTCATTGCATGTGTGTTATTTCCACAAACCACATATGTACCCACTAGAGTAATTGCATGTGTGTTCTTTTCCACAAACCACTTATGGATCCACTAGATTGATTGCATGTGTGTTCTTTCCACAAACCACATATGGATCCACTAGAGTAATTGCATGTGTGTTCTTTCCATGAACCGTATGGATCAACCAATGTCATTGCATGTGTGTTATTTTTCACAAACCACATATGGATCCACCAGAGAAATTGCATGTGTTTTCTTTTCACAAACCACATATGGATCCACTAGAGTCATTGCATGTGTGTTCTTTTCACAAACCACATATGGATCGACCAA
Source organism: Avena sativa (assembly GCA_916181665.1). Lineage (NCBI taxonomy): Eukaryota > Viridiplantae > Streptophyta > Magnoliopsida > Poales > Poaceae > Avena > Avena sativa. Next base: position 451,487,450 of record OV702289.1, read on the forward strand.
TGTCATTGCATGTGTGTTATTTCCAGAAACCACATATGTACCCACTAGAGTAATTGCATGTGTGTTCTTTTCCACAAACCACTTATGGATCCACTAGATTCATTGCATGTGTGTTCTTTCCACAAACCACATATGGATCCACTAGAGTCATTGCATGTGTGTTCCTTTCACAAACCACATATGGATCAACCAATGTCATTGCATGTGTGTTCTTTTCAAGAACCACATATGGATCCACTAGAGTCATTGCATGTGTGTTCTTTTCACAAACCACATATGGACCAACCAATGCCATTGCATGTGTGTTCTTATACTAAAACCAACACTAGAGTCACTTCATGTGTGTTCTTTTCACAAACCACACATGGACCCACCAGAGTCATTGGATGTGTGTTCTTTCCACAAACCACATGGATCAACCAATGTCATTGCATGTGTGTTCTTTTGACAAATAACATGGATCAACCAATGGCATTGCATGTGTGTTATTGTCATAAACCACATATGGATCAACCAATGGCATTGCATGTGTGTTCATGTCACAAACCACACATGGATCCACCAATGTCATTGCATGTCTATTCTTTCCATGAACCATATATGGATCAACCAATGTCATTGCATGTGTGTTATTTTCCACAAACCACATATAGATCCACCAGAGTAATTCCATGTGTTTTCTTTTCACAAACCACATATGGATCCACTAGAGTCATTTCATGTGTGTTCTTTTCACAAACCACATATGAATTCACCAATGTCATTGCATGTGTGTTATTTCCACAAACCACATGGATCAACCAATGGCATTGCATGTGTGTTCTTTCCACAAACCACATGGATCAACCAATGTTATTACATGTGTGTTCTTTCCACAAACCACATGGATTAACCAGAGTCATTGCATGTGTGTTCTTTCCACAAACCACACATGGATCCACCGGAGTAATTGCATGTGTGTTCATGTCACAAACCACATATGGATCCACCAATGTCATTGCATGTGTTTTCATGTCACAAACCACACATGGATCCACCAATGTCATTGTATGTGTGTTCTTTCCATGAACCACATGTGGATCAACTAGAGTCATTGCATGTGTGTTCTTTATAGAAAACACGCATGGATCCACCATAGTAATTGCATGTGTGTTCATGTCACAAACCACACATGGATCCACCAATGACATTGCATGTGTGTTCATTCCATGAACCACACATGGATCAACCAATGTCATTGCATGTGTATTCTTTCCACAAACCAAATATGGATCCACTAGAGTCATTGCATGTGTGTTCTTTTCACAAACCACATATGGATCCACCAAAGTCATTGCATGTGTGTTCTTTTCCACAAACCACATATGGATCTACTAATGTCATTGCATGTGTGTTCTTTCCACAAACCACATATGGATCCACCAGAGTCATTGCATGTGTGTTCTTTTCCACAAACCACAAATGGATCCACTTGAGTTCATTGCATGTTTGTTGTTTTCCACAAACCACATGGATCAACCAATGGCATTTCATGTGTGTTATTGTCACAAACCACATATGGATCAACCAATGACATTGCATGTGTGTTCCTGTCACAAACCACATATGGATCTACTAGTGTTCATTGCATGTGTGTTCTTTCCACAAACCACATATGTATCCCCTAGAGTAATTGCATGTGTGTTCTTTTCACAAACAACACATGGATCAAACAGAGTCATTGCATGTGTGTTCTTTCCATGAACCACATATGGATCAACCAGAGTCATTGCATGTGTGTTCTTTCCATAAACCACACATGGATCCACTAGAGTCATTGCATGTGTGTTCTTTTCACAAACCACACATGGACCCACCAGAGTCATTGCATGTGTGTTCTTTCCACAAACCACATGGATCAACCAATGTCATTGCATGTGTGTTCTTTTTACAAATAACATGGATCAACCAATGGCATTGCATGTGTGTTATTGTCATAAACCACATATGGATCAACCAATGTCATTACATGTGTGTTCATGTCACAAACCACACATGGATCCACCAATGTCATTGCATGTGTGTTGTTTCCATGAACCACATATGGATCCACCAATGTCATTGCATGTGTGTTCTTTCCACAAACCACATATGGGTCCACCAATGTCATTGCATGTGTGTTCTTTTCCACAAACCACATATGGATCCACTAGAGTCATTGCATGTGTGGTCTTTCCACAAACCACACATGGATCCACCAGAGTTATTGCATGTGTGTTCTTTCCACAAACCACATATGGATCCACCAGAGTCATTGCATGTGTGTTCTTTTCACAAAACATATATGGATCAACCAATGGCACCCCATGTGTGTTGTTTTTCACAACCCACATATGGATCAACCAATGTAATTGCATGTGTTATCTTTCCGAAAACCACATATGTACCCACTAGAGTAATTTCATGTGTGTTCTTTTCCACAAACCACATATGGATCCACTAGACTCATTGCATGTTTGTTCTTTCCACAAACTACATATGGATCCACCAGAGTTATTGCATGTGTGTTATTTTCCACAAAACACATATTGATCCGTCATTGCATGTGTGTTCTTTCCATGAACCACATATGGATCAACAAATGTCATTGCATGTGTGTTCTTTCCACAACCCACATATGGATCAACCAATGACATTGCATGTTTGTTCTTTCCATGAACCACATGCATCAACCAGAGTCATTGCATGTGTGTTCTTTCCACAAACCACACATGGATCCACCAGAGTAATTGCATTTGTGTTCATGTCACAAACCACACATGGATCCACCAATGTCATTGCATGTGTGTTCTTTCCCTGAACCACATATGGATCCACCAATGTCATTGCGTGTGAGTTTTTTCCACAAACCACATAAGGATCCACCAGAGTCATTGCATGTGTGTTCTTGTCACAAACAACATATGGATCCACTAGAGTCATTGCATGTGTGTTCTTTCCACAAACCACATATAGATCCACTAGAGTCATTGCATGTGTGTTCTTGTCACAAACCACATATGGATCCACTAGAGTCATTGCATGTGTGTTCTTTCCATAAACCACATATGGATCCACCAGAGTCATTGCACGTGTGTTCTTTCCACAAACCAAATATGGATCCACCAATGTCATTGCATGTGTGTTCTTTTCACAAACCACATATGGATCCACCAGAGTCATTGCATGTGTGTTCTTTTGACAAATCACACATGGATCCACCAGAGTCATTGCATGTGTGTTACTGTCACAAACCACATATGGATCAACACATGTCATTATATGTGTGTTCTTTTGACAAAAAAATGGATCAACCAATGGCATTGCATGTGTGTTATTTCTGCAAACCACATGGATCAACTAATGTCATTACATGTGTCTTCTTTCCACAAACCAGATGGATCAACTAGAGTCGTTGCATGTGCGTTCTTTCCACAAAGCACACATGGATCCACCAGAGAAATTGCATGTGTGTTCATGTCACAAACCACATATGGATCCACCAATGTCATTGCATGTGTGTTCATGTCACAAACCACACATGGATCCACTAATGTCAGTGCATGTGAGTTCTTTCCATGAACCACATATGGATCAACCAGAGTCATTGCATGTGTGTTCTTTCCACAAACCACACATGGATCCACCAGAGTAATTGCATGTGTGTTCATGTCACAAACCACAAATGGATCCACCAATGTCGTTGCATGTGTGTTCTTTTCACAAACCACATATGGATCAACAAATATCATTGCATGTTTGTTCTTTCCACAAACCAAATATGGATCCACCAATGTCATTGCATGTGTGTTGTTTTCACAAACCACATATGGATCCACTGGAGTCATTGCATGTGTGTTCTTTTCACAAACCACACATGGATCCACCAGAGTTATTGCATGTGTGTTCTTTCCACAAACCACATGGATCAACCAATGTCATTACATGTGTGTTCTTTCCATGAACCACATGGATCAACCAGAGTCATTGCATGTGTGTTCTTTCCACAAACCACATATGGATCCACCAGAGTAATTGCATGTGTGTTCATGTCGCAAACCACACATGGATCCACCAATGTCATTGCATGTGTGTTCTTTCGATTAACCACATATGGATCCAGCAATGTCATTGCATGTGTGTTCTTTCCATAAACCACATATGGATCCACCAGAGTCATTGCATGTGTTTTCTTTTCGCAAACCACATATGGATCCACTAGAGTCATTGCATGTGTGTTCTTTCGATGAACCATATATGGATCGACCAATGTCATTGCATGTGTGTTCTTTTAGACAAACCACATATGGATCCACCAGAGCATGTGTGTTCTTTTCACAAACCACATATGGATCCACTAGAGTCACTTCATGTGTGTTCTTTTCACCAACCACATATGGATCCACCAATGTCATTGCATGTGTGTTCTTTCCATAATTCACATATGTACCCACTAGAGTAATTGCATGTGTGTTCTTTTCCACAAACCACTTATGGATCCACTGGGGTCATTGCATGTGTGTTCTTTCCACAAACCACATATGTATCCACTAGAGTCATTGCATGGTTGTTCCTTTCACAAACCACATATGGATCAACCAATGTCATTGCATGTGTGTTCTTTTCATGAACCACATATGGATCCACTAGAGTCATTGCACGTGTGTTCTTTTCACAAACCACATATGGACCCACCAATGCCATTGCATGTGTGTTCTTATACTAAAACCAACACTAGAGTCACTGCATGTGTGTTCTTTTCACAAACCACACATGGACCCACCAGAGTCATTGCATGTGTGTTATTTCCACAAACCAAATATGGATCCACCAATGTCATTGCATGTGTGTTCTTTCCAAAAACGACATATGTACCCACTAGAGTAATTGCATGTGTGTTCTTTTCCACAAACCACATATGGATCCACTAGAGTCATTGCATGTGTGTTCTTTCCACAAACTACATATGAATCCACTAGAGTCATTACATGTGTGTTATTTTCCACAAAACACATATTGATCCACCAATGTCATTGCATGTGTGTTCTTTCCATGAACCACATATGGATCAACAAATGTCATTGCATGTGTGTTCTTTCCACGACCCACATATGGATCAACCAATGACATTGCATGTCTGTTCTTTCCATGAACCACATGCATCAACCAGAGTCATTGCATGTGTGTTCTTTCCACATACCACACATGGATCCACCAGAGTAATTGCATGTGTGTTCATGTCACAAACCACACATGGATCCACCAATGTCATTGCGTGTGTGTTCTTTCCATGAACCACATATGGATCCACCAATGTCATTGCATGTGTGTTCTTTCCACAAACAACATATGGATCCACTAGAGTCATTGCATGTGTGTTCTTTCCACAAGCCACATATAGATCCACCAGAGTCATTGCATGTGTGTTCTTGTCACAAACCACATATGGATCCACTAGAGTCATTGCATGTGTGTTCTTTCCACAAACCTCATATGGATCCACCAGAGTCATTGCACGTGTGTTCTTTCCACAAACCAAATATGGATCCACCAATGTCATTGCATGTGTATTCTTTTCACAAACCACATATGGATCCACCAGAGTCATTGCATGTGTGTTCTTTTGACAAACCACACATGGATCCACCAGAGTCATTGCATGTGTGTTACTGTCACAAACCACATATGGATCAACACATGTCATTATATATGTGTTCTTTTGACAAAAACATGAATCAACCAATGGCATTGCATGTGTGTTATTTCCACAAACCACATGGATCAACTAATGCCATTACATGTGTGTTCTTTCCACAAACCAGATGGATCAACTAGAGTCGTTGCATGTGCGTTCTTTCCACAAACCACACATAGATCCACCAGAGAAATTGCATGTGTGTTCATGTCACAAACCACATATGGATCCACCAATGTCATTGCATGTGTGTTCATGTCACAAACCACACATGGATCCACTAATGTCAGTGCATGTGAGTTCTTTCCATGAACCACATATGGATCAACCAGAGTCATTGCATGTGTGTTCTTTCCACAAACCACACATGGATCCACCAGAGTAATTGCAAGTGTGTTCATGTCACAAACCACACATGGATCCACCAATGTCGTTGCATGTGTGTTCTTTTCACAAACCACATATGGATCAACAAATATCATTGCATGTGTGTTCTTTCCACAAACCAAATATGGATCCACCAATGTCATTGCATGTGTGTTCTTTTCACAAACCACATATGGATCCACTAGAGTCATTGCATGTGTGTTCTTTTCACAAACCATACATGGATCCACCAGAGTTATTGCATTGTGTTCTTTCCACAAACCACATATGGATCCACTAGAGTCATTGCATGTGTGTTCTTTTCACAAACCAAATATGGATCCACAAATGTCATTGCGTGTGCGTTCTTTTCACAAACCACATATGGATCCACCAGAGTCATTGCATGTGTGTTCTTTTGACAAACCACACATGGATCCACCAGAGTCATTTCATCTGTGTTACTGTCACAAACCACATATGGATCATCCAATGTCATTAAATGTGTGTTCTTTTGACAAACAACATGGATCAACCAATGGCATTGCATGTGTGTTCTATGCACAAACCACATGGATCCACCAATGTCATTACATGTGTGTTCTTTCCACAAACCACATGGATCAAGCAGAGTCATTGGACGTGTGTTCTTTCCACAAACCACACATGGATCCACCAGAGTAATTGCATGTGTGTTCATATCACAAACCACATATGGATCCAACAATGTCATTGCATTGGTGTTCATGTCACAAACCACACCTCGATCCACTAATGTCAGTGCATGTGAGTTCTTTCCATGAACCACATATGGATCAACCAGAGTCATTGCATGTGTGTTCTTTCCACAAACCATAGATGGATCCACCAGAGTAATTGCATGTGTGTTCATGTCACAAACCACACATGGATCCACCAATGTCATTGCATGGGTGTTCTTTTCAGAAACCACATATGGATCAACAAATATCATTGCATGTGTGTTCTTTCCACAAACCAAATATGGATCCACCAATGTCATTGAATGTGTGTTCTTTTCACAAACCACATATGGATCCACTAGAGTCATTGCATGTGTGTTATTTTCACAAACCACACATGGATACACCAGAGTCATTGCATGTGTGTTCTTTCCACAAACCACATGGATCAACCAATGTCATTACATGTGTGTTCTTTCCATGAACCACATGGATCAACCAGAGTCATTGCATGTGTGTTCTTTCCACAAACCACATATGGATCCACCAGAGTAATTGCATGTGTGTTCATGTCACAAACCACACATGGATCCACCAATGTCATTGCATGTGTGTTCTTTCCATGAACCACATATGGATCCACCAATGTCATTGCATGTGTGTTCTTTCCACAAACCACATATGGATCCATCAGAGTCATTGCATGTTTTTTCTTTTCACAAACCACATATAGATCCACTAGAGTCATTGCATGTGTGTTCTTTCCACAAACCACATATGGATCCACTAGAGTCATTGCATGTGTGTTCTTTCCATGGACCATATATGGATCAACCAATGTCATTGCATGTGTGTTCTTTTTCCACAAACCACATATGGATCCACCAGAGTAATTGCATGTGTGTTCTTTTCACAAACCACATATGGATACACTAGAGTCATTGCATGTGTGTTCTTTTCACAAACCACATATGGATCCAGCAATGTCATTGCATGTGTGTTCTTTCCACAATTCACATCTATACCCACTAGAGTAATTGCATGTGTGTTCTTTTCCACAAACCACTTATGGATCCACTAGAGTCATTGCATCTGTGTTCTTTCCACAAACCACATATGGATCCACTAGAGTCATTGCATGTGTGTTCCTTTCACAAACCACATATGGATCAACCAATGTCATTGAGTGTGTGTTCTTTCCATGAACCACATATGGATCAACAAATGTCATTGCATGTGTGTTCTTTCCACAACCCACATATGGATCAACCAATGACATTGCATGTCTGTTCTTTCCATGAACCACATGGATCAACCAGAGTCATTGCATGTGTGTTCTTTCCACAAACCACATATGGATCCACCAGAGTAATTGCATGTGTGTTCATGTCACAAACCACACATGGATCTGCCAATTTCATTGCATGTGTGTTCTTTCCATGAACCACATATGGATCCACCGGTGTCATTGAATGTGTGTTCTTTCCACAAACCACATAAGGATCCACCAGAGTCATTGCATGTGTGTTCTTGTCACAAACAACATGTGGATCCACTAGAGTCATTGCATGTGTGTTCTTTCCACAAACCACATATAGATCCACTAGAGTCATTGCATGTGTGTTCTTGTCACAAACCACTTATGGATCCACTAGAGTCATTCCATGTGTGTTCTTTCCACAAACCACATATGGATCCACCAGAGTAATTGAATGTGTGTTCCTTTCACAAACCACATATGGATCAACCAATGTCATTCCATGTGTGTTCTTTTCACAAACCACATATGGATCAACAAATGTCATTGCATGTGTGTTCTTTTCACAAACCACATATGGATCCACCAATGTCATTGCATGTGTGTTCTTTCCATGAACCACATATGAATCCACCAATGTCATTGCATGTGTGTTCTTTCCACAAACCACATATGGATACACAAGAGTCATTGCATGTGTGTTCGTTTCACAAACCACATATGGATCCACTAGAGTAACTGCATGTGTGTTCTTTCCACAAACCACATATGGATCCACCAAAGTAATTGCATGTGTGTTCTTTCCATGAACCATATGGATCAACCAATGTCATTGCATGTGTGTTATTTTCCACAAACCACATATGGATCTACTAGAGAAATTGCGTGTGTGTTCTTTTCACAAACCACATATGGATCCACTAGAGTCATTGCATGTGTGTTCTTTTCACAAACCACATATGGATCGACCAATGTCATTGCATGTGTGTTATTTCCATAAACCACATATGTACCCACTAGAGTAATTGCATGTGTGTTCTTTTCCACAAACCACTTATGGATCCACTAGATCCATTGCATGTGTGTTCTTTCCACAAACCACATATGGATCCACTAGAGTCATTGCATGTGTGTTCCTTTCACAAACCACATATGGACCCACCAATGCCATTGCATGTGTGTTCTTATACTAAAACCAACACTAGAGTCACTTCACGTGTGTTCTTTTCACAAACCACACATGGACCCACCAGAGTCATTGCATGTGTGTTCTTTCCACAAACCACATGGATCAACCAATGTCATTGCATGTGTGTTCTTTTGACAAATAACATGGATCAACCAATGGCATTGCATGTGTGTTCTTTTCACAAACCACATATGGATCCACTAGAGTCATTGCATGTGTGTTCTTTTCACAAACCACATATGAATTCACCAATGTCATTGCATGTGTGTTATTTCCATAATCCACATGGATCAACAAATGGCATTGCATGTGTGTTCTTTCCACAAACCACATGGATCAACCAATGTTATTACATGTGTGTTCTTTCCACAAACCACATGAATCAACCAGAGTCATTGCATGTGTGTTGTTTCCACAAACCACACATGGATCCACCGGAGTAATTGCATGTGTGTTCATGTCACAAACCACGTATGGATCCACCAATGTCATTGCATGTGTGTTCATGTCTCAAACCACACATGGATCCACCAATGTCATTGGATGTGTGTTCTTTCCATGAACCACATATGGATCAACTAGAGTCATTGCATGTGCGTTCTTTACACAAACCACACATGTATCCACCATAGTAATGGCATGTGTGTTCATGTCACAAACCACACATGGATCCACCAATGTCATTAGATGTGTGTTCTTTCCATGAACCACATATGGATCAACCAGAGTCATTGCATGTGCGTTCTTTACACAAACCACACATGTATCCACCATAGTAATGGCATGTGTGTTCATGTCACAAACCACACATGGATCCACCAATGTCATTGCATGTGTGTTCTTTCCACAAACCACATATGGATCCACCAGATTCATTGCATGTGTGTTCTTTTCCACAAACCACATATGGATCCACTTGAGTTCATTGCATGTCTGTTGTTTTCCACAAACCACATGGATCAACCAATGGCATTGCATGTGTGTTATTATCACAAACCACATGTGGATCAACCAATGTCATTGCATGTGTGTTCCTGTCAGAAACCACATATGGATCCACCAGTGTTCATTGCATGTGTGTTCCTTCCACAAACCACATACGTATCCACTAAAGTAATTGCATGTGTGTTCTTTTCACAAACCACATATGGATCAACCAGAGTCATTCCATGTGTGTTGTTTTCACAAACCACACATGGATCAACCAGAGTCATTGCATGTGTGTTCTTTCCATGAACCACATATGGATCAACCAGAGTCATTGCATGTGTGTTCTTTCCACAAACCATAGATGGATCCACCAGAGTAATTGCATGTGTGTTCATGTCACAAACCACACATGGATCCACCAATGTCATTGCATGGGTGTTCTTTTCAGAAACCACATATGGATCAACAAATATCATTGCATGTGTGTTCTTTCCACAAACCAAATATGGATCCACCAATGTCATTGAATGTGTGTTCTTTTCACAAACCACATATGGATCCACTAGAGTCATTGCATGTGTGTTATTTTCACAAACCACACATGGATACACCAGAGTCATTGCATGTGTGTTCTTTCCACAAACCACATGGATCAACCAATGTCATTACATGTGTGTTCTTTCCATGAACCACATGGATCAACCAGAGTCATTGCATGTGTGTTCTTTCCACAAACCACATATGGATCCACCAGAGTAATTGCATGTGTGTTCATGTCACAAACCACACATGGATCCACCAATGTCATTGCATGTGTGTTCTTTCCATGAACCACATATGGATCCACCAATGTCATTGCATGTGTGTTCTTTCCACAAACCACATATGGATCCATCAGAGTCATTGCATGTTTTTTCTTTTCACAAACCACATATAGATCCACTAGAGTCATTGCATGTGTGTTCTTTCCACAAACCACATATGGATCCACTAGAGTCATTGCATGTGTGTTCTTTCCATGGACCATATATGGATCAACCAATGTCATTGCATGTGTGTTCTTTTTCCACAAACCACATATGGATCCACCAGAGTAATTGCATGTGTGTTCTTTTCACAAACCACATATGGATACACTAGAGTCATTGCATGTGTGTTCTTTTCACAAACCACATATGGATCCATGGATCCAGCAATGTCATTGCATGTGTGTTCTTTCCACAATTCACATCTATACCCACTAGAGTAATTGCATGTGTGTTCTTTTCCACAAACCACTTATGGATCCACTAGAGTCATTGCATCTGTGTTCTTTCCACAAACCACATATGGATCCACTAGAGTCATTGCATGTGTGTTCCTTTCACAAACCACATATGGATCAACCAATGTCATTGAGTGTGTGTTCTTTCCATGAACCACATATGGATCAACAAATGTCATTGCATGTGTGTTCTTTCCACAACCCACATATGGATCAACCAATGACATTGCATGTCTGTTCTTTCCATGAACCACATGGATCAACCAGAGTCATTGCATGTGTGTTCTTTCCACAAACCACATATGGATCCACCAGAGTAATTGCATGTGTGTTCATGTCACAAACCACACATGGATCTGCCAATTTCATTGCATGTGTGTTCTTTCCATGAACCACATATGGATCCACCGGTGTCATTGAATGTGTGTTCTTTCCACAAACCACATAAGGATCCACCAGAGTCATTGCATGTGTGTTCTTGTCACAAACAACATGTGGATCCACTAGAGTCATTGCATGTGTGTTCTTTCCACAAACCACATATAGATCCACTAGAGTCATTGCATGTGTGTTCTTGTCACAAACCACTTATGGATCCACTAGAGTCATTCCATGTGTGTTCTTTCCACAAACCACATATGGATCCACCAGAGTAATTGAATGTGTGTTCCTTTCACAAACCACATATGGATCAACCAATGTCATTCCATGTGTGTTCTTTTCACAAACCACATATGGATCAACAAATGTCATTGCATGTGTGTTCTTTTCACAAACCACATATGGATCCACCAATGTCATTGCATGTGTGTTCTTTCCATGAACCACATATGAATCCACCAATGTCATTGCATGTGTGTTCTTTCCACAAACCACATATGGATACACAAGAGTCATTGCATGTGTGTTCGTTTCACAAACCACATATGGATCCACTAGAGTAACTGCATGTGTGTTCTTTCCACAAACCACATATGGATCCACCAAAGTAATTGCATGTGTGTTCTTTCCATGAACCATATGGATCAACCAATGTCATTGCATGTGTGTTATTTTCCACAAACCACATATGGATCTACTAGAGAAATTGCGTGTGTGTTCTTTTCACAAACCACATATGGATCCACTAGAGTCATTGCATGTGTGTTCTTTTCACAAACCACATATGGATCGACCAATGTCATTGCATGTGTGTTATTTCCATAAACCACATATGTACCCACTAGAGTAATTGCATGTGTGTTCTTTTCCACAAACCACTTATGGATCCACTAGATCCATTGCATGTGTGTTCTTTCCACAAACCACATATGGATCCACTAGAGTCATTGCATGTGTGTTCCTTTCACAAACCACATATGGACCCACCAATGCCATTGCATGTGTGTTCTTATACTAAAACCAACACTAGAGTCACTTCACGTGTGTTCTTTTCACAAACCACACATGGACCCACCAGAGTCATTGCATGTGTGTTCTTTCCACAAACCACATGGATCAACCAATGTCATTGCATGTGTGTTCTTTTGACAAATAACATGGATCAACCAATGGCATTGCATGTGTGTTCTTTTCACAAACCACATATGGATCCACTAGAGTCATTGCATGTGTGTTCTTTTCACAAACCACATATGAATTCACCAATGTCATTGCATGTGTGTTATTTCCATAATCCACATGGATCAACAAATGGCATTGCATGTGTGTTCTTTCCACAAACCACATGGATCAACCAATGTTATTACATGTGTGTTCTTTCCACAAACCACATGAATCAACCAGAGTCATTGCATGTGTGTTGTTTCCACAAACCACACATGGATCCACCGGAGTAATTGCATGTGTGTTCATGTCACAAACCACGTATGGATCCACCAATGTCATTGCATGTGTGTTCATGTCTCAAACCACACATGGATCCACCAATGTCATTGGATGTGTGTTCTTTCCATGAACCACATATGGATCAACTAGAGTCATTGCATGTGCGTTCTTTACACAAACCACACATGTATCCACCATAGTAATGGCATGTGTGTTCATGTCACAAACCACACATGGATCCACCAATGTCATTAGATGTGTGTTCTTTCCATGAACCACATATGGATCAACCAGAGTCATTGCATGTGCGTTCTTTACACAAACCACACATGTATCCACCATAGTAATGGCATGTGTGTTCATGTCACAAACCACACATGGATCCACCAATGTCATTGCATGTGTGTTCTTTCCACAAACCACATATGGATCCACCAGATTCATTGCATGTGTGTTCTTTTCCACAAACCACATATGGATCCACTTGAGTTCATTGCATGTCTGTTGTTTTCCACAAACCACATGGATCAACCAATGGCATTGCATGTGTGTTATTATCACAAACCACATGTGGATCAACCAATGTCATTGCATGTGTGTTCCTGTCAGAAACCACATATGGATCCACCAGTGTTCATTGCATGTGTGTTCCTTCCACAAACCACATACGTATCCACTAAAGTAATTGCATGTGTGTTCTTTTCACAAACCACATATGGATCAACCAGAGTCATTCCATGTGTGTTGTTTTCACAAACCACACATGGATCAACCAGAGTCATTGCATGTGTGTTCTTTCCATGAACCACATATGGATCAACCAGAGTCATTGCATGTGTGTTCTTCCACAAACCACATATGGATCCACCAGAGTAATTGAATGTGTGTTCCTTTCACAAACCACATATGGATCAACCAATGTCATTCCATGTGTGTTCTTTTCACAAACCACATATGGATCAACAAATGTCATTGCATGTGTGTTCTTTTCACAAACCACATATGGATCCACCAATGTCATTGCATGTGTGTTCTTTCCATGAACCACATATGAATCCACCAATGTCATTGCATGTGTGTTCTTTCCACAAACCACATATGGATACACAAGAGTCATTGCATGTGTGTTCGTTTCACAAACCACATATGGATCCACTAGAGTAACTGCATGTGTGTTCTTTCCACAAACCACATATGGATCCACCAAAGTAATTGCATGTGTGTTCTTTCCATGAACCATATGGATCAACCAATGTCATTGCATGTGTGTTATTTTCCACAAACCACATATGGATCTACTAGAGAAATTGCGTGTGTGTTCTTTTCACAAACCACATATGGATCCACTAGAGTCATTGCATGTGTGTTCTTTTCACAAACCACATATGGATCGACCAATGTCATTGCATGTGTGTTATTTCCATAAACCACATATGTACCCACTAGAGTAATTGCATGTGTGTTCTTTTCCACAAACCACTTATGGATCCACTAGATCCATTGCATGTGTGTTCTTTCCACAAACCACATATGGATCCACTAGAGTCATTGCATGTGTGTTCCTTTCACAAACCACATATGGACCCACCAATGCCATTGCATGTGTGTTCTTATACTAAAACCAACACTAGAGTCACTTCACGTGTGTTCTTTTCACAAACCACACATGGACCCACCAGAGTCATTGCATGTGTGTTCTTTCCACAAACCACATGGATCAACCAATGTCATTGCATGTGTGTTCTTTTGACAAATAACATGGATCAACCAATGGCATTGCATGTGTGTTCTTTTCACAAACCACATATGGATCCACTAGAGTCATTGCATGTGTGTTCTTTTCACAAACCACATATGAATTCACCAATGTCATTGCATGTGTGTTATTTCCATAATCCACATGGATCAACAAATGGCATTGCATGTGTGTTCTTTCCACAAACCACATGGATCAACCAATGTTATTACATGTGTGTTCTTTCCACAAACCACATGAATCAACCAGAGTCATTGCATGTGTGTTGTTTCCACAAACCACACATGGATCCACCGGAGTAATTGCATGTGTGTTCATGTCACAAACCACGTATGGATCCACCAATGTCATTGCATGTGTGTTCATGTCTCAAACCACACATGGATCCACCAATGTCATTGGATGTGTGTTCTTTCCATGAACCACATATGGATCAACTAGAGTCATTGCATGTGCGTTCTTTACACAAACCACACATGTATCCACCATAGTAATGGCATGTGTGTTCATGTCACAAACCACACATGGATCCACCAATGTCATTAGATGTGTGTTCTTTCCATGAACCACATATGGATCAACCAGAGTCATTGCATGTGCGTTCTTTACACAAACCACACATGTATCCACCATAGTAATGGCATGTGTGTTCATGTCACAAACCACACATGGATCCACCAATGTCATTGCATGTGTGTTCTTTCCACAAACCACATATGGATCCACCAGATTCATTGCATGTGTGTTCTTTTCCACAAACCACATATGGATCCACTTGAGTTCATTGCATGTCTGTTGTTTTCCACAAACCACATGGATCAACCAATGGCATTGCATGTGTGTTATTATCACAAACCACATGTGGATCAACCAATGTCATTGCATGTGTGTTCCTGTCAGAAACCACATATGGATCCACCAGTGTTCATTGCATGTGTGTTCCTTCCACAAACCACATACGTATCCACTAAAGTAATTGCATGTGTGTTCTTTTCACAAACCACATATGGATCAACCAGAGTCATTCCATGTGTGTTGTTTTCACAAACCACACATGGATCAACCAGAGTCATTGCATGTGTGTTCTTTCCATGAACCACATATGGATCAACCAGAGTCATTGCATGTGTGTTCTTCCACAAACCATACATGGATCCACAAGAGTAATTGCATGTGTGTTCATGTCACAAACCACACATGGATCCACCAATGACATTGCATGTGTGTTCTTTCCATCAACCACACATGGATCCACCAATGTCATTGTATGTGTGTTCTTTTCACAAACCACATATGGATCCAGCAATGTCATTGCATGTGTGTTCTTTCCACAATTCACATCTATACCCACTAGAGTAATTGCATGTGTGTTCTTTTCCACAAACCACTTATGGATCCACTAGAGTCATTGCATGTGTGTTCTTTCCACAAACCACATATGGATCCACTAGAGTCATTGCATGTGTGTTCCTTTCACAAACCACATATGGATCAACCAATGTCATTGAGTGTGTGTTCTTTCAATGAACCACATATGGATCAACAAATGTCATTGCATGTGTGTTCTTTCAACAACCCACATATGGATCAACCAATGAGATTGCATGTCTGTTCTTTCCATGAACCACATGGATCAACCAGAGTCATTGCATGTGTGTTCTTTCCACAAACCACATATGGATCCACCAGAGTAATTGCATGTGTGTTGATGTCACAAACCACACATGGATCTGCCAATTTCATTGCATGTGTGTTCTTTCCATGAACCACATATGGATCCACCAATGTCATTGCATGTGTGTTCTTTCCACAAACCACATAAGGATCCACCAGAGTCATTGCATGTGTGTTCTTGTCACAAACAACATGTGGATCCACTAGAGTCATTGCATGTGTGTTCTTTCCACAAACCACATATAGATCCACCAGAGTCATTGCATGTGTGTTCTTGTCACAAACCACTTATGGATCCACTAGAGTCATTGCATGTGTGTTCTTTCCACAAACCACATATGGATCAACCAATGTCATTGCATGTGTGTTCTTTTCATGAATCACATATGGATCAACCAATGTCATTCCATGTGTGTTCTTTTCACAAACCACATATGGATCAACAAATGTCATTGCATGTGTGTTCTTTTCACAAACCACATATGGATCCACCAATGTCATTGCATGTGTGTTCTTTCCATGAACCACATATGAATCCACCAATGTCATTGCATGTGTGTTCTTTCCACAAACCACATATGGATACACCAGAGTCATTGCATGTGTGTTCTTTTCACAAACCACATATGGATCCACTAGAGTCACTGCATGTGTGTTCTTTCCACAAACCACATATGGATCCACCAAAGTAATTGCATGTGTGTTCTTTCCATGAACCATATGGATTAACCAATGTCATTGCATGTGTGTTATTTTCCACAAACCACATATGGATCCACTAGATAAATTGCGTGTGTGTTCTTTTCACAAACCACATATGGATCCACTAGAGTCATTGCATGTGTGTTCTTTTCACAAACCACATATGGATCGACCAATGTCATTGCATGTGTGTTATTTCCACAAACCACATATGTACCCACTAGAGTAATTGCATGTGTGTTCTTTTCCACAAACCACTTATGGATCCACTAGATCCATTGCATGTGTGTTCTTTCCACAAACCACATATGGATCCACTAGAGTCATTGCATGTGTGTTCCTTTCACAAACCACATATGGACCCACCAATGCCATTGCATGTATGTTCTTATACTAAAACCAACACTAGAGTCACTTCACGTGTGTTCTTTTCACAAACCACACATGGACCCACCAGAGTCATTGCATGTGTGTTCTTTCCACAAACCACATGGATCAACCAATGTCATTGCATGTGTGTTCTTTTGACAAATAACATGGATCAACCAATGGCATTGCATGTGTGTTCTTTCCACAAACCACATATGGATCCACTAGAGTCATTGCATGTGTGTTCTTTTCACAAACCACATATGAATTCACCAATGTCATTGCATGTGTGTTATTTCCATAATCCACATGGATCAACCAATGGCATTGCATGTGTGTTCTTTCCACAAACCACATGGATCAACCAATGTTATTACATGTGTGTTCTTTCCACAAACCACATGGATCAACCAGAGTCATTGCATGTGTGTTGTTTCCACAAACCACACATGGATCCACCGGAGTAATTGCATGTGTGTTCATGTCACAAACCACGTATGGATCCACCAATGTCATTGCATGTGTGTTCATGTCTCAAACCACACATGGATCCACCAATGTCATTGGATGTGTGTTCTTTCCATGAACCACATATGGATCAACCAGAGTCATTGCATGTGCGTTCTTTACACAAACCACACATGTATCCACCATAGTAATGGCATGTGTGTTCATGTCACAAACCACACATGGATCCACCAATGTCATTGCATGTGTGTTCTTTCCACAAACCACATATGGATCCACCAGAGTCATTGCATGTGTGTTCTTTTCCACAAACCACATATGGATCCACTTGAGTTCATTTCATGTTTGTTGTTTTCCACAAACCACATGGATCAACCAATGGCTTTGCATGTGTGTTATTGTCACAAACCACATGTGGATCAACCAATGTCATTGCATGTGTGTTCCTGTCAGAAACCACATATGGATCCACCAGTGTTCATTGCATGTGTGTTCCTTCCACAAACCACATATGTATCCACTAAAGTAATTGCATGTGTGTTCTTTTCACAAACCACATATGGATCAACCAGAGTCATTGCATGTGTGTTGTTTTCACAAACCACACATGGATCAACCAGAGTCATTGCATGTGTGTTCTTTCCATGAACCACATATGGATCAACCAGAGTCATTGCATGTGTGTTCTTCCACAAACCATACATGGATCCACAAGAGTAATTGCATGTGTGTTCATGTCACAAACCACACATGGATCCACCAATGACATTGCATGTGCGTTCTTTCCACAAACCACATATGGATCCAGCAATGTCATTGCATGTGTGTTCTTTCCACAATTCACATCTATACCCACTAGAGTAATTGCATGTGTGTTCTTTTCCACAAACCACTTATGGATCCACTAGAGTCATTGCATGTGTGTTCTTCCACAAACCACATATGGATCCACTAGAGTCATTGCATGTGTGTTCCTTTCACAAACCACATATGGATCAACCAATGTCATTGAGTGTGTGTTCTTTCCATGAACCACATATGGATCAACAAATGTCATTGCATGTGTGTTCTTTCCACAACCCACATATGGATCAACCAATGACATTGCATGTCTGTTCTTTCCATGAACCACATGGATCAACCAAAGTCATTGCATGTGTGTTATTTCCACAAACCACATATGGATCCACCAGAGTAATTGCATGTGTGTTCATGTCACAAACCACACATGGATCTGCCAATTTCATTGCATGTGTGTTCTTTCCATGAACCACATATGGATCCACCAATGTCATTGCATGTGTGTTCTTTCCACAAACCACATAAGGATCCACCAGAGTCATTGCATGTGTGTTCTTGTCACAAACAACATGTGGATCCACTAGAGTCATTGCATGTGTGTTCTTTCCACAAACCACATATAGATCCACCAGATTCATTGCATGTGTGTTCCTGTCACAAACCACTTATGGATCCACTAGAGTCATTGCATGTGTGTTCTTTCCACAAACCACATATGGATCCACCAGAGTAATTGAATGTGTGTTCCTTTCACAAACCACATATGGATCAACCAATGTCATTCCATGTGTGTTCTTTTCACAAACCATGTATGGATCAACAAATGTCATTGCATGTGTGTTCTTTTCACAAACCACATATGGATCCACCAATGTCATTGCATGTGTGTTCTTTCCATGAACCACATATGAATCCACCAATGTCATTGCATGTGTGTTCTTTCCACAAACCACATATGGATACACCAGAGTCATTGCATGTCTGTTCTTTTCACAAACCACATATGGATCCACTAGAGTCACTGCATGTGTGTTCTTTCCACAAACCACATATGGATCCACCAAAGTAATTGCATGTGTGTTCTTTCCATGAACCATATGGATCAACCAATGTCATTGCATGTGTGTTATTTTCCACAAACCACATATGGATCCACTAGAGAAATTGCGTGTGTGTTCTTTTCACAAACCACATATGGATCCACTAGAGTCATTGCATGTGTGTTCTTTTCACAAACCACATATGGATCGACCAATGTCATTGCATGTGTGTTATTTCCACAAACCACATATGTACCCACTAGAGTAATTGCATGTGTGTTCTTTTTCACAAACCACTTATGGATCCACTAGATCCATTGCATGTGTGTTCTTTCCACAAAGCACATATGGATCCACTAGAGTCATTGCATGTGTGTTCCTTTCAGAAACCACATATGTACCCACCAATGCCATTGCATGTATGTTCTTATACTAAAACCAACACTAGAGTCACTTCACGTGTGTTCTTTTCACAAACCACACATGGACCCACCAGAGTCATTGCATGTGTGTTCTTTCCACAAACCACATGGATCAACCAATGTCATTGCATGTGTGTTCTTTTGACAAATAACATGGATCAACCAATGGCATTGCATGTGTGTTCTTTTCACAAACCACATATGGATCCACTAGAGTCATTGCATGTGTGTTCTTTCCACAAACCACATATGAATTCACCAATGTCATTGCATGTGTGTTATTTCCATAATCCACATGGATCAACCAATGGAATTGCATGTGTGTTCTTTCCACAAACCACATGGATCAACCAATGTTATTACATGTGTGTTCTTTCCACAAACCACATGGATCAACCAGAGTCATTGCATGTGTGTTGTTTCCACAAACCACACATGGATCCACCGGAGTAATTGCATGTGTGTTCATGTCACAAACCACATATGGATCCACCAATGTCATTGCATGTGTGTTCATGTCACAAACCACACATGGATCCACCAATGTCATTGGATGTGTGTTCTTTCCATGAACCACATATGGATCAACCAGAGTCATTGCATGTGCGTTCTTTACACAAACCACACATGTATCCACCATAGTAATGGCATGTGTGTTCATGTCACAAACCACACATGGATCCACCAATGTCATTGCATGTGTGTTCTTTCCACAAACCACATATGGATCCACCAGAGTCATTGCATGTGTGTTCTTTTCCACAAACCACATATGGATCCACTTGAGTTCATTGCATGTTTGTTGTTTTCCACAAACCACATGGATAAACCAATGGCATTGCATGTGTGTTATTGTCACAAACCACATGTGGATCAACCAATGTCATTGCATGTGTGTTCCTGTCAGAAACCACATATGGATCTACCAGTGTTCATTGCATGTGTGTTCCTTCCACAAACCACATATGTATCCACTAAAGTAATTGCATGTGTGTTCTTTTCACAAACCACATATGGATCAACCAGACTCATTGCATGTGTGTTGTTTTCACAAACCACACATGGATCAACCAGAGTCATTGCATGTGTGTTCTTTCCATGAACCACATATGGATCAACCAGAGTCATTGCATGTGTGTTCTTCCACAAACCATACATGGATCCACAAGAGTAATTGCATGTGTGTTCATGTCACAAACCGCACATGGATCCACCAATGACATTGCATGTGTGTTCTTTCCATCAACCACACATGGATCCACCAATGTCATTGTATGTGTATTCTTTCCACAAACCAAATATGGATCCACTAGAGTCATTGCATGTGTGTTCTTTTCACAAACCACATATGGATCCACCAGAGTCATTGCGTGTGTGTTCTTTTCACAAACCACATATGGATCCACTAGAGTCATTGCATGTGTGTTCTTTTCACAAACCACATATGGATCGACCAATGTCATTGCATGTGTGTTATTTCCACAAACCACATATGTACCCACTACAGTAATTGCATGTGTGTTCTTTTTCACAAACCACTTATGGATCCACTAGATCCATTGCATGTGTGTTCTTTCCACAAAGCACATATGGATCCACTAGAGTCATTGCATGTGTGTTCCTTTCAGAAACCACATATGTACCCACCAATGCCATTGCATGTATGTTCTTATACTAAAACCAACACTAGAGTCACTTCACGTGTGTTCTTTTCACAAACCACACATGGACCCACCAGAGTCATTGCATGTGTGTTCTTTCCACAAACCACATGGATCAACCAATGTCATTGCATGTGTGTTCTTTTGACAAATAACATGGATCAACCAATGGCATTGCATGTGTGTTCTTTTCACAAACCACATATGGATCCACTAGAGTCATTGCATGTGTGTTCTTTCCACAAACCACATATGAATTCACCAATGTCATTGCATGTGTGTTATTTCCATAATCCACGTGGATCAACCAATGGAATTGCATGTGTGTTCTTTCCACAAACCACATGGATAAACCAATGTTATTACATGTGTGTTCTTTCCACAAACCACATGGATCAACCAGAGTCATTGCATGTGTGTTGTTTCCACAAACCACACATGGATCCACCGGAGTAATTGCATGTGTGTTCATGTCACAAACCACATATGGATCCACCAATGTCATTGCATGTGTGTTCATGTCACAAACCACACATGGATCCACCAATGTCATTGGATGTGTGTTCTTTCCATGAACCACATATGGATCAACCAGAGTCATTGCATGTGCGTTCTTTACACAAACCACACATGTATCCACCATAGTAATGGCATGTGTGTTCATGTCACAAACCACACATGGATCCACCAATGTCATTGCATGTGTGTTCTTTCCACAAACCACATATGGATCCACCAGAGTCATTGCATGTGTGTTCTTTTCCACAAACCACATATGGATCCACTTGAGTTCATTGCATGTTTGTTGTTTTCCACAAACCACATGGATAAACCAATGGCATTGCATGTGTGTTATTGTCACAAACCACATGTGGATCAACCAATGTCATTGCATGTGTGTTCCTGTCAGAAACCACATATGGATCTACCAGTGTTCATTGCATGTGTGTTCCTTCCACAAACCACATATGTATCCACTAAAGTAATTGCATGTGTGTTCTTTTCACAAACCACATATGGATCAACCAGAGTCATTGCATGTGTGTTGTTTTCACAAACCACACATGGATCAACCAGAGTCATTGCATGTGTGTTCTTTCCATGAACCACATATGGATCAACCAGAGTCATTGCATGTGTGTTCTTCCACAAACCATACATGGATCCACAAGAGTAATTGCATGTGTGTTCATGTCACAAACCACACATGGATCCACCAATGACATTGCATGTGTGTTCTTTCCATCAACCACACATGGATCCACCAATGTCATTGTATGTGTATTCTTTCCACAAACCAAATATGGATCCACTAGAGTCATTGCATGTGTGTTCTTTTCACAAACCACATATGGATCCACCAGAGTCATTGCGTGTGTGTTCTTTTCACAAACCACATATGGATCCACTAGAGTCATTGCATGTGTGTTCTTTTCACAAACCACATATGGATCGACCAATGTCATTGCATGTGTGTTATTTCCACAAACCACATATGTACCCACTAGAGTAATTGCATGTGTGTTCTTTTTCACAAACCACTTATGGATCCACTAGATCCATTGCATGTGTGTTCTTTCCACAAAGCACATATGGATCCACTAGAGTCATTGCATGTGTGTTCCTTTCAGAAACCACATATGTACCCACCAATGCCATTGCATGTATGTTCTTATACTAAAACCAACACTAGAGTCACTTCACGTGTGTTCTTTTCACAAACCACACATGGACCCACCAGAGTCATTGCATGTGTGTTCTTTCCACAAACCACATGGATCAACCAATGTCATTGCATGTGTGTTCTTTTGACAAATAACATGGATCAACCAATGGCATTGCATGTGTGTTCTTTTCACAAACCACATATGGATCCACTAGAGTCATTGCATGTGTGTTCTTTTCACAAACCACATATGAATTCACCAATGTCATTGCATGTGTGTTATTTCCATAATCCACATGGATCAACCAATGGAATTGCATGTGTGTTCTTTCCACAAACCACATGGATCAACCAATGTTATTACATGTGTGTTCTTTCCACAAACCACATGGATCAACCAGAGTCATTGCATGTGTGTTGTTTCCACAAACCACACATGGATCCACCGGAGTAATTGCATGTGTGTTCATGTCACAAACCACATATGGATCCACCAATGTCATTGCATGTGTGTTCATGTCACAAACCACACATGGATCCACCAATGTCATTGGATGTGTGTTCTTTCCATGAACCACATATGGATCAACCAGAGTCATTGCATGTGCGTTCTTTACACAAACCACACATGTATCCACCATAGTAATGGCATGTGTGTTCATGTCACAAACCACACATGGATCCACCAATGTCATTGCATGTGTGTTCTTTCCACAAACCACATATGGATCCACCAGAGTCATTGCATGTGTGTTCTTTTCCACAAACCACATATGGATCCACTTGAGTTCATTGCATGTTTGTTGTTTTCCACAAACCACATGGATAAACCAATGGCATTGCATGTGTGTTATTGTCACAAACCACATGTGGATCAACCAATGTCATTGCATGTGTGTTCCTGTCAGAAACCACATATGGATCTACCAGTGTTCATTGCATGTGTGTTCCTTCCACAAACCACATATGTATCCACTAAAGTAATTGCATGTGTGTTCTTTTCACAAACCACATATGGATCAACCAGAGTCATTGCATGTGTGTTGTTTTCACAAACCACACATGGATCAACCAGAGTCATTGCATGTGTGTTCTTTCCATGAACCACATATGGATCAACCAGAGTCATTGCATGTGTGTTCTTCCACAAACCATACATGGATCCACAAGAGTAATTGCATGTGTGTTCATGTCACAAACCACACATGGATCCACCAATGACATTGCATGTGTGTTCTTTCCATCAACCACACATGGATCCACCAATGTCATTGTATGTGTATTCTTTCCACAAACCAAATATGGATCCACTAGAGTCATTGCATGTGTGTTCTTTTCACAAACCACATATGGATCCACCAGAGTCATTGCATGTGTGTTCTTTTCACAAACCACATATGGATCCACTAGAGTCATTGCATGTGTGTTCTTTTCACAAACCACATATGGATCCACCAATGTTATTGCATGTGTGTTCTTTCCACAATTAACATATGTACCAAATATAGTAATTACATGTGTGTTCTTTTCCACAAACCACTTATGGATCCACTAGAGTCATTGCATGTGTGTTCTTTCCATAAACCACATATGGATCCACTAGAGTCATTGCATGGTTGTTCCTTTCACAAACCACATATGGATTAACCAATGTCATTGCATGTGTGTTCTTTTCATGAACCACATATGGATCCACTAGAGTCATTGCATGTGTGTTCTTTTCACAAACCTCCTATGGACCCACCAATGCCATTGCATGTGTGTTCTTATACTAAAACCAACACTAGAGTCACTCCATGTGTGTTCTTTTCACAAACCACACATGGACCAACCAGAGTCATTGCATGTGTGTTATTTCCACAAACCACATGGATCAACCAATGTCATTGCATGTGTGTTCTTTTGACAAATAACATGGATAAACCAATGGCATTGCATGTGTGTTATTGTCATAAACCACATATGTATCAACCAATGTCATTGCATGTGTGTTCATGTCACAAACCACACATGGATCCACCAATGTCATTGCATGTGTGTTCTTTCCATGAACCACATATGGATTCACCAATGCCATTGCATGTGTGTTCTTTCCACAAACCACATATCGATCCACCAATGTCATTGCATGTGTGTTATTTTCCACAAACCATATATGGATCCACTAGAGTCATTGCATGTGTGGTCTTTCCACAAACCACAAATGGATCCACTAGAGTCATTGCATGTGTGTTCTTTCCACAAACCACATATGGATCCACTAGAGTCATTGCATGTGTGTTCTTTCCACAAACCAAATATGGATCCACCAATGTCATTGCATGTGTGTTCTTTTGACAAACCACACGTGGATCCACCAGAGTCATTGCATGTGTGTTCTTGTCACAAACCACTTATGAATCCACTAGAGTCATTGCATGTGTGTTCTTTTGACAAAAAACATGGATCAACCAATGGCATTGCATGTGTGTTATTACCACAAACTACATGGATCAACTAATGTCATTACATGCGTGTTCTTTCCACAAACCACATGGATCAACTAGAGTCATTGCATGTGCGTTCTTTCCACAAACCACACATGGATCCACCAGACAAATTGCATGTGTGTTCATGTCACAAACCACATATGGATCCACCAATGTCATTGCATGTGTGTTCATGTCACAAACCACACATGGATCCACTAATGTCAGTGCATGTGAGTTCTTTCCATGAACCACATATGGATCAACCAGAGTCATTGCATGTGTGTTCTTTCCACAAACCAGACATGGATCCACCAGAGTAATTGCATGTGTGTTCATGTCACAAACCACACATGGATCCACCAATGTCGTTGCATGTGTGTTCTTTTCACAAACCACATATGGATCAACAAATATCATTGCATGTGTGTTCTTTCCACAAACCAAATATGGATCCACCAATGGCATTGCATGTGTGTTGTTTTCACAAACCACATATGGATCCACTGGAGTCACTTCATGTGTGTTCTTTTAAAAAACCACACATGTATCCACCAGAGTCATTGCATGTGTGTTCTTTCCACAAACCACATGGATCAACCAATTTCATTACATGTGTGTTCTTTCCATGAACCACATGGATCAACCAGAGTCATTGCATGTGTGTTCTTTCCACAAACCACATATGGATCCACCAGATTAATGGCATGTGTGTTCATGTCACAAACCACACATGTATCCACCAATGTCATTGCATGTGTGTTCTTTCCATTAACTACATATGGATCCTCCAATGTCATTGCATGTGTGTTCTTTCCACAAACCACATATGGATCCACCAGAGTCATTGCATGTGTTTTCTTTTCACAAACCACATATGGATCCACTAGACTCATTGCATGTGTGTTCTTTCCACAAACCACATATGGATCTACTCGAGTCATTGCATGTGTGTTCTTTCCATGAACCATATATGGATCAACCAATGTCATTGCATGTGTGTTCTTTTCCACGAACCACATATGGATCCACCAGAGTAATTGCATGTGTGTTCTTTTCACAAACCACATATGGATCCACCAGAGTCATTGCATGTGTGTTCTTTTCACAAACCACATATGTATCCACCAATGTTATTGCATGTGTGTTCTTTCCACAATTCACTAGAGTAATTGCATGTGTGTTCTTTTCCACAAACCACTTATGGATCCACTAGAGTCATTGCATGTGTGTTCTTTCCACAATTCACATCTGTACCCACTAGAGTCATTGCATGTGTGTTCTTTCCACAAACCATATATGGATCCACCAGAGTAATTGCATGTGTGTTCATGTCACAACCAATGGCATTGCATGTGTGTTCTTTTCACAAACCACACATGGACCCACTAGAGTCATTGCATGTGTGTTCTTTCCACAAACCACAGGGATCAACCAATGTCATTGCATATGTGTTCTTTTGACAAATAACATGGATCAACCAATGGCATTGCATGTGTGTTATTGTCATGAACGATATATGGATCAACCAGTGTCATTGCATGTGTGTTATTTTCCACAAACCACATATGGATCCACAAGAGAAATTGCATGTGTGTTATTTTCACAAACCACATACGGATCCACTAGAGTCATTGCATGTGTGTTCTTTTCACAAACCACATATGGATCGACCAATGTCATTGCATGTGTGTTATTTCCACAAACCACATATGTACCGACTAGAGTAATTGCATGTGTATTCTTTTCCACAAACCACTTATGGATCCACTAGAGTCATTGCATGTGTGTTCTTTCCATAAACCACATATGAATCCACTAGAGTCATTGCATGTGTGTTCCTTTCACAAACCACATATGGATCAACCATTGTCATTGCATGTGTGTTCTTTTCTTGAACCACATATGGATCCACTAGAGTCATTGCGTGTGTGTTCTTTTAACAAAAGACATATGGACCCACCAATGCCATTGCATGTGTGTTCTTATACTAAAACCAACACTAAAGTCACTTCATGTGTGTTCTTTTCACAAACCACACATGGACCCACCAGAGTCATTGCATGTGTGTTCTTTCCACAAACCACATGGATCAACCAATGTCATTGCATGTGTATTCTTTTGACAAATAACATGGATCAACCAATGGCATTGCATGTGCGTTATTGTCATAAACCACATATGGATCAACCAATGTCATTACATGTGTATTCATGTTACAAACCACACATGGATGCACCAACGTCATTGCATGTGTGTTCTTTCCATGAACCACATATGGATCCACCAATGTCAGTGCATATGTGTTCTTTCCACAAACCACATATGGATCCACCAATGTCATTGCATGTGTGTTCTTTCCACAAACCACATATGGATCCACTAGAGTCATTGCATGTGTGGTCTTTCCACAAACCACACTTGGATCCACTAGAGTCATTGCATGTGTGTTCTTTCCATAAACCACATATGCATCCACCAGAGTCATTGCATGTGTGTCCTTTTCACAAAACATATATGGATCAACCAATTTCATTGCATGTGTGTTCTTTCCACAAATCACATATGTACCCACTAGAGTAATTGCATGTGTGTTCTTTTCCACAAACCACATATGGATCCACTAGAGTCATTGCATGTGTGTTCTTTCCACACACTACATATGGATCCACCAGAGTCATTGCATGTGTTTTATTTTCCACAAAACACATATGGATCCACCAATGTCATTGCATGTGTGTTCTTTCCATGAACCACATATGGATCAACAAATGTCATTGCATGTGTGTTCTTTCCACAACCCACATATGGATCAACCAATGACATTGCATGTCTGTTCTTTCCATGAACCACATGCATCAACTAGAGTCATTGCATGTGTGTTCTTTCCACAAACCACACATGGATCCACCAGAGTAATTGCATGTGTGTTCATGTCACAAACCACACATAGATCCACCAATGTCATTGCATGTGTGTTCGTCCCATGAACCACATATGGATCCACCAACGTCATTGCATGTGTGTTCTTTCCACAAACCACAAAGGATCCACCAGAGTCATTGCATGTGTGTTCTTGTCACAAACAACATATGGATCCAGTAGAGTCATTGCATGTGTGTTCTTTCCACAAACCACATATAGATCTACCAGAGTCATTGCATGTGTGTTCTTGTCACAAACCACATATGGATCCACTAGAGTCATTGCATGTGTGTTCTTTCCACAAACCACATATGAATCCACCAGAGTCATTGCACGTGTGTTCTTTCCACAAACCAAATATGGATCCACCAATGTCATTGCATGTGTGTTCTTTTCACAAACCACATATGGATCCACCAGAGTCATTGCATGTGTGTTCTTTTTACAAACCACACATGGATCCCCCAGAGTCATTGCATGTGTGTTACTGTCACAAACCACATATGGATCAAATAATGTCATTACATGTGTGTTCTTTTGACAAAAAACATGGATCAACCAATTGCATTGCATGTGTGTTATTTCCACAAACCACATGGATCAACTAATGTCATTACATGTGTGTTCTTTCCACAAACCACATGGATCAACTAGAGTCATTGCATGTGCATTCTTTCCACAAACCACGCATGGATCCACCAGAGAAATTGCATGTGTGTTCATGTAACAAACCACATATGGATCCACCAATTTCATTGCATGTGTGTTCATGTCACAAACCACACATGGATCCACTAATGTCAGTGCATGTGAGTTCTTTCCATGAACCACATATGGATCAACCAGAGTCATTGCGTGTGTGTTCTTTCCACAAACCACAGATGGATCCACCAGAGTAATTGCATGTGTGTTCATGTCACAAACCACACATGGATCCACTAATGTCAGTGCATGTGAGTTCTTTCCATGAACCACATATGGATCAACCAGAGTCATTGCAAGTGTGTTCTTTCCACAAACCACAGATGGATCCACCAGAGTAATTGCATGTGTGTTCATGTCACAAACCATACATGGATCCACCAATTCGTTGCATGTGTGTTCTTTTCTGAAACCACATATGGATCAACAAGTATCATTGCATGTGTGTTCTTTCCACAAACCAAATATGGATCCACCAATGTCATTGCATGTGTGTTCTTTTCACAAACCACATATGGATCCACTGGAGTCATTGCATGTGTGTTATTTTCACAAACCACACATGGATCCACCAGAGTCTTTGCATGTGTGCTCTTTACACAAACCACATGGATCAACCAATGTCATTACATTAGTGTTCTTTTCCTGAACCACATGGATCAACCAGAGTCATTGCATGTGTGTTCTTTCCACAAACCACATATGGATCCACTAGAGTAATTGCATGTGTGTTCATGTCACAAACCCCACATGGATCCACCAATGTCATTGCATGTGTGTTCTTTCCATTAACAACATTCGGATCCACCAATGTCATTGCATGTGTGTTATTTTCCACAAAACACATATGGATCCACCAATGTCATTGCATGTGTGTTCTTTCCATGAACCACATATGGATCAAAAAAATGTCATTGCATGTGTGTTCTTTCCACAACCCACATATGGATCAACCAATGACATTGCATGTCCGTTCTTTCCATGAACCACATGCATCAACCAGAGTCATTGCATGTGTGTTCTTTCCACAAACCACACATGGATCCACCAGAGTAATTGCATGTGTGTTCATGTCACAAACCACACATGGATCCACCAATGTCATTGCATGTGTGTTCTTTCCATGAACCACATATGGATCCACCAATGTCATTGCATGTGTGTTCTTTCCACAAACCACATAAGGATCCACCAGAGTCATTGCATGTGTGTTCTTGTCACAAACGACATATGGATCCAGTAGAGTCATGGCATGTGTGTTGTTTCCACAAACCACATATAGATCCACCAGAGTCATTGCATGTGTGTTCTTGTCACAAATCACATATGGATCCACTAGAGTCATTGCATGTGTGTTCTTTGCACAAACTACATACGGATCCACCAGAGTCATTGCACGTGTGTTCTTTCCATAAACCAAATATGGATCCACCAATGTCATTGCATGTGTGTTCTTTTCACAAACCACATATGGATCCACCAGAGTCATTGCATGTGTGTTCTTTTGACAAACCACACATGGATCCACCAGAGTCATTGCATGTGTGTTACCGTCACAAACCACATATGGATCTACCAATGTCATTACATGTGTTTTCTTTTGACAAAAAACATGGATCGACTAATGGCATTGTGTAACACCCCGTCCACTCCTGGGCCCGGGGGGTGTCACTCCTGGCAGCTTAATAGGATATCTAGACTGGCTCCACAGACCAACACTAGTCTTTTCTGCGCACTTTTTCCCCACTCGTGTGCACCCGGTTACCCACTTCCTGGTCGGTCACCCATCCTAAATTGCTCTAGGCTAAGCACGCTTAACCTAAGAGTTCTTTTCGAATGAGCTTCTGGAAAAAAGTTGCAACTTGTTGGTATGAGTATTCTATAAATCCTATTAAGCCATGTGCCTGGTCTCACACATTGCATGTGTTTTATTTCCACAAACCACATGGATCAACTAATGTCATTACATGTGTGTTCTTTCCACAAACCACATGGATCAACTAGAGTCATTGCATGTGCGTTCTTTCCACAAACCACACATGGATCCACCAGAGAAATTGCATGTGTGTTCATGTCAGAAACCACATATGGACCCACCAGAGTAATTGCATGTGTGTTCATGTCACAAACCACACATGGATCCACTAATGTCAGTGCATGTGAGTTCTTTCCATGAACCACATATGGATCAACCAGAGTCATTGCATGTGTGTTCTTTCCACAAACCACAGATGGATCCACCAGAGTAATTGCATGTGTGTTCATGTCACAAACCACACATGGATCCACCAATGTCGTTGCATGTGTGTTCTTTTCACAAACCACATATGGATCAACAAATATCATTGCATGTGTGTTCTTTCCACAAACCAAATATGGATCCACCAATGTCATTGCATGTGTGTTCTTTTCACAAACCACATATGGATCCACTCGAGTCATTGCATGTGTGTTCTTTTCACAAACCACACATGAATCCACCAGAGTCATTGCATGTGTGTTCTTTCCACAAACCACATGGATCAACCAATGTCATTACATGTGTGTTCTTTCCATGAACCACATGGATCAACCAGAGTCATTGCATGTGTGTTCTTTCCACAAACCACATATGGATCCACCAGAGTAATTGCATGTGTGTTCATGTCACAAACCACACATGGATCCACCAATGTCATTGCATGTGTGTTCTTTCCATTAACCACATATGGATCCACCAATGTCATTGCATGTGTGTTCTTTCCACAAACCACATATGGATCCACCAGAGTCATTGCATGTGTTTTCTTTTCACAAACCACATATGGATCCACTAGAGTAATTGCATGTGTGTTCTTTCCACAAACCACATATGGATCCACTAGAGTCATTGCATGTGTGTTCTTTCCATGAACCATATATGGATCAACCAATGTCATTGCATGTGTGTTCTTTTCTACAAACCACATATGGATCAACCAGAGTCATTGCATGTGTGTTCTTTCCACAAACCACATATGGATCCACTAGAGTAATTGCATGTGTGTTCATGTCACAAACCACACATGGATCCACCAATGTCATTGCATGTGTGTTCTTTCCACAAACCACATATGGATCCACCAGAGTCATTGCATGTGTTTTCTTTTCACAAACCACATATGGATCCACTAGAGTAATTGCATGTGTGTTCTTTCCACAAACCACATATGGATCCACTAGAGTCATTGCATGTGTGTTCTTTCCATGAACCATATATGGATCAACCAATGTCATTGCATGTGTGTTCTTTTCCACAAACCACATATGGATCAACCAGAGTCATTGCATGTGTGTTCTTTCCACAAACCACATATGGATCCACTAGAGTAATTGCATGTGTGTTCATGTCACAAACCACACATGGATCCACCAATGTCATTGCATGTGTGTTCTTTCCATTAACCACATTCGGATCCACCAATGTCATTGCATGTGTGTTATTTTCCACAAAACACATATGGATCCACCAATGTCATTGCATGTGTGTTCTTTCCATGAACCACATATGGATCAAAAAAAATGTCATTGCATGTGTGTTCTTTCCACAACCCACATATGGATCAACCAATGACACTGCATGTCCGTTCTTTCCATGAACCACATGCATCAACCAGAGTCATTGCATGTGTGTTCTTTCCACAAACCACACATGGATCCACCAGAGTAATTGCATGTGTGTTCATGTCACAAACCACACATGGATCCACCAATGTCATTGCATGTGTGTTCTTTCCATGAACCACATATGGATCCACCAATGTCATTGCATGTGTGTTCTTTCCACAAACCACATAAGGATCCACCAGAGTCATTGCATGTGTGTTCTTGTCACAAACGACATATGGATCCAGTAGAGTCATGGCATGTGTGTTCTTTCCACAAACCACATATAGATCCACCAGAGTCATTGCATGTGTGTTCTTGTCACAAATCACATATGGATCCACTAGAGTCATTGCATGTGTGTTCTTTGCACAAACCACATACGGATCCACCAGAGTCATTGCACGTGTGTTCTTTCCACAAACCAAATATGGATCCACCAATGTCATTGCATGTGTGTTCTTTTCACAAACCACATATGGATCCACCAGAGTCATTGCATGTGTGTTCTTTTGACAAACCACACATGGATCCACCAGAGTCATTGCATGTGTGTTACCGTCACAAACCACATATGGATCTACCAATGTCATTACATGTGTTTTCTTTTGACAAAAAACATGGATCGACTAATGGCATTGTGTAACACCCCGTCCACTCCTGGGCCCGGGGGGTGTCACTCCTGGCAGCTTAATAGGATATCTAGACTGGCCCCACAGACCAACAGTAGTCTTTTCTGCGCACTTTTTCCCCACTCGTGTGCACCCGGTTACCCACTTCCCGGTCGGTCACCCATCCTAAATTGCTCTAGGCTAAGCACGCTTAACCTAAGAGTTCTTTTCGAATGAGCTTCCAGAAAAAAGTTGCAACTTGTTGGTATGAGTATTCTATAAATCCTATTAAGCCATGTGCCTGGTCTCACACATTGCATGTGTTTTATTTCCACAAACCACATGGATCAACTAATGTCATTACATGTGTGTTCTTTCCACAAACCACATGGATCAACTAGAGTCATTGCATGTGCGTTCTTTCCACAAACCACACATGGATCCACCAGAGAAATTGCATGTGTGTTCATGTCACAAACCACATATGGACCCACAAATGTCATTGCATGTGTGTTCATGTCACAAACCACACATGGATCCACTAATGTCAGTGCATGTGAGTTCTTTCCATGAACCACATATGGATCAACCAGAGTCATTGCATGTGTGTTCTTTCCAGAAACCACAGATGGATCCACCAGAGTAATTGCATGTGTGTTCATGTCACAAACCACACATGGATCCACCAATGTCGTTGCATGTGTGTTCTTTTCACAAACCACATATGGATCAACAAATATCATTGCATGTGTGTTCTTTCCACAAACCAAATATGGATCCACCAATGTCATTGCATGTGTGTTCTTTTCACAAACCACATATGGATCCACTCGAGTCATTGCATGTGTGTTCTTTTCACAAACCACACATGAATCCACCAGAGTCATTGCATGTGTGTTCTTTCCACAAACCACATGGATCAACCAATGTCATTACATGTGTGTTCTTTCCATGAACCACATGGATCAACCAGAGTCATTGCATGTGTGTTCTTTCCACAAACCACATATGGATCCACCAGAGTAATTGCATGTGTGTTCATGTCACAAACCACACATGGATCCACCAATGCATTGCATGTGTGTTCTTTCCATTAACCACATATGGATCCACCAATGTCATTGCACCTGTGTTCTTTCCACAAACCACATATGGATCCACCAGAGTCATTGCATGTGTTTTCTTTTCACAAACCACATATGGATCCACTAGAGTAATTGCATGTGTGTTCTTTCCACAAACCACATATGGATCCACTAGAGTCATTGCATGTGTGTTCTTTCCATGAACCATATATGGATCAACCAATGTCATTGCATGTGTGTTCTTTTCCACAAACCACATATGGATCCAGCAGAGTAATTGCATGTGTGTTCTTTTCACAAACCACATATGGATCCACTAGAGTCATTGCATGTGTGTTCTTTTCACAAACCACATATGGATCCACCATTGACATTGCATGTGTGTTCTTTCCACAATTCACATATGTACCCACTAGATTAATTGCATGTGTGTTCTTTTCCACAAACCACTTATGGATCCACTAGAGTCATTGCATGTGTGTTCTTTCCACGAACCACAATGGATCCACTAGAGTCAATGCATGTGTGTGCCTTTCACCAACCACATATGGATCAACCAATGTCATTGCATGTGTGTTCTTTTCATGAACCACATATGGATCCACTAGAGTCATTGCATGTGTGTTCTTTTCCCAAACCACATATGGACCCACCAATGCCATTTCATGTGTGTTCTTATACTAAAACCAACACTAGAGTCACTACATGTGTGTTCTTTTAACAAACCACACATGGACCCACCAGAGACATTGCATGTGTGTTATTTCCACAAACCACATGTATCAACCAATGTCATTGCATGTGTGTTCGTTTAACAAATAACATGGATCGACCAATGGCATTGCATGTACGTTATTGTCATAAACCACATATGTATCAACCAATGTCATTGCAAGTGTGTTCATGTCACAAACCACACATGGAACCACCAATGCCATTGCATGTGTATTCTTTCCACAAACCACATATCGATCCACCAATGTCATTGCATGAGTGTTATTTTCCACAAATCATATATGGATCCACTAGAGTCATTGCATGTGTGGTCTTTCCACAAACCACACATGGATCCACTAGAGTCATTGCATGTGTGTTATTTTCACAAACCACACATGGATCCACCAGAGTCATTGCATGTGTGTTCATGTCACAGACCACACATGGATCCACCAATGTCATTGCATGTGTGTTATTTCCATGAACCACACATGGATCCACCAATGTCATTGCATGTGTGTTCTTTCCACAAACCACATATGGATCCACTAGAGTCATTGCATGTGTGTTCTTTTCACAAACCACATATGGATCCATCAGAGTCATTGCATGTGTGTTCTTTTCGCAAACCACATATGGATCCACCAGAGTCATTGCATGTGTGTTCTTTCCACAAACCACATATGTACCCACCAGAGTAATTGCATGTGTGTTCTTTTCCACAAACCACTTATGGATCCACTAGAGTCATTGCATGTGTGTTCTTTCCACAAACCACATATGGATCCACCAGAGTAATTGCATGTGTGTTCCTTTCACAAACCACATATGGATCAACCAATGTCATTGCATGTGTGTTCTTTTCACAATCCAAATATGGATCAACAAATGTCATTGCATGTGTGTTCTTTTTACAAACCACTTATGGATCCACCAATGTCATTGCATGTGTGTTCTTTCCATGAACCACATATGGATCCACCAATGTTATTGCATGTGTGTTCTTTCCACAAACCACATTGTACCCACTAGATTAATTGCATGTGTGTTCTTTTCCAGAAACCACTTATGGATCCACTAGAGTCATTGCATGTGCGTTCTTTCCACAAACCACATATGGATCCACTAGAGTCATTGGATGTGTGTTCCTTTCACAAACTACATATGGATCAACCAATGTCATTACATGTGTGTTCTTTTCATGAACCACATATGTATCCACTAGACTCATTGCATGTGTGAGATTTTCACAAACCACATATGGGCCCACCAATGCCATTGCATGTGTGTTCTTATACTGAAACCAACACTAGAGTCACTGCAA
Source organism: Avena sativa (assembly GCA_916181665.1). Taxonomy (NCBI): domain Eukaryota; kingdom Viridiplantae; phylum Streptophyta; class Magnoliopsida; order Poales; family Poaceae; genus Avena; species Avena sativa. The sequence goes on from OV702289.1 coordinate 451,524,713, forward strand.
GTGTGTTCTTTTCACAAACAACACATGGACCCACCAGAGTCATTGCATGTGTGTTCTTTCCATAAACCACATGGATCAACCAATGTCATTGCATGTGTGTTACTGTTACAAACCACATATGGATCAAACAATGTCATTACATGTGTGTTCTTTTGACAAAAAACATGGATCAACCAATGGCATTGCATGTGTGTTCTTTCCACAAACCAATGGATCAACCAATGCCATTATATAGGTGTGTTCTTTCCACAAACCACATGGATCATCTAGAGTCGTTGCATGTGTTTTCTTTCCACAAACCACACATGGATCCACCAGAGTAATTGCATGTGTGTTCATGTCACAAACCACATATGGATCCACCAGAGTAATTGCATGTGTGTTCATGTCACAAACCACACATGGATCCACTAATGTCATTGCATGTGTGTTCTTCGCACAAACCACATATGGATCCACTACAGTCATTGCATGTGTGTTCTTTTAACAAACCACACATAGATCCACCAGAGTCATCGCATGTGTGTTCTTTCCACAAACCACATGGATCAACCAATGTCATTACATGTGTGTTCTTTCCATGAACCACATGGACCAACCAGAGTCATTGCATGTGTGTTCTTTCCATAAACCACACATGGATCCACCAGAGTAATTGCATGTGTGTCCATGTCTCAAACCACACATGGATCCACCAATGTCATTGCATGTGTGTTCTTTCCATGAACCACATATGGATCCACCAATGTCATTGCATGTGTGTTCTTTCCACAAACCACATATGGATCCACTAGAGTCATTGCATGTGTGTTCTTTTCACAAACCACATATGGATCCACTAGAGTCATTGCATGTGTGTTCTTTCCACAAACCACATATGGATCCACTAGAGTCATTGCATGCGTGTTCTTTCCATGAACCATATATGGAAAAACCAATGTATTTGCATGTGTATTCTTTTCCACAAACCACATATGGATCCACCAGAGTAATTGCATGTGTGTTCTTTTCACAAACCACCTATGGATTCACTAGAGTCATTGCATGTGTGTTCTTTCCACAAACCGAATATGGCTCCACTAGAGTCATTGGATGTGTGTTCCTTTCACAAAACACATATGGATCAACCAATGTCATTGCATGTGTGTTCTTTTCATGAACCACATATGGATCCACTAGACTCATTGCATGTGTGTTCTTTTCACAAACCACATATGGGCCCACCAAAGCCATTGCATGTGTATTCTTATACTAAAAACAACACTAGAGTCACTACATGTGTGTTCTTTTCACAAACCACACATGGACCCACCAGAGTCATTGCCTATGTGGTCTTTCCATAAACCACATGAATCAACCAATGTCATTGCATGTGTGTTACTGTCACAAACCACATATGGATCAACCAATGTCATTACATGTGTGTTCTTTTGACAAAAAACATGGATCAACCAATGGCATTGCATGTGTGTTCTTTCCACAAACCACATGGATCAACCAATGTAATTACATATGTGTTCTTTCCACAAACCACATGGATCAACTAGAGTCGTTGCATGTGTGTTCTTTCCACAAACCACATATGGATCCACTAGAGTCATTACATGTGTGTTCTTTTCACAAACCACATATGGATCCATCAGAGTCATTGCATGTGTGTTCTTTTCGCAAACCACATATGGATCCACCAGAGTCATTGCATGTGTGTTCTTTCCACAAACCACATATGTACCCACTAGAGTAATTGCATGTGTGTTCTTTTCCACAAACCACTTATGGATCCACTAGAGTCATTGCATGTGTGTTCTTTCCACAAACCACATATGGATCCACCAGAGTAATTGCATGTGTGTTCCTTTCACAAACCACATATGGATCCACCAATGTCATTGCATGTGTGTTCTTTCCATGAACCACATATGGAATCACTAGAGTCATTGCATGTGTGTTCTTTTCACAAATCACATATGGATCCACTAGAGTCATTGCATGTGTGTTCTTTTTAGAAACCACATATAGATCCACCAATGTCATTGCATGTGTGTTCTTTCCACAAACCACATTGTACCCACTAGATTAATTGCATGTGTGCTCTTTTCTAGAAACCACTTATGGATCTACTAGAGTCATTGCATGTGTGTTCTTTCCACAAACCACATATGGATCCACTAGAGTCATTGGATGTGCGTTCCTATCACAAACCACATATGGATCAACCAATGTCATTGCATGTGTGTTCTTTTCATGAACCACATATGGATCCACTAGACTCATTGCATGTGTGTGATTTTCACAAACCACATATGGGCCCACCAATGCCATTGCATGTGTGTTCTTATACTGAAACCAACACTAGAGTCACTGCATGTGTGTTCTTTTCACAAACCACACATGGACCCACCAGAGTCATTGCATGTGTGTTCTTTCCATAAACCACATGGATCAACCAATGTCATTGCATGTGTGTTACTGTCACAAACGACATATGGATCAAGCAATTTCATTACATGTGTGTTCTTTTGACAAAAAACATGGATCAACCAATGGCATTGCATGTGTGTTCTTTCCACAAACCAATGGATCAACCAATGCCATTATATATGTGTGTTCTTTCCACAAACCACATGGATCAACTAGAGTCATTGCATGTGTGTTCTTTCCACAAACCACACATGGATCCACTAGAGTAGTTGTATGTGTGTTCATGTCACAAACAAACACATTGGATCCACAAGAGTAATTGCATGTGTGTTCATGTCACAAACCACACATGGATACACTAATGTCATTGCATGTGTGTTCTATTCACAAACAACATATGGATCAACAAATATCATTGCATGTGTGTTCTTTACACAAACCAAATATGGATCCACCAATTCCCTTGCATGTGTGTTCTATTCACAAACCACATATGGATCCACTAGAGTCATTGCATGTGTGTTCTTTTCACAAACCACACATAGATCCACCAGAGTCATCGCATGTGTGTTCTTTCCACAAACCACATGGATCAACCAATGTCATTACATGTGTGTTCTTTCCATGAACCACATGGATCAACCAGAGTCATTGCATGTGTGTTCTTTCCACAAACCACACATGGATCCACCAGAGTAATTGCATGTGTGTTCATGTCTCAAACCACACATGGATCCACCAATGTCATTGCATGTGTGTTCTTTCCATGAACCACATATGGATCCACCAATGTCATTGCATGTGTGTTCTTTCCACAAACCACATATGGATCCACCAGAGCCATTGCATGTGTGTTCTTTTTACAAACCACATATGGATCCACTAGAGTCATTGCATGTGTGTTCTTTCCACAAACCACATATGGCTACACTAGAGTTATTGCATGTGTGTTCTTTCCATGAACCATATATGGATCAACCAATGTATTTGCACGTGTAGTGTTTTCCACAAACCACATATGGATCCACCAGAGTAATTCCATGTGTGTTCTTTTCACAAACCACATATGGATCCACTAGAGTCATTACATGTGTGTTCTTTCCACAAACCACATATGGATCCACTAGAGTCATTGGATGTGTGTTCCTTTCACAAACCACATATGGATCAACCAATGTCATTGCATGTGTGTTCTTTTCATGAATCACATATGGAGCCACTAGACTCATTGCATGTGTGTTCTTTTCACAAACCACATATGGGCCCACCAATGCCATTGCATGTGTGTTCTTATACTAAAACCAACACTAGAGTCACTACATGTGTGTTCTTTTCACAAACCACACATGGACCCACCAGAGTCATTGCATGTGTGTTCTTTCCATAAACCACATGGATCAACCAATGTCATTGCATGTGTGTTACTATCACAAACCACATATGGATCAACCAGTGTCATTACATGTGTGTTATTTTGACAAAAAACATGGATCAACCAATGGCATTGCATGTGTGTTCTTTCCACAAACTACATTGAGCAACCAATTTAATTACACATCTGTTCTGTCCACAAACCACATGGATCAACTAGAGTCGTTGCATGTGTGTTCTTTCCACAAACCACACATGGATCCACCAGAGTAATTGCGTGTGTGTTCTTGTCACAAACCACATATGGATCCACCAGAGTAATTGTATGTGTGTTCATGTCAAAAACCGCACATGGATCCACTAATGTCATTACATGTGTGTTCTATTCACAAACCACATATGGATCAACAAATATCATTGCATGTGTGTTCTTTCCACAAACAAAATATGGATCCACCAATGTCATTGCATGTGTGTTCTTTTCACAAACCACATATGGATCCACTAGAGTCATTGCATGTGTGTTCTTTTCACAAACCACACATAGATCCACTAGAGTCGTCGCATGTGTGTTCTTTCCACAAACCACATGGATCAACCAATGTCATTACATGTGTGTTCTTTCCATGAACCACATGGATCACCAAAGTCATTGCATGTGTGTTCTTTCCACAAACCACACATGGATGCACCAGAGTAATTGCATGTGTCTTCATGTCTCAAACCACACATGGATCCACAAATGTCATTGCATGTGTGTTCTTTCTAGGAACCACATATGGATCCACCAATGTCATTGCATGTGTGTTCTTTCCACAAACCACATATGGATCCACTAGAGTCATTGCATGTGTGTTCTTTTCACAAACCACATATGGATCCACTGGAGTCATTGCATGTGTGTTCTTTCCACAAACCACATATCGATCCACTAGAGTCATTGCATGTGTGTTCTTTCCATGAACCATATATGGAAAAAACAATGTATTTGCATGTGTATTCTTTTCCACAAACCACATATGGATCCACCAGAGTAATTGCATGTGTGTTATTTTCACAAACCACATATGGATCCACTAGAGTCGTTGCATGTGTGTTTTTTCCACAAACCACACATGGATCCACCAGAGTAATTGCATGTGTGTTCATGTCACAAACCACATATGAATCCACCAGAGTAATTGCATGTGTGTTCATGTCACAAACCACACATGGATCCACTAATGTCATTTCATGTGTGTTCTATTCACAAACAACATATGGATCAACAAATATCATTGCATGTGTGTTCTTTCCACAAACCAAATATGGATCCACCAATGTCATTGCATGTGTGTTATTTTCACAAACCACATATGGATCCACTAGAGTCATTGCATGTGTGTTCTTTTCACAAACCACACATAGATCCACCAGAGTCATCGCATGTGTGTTCATTCCACAAACCACATGGATTAACCAATGTCATTACATGTGTGTTCTTTCCATGAACCACATGGATCAACCAGAGTCATTGCATGTGTGTTCTTTCCACAAACCACACATGTATCCACCAGAGTAATTGCATGTGTGTTCATGTCTCAAACCACACATGGATCCACCAATGTCATTGCATGTGTGTTCTTTCCATGAACCACATATGGATCCATCAATGTCATTGCATGTGTGTTCTTTCCACAAACCACATATGGATCCACCAGAGTCATTGCATGTGTGTTCTTTTCACAAACCACATATGGATCCACTAGAGTCATTGCATGTGTGTTCTTTCCACAAACCACATATGGATCCACTAGAGTCATTGCATGTGTGTTCTTTCCATGAACCATATATGGATAAACCAATGTATTTGCATGTGTATTCCTTTCCACAAACCACATATGGATCCACCAGAGTAATTGCATGTGTGTTCTTTTCACAAACCACATATGGATCCACTAGAGTCACTACATGTGTGTTCTTTCCACAAACCACATACGGATCCACTAGAGTCATTGGATGTGTGTTCCTTTCACAAACCACATATGGATCAACTAATGTCATTGCATGTGTGTTCTTTTCATGAATCACATATGGATCCACTAGACTCATTACATGTGTGTTCTTTTCACAAACCACATATGGGCCCACCAATGCCATTGCATGTGTGTTCTTATAGTAAAACCAACACTAGAGTCACTACATGTGTGTTCTTTTCACAAACCACACATGGACCCACCAGAGTCATTGCATGTGTGTTCTTTCCATAAACCACATGGATCAACCAATGTCATTGCATGTGTGTTACTGTCACAAACCACATATGGATCTACCAATGTCATTACATGTGTGTTCTTTTCACAAAAAACCTGGATCAACCAATGGCATTGCATGTGTGTTCTTTCCACAAACTACATTGAGCAACCAATGTAATTACATATCTGTTCTTTCCACAAACCACATGGATCAACTAGAGTCGTTGCATGTGTGTTCTTTCCACAAACCACACATGGATCCACCAGAGTAATTGCGTGTGTGTTCTTGTCACAAACCACATATGGATCCACCAGAGTAATTGTATGTGTGTTCATGTCAAAAACCGCACATGGATCCACTAATGTCATTACATGTGTGTTCTATTCACAAACCACATATGGATCAACAAATATCATTGCATGTGTGTTCTTTCCACAAACAAAATATGGATCCACCAATGTCATTGCATGTGTGTTCTTTTCACAAACCACATATGGATCCACTAGAGTCATTGCATGTGTGTTCTTTTCACAAACCACACATAGATCCACTAGAGTCATCGCATGTGTGTTCTTTCCACAAACCACATGGATCAACCAATGTCATTACATGTGTGTTCTTTCCATGAACCACATGGATCACCAAAGTCATTGCATGTGTGTTCTTTCCACAAACCACACATGGATGCACCAGAGTAATTGCATGTGTCTTCATGTCTCAAACCACACATGGATCCACAAATGTCATTGCATGTGTGTTCTTTCTAGGAACCACATATGGATCCACCAATGTCATTGCATGTGTGTTCTTTCCACAAACCACATATGGATCCACTAGAGTCATTGCATGTGTGTTCTTTTCACAAACCACATATGGATCCACTGGAGTCATTGCATGTGTGTTCTTTCCACAAACCACATATCGATCCACTAGAGTCATTGCATGTGTGTTCTTTCCATGAACCATATATGGAAAAACCAATGTATTTGCATGTGTATTCTTTTCCACAAACCACATATGGATCCACCAGAGTAATTGCATGTGTGTTATTTTCACAAACCACATATGGATCCACTAGAGTCGTTGCATGTGTGTTTTTTCCACAAACCACACATGGATCCACCAGAGTAATTGCATGTGTGTTCATGTCACAAACCACATATGAATCCACCAGAGTAATTGCATGTGTGTTCATGTCACAAACCACACATGGATCCACTAATGTCATTTCATGTGTGTTCTATTCACAAACAACATATGGATCAACAAATATCATTGCATGTGTGTTCTTTCCACAAACCAAATATGGATCCACCAATGTCATTGCATGTGTGTTATTTTCACAAACCACATATGGATCCACTAGAGTCATTGCATGTGTGTTCTTTTCACAAACCACACATAGATCCACCAGAGTCATCGCATGTGTGTTCATTCCACAAACCACATGGATTAACCAATGTCATTACATGTGTGTTCTTTCCATGAACCACATGGATCAACCAGAGTCATTGCATGTGTGTTCTTTCCACAAACCACACATGGATCCACCAGAGTAATTGCATGTGTGTTCATGTCTCAAACCACACATGGATCCACCAATGTCATTGCATGTGTGTTCTTTCCATGAACCACATATGGATCCATCAATGTCATTGCATGTGTGTTCTTTCCACAAACCACATATGGATCCACCAGAGTCATTGCATGTGTGTTCTTTTCACAAACCACATATGGATCCACTAGAGTCATTGCATGTGTGTTCTTTCCACAAACCACATATGGATCCACTAGAGTCATTGCATGTGTGTTCTTTCCATGAACCATATATGGATAAACCAATGTATTTGCATGTGTATTCCTTTCCACAAACCACATATGGATCCACCAGAGTAATTGCATGTGTGTTCTTTTCACAAACCACATATGGATCCACTAGAGTCACTACATGTGTGTTCTTTCCACAAACCACATACGGATCCACTAGAGTCATTGGATGTGTGTTCCTTTCACAAACCACATATGGATCAACTAATGTCATTGCATGTGTGTTCTTTTCATGAATCACATATGGATCCACTAGACTCATTACATGTGTGTTCTTTTCACAAACCACATATGGGCCCACCAATGCCATTGCATGTGTGTTCTTATAGTAAAACCAACACTAGAGTCACTACATGTGTGTTCTTTTCACAAACCACACATGGACCCACCAGAGTCATTGCATGTGTGTTCTTTCCATAAACCACATGGATCAACCAATGTCATTGCATGTGTGTTACTGTCACAAACCACATATGGATCTACCAATGTCATTACATGTGTGTTCTTTTCACAAAAAACCTGGATCAACCAATGGCATTGCATGTGTGTTCTTTCCACAAACTACATTGAGCAACCAATGTAATTACATATCTGTTCTTTCCACAAACCACATGGATCAACTAGAGTCGTTGCATGTGTGTTCTTTCCACAAACCACACATGGATCCACCAGAGTAATTGCGTGTGTGTTCTTGTCACAAACCACATATGGATCCACCAGAGTAATTGTATGTGTGTTCATGTCAAAAACCGCACATGGATCCACTAATGTCATTACATGTGTGTTCTATTCACAAACCACATATGGATCAACAAATATCATTGCATGTGTGTTCTTTCCACAAACAAAATATGGATCCACCAATGTCATTGCATGTGTGTTCTTTTCACAAACCACATATGGATCCACTAGAGTCATTGCATGTGTGTTCTTTTCACAAACCACACATAGATCCACTAGAGTCATCGCATGTGTGTTCTTTCCACAAACCACCTGGATCAACCAATGTCATTACATGTGTGTTCTTTCCATGAACCACATGGATCACCAAAGTCATTGCATGTGTGTTCTTTCCACAAACCACACATGGATGCACCAGAGTAATTGCATGTGTCTTCATGTCTCAAACCACACATGGATCCACAAATGTCATTGCATGTGTGTTCTTTCTAGGAACCACATATGGATCCACCAATGTCATTGCATGTGTGTTCTTTCCACAAACCACATATGGATCCACTAGAGTCATTGCATGTGTGTTCTTTTCACAAACCACATATGGATCCACTGGAGTCATTGCATGTGTGTTCTTTCCACAAACCACATATCGATCCACTAGAGTCATTGCATGTGTGTTCTTTCCATGAACCATATATGGAAAAACCAATGTATTTGCATGTGTATTCTTTTCCACAAACCACATATGGATCCACCAGAGTAATTGCATGTGTGTTATTTTCACAAACCACATATGGATCCACTAGAGTCGTTGCATGTGTGTTTTTTCCACAAACCACACATGGATCCACCAGAGTAATTGCATGTGTGTTCATGTCACAAACCACATATGAATCCACCAGAGTAATTGCATGTGTGTTCATGTCACAAACCACACATGGATCCACTAATGTCATTTCATGTGTGTTCTATTCACAAACAACATATGGATCAACAAATATCATTGCATGTGTGTTCTTTCCACAAACCAAATATGGATCCACCAATGTCATTGCATGTGTGTTATTTTCACAAACCACATATGGATCCACTAGAGTCATTGCATGTGTGTTCTTTTCACAAACCACACATAGATCCACCAGAGTCATCGCATGTGTGTTCATTCCACAAACCACATGGATTAACCAATGTCATTACATGTGTGTTCTTTCCATGAACCACATGGATCAACCAGAGTCATTGCATGTGTGTTCTTTCCACAAACCACACATGGATCCACCAGAGTAATTGCATGTGTGTTCATGTCTCAAACCACACATGGATCCACCAATGTCATTGCATGTGTGTTCTTTCCATGAACCACATATGGATCCATCAATGTCATTGCATGTGTGTTCTTTCCACAAACCACATATGGATCCACCAGAGTCATTGCATGTGTGTTCTTTTCACAAACCACATATGGATCCACTAGAGTCATTGCATGTGTGTTCTTTCCACAAACCACATATGGATCCACTAGAGTCATTGCATGTGTGTTCTTTCCATGAACCATATATGGATAAACCAATGTATTTGCATGTGTATTCCTTTCCACAAACCACATATGGATCCACCAGAGTAATTGCATGTGTGTTCTTTTCACAAACCACATATGGATCCACTAGAGTCATTACATGTGTGTTCTTTCCACAAACCACATACGGATCCACTAGAGTCATTGGATGTGTGTTCCTTTCACAAACCACATATGGATCAACTAATGTCATTGCATGTGTGTTCTTTTCATGAATCACATATGGATCCACTAGACTCATTACATGTGTGTTCTTTTCACAAACCACATATGGGCCCACCAATGCCATTGCATGTGTGTTCTTATAGTAAAACCAACACTAGAGTCACTACATGTGTGTTCTTTTCACAAACCACACATGGACCCACCAGAGTCATTGCATGTGTGTTCTTTCCATAAACCACATGGATCAACCAATGTCATTGCATGTGTGTTACTGTCACAAACCACATATGGATCTACCAATGTCATTACATGTGTGTTCTTTTCACAAAAAACCTGGATCAACCAATGGCATTGCATGTGTGTTCTTTCCACAAACTACATTGAGCAACCAATGTAATTACATATCTGTTCTTTCCACAAACCACATGGATCAACTAGAGTCGTTGCATGTGTGTTCTTTTCACAAACCACACATGGATCCACTAGAGTAATTGCATGTGTGTTCATGTCACAAACCACACATGGATCCACTAATGTCATTACATGTGTGTTCTATTCACAAACCACATATGGATCAACAAATATCATTGCATGTGTGTTCTTTCCACAAACAAAATATGGATCCACCAATGTCATTGCATGTGTGTTCTTTTCACAAACCACATATGGATCCACTAGAGTCATTGCATGTGTGTTCTTTTCACAAACCACACATAGATCCACCAGAGTCATCGCATGTGTGTTCTTTACACAAACCACATGGATCTACCAATGTCATTACATGTGTGTTCTTTCCATGAACCACATGGATCAAACAAAGTCATTGCATGTGTGTTCTTTCCACAAACCACACATGGATCCACCAGAGTAATTGCATGTGTCTTCATGTCTCAAACCACACAAAATGTCATTGCATGTGTGTTCTTTCCATGAACCACATATGGATCCACCAATGTCATTGCATGTGTGTTCTTTCCACAAACCACATATGCATCCACTAGAGTCATTGCATGTGTGTTCTTTTCACAAACCACATATGGATCCACTAGAGTCATTGCATGTGTGTTCTTTCCACAAACCACATATGGATCCACTAGAGTCATTGCATGTGTGTTCTTTCCATGAACCATATATGGAAACACCAATGTATTTGCATGTGTATTCTTTTCCACAAACCACATACGGATCCACCAGAGTAATTGCATGTGTGTTCTTTTCACAAACCACATATGGATCCACTAGAGTCATTGCATGTGTGTTCTTTCCACAAACCACATATGGCTCCACTAGAGTCATTGGATGTGTGTTCCTTTCACAAACCACATATGGATCAACCAATGTCATTGCATGTTTGTTCTTTTCATGAACCACATATGGATCCACTAGACTCATTGCATGTGTGTTCTTTTCACAAACCACATATGGGCCCACCAATGCCATTGCATGTGTGTTCTTATACTAAACCCAACACTAGAGTCACTACATGTGTGTTCTTTTCACAAACCACACATGGACCCACCAGAGTCATTGCCTGTGTGTTCTTTCCATAAACCACATGGATCAACCAATGTCATTGCATGTGTGTTCTTTTCACAAACCACATATGGATCCACTAGAGTCATTGCATGTGTGTTCTTTTTACAAACCACATATGGATCCACCAATGTCATTGCATGTGTGTTATTTCCACAAACCACATTGTACCCTCTAGATTAATTGCATGTGTGTTCTTTTCCAGAAACCACTTATGGATCCACTAGAGTCATTGCATGTGTGTTCTTTCCACAAACCACATATGGATCCACTATAGTTATTGGATGTGTGTTCCTATCACAAACCACATATGGATCAACCAATGTCATTGCATGTGTGTTCTTTTCATGAAGCACATATGAATCCACTAGACTCATTGCATGTGTGTGCTTTTCACAAACCAAATATGGGCCCACCAATGCCATTGCATGTGTGTTCTTATACTGAAACCAACACTAGAGTCACTACATGTGTGTTCTTTTCACAAACCACACATGGACCCACCAGAGTCATTGCATGTGTGTTCTTTCCATAAACCACACGGATCAACCAATGTCATTGCATGTGTGTTACTGTCACAAACGACATATGGATCAAGCAATTTCATTACATGTGTGTTCTTTTGACAAAAAACATGGATCAACCAATGGCATTGCATGTGTGTTCTTTCCACAAACCAATGGATCAACCAATGGCATTATATATGTGTGTTGTTTCCACAAACCACATGGATCAACTAGAGTCGTTGCATGTGTGTTCTTTCCACAAACCACACATGGATCCACTAGAGTAATTGCATGTGTGTTCATGTCACAAACAACATATGGATCCACCAGAGTAATTGCATGTGTGTTCATGTCACAAACCACACATGGATCCACTAATGTCATTGCATGTGTGTTCTATTCACAAACAACATATGGATCAACAAATATCATTGCATGTGTGTTCTTTCCACAAACCAAATATGGATCCACCAATGTCATTGCATGTGTGTTATTTTCACAAACCACATATGAATCCACTAGAGTCATTGCATGTGTGTTCTTTTCACAAACCACACATAGATCCACCAGAGTCATCGCATGTGTGTTCATTCCACAAACCACATGGATTAACCAATGTCTTTACATGTGTGTTCTTTCCATGAACCACATGGATCAACCAGAGTCATTGCATGTGTGTTCTTTCCACAAACCACACATGGATCCACCAGAGTAATTGCATGTGTGTTCATGTCTCAAACCACACATGGATCCACCAATGTCATTGCATGTGTGTTCTTTCCATGAACCACATATGGATCCATCAATGTCATTGCATGTGTGTTCTTTCGACAAACCACATATGGATCCACCAGAGTCATTGCATGTGTGTTCTTTTCACAAACCACATATGGATCCACTAGAGTCATTGCATGTGTGTTCTTTCCACAAACCACATATGGATCCACTAGAGTCATTGCATGTGTGTTCTTTCCATGAACCATATATGGATAAACCAATGTATTTGCATGTGTATTCCTTTCCACAAACCACATATGGATCCACTAGAGTAATTGCATGTGTGTTCTTTTCACAAACCACATATGGATCCACTAGAGTCATTACATGTGTGTTCTTTCCACAAACCACATATGGATCTACTAGAGTCATTGGATGTGTGTTCCTTTCACAAACCACATATGGATCAACCAATGTCATTGCATGTGTGTTCTTTTCATGAATCACATATGGATCCACTAGACTCATTGCATGTGTGTTCTTTTCACAAACCACATATGGGCCCACCAATGCCATTGCATGTGTGTTCTTATACTAAAACCAACACTAGAGTCACTACATGTGTGTTCTTTTCACAAACCACACATGGACCCACCAGAGTCATTGCATGTGTGTTCTTTCCATAAACCACATGGATCAACCAATGTCACTACATGTGTGTTACGGTCAGATACCACATATGGATCAACCAATGTCATTACATGTGTGTTCTTTTGACAAAAAACATGGATCAACCAATGGCATTGCATGTGTGTTCTTTCCACAAACTACATTGAGCAACCAATGTAATTACATATCTGTTCTTTCCACAAAGCACATGGATTAACTAGAGTCGTTGCATGTGTGTTCTTTCCACAAACCACACATGGATCCACCAGAGTAATTGCATGTGTGTTCATGTCACAAACCACATATGGATCCACCAGAGTAATTGCATGTGTGTTCATGTCACAAACCACACATGGATCCACTAATGTCATTACATGTGTGTTCTATTCACAAATCATATATGGATCAACAAATATCATTGCATGTGTGTTCTTTCCACAAACAAAATATGGATCCACCAATGTCATTGCATGTGTGTTCTTTTCACAAACCACATATGGATCCACTAGAGTCATTACATGTGTGTTCTTTGCACAAACCACACATAGATCCACCAGAGTCATCGCATGTGTGCTCTTTCCACAAACCACATGGATCAACCAATGTCATTACATGTGTGTTATTTCCATGAACCACATGGATCAACTAGAGTCATTGCATGTGTGTTATTTCCACAAACCACACATGGATCCACCAGAGTAATTGCATGTGTGTTCATGTCTCAAACCACACATGGATCCACCAATGTCATTGCATGTGTGTTCTTACCATGAAGCACATATGGATCCACCAATGTCATTGCATGTGTGTTCTTTCCACAAACCACATATGGATCCACCAGAGTCATTGCATGTGTGTTCTTTTCAAAAACCACATATGGATCCACTAGAGTCATTGCATGTGTGTTCTTTCCACAAACCACATATGGATCGACTAGAGTCATTGCATGTGTGTTCTTTCCATGAACCATATATGGATCAACCAATGTATTTGCATGTGTATTCTTTTCCATAAACCACATATGGATCCACCAGAGTAATTGCATGTGTGTTCTTTTCACAAACCACATATGGATCCACTAGAGTCATTGTATGTGTGTTCTTTTCACAAACCACATATCGATCCACCAATGTCATTGCATGTGTGTTCTTTCCACAAACCACATATGGATCCACTAGAGTCATTGGATGTGTGTTCCTTTCACAAACCACATATGGATCAACCAATGTCATTGCATGTGTGTTCTTTTCATGAATCACATATGGATCCACTAGACTCATTGCATGTGTGTTCTTTTCACAAACCACATATGGGACCACCAATGCCATTGCATGTGTGTTCTTATACTAAAACCAACACTAGAGTCACTACATGTGTGTTCTTTTCACAAACCACACATGGACCCACCAGAGTCATTGCATGTGTGTTCTTTCCATAAACCACATGGATCAACCAATGTCATTGCATGTGTGTTCTTTCCACAAACCAAATATGGATCCACCAATGTCATTGCATGTGTGTTATTTTCACAAACCACATATGGATCCACTAGAGTCATTGCATGTGTGTTCTTTTCACAAACCACACATAGATCCACCAGAGTCATCGCATGTGTGTTCATTCCACAAACCACATGGATTAACCAATGTCATTACATGTGTGTTCTTTCCATGAACCACATGGATCAACCAGAGTCATTGCATGTGTGTTCTTTCCACAAACCACACATGGATCCACCAGAGTAATTGCATGTGTGTTCATGTCTCAAACCACACATGGATCCACCAATGTCATTGCATGTGTGTTCTTTCCATGAACCACATATGGATCCATCAATGTCATTGCATGTGTGTTCTTTCCACAAACCACATATGGATCCACCAGAGTCATTGCATGAGTGTTCTTTTCACAAACCACATGTGGATCCACCAGAGTCATTGCATGAGTGTTCTTTTCACAAACCACATATGGATCCACCAGAGTCATTGCATGAGTGTTCTTTTCACAAACCACATGTGGATCCACTAGAGTCATTGCATGTGTGTTCTTTCCACAAACCACATATGGATCCACTAGAGTCATTGCATGTGTGTTCTTTCCATGAACCATATATGGATAAACCAATGTATTTGCAAGTGTATTCCTTTCCACAAACCACATATGGATCCACCAGAGTAATTGCATGTGTGTTCTTTTCACAAACCACATATGGATCCACTAGAGTCATTACATGTGTGTTCTTTCCACAAACCACATACGGATCCACTAGAGTCATTGGATGTGTGTTCCTTTCACAAACCACATATGGATCAACTAATGTCATTGCATGTGTGTTCTTTTCATGAAACTCATATGGATCCACTAGACTCATTGCATGTGTGTTCTTTTCACAAACCACATATGGGCCCACCAATGCCATTGCATGTGTGTTCTTATAGTAAAACCAACACTAGAGTCACTACATGTGTGTTCTTTTCACAAACCACACATGGACCCACCAGAGTCATTGCATGTGTGTTCTTTCCATAAACCACATGGATCAACCAATGTCATTGCATGTGTGTTACTGTCACAAACCACATATGGATCTACCAATGTCATTACATGTGTGTTCTTTTCACAAAAAACCTGGATCAACCAATGGCATTGCATGTGTGTTCTTTCCACAAACTACATTGAGCAACCAATGTAATTACATATCTGTTCTTTCCACAAACCACATGGATCAACTAGAGTCGTTGCATGTGTGTTCTTTCCACAAACCACACATGGATCCACTAGAGTAATTGCATGTGTGTTCATGTCACAAACCACACATGGATCCACTAATGTCATTACATGTGTGTTATATTCACAAACCACATATGGATCAACAAATATCATTGCATGTGTGTTCTTTCCACAAACAAAATATGGATCCACCAATGTCATTGCATGTGTGTTCTTTTCACAAACCACATATGGATCCACTCGAGTCATTGCATGTGTGTTCTTTTCACAAACCACACATAGATCCACCAGAGTCATCGCATGTGTGTTCTTTACACAAACCACATGGATCTACCAATGTCATTACATGTGTGTTCTTTCCATGAACCACATGGATCAACCAAAGTCATTGCATGTGTGTTCTTTCCACAAACCACACATGGATCCACCAGAGTAATTGCATGTGTCTTCATGTCTCAAACCACCCAAAATGTCATTGCATGTGTGTTCTTTCCGTGTACCACATATGGATCCACCAATGTCATTGCATGTGTGTTCTTTCCACAAACCACATATGCATCCACTAGAGTCATTGCATGTGTTTTCTTTTCACAAACCACATATGGATCCACTAGAGTCATTGCATGTGTGTTCTTTCCACAAACCACATATGGATCCACTAGAGTCATTGCATGTGTGTTCTTTCCATGAACCATATATGGAAACACCAATGTATTTGCATGTGTATTCTTTTCCACAAACCACATATGGATCCACCAGAGTAATTGCATGTGTGTTCTTTTCACAAACCACATATGGATCCACTAGAGTCATTGCATGTGTGTTCTTTCCATGAACCATATATGGATCAACCAATGTATTTGCATGTGTATTCTTTTCCACAAACCACATATGGATCCACCAGAGTAATTGCATGTGTGTTCTTTTACACAAACCACTTATGGATCCACTAGAGTCATTGCATGTGTGTTCTTTCCACAAACCACATATGGCTCCACTAGAGTCATTGGATGTGTGTTCCTTTCACAAACCACATATGGATCAACCAATGTCATTGCATGTTTGTTCTTTTCATGAACCACATATGGATCACTAGACTCATTGCATGTGTGTTCTTTTCACAAACCACATATGGGCCCACCAATGCCATTGCATGTGTGTTCTTATACTAAAACCAACACTAGAGTCACTACATGTGTGTTCTTTTCACAAACCACACATGGACCCACCAGAGTCATTGCCTGTGTGTTCTTTCCATAAACCACATGGATCAACCAATGTCATTGCATGTGTGTTCTTTTCACAAACCACATATGGATCCACTAGAGTCATTGCATGTGTGTTCTTTTTAGAAACCACATATGCATCCACTAGAGTCATTGCATGTGTGTTCTTTTCACAAACCACATATGGATCCACTAGAGTCATTGCATGTGTGTTCTTTCCACAAACCACATATGGATCCACTAGAGTCATTGCATGTGTGTTCTTTCCATGAACCATATATGGAAACACCAATGTATTTGCATGTGTATTCTTTTCCACAAACCACATATGGATCCACCAGAGTAATTGCATGTGTGTTCTTTTCACAAACCACATATGGATCCACTAGAGTCATTGCATGTGTGTTCTTTCCATGAACCATATATGGATCAACCAATGTATTTGCATGTGTATTCTTTTCCACAAACCACATATGGATCCACCAGAGTAATTGCATGTGTGTTCTTTTACACAAACCACTTATGGATCCACTAGAGTCATTGCATGTGTGTTCTTTCCACAAACCACATATGGCTCCACTAGAGTCATTGGATGTGTGTTCCTTTCACAAACCACATATGGATCAACCAATGTCATTGCATGTTTGTTCTTTTCATGAACCACATATGGATCACTAGACTCATTGCATGTGTGTTCTTTTCACAAACCACATATGGGCCCACCAATGCCATTGCATGTGTGTTCTTATACTAAAACCAACACTAGAGTCACTACATGTGTGTTCTTTTCACAAACCACACATGGACCCACCAGAGTCATTGCCTGTGTGTTCTTTCCATAAACCACATGGATCAACCAATGTCATTGCATGTGTGTTCTTTTCACAAACCACATATGGACCCACCAGAGTCATTGCATGTGTGTTCTTTCCATAAACCACATGGATCAACCAATGTCACTACATGTGTGTTACGGTCACATACCACATATGGATCAACCAATGTCATTACATGTGTGTTCTTTTGGCAAAAAACATGGATCAACCAATGGCATTGCATGTGTGTTCTTTCCACAAACTACATTGAGCAACCAATGTAATTACATATCTGTTCTTTCCACAAAGCACATGGATTAACTAGAGTCGTTGCATGTGTGTTCTTTCCACAAACCACACATGGATCCACCAGAGTAATTGCATGTGTGTTCATGTCACAAACCACATATGGATCCACCAGAGTAATTGCATGTGTGTTCATGTCACAAACCACACATGGATCCACTAATGTCATTACATGTGTGTTCTATTCACAAACCATATATGGATCAACAAATATCATTGCATGTGTGTTCTTTCCACAAACAAAATATGGATCCACCAATGTCATTGCATGTGTGTTCTTTTCACAAACGACATATGGATCCACTAGAGTCATTACATGTGTGTTCTTTGCACAAACCACACATAGATCCACCAGAGTCATCGCATGTGTGCTCTTTCCACAAACCACATGGATCAACCAATGTCATTACATGTGTGTTATTTCCATGAACCACATGGATCAACTAGAGTCATTGCATGTGTGTTATTTCCACAAACCACACATGGATCCACCAGAGTAATTGCATGTGTGTTCATGTCTCAAACCACACATGGATCCACCAATGTCATTGCATGTGTGTTCTTACCATGAAGCACATATGGATCCACCAATGTCATTGCATGTGTGTTCTTTCCACAAACCACATATGGATCCACCAGAGTCATTGCATGTGTGTTCTTTTCAAAAACCACATATGGATCCACTAGAGTCATTGCATGTGTGTTCTTTCCACAAACCACATATGGATCGACTAGAGTCATTGCATGTGTGTTCTTTCCATGAACCATATATGGATCAACCAATGTATTTGCATGTGTATTCTTTTCCATAAACCACATATGGATCCACCAGAGTAATTGCATGTGTGTTCTTTTCACAAACCACATATGGATCCACTAGAGTCATTGCATGTGTGTTCTTTTCACAAACCACATATCGATCCACCAATGTCATTGCATGTGTGTTCTTTCCACAAACCACATATGGATCCACTAGAGTCATTGGATGTGTGTTCCTTTCACAAACCACATATGGATCAACCAATGTCATTGCATGTGTGTTCTTTTCATGAATCACATATGGATCCACTAGACTCATTGCATGTGTGTTCTTTTCACAAACCACATATGGGACCACCAATGCCATTGCATGTGTGTTCTTATAGTAAAACCAACACTAGAGTCACTACATGTGTGTTCTTTTCACAAACCACACATGGACCCACCAGAGTCATTGCATGTGTGTTCTTTCCATAAACCACATGGATCAACCAATGTCATTGCATGTGTGTTATGGTCACATACCACATATGGATCAACCAATGTCATTACATGTGTGTTCTTTTGACAAAAAACATGGATCAACCAATGGCATTGCATGTGTGTTCTTTCCACAAACTACATTGAGCAACCAATGTAATTACATATCTGTTCTTTCCACAAAGCACATGGATTAACTAGAGTCGTTGCATGTGTGTTCTTTCCACAAACCACACATGGATCCACCAGAGTAATTGCATGTGTGTTCATGTCACAAACCACATATGGATCCACCAGAGTAATTGCATGTGTGTTCATGTCACAAACCACACATGGATCCACTAATGTCATTCCATGTGTGTTCTATTCACAAACCACATATGGATCAACAAATATCATTGCATGTGTGTTCTTTCCACAAACAAAATATGGATCCACCAATGTCATTGCATGTGTGTTCTTTTCACAAACCACATATCGATCCACTAGAGTCATTACATGTGTGTTCTTTGCACAAACCACACATAGATCCACCAGAGTCATCGCATGTGTGCTCTTTCCACAAACCACATGGATCAACCAATGTCATTACATGTGTGTTATTTCCATGAACCACATGGATCAACTAGAGTCATTGCATGTGTGTTATTTCCACAAACCACACATGGATCCACCAGAGTAATTGCATGTGTGTTCATGTCTCAAACCACACATGGATCCACCAATGTCATTGCATGTGTGTTCTTACCATGAACCACATATGGATCCACCAATGTCATTGCATGTATGTTCTTTCCACAAACCACATATGGATCCACCAGAGTCATTGCATGTCTGTTCTTTTCAAAAACCACATATGGATCCACTAGAGTCATTGCATGTGTGTTCTTTCCACAAACCACATATGGATCCACTAGAGTCATTGCATGTGTGTTCTTTCCATGAACCATATATGGATAAACCAATGTATTTGCAAGTGTATTCCTTTCCACAAACCACATATGGATCCACCAGAGTAATTGCATGTGTGTTCTTTTCACAAACCACATATGGATCCACTAGAGTCATTACATGTGTGTTCTTTCCACAAACCACATACGGATCCACTAGAGTCATTGGATGTGTGTTCCTTTCACAAACCACATATGGATCAACTAATGTCATTGCATGTGTGTTCTTTTCATGAATCACATATGGATCCACTAGACTCATTGCATGTGTGTTCTTTTCACAAACCACATATGGGCCCACCAATGCCATTGCATGTGTGTTCTTATAGTAAAACCAACACTAGAGTCACTACATGTGTGTTCTTTTCACAAACCACACATGGACCCACCAGAGTCATTGCATGTGTGTTCTTTCCATAAACCACATGGATCAACCAATGTCATTGCATGTGTGTTACTGTCACAAACCACATATGGATCTACCAATGTCATTACATGTGTGTTCTTTTCACAAAAAACCTGGATCAACCAATGGCATTGCATGTGTGTTCTTTCCACAAACTACATTGAGCAACCAATGTAATTACATATCTGTTCTTTCCACAAACCACATGGATCAACTAGAGTCATTGCATGTGTGTTCTTTCCACAAACCACACATGGATCCACTAGAGTAATTGCATGTGTGTTCATGTCACAAACCACACATGGATCCACTAATGTCATTACATGTGTGTTCTATTCACAAACCACATATGGATCAACAAATATCATTGCATGTGTGTTCTTTCCACAAACAAAATATGGATCCACCAATGTCATTGCATGTGTGTTCTTTTCACAAACCACATATGGATCCACTGGAGTCATTGCATGTGTGTTCTTTTCACAAACCACACATAGATCCACCAGAGTCATCGCATGTGTGTTCTTTACACAAACCACATGGATCTACCAATGTCATTACATGTGTGTTCTTTCCATGAACCACATGGATCAACCAAAGTCATTGCATGTGTGTTCTTTCCACAAACCACACATGGATCCACCAGAATAATTGCATGTGTCTTCATGTCTCAAACCACCCAAAATGTCATTGCATGTGTGTTCTTTCCATGTACCACATATGGATCCACCAATGTCATTGCATGTGTGTTCTTTCCACAAACCACATATGCATCCACTAGAGTCATTGCATGTGTGTTCTTTTCACAAACCACATATGGATCCACTAGAGTCATTGCATGTGTGTTCTTTCCACAAACCACATATGGATCCACTAGAGTCATTGCATGTGTGTTCTTTCCATGAACCATATATGGAAACACCAATGTATTTGCATGTGTATTCTTTTCCACAAACCACATATGGATCCACCAGAGTAATTGCATGTGTGTTCTTTTCAAAAACCACATATGGATCCACTAGAGTCATTGCATGTGTGTTCTTTCCATGAACCATATATGGCTCAACCAATGTATTTGCATGTGTATTCTTTTCCACAAACCACATATGGATCCACCAGAGTAATTGAATGTGTGTTCTTTTACACAAACCACTTATGGATCCACTAGAGTCATTGCATGTGTGTTCTTTCCACAAACCACATATGGCTCCACTAGAGTCATTGGATGTGTGTTCCTTTCACAAACCACATATGGATCAACCAATGTCATTGCATGTTTGTTCTTTTCATGAACCACATATGGATCACTAGACTCATTGCATGTGTGTTCTTTTCACAAACCACATATGGGCCCACCAATGCCATTGCATGTGTGTTCTTATACTAAAACCAACACTAGAGTCACTACATGTGTGTTCTTTTCACAAACCACACATGGACCCACCAGAGTCATTGCCTGTGTGTTCTTTCCATAAACCACATGGATCAACCAATGTCATTGCATGTGTGTTCTTTTCACAAACCACATATGGATCCACTAGAGTCATTGCATGTGTGTTCTTTTTAGAAACCACATATGGATCCACCAATGTCATTGCATGTGTGTTCTTTCCACAAACCACATTGTACCCACTAGATTAATTGCATGTGTGTTCTTTTCCAGAAACCACTTATGGATCCACTAGAGTCATTGCATGTGTGTTCTTTCCACAAACCACATATGGATCCACTATAGTTATTGGATGCGTGTTCCTATCACAAACCACATATGGATCAACCAATGTCATTGCATGTGTGTTCTTTTCATGAACCACATATGAATCCACTAGACTCATTGCATGTGTGTGCTTTTCACAAACCACATATGGGCCCACCAATGCCATTGCATGTGTGTTCTTATACTGAAACCAACACTAGAGTCACTACATGTGTGTTCTTTTCACAAACCACACATGGACCCACCAGAGTCATTGCATGTGTGTTCTTTCCATAAACCACACGGATCAACCAATGTCATTGCATGTGTGTTACTGTCACAAACGACATATGGATCAAGCAATTTCATTACATGTGTGTTCTTTTGACAAAAAACATGGATCAACCAATGGCATTGCATGTGTGTTCTTTCCACAAACCAATGGATCAACCAATGTCATTATATATGTGTGTTGTTTCCACAAACCACATGGATCAACTAGAGTCGTTGCATGTGTGTTCTTTCCACAAACCACACATGGATCCACCAGAGTAATTGCATGTGTGTTCATGTCACAAACAACATATGGATCCACCAGAGTAATTGCATGTGTGTTCATGTCACAAACCACACATGGATCCACTAATGTCATTGCATGTGTGTTCTATTCACAAACAACATATGGATCAACAAATATCATTGCATGTGTGTTCTTTCCACAAACCAAATATGGATCCACCAATGTCATTGCATGTGTGTTCATTTCACAAACCACATATGGATCCACTAAAGTCATTGCATGTGTGTTCTTTTCACAAACCACACATAGATCCACCAGAGTCATCGCATGTGTGTTCTTTCCACAAACCACATGGATCAACCAATGTCATTACATGTGTGTTCTTTCCATGAACCACATGGATCAACCAGAGTCATTGCATGTGTGTTCTTTCCACAAACCACACATGGATCCACCAGAGTAATTGCATGTGTGTTCATGTCTCAACCCACACATGGATCCACCAATGTAATTGCATGTGTGTTCTTTCCATGAACCACATATGGTTCCACCAATGTCATTGCATGTGTGTTCTTTCCACAAACCACATATGGATCCACCAGAGTCATTGCATGTGTGTTCTTTTCACAAACCACATATGGATCCACTAGAGTCATTGCATGTGTGTTCTTTCCACAAACCACATATGGATCCACTAGAGTCATTGCATGTGTGTTCTTTCCATGAACCATATATGGATCAACCAATGTATTTGCATGTGTATTCTTTTCCACAAACCACATATGGATCCACCAGAGTAATTGCATGTGTGTTCTTTTCACAAACCACATATGGATCCACTAGAGTCATTGGATGTGTGTTCCTTTCACAAACCACATATGGATCAACCAATGTCATTGCATGTGTGTTCTTTTCATGAATCACATATCGATCCACTAGACTCATTGCATGTGTGTTCTTTTCACAAACCACATATGGGCCCACCAATGCCATTGCATGTGTGTTCTTATACTAAAACCAACACTAGAGTCACTACATGTGTGTTCTTTTCACAAACCACACATGGACCCACCAGAGTCATTGCATGTGTGTTCTTTCCATAAACCACATGGATCAACCAATGTCACTACATGTGTGTTACGGTCAGATACCACATATGGATCAACCAATGTCATTACATGTGTGTTCTTTTGACAAAAAACATGGATCAACCAATGGCATTGCATGTGTGTTCTTTCCACAAACTACATTGAGCAACCAATGTAATTACATATCTGTTCTTTCCACAAAGCACATGGATTAACTAGAGTCGTTGCATGTGTGTTCTTTCCACAAACCACACATGGATCCACCAGAGTAATTGCATGTGTGTTCATGTCACAAACCACATATGGATCCACCAGAGTAATTGCATGTGTGTTCATGTCACAAACCACACATGGATCCACTAATGTCATTACATGTGTTTTCTATTCACAAACCATATATAGATCAACAAATATCATTGCATGTGTGTTCTTTCCACAAACAAAATATGGATCCACCAATGTCATTGCATGTGTGTTCTTTTCACAAACCACATATGGATCCACTAGAGTCATTACATGTGTGTTCTTTGCACAAACCACACATAGATCCACCAGAGTCATCGCATGTGTGCTCTTTCCACAAACCACATGGATCAACCAATGTCATTACATGTGTGTTATTTCCATGAACCACATGGATCAACTAGAGTCATTGCATGTGTGTTATTTCCACAAACCACACATGGATCCACCAGAGTAATTGCATGTGTGTTCATGTCTCAAACCACACATGGATCCACCAATGTCATTGCATGTGTGTTCTTACCATGAAGCACCTATGGATCCACCAATGTCATTGCATGTGTGTTCTTTCCACAAACCACATATGGATCCACCAGAGTCATTGCATGTGTGTTCTTTTCAAAAACCACATATGGATCCACTAGAGTCATTGCATGTGTGTTCTTTCCACAAACCACATATGGATCGACTAGAGTCATTGCATGTGTGTTCTTTCCATGAACCATATATGGATCAACCAATGTATTTGCATGTGTATTCTTTTCCATAAACCACATATGGATCCACCAGAGTAATTGCATGTGTGTTCTTTTCAGAAACCACATATGGATCCACTAGATTCATTGCATGTGTGTTCTTTTCACAAACCACATATCGATCCACCAATGTCATTGCATGTGTGTTCTTTCCACAAACCACATATGGATCCACTAGAGTCATTGGATGTGTGTTCCTTTCACAAACCACATATGGATCAACCAATGTCATTGCATGTGTGTTCTTTTCATGAATCACATATGGATCCACTAGACTCATTGCATGTGTGTTCTTTTCACAAACCACATATGGGCCCACCAATGCCATTGCATGTGTGTTCTTATAGTAAAACCAACACTAGAGTCACTACATGTGTGTTCTTTTGACAAACCACACATGGACCCACCAGAGTCATTGCATGTGTGTTCTTTCCATAAACCACATGGATCAACCAATGTCATTGCATGTGTGTTACGGTCACATACCACATATGGATCAACCAATGTCATTACATGTGTGTTCTTTTGACAAAAAACATGGATCAACCAATGGCATTGCATGTGTGTTCTTTCCACAAACTACATTGAGCAACCAATGTAATTACATATCTGTTCTTTCCACAAAGCACATGGATTAACTAGAGTCGTTGCATGTGTGTTCTTTCCACAAACCACACATGGATCCACCAGAGTAATTGCATGTGTGTTCATGTCACAAACCACATATGGATCCACCAGAGTAATTGCATGTGTGTTCATGTCACAAACCACACATGGATCCACTAATGTCGTTCCATGTGTGTTCTATTCACAAACCACATATGGATCAACAAATATCATTGCATGTGTGTTCTTTCCACAAACAAAATATGGATCCACCAATGTCATTGCATGTGTGTTCTTTTCACAAACCACATATGGATCCACTAGAGTCATTACATGTGTGTTCTTTGCACAAACCACACATAGATCCACCAGAGTCATCGCATGTGTGCTCTTTCCACAAACCACATGGATCAACCAATGTCATTACATGTGTGTTATTTCCATGAACCACATGGATCAACTAGAGTCATTGCATGTGTGTTATTTCCACAAACCACACATGGATCCACCAGAGTAATTGCATGTGTGTTCATGTCTCAAACCACACATGGATCCACCAATGTCATTGCATGTGTGTTCTTACCATGAACCACATATGGATCCACCAATGTCATTGCATGTATGTTCTTTCCACAAACCACATATGGATCCACCAGAGTCATTGCATGTGTGTTCTTTTCAAAAATCACATATGGATCCACTAGAGTCATTGCATGTGTGTTCTTTCCACAAACCACATATGAATCGACTAGAGTCATTGCATGTGTGTTCTTTCCATGAACCATATATGGATCAACCAATGTATTTGCATGTGTATTCTTTTCCATAAACCACATATGGATCCACCAGAGTAATTGCATGTGTGTTCTTTTCACAAACCACATATGGATCCACTAGAGTCATTGCATGTGTGTTCTTTTCACAAACCACATATCGATCCACCAATGTCATTGCATGTGTGTTCTTTCCACAAACCACATATGGATCCACTAGAGTCATTGGATGTGTGTTCCTTTCACAAACCACATATGGATCAACCAATGTCATTGCATGTGTGTTATTTTCATGAACCACATAAGGATCCACTATAGTCATTGCATGTGTGTTCTTTTCACAAACCACATATGGACCCACCAATGCCATTGCATGTGTGTTCTTATACTAAAACCAACACTAGAGTCACTGCATGTGTGTTCTTTTCACAAACCACACATGGACCCACCAGAGTCACTACATGTGTGTTCTTTCCATAAACCACATGGATCAACCAATGTCATTGCATTTGTGTTACTGTCACAAACGACATATGGATCAAGCAAATTCATTACATGTGTGTTCTTTTGACAAAAAACATGGATCAACCAATGGCATTGCATGTGTGTTCTTTCCACAAACCAATGGATCAACCAATGTCATTATACATGTGTGTTGTTTCCACAAACCACATGGATCAACTAGAGTCGTTGCATGTGTGTTCTTTCCACAAACCACACATGGATCCACCAGAGTAATTGCATGTGTGTTCATGTCACCAACCACATATGGATCCACCAGAGTAATTGCATGTGTGTTCATGTCACAAACCACACATGGATCCACTAATGTCATTGCATGTGTGTTCTATTCACAAACAACATATGGATCAACAAATATCATTGCATGTGTGTTCTTTCCACAAACCAAATATGGATCCACCAATGTCATTGCATGTGTGTTCTTTTCACAAACCACATATGGATCCACTAAAGTCATTGCATGTGTGTAATTTTCACAAACCACACATAGATCCACCAGAGTCATCGCATGTGTGTTCTTTACACAAACCACATGGATCAACCAATGTCATTACATGTGTGATCTTTCCATGAACCACATGGATCAACCAGAGTAATTGCATGTGTGTTCATGTCTCAAACCACACATGGATCCACCAATGTCATTGCATGTGTGTTCTTTCCATGAACCACATATGGATCCACCAATGTCATTGCATGTGTGTTCTTTCCACAAACCACATCTGGATCCACCAGAGTCATTGCATGTGTGTTCTTTTCACAAACCACATATGGATCCACTAGAGTCATTGCATGTGTGTTCTTTCCACAAACCACATATGGATCCACTAGAGTCATTGCATGTGTGTTCTTTCCATGAACCATATATGGATCAACCAATGTATTTGCATGTGTATTCCTTTCCACAAACCACATATGGATCCACCAGAGTAATTGCATGTGTGTTCTTTTCACAAACCACATATGGATCCACTAGAGTCATTACATGTGTGTTCTTTCCACAAACCACATATGGATCTACCAATGCCATTGCATGTGTGTTCTTTTCATGAATCACATATGGATCCACTAGACTCATTGCATGTGTGTTCTTTTCACAAACCACATATGGGCCCACCAATGCCATTGCATGTGTGTTCTTATACTAAAACCAACACTAGAGTCACTACATGTGTATTCTTTTCACAAACCACACATGGACCCACCAGAGTCATTGCATGTGTGTTCTTTCCATAAACCACATGGATCAACCAATGTCATTGCATGTGTGTTACTGTCACAAACCACATATGCATCAACCAATGTCATTAAATGTGTGTTCTTTTGACAAAAAACATGGATCAACCAATGGCATTGCATGTGTGTTCTTTCCACAAACTACATTGAGCAACCAATGTAATTACATATCGGTTCTTTCCACAAACCACATGGATCAACTAGAGTCGTTGCATGTGTGTTCTTTCCACAAACCAGACATGGATCCACCAGAGTAATTGCATGTGTGTTCATGTCACAAACCACATATGGATCCACCAGAGTAATTGCATGTGTGTTCATGTCACAAACCACACATGGATCCACTAATGTCATTACATGTGTGTTCTTTCCACAAACCACATATGGATCCACTAGAGTCATTGGACGTGTGTTCTTTCCACAAACCACATATGGATCAACCAATGCCATTGCATGTTTGTTCTTTTCATGAACCAGATATGGATCCACTAGAGTCATTACATGTGTGTTCTTTTCACAAACCACACATAGATCCACCAGAGTCATCGCATGTGTGTTCTTTCGACAAACCACATGGATCAACCAATGTCATTACATGTGTGTTCTTTCCATGAACAACATGGATCAACTAGAGTCATTGCATGTGTGTTATTTCCACAAACCACACATGGATCCACCAGAGTAATTGCATGTGTGTTCATGTCTCAAACCACACATGGATCCACCAATGTCATTGCATGTGTGTTCTTACCATGAACCATATATGGATCCACCAATGTCATTGCATGTGTGTTCTTTCCACAAACCACATATGGATACACCAGAGTCATTGCATGTGTGTTCTTTTCAAAAACCACATATGGATCCACTAGAGTCATTGCATGTGTGTTCTTTCCACAAACCACATGTGGATCCACTAGAGTCATTACATTTGTGTTCTTTCCATGAACCATATATGGATCAACCAATGTATTTGCATGTGTATTCTTTTCCATAAACCACATATGGATCCACCAGAGTAATTGCATGTGTGTTATTTTCACAAAGCACATATGGATCCACTAGAGTCATTGCATGTGTGTTCTTTTCACAAACCACACCACCAATGTCATTGCATGTGTGTTCTTTCGACAAACCACATATGGATCCACTAGAGTCATTGGATGTGTGTTCCTTTCACAAACCACATATGGATCAACCAATGTCATTGCATGTGTGTTCTTTTCATGAACCACATATGGATCCACTATAGTCATTGCATGTGTGTTCTTTTCACAAACCACATATGGACCCACCAATGCCATTGCATGTGTGTTCTTATACTAAAACCAACACTAGAGTCACTTCATGTGTGTTCTTTTCACAAACCACACATGGACCCACTAGAGTAATTGCATGTGTGTTCTTTCCACAAACCACATATGGATCCACCAGAGTCATTGCATGTGTGTTCTTTTCACAAACCACATATGGATCCACTAGAGTCACTGTATGTGTGTTCTTTCCACAAACCACATATGGACACGCTAGAGTCATTGCATGTGTGTTCTTTTCACAAACCACATATGGATCCACTAGAGTCATTGCATGCGTGTTATTTTTAGAAGCCACATATGGATCCACCAATGTCATTGCATGTGTGTTCTTTCCACAAACCACATATGTACCCACTAGAGTAATTGCATGTGTGTTCTTTTCCACAAACCACTTATGGATCCACTAGAGTCATTGCATGTGTGTTCTTTCCACAAACCACATATGGATCCACTAGAGTCATTGGACGTGTGTTCCTTTCACAAACCACATATGGATCAACCAATGTCATTGCATGTTTGTTCTTTTCATGAACCAGATATGGATCCACTAGAGTCATTACATGTGTGTTCTTTTCACAAACCACATATGGACCCACCAATGCCATTGCATGTGTGTTCTTATACTAAAACCAACACTAGAGTCACTGCATGTGCGTTCTTTTGACAAACCACACATGGACCCACCAGAGTCATTGCATGTCTGTTCTTTCCACAAACCACACATGGATCCACTATAGTCATTGCATGTGTGTTCTTTTCACAAACCACATATGGACCCACCAATGCCATTGCATGTGTGTTCTTATACTAAAACCAACACTAGAGTCACTTCATGTGTGTTCTTTTCACAAACCACACATGGACCCACTAGAGTAATTGCATGTGTGTTCTTTCCACAAACCACATATGGATCCACCAGAGTCATTGCATGTGTGTTCTTTTCACAAACCACATATGGATCCACTAGAGTCACTGTATGTGTGTTCTTTCCACAAACCACATATGGACCCGCTAGAGTCATTGCATGTGTGTTCTTTTCACAAACCACATATGGATCCACTAGAGTCATTGCATGCGTGTTCTTTTTAGAAGCCACATATGGATCCACCAATGTCATTGCATGTGTGTTCTTTCCACAAACCACATATGTACCCACTAGAGTAATTGCATGTGTGTTCTTTTCCACAAACCACTTATGGATCCACTAGAGTCATTGCATGTGTGTTCTTTCCACAAACCACATATGGATCCACTAGAGTCATTGGACGTGTGTTCCTTTCACAAACCACATCTGGATCAACCAATGTCATTGCATGTTTGTTCTTTTCATGAACCAGATATGGATCCACTAGAGTCATTACATGTGTGTTCTTTTCACAAACCACATATGGACCCACCAATGCCATTGCATGTGTGTTCTTATACTAAAACCAACACTAGAGTCACTGCATGTGCGTTCTTTTGACAAACCACACATGGACCCATCAGAGTCATTGCATGTCTGTTCTTTCCACAAACCACACATGGATCCACCATGGTAATTGCATGTGTGTTCATGTCTCAAACCACACATGGATCCACCAATGTCATTGCATGTGTGTTCTTTCCATGAACCGCATATGGATCCACCAATGTCATTGCATGTGTGTTCTTTCCACAAACCACATATGGATCCACCAGAGTCATTGCATGTGTGTTCTTTTCACAAACCACATATGGATCGACTAGAGTCATTGCATGTGTGTTCTTTCCACAAAACACATATGGATCTACTAGAGTCACTGCATGTGTGTTCTTTCCATGAACCATATATGGATCAACCAATGTCATTGCATGTGTGTTCTTTTCCACAAACCACATATGGATCCACCAGAGTAATTGCATGTGTGTTCTTTTCACAAACCACATATGGATCCACCAATGTCATTGCATGTGTGTTCTTTCCACAAACCACATATGTACCCACTAGAGTAATTTCATGTGTGTTATTTTCCACAAACCACTTATGGATCCGCTATAGTCATTGCATGTGTGTTCTTTCCACAAACCACATATGGATCCACTAGAGTCATTGGATGTGTGTTCCTTTCACAAAACACATATGAATCTACCAATGTCATTGCATGCGTGTTCTTTATATGAACCACATATGGATCCACTAGAGTCATTGCATGTGTGTTCTTTTCACAAACCACATAACGACCCACCAATGCCATTGGTTGTGTGTTCTTATACTAAAACCAACACTAGAGTCACTGCATGTGTGTTCTTTTCACAAATCACACATGGACCCACCAGAGTCATTGCATGTTTGTTCTTTCCACAAACCACATGGATCAACCAATGTCATTGCATGTGTGTTCTTTTGAAAAATAACATGGATCAACCAATGGCATTGCATGTGTGTTATTGTCATAAACCACATATGGATCAATCAATGTCATTGCATGTGTGTTCATGTCACAAACCACACATGGATCCACCAATGTCATTGCATGTGTGTTCTTTCCATGAACCACATATGGATCCACCAATGTCATTGGATATGTGTTCTTTCCATAAACCACATATGGATCCACCAATGTCATTGCATGTGTGTTCTTTCCATAAACCACATATGGATCCACTAGAGTCATCGCATGTGTGTTCTTTTCCACAAACCACCTATAGATCCACTAGAGTCAATGCATGTGTGGTCTTTCCACAAACCACACATGGATCCACTAGAGTCATTGCATGTGTGTTCTTTCCACAATCGACAAATGGATCCACCAGAGTCATTGCATGTGTGTTCTTTTCACAAAACATATATGGATCAACCAATGGCACCCCATGTGTGTTGTCTTCACAACCCACATATGAATCAACCAATGTCATTGCATGTGTGTTCTTTCCACAAACCACATATGTACCCACTAGAGTAATTGCATGTGTGTTCTTTTGTACAAACCACATATGGATCCACTAGAGTCATTGCATGTGTGTTCCTTCCACAAACTACATATGGATCCACCAGAGTCATTGCATGTGTTTTATTTTCAACAAAACACATATCGATCCACCAATGTCATTGCATGTGTGTTCTTTCCATGAACCACATATGGATCAACAAATGTCATTGCATGTGTGTTCTTTCCATAACCCACATATGGATCAACCAATGACATTGCATGTCTGTTCTTTCCATGAACCACATGCATCAACCAGCGTCATTGCATGTGTGTTCTTTCCACAAACCACACATGGATCCACCAGAGTAATTGCATGTGTCTTCATGTCACAAACCACACATAGATCCACCAATGTCATTGCATGAGTGTTCTTTCCATGAACCACATATGGATCCACCAATGTCATTGCATGTGTGTTCTTTCCAAAAACCACATAAGGATCCACCAGAGTCATTGCATGTGTGTTCTTGTCACAAACAACATATGGATCCAATAGAGTCATTGCATGTGTGTTCTTTCCACAAACCACATATATATCCACCAGAGTCATTGCATGTGTGTTCTTGTCAGAAACCACATATGGATCCACTAGAGTCATTGCAGGTGTATTCTTTCCACAAACCACATGTGTATCCACCAGAGTCATTGCACGTGTGTTCTTTCAACAAACCAAATATGGATCCACCAATGTCATTGCATGTTTGTTCTTTTCACAAACCACATATAGATCCACCAGAGTCATTGCATGTGTGTTCTTTTGACAAACCACACATGGATCCACGAGAGTTATTGCATGTGTGTTACTGTCACAAACCACATGGATCAACTAATGTCAGTACATGTGTGTTCTTTTGACAAAAAACAAGGATCAACCAATGGCATTATATGTGTGTTATTTCCACAAACCACATGGATCAACTAATGTCATTACATGTGTGTTCTTTCCACAAACCACATGGATCAACAAGAGTCATTGCATGTGCGTTCTTTCCACAAACCACACATGGATCCACTAGAGAAATTGCACGTGTGTTCATATCACAAACCACATATGGATCCACCAGGTCATTGCATATGTGTTCATGTCACAAACCACACATGGATCCACTAATGTCAGTGCATGTGAGTTCTTTCCATGAACCACATATGGATCAACCAAAGTCATTGCATGTGTGCTCTTTCCACAAACCAGAGATGGATCCACCAGAGTAATTGCATGTGTGTTCACGTCACAAACCACACATGGATCCACCAATGTCGTTGCATGTGTGTTCTTTTCACAAACCACATATGGATCAACAAATATCATTGCATGTGTGTTCTTTCCACAAACCAAATATGGATCCACCAATGTCAGTGCATGTGTGTTCTTTTCAACAACCACATATGGATCCACTAGAGTCATTGCATGTGTGTTCTTTTCAGAAACCACACATGGATCCACTGGAGTCATTGCATGTGTGTTCTTTCCACAAACCACATGGATCAACCAATGTCATTACAAGTGTGTTCTTTCCATGAACCACATGGATCAACCAGAGTCATTGCATCTGTGTTCTTTCCACAAACCACATATGGATCCACTAGAGTAATTGCATGTGTGTTCATGTCACAAACCACACATGGATCCACCAATGTCATTGCATGTGTGTTCTTTCCATTAACCACATATGGATCCACCAATGTCATTGCATGTGTGTTCTTTCCACAAAACACATATGGATCCACCAGAATCATTGCATGTGTTTTCTTTTCACAAACCACATATGGATCCACTAGAGTCA
Organism: Avena sativa; assembly: GCA_916181665.1. Lineage (NCBI taxonomy): Eukaryota > Viridiplantae > Streptophyta > Magnoliopsida > Poales > Poaceae > Avena > Avena sativa. The sequence continues at coordinate 451,559,573 of OV702289.1, forward strand.
TTGCATGTGTGTTATTTTCCACAAAACACACATGGATCCACCAATGTCATTGCATGTGTGTTCTTTCCACAACCCACATATGGATCAACCAATGACATTGCATGTCTGTTCTTTCCATGAACCATATGCATCAAACAGAGTCATTGCATGTGTGTTCTTTCCACAAACCACACATGGATCCACCATAGTAATTGCATGTGTGTTCATGTCACAAACCACACATGGATCCACCAATGTCATTGCATGTCTGTTATTTCCATAAACCACATATGGATCCACCAATGTCAATGCATGTGTGTTCTTTCCACAAGCCACATAAGGATCCACCAGAGTCATTGCATGTGTGTTCTTGTCACAAAAAACATATGGATACAGTAGAGTCATTGCATGTGTGTTCTTTCCACAAACCACATATAGATCCACCAGAGTCATTGCATGTGTGTTCTTGTCACAAACCACATATGGATCCACTAGAGTCATTGCGTGTGTGTTCTTTCCACAAACCACATATGGATCCACCAGAGTCATTGCACGTGTGTTCTTTCCACAAACCAAATATGGATCCACCAATGTCATTGCATGTGTGTTCTTTTCACAAACCACATATGGATCCACCAGAGTCATTGCATGTGTGTTCTTTTGACAAAATACACATGGATCCACCAGAGTCATTGCATGTGTGTTACTGTCACAAACCACATATGGATTAACCAATGTAATTACATGTGTGTTCTTTTGACAAAAAACATGGATCAACCAATGGCATTGCATGTGTGTTATTTCCACAAACCACATGGATCAACTAATGTCATTACATGTGTGTTCTTTCCACAAACCACATGGATCAACTAAAGTCATTGCATGTGCGCTATTTCCACAAACCACACATGGATCCACTAGGGAAATTGCATGTGTGTTCATGGCACAAACCACATATGGATCCACCAATGTCATTGCATGTGTGTTCATGTCACAAACCACACATGGATCCACAAATGTCAGTGCATGTGAGTTCTTTCCATGAACCACATATGGATCAACCAGAGTCATTGCATGTGTGTTCTTTCCACAAACCACAGATGGATCCACCAGAGTAATTGCATCTGTGTTCATGTCACAAACCACACATGGATCCACCAATGTTGTTGCATGTGTGTTCTTTTCACAAACCACATATGGATCAACAAATATCATTGCATGTGTGTTCTTTCCACAAACCAAATATGGATCCACCAATGTCATTGCATGTGTGTTCTTTTCACAAACCACATATGGATCCACTAGAGTCATTGCATTTGTGTTCTTTTCACAAACCACACATGGATCCACCAGAGGCATTGCATGTGTGTTGTTTCCACAAACCACATGGATCAACCAATGTCATTACATGTGTGTTCTTTCCATGAACCACATGGATCAACCAGAGTCATTGCATGTGTGTTCTTTCCACAAACCACACATGGATCCACCAGAGTAATTGCATGTGTCTTCATGTCACAAACCACACATAGATCCACCAATGTCATTGCATGTGTGTTCTTTCCATGAACCACATATGGATCCACCAATGTCATTGCATGTGTGTTCTTTCCAAAAACCACATAAGGATCCACCAGAGTCATTGCATGTGTGTTCTTGTCACAAACAACATATGGATACAGTAGAGTCATTGCATGTGTGTTCTTTCCACAAACCACATATAGATCCACCAGAGTCATTGCATGTGTGTTCTTGTCACAAACCACATATGGATCCACTAGAGTCATTGCGTGTGTGTTCTTTCCAGAAACCACATATGGATCCACCAGAGTCATTGCACGTGTGTTCTTTCCACAAACCAAATATGGATCCACCAATGTCATTGCATGTGTGTTCTTTTCACAAACCACATATGGATCCACCAGAGTCATTGCATGTGTGTTCTTTTGACAAACCACACATGGATCCACGAGAGTTATTGCATGTGTGTTACTGTCACAAACCACATGGATCAACTAATGTCATTACATGTGTGTTCTTTTGACAAAAAACATGGATCAACCAATGGCATTATATGTGTGTTATTTCCACAAACCACATGGATCAACTAATTTCATTACATGTGTGTTCTTTCCACAAACCACATGGATCAACAAGAGTCATTGCATGTGCGTTCTTTCCACAAACCACACATGGATCCACTAGAGAAATTGCACGTGTGTTCATATCACAAACCACATATGGATCCACCAAGGTCATTGCATATGTGTTCATGTCACAAACAACACATGGATCCACTAATGTCAGTGGATGTGAGTTCTTTCCATGAACCACATATGGATCAACCAGAGTCATTGCATGTGTGTTCTTTCCACAAACCAGAGATGGATCCACCAGAGTAATTGCATGTGTGTTCATGTCACAAACCACACATGGATCCACCAATGTCGTTGCATGTGTGTTCTTTTCACAAACCACATATGGATCAACAAATATCATTGCATGTGTGTTCTTTCCACAAACCAAATATGGATCCACCAATGTCAGTGCATGTGTGTTCTTTTCAACAACCACATATGGATCCACTGGAGTCATTGCATGTGTGTTCTTTGCAGAAACCACACATGGATCCACTGGAGTCATTGCATGTGTGTTCTTTCCACAAACCATATGGATCAACCAATGTCATTACAAGTGTGTTCTTTCCATGAACCACATGGATCAACCAGAGTCATTGCATCTGTGTTCTTTCCACAAACCACATATGGATCCACTAGAGTAATTGCATGTGTGTTCATGTCACAAACCACACATGGATCCACCAATATCATTGCATGTGTGTTCTTTCCATTAACCACATATGGATCCACCAATGTCATTGCATGTGTGTTCTTTCCACAAAACACATATGGATCCACCAGAATCATTGCATGTGTTTTCTTTTCACAAACCACATATGGATCCACTAGAGTCATTGCATGTGTGTTATTTTCCACAAAACACACATGGATCCACCAATGTCATTGCATGTGTGTTCTTTCCACAACCCACATATGGATCAACCAATGACATTGCATGTCTGTTCTTTCCATGAACCACATGCATCAAACAGAGTCATTGCATGTGTGTTCTTTCCACAAACCACACATGGATCCACCAGAGTAATTGCATGTGTGTTCATGTCACAAACCACACATGGATCCACCAATGTCATTGCATGTCTGTTATTTCCATCAACCACATATGGATCCACCAATGTCAATGCATGTGTGTTCTTTCCATAAGCCACATAAGGATCCACCAGAGTCATTGCATGTGTGTTCTTGTCACAAACAACATATGGATACAGTAGAGTCATTGCATGTGTGTTCTTTCCACAAACCACATATAGATCCACCAGAGTCATTGCATGTGTGTTCTTGTGACAAACCACATATGGATCCACTAGAGTCATTGCGTGTGTGTTCTTTCCACAAACCACATATGGATCCACCAGAGTCATTGCACGTGTGTTCTTTCCACAAACCAAATATGGATCCACCAATGTCATTGCATGTGTGTTCTTTTCACAAACCACATATGGATCCACCAGAGTCATTGCATGTGTGTTCTTTTGACAAAACAGACATGGATCCACTAGAGTCATTGCATGTGTGTTACTGTCACAAACCACATATGGATCAACCAATGTAATTACATGTGTGTTATTTTGACAAAAAACATGGATCAACTAATGGAATTGCATGTGTGTTATTTCCACAAACCACATGGATCAACTAATGTCATTACATGTGTGTTCTTTCCACAAACCACATGGATCAACTAAAGTCATTGCATGTGCGTTCTTTCCACAAACCACACATGGATCCACTAGGGAAATTGCATGTGTGTTCATGTCACAAACCACATATGGATCCACCAATGTCATTGCATGTGTGTTCATGTCACAAACCACACATGGATCCACAAATGTCAGTGCATGTGAGTTCTTTCCATGAACCACATATGGATCAACCAGAGTCATTGCATGTGTGTTCTTTCCACAAACCACAGATGGATCCACCAGAGTAATTGCATCTGTGTTCATGTCACAAACCACACATGGATCGACCAATGTCGTTGCATGTGTGTTCTTTTCACAAACCACATATGGATCAACAAATATCATTGCATGTGTGTTCTTTCCACAAACCAAATATGGATCCACCAATGTCATTGCATGTGTGTTCTTTTCACAAACCACATATGGATCCACTAGAGTCATTGCATTTGTGTTCTTTTCACAAACCACACATGGATCCACCAGAGGCATTGCATGTGTGTTGTTTCCACAAACCACATGGATCAACCAATGTCATTACATGTGTGTTCTTTCCCTGAACCACATGGATCAACCAGAGTCATTGCATGTGTGTTCTTTCCACAAACCACATATGGATCCACTAGAGTAATTGCATTTGTGTTCATGTCACAAACTACACATGGATCCACCAATGTCATTGCATGTGTGTTCTTCCCATAAACCACATATGGATCCACCAATGTCATTGCATGTGTGCTTTCCACAAAGCACATATGGATCCACCAGAGTCATTGCATGTGTTTTATTTTCACAAACCACATATGGATCCAATAGAGTCATTGCATGTGTGTTCTTTAGAAGTGGCCTTTATCCCTCGATACTTTTACTTCCGTCCTTGTTTTTCCGGAGTGCTCTCTCGAAGAAGGTAATCAATAATCTCTTGTTGGTGGTCTGTCTATTCTAGATGGAGCAAAATCTTCAATTATCTGGTGGAAACAAACGCAAACTCTTTTCTGTCCTCGTCATTCTACCGGTGCTCGACATCCCCAAACAAGATGAAAGGAAGCTATCTCTCTTTTTGTTTCATCAATTCTTTTTCCGTGGTAAAGCCAATTATGGTTGATGCCATCAGCCGCAAATCTATTGTGTTAGCCTCAAGGTTAAGGAAAGCAATAAGTATCTCTACAATAAACTCCAGATCATCCATACTCTTTGCTTCTCGGGATTCCACCATGATCTAGTTTCACATCCGTCTCTGGAAGTTATATCCGCGCACCTCAATTGCGTGATCCTTTGGGTTCTTACCGGCACAAGAAGAATCTAATCCGACGATGTCTAACTAAATCTTTCTGTTGATATCAAGGGACTCTATTGTTTGAAGGCAATATTGTTTCCGAACTTCATTTCTCAATCCGAGAGAAGATACGATGCTATTGTCATAGTGGTTCAAAACCTCTCCAATCTAGCTCTTTCCTTCCGGCGAGACAAAGTTTTCATCATCTCTAGTATCGGTAAATCTTTAATCTTAATGGTGTGTCTTTCTTTATCCATGATACATCATCTTTTCCTTTTTCTTTCACAAGTGGTTCTATTCTTTTATCATGTTTCTTGAGAGAAACGGAGCTATATCCATCCTATCCTTCTTGTCTCACGACAATCCTTCAACTCTTCTAACCCGTTGTTTCTCAAGCAAAACGCAAGACTCGCAACAAGTCTAGCAAGTTTTGCAAGGTGTAGTGGTCGCACCATTCCGTTGTTCATCAACTTGGGAACGTGAGGGTCACCTTCGTTCGAACACCCGCCTCTCCTTGTGTTGTTTTCTTTTTCCTAGGAATCTCGGGGCGAGATTCTTGTTTAGTGGGGGAGAGTTGTAGCATCCCAATTGTCTAACAATTGCAATGCTACTAGCCTAGTCTATATAAATGCTACTTCCTACATATAATTGTTGCATCATAAATATATCATGCTCATGTCATCATGCCACCTTGCATTTGAGCATCATATAAAACCCTTTTTGATTTGGTTCTTCTCTCATATGCATTGTTAATTGTATTTGCCTCTTGATATTGTATTTGGTTATTGATATATTGTTTAAATGCCCAAGTTGAGTTGGGGGCATATCTTTTAATAACTCCACCACCTTTCTTGTCATCACCCCATCATTCCACCATTCCACCATATATGAGCATTGCAACTTATTTGGTTTTACCTTTAGCTCATGTGGGTTGAAATGGAATCCAATTCTATCTCCACATGCTCTCATATATGCACCATATTGTTTCCACATTATTGGTTTATGAGAGCCACATGGCCACCTTTGCATTACTTGTGAGTGGAACCTTTCCCTAGCTTCCATAGGGGTTGTTTTGGGGTTATTATCATGTTGGGATATTTTTGGGCTTACTAATTACCTAGTGGCACATACACACTAGCAAGTCCCATTTATATTCAAATATGGTCATCTCCATCTACTCCACATGGGGCATCCTTTTAATTCTTTTTGCTTGGCTTTTATTCCAATTTTGGGAATGCATAATAATAATGCCATGTTAATATTATTGTTCTCACAAGAATAAACATGGCAATAAATATTTTGCATGGCCCATGCAAATACCACCACATTCTAGTCTTTGGTTTTTATTTGACTCTTGAGTGGATCATCTCTCATCTCTCTCTTCCTCCTTTTGGCTTGGTCTTAGTTGATCTTGCTTAAACCCCATCACCACCTTTTATCTCTTCCTCTCTTTGGTCTAGCTCTTGTTTGATCTTGTTTTGTTCTTGCTTGAGCTTGCCAAAAAGAAAACACATCACCCAATCCTCTATCACCACCCTACCTCCTCTCTCTCTCATCTCACCCTCTCTCTTCATCCTCTCACCTAAACCCTAGTTCCTCTCTAACCTAACCCGAGCTTCCTCCCTAGCTAACCACATGCCCTCTCTCTCGGCCTCTCTCCTCTCTCTGCCTTGCAGGCCCCACCTGACCACCCTGGACCCACCCAGCTACCACCACCCCAAGCCTAATCCGAACCATCTACCCTCCTTCTAGCCAAACCCTAACCCGAGCCTAGCTCACCGAGCCTACCTCCTTGGCCTCACCCTGCCCCACCTGGAAGCCCTGCCCGTGCCTGCCCTGGCCCCCCAGCTCGAGCACGTGAAGGAGGGGGAAAAAGGTGGCCGAAGCCACCTCTATCCCTAACCACTCCCCCACGGCACCCCCTCTCCTCTCCCGTCCCTATCTACCCCTCTCTCGCCTGCTGCCTCCCCCAGAACCACCCCAGGTCCCGGCCGCTTCCCCTCTTTTCCTCCACCGCCTCCGTCTACACCATCGCCACAAAACCGTCGGCCTCCACCGCCCCTTCTTTTTCTAGCCGGTGGCGTGGCGCTCTGGGTGCCGCGGAAGACCAAGGGCCCTCCCCTGCATCGTCCTGTACGTACCAGCGAGGAGGAGGAGGACCAGAGCCACCAGGCCGACGCCGCTCCGACGCGAAACCCTAGCTTCGCCGGCCTCTGCCTCGTCGTCGATCTGCTTCCCCTCCGCCCGATCCACCACCTCCAACAACCTCGCGATGAGCCATCTGACCCCGCTGACACCCTCGCGTGCTTAGTCGCGTCCTAGTCTCGCCGGACCCCTGGACGAACGCCCTCTGGACGTGTCTGCGTCTGCACGATCCCGTGACGCCCCGCGTTATCAAGCCGCTAGCCACCCTCCTAGCAACAACCCCAGCCCACCGCGCTGGTTACGCCCGCAGCGCGCACCCCCCCGCGACCCAGGATCGATCCCCCGCCTCGCGCCGCGCACCGATCTGTCACTCGAGGCAGAGAAAGAAGAGGAACAGTACGACCGTGGTAGTTTTACAGATCACCCCCCTTTTGTTTTCTTCTCCACCCGCGGTACCTCGTGGCCCACCAGTCAGTCGCGCCGGCGCGTTTACAGAAACCCCCCGGCTTTTCCCGTTCGCAACCCGCGCTCCCGCCCCAGCCCCACCTGTCAGTGCCTGTCCCTTTCGCCGCTGTCACGTGGACCCCGTGGCCGCTAGCCCCACCTGTCATTCGCTGAGGCTAGCTAGCTCGCGGTGAGAAAAGCTTTTCTGTGCGCATGTCGTCCCAGTCAGCAGCTGGCCCACCCGTCAGCGGCTGGGTCTGGATTTGCCTGAGTACAAAAAGTTTCTGTTTATATCTGTTTTAATTTAAACCTTTTTCAAATTAATTCAAATTCAAATTTAAATCTATTTTCAAATAACTTTTAAAATATAAATCCAAATAATACAAATAATATATGTTTTCAAATCAGAAAAATGTGAGGAATTCAAATATGCCCTCCAAAATATATTTTGGACACTTTAAATTTCAAGTTGACTAAAATTACAATAAAATGCCCTTTTCTTTTAATTAATTAATAACTTTTGTTTTATAACTCCAAATTTAACAAATGATATGTCTAAAATGATTAGCTCGATGAGACCTTTCTGTTTATGCATTCCATGTTCTGAATTGCAGCATGCATCATATAAATATAATGTATACAGCAACTTAATTGAGGTTAAAATGTGTTTAAAACCCAATAAAATGTTTATTTCTTGTATTCCACACCTCACCCATGCCATGCTACATTATTGCCATGCAAATTGTGCATCATTCATCATGGAATGATTGTTTGCTTGTCGCATTTTAATTCATATGCTTGTGCACTTTATTTATGTTGGCCCTTGTTTGTTTGGTTCTTCTTCGAATAGACACTGAGTAGGGGATATATCAAGATACCCCGGAGCACTACCCAGATCCTTCTCTCGCTTCAAATGAGCTGCCAGGCAAGCACTACCACATGCTTGCATACATATAGTACCTATTGCCTCTATCTTATTCTTGCATCATTGAGTCACGATTGCATTAAATTGAATCCCATGTATTGCATAGACTTTATTTTTAAACCCCACCGAAGCTTGTTCCTCCATCCCATGAGCCATTACTACAGGAGTTGTTTGAGCCATGCGAGTCGTAGAACAGCATGTGTAGGGTATGTGAGTGTCTGATGGATAACGAGGTACCTAAACAACTTAACCTGAGTAGTGATGGGATAACTAATGAAAGTGGCATCGGTGAGCCATATTTGCTATTTGGTTTTTCAGGCTCACTTGTGTCCCGTAGGACCCGAGTACTTGATTCCTGTTCCTTGAATATTCGCGCTATCCACATCCGGGAGGCTTATGAACCCCCCTGAGCCAGAGCTTGATTCATTCTTATTTCTTGGGGCCACAAACTAGTTTGAGGTTTTATTTACTATCCTGTACTTATGCCATGCTTTACTGCTTTATTTTAAATTGTGCGAGGAATGCACCTGTACTGTTTAGGGCCGTGACACGTTTTCGCTGTATCGACAAGCCCAGTCACACTTTTGGGTTCCCAGTCGTTTACAGCCATCCACACAAACCTTGAGTCCGTCTCGTAGCCGGCCAGCTTCGTTGCGGGTAGCTTAATGGGGTGGCCCCCTGAAATATTTCTAAATCCTGTGATCGCTTTGTCGAGACTGCCTCGTTGGGTTTTGATTTGGTTTTTCCGAGGTTGACCGAGTGTGTGTTGCTATTTGTGCACCCCTGCAGGGTAAAACTTTCTGAAAGCCGTGTCCGCGGTTATGGACGACTTGGAGCACAGTTTCTCGATCATAGACAAGCATAACTAAAGTACCGCTTTTAATTTGACTAAGTACCTGACTAGTAAACAGTGCAACACTCATGGAATGGATAATAAAACTGCCAACGGATGGGGGGGTTGTTCGTCCGCTTCCTCGTCGGTAAGCGAGGAGGAGGATGGATCTGTTAATATTACCGTTATAACTGTTGTTATTAATTCATGGACATCCGTCTATCTCTGGTTAGGCGGATGGTTAGCGAGTATCTATAGAATTGTTAGGGTTTATCTTTTGCTGCAATTGCGTCACCCCAGGTTGTGTCCCCTTTAGAGGCATAAAGACTTGCTGAGTACCCCTAGGGTCTCACACGATAAATTGTTTGATTCATATGAACAGGTAAACCCACAAGATGGATACTGGGTGGAGGAGACGGACGATGTGGGCAACGATCATTCGGTGTAGAGATTCCGGGAACGGGGATCCGTGAGATCTGTGGGCGGGATGTGTTTATTTATGGGGCATCTTATGCCGATTTGCTTCTTATCCGTACTCGGACCTTGTTTTCCGCTTCCGCTTGATACTCTGATGTTTGATGTATGAGGAGATATCCTAAACTATTATATCTATCTAGGGTATTTGGATCTTGCCGTATGGCGTTGCAATATTTCCTTTCTTTTTAGATGGAATGGCTCTGAGGACTGTTGTATGGTGGCTTGCATACATACTCATTTGTGTATGTAGTTGATCCCTTCGCCTGCCGATTATGCCGCCCGTTCTTGTCCCGATGTTTGGAAATGGTTAGGACGGCCGAAAGGTCTACCTGTGAGTGGCATTTGGGCCCCACCGTACTATTTTAACCATTTCCGCTCATCCAGGCTTGTAACTAAGAGCGTAATTCACCGAGGTAGTTACATCATTGCATGTGTGTTCTTCCCATAAACCACATATGGATCCACCAATGTCATTGCATGTGTGCTTTCCACAAACCACATATGGATCCACCAGAGTCATTGCATGTGTTTATTTTCACAAACCACACATGGATCCAATAGAGTCATTGCATGTGTGTTCTTTCCACAAACCACATATGGATCCACTAGAGTCATTGCATGTGTGTTCTTTCCATGAACCATATATGGATCATACAATATCATTGCATGTGTGTTCTTTTCCACAAACCACATATGGATCCAACAGAGTAATTGCATGTGTGTTCTTTGCACAAACCACATATGGATCCACTAGAGTCATTGCATGTGTGTTCTTTTCACAAACTACATATGGATCCACCAATGTCATTGCATGTGTGTTCTTTCCACAATTCACATATGTACCCACTAGAGTAATTGCATGTATGTTCTTTTCCACAAACCACTTATGGATCCACTACAGTCATTGAATGTGTGTTCTTTCCAAAAACCACATATGGATCCACTAGAGTCATTGCATGTGTGTTCCTTTCACAAACCACATATGGATCAACCAATGTCATTGCATGTGTGTTCTTTTCATGAACCACATATGGATCCACTAGAGTCATTGCATGTGTGTTCTTTTCACAAACCACATATGGACCCACGAATGCCATTGCATGTGTGTTCTTAAAATAAAACCAACACTAGAGTCACTACATGTGTGTTCTTTTCACAAACCACACATGGACCGACCAGAGTCATTGCATGTGTGTTATTTCCACAAACCACATGGATCAACCAATGTCATTGCATGTGTGTTCTTTTGACAAATAACATGGATCAACCAATGGCATTGCATGTGTGTTATTGTCATAAACCACATATGTATCAACCAATGTCATTGCATGTGTGTTCATGTCACAAACCACACGTGGATCCACCAGTGTCATTGCATGTGTGTTCTTTACATGAATCACATATGGATCCACCAATGCCATTGCATGTGTGTTCTTTCCACAAACCACGTATCGATCCACCAATGTCATTGCATGTGTGTTATTTTCCACAAATCATATATGGATCCACTAGATTCATTGCATGTGTGGTCTTTCCACAAACCACACATGGATGCACTAGAGTCATTGCATGTGTGTTCTTTTCACAAACCACACATGGCTCCACCAGAGTCATTGCATGTGTGTTGTTTCCACAACCCCCATTGATCAATCAATGTCATTACATGTGTGTTCTGTCCATGAACCACATGGATCAACCAGAGTCATTGCATGTGTGTTCTTTCTGCAAACCACATATGGATCCACCAGAGTAATTGCATGTGTGTTCATGTCACAAACCACACATGGATCCACCAATGTCATTGCATGTGTGTTCTTTCCATGAAGCACATATGTATCCACCAATGTCATTGCATGTGTGTTCTATCCACAAACCACATATGGATCCACCATAGTCATTGCATGTGTTTTCTTTTCACAAACCACATATGGATCCACTAGAGTCATTGCATGTGTGTTCTTTCCACAAACCACATATGGATCCACTAGAGTCATTGCATGTGTGTTCTTTCCATGAACCATATATGGATCAACAAATGTCATTGCATGTGTGTTCTTTTCCACAAACCACATATGGACCCACCAGAGTAATTGCATGTGTGTTCTTTTCACAAACCACATATGGATCCACTAGAGTCATTGCATGTGTGTCCTTTCCATGAACCACATATGGATCCACCAATGTCATTGCATGTGTGTTCTTTCAACAAACCACATATGGATCCACCAGAGGCATTGCATGTGTGTTCTTTTCACAAACCACATATGGATCCACTAGAGTCATTGCATGTGTGTTCTTTCCATGAACCATATATGGATCAACCAATGTCATTGCATGTGTGTTCTTTTCCACAAATGACATATGGATCCACCAGAGTAATTGCACGTGTGTTCTTTTCATAAACCACATATGGATCCACTAGAGTCATTACATGTGTGTTCTTTTGACAAAACACATATGGATCCACCAATGTTATTGCATGTGTGTTCTTTCCACAATTCACATATGTCCCCACTAGAGTAATTGCATGTGTGTTCTTTTCCACAAACCACTTATGGATCCACTAGAGTCATTGCATGTGTGTTCTTTCCACAAACCACATATGGATCCACTAGAGTCATTGCATGTGTGTTCCTTTCACAAACCACATATGGATCAATCAATGTCATTGCATGTGTGTTCTTTTCATGAACCACATATGGATCCACTAGAGTCATTGCATGTGTGTTCTTTTCACAAACCACATATGGACCCACCAATGCCATTGCATGTGTGTTCTTATACTAAAACCAACACTAGAGTCACTACATGTGTGTTCTTTTCACAAACCACACATGGACCCACCAGAGTCATTGCATGTGTGTTATTTCCACAAACCACATGGATCAACCAATGTCATTGCATGTGTGTTCTTTTGACAAATAACATGGATCAACCAATGGCATTGCATGTGCGTTATTGTCACAAACCACATATGGATCAACCAATGTCATTGCATGTGTGTTCATGTCACAAACCACACATGGATCTACCAATGTCATTGCATGTGTGTTCTTTCCATGAACCACATATGGATCCACCAATGTCATTGCATGTGTGTTCTTTCCACAAACCACATATCGATCCACCAATGTCATTGCATGTGTGTGTTATTTTCCACAAACCATATATGGATCCACTAGAGTCATTGCATGTGTGTTCTTTCCATGAACCACATATGGATCAACCAGAGTCATTGCATGTGTGTTCTTTCCACAAACCACACATGGATGCACTAGAGTAATTGCATGTGTGTTCATGTCACAAACCACACATGGATCCAGCAATGTCATTGCATGTGTGTTCTTTCCATGAACCACCCATGGATCCACCAATCTCATTGCATGCGTGTTCTTCCCACAAACCACATATGGATCCACTAGAGTCATTGCATGTGTGTTCTTTTCACAAACCACATATGGATCCATCAGTCATTGCATGTGTGTTCTTTTCACAAACCACATATGGATCCACCAGAGACATTGCATGCGTGTTCTTTCCACAAACCACATATGTACCCACTAGAGTATTTGCATATGTGTTCTTTTCCACAAACAACTTATGGATCCACTAGAGTCATTGCATGTGTGTTCTTTCCACAAACCACATATGGATCCAACAGAGTAATTGCATGTGTGTTCCTTTCAGAAACCACATATGGATAAACCAATGTCATTGCATGTGTGTTCTTTTCACAAACCACATATGGATCAACAAGTGTCATTGCATGTGTGTTCTTTTCACAAACCGCATATGGATCCACCAATGTCATTGCATGTGTGTTATTTCCATGAACCACATATGGATCCACCAATGTCAGTGCATGTGTGTTCTTTCCACAAACCACATATGGATCCACAAGAGTCATTGCATGTGTGTTCTTTTCACAAACCACATATGGATCCACTAGAGTCACTGCATATGTGTGTTCTTTCCACAAACCACATATGGATCCGCTAGAGTCATTACATGTGTGTTCTTTCCAGGAACCATATATGGATCAACCAATGTCATTGCATGTGTGTTCTTTTCCACAAATGACATATGGATCCACCAGAGTAATTGCACGTGTGTTCTTTTCATAAACCACATATGGATCCACTAGAGTCATTACATGTGTGTTCTTTTCACAAACCACATATGGATCCACCAATGTCATTGCATGTGTGTTCTTTCCACAATTCACATATGTCCCCACTAGAGTAATTGCATGTGTGTTCTTTTCCACAAACCACTTATGGATCCACTAGAGTCATTAAATGTGTGTTCTTTCCACAAACCACATATGGATCCACTAGAGTCATTGCATGTGTGTTCCTTTCACAAACCACATATGGATCAATCAATGTCATTGCATGTGTGTTCTTTTCATGAACCACATATGGATCCAGTAGAGTCATTGCATGTGTGTTCTTTTCACAAACCACATATGGACCCACCAATGCAATTGCATGTGTGTTCTTATACTAAAACCAACACTAGAGTCACTACATGTGTGTTCTTTTCACAAACCACACATGGACCCACCAGAGTCATTGCATGTGTGTTATTTCCACAAACCACATGGATCAACCAATGTCATTGCATGTGTGTTCTTTTGACAAATAACATGGATCAACCAATGGCATTGCATGTGCGTTATTGTCACAAACCACATATGGATCAACCAATGTCATTGCATGTGTGTTCATGTCACAAACCACCCATGGATCCACCAATGTCATTGCATGTGTGTTCTTTCCATGAACCACATATGGATCCACCAATGTCATTGCATGTTCTTTCCACAAACCACATATCGATCCACCAATGTCATTGCATGTGTGTGTTATTTTCCACAAACCATATATGGATCCACTAGAGTCATTGCATGTGTGTTCTTTCCATGAACCACATATGTATCAACCAGAGTCATTGCATGTGTGTTCTTTCCACAAACCACACATGGATGCACTAGAGTAATTGCATGTGTGTTCATGTCACAAACCACACATGGATCCACCAATGTCATTGCATGTGTGTTCTTTCCATGAACCACACATGGATCCACCAATCTCATTGCATGTGTGTTCTTTCCACAAACCACATATGGATCCACTAGAGTCATTGCATGTGTGTTCTTTTCACAAACCACATATGGATCCATCAGTCATTGCATGTGTGTTCTTTTCACAAACCACATATGGATCCACTAGAGACATTGCATGCGTGTTCTTTCCACAAACCACATATGTACCCACTAGAGTATTTGCATGTGTGTTCTTTTCCACAAACAACTTATGGATCCACTAGAGTCATTGCATGTGTGTTCTTTCCACAAACCACATATGGATCCAACAGAGTAATTGCATGTGTGTTCCTTTCACAAATCACATATGGATTAACCAATGTCATTGCATGTGTGTTCTTTTCACAAACCACATATGGATCAACAAGTGTCATTGCATGTGTGTTCTTTTCACAAACCGCATATGGATCCACCAATGTCATTGCATGTGTGTTCTTTCCATGAACCACATATGGATCCACCAATGTCAGTGCATGTGTGTTCTTTCCACAAGCCACATATGGATCCACAAGAGTCATTGCATGTGTGTTCTTTTCACAAACCACATATGGATCCACTAGAGTCACTGCATATGTGTGTTCTTTCCACAAACCACATATGGATCCGCTAGAGTCATTGCATGTGTGTTCTTTCCATGAACCATATATGGATCAACCAATGTCATTGCGTGTGTGTTCTTTTCCACAAATGACATATGGATCCACCAGAGTAATTGCACGTGTGTTCTTTTCATAAACCACATATGGATCCACTAGAGTCATTACATGTGTGTTCTTTTCACAAACCACATATGGATCCACCAATGTCATTGCATGTGTGTTCTTTCCACAATTCACATATGTCCCCACTAGAGTAATTGCATGTGTGTTCTTTTCCACAAACCACTTATGGATCCACTAGAGTCATTGCATGTGTGTTCTTTCCACAAACCACATATGGATCCACTAGAGTCATTGCATGTGTGTACCTTTCACAAACCACATATGGATCAATCAATGTCATTGCATGTGTGTTCTTTTCATGAACCACATATGGATCCACTAGAGTCATTGCATGTGTGTTCTTTTCACAAACCACATATGGACCCACCAATGCCATTGCATGTGTGTTCTTATACTAAAACCAACACTAGAGTCACTACATGTGTGTTCTTTTCACAAACCACACATGGACCCACCAGAGTCATTGCATGTGTGTTATTTACACAAACCACATGGATCAACCAATGTCATTGCATGTGTGTTCTTTTGACAAATAACATGGATCAACCAATGGCATTGCATGTGCGTTATTGTCACAAACCACATATGGATCAACCAATGTCATTGCATGTGTGTTCATGTCACAAACCACCCATGGATCCACCAATGTCATTGCATGTGTGTTCTTTCCATGAACCACATATGGATCAACCAGAGTCATTGCATGTGTGTTCTTTCCACAAACCACACATGGATGCACTAGAGTAATTGCATGTGTGTTCATGTCACAAACCACACATGGATCCACCAATGTCATTGCATGTGTGTTCCTTCCATGAACCACACATGGATCCACCAATCTCATTGCATGTGTGTTCTTCCCACAAACCACATATGGATCCACTAGAGTCATTGCATGTGTGTTCTTTTCACAAACCACATATGGATCCATCAGTCATTGCATGTGTGTTCTTTTCACAAACCACATATGGATCCACCAGAGACATTGCATGCGTGTTCTTTCCACAAACCACATATGTACCCACTAGAGTATTTGCATATGTGTTCTTTTCCACAAACAACTTATGGATCCACTAGAGTCATTGCATGTGTGTTCTTTCCACAAACCACATATGGATCCAACAGAGTAATTGCATGTGTGTTCCTTTCACAAACCACATATGGATTAACCAATGTCATTGCATGTGTGTTCTTTTCATAAACCACATATGGATCAACAAGTGTCATTGCATGTGTGTTCTTTTCACAAACCGCATATGGATCCACCAATGTCATTGCATGTGTGTTCTTTCCATGAACCACATATGGATCCACCAATGTCAGTGCATGTGTGTTCTTTCCACAAACCACATATGGATCCACAAGAGTCATTGCATGTGTGTTCTTTTCACAAACCACATATGGATCCACTAGAGTCACTGCATATGTGTGTTCTTTCCACAAACCACATATGGATCCGCTAGAGTCATTGCATGTGTGTTCTTTCCAGGAACCATATATGGATCAACCAATGTCATTGCATGTGTGTTCTTTTCCACAAATGACATATGGATCCACCAGAGTAATTGCACGTGTGTTCTTTTCATAAACCACATATGGATCCACTAGAGTCATTACATGTGTGTTCTTTTCACAAACCACATATGGATCCACCAATGTCATTGCATGTGTGTTCTTTCCACAATTCACATATGTCCCCACTAGGGTAATTGCATGTGTGTTCTTTTCCACAAACCACATATGGATCCACTAGAGTCATTGCATGTGTGTTCTTTTCACAAACCACACATGGACCCACCAATGCCATTGCATGTGTGTTATTTCCACAAACCACATGGATCAACCAATGTCATTGCATGTGTGTTCTTTTGACAAATAACATGGATCAACCAATGGCATTGCATGTGCGTTATTGTCACAAACCACATATGGATCAACCAATTTCATTGCATGTGTGTTCATGTCACAAACCACCCATGGATCCACCAATGTCATTGCATGTGTTCTCTTTCCATGAACCACATATGGATCCACCAATGTCATTGCATGTGTGTTCTTTCCACAAACCACATATCGATCCACCAATGTCATTGCATGTGTGTGTTATTTTCCACAAACCATATATGGATCCACTAGAGTCATTGCATGTGTGTTCTTTCCATGAACCACATATGGATCAACCAGAGTCATTGCATGTGTGTTCTTTCCACAAACTACACATGGATGCACTAGAGTAATTGCATGTGTGTTCATGTCACAAACCACACAGGGATCCACCAATGTCATTGCATGTGTGTTCTTTCCATGAACCACACATGGATCCACCAATCTCATTGCATGTGTGTTCTTTCCACAAACCACATATGGATCCACTAGAGTCATTGCATGTGTGTTCTTTGCACAAACCACATATGGATCAATCAGTCATTGCATGTGTGTTCTTTTCACAAACTACATATGGATCCACCAGAGACATTGCATGCGTGTTCTTTCCACAAACCACATATGTACCCACTAGAGTATTTGCATGTGTGTTCTTTTCCACAAACAACTTATGGATCCACTAGAGTCATTGCATGTGTGTTCTTTCCACAAACCACATATGGATCCAACAGAGTAATTGCATGTGTGTTCCTTTCACAAACCACATATGGATTAACCAATGTCATTGCATGTGTGTTCTTTTCACAAACCACATATGGATCAACAAGTGTCATTGCATGTGTGTTCTTTTCACAAACCGCATATGGATCCACCAATGTCATTGCATGTGTGTTCTTTCCATGAACCACATATGGATCCACCAATGTCAGTGCATGTGTGTTCTTTCCACAAGCCACATATGGATCCACAAGAGTCATTGCATGTGTGTTCTTTTCACAAACCACATATGGATCCACTAGAGTCACTGCATATGTTTGTTCTTTCCACAAACCACATATGGATCCGCTAGAGTCATTGCATGTGTGTTCTTTCCATGAACCATATATGGATCAACCAATGTCATGGCATGTGTGTTCTTTTCCACAAATGACATATGGATCCACCAGAGTAATTGCACGTGTGTTCTTTTCATAAACCACATATGGATCCACTAGAGTCATTACATGTGTGTTCTTTTCACAAACCACATATGGATCCACCAATGTCATTGCATGTGTGTTCTTTCCACAATTCACATATGTCCCCACTAGAGTAATTGCATGTGTGTTCTTTTCCACAAACCACTTATGGATCCACTAGAGTCATTGCATGTGTGTTCTTTCCACAAACCACATATGGATCCACTAGAGTCATTGCATGTGTGTTCCTTTCACAAACCACATATGGATCAATCAATGTCATTGCATGTGTGTTCTTTTCATGAACCACATATGGATCCACTAGAGTCATTGCATGTGTGTTCTTTTCATAAACCACATATGGACCCACCAATGCCATTGCATGTGTGTTCTTATACTAAAACCAACACTAGATTCACTACATGTGTGTTCTTTTCACAAACCACACATGGACCCACCAGAGTCATTGCATGTGTGTTATTTCCACAAACCACATGGATCAACCAATGTCATTGCATGTGTGTTCTTTTGACAAATAACATGGATCAACCAATGGCATTGCATGTGCGTTATTGTCACAAACCACATATGGATCAACCAATGTCATTGCATGTGTGTTCATGTCACAAACCACACATGGATCCACCAATGTCATTGCATGTGTGTTCTTTCCATGAACCACATATGGATCCACCAATGTCATTGCATGTGTGTTCTTTCCACAAACCACATATCGATCCACCAATGTCATTGCATGTGTGTGTTATTTTCCACAAACCATATATGTATCCACTAGAGTCATTGTATGTGTGTTCTTTCCATGAACCACATATGGATCAACCAGAGTCATTGCATGTGTGTTCTTTCCACAAACCACACATGGATGCACTAGAGTAATTGCATGTGTGTTCATGTCACAAACCACACATGGATCCACCAATGTCATTGCATGTGTGTTCTTTCCATGAACCACACATGGATCCACCAATCTCATTGCATGTGTGTTCTTTCCACAAACCACATATGGATCCACTAGAGTCATTGCATGTGTGTTCTTTTCACAAACCACATATGGATCCATCAGAGTCATTGCATGTGTGTTCTTTTCACAAACCACATATGGATCCACCAGAGACATTGCATGCGTGTTCTTTCCACAAACCACATATGTACCCACTAGAGTATTTGCATGTGTGTTCTTTTCCACAAACAACTTATGGATCCACTAGAGTCATTGCATGTGTGTTCTTTCCACAAACCACATATGGATCCAACAGAGTAATTGCATGTGTGTTCCTTTCACAAACCACATATGGATTAACCAATGTCATTGCATGTGTGTTCTTTTCACAAACCACATATGGATCAACAAGTGTCATTGCATGTGTGTTCTTTTCACAAACCGCATATGGATCCACCAATGTCATTGCATGTGTGTTCTTTCCATGAACCACATATGGATCCACCAATGTCAGTGCATGTGTGTTCTTTCTACAAACCACATATGGATCCACAAGAGTCATTGCATGTGTTTTCTATTCACAAACCACATATGGATCCACTAGAGTCACTGCATATGTGTGTTCTTTCCACAAACCACATATGGATCCGCTAGAGTCATTGCACGTGTGTTCTTTTCACAAACCACATATGGATCCACTAGAGTTATTGCATGTGTGTTCTTTTTAGAAACCACATATGGATCCACCAATGTCATTGCATGTGTGTTCTTTCCACAAAACACATTATACCCACTAGATTAATTGCATGTGTGTTCTTTTCCACAAACCACTTATGGATCCACTAGTGTCATTGCATGTGTGTTCTTTCCACAAACCACATATGGATCCACTAGAGTCATTGGATGTGTGTTCCTTTCACAAACCACATATGGATCAACCAATGTCATTGCATGTGTGTTCTTTTCATGAACCACATATGGATCCACTAGACTCATTGCATGTGTGTTCTTTTCACAAACCACATATGGGCCCACCAATGCCATTGCATGTGTGTTCTTATACTAAAACCAACACTAGAGTCACCGCATGTGTGTTCTTTTCACAAACCACATATGGAACCACCAGAGTCATTGCATGTGTGTTCTTTCCATAAACCACATGGATCAACCAATGTCATTGCATGTGTGTTACTGTCACAAACCACATATGGATCAACCAATGTCATTACATGCGTGTTCTTTTGACAAAAAACATGGATCAACCAATGGCATTGCATGTGTGTTATTGTCATAAACCACATATAGATCAACCAATGTCATTGCATGTGTGTTCATGTCACAAACCACACATGTATCCACCAATGTCATTGAATGTGTGTTCTTTCCATGAACCACATATGGATCCACCAATGTCATTGCATGTGTGTTCTTTCCACAAACCACATATCGATCCACCAATGTCATTGCATGTGTGTCTTATTTTCCACAAACCATATATGGATCCACTAGAGTCATTGCATGTGTGTTCTTTGCATGAACCACATATGGATCAACCAGAGTCATTGCATGTGTGTTCTTTCCACAAACCACACATGGATGCACTAGAGTCATTGCACGTGTGTTCTTTTCACATACCACATATGGATCCACCAATGTCATTGCATGTGTGTTCTTTTTAGAAACCACATATGGATCCACCAATGTCATTGCATGTGTGTTCTTTTCACAAACCACATATGGATCCACTAGAGTCACTGCATATGTGTGTTCTTTCCACAAACCACATATGGATCCGCTAGAGTCATTGCACGTGTGTTCTTTTCACAAACCACATA
This sequence comes from Avena sativa, assembly GCA_916181665.1. Taxonomy (NCBI): domain Eukaryota; kingdom Viridiplantae; phylum Streptophyta; class Magnoliopsida; order Poales; family Poaceae; genus Avena; species Avena sativa. The sequence goes on from OV702289.1 coordinate 451,581,158, forward strand.
TGGATCCACTAGAGTCATTGCATGTGTGTTCTTTTTAGAAACCACATATGGATCCACCAATGTCATTGCATGTGTGTTCTTTCCACAAACCACATTGTACCCACTAGATTAATTGCATGTGTGTTCTTTTCCACAAACCACTTATGGATCCACTAGAGTCATTGCATGTGTGTTCTTTCCACAAACCACATATGGATCCACTAGAGTCATTGGATGTGTGTTCCTTTCACAAACCACATATGGATCAACCAATGTCATTGCATGTGTGTTCTTTTCATGAACCACATATGGATCCATTAGACTCATTGCATGTGTGTTCTTTTCACAAACCACATATGGGCCCATCAATGCCATTGCATGTGTGTTCTTATACTAAAACCAACACTAGAGTCACTGCATGTGTGTTCTTTTCACAAACCACATATGGACCCACCAGAGTCATTGCATGTGTGTTCTTTCCATAAACCACATGGATCAACCAATGTCATTGCATGTGTGTTACTGTCACAAACCACATATGGATAAACCAATTTCATTACATGTGTGTTCTTTTGACAAAAACATGGATCAATCAATGGCATTACATGTGTGTTCTTTCCACAAACTAATGGATCAACCAATGTCATTACATGTGTGTTCTTTCCACAAACCACATGGATCAACTAGATTCGTTGCATGTGTGTTGTTTCCACAAACCACACATGGATCCACCAGAGTAATTGCATGTGTGTTCATGTCACAAACCACACATGGATCCACTAATGTCATTGCATGTGTGTTCTATTCAGAAACCACATATGGATCAAAAATTACATTGCATGTGTGTTCTTTCCACAAACCAAAAATGGATCCACCAATGTCATTGCATGTGTGTTATTTTCACAAACCACATATGGATCCACTAGAGTCATTGCATGTGTGTTCTTTTCACAAACACACATAGATCCACCAGAGTCATCGCATGTGTGTTCTTTCCACAAACCACATGGATCAACCAATGTCATTACATGTGTGTTATTTCCATGGACCACATGGATCAACCAGAGTCATTGCATGTGTGTTCTTTCCACAAACCACACATGGATCCACCAGAGTAATTACATGTGTGTTCATGTCTCAAACCACACATGGATCCACCGTCATTGCATGTGTGTTCTTTCCATGAACCACATATGGATCCACCAATATCATTGCATGCGTGTTCTTTCCACAAACCACATATGGATCCACCAGAGTCATTGCATGTGTGTTCTTTTCACAAACCACATATGGATCCACCAGAGTCATTGCCTGTGTGTTCTTTCCATGAACCATATATGGATCAACCAATGTATTTACAAGTGTATTCTTTTTCACAAACCACATATGGATCTACTAGAGTCATTGCATGTGTGTTCCTTCCACAAACCACATATGGATCCACTAGAGTCATTGGATGTGTGTTCCTTTCACAAACCACATATGGATCAACCAATGTCATTGCATGTGTGTTCTTTTCATGAACCACATATGGATCCACTAGACTCATTGCATGTGTGTTCTTTTCACAAACCACATATGGGGCCACCAATGCCATTGCATGTGTGTTTTTATACTAAAACCAACACTAGAGTCATTACATGTGTGTTCTTTTCACAAACCACACATGGACCTACCAGAGTCATTTCATGTTTGTTCTTTCCATAAACCACATGGATCAACAAATGTCATTGCATGTGTGTTACTGTCACAAACCACATATGGATCAACCAACGTCATTACATGTGTGTTCTTTTGACAAAAAACATGGATCAACCAATGGCATTGCATGTGTGTTCTTTCCACAAACCACATGGATCAACCAATGTAATTACATATGTGTTCTTTCCACAAACCACATGGATCAACTAGAATCGTTGCATGTGTGTTCCTTCCACAAACCACACATGGATCCACCAGAGTAATTGCATGTGTGTTCATGTCACAAACCACATATGGATCCACCAGAGTAATTGCATGTGTGTTCATGTCACAAACCACACATGGATCCACTAATGTAATTCCATGTGTGTTCTATTCACAAACCACATATGGATCAACAAATATCATTGCATGCGTGTTCTTTCCACAAACCAAATATGGATCCACCAATGTCATTGCATGTGTGTTGTTTTCACAAACCACATATGGATCCATTAGAGGCATTGCATGTGTGTTCTTTTCACAAACCACACATAGATCCACCAGAGTCACCACATGTGTGTTCTTTCCACAAACCACATGGATCAACCAATGTCATTACATGTGTGTTCTTTCCATGAACCACATGGATCAACCAAAGTCATTGCATGTGTGTCTTTCCACAAACCACACATAGATCCACCAGAGTAATTGCATGTGTGTTTATGTCTCAAAGCACACATGGATCCACCAATGTCATTGCATGTGTGTTCTTTCCATAAACCACATATGGATCCACCAATGTCATTGCATGTGTGTTCTTTCCACAAACCACATATGGATCCACCAGAGTCATTGCATGTGTGCTCTTTTCACAAACCACATATGGATCCACTAGAGTCATTTAATGTGTGTTCTTTCCATGAACCACATATGGATCCACCAATGTCATTCATGTGTGTTCTTTCCACAAACCACAGATGGATCCACCAGAGTCATTGCATGTGTGTTCTTTTCACAAACCACATATGGATCCACTAGAGTCATTGCATGTGTGTTCTTTCCACAAACCACATATGGATCCACCAGAGTCATTGCATGTGTGTTCTTTTCACAAACCACATATGGATCCACTAGAGTCATTGCATGTGTGTTCTTTCCACAAACCACATATGGATCCAGTAGAGTCATTGGATGTGTGTTCCTTTCACAAACCACATATGGATCAACCAATGTCATTGCATGTGTGTTATTTCCACAAACCACACATGGATCCACCAGAGTAATTGCATGTGTGTTCATGTCACAACCCACATATGGATCCACCAATGCCATTGCATATGTGTTCTTATACTAAAACCAACACTAGAGTCACTACATGTGTGTTCTTTTCACAAACCACACATGGACCCACCAGAGTCATTGCATGTGTGTTCTTTCCACAAACCACATATGGATCCACCAGAGTCATTGCATGTGTGTTCATTTCAGAAACCACATATGGATCCACTAGAGTCACTGCATGTGTGTTCTTTCCATAAACCACATATGGACCCACTAGAGTCATTGCATGTGTGTTCTTTTCACAAACCACATATGGATCCACTAGAGTCATTGCATGTGTATTCTTTTCAGAAACCACATATGGATCCACCAATTTCATTGCATGTGTGTTCTTTCCACAAACCACATATGTACCCACTAGAGTAACTGCATGTGTGTTCTTTTCCACAAACCACTTATAGATCCACTAGAGTCATTGCATGTGTGTTCTTTCCACAACCCACATATGGATCCACTAGAGTCATTGGATGTGTGTTCCTTTCACAAACCACATATGGATCAACCAATGTCATTGGACGTGTGTTCTTTTCATGAACCAGATATGGATCCACTAGAGTCATTGCATGTGTGTTCTTTCCATGAACCACATATGGATCCACCAATGTCATTGCATGTGTGTTCTTTCCACAAACCACATATGGATCCACCAGAGTCATTGCATGTGTGTTCTTTTCACAAACCACATATGGATCCACTAGAGTCATTGCATGTGTGCTCTTTCCACAAACCACATATGGATCCACAAGAGTCATTGCATTTGTGTTCTTTTCACAAACCACATATGGATCCACTAGAGTCATTGCGTGTGTGTTCTTTCCACAAACCACATATGGATCCACTAGAGTCATTGCATGTGTGTTCTTTCCATGAACCATATATGGATCCATCAATGTATTTTCATGTGTATTCTTTTCCACAAACCACATATGGATCCACCAGAGTAATTCATGTGTGTTCTTTTCACAAACCATATATGGATCCACTAGAGTTATTGCATGTGTGTTCTTTTCACAAACCACATATGGATCCACCAATGTCATTGCATGTGTGTTCTTTCCACAAACCACTTATGTACCCACTAGAGTAATTGCATGTGTGTTCTTTTACACAAACCACTTATGGATCCACTAGAGTCATTGCATGTGTGTTCTTTCCACAAACCACATATGGATCCACTAGAGTCATTGGATGTGTGTTCCTTTCACAAACCACATATGGATCAACCAATGTCATTGCATGTGTGTTCTTTTCATGAACCACATATGGATCCACTATAGTCATTGCATGTGTGTTCTTTTCACAAACCACATATGGACCCACCAATGCCATTGCATGTGTGTTCTTATAATAAAACCAACACTAGAGCCACTGCATGTGTGTTCTTTTCACAAACCTCACATGGACCCACTAGAGTCATTGCATGTGTGTTCTTTCCACAAACCACATATGGATCCAACAGAGTAATTGCATGTGTGTTCCTTTCACAAACCACATATGGATTAACCAATGTCATTGCATGTGTGTTCTTTTCACAAACCACATATGGATCAACAAGTGTCATTGCATGTGTGTTCTTTTCACAAACCGCATATGGATCCACCAATGTCATTGCATGTGTGTTCTTTCCATGAACCACATATGGATCCACCAATGTCAGTGCATGTGTGTTCTTTCCACAAGCCACATATGGATCCACAAGAGTCATTGCATGTGTGTTCTTTTCACAAACCACATATGGATCCACTAGAGTCACTGCATATGTTTGTTCTTTCCACAAACCACATATGGATCCGCTAGAGTCATTGCATGTGTGTTCTTTCCATGAACCATATATGGATCAACCAATGTCATGGCATGTGTGTTCTTTTCCACAAATGACATATGGATCCACCAGAGTAATTGCACGTGTGTTCTTTTCATAAACCACATATGGATCCACTAGAGTCATTACATGTGTGTTCTTTTCACAAACCACATATGGATCCACCAATGTCATTGCATGTGTGTTCTTTCCACAATTCACATATGTCCCCACTAGAGTAATTGCATGTGTGTTCTTTTCCACAAACCACTTATGGATCCACTAGAGTCATTGCATGTGTGTTCTTTCCACAAACCACATATGGATCCACTAGAGTCATTGCATGTGTGTTCCTTTCACAAACCACATATGGATCAATCAATGTCATTGCATGTGTGTTCTTTTCATGAACCACATATGGATCCACTAGAGTCATTGCATGTGTGTTCTTTTCATAAACCACATATGGACCCACCAATGCCATTGCATGTGTGTTCTTATACTAAAACCAACACTAGATTCACTACATGTGTGTTCTTTTCACAAACCACACATGGACCCACCAGAGTCATTGCATGTGTGTTATTTCCACAAACCACATGGATCAACCAATGTCATTGCATGTGTGTTCTTTTGACAAATAACATGGATCAACCAATGGCATTGCATGTGCGTTATTGTCACAAACCACATATGGATCAACCAATGTCATTGCATGTGTGTTCATGTCACAAACCACACATGGATCCACCAATGTCATTGCATGTGTGTTCTTTCCATGAACCACATATGGATCCACCAATGTCATTGCATGTGTGTTCTTTCCACAAACCACATATCGATCCACCAATGTCATTGCATGTGTGTGTTATTTTCCACAAACCATATATGTATCCACTAGAGTCATTGTATGTGTGTTCTTTCCATGAACCACATATGGATCAACCAGAGTCATTGCATGTGTGTTCTTTCCACAAACCACACATGGATGCACTAGAGTAATTGCATGTGTGTTCATGTCACAAACCACACATGGATCCACCAATGTCATTGCATGTGTGTTCTTTCCATGAACCACACATGGATCCACCAATCTCATTGCATGTGTGTTCTTTCCACAAACCACATATGGATCCACTAGAGTCATTGCATGTGTGTTCTTTTCACAAACCACATATGGATCCATCAGAGTCATTGCATGTGTGTTCTTTTCACAAACCACATATGGATCCACCAGAGACATTGCATGCGTGTTCTTTCCACAAACCACATATGTACCCACTAGAGTATTTGCATGTGTGTTCTTTTCCACAAACAACTTATGGATCCACTAGAGTCATTGCATGTGTGTTCTTTCCACAAACCACATATGGATCCAACAGAGTAATTGCATGTGTGTTCCTTTCACAAACCACATATGGATTAACCAATGTCATTGCATGTGTGTTCTTTTCACAAACCACATATGGATCAACAAGTGTCATTGCATGTGTGTTCTTTTCACAAACCGCATATGGATCCACCAATGTCATTGCATGTGTGTTCTTTCCATGAACCACATATGGATCCACCAATGTCAGTGCATGTGTGTTCTTTCTACAAACCACATATGGATCCACAAGAGTCATTGCATGTGTTTTCTATTCACAAACCACATATGGATCCACTAGAGTCACTGCATATGTGTGTTCTTTCCACAAACCACATATGGATCCGCTAGAGTCATTGCACGTGTGTTCTTTTCACAAACCACATATGGATCCACTAGAGTTATTGCATGTGTGTTCTTTTTAGAAACCACATATGGATCCACCAATGTCATTGCATGTGTGTTCTTTCCACAAAACACATTATACCCACTAGATTAATTGCATGTGTGTTCTTTTCCACAAACCACTTATGGATCCACTAGTGTCATTGCATGTGTGTTCTTTCCACAAACCACATATGGATCCACTAGAGTCATTGGATGTGTGTTCCTTTCACAAACCACATATGGATCAACCAATGTCATTGCATGTGTGTTCTTTTCATGAACCACATATGGATCCACTAGACTCATTGCATGTGTGTTCTTTTCACAAACCACATATGGGCCCACCAATGCCATTGCATGTGTGTTCTTATACTAAAACCAACACTAGAGTCACCGCATGTGTGTTCTTTTCACAAACCACATATGGAACCACCAGAGTCATTGCATGTGTGTTCTTTCCATAAACCACATGGATCAACCAATGTCATTGCATGTGTGTTACTGTCACAAACCACATATGGATCAACCAATGTCATTACATGCGTGTTCTTTTGACAAAAAACATGGATCAACCAATGGCATTGCATGTGTGTTATTGTCATAAACCACATATAGATCAACCAATGTCATTGCATGTGTGTTCATGTCACAAACCACACATGTATCCACCAATGTCATTGAATGTGTGTTCTTTCCATGAACCACATATGGATCCACCAATGTCATTGCATGTGTGTTCTTTCCACAAACCACATATCGATCCACCAATGTCATTGCATGTGTGTCTTATTTTCCACAAACCATATATGGATCCACTAGAGTCATTGCATGTGTGTTCTTTGCATGAACCACATATGGATCAACCAGAGTCATTGCATGTGTGTTCTTTCCACAAACCACACATGGATGCACTAGAGTCATTGCACGTGTGTTCTTTTCACATACCACATATGGATCCACCAATGTCATTGCATGTGTGTTCTTTTTAGAAACCACATATGGATCCACCAATGTCATTGCATGTGTGTTCTTTTCACAAACCACATATGGATCCACTAGAGTCACTGCATATGTGTGTTCTTTCCACAAACCACATATGGATCCGCTAGAGTCATTGCACGTGTGTTCTTTTCACAAACCACATATGGATCCACTAGAGTCATTGCATGTGTGTTCTTTTTAGAAACCACATATGGATCCACCAATGTCATTGCATGTGTGTTCTTTCCACAAACCACATTGTACCCACTAGATTAATTGCATGTGTGTTCTTTTCCACAAACCACTTATGGATCCACTAGAGTCATTGCATGTGTGTTCTTTCCACAAACCACATATGGATCCACTAGAGTCATTGGATGTGTGTTCCTTTCACAAACCACATATGGATCAACCAATGTCATTGCATGTGTGTTCTTTTCATGAACCACATATGGATCCATTAGACTCATTGCATGTGTGTTCTTTTCACAAACCACATATGGGCCCATCAATGCCATTGCATGTGTGTTCTTATACTAAAACCAACACTAGAGTCACTGCATGTGTGTTCTTTTCACAAACCACATATGGACCCACCAGAGTCATTGCATGTGTGTTCTTTCCATAAACCACATGGATCAACCAATGTCATTGCATGTGTGTTACTGTCACAAACCACATATGGATAAACCAATTTCATTACATGTGTGTTCTTTTGACAAAAACATGGATCAATCAATGGCATTACATGTGTGTTCTTTCCACAAACTAATGGATCAACCAATGTCATTACATGTGTGTTCTTTCCACAAACCACATGGATCAACTAGATTCGTTGCATGTGTGTTGTTTCCACAAACCACACATGGATCCACCAGAGTAATTGCATGTGTGTTCATGTCACAAACCACACATGGATCCACTAATGTCATTGCATGTGTGTTCTATTCAGAAACCACATATGGATCAAAAATTACATTGCATGTGTGTTCTTTCCACAAACCAAAAATGGATCCACCAATGTCATTGCATGTGTGTTATTTTCACAAACCACATATGGATCCACTAGAGTCATTGCATGTGTGTTCTTTTCACAAACACACATAGATCCACCAGAGTCATCGCATGTGTGTTCTTTCCACAAACCACATGGATCAACCAATGTCATTACATGTGTGTTATTTCCATGGACCACATGGATCAACCAGAGTCATTGCATGTGTGTTCTTTCCACAAACCACACATGGATCCACCAGAGTAATTACATGTGTGTTCATGTCTCAAACCACACATGGATCCACCGTCATTGCATGTGTGTTCTTTCCATGAACCACATATGGATCCACCAATATCATTGCATGCGTGTTCTTTCCACAAACCACATATGGATCCACCAGAGTCATTGCATGTGTGTTCTTTTCACAAACCACATATGGATCCACCAGAGTCATTGCCTGTGTGTTCTTTCCATGAACCATATATGGATCAACCAATGTATTTACAAGTGTATTCTTTTTCACAAACCACATATGGATCTACTAGAGTCATTGCATGTGTGTTCCTTCCACAAACCACATATGGATCCACTAGAGTCATTGGATGTGTGTTCCTTTCACAAACCACATATGGATCAACCAATGTCATTGCATGTGTGTTCTTTTCATGAACCACATATGGATCCACTAGACTCATTGCATGTGTGTTCTTTTCACAAACCACATATGGGGCCACCAATGCCATTGCATGTGTGTTTTTATACTAAAACCAACACTAGAGTCATTACATGTGTGTTCTTTTCACAAACCACACATGGACCTACCAGAGTCATTTCATGTTTGTTCTTTCCATAAACCACATGGATCAACAAATGTCATTGCATGTGTGTTACTGTCACAAACCACATATGGATCAACCAACGTCATTACATGTGTGTTCTTTTGACAAAAAACATGGATCAACCAATGGCATTGCATGTGTGTTCTTTCCACAAACCACATGGATCAACCAATGTAATTACATATGTGTTCTTTCCACAAACCACATGGATCAACTAGAATCGTTGCATGTGTGTTCCTTCCACAAACCACACATGGATCCACCAGAGTAATTGCATGTGTGTTCATGTCACAAACCACATATGGATCCACCAGAGTAATTGCATGTGTGTTCATGTCACAAACCACACATGGATCCACTAATGTAATTCCATGTGTGTTCTATTCACAAACCACATATGGATCAACAAATATCATTGCATGCGTGTTCTTTCCACAAACCAAATATGGATCCACCAATGTCATTGCATGTGTGTTGTTTTCACAAACCACATATGGATCCATTAGAGGCATTGCATGTGTGTTCTTTTCACAAACCACACATAGATCCACCAGAGTCACCACATGTGTGTTCTTTCCACAAACCACATGGATCAACCAATGTCATTACATGTGTGTTCTTTCCATGAACCACATGGATCAACCAAAGTCATTGCATGTGTGTCTTTCCACAAACCACACATAGATCCACCAGAGTAATTGCATGTGTGTTTATGTCTCAAAGCACACATGGATCCACCAATGTCATTGCATGTGTGTTCTTTCCATAAACCACATATGGATCCACCAATGTCATTGCATGTGTGTTCTTTCCACAAACCACATATGGATCCACCAGAGTCATTGCATGTGTGCTCTTTTCACAAACCACATATGGATCCACTAGAGTCATTTAATGTGTGTTCTTTCCATGAACCACATATGGATCCACCAATGTCATTCATGTGTGTTCTTTCCACAAACCACAGATGGATCCACCAGAGTCATTGCATGTGTGTTCTTTTCACAAACCACATATGGATCCACTAGAGTCATTGCATGTGTGTTCTTTCCACAAACCACATATGGATCCACCAGAGTCATTGCATGTGTGTTCTTTTCACAAACCACATATGGATCCACTAGAGTCATTGCATGTGTGTTCTTTCCACAAACCACATATGGATCCAGTAGAGTCATTGGATGTGTGTTCCTTTCACAAACCACATATGGATCAACCAATGTCATTGCATGTGTGTTATTTCCACAAACCACACATGGATCCACCAGAGTAATTGCATGTGTGTTCATGTCACAACCCACATATGGATCCACCAATGCCATTGCATATGTGTTCTTATACTAAAACCAACACTAGAGTCACTACATGTGTGTTCTTTTCACAAACCACACATGGACCCACCAGAGTCATTGCATGTGTGTTCTTTCCACAAACCACATATGGATCCACCAGAGTCATTGCATGTGTGTTCATTTCAGAAACCACATATGGATCCACTAGAGTCACTGCATGTGTGTTCTTTCCATAAACCACATATGGACCCACTAGAGTCATTGCATGTGTGTTCTTTTCACAAACCACATATGGATCCACTAGAGTCATTGCATGTGTATTCTTTTCAGAAACCACATATGGATCCACCAATTTCATTGCATGTGTGTTCTTTCCACAAACCACATATGTACCCACTAGAGTAACTGCATGTGTGTTCTTTTCCACAAACCACTTATAGATCCACTAGAGTCATTGCATGTGTGTTCTTTCCACAACCCACATATGGATCCACTAGAGTCATTGGATGTGTGTTCCTTTCACAAACCACATATGGATCAACCAATGTCATTGGACGTGTGTTCTTTTCATGAACCAGATATGGATCCACTAGAGTCATTGCATGTGTGTTCTTTCCATGAACCACATATGGATCCACCAATGTCATTGCATGTGTGTTCTTTCCACAAACCACATATGGATCCACCAGAGTCATTGCATGTGTGTTCTTTTCACAAACCACATATGGATCCACTAGAGTCATTGCATGTGTGCTCTTTCCACAAACCACATATGGATCCACAAGAGTCATTGCATTTGTGTTCTTTTCACAAACCACATATGGATCCACTAGAGTCATTGCGTGTGTGTTCTTTCCACAAACCACATATGGATCCACTAGAGTCATTGCATGTGTGTTCTTTCCATGAACCATATATGGATCCATCAATGTATTTTCATGTGTATTCTTTTCCACAAACCACATATGGATCCACCAGAGTAATTCATGTGTGTTCTTTTCACAAACCATATATGGATCCACTAGAGTTATTGCATGTGTGTTCTTTTCACAAACCACATATGGATCCACCAATGTCATTGCATGTGTGTTCTTTCCACAAACCACTTATGTACCCACTAGAGTAATTGCATGTGTGTTCTTTTACACAAACCACTTATGGATCCACTAGAGTCATTGCATGTGTGTTCTTTCCACAAACCACATATGGATCCACTAGAGTCATTGGATGTGTGTTCCTTTCACAAACCACATATGGATCAACCAATGTCATTGCATGTGTGTTCTTTTCATGAACCACATATGGATCCACTATAGTCATTGCATGTGTGTTCTTTTCACAAACCACATATGGACCCACCAATGCCATTGCATGTGTGTTCTTATAATAAAACCAACACTAGAGCCACTGCATGTGTGTTCTTTTCACAAACCTCACATGGACCCACTAGAGTCATTGCATGTGTGTTCTTTCCACAAACCACATATGGATCCACCAGATTCAGTGCATGTGTTATCTTTTCACAAACCACATATGGATCCACTAGAGTCACTGCATGTGTGTTCTTTCCACAAACCACATATGGACCCACTAGAGTCATTGCATGTGTGTTCTTTTCACAAACCACATATGGATCCACTAGAGTCATTGCATGTGTATTCTTTTCAGAAACCACATATGGATCCACCAATGTCATTGCATGTGTGTTATTTCCACAAACCACATATGTACCCACTAGAGTAATTGCATGTGTGTTCTTTTCCACAAACCACTTATGGATCCACTAGAGTCATTGCATGTGTGTTCTTTCCACAAACCACATATGGATCCACTAGAGTCATTGGATGTGTGTTCCTTTCACAAACCACACATGGATCAACCAACGTCATTGCATGTGTGTTCTTTTCATGAACCACATATGGATCCAGTATAGTCATTGCATGTGTGTTCATTGCACAAACCACATATGTACCCACTAGAGTAATTGCATGTGTGTTATTTTCCACAAACCACTTATGGATCCACTACAGTCATTACATGTGTGTTCTTTCCACAAACCACATATGGATCCACTAGAGTCATTGGATGTGTGTTCCTTTCACAAACCACATATGGATCTACCACTGTCATTGCATGTGTGTTCTTTTCATGAACCACATATGGATCCACCAGAGTAATTGCACGTGTGTTCATGTCACAAACCACATATGGATCCACCAATGCCATTGCATGTGTGTCCTTATACTAAAACCAACAGCAGAGTCACTGCATGTGTGTTCTTTTCACAAACCACACATGGACCCACCAGAGTCATTGCATGTGTGTTCTTTCCACAAACCACATATGGATCCACCAGAGTCATTGCATGTGTGTTCTTTCCACAAACCAGATATGGATCCACCAGAGTCATTGCATGTGTGTTCTTTCCACAAACCACATAGGGATCCACTAGAGTTATTGCATGTGTGTTCTTTCCATGAACCATATATGGATCAACCAATGTATTTGCATGTGTATTCTTTTCCACAAACCACATATGGATCCACTAGAGTCATTGCATGTGTTGTCTTTCCATGAACCACATATGGATCCACCAATGTCATTGCATGTGTGTTCTTTCGACAAACCACATATGGATCCACCAGAGTCATTGCATGTGTGTTCTTTTCACAAACCACATATGGATCCACTAGAGTCATCACATGTGTGTTCTTTCCACAAACCACATGGATCAACCAATGTCATTATATGTGTGTTATTTCCATGGACCACATGGATCAACCAGAGTCATTGCATGTGTGTTCTTTCCACAAACCACACATGGATCCCCTAGAGTAATTGCATGTGTGTTCATGTCTCAAACCACACATGGATCCACCAATGTCATTGCATGTGTGTTATTTCCATGAACCACATATGGATCCACCAATGTCATTGCATGCGTGTTCTTTCCACAAACCACATATGGATCCACTAGAGTCATTGCATGTGTGTTCTTTTCACAAACCACATATGGATCCACTAGAGTCATTGCATGTGTGTTCTTTCCATGAACCATATATGGATCAACCAATGTATTTACAAGTGTATTCTTTTTCACAAACCACATATGGATCTACTAGAGTCATTGCATGTGTGTTCCTTCCACAAACCACATATGGATCCACTAGAGTCATTGGATGTGTGTTCCTTTCACAAACCACATATGGATCAACCAATGTCATTGCATGTGTGTTCTTTTCATGAACCACATATGGATCCACTAGACTCATTGCATGTGTGTTCTTTTCACAAACCACATATGGGGCCACCAATGCCATTGCATGTGTGTTTTTATACTAAAACCAACACTAGAGTCATTACATGTGTGTTCTTTTCACAAACCACACATGGACCTACCAGAGTCATTGCATGTTTGTTCTTTCCATAAACCACATGGATCAACAAATGTCATTGCATGTGTGTTACTGTCACAAACCACATATGGATCAACCAACGTCATTACATGTGTATTCTTTTGACAAAAAACATGGATCAACCAATGGCATTGCATGTGTGTTCTTTCCACAAACAACATGGATCAACCAATGTAATTACATATGTGTTCTTTCCACAAACCACATGGATCAACTAGAATCGTTGCATGTGTGTTCCTTCCACAAACCACACATGGATCCACCAGAGTAATTGCATGTGTGTTCATGTCACAAACCACATATGGATCCACCAGAGTAATTGCATGTGTGTTCATGTCACAAACCACACATGGATCCACTAATGTAATTCCATGTGTGTTCTATTCACAAACCACATATGGATCAACAAATATCATTGCATGTGTGGTCTTTATACAAACCAAATATGGATCCACCAATGTCATTGCATGTGTGTTGTTTTCACAAACCACATATGGATCCATTAGAGTCATTGCATGTGTGTTCTTTTCACAAACCACACATAGATCCACCAGAGTCATCACATGTGTGTTCTTTCCACAAACCACATGGATCAACCAATGTCATTACATGTGTGTTCTTTCCATGAACCACATGGATCAACCAGAGTCATTGCATGTGTGTCTTTCCACAAACCGCACATAGATCCACCAGAGTAATTGCATGTGTGTTTATGTCTCAGAGCACACATGGATCCGCCAATGTCATTGCATGTGTGTTCTTTCCATAAACCACATATGGATCCACCAATGTCATTGCATGTGTGTTCTTTCCACAAACCACATATGGATCCACCAGAGTCATTGCATGTGTGCTCTTTTCACAAACCACATATGGATCCACTAGAGTCATTGCATGTGTGTTCTTTCCATGAACCACATATGGATCCACCAATGTCATTGCATGTGTGTTCTTTCCACAAACCACAGATGGATCCACCAGAGTCATTGCATGTGTGTTCTTTTCACAAACCACATATGGATCCACTAGAGTCATTGCATGTGTGTTCTTTCCACAAACCACATATGGATCCACCAGAGTCATTGCATGTGTGTTCTTTTCACAAACCACATATGGATCCACTAGAGTCATTGCATGTGTGTTCTTTCCACAAACCACATATGGATCCAGTAGAGTCATTGGATGTGTGTTCCTTTCACAAACCACATATGGATCAACCAATCTCATTGCATGTGTGTTCTTTCCACAAACCACACATGGATCCACCAGAGTAATTGCATGTGTGTTCATGTCACAACCCACATATGGATTCACCAATACCATTGCATATGTGTTCTTATACTAAAACCAACACTAGAGTCACTACATGTGTGTTCTTTTCACAAACCACACATGGACCCACCAGAGTCATTGCATGTGTGTTCTTTCCACAAACCACATATGGATCCACCAGAGTCATTGCATGTGTGTTCATTTCAGAAACCACATATGGATCCACTAGAGTCACTGCATGTGTGTTCTTTCCATAAACCACATATGGACCCACTAGAGTCATTGCATGTGTGTTCTTTTCACAAACCACATATGGATCCACTAGAGTCATTGCATGTGTATTCTTTTCAGAAACCACATATGGATCCACCAATTTCATTGCATGTGTGTTCTTTCCACAAACCACATATGTACCCACTAGAGTAATTGCATGTGTGTTCTTTTCCACAAACCACTTATAGATCCACTAGAGTCATTGCATGTGTGTTCTTTCCACAAACCACATATGGATCCACTAGAGTCATTGCATGTGTATTCTTTTCAGAAACCACATATGGATCCACCAATGTCATTGCATGTGTGTTCTTTCCACAAACCACATATGTACCCACTAGAGTAATTGCATGTGTGTTATTTTCCACAAACCACTTATGGATCCACTACAGTCATTACATGTGTGTTCTTTCCACAAACCACATATGGATCCACTAGAGTCATTGGATGTGTGTTCCGTTCACAAACCACATATGGATCTACCAATGTCATTGCATGTGTGTTCTTTTCATGAACCACATATGGATCCACCAGAGTAATTGCACGTGTGTTCATGTCACAAACCACATATGGATCCACCAATGCCATTGCATGTGTGTCCTTATACTAAAACCAACAGTAGAGTCACTACATGTGTGTTCTTTTCACAAACCACACATGGACCCACCAGAGTCATTGCATGTGTGTTCTTTCCACAAACCACATATGAATCCACCAGAGTCATTGCATGTGTGTTCTTTCCACAAACCAGATATGGATCCACCAGAGTCATTGCATGTGTGTTCTTTCCACAAACCACATAGGGATCCACTAGAGTTATTGCATGTGTGTTCTTTCCATGAACCATATATGGATCAACCAATGTATTTGCATGTGTATTCTTTTCAACAAACCACATATGGATCCACTAGAGTCATTGCATGTGTTGTCTTTCCATGAACCACATATGGATCCACCAATGTCATTGCATGTGTGTTCTTTCGACAAACCACATATGGATCCACCAGAGTCATTGCATGTGTGTTCTTTTCAAAAACCACATATGGATCTACTAGAGTCATCGCATGTGTGTTCTTTCCACAAACCACATATGGATACACTAGAGTAATTGCATGTTTGTTCTTTTCACAAACCACATATGGATCCACTAGAGTCATTGCATGTGTGTTCTTTCCACAAACCACATATGGATCCAGTAGAGTCATTGGATGTGTGTTCCTTTCACAAACCACATATGGATCAACCAATCTCATTGCATGTGTGTTCTTTCCACAAACCACACATGGATCCACCAGAGTAATTGCATGTGTGTTCATGTCACAACCCACATATGGATTCACCAATACCATTGCATATGTGTTCTTATACTAAAACCAACACTAGAGTCACTACATGTGTGTTCTTTTCACAAACCACACATGGACCCACCAGAGTCATTGCATGTGTGTTCTTTCCACAAACCACATATGGATCCACCAGAGTCATTGCATGTGTGTTCATTTCAGAAACCACATATGGATCCACTAGAGTCACTGCATGTGTGTTCTTTCCATAAACCACATATGGACCCACTAGAGTCATTGCATGTGTGTTCTTTTCACAAACCACATATGGATCCACTAGAGTCATTGCATGTGTATTCTTTTCAGAAACCACATATGGATCCACCAATTTCATTGCATGTGTGTTCTTTCCACAAACCACATATGTACCCACTAGAGTAATTGCATGTGTGTTCTTTTCCACAAACCACTTATAGATCCACTAGAGTCATTGCATGTGTGTTCTTTCCACAAACCACATATGGATCCACTAGAGTCATTGCATGTGTATTCTTTTCAGAAACCACATATGGATCCACCAATGTCATTGCATGTGTGTTCTTTCCACAAACCACATATGTACCCACTAGAGTAATTGCATGTGTGTTATTTTCCACAAACCACTTATGGATCCACTACAGTCATTACATGTGTGTTCTTTCCACAAACCACATATGGATCCACTAGAGTCATTGGATGTGTGTTCCGTTCACAAACCACATATGGATCTACCAATGTCATTGCATGTGTGTTCTTTTCATGAACCACATATGGATCCACCAGAGTAATTGCACGTGTGTTCATGTCACAAACCACATATGGATCCACCAATGCCATTGCATGTGTGTCCTTATACTAAAACCAACAGTAGAGTCACTGCATGTGTGTTCTTTTCACAAACCACACATGGACCCACCAGAGTCATTGCATGTGTGTTCTTTCCACAAACCACATATGAATCCACCAGAGTCATTGCATGTGTGTTCTTTCCACAAACCAGATATGGATCCACCAGAGTCATTGCATGTGTGTTCTTTCCACAAACCACATAGGGATCCACTAGAGTTATTGCATGTGTGTTCTTTCCATGAACCATATATGGATCAACCAATGTATTTGCATGTGTATTCTTTTCAACAAACCACATATGGATCCACTAGAGTCATTGCATGTGTTGTCTTTCCATGAACCACATATGGATCCACCAATGTCATTGCATGTGTGTTCTTTCGACAAACCACATATGGATCCACCAGAGTCATTGCATGTGTGTTCTTTTCAAAAACCACATATGGATCTACTAGAGTCATCGCATGTGTGTTCTTTCCACAAACCACATATGGATACACTAGAGTAATTGCATGTTTGTTCTTTTCACAAACCACATATGGATCCACCAGAGTTATTGCATGTGTGTTCTTTTCACAAACCACATATGGATCCACCAGAGTTCATTGCATGTGTGTTCTTTTCACAAACCACATATGGATCCACTAGAGTCATTGCATGTGTGTTCTTTCCACAAAACACATATGGATCCACTAGAGTCACTACATGTGTGTTCTTTCCATGAACCATATATGGATCAACCAATGTCATTTCATGTGTGTTCTTTTCCACAAACCACATATGGATCCACCAGAGTAATTGCATGTGTGTTCTGTTCAGAAACCACATATGGATCCAGTAGAGTCATTGCATGTCTTTTCTTTTCACAAACCACATATGGATCCACCAATGTCATTGCATGTGTGTTCTTTCCACAAACCACATATGTACCCACTAGAGTAATTGCATGTGTGTTATTTTCCACAAACCACTTATGGATCCACTACAGTCATTACATGTATGTTCTTTCCACAAACCACATATGGATCCACTAGAGTCATTAGATGTGTGTTCCTTTCACAAACCACATATGGATCTACCAATGTCATTCCATGTGTGTTCTTTTCATCAACCACATATGGATCCACCAGAGTAATTGCACGTGTGTTCATGTCACAAACCACATATGGATCCACCAATGCCATTGCATGTGTGTCCTTATACTAAAACCAACAGTAGAGTCACTGCATGTGTGTTCTTTTCACAAACCACACATGGACCCACCAAAGTGATTGCATGTGTGTTCTTTCCACAAACCACATATGGATCCACCAGAGTCATTGCATGTGTGTTCTTTTCACAAACCACATATGGATCCACTAGGGTCACTGGATGTGTGTTCTTTCCACAAACCACATATGGACCCGCTAGAGTCATTGCATGTGTGTTCTTTTCACAAACCACATATGGATCCACTAGAGTCATTGCATGTGTGTTCTTTCCACAAACCAGATATGGATCCACCAGAGTCATTGCATGTGTGTTCTTTCCACAAACCACATATGGATCCACTAGAGTTATTGTATGTGTGTTCTTTCCATGAACGATATATGGATCAACCAATGTATTTGCATGTGTATTCTTTTCCACAAACCACATATGGATCCACTAGAGTCATTGCATGTGTGTTCTTTCCATGAACCACATATGGATCCACCAATGTCATTGCATGTGTGTTCTTTCCACAAACCACATATGGATCCACCAGAGTCATTGCATGTGTGTTCTTTTCACAAACCACATATCGATCCACTAGAGTCATCGCATGTGTGTTCTTTCCACAAACCACATATGGATCCACCATAGCAATTGCATGTGTGTTCTTTTTACAAACCACATATGGATCCACTAGAGTTATTGCATGTGTGTTCTTTTCACAATCCACATATGGATCCACCAGAGTTCATTGCATGTGTGTTCTTTTCACAAACCACATATGGATCCACTAGAGTCATTGCATGTGTGTTCTTTCCACAAAACACATATGGATCCACTAGAGTCACTGCATGTGTGTTCTTTCCATGAACCATATATGGATCAACCAATGTCATCTCATGTGTGCTCTTTTCCACAAACCACATATGGATCCACCAGAGTAATTGCATGTGTGTTCTGTTCAGAAACCACATATGGATCCAGTAGAGTCATTGCATGTGTTTTCTTTTCACAAACCACATATGGATCCACCAATGTCATTGGATGTGTGTTCTTTCCACAAACCACATATGTACCCACTAGAGTAATTGCATGTGTGTTATTTTCCACAAACCACTTATGGATCCACTATAGTCATTACATGTGTGTTCTTTCCACAAACCACATATGGATCCACTAGAGTCATTAGATGTGTGTTCCTTTCACAAACCACATATGGATCTACCAATGTCATTGCATGTGTGTTCTTTTCAGGAACCACATATGGATCCACCAGAGTAATTGCACGTGTGTTCATGTCACAAACCACATATGGATCCACCAATGCCATTGCATGTGTGTCCTTATACTAAAACCAACAGTAGAGTCACTGCATGTGTGTTCTTTTCACAAAGCACACATGGACCCACCAAAGTCATTGCATGTGTGTTCTTTCCATAAACCACATATGGATCCACCAGAGTCATTGCATGTGTGTTCTTTTCACAAACCACATATGGATCCACTAGAGTCACTGGATGTGTGTTCTTTCCACAAACCACATATGGACCCACTAGAGTCATTGCATGTGTGTTCTTTTCACAAACCACATATGGATCCACTAGAGTCATTGCATGTGTGTTTTCTTTCCACAAACCAGATATGGATCCACTAGAGTCATTGCATGTGTGTTCTTTCCACAAACCACATATGGATCCACTAGAGTTATTGCATGTGTGTTCTTTCCATGAACCATATATGGATCAACCAATGTATTTTCATGTGTATTCTTTTCCACAAACCACATATGGATCCACTAGAGTCATTGCATGTGTGTTCTTTCCATGAACCATATATGGATCCACCAATGTCATTGCATGTGTGTTCTTTCCACAAACCACATATGGATCCACCAGAGTCATTGCATGTGTGTTCTTTTCACAAACCACATATGGATCCACTAGAGTCATCGCATGTGTGTTCTTTCCACAAACCACATATGGATCCACCAGAGTAATTGCATGTGTGTTCTTTTCACAAACCACATATGGATCCACTAGAGTTATTGCATGTGTGTTCTTTTCACAATCCACATATGGATCCACCAGAGTTCATTGCATGTGTGTTCTTTTCACAAACCACATATGGATCCACTAGAGTCATTGCATGTGTGTTCTTTCCACAAAACACGTATGGATCCACTAGAGTCACTGCATGTGTGTTCTTTCCATGAACCATATATGGATCAACCAATGTCATTTCATGTGTGTTCTTTTCCACAAACCACATATGGATCCACCAGAGTAATTGCATGTGTGTTCTGTTCAGAAACCACATATGGATCCAGTAGAGTCATTGCATGTGTTTTCTTTTCACAAACCACATATGGATCCACCAATGTCATTGTATGTGTGTTCTTTCCACAAACCACATATGTACCCACTAGAGTAATTGCATGTGTGTTATTTTCCACAAACCACTTATGGATCCACTATAGTCATTACATGTATGTTCTTTCCACAAACCACATATGGATCCACTAGAGTCATTAGATGTGTGTTCCTTTCACAAACCACATATGGATCTACCAATGTCATTGCATGTGTGTTCTTTTCAGGAACCACATATGGATCCACCAGAGTAATTGCACGTGTGTTCATGTCACAAACCACATATGGATCCACCAATGCTATTGCATGTGTGTCCTTATACTAAAACCAACAGTAGAGTCACTGCATGTGTGTTCTTTTCACAAACCACACATGGACCCACCAAAGTCATTGCATGTGTGTTCTTTCCACAAACCACATATGGATCCACCAGAGTCATTGCATGTGTGTTCTTTTCACAAACCACATATGGATCCACTAGAGTCACTGGATGTGTGTTCTTTCCACAAACCACATATGGACCCGCTAGAGTCATTGCATGTGTGTTCTTTTCACAAACCACATATGGATCCACTAGAGTCATTGCATGTGTGTTCTTTCCACAAACCAGATATGGATCCACCAAAGTCATTGCATGTGTGTTCTTTCCACAAACCACATATGGATCCACTAGAGTTATTGCATGTGTGTTCTTTCCATGAACCATATATGGATCAACCAATGTATTTTCATGTGTAGTCTTTTCCACAAACCACATATGGATCCACTAGAGTCATTGCATGTGTGTTCTTTCCATGAACCATATATGGATCCACCAATGTCATTGCATGTGTGTTCTTTCCACAAACCACATATGGATCCACCAGAGTCATTGCATGTGTGTTCTTTTCACAAACCACATATGGATCCACTAGAGTCATCGCATGTGTGTTCTTTCCACAAACCACATATGGATCCACCAGAGTAATTGCATGTGTGTTCTTTTCACAAACCACATATGGATCCACTAGAGTTATTGCATGTGTGTTCTTTTCACAAACCACATATGGATCCACTAGAGTCACTGCATGTGTGTTCTTTCCATGAACCATATATGGATCAACCAATGTCATTTCATGTGTGTTCTTTTCCACAAACCACATATGGATTCACCAGAGTAATTGCCTGTGTGTTCTGTTCAGAAACCACATATGGATCCACTAGAGTCATTGCATGTGTTTTCTTTTCACAAACCACATATGGATCCACCAATGTCATTGCATGTGTGTTCTTTCCACAAACCACATATCTACCCACTAGAGTAATTGCATGTGTGTTATTTTCCACAAACCACTTATGGATCCACTACAGTCATTACATGTGTGTTCTTTCCACAAACCACATATGGATCCACTAGAGTCATTAGATGTGTGTTCCTTTCACAAACCACATATGGATCTACCAATGTAATTGCATGTGTGTTCTTTTCATGAACCACATATGGATCCACCAGAGTAATTGCACGTGTGTTGATGTCACAAACCACATATGGATCCACCAATGCCATTGCATGTGTGTCCTTATACTAAAACCAACAGTAGAGTCACTGCATGTGTGTTCTTTTCACAAACCACACATGGACCCACCAAAGTCATTGCATGTGTGTTCTTTCCACAAACCACATATGGATCCACCAGAGTCATTGCATGTGTGTTCTTTTCACAAACCACATATGGATCCACTAGAGTCACTGGATGTGTGTTCTTTCCACAAACCACATATGGACCCGCTAGAGTCATTGCATGTGTGTTCTTTTCACAAACCACATATGGATCCACTAGAGTCATTGCATGTGTGTTCTTTCCACAAACCAGATATGGATCCACCAGAGTCATTGCATGTGTGTTCTTTCCACAAACCACATATGGATCCACTAGAGTTATTGCATGTGTGTTCTTTCCATGAACCATATATGGATCAACCAATGTATTTGCATGTGTATTCTTTTCCACAAACCACATATGGATCCACTAGAGTCATTGCATGTGTGTTCTTTCCATGAACCATATATGGATCCACCAATGTCATTGCATGTGTGTTCTTTCTACAAACCACATATGGATCCACCAGAGTCATTGCATGTGTGTTCTTTTCACAAACCACATATGGATCCACTAGAGTCATTGCATGTGTGTTCTTTCCACAAACCACATATGGATCCACCAGAGTAATTGCATGTGTGTTCTTTTCACAAACCACATATGGATCCACTAGAGTTATTGCATGTGTGTTCTTTTCACAAACCACATATGGATCCACTAGAGTCACTGCATGTGTGTTCTTTCCATGAACCATATATGGATCAACCAATGTCTTTTCATGTGTGTTCTTTTCCACAAACCACATATGGATTCACCAGAGTAATTGCCTGTGTGTTCTGTTCAGAAACCACATATGGATCCACTAGAGTCATTGCATGTGTTTTCTTTTCACAAACCACATATGGATCCACCAATGTCATTGCATGTGTGTTCTTTCCACAAACCACATATGTACCCACTAGAGTAATTACATGTGTGTTATTTTCCACAAACCACTTATGGATCCACTACAGTCATTACATGTGTGTTCTTTCCACAAACCACATATGGATCCACTAGAGTCATTAGATGTGTGTTCCTTTCACAAACCACATATGGATCTACCAATGTCATTGCATGTGTGTTCTTTTCATGAACCACATATGGATCCACCAGAGTAATTGCACGTGTGTTGATGTCACAAACCACATATGGATCCACCAATGCCATTGCATGTGTGTCCTTATACTAAAACCAACAGTAGAGTCACTGCATGTGTGTTCTTTTCACAAACCACACATGGACCCACCAAAGTCATTGCATGTGTGTTCTTTCCACAAACCACATATGGATCCACCAGAGTCATTGCATGTGTGTTCTTTTCACAAACCACATATGGATCCACTAGAGTCACTGGATGTGTGTTCTTTCCACAAACCACATATGGACCCTCTAGAGTCATTGCATGTGTGTTCTTTTCACAAACCACATATGGATCCACTAGAGTCATTGCATGTGTGTTCTTTCCACAAACCAGATATGGATCCACCAGAGTCATTGCATGTGTGTTCTTTCCACAAACCACATATGGATCCACTAGAGTTATTGCATGTGTGTTCTTTCCATGAACCATATATGGATCAACCAATGTATTTGCATGTGTATTCTTTTCCACAAACCACATATGGATCCACTAGAGTCATTGCATGTGTGTTCTTTCCATGAACCACATATGGATCCACCAATATCATTGCATGTGTGTTCTTTCCACAAACCACATATGGATCCACCAGAGTCATTGGATGTGTGTTCTTTTCCATAAACCACATATGGATCCACTAGAGTTCATTGCATGTTTGTTGTTTTCCACAAACCACATGGATCAACCAATGGCATTGCATGTGTGTCATTGTCACAAACCACATATGGATCAACCAATGTCATTGCATGTGTGTTCCTGTCACAAACCACATATGGATCCACCAGTGTTCATTGCATGTGTGTTCTTTCCACAAACCACATACGTATCCACTAGAGTAATTGCATGTGTGTTCTTTTCACAACCCACATATGGATCAACAAGAGTCATTGCATGTGTGTTATTTTCACAAACCACACATGGATCAACCAGAGTCATTGCATGTGTGTTCTTTCCACGAACCGCCTATGGATCAACCAGAGTCATTGCATATGTGTTCTTTCCACAAATCACAGATGGATCCACCAGAGTAATTGCATGTGTGTTCATGTCACAAACCACACATGGATCCACCAATGACATTGCATGTGTGTTCTTTCCATGAACCACACATGGATCCACCAATGTCATTGCATGTGTATTCTTTTCACAAACCACATATGGATCCACTAGAGTCATTGCATGTGTGTTCTTTTCACAAACCACATATGGATCCACCAGAGTCATTGCATGTGTGTTCTTTTCACAAACCACATATGGATCCGAGAGTCATTGCATGTGTGTTCTTTCCACAAACCACATATGTACCCACTAGAGTTATTGCATGTGTGTTCTTTTCCACAAACCACTTATAGATCCACTAGAGTCATTGCATGTGTGTTCTTTCCACAAAACACATATGGATCCACTAGAGTCACTGCATGTGTGTTCTTTCCATGAACCATATATGGATCAACCAATGTCATTTCATGTGTTTTCTTTTCCACAAACCACATATGGATCCACCAGAGTAATTGCCTGTGTGTTCTGTTCACAAACCACATATGGATCCACTAGAGTCGTTGCATGTGTTTTCTTTTCACAAACCACATATGGATCCACCAATGTCATTGCTTGTGTGTTCTTTCCACAAACCACATATGTACCCACTAGAGTAATTGCATGTGTGTTATTTTCCACAAACCACTTATGGATCCACTACAGTCATTACTTGTGTGTTCTTTCCACAAACCACATATGGATCCACTAGAATCATTGGATGTGTGTTCCTTTCACAAACCACATATGTATCTACCAATGTCATTGCATGTGTGTTCTTTTCATGAACCACATATGGATCCACCAGAGTAATTGCACGTGTGTTCATGTCACAAACCACATATGGATCCACCAATGCCATTGCATGTGTGTCCTTATACTAAAACCAACAGTAGAGTCACTGCATGTGTGTTCTTTTCACAAACCACACATGGACCCACCAGAGTCATTGCATGTGTGTTCTTTCCACAAACCACATATGGATCCACCAGATTCATTGCATGTGTGTTCTTTTCACAAACCACATATGGATCCACTAGAGTCACTGGATGTGTGTTCTTTCCACAAACCACATATGGACCCGCTAGAGTCATTGCATGTGTGTTCTTTTCACAAACCACATATGGATCCACTAGAGTCATTACATGTGTGTTCTTTCCACAAACCACATATATATCCACCAGAGTCATTGCATATGTGTTCTTTTCACAAACCACATATGGATCCACTAGAGTCATTGCATGTGTGTTCTTTTCACAAACCACATATGGATCCACCAATGTCATTGCATGTGTGTTCTTTCCACAAACCACATATGGATCCACCAGAGTCATTGCATGTGTGTTCTTTTCACAAACCACATATGGATCCACTAGAGTCATTGCATGTGTGTTCTTTCCACAAACCACATATGGATCCTCCAGAGTAATTGCATGTGTGTTCTTTTCACAAACCACATATGGATCCACTAGAGTCCTTGCATGTGTGTTCTTTTCACAAACCACATATGGATCCACCAGAGTTCATTGCATGTGTGTTCTTTTCACAAACCACATATGGATCTAGTAGAGTCATTGCATGTGTGTTCTTTCCACAAAACACATATGGATCCACTAGAGTCACTGCATGTGTGTTCTTTCCATGAACCATATATGGATCAACCAATGTCATTGCATGTGTGTTCTTTTCACAAACCACATATGGATCCACCAGAGTAATTGCATGTGTGTTCTTTTCACAAACCACATATGGATCCACTAGAGTCATTGCATGTGTTTTCTTTTCACAAACCACATATGGATCCACCAATGTCATTGCATGTGTGTTCTTTCCACAAACCACATATGTACCCACTAGAGTAATTGCATGTGTGTTATTTTCCACAAACCACTTATGGATCCACTACAGTCATTACATGTGTGTTCTTTCCACAAACCACATATGGATCCACTAGAGTCACTGGATGTGTGTTCCTTTCACAAACCACATATGGATCTACCAATGTCATTGCATGTGTGTTCTTTTCATGAACCACATATGGATCCACTAGAGTCATTGCATGTGTGTTCTTTTCACAAACCACATATCGACCCACCAATGCCATTGCATGTGTGTTCTTATACTAAAACCAACACCAGAGTCACTTCATGTGTGTTCTTTTCACAAACCACACATGGACCCACCAGAGTCATTGCATGTGTGTTCTTTCCACAAACCACATGGATAAACCAATGTCATTGCATGTGTGCTACTGTCACAAACCACATATGGATCAACCAATGTCATTACATGTGTGTTCTTTTGATAAAAAACATGGATCAACCAATGGCATTGCATGTGTGTTCTTTCAACAAACCACATGGATCAACCAATGTCATTACATGTGTGTTCTTTCCACAAACCACATGGTTCAACTAGAGTCGTTGCATGTGTGTTCTTTCCACAAACCACACATGGATCCACCAGAGTAATTGCATGTGTGTTCATGTCACAAACCACATATGGATCCACCAATGCCATTGCATGTGTGTTCTTATACTAAAACCAACACTAGAGTCACTACATGTGTGTTCTTTTCACAAACCACACATGGACCCACCAGAGTCATTGCATGTGTGTTCTTTCCACAAACCACATATGGATCCACCAGAGTCATTGCATGTGTGTTCATTTCGCAAACCACATATGGATCCACTAGAGTCATTGCATGTGTATTCTTTTCAGAAACCACATATGGATCCACCAATGTCAGTGCATGTGTGTTCTTTCCACAAACCACATATGTACTCACTAGAGTAATTGCATGTGTGTTCTTTTCCACAAACCACTTATGGATCCACTAGAGTCATTGTATGTGTGTTCTTTCCACAAACCACATATGGATCCACTAGAGTCATTGGATGTGTGTTCCTTTCACAAACCACATATGGATCAACCAATGACATTGCATGTGTGTTCTTTTCATGAACCACATATGAATCCACTTGAGTCATTGCATGTGTGTTCTTTTCACAAACCACATATCGACCCACTGATGACCCACAAGTATAGGGGGTGTATCGCAGTATTTTCGAGGTAAGTGAAACCCAATTTATTGATTTGACACAAGGGGAGACAAAGAATATTATAAGCCTTAACAACTGAGTTGTCAATTCAGCTGCACCTGGAAACAATCTTGCTCACAGCAGTTTATCAGTAGCAACAGTTTTGTAGTAGGAATAGTAAAGTAGCAGCAGTAGTAAAGTAAAGACATTAGTAACAATAGCAGTAAACAGTAGGATTCGAGTGCGGTAGGCATAGGGATGGATGGACGGGCGTTGCATGGACAAGACAATTCACATAGGAATCAGAACATAGGGCAATTGCAGATAAATAAGATAAGGCATCCAAGTACTAGATAATCCTAGGCATGTGTTCCATATATAGTCATACGTGCTCGCAATGAGAACTTGCACAACATCTTTTTTCCTGCCAGCCCATTTGCAGCGGGTGATACATTGCAAATGTATCTATAATTTTTGATGTTCCATGCCTTGTTTTATCCACTTTCTTGTGTTTTGTTCCAACTTTGTAGTACTTTTCATATGATTTCTTGGACTAACCTATTAACAAGAGCCACAGTGCCAGCTGCCTGTTTTTTGCTGTTTTTGGTTCCAGGAAAGTCAGAAAATGAATATTCTCGGAATTGGACGGGACAAAAGCCAAAGTGCCTATATTTCCGGATGTCATCAAGTGCCAGAATATGAGACCGAGAGGGGCCAGGGGGCCACCACACCACCTAGCCGTGCAGCCAAGCCTAGCCCACGCCAGGGGGTGGTGTGGCTACTCCCGGCACCCCCTCGGCCTCTCCTTCTGCCTATATATTGCCCTCGGGACGAAAACCCTAAGTACCCGATCAAAAATCCACGAAAGAGTCTGTAGCCGCCGCCATCTCCATCCCTAGATCGGGAGGGATCTGAAGCTCTTCCCGGCACCCTGCCGGAGAGGGGAATTCACCATGGAGGTCTTCTTCATCACCATGCAAGCCTCCGGTGTGATGCGTGAGTAGTTCATCCTTGGACTACGGATCCATGTAGTAGCTAGATGGCTGGTTCTCCTCCTTTGTGCTTTCATGTCTAGATCTTGTGAGCTCCGTTCATGATCAAGACCATCTATTTGTAATTCTGCATGTTGTGTTTGCGAGGATCCGATGGATATTGAGATGCTATTTCAGATTGATTCTATCATGTCTTTGTTATTTGTGATCTTGCATGCTTTCCGTTGTTAGTAGCTATCTTGGCCAAGTAGATGCTAGCAACTCCAAGAGTTAGTATTTATGCTTGATAGTGGGTTCATGCCTATGGTAATCTGGGGAAGTGACAGAAATCTCTAAGGTACTAGATGTGCTGTTGCTACTAGGGAGAAAACAACAATCCTTTGTTCATAGAACAATCGTATTGTTTACTTTACACGTAGTTCATAAAGCAATAATCTGTTGCTTGCAACTTAATACTGGAGGGGGTTCGGATGATAACCTGAAGGTGGATTATTAGTCATAGATGCAGTTGGATGGCGGTCTATGTATAATGTTGTAATGCCCAATCAAGTATCAAAGGAGTCAAGATGATTAGTATATGCATGTATTGGTTTCTCGATGTTTGTCAATTGCCCCGCTGTAATTTGTTCACCTAGCATGTTATCTATCTAAGGAGAGCCACCTCTAGTGAACTATGGATCCCGGTCCTTTTCTTTTACATACAATCTACAATCTTTTACTGCTTTGTGTTTACTTTCTGCAAATTTTAGTTCTTTCCATTCGATACATCTAATCCTTTGTTTTCGGCAAAACACGGTGAGATTGACAACCTCATCGCAAGTTGGGGACAAAGTTTTGTGGTTATGTTGTGCAGGTCTCCACGTTGCTACTAGCACCGACAGTGCGCCCTGCCAAAGCTCAGCTAGTAACACTTTTGGGGTGTTTCCTTGCTCCTACTGGTTCGATTAAACCTTGGTTTCATAACTGAGGGAAACTTGCTGCTATGCTCATCATACCTTCCTCTTGGGGTTCCCAACGAGCTCTTCATCATCATCGCACCAGCACTTCTCTGGGCGCCATACACAGAGCCATCAAGCATTTTTCTGGCGCCGTTGCCGGGGAGTCAAGGACATCTTCACAAGGGGAGTCCCTCATAACCAATCTCTTCACTTTGTTATTTTTGTTTTGCTTAGTTTCTTTTGCTCTGTTTGCTTGTTTCTTTATCAAAAACAAAAAAAATTAGTTTTACTAGTTTGCTTTCTTATTTGAAAACCCCAAAAAAATGGCTACTCTTGAAAACACTAAGTTGTGTGACTTCACTAGCACCAACAACAATGATTTTATGAGCACACATATTGCTCCACTTGTGCCTGGAGATACTTTCTTTGAGATAAAACCTGCTTTACTCAATCTTGTTATGAGAGAACAATTATCTGGTATTGGTAATGAAGATGCTGCTTCCCATCTAAATAACTTTGTTGAACTTTGTGAGATGCAAAAGCATAGGGATGTAGATGGTGATATTATTAAACTGAAATTGTTTCCTTTCTCTTTGAGAGGAAAAGCTAAAGAATGGTTGAATTCCTTAACTAGGAATAGTATTGATTCTTGGACTAAATGCAAAGATGCTTTTATTAGAAAGTACTATCCTCCTGCTAAGATTATATCCATGAGAAGTGAAATAATAAAGTTTAAACAACTTGATAATGAGCATGTTGCTCAAGCTTGGGAAAGAATGAAATCTTTAGTAAAGAATTGTCCGACTCATGGACTGACTGCTTGGATGATCATCCAAACTTTTTATGCAGGATTGAACTATTCTTCAGAAACCTATTGGACTCTGTTGCTGGAGGTACCTTTATGACCATCACTTTGGGTGCTGCAACAAAACTTCTGGACAATATGATGGTTAATTATTCTGAATGGCATACTGAGAGAGCTCCACAAGGTAGGAAGGTAAATTATGTTGAGGAAACCTCCTCCTTGAGTGATAAGATTGATATTATTATGTCTATGCTTGTTAATGGGAAAGCCCATATTGATCCAAATAATGTTCCTTTGGCTTCTTTAGTTGCTCAAGAAGAGCA
The DNA here is from genome assembly GCA_916181665.1 of Avena sativa. Classification (NCBI taxonomy): domain Eukaryota; kingdom Viridiplantae; phylum Streptophyta; class Magnoliopsida; order Poales; family Poaceae; genus Avena; species Avena sativa. The sequence continues at coordinate 451,612,419 of OV702289.1, forward strand.
AGTTGATGTGAACTTCATAAGAAATAACAATTTTGGCAACAATGCTTATGGTAATAACAATTATAGGCCCTACCCTCCTAATAATACTTATGGTTATAATGCTAAACCTAGATTACCTAGTGAAGGAAGAATTTTAGAAGTTGAAAGAGCCACTAAAAACTTCATGCAAATGCAATATGAGCAAAATAAACTATTCATTAAAAGTATGGAGGAACAATCTATCATTTTGAAGAACATTAGCCATCAACTTGAGAGTCTAAATAGGGAAATTCCTAGTTTACAATTGAAACTCTCTAATGCTGAAAGAAATATATCATCTTTGTATGAAGCTCAATCTTCATTGATTAATAAAATGGTTGCTAAACCTGAAACTAATGAGAATCCCTTTGCATCTACTAATGCTATACAAGTAAGAATTGATGAAAATGTTAGACTATTAGCTGAATTACATGCTAAGTGGGAAAGAGAAGATGAAATTGCTAGAAACATTAGTGTTTCTACTATTACCACCACTAGTGTTGAGGCTAGTAATAGTTCTACTACTTTATATGATAAATTTGACTTTGATATTGATGGTTGCAATATCTCTGAAGTTATTAAGTTCCTACAAAAACTTGCTAAAAGTCCTAATGCTAGTGCTATGAACATGGCTTTTACAAAACACATTACTGATGCTCTCATAAAGATTAAAGAAGAAAAGATGAAACATAAAGCTTCTATTCCTATTAAACAAGAAGATGGTTGGGAACCCATCATTAATATGAAAATGAATAACTTTGATTTCAAAGCTTTATGTGATCTTGATAGTAGTGTTTCTATTATGCCTAGAAGGATTTATGATATGCTTGATTTGCCTCCACTTGAAGATTGTTATTTGAATGTCCCACTTGATGATAATGCTAAAAAGAAACTCATGGGGAGTCTTAATGATGTTCTTATTATGGTTAACAATTCTTATGTCCTCATCAATTTCTATGTTTTGGATGTTGAATACAATGCTTCTTGTCCTATTACTTTGGGAAGACCTTTTCTTAGAACTATTGGTGCCATCATTGATATGAAAGAAGGCACCATTAAATATCAACTCCCACTCAAGAAAGGTATAGAATAATTCCCTAAAAAGAGAGAAAAGATTTCTTTTGCTTCTCCTATGAAAACAAAATTTGGTCTTAATGCTTCTTCATTTGAGAACACTTGATTCTTTCTTTTCTTCTTTTGCCTCACTTAAAGGCGTAAAAGAAAAATACTTATTGGGAGATAACCCAAAAGTTTTAGATGAGTCTTGGAAGTTATTACTTGAGTAATAACCTCTCCTTATCCTTTTTATTTGCTTTTTGTGCCAAGAGTAACCTCTAATGAGAGAGAAGTAATGATTGGGAAAGTTGCTGTCCTGAAACAGATTTCTATGCTTCACCGTAAAAATTCGTGTAAAATCTATGAATGTCTTTTTGAGGCGTGAATTTTTGTGCTTCTGCCCCAGGTTGTTATCTAACTTTATTTAGTTCAACACTTTTTCATTTGAGCAACAGAAGGTCTTCTAAAAAAATCGTATTTACCTGCGGGTTTGTTTTGACAGATTGCTGCCATTTTCTGCATTTGCTTCTTGTTGGTTCCTTCTTGAGTTCTTTTGGGGAATTGAGCTTTCTGAGGGAAGTGCTACAGTAGCTAGTGTTCTAATGGAAGTTTATTTGGTGTTAGAACTGAACCTTAAGACTTATTTATCTTTAGTGCACTAATGTTGCTAATAAAGATTGTGTGAAGTTTTGTATGAAGGAAAAATTTTAGGTGTATGGAAGGAATGAGTAATGAGATGAAGGATGGACTAAAGCTCAAGCTTGGGGATGCCATGTGTGTCACCCCAAGAAATATCCAAGAAGTACAAGCGTCAAAGCTTGGGGATGCCCAAGGCATCCCCTTCTTCATCAATAAAAATCCCAGGTTTCTTCCAAACGCATCATTTTTATTGTTTCATGCACAGTTGTGTTGTTCTTGGAGCGTCTTCTTTTTCGTTTTTTTTTTGGTTTTTTGTTTGCTTGGTTTGCTTAGTTTTCTGAATAAATTGGTTGGACCCCCTCTTTCATACATTGTTTTGCAAATAGTTTGGTTTGGTTTGGAAAAGAGTAGGAAAGTTCATGCTTATGTGGTAAAAAGAACTTGTTTTTGACTGTGGCCTATGCTTTGTCATGCCATGCTTGATATTGTTTTGGCTTTATGCTTAGTATTCTTTGCTGTAGCATGACTTGTTATAAACAATTGAGATTTCTTACTGTGCCTTGGATGAATCATGCGTTGTTTTAGCATATTAAAGCATAGTATAGTGGTATTCTCCTTTGATGCTTTATTTGGGTTGACTTGGCTCATGCTCACACCATGTTATGACTATCCAAAGTCACCATAGCCTTTATGATTCTTTAGTTTTCAACTTGTAGTATCACTTTATGCTTTGATCAATGATGTTTTGTCGTTCTGCGTGATTATGGCCATTATTGCTCTCTTAGTTTGTCGCTCCCAGTCTTTTGCTAGCCTCCACAACAAAGTATGAGTTCCAATCATGCATCCAACTCACTAAACCAAGTTATTCCAAAGAGTCCACCATACCTACCTACTATCTTATGCTATTCCAAGTATATTCATGCTTTTGTTTACCTTCCAAATTAAATTTGTTATGAGAAAACTAGTGATTAAAGCTCTCACGAACTTGATGGCACACTTTACTTTACTTGCACATAATAAACTTGAACCATTGTGTCTTCTATGTTGTATATGCTTGCACTTATTTGTTGGGAATTAGCAGAACCATGCTTTCGTGGGGAACGCTTTCAACATTGCACTTGGTACTTGTACCTAGTTGATATCATGTTCTTTTGTATATGGATGTCGTCAGTGTGAAATGAAAGGGGAGCTTGTAAGTCCATGGAGTTATGTATATGTGTTAGAGAAACGCCTGGTCCGCTAGTCTAATCCATGCTGACATGGTGTAAACCTGCAGCGTAACCATAATGAGCTGTCTATGAAGCATTCTTCTTATAAAAAAGAGTCCTAATTGAGAAAAAAAAGAGAAAAGAGAAAAAAAAGAGATACTATGAAAAGAGGAAAGAGAGAAGAAAGCACCATATTCCCATGGTAAATAAGAAGAATGCTGAGATGCTCGTTGTCTACTTGCCTTGTCATTTTGATATGGGGATTCTTCTGTATCATCGGGCAAGGGGTACCCCATTGGCGGTTCTCTATGATACACATGTACTTATAATGACAAGAACTTACCGGTGACTAAACTTGAGTAGCATGAGGAGCGGCCCTCGTATACAAGGGACATGAGATTTCTGACTTATACTTCGTCAAGCATGTACACCATAGTTTGTTCACTTTAACCTTACTCACTTCAACATGCTTATGATAGGGGCAATGAGAGCTGAAAGCTATAAGTACCATAATTTTTGGAAGCTCTTTATGAGACTTGAATCCCTACTTCCTTCTACAAAAGGCCTTTCTTCCACCATTATATTGAGTCTCCACCTTCTATCTCTATGCACTTACTTTGAGAGCATAGTGGCCATTCTTAGTTCTATGTGCATTGTCCCAAGACTAGTTGATTGATGCATACTTTGATATTGCTTGTTTTAGACTATTTGTATCTAGTCACTCTTATGAACTTTGAAGGTGTCCTATGCATTTATATTTGCTACTCTATTGAGGGACAAGATGAATATTAGTATGCTATGTTTTCTTTATGTGAAACAAACAAACGTCTTGCAAAGCATTGTTATTCATGAATCTTTTGTTTGTGCCTTTTCATGTTTCATCATAGTTTCTTTGCTTATTGCTAGAACTCTGTCTTTCATGTTATGATTGAAGTACTATGATCCCAGCTTTGAATGTTTTACATATACTTTGATCAAGTCTTTGATGGTGCATGTCACCTCAAAAATTATTCTTTCTTTTTATCACTTACCTACTCGAGGACGAGCAGGAGTTAAGCTTGGGGATGTTGATACATTGCAAATGTATCTATAATTTTTGATGTTCCATGCTTGGTTTTATCCACTTTCTTGTCTTTTGTTCCAACTTTGGAGTACTTTTCATATGATTTCTTGGACTAACCTATTAACAAGAGCCACAGTGCCAGCTGCCTGTTTTCTGCTGTTTTTGGTTCCAGGAAAGTCAGAAAATGAATATTCTCAGAATTGGACGGGACAAAAGCCAAAGTGCCTATTTTTTCGGATGTCATCAAGTGCCATAATACGAGACGGAGAGGGGCCAGGGGGCCACCACACCACCTGGCCGCGCGGCAAGGCCTGACCCACGCCAGGGGGTGGTGTGGCCGCTCTCGGCACCCCCTCGGCCTCTCCTTCCGCCTATATATTACCCTCGGGACAAAAACCCTAAGTACCCGATCAAAAATCCACGAAAGAGTTTGTAGCCGCTGTCATCTCCATCCCTAGATCGGGAGGGATCTGAAGCTCTTCCCGGCACCCTACCGGAGAGGGGAATTCACCCTGGAGGTCTTCTTCATCACCATGCAATCCTCCGGTGTGATGCGTGAGTAGTTCATCCTTGGACTACGGATCCATGTAGTAGCTAGATGGCTGGTTCTCCTCCTTTGTGCTTTCATGTCTAGATCTTGTGAGCTCCGTTCATGATCAAGATCATCTATTTGTAATTCTGCATGTTGTGTTTGCGGGGATGCGATGGATATTGAGATGCTATATCAGATTGATTATTGATTCTATCATGTCTTTGTTATTTGTGATCTTGCATGCTTTGCGTTGTTAGTAGCTATCTTGGCCAAGTAGATGCTAGCAACTCCAAGAGTTAGTATTTATGCTCGGTAGTGGGTTCATGCCTCTAGTAATCTGGGGAAGTGACAAAAATCTCTAAGGTACTAGATGTGTTGTTGCTACTAGGGAGAAAACAACAATCCTTTGTTCATAGAACAATTGTATTGTTTACTTTACACGCAGTTCGTAAAGAAATAATCTGTTGCTTGCAACTTAATACTGGAGGGGGTTCGGATGATAACCTGAAGGTGGATTATTAGTCATAGATGCAGTTGGATGGCGATCTATGTATAATGTTGTAATGCCCAATCAAGTATCAAAGGAGTCAAGATGATTAGTATATGCATGTATTGCTTTCTCGATGTTTGTCAATTGCCCCGCTGTAATTTGTTCACCCAGCATGTTATCTATCTAAGGAGAGCCACCTCTAGTGAACTATGGATCCCGGTCCTTTTCTTTTACATACAATCTACAATCTTTTACTGCTTTGTGTTTACTTTCTGCAAACTTTCACTTCTTTCCATTCGATACGTTTAATCCTTTGTTTTCCGCAAAACACGGTGAGATTGACAACCTCATCGCAAGTTGGGGACAAAGTTATGTGGTTGTGTTGTGCAGGTCTCCATGTTGCTACTAGCAACGGTAGTGCGCCATGCCAAAGCTCAGCTAGTAACACCTTTGGGGTGTTTCCTTGCTCCTACTGGTTCGATTAAACCTTGGTTTCATAACTGAGGGAAACTTGCTGCTGTGCTCATCATACCTTCCTCTTGGGGTTCCCAACGAGCTCTACATCATCATCGCACCAGCACTTTTCTGGGCACCATACACAGAGCCATCAGCGGGGCCTCAAGGGAACTACTAGAAATTAAGGTGCTCCTTTTAATAAAGCACCGGAGCAAAGCATGAACACTCCGTGAACACATGTGATCCTCACATCAAAGCCATTCCCTCTGGTTATCCCGATTTCTGTCACTTTGGGGCCATTGGTTCCGGACAACAACGTGTGTATACAACTTGTAGATAAGACCAAAACAATACTATAATAATGAATCAATAACATGTTCAGATCTGAAATATTGGCACTCGGGCCCTAGTGACAAGCATTAAGCACAACAAGTCACAACAAAGTCATAAAGCACTAATAAAAGATACTAGGCACCATGCCCTAATAATCCGATGCCATTACATGAACGATCTCATCCAATCCCTACCATCCCCATAGCCTACATCGGGGGATTACTCACTCATACATGGGGGAAACATGGATGATCTCCTCCAATTCCACGTCCCGACAGGGTGCCCGAATGGAGTTTCTGGTGCTGTTTCGCGGAATCTGGTGGTGGCGGCAGAGTGGAACTCCTTCTGGAAAAACGTCGAACCCCCCTGAGTTTTTAGGTCAGAAGGCAACTTATAGGCGAAGAGAGTGACCGAGGGGCAGCCTGGGGCGGCCAGACCATGCCCTGGCGCGGCCAGGCCTAGCCCGCGCCTAGGGGTGGTGTGGCTAGGCCGTGGCCCTCCTCCGTCTCGTATTATGGCTCTGGGAGTCTTCTGGTGAAATAGGATTTTTGGCATATTTTCTGGGATTTTTCCTGATAGTTGATTTTCTGCACACAAAGTAGACACCAAGGCAATTCTGCTGAAAACAGCGTCAGTCCGCGTTAGTTGCATCCAAATCACACAAGTTTAGAGGAGAAACAATAGAAAAAGTGTTCGGGAAAGTAGATACATTTTGGACGTATCAACTCCCCCCAAGCTTAGCTTATTGCTTGTCCTCAAGCAATTCAGTTGAAAACTGAGTGTGATAAAAGAACTTTCACGAACACATTTGCTTCATATGATGTATATATTCTTAGCATGTGATCAACTACTTAGGCAATTCATAATAAAGAGTATGCTACTGAGTCTACTTAAAAGTCATTGCAAGCTATGAAGAGATTACAACTCAAAATAATAAGTAGCATGAAGCATAAACATAAGCAACATTACAATGCTCATAACAAGGTATGATAGAGTGGTATCTCGCTTGCCTTTGATTATGATTGTCAAGGCACCTCTGAAGTTCAAATGATGACTAGAAGTAAAGATATCAAAGATACAAGCATCAAAGTCATAACACAAATAATCAAGTAATGGGACAAGCACAAAGAATGACAACTAAGCTCTCGAGAAGGTGCTCAAGGAATATATGGAGACTCAACAAGTAAAAGAAAAGGTTTTGAATAATTTGAAAGGCTTCCAAATGCTGAAAGTATGGTACTCATTAGCTTTGATCTCTCATTGCCCCTATCATAAGCATCATTAATGTGGTTAAGGTGAAAGTGAGGTCCAATCTGAGTTATATGCTTGACAGACTATAAACTAGAAATCCCATGTCCCTTGAGTACGAGGGCCGCTCCTCATGCTACTCAACTTTAGTTACCGGTAAGTTCTTGTCATCGTAAATATGTGCGTATCATAGAGAACCGCCAACGGGGTACCCCTTGCCCGATGATATGGAAGAAACCCCATATCAAAATGACAAGGCAAGCAGACAATGAGTATCTCAGCAATCTTCTTATTTACCATGGGAAAATGGTGCTTTTTCTCTCTTTCCTATTTTCATAAATCTCTTTTTTTTTTCTCAATAGCTATTTCTCTTTTTTTATAAGAAGAATGCTTCATAGATATCATTATGGTTACGCTACAGGTTTCCACCATGTCAGCATGGATTAGACCAGCGGCCCAGGCGTTTCTCTAACACACATACATAACTCCATGGACTTACAAGCTCCCCTTTTATTTCACACCAACGACATCTGCAAACAAAAGAGCATGGTATCAACTGGGTATATATTTACAAGTGTTGAAAGTGTTCCCCGTGACATCACGGTTCTGCTAATCCCCAGCCTATAATTTGCAAGCATATAACTTTCATGGACAGTCACAATGGTTCAAGTTTATTAAGTGCAGAAAATAAAGTGTGCCATCAAGTTCGTGAGAGCTTTACTAACTAACTTTCTCATAACAAGCAAACATTTTATTCGGAAGAAAACAAGGCATCTTGAATATGCACGGAAGTAGCAAATGATGCTAATAGGTAGGTAAGGTTGACACTTTGGAAATATTTGGTTTAGGGAGTTGGAAACTTGAGTAAAACTCAGTGTAAGTGAAGGCTAGCAATAGTAAGGGAGCGAAAAACGAGAGAGAAATAACTGTCATAATCATGCTTGCAACAAAACAGGACTAATCATGGCATGAAAGTGATTCAAGATCCTCAAGGCAAAATAATTCATCGAGGCTCAACTGATTATTACAGTCATATGCATGCATGAGCATGTGCCAAGTCAATTCAAATGAAACATTCAGAGGAGGATACCACAATGTCATACCAAGTTATGAATAGAATAATGCAAGCAAACATTCATAAGACATGCTACATACTATTAGTGACCTGGAGCTAATCATACGAAAGTAAGAACTACTAAGCATCCAAAGATAACATACACCTTACAAGAACGGACTAAGCATGCCCACAGTGATGAGTATATGTACAAAAATGAAAGAAAATAGAGTTTGTTACCAGCCTCTTACCACGCCTCAAGTTGTCATTAATCCTCATTATTGCTCTTCACTTGTGTGGCTTGAATAATAATATGAAACCAATATCCACTGAGGACTGCTGAACCCTGCAACAAACTCACAAAGCCAAAGAAGAACAACAAATATTTTTGGTGTTTTCGATTTTTTAAAGCAAGAACCAAAAAGGAAAAGCAAGCAAAGCAAAATCTTTTTGGGTTTTTTGAATAGTTCAAACAAAGCAAAAGGGAAAAGCAAACCAAGGCAAAAGAAGAACCAAACCAAAGAGAAACAACATAAATATTTTTGGTCTTTTTGTGTTTTAGAAAGCAAAAACAAAGAAAGAACGAAAAACTAAAAAGAGAACGAAACATGAATATACAAAGTACCGACGCAACATGATATGGAGATGAGTGTGGTGTCGGCATACCTCCCCCCAAGCTTAGGATTTTTCCTAAGTGGGTATCAATCCATATACGAATAAGGGTTCCAAGCAGGCGGATCATGATAAGAATGGTCGTAGTTGGGCCCATGGGAAGAAGAAGAAGCTCCCCAATCATAAGCAGGTTGCTGATATGAAGACTCTCCCTCATTTGAGGGCTGGACCGAATCATCTGTGACCTCCCTTCTAGTGTCCTATTCCTGTTGGGAGAGCTCCCCCAAGTACATGTCAAGCTCCTCCTCAGTGAGGGACCATCCTTCCCTGTTATCAAGGTTAAACAAAGCAGGTGCAGGCAAAAGAACAACACGCTCGGACTTGCTCTTTCTCCAACCAGCTTTGATCAAGGTTATTTCATAAGACAACTTACTCACACTAGCCCACGAGGAAACAAATTTATGCTGTATCATGGAATTAAGATCAAGCCTTTCTATGGGAAACTGTAGGTCTAGATGATGAGGCAGTAAACCATGCAATGCTAGTAAACGAGAAGCAATGAGACCTCCACAAATTCCACCTTTCTCATGGTTAGCAGCAAGACGGAAAGCTATCAAAGCACCTAAGTTATAAGACCTATCTCGTTTAAGAGCAGCAGAGATAAATGCTAGATCATATGAGGTTAACTTATTGGCAGTTTTCCTAGCAAGAACACACTTGGCAACAAAGTAGGCAAAGTAACGAATGGAGGGCAGATGAATGTTACGGATTTTTCCATTCTCCTTCGAGAAGCTGCTCCCTTGGCAAATTTCTGCGTATAAATCCATGAGTGGTTCAGGTTGCTCCTTAATCCTCCTACATGATCCCCATTGAGGTACCTTAATAGCTGCACAAAAGTCATCGAGAGAAAGGTCGACAGCAATATTGTAAATTTTGTAGTGGACCATGGGGTTAGGCAAAGAGTGACTAAATTGAAAGTCCTGCACCACAGACATGGTTAGCTTCACAAATTGACAAGGTTCATCTTCCAAAAAGTGCTCCAACCCTGCATTAGAAACCAAAGTGTGGAAATCTTGGAGAATTCCTGTAGCTCTCATGAACTCAGAGCATGGATAAATGGAAGGAAAAACTTCCTCCTCCCGGTGGACCTTCATGATCTCAGGCACCCATAGTTCATGTTGGTTTAGGTGGTGCTCACTCATCTTCTATTCTGAAATTTAAACACCTATTAAACAAGTGATTGCAAAGTAAATATAATGAAGGATTCTACTCATAGGGACTTGTAAGAGGCCTAAACATGCATCAAAACTATATCTCTAAGCATCAAACAATCTTACAAGCTCTCATAACCAATCACCTACAGCAGCAAAATACTCAAGATATAATCCACTAAACACAAATCTACTTGGACAAGGCGAGGAGTCACATACCAAGGAACAAATGCTCCAAATTTCAGAAAGAAAGATGGGCTGAGCAAGGAGATCGAAAAAAATCGAGAGCAAGCACAGCAAGTACGCGATTTTGAGCAATGAACTAGAGCTTACTCGGGAGAGAGAAGAATGTAGCGGGTGAGAGAGTTAGTGGAGGGCCAGGGGTGTCCCACACCAGGGCATGGCGCCACCCAGGGTAGGCCATGCCACCAGGTGGTGTGCCTGCCTGGTGGGTCCCCCTGGTACCTCCTAGGCACTCTTCTGCCCCTTTTTTCATGTAAAAATTTAATATGAATTTTCTGGAATTTTTCGAGACTCTTTATTTTTGGGCATTTTTCAGGTATAGAAGAATGATTTTCTGACAGGCAGAGATTTTCTGGAATGATGCAATGACAAAACAAGGCTAGGACTACAGGAGTTCTAAGACACTCTAACATGCAAGCAACTAACAACAAAGAAAACTAAACAAAAACAAAAAAACTAAAATGGATAGAATAGAAGTAAACGGAGATAATCATAGTGAAAACATTGTTTTGTTCAACGAAATCCTTTTGTTAACAAGGTTGATCAGGTCTTGTTACCAAAACAATTTCATATGAGACAAAACTTTGTATTCCACTAATGATTATGTTACCTCAACCTTGATAGCAATGGTCACAATCATAATAGTTTCAAAAAAAATCTTGGTATGGGACAATATATTTCTCCAACTTGAATGCCCTCAACATGTTCAATTGAATTCAAACCATAAGTCCTTTCAATCTTCTTGGGGAAATAGATAGTATGTTACTTGTCATTAACATTGAAAGTCACCTTTCCTTGATTACAATTAATAACAGCTCCTGCAGTATTAAGAAAAGGTCTCCCAGGAATAATAGACATATTATCATCTTCAGGCATTTCAAGCACAACAAAATCAGTTAATATCAAGCAATTATGAGCCACTTGGATAGGTACATCCTCACATATACCAATAGGAATAGTGGTGGATTTATCAGCCATTTGCAAAGATATATCAGTTGGTATCAGTTTTTCAAGTTGAAGCCTCTTATAGAGAGAGAAAGGCATAACACTAACTCCAGCTCCCAAATCACACAAAGCAGTTCTAACATAATTGTTCTTAATAGAGCAAGGGATAGTTGGAATCCCTGGGTCCCCAAGTTTCTTAGGAACCTTACCATTAAAGGAATAATTAGCAAGCAAAGTAGAGATTTCTTCATTAGGGATCTTCCTTTTATTCGAGACAATATCCTTCATATACTTTGAGTAAGGAGGCAATTTAATAGCATCAGTCAAAGGAATTTGCAAGAATAAGGGTTTCATCCGCTCACAAAACTTATTATAGTGTTCATCCTCCTTTGACTTGTGTCTCTTATCAGGGAATGGCATAGGTTTTTGGACCCAAGGTTCTCTTTCACTACCATGTTTCTTAGCAACAAAATCGTCTTTAGTGTATTTAGTATTCTTAGTGTGGTTTTCAGGTTCTTCTTCAACTTTTTCTTCATTAGGAACTTCATTTTCTTCATTACCACTTTCAGTTTCAGCATCAGAGATGGATATACTATTAGGATCTATAGCAGGTTCAGAGGGTTCTACAACAGTTTTATGATTCTTTTTCCTTTTGTTACGAGTAGAGCCACTATTTTCAGCTTGTTGAGAATCGTGCTCAATTCTTTTGGGATGCCCCTCAGGATATAGAGGATCCTGAGTAGCAGCTCCACTTCTAGTTCTAATTTCATAAGCAAGTTTTTCTTTAGCAGCATTAACTAGCAAGTCTTTTTCCACTTTAACGAGTTGATCTATTTGAGTTTGAACCATTTGAAAGTGTTTAACAATCATTTTAACATCATTAGAGGTTCTTTCCACAATATCTTTCAACTCAACAATAGCTCTAGTGTTTTCCATTAGATGATTTTGCACCCTTTTATTAAAATTATCTTGCTTAACAATATAGATATCAAATTATTCTAAGCATTGATCAGGAGGTTTAGAGTAAGGGATATCACCTTCATCAAAGTGTTGGAGAGAGTGTACCTCAATAGTGGGTGAGTAGGGAATAGGCTTACATAATTCTTCTATAGGAGGTAAATTCTTGACATCTGCAGCTTTAATTCCCTTCTCCTTAAGACATTTCTTAGCTTCGTTCATCACTTCATCATTTAATTCAATAACACCCCTCTTCTTTGATGTTGGAATAGGCACCAGAATAGTAGGTTCAGGTACAATTACTTCAGGTATAACTTTTTTAGGAGGAGTCCAATCTTCATAGTTCTTACTTATTTTAGCCATTAATTCCTTAGCTTCCTTAGGAGTCCTATTCCTGAAAACACAATCAGCACAACTATCTAGGTATGTCCTAGATTCTTAGGTTAGTCCATTATAAAATATATCAAGAAGCTCATTCTTAGGTAATGGACTTCCAGCTTGTGCATGAATCAAAGCACAAAACCTCGCCCAAGATTCAGGCAATACCTCTCTTTCTCCTCGTTTAAAATCAAAAGGTTCCTGCAAAATAGCATGTCTAGAACTAGGAGGAAATTATTTCTGTAAGAAAGTACTAATCAAGCAATCATGGCTATCAATAGATCTAGGAGGTAAATTACTAAACCAAGTTTTAGCTTCTCCTTTCAGTGAAAAGGGGAAAGTCTTGGAAACAAAGTAAGTATGCATCTTAATATCATCAGAAAACAAGCCACTCATGGTAGAAAGTTCATTCATATGTGCCACCGCACTTTCATTCTTAGTCCCACAAAAAGGTTCTTTCTCAACAATAGCTATGTAAGATAGATCGAGAGAGAAATCATAATCTTTATCTGTAATGTTTATGGGAGAAGCAGCAAACTTAGCAATAGGAGACAATTTGGGTCTAATAGTATGCCTCTCAAGGAGACTCTTAGCAGCGCTCCTATCATGGGTGTTTTTACATTCTTTAATAAATTCATCGGTCATCTCAACATAACCATCTTCAATGTCATAACTCTCACTAGACTCAGGTGAACTAACAGGTGTGGTAGTGTCTTCATTAGGAGTTTCAGTATTTCCAGCTATAGTTCTAGCAATCGTAGCATCTAGGAAAGGACATAATGAACCACTCTTATTAAGCACAGTAGAAGCAACATCATAAGCATCAGAAGTTTCAGATTCAGCAGTAGTAGCAGTGTGTGTGTAGCATGTGTATGTGGTGGTGTAACGAGTTTACTTATAACAGATGGTGAATCAAGAGCAGCAGAGGTGTTCAGAACCGTACCTCTTCTTGTAGTGGATGGTAAAATAGGAAACTTGCCATCACGAGATTTACCCATGATGGATGGATAGCAGCGAACAATAGAGAATCCAAGTGAACTTGATAAATAAAGCTATTCTCCCCGGCAACAGCGCCAGAAAATAGTCTTGATGACCCACAAGTATAGGGGGTGTATCGCAGTATTTTCGAGGGAAGTGAAACCCAATTTATTGATTCGACACAAGGGGAGCTAAAGAATATTTATAAGCCTTAACAACTGAGTTGTCAATTCAGCTGCACCTAGAAACAATCTTGCTCACAACAGTTTATCAGTAGAAACAGTTTTGTAGTAGGAATAGTAAAGTAGCAGCAGTAGTAAAGTAAAGACAGCAATAATAATAGCAGTAAACAGTAGGATTCGAGTGTGGTAGGCATAGGGATGGATGGACGGGCATTGCATGGACAAGACAATTCACATAGCAATCAGAACATAGGGAAATTGCAGATAAATAAGATAAAGCATCCAAGTACTAGATAATCCTAGGCATGTGTTCCATATATAGTCATACGTGCTCGCAATGAGAACTTGCACAACATCTTTTGTCCTGCCAGCCCGTTTGCAACGGGGCCTCAAGGGAACTACTGGCAATTAAGGTGCTCCTTTTAATAAAGCACCGGAGCAAAGCATTAACACTCCGTGAACACATGTGATCCTCACATCAAAGCCATTCCCTCCGGTTATCCCGATTTCTATCACTTCGGGGCCATTGGTTCTGGACAACAACATGTGTATACAACTTGTAGATAAGACCAAAAACAATACTATCATAATGAATCAATAACATGTTCAGATCTGAAATCATGGCACTCGAGCCCTAGTGACAAGCATTAAGCACAACAAGTCGCAGCAAAGTCATAAAGCACTAATAAAAGATACTAGGCACCATGCCCTAACAATCCGATGCCATTACATGAACGATCTCATCCAATCTCTACCATCCCATAGCCTACAGCGGGGGATTACTCACTCATAGATGGGGGAAACATGGATGGTTAATGGAGAAGCGATGGTGATGATGATGGTGATGATCTCCTCCAATTCCCCGTCCCGGCAGGGTTCTAGAACGGAGTTTCTAGTGCTGTTTCATGGAATCTGGTGGTGGTGGCGGAGCGGAACTCCTTCAGGAAAAACGTTGACCCCCCTGAGTTTTTAGGTTAGAAGGCAACTTATAGGCAAAGAGAGAGACCGAGGGGTAGCCTGGGGCGGCCAGACCATGCCCTGGCGCGGCCAAGCCTAGCCCGCGCCTGGGGGTGGTGTGGCCAGGCCCTTGCCCTACTCCGTCTCGTATCCTGGCTCCGGGAGTCTTCTGGTGAAATAGGATTTTTGGCATATTTTCCGGGATTTTCCTAATAGTTGATTTTCTGCACAAAAAAGTAGACAGCAAGGTTCTGCTGCAAACAGCGTCAGTCCGCATTAGTTGCATCAAAATCACACAAGTTTAGAGGAGAAACAATAGCAAAAGTGTTCGGGGAAGTAGAAACGTTTTGGACGTATCACCCACCAATGCCATTGCATGTGTGTTCTTATACTAAAACCAACACTAGAGTCACTGCATGTGTGTTCTTTTCACAAACCACACATGGACCCACCAAAGTCATTGCATGTGTGTTCTTTCCACAAACCACATATGGATCCACCAGAGTCATTGCATGTGTGTTCATTTCTCAAACCACATATGGATCCACTAGAGTCACTGCATGTGTGTTCTTTCCACAAAGCACATATGGACCCGCTAGAGTCATTGCATGTGTGTTCTTTTCAAAAACCACATATGGATCCACTAGAGTCATTGCATGTGTGTTCTTTTCAGAAACCACATATGGATCCACTAATGTCATTGCATGTGTGTTCTTTCCACAAACCACTTATGTACCCACTAGAGTAATTGCATGTGTGTTCTTTTCCACAAACCACTAATGGATCCACTAGAGTCATTGCATGTATGTTCTTTCCACAAACCACATATGGATCCACTAGAGTCATTGGATGTGTGTTACTTTCACAAACCACATATGGATCAACCAATGTCATTGCATGTGTGTTCTTTTCATGAACCACATATGGATCCATTAGAGTCATTGCATGTGTGTTATTTTCACAAACCACATATCAACCCACCAATGCCATTGCATGTGTCTTCTTATACTAAAACCAACACTAGAGTCACTGCATATGTGTTCTTTTCACAAACCACACATGGACCCACCAGAGTCATTGCATGTGTGTTCTTTCCACAAACCACATGGATCAACCATTGTCATTGCATGTGTGTTACTGTCACAAACCACATATGGATCAACCAATGTCATTACATGTGTGTTCTTTTGACAGAAAACATGGATCAACCAATGTCATTACATGTATGTTCTTTCCATAAACCACATGGATCAACTAGAGACGTTGCATGTGTGTTCTTTCCACAAACCACACATGGATCCGCCAGAGTAATTGCATGTGTGTTCATGTCACAAACCACAAAAGGATCCACCGGAGTAATTGCATGTGTGTTCATGTCACACACCACACATGGTTCCACTAATTTCATTGCATGTGTGTTCTATTCACAAACCAAATATGGATCAACAAATATAATTTCACGTGTGATCTTTCCACAAACCAAATATGTATCCACCAATGTCATTGCATGTGTGTTCTTTTCACAAACCACATATGGATCCACTAGAGTCATTGCATGTGTGTTCTTTTCCCAAACCACACATAGATCCACTAGATTCATCGCATGTGTGTTCTTTCCACAAACCACATGGATCAACCAATCTCATTACATGTGTGTTCTTTCCATGAACCACATGGATCAACCAGAGTCATTGCATCTGTGTTCTTTCCACAAACCAAACATGGATCCACCAGACTAATTGCATGTGTGGTCATGTCTCAAACCACACATGGATCCACCAATGTCATTGCATGTGTGTTCTTTCCATGAACCACATATGGATCCACCAATGTCATTGCATGTGTGTTCTTTCCACAAACCACATAAGGATCCACCAGAGTCATTGCATGTGTGTTCTTTTCACAAACCACATATCAATCCACTAGAGTCATTGCATGTGTGTTCTTTCCACAAACCACATATGGATCCACTAGAGTCATTGCATGTGTGTTCTTTTCACAAACCACATATGGATCCGCTAGAGTCATTGCATTTGTATTCTTTCCACAAACCACATATGGATCCACCAATGTCATTGCATGTGTGTTCTTTCCACAAACCACACATGGTTCCACCAGAGCCATTGCATGTGTGTTCTTTTCACAGACCACATATGGATCCACTAGAGTCATTGCATGTGTGTTCTTTCCACAAACCACATATGGATCCACTATAGTCATTGCATATGTGTTCTTTCATGAACCATATATGGATCAACCAATGTCATTACATGTGTGTTCTTTTCCACAAACCACATATGGATCCACCAGAGTAATTGCATGTGTGTTCTTTTCACAAACCACATATGGATCCACTAGAGTCATTACATGTGTGTTCTTTTCACAAACCACATATGCATCCACCAATGTCATTGCATGTGTGTTCTTTCCACAAACCACATATGTACCCACTAGAGTAATTGCATGTGTGTTATTTTTCACAAACCACTTATGGATCCAGTAGAGTCATTGCATGTGTGTTCCTTCCACAAACCACATATGGACCCACTAGAGTCATTGGATGTGTGTTCCTTTCATAAACCTCATATGGATCAACCAATGTCATTGCATGTGTGTTCTTTTCATGAACCACATATGGATCCACTAGAGTCATTGGATGTGTGTTCTTTTCACAAACCACATATGGACCCACCAATGACATTGCATGTGTGTTCTTATACTAAAACGAACACTAGAGTCGTTGCATGTGTGTTCTTTTCACAAACCACACATGGACCCACCAAAGTAATTGCATGTGTGTTCTTTCCACAAACTACATGGATCAACCAATGTCATTGCATGTGTGTTCTTTTGACAAATAACATGGATCAACCAATGACATTGCATGTGTGTTATTGTCATAAACCACATATGGATCAACCAATGTCATTGCATGTGTGTTCATGTCACAAAACACACATGGATCCACCAATGTCATTGCATGTGTGCTCTTTCCATGAACCACATATGGATCCACCAATGTCATTGCATGTGTGTTCTTTCCAATAACCACATATGGATCCACTAGAGTCATTTCATGTGTGGTATTTCCACAAACCACACATGGATCCACTAGAGTCTTTGCATGTGTGTTCTTTCCACAAACCACATATGGATCCACCAGAGTCATTGCATGTGTGTTCTTTTCACAAACCATATATGGATCAACCAATGGCATTACATGTCTGTTCTTTTCACAACCCACATATGGATCAACTAATGCCATTGCACGTGTGTTCTTTCCACAAACCACATATCTACCCACTAGAGTAATTGCATGTGTTCTTTTCCACAAACCACATATGGATCCACTAGAGTCATTGCATGTGTGTTTTTTCCACAAACTACATATGGATCCACCAGAGTCATTGCATGTGTGTTATTTTCCACAAACCACATGGATCAACCAATGGCATTCCATGTGTGTTCTTTCCACAAACCACACATAGATCCACAAGATTCATCGCATGTGTCTTCTTTCCACAAACCACATGGATCAACCACTCTCATTACATGTGTGTTCTTTCCATGAACCACATGGATCAACCAGAGTCATTGCATCTATGTTCTTTCCACAAACCACACATGGATCCACCAGACTAATTGCATGTGTGTTAATGTCTCAAACCACACATGGATTCACCAATGTCATTGCATGTGTGTTCTTTCCATGAACCACATATGGATCCACCAATGTCATTGCATGTCTGTTCTTTCCACAAACCACATAAGGATCCACTAGAGTCATTGCATGTGGGTTCTTTTCACAAACCACATATGGATCCACTAGAGTCATTGCATGTGCGTTCTTTCCACAAACCACATATGGATCCACTAGAGTCATTGCATGTGTGTTCTTTTCACAAACCACATATGGATCCGCTAGAGTCATTGCATGTGTGTTCTTTCCACAAACCACATATGGATCCACCAATGTCATTTCATGTGTGTTCTTTCCACAAACAACACATGGCTCCACCAGAGCCATTGCATGTGTGTTCTTTTCACAAACCACATATGGATCCACTAGAGTCATTGCATGTGTGTTCTTTTCACAAACCACATATGGATCCACTAGAGTCATTGCATATGTGTTCTTTCCATGAACCATATATGGATCAACCAATGTCATTACATGTGTGTTCTTTTCCACAAACCACATATGGATCCACCAGAGTAATTGCACGTGTGTTCTTTTCACAAACCACATATGGATCCACTAGAGTCATTTCATGTGTTTTCTTTTCACAAACCACATATGGATCCACCAATGTCATTGCATGTGTGTTCCTTCCACAAACCACATATGTACCCACTAGAGTAATTGCATGTGTGTTCTTTTTCACAAACCACTTATGGATCCAGTAGAGTCATTGCATGTGTGTTCTTTCCACAAACCACATATGGACCCACTAGAGTAATTGGATGTGTGTTCCTTTCACAAACCTCATATGGATCAACCAATGTCATTGCATGTGTGTTCTTTTCATGAACCACATATGGATCCACTAGAGTCATTGGATGTGTGTTCTTTCCACAAAACACATATGGATCCACTAGAGTCATTGCATATGTGTTCTTTCCATGAACCATATATGGATCAACCAATGTCATTACATGTGTGTTCTTTTCCACAAACCACATATGGATCCACCAGAGTAATTGGACGTGTGTTCTTTTCACAAACCACATATGGATCCACTAGAGTCATTACATGTGTGTTCTTTTCACAAACCACATATGGATCCACCAATGTCATTGCATGTGTGTTCTTTCCACGAACCACATATGAACCCACTAGAGTAATTGCATGTGTGTTCTTTTTCACAAACCACTTATGGATCCAGTAGAGTCATTGCATGTGTGTTCTTTCCACAAACCACATATGGATCCACTAGAGTCATTGGATGTGTGTTCCTTTCACAAACCTCATATGGATCAACCAATGTCATTGCATGTGTGTTCTTTTCATGAACCACATATGGATCCACTAGAGTCATTGGATGTGTGTTCTTTTCATAAACCACATATGGACCCACCAATGACATTGCATGTGTGTTCTTATACTAAAACCAACAATAGAGTTGTTGCACGTGTGTTCTTTTCACAAACCACACATGGACCCACCAGAGTAATTGCATGCGTGTTCTTTCCACAAACCACATGCATCAACCAATGTCATTGCATGTGTGTTCTTTTGACAAATAACATGGATCAACCAATGACATTGCATGTGTGTTATTATCATAAACCACATATGGATCAACCAATGTTATTGCATGTGTGTTCATGTCACAAACCACACATGGATCCACCAATGTCATTGCATGTGTGCTCTTTCCATGAACCACATATGGATACACCAATGTCATTGCATGTGTGTTCTTTCCACAAACCACATATGGATCCACCAATGTCATTGCATGTGTGTTCTTTCCCACAAACCACATATGGATCCACTAGAGTCATTTCATGTGTGGTCTTTCCACAAACCACACATGGATCCACTAGAGTCATTGCATGTGTGTTCTTTCCACAAACCACATATGGATCCACCGGAGTCATTGCATGTGTGTTGTTTTCACAAACCACATATGGATCAACCAATGGCATTACATGTCTGTTCTTTTCACAACCCACATATGGATCAACCAATGTCATTGCATGTGTGTTCTTTCCACAAACAACATATCTACCCACTAGAGTAATTGCATGTGTGTTCTTTTCCACAAACCACATATGGATCCACTAGAGTGATTGCATGTGTGTTTTTTCCACAAACTACATATGGATCCACCAGAGTCATTGCATGTGTGTTATTTTCCACAAACCACATGGATCAACCAATGTCATTCCATGTGTGTTCTTTCCCCAAACCACATATGGATCCACCAATGCCATTGCATGTGTTTTCTTTCCACAACCCACATATGGATCAACCAATGTCATTGCATGTCTGTTCTTTCCCCAAACCACATATGGATCGACCAATGCCATTGCATGTGTTTTCTTTCCACAACCCACATATGGATCAACCAATGTCATTGCATGTCTGTTCTTTCCATGAACCACATGGATCAACCAGAGTCATTGCATGTGTGTTCTTTCCACAAACCACACATGGATCCACTAGAGTAATTGCATGTGTGTTCATGTCACAAACCACACATGGATCCTCCAATGTCATTGTATGTGTGTTCTTTCCATGAACCACATATGGATCCACCAATGTCATTGCATGTGTGTTCTTTCCACCAACCACATAAGGATCCACCAGAGTCCTTGCATGTGTATTATTTTCACAAACCACATATGGAGCCACTAGAGTCATTGCATGTGTGTTCTTTTCTCAAACCACATATGGATCCACTAGAGTCATTGCATGTGTTTTCTTTCCACAAACCAAATATGGATCCACCAATGTCATTGCATGTGTGTTCTTTTCACAAACCACATATGGATCCACCATAGTCATTGCATGTGTGTTCTTTCGACAAACCATACATGGATCCACCAGAGTCATTGCATGTGTGTTACTGTCACAAACCACATATGGATCAACCAATGTCATTACATGTGTGTTCTGTTGACAAACAACATGGATGAACCAATGTCATTGCATGTGTGTTCTGTCCACAAACCACATGGATCAACCAATGTCATTACATGTGTGTTCTTTCCACAAACCACATGGATCAACTAGAGTCATTGCATGTGTGTTCTTTCCAAAAACCACATATTGATCCACCAGAGTAATTGCATGTGTATTCATGTCACAAACCACATATGGATCCACTAATGTCATTGCATGTGTGTTCATGTCACAAACCACACATGGATCCACCAATGCCATTGCATGTGTGTTCTTTCCATGAACCACATATGGATCAACCAGAGTCATTGCATGTGTGTTCCTTCCACAAACTACACATGGATCCACCAGAGTAATTGCATGTGTGTTCATGTCACAAACCACACATGGATCCACCAATGTCATTGCATGTGTGTTCTTTCCATGAACCACATATGGATCCACCAATGTCATTGCATGTATCTTCTTTCCACAAACCACACATGGATCCACTAGAGTAATTGCATGTGTGTTCATGTCACAAACCACACATGAATCCTCCAATGTCATTGCATGTGTGTTCTTTCCATGAACCACATATGGATCCACCAATGTCATTGCATGTGTGTTCTTTCCACCAACCACATAAAGATCCACCAGAGTCCTTGCATGTGTATTATTTTCACAAACCACATATGGAGCCACTAGAGTCATTGCATGTGTGTTCTTTTCTCAAACCACATATGGATCCACTAGAGTCATTGCATGTGTTTTCTTTCCACAAACCAAATATGGATCCACCAATGTCATTGCATGTGTGTTCTTTTCACAAACCACATATGGATCCACCATAGTCATTGCATGTGTGTTCTTTCGACAAACCATACATGGATCCACCAGAGTCATTGCATGTGTGTTACTGTCACAAACCACATATGCATCAACCAATGTCATTACATGTGTGTTCTGTTGACAAACAACATGGATGAACCAATGGCATTGCATGTGTGTTCTGTCCACAAACCACATGGATCAACCAATGTCATTACATGTGTGTTCTTTCCACAAACCACATGGATCAACTAGAGTCATTTCATGTGTGTTCTTTCCAAAAACCACATATTGATCCACCAGAGTAATTGCATGTGTATTCATGTCACAAACCACATATGGATCCACTAATGTCATTGCATGTGTGTTCATGTCACAAACCACACATGGATCCACCAATGCCATTGCATGTGTGTTCTTTCCATGAACCACATATGGATCAACCAGAGTCATTGCATGTGTGTTCCTTCCACAAACTACACATGGATCCACCAGAGTAATTGCATCTGTGTTCATGTCAGAAACCACACATGGATCCACCAATGTCATTGCATGTGTGTTCTTTCCATGAACCACATATGGATCCACCAATGTCATTGCATGTGTGTTCTTTCCACAAACCACATATGGGTCCTCCAGAGTCATTGCATTGTGTTCTTTTCCACAAACCACATATGGATCCACTGGAGTCATTGCGTATGTGTTCTTCCCACAAACCACATATGGATCCACTAGAGTCACTGGATGTGTGTTCTTTCCACAATCCACATATGGAGCCACCAATGTTATTGCATGTGTGTTCTTTTCACAAATAACATGGATCAACTAATGTCATTGCATGTGTGTTATTGCCATAAACCACACATGGATCAACCAATGTCATTGCATGTGTGTTCATGTCAGAAACCACACATGGATCCACCAATGTCATTGCATGTGTGTTCTTGCCTGAATTACATATGGATCAACCAGAGTCAATCCATGTGTGTTCTTTCCACAAACCACATATGGATCCACCAGAGTAATTGCATGTGTGTTCATATCATAAACCACACATGGATCCACCAGAGTCATTGCATGTGTGTTCTTTCCATGAACCACATATGGATCCACTAGAGTCATTGCATGTGTGTTCTTTTCATAAACCACACATGGATCCACCAGAGTAATTGCATGTGTGTTCATGTCACAAGTCACACATGGATCCACCAGAGTAATTGCATGTGTGTTCTTTCCATGAACCACACCTGGATCAACAAATGGCATTGCATGTGTGTTCTTTCCACAAACCAAATATGGATCCACCAATGTCATTGCATGTGTGTTCTTTCCACAAACCACATATGGATCCACCAGAGTCATTGTATGTGTGTTCTTTTCACAAACCACATATGGATCCACCAAAGTCATGGCATGTGTGTTCTTTCCACAAACCACATATGTACCCACTAGAGTAATTGCATGTGTGTTCTTTTCCACAAACCACTTATGGATCCACTAGAGTCATTGCATGTGTGTTCTTTCCACAACCCGCATATGGAGCCACCAGAGTAATTGCATGTGTGTTCCTTTCACAAACCACATAACCAATGTCATTGCATGTGTGTTCTTTTCACAAACCACATACGTATCAACAAATGTCATTGCATGTGTGTTCTTTTCACAAACCACATACGGATCAACAAATGTCATTGCATGTGTGTTCTTTTCACAAACCACATATGGATACACAAATGTCATTGCAGGTGTGTTCTTTCCATGAACCACATATGGATCTACCAATCTCATTGCATGTGTCTTCTTTCCACAAATAACATATGGATCCACTAGAGTCATTGCATGTGTGTTCTTTTCACAAACCACATATGGATCCACTAGAGTCATTGCATGTGTGTTCTTTTCACAAACCACATATGGCTCCACTAGAGTCATTGCATGTGTGTTCTTTCCAAAAACCACATATGGATCCACGAGAGTCATTTCATGTGTGTTCTTTCCATGAACCATATATGGATCAACCAATGTCATTGCATGTGTGTTCTTTTCACAAACCACACATGGACCCACTAGAGTAATTGCATGTGTGTTCTTTCCACAAACCACATATGGATCCACCAAAGTAATTGCATGTGTGTTCTTTTCACAAACCACATATGGATCCACTAGAGTCATTACATGTGTGTTATTTTCACAAACAAAATATGGATCCACCAGAGTCATTGCATGTGTGTTCTTTCCACAAACCACATGGATCAACCAATGTCATTACATGTGTGTTCTTTCCACAAACCACATGGATCAACCAATGTCATTGCATGTGTGTTCTTTCCACAAACCACACATGGATCCACCAGAGTAGTTGCATGTGTGTTCATGTCACAAACCACACATGGATCACCAAATGTCATTGCATGTGTGTTCTTTCCACAAACCACATATGGATCAACAAATGTGATTTCATGTGTGTTCTTTCCATGAACCAAATATGGATCCACCAGAGTCGTTGCAGGTGTGTTCTTTTCACAAACCACATATGGATCCACTAGAATCATTGCATGTGTGTTCATGTCACAAACATCACATGGATCCACCAATGTCATTGCATGTGTGTTCTTTCCATGACCCACATATGGATCCACCAGAGTCATTGCATGTGTGTTCTTTTCACATATGGATCAACCAATGGCATTGCATATGTGTTATTGTCATAAACCACATATGGATCAACCAATTTCATTTCATGTGTGTTCATGTCAAAAACCACACATGGATCCACCAATGTCATTGCATGTGTGTTCTTTCCATGAACGGCATATGGATCCACCAATGTCATTGCATGTGTGTTCTTTCCACAAACCACATATGGATCCACCAATGTCATTGCATGTGTGTTCTTTTCCACAAACCACCTATGGATACACTAGAGTCATTGCATGTGTGGTCTTTCCACAAACCACACATGGATCCACTATAGTCATTGCATGTATGTTCTTTCCACAAACCACATATGGATCCACCAGAGTCATTGCATGTGTTTTTTTCACAAACCATATATGGATCAACCAATGGCATTGCATGTGTGTTCTTTTCACAACCCACATATGGATCAACCAATGCCATT
Organism: Avena sativa; assembly: GCA_916181665.1. NCBI lineage: Eukaryota > Viridiplantae > Streptophyta > Magnoliopsida > Poales > Poaceae > Avena > Avena sativa. The sequence continues at coordinate 451,637,541 of OV702289.1, forward strand.
GCATGTGTGTTCATTACACAAACCACATATGTACCCACTAGAGTAATTGCATGTGTGTTCTTTTCCACAAACCACATATGGATCCACTAGAGTCATTGCATGTGTGTTCTTTCCACAGACTACACATGGATCCACCAGAGTCATTGCATGTGTGTTATTTTGCACAAACCACATATGGATCCATCAATGTCATTTCATGTTTGTTCTTTCCATGAACCACATATGAATCAAAAAATGTCATTGCATGTGTGTTCTTTCCAGAAACAACATATGGATCCACCAGAGTCATTGCATGTGTGCTCTTTTAACAAACCACATATGTATCCACTAGAGTAACTCCAAGCGTGTTCTTATCACAAACCACACATGGATCCACCAGAGTCATTGCATGTGTGTTCTTTTCACAAACCACATATGGATCCACCAATGTTATTGCAGGTGTGTTCTTTCCATGAACCACATATGGATCCACCAATGTCATTGCATGTGTGTTCTTTCCACAAACAACATATGGATCCACCAGAGTCATTGCATGTGTGTTCTTTTCACAAACCACATATGGATCCACTAGAGTCATTGCATGTGTGTTCTTTCCACAAACCACATATGGATCCACTAGAGTCATTGTATGTGTGTTCTTTCCATGAACCAGATATGGATCCACCAATGTCATTGCATGTGTGTTCTTTTCCACAAACCATATATGGATCAGCCTGAGTAATTGCATGTGTGTTCTTTTCACAAACCACATATGGATCAACAAGAGTCATTGCATGTGTGTTCTTTTCACAAACCACATGGATCAACCAATGTCATTACATGTGTGTTCTTTCCACAAACCACATGGATGAGCCAGAGTCATTGCATGTGTGTTCTTTCCACAAACCACACGTGGATCCACAAGAGTAGTTGCATGTGTGTTCATGTCACAAACCACACATGGATCAACAAATGTCATTGCATGTGTGTTCTTTCCACAAACCACATATGGATCAACAAATGTCATTTCATGTGTGTTCTTTCCATGAACCAAATATGGATCCACCAGAGTCATTGCATGTGTGTTCTTTTCAGAAACCACATATGGATCCAGTAGAGTCATTGCATGTGTGTTCATGTCACAAACCACACATGGATCCACCAATGTCATTGCATATGTGTTCTTTATGTGACCGACATATGGATCCACCAGAGTCATTGCATGTGTGTTCTTTTCACATATGGATCAACCAATGGCATTGCATGTTTTTTATTGTAATAAACCACATATGGATCAACCAATGTCATTGTATGTGTGTTTATGTCACAAACCACACATGGATCCACCAATGTCATTGTATGTTTGTTCTCTCCATGAACCACATATGGATCCACCAATGTCATTGCATGTGTGTTCTTTCCACAAACCACATATGGATCCACCAATGTCATTGCATGTGTGTTCTTTTCCACAAACCACATATGGATCCACTAGTGGCATTGCATGTGTGGTCGTTCCACAAACCACACATGAATCCATTAGAGTCATTGCATGTGTGTTCTTTCTACAAGCCACATATTGATCCACCAGAGTCATTGCATGTGTGTTCTTTTCACAACCCACATATGGATCAACCAATGGCATTGCATGTGTGTTCTTTTCACAAACCACATATGTACCCACTAGAGTAATTGCATGTGTGTTCTTTTCCACAAACCACATATGGATCCACTAGAGTCATTGCATGTGTGTTGTTTCCACAAACTACACATGGATCCACCAAAGTCATTGCAGGTGTGTTCTTTTCCACAAACCACATATGGATCCATCAATGTCATTTCATGTGTGTTCTTTCCATGAACCACATATGGATCAACAAATGTCATTGCATGTGTGTTCTTTCCACAAACCACACTTGGATCCACCAGAGTCATTGCATGTGTGTTCTTTTCACAAACCACATATGTATCCACTAGAATAACTCCAAGCATGTTCTTTTCACAAACCACACATGGATCCACCATAGTCATTGCATGTGTGTTCTTTTCACAAACCACATATGGATCCACCAATGTCATTGCAGGTGTGTTCTTTCCATGAACCACATATGGATCCACCAATGTCATTGCATGTGTGTTCTTTCCACAAACAACATATGGATCCACCAGAGTCATTGCATGTGTGTTCTTTTCACAAACCACATATGGATCCACTAGAGTCATTCCGTGTGTGTTCTTTCCACAAACCACATATGGATCCACTAGAGTCATTGTATGTGTGTTCTTTGCATGAACCATATATGGATCCACCAATGTCATTGCATGTGTGTTCTTTTCCACAAACCACATATCGATCCACCTGAGTAATTGCATGTGTGTTCTTTCCACAAACCACATATGGATCCACCAATGTCATTGCATGTGTTTTTTTTTCCACAAACCACATATGGATACACTAGAGTCATTGCATGTGTGGTCTTTCCACAAACCACACATGGATCCACTAGAGTCATTGCATGTGTGTTCTTTGCACAAACCACATATGGATCCACTAGAGTCATTGCATGTGTGTTCTTTTCACAAACCATATATGGATCAACCAATGGCATTGCATGTGTGTTCTTTTCATTACCCACATATGGATCAACCAATGTCATTGCATGTGTGTTCTTTCCACAAACCACATATGTACCCACTAGAGTAATTGCATGTGTGTTCTTCTCCACAAACAACATATGGATCCACTAGAGTCATTGCATGTGTGTTCTTTCACAAACTACACACGGATCCACCAGAGTCATTGCATGTGTGTTCTTTTCCACAAACCACATATGGATCCACCTGAGTAATTGCATGTGTGTTCTTTTCAGAAACCACATATGGATCCACAAGAGTCATTGCATGTGTGTTCTTTCCACAAACCACATGGATCAACCAATGTCATTACATGAGTGTTCTTTCCACAAACCACATGGATGAACCAGAGTCATTGCATGTGTGTTATTTCCACAAACCACACGTTGATCCACTAGAGTAGTTGCATGTGTGTTCATGTCACAAACCACACATGGATCAACAAATGTCATTCCATGTGTGTTCTTTCCACAAACCACAAATGGATCAACAAATGTCATTTCATTTGTGTTCTTTCCATGAACCAAATATGGATCCACCAGAGTCATTGCATGTGTGTTCTTTTCACAAACCACATATGGATCCACTACAGTCATTGCATGTGTGTTCATGTCACAAACCACACATGGATCCACCAATGTCATTGCATGTGTGTTCTTTCCATGAACCACATATGGATCCACCAGAGTCATTGCATGTGTGTTCTTTTCACATATGGATCAACCAATGGCATTGCATGTGTGTTATTGTCATCAACCACATATTGATCAACCAATGTCATTGCATGTGTGTTCATGTCACAAACCACACATGGATCCACCAATGTCATTTCATGCATGTTCTCTCCATGAACCACATATGGATCTACCAATGTCATTGCATGTGTGTTCTTTCCACAAAACCACATATGGATCCACCAATGTCATTGCATGTGTGTTCTTTTCCACAAACCACATATGGATCCATCAATGTCATTTCATGTGTGTTCTTTCCATGAACCACATATGGATCAACAAATGTCATTGCATGTGTGTTCTTTCCACAAACCACACTTGGATCCACCAGAGTCATTGCATGTGTGTTCTTTTCACAAACCACATATGTATCCACTAGAATAACTCCAAGCATGTTCTTTTCACAAACCACACATGGATCCACCATAGTCATTGCATGTGTGTTCTTTTCACAAACCACATATGGATCCACCAATGTCATTGCAGGTGTGTTCTTTCCATGAACCACATATGGATCCACCAATGTCATTGCATGTGTGTTCTTTCCACAAACAACATATGGATCCACCAGAGTCATTGCATGTGTGTTCTTTTCACAAACCACATATGGATCCACTAGAGTCATTCCGTGTGTGTTCTTTCCACAAACCACATATGGATCCACTAGAGTCATTGTATGTGTGTTCTTTGCATGAACCATATATGGATCCACCAATGTCATTGCATGTGTGTTCTTTTCCACAAACCACATATCGATCCACCTGAGTAATTGCATGTGTGTTCTTTCCACAAACCACATATGGATCCACCAATGTCATTGCATGTGTTTTTTTTTCCACAAACCACATATGGATACACTAGAGTCATTGCATGTGTGGTCTTTCCACAAACCACACATGGATCCACTAGAGTCATTGCATGTGTGTTCTTTGCACAAACCACATATGGATCCACTAGAGTCATTGCATGTGTGTTCTTTTCACAAACCATATATGGATCAACCAATGGCATTGCATGTGTGTTCTTTTCATTACCCACATATGGATCAACCAATGTCATTGCATGTGTGTTCTTTCCACAAACCACATATGTACCCACTAGAGTAATTGCATGTGTGTTCTTCTCCACAAACAACATATGGATCCACTAGAGTCATTGCATGTGTGTTCTTTCACAAACTACACACGGATCCACCAGAGTCATTGCATGTGTGTTCTTTTCCACAAACCACATATGGATCCACCTGAGTAATTGCATGTGTGTTCTTTTCAGAAACCACATATGGATCCACAAGAGTCATTGCATGTGTGTTCTTTCCACAAACCACATGGATCAACCAATGTCATTACATGAGTGTTCTTTCCACAAACCACATGGATGAACCAGAGTCATTGCATGTGTGTTATTTCCACAAACCACACGTTGATCCACTAGAGTAGTTGCATGTGTGTTCATGTCACAAACCACACATGGATCAACAAATGTCATTCCATGTGTGTTCTTTCCACAAACCACATATGGATCAACAAATGTCATTTCATTTGTGTTCTTTCCATGAACCAAATATGGATCCACCAGAGTCATTGCATGTGTGTTCTTTTCACAAACCACATATGGATCCACTACAGTCATTGCATGTGTGTTCATGTCACAAACCACACATGGATCCACCAATGTCATTGCATGTGTGTTCTTTCCATGAACCACATATGGATCCACCAGAGTCATTGCATGTGTGTTCTTTTCACATATGGATCAACCAATGGCATTGCATGTGTGTTATTGTCATAAACCACATATTGATCAACCAATGTCATTGCATGTGTGTTCATGTCACAAACCACACGTGGATCCACCAATGTCATTTCATGCATGTTCTCTCCATGAACCACATATGGATCTACCAATGTCATTGCATGTGTGTTCTTTCCACAAAACCACATATGGATCCACCAATGTCATTGCATGTGTGTTCTTTTCCACAAACCACATATGGATCCACTAGTGTCATTGCATATGTGGTCTTTCCACAAACCACACATGGATCCACTAGAGTCATTGCATGTGTGTTCTTTCTACAAACCACATATTGATCCACCAGAGTCATTGCATGTGTGTTCTTTTCACAAACTATATATGGATCAACCAATGGCATTGCATGTGTGTTCTTTTCACAACCCACATATGGATCAACCAATGTCATTGCATGTGTGTTCTTTCCACAAACCACATATGTACCCACTAGAGTAATTGCATGTGTGTTCTTTTCCACAAACCACATATGGATCCATTAGAGTCATTGCATGTGTGTTCTTTCCACAAACTACACACGGATCCACCAGAGTCATTGCATGTGTGTTCTTTTCCACAAACCACATATGGATCCACCAATGCCATTGCATGTGTGTTCTTTCCATGAACCACATATGGATCAACAAATGTCATTGCATGTGTGTTCTTTCCACAAACCACTTATGGATCCACCAGAGTCATTGCATGTGTGTTCTTTTCACAAACCACATATGTATCCACTAGAGTAACTGCATGTGTGTTCTTTTCACAAACCACACATGGATCCACCAGAGTCATTGGATGTGTGTTCTTTCCACAAAACTCATGGATCAACCAATTTCATTGCAGGTGTGTTCTTTCCATTTACCACATATGGATCCACCAATGTCATTGCATGTGTGTTCTTTCCACAACCAACATATGGATCCACCAGAGTCATCGCATGTGTGTTCTTTTCACAAACCACATGTGGATCCACTAGAGCCATTGCATGTGTGTTCTTTCCACAAACCACATATGGATCCACTAGAGTCATTGCATGTGTGTTCTTTCCATGAACCATATATGGATCAATCAATGTCATTGCATGTGTGTTCTTTTCACAAACCACATATGTATCAACAAGAGTAACTCCAAGCGTGTTCTTTTCACAAACCACACATGGATCCACTAGAGTCATTGCATGTGTGTTCTTTTCACAAACCACACATGGATCCACCAATGTCATTGCAGGTGTGTTCTTTCCATATGGATCCACCAATGTCATTGCATGTGTGTTCTTTCCACAAACAACTAATGGATACACCAGAGTCATTGCACGTGTGTTCTTTTCACAAACCACACATGGATCCACTAGAGTCATTGCATGTGTGTTCTTTCCATGAACCATATATGGATCAACCAATGTATTTACAAGTGTATTCTTTTTCACAAACCACACATGGATCTACTAGAGTCATTACATGTGTGTTCCTTCCACAAACCACATATGGATCCACCAGAGTAATTGCATGTGTGTTCATATCATAAACCACACACGGATCCACCAGAGTCATTGCATGTGTGTTCTTTCCATGAACCACATATGGATCCACTAGAGTCATTGCATGTGTGTTCTTTCCATAAACCACACATGGATCCACCAGAGTAATTGCATGAGTGTTCATGTCACAAGTCACACATGGATCCACCACAGTAATTGCATGTGTGTTCTTTCCATGAACCACACCTGGATCAACAAATGTCATTGCATGTGTGTTCTTTCCACAAACCAAATATGGATCCACCAATGTCATTGCATGTGTGTTCTTTCCACAAACCACATATGGATCCACCAGAGTCATTCTATGTGTGTTCTTTTCACAAACCACATATGGATCCACCAAAGTCATGGCATGTGTGTTCTTTCCACAAACCACATATGTACCCACTAGAGTAATTGCATGTGTGTTCTTTTCCACAAACCACTTATGGATCCACTAGATTCATTGCATGTGTGTTCTTTCCACAACCCGCATATGGATCCACCAGAGTAATTGCATGTGTGTTCCTTTCACAAACCACATATGGATCAACCAATGTCATTGCATGTGTGTTCTTTTCACAAACCACATACGGATCAACAAATGTCATTGCATGTGTGTTCTTTTCACAAACCACATACGGATCAACAAATGTCATTGCATGTGTGTCCTTTTCACAAACCACATATGGATCCACAAATGTCATTGCAGGTGTGTTCTTTCCATGAACAACATATGGATCTACCAATGTCATTGCATGTGTGTTCTTTCCACAAATAACATATGGATCCACTAGAGTCATTGCATGTGTGTTCTTTTCACAAACCACATATGGATCCACTAGAGTCATTGCATGTGTGTTCTTTTCACAAACCACATATGGCTCCACTAGAGTCATTGCATGTGTGTTCTTTCCAAAAACCACATATAGATCCACGAGAGTCATTGCATGTGTGTTCTTTCCATGAACCATATATGGATCAACCAATGTCATTGCATGTGTGTTCTTTTCCACAAACCACATATGGATCCACCAGAGTAATTGCATGTGTGTTCTTTTTAAAAACCACATATGGATCCACTAGAGTCATTGCATGTGTGTTATTTTGACAAACCACATATGGATCCACCAGAGTCATTGCATGTGTGTTCTTTCCAGAAACCACATGGATCAACCAATGTCATTACATGTGTGTTCTTTCCACAAACCACATGGATCAACCAATGTCATTGCATGTGTGTTCTTTCCACAAACCACACATGGATCCACCAGAGTAGTTGCATGTGTGTTCATGTCACAAACCACACATGGATCACCAAATGTCATTGCATTTGTGTTCTTTCCACAAACCACATATGGATCAACAAATGTCATTTCATGTGTGTTCTTTCCATGAACCTAATATGGATCCACCAGAGTCGTTGCAGGTGTGTTCTTTTCACAAACCACATATGGATCCACTAGAATCATTGCATGTGTGTTCATGTCACAAACATGACATGGATCCACCAATGTCATTGCATGTGTGTTCTTTCCATGACCCACATATGGATCCACCAGAGTCATTGCATGTGTGTTCTTTTCACATATGGATCAACCAATGGCATTGCATGTGTGTTATTGTCATAAACCACATATGGATCAACCAATGTCATTTCATGTGTGTTCATGTCAAAAACCACACATGGATCCACCAATGTGATTGCATGTGTGTTCTTTCCATGAACGACATATGGATCCACCAATGTCATTGTATGTGTGTTCTTTCCACAAACCACATATGGATCCACCAATGTCATTGCATGAGTGTTCTTTTCCACAAACCACCTATGGATACACTAGAGTCATTGCATGTGTCGTATTTCCACAAACCACACATGGATCCACTAGAGTCATTGCATGTATGTTCTTTCCACAAACCACATATGGATTCACAAGAGTCATTGCATGTGTGTTCGTTTTACAAACCATATATGGATCAACCAATGGCATTGCATGTGTGTTCTTTTCACAACCCACATATGGATCAACCAATGCCATTGCATGTGTGTTCATTCCACAAACCACATATGTACCCACTAGAGTAATTGCATGTGTGTTCTTTTCCACAAACCACATATGGATCCACTAGAGTCATTGCATGTGTGTTCTTTCCACAAACTACACATGGATCCACCAGAGTCATTGCATGTGTGTTATTTTGCACAAACCACATATGGATCCATCAATGTCATTTCATGTGTGTTCTTTCCATGAACCACATATGAATCAAAAAATGTCATTGCATGTGTGTTCTTTCCAGAAACCACATATGGATCCACCAGAGTCATTGCATGTGTGTTCTTTTCACAAACCACATATGGATCCACAAATGTCATTGCAGGTGTGTTCTTTCCATGAACCACATATGGATCTACCAATGTCATTGCATGTGTGTTCTTTCCACAAATAACATATGGATCCACTAGAGTCATTGCATGTGTGTTCTTTTCACAAACAACATATGGATCCACTAGAGTCATTGCATGTGTGTTCTTTTCACAAACCACATATGGCTCCACTAGAGTCATTGCATGTGTGTTCTTTCCAAAAACCACATATGGATCCACGAGAGTCATTGCATGTGTGTTCTTTCCATGAACCATATATGGATCAACCAATGTCATTGCATGTGTGTTCTTTTCCACAAACCACATATGGATCCACCAGAGTAATTGCATGTGTGTTCTTTTCAAAAACCACATATGGATCCACTAGAGTCATTGCATGTGTGTTATTTTCACAAACCACATATGGATCCACCAGAGTCATTGCATGTGTGTTCTTTCCAGAAACCACATGGATCAACCAATGTCATTACATGTGTGTTCTTTCCACAAACCACATGGATCAACCAATGTCATTGCATGTGTGTTCTTTCCACAAACCACACATGGATCCACCAGAGTAGTTGCATGTGTGTTCATGTCACAAACCACACATGGATCACCAAATGTCATTGCATTTGTGTTCTTTCCACAAACCACATATGGATCAACAAATGTCATTTCATGTGTGTTCTTTCCATGAACCAAATATGGATCCACCAGAGTCGTTGTAGGTGTGTTCTTTTCACAAACCACATATGGATCCACTAGAATCATTGCATGTGTGTTCATGTCACAAACATGACATGGATCCACCAATGTCATTGCATGTGTGTTCTTTCCATGACCCACATATGGATCCACCAGAGTCATTGCATGTGTGTTCTTTTCACATATGGATCAACCAATGGCATTGCATGTGTGTTATTGTCATAAACCACATATGGATCAACCAATGTCATTTCATGTGTGTTCATGTCAAAAACCACACATGGATCCACCAATGTGATTGCATGTGTGTTCTTTCCATGAACGACATATGGATCCACCAATGTCATTGTATGTGTGTTCTTTCCACAAACCACATATGGATCCACCAATGTCATTGCATGAGTGTTCTTTTCCACAAACCACCTATGGATACACTAGAGTCATTGCATGTGTCGTATTTCCACAAACCACACATGGATCCACTAGAGTCATTGCATGTATGTTCTTTCCACAAACCACATATGGATTCACAAGAGTCATTGCATGTGTGTTCGTTTCACAAACCATATATGGATCAACCAATGGCATTGCATGTGTGTTCTTTTCACAACCCACATATGGACCAACCAATGCCATTGCATGTGGGTTCATTCCACAAACCACATATGTACCCACTAGAGTAATTGCATGTGTGTTCTTTTCCACAAACCACATATGGATCCACTAGAGTCATTGCATGTGTGTTCTTTCCACAAACTACACATGGATCCACCAGAGTCATTGCATGTGTGTTATTTTGCACAAACCACATATGGATCCATCAATGTCATTTCATGTGTGTTCTTTCCATGAACCACATATGAATCAAAAAATGTCATTGCATGTGTGTTCTTTCCAGAAACCACATATGGATCCACCAGAGTCATTGCATGTGTGTTCATTTAACAATCCACATATGTATCCACTAGAGTAACTCCAAGCGTGTTCTTTTCACAAACCACACATGGATCCACTAGAGTCATTGCATGTGTGTTCTTTTCACAAACCACATATGGATTGTGGCGCCCCGCCAAAATCACTACTAGAAAATCGCTTTCTAAATACTACTTTGTGCATCATCATGAGATCCGCATGCATCTTTTTCCCTAAAACTATTTTGCTAAAAGCCCAATTTTTGTTTTCTACAAATACCCCTTCTATAATTCAAATATAAAACCATGTTCCGCTCGGATCTTTATTTTTGCCTAAAACATATTTGTAAATGTTTTGTTTTAAATAAAAGAAAAGTAAATAAATAGTATAAATATTTTGTTAGGGGGAGGCAGTCCATCTAGTCAGTCCCAAAGGCCCAACTAGACAGACCACCTACTACCCCAAACCCTAATTCCCCTAACCCTAACCCTAGCTAGACCAACACCACTCCCTACTCCCATCTGCCGCCGCCACACAGCGCATAGCGCGACACCCCGAGCGCAGCATCCCACCCCACCAGCGCCGCACGCATGCACCGAGACCCACCAAACCGCCCGACCGCCACGGGATCTCCACCCCGCGCGGCCCCACCACCTGACCCCGCTCCCCACCACCCGTCTCGCCCGTGGCCCACTCCCAACCGCCCCCAGGCACGCCTCCCCCGCCTGCCTCTCTCCCCTGCATCGCCCTCCCCTTCTCTGCTCCGCTCCGGCCCACTCCGGCCGAGCCCGGGCCCTCTCTCCGGAGCCGTCCCTCCTTCCCGTCTCCGCGCTCCCTCCCGCGTCACGCGACGCCGCCGCCGCGCCTCTCCTCCACCAACCACCGCCCCCGCTCGGCCTCGGTGCCCCGCCCAGGCGCGTCCCCGGCTTGGAGCTCCTGCCGTGGCCCCCGAGCTCCCACCTCTTCCGGCCGCGTCGCCCCGCCTCCAGTTTGCGGCCGCCGGAGCCCCAGCGCCTCCGCCGCCGTTCGACCTCGGCCCGGACCGCCTCGCCATCAGCAAGCGCCGGTCCTCTCCTCTCTGGCCAAGGCCGCCCGCGACCGTCGCTGCATCTCCTCTCCTCCGCCGTCCTCGTCCTGCGCGGACCCGCGCGTCCTCGTCCTCCCCGTCGAGTGCCCTCTCCGCGGCCATGTCCCTGGGGTTCCACCGTCATCCGCAGGGCTCGTGGCGGCCTTGTCCTCCGCTGCCCGGTGCTCCCCCTGCAGTCTGCTCCTCGTCGTCCCGCGCGGCACCCCTGTCCTCTTTTCGGTTAGCAGGCGTATACCTCTGTTATGCCTCTGTCTGCTAGAGTTTGGAGAGGATCTGGTGGTAGTGGCCATGTGGTGATGCTAGAGTGGTGGCTATACTTTTGTACCACCACGAACGTCTACCGTCGCAAAACCGATAAACCATGTCCTCGGCTGCAACCTGTGGGCAAGTTATTCGAAGACTCTAGGCACACAAAAATGACAAGTTCGTCGATTGCAAGATTTACTTGGAGCCGAATATTAGTCACACCGACCAGATCGCCCGAAAATCGTTTACATGGACTTCAAGATCTCCTTCCCGGAGTTGATGACCCGATGACGCCAAGATGTACATCACGGATCCGCCGGGCGAGACCTCGAAGGCTGTCGACGTGTGAAGATGTACCCTCGGAATTCCGAGGAGGTCGGCAAGAACGCCTACACGGACGCCAAGACCCGGAGCCGAAGACCGCTAAGATCGCCACGGAACGGCAAGATCTCCATCCCGGATACGTCAAGTACTTCATCGCGGACGCCAAGACCGACCCGATACGAGGACCCGACAAGATCTTCGTGACGACAAGATCGGCACCGACCAAGGCGGATCCGATGTGCCCCCGACGCCAACCAAGTTCTTCTTCTCGGATGCGACAAGATCGACTTCCGTTGTCCGAGACCGATCTCGTCGAGCCGTTCTCCCGTCGAACCCTGAGACCGACCCAGAACCCCTCGGAGCCCAAGCTCGCCGAACCCTAACGTGTGACCCCTTTATCCGAGACCCTATTTTTTTATAATATTACATTATCACCTTGTTGCATATTAAATTGTTCATGCATGCATACTTGTCTGTGGTTTGGGGGCATTAAGCCAATTCATCTCATAATTAAATATGGAGTCTATACACGGGATATCTTTGTCTTATTCCGGACTCCATTTAAATTGGTGTAGCAAACCGATGCCATGTTTTATCTTGTTGTTACAACATTTAATTTGCGGGGTAGATAAATAACTTGAACCGTTTAATTAATTGTCGGGGCCTCGGTTCCGCTTAATATGACCTAATTGCATCGCACCTTTGCCATGTCATACATCATGCATGCATCATGCCCGATTTTCTACCGTAGTATTAAATAGTGCATCCGGTGTTTCTTCTAGTGTTTTGCTTCTTCGCGGATTAGGCCGATGAGTTGATGCGAGTGTCGACCCGATCTTCGGATGAACCTTCGACAATGTTTTCAGGCGAGCATCTCCCCCTTTCTACCTATCTTACTTTTATAGCATTTATTCCCTCATGTTGATCTATTCCTATCTGTGTTGCGATGCTCTAGTTTTCGTACCCGTGATATCCCTTGCAGCCTTATATTGCCTTGGACACATCCTATTACCTGTTGTTTGGTAGATAGTTGGACTTGCGCGTCGTAGTCGCTTGCTCTAGTGCTGTTGCGTCTCGTCCAGAACCACAGTTGTTGGAGTATTGCCGTGTGTATAATGTTGGAGAGGATCAAGACTTTAATTACTGTTTAATAACTAAAAATTGAAGTAGGTAATGCAGAGGCACCGGTGGGTGATATACAATATTTGGTTTCCGACCGCTCACTGGTGTCCCGTAGGACCCCGAGTTCTTGACACCTGTTCCGAGATCGAGCGCGCTAACCACATGTGGGATGTGTGGGCACCCCATCGATTAGTACCTGATTTCAAAGTATTGTACTGGGGGCCACAACTAGTTTGAGGTTTTATTTACTATTCTGTACTTATGCCATGCTTTACTGCTTTATTTAAATTGTGCGATGTACTACACACTGTACTGTTTAGGACCGTGACCCGTTTTTGCTGTATCGACAAGCCCAGTCTCATTTTCGGGTTCCCAGTCGTTTACAGCCGGCTACACAAACCCTGAGTCCGTCTCGGAGACCGGCCGACTTCGTTGCGGGTAGACTTAGTGGGGTGGCCCCCATGTACTTGCTTTGGGTCTGGGAAACGTCATGACTTAGGCCCCGCCGACATAGAGATGGGTGTATGTTAATTGATCTGGCAAAAAGGGTCGAAGTGCGTGTGGATATCTCATGCTAATTGCGTGTGAATACTTTGGTGCACCCCTGCAGGGTTAAATCTTTTCGAAAAGCCGTGTCCGCGGTTATGGACGACTTGGAGCACAGTTCTCGATCATAGACAACTATAACTAAAGTTTACTGTTATAATTTGACTTGTATCCGATGTGACTAGTAATCCACTCCACTACAACGGAATGGCTAAATAAAAGTACCAACAACTGCTGGGTTTTGGGATATCTCATGCTAATTGTATTTGACTAGTAAGTGTCGCAACTACAACGGATTGGTTAAATAAAACTGCCCACTGCTTATTTTATCAGGATGACTATCTATACTTGACTAGTAATTGCTGCAACGATAACTGAATAAATAAAGCTGCCAACTGTGTGAGTTCCTCGGTTGACTTCCTCGTTTGGTGTCGAGGGGAAAATACCAGGATGGGTATGTTTGGTGGTAGTATCAGGAGGGTTCCGAATAGGTCTTTCTTATCCCTCTCTGATAGCCGATAGTTATATCGAGTCTCTATAGGTTGTTTAGTGCATGCTGAGCTGCCGCTTCAGTCCACCATACCTATGTAGGCGAGGACCGCCGAATTCTAGCCTCGCCGTGTACTGGCCTCAGTACTGACCGCTCTCTTTTTTTTTCCTTTGCCCTTTGTCGGCACCCCTTTTGTCTAAGCAGGTTTTGAGATCGCCGTCGTTAGCAGGGTTACCCTTCCGGCTTGGCCTGGGCAGGGTTATGGACGCCATTGGTTATTCTTCAGGGCTCTTAGCCCCATTTGCATCTTGTCTGTAGTCGGGCGCTATGTCGTTTTCAAGGTGATTTGGATCTTTGTATTGTATCTCTGTATTCTTGACTCTTTGAGTCGCTGTTGTATATATATCTGTTCTGTGGGTCCCATCGAGGACTGTTGTGTAATGTTACTACTTCGTTTTCCACCCGCACGAAAGTGCCTGGTGGGCGTCCTTGAATCGTTTCTATGCGGGTTTGGCGGGAAGCGCTGAAACTTGCATAGGGCCGATTCGAGGGTGTTACATGGATCCACCAATGTTATTGCAGGTGTGTTCTTTCCATGAACCACATATGGATCCACCAATGTCATTGCATGTGTGTTCTTTCCACAAACAACATATGGATCCACCAGAGTCATTGCATGTGTGTTCTTTTCACAAAACACATATGGATCCACTAGAGTCATTGCATGTGTGTTCTTTCCACAAACCACATATGGATCCACTAGAGTCATTGTATGTGTGTTCTTTCCATGAACCAGATATGGATCCACCAATGTCATTGCATGTGTGTTCTTTTCCACAAACCATATATGGATCAGCCTGAGTAATTGCATGTGTGTTCTTTTCACAAACCACATATGGATCAACAAGAGTCATTGCATGTGTGTTCTTTCCACAAACCACATGGATCAACCAATGTCTTTACATGTGTGTTCTTTCCACAAACCACATGGATGAGCCAGAGTCATTGCATGTGTGTTCAATCCACAAACCACACGTGGATCCACAAGAGTAGTTGCATGTGTGTTCATGTCACAAACCACGCATGGATCAACAAATGTCATTGCATGTGTGTTCTTTCCACAAACCACATATGGATCAACAAATGTCATTTCATGTGTGTTCTTTCCATGAACCAAATATGGATCCACCAGAGTCATTGCATGTGTGTTCTTTTCAGAAACCACATATGGATCCAGTAGAGTCATTGCATGTGTGTTCATGTCACAAACCACACATGGATCCACCAATGTCATTGCATGTGTGTTCTTTCCATGACCCACATATGGATCCACCAGAGTCATTGCATGTGTGTTCTTTTCACATATGGATCAACCAATGGCATTGCATGTGTGTTATTGTAATAAACCACATATGGATCAACCAATGTCATTGCATGTGTGTTCATGTCACAAACCACACATGGATCCACCAATGTCATTGTATGTGTGTTCTCTCCATGAACCACATATGGATCCACCAATGTCATTGCATGTGTGTTCTTTCCACAAACCACATATAGATCCACCAATGTCATTGCATGTGTGTTCTTTTCCACAAACCACATATGGATCCACTAGTGTCATTGCATGTGTGGTCGTTCCACAAACCACACATGAATCCATTAGAGTCATTGCATGTGTGTTCCTTCTACAAACCACATATTGATCCACCAGAGTCATTGCATGTATGTTCTTTTCACAACCCACATATGGATCAACCAATGGCATTGCATGTGTGTTCTTTTCACAAACCACATATGTACCCACTAGAGTAATTGCATGTGTGTTCTTTTCCACAAACCACATATGGATCCACTAGAGTCATTGCATGTGTGTTGTTTCCACAAACTACACATGGATCCACCAGAGTCATTGCATGTGTGTTCTTTTCCACAAACCACATATGGATCCATCAATGTCATTTCATGTGTGTTCTTTCCATGAACCACATATGGATCAACAAATGTCATTGCATGTGTGTTCTTTCCACAAACCACACATGGATCCACCAGAGTCATTGCATGTGTGTTCTTTTCACAAACCACATATGTATCCACTAGAGTAACTCCAAGCGTGTTCTTTTCACAAACCACACATGGATCCACCATAGTCATTGCATGTGTGTTCTTTTCATAAACCACATATGGATCCACCAATGTCAGTGCAGGTGTGTTCTTTCCATGAACCACATATGGATCCACCAATGTCATTGCATGTGTGTTCTTTCCACAAACAACATATGGATCCACCAGAGTCATTGCATGTGTGTTCTTTTCACAAACCACATATGGATCCACTAGAGTCATTCCGTGTGTGTTCTTTCCACAAACCACATATGGATCCACTAGAGTCATTGTATGTGTGTTCTTTCCATTAACCATATATGGATCCACCAATGTCATTGCATGTGTGTTCTTTACCACAAACCACATATGGATCCACCTGAGTAATTGCATGTGTGTTCTTTCCACAAACCACATATGGATCCACCAATGTCATTGCATGTGTGTTCTTTTCCACAAACCACATATGGATACACTAGAGTCATTGCATGTGTGGTCTTTCCACAAACCACACATGGATCCACTAGAGTCATTGCATGTGTGTTCTTTCCACAAACCACGTATGGATCCACCAGAGTCATTGCATGTGTGTTCTTTTCACAAACCATATATGGATCAACCAATGGCATTGCATGTGTGTTCTTTTCATTGCCCACATATGGATCAACCAATGTCATTGCATGTGTGTTCTTTCCACAAACCACATATGTACCCACTAGAGTAATTGCATGTGTGTTCTTCTCCACAAACAACATATGGATCCACTAGAGTCATTGCATGTGCGTTCTTTCCACAAACTACACACGGATCCACCAGAGTCATTGCATGTGTGTTCTTTTCCACAAACCACATATGGATCCACCTGAGTAATTGCATGTGTGTTCTTTTCACAAACCACATATGGATCCACAAGAGTCATTGCATGTGTGTTCTTTCCACAAACCACATGGATCAACCAATGTCATTACATGAGTGTTCTTTCCACAAACCACATGGATGAACCAGAGTCATTGCATGTGTGTTATTTCCACAAACCACACGTTGATCCACCAGAGTAGTTGCATGTGTGTTCATGTCACAAACCACACATGGATCAACAAATGTCATTCCATGTGTGTTCTTTCCACAAACCACATATGGATCAACAAATGTCATTTCATGTGTGTTCTTTCCATGAACCAAATATGGATCCACCAGAGTCATTGCATGTGTGTTCTTTTCACAAACCACATATGGATCCACTACAGTCATTCCATGTGTGTTCATGTCACAAACCACACATGGATCCACCAATGTCATTGCATGTGTGTTCTTTCCATGAACCACATATGGATTCACCAGAGTCATTGCATGTGTGTTCTTTTCACATATGGATCAACCAATGGCATTGCATGTGTGTTATTGTCATAAACCACATATTGATCAACCAATGTCATTGCATGTGTGTTCATGTCACAAACCACACATGGATCTACCAATGTCATTGCATGCACGTTCTCTCCATGAACCACATATGGATCTACCAATGTCATTGCATGTGTGTTCTTTCCACAAAACCACATATGGATCCACCAATGTCATTGCATGTGTGTTCTTTTCCACAAACCACATATGGATCCACTAGTGTCATTGCATGTGTGGTCTTTCCACAAACCACACATGGATCCACTAGAGTCATTGCATGTGTGTTCTTTCTACAAACCACATATTGATCCACCAGAGTCATTGCATGTGTGTTCTTTTCACAAACTATATATGGATCAACCAATGTCATTGCATGTGTGTTCTTTTCACAACCCACATATGGATCAACCAATGTCATTGCATGTGTGTTCTTTCCACAAACCACATATGTACCCACTAGAGTAATTGCATGTGTGTTCTTTTCCACAAACCACATATGGATCCATTAGAGTCATTGCATGTGTGTTCTTTCCACAAACTACACACGGATCCACCAGAGTCATTGCATGTGTGTTCTTTTCCACAAACCACATATGGATCCACCAATGTCATTGCATGTGTGTTCTTTCCATGAACCACGTATGGATCAACAAATGTCATTGCATGTGTGTTCTTTCCACAAACCACTTATGGATACACCAGAGTCATTGCATGTGTGTTCTTTTCACAAACCACATATGTATCCACTAGAGTAACTGCATGTGTGTTCTTTTCACAAACCACACATGGATCCACCAGAGTCATTGCATGTGTGTTCTTTCCACAAAACTCATGGATCAACCAATTTCATTGCAGGTGTGTTCTTTCGATGGACCACATATGGATCCACCAATGTAATTGCATGTGTGTTCTTTCCACAACCAACATATGGATCCACCAGAGTCATCGGATGTGTGTTCTTTTCACAAACCACATGTGGATCCACTAGAGCCATTGCATGTGTGTTCTTTCCACAAACCACATATGGATCCACTAGAGTCATTGCATGTGTGTTCTTTCCATGAACCATATATGGATCAATCAATGTCATTGCATGTGTGTTCTTTTCACAAACCACATATGTATCCACAAGAGTAACTCCAAGCGTGTTCTTTTCACAAACCACACATGGATCCACCAGAGTCATTGCATGTGTATTCTTTTCACAAACCACATATGGATCCACCAATGTCATTGCAGGTGTGTTCTTTCCATATGGATCCACCAATGTCATTGCATGTGTGTTCTTTCCACAAACAACTAATGGATCCACCAGAGTAATTGCACGTGTGTTCTTTTCACAAACCACACATGGATCCACTAGAGTCATTGCATGTGTGTTCTTTCCACAATCCACATATGGATCCACTAGAGTCATTGTATGTGTGTTCTTTCCATGAACCATATATGGATCCACCAATGTCATTTCATGTGTGTTCTTTTCCACAAACCAGATATGGATCCACCTGAGTAATTGCATGTGTGTTCTTTCCACAAACCACATATGGATCCACCAATGTCATTGCATGTGTGTTCTTTTCCACAAACCACATATGGATACACTAGAGTCATTGCATGTGTGGTCTTTCCACAAACCACACATGGATCCACTAGGGTCATTGTATGTGTGTTCTTTCCATGAACCAGATATGGATCCACCAATATCATTGCATGTGTGTTCTTTTCCACAAACCATATATGGATCAGCCTAAGTAATTGCATGTGTGTTCTTTTCACAAACCACATATGGATAAACAAGAGTCATTGCATGTGTGTTCTTTCCACAAACCACATGGATCAACCAATGTCATTACATGTGTGTTCTTTCCACAAACCACATGAATGAGCGAGAGTCATTGCATGTGTGTTCTTTCCACAAACCACACGTGGATCCACAAGAGTAGTTGCATGTGTGTTCATGTCACAAACCAGACATGGATCAACAAATGTCATTGCATGTGTGTTCTTTCCACAAACCACATATGGATCAACAAATGTCATTTGATGTGTGTTCTTTCCATGAACCAAATATGGATCCACCAGAGTCATTGTATGTGTGTTCTTTTCACAAACCACATATGGATCCACTACAGTCATTGCATGTGTGTTCATGTCACAAACCACACATGGATCCACCAATGTCATTGCATGTGTGTTCTTTCCATGAACCACATATGGATCCACCAGAGTCATTGCATGTGTGTTCTTTTCACATATGGATCAACCAATGGCATTGCATGTGTGTTATTGTCATAAACCACATATTGATCAACCAATGTCATTGCATGTGTGTTCATGTCACAAACCAAACATGGATCCACCAATGTCATTGCATGCATGTTCTCTCCATGAACCACATATGGATCTACCAATGTCATTGCATGTGTGTTCTTTCCACAAAACCACATATGGATCCACCAATGTCATTGCATGTGTGTTCTTTTCCACAAACCACATATGGATCCACTAGTGTCATTGCATGTGTGGTCTTTCCACAAACCACACATGGATCCACTAGAGTCATTGCATGTGTGTTCTATCTACAAACCACATATTGATCCACCAGAGTCATTGCATGTGTGTTCTTTTCACAAACTATATATGGATCAACCAATGTCATTGCATGTGTGTTCTTTTCACAACCCACATATGGATCAACCAATGTCATTGCATGTGTGTTCTTTCCACAAACCACATATGTACCTACTAGAGTAATTGCATGTGTGTTCTTTTCCACAAACCACATATGGATCCATTAGAGTCATTGCATGTGTGTTCTTTCCACAAACTACACACGGATCCACCAGAGTCATTGCATGTGTGTTCTTTTCCACAAACCACATATGGATCCACCAATGTCATTGCATGTGTGTTCTTTCCATGAACCACGTATGGATCAACAAATGTCATTTCATGTGTGTTCTTTGCACAAACCACTTATGGATCCACCAGAGTCATTGCATGTGTGTTCTTTTCACAAACCACATATGTATCCACTAGAGTAACTGCATGTGTGTTCTTTTCACAAACCACACATGGATCCACCAGAGTCATTGCATGTGTGTTCTTTCCACAAAACTCATGGATCAACCAATTTCATTGCAGGTGTGTTCTTTCCATGGACCACATATGGATCCACCAAGGTAATTGCATGTGTGTTCTTTCCACAACCAACATATGGATCCACCAGAGTCATCGCATGTGTGTTCTTTTCACAAACCACATGTGGATCCACTAGAGCCATTGCATGTGTGTTCTTTCCACAAACCACATATGGATCCACTAGAGTCATTGCATGTGTGTTCTTTCCATGAACCATATATGGATCAATCAATGTCATTGCATGTGTGTTCTTTTCACAAACCACATATGTATCCACAAGAGTAACTCCAAGCGTGTTCTTTTCACAAACCACACATGGATCCACCAGAGTCATTGCATGTGTGTTCTTTTCACAAACCACATATGGATCCACCAATGTCATTGCAGGTGTGTTCTTTCCATATGGATCCACCAATGTCATTGCATGTGTGTTCTTTCCACAAACAACTAATGGATCCACCAGAGTAATTGCACGTGTGTTCTTTTCACAAACCACACATGGATCCACTAGAGTCATTGCATGTGTGTTCTTTCCACAATCCACATATGGATCCACTAGAGTCATTGTATGTGTGTTCTTTCCATGAACCATATATGGATCCACCAATGTCATTGCATGTGTGTTCTTTTCCACAAACCAGATATGGATCCACCTGAGTAATTGCATGTGTGTTCTTTCCACAAACCACATATGGATCCACGAATGTCATTGCATGTGTGCTCTTTTCCACAAACCACATATGTATACACTAGAGTCATTGCATGTGTGGTCTTTCCACAAACCACACATGGATCCACTAGATTCATTGTATGTGTGTTCTTTCCATGAACCAGATATGGATCCACCAATATCATTGCATGTGTGTTCTTTTCCACAAACCATATATGGATCAGCCTGAGTAATTGCATGTGTGTTCTTTTCACAAACCACATATGGATCAACAAGAGTCATTGCATGTGTGTTATTTCCACAAACCACATGGATCAACCAATGTCATTACATGTGTGTTCTTTCCACAAACCACATGGATGAGCCAGAGTCATTGCATGTGTGTTCTTTCCATAAACCACACGTGGATCCACAAGAGTAGTTGCATGTGTGTTCATGTCACAAACCACACATGGATCAACAAATGTCATTGCATGTGTGTTCTTTCCACAAACCACATATGGATCAACAAATGTCATTTCATGTGTGTTCTTTCCATGAACCAAATATGGATCCACCAGAGTCATTGCATGTGTGTTCTTTTCAGAAACCACATATGGACCCATTAGAGTCATTGCATGTGTGTTCATGTAACAAACCACACATGGATCCACCAATGTCATTGCATGTGTGTTCTTTCCATGACGCACAGATGGATCCACCGGAGTCATTACATGTGTGTTCTTTTCACATATGGATCAAACAATGGCATTGCATGTGTGTTATTGTAATAAACCACATATGGATCAACCAATGTCATTGCATGTGTGTTCATATCACAAACCACACATGGATCCACCAATGTAATTGTATGTGTGTTCTCTCCATGAACCACATATGGATCCACCAATGTCATTGCATGTGTGTTCTTTCCACAAACCACATATGGATCCACCAATGTCATTGCATGTGTGTTCTTTTCCACAAACCACATATGGATCCACTAGTGTCATTGCATGTGTGGTCGTTCCACAAACCACACATGAATCCATTAGAGTCATTGCATGTGTGTTCTTTCTACAAACCACATATTGATCCACCAGAGTCCTTGCATGTGTGTTCTTTTCACAACCCACATATGGATCAACCAATGGCATTGCATGTGTGTTCTTTCCACAAACCACATATGTACCCACTAGAGTAATTGCATGTGTGTTCTTTTCCACAAACCACATATGGATCCACTAGAGTCATTGCATGTGTGTTGTTTCCACAAACTACACATGGATCCACCAGAGTCATTGCATGTGTGTTCTTTTCCACAAACCACATATGGATCCATCAATGTCATTTCATGTGTGTTCTTTCCATGAACCACACATGGATCAACAAATGTCATTGCATGTGTGTTCTTTCCACAAACCACACATGGATCCACCAGAGTCATTGCATGTGTGTTCTTTTCACAAACCACATATGTATCCACTAGAGTAACTCCAAGCGTGTTCTTTTCACAAACCACACATGGATCCACCATAGTCATTGCATGTGTGTTCTTTTCACAAACCACATATGGATCCACCAATGTCATTGCATGTGTGATCTTTCCACAAACAACATATGGATCCACTAGAGTCATTGCATGTGTGTTCTTTTCACAAACCACATATGGATCCACTAGAGTCATTGCCTGTGTGTTCTTTCCACAAACCACATATGGATCCACTAGAGTCATTGTATGTGTGTTCTTTCCATGAACCATATATGGATCCACCAATGTCATTGCATGTGTGTTCTTTTCCACAAACCACATATGGATCCACCTGAGTAATTGCATGTGTGTTCTTTCCACAAACCACATATGGATCCACCAATGTCATTGCATGTGTGTTCTTTTCCACAAACCACATATGGATACACTAGAGTCATTGCATGTGTGGTCTTTCCACAAACCACACGTGGATCCACTAGAGTCATTGCATGTGTGTTCTTTCCTCAAACCACATATGGATCCACCAGAGTCATTGCATGTGTGTTCTTTTCACAAACCATATATGGATCAACCAATGGCATTGCATGTGTGTTCTTTTCATTGCCCACATATGGATCAACCAATGTCATTGCATGTGTGTTCCTTCCACAAACCACATATGTACCCACTAGAGTAATTGCATGTGTTCTCTTTTCCACAAACAACATATGGATCCACTAGAGTCATTGCATGTGTGTTCTTTTTCACAAACCACATATGGATCCACAAGAGTCATTGTGTAACTACCTCGGTGAATTACGCTCCTAGTACAAGCCTGGATGATCAGAAATGGTTGAAATAGTACGGTGGGGCCCAAATGCCACTCACAGGTAGACCTTTCGGCCGTCCCAACCATTTCCAAACATCGGGACTAGAACGGGCGGCGTAATCGGCAGGCGAAGGGATCAACTACATACACAAATGAGTATGTATGCAAGCCACCATAAAATAGTACATCAGAGCCATTCCATCTAAAAAGAAAGGAAATATAGCAACGCCATACGGCAAGATCCAAATATCCTAGCTAGATATAATAGTTTAGGATATCTCCTCATACATCAAACATCAGAGTATCAAGCGGAAGCGGAAGACAAAATCCGAGTACGGATAAGAAGCAAATCGGCATAAGATGCCCCATAATTAAGCACATCCCGCCCACAGATCTCACGGATCCCCGTTCCCGGAATCTCTACACCGAATGATCGTTGCCCACATCGTCCGTCTCTTCCACCCAGTATCCATCTTGCGAGGGTACCTGTTCATCTGAACCAATAATTTATCGTGTGAGACCCTAGGGGTACTCAGCAAGACTTTATGCCTCTAAAGGGGACACAACCTGGGGTGACGCAATTGCAGCAAAAGATAAACCCTAACAATTCTATAGAAACTCGCTAACCATCCGCCTAACCAAAGATAGACGGATGTCCGTGAATTAAGAACAATAGTTATAACAGTTATAACGGTAATATCCACAGATCCATCCTCCTCCTCGCTTACCGACGAGGAAGCGGACGAACAACCCCCCCATCCGTTGGCAGTTTTATTATCCATTCCGTGAGTATTGCACTATTTACTAGTCAGGTACCTAGTCTAGTCAGATTAAAAGCGGTACTTTAGTTATGCTTGTCTATGATCGAGAAACTGTGCTCCAAGTCGTCCATAACCGCGGACACGGCTTTCAGAAAGTTTTACCCTGCAGGGGTGCACAAATAGCAACACACACTCGATATGCCTCGGAAAAACCAAATCAAAACCCAACGAGGCAGTCACGACAAAGCAATTACAGGATTCAGAAATATTTCAGGGGGCCACCCCATTAAGCTACCCGCGACGAAGCTGGCCGGCTACGAGACGGACTCAAGGTTTGGGTGGACGGCTGTAAACGACTGGGAACCCGAAGGTGTGACTGGGCTTGTCGATACCGCGAAATCGTGTCCTGGCCCTAAACAGTACAGTGTGCTCCTCGCACAATCTTAAATAAAGCAGTAAAGCATGGCATAAGTACAGGATAGTAAATAAAACCTCAAACTAGTTTGTGGCCCCAAGAAATAAGAATGAATCAAGCTCTGGCTCAGGGGGGTCCATAAGGCCTCCCGGATGTGGATAGCGCGAATAATCTTGGAACAGGAATCAAGTACTCGGGGTCTTACGGGACACAAGTGAGCCTGAAAAACCAAATAGCGAATATGGCTCACCGATGCCACTTTCATTAGTTATCCCATTACTACTCAGGTTAAGTTGTATAGGTACCTCGTTATCCATCAGACACTCACATACCCTACACATGCTGTTCTACGACTCGCATGGCTCAAACAACTCCTGTAGTAAGCGCTCATGGGATGGAGGAACAAGCTTCGGTGGGGTTTAAAAGTAAAGGCTATGCGATACTTGGGATTCAATTTAATGCATTCGCGACTCAATGATGCAAGAATAAGATAGAGGCAATAGGTACTATATGTATGCAAGCATGTGGTAGTGCTTGCCTGGCAGCTCTGTTGAAGCAAGGGATGGATCTGGGTAGTGCTCCTGGTTTTCTTGATATATCCCCTGCTCATCGTCTATCCGAGGAAGAACCAAACAAACAAGGGCCAACATAAATAAAGTGCGCAAGCATATGAATAAATGCGACAAGCAAACAATCATGCCATGATGAATGATGCACAATTTGCATGGCAATAAAGTAGCATGGCATGGGTGAGGTGTGAAAGACAATAATAAAGCATTTTTATTTAGTTTTGGCCCCATTTTATTCTCATATTAGTTGCTGTATATTTTATATTTATATGATGCATGCTTCAAAACAAGACATGGAATGCATAAACAGAAAGGTCTCGTCGAGCTAATCATTTTAGACATATTATTTGTTGAATTTGGGGTTATAAAACAAAAGTTATTAATTAATTAAGGGAAAAGGGCAATTTATTGTAATTTTATTAAACTTGGAAAATAAAGTGTTCAAAATATATTTTAGATAGCATATTTGAATTCCTCATATTTTTCTGATCTCAAAACATATATCATATGTAATATTTGACTTTGTATTTCAAAAGTTATTTAAAACAGAATTTAAATTTGAGTTTGATTTAATTTGAAAAGATTTAAATTTAAACAGATTAAACACAGAGACTTTCGTCACCCAGACAGACCCAGACACAGACGCTGACGGGTGGGCCAACGCTGACTGGACTGAACTGCGCGCGAAAAGCTTTTCTCACCGCGGCTTGCACTAGCCCCAGCAACTGACAGACGGGACCACGGCACAAGCGGACCCACACGTCAGTGGGCGGACGCGAGGCTGCCACGCGGCTCAGAGGGAGGACTGCGGGTTGAGGCGACCAAAACAGGGGAGCCTTTTTATAAAAGCGCACCGAGGCAGACAGGTGGGTCCTAGGGAGCGCGGGTTGATGAAACAAAAGAACAGGGGGTTATCTGCAAAACGGGGTTCGATCACTGTTTCTCTTCTCTGAAACCGTCTGTCGACAGATCGATGCCGACGCGCGGAGCGCAGCGCGCGGGGCTCGAACCGGGGACCTGCGGGCACGCACTGGGGTGGCGAACCAGTGCGGCTAGGTGGGCTAGGTGACAGGAGAGCGGGCGGGGCCTAGATAGGGCTGCGATGCGGCCGGGAGCGAGCGGACAGACACGTGCAGCGGCGCGCAGAGGGTGCTCGACGAAATTTCCAGTGAGGCTAGGGCGAGACGGCGACGGCGACGATGTCTGGGGGGTTGGGGAGCTCACCGAGAGGGCGTCGGTGGCGATGGATCGGGTCGGCGAGCCGTGGAACGACGAGGACGCAGACGGACGGCTCGGGTTAGGGTTTCGGGGAGGCGCGTCGGTACTGGCGGCTCCGGTGCTCCTCTTCGTCGACGGCGTGTACAGGGCGTATCAGGGGACCCTCCTCGAACTCCCAGGCCACTCCACGGTCTCTCTGCACGCCTGGATCAACGGGACGTGGCGGAGGCCGACGGTGGCTGGCGTCGGGGGTAGCTGCTGGCGGAGAGGAAGGGGAGGAGCGGTAGGTGCCTGGGGGGATCTGGGAGAGGCCATAGAGGCGAGGTGGAGGAGATAAGACAGAGAGGGAAAGGGAGACGCCGTGGGGGAGGGGTAGATGGAAAAGGTGGCTCGGCCACCTTTTTCCTCCTCTTCTCTCTCACGTGCTCGGTCTGGGCAGGTAGGGGAGGGGCAGGTGAGGCTTCCAGGTGGGGTAGGGCAGGCCAGGGTCGGGGTGGTTCGGGCTGGGGCCCCTAGGGCAGAGAGAACGGAGAGGGAGGGAGGTAAGGAGCTCGGGCTAGGGTTGGGAGCTAGGCTCGGGTAGAGAGGGGGGTATGGCTCGGGGTAGCTAGGGTTTGGTTGGGGCTGGGGGTAACTAGGTGGCCAGCTAGGTAAGAGAGAGGGGGAGGCCGAGAGAGAGAGGTGGTGGACTTAGGGTACTTAGGGTTTGGTCTAGGTTTTAGCTTAGAGCTAGGTTTAGAGGGGATGGTAAAGAGAGGAGAGGTGAGGTAGGGTGGTGATAGCTAGGGGATTAGGGTGATGGGGTGGTGGCTTGGGGTTTATAGGAGTTTGCATGCTCCAACTAGATCAAGCAACACAAGAGAGGGGTGTGGTGATGATGGTCTTAAGCAAGCACAAACAAGATCAAGCTAAGAGAAGAGAGAGATGTGGTTTAAATTCACTCAAAATCAAATAAAAACCAAATACTAGAAAAGGTGGCACTTGCATGGCCCATGCAAAACAATTAATGCCATGGTTATTTTGTGAGAACAATAATATTAACATGGCATTATTATTATGCAATCCAAAATTGGAATAAAAGCCAAGCAAAAGAATAGAAGGAAGGTTCCAGATGGAGTAGATGGAGATGATCACATTGGAATGTAATTAGGACTTGCTAGTGTGTGTAATCCACTAGATGCTTAATAGTCCCAGAATATTCTCACATGAGCATAAATCCATAATAATCCAAATGGAGGCTAGGAGAAGGGGTCCCACTCACAAGGCATGCAAAGGTGGCCATGTGGCTCTCATATATCAATAATGTGAAAACAACATGATGCTAAAATGAGAGCATGTGGAAGAAGAATTGGATCCATCCCAACCCACATGAGCTAGAGGTAAAACCCAATAAAGTGCAAAGCTCATATTTAGTTGGATGGTGGAATATAAGGTGGTGAAAGAAAAGGTGGTGGATTTAATAAGAGATATGCCCCCAACTCAACTTGGGCATTAAACAATATATCAACAACCAAATACAATATCAAGAGGCAAATACAATTAACAATGCATATGAGAGAAGAACCAAATCAAAAGGGTTTTATATGATGCTCAAATGCAAGGTGGCATGATGACATGAGCATGATATAATGATGATGCAACAATTATATGTAGGAAGTAGCATTTATATAGACTAGGCTAGTAGCATTGCAATTGTTAGACAATTGGGATGCTACAACTCTCCCCCACTAAACAAGAATCTCGCCCCGAGATTCCTAGGAAAAAGAAAACAACACAAGGAGAGGCGGGTGTTCGAACGAAGGTTACCCTCACGTTCCCAAGTTGATGAACAACGGAATGGTGCAACCACTACACCTCGCAAAACTTGCTAGACTTGTTGCGAGTCTTGCGTTTTGCTTGAGAAACAACGGGTTAGAAGAATTGAAGGATTGCTGTGAGACAAGAAGGATAGGATGGACATAGCTCCGGTGTTCTCAGGAAACATGATAAAAGAATAGAACCACTTGTGAAAGAAAGGACAAGATGATGTATCATGGATACAGAAAGACACACCGGTAAGATTAAAGATTTACCGATACTAGAGAGGATGAATCTTTGTCTCGCCGGAAGAAAAGATCTAGATTGGAGAGGTTTTGAAGCACTATGACAATAGCATCGTACCTGCTCTCAGATTTTTGAAATGAATTTCGGAACAATATTTCCTTCAAACAATAGAGTCCCTTGATATGAACAGAAAGATTTAGCTAGACATCGCCGGATTAGATTCTTGTTGCGCCGGTAATACTCCGAAGGATCACGCAATTGAGGTGCGCGGATATAACTTCCAGAGATGGATGTGAAGCCAGATTACCACAGAAAAGAATTGATGGAACAGAGAGAGAGATAGCTTCCTTTCATCTTGTTTGGGGATGTAGAGCTCCGGTAGAAAACGAGGAACGGAAGGAGTTTGCGTTTGTTTCCAACAGATAATTGTAGATTTTGCTCCGTGTAGAAAAGACGAGAACACCAACAAGAGATTATTGATTACTTTCTTCGAGAGAGCACTCCGGAAAACAGGGACGAAAGTAAAAGTATCAAGGGATAAAGGCCACTTCTGACTTCCGTGGAATGAGTGAAATCACATTAATTCACCAATTCAATGTACAAGAGAGAATGATAAGAGTAGTGGTATGGTAGCTACTCCATCCCGCACTCAAAGCATTACTGCGCACATGAATAAGAAAATCATGCAACCCAACTACCGAAACAGACTGAAGGTATTGACGATAACTCGTGGAACTTCGTTAGAACACAAGGATAGATGCAAACGATTCGCCGGATTCACAGATAGATAAAGATGATGATGTTGTCGTCATGTCGTAAGTAACCAGCCACCGGAAAGATATGAAGGAAGATCCGGAGACAACTGCAAGATTCCACAGATATAGAAAAAGATAGCACCACTTGAACGGAAGGAATACAAGATCTGTAAGGTCTTCATGGCCTCCGGTGGATTGAGCATAGACGATAGAACAGGAGGGTTTCAAGAGATTACTTAACGAGACTGAGTTGAAAGAACTCCATGTTCTTCTTGAAAAGATTGGGAGAGATTTAGCGGTCTTGAGGAAAACTACGGCGGAACGACGATGATAACTTGCCAACAAGGAAAACTCCGGGTTTGATTGACGATGGAAGATGGAATTCACAATGCACTTGCTGATTCCAGAATTGAAGCGATCTATTTAGCAGAATGACGTGGCCAGGATAGGTGACTTCAAAAAGTCAGAGTTCTCACTTTGAGACTTTCCACACAGGCAGTGCTCACGAAGCTTGAGAGAAAGAGACACGGATGATCTTCCATGTCCTTCCATAGATATGGAATAGACAAGCATATTATCAACATATACCACCATGGATTAACAAGATATTCCCAGAATACCAAGTTCAAGAGGCGGGTTAAACGAACAAATGCTCGAAACACTTTCTGAGCTCAACGCTCTTTGAAAGATCAAAATTAAGAGCACGGGTTCGTGTTGAAGAAGATGCACTGGCAGAATAGATTATCTGGTCCTTCGGAAGAAGAAGAGATGTCACCCGGTTCACATTGTCGATCGGAACACCGGTTACAAAGATAAAGAGATCTTGGATAAGAATCGATGATATAGCTTTGCCTATGGTATGAGCGATCAGAGACGAAAAAGATGTGCAGATATGGAGTTGAAAAAGATGTGCAGCATGATAAACAGATGATAGACCGCCGTAGTGCCTTGAGAAACTCCGGATTTCCAAGGATGCTTGAATAAGCATGGATAGGATCACGGTGTACCCAAAATCACAGGAGTATCTTTGGCAATCCGGAGTGGTAGCATTTTCCATATTCCAATCGACACTATCATGAGTGGAATATAGCTATGCCGAGAACCAAATTACAATCACCAGCATCGGATCGACACATGTTATGTAATTAGCCCAAGAGAAAAGGAGATGAAAAGAAACTCCAAGATTAAGCGCCGGTGACAAAAGAATGAGTTAGCATGGACATGCTGATAAAAGAGAGATAGATAATGTTTCACACACGACTGAAAAGGAGTGTGGAAACACAGATGGATCAAAGAAAAAATTTCCGCAATTTTCGGCATTAAAATACCGATAGATGCGCAAAATCACTTAGCAAATAGGGATTAGCTACTGATGATTTGACAGAACGTGGAGTTGCTAGAAGGAAGAACACCCTTAAGAAGATGGCACCGGTTAACAAGGAGTCAGATAGATCACGCCGGTTTTCAAAAGCCTGTCAGTATGGAATGTACCAACAGTTGATAACCAAAGGCAGATTGTGATAACAACTTGGATGCAACAGATAGACAAGGAATTACACACTCACACACACACAACCTATGGTACTACGGAAACCCAGAACACGTGAATCCTAGTTTGAATTTAAAGGAGAGGATTGAAAACGTTACACTTCCTTACCAGAAAAGAGTGGTGGTTGGGTAAGAAGAAAAATGGAAGCAGTCCTACTCTCACGTTTTGTTTTTCCCTAGTATACATAACTACCAAAATATTTGCTAGATAGACAACGACCATTTGGCTGAGACCCTGAAGGTCGGGATGGCTCTGATACCAATTGTAACTACCTCGGTGAATTACGCTCCTAGTACAAGCCTGGATGATCAGAAATGGTTGAAATAGTACGGTGGGGCCCAAATGCCACTCACAGGTAGACCTTTCGGCCGTCCCAACCATTTCCAAACATCGGGACAAGAACGGGCGGCGTAATCGGCAGGCGAAGGGATCAACTACATACACAAATGAGTATGTATGCAAGCCACCATACAATAGTACATCAGAGCCATTCCATCTAAAAAGAAAGGAAATATAGCAACGCCATACGGCAAGATCCAAATATCCTAGCTAGATATAATAGTTTAGGATATCTCCTCATACATCAAACATCAGAGTATCAAGCGGAAGCGGAAGACAAAATCCGAGGACGGATAAGAAGCAAATCGGCATAAGATGCCCCATAATTAAGCACATCCCGCCCACAGATCTCACGGATCCCCGTTCCCGGAATCTCTACACCGAATGATCGTTGCCCACATCGTCCGTCTCTTCCACCCAGTATCCATCTTGCGAGGGTACCTGTTCATCTGAACCAATAATTTATCGTGTGAGACCCTAGGGGTACTCAGCAAGACTTTATGCCTCTAAAGGGGACACAACCTGGGGTGACGCAATTGCAGCAAAAGATAAACCCTAACAATTCTATAGAAACTCGCTAACCATCCGCCTAACCAAAGATAGACGGATGTCCGTGAATTAAGAACAATAGTTATAACAGTTATAACAGTAATATCCACAGATCCATCCTCCTCCTCGCTTACCGACGAGGAAGCTGACGAACAACCCACCCATCCGTTGGCAGTTTTATTATCCATTCCGTGAGTATTGCACTATTTACTAGTCAGGTACCTAGTCTAGTCAGATTAAAAGCGGTACTTTAGTTATGCTTGTCTATGATCGAGAAACTGTGCTCCAAGTCGTCCATAACCGCGGACATGGCTTTCAGAAAGTTTTACCCTGCAGGGGTGCACAAATAGCAACACACACTCGATATGCCTCGGAAAAACCAAATCAAAACCCAACGAGGCAGTCACGACAAAGCAATTACAGGATTTAGAAATATTTCAGGGGGCCACCCCATTAAGCTACCCGCGACGAAGCTGGCCGACTACGAGACGGACTCAAGGTTTGGGTGGACGGCTGTAAACGACTGGGAACCCGAAGGTGTGACTGGGCTTGTCGATACCGCGAAATCGTGTCCCGGCCCTAAACAGTACAGTGTGCTCCTCGCACAATCTTAAATAAAGCAGTAAAGCATGGCATAAGTACAGGATAGTAAATAAAACCTCAAACTAGTTTGTGGCCCCAAGAAATAAGAATGAATCAAGCTCTGGCTCAGGGGGGTCCATAAGGCCTCCCGGATGTGGATAGCGCGAATAATCTTGGAACAGGAATCAAGTACTCGGGGTCTTACGGGACACAAGTGAGCCTGAAAAACCAAATAGCGAATATGGCTCACCGATGCCACTTTCATTAGTTATCCCATTACTACTCAGGTTAAGTTGTATAGGTACCTCGTTATCCATCAGACACTCACATACCCTACACATGCTGTTCTACGACTCGCATGGC
This sequence comes from Avena sativa, assembly GCA_916181665.1. Lineage (NCBI taxonomy): Eukaryota > Viridiplantae > Streptophyta > Magnoliopsida > Poales > Poaceae > Avena > Avena sativa. The sequence continues at coordinate 451,670,747 of OV702289.1, forward strand.
TCAAACAACTCCTGTAGTAAGCGCTCATGGGATGGAGGAACAAGCTTCGGTGGGGTTTAAAAGTAAAGGCTATGCGATACTTGGGATTCAATTTAATGCATTCGCGACTCAATGATGCAAGAATAAGATAGAGGCAATAGGTACTATATGTATGCAAGCATGTGGTAGTGCTTGCCTGGCAGCTCTGTTGAAGCAAGGGATGGATCTGGGTAGTGCTCCTGGTTTTCTTGATATATCCCCTGCTCAGCGTCTATCCGAGGAAGAACCAAACAAACAAGGGCCAACATAAATAAAGTGCGCAAGCATATGAATAAATGCGACAAGCAAACAATCATGCCATGATGAATGATGCACAATTTGCATGGCAATAAAGTAGCATGGCATGGGTGAGGTGTGAAAGACAATAATAAAGCATTTTTATTTAGTTTTGGCCCCATTTTATTCTCATATTAGTTGCTGTATATTTTATATTTATATGATGCATGCTTCAAAACAAGACATGGAATGCATAAACAGAAAGGTCTCGTCGAGCTAATCATTTTAGACATATTATTTGTTGAATTTGGGGTTATAAAACAAAAGTTATTAATTAATTAAGGGAAAAGGGCAATTTATTGTAATTTTATTAAAATTTGGAAAATAAAGTGTTCAAAATATATTTTAGATAGCATATTTGAATTCCTCATATTTTTCTGATCTCAAAACATATATCATATGTAATATTTGACTTTGTATTTCAAAAGTTATTTAAAACAGAATTTAAATTTGAGTTTGATTTAATTTGAAAAGATTTAAATTTAAACAGATTAAACACAGAGACTTTTGTCACCCAGACAGACCTGCGCGCGAAAAGCTTTTCTCACCACGGCTTGCACTAGCCCCAGCAACTGACAGACGGGACCACGGCACAAGCGGACCCACACGTCAGTGGGCGGACGCGAGGCTGCCACGCGGCTCAGAGGGAGGACTGCGGGTTGAGGCGACCAAAACAGGGGAGCCTTTTTATAAAAGCGCACCGAGGCAGACAGGTGGGTCCTAGGGAGCGCGGGTTGATGAAACAAAAGAACAGGGGGTTATCTGCAAAACGGGGTTCGATCACTGTTTCCCTTCTCTGAAACCGTCTGTTGACAGATCGATGCCGACGCGCGGAGCGCAGCGCGCGGGGCTCGAACCGGGGACCTGCGGGCGCGCACTGGGGTGGCGAACCAGTGCGGCTAGGTGGGCTAGGTGACAGGAGAGCGGGCGGGGCCTAGATAGGGCTGCGATGTGGCCGGGAGCGAGCGGACAGACACGTGCCGCGGCACGCAGAGGGTGCTCGACGAAATTTCCGGCGAGGCTAGGGCGATACGGTGATGGCGACGATGTCTGGGGGGGTGGGGGAGCTCACCGAGAGGGCGTCGGTGGCGATGGATCGGGTCGGCGAGCCGTGGAACGACGAGGACGCAGACGGACGGCTCGGGTTAGGGTTTCGGGGAGGCGCGTCGGTACTGGCGGCTCCGGTGCTCCTCTTCGTCGACGGCGTGTACAGGGCGTATCAGGGGACCCTCCTCGAACTCCCAGGCCACTCCACGGTCTCTCTGCACGCCTGGATCAACGGGACGTGGCGGAGGCCGACGGTGGCTGGCGTCGGGGGTAGCTGCTGGCGGAGAGGAAGGGGAGGAGCGGTAGGTGCCTGGGGGGATCTGGGAGAGGCCAGAGAGGCGAGGTGGAGGAGATAAGACAGAGAGGGAAAGGGAGACGCCGTGGGGGAGGGGTAGATGGAAAAGGTGGCTCGGCCACCTTTTTCCTCCTCTTCTCTCTCACGTGCTCGGTCTGGGCAGGTAGGGGAGGGGCAGGTGAGGCTTCCAGGTGGGGTAGGGCAGGCCAGGGTCGGGGTGGTTCGGGCTGGGGCCCCTAGGGCAGAGAGAACGGAGAGGGAGGGAGGTAAGGAGCTCGGGCTAGGGTTGGGAGCTAGGCTCGGGTAGAGAGGGGGGTATGGCTCGGGGTAGCTAGGGTTTGGTTGGGGCTGGGGGTAACTAGGTGGCCAGCTAGGTAAGAGAGAGGGGGAGGCCGAGAGAGAGAGGTGGTGGACTTAGGGTACTTAGGGTTTGGTCTAGGTTTTAGCTTAGAGCTAGGTTTAGAGGGGATGGTAAAGAGAGGAGAGGTGAGGTAGGGTGGTGATAGCTAGGGGATTAGGGTGATGGGGTGGTGGCTTGGGGTTTATAGGAGTTTGCATGCTCCAACTAGATCAAGCAACACAAGAGAGGGGTGTGGTGATGATGGTCTTAAGCAAGCACAAACAAGATCAAGCTAAGAGGAGAGAGAGATGTGGTTTAAATTCACTCAAAATCAAATAAAAACCAAATACTAGAAAAGGTGGCACTTGCATGGCCCATGCAAAACAATTAATGCCATGGTTATTTTGTGAGAACAATAATATTAACATGGCATTATTATTATGCAATCCAAAATTGGAATAAAAGCCAAGCAAAAGAATAGAAGGAAGGTTCCAGATGGAGTAGATGGAGATGATCACATTGGAATGTAATTAGGACTTGCTAGTGTGTGTAATCCACTAGATGCTTAATAGTCCCAGAATATTCTCACATGAGCATAAATCCATAATAATCCAAATGGAGGCTAGGAGAAGGGGTCCCACTCACAAGGCATGCAAAGGTGGCCATGTGGCTCTCATATATCAATAATGTGAAAACAACATGATGCTAAAATGAGAGCATGTGTAAGAAGAATTGGATCCATCCCAACCCACATGAGCTAGAGGTAAAACCCAATAAAGTGCAAAGCTCATATTTAGTTGGATGGTGGAATATAAGGTGGTGAAAGAAAAGGTGGTGGAGTTAATAAGAGATATGCCCCCAACTCAACTTGGGCATTAAACAATATATCAACAACCAAATACAATATCAAGAGGCAAATACAATTAACAATGCATATGAGAGAAGAACCAAATCAAAAGGGTTTTATATGATGCTCAAATGCAAGGTGGCATGATGACATGAGCATGATATAATGATGATGCAACAATTATATGTAGGAAGTAGCATTTATATAGACTAGGCTAGTAGCATTGCAATTGTTAGACAATTGGGATGCTACACATTGCATGTGTGTTCTTTCCACAAACCACATGGATCAACCAATGTCATTACATGAGTGTTCTTTCCACAAACCACATGGATGAACCAGAGTCATTGCATGTGTGTTATTTCCACAAACCACACGTTGATCCACCAGAGTAGTTGCATGTGTGTTCATGTCACAAACCACACATGGATCAACAAATGTCATTGCATGTGTGTTCTTTCCAAAAACCACATATGGATCAACAAATGTCATTTCATGTGTGTTCTTTCCATGAACCAAATATGGATCCACCAGAGTCATTGCATATGTGTTCTTTTCACAAACCACATATGGATCCACTACAATCATTGCATGTGTGTTCATGTCACAAACCACACATGGATCCACCAATGTCATTGCATGTGTGTTCTTTCCATGAACCACATATGGATCCACCAGAGTCATTGCATGTGTGTTCTTTTCACATATGGATCAACCAATGGCATTCCATGTGTGTTATTGTCATAAACCACATATTGATCAACCAATGTCATTGCATGTGTGTTCATGTCACAAACCACACATGGATCCACCAATGTCATTGCATGTATGTTCTCTCCATGAACCACATATGGATCTACCAATGTCATTGCATGTGTGTTCTTTCCACAAAACCACATATGGATCCACCAATGTCATTGCATGTGTGTTCTTTTCCACAAACCACATATGGATCCACTAGTGTCATTGCATGTGTGGTCTTTCCACAAACCACACATGGATCCACTAGAGTCATTGAATGTGTGTTCTTTCTACAAACCACATATTGATCCACCATAGTCATTGCATGTGTGTTCTTTTCACAAACTATATATGGATTAACCAATGGCATTGTATGTGTGTTCTTTTCACAACCCACATATGGATCAACCAATGTCATTGCATGTGTGTTCTTTCCACAATCCACATATGTACCCACTAGAGTAATTGCATGTGTGTTCTTTTCCACAAACCACATATGGATCCATTAGAGTCATTGCATGTGTGTTCTTTCCACAAACTACACACGGATCCACCAAAGTCATTGCATGTGTGTTCTTTTCCACAAACCACATATGGATCCACCAATGTCATTGCATGTGTGTTCTTTCCATGAACCACATATGGATCAACAAATGTCATTGCATGTGTGTTCTTTCCACAAACCACACATGGATCCACTAGAGTCATTGCATGTGTGTTCTTTCTACAAACCACATATGGATCCACCAGAGTCATTGCATGTGTGTTCTTTTCACAAACCACATATGTATCCACTAGAGTAACTGTATGTGTGTTCTTTCACAAACAACACATGGATCCACCAGAGTCATTGCATGTGTGTTCTTTCCACAAAACTCATGGATCAACCAATTTCATTGCAGGTGTGTTCTTTCCATGGACCACATATGGATCCACCAATGTCATTGCATGTGTGTGCTTTCCACAACCAACATATGGATCCACCAGAGTCATCGCATGTGTGTTCTTTTCACAAACCACATGTGGATCCACTAGAGCCATTGCATGTGTGTTCTTTCCACAAACCACATATGGATCCACTAGAGTCATTGCATGTGTGTTCTTTTCATGAACCATATATGGATCAATCAATGTCATTGCATGTGTGTTCTTTTCACAAACCATATATGCACACACTAGAGTAACTCCAAGCGTGTTCTTTTCACAAACCACACATGGATCCACCAGAGTCATTGCATGTGTGTTCTTTTCACAAACCACATATGGATCCACCAATGTCATTGCAGGTGTGTTCTTTCCATATGGATCCACCAATGTCATTGCATGTGTGTTTTCTTTCCACAAACAACATATGGATCCACCAAAGTCATTGCACGTGTGTTCTTTTCACAAACCACACATGGATCCACTAGAGTCATTGTATGTGTGTTCTTTCCATGAACCATATATCGATCCACCAATGTCATTGTATGTGTGTTCTTTTCCACAAACCATATATGGATCCACCTGAGTAATTGCATGTGTGTTCTTTCCACAAACCACATATGGATCCACCAATGTCATTGCATGTGTGTTCTTTTCCACAAACCACATATGGATAGACTAGAGTCATTGCCTGTGTGGTCTTTCCACAAACCACACATGGATCCACTAGAGTCATTGCATGTGTGTTCTTTCCACAAACAACATATGGATCCACAAGAGTCATTGCATGTGTCTTCTTTTCACAAACCATATATGGATCAACCAATGGCATTGCATGTGTGTTCTTTTCATAACCCACATATGGATCAACCAATGTCATTGCATGTGTGTTCTTTCCACAAACCACCTATGCACCCACTAGAGTAATTGCATGTGTGTTCTTTTCCACAAACGACATATGGATCCACTAGAGTCATTGCATGTGTGTTCTTTCTACAAACTACACACGGATCCACCAGAGTCATTGCATGTGTGTTCTTTTCCACAAACCACATATGTATCCACCAATGTCATTGCATGTGTGTTCTTTCCAAGAACCACATATGGATCAACAAATGTCATTGCATGTGTGTTCTTTCCACAAACCACATATGGATCCACCAGAGTCATTGCATGTGTGTTCTTTTCACAAACCATATATGTATCCACTAGAGTAACTGCATGTGTGTTATTTCCACAAACCACATGTTGATCCACCAGAGTAGTTGCATGTGTGTTCATGTCACAAACCACACATGGATCACCAAATGTCATCCCATGTGTGTTCTTTCCACAAACCACATATGGATCAACAAATGTCATTTCATGTGTGTTCTTTCCATGAACCAAATATGGATCCACTAGAGTCATTGCATGTGTGTTCTTTTCACAAACCACTTATGGATCCACTAGAGTCATTGCTTGTGTGTTCATGTCACAAACCACACATGGATCCACCAATGTCATTGCATGTGTGTTCTTTCCATGACCCACATATGGATCCACCAGAGTCATTGCATGTGTGTTCTTTTCACATATGGATCAACCAATGGCATTGCATGTGTGTTGTTGTCATAAACCACATATTGATCAACCAATGTCATTGCATGTGTGTTCATGTCACAAACCACACATGGATCCACCAATGTCATTGCATGTATGTTCTCTCCATGAACCACATATGGATCCACCAATGTCATTGCATGTGTGTTCTTTCCACAAACCACATATGGATCCACCAATGACATTGCATGTGTGTTATTTTCCACAAACCACATATGGATCCACTAGTGTCATTGCATGTGTGGTCTTTCCACAAACCACACATGGATGCACTAGAGTCATTGCATGTGTGTTCTTTCTACAAACCACATATTGATCCACCAGATTCATTGCATGTTTGTTCTTTTCACAAACCATATATGGATCAACCAATGGCATTGCATGTGTGTTCTTTTCCACAAACCACATATGGATCAACCAATGTCATTGCATGTGTGTTCTTTCCACAAACCACATATGTACCTACTAGAGTAATTGCATGTGTGTTCTTTTCCACAAACCACATATGGATCCATTAGAGTCATTGCATGTGTGTTGTTTCCACAAACTACACACGGATCCACCAAAGTCATTGCATGTGTGTTCTTTTCCACAAACCACATATGGATCCACCAATGTCATTGCATGTGTGTTCTTTCCATGAACCACATATGGATCAACAAATGTCATTGCATGTGTGTTCTTTCCACAAACCACATATGGATCCACCAGAGTCATTGCATGTGTGTTCTTTTCACAAACCACATATGTATCCACTAGAGTAACTGCATGTGTGTTCTTTTCACAAACCACACATGGATCCACCAGAGTCATTGCATGTGTGTTCTTTCCACAAACCACATGGATCAACCAATTTCATTGCAGGTGTGTCCTTTCCATGGACCACATATGGATCCACCAATGTCATTGCATGTGTGTTCTTTCCACAACCAACATATGGATCCACCAGAGTCATCGCATGTGTGTTCTTTTCACAAACCACATGTGGATCCACTAGAGTCATTGCATGTGTGTTCTTTCCACAAACCACATATGGATCCACTAGAGTCATTGCATGTGTGTTCTTTCCATTAACCATATATGGATCAGTGCATGTGTGTTCTTTTCACAAACCACATATGTATCCACTACAGTAACTCCAAGCGTGTTCTTTTCACAAACCACACATGGATCCACCAGAGTCATTGCATGTGTGTTATTTTCACAAACCACATATGGATCCACCAATGTCATTGCAGGTGTGTTCTTTCCATGAACCACATATGGATCCACCAATGTCATTGCATGTGTGTTCTTTCCATAAACAACATATGGATCCACCAGAGTCATTGCATGTGTGTTCTTTTCACAAACCACATATGGATCCACTAGAGTCATTGTATGTGTGTTCTTTCCATGAACCATATATGGATCCACCAATGTCATTGCATGTGTGTTCTTTTCCACAAACCACATATGGATCCACCAATGTCATTGCATGTGTGTTCTTTTCCACAAACCACATATGCATACACTAGAGTCATGGCATGTGTGGTCTTTCCACAAACCACACATGGATCCACTAGAGTCATTGCATGCGTGTTCTTTCCACAAACAACATATGGATCCACAAGAGTCATTGCATGTGTCTTCTTTTCACAAACCATATATGGATCAACCAATGGCATTGCATGTGTGTTCTTTTCATAACCCACATATGGATCAACCAATGTCATTGCATGTGTGTTCTTTCCACAAACCACCTATGTACCCACTAGAGTAATTGCATGTGTGTTATTTTCCACAAACGACATATGGATCCACTAGAGTCATTGCATGTGTGTTCTTTCTACAAACTACACACGGATCCACCAGAGTCATTACATGTTTGTTCTTTTCCACAAACCACATATTTATCCACCAATGTCATTGCATGTGTGTTCTTTCCAAGAACCACATATGGATCAACAAATGTCATTGCATGTGTGTTCTTTCCACAAACCACATATGGATCCACCAGAGTCATTGCATGTGTGTTCTTTTCACAAACCACATATGTATCCACTAGAGTAACTACATGTGTGTTATTTCCACAAACCACATGTTGGTCCACCAGAGTAGTTGCATGTGTGTTCATGTCACAAACCACACATGGATCACCAAATGTCATTACATGTGTGTTCTTTCCACAAACCACATATGGATCAACAAATGTCATTTCATGTGTGTTCTTTCCATGAACCAAATATGGATCCACCAGAGTCATTGCATGTGTGTTCTTTAAACAAACCACATATGGATCCACTAGAGTCATTGCATGTGTGTTCATGTCACAAACCACACATGGATCCACCAATGTCATTGCATGTGTGTTCTTTCCATGACCCACATATGGATCCACCAGAGTCATTGCATGTGTGTTCTTTTCACATATGGATCAACCAATGGCATTGCATGTGTGTTGTTGTCATAAACCACATATTGATCAACCAATGTCATTGCATGTGTGTTCATGTCACAAACCACACATGGATCCACCAATGTCATTGCATGTATGTTCTCTCCATGAACCACATATGGATCCACCAATGTCATTGCATGTGTGTTCTTTCCACAAACCACATATGGATCCACCAATGTCATTGCATGTGTGTTATTTTCCACAAACCACATATGGATCCACTAGTGTCATTGCATGTGTGGTCTTTCCACAAACCACACATGGATGCACTAGAGTCATTGCATGTGTGTTCTTTCTACAAACCACATATTGATCCACCAGAGTCATTGCATGTGTGTTCTGTTCACAAACCATATATGGATCAACCAATGGCATTGCATGTGTGTTCTTTTCCACAAACCACATATGGATCAACCAATGTCATTGCATGTGTGTTCTTTCCACAAACCACATATGTACCTACTAGAGTAATTGCATGTGTGTTGATGGGGATATGCCAAAGGGGGTATGCTCAGCAGTACGTTCTGAGTGAGCCGAAAGGCCTGCAAGTGCGCCTGAAGGATGGCGACTGGACTCTGAAGAAAGGAAAGGCCCATCGACTGGTGACTGGAAGCCCAGAAGCGTAGCAGAAGCCCAGTCGGATTAGGTCAAAGGCCCCTGGATCCTTATCTTGTTCGGAGGCAGCTTGTAAACCCTAGCGAGGTGCTTCATATATAAACCTCCCTAGGGTACCTTAGAGACTTACGTTCCATCATACACCCCTTCAAGCGACTCGCTGCCTAGCCGCCGAGCTCGCCACCCTTGTAACTCGCTCTCTCATAATCTAATCTAGCAGGAGTAGGTCTTTACCCTCCGGGGGGCCGAACCTGGGTAAACCCATGTGCATCCGCCCCTATCTCGCACCGTAGATGGCCGCCAACTCTTCCTCACGAAACACTCAATCGCTGCCTATGGCAGCGACTGCCGTGGCCATTTCCACGATAGTGGCGCCCACCGTGGGGCATAGCGGGACTGGCCTGAGTTCTGCGGCGAGACCCTATTCGCCGGTCGAGCGGCCGCTCGCCACCGGCTGCATGATTGCCATCAGTGGGACCTTGCAGATCCTGCCCAGCAACTACATCCCGGCATCGCGCCCGGTCACGCACGCCGCGGTGATGCCGATCGGCTCCATCAACCTCTTCGTCGGCTTTACCGGCACGGTCGATCTAGCCGCGACGATGATCGTCGGCGGGTCGCCTCCACACCGCGATCTGCTTTTTGAGGAGCAGGTCCGCTCCATCAGGGGCCTCGTCACCGAGTACGACTCGGCCTCTAGCGACGCGGTCAAGACCAACGCCGCCACCAACGACGACGCCCTAAACAACGACGCTGACTCCACAACTCCTGCATCGGTCAACGGATCCATCACCGCCGCGTCACGGGAGGACTCCATCACGCGAGCCTCCAACCCCGAGGATTTCGAGGATCCCTCCATCCTGGGGATCTTCGACTCTGACTCCGGCTCAGAATCCCCCGAGGATTTTTGCGCCAGATCCAATCGCTTCAACACGATCTACATGGCGGGTAGCATGACTGCCCCGCCAGATCCGTTCTCCACGCCGATCCTGCCGACCGCGACGACCACGGAGGTGGAACAAGCCCGCATGCGACTCCAGGAGGCGCAACGCAACGAACTCGCCGAGCGCGAGAAATACCGCCTCGAACAAGAGACGGCGAAGGAGCTATCACTCTATCACCAGCGCCGCATCAGGACCCGCCTGAACCCCGATGTTCAGGGACGCGTCCTGAATTTCAACGACGAGGGCGACCCCACACGCGCCGCCGAGCGCGAACACGGCGAGAACGCGCCGCCAGGAGGAGGCAACCCCGCGAGACCACCACCTGGAGCACCGGCGACTGGGGCCCCTCCACCACCCATGGGCCATGCGCCCCCACCAGACCAACCACGGATCATCATCTCACCTCAAGCCCGGGACGCCAACGGGCTACTACTATACTCCACCCCGATGGACAACGTCGTCGTAGCCGATGCCGCGATCGCCAACCTTGATGTCTAAGGCGACGACGTGCTATAGATCCAATACACCAAGGCCCTACTTGTCAGGGCCGTCGAGCAACAGGCCGCGGGAGTCGACCCGCGGGGGCGGATGTATTCCCGCTCGCCAACAAGCAGGGCGGCATCAAGCGGCCACCCCACCGTGGCTAACGTAATAGTTTCCCACCACCCCAACCCCTGGCGAACCAACCACAGGCTGCCAACCCCGCGTTGTCGACCAACGAGCTGCGACCTGCGAACAACACCGTCGCCGCAAACGGGCAACCCCTCGATGCCCGAACGTACATCATCAACAATCAGGCATGGCGGTCGCGCCAACCTTATGACCTACGACACACCCTCGCCAACCGCGGCGACCCGGAGCCAAGAGGCTCGCTCAGCCGAGTCAGGCCACAATGCTTTGGACCCATGATCCGCGGGGAAAAATACCCCACCAACTTCAAGGCTCCGAAGGGGATCGAGAAGTACGACCTGACGTACGACCCTGCCGTTTGGCTGGACACATACCTCATGGCAATGGGGATCGCATGCCACACTGACCTGCTCGCCGCTCGCTACCTCCCCCTGATGATGGAGGGCGCGACCCGGCAATGGATCAACACGCTACCCGCCGACAGCATCGATTCCTGGGAAGAGATGCGGGACTCCTTCGTCAGGCACATCGAGGGATCCTACACTCGTGCCACCACCATCGAGGACCTGGAGCGATGCATCCAGGGACAACGCAAGTCGACCCGCCGGTGGATCCAAAGGTGGCAAGAACTATGGATAAACGCCTCCGGCATCCACCCAGACACGGCGATACACTGCTTCAAGAATGCGTGCCAGTATGAACCTCTGGTCGCCAAGATCAAGAGGGTCTACCGGATGCTCGATAACATCCCCGACCTCCTCGAAATCGCCAAGCGCTACGCGGAGGAGGACCCCAACCAAGACTCCGACGACGAGTCGGGAGGAAGACGGCGCACTAGTATCCACGACAGCGGGCGCCTACGCGACATGCGCTACAGCGACACCCGCATCACCGGCAAGCGCCGGACCGACGGGCGAGTCGACTTCGTCGCCAACACCGGCTACGGCCAACGCGACTCCAAGAACTACCACCGCGATGGAGAAAACTATCGCGACAGTGTGAACTACCACGCCAACAACGCGACGAGGCCGAAATTCGACCCCGCCGCCCTGCTCAATCAGCCCTGCATCTACCACAGCAGGGAGGGAAAACCAGCCACCCACACCACGGCCGACTGCCACTCTCTCAAAGAGATCGAGAAGGCGAGACGTGCGAGGGAGGACCCCAACAACAACCAACCGCGGGACAACGGGAATGGCAGCGGCTTCGGAACCGCCGTCGGGTCGCTACATACCTTCACTAGGCTCGGCACCAAGCGTGAGAAGAAGGTACTCGCCCGCACGGTCGCTGTCAATGCGGTGACGCAAGTCGACATACCCCGCTTCCTAAACTGGTTCGAGCAGAGCATCACCTGGAGTCGCCAGGACCACGCGCCAAGAATCGAATATCCAGGGCGAGTCGCCCTAGTGGTCAGGCCAAAGGTGGCCGACTACTGGCTTCCCAAGACACTGATGGACGGTGGGAGCTCCATCAACATCCTGTAGCTCGACACCTTCAAAAGGCTCCACCTGCTAGAAAGAGCCATCGAGCCAACACTGACGACCTTCCACGGCATCGTCCCCGGTCGGAAGGCGTACCCGATCGGGAAGGTGACGCTGCCAGTCACCTTCGGCACCCCGACAAACTACCGCACGGAGAGAATCGTCTTCGAGCTAGTAAACTTCCGTAGTCCCTACCGCTGCGTCCTGGGCCGCCAGGCATTCGCAAAGTTCATGGCGACCCCACACTACGCCTACAACATGATGAAGCTCCCCGGGCCGAGCGGCATCATCACTGTCCATGGCGACCCTGATATGGCCGTGGAATGCGAGGAAAAAGGCGTCGAACTCGCCGACGCCGTCATTGCCGCGGAGACTGACCATGAAGAGGAGCTCGCAAAATACGCGGGCAACATCAACAAAGACGATCCCACCATCTTGAAGAAACCGATCGCCGCGAACTCCGCGTTCGAGGCGACCACGCACACCCGCACCGTCGAGCTCGTCCCAGGAGACTCCAGCCAGACGGTCACCATCAGGGCGCACATGAGCCCCGCATAGGAAAGCGCGCTCATCGGGTTCCTCCATGAGAACCGCGACATCTTCGCATGGAAGCCATCTGACATGCCAGGTGTCCCGAGGGAACTCGCTGAGCACAAACTCAATGCCGACCCCAAAGTGCGACCAGTAAAGCAGTCGATACGGCCCTTCAATGAAGAGCGTCGTCGAGCCATCGCCGAGGAAGTGCAGCGCCTGCTAGCCGCAGGCTTCATCCGGCCAATCAAGTACTCCAAGTGGCTGGCAAACCCAGTCCTGGTTCTCAAAAAGAACAACACCTGGAGAATGTGTATTGACTACACCAATCTCAACAGCGCCTGCCAGAAGGAGGAGTTCGTCCTACCGCGCATCGATCAGATCATCGATTCGACCGCGGGATCGGAGTCGCTGTGTTTTCTCGACACTTACTCTGGCTATAACCAGATCAAGATGGCAGTCGAAGACGAGGAGAAGAAGGCGTTCATCACGCCATTTGGCGCATTCTGCTACACAGTCATGACGTTTGGCGTCAAGAACGCAGGCGCCACATACCAGAGGTGCATGTAGGAGTGTCTAGCGAGCCAAATTGGCCGCAACATTCATGTCTACATCGACGACGTGGTGGTAAAATCCACCCGCTAGGACGATCTGCTCGCCGACCTAGCAGAAACCTTCACAAATCTGTGGAGGTACAACATCAAGCTGAACCCTGGAAAATGCACCTTTGACGTACCCACTGGACAACTTCTGGGGTACGTAGTCTCCAAGCGAGGCATTGAAGCCAACCCCACCAAGATCGGCACCATCGCGTGACTCTGGAAACCCGAGTGCCTGCGCGACGTCCAAAAGTTGGCAGGGCGAGTCGCGGCTCTCAGTCGCTTCATCCCCCGACTAGGCGAGAAGGCAATGCCCCTCTACTGCCTGATGTGCAAGAACCCAACGTTCCAATGGGACGCGGAGGCCGACGACGCACTCAAAGCACTCAAAGAAGTGCTACTCGCGGCGCCACTACTCACCGCGCCACTCGACAAAGAGCCAATGCTCGTCTACGTCGCGGCCTCCAATCGAGTCGTCAGTGCTGTGATGGTCGTCGAACGACCAGAAGAGGGCAAGGAGCGCCCCATACAGCGCCCCGTATACTACATCAGCGAAGTCCTAACGGACTCACGACATCGCTACCCGCAATACCAAAAACTGGTGTACGTGGTATTCCGAGCACAGCGGCGGCTCCCACACTACTTCCAGGAGCACCCAATCACGATGGTCTCCTCCGCGCTCCTGCAGGACATCATACGCAATCGCGAGGCAATAGGGCGAGTCGCCAAGTGGGCCGTCGAGATCGGCGTCCACAACATCAAGTACGAGCCCCGAAAAGCGATCAAGTCACAAGCCCTGGCCGATTTCCTTGCGGACTGGGAAGAAGCACAGCAGCTAGAGAAGCTCCCATACCTCCACTACTGGTCGCTCCACTTCGACGGCTCCAAAAACGCCGACGGCGCAGGGGCCGGGGTCATACTGACCTCCCCCAAAGGAGACAAGCTCCGCTACGTGCTCCACCTCAACTTCAAACCCTGCACCAACAACATGGCGGAATACGAGGCCCTCCTCCACGGCATGAGAGCCGCCAAGGAGATGAACATCAACCGCCTAAGATGCTACGGCGACTCCGACCTAGTCGCCGACCAAGTGGCCGGGACGTGCGATGCTGTTTCCCTAACAATGATAGCGTACCGCCAAGCCGTCGACCAGTTGGGAGGACACTTCGACGGCTATTCCATCGAGTGGATCGATAGGCGTAAAAACGAGGAGGCAGATGCCCTTTCCCGCATCGGATCAACTCGACAGGCGCCACGAGTAGGCATCCTCCTCGACATCATCCACAAACCCTCTGTCAGCCCACCGAAGGAGATCGACGTCGGGATCCCACTGCAACCAGATCCGGCCTTAGTCGCCATGGTTGTGGAACCTAGCGACTGGACAGCGCCATACTTTGCCTTCCTGGAACACAAACTCCTACCGAGCAACGAGACAGAGGCGTGAATGATCATGCGCCACTGGAAATCCTTCGTCATCATTAACGGCGAGCTCCACAAGCGCAGCGTGACTGGCGTGTTCCAGCGCTGCGTACAACCAGAGGAAGGCCGCAAGATCCTCCAGGACATTCACGCCGGCGACTATGGCCGTCATGCCGGCAGCAAGTCGCTACTCGCCAAGGCCATGTGGCACGGTTTCTACTGGCTCACCGCACACGCCGATGCCACCAACGTCATCCAAAGATGCGTCGGATGCCATAAGTACGCCAACCAGACGCACCTTCCTGGTTCGGCACTCAAGGCAATCCCCATCACGTGGCCATTCGCTGTATGGGGCATGGACATGGTAGGCCCGTTCAAGAAGGCCCCATCTGGCTTCACCCACCTCCTGGTCGCAGTCGACAAGTTCACCAAATGGGTGGAGGCCAAGCCGATCAAGAAGTGCGATGGCAAGACGGCTACCAAGTTCCTCTGCGAACTCATCTACCGGTACGGGGACCCGCACAACATCATAATAGACAACGTCACCAACTTCGCCAAGGGGGCCATGGCAGAATTCTGTGAGGAGCACGGCATACGACTCGACCTCGCATCTGTCGCCCACCCAGAGTCAAACGGCCAAGCAGAGCGCGCCAATCAGAGCGTCCTCCACGGGCTCAAGCCGCGACTGCAGGTGCCCCTCGAGCGCACCCCGGGATGCTGGGTCGACGACCTCCCCTCTGTGATATGGGGCATCCGCACCTCCATCAACCGATCAACCGGGTTCACGCCTTTCTTCATGGTGTATGGAGCCGAGGCCGTAATGCCAACAGACCTAGAGCACGACTCCCCTCGAGTCGCCAACTACGTCGAGGCGGCCAACGAGACCGCCCGCCAAGACAGCGTCGATCAACTTGACGAACCATGCGACCTGGCTCGCTCCCGCACCGCCATATACCAGCAAGGACTTCGCCGCTATCACAGCCGCCGAGTGCGAACTCGCACCTTCCAGGAAGGCGACCTGGTCCTACAACTAGCCCAAGACAAGAAGGGCATGCACAAGCTCTCCCCCATGGGAGGGGCCATTCGCCATAGGCCGAGTCCTCGGCAACGACGCCTACTACCTCATCGACATACGGGGTGATGGCCAGTTGGAGGTCGGGAGGCCATGGAATGTAAACCTCCTCAGAAAGTTCTATACTTAGAACAACACACTGTACTCTGTCAGAATATATAAATGAAATTCATTCGGATCGCACAAATTGTGACCACTCGCCATATTCTTGTGCCACTCGCACTCGTACATGCAAGCAATACGCTATTCACGGAAGTCAACCTCTGGTCGAGCAACCGGCACGGCAAAGTAGTGCGGCACAAGGGCACTGGAAGTATTCGGGCCTTGTGTCGTCCATGAAAAACGCCAACCCGGAGCCGCCATTGGAGTCGCCTAGCCCGACTGGCCCATCGGGCCAAGACGTCTAATACACGCTTCCCACAGTGACCTGTCCCTCCCACCCTCGAGCAAAGCGACTCGAACGGTTAAGTACCACGCACGAGGACTCCGCAAAACGGGAACCCCACGCGGCTCAGGAACACACCAAGTAAGAGAGATGCCTAGGGCTCGCCAAGCGACTGGCTCTCCGGGCCAGGGGAGGAGACGCGTTACAAACAACGCATTCACAACCTGCAATAGGATCACGACCAATACGGTCGGGCACAACGCTCGGGGGCTCGCTCACAAGCGAACCCTACCCGCGCTCGGGGACTCGCTCACAAATCATCCCCACTCGCGCTCGGGGACTCGCCACTCAGAAGACGCAAGGGATAAAAACAAATGCGTAAACAAATCAAACACACAGAAATACACAATCGAGTTACACCCCATTAAAGGGCGGACGCGCTCGGGGACTCGCTCAAATTGTTGAACAAAACAATTCCTTAAATCATAACACGAGTCGACCAAGTCCCCGTGACATACATTACAAAAATGTCATACAGCGTTCGCCACTTGGCATCCATTATAACTCTTACATTTTCTTACTCCACAGGCCCTGATGAAGAAGAAGCACCACCACCTTTGACGCGCACAAAGGGCTGCCACGGGTTCGTCGGGTACGTGGTCAGCGACTTCGCCAATGATGACCGGAAGGGCTGCTCCGACTTCATGTCGCGGTGCTCCGGCTCGGGGTCGCTAGGCGCAAACACCGTCTCCTGGTACGGCAGCAGATCCCCCATCGCCAAGACACGGTCGGCATAAGGAGTGGCCTTCGCGGTCAACTTCAGCACCTCCGACATCTCCACCGTGCTGGTCGCCGAGGGATAGCCACTCGTGACATCATCAAGATCGAAGTCGTCGGGGAAATGCGCGAGACCCAAGCTCAACACAGTGGCGGCCCCGTGTCTGAACGCCGAGCGCGTCATCCACTCCACAACCGCGGGCACCTCCTCTAGATAGCGCCAGACCTCCATGAGCCCCCCAGGGATGACTTCGGTGGGAGACATGCCCTGAAGAGCCGCCTGGACACACAACACCAAGGCCGTGGCTGCATTCAGCACGACAGTTACGCACTGCGAGGTGGTGTAAGTCTGCACCACCGGGTCGCTTTGGCCTACCACATCTGCAAAGTCAGATGTCAGTGAAACAATGAAACCCCCAAAGCAGGGACCCGACAAAAGACTAAAGCAAAGACAGAGACTCACCAAGGAGCTTGCGGCAGTTCTCCTTGATGTGCTTCTCCAAGGCGGTCTGCTCGTTATGCAGCCCCACGATGATGGAGTCCGTGGCCTTGCGTTCCTCTTAAGCCGCGGTGACGGCAACCTTTGCCCGTTCCTCCAAAGAAATTGAGGCCGCCTTAGCCTCCTCCAACTCCTTGACCAGGGAGGCCACTCGCCCATTCGCCGCGTCCAGTTTGGCGAGTGGTATATACCCCTCACGGGCCTTGGAGACCTCAGCCGGGAAACCATCTGCAAGTGGAGATATCAGAGTACTACACACAACCAGCTCATACCAAGCAAAGAAGAACAACGCCAAACACTCACCGATCCTCTCCTGAAGCCGCCGGTTCACCTCCTGCGCCTCGCGCAAGTCACGCTCTAGGCACTCTCGTGCAGCCTGCCGATCAGTCGACTCCCGTTGTAACCCCTGAAAAACAACGAGCCAAGCTAAGCATTGGAAGGAAAAGAATCCAGTTCCCAGCCACTGAAATTCAGCGACTAGGAACTCAGGGACTGGAGAAGATAGGAAAATAAAAACAATCCCCACCCGTTGAAATTCAGCGACTAGGAATTCGGGGACTGGACATACCTAAATAGCAGCGCCGAGCATCTTGTGAAGTTCAGCAGCATCAATCGACGGGACCGTGAAGGAGGTACGCCCGCGGCGGGCCTCAATCTCCGCGTCCACGATTTCTGGACTCTACGGAGACTGTGCATCTGTAACACCCGGAAATCCACTCGCCATAAAGCGAGGGAACGTCACCGACGCCCTGGCAGGGGCGCTGGCCGCCGGGACCGGCGCCTCCGGCACGGACGCAGCTGGTGCTAGCTCCGATCGCGTCGCCGCCCCCTCTTTGACGAGCGGCGTAGAATCTGGCTCCGCGGTGGTTCCCCCGGTCACAACATCGTCGGCGCCCCCCTTCTGCTTCTTCGCGACTTCAGCAGCTGCGACATCCTCAGAGGCCTTCCTCTTCTTGGGCATATCGCCCTCTCCCACGCCAGTGGCCGGTGGAATCTTGGCAACCAAAGGGCGACCAATCTTCTTAGCCCCCGACCTGCACGAGCCCTTCCAATCAGCACAACCATGACACGAAAGAAGCAAGGCAACTTGGGACAAGGAAGCACAACTTACTTGGCGACTGGAAGAACACGAAGCCCGGTACTGATATGGGCGGGTTTGTCCAACTCGGGACCTAGCTTGCGGCTGAGCCCCCTCTCGAAGACGTCCGAAGCCCACGAAATCGAGGGCTTCCTTGACGATGAAGCTGCGATCGCCAGGATCTCTGACTCCGATGCCGCCGCCTTCGATGACTGTGGCGACTTGGGCGCTGTCGCCTCGGCTGCTTCTTGGCTTGGAACCCCCGAGATCGTAGGCGCGATCGCCGCCAGGGGAACCTCTACCACCACCTCCGTGTCCTCGCCCCCCGACCCCTTCATCGGAACTGCGTCCCTTGGGGCCTTGTGCGATACTTCGGGAGACCCTTTGTCATCGGAGTCGTCATCCGACTCGAACACCACTGACGACCTGGCCGGTGATGGAGGCCTCTTTGCCGGCGACTTAGGCCGACGTGGGGGCTTCAACGGCGTAGCAGTGCGCCGAGACGTTTGCTCCTGGGCGACCTCATCGCCTTCTTCGAACTCGTCCAGGTTACGGCTCGCTTCGACCTCTCGTTGCTTCTGCATTCGGGTCTTGCGAGCCACAGGCGCGGGGAAGGGACCTCTTGGGGAACTTCTTCGTGAAGCGGAGGGAGCCAACCCTCCAATACCTGAAAAAGCTGAGAACCTCCGCGAGTCAAGACATGCCAAGCAAAAATACTGAAATTGAGGTACGAACGCAGCGATTGGAAAGAGAACTCACTGTGGGGGCTTCGTTCTTCATGGGAGTATATGGGGCGACCCCGACCGCCGCGCCCGTGAACTCCACATCAGTAATTTTCTTCAGGGCGGCCATGTAGTCCTCGGCCTCCCATGACTCCTTGCTGGTTCGGGACAGATCATGCTTCCCGCTGTACTCATACATCCAGTGTGGACGAGCCGCTAGCGGAACCAGGCGCCGCCCGAGCTAGCTATTGTAGAGGTTGATTGGAATCAACCCTTGGTCCTTCAGCTTCTGGATCTGATCCATCATTTTCGTGACGGCCATCCGCTGATCTATAGGGAGCTTCTTCGGCGCCAGTCGACGGGGCTCGCTCCTCTCGGCGACGAATTCAGGAAGAGAGACCTCGCCGGAGGGAGTAGCTTCCTTGACGTACAACCAGCTTTTCTTCCACTCGCTAGCGGCCTTCTTCGGCAGGAGGAGCTTGTGGCTTCAACTGGAAGGTGACCCTGCCTGCAGCCAGCATCAAGCCACTGGACGCCTCGCGCCCGATGCGGCCGTGGAAGAGCTCCAGCCATAGTGGGAAATATGGCCTGTAGCCGAGGTAGCATTCACAGAAGGCGACGAAGATCGCCCGCTGCTCGATGCTGTGTGGACCAAGATCTGAGGGCTTGATTGCGTAGTACGCGCAGAAGCGGCGGAAGAAGAGCGAAGTAGGGAACCCTAAGCCCCTCTCAAGATGGCTGGTGAAGCAAATGAACTCGCCGGGTCGTGGTTTCGGCTCTCGGAGGAGGGGGAACCCGCCATCTCCGCTTGTGGAGCACCCCGGCGTCCTCAAAGGATCTCAGCTAGGCCGTGGTGCACTTGGATTTCCCCCATGAGCCTTTGGGAGGTGCCATCGAGTGAGAAGTGGGATCGCACGACGCGGGGAGAGTAAGTCGGGAGGAAGCAGAAAGGAAGAGCAAATGAGGAAGGATGAAGAGTGCGGAGCAGGATCGTGAAGCTGATCCATCACTCCCCTTATTTGGGAAACGTCACCCGCCAAAATCGGGATAGCTGTTACTCACGGTAATTGCGCTGAAGTTACCGTTGGAAATTACAACGGATAGTTTGACCAGGTCTGACGGTCCAACTCCTATTGGTCTACTCGCCACCCGCCAGTCTCTCTTCTTGTTGAAACGACGAATCGACGGTAGTGATGCTTACTGAAGTGACGGATGGGGCTATGGGGAAATTCTCCTTGGTTCCAATAAAGTTCATCGCCGATTCGACTGAGCGCACAAATTGGGCTCGCCTACTTCGAACACCAAAAGGACGCCCACGCCTGCGTCAACGATGGCCTCGAGGACTACTGATGGGGATATGCCAAAGGGGGTATGCTCAGCAGTACATTTCGAGTGAGCCAAAAGGGCTGAAAGTACGCCTGAAGGACGACGACTGGACTCTGAAGAAAGGAAAGGCCCATCGACTAGCGACTGGAAGCCCAGAAGCGTAGCAGAAGCCCAGTCGGATTAGGTCAAAGGCCCCCGGATTAGCTTGTAAACCCTAGCGAGGTGCTTCATATATAAACCTCCTTAGGGTACCTTAGAGACTTATGTTCCATCATACACCCCTTCAAGCAACTCGCTGCCTGGCCGCCGAGCTCACCACCCTTGTAACTCGCTCTCTCAGAATCTAATCTAGCAGGAGTAGGTCTTTACCCTCCGGGGGGGCGAACTTGGGTAAACCCATGTGCATACACCCCTATCTTGCACCACAGATGGCCGCCAACTCTTCCTCACGAAACACTCAATCGCTGCCTATGGCAGCGACTGCCGTGGCCATTTCCACGACATGTGTTCTTTTCCACAAACCACATATGGATCCACTAGAGTCATTGCATGTGTGTTCTTTCCACAAACTACACACGGATCCACCAGAGTCATTGCATGTGTGTTCTTTTTCACAAACCACATATGGATCCACCAATGTCATTGCATGTGTGTTCTTTCCATGAACCACATATGGATCAAAAAATGTCATTGCATGTGTGTTCTTTCCACAAACCACATATGGATCCACCAGAGTCATTGCATGTGTGTTCTTTTCACAAACCACATATGTATCCACTAGAGTAACTGCATGTGTGTTCTTTTCACAAACCACACATGGATCCACCAGAGTCATTGCATGTGTGTTCTTTCCACAAATCACATGGATCAACCAATGTCATTGCAGGTCTGTTCTTTCCATGGACCACATATGGATCCACCAATGTCATTGCATGTGTGTTCTTTCCACAAACAACATATGGCTCCACCAGAGTCATCGCATGTGTGTTCTTTTCACAAACCACATGTGGATCCACTAGAGTCATTGCATGTGTATTCTTTCCACAAACCACATATGGATCCACTAGAGTCATTGCATGTGTGTTCTTTCCATGAACCATATATGGATCAACCAATGTCATTGCATGTGTCTTCTTTTCCACAAACAACATATGGATGCACCAGAGTAATAGCATGTGTGTTCTTTTCACAAACCACATATGGATCCACTAGAGTCATTGCATGTGTGTTCTTTTCACAAACCACATATGGATCCACCAGAGTCATTGCATGTGTGTTCTATCAAAAAACCACATGGATCAACCAATGTCATTACATGTGTGTTCTTTCCACAAACCACATGGATCAACCAGAGTCATTGCATGTGTGTTATTTCCACAAACCACACGTGGATCCACCAGAGTACTTGCATGTGTGTTCATGTCACAAGCCACACATGGATCAACAAATGTCATTGCATGTGTGTTCTTTCCACAAACCACATATGGATCAACAAATATAATTTCATGTGTGTTCTTTCCATGAACCAAATATTGATCCACCAGAGTCATTGCATGTGTGTTCTTTTCAGAAACCACATATGGATCCACTAGAGTCATTGCATGTGTGTTCGTGTCACAAACAACACATGGATCCACCAATGTCATTGCATGTGTGTTCTTTCCATGACCCACATATGGATCCACCAGAGTCATTGCATGTGTGTTCTTTTCACATATGGATCAACCAATGTCATTGCATGTGTGTTATTGTCATAAACCACATATGGATCAACCAATGTCATTGCATGTGTGTTCATGTCACAAACCACACATGGATCCACCAATGTCATTGCATGTGTGTTCTCTCCTGGAACCACATATGGATCCATCAATGTCATTGCATGTGTGTTCTTTCCACAAACCACATATGGATCCACCAATGTCATTGCATGTGTGTTCTTTTCCACAAACCACATATGGATCCACTAGTGTCATTGAATGTGTGGTCTTTCCACAAACCACACATGGATCCACTAGAGTCATTGCATGTGTGTTCTTTCTACAAACCACATATTGATCCACCAGAGTCATTGCATGTGTGTTCTTTTCAAAAACCATATATGGATCAACCAATGGCATTGCATGTGTGTTCTTTTCACAACCCACATATGGATCAACAAATGTCATTGCATGTTTGTTCTTTCCACAAACCACATATGTACCCACTAGAGTAATTGCATGTGTGTTCTTTTCCACAAACCACATATAGATCCACTAGAGTCATTGCATGTGTGTTCTTTCCACAAACTACACACGGATCCACCAGAGTCATTTCATGTGTGTTCTTTTCCACAAACCACATATGGATCCACCAATGTCATTGCATGTGAGTTCTTTCCATGAACCACATATGGATCAACAAATGTCATTGCATGTGTGTTCTTTCCACAAACCACATATGGATTCACCAGAGTCATTGCATGTGTGTTCTTTTCACAAACCACATATGGATCGACTAGAGTAACTGCATGTGTGTTCTTTTCACAAACCACACATGGATCCACCAGAGTCATTGCATGTGTGTTCTTTCCACAAACCACATGGATCAACCAATGTAATTGCATGTGTGTTCATGTCACAAACCACACATGGATCCACCAATGTCATTGCATGTGTGTTCTTTCCATGAACCACATATGGATCAACAAATGTCATTGCATGTGTGTTCTTTCCACAAATCACATATGGATCCACCAATGTCATTGCATGTGTTTTTTTGCAGACCGTTCGATTGGGGCGCGTGGACAAATAAGATGGTTCTTCATAAGAGCGATCCGCGAGTAGGCTGTTCCGTGACATGATTGGCCACGCTTACATTTTCACTTATATTACTATTATTTCTACTCCCCTATAGCCAGTAATACCATAGAGCTCGTGAGTGAGCACGTCTACTCCACAGCCCCCTCTCCCCTCATCCACCACACGTCACTGTGTGCCCGGACGACCCCGCCGGCTTTCGTGCACCGTGCCCGGACGACATCCGCTGATTCTCGGTCGCTACCTTCATGCTAAGAAATCATTTTACAAGCTTTTGAATTTATCCTACATATTCCTGCTATTCGCCGATCTAACTATTGATCTTTTTTCCGATTTCTTGATGAACTCCAGATGTGGCAGATGCTGCAGCCCAAGAATCTGGAGATCCTCGCGTGCAACTTCGCAGCGACGTTCATGCTCGTGTGCTCCCACCTAGGAGGCGTTTGCCATTACTCCTACCACGAGCTCTCGCTCCACGAGCTCGCGTGCCCGCATGGGGCGTGCTCCTGCACGGAGCCGGGCTGCAACTACACCGGCCCACCGGCAGAGCTCGTCGTCCACCTTGCAGAGGAGCACTTGATCGAAGTGATTAGGGTCTCGTACGGGCAAGCCCAACTTCTCCAAGAGCAGGTGCCATTCACTGACTCGGCACGCCGCCGGCTAATTTTCCAGGGGGACGACTTTGTTTTCGTCTTGACCATCACCGCCGGTGTTCCGGGAACCAGAGCTGGGCCCACCTTCGTGTGTGTGGTATGCATCGGGTCGGTCTCGTGTGCCTGGCCCCTATACACGGTGCGCATGTGGGCGAACGCCCAGCCGCCATCGTCCGATAGCATTCTTGTGCTAGCCAAGGTGCCGAGCTGCCCGATGCTGCGGGAGGTGGAGTATGCGGACCTAAGGTCGATCCTATGTGTGCCATCTCAGTACCTTGTCGGTGCTGGACCGAACAAGCAGATGCATTTCTACATTTGTATCGAGAAGACCGACAGGGAAATGTAGTACTTATGCTGTCGTTACTGTTAGACTTAAGCGATGCTTCTCAGGTGCGTAGAGCATACGTGTTGTGTGAATGTACCCAAGTTGTAGTTTTTTAGCACTCCTTAATATTCGACGAGTTATTGGTCCAATCAGCTTGTTGTTGTCACGTTGCAAAGTCCGCTTGCTCTGGACAGACTGGCAATACCGCGTGCTCCCGCTCCCGCATGTCAATGTCACGTGTTCCGTGGGCCCACTTGCCTTTGTCCTGTCCCCTTACTTCTCTTCCTTCCCCTCGAAGCTAGTGTCCCAACTTCTCTTCCATCCTGCCACTCCCGTCTGATGGTTGTAATCTGATTTTCATTGGATTGTTTACATGTAATCTACGTTGATAATGAAATATGCAAATGGCACAGACACAATTTCTAAAGTGGAAGCACTCACACGCTGCTATTGCGCATATTTCTCAATATAGCTCGACAAACCTATTACAATAATTGTACTCGCACTAAACACAACCGAAATTGCAACCATCCTAAACAACATCTAAACCCACATCACAGCGCTGTCGTCGGAGTCCACCTCGATTGGTGACACCACTCCTTCCCAGCGACATCCACTCCCGCCCGTGGCTTGCCCTTCGCCAAGGAAGCAACAATGGCGTTCTGCACAGCTTCGTCCCCATCGTCCTCCACATCAGAATCGATAATGAAGAAGGTGACGGGGTTGGCATGGACCGAGTGCCGTCGTGCTTGGCGGCTACTTCTCGAGCTCGACGCCACATCAGTCCTTCTCTAGGTAGGAGGGGCCAAGCTCGGAGACGTAGCATCGTCGCTCCTCTCAAGAAACCATGGCCATTTGATACTACGACGGTAGGATCTTGGGGTAGATCCACCACGGCGAGCCCTACCGGAAGTGGTGGAGCGGATGGATCTGCTGGCGCGAGCCATGACAAGTTCCTAGGAGGGAGTAAGATTGTGGGCCAGGCGTGTCTGGTTCTTGAGCAAGGCCTCCTAGTGATATGTACGCGGGCAAGGTGCCAAAAAATTTCATCCAATGCACGCGAGAGGGCCTTTGAACCACGAAGGCGCGAGGTTTGGTTGACAAGTCCGCACGATAGGTCCCCCACCTGTCAGCCGACTGTGGACGGTAGGATTCTGCCCGAGTTATTAAGTGGGGATAAATCACGCTTCACCACGACCCTGACATCCAAAGGCTCCTCTTTCCTCTGCCCTCTCTCCCCTCGCTCATGGCTCGTAGCTCATGCAGTTCCTCTCGGGCAGAATTAGGGTCGGCTCAACACCGTTAGGCGGGTGCCCCCATCAGGTACCGGAGGGCGCCCTACGATTACTACCCCGATATGTTGTGTTTGTGTAGTGAGAAGATGCCAAGATGGATTTCGTGGACCGACAAAAATACTGCAGGACAATTCCACAACTACAGCATCAGAGCGGTAAGTTCCTACTATAGGTATAATGGTAACCCGGATCCGGAAAGCGTAATGTAATTCTTTTTTTTGTTTCCTTCGATCTACTTCGCAGGAAGGGAGGGAGACTAGCTGTGACAAGTTTGTGTGGATCGAAAAGCCACTGATAGGTTTTCACAGAGAGCTTGTTCATGATCTACGTGATGCTGTGTGGGACAAGAAAGAGGAGATTTGTGTGATGGAGCGAGAGATTCGAGAGCTTCGCCAGGTGCAGGGGAGGCAGGGGCAGGGAGGTGGTGAGACAGACGGGCTCAAGATTAGGCCAGATAGTGGAAACAATTTCCTCGTTATCTGGGCATTATCTGTTGCATTTGAATTTTATGTTGCCATGTCATTGTCCAGTAGCTGAAATAAGTTGCCACTTCGTGGAGTGTAGCAGCCATCTTAGAACTTGTTTTTCAGCCCAGAAACTTATCATAAGTGTAATGCCAATAGCAGGGATTTATTAAGCGCCTATAAATAATTCATGTCTGTGCCACTAACACCCATCGATTTTGGAGACCCCTTAACCGCTCAGCTATCGCGATTTTTCAGATAGTAGTGGCACAGTCACAATTTCGGATTCAACTAGTGGCCTCGACCGTATCCAATCCTAAAGTCGTGATACATTTTACTCCGAGTACGGGAGGCAGATTGTTTCGCCCGACAAGTTCCACACACACAGCTCCAGAGTTTAACCGAACTACATATATAGGTTCAAGTTCAATACATCATTAGGCTTCTACACTGCTAGCCTTCTTTCTCTGCTTGGGTGCCAACTTTCTTCCTCTTGCCTTCATGTCCACTGGCTTCTTCATCTCCTGCCTTCTTCCTCTTCCTGGGTGCCAATTTTCTTACCTTCATGTACCCTACATCTCCAGGTCGAGGGAAGTGAGGCCAATCAGCACCAGAATCTTGTCCGGCATCATCCCTCCACTCGTTTTGGTTTTCTTCCCGCAGCAAAATCACTGAGTTGGCTGTCTTGTTTCTTACCTTGCGCTTCCTGTAAAAAAAATAGTACATGGATTACTACCTTATATCTACAGACTATAAACAAATTTTTTGTGAATGTACCATCTCATACCTAGGTTTGGGAGCATTAAGGGGACATCCCGCTGCTCTATGGCCTATAAGATGGCAGGTCTTGCATCTATTTTTGCCCTTCTTGGTAGCACAGAAACCCGAACCCTTCTTCTTGAGAAAATTCTTAAACCTATTCACCTGAGGTCTTCCTCTGCCCCTTTTTGTAACTGGCTGGCAAATATCGAAAGGCAGTTGGACTTGAGGCCACTGAGATGGGTCTATACATGGCTCGACGGATCCAGCGTACGCAGCTCTGAACTTTTCCATAGAGTAGTTGTCGCTGTATTGGGAACGACAGTACCTGAGGAGGTTAGATAGAGGTGTGGGGACTAGTAGGGAAGCTATCGACAGCGTCCACAGGCGGGATTGGATACAAGCGAGGATAGCAGGACGCAAGAAGTACCCAGGTTCGGGGCCCTCGTGGTGAGGTAAAGCCCCTACTCCTGCCTGATCTGACTATGTAGAATACACGAGCTACAAGTGCTCCTCGAGCTATATTCTTTAGCTACTGCCTTAAATGCACTGAGACCAACCCTCTCTACTGAGGCCCTACCTCTCCTTATATAGGAAGAGAGGCAAGGGTCTCACTGGCTAGTCCGACTGGCGGGCCCCACAGGCGGGTCCTAGCCGACTAGTCATCTACAGTACCCGGTATGGTATGTCACATCGGTGTATGAGCGGTATGGCTGTCGTAGGTATAGTGGACGCCATGCGAGCCCGTCGTTAGCAGAGGCCACTGTTCCAGCGTCAGCCACGCAAAGTCTTCGGTATGGGCGGGTGGTTGCCCGTCTTGTCATCGTACAGGGCATACCGTGCACTGATGCGCACGTCGTCCTGACTCTCTGATTGGATCCGGATACGTCGTCGTATCCGGCTGCCTCTTTATGATCCGGCTACCGGGTGGTAGCCGGCCCATTCGATCCTGTCCGGCTGCATCTGGTCAGCCGGACGCAATCCGACTGTCCTGTTTCTTATTCGGGTGGGGTACCCAGGGATCATCCCCCTAACACTAGCCCCCGAGCGCGTGTGGATTCCGCCCTTAGGCAAAATGTGCGCGCGCTCCTTCATGCTTTTCGAACTTTCATCCGGCTGAGCCTGGCGATTGCGCTACCCGTGACGTCAGTGCTGACGCTGACCATGTGCGCACGCGCCATCATTGCTCTGCGGCGGGCAGAGTAACGTCCCGTCGCACGTCGCCTCAGGGAACTGCTGTCTGGCGCTTTGGTTCTCGCTCCAGGATCTTCTGCGCATCCTGTCCCAGCACACGGGATCTAGGCGGCGGTTGGGATGTGGGTTGCCCGGATGCGCGCCACGTGGACCTGCCGACGGTTGCCCTTCCGACCCTTTAAAGGGATGCCACGGGGGAGGCAGTTCTTTTCCTTCGCTCCCCACTGCAATCTTTCTCTCCCTCGCGTGCTCTTGCTCCTGCGCTCTTGCCTTCTGCGCCGCCCGCTCGCTGTCGTCGACGTTACGGGCCACTGTCACTCCTCTGTTGCCGCTCCTCTCCCTCAGCCGGAAATGGCCGCTGACCGCGGAGCCTGGTGCGGCTCCTCCGTCACCGAGGACCAGATCGTGAAGTATCGCGCGACCCGCGTCCTCCCGCCGGCGGAGGAGGTGGCGCTGCGGTTGGCACCGGTGGGGGAAGTGTCGCCGCATCCGGCGGAGGGAGAGCGCGTCATCTTCCTTTCGCATCTGGCGCGCGGGTTTGCGCTGCCGCTGCATCCCTTCTTTCTCACGTTTCTGGCATTCTTCGACCTCCGCCTCCACCAC
The DNA here is from genome assembly GCA_916181665.1 of Avena sativa. Classification (NCBI taxonomy): domain Eukaryota; kingdom Viridiplantae; phylum Streptophyta; class Magnoliopsida; order Poales; family Poaceae; genus Avena; species Avena sativa. The sequence goes on from OV702289.1 coordinate 451,699,467, forward strand.
CTCGGTGCCAACACAATCGGAACGCTGGCGCACTTCATGGCGTTCTGCGAGAGTTACCTCGGGATCCAGCCGGATCTCGGGCTATTCTGCCGGCTCTTCCGAGTTCGGCCGTAGGTGCAATACACGAAGGGCCCGCTAGTCGTCTGTGGTGGCGCCTCCATATACTCCCGCACCCAATCCGGCTACCCGAAATTCTTGCTCCAGGACACGGTACGGCTGTGGCAGCAGTCATATTTTTACGTCAAGAACGTCACCAACATCAACCGGATAAACCAGCCAGCAGCACTGGGACCTGAAGATCTACGGCGACAAGGCGGAGACGGATGCGATGCTGGCACGCATGCGCTCCCTTGTCACCTGCCAGCTAACTGGTCAGGACATCACTCTTAGCTGGATGTCCCGGCTGATGATGCCGCTGTAGCAGCGGGCGCACAAGATGTGCTTCTACTCCGGCCGGCTGGACCCGACCGGGCGATCGCGCCGTGATCCCTGCTACCACAACTTGAAGGAGTTGTTGTGGACGATCAGCAAGGAGCGGCTGCCGGAGAACTGGAAGTTCGGCCTGGAGCCCTACAGCCAGGAGAACCGCGCGCCTCGGGTAAGTTCTCGTAGCCGGAAATTTTGCTTATTCCCCCTGTGTTATCTTCTTGTTCTGTCTGGTTGACCTCTTGCGTTCGTCAGATGTTCGCCTGCATCCTTCGCGAGGAGGGCGAGGCTCCCCTCGAGGTATTCGCGCCGAACATGCCCGAGCCGCGTGCTCGGCGATCCGGCGAGGAATCGGATGGGGACGGCCGCCGACCCGCACGCGGAAGTGCACGAGGAGGAGGAGGCCGGGCCGACCGCGGAGCCGGTGACACGCTCTGTAGCGAATGGCGAAGCAGGTGGGAGCGGCTCCAGCCGGTCCGGCCCCCGCCGGCCTGCGGCGGAGGAGCCGGCTCCGAAGAGGAGCCGGACCGGTGCCCTGCCGCCAAGCTGTCTTGGCCGGAAGAAAGGGCCGCCCCCGGTCGTGCCGGGTACGTTTTTCTCCCCCATCCCTCGGTGGTTTCTGCCTGTTTATCCTCTTTCTTGCTTTTCTGACTTTGGCTTGTTTTGCTCTTGCCTTTTCCTCCTTATTTTTAGCGCGCTGGTTTCTTTCGGAGCCGCGAGCCCGGCCCGGACGCCAGCCGGGTCGCCGCCTCGCGCCCCGACTGATCCAACTGGCGCCTCTCCTTCCTCTGAGGTGCAGCCTCCGCCCCCTCCTCAAGCTGAGCTGGCTGCCCCCTCCTAGCCGGAGGGTCCCCAGCCGGAAGCGGATCAGTCCCAGGCGGAAGGTTCCTCCGCGGGCGCGCGGGGGGCTGCTAGAAAGGAGCTCGAGGAGGAGTGGCAAACAGTGGTGCTCGCGGCGAAGGAGTCCTGGGCCGTCAATGCCGTGGACGACGACGCCTCCTCCGCTGCTTCGCTGTCAGATCTTGCCGCCACGCTCGAGCTGGCGGTGAAGGAGATCCGGCTGCTTGAGGACACAGCCGGTGGGAACCGGACCCTGGAGCAGAAGCTTGCTGCCGCCAACGGGACCTCCCAGAGTGAGTTTGCTTTATCCGTCTGGCTCTTTTTTTGATAGCCGGCTTCGTTGCAGCTGTCCAACTCCACCCTGCACTTGCAAAACAAGGACTGGCACGCACGAGTAGACGGCTTGGAGGCCACCATCAAGGAGCGCGACGCCTCGCTCGCTAGCCGGGCCGAAGCCTTCTTCCTTCTCGAGGCCCAGAACAAGGACCAAGAGAAAGAGATAAAACGGCTAGCGGTCAAGGAGAAGGCGCTGGTGGAGGAGCTGATGCAGGTCGGCCACACTGCCAAAGGTGAGTTCTTTCTTCCGTCTTCTTTTCTTTCTGGATCCGGTTGCCAGATTTGACTCCTCTTTTCTGACAGCCTTTTACCCCGGCATAGACCTGCTGGCCTACAACCGGCTGCAGGAGAACTGGACGAGAGCACAGCCGATGGCCCAGGAGCTCGTCGTCCTTCTTGGCGAGGAGGCTGCGAAGCTTCGTCAGGCGGCACGGGACGTCTTCTCCTTCATGTGGCCAGAGGCTCTGGTTCCGAAGACGATGGCGCAGCTGGCGGCGAAGGTGGGAGATGTACCGGCTACGGTATACCGGCTGCGGGACCTAGCGGTGCGGGGTGGAGCGAAGATGGCCCTGGCGCTGATGCTTTCCTGGTATAAGGATGCTCGCGTCGAGAAGATTGACGGGGGCTTCCGTGCCGGAGCTGATCTTGCCGCCATCCACCAAGCCCATCCGGAGCTTCGTGGGTCCGCCATCAAGATCGCCGACTACGTGGATCCGGACGAGGTGCTCACTGACTCGGAGTCCCCCGACACTCCGGATGTGGAGTCCCCGGTGCCGCCGCCTGCCAGCGCCGAAGCCAGAACGAGCACTACGGCTCCACCCCTGCCCCCGGCTTCTGTGGGCCAAGAACCCCCCCACGGCAAAGGTCCTGCCATTTAGCTGCTACCCCGGGATGCCGGGTGTATTTGTCTTGTCTTAGATTATTCGTGAAACTTGTCTGTATGTACCGGTTATCTTTGATGCCGGGTAACTTATGGGAGCTTCGTCTCCCTTTTGCTTGTTAATGTTGAATTCTTGAGTCTTGTGTATGGAATCTTCTTTTGATATTTTGCCGGCTCACTTTGCCCGGCTAACCTCGTCCGGCTACACACTTTTAGCCGGACGAACTACACCTCCAGTGGGGGCGCGCCAGCGTACCCACTGGGTGTAGTCCTTGAGATTCGGAGTAGCTGGCGTAGCCAGGTGCTTCGAATCTTCCTTGTTTTTTCCCTACTCTTCTAACTTTATTCGACTGGCCTCGTCCCAGTCGGCTGCTTTCGTCGGCTGGACGCCTTCAGCCGGGGGAACTAACATTCCAGTGGGGGCGCGCGAGCGCACCCACTGGGTGTAGCCCTCGAGATTCGAAGTAGCTGGCGTAGCCAGGTGCTTCGAATCTTTATTGTCTTTTATTGCTCTTCTAACTTTATCCGACTGGCCTCGTCCCAGTCGGCTGCTTTCGTCGGCTGGACGCCTTCAGCCGGGGGAACTAACATTCCAGTGGGAGCGCGCGAGCGCACCCACTGGGTGTAGCCCCAAAGATTCGGAGTAGCTGGCATAGACAGGTGCTTCGAATCTTTCTTGTCTTTTCTTGCTCCCGCCCTTTCCCTCACCTGGGCTCCGAACGGCCGGCTAAACGCCCTTAGTCGGTCAGGAACTACAAGATTCCACTGGGGGCGTGCGAGCGCACCCAGTGGGTGTAGCCCCCGAGATTCAGAGCACTTGATGAAGGCAAGGACTTCAAATCTTCTTTCCTTCTCCTGAATTCCGACTCGAAGTAGTCAGACAGGAACGCACATATGCATACACATACATCTTCACAGGTTAATAGGTTAGTCTGTCAAATCATAGCCAGAAAATGGCTTATTTTTTCAAAAACTGGCTTGCTCCTTTCTAGACACTTAGTCGCCTTCTCGTGTGTTCTGCTGTTTTCGCTGCGTCCTTGCCGGGCAGCCGGGTTGTGGTCTGCAGCCGGAATCCAAGGGAGCTGACAGTACATTACGCACGGTACTAGCGGCTTAGCAGCTGGATTGGTTTGAGCTAGTTGCGGGGCCGGGACGCCCGATCTGTCACGCCTCTTCCCTGTTTTTCGTGTGGGATGCCTCGGGATTTTGCTCTTGCTAGCCGGACAGCCGGGTTGCGGTCTGTAGCTGAGATGAAGAGTGGGCCTCTGGCATCATCGTGCACTACTCAGCTGGTTTGTTGGCTTAACAGGCCGGACCAGCCGGTGATCCCCCGGGTAGGGGGTTGCCGGAGCCGGAAAACTTGAACCGAAGAACAGGTGTGTACATATTTCTAGAGGGAGCCCCCGAGATTCTCGTGGGAGTCCGCATTTTCATTCATGGGGTTTTCGGGATACATACACTGCCTAGCGACTAGGTGTAAAACGGGTGCAGCAGGGCCGCGTTCCAAGGACGTTCGGTCTCCTCGTCCGATTTGTCCATCTTGTTCTTACATGGCTGCTGTGTGTCAATGAGGTAGTAGGAGTCGTTGGGCAGCGCCCGGCTGATGATGAAGGGACCCTCCCAGGGTGGTGCTAGCTTGTGCATGCCCTTCGTGTCTTGCACTAGCCGGAGAACCAGGTCGCCCTCGCGGAATGCGACTGGGCGAATCCGGCTTGAATGGTAGCGGCGTAGTCGCTGCTGGTACAAGGCAGATCTAGACAGGGCCAGCTCACGGGCCTCCTCCAGGAGATCCACCTTGTCATCCCGCGCCTCCTTGTTGGCCTGCTCGTCGTAGAGGAGCTTGCGAGGGGAGTCGAATTCGATGTCGGCGGAGAGGACGACTTCCGATCCCTAGACCAGGAAGAATGGCGTGTAGCCGGTTGACCTATTTGGTGTGGTGCGGAGGCTCCACAGCACAACCGGAAGTTCTTCGATCCAGCATCCGGGTGACCGCTCCAACGGCTCGATGAGACGTGGCTTGATGCCGGTTAGCACCAAGCCTTTTGCTCGTTCGACTAGCCCGTTGGACTGCGGATGTGCAACGGAGGCGAGGTCTAGCCGGATGCCCTTGTTGCTGCAGAACCGGGTGAAGGCCCCCTTGGCGAAGTTCGTGCCGTTGTCGGTGATGATTCTATTGGGGTAGCCGAAGCGGTTGATGATGTCGGTGAAGAAGGTAACAACCATCGCTCCATCCAGCTTCCGGATAGGCTTGGCCTCGATCCACTTTGTGAACTTGTCCACCGCTACCAGCAGGTGGGTCATTCCCGCGCGAGCTCGCTTGAAGGGCCCGACCATGTCGAGGACCCAAACTGCGAAGGGCCAGGTGATCGGTATGGTATTAAGCACCGAGGTTGGCATGTGCCTGAGCTAGCAGAAGCGTTGGCACCCATTGCACGCGTGGACCAGCTGCTCGGCATCCTCGAGGGCGGTGGGCCAGTAGAAACCATGGCGAAACGCCTTGGCGACTATCGCCCTTGACGAAGCGTGGTGCCCACACTCACCCTGGTGGATGTCCTTGAGTAGCCGGTAGCCTGTGTCTACATCTACACATCGTTGGAAGATACCAGATACACTGCGCTTGTACAGCTCGTCGTTTATGATGGTGTATGTATGCGCGTGGCGTCGGATTTGCCTGGCCTCTACCTCGTCGTCCGGGAGTTCGCTGTTGGCGATGTAGTTCATGAAAGGCCATGCCCAGGATGGCACTTCCCGGATGACGAGGACGCTCCTGTCCTCTGGCCGACGGGTGTCGGGGGGCCGTCCGGGTGGGATATCCGGGACGGCAGCCCCCGAGCCACTGGGCGAGCCAGCAGCCCCCGGGTCCTGCGAGCTGGAGGGCATCGCCTGGCCGCAGTTGGCGCGAGTTTTCTTCTTTGGCGGTTCTGCCGGCTCCATTTCCGCTGCTCCGGCCGCCGGAATGCTTCCCGCCCAGACGATGGAATCTGATTCCGGCAACGGGTTGATGGATGGCTTGCGCAGATGCTCCAGGGAGACCCCCGGTGGGATGGCCTGCCTGGTGGACCCTATCTTGCAAAGCGCGTCGGCTGCCTCGTTGTTGGCGCGGGGGACGTGGTGAAATTCGCACCCGTCGAAGGAGGTGCTGAGCTTATGGATGTGGAACCGGTAGAGGGCCATGTTGGCGTTCTGGCGTCCCATTCCCCGGACACCTGTTGCACCACCAAGTACGAATCACCGAAACACAGGATCCGGTTGACACCGATCTCCTTGGCCAGCCGGAGCCCATGCGCCAGTGCCTCGTATTCGGCTATGTTGTTAGAGGCCTTGAAGTAGATCTGCAACACGTACTCTAGCCGGTCTCCCTTGGGCGAGGTGAGTACGATGCCGGCTCCCAAGCCCCCGAGCATCTTTGACCCGTCGAAGTGCATCCGCTAGTGGTCTGAATTCGGCACCGGTGGGAGGTACTGGGTCTCGGCCCAGTCGACGAGGAAGTCCGCCAACGCCTGTGACTTGATCGTGAGCCGGGGCTCGTACTGGATGGAGTAGGCGGCAAGCTCGATGGCCCATTTGGCGACTTGGCCGGTGGCGTCCTTGTTGCCGATGATTTCCGAAAGGGGTGCAGTGCACACGACCTTGATCGGGTGCTCCTGGAAGTAGTGCTTGAGTTTCTTGCATGCCAGGTACACGCCGTAGCACATCTTTTGGTAGTGGGGGTAGTTCTGCTTGGAGAGGGAGAGAACCTCGCTGAGGTAGTAGACGGGTCTCTGAACCGGCTGAGCCTTGCCTTCCTCGAGGCGCTCCACCACCAGGACGACGCTGACGACCCGGCTGGTGGCCGCTATATAGAGCAACATCGGCTCCTTGCTAGCCGACGTGGCTAGAACCGGCGCTGTGGACAACATGCGCTTGAGGTCGTGAAATGCGGTGTCGGCTTGCGAAGTCCAGGAGAACTTGTCCGTCTTTTTCATCAGTTGGTACAACAGAAGTGCCTTCTCCCCCATCCGGCTGACGAAACGACTGAGGGAAGCCAGGCATCCGGTGAACTTCTGGACTCCAAGATGGTTCTTGGGTGGCTGCATCCTCTCGATGGCCACGATCTTCTCCGGATTTGCCTCGATGCCTCGCTGAGATACGAGGAAACCGAGTAGCTGGCCGGATGGTACTCCGAAGACGCAGTTTTCCGGGTTCAGCTTCATCTGGTACTGGCGGAGGTTGCCGAATGTCTCTCTCAGATCTTCGAGGAGGGTGCGCTTCTCCTTGGTTTTGATGACTACGTCATCAACGTAAGCATGCACGTTTCGGCCTATCTGCGAGTGCAAGCATTTCTGCATGCATCGCTGATAGGTGGCGCCTGCGTTCTTTAGGCCGAAAGGCATTGTTACATAGCAGAAAGCCCCGTAGGGGGTGATAAATGATGTCTTAATCTGATCAGCCGGGTTTAGCCGGATCTGATTGTACCCGGAATAACAATCTAGAAAAGACAACAAATCACAGCCGACCGTGGAATCGATGACTTGATCGATACGGGGCAAGGCGAAGGGGTCTTTCGGGCACGCCTTGTTCAGGCTGGTGTAGTCGATACACATGCGCCAGGTCTTGTTCTTCTTCAACACCAAGACTGGGTTCGCCAGCCAGTCCGGGTGGTACACTTCCATGATGAACCCGACTACAAGGAGCCGGGTGATCTCGTCACCGATTATCTTTCTCTTCTCCTCTGCGAACCGGTGCAGAGGTTGCTTGACCGTCTTGGCATCCGGACGCACATGAAGTGAGTGCTCGGCGAACTCCCTCGGCACACCCAGCATGTCTTTGGGAGACCATGTGAAGATGTCCCGATTCTCACAGAGGAAGTCGACGAGCGCGCATTCCTATTTGCTGTCTAAGCCAGCACCAATGGTGATGAACTTAGTCGGGTCGGAGGGGTCGAGCAGGATCCTCTTTGTCTCCTTTGCTGGTTGGAAGGCTCCTTCTCCAGCCGGTTTGCTGCTAGCCGGGATGTCCTGCTGGGCCATGGCCACATTGCGCATGATCGCGCGCTTTTCTTTGGCTATGATGAGGGCCTCTGCTAGTTTGGAACCGGCTGAGGCGCACTCCATCGATCACCTGAAGTAGCCGGCGACGGTGATCACGCCGTGGGGTCCTGGCATCTTTGTTTTGAGGTACGCATAGTGGGGAATGGCCATGAACTTGGCGAGGGCGGGGCGGCCGAGGAGAGCATGGTAGGAGCTCGTCAAATTTACCACCTCGAACCAGATTGGTTCGCGGCAGAACTTCTCCTCGGTTCCGAAGATGACGTCCAGCTGGATTTTTCCTAGCAGAGCGCAGGCTGGCCCCGGCAGTACGCCGTGGAACGTCGTGGTAGTCGGGTGCAGGTCGCTTTTGCGAATGCCCAGCTTCTCCAGCGAGGACTGGTAGAGGAGGTTGAGGTTGCTGCCTCCGTCGATGAGGACGCGCGAGAATCGGCAGGTGCGCGCGTTGGAGACGATGAGAGGGTCGAGCACCATGGAGTAGCCCCTAGGAGTCGGCAGATGCTTAGGCTGATCTGCCCGGCTCCGGGTGATGGGGGTTTCCGACCAGTTCAGGTACTGGGGGAACGGAGAAACGATGGTGTTAACCTCCTTGCAGCGTCGCCTGCGGCTATGCTTGTCATCCTGCTCTGTCTCGAAGATGTGGTAAGCAGCGTGCGGCTGGGGGTAGCCGTTGTTGTTGTTGCCGCCGTTACCGTCATTACCGGCTCCCCTAGCCGGTGGTGGGGGTCCACCCAGTGGGGGAGGTGGGAGACGAGGTTGGTTGCCCTGGTCCTTTAGCTGGCGGGTCCAGCTGCAATTCCGGGTGGTGTGGGTAGCCGGTTTGAAGGGACCGCTATGCCACTTGCACAGGCCGTTAATCATCTGGTCGAAGGTGAGCCGGGGCTTCTGCCTTCTTGCGTCGTTAGCCGGTGCGTCGGGCACACCCTCCACAGCATTGACCTGCCGCGCGTGGTAGCGAGGCTTCTGTTGCCTGTCCTGGCGGTCCCCATGGAACCGGTTGTCGTTGCCATGGCGTCTGGAGGATTCGGCTTCACCAGTCGGGTTGCTCGGACGGTCGCGAGCTGGCTCCGTGGGAGTCGGACGGCCTTCCGTGTTTACTCGGAGGGGATTCTTCATGGCGGCATCCGCCATGGCGTACTGGTCCGCGACTATCATGAGCTCCGCCATGGTCTTCGGCTCGTCACACAGTAGCCGGTGGCGAAGCATGGAGCCCTCTCGGCATGCATCGATGAAGAAGCCGATGGCTTGGCTCTCCAGAATGCCCTCGCAAGTGTTGTGGAGCTCCATCCACTTGGCGAGGTATTCGCGGTCGGTCTCGCGGTCTCCCTGGATGCACAGGGCCAGGTCGCGCGGGTGCCCCGGACGCTTGTACGTGCCGTTGAAGTTGCGGACGAACACCTTCTCGAAATTAGGCCAGGCGTTGATGCTGTTGGGCGCGAGGCTATTGAGCCATGTCCTTGCCGACCCGGTTAGCATGAGAGGGACGTAGCGCACAACTGTGCGCTTATTCCCGTGGGCGATGCCGACTGCCGTAGCGTAGTCGGTCAGCCAATCTTCCGGCTTCATGCTGCCGTCGTACTTGGGGGTGTCCCTGGGCAGGGAGAATTTATCCGGAAACGGCTCGTTTCGGATGCGGGGTCCGAAACAAACCGGTCCGGTAGAATCTTCCTCCTCCGTGAGGCGCGCTTGAGCGAGGAGCTCGATGCGGTCGAAGGCATCCGGACAATCCGGGTTGGGTGCGCCCACCCGGCCCGAGAGGCGGGAGCCGGCTGGTCTGGGCACTCCGGCTGGTGGGGGGAGGTGGCGGGTTGCTGTTCATCGTCTGTTCCTGGCGTGGCTGGCCCCTGTTGTTGGAGCTACGACGCCTGCTACGGGCCCTGGGCGGCTGAGGGGAGGACGCCTGCTGGGTGTCGCGCGGTGCGCCCCTGCTGTTGGCAGGTAGCCTGCCTCCTCTGGAGTAGCTAAGGTCCTCCTACGTCTGCCGGTTGGCGCCGGCCTTCTCGTCCGCGACGCGGAGGAGCTCCTGGACGCGAGCGTGCTGGCGGGCTCGCTCCTCGCCCTCCAGGCTGGGTAGTTCTTCTGCTGCGGCTCGCGCCGCGCGCAGGTTCTTGATGGGTGTGTTGTAGGTGGGCCATGTGTGAGCAGGCGCGGGATCCGGTTCTCCGTCCTTCTCCAGCCTACCGCCCAGCTCACCGCCCCGACGCCGTACCTTGCCGCGCCGGCTCGGCTCCACAGTAGCCGGAGTGAGGCCGTGCACGCGGTCGTACTCGCGCCTAGCGATCTCCAGTTGCTTGCGGGCTGCTGCCAGTTCCATGGCCTCCTGGAGGAGGATCTGTCTCTCCATGGTGAAGTTGGCCTCCGCCTCCTCCGGGTTATCCCTGAGGTTAACCGGCGTCAGGAGCCAATCAATGGCATCCTCCACCGGGTTCCGAGGCTGCGGGGGAGCGGAAGTTCCGACCTCGTCCACGCCTCGCTCCCGCGGCTGGCGGGGCTGCGAGCTGGATCCGGCCATCATGACCTCCACGCCGTGAGGTGCGGCGGAGGTGCTGCCGCTTGAGCATGGCGACCCCGCGACAAAGACGATTTCCCTAGGGAAACGCTCCAGGACGATGGCGATGTAGATGGGGAGGTCGCTGAATAGCAGGACGGTGCCGTTCGCTGGGAAGGAAGTTCCGGTGAAGCAGGAGGCGTTGTCGATGACGTAGTCAAACTTGCCGAGCGTGAGCACCAGGCCGGAGGCCACGTGCTCACCGGCTGAAGTGCGGGGTCCCATGCGGAACGTGACTCCGGTCAAAGCCATAGCCCCACAGTGGGCGCCAACTGTCGTTGTATTGGGAACGGCAGTACCTGAGGAGGTTAGATAGAGGTGTGGGGACTAGCAGGGAAGCTATCGACGGTGTCCGCAGGCGGGATTGGATACAAGCGAGCGTAGCGGGACGCAAGAAGTATCCAGGTTCAGGGCCCTCATGGTGAGGTAAAGCCCCTACTCCTGCCTGATCTGACTATGTGGAATACACGAGCTACAAGTGCTCCTCGAGCTGTATTCTTTAGCTACTGCCTTAAATGCACTGAGACCAACCCTCTCTACTGAGGCCCTGCCTCTCCTTATATAGGAAGAGAGGCAAGGGTCTCACTGGCTAGTCCGACTGGCGGGCCCCACAGGCGGGTCCCAGCCGACTAGTCATCTACAGTACCCGGTATGGTATGTCACATCAGTGTATGAGCGGTATGGCTGTCGTAGGTACAGTGGACGCCGTGTGAGCCCGTCGTCAGCACAGGCCACTGTTCCAGCGTCAGCTACGCAAAGTCTTCAGCATGGGCAGGTGGTTGGCCGTCTTGTCATCGTACAGGGCGTACCGTGCACTGATGCGCATGTCGTCCTGTCTCTCTGATTGGATCCGGCTGCCTCTTTATGATCCGGCTACCGGGTGGTAGCCGGCCCATTCGATCCTGTCCGGCTGCATCTGGTCAGCCGGACGCGATCCGACTGTCCTGTTTCTTATTCGGGTGGGGTACCCGGGGATCATCCCCCTGACAGTAGTAGTCTGACAAATACTGATCCAAATGTGGTAGAGTTCTTTTCTTCACCAAGAAGGCCAAGGCGTGGTCGCAAGGTTTCCCGGTATGCTGCCATTCTAAGCAGGTGCATTCTCGCAGTTAGATGTTCACAACATCCCTTTTGCCACTCTTGGACATATAGACCACCTCATAGCTGCTGCTGGTTGATGGGAGAACCTTAAGATGAGCAAGTCCTCGTCTTCTCTTGTGCAGTTGCTGTACAACTAGCGGTAGCATATAAATCTCCTACCGATCTCTCTCCTTATATTTATCAGCTTCATGATCATACCACGTATGTTGTCCATCAAGATATGAAAAGTACGCACTTTTATGTCCATCACCCAGTTATGCAGGCATTCTGCAAGGTTGTTGTTTATGTAATCAACTTCTATGTCAGGGTTGAATTGACTCCTCTTCCATAGCTGCGAATGATGGATTGCTAAGTACTCTGGAAGTTCAGGGGCTTCCGCAAAAATCTTGCTCATGAAATATTTGGTGATACTAGGTTTGTAAACTCTAGCAGCAGGAAACATGTAACGAAATACATTGCCTGCATAGTGTGAGTACAAGTTGAGCATCATATGGGCATGGCATTCTCTACCTTCAGCTCGCGGGAACACCTCCTTCACTGCATTCGTCATCCCTTTGCATGCATCCGTGGATATAGCCAATGGATCCATGTGGCCTATTGATCTCCTGAGCTGCCTCATAAACTAGACCCAGTTTTCCTCCGTTTCTGTTTCAAACAGCCCGAATGCCACTGGGAACATCCAGTTGTGACCATCAAGTGCTATGGTAGATGGAAGGCAGCCTTCCCATTTGCCAGTTAGGACAGTGCTGTCTACACTCAGATACGGCATACAGCCGTCCTTGAATCCCTGGATGCAAGGTTTAAGCGCCATGAAAAATCTTTTGAAATATATTTTACCACGTACTTATTCGGTGTCAATCTCCACAACACTCCCCGGACACCTAGCTTGTACCTCCGCCTTGAAGTTGTACAGCATCCTGAAGCTATTGGTCCAATCCCTATGCAAGGCCCCTAGAGCTTTCTCTTTACCTTTTCAAACTATGTAATACGGTAGGACAATGTTGTATTTAGAACCGAGGCTAGTCTGAATATTCTTCACGGTCTCCTTAGGGTTATCCTTCAGTATGGACATAGATTGTATAGCCACCCACTCCATATTAGCCATTGAGGATTTCAGTTTGCTACATGTCGGACATATGTGTGGAGGGCCCATTTTGTTCACCTGCAACACAGATTCATTTAAAAGATAAGTAGAGTTGACTAGTTGCCAGAAAGATATCGCACAACAATTGTAGTTATAGAGTGAAAAGAGAGAAAGTTCTAATGGTTTGCTGCATTCATTGCCCCAGTACCCTAATTGCCTTCGATGTAGGTAAGGCTCTTGCTGTGATCCTCCATGGACAATGTACCTCGGCCCGTCCATTCATCCACGTTAACTTGCAAACGGCCTCATACCTCTGGGCAGTGTTCTTCAGTCGATAAATGTCGAACTCCCCCTTGATACAAAAATGCCGGAATGACATCCTGAACTCATGCATGCTACTGAACTCGGTGCCGATCGAAATTATAGGATACTCGTGGTCATGTTTCATTTCTTCTACTTCAACACCCAAATCATCGACTGGAATACCAGCCTCATCGTTAAGTTCCTCGTCTATTTCATCATCACCAGATTCTTGATCCTCTACAGTGCCTTCTTCTTCATCTGATTCAGAATCCTGGCCATCATCTCTAATGCCTAGTATTGCACACATCATGTAACATCACAAAACTTTAATCCAAGCTTATCAAGATCCAAATCATCAAAATTAGGGTTAACAAAAACTTTTCCAAAGTAAAAAATGAAAGCATTCATGTGTATGTGCATTTAAACTAGGATTTGATTTGAATTGCCATGGTTCTGTGATTCTTTGCTTGTAAAATGTTTCTTAGGTGAAATAAACATCATCTACATCATTCCCAAACTTTTCCCAAAGAAGAACAACTCAAAATGAATAATTAAAGTGAATGGTCATTGTGGCCAAATTAACTATCATGCATACTTTGGCTATTCCTAGTACTCAAAACTTAACAGAAACATGTGTGGATCTTTACACCCCTTGATAGTACACATAATGAGGTACCAAGGCCCACTTTGTGATCTGCAAAAATCTTTCAAATGTTAATTTTAAATGACAGTTTAAAATTGAATCTATTTCATATGGGAAGATCCCACTATTTCAAAAACCACTCAAACAAGCTCAATTTTCAAAACCCAAGCACCCACAGAGTCTCAAGCTTATTCCCAGCAAACCCACCAAAAATCTTTTCAAAATTCAAAAGTTTATTTCATGCGGCCATTTCATCAAACACTTGGCAGGCATGAATTACACCCTAATCCTAGCTCACTGTTTTGAACATGGTTTTGCCCCCAAATGATCTTCATTTAGTCCCTTTGTCCCCCAGGGTCTAACCAGGCCATTATCACCCATCCCCTACCCCCTACTGGCAAAGCCATGCCATGCCGAGCCACCCCTCGTCGGCCGACCATGCACTCGCCCCAGCAGACCACTTCCCTCTCTCTCGCCATGTCTAGGAGGTAGCCAGGACCTCACCGCCACCCTCTGTCTCCTGCCCGAGCCAAGCGCAGCAGTGGACCACCAAGGAGAGCCCGTGCCTAGTGCCACCGAGCCATGCCGAGCACGCGCCAGAGCGCCACACCCGACCCGTGTGCACAAGCCGCCGCTCGACCGCAGCCCGCGCCCACCGCTCTGCCACGACCCAGGGAACACGACGGACACGCCCATTCGCCGCCCAACGCACCAAAGCCACCGCTCGCCGTGGACATTGCCGCTTCTGCCGCTCAGAGCGCCAGCTGCCCTCGACCGCATACCACCGCCCCTATGCATGCATTGAGTTCCTAGAGCACCGCCAGGAGACCGCCTATCGATCACCACCCTCAGCCATGCCTCTAGCCGGCCGTAGCCATGTCGCCACCGTCGCCTGCCCATCCCGCTCGGTCTCGCCGTCGAGCCTATAAAAGGAGGGCACCCCTAGCCATTTGAAGCACACCACTCCACTCCCCTCACCTCACTGACCATTCCCCACCTCTAGCTGGAGCAGCACGAGCGTTTGCTCACCGAAATTTGGCCGGAGTAGCCCGTAGCAGAGGAGGAAGGGGCGCTGCTGATTGCGACCACCCCCGGAGCTGCCTCGACCGTCCCTGAGCTCTCCGTCGACCACCAGTCCGTTTGCCCGCCTCACCGACCTTGCTGGAGCCCTGGTATGCCCCCTATGCACCCCCACCGAGCTGCTAGGGTTCGAGCTCGCCGGCGACAGGTCTGTCGTCGACGACAAGCCACAGTCGTTGATCCTCAGTCTAATCTAACGGCCCACATCGCCCCGTACCGCTTCGCGTGTTATGAGCCGCTGACCGGCGGACCCCTCCTGTCAGTTGAGCCCCGCACCGCGGAGTGACACTGGGCCGGGCCGTTAGAGTTTCCCGCGCGACCCAGTTAGTTTGAATTAGATTTTTCCTATTTAGTTTAAACTTAGTTCTGGCTCTAGGTTTGAAAATCAATTCAGAGAGTTTGACAAATCCAAATTGCATGAAACCAATTTTGCCTGAAAGGTATTGAAATGATCTAGCCAAGCCTGCTGGATATAATTCAATTAGAGTTATAGATCTCTCCTAGTAAAAAAACAAAACAGAAGCTTTTGCACCTTGCAACATTTTTATAAAATCAACCAAGATAGGTTTTGAGTTGATTCCAACTCTCAAAAATCACATTTCATCATATCTATCTAAATATGTAATAGTATTAAGGTTTACATACAGTGACTTTGGACTAGTACCAAAATAATGCTATATAGGCATTTCTAGTCACTTTAAATCATTAAATATTGAACTTAAACCAAAGTAATTATGATCCAACCCTTAATTCTCATTCCCACATGTTAGAATATGTGGTGATGACATGTGTCAACATGATCCCATATTTTAAGTGGTGAATATTAAATCTTAGTTAATTTTTCAATGAGTAGAAATTACTTTTCTAAAATAAAAAGGAAGAAACTAGTGAATTAAACTTGTGATGCTTGTGATGATAATAGATCATCAAATGTGTGTCTTAGAATGCTAATTAGATTAGTTAAGTATTGTTTGGTGATTGTGTACTCCATATGTATTTATAGAAGATAGTACCGACCAAGCTTACAAGGAGGAGGAGTGCTACCAAGAAGAAGAAGAAGAAGAAGAAGAAGAAGAAAACTTCAACCACTGCACCAACCAAGGCAAGCTAGCCCTATCCAAGTTAACCCTTGCAAGTTGTACTTGCAAGCCACCATTAATAGTGCAAGCTATTGTTAGCAAGCTAGAATTAAGAGAGATGAATGAGCAAAGATGCTTTAGGCATGCTTTGGTCACACCACCTTGACTATTATTACCCCAAGTATTACCTTACAAGCTTTACTTCCTTTAGTTTACACAAAGTCCCTTACTTGTTTTGAAAGTGGCATAAAAAGTATAAAACTTGACCTATTTAGCTAAGCTTTAGATGTCATTCTATGGCATGAGATTGAACCCATCATCTTTCCACCTTAGTGAACACTCTTAACTTAGTAGTTTATAGTAGATAAAAACTTGAGTCACTTTAGATGGGAACAATTGGTGAAAATGAATTGTGAAAACCTTGAAATGATGAGTCATTCTATTGAGATGTTTTGACATGTGTTGAGAAACACAAATGGTTTATGATGATGAAAATGTTGAGGCATGAGCCTTAGCCCTTTTATAAAACTGATGGTTGGATTCGGATGCGATACCATTCCAAATTTACCGTACAACCACACTACCTAAATTGGGTAAGGCTTAGCTGGAAATTTATATGCATTAGTATTAGTTCCCTCGCGGGAGAGGTTTGAGCTGAGGCTACCTCTCAATGTTGTCCACCTATGCAGTGCCCAAGATGACTGATGGTCATGGTTGGGAGGCCATGCTCATAGGAGAGGTGCTTATACAAGGGTGTGTAAAGGAAAGGTTATGTTTGATTATCTGCATACTAAGTATGATGATTCAGGGTTATCCCTGACAGATGTATCGAATCTTGTGGTGAAAGTGTACCACCACTACAGAGTGTCAAACTATTCGAATAGCCGCGTCCGCGGTTATGGACAGTTGGAATGGCCATACTGTTTCGTTGTCAGATGTTTTCCAAATAACTTGAAGTGCATGATGAATCTTGACTTGACCACAACAGGGTTGTGTTTATGATACTAGCTTCCCAACTTAAGTGATTCTAGAACTTTACTTTATCTTTCTTTGCTTTAGAACTCAGCTTAGGTTTCAAACTTAACTTATAGTTAAACTTAGATTTAGCACTTTAACTTAGCACTATACTACTTGTTAGTGGTAGTTTGCGAGTACTTAAAGAGTACTCATGGCTTTTGTCCCTGGCTATTCTCATGGCCAGACTATGAAGGAGACTATCAAGATGATGGCCAGTAGGACAACTATGATAACTAGGACTATCTGCCTTCGTCAGCATTGCCTGTGCCCCTAAAGATGGACCCCACCGCTACGCTTATCTTTTATTTCCGCTGCTTGTTGTATTCAGACTGGATCATGAGATCCTTATTTGTGTAAGACCTTATGTATGGTTTGTAATGGACGATGTACTGTGATATCCAATCCGTCATGTCTCGCAAAAATGGTAATCCTGGGATTGAGAGGTATGGCATAACGGGCATCTGGGATTAAAAATCCGGGTGTTAACACATCATATTGACTCCCATGGGTGGGGCTGCACCATCGTCTCCACCCGGATGGACCGGAACATTGCCCCAATCCACCTCACCGGCAACTCTGTTTTCTCCAAGATACTCCGTTGGTTCTGCAGTAACCACATGGGGTAGTCTTACGTTTGCATGCATCCCAGGTACTTCAATAGACAAATAGCAGTTAGAATCAATTTCATCTTGACTGTACAAAACCCTCTTGCTCTTCCTATGTACATCCTCCTTCCTGATGTAATCTTTCCTGATGGTATCAGTAGGGCTTGACATCTGTGTTCCATTCCCCATCGAACTAGGTTTTTTGCTGCCGATCTTAGGTGTGATCTCCTTCCTGCCTCCCCTCACGAGTGTTATCTCCAGGGTGCTGGCATTATTTCCTAACTTCTGCAGCGTGTTCTTCTTCGAATTAGCCCTTTTGCTTCTACTATTGGGCGTGTTCTCCTTCGTGTTGGCATTATTGCCTGACCTCAGCGTGTGTTTCACTCCAAATTAGCCATTTTGCTGTTACTATTGGGCGTGTTCTCCTTCGTGCTGGCATTATTGCCTGACCTTAGCGGCGTGTTCTGCTCCAAATTAGTATTTTTTTCTGCTCCCACTGGGTGTGGTAGCCTCCGTGCTGGCCATCTTCGCCTCTTTGCGACCACTCCTAGGAGTGTTCACCACCGTGCTAGCCCTGTTAGCGTTTTTGCTGCTATTGTTCGGTGTGGCATTTTGACTGGATCTCATGGGTGTACTTTGCGGTGTGGTTCCTTTTTTCGTGCGACTCTTTGGCATCCTCTTCTCTGGCGTGGTATCCTTCGTGACGTTCTTCTTCGGGGTGCCCTTTCTGGGGATGCTCTTCCTTCTCCTCTTTATGACGCTCCTCTGTAAGACTCTCCTCTGTTCGAAGCTGTCCTCAGTCGCACCAACCCCAGTGATGCCATGGATCAGGTCACACATGCCTTCTAAAAGTCCATCATCTCTATTGTCGAGTTCCAATTCCTCTCCAACCATTTGCACTATCAAGTGGAAGTACACTTCACCTCTATAATGTTTCCTTGTAAACGGTACGACTAAATCCCTGGTATCTTTCACTTCGATAGCCTTTTTGCTCCTGTAACCAAAATATAACAAACGTGCTTCCTGGGAGGACCCCCACAACACCTTCACACGTAACGATGCCATCAGGTCAGATAGCTCTACCACTTCAGGATCGTATCTGCCAGGGATTACATCAAACTCGTCATAGAATTTTTCTGTTCCATCATCTAATTTTGCAGTATAATCCGCGACACCGATACGAATGATTACTTTGCCATCATCAGGTTCTGCGGGGTAGAAACCTCCGAGAGGTTCGAGAGGTGGAGGGGCACCATCATACCCAGCCACAATGCCACCGTCGCCATCACCAGCATCATCGTTAGCTGGATCAACCTCGGTGGAAGTACCAGGATTAGGAGCAAGGCAAGGGCCCTTAGCAGCGGGAGCTACATTACATGGTGGATAGGCAGGTCCCCTTCTAATGGTAGCCACAATAGGACCAGCTGTTGCCATGCCACATCGATGATCAGGAGAAGTTCCCACAATAGCAGTGTTTCGAGTGCTAGCAGATTCTAGACCAGGAGCTAGCTCCAGACCAGCCGCTCGCTAAACCTGAGCACAGGTTTGAGGAGGACACAAGGCAGCAGTCTTTGCAACAACAGCAGGGCAGCCTCCGGAAGCCTTAGTTTGCTCAACAGCCATTCGCGAAGGCTTGAGTAGGCGAACCTACTTAACTATTGAACCTTTAACTTCCGAGTACCTCATCAAAACACAAAAACTTTGAGTGAACAACAAATTTTACAACATGCCAGGAGCCCACAGGCTAGTACTATTTACAAAAGTCCAACATGCCAATACTCCCTTATAAGATTACACTTAAACGCACTTAGTGCAAAAGTTACAATACACAACGCACCTGCTACACATGTGGGTGATCTTGTTGCTACTGAAGAAACAACTGCTCGCTCCTATCAATATGATGAGCTATGCATATAGCTGGACCACGGACAACTTCTAAGCTCCCTAGTGGATCCATCTGGCATCGGAGGAAGATATTCCGCGATAGCCCGCATGTCTACTTGCGGATGATGGATCCAAACAAACGTGAGTTCCATTTGTGCCCATGAAACTAGTTGGGTGTGCACAAAGGCCACAATTCGATTGCGATCAAAAAATTCCTCATCAAGCCCAACAAGCTCGTGGACCCAGGATCCAACGGGAACATAATATTGTGCACCGCATCCAATATTTTATGGGTGCCCTTCATGCACATCACAACCTGGTGAACCCTTTCATGAAGCTTGGGTAGCACATATGATATATTCCTATCCATCTAGAAGGACCCGCCAACTTCTAAATCCTCCTCCCTCTGGGAGTTTAGTCAAGAGTTAATAATATTCTCGCCCTTCTGAGGGTCGCAGCTGAAAACTGCAGCAACCAAGAAGAGCGGCACATTAGAATAGCCGATGGTTTCAAAAAGGATACAAATGAATCGAAAATGTCTTCAAGTACTTACACTTCAGATACTCATTGATATATTCCAACTCTCCAAACAGATACTCTTCACGATTCATGGCCCTCTCTGCCCTGGACTTCCAAATGTCCAGTAGGCCCTTAAGGCCCAAATTTCGCTTCTCTAGACTCTTCACCTGGTCATGAAGCCACACATTCAGTGACATATTAGCTATCATGCTAGATGATTATGGTTGAGTCGAGGAATCGTCGGGCCCTAACAAACCTGAGCACATATCAACTACCCCTGCACAATAGGTACCAAGGACGCCATTTAAACCATGAAGCAGCAAAGAGCAAGACACATAACAACACTTTGAGTCATACACTCCGGGGGCTGAGAAGAGATACAAAGCATATTGCGACTAGTTGAACATAACCAAACACTTCGAGTCATACACTCGGGGGCTAAGAAGAGATACAAATCATACTATGACTAGTTGAACATAACCAAACACTTCTCCAAGGCACACTGAGCAAAAGAAAGAAAATAGATTGCAACATCCCTAAGAAGTTCATCACCTGAAGGCTCATACTACTGTAGCACCCTAAGACACAATATCCGATGGTCAGGTGGATCCCTCTAGAGCGTTAGCCACGTCCATATGCTTCTGCTCTTCAAAGTTCTTTTCGACCAGAAAGTCAAAGGGAGGTGTTGGACAAAGCATAGAGCCATCCAAAAACAAAAACTTTTCTGCTCTAGCAAGGTCTCCGACGAGCCACCCTAAGATCCCCCTAACATCAAAGGAAATAACTTGTACCTCTCGACGCCCAGGTGTGGAAGCTGAGGAAGTGCGTCGTGGTGGTGTTGTACATTCTCGTCGTCTTGTCTGGCTCCAGCGAACTTCTTGATCCTAGGACCACCTCATCACCGGGTTGATCCTCATCCTTCTGCCTTGGACTTCGCCACCTAACGCCGTTGACGAGCACCACAGATGTGGTGCCTCTAGTGTCTCACACACGTACAAGATGGAACAACAGCAAGTGAGATGCTAGTCTCGATCTTGCCACCGCGGGAGAGGAAGGTGGTTGCCAAGTCTAGTGACACCCTAGGAAGTAGCACTGGATTGGATTGTCACACCTTGTCCGCCACCACCCACCTTCCTTTATATAGGCGAGTATGTGAGGGCACATAACACTTGTGTCCCTTGGTCTTAAACCCTAACCCTAGTCAAAGTGAGTCCAACCCATTGACATGTGTCCCTGTCCAAACAAGTCCAACTCGCCGGATTGTGATATTTGGATCAATATCCACCTAGTCCCACTCTCTTAAGTGTGTGATCCCCCAAGCTTATGGTAAGCCGGACACAACTCAGTAATCATTCATTCAGAGCAGTAGGTCAGTGACTTTCTGACTAGAGTTGATAATCGGCAGGGGAGTCTAGGAAGACTTGCAAACTCATGATTTATGCAAGTGCCCCCAATGCGATGATCTATCTGGATCCCTTTGCCTCACTATATTGGTCATAAACTGCGGAGGAGATTATGTCATCCTAGTGCCGGTTTACTCTCTTCTCATTGTAGTGATAACTGATTCCCTCCGGCTTCCCGAAGTCGGACTACCTCGATCAACACTTGATCGAGTAGCGCATGGCCATGCTTCTGAATCATATCACATGAGAGGGCCTAGAGAATATATCTTCGAGATGGAGGGGGAAATTCCATATTGTCTTATCCATGTCATGCAACTTGCTTCGAAGTCAGCCCAAAACCACCCTTATGACTCTCGGTTACGGTGAGCGTTAGATGGAGTCAAAGCCGGCTTTTCCACAACTCAGATCGTGCGATCCCCTCAGGTCTAAGGATTCCATTTTGTTAGTCGGAGCGTATGACAGTGTGCTCACGTCCTACTAACCTTTGGATTGGTCCATCTATCCTACCTCTTCCGACTACCAATGCAAGGCGGTAACATATACATGCTCATGACACGTGAAACATTGTCATATTACGACTTACAAATTAGTCTTGGCAATGGGTTTCCCTCCCAACCTCAAATGACTAAGGACAAACTGGCTAGATCTAGATACAACTATGTGGTTCCACAACTGGAAAAATTGCAGTGACACATACAACTAGATCTAATCTAGATACTGGGTTACAAACACAAGGCGAAACGTGAGTCTCTAGGGCATCATTCCTAACAGTATCCCACTTGCACTAGAGTCGAAGACTCGGGCATCTCCAGGCCTTAGAGTAGCACCCCGGGTAAAACCACTACTAGAAAATCGCTTGGTCTTTCTCTTTTGTGCATCATCATGACCGCATGCTCATGCCATCATGCCACATTGCATTTGAGTATCGTCATGTCATCAGGCATATGTTTGCCTAGAAATATTTTCCAAAATCCTTTTTTGTTTTCTAAATATCCCCTTCTTTAATTCAAATTAAAACCCTGGTCCTCTCGGATCTTTTATTTGTCTAAAACCTTTTTGCTAAAATGTTTTGTGCTAAAAATAAATAAGTAATAAAAATAATTTTATAAAACTGAGGGAGGCAGTCCAATCGATCAGGCCCAAAGACCCAATCAGCCAGACCACCTACCACCCCAGCTAAACCTACCCCCAAACCCTAGCATCTACCCCACCTAACCATAATCCCCACCCCACCGCCACCACACAACAGCCGCACCAGCGCACCTGCACGCTCACACCCCGCGACATAACCCGCGTGCAACGGCATGCCTACCTACACGTTGCCGGCCCCCCAGTGCAGCAGCCACACTGGCCCCACTGCCCGCAGCGCCAACTCCCTACCCGCATGCTCCTCCCATTGGTCTCGTGTCCCCGACCCGCACCGTAACCACCTTGTCGCCCCACCCCGCGATGTACCCAGCCCCAACCCCATCGACGTGCCCCTGCTACCCCCACCAACCCTTCCTCCCTCAACCTTATCCTCTGTGTCGTGATCCCCTCCTCTCCGCCGCCGGTGATCCTTGTGTCTCCTCGTGCCCTCGCTGACATCTTCTCCCGTAAAGCCCATAGCCAGCCTCCTCCTCACATGAGGCCATGCCCGACCTCCCCCATGCTAACGAAGCTCGGCCACCGCCCAGCGTCTCGCTGCGCTCGGCACCTCGCCCGCAAGCTTGCCTGGCCCTGCCGCTTGTCCTCTTGCACGAGGCCGGCAACCCCGGATGCCCCGCTGCTGCAGAACTCCATCATCGATGCAGAACCCCGCCCACCAACATTCTCTGCAGTCTCCCTCTGACCGCGTGTTTCCCGAGCCGGTCGCCTCTTCCTGCTCGTCCTCGGCCAGTAATCGTCGACCACCGCTTTGTCTCCATCATCGAGACATCACCGCCTCATCCTTCCCTGCATGTGCATGCCAAGCAAGACCATGAGGGCCCCACGCGCCTACACCTGCCAGAAAGGCCCCCGTTGGGGCAGATTATGTGCGACTCCAACTATCCGAGTAACTGGTATGTGGTGTTGAAGATTATTGTCGATGCTGCTGAGTACAAGTCGGAGACCGTAACTTCTCAAGGTTTTATCGACAAGATCTTCGTCTGCCGTGATGTTCTGGGGAACGCCAAGGTCTCCTTCCCGGATTCGAACCCCAAAGACCCAAACCTCGAAGACCCAGCTCCCAAAGTCTGAAGCCCGATCATAGCAAACCGAATCCTCCGGATCATCAAGATCATCTTCATGGATCTGAAGACCGATCCCGGCGAGCGTGAACCCGAACCCTCAGCGAACCCCAAGATCTTCGATCCGATGTGTGATCCCCTTTCCGAGCCCTATTTTATGAAATGAAATATAAACTTGTTGCATATTAAATTGTTCATTCTCGCATGCATACTATGGATGTTTGGGGGTATTTAGATGATTCAGCTAAATTAAAAACAGAGATTATATGTGGGTTATTCTAGTCTTATATTGGCTCCATCTAAATTTGTGTAGAGAATCGATGACATGTTGTGCCTTGTTAATACAACATTTAAATTGCGGGGTACCTAAATAACTTGAACCTTCTATTTAATTGACGGGACCTAGGTTCCGCTTAATATTGCTTAGTTGCATTGCACCTTTGCCATGTCATGCATCATATATGCATCATGCCCGATCTTCTGCAGTAGTATTAAGTAGTACATCTGGTTTTTGTTTTAGTGTTTTGATTCTTCACGGATTAGGCCGTTGAGTTGATGCGAGCTTTGCCCTGATATTCAGATGAACCTTCGTCAATGTTTCTCGGGCGAGCATTCTCCCCCTTGTTATCTATTTTGCATTTATAGTCTTTACTTCCTCCCATTGATCTATTGTTATCCATGTTGTCGATGCTTTAGTTTTCCGTACCAGTTATATCCCCTGCAGCCTATATTTTCTTGGACACCTCCTATTACCTATTGTTTGATAGACAGTCGGCCTTGCGAGTCGTAGTTGCTTGCTCAGGTGCTGCTTCGCGTCATCAATGTTCCACCATGGTTGGGAGGTTGGCACATGCTTAATGGTGGAGATGATCATGGCTTTCAATATAACTTTTCAAATAAAATGGAAATAGATATAATGTAGAGGCACCGGCGGGTAATAGTCAATATTTGGTTTTTAACCGCCCACTTGTGTCCACCTAGAACATGAGTTCTTGACACGTGTTCCGAGACTGAGCGTGCTAACCACATGTGGGGTGTCTGGGCGCCCCTATCGGCTTATTACCTGGTTTCAAAGTACCGTACTGGTGCCACAAACTAGTTCGGGCTTTATATGTTACCTATTGTACTTATGCATGTATACCATGTTTATTATCTATTGCTGATGAGCGTTTATTACTATTGCGTAGGTGCGGCACTCTATCATGGGAATATATTGTTTATGGCCTCTGCTCGCGTGACAAGTCCACGCAACCTCAGGGTCCGTACGAGGAGGATTAGATATACCTTGTACGGGTAGCTCTTTCCGGTGGCCCCCCATGTACTTTCTTCGGGCCTGGTAAAGCGTCGTGTCCGAAGCCCCACCGACATACCGATGGAAGTATGTTAATTGATCTGGCAAAAAGGGTGGAAGTGTGTGTGGAAACTTTGATGCGCCCCTGTAGGGTTAAATCTTTTTGAAAAGCCGTGTCCGCGGTTATGGACGACTTGGAGAACAGTTTCTCGATCATAGAAAACTACAACTAAAGTTTATTTTTATAATTTGACTTGTATCTGATATGACTAGTAAGTTGGATAACCACCATGGAAAGGATGAATAAAACTTCCAACCGTGTGAGTTTCCTCGAAATGATTTCCTCGTTTGGTCTCGAAGGGGGGAACACCAGGATGGGTATGTTTGGTGTTAGTATCAGGTTGGTTCCGAATAGGGCTTTCTTATCTCTCTCTAATAGCTGACAGTTGTACCAAGTCTCCATAAGTTGTTTAGTGGATGCTTCGCTGCCGCTTCAGTCCACCGTACCTATGTAGGCGAGAGCCGCCAAATTCTAGACTCACCATGTACTAGCCTCAGTACTGACCTCTCCCTTTTTCCTTTTCCCTTTATCGGTACCCCTTTTGTTTAACAGGTATAAGTTCGACGTCGTTAGCAGGGTTACCCTTCCGACTTGGCCTGGGCAGGGTTATGGACGCCATTGGCTATTCTTTAGGGCTCTTAGCCCAATTTTCTTCTTATCCGTACTTAGATGTTGTATTGTTTTCAAGGTGATTTGGATCTTTGTACTGTACATCTATATTCTCGACTCATGGCGTCGTTGTTGTATATATATGTTCTGTGGGTTCCATCATGGACTATTGTGTAATGATATTACTTTGTTTTCCACCCACACGCAAGTGCATGGTGGACATACTTGAATCATTTCTATGCGTGTTTTGCACACATCGCTGAAACTTGCATAGGGCCGATTCGAGGGTGCTACACTTAGGAATCTCATGCACATCGCTCTTATGTGCGCCTCAAACTTAGGTTGTGGAAGCGGCTTAGTCAATGGGTCTGCAACATTTGCATCCGTGTGTACCTTGCACAACTTAATTTCTCAGTGATCAACAAACTGCCGAATCAGGTGAAATTTCTTGAGTATGTGCTTATTTTTATTGTGTGCACGTAGCTCCTTAGCTTGTGAAATAGCACCAGTATTGTCACAGTACACGTCTAACGGACTGGATGAGCCCGGAACAACACTGAGTTTGATCAGAAAAATTCTGATCAAACCCCTTGTTTTGCCGTCTCTGAGGCAGCAACATACTCAGCTTCCGTAGTAGAATCGGCCACCGATTCTTGCTTGGAACTTTTCTAGCTCACTGCACCTCCATTCACTATGAACACATAGCCGGATTGCGAGCGTGAGTCATCCAAGTCAGTCTGAAAGCTAGCATCTGTGTAACCCTTTACACCTAGCTCTTCCTCACCACCATAGACTAGGAACTCAGCTTGAGTATGTCTCAAGTACTTAAATATATTCTTTACTGCTGTCTAGTGGATTTCGTCAGGATTTGACTGATATCCAGCCTAGTACATATCATTGCATACATGATCGATCCTACTGCCGAAGAATAGGGGGTCCTCTCCATTTGACTTCGCTCATCAGCCGACGCTAGGCATTGAGTCTTACTAAGTCAGATTCCATGTGCCATTGGTAAGAAACCCTTCTTAGCTGAATCCATATTGAACTTTTTCAATATCCTATCCAGATATGTACTCTGACTCAAACCTATGAGTCTCCAGGATCTATCTCTATAGATCTTAATTCCTAGTATAAATGCTGCCTCACGAAGTCCTTCATTTGCAAACACCTTTCCAAAGAATCCTTGATTTCTTACAACATTGTAACGTTGTTTCCGACTATTAATATATCATCTACATACAGTAGAAGAAAAACAACTGAGCTTTCACTAAACTTCCTGTATACACAAGAATATTGTTTGCTTTTGATGAAGCCAAACGATTTGACCACTTCATCAAAAAAAATGTTCCAACTCTGACTTGCTTGCTTCAATACATAGATGGATTTCCAAAGCTTGCAAACTTTGTTAGGAATATCCGGATTGACAAAACCCTCGGGCTATATCATATACACGTCCACGGTTAAATTTCCATTAAGGAAAGCCGTTTTGACACCCATCTACCATATCTCCTAATCAAAATATGGAGCTAGTGATAACATGATCCTCACCACTTAAGCATCACTATTGGCGAGAAAGTCCCGTCATAGTCAACTCCTTGAACTTGTCGGAACCCTTTCGCGACAAGCCGTGCTTTATAGATAGAAATATTTCCGTCTTGGTTAGTTTTCCTCTTAAAGACCCATTTGCTCTTGATGGATCTTGCACCATCTGGCAGATCAACCAAGTTCCAAACTTGATTGTCATCCATGGACTTTAACTTAGATCTCATGGCTCCAAGCCATGAATTAGAATCAGTACTTCCCATTGCATCCTGATAGGTAGTCGGCTCATCGCCGTGTAGCATAAGTACGTCTCCATGTAGTCTTGCTGATCTTCGTGGCTCTGGTGCATTTACCAGCTTAGGCACAACATCCAGCTCAACCTCCAAGGTTGCTGACTTGTCCTAAGTCGGTGAATCATGAATTTCTTTGAGGTGCACCCTATTTCCATAGTCTTTCCGGCTAAGAAACTCTTTCTTTAGAAAGACCTTGTTTCGAGTAACAAACACATTGCCCTCTTCTTGGTTGTAGAAATAGTAACCCAAAGTTTCCTTAGGGTATCCTACGAAAAATACCTTATCCGACTTGGGGATGAGCTTGTCAGATTGTAATCTCTTGACAAAATCTCCACATCCCCAAATCTTAAGAAAAGCCAAGGCCGGCTCTTGCCCATCCACATCTCATGTGGTGTCTTTTCTACTGATTTAGATGGTACTTTGTTTAGTGTCATCGTTGTTGTCTCTAGACAAAAACCCAAGAATGATAAAGGTAGATCCGTCTTACTCATCATCGACCTCACCATGTCTAACAAGGTTCGGTTCCACCTTTTCGACACACCATTTCTCTGAGGTCTTCCTAGAGGGGTGAGTTGTGGAACTATTCCATAACTCTTGATATGGTCATCAAAGTCATGGCTCATATATTCGCCTCCACAATCTGATCGCATAAACTTAATATTCTTGACAAGTTGGTTTTGCACTTCACTCTGAAACTCTTTGAACTTTTCAAAGGTCTCTGACTTGGATTTCATCAGGTAGACATAGCCATATCTACTGAGGTCATCCATGAACATGACAAAATACTCATAACCACCTCTGGCTATCATGCTCATTGGACCACATACATCACTATGTATTAGTTCAAAGGTGTCTTGGTCATCTTACCCGCAAATAGGATTCGCATGTTTCGAATGGCTCCAAGCCAGACGAATCCGGGAGTCCATCACCATGGAGCTTTTGCATGCGTTTCCAGCTGATATGACCAAGGCGACAATGCCATAGATAAGTAGACCTAAGATCATTCGTCTTTAACCTTTTAGCATTCAAGTTATAGACTGATTTACATTCAAGATCAAGCACAAGAAGTCTGGATTGGACAGATGCATAGCCATGAAACACATTATTCAAATAAAAGGAACAACCATTGTTCTTAATACTTGATTCATAATCTTGCTCCATCAAACATGAGGCAGAAATGATGTTTCGACTTAGTACGGGAACATAATAACACTTATTTAGTTCTAGTACAAATCCTGAAGGTAACTGGAGTTACATTGTCCCTACGGATAACACATCAACTCTTGTTTTGTTTCCGACTCTGATGTCAATCTCCCCTCTCACCATGCTCATATGCCTTACTAGTCCCTGCATCGAGTTACACACATGAACAACCGATCCAGTATCATAAACTCAGGTGCTTCTGAGTGTCGACAATATAAATGTCTATAACACTCACAACAAGTGTACCTAAGTCAGAATTCATACTTCCACTCCTAGCTTTATCCGCCTTGTACTTGTCGCAGTTCCTCTTCCAGTGACCCTCCACCTTATAGTAAAAGCATAATGTACCCAGAGGTTTTGTCGGCTTGCCAGTCACTAAGCCGATGCTGGGACTTGGATCTAGCGTGCCATATCCCTTTGGCTTGGCTTTATTAGACCAAGATTTCTTCTTGATCTTGGAAGTGTCCTGCACCATGAACACTTGACCGGTGTCGCCTCTATTGATGTCGGCCTCAGCTGTCTTGAGCATCCCTTCAAGTTTTGCCAGTTTCTTATCCATACCATGCATATGGTGGTTAAAAATGAACGGACCATAAGCACTAGGAAGAGAATTCAGGATAATGTATGTAGCAAACTCTTCATTCAAGGGAAAACCCAGACGATCCAAGGACTGCACATATCCGACCATCTTGATCATGTGCGGTCCTAGTGGATGTCCGTCTTTTAGCTTTCACCCGAGCAAGGCTCGGGAGACATTGTACCTCTCCGTCCTAGCCTATGTCTCAAACATTCTCTTAAGGGCAACGATCATATCGTACGCCTCAACATTCTCAAACTGCTATTGTAGTTCTGGCCCCATGTGAACGAGCATGAGGCAGCTGACTTCCATCGACACATCCTGAGCCCTGCGAAAGGCAGTTCTTACAGCATTAGGCTCATCATTGCCTGGATCGTATGGAATCGGATTGTCCAGGACATGTTCCTTATTATCTTGCTTGAGAACGATTCTCAAGTTACGGTACCAGTTAGTAAAGTTTGTTCCATTCAGCTTGTCCTTCTCAAGGATCATACGCAATACAAAACTGGTAATTTGAATGGTGTTGGTTGGTGCCATCTACAAATGAAAGATGCAAAACACTTAAGAAAATGTATCTGTAATAGGAGAAGGCGAATTAAGCTCTTTAATCGTGCACACTCCCATTGAGACTGATATGCCTCCAATAGTCGATAGTGATTCAGGATCCTAGTCAGTTATCCGACTAGTGAGCATTTGCGTTAGTGCTAGCCAGAGAACCTTCCGAGTAGGCAACACCTTGCCAATAAAATCTCTATCTGATTCATGTTGGATTGTCTGACAACCCTCCTTACCGTGAGACACACAATTATTGTGATAGATCCATCTATCTACCAAGTGCCTTGCTTGAGAGAGTCTGAATCTCTCACACTCTATCAGAGAGAATTGGCAGTGCCCCAACAATATGAGCCCACTAACCAAAAATGTCCGACTTGTAGTGTTGCAGCAAATGGCGGGGTAATCCGGCTAGACCTTGTTTGAGGGAAAAAGAAGCAAATAAAACTTTCAAGTTGGAACCTTTCTAACTCACACTAGCTAACTCTTAGTTGTAACTTTTGACAGGGTACAATTGTCCTATTCTTTTCTAAAAAAAACAACTTTAGTGGTTGATCATGGACGTCAGCCACGTGACCTCCCACTCAGATCTAGACCAGTTTTGACCAACATCTTGGCCAAGAAAAACTAGATCTAGCCACTGCCCTAGATCATAACAGATCAAGAAGGCAAAACTAAAACTACGAAAAAGATCCAATCTTTCGCACTAGCGCATCTCATGCGCAAGAATAGGCCAAAATCCTAGAGCCAATGCTCTGATACCACTGTTGGACAACGCAGAGCGAGGCAGAAAACAAAAACTTTTCTATTCTGGCGAGCCACCCCAAGGTCCGGCTAAAGTCAAAGGCAATAGCTTGTACCTCTTGACATGCAGGTGCAGAAGCTCAAAAAGTGCGTTGTGGTGGTTCCATACATTGCCCTCATCTCGTATAGCTCCTGCGAACTTCTCGATTCTGGGACCACCTCATCACCGGGTTGCTCCTCCTCCTTTCGTCTCTGACTTTGCCACCTAACACCACTGAAAAGCACCACAGATGTGGTGCCTCTGCTGTCTCACACATGTACAAGGTGGAATAGCAGCAAGTGAGATGCTAGTCTCGGTCTTGCTGCTGCGGGATAGGAAGGTGGTTTCCAAGTCTAGCGAAACCCTAGGAAGCAACACTAGATTGGATTGTCACACCTTGTCTACCGCCACCCACATTTCTTTATATAGGCGAGTGATTAGTGCATATTTGCGTCATGTTTTATATTATTATTTTGCATTGTAGATGTAGGATCTTGGTATTTTACGGTGCTCGCGCGCACATTTTGTGTCTATTTTCACCAGGATCAAGACAAATGATGGATCCAATGGACAAAGTTCTTGGAGAAGTTGTATTTGGGATAAAAGGAGTCAAAAACAACGTAAATCTCTTATTTGGGAAATATCAATAATACCAGAAGAAAACTTGAAGCAGTCAAGGCACACAGACGGTTCAACGACCAACTATACGACTGGAATACTTTTTTCGGCCATATAGTTCCGGTCGTATAGTTGGTGTCGCCTCTGCCTCTTCAAATAGTTTCACCTCGTGCAACTGGATAAGAGAGACGACATACAGAACAACCAGAAATCGCGAAAACCTCACCTTCGGAAGGCGTCTGGAGGAGGAACTTGCCCAAGGGTTCCATCTTCACCCTACCCAGATCTGGGAGGCCAAGGCATCAATCTCCATCTTCATCAACCGCTGCACCATCACCATCTTCATCCGTCCCATCTCATCCATCTAGATCTTGTTGTAAATTTCGTACTCGTTGTGGATTTATACAAGTACCATTCATCTATGATTGTTTCCATCACCATTGCCATGATGTTGATTGCCTCCATGTCTGAGAAGATCTCTAGTTCTTAGGGAGATGGAGAAACCCTAGCATATGATTGAGATGAGATAGAGATTATTATGTTATACATCATTATGTGTATGTGTTAATTGTCTTCATCTTGATGTTGGGAGTTGTGCACCTTCTTAATATTTACCTCCTACGGGGACTCGATGAAGAGGATTACTTGTTGGTAGACGGAGGGATGATAACACTTACTGTGACTATAAAGCTGTTGTCATGCTTTACATACTAAGTTGGGGAATCAAGGAGAACTCATTAAGCCATGTCCATTCCATGGGAGAAATACCTTAATAGCGGGATAATACGATTGATGTCATTTATTCATCAGCTGTGGTTATGAAGGATCATGTGAGCAGCGGTTGCTGCCTATTTGTCCATATATGGACCTCCTCCCACATACATACATATCATGAGAATATTCGTTATAATAATCTTGATTGCTTAGTCTAAATTGATAGCGGTGTATCCACCACTCCCTGAGAACACCTTTTTCCCTATTGCAATTCTAAGTTCTTTTACACACGTGATTCTTACTTTTTGCATTAAGTTTTACTTTACTCTAAATTTCCTTGTTCAACCAAAAACCCAAAAACAACTCTAATATTCTTGCATCTTAAATTTATTCCTTAAGTACTTAGTTTAGTTTAAGTTAAATGCATTTTAGTCTTTTTCCTACTGCTCCCTGTGGGATCGATATCTTTATTTTGAAACTAGCTACAAAAGATCTATGCACTTGCAGTCATCAAGCTATTTTCTGGCGCTGTTGCCGGGGAGCTTAGCGCTATAAGTCACTTTACTTTTACTTATTTACTTTCGTTGTACTAATTTTTAATTTAAGTTGTAGGACCGCAACAATGGACAACACTCAACATTTAAACCAGCTTGAGGCAGTAAGGAAAATGGGTTCGTCCATGGACACTTTTATAACTATCAATAAAAGCATAAATCCAGATGAAATTGATATCCACCCTTTATTATTTGAACTACTACACTATAAGAAATTTGCAGGAACCAATGAAGTGAGTCCATATGGACACTTACAATTCTTTGAAGACGTTCTCAGTTCCTTTATATTCGATGACTATAATCTTAATATGGTTAAACCCAGTTGACAAGGGTTAAACTCATCAATGCCCATTGTTATGGACTTGGGTTTTGGAGGAGGGAGCGTTGGAGGCATCAATCGGCTAGCAAACAAGCACACAAGGACGCACGATTTACCTAGGTTCAGGCCTTGTAGAGGTCCCTACTTCTGCTTGTCTGCTCTTGGAACTATTGAGGGAGTCGAAAGTTATAGGGGGTGCGCAGATGCAATCTGGCGATGATTGTGGAACTAGGGTTGTGATTGTCCTCCTCATCGCCCCCTCCTAGCCTTTATATAGATAGGCTTGGTCTTGGGTAGCAATTCGAGTCGGTTATAGCTTAGGGTTTGTCCCTTTAAACTTTCTATCTTAAGCTTCATCTTGTGCTACAAGAAATCGGAATCTCCATGCATCACCCGAATCCTGTATTGGGCCCTGGTAATGCCGTGGGCTTCTGCCAGACTGGACCATATATGCCAAACTCGAGTACCTGTAGGGTATGCCCACGTCAGTAGCCCCCGAGTGTCCAGTGGAATCGCATATTCGAGGGGAGACTTGATGAAGTCTTTCGAGTGCACAGTTGAGCATATTTTCAAGTGCTTTGATTGATGTCGTATGGATTATTGATATACGTGCCTGAGTCATCCGATGCATCGGGATCAGTTAACTGCCTTAGGGCAAAACAACGCAATCTACTCAAACTCGAGTCCCCAGACTCGAATTCAGAAAGCGCTGGTGTAATTCGACTCAGGCCGCGGAGGTCTTACAAGAGTCAAATCCTAGTATATAAGTGTGAGCACTTCACGCGTCCGTCAAGGAATATTTCATCGTACCTGTAGGCACGGATATTTTCTGGTAGAGCACAGCAGATGCGTTGTCAGGCCTTATTCAGGTCTTGTCTTCACACTGTAAGCGCGGCATCTGAATTTTTCTCATCACGGAGATGATTCTTGTGACCCAGGAGACGCAGTCTCTTTGCAGGGAAAATATGAGGCAGAGTCGCCAGAGCATTCAAGTATGGATGTTATCAACACATGGTGTAACGTATAAGAAAAATAATCATAGGGTGCGCAGCTAGCGCTCCCTATGGGAGTAGCCCCCGAGTGCCTATTCGAGTCGTAGACTCGAGTAGGGATTATAAGTATTTTGCGACTGCTGTTGTCTTTTGCTTGTTTTAGTCGAATGTGCTTTCAGCACTCCCTATGGGAGTAACCCGGAGTCCACAATTGAATCGTAGATTCGAGTGAAGGGTTTTCATGATGCTTGGATATCTTCACTAATTTCTTTGGGTGCACGGCCAGCGCTCCTGTTAGGAGTAGCCCCTGAGTGTGCTTGGTTGAGTCAAAGACTCAAGTAAGGACTAAAGTAGTCAAAATGTTCTCCTGCTGGAGTTGATGATGTCAGTGCTAACGATGAGATGACCTTAGTTGCCTGCGTGAGTGGCTTTGACGGGACATGACGAGTAGTGGGTCCCACTTTCTGACTTGGACATGACCGAGCGTGCGTAATCTTCTGTTTTAACTGCGTCTCCTTGATTTCCGTGCGTAATGGGAGTAGTGTGGGATAGTTCGTGGTTTACCATTTCCACGTGTCAATGTCGATGTATGCCACGCGTCTGGTAGATTTTCTTCTGGCTGTTGGATGGCATCTGCTAGGAGGTTAAGTAGGGGCACGTCATGTGGTAATTTCCCCACATCTCTCTTCTTGCTTGCGCACCTCCACCATTGTTGTTCTTGTTGCTCCTTTGCACACATCTCCTCCTTGGCACTAGACCAACTCCGCGTCTTCCCCGGCTACTTCCTGCGCTCACATCGCCAGCGCAAGATGGGCAAGAAAAAGGAAGGTTCTGCCGCTGGATCTACGGTTGTCACCGTCACAGTCAAGAAGAAGGGCGTTGCCGCCACGGGTACCAGTATCGCTGGAGCTGGGAAGAAAAAGGGCGCGGGAACCCGCGTCACCAATGGGTCATGGCGCCCATCCGTCATCAAGCCATCGGAGTTGTTCACCCAATGCTAGGACGGGGCGCTTTCTGCCGCAGAGGACGACTCGCGTGTTCCCGGCGACAAGGTAATCCCCAGTCCTCCTGCGGGTTTTCGAGTGATGTTCCTTGCGTTCATCATTCACGGTCTTTCTCTCCCATGCATCCGTTTGTTAGGGGTCTCCTTTGCTTCTATGGGCTCCAGCTCCATCAGCCGACCCCCAATCCTATCCTCCACATTGCCTGCTTCATCACTCTTTGCGAGTGCTAGCTCAGAATCGAGCCGCACTTCAGCCTCTTCAAGAAGCTCTTCAATCTCAAACGTCAATTGGTGTCGGGTTCAATAGTCTACGACATAGGAGCCTGTGGTATCCACGTAGATTCCAACATCACCTACTTCAACATCAAGCTCCCTGTGTCTGTCCAAGGATGGAGGGAGAAGTGATTCTACATCTGCGACCAGAAAGCGGATGGAGAAAACTACAGACTCGCACCCTTCGATTCGGTGGCGCCCTACAAGCGGAGGAGGTCGTGGAAGAATGTTTTGATGCCTGCCGAAGTCAAAGACACAGAGGCCCTCTATCAGCAGGTCTGCGACCTTGAAAAGCGCATAGGCAAAGAAGTAGGCCGCACAGAGCTTGTTCGCACTTGGATGCATCGCCGGGTGCAGCCTTTGCAGGCCAGGGCGCACCCGATGTTTCGCTGGACAGGTGCTGGCAATGCCACTCGCATTTCTACGGAGAGCATCTCTTCAAGTGAAGGGGACAGGAGGTTGCGATTGCTGACTAAGTACACTGCCAAGGAGGATCTCCCGGGTGACTCAGTCGTGCCTCCATTCTACGCCAGCAATCCTTCGCCCGAGGTGGATTTCTCTTCGGAGTTTCTTGTTTTTTTGATTGCTTGTAGGTGCTTTTGTATACTGATGTTTTTCCTGTTGTTAGGACTAGGCCATGGACACCAACTTGCCTCCTCATCCTGAAGGAATTATTCCTCGTGAGGTGGATGAAGAGGATGAGTCGGGCTCCACCGTCCCCATGGAGGAAGAGGAGGAAGCCCCTGAGTCCAGTGACCACGGGACTCGCAAGCGCTCTTGTAGCAAGGATTCGGATGCCTCCTCGCCGACGACACCGGAGGGTCCTGCTGCTGCTACAGAAGAGCCAATCCCCACCGTGCCTGTACGCACCATGGCTCCTCCTACACGGAAGAAGCTGAGGTTGCCGAAGGAGTCGTCGGATGATTCCTTCGAACTTGACAAATTTGACAGGTAAGTTTTTATATTTGCGAGTTCTTCTTTTTTTCCTTCAAGTTTCTCTTCTGAAATGGTATTGGTCATGTTTGCAGTCAAACGGTGTCGTTGTCCTCTGACGACTGCCAATTTGTTAAAGAATCTGGAGTCACAGACTCTAAGAACAAGGAGGTGGCAGTACGGTCTCCTTCTCCTCCAGTGGCGGCCCACTCCAGCACCAATTCTTCGAGTTCCCCCCACATTGGGGGCCACCAGATGGTTGCACAGACGCCCACTCGACAGGAACCTTCGGAGTCCCTGGAGGAACCTGTAACTGTCTTTTGCCGCTGGCAGTCGAATTTTGAGTTTGTGCCTTTTTGTCAATGCTGAAGGTCCACTTCTTTTGGTGTAGCCTATCATGAAGGATTCCACTCACCTTCCGGAGCAGATCCTTGCCTTGGGTCGACTGCATGCCATGCTAGACAACCACCACCGTGCAGTCGAAGGTTTGTGCTAAACTTGTCTCTTCGCTCTGCTTGTGTAGAGATTTGTAAACTCAAGTGTTGTCGTGCTCTGCCCTTTGTAGGCGAGCATAATGAGCTTCTCCGTTAGGTTACTTCCCTTAAGAAGGGACTTTCCACAGAAGAGAAGAAGCACGATGAGGCAGTCGCAGCTCTAGAAGAGTTGCAAAAGCGCGAGGAAGACCTGCGTGCTTCTACTGCTGAGAGGGAGAAGTTGTTCGTAGAACAACTTTTCTCGATTGCGAAAGCACTCTCAGGTATTACACTGCTTCACTTGCATTTTTTCCCTGCTTTTGTTTTCATGTCACTATGCTGATACTTTGTGTTCTTCAGATGCCGCCGGCGTAAGCTTCAATGCCCAGGCCTTGCGCCATGCAGATGCCTTGGCTGGTGCCGTGGCCGCAGTCGAGGACCGCAGTGTCTCCCTCCAAGATACATTTGGGAAGGACAAGGGTGTGCTGAGCCGCCTCCGAGAGGACATGATCCCCAAGGCCAGCTTAATTGACAACCTTGATGGCTTGGTCGAGTCCTTCGCTGAAGGTATTCCCATGGACTTCAAGAATTCGCAACGGTCTGTCGGTGCCACCATGGCACTCGCGATGGCGCAAGCCCATGGTGTGGAGCTGGACCCTAGCGCGATCTCTAAGGCGATGCCTACCGACAAGGATGGCTAGCAGGTAGTATTTGCTCCCTTTACCAGTAGTTGCAGTAAGTATGGGCACCAGCTCATCGATACAGTCGTGAAATACTCTGTGGAGCTGTGGCGAGCGAAGGCGACGGAGACTACGGTGTCTGGGGTTACCACCGGAAAGGCTGTGGCGTCAGAGACTACCACGGATTCGAGGAAGCCCCCGAAGTCGAAGTCCAAGTCGAAGAAGCAGATCGTTCCTTAGCTGCCATTTGTAATAGTTTAGCTTCCTTTTGCTGAACCATGTTTTGTGGGGGTGCCCCTCTTGATACTTTTGCTGAATTTGAATGCACTCCGCCCTTTTTATCAATGTATGATTGGTCTCATTTGCCTCTTGCTTGGTTGTAATAGGGTCCTTCGAGTGGTCCTTCGAGTGATCCTCATGACTCTCCTCCCACAGATGAAACTGCAACACAACCGCATTCAAAGGTGGGGGAGCTGTCGCTGCTCTCGCGACTGCACGACCATATAAAGCACTTGGAGCTTGAGTTGCCCATTATCCGCAGTAACACGGATGTGTGGAAGTCGAAGGCTGAGAAGGCCACCGCTCGCGAGAAGTATCTCCTGGATGAAGTTGCGTAGTTGAACGAGCAATTTAAATGTTAGCTCTCTATCTTCTTATCCTTTCTTTAGCCATTCGTGGCGATGCCTTGTCTTATACTCTGGTCTTGCTTTTTGTAGTTGTTAGCGCTCGTCATCCATAGGATGAGAAGGACCAGGTTGCCATTCGAATGAATGACTTAACCCAGGAGGAGCTGCA
This sequence comes from Avena sativa, assembly GCA_916181665.1. Classification (NCBI taxonomy): domain Eukaryota; kingdom Viridiplantae; phylum Streptophyta; class Magnoliopsida; order Poales; family Poaceae; genus Avena; species Avena sativa. The sequence continues at coordinate 451,736,718 of OV702289.1, forward strand.
GGCTAGTGGGTACTTCTGGGTGGACCACGATCGTGCAGTCGCATTAGCGACATTGCAGGATCGTGCATCGCGGGTGCTTCAGTGTTTGAAGAAGGCGCAGTCGTGCCTGAAGTATATTTATCAGACGATGTTTCAGCTGGATGTTGTGCCCTCAAGCCTATTGGCTCTTCTGGCGAAGTTCTAGGATATCAGCGCGGTCCGCGAGTACGTGCGCCAACAGCTAGTCGCAGGTGCCAAGGTTGCGCTATCGCTAGTTCGACTGCATCGACCAAATGTGGACATCGCATCTGTTGCCGCTGGACCACCGCTACCACCAGAAGGGATGATTTGGAATATGGTGCCGCACTATCAGGCGGTTGACCGGCCAACGGAGGATATCGTCGACTTCTTCGAAGAGCAAACAAATGTTCTCCTTTTGCGGCAGTAGTGTAGTTTACATCTTGCACATAGATGTATAAGTGTTGTAAAATTCATATGATTGTGTTGGATGTGTTTGATACCCATTAATGTGTAAAGAGCTTGCTATCTTGTATGTTTTTCGAGTGTATTATAAGATACATGTCATTTTTGTTAGGCTGATGTATATTCATCTCAGCACCTTGCTAACCTGTCAGGTGTGTTGCAACTGGGTGGGTGTTATCAAGGGTTCGATTGGTAGTGCGTCAGCTACTCATGATATTGTTTTGTTCGTGGAACAAGATGTAAAGGGTGGCGCAGCCCCGAGTAAAATAATTGCAAGGAAAGCTGAAAACACAGGGTTTGGGGCACTTAGCTTTATTTATTCACAGAATATTACGAGGTACAATGTGTGGCTAAGTAGCCTGGCTGTATGGCTTTATTTGTAAACTAAAAGAACATCTAAGGGTAGAAACGGCGCAGTTGCATGACGTTCTAGGGGTTGGAGTATGCGACTCCGCTCTTGAAGTCTTTAAGGAGATAGGCGCCACCTAGGATTACTTCGGTAATCACGTAAGGTTCTTCCCAAGGGGACTCGAACTTGAGGTGTCCTTGCTGCTTCAGTCGCAGGACCAGGTCTCCTTCGACGAAGGATCTGGGGCATAGCCTTCTGCTGTGGTAGTTACGGAGGTTCTGCTGGTAGATCATGGATCTCTCTGCTGCAATCTCGCGTGCCTCATCGATGAGGTCGACGGAGTCTTCGAGTGCGAGGGTTGATTCTGCCTCACTGTATGCTACTACCCGATGGGCCTTGTAGCGCACCTTTGCGGGTAGTACCGCCTCGGCGCCGTGTATCATGAAAAATGGAGTGTAGCCTGTGGTGCTATTTGGAGTTGTCCGCAGGCTCCATAATACTGATTGTAGCTTGTCAGGCCAGCACCCAGCAGCTTTTTCGAGTGGTCGGAGAAGCCTTTTCTTGACCCCGCCACAGACGAGGCCATTGGCCTTTTCGACTTGACTGTTGGTCTGGGGATGTGCTACCGAGGCGCATCTAATGTTAAATCCCAGGTTATCACAGAAATCCTGGAACTCCTTGGAGGTAAAGTTCGTTCCATTGTCCGTGATGATGCTATTTGGCACCCTGAAGTGGAAGACGATGGACTTGAAGAACTTGACAGCGTTGGCTCCCGATTGGTTTGTCACTAGCATGGCCTCAATCCATTTGGTGAATTTGTCAACCGCAACTAGGAGGTAGACGTATCCTCCTCGTGAGGATCTCTAGAGCTTGCCGACCATGTCGAGTCCCCATTGCACGAAAGGCCAAGCCACATGTATTGGCCTGAGCTCCACGCCAGGTGTGTGCGGTTTGTCTGCGAATCACTAGCAAGTGTTGCAGCGCTGGACGATGTCCTTGGCATAATGCATGGCCATTGGCCAGTAGAATCCAGCTCGTAGAGCTTTGGCAACGAGAGGGTGACGGCCAGCATGGTGCCCGTAAGTGCCTTCATGTATTTCGAGGAGGATGGCTCTTCTGTCCCTGTTGGAGACACACCACTGAAGAACTCCTATGATGTTGCGCTTGTACAGTTTGCCATTGATGAGGGCGAATGCCTTGGATCGCCGCGCTATATGATGCACATCAGTCGGGTCATCTGGCAACCTTTTGCTGAGCAAGTATGTGACATATGGTTGCGTCCAGGATGGCTCGATCATCATGACCTCCATGGGACCTTAGAGTCATGTGTCTGGCTCTGTGTCATCGAGTGCCATTGGCTCGTTGGGTGGCGTAGCCCCCGAGTCCCTTGGCGTGCTTGTTTTCTTCTCTAGAGCCTTGGGCTTGATGGACCGTTCGCAGATGTGATCTAGGAATACTCCAGGTGGCACTAGGGCACAGGTGGAGCCGATGTTGGCAAGTATGTTTGCTTCCTCATTGCTTTCGCGGCCAACGTGCCGCAGCTCGCAGCCGTCGAAGTCTCCCTCGAGTGTGTCGTAGAGGTCGCGGAAGACGATCATGTTGTCGTTCATAGCATCGCACCCGTTCATTGTTTGGTTGACCACCAGTTTGGAGTCGCCATAGAGGACGAGTCGCTTCACGCCGCAGGCTTTCGCCATCCGCATCCCATGGATCAAGGCTTTGTATTCAGCTTCGTTATTGGAGGTTGTGAACTGCATTCGCAGAACGTACCTCATAGTGTCACCTTGGGGCGATGTCAGTATGACACCTGCGCCAACTCCTTCCTTTCGCTTGGACCCATCGAAGTGCATTGTCCATAGGTAGGACATGTCTGGCTTGTCCGGGAGCTGGTTCTCCATCCAGTGCACGAGGAAGTCTGGGAGAACTTGCGATTTGATCGCTTCGCGCTTTTCATATGTGATGTCTCGTAGAGACAGTTCGATTCCCTAGGGCGTGACTCGTCTAGTGGCGTCGGGATTGTTGAGTATGTGCCCGAGCGGGGCGTCGTTCACCACCAAAATTGGGTGCTCCTGGAAGTAGTGGCACAGTCGCCTGGCCGTCATAAAGACGCCGTATGCCAGCTTCTGGTAGTGCGGGTACCGCTGCTTTGTTGGCGTGAGCACCTCGCTGAGGTAGTATACTGGGCGTTAAACCCTGTGGACTTTATTTTCTTCCGCTCGATCCACCATGAGAACGGTGCTGACCACCTGGTTGGTGGCGGAGATGTATAGCAACAACGGCTCCTTTTCACGAGGCATCACCAATACTGGCGAGGTGGATAGTAGACATTTGAGGTCTTCGAATGCTTCTTGTTCTTCGTCTGTCGACTCGAAGTTGTTAGCTTTATGGAGAAGCTCGTAGAAAGGCAGTGCCTTTTCGCTCATGCGACTGATGAATCAACAGAGCGCCACGATTCGCCCAGCCAGCTGCTGGACGCCTTTTACATTTTTCGTCTTCTCCATGGCCAGTATGGCCTTTATTTTGTTCGGGTTGGCCTCAATCCCTCTCGCAGAGATGAGGTATCCCAGCAGTTGTCCAGATGGTACACCGAAGGCGCATTTGTCTAGATTTAGCTTGATCCGATAGCAGTCAAGGTTATCGAAGGTCTCGCGGAGATCTTCGAGTAACGCAACTTCCTCTTTGGTTTTGATGATGATGTCATCGACGTAGACTTGTATATTGCGACCAAGTTGGTTCTTGAGGCAGGCTGCATAAACCGCTGATAGGTGGCTCCTGCGTTTTTTAGCCCAAAGGGCATCGTGTTGTAGCAGAACACACCAAAGGGTGTTGTGAACACCGTTTTCTCCTGGTCTTCCTCTTTCATTCGAATCTTATTGTAGCCTGAGTAGGCGTCAAGGAAGCAGAGGCGCTCGCATCCCGTAGTGGAGTCGATTATATGATTGATCCGTGGCAATGGGAAGTGATCCTTCGGGCAGTGCTTGTTCAAAGAGGTGAAGTCCACGCACATCCGCAGGATATCCATGTCCTTTTTAGGCACGAGCACTGGATTTGCGAGCCATGTGCTTTCCTTGATCTCGCGTATGAATTTTGTGTCGAGGAGTCTGTTGACTTCCATACCGACCTCTTTTGCTCTTCGTTCAGACAATCGCCGCATTGTTTGCTTGACTGGTCTTGCGTTTGGATTTATGTTGAGTGGGTGCTCGGCGAATTCCCTGGGAACTCCTGGCATGTCTGCTGGACACTAGGCAAAGATTTCCTAGCACTCACAGAGGAATTCGACGAGCGCGAGTTCCTATGCGGGACTCAAGTTGTTGGTGATGAGGGCTATCTTGGTCGGGTCCGTTGGGTGGACCTGGACTTTCTTGGTGTGCACCAACGAGTCGAAGGATAGGTCGGGTGAGCTTGGCTTGCTCAGGGGAGGTAGACTGTTGTCTATCGACTCCTTCAATCTTGTGAGTTCCTCTTGCATGCCGAAGGACTAGGAGATTCTTTTGAATTCCCTATCGCAGATGTCAGACCTCTCGAAGCTTCCGTTGATTGTGATGACGCCATTTGGGTCTGGCATCTTCATCTGCTGGTAGGCGTAGTGTCGTACCGCCATGAACCTCGCGGATGCGACACGTCCGAGGATGCAATGGTACTGTGAAGGCCAGTTGACAACTTCAAAGTCGATGCGCTCTCGCCAGAAATTTTGCGGCATGCCGAAGATGACGTCGAGATTGATCTTACCCAGGGGGTACATGCCCTTCCCTAGGACAATGCCGTGGAACGTCGTGTATGAAACTTCCAGACATGTCAGAGGGATCCTCATTGCGTGCAAGGTACTTGCGAACATGAGGTTGATGCCGCTTACGCCATCCATGAAGACACGACTCATCTCAAAGCCCCCAATCTATGCCTCGAGTACAAGGGGACAGTGGCCTAGGTGAGGTACTTGGCGCTGGTGATCGCGCTTGTCGAAGGTGATGCAGGACTCGCTTCCACTGAGGTACTCAGTGGTGGGGGGCGGAGAGTTCATCACCAAATTGACTTGGCGATTGATTGCCTTCTGCACTCGATTTGAGGAGTGCCCTTTTTGAATCATCCCCATGTTGCCCAGCGCTCGCGGGTACGGCTCGCCTCAATGGTTCTGGAATGGCGCAGCCGCAGGTGGTGGTGGTCCTGGTGGTGGCGTTGGTGCTACATGAGCCACAACGCCTGGGGCAGCTCCGTAGCCTTAGTTAATCGCGTCGCGATTCATCTGGGCCAGGCTTTCGTGGAGCTTGAGGAACTCGTGGCAGTCCTTGAGAAGGTGGCTGGATTTTTCTTGCCGTCGTGCTTGTCGATGTAGAAGTGTATGTTGCACGGTCCGGACAATTTGTCCTGGATGGATAGTCCAGGTGCCTCGTCGTGAGTGCGGTGCTGCCACACTTGCGTGTTTTCCCGCTATTGTGGTATCCGATGTTGCGGTTGTCGTCATGTTTGTTGGCGTAGCCAGCTGCAACCATGTCGACCTCTTCATGGTCCTTGTAGACGCGCATTCGACGTTTCCCTCGAAGATCACGTCTGCGCCCGAGGTCGTCATCATCATCGGAGTAGGCACGGTTTTTTACTAAGTCCTCTCCATTGGCCCACCGATTCACGATCTCCATCAGGTGGTCGATTGTCTTGGGCTTCGAGCGGACCAACTCCTCCCTAAGCTCTCTGTGGCGAACGCCACCATTGAGCGCGTCGATTGCGCGATCCTCAGAGATATCTTCTGCAGAGTTCTCGATGATGGACCACCTCTGGATGTACGAGCGCAGTGACTCGCCATACCTCTGGTGGCAGCCTCTTAGTTCCTCAATTTATGTGGGCCCTTTGTAAGTGCCCTTGAAGTTGTGCATGAAGCTGTAGACCAGATCTTCCCAGCTGCGAATTGATCCGCGCGGGAGATTTTTGAGCCATGCGCGGGCGGCGCCTTGCAACTGTAGTTGTAGCTATAGGCATTGCATGGACGCGCTTGAGCTTCTGCCATGCAGCCTGGCGGAGGAGATGTGATCTTCCAGCCAAATCTTCGGTTCCTGTAGGCCGTCAAATTTTGGGTTCTCCGATGGGAGTTTGAACCCCTTAGGCATCCACTTCTACCTGATGGCTCTGTTGAAGCATCTGGCACCGCAAATCTCTACTTCGTCATCTTCCGAGTCAGTCGAACGGGCATGCCTCGCGCTCATCTTGTCGACCTTGTGCTACGTGATGTCATCACGCGCGTCGTAGTCGCGGTCATGCCGCCGTGAGCTACGTCGCCATTACAGATCGTGGCTGTCATTGCTGGAGGAGTATGAGTAGTAATACTTGTCCATAGCTTTACTTTTCTTTGGCTCTGGCGTTTGCTCCTTGATGAGGGCAGCTTCGACTAGTCCCAAGCCCGCGATCGTAGATTGGTTCATGGTAGCTCGTGGATCCCCAGCCGGTGGCTAGTTGTTGAGGAGGTACATGGTGGCTACGGTCACCTCTGCTTGCGGTGTATTTGGGAGCACGTTGCCCCGCGTATCCACCATCATGGAGCCAAAGTTGAGGACTCGTGTGGCTTCTTCTCACTCCTTATCGGTGAGGTGGGCCAGTCGAGATCGCTGTTTGGCGGCCACGTAGTCGTTGCACTTGGAGGAGGATCCTCCCATGGAGAGTTGAGCCTGTCGAAGACTCGACTCATCTGCCGCCTTTCTACACGTTGAGTTGTGCGATTACTTGCTATTGGCGCATGTATTCCTCCTCAAGCAACCAATGGTATCCCATCAGCATCTACTGTGATGAGTTTAGAGGGAGGGGATTGCCCCCACAGGGCTTCTCGGCAGCGGGCCCACTCGCTGTCGTTGAGCTTGATCAGCACGCGCTCTTTGGTGCGCTCATTCGCCATGAGGTTCGGGTCTCCTTCTGTTCCATTTTTAGTGGGCGCGCCATTGGTGGGGCCACCGTTTTCATCGTTGGTTGGCTCAGTGCTGGTGTTATCCCGATTGACACCGGTGTCGCATGCGTTGATGATGGCACACACGAAGTGATTGGGGAAGCTGTTGCTCCTACAACTTTCAGATCCAGAGCCGTAGGCTCCATCTTTGATGGCCAAATCACCCAGATCGGATCCGCGACTGCTGTCGTTGTCCATGCTCCCGACTGTTGCCGAGGCGTTGAGTTTGCTTAGGGTGCCGATCGGCGGTGGAAACCATGATGCTAGAGCAATCACAGGAACCGCGGGCTGGTCAGGGAGACGGAGCGTTCCTAGCTGACCAACTTGGAAGCATAGGCTCCCGATCGCCAGGCCGATTCCCTTGCCCATGGACTCGAAAGTCGGGAGAGTGACCGGTGTGTGGACGATGAAGTCGAAGGCACCAAAGAGGAGGCGAGTCTCTGTTGTTGCAGAGTTATAGATCATGGTTGACGGGGCCGAAAAAGCCGCGACATCAACACTCCCAGTTCCAACAGACGGTGCCAATTGACGAGGGTAAACTCATCAATGCCCATTTTTATGGACTTGGGTTTTGGAGAAGGAGGGATCGCTGGAGGCATCAATCAGCTAGCAAACAAGCACACATGGATGCACGATTTACCCAGGTTCAGGCCTCGTAGAGGTCCCTACTCCTGCTTGTCTGCTCTTGGAATTATCGAGGGAGTCAAAAGTTACAGGAGTTGTGTAGATGCAATCTGGTGATGATTGTGGAACTAGGGTTGTGATTGTCCTCCTCGCCGCCCCCTCCTAGTCTTTATATAGATAGGCTAGGTCTCGGGTAGCAAGTCGAGTCGGTTACAGATTAGGGTTTGTCCCTTTAAACTTTCTATCTTAAGCTTCATCTTGTGCTGCAAGCAATCGAAGTCTCTGTGCGTCACCCGAATCCTGTATTGGGCCCTAGTAATGCCGTGGGCTTCTGCCAGACTAGACCGTATATGCCAAACTCGAGTACTTGTAGGGTATGCCCATGTCACCAGTTGTTTAGACAAACTCTCTCTAATAATGTTTGTGACTGGTACAGATCTTTTTGTGCAGAAGCACCAAGGACCTGGAAGGAACTGACAACCAATTTTCTATCAAAATATTATTCAGAAAACAAAGCTCACAGGATGAGAGGTATTATTACCAGTTTCAAAAATAATCCTGGTGAGGGCTTGTATGAAGGATATCTAAGGTACAAAAGTTACCTAGATGATTGCCCCCATCATCATTTGCCTGATTGGTTAATCACTCATACTTTTTATGGAGGGCTTAATATTGAAAATAGAATGAATCTAGACACTGCTTCTAATGGCAGCTTTCTATCTTATACCTATGATGAAGCTTGGAATCTAATAATAAGAATGAGGGAAGCAATGGAAAATTTTAAAGATAGGGAAAACATTATAAATAGTTTTTATAAATATGCTTGCGTTACAATTTCCTTGCAGATGAAATGACTGGTGCAATGATTAAAACCTCGGTATTGATTCTTACTCAATAAATAAAATTATTGAGAATTATGTAGGACATTTGCAAGTACCGACAGAATGGGAACCACGTAAACCCCTCGAAGAGAAGAAGCGTGAAAGAGCACTAATGGAAGAATTCTCCTCAGTACCTATTCAAGAGATCATCAAGAAAAGGCAAAAAGAGGAAGAACAAATAAAGAAGAGACCAAAGAAACCAGAAAAGAACCCCTCAGCTACCAATATAAATAATGTTATATTAAAGGATCTTATGGAAGCACGAATAGTAGATGATGAAGTGGTTATGCTGGACCGTGAAACCACAGAGTTTATCGAAGGTAAGGTACGAGGTAATGAAACTTCTAAACCTATGACTCCTATATATTGTGGAGAAACTTTCTTGTACGGAATTTGTGAGCCGATTGCCACTATAAATATTATGCCTTCATCACTTTATGAGGAACTTTGCTACAATTTAAATAATCCAGATGTGGAACCGGTAGACACTACTATTAAATTGTCTAATAGGACCAATATAAAACCAGAAGGTGTAATCATAAATATCTATGTTTTTATTGGATCACTCATGTACCCCCTTGATTTTCATATTGTTGATATGCCTCGAGATTCTTTTTGTCCTATTCTTTTAGGCAGGCCTTTTGTTTCCATAACCAAAGCTCGAGTTGATAATAAGGAGACCATTTCACTGATGTTTGGAGAAGAGGAAATGACATTCCACTTCACCAAACTAAAGAAGAGGCTATATGAAGTGGAAGATATCAAGAAAGAGAAAACAATTGCCGAGCTAGCCGCAATTCATTTTAGTACTCCACAAGATAAATTAGAGAGGAGTCTAATTAATTGGGATGAAGCATCAGATGATGAGGAGAGATAAGACATGGATGATTACCTTGATTCAGTTTCGGAAGCACAAAATCCACATGACTATGAAGAATTGGTAAGAAAAGGAGATGAAGAACCTCCACCAATTGAATTGAAACAACTTCCAGACGATATGAGGTATGAGTTTTTAGATAATGAAAATAAATGTCCTGTTATTATTAGCAAAAATTTATTAGAGAATGAAACAAATAAACTCCTTTCGGTCTTGGTTAAGCATCATGAAGCCTTTGGATATACTCTAAGTGATATGAAAGGAATAGATGCATCTATAGTAACACATAAGATTACTATGCTTGATAATGTTGAACCTGTAGTGGATAGGCAAAGAAGACTTAATCCAAAAATGAAGGAAGTAGTAAGAAAATAGGTTATACGCTTATTAGATTTTGGCATAATATATCCTATCTTTGACAGTAAGTGGGTTAGCCCAGCTCATTGCATACTAACACAAGGTGGTCTTGATGCTGCTATGAATGTGGATGGTGAGCTAGTTCCTGTGAGGCCCGTTGTAGGATATTGTATGTGCATTGATTTTAGGAAGATAAACCGAGAAACACAGAAAAATCATAAACCTATGCCATTCATGGATAAAATTTTAGAAAGACTTAGTAATAATTCTTATTTCTATTTTCTTGATGGTTATTCTGGATATTCTGAAATTGCCATACGACCGGAAGATATAGAGAAAACAACTTTCACTTGCCCTTATGGCACATATGCTTATAGATTAATTCTGTTTGGCTTCTAAAATCTTTGATGATTTTGTTGAGAAGACTATGGAAGTTCTAACAAATGATGTTGTTGTTTGTGGAACAACCTTTGATAATTTCCTTTACAATCTAACAAAAGTATTATAGAGATGTAGGCAATCAAATTTGGTTTTAAATTGGGAACAATGCCTTTCTTGGAAAGAGAAGGTAAAGTTTTCGGGCATAAACTTTCGGAGAAGGGAATAGAAATAGATAAAACTAATATAAATGCTATAGGAAATCTTCTAATACCTCAGGACATAAAAAACTTAAAAATGTTTCTGGGACATGCAGGTTTTTATAAGCGCTTTATAGAAGACTTTGCTAAAATAGCTATGCCTCTCACCAACCTTCTTGATAAAGAAAATCCATTCTACTTAGATCATGACTACATTGCAGCTTTTGAGAACCTTAAGATAAATTAGTTTCAGCACCTATCATGCAATCTCTAAAATGGGATGAACCATTCGAAATCATGTGTGATGCTAGTGACTATGCTTTAGGGGTTGTATTGGGACAGCGAGACGGAAAGAATTTAAATGTTATTTATTACGCTAGTAGACCTCTTAATAAGAATCAGAAACATTACGCTACTACAAAAAAGAGTTCCTAGCTATAATCTTTGCTTGCGACAAATTTAGATCCTACATCATTAATTCTAAGGTAATAATTCATATAGATCACCAAGCTTTGCATCACCTCCTTGTGAAAAAGGATGTGAAGACCAGTTTGATTAGGTGGGTTTTGTTACTACAAGAATATGATTTACAAATAGTAGATAGGAGGGGTAGAGATAATCCGGTAGCAGATCATCTCTCTAGGATGGAGGGAATAATTACTAACCCGGTACTTATAAATGAATAATTTCTGGGAGAATATTTAGCAAATGTTGAAGTTGATGATCCATGGTATGCAGATTATGCTAATTATCTTTCAACAAAATTTATACCTCCTCGTATGACAAGAAATCAAAGAATGAAATTCTTTAATGATCTTAATATTACTTTTGGGATGATCCATATCTATATCATCATGGACCTGATGGAATGATTCAGAAGTGTGTTCCTAACCATGAAATATTGAAAGCTTGTCATGATAGTCCATATGGAGGACATCATGAAGGTAAGCGAACTGCAGCGAAGGTACTTCAATCCAGATTCTAATGGCCCACCTTGCTCAAGGACGCACTCAGGTATGTGGAATAATGTGATGCTTGCCAAAGAAGAGGTAATATATGTAGGAGACAAGAAATGGCAATGAATTATAGTCTCATAATTGAACCCTTTGATGTATGGGGAATGGATTACATGGGACCTTTTATTGAATCAAATGGTTATACTCATATTCTTGTTGTTGTTGATTATGTTACCAAATGGGTTGAAGCTATTCCAACAAGTCATGCAGATGCAGCCACCTCCGTGAAGATGATCAAGGATATTATATTCCCTAGGTTTGGAGTTCCTAGATTTTTAATCACTGACGGTTGTTCTCATTTTATGAAAGGGACTTTTAGGAAAATCCTCAGCAAATATGGAGTAACTCACCGAGTTGCTTCACCATATCATCCTCAAACAAGTCGTCAAGTGGAACTCTCTAATAGAGAATTAAAGACCATACTCGAGAAGACGATGGACAAATCAAGGAAAGATTGGTCATACAAGCTAAATGACAATCTATGGGCATACCGTACTGCGTTTAAAATCGAATGGGTATGACACCTTATAAGATGGTGTACAGTAAGGCATGCCATTTACCTTTAGAATTGTAACACAAAGCTTTTTGGGAAATCGAGAACCTAAATTATGAACTTAAAGCAACAGGAGAAAAGCGACTATTAGATATTCATGCGTTAGATGAGTTTAGAAGTGAGGCCTATGAAAATGCTAGGTTGTTTAAGGAAAAAGTGAAAATATGGCATGATAGAAAAATAGAGAATAAGACCTTTAAAAGTGGAGATAAGGTGTTGCTCTATGATTCTCGTCTTAAGTTGTTTCTAGGGAAGCTGAGATCAAAGTGGGAAGGTCCCTATATAGTTGAAGAAGCTTATTCATCGGGAGCAATGAAGCTCAAGGGAAAGACACCCTCTCTTGCATGGGTGGTAAATGGACAATGCTTGAAGCATTATCGAGTAAAAGAAGATATAAGTGCAGTCACCATAGAAGTGATCACCCCAGAAGAGTTGATTGAGCAAAAATATGCAAGGGGTGCCAGTTTCAAGAAAAATGGACTCTGGACGAAATAGGCAACACTACGTCAAGCTATTGACCATAAAAGAGCGCTTCATGGGAGACAACCCATGCAAGGTAAAGGCTTGAGTAAGTTTTAAAAGTTTTTGTGAGCTTGTGTTAAAAGAGGAGCATTTTGAAACTCTAAGCAAAGCAGGAGGAAGATTGATAATGCCAAAATTGGTCGAAAATTTAAGCTGTTATTTTTCTATCAAAACTTCATATTTTGTTAACACTACAAGAATGTGTTGACTAGTGACCTTTTCTTAACGACCATGGTTTTTTTGGTCATAGTTCGGTGACCATTTGGTTCGAAATGGTCGTAGGCCATTTGGGAGGGTCCAAAGCCATAAATTTTATGACCAATTTAGCAATAAAGGTCATAATATTCTTACATGAATTGGTCATAGCCTAAACAGTAGTTGTCCATGACCTTTTTTTAGCAGATTAGGACCAATTTAAATGGTCATTACATCTATGACCATACTATAACATCCTTAACTAGGATGTATTAACATGACTGGGTCGCCACATCAGCAGTTGCGTCTACATGGTAGTATCTAGGTGTCATTTGAACCATCTGACAAGTGGGACCCAATGATTTTGACTATTCTAACAGGTGGGACAAGTGCATTTAGCATGTTGGGCCATATTTTCTCTGCAGACCATTTAGCATGCTTTGCTGTACTAGACCAGCCCGCTCGACATTTAGCATATTGGGCCCGAATAAACCTGCTACACCGGATGGTGGCCTAATTAGGCCCATACTATGGGTAGAAACCACGCCCAGTTAATTGGAAAAAAATAGCGCACCGGGGACTCGAACCCACGATCGGGCGCTGTTTCAGATAACCTCCTACCACTAAACCAGGCTAGTGTTATTGATACTGTCGCCTTCGTTATGTATATGAATAGACTTTATTTGTATCTGACTATACACAGCGACCTGCGGGGAACCTAGCAGAAAAATCGGGTCTTCCTCTTTGCTACCGGTGTAGGCGACCAGCGAGGGCAGGGGCGGTGGTGCTGCCGGACTCCCTGTTGGCGGTGCTACTGCTCGACGGAGCCCCTTCCGCTTTCTTCTTGCTACCAGGACAGGAGGAAGCGGCTCCCTTCTGCGACTCCCCGTTGCCACGAGGCCCCTTTTGTGACTCCCCGTCGGCGGCGGTGCTGCCGAAGCCGCGACCGAGCAAGGGGCAGAGAAAGCGGCCGAGCAAGGGGCCGTGGCCGAGCACCTCCAGGTCTGTGCCCCTCTCCTCTCCCCTCTCCCCTCTCCCCTCTCCCATCTCCCCTCTCCCCTCTCCCCTCTCCCCTCTAGGTCTAGGTCTATTCTTCAGTTTGTGTCCATGGAATTGTTTGGTGAAATGCTTGGAATAGTTTGTGTCCCTGTTGCTATGGAATATTTTGTGTCCCTGTTGCAATTGTTTGGTCAAATTCCCCCTATAGCTATGAAATTTGCAGTCAAATGCTCCCTGTAGCAATTCAGTCAAATGCTCCCTGTAGCAATTCAGTCAAATGCTCCCTGTAGCAATTTTACTATGATGTTACTCTAATCTTAGCTAAGGAATTTTCTAGTTTGGTTTCATTTGATGTTACTCTAAGCTTAGCAATTCTACATGCTAACAATTCTTTGGTATGTTGCATGCAGATGGATAGACGCTGGATTACCAAAGGAGTTAGAAGGCTTTCTTATGAGCATATAATGGGAGTGAAACGAGTTCATGCAGTTTATTCGCAGAAGTGTTGCCGAGGGTGCTCAAGGTCTTTGCATGTGCCCCAGCTGTAATAACCATGATCACCAGACTCTACATGATGTAGAGGCTCATCTGCTGATGTGCGGGATGGCATCCACGTATGATAGATGGATCCATCATGGAGAGGCTTTACATGCAGAACCTGGAGATGAACCTGAACATCATGAACCTGATGCACAACAAGGTGGTGATTTTGTACAAGATGATGACCAGCAAGAGGATGTTATTTTGGAGGAGGAGGATGGGGATGAAGATGATAGAATCCCTAATCTGTTGAAGGATCTATACCAATCTGAACCACAAGGTGAGGGAATGAATACAATCTATGCCGAGCTTATAGAGGAGGCGAAGCGTCCAGCTAGTGATGGTGGTACAATGTCCAGATTTGCTTTCAATGTGAAGTTACTCCACGTCAAGTCCTTCTACCGGATAAGCAACATTGCCATCAACGGAATACTCCGTATCTTGACCATCTAGTACCCTAAAAGCTCAATTCCCAAAAATTATGAAGAACCACTGAGTGTAATCCGCAGACTGGGGCTTGGTTATGATTCAATCCATGTCTTCCCAAACAACTGTGTCTTATTTCGGAAGACATATGCCAACCTTGACAAGTGCCCGAAATGTGATGCCTCTAGGTGGAAAGATGCAGATGGGAGGAGGCAAATTCCGGAGAAGGTGTTGAGGTACTTTCCTATTATTCCAAAGTTGTAGAGGATGTTTTTTTCAAAGAAGCAATCTAAGGAGGTACAATGGCATAAGCTAAAGCGGCAACATGTGGATAATGAGCTTAGCCATCCAGTTGATGGAGAGGCATGGAAAGACTTTGATGATAAACATATAGAGTTCACCGCCGATGCAAGGAACATAAGACTTGGCCTTGCCACGGATGGCTTTAACCCTTTTGGAATGAGCAAGAAATATAGCATGTGGCCTATATTTGTTGTGCCATACAACCTTCCACCTTGGGCATGTATGGATCAATCCAACTTCATGATGGCTTTGTTGATCCCGGGTCCATCTTCTCCAAGAAAGGATTTTGATGTCTTTATGGAGCCCCTCGTTGAAGATCTGATGAAGCTATGGGAGGGTGTGCGTACCTATGATGCCCTGAGTCCTGATAAGTTTGATTTGCAGGCTGCGGTAATATGGTGCATCCATGATTTCCCTGTGCTGCACACTCTGTCGGGCAGGCTCACTGCTGGTTATCAAGCATGTGTTTGGTGTTCCAAGAACCCGTTCTCAGAAAGAATAAGGAACAAGTTGTGCGAGATAGGGAACCGACGTTTTCTTCCTCGCAACCATCATTGGCAAAGAAGCAGAGATTTCAATAGGAACACTGAAAACCGCGATGCACCGACGGAGTTCAGTAAATAAGAGCTCCAACACCAACTTGACAAGGTGAAAGATGTGAGACTAGGAAAGGGTCAAAGAAAAAGGAAGCGGGAGGACAGTCAATGTTGGGACCGAAGGTGTATCCTGTGGGACCTCCCGTATTGGGCAGATCTCAAGTTGAGGCATAATCTCGATGTAATGCACATCGAGAAAAACATATGTGATAATCTTCTTGGGACATTTATGAACATTGATGGGAAATCAAAGGATACACTTAACTCGAGGCTTGATTTGGAAGATATGGGCATAAGAGAAGATTTGCATCTGCGGCCTGTTGAAGGTGGTGACTCGTTTCAGATGCCACAAGCATGGTATACAATGACTAAAGAAGAAAAGCTTGCATTCTGTGAATTTATCAGAGCGGTGGGATTTCCAGATGGGTATGCCGCTAATCTTGAAAAATGTGTGTCTCCTAATGGATGCAAACTCCAAGGTCTGTAAACTCATGATTGTCACATCCTCCTCCAAAGGATTTTACCTGCTAGACTACGTGGAATAATGGATAAAGAAATATATGAAGCGGTTGCTGAGTTGGGGAATTTCTTCACAGAGTTGTGCTACAAAACACTTAAGCTATCTATTCTTGAAAGACTCGAAAAGGAAATTCCGGTTATCCTCTGCAAACTCGAAAAGATCTTTCCTCCAGCCTTCTTCACTGTCATGGTCCATTTGGCGGTTCATTTACCCAAAGAGGCAAGACTTAGAGGTCCTGTACAATACGGTTGGATGTACCCCGTCGAAAGAAGGATGCTTACATTTAAGCATTATGTGCGAAACACGGCGAGGCCTGCGGGGTCAATAGCCGACGCATATGTTGTTGATGAGTGCCTGACGTTTTTCTCGCGGTACTTTGATGATGTGGAAACAAGATTTAATTGGCCGGGCAGAAATAGAGAGCGGAACGATTCGCAAAGTGCTGATGTCTCAGTTTTCAACCATGGTGTCAACTTCCTTGGAGGGTCACAATATTTGAAGGCTAGTGGTGATGACTATGACCATGTGCACTGGTATGTGCTTAGAAGTTGCCCTGAGGTTCTACCGTATATCAAGTATGTCATCTCTCTTGTGCACTCGATATCTTTTTTCCTGGTACATTTTACCCTGATGTACATTTAATTAACTATATATTTTTGTTGGCATTGCAGTTTGTGAGAGGAAGAGCTAATTGGTCAAGATAGCCGCATCAATGTTGATAAATGGCTTGCGAAGGGATTTGCTAGATGGTTTAAGAATCATGTGAGTACTTTGAATTTGGAGTAGTACTATGATGGAATTACTTGAATTTGGAGTAGTACTATGATGGAATTCACTCTTTTTTCCTATTTTTGCAGATTGGAAAATTGTACGAGAAGAATGAGGTCAGTGATGATCTATTTTGTTTGGCATGTGCACCGAATATGCGAATGAGACTATATTCAGCATGTGTTGTTGATGGTGTCCGCTACAACACCATTGACCGCGAGAAAATAAGAAACACGCGGAATAGTGGAATTATCGCGGAGGGAGACCATGAGTCGACCATCATTGACTTCTATGGTCAGCTCAAAAGCATCATCAAGCTGCAATACAATTCCAGCGGAGGCGTCCATCGTTCGGTCATCTTGTTCCGCTATGATTGGTTTGATCTTGGCGGCAAGAAGAAGAGCCGAGTTCAGGAGGATCGACACTTTATAAGCATTAACACTGCAAGTTTCTGGTACAAGAATGATCCTTTTCTTCTAACAACACAAGCAACAAAGGTCTTCTATGTGCCAAACACATTTTGGGTGGGCATTGGCGCGTTGTGCAAAAGTTCTAGCATAGACATTTGTGGAGCGTGAAGGAAAGTGAAGTGGAAAAGGGTCCCTGTGGTGGTGGTGGTGGCCTATCATACCAAGATGACGACACGCCAGAAGTTCTGGTGCTAGCTAATGAATCCAATGTGGAAACCAGATCGCAAAGGCGCCATGAACGAGTGTTAGTTGATGCTATGGTTGTGGAAAGAATGAAGAAACGTAGGACAGAGCTAGTGGATGATGAACCTGAAAACGAGAACGGAGTTGATGAGACAATGTACCAGTACTATGACGATGGTGAAGATAATAGGCAGGACGACGATGATGATTAGTTTAAATCTGGAAGGTAAATTCTGTCCTCCATTATCTTTTTTTTGATCTGCTTGCTGGCATGTTGCTAATGGTGTTGGAGTCCTTGTGTTTTGCAGTCCTGTTGCTGCCAGAAGTGAGGAGTGCTGGTGTGTTTTGCAGTCTTGCTGCTGCCAGAAGTGAGGAGTCCTGGTGTGTTCCTTCAAGAAGTGAGGAGTGCCAGAACTGATCTTTTTTCTTTTGATCTTTAGTTTGTCAAATTGTAATGGAGTGCCAGAACACTGATCTTTTGTTTGTCAAATTGCCTTTTATCTTGTGCTCCTAAACACAACAGCAACACAAGTCTTGTGCTCAAACTGCATACTGGTATAATACATGCTCGAAGCAGCAAAAGCAACCTGGACATGATAGCTCTAGCTCGAACCTGGAATAATATATATATCACCAAGCAAAAGCAAAGATGCTCGAACCTGGAATAGTATATATGATAGCTCTAGCTCGAACCTGGAATAGCAAAAGCAAAAGCAACAACAAAAGCAACCTGGACATGTAGCATATATATCCTGGAATAGTAGCATATATATCCTGGAATAGTAGCATCTATACATACAACACCAAAAGCAACCTGGAACTAAGTTAACAACCTGGACCACTTCTCCACTTGATCAAAAGAAACCAGACACAACTTCAACTGAGTTCACTACGTCCGACTAGCATATTACAAGAAGTCCAACTTGGAACATAGCTACTCGACCCTTTTAAGGATCAGCTTGAGACCATTCTCCGAGAACCCACGGAACCAGAATAGGAAGACTTCACCATATTTCATCTTGGTCTTCCTCATCACCTTCTTCCAGCTGGAGGTGATCTGGACACCTACATTGCTTCCTTTGCCAAATATAACTTTCACTGTAGCAATGTCTCTCCCGTGCCAAAAAACATTGATGTGTGTTGGCAAGTCCAGGTATTTCTTGATGAAGGAATAGCTGTACTTCCTTGCAAAGTACTGCATAAAAGCAACAAAAAGAACATTAATTCACAGAAATGGAGGGCATGAAAGCAACAAATAGACCACTAATTGACAAAAATGCATACCATTTTTGCTCTCTGCCTATCTATGTGAGCACCCTGAATAGTGCAAACATAGATGTGTCTTGTTGGCCTCTCACGAGCTACCTCCTTCAGAAACTCAACTTGTGAACCGTCCAAAGCCACGTGGTTTGCAAACACACAACATTCATCAAAGGTGAGTCTCCTTCCCTTTATTTTTGGGCCTACATGTAAGAAAAAATGGCATGGTTAGAAGAGAGAAACTTAGCAGCAGCATATACATAGAAGAGACAAACTTATCAGCAGCATATACATAGAAGATTACCTCGAATGGCAACATCTCTAGCTTCACAAGCAGCAACATGCCGCTTAGCAGCAGCGCGTCGCTTAGCAGCAGCACGCTTGCTAGCAGCGGCAGCTTCACGAGCAGCACGCTTCCTAGCAGCCGCAGCTTCACGGAGAGCGCGTCGCATAGCAGCAGCTTCGCGGGAAGTTGCTTCATCGTCGGAACTAATCTCGATGACTTCGACATTTTGAGCATTCTGGTGGAGGACAATCTCAACATCCATGGTGTAGATCTATAAATGAAAAGGGGACAAACCTGTTACTGCCAGTAGTATGTGTGAAAGTAGAGCAAACCTGTGAACTTTTGATGTATTAAATTAAGTGGGATTAATATGCAAACATGTTACTGCTATCAACTTTTAGTGCACAAACATCATGCAAGTGCTATGTACAGAGAACATAAATTCAAGAAACATAGCATGGTTCAACTAACATGACATTTCCCATATATTCACACCAAAAGGATGCAAGGATTACATAGCTAGGCTCATTACTACATAACAAGTTCTTCTTCTTCATGCCCATCTTTTTCTTCTTCATTTCCATGTTATGCCAAAATATTTCTACTACTTTTCTACACTACATAGCTACACTATACGCTACACTATACAGCTACACTAAACAGCTACTACACTTGCACCAAAAGGTTGCTAACTTGCACCAAAAGGTTGATAACATAGAACCATTATCCCTAAACTTCACTCCATCTTCTAGCGATTCAGCCAACAAGTACACCAAGTAGGGAGCGGGTGTTCTGCAGCTTTTAGCATCAACTGGCGCAGCTCCAACTTACTAACATACTCAATAGTGAAGGACATCTCTCCAGCATATTTGGTGATTTTGATCACTTGAGACATCTCTTGTGACGATGATCCAGCTGCTGTCACGCGAGCCCTATACGATGCCATGTTCGAAGCCGTCACCTCGAGCAGACCCTTGAACCTGAACTGGGCATCCCACATAAGCGCCAGCTCGCCCTCTCTGTGCCTGCACATCACACCCATCGGGAGAAAATCCCTGTAACAGTGAGGTGAGTTCAACTCCGCTACCGGCGCCTGCGCCAAATTCAATAGCGCAGTGGAAGCATCCTCAATCTCCTGCGCCCCTTTCGACGGTGGCTGCAGGTAGCACCGGTGCTCAATATTCCTCTCCTGTTCTGCCGCCCCCGCCACATTCAACTTCACCGCCGCCGTAGCCTCCATCGATGGCGGGCTGATCTGGTGACTAGGAGAAGAGAACCGCGATGGGGAGCAGAGGTCACTAGCTTATATTAACTCAAAAGATTTTTAAACAACTGAAAAACTGAACACAGAGCTAACAAACAGCAGGAAGAAACATCTGAAAAAATAGCAGAGTGTAGTCCTCCTTTAAATAAGAACCATGTTTCTATATGGATCAGGTTTTTGGTAAAATGGACAGATAGATTTGCTGGGGAAACCACATTATTACTCCTACTATATTTGCAACTAGCCTAAGCCTTGTTTGATTCACAGGAATTTTACAGGAGAAGCGTAGGATTCATGTTCCTACAGGAATTTGTACTGTAGCAGAGTTTGATTCACAGGAATACATCAAAGGAATTCTGAAGGAACTTTTCCTTTCCAACGAGATTCCTATGAAAAACACCGGAAGGAAAGAATCCAGTCTGACCTCTTTTTTCCATTCCTCTGCGAGGAACGAGGCAATAAAAGCTAATGCTAAGTTAAGATTGCTGCAGCATGGCCATTTCACGTCACCAAAAGCCGCTGCCCTTGCTTGATGTTCAGGCTAATCAAGTTCCTAGAGACAACAGTTTGAATTCCTGTGATATTACTTTCCTATCTTTCAAACGACCTCTAAAGGAAATATTCCTATATTCTGCTATCCGTAGTTTTTCACTTGAATTCCTATGAAGTTAGGATTCCTGTTCCTATTCCTGCATCCTAAGTTCCTGCGAATCAAACAAGGCCTACTATTTGAAACCATCGACTAGCTAACCTGCAAGCCAACACATTCAACCTACTCTATACATTATTACTCCTACTGTATACCCAACACATTATTACTCCTACTCTATACCGAACACATTCAACCTGCAAGCCAACACATTCAACCTGCAAGCCATTATTACTCCTACTCTATACCCAACACTTTGACCTAACTGTCGGACCTGTGCCCGCCCATGGAGAAGGAGCGAGTGTAGGGGGCTAACCTTCGTCGAAGGAGAAGGCAAATGAGCGAGAACCGTCAGGCCGTGCTGCAAGATATGAACTCCGGTCGGCAGGGCTGCAAGATCTGGAGCAGCAACTAATTAGCGCGAGGACAGGGACGGATAAGGCATGAAATCTAGAAGCAAAACAAGGTGGGGGATAAGGAGTATGGGGGATAACCTTCATCGAAGGAAAGGCAGATGAGCGCCAACCGCCGGTCCGTCGTCGCCGGAGAGGACAGGAAGTCGAGGCAGAGCAGATCTTGGGGCAGGAGAATGACAACCGCCGGAGAGGTGAGAGGCCAGGGAGGGGAGAGGTCGGGGAGGGGAGAGGCAAGGGGAGGACAACCGGTGGAGCGGGGTCGGTCGCTGGAGGAAGAGGCGTGGGCCGTCGCTCCTAGCGTTGCCGCTGCCCTGTCGCAAGAGAGGGATTTGGCCCCGACCTACCGATTCTGGCCCTGCCCTGTCGTGAGTCTGGCCCAGGGAAAAGGCCAGCGTCCCTCCCTTGTCGACAACCAAACAGGGCGGGTGGGCTCCCCTGGTTCAATTTTTCCAATTATTATTATAATTTAAAAAAAATTCCACCTTTCCAAAATTTGAATCACCCCCAATTCAAATCTATCAGAGTTCCTACAAATCGGCGCAGATTTTTCTTTTTCACGAGGAGTACATCGAAATTTCTCACGGCAAAGGTTTTATCATGGCAAATAGGGATCTTGGGCTCAACCTTTGGTTTACCATGTTTCTATGGACAAAGCAATCCAAACGAAAGAGAAAAGTCTGACAGAAAACCAAATTTTTTTGTTTAGGCATGTTTAGGCCATATCTACATAGAAAACCAAAGTTGGGCCCAATATTCCACCGGTTGCCCCTCGTTGGACGTCTCGCGCGAGTTTCCTAGCGACACGTCCAGAACATCTCCAATAAGTGTTATCGCATGCGCGTGAACTGAAGTCGGTGACACCCGGGAGCTAGCCATTGCATCTATGGACCATCTACCATACTTGTGTACACATGGCATGGCCACATGCAAGTTTTGGTTGGATTTCGGCGCTCTGGCGGCCATCTCCCATCGAAACCCTAGTCTCGGTGGGCCCGGGGGATCTACCCCCTAGCTATCTCTGTACGAGGTTACACCAATGTAGTTCTTTATTTGTTTAGGAATGTTTAGGCCATATCTACATATAAAACCAAAGTTGGGCTCAATATTCCACCGGTTGCCCCTCGTTGGACGTCTCGCACGAGTTTTCCAGCGACACGTCCAGAACTTCTCCAATAAGTGTTATCGCATGCGTGTGAACTGAAGTTAGTGACACCTGGGAGCTAGATACTGCATCTATGGACCATCTACCACACTTTTGTACACATGGAATGGCCACATGCAAGTTTTGGTTGGATTCCGGCGCTCTGGCGGCCATCTCCCATCGAAACCCTAGTCTGGGTGGGCCCGGGGGATCTACCCCCTAGCTATCTCTGTACGAGGTTCCACCAATGTAGTTTTTTGTTTGTTTAGGCATGTTTAGTCCATATATACATAGAAAACCAAAGTTGGGTCCAATATTCCACCGGTTGCCCCTCGTTGGACGTCTCGCGGGAGTTTCCTAGCGACACGTCCAAAACGTCTCCAATAATAAGTGTTATCGCATGCGCGTGAACTGAAGATGGTGACACCCGAGATCTATATCCATTGCATATATGGACCATCTACCACACTTGTGTACACATGGCATGGCCACATGCAAGTTTTGGTTGGATTCTGGAGCTCTGGCGGCCATCTCCCATCGAAACCCTAGTCTCGATGGGCCCGGGGGATCTACCCCCTAGCTATCGCTATATGAGGTTACAACAATGTAGTTCTTTATTTGTTTAGGCATTTTTAGGCCATATCTACATAGAAAACCAAGTTTGGCCCAATATTCCACCGGTTGCCCCTTGTTGGACGTCTCGTGCGAGTTTCCCAACGACACGTCCAGAACTTCTCCAATAAGTGTTATCGCATGCGCGTGAATTGAAGACGCTGACACCCGAGATCTATATCCATTGCATAAATGAACCATCTACCCCATGTGTGTACACGTGGCATGGCCACATGCAAGTTTTGGTTGGATTCCGGCGCTCTGGCGGCCATCTCCCATCGAAACCCTAGTCTCGATGGGCCCGTGGGATCTACCCCCGAGCTATCTCCGTATGAGGTTCCACCAATGTAGTTTTTTGTTTGTTTAGGCATTTTTAGGCCATAGCTACATAGAAAACCAAAGTTGGGCCCAACATTCTACCGGTTACCCCTCGTTGGACTTCTCGCGGGTGTTTCCTAGCGACACATCCAGAACTTCTCCAATAAGTGCTATCGCATGCACGTGAACTGAAGACGTTGACACCCGGGAGTTAGCCATTGCATCTATGGACCATCTACCACACTTGTGTACACATGGCATGGCCACATGCAAGTTTTGGTTGGATTTCGGTGCTCTAGCAGCCATCTCCCATCGAAACCCTAGTCTCGGTGGGCCCGGGGGATCTACCCCCTAGCTATCCCTTTACGAGGTTTCACCAATGTAGGTTGTTGCTTTTTTAGGCATGTTTAGGCCATATCTACATAGAAAACCAAAGTTGGGCCAAATATTCCACCGGTTGCCCCTCGTTGGATGTCTCGCAAGAGTTTCCTAGCGACGACCCGTCCAGAACTTCTCCAATAAGTGTTATCGCATGCGCGTGAACTGAAGTCGGTGACACCCGGGAGCTAGCCATTGCATCTATGGACCATCTACCACACTTGTGTACACATGTCATGGCCACATGCAAGTTTTGGTTGGATTCCGGTGCTCTGGCGGCCATCTCCCATCGAAACCCTAGTCTCGGTGGGCCTGGGGGATCTACCCCCTAGCTATTTCTATACGAGGTTCCACAAATATAGTTTTTTGTTTGTTTAGACATGTTTAGGCCATATCTACATAGAAAACCAAAGTTGGGCCCAATATTCCACCGGTTGCCCCTCGTTGGACGTCTCACAGGAGTTTCCCGGCGACATGTTGTTTTTTTACGCACTTCTATTCTTATAGACAGTTGTTGGGCCTCCAAGTGCAGAGGTTTGTAGAAGAGCAGCAAGTTTTCCCTTAAGTGGATCACCCAAGGTTTATCGAACTCAGGGAGGAAGTGGTCAAAGGTATCCCCTCTCAAGCAACCCTGCAATCAAGATACAAGAAGTCTCTTGTGTCCCCAACACACCCAATACACTTGTCAGGTGTATAGGTGCACTAGTTCGGCGAATAGATAGTGAAATACAAGTGGTATGGATAATTATAAGAGGTAACGGTGATAGAAAATAGCTTTGATGGTGTGTGGAAGAGACTAAAGGCAAACTGAAATAAAGATAGAAGCAAGCAAACATGTAATAGATCTAGTAGCTAACGGTGTTTCAGTGCTTAGAAACAAGGCCTAGGGATCATACTTTCACTAGTGAACACTCTCATATAAATATATTCTTCTTTATGATACTACGCTGAACTACTCTCTGGTTGGACACTCTAATCAATGGTAGGGATATAATAGCACACCTCAAAGTTCATCTTTCCCATCTAGAAAACCCCATACTGTCACCTTGATCACTAGATGGTTCCAACAAACACCACAATTTCATAGAGACATCCAACTCCAAGTATAACTCCTAACAAGTATTTGTAATCTCTAGCCTAAGTGCCACCATGGTGTGCACGCTGTCACTTTCACACACATGGGGAGAGTAGAGATCTATTAAAGCACTTGAGTAGCAAAGTAGATCTATAGATTACAAGCTCATGATCTCAATAAGATCATGCATAGAGAGAGAGATGAACACATAGCTACTGGTAGAACCCTTAGCCTCGAGAGAGAACTACTCCCTCCTCATCATGGGAATCAGCAATGGTGATGGAGATGGTGGTGGAGATCGATGGAGATGGCTCTGGGGGCACTTCCCCGTCCCGGCAGGGTGCCAGAACAGAGACTTTCTGTCCCCTGAATCTCCCCTTCGGTGGCGCCGATGCTGCGGAACTTTTCGTGGATTTCTGATTGACGATCTAGGGTTTTTGTCTCGGGGGAGATATATAGGCGAAAGAGGCAAGGTCGGTGGCCGACCAGGGGGCCCACACCATGCCCTGGCGCGGCCTGGGCTGGCCCACGCCAAGGGGTGGTGTGGCCACCCTGTGGCCCCCCTTCATGTATCCTTCTGGCTCCGTGAATCTTCCGGGAAAATATCAACTTTGGCTTTTGTCCGGTCCAATTCCGAGAATATTCATTTTCTGACTTTCCTGGAACCAAAAACAGCAGAAAACAGGCAACTAGCACTGTGGCATCTTGTTAATAGGTTAGTCCAAGAAATCATATGAAAAGTACTCCAAAGTTGGAACAAAACATAAGAAAGTAGATAAAACCAAGCATGGAACATTAAAAATTATAGATACATTTGCAATGTATCAACATCCCCAAGCTTAACTCCTGCTCGTCCTCGAGTAGGTAAGTGATAAAAAGAAAGAATGATTTTTGAGGTGACATGCACGATCATAAACTCGATCAAAGTATTTGTAAAACATTGATAGCTGGGATCATAGTACTTCAATCATAACATGAAAGATAAAGTTCTAACAATAAGACAAAGCAACTATGTTGCAACATGAAAAGGCACAAACAACAAATTTATGAATAACAATGCTTTGCAAGATGTTTGTTTGTTTCACATAAAGAAAACATAGCATAGTGGCATGCAGCTTGTCCCTCATAGAGTAGCAAACATAAATGCATAGGACACCTTCAAAGTTCATAAGGGTGATTAGATACAAATAGTTTACGAACAAGCAATATCAAAGTTATGCATCAATCAACAAGTCTTGGGACAATGAACATCGAACTAAGAATGGCCACTATGCTCTCAAAGTAAGTGCATAAAGATAGAAGGTGGAGACTCAATATATAAGTGGAAGAAAGGGCTTCATAGAAGGAAGTAGGGATTCAAGTCTCATAAAGAGCTTCCAAAAATTATGGTACTTATAGCTTTCAGCTCTCATTGCCCCTATCATAAGCATCTTGAAGGTGATTAAGGTTAAAGTGACACAAACTATGGAGTATATGCTTGAAAAAGTATAAGTTGGAAATCTCATGTCCCTTGAATACGAGGGCCGCTCCTCATGCTACTCAAGTTTAGTCACCGGTAAGTTCTTGTCATCGTAAGTACATGTGTATCATAGAGAACCGCCAACGGGGTACCCCTTGCCCGATGATACGGAAGAATCCCCATATCAAAATGACAAGGCAAGCAGACAACGAACATCTCAGCAATCTTCTTATTTACCATGGGAATATGGTGCTTTTTTCTCTCTTTCCTCTTTTCATAATCTCTTTTTTTTCTTTTTCTCTTTTTTCTCAGTATAGGACTCTTTTTTTATAAGAAGAATGCTTCATAGACAGCTCATTATGGTTACGCTGCAGGTTTCCACCATGTCAGCATGGATTAGACCAGCGGCCCAGGCGTTTCTCTAACACATATACATAACTCCATGGACTTACAAGCTCCCCTTTCATTTCACACCGACGACATCCATATACAAAAGAGCATGATATCAACTAGGTACAAGTACCCGTGCAATGTTGAAAGCGTTCCCCATGACAGCATGGTTCTTCTAATTCCCAACAAATAAGTGCAAGCATATACAACATAGACGACACAATGGTTCAACATTATTAAGGGCAAGAAAAGTAAAGTGTGCCATCAAGTTCATGAGAGCTTTAATCACTAGTTTTCTCATAACAAGTTTAATTTGGAAGGTAGATAAAAACATGAATATACTTGGAATAGCATATGCTAATAGGTAGGTATGGTGGAATCTTTGGAATAACTTGGTTTAGGGAGTTGGATGCATGAGTGGAACTCATACTTGGTTGTGGAGGCTAGCAAAAGACTAGGAGCGACAAACTAAGAGAGCAATAATGGCCATAATCATGTAGAGAGACAAAACATCATTGATCAAAGCATAAAGTGATACTACAAGTTGAAAACTAAAGGATCATAAAGGATGTGGTGACTTGGGGTAGTCATAACATGGTGTGAGCATGCGCCAAGTCAACCCAAATAAAGCATCAAAGGAGAATACCACTATACTATGCTTTAATATGCTAAAACAACGCAGGATTCATCCAAGGCACATTAAGCAATCTCAATTGTTTATAACAAGTCATGCTACAACAAAGAATACTAAGCATAAAACCAAAACAATATCAAGCGTGGCATGACAAAGCATAGGCCACAGTCAAAAACAAGCTCTCTTTACCACTTAAGCATGAACTTTCCTACTCTTTTCCAATCCAAACTATGTGAAAACCAATGCATGAAAGAGGGGTCCAACCAATTTATTCAGCAAACTAAGAAAACCAAGCAAACGAAAAACCAAAACGAAAACGAAAAAGAAGACGCTCCAAGAACAACACAACTGTGCATGAAACAATAAAAATGAAGCGTTTGGAAGAAACCTGGAATTTTTATTGATGAAGAGGGGGATGCCTTGGGCATCCCCAAGCTTTGACGCTTGTACTTCTTGGATATTTCTTGGGGTGACACACGTGGCATCCCCAAGCTTGAGCTTTAGTCCATTCTTCATCTTATTACTCATTCCTTCCATACACCTGAAATTTTTCCTTCATACAAAACTTCACACAATCTTTATTAGCAACATTAGTGCACTCAAGATAATAAGTCTTTAGGTTCAGTTCCAACACCAATAAAACTTCCATTAAAACACTAGATACTATAGCACTTCCCTCAAACATCTCAATTCCCCAAAAGTACTCAAAAAGGAACCAACAAGAAGCAAATGCAGAAAATGGCAGAAATCTGTCAAAACAGACCATCAGGTAAAGACGAATTCTTTCGAAGACCTTCTGTTGCTCAAATCAAAAAGTGTTGAACTAACGAAAGTTAGATAACCACCTGGGTCATAAGCACAAAATTTCACGCCTCAAAAGGACATACAGAGATTTTACACGAATTTTTACGGTGAAGCACAGAAATCTATTTCGGGACAGCAACTTTCCCAATCATTACTTCTCTCTCATTAGAGGTTACTCTTGGCACAAAAAACAAATAAAAAGGATAAGGAGCGGTTATTACTGATGTAATAACTTCCAAGACTTATCTAAAACTTTTGGGTTATCTCCCAATAAGTACTTTTCTTTAACGCCTTTAAGTTAGGCATGATAGTTTGAAAATATGCTCACATAAGAAATATGAATTTAAGTAAAAGAGAGCATCAAGAAGCAAGTTCAATGCACATTTAAGTCTAACCCACTTCCTATGCATAGGAATCTTGTAAATAAAAAATTCATGAAAGCACAAAACAACAAACATAGTAAAGCAAAACAAGTGCAACTTCAAGACTTTCAACATAAAGAGGGGAAACCTAATATTATGGTGATGCATAAAACCATGTTTCCCTCTCTCATAATAACTTTCAGTAGCATCATGAATAAAATTGACAATATAACTATCACATAAAACATTCTTATCATGAGCCACATGCATATAATGATTATTACTCTCCACATAAGCATAGTCATTCTTATTAATTATAGTGGGAGCAAATTCAACAAAATAGCTATCATTATTATTCTCATCACCATAATCATCAAATATAGGAGGCATATTGTAATCATAATTAATTTTCTCCTCAATAGTAGGTGGACTGAAAATATCATATTCATCATTGTAATCATCATATATTATAGGCATAGTATCATCAAAGTAAATTTTCTCCTCCGTGCTTGGGGGACTAAAAAGATCATTTTCATCAAAACTAGCTTCCCCAAGCTTAGACTTTTCCATAACATTAGCAATAATGGTGTCCAAAGAATTCATACTAACAACATTGCTATTAGCATGCAAATAAAGTTCCATAGGTTTTTTAATTTTCTCTTCAAACACTTCATGTCCTAACTAAAGATAAATACTATAAATATCTCTAATTTTGTTGTTGTTTTCCATTAAGCCTAACTAGTGAAAACAAGAAACAAAAAGACAAAATTGAAGAATCTAAAGGAAATAACTTTGAGCACTCACACCGGAGGATGTGAGTACCTTTTACCTTACCTCCCTGGCAACGGCGCCAGAAAATAGCTCGATGTCTACGCACTTCTATTCTTGTAGACAGTTGTTGGGCCTCCAAGTGAAGAGGTTTGTAGAACAACAGCAAGTTTTCCCTTAAGTGGATCACCCAAGGTTTATCGAACTCAGGGAGGAAGTGGTCAAAGGTATCCCCTCTCTAGCAACCCTGCAATCAAGATACAAGAAGTCTCTTGTGTCCCCAACACACCCAATACACTTGTCAGGTGTATAGGTGCACTAGTTCGGCGAAGAGATAGTGAAATACAAGTGGTATGGATAATTATAAGTGGTAACGGTGGTAGAAATAGCTTATGGTGTGTGGAAGAGACTAAAGGCAAACTGAAATAAAGATAGAAGGAAGCAAACATGTAATAGATCTAGTAGCAAACGGTGTTTCAGTGCTTAGAAACAAGGCCTAGGGATCATACTTTCACTAGTGAACACTCTCATATAAATATATTCTTCTTTATGATACTACGCTGAACTACTCTTCGGTTGGACACTCTAATCAATGGTAGGGCTATAACATCACACCTCAAAGTTCATCTTTCCCATCTAGAAAACCCCACACTGTCACCTTGAGCACTAGATGGTTCCAACAAACACCACAATTTCATAGAGACATCCAACTCCAAATATAACTCATAACAAGTATTTGTAATCTCTAGCCTAAGTGCCACCATGGTGTGCACGCCGTCACTTTAACACACATGGGGAGAGCAGAGATCTATTAAAGCACTTGAGTAGCAAAGTAGATCTATAGATTACAAGCTCATGATCTCAATAAGATCATGGATAGAGAGAGATATGAACACATAGCTACCGGTAGAACCCTTAGCCTCGAGAGAGAACTACTCCCTCCTCATCATGGGAATCAGAAATGGTGATGGAGATGGTGGTGGAGATCGATGGAGATGGCTTCGGGGGCACTTCCCCATGCCGGCAGGGTGCCGGAACAGAGACTTTCTGTCCCACGAATCTCCCCTTCGGTGGCAGCGGCGCTGTGGAACTTTTCGTGGATTTCTGATTGATGATCTAGGGTTTTTGCCTCGGGGGAGATATATAGGCGAAAGAGGCAAGGTCGGTGGCCGGCCAGGGGGCCCACACCATGCCTTGGCGCGGCCTAGACTGGCCCGCGCCAAGGGGTGGTGTGGCCACCATGTGGCCCCCCTTCGTGTCTCCTTCTGGCTCCGTGAATCTTCTGGGAAAATATCAACTTTGTCTTTTGTCCGGTCCAATTCCGAGAATATTCATTTTCTGACTTTCCTGGAACCAAAAACAGCAGAAAACAGGCAACTCGCACTATGGCATCTTGTTAATAGGTTAGTCCAATAAATCATATGAAACATACTCCAAAGTTAGAACAAAACATAAGAAAGTAGATAAAATCAAGCATGGAACATCAAAAATTATAGATACATTTGCAATGGATCACACGTCAAGAACTTCTCCAATAAGTGTTATCACATACACGTGAATTGAAGATGGTGACACCCGAGATCTATATCCATTGCGTCTATGGATCATCTACCACATTTGTGTACACATTTCATGACCGCATGCAAGTTTTGGTTCGATTTCGCCGCTCTAGTGGCCATCTCCCATCGAAACCCTAGTCTCGGTGGGCCCGGGGATCTACCCCTAGCTATCTCTTTATGAGGTTCCACCAATGTAGGTTTTTGCTTGTTTAGGCATGTTTAGGCCATATCTACATAGAAAAACAAAGTTGGGCCCAATATTCCACCGGTTGCCCCTCGTTGGACGTCTCGCAAGAGTTTCCTAGCGACACGTCCAGAACATATCCAAAAAGTGTTATCGCATGCGCGTGAACTGAAGTCGGTGACACCCGGGAGCTAGCCATTGCATCTATGGACCATATACCACACTTGTGTACACATGGCATGGACATATGCAAGTTTTTGTTGGATTCCGGCGCTCTAGCGGCCATTTCCCATCGAAACCATAGTCTCGGTGGGCCCGGGGGATCTACCCCCTAGCTATCTCTGTACAAGGTTACACCAATGTAGTTTTTTGTTTGTTTAAGCATGTTTAGGCCATAGCTACATAGAAAAGCAAAGTTGGGCCCAATATTCCACGGGTTGCCCCTCGTTGGACGTCTCGCGGGAGTTTCCCAGCGACACGTCCAGAACTTCTCCAATAAGTGTTATCGCATGCGCGTGAATTGAATATGGTGACACCCGATATCTATATCCATTGCATATATGGACCATCTACAACACTTGTGTACACATGGTATGGACACATGAAAGTTTTGGTTGGATTCCGCCGCTCTGGTGGCCATCTCCCATATTGTAAACCTCTACGGGGCCCCGGGGATCTACCCCAAGCTATCTCCGTACGAGGATTGACCAATGTACTTTTTGATTGTTTATTAGGCATTATTAGACCCTATATCTACATAGAAAACCAAGGTTGGGCCCAATATTCCACTGGTTGCCCCCGTTGGACCCATAACAGGAGTCTGCCGCCTACACGTCCAGCACTTCTCCAATAAGTGTTATCGCATGCACGTGAATTGAAGACGGTGACACCCGAGATCTATATACATTGCATCTATGGACCATCTACCACATTTTTGTACACATTGCATGACCACATTCAAGTTTTGCTTGGATTCCGGTGCTCTGACGGCCATCTCCCATCGAAACCCTAGTCTTGGCGGGCCCGGGGGATCTACCCCCTAACTATCTTCATACGAGGTTCCACCAATGTAGTTTTTTGTTTGTTTAGACATGATTAGGCCATATCTACATATAAAACCAAAGTTGGGCCCAATATTCCACTGGTTGCCCCTTGTTGGACATCTCGCGGGAGTTTCCCAGCGACACGTCTAGAACTCCTCCAATAAGTGTTATCGCATGCGCGTGAACTGAAGACGGTGACACCCGTGAGCTAGCCATTGCATATATGGATCAGCTACCACAAATGTGTACACATGGCATGGCCACATACAAGTTTTGGTTGGATTCCGGTGCTCTGGCGGCCATCTCCCATCGAAACCCTAGTCTCGGTGGGCCCGGGGGATCTACCCCCTAGCTATCTCTGTACGAGGTTCCACCAATGTAGTTTTTTGTTTTTTTAGGCATGTTTAGTCCATATCTACATAGAAAACCAAAGTTGGGCCCAATATTCCACCGGTTGCCCCTCGTTGGACGTCTCGCAGGAGTTTCCCAGCGACACGTCTAGAACTTCTCCAATAAGTGTTATCGCATGCGCGTGAATTGAAGACGGTGACACCCGAGATCTATATCCATTGCATATATGAACCATCTACCCCATTTGTGTACACATGGCATGGCCACACGCGAGTTTTGGTTGGATTCCGGCGCTCTGGCGGCCATCTCCCATCGAAACCCTAGTCTCGGTGGGCCTAGGGGATCTACCACCTAGCTATCTCCGTACGAGGTTCCACCAATGTAGTTTTTCGTTTGTTTAGGCATGTTTAGGCCATAGATACATAGAAAACAAAATTTGGGCCCAACATTCCACCGGTTGCCCCTCGTTGGACTTCTCGCGGGAGTTTCCCTGCGAGACGTCCAGAACTTCTCCAATAAGTGTTATCGCATGCGCGTGAACTGAAGACGGTGACACTCGGGAGATAGCCATTGCATCTATGGACCATATACCACACTTGTTTACACATGGTATGGCCACATGCAAGTTTTGGTTGGATTTCAGTGCTCCTTTGGCCATCTCCCATCGAAACCCTAGTCTCGATGGGCCCGGGGGATCTACCCCCTAGCTATCTCTTTGCGAGGTTCCACCAATGTAGGTTTTCGCTTGTTTAGGCATGTTTAGGACATATCTACATAGAAAACCAAAGTTGGTCCCAATATTCCACCGGTTGCCCCTCGTTGGACGTCTCGCAAGAGTTTACTAGCGACATGTCCAGAACTTCCCCAATAAGTGTTATCGCATGCGCGTGAACTGAAGTCGGTGACACCCGGGAGCTAGCCATTGCATCTATGGACCATCTACCACACTTTCGTACACATGGCATGGACACATGCAAGTTTTGGTTGGATTCCGGTGCTCTGGCGGCCATCTCCCATCAAAACCCTCGTCTCGGTGGGCCCGAGGGATCTACCCCCTAGCTATCTCTGTACGAGGTTACACCAATGTAGTTTTTTGTTTTTTAGGCATGTTTAGGCCATATCTACATAGAAAACCAAAGTTGGGCCCAATATTCCACCGGTTGCCCCTCGTTGGACGTCTCGCGGGAGTTTCCCAGCGACACGTCCAGAACTTCTCCAATAAGTGTTATCGCATGGGCGTGAATTGAAGACGATGACACCCGAGATCTATATCCATTGCATATATGGACCATCTACCACACTTTTGTATACATGGTATGGCCACATGCAAGTTTTGGTTGGATTCCGGTGCTCCGGCAGCCATCTCCCATATTGTAAACCTCTATGGGGCCCCGGGGATCTACCCCTAGCTATCTCCGTATAAGGATTGACCAATGTACTTTTTGTTTGTTTATTATGCATGATTAGGCCCCATATCTACATAGAAAACCAAGGTTGGGCCCAATATTCCACTGGTACCCCCTGTTGGACCCATACCAGGAGTTTCCCGCCTACACGTCCAGCACTTCTCCAATAAGTGTTATCGCATGCGCGTGAATTGAAGACGGTGACACCCGAGATCTATATACATTGCATCTATGGAACATCTACCACATTTGTGTACACATTGCATGACCACATGCAATTTTAGGTTGGATTCCGGTCCTCTGGCGGCCATCTCCCATCGAAACCCTAATCTCGGTGGGCCCAGGGGATCTACCCCCTAGCTATCTTCATACGAGGTTCCACCAATGTATTTTTTGTTTGTTCAGACATGATTAGGACATATCTACATAAAAAACCAAATTTGGGCCCAATATTCCACCGGTTGCCCCTCATTGGACATCTCGCGGGAGTTTCGCAGGAACATGTCTAGAACTACTCCAATAAGTGTTATCGCATGCGCGTGAACTGAAGACGGTGACACCCGTCAGCTAGCCATTGCACCTATGGACCATCTACCACATTTGTGTACACATGGAATGTCCACATGCAAGTTTTAATTGGATTCTGGTGCTCTGGCGGCCATCTCCCATCGAAACCCTAGTCTCGGTGGGCCCGGGGGATCTACCCCCTAGCTATCTCTGTACGAGGTTCCACCAATGTAGTTTTTTGTTTTTTTAGGCATGTTTAGGCCATATCTACATAGAAAACCAAATTTGGGCCCAATATTCCACCGGTTGCCCCTCGTTGGACGTCTCGCGGGAGTTTCCCAGCGACACGTCCAGAACTTCTCCAATAAGTGTTATCGCATGCGCATGAATTGAAGACGGTGACACCCAAGATCTATATCCATTGCATATATGAACCATATACCCATTTGTGTACACATGGAATGGCCACATGAAAGTTTTGGTTGGATTCCGGCGCTCTGGCGGCCATCTCCCATCGAAACCCTAGTCTCGGTGGGCCTAGGGGATCTACCCCCTAGCTATCTCCGTACGAGGTTCCACCAATGTAGTTTTTCGTTTGTTTAGGCATGTTTAGGCCATAGATACATAGAAAACCAATGTTGGGCCCAATATTCCACCGGTTGCCCCTCGTTGGACATCTCGCGGGAGTTTCCCAGCGACACGTCTAGAACTTCGCCAATAAGTGTTATCGCATGCACGTGAACTGAAGACGGTGACACCCGTGAGCTAGCCATTGCATGTATGGACCATCTTCCACACTTGTGTACACATGGCATGGCCACACGTAAGGTTTGGTTGGATTCCGGTGCTCTGGCGGCCATCTCCCATCGAAACCCTAGTCTCGGTGGGCCCGAGAGATCTACCCCCTAGCTATCTCTGTACGAGGTTCCACCAATGTTGTTTTTTGTTTGTTTAGGCTTGTTTAGGCCATATATACATATAAAACCAAAGTTGGGCCCAATATTCCACCGGTTGCCCCTCGTTGGACGTCTCACGGGAGTTTCCCAGCGAAACGTCCAGAACTTCTCCAATAAGTGTTATCGCATGCGCGTGAATTGAAGACGGTGACACCCGAGATCTATATCCATTGCATATATGAACCATCTAACCCATTTGTGTACACATGGCATGTCCACATGCAAGTTTTGGTTGGATTCCGGCGCTCTGGCGGCCATCTCCCGTCGAAACCCTAGTCTCGGTGGGCCCAGGGGATCTACTCCCTAGCTATCTCCGTACGAGGTTCCACCAATGTAG
Organism: Avena sativa; assembly: GCA_916181665.1. Taxonomy (NCBI): domain Eukaryota; kingdom Viridiplantae; phylum Streptophyta; class Magnoliopsida; order Poales; family Poaceae; genus Avena; species Avena sativa. The sequence goes on from OV702289.1 coordinate 451,772,019, forward strand.
ATTTTTGTTTGTTTAGGCATGTTTAGGCCATATATACATAGAAAACAAAATTTGGGCCCAACATTCCACCGGTTGCCCCTCGGTTGACTTCTCGCGGGCATTTCCCAGCGACACGTCCAGAACTTCTCCAATAAGTGTTATCGCATGCGCATGAACTGAAGACGATGACACCCGGGAGATAGCCATTGAATATATGTACCATATACCACACTTGTGTACACATGGCATGGCCACATGCAAGTTTGGGTTTGATTTCGGTGCTCTGTTGGCCATCTCCCATCGAAACCCTAGTCTCGGTGGGCCCGGGGGATCTACCCCCTAGCTATCTCTTTACGAGGTTCCACCAATGTAGGTTTTTGCTTGATTAGGTATTTTTAGGCCATATCTACATAGAAAACCAAAGTTGGGCCCACTATTCCACTGGTTGCCCCTTGTTGGACGTCTCGCGGGAGTTTCCTAGCGACACATCCAGAACTTCTCCAATAATAAGTGTTATCGCATGCGCTGAACTGAAGTCGGTGACACCCGGGAGCTAGCCATTGCATCTATGGACCATCTACCACACTTGTGTACACATGGTATGGCCACATGCAAGTTTTGGTTCGATTCTAGTGCTCTGGCGGTCATCTCCCATCGAAACCCTAGTCTCGGTGGGCCCGGGGGATCGACCCCCTAGCTATCTCTATACGAGGTTACACCAATGTAGTTCTTTATTTGTTTAGGCATGTTTAGGCCATATCTAAGTAGAAAAAAAAAGTTGGGCCCAATATTCCACTGGTTGCCCCTCGTTGGATGTCTCGGGCGAGTTTCCCAACGACACGTCCAGAACTTCTCCAATAAGTGTTATCGCATGCGCGTGAACTGAAGACGGTGACACCCGAGATCTATATCCATTGCATCTATGGACCATCTACCCCATTTGTGTACACATAGCATGGCCACATGCAAGTTTTGGTTGGATTCTAGCGCTCTGGTGGCCATCTCCCATCGAAACCCTAGTCTCGATGGGCCTAGGGGATCTACCCCCTAGCTATCTCTAAACGAGGTTACACCAATGTAGTTCTTTACTTGTTTAGGCATGTTTAGGCCATAGAAAACCAAAGTTGGGCCCAATATTCCACCGGTTGCCCCTCGTTGGACGTCTCGCGTGAGTTTCCTAGCGACACGTCCAGAACTTCTCCAATGTTATCGCATGGACGTGAATTGAAGACGGTGACACCCGAGATCTATATCCATTGCGTCTATGGATCATCTACCACATTTGTGTACACATTGCATTACCGCATGCAAGTTTTGGTTGGATTCCGGTGCTCTGGCGGTCATCTCCTATCGAAACCCTAGTCTTGTTGGGCCCGGGGGATCTACCACCTAGTTATCTTCGTACGAGGTTCCACCAATGTAGTTTTTTGTTTTTTTAGACATGATTACGCCATATCTACATAGAAAACCAATGTTGGGCCCAATATTCCACCGGTTGCCCCTCGTTGGACATCTCGCGGGAGTTTCCCAGCGACACGTCCAGAACTTCTCCTATAAGTGTTATCGCATGCGCGTGAACTGAAGACGGTGACACCCGGGAGATAGTCATTGCATCTATGTACCATCTACAACACTTGTGTACACATGGCATGGCCACATGAAAGTTTTGGTTGGATTTCGGTGCTCTGGCGGCCATCTCCAATCGAAACCCTAGTCTCGATGGGCCCGGGGGATCTACCCCCTAGCTATCTCTTTACGAGGTTCCACCAATGTAGGTTTTTGCTTGTTTAGGCATGTTTAGGCCATATCTTCATAAAAAACCAAACTTGGGCCCAATATTCCACCGGTTGCCCCTTGTTGGATGTCTCGCAAGAGTTTCCTAGCGACATGTCCAAAACTTCTCCAATAAGTGTTATCGCATACGCGTGAACTGAAGTCGGTGACACCCGGGAGCTAGCCATTTCATATATGGACCATATACCACACTTGTGTACACATGGCATGGCCACATGCAAGTTTTGGTTGGATTCCGGTGCTCTGGCGGCCATCTCCCATCAAAACCCTAGTCTCGGTGGGCCCTGGGGATCTACCCCCTAGCTATCTCTGTACGAGGTTCCACCAATGTAGTTTTTTGTTTGTTTAGACATTTTTAGGACATATATACATAGAAAACCGAAGTTGGGCCTAATATTCGACCGGTTGCCCCTCGTTGGACGTCTCGCGGGAGTTTCCCAGTGACACGTCCAGAACTTCTCCAATAAGTGTTATCGCATGCGCGTGAATTGAAGACGGTGACACCCGAGATATATATCCATTGCATCTATGGACCATCTACCACATTTGTGTACACATTTAATGACCACATGCAAGTTTTGGTTGGATTTCGGTGCTCTGGCGGCCATCTCCCATCGAAACCCTGGACTCGGTGGGCCCGGGGGATCTACCCCCTAGCTATCTTTGTACAAGGTTCCACCAATGTAATTTTTTGTTTGGTTAGACATGATTAGGCCATATCTACATATAAAACCAAAGTTGGGCCCAATATTCCACCGGTTGCCCCTTGTTGGATGTCTCGCGGGAGTTTCCCAACGACACGTCCAGAACTTCTCCTATAAGTGTTACCGCATGTGCGCGAACTGAAGACGGTGACACCCGTGAGCTATCCATTGCATCTATGGACTATCTACCACACTAGTGTACACATGGAATGGACACATGCAAGTTTTTGTTGGATTTCGGCGCTCTGGCGGCCATTTCCCATCGAAACCATAGTCTCGGTGGGCCCGGGGGATCTACCCCCTAGCTATCTCTGTACAAGGTTCCACCAATGTAGTTTTTTGTTTGTTTAGGCATGTTTAGGCCATAGCTACATAGAAAACCAAAGTTGGGCCCAATATTCCACCGGTTGCCCCTCGTTGGACGTCTCGCGGGAGTTTCCCAGCGACACGTCCAGAACTTCTCCAATAAGTGTTATCGCATGCGCGTGAATTGAAGACGGTGACACCCGAGATATATATCCATTGCATATATGGACCATCTACCACACTTGTGTACACATGGTATGGCCACATGCAAGTTTTGGTTGGATTCCGGTGCTCCGGCGGCCATCTCCCATATTGTAAACCTCTATGGGGCCCCGGGGATCTAGCCCTAGCTATCTCCGTACGAGGATTGACCAATGTACTTTTTGTTTGTTTATTAGACATGATTAGGCCCCATATATACATAGAAAACCAAGGTTGGGTCCAATATTCCACTGGTTGCCCCCGTTGGACCCATAGCAGGAGTTTCCCGCCTACACATCCAGCACTTCTCTAGCTGTTATTGCATGCACGATAACTCACAGAAATTTCCTACACGTGTGGGAGGAAACTCGTGCTATGTCTCTTCGGATTGTGAAACGGTGGAATCTTGGGCTCAACCTTGGTTTACCATGTTTCTATGGAGAAAGCAATCCAAAGGAAAGAGAAAAGTCTTTCGGTCGACCCTCGCACATGGGAACACTATTGATATAGATCTAAGCCCCCCCGGTTGGGATTTCTCTGGGAAAGGGGCACCGGAGCGCTAGAACGCCTCGAAAACTTGTGTGTGTCCATATCATATGTTCACAATTTTGGTGAGAGGCCTAGATAGACATTTTATAGCACCCCGGGTGAGCCTGTTCACACCCATGCGGTAACACGTAGAAATTTCCTGCAGGTGCGAGAGGAAACTCCCACTATGTCTCTTCGGATGGGGAACTGGTGAAAACTTGGGATCAACCTTGGTTTACCATGTTGGTATGGACAAAGCAATGCAAAGGAAATAGAAAATTTTACCGGTCGACCCTCGCAAGTAGAACGCTAGTGCTATAGATCTACAGCCCCCCAGATTAGGGTTTCTCTAGGAAAGGGACACCGGAGCGCCAGAATGCCTCAAAAATTTGCGTGTGTCCATATCGTATGTTCACAAGTGTGGTGGGAGGCCTAGCTAGGCAGTTTATAGCACCCGGGGATAAGCCTGTTCACACCCATACGATAACACGTAGAAAATTCATGCACATGTGGGAGGAAACTAGGGTGTAACCTTTGAATCACCCATGAAATCACCTCAAAAACGGCAGACACGACCGTTCTTTGCTAGGTGTGCAACCTTGCAAATTTATTATTGTATTTCCCATGATATCACAAGTTGTGAAGCTAAAAATGATTTTTTATTTTTAGAAAAAATCACGAGCAATATTTGAATCACCCCCGGTTCAAATGTGTCAGAGTTCGTGCTGAATCGACGCAAATTTGTCTTTTTCCATGGAGTGTCTAAAAAGGATGGGTTGCCAACAATTGATCAATTGTACACCTAGGGTCTAATATTTTATAAAAATGTGTCAGCCCAATTTTGCAACATATTTCCAGTAGCTGCTTCACAAAACACCTGTTTCGTGATGCATGGAAAATAAAAAATAGGTTTTTTTACAGTAAAGTTGGAAACCTACTCCTATAACATTGTTGTGTGCCATGCCGATATAATTTGAATGAATTTTAGTTTATGGTCTATTTTTTAAAGTTTAAAATCGATTTAAAATGGTAGAATTTAAATAGTTGGACATGTAATTGTATTTATTTTACAAAGGAAACAACTTATAAAAAATATTGCTAAAATTTCCCTCACTTTTCTCCCTGGAATTTTTCCCGCCTGCCGCTGTTCCCGCCTCCTAGGTTTCCCGCACGATATTTTGGACAAAATGCCCTCTCCACCACACCGGCGCACCCACCGCACCGCACACAACCAAACCCCACCCCACCCCACTGCACACACCCAAACCCCACCCCACCCACCCATCCCCAGATCTCCAATCCCCACCCCTGAACCACGCCACCGAGCCAAACTTCACCAATGGCCACGTGGGAGGGAGGAGACGCTCGGCAACGACGACCACGTCGGGAGGGAGGAGATGCTCGGCGAGGATACGCTCGGCGACGACGGCCTAGCGGGAGGCAGGAGACACTCGGCAATGACGGCAGCAACTTCGCGATGACGCACGACGATCCTCCTCTCAGATCGGCTCAGGCAAGTTATTTTCGTTCATCCCCTCCTCTTCAATTTCTTTCGGATCTTGCCCTCTAGTTCGAGTTCTTTCGCACGATTGTCCTTCTAGGTCACGCGCCATGGCTAGGGTTAGCGTTTGCTTGACATGGATAGGGTTAGGGCTTGCTTGCCATGGCTAGGGATAGGGCTTGCGCGCCATGCTAGGGTTAGGGTTTGCGTTACAGTTTGTCCTCCTGTGCCATGCTAGATTAGCCAGGGTTGGAACCGTGCTCGCTCTGGATGATGTGTTGGTGTTTTGATGATGATTAGATTAAGCTAATACCTTCTGTTAGGCTAGGCCTCCTGCTGTATTAGGGAATAGTTGTTCATGTTGCAAACAGGGGATTCTATACAAGTCTGGTTGGTGTGTATGATATTCTGATATGCTTTGCTGATATCTGTTGTTCGTGTTCCCATGTTAGGACTGCTTAGATGTGATGTTGTTCATGATATCCAAATATGCACCTTCATAAATTGTTTTAGTGAATTTAGGTGGAGATGATGTGTGATCTGTGCCAACCTAAAATTGAGTAGTCAACTGTATGATGGATTAATCAGTGTGGAGTGGGACTTGCCTTCTCTATTCAGATACCTTTAATGGTTTCTTTTGTAACTGCATGAAGATTTTTGGTGAAATTTTTATTAAGGGTGAACTATAAGCATCAATTACTAATCCTTTGCAAGAACACTGAAGTATTATCTTGTCCCCCTTAGTGATATTTACCTCTTATTATGTGTGCTTTAGTTTTTCTTTTTCTTGTTTCTTAAACAGCATTTATGTTCCTTGCTTATGTGATATGTAATTTTTATTACAGTTATTGGATATGGTTCAGCTAGGTATCCATCCTTGCAGTAGAACTAGTATGGTTGAACTCTGTGCTTCGATCTTGATTTATTTAATATGCATGATGGATAAGTAGTGGTAAATTATATAGAAGCTAATTTATTTTTTTAGTTATAAGATGGTACTGCTATCTAATTTTATATATGCTCCAATTCTGTGTGTATTTGGTACTACTATCTAACCACAAGTTCATCATAGGAAAGTGGCAAGGGATTTTGCAAGTTAGACTGAGCGAAACTAAGTTCAACAACCAAGGGAAAGCAGTGAGATAGAAAGGTGGGTTCCTGTAGTGAAGATGGGCAGTTTGCTACTGCCTCTAATGTACGGATTTCATGTTGTTCATCAAGGCAGATATTAAGTGATGCTTGCTTGTTCCTACCACATGCTTTCTGTTCATTACTAGGCATATTCCTTTTGTTCATTACTACCTCCTGATTAATCTAGTGAAGATATCAAGGCATGCTTTCTCATTACTACCTTTTACTAGGCAGCCATTCATGTTTACTTGTGTATTTATATCCTAAGTACATCCATGATTTATAATGGACTAGCCATTCCTGCTTACTTGTGTCCTGGCAAGTTTGTTCCCATGCATCACCACTATGTGCATGCATCATTGCCTCTTTGTGTGTGCTTAGTGTACCTTTTTATTGCTCATAGATGAACAGCCATTGGCATGGATGCTTGATCAACATAGCTTCTTCATTATATTTTGCAAGCAACATTCTTCTTTATCCCTGTTTTATCTAATTAATCTTTATTCTTTTTTGCAAGCACATAGGGCAAGTGGACATCAGCTACCCAGCAGCACTAGTTCCACCACCTCGAGATCAGCAATGGCGGGTAAGATGCAGCCGGCTGGTATGCAAATTGTCCTCATGTGTATGCTGCTTGTTTGTCTTTTGTGTGTATGTGCTTAGTATAGAACTGTGCCTGGCTTATGCTTGTAATCTGCTTATTGAACTGTGCCTTTCCTACTATTCTGACAACATTCCACGGGAATTTAAACATCTGGTCTGATCTCTTGTTTTTGTGGATGCTCGAGGCATGCATATATGTTAGCTAATTAAAATACTCATCTATGCGTCTTATAGTCGAATAAAATATGCTAATTATTCATCTGCCATGGCTCTGCCGTGTGCAGCGGAGTTAAAAAAACCTTGATGTGTATTGTTTCCGATGTTTTTATATTGCTCGTCCAAATGCCTATGCATGCACCTTTCCTCTGGTTCTAACTCATGTAGTTTTGCATCAACAATGATTTCCTGTTCCTACACGGTTTTCTGTTCCTATGTTTCTCATACCCATGCTCCGAACGGAGCCTTAATTTACTCTATAATCTGCCTAGCTCCTCATGTGTAATCTGCCTAGCTCATGGTTATCCTGCTAGTTAATCTACTTGCATTAAATGAAGTACAACCTTAGCAGTTTGAGTTGTCTTGCTCCCCCATGCATTTCAACCATTCATCTAATGGTTGTGTTTTTTTATTCATGTAATGAAGCGCCCCTCAACGAAATCGAGAAGATTAGGGCTAGAACAATGATGAGGAACAATCGCGTGTTCCAGTCTCTTGGGATTTCTGCAATAGTGTCGATGATTAGGTAGTCGAATGCTGGTAAAGAACGTAGGGCAGTTACTGCTGAATCCCCTTCCGCATCTGGCATAACACAATCCTAGAGATGAAGAAGAAGTTGATGACAATGTAGTAGTGGAGAAGACTGTTAAGGTGCATGCTTTTAACAGTCTTGTTTGTTGTTTTTTCCTTCATTCTATTCTTGCATAGTTTTCTTGTGATCTAATGCCATTGTCCTTGCTGTTTTTACAAACACCTGAAGGTTTCTAGGAGGAGAAGAAGTCTGTTGTTAAGAAGAAGAGCAGGAATTTGAGTATCCAGAAGCATCTACGCAAATGGCTCCAGGAAGGGTGATGGCGGTAGCTCCAGAAGCATCAAAGAGATTGCTGGAACTTGATGAAGTTCTTGTTAGAGTCACTAGGAAGAAAGCGAAGGCGGTTGCTGTAGCCAACCATGAAGAAAACCTGCTTCACAACGATCAACAAAGCTCACTGCACAGGGATGATGATGGGTATGTGTTCCTCGGTGAAGAAAGCACTGTCCACATAGACCTCAGCCGTGTCTGCATGGACCTCAGCCCCATTCGCATGGACCTTGGTCATGTTGTACCTTTGGTGGACATAAATGGTGTCTTTCCTGAAGAAACTGAGCAAGGGAGTGAGCAAGCTACATGTGATGAAGGAAAGTTCGTCTTGTACTATTTTTCTTACTCTTGCATTTGCTTCTATTGGATTAAATGCCACATGAATGCCATGTCATTGCCACAGTAGTGGTTTTTGCTGATATATCTACATCTTTGTACCCATCTTGTTTGGTCCTAATCAAAGTTTGTGTCCTATTCAAGCAATGCAATTGTGGCTGTCAAGCGTACAAGAAAAGGTGTAGGGCTGGAGAGGATTACTAAGTCGCTAGGTACTAAGGTGACAATCAAAATTGCTGAAGGGATGAAGGGTCCTGAGAAGCCTTTGTTGGCTGCAAAGTTTGCTTCAGAGTGTGGATTCACTGCAAGAACTCATGCACCAGTTCTTCCCCACTTCAAAGAATACAAAAAAGATGCCAACCTGATTAAGGACTTTGTTGGCAAAGTTGCTGTAAGTTAACATGCTGTTTGTTGAATTTTTCTTTCTTTCTGATACAAGTTTCATATGATCGCTAATCATGTCTCTTTCCTTGCTTGCTTTCTTTGTAGTCAAATTTTGATATGGACACCAACTCGCGGACCATTCAAGAAGCATGCACCGCTAAGCTGCAGAGAATAACAAAGAATAGGCGGCACCAGATCAAGAAGCTTCTTTGTGATAATGTAAATGCTAATGAAGTTAGCATCGAGTCTCCTGTGAAAGGCATGCCGGATGATGAATGGCAATTGCTGGTGAATTTGTGGTCCATAGGACGACACAAGGTATGTCTCTACATTGGTATATCTTGGTCTCATTACATGTACCGTCTTTGATGTATCTGCTGCTGTTTGCATGGTATCTGCTGCTGTTTGCATGTACATGCTCTCCGCTTTTGTTTACATGTATGCGACCATCTGTTCTTCAATGATGTATATATGTGGCATATTTTTAACATGTAGTTGCTGGTCTATATTGGTAGTTCTAGCCCATGATAACAGTCGATGTTTTTTGTAGAAAACCTGTGAATCAAACAAAGAGAATAGAATGAAGGTGAAGTTTCAGCACAAGAACGATTCGAGGTCCTACGCAGCTCATATCTATGCCACTGTAGAACAAAGCATGTTTTCTCTTTATTAGGCCCAAATAACTTTTGTCTCGAAAGCTTGTAGTTTGATTCTCGATTGAATGACATTTCAGAAGGAGGAGCGCAATGGTGAGGAACTGAACGCAGTTGACTTGTTCAAGGCCACACACAACAGCTCAAAGAATGGCTTTTCAGAGTCAGCTAAGAACGCTATTGTAAGTCATTTGAACTGATGTGTTCTCTTCTCATAGAATACCTTTGCTGTTTGATTCATCTTATTTGCATCTTATATCCATTCATGGCAGGCTGAGATGGAGAAGAGGATGGATGCCGAAGTACCTGATGGTGAAGAACCAATATGCGATGTCCAAATTGTTGCTAAAGTGCTCAGAAAGGAATGCCCGTCAAGCACATTCTTGATCAATGCTGGGCTGCAGTCAAAGTCCTCTGGTACTAAGTCAGCTGATGTAGTTACCCATGTTCATGACCTCAAGGTCCAAACTGAAAGGTGAAGCTATGCGAGAAGAAGTTGATGCATTGAGGAAGAAGTCTGAAGAAGTTGAAGCCTTACAAGCTGCACGAGACAAGAAGTATGAACTTCTTCTAAAGAAGCATCAAGAACAGGATGAGAAGTTCTCCCACTTGATGGCACTGCTTGGAGCTAAGGCTACTGGGAGCTCATCTTTGGTATGATGACTAGTTCTGTGAGCTAGTTCTGTTTTTTGCTTAGACTAGTTATGAACTATGAACAACTTCTGTGTTGGCTGTCATTTTCGATGCCATGTGTGGTTATACGTTGGTCATTTTTTGGCTGTCATTTTCGATGCCATGTGTGGCTGCACTTTGGTCATTTTTTGGCTGTCATTTTGGATGTCGTGTGTGGCTGTCATTTTAGATGCTGTTGGCTGACTATGTTGTTGTGAGTCAAGTGAGAATGATATTTATTATGTGCTGAAAAGATATGTGTTGTGCTGAAATATTATCTGCTGAAATAATATCTGCTTTTATTATTATTGTTGTTATGTGAAGGAAAATAATTATATAAATGTACATACTTCTACTGTAGAATTGAAACAGCCCAAATACTAGACAAATAAGTGGGCTGTAAAAAGGCCATGGCCCAAGAAATAATGGACATGTTTTGAAAACCAATTCATATAAATTCGAAAATTATCAATCAATTGGACAATAAAAGGGCCAAGATTCAAAATACCACCAGGCTGTAAAATGGCCAAGGCCCAAACGTGTACAAAGGCTGCGACCCAAAAGGAAATGCACTGTAAAATGGCCACAGCTTAGAGAATTAAAATAGTTAGGTAAAAAAGACAATTACACAGGCTGAATTATTGGGCTCGGCCCATTTAGAAGGTTGAGTTGGACTGGGCTGAATCTGATCCACGACCAATTGATTTGGTCATAGAAATCTGCCACGTAGGATTGGCTAACGTGGACTGGGCAGATAGCCTATGACCAAGTTGTTTGGTCATAGACACCATGCCCATCTATTTTGGTCATAGTTGCCCATGACCAATTCAAAAAAAGGTCGTTAGCTGTCTATAGTGACCCTCGCTATGTGACCTACTGCTTTTGGTCATAGAAAGGTCATAGATGAATTACTATGACCTTTCTATGACCAATATTTGGAGTCACTAGTTAGCACGTTCCTTGTAGTGTAAGTTTCAGAATAATAAAGAATCCTTAGAGAAGTAGGAAATTTTTGGTGGACACAGAAGGTTTAACGACCAACTATACGGCGGGAATAAAAATTCCAGTCATATAACTGTGGTTGTAGTTGTTTCGACATCACCCCTTATGTCCACGAAAGGTACTGATAGTTTAACGACCAACTATATGGCGGGAATTAAAATTCCACCCATATAGTTGTCGTCGTACAGATATCGATGCCTTTGACGAAACTATTTCCTGAGTACTGATAGTTTAACGACCAACTATACAGCGGGAATAAAAATTCCGCCCTTATAGTTGCGGTTGTATAGATATCGACCATCCTCCAAAGATTTTGTTCGGAGTATAGAGAGTTTAATGACCAACTATATGGTAGGAATAAAAATTCCCGCCCTTATAGTTCCGACCATATAGTTGGTTCCACCGTAGATGTAATCTATAGTCGGTTCACAACTATATGGCAGGATCTATACGGGTCGCGCCTGTATAGTTTCTCGTTACTGGAGGAGGCTAGGGTTATTGACCTCCCCTTTTAAAGTTGATCGCATCTAACCTTTTTCATTAAGTTTTCATAGAGCTACAGCCTTCAGCCTCGAAAAATCCTCGACATCCCTAAACAAGCCCCTCTAAGAACATCCGTGCAGCGAAGCCATGCAGCCTTTCCATGTCAACAAGGTCTGGAAGAAGAAAGAAGAGAAACCCATGAAGAGGATCGAAGAAGTAGAACCTAAAGGATCATCGTCATCATCTAGCCTAGAGATCAAGCCTCTCCCAAATTGGGAGGACATGTTCCCACAACGGATGGAGATGAGGAGGCAAGCTGAGCGGGGAAAGAACAAGGATGAGTATCTCCCAAATCCCTATCATCACAACATAGGATCCTATTATAAACCTCCTCTTGGTCCATCACCTCTAAAACCTAAGAAGGTGTGGAAAGATGAGATTCATGATAAGATCTATGAGTTGGAAAAAGCTTCGAAGGCATGTGTTGAAACAATTGGAGAAGGAATTGACTCCTACTGGATGATGAGCAAAGACCTTGAAAAGAGGGTCGATGACATCGATGGTAGAGTTGGTTTCTTGATTAAAACTGTCTTTGAGTTGACAGATGAGAAGAAATTCCTCAAGAAGAAAATATTGAAGCTTCAATACGACATGGCCGAGCTCAGCATCCGCTTTGCAAGCATAGTTAAAGATGGCAACACCAAAGAAGAGGGCAACACTCTTCCTACCTAGGAGGAGGAATAGGTACCAACAAGGAGTTATTTGATCCCGCCTGGCTTGATTCCAAGCTTGGGGAGATCTTTAAAGACCTTGTAATCTATCTTGTAAGTTTTATATCACTATTTTGTTTTGCATTAGTTCAAACTAGAAATAAAGTTTGCATCATTAGAATTTCCTTCAGGAATAGTCGATCCCTTTTATGAAATTTCGATCTTATTATTATACATGGAGCGATTTTGAGTTTGTGTTTGTCTTATTAGATATATGAATGGCTTGAGTACAATTTTACTTGCACTTGATGATAGGAATAGGAGTCTTCCACACCATTGGTATTAATGGAACATACAAAGATAATTTGGTCAATATGTTGTAAGTACATGGTTTGATTTACAAATAAAGAAAAATTATCTAACCTATTGAGTTGAAAAAGAAAACCTTGAACAAAGGAAAATAAAGAGTGCTATCAAAAATAGAGTGAGAACAAGTCGAGGTAGAATCTTCAAGTCATAAGAATGCTTCATATACAATTGGAATTTGATAATTGATATCATTAAACTTTGAATTCCTACATGAAGTGGAATGTATGGCTAGCTCCTTTGCACAGCACTTAAACAGAAGTGTGAGCATATAAACAAAAAATAAGAAAAGAAAGAATAAAAAGAGCGAATGTGCAAAGAGCAAATAGGCATACACCACTATATTGTAGTATGACAAAGATACACTTTTGAGATTTTGAATCCCAAGTGAATATGTTAATACTAAAACACTTGGGACTACCTCACTAACTCATTCATTTGAACCGGATACTTTCACATTATGTTGAGATTCATCTTTTGTGAACTGTTGATCACTAAGGTGTGGAAGCCTTCTAATATTATTTGGATGGTTCGAGTAAGGTACTATTCATGAACTTATTCCTATGTATCATTTATGATAAAACACATGCTTTTATTTTATCGACTCAGCTTCATGAATATGGGGATCACATCCATTAAGCTAAACTTGCTCGGGACGAGCAAGAGTCTATGCTTGGGGAAGTTGATGAGTGCATATTTGCATCATGTTTTATATTATTATTTTGCATTGTAGATGTTGGATCTTGGTATTTTATGGCGCTCGCGCGCACATTTTATGTCTGTTTTCACCAGGATCGGGACAGATGATGGATCCAATGGACACAATTCTCGGAGCATTTGTATTGGAGAGAAAAGGAGTCAAAAACAACGTAAATCGCTTATTTGGGAAATATCAATAATACCAGAAGAAAACCCGAAGCAATCGAGGCACACAGACGGTTCAACGACCAACTATACGACCGGAATACTTTTTCTGGCTGTATAGTTGAAGTCGTATAGTTGGCACCGCCTCCGCCTCTTCAAATAGTTTCACCCCGTGCAACTGGATCAGAGAGACGACATACAGAACAACCAGAAATCGTGAAAACCTCACCTCCAAAAGGCATCTGGAGGGGGAACTTGCCCAAGGGATCCATCTTCGCCCTACACAGATTTGGGAGGCCAAGGCATCGATCTCCATCTTCATCAACTGATGCACCATCACCATCTTCATCCATCCCATCTCATCCATCTATATCTTGTTGTAAATTCCATACTCGTTGTGGATTTATACAAGTACCATTCATCTATGATTGTTTCCATCACCATTGCCATGATGTTGATTGCCTCCATGTCTGAGTAGATCTCTAGTTCTTGGGGAGATGGAGAAACCCTAGCATATGATTGAGATGAGATAGAGATTATTATGTTATACATCATTATGGGTATGTGTTAATTGTATTCATCTAGATGTTGGGAGTTGTGCACCTCCTTAATATTTGCCCCCTACGGGGACTCGATGAAGGGGATTACTTGTTGGTAGATGGAGGGATGATATCACTTAATGTGACTATAAATCTGTTGTCATTCTTTACGTACTAACTTGGGGAATCAAGGAGAACTCATTAAGCCATGTCCATGCCTTGGGGGAAATCCCTTAATAGCGGGATAATACAATTGATGTCATTTATCTGTCAGCTGTGGTTATGAAGGATGATGTGAGCAGCGGTTGCTGCCTATTTGTCCATATATGGAGCTCCTCCCATATAGATACATATCATGAGAATATTCATTATAATAATCTTGATTGCTTAGTCTAAATTGCTAGCGATGTATCCACCACTCCCTGAGAATGCCTTTTTCCCTATTGTAGTTCTAAGTTCTTTTACACACTCTATTCTTACTTTCTGCATTAAGTTTTACTTTACTCTAAATTGCCTTGTTCAACCAAAAACCCAAAAACAACTCTACTATTCTTGCATCTTAAATTTATTCCTTAAGTACTTCACTTAGTTTTAGTTAAAAGCATTTTAGTCTTTTGCCTACTGCTCCTTGTGGGATCGATATATTTATTTTGAAACTAGCTACAAACGATATGTGCACTTGCAGTCATCAGTGAGTAGGTGAGGGCACAAAACACTTGTGTCCCTCGGTCCTAAACCATAACCCTAGTCAAAGCGGGTACAACCCATTGAGACATGTCCCTGTCCGAACAAGTCCAACTTGCTGGCTTGTGATAGTCGTATCAACATACGCCTAGTCCCACTCTCTTAAGTGTATGATCCCATAGACATACGGTAAGCCGAACACAACTTAGTAATCATTCAGTCAGAGTAGTAGCTCAGTGACTTTCCGACTAGAGCTGATAATCGGCAGCAGCCTCTAGCAAGACTTGCCGACTCCCGGTTTATGGAAGTGCCCTTAATGTGATGATCTGTTCGAGTCCCTCCGCATCACGATATTAGTGATAAACCGCAGGGGGATTCCATCATCCCAGTGCCGGTTTACTCTCTTCTTGTTGAAGTGATAACTGATTCCCTATCGCTTCGCTAAGTCAGACTACCTTGATCAACACTTGATCGAGTAGTGCATGGCCATTCTTCTGAATCATACCACACGAGAGGGCCTAGAGAATATCTCCCCGAGATGGAGGGGCAAATTCTGTCTTGGCTGATCCACGTCTCATAGCTTGCTTCGAAGTCAGCCCAAAACCACCCTGATGACTCCTAGTTATGGTGAGCATTAGATGGACTCAAAGTCGGGTTTTCCACAACTCGGATCGTGCGATCCTCTCAGGTCTAAGGATTCCATTTTTATAGTCGGAGCGTATGATGGTGTGCTCACGTCCTACTAACCTTTGGATCGGTCCGGCTATCGTACCTCTTCCAACTAGCCAATGCAAGGAGGATAGCATCTCCATGCTCATGACACGTGAAACATTATCATCTGCTGACTTACAAATTAGTGTAGGCAGTGGGTTTCCCTCCCAACCTCAAATGACTAAGGACAAACTGGCTAGAGCTAGATACAAGTATGTGGTTTCCACAAGTGCAACAATTGTAGTGACACATACAACTAGGTCTAAGCCGAATACTGGGTTACAAACACAAGGCGGAATGTGAGCATCTAGGGCATCATTCCTAATAGGAGGTATTTCTTGACTCACTTGATGAAATTTGTACCTCCTTGCCCGTAGCTGCTGAAGGAAGGGAAGAGGAGACCTTGTCAAAGTTGGCCTTCACGTTGTGAGCCGCGGTAACAGTGAATGCCATGTGCACGCCAGTTGCCTTCTAGACCCGCTTGAACTCCTTCACAGGGTCCCCAGCATGTGAAGAGCCTCCACGATTCCGTCGATGTCCTTGATAGCAACAGCCTTCGGAAGGATATCTTGGTGAAAGCGACCCAACACACCCTTGGAATTTACTAGTGCGTCCTTCAAAAGGGCGCCACGATCTTTGACTGTAGCAACAACGGTAGATAGAGGATCTGCACCACCCTAGGAGGAGCGGTCAATAGGAATGCCGGAAGCATCTGCATACAAAAGCAGCAGCACATTCAACAGACTAAAAAAACCAAGAGAGAGAAGAGCTCAAAAGAATCACTCACCCGACAAAGTTTGAGGAACGGCCATAAGGCGATCACCTAGCTTCTCTTTGCGCTCCTTCGATGCAGTCAGGTGATCCATCATGCGGCGCTCAGCCTCAGCCTTATGCGTGTCAAGAGCCTCCCGAGCACTTTTCTCCATATTTTCTGCATGGCTAAGGCTCTTCTCGAGCTCCTCCACACAGCATAAGGCATCATCCCTCTCGACTAACTCAAGCAGACCAAAATGAGCAGACGAGCAATGGTGCAGATCAAGGTCAATATAAAAAGCAGCACTTATGATTCATATGGTCCCTCACCGACTCCGTCTGGGCGTACTTATGTCCTGCATCCACCATGCTATGTAGGAAAGGCTAACAAAACACTCAAGTCAGTACAAATAGACTCAGGGGCTACGCAGGTGCAGACAGAAAAATAAGGTAGTAAGGCAACTTACATGATCATCCACAGATTTCGAAGGACCCTATAGAGCAACATGCAGGGTCACCCTCTTCCGTGTTTGAAGCTTGGCAGAGCAATAATAATTATCGCTATCATGGCCATCCGCCGTATAGGCGACTTCCATGATCTCGTCAGACATCGCGGCCTTCGAGTCCACAACTCCCTCCTCAACTTCATCACTGCATCTATAGGGAGTGCAAAGTTGGTGCTATCAAAGACACCGACCTCAGATACAGAACACCAACCACAACACTCAGAACCAAAATGATAGAAACGAAGAGACATGCAAGCTCAAGTTGTTGATATCCCATCTAGGTTTCAACTTCTTGGTAGTTGGTGTTGGCGGCGCAACTCGTATTGGTACTGCAGCGAGCAGGTGGGAGGCGGATGGCAATGCATCAGCATCTGTCGGATCTTCAGGTTTTGAAGCATCTGAATCTTCACTACGGCTCTTCTTGCAAGACCCACCAACGCTATCTTCCTCGGCAGTCTTGGCAGGGGGGATGACCGATTCAAAATCATCAGGCTCATCACCCTCCGCCACTTCGTGCACCTCTAGCAGTGGAGGCATTGAACCCTTCACCTTCAGACCCTGCATTTGAGGAAAAAGAAGGATGAAGTCACCATACAAAACAACATCAACATTTGCGAGTGAAGAGGAGCAGAAGTCCAAGAATTACTCGAGGGACCACCTTCTTTGAACTGAAAGGGATGATCAAATTCTCTTTCGATAGCTTCTCATATGTAGTAAAACTTGTCAAAGATTTTACTTTCTTCCCCAGCTCTGCGGATGACAGGCCCTCCTCCAAGGTGCGTGACGGATCCGAAGAGCCAACATACTTCACCAAGGGATGCACCCTATCCTGAATAGGTTGGACCCGACGGTGTATGAAGGTTCGGATGATATCCACACCATCCACCTCTTGACTAGGGATAATATGCAGTTGTTTCACCCAGTCATATAATGCTTTGACTTTAGCCTCTTCACCGGGCAACACTTTGTTCCTCCAAGAACGCTTCCTCTTAACCTTGGCACTTGCATCAAAGGGTGCCAACCCATACTTCTGCTCACCAACCTTTTGGTCATGGATATAGAACCACTTGGATCACCATCCCTGAGCGGATTCGACTATTTTGAAGGAGAAATATTGCTTGTTGGGGCGAATGGAGATGTCACATCCGCCAAATTCATAAACATGGCTCCCAAAACCCAACTGCCTCTTCAAACCATACAACTTCTTGAATAAACCAAAGTGTGGCGCAATACCAAGACAGTACTCGTAGAGAGTAATGAAGCAAGCTATCTGAAGAATTGAATTCAGCGACAACTGCTGCAGTTGAATGCCATAGAAAAAAGAAGACCACGCAGAAAATCATGGGCAGTAAGCGATAGCCCACGAAGAACAAAAGCCAAGAATATCACCCTAAACCCATTTGGAGGATTGGGGATTACTTCTGGTCTAGGAATGATGCAGTCCTTCTTGGCCGCCGGGATCAGGCCAGAAATGTGAAGATTGTGCAGCTCCGATTTCTTCACCGTCGACCGCCACCAACTGCCATCAGTAATCCTATAACCGCTGGTGCCCTTCTTCTTCAGAGCAACAACGATGCTGAAACCGGCACCCATAGTGGCCTTGCCCTTGCTCTTCCCCATGGCGGCACCTTTTCTCCTCCAAGAGGCAGGATGAATGCGCTCGGGAAAATGCGTAGCACTTCTAGCACAGAACAATGGTGGGGTGCAAGAACATAAAGATGGTGAGGAAGAAGGAGAATTGAGATTGTTACTATGATATTTGCATCTATTATATTGCAGCCCAGACAATCTCGACCATTGGCTCTCGATCGTGGGAACGTGCTGCTCATCCAAGGGACACACGTGTCGACTAAGGAACCAAATCATCGCTGCACTTTCCCCAATGAGCACGCAAAGTCCTCACTCGAGTCAAAGCATCAATTGAGGACTCGGGGGCTACTCCCATAGGGAGGTCTATTCATGAATTATAAAAAATGCAGGCACCAATGGCGTTCATACAAAGCAATCGACAACTATAAGTGTGTGCTCGAGTCTACGACTCGAATAGACACTCGGGGGGCTACTCCCATCAGGAGCGTTGTTCGCGCACCCTATAGAAACACACAAAATTCATACAACCTTTCATTGTGTTAACTACATCTGCAGCGACAATTCGCCTACAGAAATTGATACTATTGGCGACTTCGCTTACACACATCCCAATCTCAAGTTTATAGATAACGTATCCTTGGCCACCTGAAACACCTCCGTGGTGAAAAACCTTCGGATGATGTGTCTATGATGAAAACATAAGAACTACAAACACAATCTAATGGCCTAGAAACGCACCTGTTATGCTCTACAAGTTAATTACCGCACCAACAAGCGCGATGTAAAATCCCGACGGGCACGTTGGTTACATAAACATTGAAACTGGAGTTTAGCTCAGTAACGCCTTCGCAGCATGAGTCAAGTTACACCAGCAATTTCCGAATTCGATTCCGGGGACTCGAGTTTGAGTAGGTCATGTTTGTTTTTGCCCAAGAGCAATTAACTGGTCCCGATCCGTCGGATGAACCAGACACATGTGCCACAATCCATATGAACTACATGAATATTTCAGTCAAACCTGGTGAACCTTTGAGTGAATGGCTTCCAAGGACTCTACCTGAATCTTCGATTCGATAGGACACTCGGGGAATACTAACGTAGGTATACCCTATGGGTACCTACTTTGGCATATCTGGTTCATCCCAATGGGAAGTCCACGTGATAATCTGCCAAGGACGATGGAGCCCATGATGATTCAGAGTGAGATTGAGCCCATGAAGAACACGACTCCTTGGCGGACACGACAGTATTAGATAGGAATGCTTAGGGTTTCACTCTTGTTTTGTAACTGACTCAGATGTATCCCGAGACCTGGCTTCCCCATATAAGGTCCAGGAGGGAGCGACGAGAAGGTTAATCAATACCCCTATAATCCTTCGGATCTCCATTAATCAAGAGCATACAAGCAGGAGTAGGGTTTTCCCTCTGGGGTTGTGAACTTGGGTAAACACCATGTCCCCGTGTGCTTGTTTGTTAGCCGACGAAGTCTCCAGCGTGCCCTTTTCCTCAAAACCCAAGTCCATTAACCATGGGCATTAACGTGATCACCCCATGTTAATACATGCCTCGGTTATTCCTATACGAGCTCTTTACTTTGTGTATTTACTCTTGTGATAGCCTTCGTGCTTGAAGCATCCTATTGCATCACATATGTTGTTTCTTATAGTTGTTAGGCTCACCTTTATTTATCCGCATAGCCTAAAACTTGTGAAAAGACATGTAAAATTTGTAGAAACCTATTCAAATTTCCCATCTAGGTTAGCATCTCTATCCTTTCACTAGGACAGGCTGATCGATAATTCATTTTCCACATGTAATGTGACACATTAGTTGTGAATCTCATTTCATCCTTTGTCGCTCCTACTCCACCTGGTTTCCTCCAGCATTCGTCCCCCTCCTGCCACCCGGTTGGGAAGTTGCAGCCATCGATGACTTCATGACTTGGAACCAAGGTCGATTGTGGTTCTAAACTCGGGAAGACGGGACACCACAACAAAGGGCCATGTCACCCGACATGACTTCGACATTGCTCTAATGAGTTTGATCCTTAGAGGAAACAACATAATTGCTCTAAGATAAAGGTTAGTAATTTGGGATTTTGTTCGACAAGTTAGAAGCTGCTTTTTGCAGACATTGGTTGTTGTATTACACAAGTTAGATGATTTTCTCTTTTCATTTGATGGAAAAAAAATGGAGATTTTTCTTTGCAAGAAGGATACAAATATATTCTAAACTTTGACAAAAAATACGAAGCACATCAAAACATAATAAAAATTATATCGAGGTCACTGGACCACCTAATGACCACTACTTCCGCTTGAACGAGCCACCGACTCACCAATATTGACGCTCTCATTATTTTTGATAAATAGCGCTTTATTACTTAAGAGTTTTAGGAATTATACCCGGTCGTTATGGATAATTGCGTCAGGAATTCTGAAACGGTGGCGGATTTTTTGGCGCGGCGCAACGTGATCCGCCGAGCTAGCATTTCCGCGGCAGCAGGCTTTTACACCACGACCCATGTAGGGCGGCACTGTGAACATGTCGTGGTGGCTGTGGGACTACGACACAATATGGTGCCGCCCTACGTAACTCATGCATGACTTAATTTTTAGTGCCCCAATGATGCTTCTAGGCGCAGCAATTTATCTAGCGGTTTCGATATTTAGGGTTCTCCTAATTTACACCAAATCACACATGATGCTTCCAAATATCACAAAAAAAATTAAAATATATAGAATAATAGAGCATCCAACACATACATCGTAGCAATATATAATGCATCATAATCAGTTGTGACACATCCATCACACAAGTTTTGAAGAGAAGTTAGAGTGGAATCGACTACACACGGATTAACTCAATCTTCGACCAGCAGGGAACCAATCTCATCCAGGGTAACAAGCACTATGATGAAGTGTTGATTGCTTGGTCTTCAGTTGAGTCTATAGAAAACTCCTGATGAATAAGGAATAAAAAGAACTAAAAATCCTTTTGCTGCATACAAGGAAATATTATAGTAGCATATTTACTAGCTAAAATACCAGACATACTTTTGTTTGATCCAAGAATAGAAATAGGTCTACTGTTGGACCTAGGATCTCCTTCTTCCTTTGTGACCTATGAAGTTAGTAGATAGACATTAGTCAGGATATGCGCATTTGATAAATCTGATAGCTGGGAGTCAATATTCACATACATTTGCAAATGGCCAAGCAATGTTGACGTTAAGAGCTTGACCGAACTTCTTAACCTTTCCGAGTGGCCTAGGCAGTGGGAGATGCTTTTCCACTATAGCATAAATTAGGAACGCGGAGTAGTCCCCTAACGGTTGTCCACCATCCCACAATATGTTCTTGTCTGTTCAAGTTAACTTCCCAAATGCAACTGTCCTATAACTTGACATGGATCGCAGACCCACTCTTGATTCAATCTATAGGAAGTTAATGTAGCATCAACAACATATGCATTCCTGACAGCTAACATACGTATATAAGTCATATACCTGAGCTGCACAGTTAATCGAACTCAAAGAGAGCATCCTCTTTATGGTGGTCCTCAAACTATAAAATTGCAGAGGTCAACAATTGCAATGCATAACATAGTAATAGGAAGAAGTAAGTACTGAATTGTGCAATGATCACATGCGACAAGTGCATGAAAGCTGGAGGCCTAGAACGACCACCTCCTGATTTCTTCTTCTTGGAACTATTTCCACCAATAGATGAATCTACAACTCCCTTCAACGCAATAGCAGCAATGTGGGGGTTAGCCTCAGCAGCATTTGGAGGGGTGGTTATAGCAGCATCTGGAGGGGTAGTTATAGCAGCATCAGCATCATTTGGAGGTGCACTAGCAGTAGCACCACCATCTGGAGGTGTACCAGCACCAGCACCATCTAGAGTTAGAACTTTAGTATCGCCAACTGCTCCAGTTAGCACATCATCAAAGGAGTCGACAATAAAGGAGTAGTAGGAGTTTGAATTATTCTAGTAGCTTCCACAGTATAAGCTACCACCGAACGAGGAACAACTTCATCACTCCTGAGACTTGATGGGAGAGTAATTATAGCACCAAGAGGAGGTAGAACACAATGAGGTGCCACTTCAGGAATTCTGATATCTATGGCATCGGAAAGTGCCACATTTGGGATAGGCTGCACAACTTGAGACATTCTTCAAAGAGGTGATTGCACACTAGCTTCTGGTTGACTAGTGCTCTCCCTTGCTATGCAAGATTGGATAGCAGAAATTTCTAGACTATCCAACTTCTTCTGTATTGCATTTATTCTTTCCTCTTGGGCATACAACCTGGTGATAATAATAGCATTCGTCGACCTAAGCTCACAGTGCTCCTATGATATTTCTTTACACCTCGTAGATGTTCTTGAAATCTCAACCGCCTTGTGGGCATGAGGTAACAACCCCAATCCACGAACTCTGCATCTTGTATCTTTTGGAAAGGCACAGGCATAAAGGTCACCTTCTTCAATATTTCTGTACTCAAGGACTGGATCAAGTAGAAGTTCTCTTTCCATGTTGGCCTAGCATATTGTTTGTACTAGCCTTAGCACTAGCATTAACCATCTTGTATATACATTGTATGCTAGAAGATAGTGAATAATAACTTACAGTATTTCTCTCAGCCACTTCATTAATAGGTACGTTGTCTTTGATCATGTGTGTGGCTCTGTATAGTTCAGCTCTTGTAATTGGACGCTTATGAGCTTTATCCTAATCAAAGACACATATATTAAGATATAGGATATGAAGCAAAAAATGGATACCAAGTATAAGTAAACAACTTAGATGCTACTCACCCCTATGTACCTTGCCATGGAAAAACTCCTTGATCTAGAAGTATGACGGGCATTTGTTTGATTGGCACAATTTTCAGCATTCTTTCGAGCTTTATCTATGGTGGAATCCAAGCTCCAATAATCACAAAGTGTTGCCTAATTAGTGTGTGACATTCTATCTCCATAGCCATTTGCAATGTTCTCCTCAATAGTCAAGGAAGGTTTGTAATACATCTTCTTTAGCGTCCTTTTGAAATCACGTCATTTCTTTCCAGCTGACCTCATTACCCAATCTTTACACAGAGGATCAATATCAAAATATTTATACATTTTGAGAAGAATATGTCAGGATAATAAGACTGATGTAAAATAGCAAGAAGGGTTAACATGGAAAAGCTGTGATTATGTTCAGTATGTCCCACAACTTCTTCTTCTAATCAGCTTTCCTCTAGTATGTAGACCTAAAGGATATGTCACATTTTTTTGCTAGGTAGGGAATATAGTTAGCAAAGTTGACCATAGCAAGCCCACAAGGCTAGCCTAGTTTTGCTGAATTTGACGAAAATTTTGAACCTCCCATTATTCAATGATATTGACCTCATCTTAGTAGGATCTGTCACGTTCCTCCCATTCATTACTGGCACTACATGTATCAAGGATGCAGGCATGTAACTCATGGTAGGAAGCTATGTTATGTGCACTAAAATTCTGCTAGCACTATGACCATAATTCAGCTAGCACTGTTACTAAAATTCAGTTAGCACTACGACAAAAAAATGTAGTTAGCATGATGACCAAAATTCATCTAACACTATGACAAAATTTAGTTAGCACTACTATGGACCAAAAAATCCAGTTAGTGCAATGTACCTTTGTTTTCCACTTCGTATGCGTCTGCCCATGCCTCTTCCTCTTAATCTTCCTTATTATTAGTGCCACTTTCATCCCTGTTGTTTTCATGATCGGTCATATCCTCTTGTTCTTCTTCCTCCGCCTCTTCATCCTCTTCTGCAGCTCCTGGACCTTCTTGAAACAAAGGATCTTTCCGTTTATCCTCGAGCTCATCTGGTGGAGCAGGTTGTAAGTAAAATTTAATAGTAATTAAAGCGGCTAAAAGGCAGAATTTATGGGTAAATCAATAATGGTATAACTACAACAAGGCAAGTATACACACCTCATATGTAACATTGTTATGTCCAGGAACAACTATATCTTATTGAGAGGATGGTCGTATAAGGAACCTGTGTGCAAAATTCCTTTCCCTGATTCTTGCATTGTTCACTTCTATAGTTTCCAATCTTTGCTTTTCATATTCTAATATTACAGCCGGGGATTCTTCCTGCTACGAAGAAGCCCTTTTGTGACACCCTCAGGATTAGGGCTAGACAAATCCCAGACCTCTGTCTGATATAAGTCTAACCTAAATCTCAGAACCGAACAGAGGAAGAATCGGTAACATTACAGTGACCCTACGACACAAGAGTTATTACAGCAAGCTCATATATGAGTGAAGAACCAAAATATTACAAGTAGAGGTCACTGACCACAAACATCAAACAACGAAAGGAAAATTATGCTATTAGTATAGCAAACTTAACAAATGGCCTAAGAGGCCTGAAGCATAATGATGACGTCCCAATCCATAGATTCCAGGCTGCCGACCGGGAACCCCAAGCTACTCGTCGATGTCGATGTTGTAACAAACTCATCTTCTATGGTAACACTTACCTGCTGCAAAAGTATCAACAAAGCAAGGCTGAGTACATGGTGTACTCCGCAAGACTTATGGCTAGTGGGGTTATTTTGCATAAAGCTAACTTTATTTGTAAAAGAGGTAGGAGAAGCTCGACTAAGTAGAACATTTCAAAGGGGATAAGAAAACGATATCACCAGCTTTGATCTTCTTTTGATATCCACCGAAACTTTATCAGCTAAACCTACCAACTAGGATCACCCCCTCAATCCCCGAGGAAGCATCCTTAAGCACACCTCACTTCTCGTGTCAAGTTTTACGATTAGGTTATTCTTCTCTATGATCTTTGAATTCGGTCACCGAGCATTCATAACCGTGAACACGACTTTTTGAAAAGATTTAACCCTGCACGGGTGTACAACTTTACCCACACGTACCAACCGACTCTTAATGCCACTATAGATTAGCCCTCTTCCTTGGAAGAACGGTAGAGGGTGGTCGGCCACGACCTTTACCTTGCGTTCGCCGAGACCAAGAGTCACGCCCTAAGGAGATGTCGCCGTAACGGGTCAAGTCCCGGAGTTAGTCCCTAGAGATGTGCGCAGGGTTCAAGATTACGGAGGTCGTGCCTCTCTTGTTCCTGGCCACGCTTACCTACCGGTATGAATGCACCTCCTCCACCTCCTTCCAGAACGACCAGAATGCATATGTTGAATGGACTATGTGACGCATGGAATCTACTAGTCAAGTTAAGCAGCAAAGGGGTCCCCATAAACCCCGTGTCGCTGTACGCTCGTCTCGGTTCCAAAGGCAAGAACTCGGGTCCTAGTGGTGGCGAGCATGGGACTACAAAAACCACATCCCACCGTGGCCTCTCATACAAGCCTAAACATGTTTAATCTTTACCACAAATCTCATCAGTATACCTTGTTCTCCTGCCATACTAGATTCCTTGTATCTGATACATCATCTGGATGAACCAGCAATGATATCTAAGCATGGCTAAGCAAGACACGGATATAAGCTCTAGCAATGCACACAAGCCAAACCTAGTTATGCTAGGAGCAGTGGATTAGGTAATATAAGCTCAAGGGAGTAATGCAACAGATAGGATACTCTATATATCGATAAAAGACCATAGTGGAATCGTATGCACATGGGAAGAATGAAATACTTACAAAACATGTGTGGAGTTTTGCTTGCCTTTGCCTATTGATACCCAACTATAGATCTTCGAGTTCATCTGCTTGGCATTGTTCGTCGATATCCTTCATTGGTGTTGATCTCAGTCTTCGATCTTGATCTCGATATCGTATTCTACCGGGAAGAACCAAACACCGGAAAGAAAGGAAAACAATCAACACATGGCATCGACGCAATGTTCAAGCAAAGATGATGATATGATAAGTTAAATAGAGTTTAAATGTAACCCTAATACATGCTTAACAATTTGAGCGGGATCCGAAGGGTCCAAACCCTAATACAGGAGAGACCCCGGAATCACCTACGGGGTTCATTTAGTTCTTCTAGTTAAACTTGTCATGTAAGTTGCTTAACAATGCATGTATGAGCCTATTGTGTAGATCTCATTTTGCTGAACATTTTGATATATTATTCATAAATTTCTAATTTAAAATGAATTAGTTATGATTTTTCCAATTTTAATCCATTTTTAAATCATTATTAAAACAATTAAACATTTTTGGATTATATTAAACTATCTCAAGCTGGCCCCACATGTCAGACTTTTTAGAAATCATTTCCAAACAGAATAAAATCCTGACAGACAGGGCCCACCTGTTAGCATTTTTATTTAATAAATCAATTACATAAAACATTTAAACAAAAACAAAAAGGGGATTATTGCGTCATGCTGACGTCAGCATGATGTCAGTAATGGCGAGCTCCCAGGTCGAGAAAGGTTCTGACGATCCCGTGCGCGCCTAGAAACGCGAGTGGGCGCGCTGGAGAAAGCATGACGTGGGGGACATTGTAGTGGTGGCGCCGCTGCGGTTTAGTCGCCGGAGCGACGAGCACAACGGCGGCGAGCGGCGGTGCTTTCAGGTGCCCGAGGAGGGGAAGAACCAGAGCGGAAGGGGACAAGGAGGAAGGTCCACGGGACTAGCAGCTCACCGGGAGCATGACGGTGACCCCGTGGAGGCATCGCGAGCTCTGTCAGTGCCGGAATCGTCCATGGCGACAGCGGCGGTTGGCGGGTACGAGGTGGTGATTGAGGCGACTGCGGCCACTCCAGCTTCCATGGAGTAGCGAAGGAGAACAAGGAAAACAAGGGGAGCTCGACGGTGGCCTCGATTGGTTCTGAGGTGGTCGGAGACGAAGGGGACGGTGACGACCAGCGAGCTAGGTTTCGGCCAGAGAGGGAGGGATCGCGTGCGAGGGGGAGAAGGTGGGCTAGGGTTCTCCACTGAGGCAGCCGGGGGGTCTTGTAGGCGTCGGGGCCATTGGTGGCACGCATCTTGGCGCCGGCGAGCGACACAGCAGCGATAGCGAGCTTCTTCGGCTGAGGAGGAAGGTGGACGACGATGATGGAACGGACCGAAGCGGCATGGGCCGAGGTGGGCTGGCTTGGGCCTCAGCTGGGTTGTGGCAAAGCTTGTCAGGCGGCTTGCTGCGGGATGCTATCTGCTGCGTGGCGCGGGAGAAAGGAAGATGGGCTGCGGGCTACTGCAGCAACAGATAGAGGGGGAGGAAAGATGGGCTTCGGCCTGGTTCTGGTCTGGCTCATTTTTTAAAAACAAAACATTTTTATTTGCTATTTTGTTTTGTCTATTTTGTAATTTCAGATTCATTTCTGTTTTGAGTATTTTCAAAATACCAGAGCCTTTTGTAAAACTAGGGAAATATTGTGGGGCCCTTATAGTCCATTTGGGATCCACTTATTTTGTAGTTTTTTGAAATCAAACTATTTTGAATGTGTTGGAGAGGAAGAAGGAAACTAGGGTTTAGGGTTTCCATTATTTTCTTTACATGCATTTTAAGGGATGATGCTCATGAACGTACAAACAAACCCTAATATAAGATTAACTAAAACTGGGGTGTTACAGCTCTATCCCCTTAACAGAATCTCGTCCCGAGATTCCTAGGTAGAAAGATAGAAGAAACATAGTTACACTAGACTTCGACGATCTCTTCGAAGAGGTTGATCGATGCCACCATTATTGAATGAATGAAGCGCTTCATTTCTTTGAGGTAGCTACACACACTAAAGATGAGAGGGAATGACACAAAACCACAACAGAGTATTTCATGGTCAACTCATGGATAGATGTTTCATAACATCTCTAGAGCCAATGAGCATGAAACACGCCAAGGTAACGGAGGGAACAAAAGGAGATGGTTTCAAGGTGTTAGATAGCTGGTCTTCATAAGGATTGAGACCATGGAGCTTCAGAAGAGTTTGAGATTCTGAAGAGGAGAGCATACAACAGAAAGAACACAGCCACAGACTTCGAGGTATAAAACTCTACTAGACAGATTAAGTAGAGATTCCAGGGTAACATAGATACGGAGAACCAAGCTGTTGAACTACTTTTGATACAGAAGGGTCAATCTTCGTTCAATGGGAGGTTAAGATAGAAAGGTTGTTCTAGTGAAGAGGACTCATAAGAGTCACAAGGAACATGTAACATGAGGAACTTTTGGTTATCAAAACCATAGTCGCTCTACGAACACGTTTGGGGGCCCGAAGGAAACTCTTTATTCATCCAGCTTTATCAAAATCTTTTCCAAAGATCGTGATATCACTTTACACCACTGAATGAGGAGGTAAAAAGATTCCTGATGACACGAGGAAAAAGAAACTTCATTCGCAGACTTCAATTACTTGGCACAACAAGATGCTTGCCAACATAAAAGGGTCTGGAGGATTGACCGAGAGACATTTAGTAACACTTCTTTAAATGTTCTCCTTGATGTTCGAGAAGGTGAACATCAAGTAAAAGGTCGGACTTCGGTTACAAAGAAAACCATAAGCACAGCTCCTATAATAAATCATAGAAGAATACTCATGAAGAGTGGTTGATATTGCTGATTCAAGAGAATGTGACAAGAGGTCTTTCGGCTAATTGTGTCAACCATTACATCAACCTTGCCAGATTTTCAAAGATACCTATGTCAAAACCTTGAAGAAAACCAACCATCATATCTGCTTGAGATTCAGATTCGGTTAAGTGGAAAGATACTTCAGACTCAGCATGTCTGAATAGAAAGGTTGCAACATTTACCACAAAGGTAAGGTTACTAGATTCTCAAGACATGGACTACATTGTCAAGCTCCAAAAGATAAGCTAGGTTGCGGAACCCATGCATTAGTAAGTTATCATAAAGATAATTGCATGTACATGAATTGATTGCAACGAAACACAAATGCATCCTTATTATTGGCAAACATTTAGGAGGATACTGAAGTTTGTAGAACTTCTTCTCTTCCATGACAAATCAGCTAGTGGCTTTACGTGCTTAGATGATGTTCTCGAGATGGGAAGGTATTAACCTACCATATCAAGAATACTTCACACATGATTGACTGACTTGAAATGATTCCCGAGGAAACAAATATAACTCTGCTCTAATCCACGGTGGCATCTTTCGAAAAAATGCATGTAAATCGGAGAAGGTCACTCCCAACATCCAGAACACATGCTTCGAGATAACACAAAGACGGTTCTAAATTTTTTCCAACATTACTGCTCACTGTTACATATGAATCTAATCTAGCATGGAGAAGATAAGAATGTCATCGATGGGCTCAATAACAAACTTATCCAAATACTCCACAAATATGGACTCATATGTGGTATGAACACAACAACAATATTGGTCAGACCAAAGAACATGAAGATATACCTAGGTGAAACATCACAAGTAGATACACCATCAGGATAGTCCCTAGGACTAAGTTTGATTTGCCGATAGCCTGAATCAAACCAAAGGTGGGGACGATAACATTTCCACAAAGGAAACACTATCCTTCTTCAGCAGGAACAAAACTAGACATCCCATTAGAAGGAACTATGTTGGATAGAAATTTTGTCTTACAACTCTCCAAGTTGTTGTTTAAGCTCAACCAACTAGTTCAGGGTTATCTAGTACAGATCCTTGGAGAAGGGACCAGTTTAGAGAACCTGCTTGCTCAAGAATTTGACAACACGGTCACGTGGCAACATGATGATACTTCTAGAAAGACATCTAGAATATCCCGAACCACCGATATGTCATTTATTTTGAGAGGAAACTTGCTTGGTAAGGCAAGAAGACGTAGTCTTAGAGCTTCGGCACAAGCCTAACTCTTTGACCGAGGAGAGTGTACCTGAATAACGGACTTGGTAGCATAGTCAAACTTTTCTTGGTGATAGGTTAACCATCACACTAAGAATGACACAAATGTCCTTGTTGAGGTCCAAAGCAATAATGATTGCTAATAATCTCAGATGGCCGCATTGTTATGCACACGCATCATTCACGAGCACGAAAGCTCAGAGAAAGGGTGGGTAAAGATGTACAATAGTATCACTTCCTTAAGAGGGTTGCAAAACTCAGCACGACCTCTTAGTGTAAGGGAGTGTGATACTTTAAGGTAGAACAAAACAAAGCTAGTCAAAGCTTATTGGTCTATGGATTACAACACTTTGACCTGGTCCTAGATATGATGAGGTACTAGAGTTTGTTTCTCCTGACATCCCGAAATGGTTTGTCTTGATGGACCACAAGAGTATCTTGCATCGGAAGACACCAATGCACGGTACTACTTGGCTACCAACTGATAGGCGAAGGTCAGAAACAACAAGGGGAAAAAGAACATGCTTAGGATAGAATCCCGAGATGTGGGTGCATAAGTCAACAATCTTCCGAGGACTGGTGCGGGAAAGGAAGGTGTGGAAGAGTCACGAGTATAGAAGTGGGACTCACAAGGAGTACTCTTGTCGTGATCTATTTGGTTCCATTAAAGAACATTTGACATAGCATGTGGTAGGGGAATACTTTGATTATCACAACTAAATCATGACAATAACCACAAGCTTGAAGGCTGTACTAGAAGGTACTAGCCATCCTAAGGTAATTTTTCGACATTAACAATAGGGGTCAACAAAATGGATCTTGGGTTAAAGGTCAGCTTCATGTGCAAAATTCACAACACCAGAATTCAGCACAATCAGGGATCTTCGGTTCAAGCCCAATGGCTAAAACCCGAGAAAAAAGTAACTACTATCTTACTAATACAGAGGGTACTACAAGGTAGTAACCAGGACGAAGCTTCCAAGAGAAGAGACAACTTCTAAAGTACCTAAACAAATGAAAAGGAGGCACACGAAGCGAAAAGAAACTTCGGGGCCTACAAGATATCACTTGGAACCATCAACATAATATTGTTGGACCAAAAGATAGAGAGATCATAATGGAAGGAATCTCTCAGCTAAAGAAGATCAAAGGGAAACAAGGAACACACACAACTAACTCTGGAGAACTCAACACTAGGTCAACTGGTTTAGAAACGACATGCCAAAAAGGCACCTAAGCTTTGAAAGATGAGACGAGATACCAAAACTTTTCCAAAATCAACACAACATAAGGTGACCCAGAGTTGGAGCGAAAGTGGATAAGGAGAAAAAGAAGCATACTAGAGTTTTCGCAAATACTTTTCATCTTTGAAATAGTTTTCACAAACACTAGACTCAACATCGACCAATAGCAAGGTTTTCCTACGATAGGTACGGCTCTAATACCAAAACCTGTGACACCCTCGGGATTAGGGCTAGACAAATCCTAGACCTCTATCTGATATAAGCCTAACCTAAATCTCAGAAGCGTATAGAGGAAGGATCGGTAACATTACAGTGACCCTACGACACGAAAGTTATTACATCAAGCTCATATTTGAGCGAAGAACCAAAATATTACAAGCAGAGGTCACTAACCACAAACATCAAACAACGGAAGGCAAATTATGCTATTAAGTATAGCAAACTTAACAAATGGCCTAAGAGGCCTGAAGCATAATGATGACGTCCCAATCCATAGATTCTAGGCTGCCGACCGGGAACCCCAAGATACTCATCGATCTCGATGTTGTAACGAACTCATCTTCTATGGTAACACTTACCTGCTGCAAAGTATAAGCAAAGCAAGGCTGAGTACATGGTGTACTCCGCAAGACTTATGGCTGGTGGGGTTATTTTGCATAAAGCTAACTTTCTTTGTAAAAGAGGTAGGAGAAGCTCGACTAAGTAGAACTCTTCCTTGGAAGGTCGGCAGAGGGTGGTTGGCCACAACCTTTACCTTGCGTTCGTCGAGACCATGAGTCACGCCCTAAGGGTATGCCGTCGTAATGGGTCAAGTCCCAAAGTCGGTCCCTAGAGATGTGTGTAGGGTTCAAGATTACCGAGGTCGTGCCTCTGTTGTTCCCGGCCATGCTTACCTACCTGTATGAATGCACCTCCTTCAAGAACGACCAGAATGCATATGTCAAATGGAACGCCCGGACTATGTGACTCATGGAATCTACTAGGCAAGTTAATCAGCGGAGGGGTCCCCATAAACCCCATGTGGCTGTACGCTCGTCTCGGTTCCAAAGGCAAGAACTCGGGTCCAAGTGGTGGCGAGCATGGGACTACAAAAACCACATCCCACTATGGCCTCCCATACAAGCCTTAACATGTTTAATCTTTACCATAGATCTCATCAGTATACCTCGTTCTCCTACCATACTAGATTCCTTGTATCTGATACATCATCTAGATGAACCAACAATGATAGATAAGCATGGCTAAACAAGACATAGATATAATCTCTAGCAATGCAC
The DNA here is from genome assembly GCA_916181665.1 of Avena sativa. Lineage (NCBI taxonomy): Eukaryota > Viridiplantae > Streptophyta > Magnoliopsida > Poales > Poaceae > Avena > Avena sativa. The sequence goes on from OV702289.1 coordinate 451,804,410, forward strand.
ACAAGCCAAACCTAGTTATGCTAGGAGAAGTGGATCAGGTAATATAATCTCAAGGGAGTAATGCAACAGATCGGATACTGTATCTATCAATAAAAGACCACAGTGGAATCGTATGCACATGGGAGGAATGAAATACTTTGAAAATATAGGATTATATCATGTGTGGGGTTTTGCTTGCCTTTTCCTGTTGATACCCAACTATAGATCTTCGAGTTCATCTGCTTGGCATTGTTCGTCGATATCCTTCGTTGGTGTTGATCTCGGTCTTCGATCTCGATCCGGATATCATATTCTACTAGGAAGAACCAAATACCGGAAAGAAAGGAAAACAATCAACACATGGCATCGATACAATGCTCAAGCAAAGATGATTATATGACAAGTTAAATAGAGTTTAAATGTAACCCTAATACATGCTTGACAATTTGAGCGGGATCCGAAGGGTCCAAACCTTAATGCAATCCTTCATTTAGTTCTTCTAGTTAAACTTGTCATGTAAGTTGCTTAACAATGCATGATTATGAGCCTATTATGTAGATCTCATTTTTCTGAACATTTTGATATATTATTCATACTTTTCTGATTTAAAATGAATTAGTTATGATTTTTCCCAATTTTAATCCATTTTTAAATCATTATTAAAACAATTAAACATTTTTGGAGTATATTAAATTATTTTCAGCTGGCCCCACATGTCAGACTTTTATTAATTTCAGAAATGACTTCCAAAAAGAATAAAACCCTGACCGACAGGGCCCACCTATCAGCATTTTTATTAATAAATCAATTACAGAAAACATTTAAACAAAAACAAAAAGAGGATTACTGCGTCATGCTGACGTCAGCAATGGCGAGATCCTAGGTCGAGCATGGATCCGACGACCTCGTGCATGCTTGGACACACGAGTGGGCGCGTTGGAGAAAGCATGGCATGGGGGACCTTGTAGTGGTGGCGTCGCTGTGGTTTGGTCGCCGGAGCGACGAGCACAACGGCGGCGAGCGGCTGTGGTTTTGGGTGTCCATGGAGGGGAAGAACCAGAGCGGAAGGGGACAAGGGAGAAGGTCCACAGGGACCAGCAGCTCACCGGGAGCATTACGGTGAGGTCGGGGAGGCGTCGCAAGCTCGGTCAGCGCCGGAATCATCCATGGCGACGGCAGCGGCCGGCTGGTACGAGGTGGTGATTGAGGCGACTGTGGCCACTCCAGCTTCCATGCAGTAGTGGAGGAGAACAAGGACAGCAAGGGGAGCTCGAAGGTGGCCTTGATTGGTTCTGGGGCGGTCGGAGACGAAGGGGACGGTGATGGCCAGCGAGCTAGGTTTCAGCCAAAGAGGGAGGGAACGCGTGCGAGGGGAGAAGGTGGGCTAGGGTTCTCCACTGAGGCAGCCAGGGGGTCTTGTAGGCGTCGAGGCCGTTGGTGGCATGCATCTTGGCACCAGCGAGCGGCGCGGCAGCGACAGCGAGCTGCTTCAGGCGCGGAGGAAGGTGGACGACGACGATGGAACAGACTGAAGCGGTATGGGCTGAGGTGGGCTACCTTGGGCCTCAGCTGAGCTGCGGAAAAGCTTTCCAGGCGGACTATTGCTGGCTTCTATCTAATGAGCGGCACGAGAGAAAGGAAGCTGGGCCGCTCGCTGCGGCGGCGGCAGATAGAGGGGGAGGAATGATGGGCTCTGGCCTGGTTCTGGTCTGGCTCATTTTTTTAAAACAAAACATTTTTCTTTTCTGTTTTCTTTTGTCTATTATTGTAATTTTAGAATCATTTCTGTTTTGAGTATTTTAAAAATACCAGAGCCTTTTGTAAAACTAGGGAAATATTGCGGGGCCCTTTTAGTCCATTTGGGATCCACTTATTTTGTAGATTTTTTGAAATCAAACTATTTTGAATGTGTTGGAGAGGAAGAAGGAAACTAGGGTTTAGGGTTTCCATTATTTTCTTTACATGCATTTTAAGGGATGATGCTCATGAATGCACAACCAAACCCTAATATAATATTAACTAAAACTGGGGTGTTACACCTTGTCTTCCCTCGTCGTGCCATCTATCAGATGGTAAAACAATGGGAACAAAGTCATGTCCAATGCTCATATGGAGGTAGAAAAAACAAGGGGGCGGTGGAAACAAACTAGAGTACATGCAGAAGACTTACCATAATGACCTAGGTGACGTCGATGATGCATGACGTAGGGGAGGACGTCGACGGCAGAGGACCACGGAAGGGAGTCACTTTAGTCCACCGTCAATCGGCCTCGTCGGTGTAATCAGTGGGTGGTCCCTAGAGTAGAGTGTTTAGAGTGTAGAGGGGAATGAGGATTTTGGAAAGGGGAAAGAGAAAGATTTACCATAGGAGGGTCGCGATGGTCTAATTTCAGGCGGGGTCATTCGAAATCTAAGCAGGACAAGCGAAAAGAGTGGAGGGAAAAGAGAAATCAGTCATGGGACCTGAGAAATGTGGATTGTGGCGCATACAGGCGCAGCGAATCAAACAACAGTGGCGTAAAAAACATCCACCACGACAAAATGGTGCCACGATATCCCATCCGCTGTGCATCCAACTATTGCAGGTACTTTTAGATTGTGTCGTCTGTAATACCCTCGAATCGGTCTTGTGTAGGTTTCAGCGATTCCCGGCAAACCCACATAGAAACGATTCAAGGATGCCCACCAGGCACTTGCGTGCAGTTGGAAAACAAAGTAATATCATTACACAATAGTTGAACCCATAGAACATATATATACAACAATGACTCAATAAGTCAAGAATACAGATATATAGTACAAAGATCCAAATCACCTTAAAACGATACAACATCTGAGTACAGATAAGATGCAAATGGGGATAAGAGGCCTGAAGAATAACCAATGGCGTCCATAACCCTTCATAGGCCAAACCAGAAGGTAACCTTGCTAACAATGTCGAACTCATACCTGTTAAACAAAAGGGGTGCCGAAAAAGAGAATATCATTTTGTGGCCCGAAAGTTGGGGTCCCAGGCAACGCGGTACCCAAGTTGCCTGTAATCAGCTGCGATGACTATAGTTGGTCTGCCTAATACTCAGAGGGTCTTTTTTAGCACAAATTCAACTTTACATTTCAATTCAAAATATCAGGCTAACGGCCATCAAGTTGGGACCCCCTGTCAGTTCTCACCGTTATGTCGCTCCCGTCTCTTTGGCGTCAATTAGGCTTGCAGCGTTGGCGCCTGCATCCATTACCTGTCTTCTTCTTGCCCAGAGCGGCAATCTATGGGGTGTCACAGCCATGACGCGGAGCTGGGACAAAACTTGCTCGTCCCTGCTCTCCTCCCTATAGGCTTGCAGCGTTGGCGCCTGCATCCATTACGCGTCGCGGAGCTGGGACGTGATGAACCTGCTCAGCCCCGCTCTCCTCCCCATCCCGAGTCGGAGCTCGCCCTCACCATGGATACACCCATGGCATGGTGCGAGGATGAGAATTGGTTCCCAGTGGGATCTATCACCGTGTCAACCATGCTCGGTCCTGTTTTGCTCCTCCAGAATTCGAGCTCGTCGTCACCGTGGTCGCACCCGCACCAATTCTGCCACCTCTGCCGAGGTCTCTGTGGTAGCTCAAGTGCTGCCATGTTGGACCTGTAAGCGAATTCGGAGCTGGGAGGCGGCAACCCGTTGTTGAACCTGTAGGGAATTTGCTGAAGACTACGTGCCGCTCTAAGGTCTTCGGCTGATGCCTTCGGTTTCTGCCAACGTCCACCGCCGATGTGAGATTATTTAGTTACTTCAATATAAAATTTCAACCAATTTAACTTGTTGATGTATTCCTTGACAATTATAATATAATCAACACTAGAAATATTGTGTAGTGTGCATGAGCATGATCAGTAATATAATTCAACATTAGAAATTTTAAGGCACTCCATATAAAGGAGTAGATTAATATATATATATATAGAAGGTTCGCCAGAGACACTACGCGGATATATTGTCTTACATGCCACACACAGGTAATAATAATTAACTAAAACAAAATAAAAGCAGGGGTAGCAGCAGGAGGCCGGGACATGGAGACGCCTAGCAGGGCAAGGGCATATCAGTAGGAGGCAGGGACAGCCTAGTCATTGGGATACAGGCCAGTCCTAACATACTCTCGGAGGAATTTGACGAAGGTTGCGTGCCGTGCCAAGGTAATCGGTCTATGCTTTTTGCCTCCGCCTTTGCCAACGTCCACCGCGTGCTGGATCATGCTGTCGAGGTCCACGTTGATTGCTCTGCCACAGAATGGGCAAAACAGTCTCCCCCTATGGTAGAAACGGATTAGCCCACACCGTAACCGCCTCAGCACATAGCGGCTCTTGTTGTCCCTAGATACCTTGATATCGTCCACTTCATCATCATCCTCCTATTGATTTTTAAGAACATAACTTAGAACTCATACATATGATTGAATTGTATTACAATTCAGGAATTGACAACATGTATATGTAAGACAATATATCCCTAAATATCAAAGAGAAAGCATCTCAGCAATAGTTTGATCAGTTCATATATCATTTCATCTCAACGCAATGACAATTAATTACATTAGAGTGTATGTAGAATAAATCTAGGGGCCTCATAAGTTTCTTAAGGGATGGAGTGGGCGAACCAAGTAACAATTGCACAACCTATAATGTTCTTGTACATCGCCCCAGGTTTGCTAACTCATCCCTGAAAAATCTGACACCAATGTGTCTGCCTCTCTTTGGGGGAAAATTTGAATCATTGGCCACAGTAAGAAATTGAAATGTACTCATACTAAACAATATTCAAGGATATACATAGTCAGGTACAAAAACAAGCCTAAATATTGTACTTATAAATAAAAACTAAACGATTAATCTTCAGGTACATGTTAAAAATACTTATGATCAAAACCATTCGTATACATATGCATCATACGAATCATTCAAAGATCAGAAACAATTCAAGGATCATATATGTAGTTCCATATGAGAATAAATCAAGGGCCTCATAATTTTTTTCAGAGATGGGGTTGGCGAACCAAAGTACCAACAACACAACCTATATTGTTTGTGTGCATTGCTGCCTCAGGTTCACCAACCCATCCCTAAAACACGACACTAGCATACGTGTCTCCCCTTGAACTCTTTTGGGGCAAATTTAAATCACCGGCCTCGGTGACAAACTGAAATGTAATTCTTATACACTATGAATGCATGGAATAGATAATTCAAATATCATAGTTCTATGAATGTAGAATAAAGATTATAGCCTCATAAGTTTCTTCAGGGATGGCGTAAGCGAACCAAGTAACAATTGCACAACTTATATTGATCTTGTACATGGCCCCAGGTTCGCTAACTCATCCCTGAAAAAATCTGACACCAATGTGTCTGCCTCTCTTTTGGGGCAAATTTGAATCATTGGCCACAATAAGAAATTGAAATGTAATCATACAAAACAATATTTAAGGATATACATATGCATCATACGATGCATTCATAGATCAGAAACAATACAAATATTATATATATAGGTTCCATATGAAAATAAATTAAGGGCCTCATTTTTTTGAGAGATGGAGTTGGAGAACCAAAATACTAACAGCACAACCTATATTGTTTATGTACATTGCTGCCTCAGGTTCACTAACCATCCCTAAGAAAATGACACCATCAGATGCCCTTGCACTATTTTGGGGCAAAATTGAATCATTGGGATCAGTAAGGAATAGAAATGTAATGTTATAGGCATGGTGTGTATCAAAATCAACACTCAACTAGCAAACTCAACTAGATGGCAGATGAGCAGATTGGGGTTTTGTGACTAGACGAATTGGGGTTTTGTGACTAGATGGCAGATGCATCAATCTCCCGTTCGAACCATATATATACTACCCAACTTCAAGAGCAAAAGAATCTATACACGATTGAGAAAATCCTATGTATGAACAGTGAAATCTGCGGTTGCGACTAGAGAAGCTAGCAATGTAGTACCTCTGACTCCTCATTAGGGACCTCCTCCTCGAACTCGTCATTCTCCGTGTTTGCGTCGAAGATTTCTTGGACGGTGATGGGGTCGTTGATGTAGAGCACCAGATTGCCTCCACCTACCGCCTGCCCCCATCCATATCTATTGCTGGCACCACGACATTGTCGGCCACGATGTTGTCGGCCACCTGCTACTCGGCGGTGACGTCTACTGGCTGGACGGATGAGCTTGAACCCTCGACGGCGCAGCGACGAGCGGCGTTCGTGCCCGGAGAAGACGCCTCCGCCACTTGGCAACGACCGAGCCATCTGCTGCTGTGCCTTCAACTGGCTTCACCTCCGCTCGTCTCCACGTGTAAGCTTCATGGCGCACCTAGGGAAGGAGGTAGTGCAAGAGGAGGAGCTTCGGTGTGCGCGGTACGTGCAGATTGGGGTTTTGGGACTAGACATATTGGGGGGAAATGACACGAGCACATGGAAGAAGAAGGTCGAGCGGGTTTATAAACACTGGACCGTTCGTAGTCCTCGAGTGGACACATGTGATGGGTGGGGGCGAGGGGCTACCACGATCTCCACCTTTTTTTGGTTCCCTTTTTTTGAAACAGCCACGATCTCCACTTTAGAGCTGCATTGAAAACACACTCATGGCAGACCTCGATTCCACTGCATGCAAGTGACACAGAACCAATTTCTAGCAACGTTAGATCTACTCGAGGGGGGCCATTGACTCATGGAAGTTACTTTCGGTACGGCCCAGTTGGAAGTGAGATTGATAGCGCTGCGTAAAAATGGGATATCTGTAACATCCCAAAACTTTAATCCAATCTTATCAAGATCAAATCATCCAAAAATAGGGTTAACAAAAACTTTTCCAAATTTAAGATGAAAGCATTCATATGTGTGTGCATTTAAAATAGGAGTTGTTTGAATTGCCATGATCGAATGATCCAATGCTTGTAAAATGTTTCTTAGGTGATTTAAACATCATCTACATCATTCCCAAACTTTTCCTAAAGAAAATCAAATCAAAAAGAATTAAAAAGGAGGAATGGTCATTTTGGCAAATTTAACTCTCATGCCTACTTTGGCTATTCCTAGTACTCAAAACTTAACAGAAATAATTCTTGATCTTTGCACCCCTTGCTAGTACACATAATGAGGTACCAAGGCCCACCTTTGGATCTGCTAAAACATTTTGTTAACTATTTTAAATGACAGTTTAAAATTGAATCTAATGCATATGCATAGATCACCCCTATTTCAAAAACCATCTATTTGAGCTCCATTTTCAAAACCCATGCAACCAGAGACTACCTATCACTAGTGGAGATCACTCAAAAATTTTGAAACCAAAATTCAAAACTTTCTTTCATGCGGCCATTTCATCAAACACTTGGCATGCATAATATCACCTCTAATCCTAGCTCACTGTTTACTACAGGGTTTTGCCCCTAATTGATCCCCATTTAATCCCCTTGTCCCCTCTTGATCTAACCAGAGCCTAACCAGCATCTTCCCTACACCCTAGTTGCACTGCCATGCCATGTTCAGCACAAACTCGCCGGCCGACCGTGCACTCACAGCAGCAGCCCTCTCCAACCCCTCTCGCCATGTCTAGTACATTGCCAGTGGTCCACCTCCACCGCCCAACCAGCCCCAGGCCAGAGATAGGGAGCAAAGCGGCCAGGAACCACCGCGCCCGGAGCTTGTCGAGCATGCCGACGCCGCCCCCAGAGCACGCCATGTCCCCGCTCGCACAGACCATCCCTTGGCACCAGCCCGCGCCCGCCGCTCCACCTCGACCTGGAGAACACCCCAGACATCCCCGTTCGCCGCCCAAAGCCTCACAGCCATCGCTCGCCGTGGACACCGCCGCTTCGGCCGCGCAGAGCGCCACCTTGCCCAGACCGCGTGCCACCGCCCCTACGATCGCATTTAAGTTCTAGAGCACCACCAGGGAACCGCTCATCGATCGCCACCCCCGGCCATGCCTCTACCCCGTCGTAGCCTTGTCGCCGGAGTCGCCTGCCCATCCCGCTCGGTCTCACCGCCGGGCCTATAAAAGGAGCCCTCCCCAGCCTCTTCTCTCCACACCATTCCACTCCCCTCACCTCTCTGAACCTCACCCAACTCTCGCTGGAGCAAGGCGAGATCTGCCTCGCCAGAATTGGAGTCGGAGCAGCCGCGGCAGGAGGAGAAGGCCGCCGTTGATTTCGACCACCCCAAGCTCCCCCGCAACCGCGCCTCGTCTCGCCGTCGTCTTCCATGTTGTTTGCCCGCCTCACCGACCCCGCTGGAGCCCTGGTACGCCCCCAGTAGACCCCCACCGAGCCGCTAGGGTTTGAGCTCGCCGGCGACCTGTTCGTCGTCGACGACGACCCTCAGCCGTAGATTCCTATTCTAATCGCACGGCCCACAGCGCGTGTACCGTTTTGCGTTTTAAGTGTCGCTGACAAGCGGGACCCCCCTGTCAGCTGAGCCCCGCGCCGTGGAGCGCCACTGGGCCGGCCCATTCCTTTTCCCGCGCTAGCCCATAGATTCAAATCTGGATTTTTCTTTTTAGTTAAATCTAGTTTCTGTCCCCTAGTTTGAAAATCAATTCAGAGAGTTTTATAAATTTAAATTGCATGAAACTAATTTTGTATGAAAGGTATTGAAATGCTCTATCCAAGCCCGTTGGATTTAATTCAATTAGAGTTATAGAGCTCTCCTAATAAAAATAACAAAACAGAAACTTTTGCAACTTGCAACATTTTTATAAAATCAACCAAGTGAGATTTTGAGTTGATTCCAACTCTCAAAAATCACATTTCATCATATCTATCTAATCATGTACTAATATTAAGGTTGACATGAAGTGACTTTGGACTAGTACCAAAATAATGCTACATAGGCATTTCTAGAAACTTTAAATCACTAAATAATGAACTTAAACCAAAGTAATATTGATACAACCCTTAAATCTCATTCCCACATGTTAGAATATGTGGTGAGGACATGTGTCCACATGATCCCATATTTTGGTGGTGAATATTAAATTTTAGTTAATATTTCAATGAGTAGAAATTACTTTTCTAAAAATAAAAAGGATGAAACTATTGAAATTAAACTTGTGATGTTTGTGATGATAATAGATCATCAATTGTGTGTTTTAGAATGCTACTTAGCCTAGTTAAGTATTTTTTTGTGATTGTACACTCCCTATGTATTTATAGACGCTAGTACCGACCAAGCTTTCGAGGAGGAGGAGTTCTACCAAGAAGAAGAAGAAGAAGAAAACTTCAACCACCACACCAACCAAGGCAAGCTATTGTTAGCAAGCTAGACTTAAGCTAGATAAATGAGCAAGTATGCTTTAGGCATGCTTTGATCATGCCCCTTTTTAACTATTAGTACCCCAAGCCTTACTTACAAGTTTTACTCCCCTTAGTATGCAAAGTTCTTTACTTATTTTGAAGGTAGCATAAAAAGTATAAAACTTGACCTACTTAGAAACCGTTAGATGTCATTCTATGGCATGAGATTGATCCCATCTTTCCCCTTTAGTGAACACTCTTAACTTGGTATTTTAGAGTAGATCAAAAACTTGAGTCACTTTAGATGGGAACACTTGGTGAAAATGAATTGTGAAAACCTTGGAATGATGAGTCATTCTATTGAGATGTTTTGACATGTGTTGAGAAACACAACTGGTTTATGATGATGAAAATGATGAGGCATGAGCCTTAACCCTTTTATAAAATTGATGGTTGGATTCGGATGCGATACCATTCCAAATTTACCGTACAACCACACTACCTGAATTGGGTAAAGCTTAGCTGGAAATTTATATGCATTAGTATTAGTTCCCTCACGGGAGAGGTTTGAGCTGAGGCTACCTCTCAATGTTGTCCACCTATGTAGTGCCCAAGATGACTGATGGTCATGGTTGGGAGGCCATGCTCATAGGAGAGGTGCTTGTACTAGAGTGTGTAAAGGGAAGGTTATGTTTGATTATCTGCATACTAAGTATGATGATACAGGGTTATCCCTGACAGATGTATCGAATCTTGTGGTGAAAGTGTACCACCTCTGCAGAGTGTCAAACTATTCGAATAGCCGTGTCCGCGGTTATGGACAGTTGGAATGGCCATACTGTTTCGTTGTCAGATGTTTTCTAAATAACTTGAAATGAATGATGAACTTTGACTTGACCACAACAGGGTTGTGTTGATGATAATAACTTCCCACTTAAGTGATTCTAGAACTTTACTTTATCTTTCTTTGCTTCTGAACTCAGCTTAGGTTTCCAACTTAACTTGATAGTTAACTTAGATTCAGCACTTTAACTTAGAATTATACTCCTTGTTAGTAGACGTTTGCGAGTACTTAAAGAGTACTCATGGATTTTGTCCCTGGCTATTATCATGGCCAGACTATGAAGGAGATTATCAAGATGATGGTCAGCAGGACGGCTATGATAACTAGGACTATCTGCCTTCGTCAGCATTGCATGTGCCTCTGAAGATGGACCCCACTGCTACACTTATCTTTTATTTCCGCTGCTTGTTGTATTAAAGACTGGATCATGAGATCCTTATTTGTGTAAAACCTTATGTATGGTTTGTAATGGATGATGTACTGTGATATCCAATCTGTTATGTCTCGCAAAAATGGTAATCCTGGGATTGCGAGGTATGGCATAACAGGCATCTAGGGATTAAAAATCCGGGTGTTGACAAGTTGGTATCAGAGCCATCCTGACCATAGGAGACCCTAGTTAGAATGGACGTCCAAACCAAAAATTTAGCTTCAAAACCAAAGTGAGTATTTATGAAAAACTATTTCCCCTCTTACCCTTGTGAACTCATTCTTTCTCAAAAATTCACGTTCCTCAAAATTCTTACATTACTACTTAAAATTTGACACACTTGATGACTTCACTAACTTCCTCATCCTTAATTCTTGTAGATGGAGACTCAGTTCAGCAAGTTTTACCAGTTGGGAAATAGAGGTCAGCTGATCTTCGAGAGGGATCTGGATTCACTATCGGAGTTACTGGGACGCCCACATTCGGAGTTTCTTGGAGATCAACTTCCAGGACCCCCAGGAGGAGACCTACAGTGGCTAGTCACCGCAGATCTTCGGGGAAGCATCGAAGCACCAACTTCCAGGAGAATTCAGTTCTCCGTGAGAGAGAACAACTGGCTAGATGGATTAGCCAGGGCAATGCATGAAGCTCTCGCACGCCTATGTGCCCTCAGCATCAACAAGATCCAAGGAACCCGTTTTGCTCACTATGCAAGACGTGACTTCATGGGAATGCCGATGGAGATGCCAAGTCACCCAGAGTTGAGGCGTCAAGTGGAGAATCTTGACTTCTTGCTTCATGACAGACAGCAGGAACTGGACAATGCCAGGGAGTTAGCCAACCAGAACCGTGCCATTGCCGACCAGAAGGCCCAGACTTTCGCACTGCTCGTCCAAGATTGCCAGTCTCTTTGTCGCCAGCGTGCAAAGAAGGATCGCACCATCGCTCGTCTTCGCAAGAAGGTGGCCAACCTCGAGAAGACCGTCAAGGAGCAAGAAGCTCAGCTTGTCGCCAAGGAAGAAGATGATGAGGGTGAAGACATCCAGGGAGATATGGATTCTTACCTCAGCAACGATGATGACTTTCTGGAGGAGGATGTTGTGGACTTCTACACTGATGATGAAGACTCCGACTTCATCGACGATGAGTAGGTGCACTAGAGCACTGTCGTAGCATGAGATGTATCATCTCATTGTATCGTAGCTTGCAGAATGGTTCTTCAAACCATCTGTTTTCCCCTTTGATTGTTGTGGTGTGTGTTGTATCGTGTGCTTGCCTGCATGAATGAAAATGAAGTTAGTTGAAAAACCTGAGTCTAACTCAATGTTTTAGATTTGAAAACCCAAAAACCATGAACCTTATACTTTCCCTCTTACCCCTATATCTATCTCAATCTTCAGATGACTCGTGGGAACCAAGGAGGGAGCAGCTCGTCGCAGGACCCAATGCTGCAGATTTTGTAGAATCTCATCGCGGACCATGAAGCAAGCAGGGCCGTGCGTCAAGCCAACTTAGCAACATTGCAGCAGATCGCCCAAATGGCTCTCAACAACCAAGGACATGGAAATCAGGATCACCAAGGATCCAAACTCAAAAACTTTCAGAACACTAATCCCCCAATCTTTAACCAATCTGAAAACCCATTAGATGCTGATGACTAGTTACAGACCATGGAAAACAACTTAGAGGTTGCCAGAGTTGATGATAATGAGAAAGTTCTCTTCGCCACCCACTATCTGGCGGGAGATGCGAGAGCTTGGTGGAATAGCATCCGCAATATGAACCATGGCCAGGTGATGACCTGGGAAGCATTCAAGGTCAAGTTCAGCCGCACCCACGTGCCGCAAGGTCTTGTCAACAGGATGAGAGATGAATTCCGCGAATTGAAGCAAGGAAGAATGACTGTGGTGGAGTACCGTGACAGATTCTTGTCACTTGCCAGATATGCACCGGATGAGATCAACATGGAGGCCAAGAAGAAGGAAAGATTCTTAAATGGACTGCATGATGAGATGCAGACTGTCCTCGTCAACATCCGTTTCGATGATCTCGAAGAGCTAGTCGACTCTGCCATTCAGATGGAAGGGAAGATTAACCAGGCAAACGACAACCGCAAGCGTCGTATGATGCAGCAGTCTGGATCCAGTAGTCACCAGAAGTACCGTCCCAATCCCTCACCAGGATATGCACCAAGGAACAACTAACCCCCAAATTCTCGCCCAAGCTACCCCAACCGTAGCGGAGGCAATGTGAAGTCCGGAGGAAACAATCACAGCTCCGGCAATGCCAACAATTTCAACCATGCCCCTACCAAGAGCAACAACAACAACAACAACACCGTGCCCAGAACTGGCAGCAATGCTGTGCCTGTCACAGTCAAGGACAAGTCCCAGATCACTTGTTTCGAGTGTGGAGTGAAGGGTCACTACTCCAATGAGTGTCCCAAGAAGACTGCCGCCAATGCCCCTGTGAATGCCCCAGCTCAGCAGCAGCGTCGTGTTCAACCAGGAAGAAGATTTGCCCCAGGGAACCCGCACAACCGCAATGGTCGTCTCTTCCACATGAACGTAGAAGAAGCCCAGGAAGCGCCAGATGTAGTGTTGGGTATGTTTTCTGTCAACTCAGTTTTAGCAAGAGTATTGTTTGATTCTGGAGCATCGCATTCATTTGTCACCGAAGAATTTGTATGCACTAGTAAGATTCACCCAACCAACCTGAAGCATGTCATGATAGTTCAAATCCCCGGTTCAACAACAAAATCTAGAAAAATTTGAAAAGCTGTACCTATCAGAATACATGGGATAGATTTTTATGCCAACCTAATTGTACTTGGAACCAAAGGATTGGAAGTAGTACTAGGTATGGACTGGATGTCAAGGCATAAAGGATTGATAGATTGTGCTAAGAAAGCCATCACCATGACCAGTAGTTCTGGAGTAATAGTAGAGCATATCTCTGAAACCTTACCCCGTCAATTCAAGTGCAACAAGAGTGTAGCCCTGCCCACCATTGACCAAGTCAGAGTAGTCTGTGAATACCCCGACGTATTCCCAGATGAATTGTCAGGTATGCCCCCGGATAGGGATATTGAGTTCATTATCGAACTAATCCCCAGAACCGGACCTATAGCCCAGAGACCCTATACCATGAACCCCTCAGAGTTAGTAGAACTAAAGAAGCAGTTGGATGCCATGTTAGCAACAGGCTTGATTCAGCCAAGCGCATCACCATGGAGATCACCAGTGTTATTCGTCGACAAGAAAGATGGAGGCAATCGTCTGTGTACAGATTATAGAAAGTTGAATGACGTCACCATCAAGAACAAGTACCCCTTGCCAAAGATAGAGGATCTATTTGATCAGTTGACCGGAGCTCAGGTATTCTCAAAGATTGATCTTAGGACTGGTTATCACCAACTTAAGATTCATGCAACAGATATTCCGAAGACCGCCTTTACTACTCGCTATGGTTTATACGAGTATACGGTTATGTCTTTTGGATTAACCAATGCCCCTGCTTATTTCATGAATCTCATGAATAAGATCTTTATGAATTTCCTAGACAAGTTTGTAGTTGTGTTTATCGACGACATCCTTATCTACTCCAAGTCAGAAGAAGAGCATGAGCAACATTTGAGAATCATCCTAGAAACCCTGAGAGAGCATCAGTTATATGCCAAGTTTAGCAAGTGTGAGTTTTGGTTGAAAGAAGTAGGATTCCTAGGACATATTTTGTATGCCGGAGGAGTCTCTGTTGATCCCACCAAGATCAAAGATGTCGAGGAATGGGAAGCCCCAACCAATCAAACCCAAGTTCGTTCGTTTCTCGGATTAGCGGGATATTACCGCAAGTTCGTAGAAGGATTCTCGAGCATAGCCCGACCAATGACCCAATTGTTGAAGAAGGACAAGAAGTTTGAATGGACAGACAAGTGTGAAGCCAGTTTCCAAGAGCTGAAGAAGAGATTGATATCCGCCCCAATTTTGATCATGCCAGACATCAAGAAGCCGTTTGATGTATATTGTGATGCATCCAAGATTGGCCTAGGATGTGTATTGATGCAAGAAGGAAAAGTCATCGCGTATCTGTCTCGACAATTTAAGCAACATGAGCAGAACTATCCGACCCATGATCTTGAGCTAGCAGTTGTGGTTCTAGCCTTGAAGACATGGCGTCATTATTTGATGGGTAATCGCTGTGATATTTACTCAGATCATAAGAGCTTGAAGTATATCTTCACTCAGAAGGAGCTAAATATGAGACAAAGAAGATGGATAGAGTTAATCAAGGATTATGACCTTGACATTCACTATCACCCCGGCAAAGCCAATGTGGTAGCGGATGCTCTTAGTAGATTGTCGTGCAGGCTTAACACCATGATCAAGGAGAAGCAACCAAGTTTGTATGAGGAGTTGGAGCAGTTCAGGACTGAGTTAGTTAGCAAAGGATTCCTAGCTAGCATTGAACTTCAACCCACTTTGATTAGCCAAATCAAGGAAGCCCAGAAGGTAAATGAAAGTATCGACGGAATCAAATGTCGTATTGGTACAGGAAAGGTACCTAGATTCACCGAAGACGAAGAAGGTGTACTATGGTACAAAGGACGTATCTGTGTGCCAGCAGATTCGGAGCTGAAGGAAGTTATCATGAAGGAAGCTCATGATACTCTTTATTCTATCCACCCCGGAGGAACAAAGATGTATCAGGATTTGAAAGGGCAATTTTGGTGGCACAAGATGAAGAGAGAGATCAGAAGCTACATCGCCAAATGTGACATCTGTCAAAGAGTCAAAGCAGAGCATCAGAGACCTGCAAGATTGTTGCAACCATTGCAGATTCCGAAATGGAAATGGGATTCCGTCGGAATGGACTTTATCACCAGTTTACCTACTTCTAGTAGGGGAAATGATTCAATCTGGGTCATAGTTGATAGACTGCCCAAGGTAGCCCACTTCATACCTGTCAAGACAACCTACCAGAGTGCAAAGCTAGCAGAGCTATACATTGGTAGGATTGTTAGTATGCATGGAACCCCCAAGACCATCGTATCAGATCGAGGAACCCAGTTTACCTCGAGATTTTGGCAAAAAGTTCAGGAAGGTTTAGGAACCAAGTTGAACTTCAGTACCGCTTATCACCCGCAAACAGATGGACAAACTGAGAGAGTCAATCAGATCTTAGAGGATATGCTTAGAGCTTGTGTGTTGGAATACGGATGAAAATGGGAAGACTGCCTGCCTTTCGCAGAATTCTCATATAACAACAGTTATCAGGCTAGTTTGCAGATGGCACCATTTGAATTCCTATATGGAAGAAAGTGTCGTACCCCTTTGAATTGGTCGCAAGTAGGAGAGAGTCAGATCTTTGGACCCGACATTCTCCGAGAAGCAGAAGAGAAAGTTCACAAAGTCCATGAGCACCTCAAGACCGCCCAATCCAAACAGAAGAGCTATGCTGACAAGAGAAGGAGAGACCTGACTTTCAATGTCGGAGATTTCGTATATCTCAAGGTTTCACCATTGAAGGGAACTCAACACTGTAGTCTGGAAGGAAAGTTAGCTCCCAGATATATCGGACCTTCAAGATTCTGAACTGCCGAGGAGAAGTATCGTATCAACTGGAACTGCCTGAAGAGATGTCAGCCATCCACAATGTGTTCCATATCTCGTTACTTCGCAAATGCTTGGAAGTGCCTGAGAAGTCTGAAGTTTTCAAGAACATCGATCACAGAGCTGTGGAAATCAACAATGACCTAACCTATCAGGAAGTACCCATCCGTATCTTAGAAGAAGCCTACAGAATCACCAGGACCAGGAGTATCAAGTTTCTCAAGATTCAGTGGAGCAACCATACCGAGGAGGAAGCTACTTGGGAATGCGAAGATTACATTAGGACAGAGTTCCCAGATCTCTTTAATTCCTAGTTTTTTTTGTAAATCTCGGGACGAGATTTTGTTTAAGGGGGGAAGGTTTGTAACATCCCAAAACTTTAATCCAAGCTTATCAAGATCAAATCCTCCAAAAATAGGGTTAACAAAAACTTTTCCAAATTTAAGATGAAAGCATTCATATGTGTGTGCATTTAAAATAGGAGTTGTTTGAATTGCCATGATCGAATGATCCAATGCTTGTAAAATGTTTCTTAGGTGATTTAAACATCATCTACATCATTCCCAAACTTTTCCTAAAGAAAATCAAATCAAAAAGAATTAAAAAGGAGGAATGGTCATTTTGGCAAATTTAACTCTCATGCCTACTTTGGCTATTCCTAGTATTCAAAACTTAACAAAAACAATTCATGATCTTTGCACCCCTTGCTAGTACACAAAATGAGGTACCAAGGCCCACCTTTGGATCTGCTAAAAACATTCTGTTAACTATTTTAAATGACAGTTTAAAATTGAATCTAATGCATATGCATAGATCACCCCTATTTCAAAAACCATCTATTTGAGCTCCATTTTCAAAACCCTTGCAACCAGAGACTACCTATCACTAGTGGAGATCACTCAAAAATTTTGAAACCAAAATTCAAAACTTTCTTTCATGCGGCCATTTCATCAAACACTTGGCATGCATAATATCACCTCTAATCCTAGCTCATTGTTTACTACAGGGTTTTGCCCCCAATTGATCCCCATTTAATCCCCTTGTCCCCTCTTGATCTAACCAGAGCCTAACCAGCATCTTCCCTGATGGGTTTGTAGCATGGAAAATAAAAAAATTCTACCGTAAGAACGAACAAAACCCAGATCTAATCTATTAGACATGTGCAACGAGATAGATCTGTACTAACCCTTGTAGACCCGAAAGCGTTACGAGATCGGATCTTGTGGTTGATGTAGTCGATCACTTGCCAATCTCAAGATCGAGTAGATGATCCTTTCGGCACCGCGTTCCGGCAGCGCTTCCGCGTAGGTCACACGTGCGGAGTCGAAGCAGACCTTCCTCTCCCCGTTCCAGCGAGCAGCGGAGGTAGTAGATCTCTCCACGGAATCCCAGCAGCACGATGGTGTGGTGGTGGTGGTGGAGTAGAGAATTCTGCAGGGCTTCGCCTAAGCCAGAGCAGAGGGAAGGAGGAGGAGAGAGGCAACTTGAGATCTAGATAATAGAAGGAGTAAGGGGGCTTGTGCCTCCATCCCTCTATTTAAAGGAGGGAGGCGCCATGGGGAGGTGGAGTCATTGTAGGACTCCCCTCTCCCTTGGCCGACGGATCAAGGAGGTGGGGGGAGAGTCCTACTCCCCCACGAATCCTTGTCTTGCCCCACAAGGATTCCTTGATCCTTTCTTGGTTTTCAAGTAAACTCCAAGAAATCTTCTAGAACCTTCCGGAACATTCCAAAACCTTCTAGAATCCCCATACAAATACTCCGGAACATTTCCTAACTTAGAAAATGATCCCCAATATATGAATCTTATTCCCCGGACAATTCCGGATCTCCTCGTGATGTCCCGGATCCAATCCGAGACTCCGAACAACATTCGGTCTCCAACGCACATTCCATATCTACTTACAACAACTCCGAACCTTAAGTGTGTCACCCTACGGTTCGTGAACATGTAGACATGATGGAGACACATCTCCGATCAATAACCATTAGCAGGATCTGGAGATCCATAACGGCTCCCACATACTCAACGATGACTTCGTGATCGATAGAACCATTAACATACGAAACCAATTCCCTTTGTCACGCGATACTCTACTTATCCGAGGTTTAATCGTCGGTATCTCCATACCTAGTTCTACCTCGTTACTGATAAGTACTCTTTACTTGTTCCATGATATGTCATCCCTTGTGACCTAGTCACATGCTTACAAGCTAACTAGATGACATTCCATCGAGAGGGCCCAGAGCATATCTATCCGTCATATGGATGGACAAATCCCAATCTTGGTCCATGCGCTTCAACACATACTTTCAGAATACCCAATGTCACCTTTATAACTACCCAGTTACGAAGCGGCGTTTGATGTCATCAAAGTACCCATCCGGTGATGCTGATTAACATAACCTCATGGTCGAAGGATTAGGTTACTATGCATTTGAAAAGCTTGTAGCAAAACGAACTTAATGACTTGATCTTATGCTATGCTTACTATGGGTGTGTGTCCATTACATCATTCTCCTAATGACATGATCTTGCTATTAACGGCATCCAATGCCCATGATCAGGAAACCATGATCATCCATTAATCAACAAGCTAGTTTAACAAGAGGCTTACTAGGGAATCTTTTATGTTTACAAAACACACAAGTATTAATGTTTCTTGTTAATACAATTATAGCATGGGATGTAAACATTTATCATAAACATAAAGATATAATAATAACCACTCTATTATTGCCTCTTGGGCATATCTCCAACAGTCTCCCACTTGCACTAGAGTCAATAATCTAGTTAAAAACTTGTGCATTCAACACCTATGGCTTTCTGGTGTTGTATAGACACTATTGCTAGTGGTAAAAATAATCTTCGGATCTGACACTTCTAGGTCCGTGTGTATTTGCATGTCCTTGCGTCTCTACGCATTACTCATTTTCCAATGAGATGGCATTGTATAAATTTGGTCCTTTGGTGAGACCTTTAGTTCCTTGGGATTAAATCATGTTGATACAATTGTCGTACAATGTATCTTCATAGTATTATCCCACTATGAACCACACCTAGTTTGATAACAAACTACTTGACGCAAATGCCCTCATTTGCTGCTATAATAGTAGTCATATACTTAGCCTTTTGTTGTAGTATCTGTCACAATGTTTTGACTTTGGTACTCAACCAAATCCGTTATGGAACTTCCTTTCCATTACATTGTGCCACCCATAGTTTAAATTGAGATAAACTTAATTTGTGACAAAACTAGTATCAATGCAACAATTTACAATGAACTATTTGTCACCACTATATAAATAATATATTCTTATTTCTTCCAAAGATCATAGGAATATCCCTACTATTGTCCAATGATCATCTTATGAGTCATTCTGGTATATTCTCATAACATTTAGAGCATAGGACATATTTGGATGTGTACATCTCAAAGATTGATCAAAATATTCTTGTGATTTCACCAAGTGTCAAAACACTTGAATCTCGTGTCAACACACTTGAATCTTGATTCAGTCCTTTCCATGCGTCAAGAACCTTTCTTGTTGTTTCCATATTGAACTCATTCAACATCTTATCTATGTACATTTGGCAAAACCATATTAGCGCCTCAATCTATCGATATAGACATTGATGCCTAATTCTTGGGTTATGCCTAAGTCTTTCATCGAAATGAAATTCTTAACCTGTGTCAATAAAAGATACACCATTTCTAATCAACAATATGTCTTTCACATAATGTATTAGAAATATGTCTTAGCGCTCCCACTTAATTTCTTGCAAAATGCAAACATCTTCATCGTCTCTGATGAAATTAAACCTTTTAACGGTTTCATCATGGTGAAGATTCCAACTCCGCGATGCTCACTTCAACCATTGAAGTTTTGCATACTCTTTTAGCATCCTTTGAATTAACAAAACCCTTTGGATCGTGTCATGTACACATCCTAGGTAACCATTCTATTAGAAGAACTTGTTTTGTTTGTTCAACTACCATATACCAAAATATATGTAGTGGTTGCTACATTAATCCGTCCAGACTAAATATCGCTATGAAAGATCAAATCTTATCATAGTCAATTCCTTGAACATTGTCGTAAACTCTTTCCGACATGTCGACTATTTCATAGACGTGAAACATCCATGTCTATGTCTTTATAGATCCATATACGACTGTAAGGTCTTGCACCTTTCCAGAGGGTCTTTCAAATTCAAAGCTTGATTTCTCGTGTATGGAATTATCACGGATTTTATGGCTTCAAGCCACTTAATGAAGTCAGGGCCCATCATTGATTATTTGCATGTAGTCGGTTCATCATTGTCAAACAACAATGATTTAACTCTCAAATCTTGGCATTTGATTACTTACCTGACCTACTTGGTTCAATAGGAACTTAGATCCTCGTGACCACATCCTTTGAGGCATGTGAGCCATGAGCATTGTTGCTGCCTCCAGGACACTTACCGACGCTGCGCAACTCAGCACATATTAGCCAAGGTTCAACAACCTTGTCAAAGTTCTATTGTCCTCCCACTTAACTTTTCACCAAAAATTCCTTCTCAAGAAACTCGACATTCTAAGTGACAAACACTTTTGTCTTCGGTGTTATGGAGGAATACCCAATGGTTATTCGAAATAACCTACAAAGACATGCTCATCCGACTTTGGTTGTAAACATTTTACTTATGCCTAGCATACCAAAAATTTAAGAAAGGACAACCTGGGTTTTATCCCAAACCATGACTTATATGGTGTCATTTCAATGGATCATGATGGAGCTCTTTTTAGTGTAAAAGCGGTAGTCACTAAAACTTTAATCTTTAAAATATAATGGCAGTTTTATAAATGACACCTTTGATCTTACCATGTCAAACAAGGTTTCATTACATATCTTGAACACTCCATACTCATATGGTGTTTTGGGAAATGCAAATCCATGGAACGATTCCTCAAATCTTAGGTGTTTTGCTAAACTTGTAACTCAAACATCTTTATGATCCAATCATAAACTTTTTTATTTTCTTGTTACAATAATTTTCCACTTCATCTTGAAAGTCTTTGAACATTTTCAAATGTTTCATACTTCTTCCTTATTGAGTAGGTATATACATATACTCACTCAAATCTTCGGAGAAAGCATATGAAGTTGAAATCCATCGCCCACGACTACACATAATGGACTATATACATCAATATGTACAAATTCCAATCAGTTAGTCGTCCGTTCCTCTTTTGGCCTACGAACGGAGTTTTAATTATCTCCAGGAAAGTATCACAAGCGTCATTTGATCAAAATCAAAGACTCCAAAAATCCATCAACATGGAGTTTCTTCATGTATCCCTAATATAATTTAAACGGTGATGTCACTTCGCAAGTGATCTTTCAATTATTTGTCTTGCGACATTTTAGCATTAGTTTTATGGTCGTTATTTCTCCAACCAGACTTTTATATCATCCATCTATTATGGAATACGGTAATTATTTGAACAACCTTTTGTCGTCATAATACCTGATCAAAATAACAATTATTGAAACAAATCTTGAAGGCAAGCTTTGATGTTAACGAGCAACACAACAACCCTTTGTTTGTTTTCGATGAACATCATCACATATTCTCTTGCTAGTTACTTAGGCCATTGCAGTTCATGAATTGTGTTGTCCTGTATGACACTTCATACCAACCAATTCGGTATCCAATACCGCAGAACCACATTGTTTAACAACCAAGGAATACAACCATAACATGTATCTGCTATATACCTAAGTTGGACATCTCCAATCTTTTCTTTTCTGCCAAATATTTTATAGATTCTCTTTCAACAATTCCTTTTCTTTTAAAAGAATATATGAACATAAATAGTGGTGTCATTCACATGACACATAGTACAAAGTGTGTATAGTCAAATACTAATACCTTTGGACTTGCACTTTGAAGTGGATCACCTTCATCAAATGTTTGGCATTCTTTCAAAATTCCATTCTTTAGTAATCTTTTAGTGTAATAAACATTTTACTTACATCTTCTATTCACCCTTATCATGACAACTTTCATGATCAAGCTGCTATAGCTTATAAAGGTGAATTGCGAGTATAATGTTTCTTTTCCAAAACCTTTTGGAGGATTAGGACGACTGGCGTCTCCAATCTTCACAAATTCTCATCAAATATGAGGACGTATACTCTATCATGTTGTAACCAACACATTGTTTTAGATATCACAATACCTTTCACATATGATGGTTTCTGAAACATTGCTTTCAGCTCTTAGATAAACTTGATATTAAAAACAATCTTTTGAGTATCAAGAATCATGGAGGCAAACATGATACATTAGATACTAACACTGGAATTGTTACTCTTGATTTAATACTGTTTATTAAACTTCACAGAGTAAATGGAGTTTGCTTAAAGTTTGCAATATGACTTTTAAACTTTAGATTGACACTCAAAAAACAATACGATACCAGTTCGTAAAGCAAATATCCAGAATTTCTATAGTTCTACTATCTCAACTATAACTAAGCGTAAGGTGGTGAACGGATGCCAATGACTACAACAAACTATGCAAATTCACTTTGATTGTGTTTATGATAAATTGAGTTTGACTAATCCAAATTACAAAAGAACTCCCACTCAAAACAACATCCCTCAAGTTGTTTTAGTGATTACACGAACCAAATCCACTACACCAAGTCCGATCATCACGTGAGATGATGTAGCTTTAAAGGCGAACAATCAACATGTTCATCATATCATCCATATGACTCATGCTTTACCTTTTGGTATTCCGTGTTCCGAGACCATGTCTGTACATGCTAGGCTCGTCAAGATTAACCTTAGTATCCGCATGTGCAAATCTGGCTTGCACCCGTCGTATGTACACGTAGAATCTATCACACCCGATCATCACGAGATGCTTCGAAACGACGAGTCTTAGCAACGGTGCCTACTAAGGACGAACACTTTATTACTTGATATTTAGTGAGAGGGATCATCTTATAATGCTACCGTCGTGATCTAAGCAATACAAGATGCATAAAGGATTAACATCACAGGCAATTCATAATTAGTGTGATATGATATGGCCCTTTCTTCTTATGCCTTTGATCTCCATCTCCAAAGCACGGACATGATCTCCATCATCACCAGCATTGCGTCAAGGTCAGTGGCGCCGCTTCATGGTTGTCCATCATCACTAGCAACTATTACAACTACTTGGAATAAAGCTATTACAAGACGAATAGACACGCAGGTCTTAACAGAATTAAAGACAACCATTAGGCTCCTGCCGGTTGCCATATTACAACAAGGATCATTGCATACATCAAATATAATCACAATCACATGATGGCCATATCACATCACAAAACCCCTGCAAAAACAAGTTAGACGCCTCTAATTTTCTTTGCATGTTTTACGTGTTTTGGGGCTTTCGAATAAGAACAGATCTTACCTACGAAACTGAACCACAACGTTGATACAGGTGCTATCAAGTGCAAAGTGTAGATTGGATCTATACTATGATGAGAGAGACAGACACCCGCAAAGCCACTTGTGCAATACGAGTTGCACGTCAACTGTGGAGCAAGTCTCATGTGCGATGACATGTAAGGTTAGCCCGAGCCGCTTCATCCCACCATACCGCAAGATGCAAAGTACACAAAGCAAAAGACGGCACGAGCACCAACGCCCACAAAACCATTGTGTTCTACTCGTGCAACAGATCTACGCATAGACACGGCTCTGATACCACTGATGGGTTCGTAGCATGGAAAACAAAAAAATTCTACCGTAAGAACGAACAAAACCCTGATATAATCTAGATAAAAGCCAAGATCTAATCTATTAGACATGTGCAACGAGATAGATCTGTACTAACCCTTGTAGACCCGAAAGCGTTACGAGATCGGATCTCGTGGTTGATGTAGTCGATCACTTGCCGATCTCAAGATCGAGTAGACGATCCTTCCGGCGCCGCGTTCCGGCAGCACTTCCGCAGTAGGTCACACGTGCGTAGTCGAAGCAGACCTTCCTCTCCCCGTTCCAGCGAGCAGCGGAGGTAGTAGATCTCTCCATGGAATCCCAGCAGCACCACGGTGTGGTGGTGGTGGAGTAGATAATTCTGCAGGGCTTCGCCTAAGCCAGAGCAGAGGGAAGGAGGAGGAGAGAGGCAACTTGAGATCTAGAGAATAGAAGGGGCAAGGGGGCTTGTGCCTCCACCCCTCTATTTAAAGGAGGGAGGCGCCATCGGGAGGTGGAGTCCTTGTAGGACTCCCCTCTCCCTTGGCCGGTGGATCAAGGAGGTGGGGGGAGAGTCCTATTCCCCCACGAATCCTTGTCTTACCCCACAAGGATTCCTTGATCCTTTCTTGGTTTTCAAGTAAACTCCAAGAAATCTTCTAGAACCTTCCGGAACATTCCGAAACCTTCTAGAATCCCCATACAAATACTCCGGAACATTTCCTAACTTAGAAAATGATCCTCAATATATGAATCTTATTCCCCAGACAATTCTGGATCTCCTCGTGATGTCCCGGATCCAATCCGAGACTCCGAACAACATTCGGTCTCCAACGCACATTCCATATCTACTTAAAACAACTTTGAACCTTAAGTGTGTCACCCTACGGTTCCTGAACATGTAGACATGATGGAGACACATCTCCGATCAATAACCATTAGCGGGATGTGGAGATCCATAACGGCTCCCACATACTCAATGATGACTTCGTGATCGATAGAACCATTAACATACGAAACCAATTCCCTTTGTCACGCGATACTCTACTTATCCGAGGTTTGATCATCGGTATCTCCATACCTAGTTCTACCTCGTTACTGATAAGTACTCTTTACTCGTTCCATGATATGTCATCCCTTGTGACCTAGTCACATGCTTGCAAGCTAACTAGATGACATTCCATCGAGAGGGCCCAGAGCATATCTATCTGTCATATGGATGGACAAATCCCAATCTTGGTCCATGCGCTTCAACACATACTTTCAGAATACCCAATGTCACCTTTATAACCACCCAGTTACGAAGCGGCGTTTGATGTCATCAAAGTACCCATCCGGTGATGGTGATTAACATAACCTCATGGTCGAAGGATTAGGTTACTATGCATTTGAAAAGCTTGTAGCAAAACGAACTTAATGAATTGATCTTATGCTATGCTTACTATGGGTGTGTGTCCATTACATCATTCTCCTAATGACATGATCTTGTTATTAACGACATCCAATGCCCATGATCAGGAAACCATGATCATCCATTAATCAACAAGCTAGTTTAACAAGAGGCTTACTAGGGACTCTTTTATGTTTACAAAACACACAAGTATTAATGTTTCTTGTTAATACAATTATAGCATGGGATGTAAACATTTATCATAAACATAAAGATATAATAATAACCACTTTATTATTGCCTCTTGGGCATATCTCCAACATTCCCTACACCCTAGCTGCACTGCCATGCCATGCCGAGCACCAACTCGCCGGCCGACCGTGCACTCACAGCAGAAGCCCTCTCTAACCCCTCTCGCCATGTCTAGTACATTGCCAGTGATCCACCTCCACCGCCCAACCAGCCCCAGGCCAGAGACAGGGAGCAGAGCGGCCAGGAACCGCCGCGCCCGGAGCTTGTCGAGCATGCCGACGCCGCCCCCAGAGCACGCCATGTCCCAGCTCGCACAGACCATCCCTTGGCATCAGCCCACGCCCGCCGCTCCACCTCGACCTAGAGAACACCCCAGACATCCCCGTTCGCCGCCCAAAGCCTCACAGCCACCGCTCGCCGTGTACACCGCCGCTTCGGCCACGCAGAGTGCCACCTCGCCCAGACCGCGTGCCACCGCCCCTACAATCGCATTTAAGTTCTAGAGCACCGCCAGGGAACCGCTCATCGATCGCCACCCCCGGCCATGCCTCTACCCCGCCGTAGCCTTGTCGCCGGAGTCGCCTGCCCATCCCGCTCGGTCTCACCGTCGGGCCTATAAAAGGAGCCCTCCCCAGCCTCTTCTCTCCACACCATTCCACTCCCCTCACCTCTCTCAACCTCACCCACCTCTCGCTGGAGCAAGGCAAGCTCTGCCTTGCCGGAATTGGAGCCGGAGCAGCCGCGGCAGGAGGAGAAGGGCGCCGTTGATTTCGACCACCCCAAGCTCCGCCGCAACCGCGCCTCGCCTCGCCGTCGTCTTCCACGTCGTTTGCCTGCCTCGCCGACCCTGCTGGAGCCCTGGTACACCCCCAGTAGACCCCCATGGAGCCGCTAGGGTTCGAGCTCGCCGGCGACCTGTTCGTCGTCGATGACTATCCTCAGCCATAGATTCCTATTCTAATCGCATGGTCCACAGCGTGCTTACCGTTTCGCGTTTTAAGTGCCGCTGACACGCAGGACCCCCATGTCAGCTGAGCCCCGCGCCACGGAGCACCACTGGGTCGGCCCATTCCTTTTCCCGCGCTAGCCCATAGATTCAAATCTGGATTTTTCTTTTTAGTTAAATCTAGTTTCTGTCCCCTAGTTTGAAAATCAATTCAGAGAGTTTTATAAATCCAAATTGCATGAAACTAATTTTTCCTGAAAGGTATTGAAATGCTCTATCCAAGCCCGTTTGATTTAATTCAATTAGAGTTATAGAGCTCTCCTAATAAAAATAACAAAACAGAAGCTTTTGCAACTTGCAACATTTTTATAAAATCAACCAAGTGAGCTTTTGAGTTGATTCCAACTCTCAAAAATCACATTTCATCATATCTATCTAATCATGTACTAATATTAAGGTTGACATGAAGTGACTTTGGACTAGTACCAAAATAATGCTATATAGGCATTTCTAGTCACTTTAAATCACTAAATAATGAACTTAAACCAAAGTAATATTGATCCAACCCTTAAATGTCATTCCCACATGTTAGAATATGTGGTGGGGACATGTGTCCACATGATCCCATATTTTTGTGGTGAATATTAAATTTTAGTTAATATTTCAATGAGTAGAAATTACTTTTCTAAAAATAAAAAGGATGAAACTATTGAAATTAAACTTGTGATGTTTGTGATGATAATAGATCATCAATTGTGTGTTTTAGAATCCTACTTAGCCTAGTTAAGTATTCTTTGGTGATTGTGCACTCCCTATGTATTTATAGACGCTAGTACCGACCAAGCTTTCGAGGAGGAGGAGTTCTACCAAGAAGAAGAAGAAGAAGAAGAAGAAAACTTAAACCACCACACCAACCAAGGCAAGCTATTGTTAGCAAGCTAGACTTAAGCTAGATAAATGAGCAAGGATGCTTTAGGCATGCTTTGATCACACCCCTTTTTAACTATTAGTACCCCAAGCCTTACCTACAAGTTTTACTCCCCTTAGTATGCAAAGTTCTTTACTTATTTTGAAGGTAGCATAAAAAGTATAAAACTTGACCTACATAGAAACCGTTAGATGTCATTATATGGCATGAGATTGATCCCATCTTTCCCCTTTAGTGAACACACTTAACTTAGTATTTTAGAGTAGATCAAAAACTTGAGTCACTTTAGATGGGAACACTTGGTGAAAATGAATTGTGAAAACCTTGGAATGATGAGTCATTCTATTGAGATGTTTTGACATGTGTTGAGAAACACAACTGGTTTATGATGATGAAAATGATGAGGCATGAGCCTTAACCCTTTTATAATACTGATGGTTGGATTCGGATGCGATACCATTCCAAATTTACCGTACAACCACACTACCTGAATTGGGTAAGGCTTAGCTAGAAATTTATATGCATTAGTATTAGTTCCCTCACGGGAGAGGTTTGAGCTGAGGCTACCTCTCAATGTTGTCCACCTATGTAGTGCCCAAGATGACTGATGGTCATGGTTGGGAGGCCATGCTCATAGGAGAGGTGCTTGTACTAGAGTGTGTAAAGGGAAGGTTATGTTTGATTATCTGCATAGTAAGTATGATGATTCAGGGTTATCCCTGACAGATGTATCGAATCTTGTGGTGAAAGTGTACCACCTCTGCAGAGTGTCAAACTATTCGAATAGCCGCGTCCACGGTTATGGACAGTTGGAATGGTCATACTGTTTCGTTGTCAGATGTTTTCTAAATAACTTGAAATGAATGATGAACTTTGACTTGACCACAACAGGGTTGTGTTGATGATAATAACTTCCCACTTAATTGATTCTAGAACTTTACTTTATCTTTCTTTGCTTCTGAACTGAGCTTAGGTTTCCAACTTAACTTGATAGTTAACTTAGATTCAGCACTTTAACTTAGAATTACACTCCTTGTTAGTAGTCATTTGTGAGTACTTAAAGAGTACTCATGGCTTTTGTACCTGGCTATTATCATGGCCAGACTATGAAGGAGATTATCAAGATGATGGTCAGCAGGACAGCTATGATAACTAGGACTATCTGCCTTCGTCAGCATTGCATGTGCCTCTGAAGATGGACCCCACTGCTACGCTTATCTTTTATTTCCGCTGCTTGTTGTATTAAAGACTGGATCATGAGATCCTTATTTGTGTAAAACCTTTTGTATGGTTTGTAATGGATGATGTACTGTGATATCCAATCTATTATGTCTCGCAAAAATGGTAATCCTGGGATTGCGAGGTATGACATAATGGGCATCTAGGGATTAAAAATCCGGGTGTTGAAAATATGTCTTATTAAAATCAAGTGGCAATAAATTGCAGCGTCCCATCGAAAATCGTGGACTCGATGACCCTGTTGCCCTCTGCATGTGTTGTAGTAGAAGTAGTAGCCTTTGCAGACTAGATTAAACATGACATGACCACTCGACGACTTTTTCCATGGACGACATCGTGTTCCTTCTTGTAGAAGTCTCGCTGAGGGAGACGTCCGTACTATCTCACGCTGTACTGTGAAGGGCACGATGTGTGCAACAATCATCGTTGGATCACACAGGATCAACGATTGGTGCGCACGATCCGCATGACAACTGTGACAACCAATCAGGGTGTAGCAGACGGAGTGAGCACAGGTTTGGGCTTCTACAAAAGAGAGAGAGGGCAAAACTGAGTAGTATCAAAAGACAAAGGGAAAATTGAGTAGTATAAAAATCAAAAGTGAGTGTCTTGAACAATGAAATACATCATGGCATACATCAAATTATGCCAAGATAGATGCACTAGAGTTCATTGGATGTGTGTTCTTCTCATAAACCACATATGGATCAGCCAGTGTCATTGCATGTATGTTCTTTGCACAAACCACATATGGATCCATCCAGTTCATTGCATGTCTGTTCTTTTCATTAACCACAGCCAGAGCCATTGCATGTCTAATCTTTCCACAAAAAAACATATGTATCCACCAGTGTCACTAGATGTGTGTTCTTTTCATTAACCACAGCTAGAGTCATTGCATGTCTGTTCTTTCCACAAACAACATATGGATCCACCAGTGTGATTGCATGTGTGTTCTTTTCACAAACCACAGCCAGTGTCATCGCATCTGTGTTCTTTCCACAAACCACATATGGATCCACCAATGTCACTTGATGTGTGTTCTTCTCATAAACCATACCAGCGTCATTGCATGTCTGTTCTTTCTACAAACCACATATGGATCCACCAGTATCATTGCATGTGTGTTCTTCCCACAAACCACATAAGGATCCACCAGTGTCACTGGATGTCTGTTCTTTTCATGAACCACACCCACTTCATTGCATGCGTGTTCTTTTCACAAACCACACATGGATCCATCAGAGTCATTGCATGTATGTTCTTTTCATTAACCATAGGTAGAGCCATTGCATGTCTGCTGTTTCCACAAACAACATATGGATCCACCAGTGTCACTGGATGTGTGTTCTTTTCATGAACCACACCCAGTTCATTGCATGTGTGTTCTTTCCACAAACCACATATGGATCCACTAGTGTCACTGCATGTGAGTTCTTTTCATTAACCATAGCTAGGGCCATTGCATGTTTGTTCTTTCCACAAACAACATATGTATCGACCAGTGTCATTGCATGTGTGTTCTTCTAATTAACCACTGCTAGAGCCATTGCATGTCTGTTCTTTCCACAAACAACATATGGATCCACCAGTGTGATTGCATGTGTGTTCCTTTCACAAACTACAGCCAGTGTCATTGCATGTGTGTTCTTTCCACAAACCACATATGGATCCACCAGTGTCACTTGATGTGAGTTCTTCTCACAAACCACAGCCAGAGTCATTGCATGTCTGTTCTTTCCACAAACCACATATGGATCCACCAGTGTCATTGCATGTGTGTTCTTCTCACATACCACATAAGGATCCACCGGTGTCACTGGATGTGTGTTCTTTTCATGAACCACACCTAGTTCATTGCATGTGTGTTCTTTTCACAGAACACATATGGATCCACCAGGGTCATTACATGTGTGTTCTTTTCATTAACCACAGCTAGAGCCATTGCATGTCTGTTCTTTGCACAAACCACATATCGATCCACCAGTGTCACTGGATGTGTGTTCTTTTCATGAACCACACCCAGTTCATTGCATGTGTGTTCTTTTCACAAACAACATATGGATCCATCAGAGTCACTGGATGTGTGTTCTTTTCATTAACCACAACTAGAGCCATTGCATGTATGTTCTTTCCACAAACAACATATGTATCCACTAGTGTCACTTCATGTGTGTTCTTTTCATTAACCACAGCTAGAGTCATTGCATATCTGTTCTTTCCACAAACAACATATGGATCCACCAGTGTGATTACATGTGTGTTCTTTTCACAAACCACAGCCAGTGTCATTGCATGTGTGTTCTTTCCACAAACCACATATGGATCCACCAGTGCCACTTGATGTGTGTTCTTTTCACAAACCACAGCAAGAGTCATTGCATGTATGTTCTTTCCACAAACCACATATGGATCCACCCAGTTCATTGCATGTGTGTTCTTTTCATTAACCACAGCTAGAGCCATTGCATGTGTGCTCTTTCCACAAACAACATATGGATCCACCAGTGTGATTACATGTGTGTTCTTTTCACAAACCACAACAAGTGTCATTGCATGTGTGTTCTTTCCACAAACCACATATGGATCCACCAGTGTCATTGCATGTGTGTTCTTCTTACAGACCACATAAGGATCCACCAGTGTTACTGGATGTGTGTTCTTTTCATGAACAACACCTAGTTCATTGCATGTGTGTTCTTCTCACAAACCACATAAGGATCCACCAGTGTCACTAGATCTGTTCTTTTCATGAACCACACCCAGTTCAGTGTATGTGTGTTCTTTTCACAAACTACATATGGATCCATCAGAGTCAGTGCATGTGTGTTCTTCTCATTAACCACAGCTATATCCATTGCATGTCTGTTCTTTCGACAAACAACATATGGATCCAACAGTGTCATTTCATGTGTGTTCTTTTCATTAACCACAGCAAGATCCATTGCATGTCTGCTCTTTCCACAAACAACATATGGATCCACCAGTGTCACTGGATGTGTGTTCTTTTCATGAACCACACCCATTTCATTGCATGTGTGTTCTTTCCACAAACAACATATGGATCCACCAGTGTCACTGCATGTGTGTTCTTTTCATTAACCACAGCTAGCGCCATTGCATGTCTATTCTTTCCACAAACAACATTTGTATCCACCAGTGTCATTGCATGTGTGTTCTTCTCATTAACCACAGCTAGAGCCATTGCATGTCTATTCTTTCCACAAACAACATATGGATCCACCAGTGTGATTGCATGTGTGTTCTTTTCACAAACCATAGCCAGTGTCATTGCATGTGTGTTCTTTCCACAAACCGCATATGGATCCACTAGTGTCACTTGATGTGAGTTCTTCTCACCAACCACAGCCAGAGTCATTGCATGTCTGTTCTTTCCACAAACCACATATGGATCCACTAGTGTCAGTGCATGTGTATTCTTCTCACATACCACATAAGGATCCATCAATGTCACTCGATGTGTGTTCTTTTCATGAACCACACCCAGTTTATTGCATATGTGTGCTTTTCACAGACCACATATGGATCCACCAGTGCCATTGCATGTGTGTTCTTTTCATTAACCACAGCTAGAGCCATTGCATGTCTGTTCTTTCCACCAACCACATATGGATCCACCAGTGTCACTAGATGTGTGTTCTTTTCATGAACCACACCCAGTTCATTGCATGTGTGTTCTTTTCATAAACAGCATATGGATCCATCAGAGTCACTGGATGTGTGTTCTTTTCATTAACCACAACTAGATCCATTGCATGTCTGTTCTTTCCACAAACAACACATGTATCCACCAATGTCATTGCATGTGTGTTCTTTTCATTAACCATAGCTAAAGTCATTGCATGTCTGTTCTTTCCATAAACAACATATGGATCCACCAGTGTGATTCCATGTGTCTTCTTTTGACAAACCACAGCCAGTGTCATTGCATGTGTGTTCTTTCCACAAACCACATATGAATCCACCAGTATCACTTGATGTGTGTTCTTTTCACGAACCACAGCCAGAGTCATTGCATGTCTGTTCTTTCCACAAACCACATATGGATCCACCCAGTTCATTGCATGTGTGTTCTTTTCATTAACCACAGCTAGAGCCATTGCATGTCTGTTCTTTCCACAACCAACATATGGATCCACTAGTGTGATTGCATGTGTGTTCTTTTCACAAACCATAGCTAGTGTCATTGTACGTGTGTTCTTTAAACAAACCACATATGGATCCACCAGTGTCATTGCATGTGTGTTCTTCTCACATACCACATAAGGATCCACCAGTGTCACTGGATGTGTGTTCTCTTCATGAACCACACCCAGTTCATTGCATGTGTGTTCTTTCCACAAACCACATATGGATCCACCTAGTTATTGGCATGTGTGATGTTTTCAATAACCACAGCTAGAGCCATTGCATGTCTGTTCATTCCACAAACAACATATGGATCCACCAGTGTGATTGCTTGTGTGTTCTTTTCACAAACCACAGCCAGTGTCATTGCATGTGTGTTCTTTCCGCAAACTACATATGGATGCACCAATGTCACATGATGTGTGTTATTTTCACAAACCACATAAGGATCCACTAGTATCACTAAATGCGTGTTCTTATCATGAAACACACCCAGTTCATTGCATGTGTGTTCTTCTCACAGACCACATAAGGATCCACCAGTTGCACTGAATGTGTGTTCTTTTCATGACCCACACCCAGTTCATTGCATGTGTGTTCTTTTCACAAACCACATATAGATCCATCAGAGTCATTGCATGTGTGTTATTCTTATTAACCACAGCTAGAGCCATTACATGTCTGTTCTTTCCACAAACAACATATGGATCCACCAGTGTGATTGCATGTGTGTTCTTTTCACAAACCACAGTCAGTGTCATTGTATGTGTGTTCTTTCCACAAACCACATATGGATCCACCAGTGTCACTTGATGTGTGTTCTTCTCACAAAGCATAGCCAGTGTTATTGCATGTCTGTTCTTTGCACAAACCACATATGGATCCATCCAGTTCATTGCATGTGTGTTGTTTTCATTAACCACAGCTAGAGCCATTGCATATCTGTTATTTCCACAAACAACATATGTATCCACTAGAGTCATTGGATGTGTGTTCTTTTCATTAACCACAGCTAGAGTCATTGCATGTATGTTCTTACCAGAAATAACATATGGATCCACCAGTGTGATTGCATGTGTGTTCTTTTCACAAACCACAACCAGTGTCATTGTGTGTGTGTTCTTTCCACAAACCACATATGGATCCACCAGTGTCACTTGATGTGTGTTCTTCTCATTGACCACATAAGGATCCACCAGTGTCACTGGATGTGTGTTCTTTTCATGAACCACACCTAGTTCATTGCATGTGTGTTCTTTGCAGAAACCACATATGGATCCATCAGAGCCATTGCATGTGTGATCTTCTCATTAACCACAACTAGAGCCATTGCATGTCTGTTCTTTCCACACACAACATATGGATCCACCAGTGTGATTGCATGTGTTCATTTCACAAACCACAGCCAGTGTCATTGCGTGTGTGTTCTTTCCACAAACCACATATGGATCCACCAGTGTCATTGCATGTGTGTTCTTCTCACATACCACATAAGGATCCACCAGTGTCACTAGATGTGTGTTGTTTTAATGAACCGCACCCAGTTCATTGCATGTGTGTTCTTTTCACAAACCACATATGGATCCACCAGTGTCACTTCATGTGTGTTCTTTTTATTAACCACAGCTAGAGCCATTGCATGTCTGTTCTTTCCACAAACAACATATGTATCCACCAGTGTCATTGCATGTGTGTTCTTCTCATTAACCACCGCTAGAGCCAATGCATGTATGTTCATTCCACAAACAACATATGGATCCACCAGTGTGATTGCATGTGTGTTCTTTTCACAAACCATAGGCAGTGTCATTGCATGTTTGTTCTTTCTACAAACCACATATAGACCCACCAGTGTCATTTCATGTGTGTTCTTCTCACAGACCACAGCCAGAGTCATTGCATGTCTGTTCTTTCCACAAACCACATATGGATCCACCAGTGTCATTGCATGTGTGTTCTTCTCACAGACCACATAAGGATCCACCAGTGTTACTGGATGTGTGTTCTTTTCATGAACCACACCTAGTTCATTGCATGTGTGTTCTTCTCACAAACCACATAAGGATCCACCAGTGTCACTAGATCTGTTCTTTTCATGAACCACACCCAGTTCAGTGCATGTGTGTTCTTTTCACAAACTACATATGGATCCATCAGAGTCAGTGCATGTGTGTTCTTCTCATTAACCACAGCTATATCCATTGCATGTCTGTTCTTTCGACAAACAACATATGGATCCAACAGTGTCATTTCATGTGTGTTCTTTTCATTAACCACAGCAAGATCCATTGCATGTCTGCTCTTTCCACAAACAACATATGGATCCACCAGTGTCACTGGATGTGTGTTCTTTTCATGAACCACACCCATTTCATTGCATGTGTGTTCTTTCCACAAACAACATATGGATCCACCAGTGTCACTGCATGTGTGTTCTTTTCATTAACCACAGCTAGCGCCATTGCATGTCTATTCTTTCCACAAACAACATTTGTATCCACCAGTGTCATTGCATGTGTGTTCTTCTCATTAACCACAGCTAGAGCCATTGCATGTCTATTCTTTCCACAAACAACATATGGATCCACCAGTGTGATTGCATGTGTGTTCTTTTCACAAACCATAGCCAGTGTCATTGCATGTGTGTTCTTTCCACAAACCGCATATGGATCCACTAGTGTCACTTGATGTGAGTTCTTCTCACCAACCACAGCCAGAGTCATTGCATGTCTGTTCTTTCCACAAACCACATATGGATCCACTAGTGTCAGTGCATGTGTATTCTTCTCACATACCACATAAGGATCCATCAATGTCACTCGATGTGTGTTCTTTTCATGAACCACACCCAGTTTATTGCATATGTGTGCTTTTCACAGACCACATATGGATCCACCAGTGCCATTGCATGTGTGTTCTTTTCATTAACCACAGCTAGAGCCATTGCATGTCTGTTCTTTCCACCAACCACATATGGATCCACCAGTGTCACTAGATGTGTGTTCTTTTCATGAACCACACCCAGTTCATTGCATGTGTGTTCTTTTCACAAACAGCATATGGATCCATCAGAGTCACTGGATGTGTGTTCTTTTCATTAA
Source organism: Avena sativa (assembly GCA_916181665.1). NCBI lineage: Eukaryota > Viridiplantae > Streptophyta > Magnoliopsida > Poales > Poaceae > Avena > Avena sativa. The sequence continues at coordinate 451,840,304 of OV702289.1, forward strand.
CCACAACTAGATCCATTGCATGTCTGTTCTTTCCACAAACAACACATGTATCCACCAATGTCATTGCATGTGTGTTCTTTTCATTAACCATAGCTAAAGTCATTGCATGTCTGTTCTTTCCATAAACAACATATGGATCCACCAGTGTGATTCCATGTGTCTTCTTTTGACAAACCACAGCCAGTGTCATTGCATGTGTGTTCTTTCCACAAACCACATATGAATCCACCAGTATCACTTGATGTGTGTTCTTTTCACGAACCACAGCCAGAGTCATTGCATGTCTGTTCTTTCCACAAACCACATATGGATCCACCCAGTTCATTGCATGTGTGTTCTTTTCATTAACCACAGCTAGAGCCATTGCATGTCTGTTCTTTCCACAACCAACATATGGATCCACTAGTGTGATTGCATGTGTGTTCTTTTCACAAACCATAGCTAGTGTCATTGTACGTGTGTTCTTTAAACAAACCACATATGGATCCACCAGTGTCATTGCATGTGTGTTCTTCTCACATACCACATAAGGATCCACCAGTGTCACTGGATGTGTGTTCTCTTCATGAACCACACCCAGTTCATTGCATGTGTGTTCTTTCCACAAACCACATATGGATCCACCTAGTTATTGGCATGTGTGATGTTTTCAATAACCACAGCTAGAGCCATTGCATGTCTGTTCATTCCACAAACAACATATGGATCCACCAGTGTGATTGCTTGTGTGTTCTTTTCACAAACCACAGCCAGTGTCATTGCATGTGTGTTCTTTCCGCAAACTACATATGGATGCACCAATGTCACATGATGTGTGTTATTTTCACAAACCACATAAGGATCCACTAGTGTCACTAAATGTGTGTTCTTATCATGAAACACACCCAGTTCATTGCATGTGTGTTCTTCTCACAGACCACATAAGGATCCACCAGTTGCACTGAATGTGTGTTCTTTTCATGACCCACACCCAGTTCATTGCATGTGTGTTCTTTTCACAAACCACATATAGATCCATCAGAGTCATTGCATGTGTGTTATTCTTATTAACCACAGCTAGAGCCATTACATGTCTGTTCTTTCCACAAACAACATATGGATCCACCAGTGTGATTGCATGTGTGTTCTTTTCACAAACCACAGTCAGTGTCATTGCATGTGTGTTCTTTCCACAAACCACATATGGATCCACCAGTGTCACTTGATGTGTGTTCTTCTCACAAAGCATAGCCAGTGTTATTGCATGTCTGTTCTTTGCACAAACCACATATGGATCCATCCAGTTCATTGCATGTGTGTTGTTTTCATTAACCACAGCTAGAGCCATTGCATATCTGTTATTTCCACAAACAACATATGTATCCACTAGAGTCATTGGATGTGTGTTCTTTTTATTAACCACAGCTAGAGTCATTGCATGTATGTTCTTACCAGAAATAACATATGGATCCACCAGTGTGATTGCATGTGTGTTCTTTTCACAAACCACAACCAGTGTCATTGTGTGTGTGTTCTTTCCACAAACCACATATGGATCCACCAGTGTCACTTGATGTGTGTTCTTCTCATTGACCACATAAGGATCCACCAGTGTCACTGGATGTGTGTTCTTTTCATGAACCACACCTAGTTCATTGCATGTGTGTTCTTTGCAGAAACCACATATGGATCCATCAGAGCCATTGCATGTGTGATCTTCTCATTAACCACAACTAGAGCCATTGCATGTCTGTTCTTTCCACACACAACATATGGATCCACCAGTGTGATTGCATGTGTGTTCATTTCACAAACCACAGCCAGTGTCATTGCGTGTGTGTTCTTTCCACAAACCACATATGGATCCACCAGTGTCATTGCATGTGTGTTCTTCTCACATACCACATAAGGATCCACCAGTGTCACTAGATGTGTGTTGTTTTAATGAACCGCACCCAGTTCATTGCATGTGTGTTCTTTTCACAAACCACATATGGATCCACCAGTGTCACTTCATGTGTGTTCTTTTTATTAACCACAGCTAGAGCCATTGCATGTCTGTTCTTTCCACAAACAACATATGTATCCACCAGTGTCATTGCATGTGTGTTCTTCTCATTAACCACCGCTAGAGCCAATGCATGTATGTTCATTCCACAAACAACATATGGATCCACCAGTGTGATTGCATGTGTGTTCTTTTCACAAACCATAGGCAGTGTCATTGCATGTTTGTTCTTTCTACAAACCACATATAGACCCACCAGTGTCATTTCATGTGTGTTCTTCTCACAGACCACAGCCAGAGTCATTGCATGTCTGTTCTTTCCACAAACCACATATGGATCCACCAGTGTCATTGCATGTGTGTTCTTCTCACAGACCACATAAGGATCCACCAGTGTCACTGGATGTGTGTTCTTTTCATGAACCACACCCAGTTCATTGCATGTGTGTTCTTTTCACAAACCACATATGGATCCACCAGTGTCATTGCATGTATGTTGTTCTCATTAACCATAGCTAGAGCCATTGTATGTCTATTCTTTCCACAAACAACATAAGGATCCACCAGTGTCACTGGATGTGTGTTCTTTTCATGAACCACACCCAGTTCATTGCATGTGTGTTCTTTTCACAAACCATATATGGATCCATCAGAGTCGTTGGATGTATGTTCTTTTCATTAACCACAGCTAGAGGCATTGCATGTCTGTTCTTTCCACAAACAATATATGGATCCACCAGTGTGATTGCATGTGTGTTCTTTTCACAAACCACAGCCAGTGTCCTTCATGTGTGTTCTTTCCACAAACCACATATGGATCCACCAGTGTCACTTGATGTGTGTTCTTCTCACAAACCACAGCGAGAGTCATTGCATGTCTGTTCTTTCCACAAACCACATATGGATCCACCAGTGTCATTGCATGTGTGTTCTTCTCACAGACCACAGCCAGAATCATTACATGTCTATTCTTTTCACAAACCACATATGGATCCACCCAGTTCATTGCATTTGTGTTCTTTTCATTAACCACAGCTAGAGCCATTACATGTCTGTTCTTTCCACAAACAACATATGGATCCACCATTGTGATTGCATGTGTGTTCTTTTCACAAACCACAGCTAGTGTCATTACATGTGTGTTCTTTCCACAAACCACATATCGATCCACCAGTGTCATTGCATGTGTGTTCTTCTCACAGACCACATAAGGATCCACAAGTGTCACTTGATGTGTGTTCTTTTCATGAACCGCACCCAGTTCATTGCATGTGTGTTCTTCTCACAGACCACATAAGGATCCACCAGTGTCACTGGATGTCTGTTCTTTTCATGAACCATACCCAGTTCATTGCATGTGTGTTGTTTCCACAAACCACATATGGATCCATCAGAGTCATTGTATGTGTGTTCTTCTCATTAACCACAGCTAGAGCCATTGCACATCTGTTCTTTCCACAAACAACATATGGATCCACCAGTGTGATTGCATGTGTGTTCTTTTCAGAAACAACAGCCAGTGTCATTGCGTGTGCGTTATTTCCACAAACCACATATGGATCCACCAGTGTTATTGCATGTGTGTTCTTCTCATAGACCACATAAGGATCCACCAGTGTCACTAGATGTGTGTTGTTTTAATGAACCGCACCGAGTTCATTGCATGTGTGTTCTTTTCACATACCACATATGGATCCACCAGTGTAACTGCATGTGTGTTCTTTTCATTAACCACAGCTAGAGCCATTGCATGTCTGTTCTTTCCACAAAAAACATATGTATCCACCAGTATCATTGCATGTGTGTTCTTCTCATTAACCACAGCTAGAGCCATTGCATGTCTGTTCTTTCCACAAACAACATATGGATCCACCAGTGTGATTGCATGTGTGTTCTTTTCACAAACCACAACCAGTGTCATTGCATGTGTGTTCTTTCGACAAACCACATATAGATCCACCAGTGTCATTGCATGTGTGTTCTTCTCACATACCACATAAGGATCCACCAGTGTCACTGGATGTGTGTTCTTTTCATGAACCACACCCAGTTCATTGCATGTGTGTTCTTTTCACAAACCACATATGGATCCACCAGTGTCATTGCATGTATGTTCTTCTCATAAACCACAGCTAGAGCCATTGCATGTATGTTGTTTCCACAAACAACATAAGGATCCACCAGTGTCACTGGATGTGTGTTCTTTTCATGAACCACACCCAGTTCATTGCATGTGTATTCTTTTCACAAACCACATATGGATCCATTAGAGTCACTTGATGTATGTTCTTTTCATTAACCATAGCCAGAGCCATTGCATGTCTGTTCTTTCCACAAACAACATATGGATCCACAAGTGTGATTGCATGTGTGTTCTTTTCACAAACCACGGCCAGTGTCATTGCATGTGTGTTCTTTCCACAAACCACATATGGATCCACCAGTGTCACTTGATGTGTGTTATTCTCACAAACCATAGCCAGAGTCATTACATGTCTATTCTTTCCACAAACCACATATGGATCCACTAGTGTCATTGCATGTGTGTTCTTCTCATAGACCACAGCCAGAATCATTGCATGTCTATTCTTTCCACAAGCCACATATGGATCCACCCAGTTCATTTCATCTGTGTTCTTTTCATTAACCACAGCTATTTCCATTGCATGTATGTTCTTTCCACAAACAACATATGGATCCACCATTGTGCTTGCATGTGTGTTCTTTTCACAAACCACAGCTAGTGGCATTGCATGTGTGTTCTTTCCACAAACCACATATCGATCCACCAGTGTCATTGCATGTGTGTTCTTCTCACAGACCACATAAGGATCCACCAGTGTCACTGGATGTGTGTTCTTTTCATTAACCACACCCAGTTCATTGCATGTGTGTTCTTCTCACAGACCACATAAGGATCCACCTGTGTCACTGGATGTGTGTTCTTTTCATGAACCACACCCAGTTCATTGCATGTGTGTTCTTCTCACAGACCACATAAGGATCCACCAGTGTCACTGGATGTGTGTTTTTTTCATGAACCACACCTTGTTCATTGCATGTGTGATCTTTCCACAAACCACATATGGATCCATCAGAGTCATTGCATGTGTGTTCTTCTCATTAAGCACAGCTAGAGCCATTGCATGTCTGTTCTTTCCACAAACAACATATGGATCCACCAGTGTGATTGCATGTGTGTTATTTTCACAAACCACAGCCAGTGTCGTTGCGTGTGTGTTCTTTCCACAAACCACATATGGATCCACCAGTGTCATTGCATGTGTGTTCTTCTCGCAGACCACATAAGGATCCACCAATGTCACTGGATGTGTGTTGTTTTAATGAACCGCACCTAGTTCATTCCATGTGTGTTCTTTTAACAAACCACATATGGAAACACCAATGTCACTACATGTGTGGTCTTTTCTTTAACCACAGCTAGAGACATTGCATGTCTGTTATTTCCACAAACAACATATGTATCCACCAGTGTCATTGCATGTGTGTTCTTCTCATTAACCACAACTAGAGCCATTGCATTTCTGTTCTTTCCACAAACAACATATGGATCCACCAGTGTGATTGCATGTGTGTTCTTTTCACAAACCACAGCCAGTGCCATTGTATGTGTGTTCTTTCCACAAACCACATATAGATCCACCAGTGTCATTGCATGTGTGTTCTTCTCACAGACCACAACCAGAGTCATTGCCTGCCTATTCTTTCCACAAACCACATATGGATCCACCAGTGTCATTGCATGTGTGTTCTTCTCACAGACCACATAAGGATCCACCGGTGTCACTGGATGTGTGTTCTTTTCATGAACCACACCCAGTTCATTGCATGTGTGTTCTTTTCACAAACCACATATGGATCCACCAGTGTCATTGCATGTATGTTCTTCTCATTAACCACAGCTAGAGCCATTGCATGTATGTTCTTTCCACAAACAACATAAGATCCACCAGTGTCCCTGGATGTGTGTTCTTTTCATGAACCACACCCAGTTCATTGCATGTGTGTTCTTTTCACAAACCACATATGGATCCATCAAAGTCACTGGATGTATGTTCATTTCATTAACCACAGCTAGAGCCATTGCATGTCTCTTCTTTCCACAAAAAACATATGGATCCACCAGTGTGATTGCATTTGTGTTCTTTTCAGAAACCTTAGCCAGTGTCATTGTATGTGTGTTCTTCTCACAGACCATAAGCAGAATCATTGCATGTCTGTTCTTTCCACAAACCACATATGGGTCCACCTAGTTCATTGCATCTGTGTTCTTTTCATTAACCACAGCTAGAGCCATTGCATGTCTGTTCTTTCCACAAACAACATATGGATCCACCAGTGTGATTGCGTGTGTGTTCTTTTCACAAACCACAGCTAGTGTCATTGCATGTGTGTTCTTTCCACAAACCACATATCGATCCATCATTCTCATTATGCTTTATTTATGTGAAACAAACAAACGTCTTGCAAAGCATTGTTATTCATGAATCTTTTGTTTGTGCCTTTTCATTTTACAACATAGTTGCTATGTCTTATTGTTAGAACTCTATCTTTCATAATTCATGTTTAGAGTACCTTAATCCCAGCTATCAATGCTTTTACAATAATGATGATCAAGATTTTGTTGTCTGCATGTCACATCAAAAATTATATTATTTTGATCGTTTACCTACTCGAGGACAAGTAGGAACTAAGCTTGAAGATGTTGATACGTTCATAACGTAATTATAATTTTTGATAGTTTTATGCTAATAATATGCTTTTGACACTCCTTTTTGTATAAAGTTTATGATTTATTTGGACTAACCTACTAATAGTTGCAAAAGTGCACAATCTTCTTGTTTTACACTTTGATGTGTAGGAATTACCAAGAATACAAGTGGAAACCTTGTTGGAGTCAAATTGGGATTTTTCCAGAAATCTGTCTCAGAACTCTTTTTAAAGACGGTCACGTTTCGGGTCGAAGAAGGTGTCAAACGGAAAAATCGTCAACTACACAGTTGTTGGAAATTTTGCGACAAACCTTCTGGACATAAAATTTAGCTAATTACGAGTCCGTATGGGCCTTTTTAGGCCCGATTTACTGTAGCCCAAGATGGGGTGACGAGAATCCGAGAAGCTATATAAAGGGAGGAAACCTAATTCGCCTAGGGCATCTCCACCCATGAATTTGCAGCCACCAAAGCCACGTTTTTGCCTCCCCCATGGATCCCATCTCCATGGGGGAGGGCTCCCAAGAATCCATGAAGGAGGAGGGCTAAGGGGCGATGCTCCCCCATGATACCGGCGGCGGGGAAGGAGTCCCCCATGCCGCCGCCGCCCTCTTTACCATCTTCATCATCTTCACCGCCATCTCCATCACCTAATCCTCCTAGTATGAAGTGGTTCATCCTCCCACACACCTCTGTACCGTCCTATGTAAACATGGTGTTTGATGCTATAAGTTATAATCCAACGATCTATGTCATGTTTGCATAGTTTCTTTGATCTTAGATTGAATGGTTGAACGTCTTTGGTTCATTAGAGTTGTATGTTGATATGGTACAGTCCTTTGGTGTCCATTATATTTGTGCGCGCATGGATTAAACATCATAGAGTTTGTAGTATGTGTAAGAGGAAGGGGAAGTTCTGCCGGAGTGACAGAAACCTGAGGACGCGAACCGGAATGTTGCACGTATGGGAGTAAGAGGACCATTAAACTTAAGGTTATGGTTGGGGAAACCTTAATGCATTGATTAGTACTTACAGATCTTTGCTAACAATCCAATCATATAGTACATGTAATTCCATGTAGTGAAGCACATGTATATTTAGCCTCTCTCACATAAAAAACTACATCGAAGACAATGAACCTGATCTATTCGCTATTTAAACTTCGACAAAGCCACCACAATTACCACCACTATTCCACACTCATGGTTCTTTTAGTTTAGTGTATTTGATTGCGGCAGCTAGCTTTACTTTCTTGTTATTTATTATCATGCAAAGCTATCTCTATTACTCGTATTATTGCTCTAGTTTTATTTCCTAGATAATGCAAACGTTTAGTGTGTGTAGAGTTGTATCAGTGGTTGATAGAACTTGAAAGAATATTTATCCTACCTTTAGCTCCTTGTTGGGTTTGACACTCTTACTTATCAAAAAGGCTACACAGGATCCCCTATACTTGTGGGTTATCAAGACCTTTTCTGGCACCGTTGCCGGGGAGCAATAGCGTGTGGGTGAATGTTCTTGTGTGCACTTGTTTGCTTTATCTCTAAGTAGGTTTTACTTTCAGTTTTAAGTTGTTTTCTATCTTAGTATGGATAGGGAATGCGAATTACAAAAAAAAAAGTTGTACTTGTTACCTAAAAATGTTTTCAAAAAGGAAAGTGATTGGAAAGATGAGTAATGGGTAAGTGGGGGTCGACCTTGAACACTTGTGTTCATGCCTATGAAACCAAAACAAATTTTTGCATGGAAGCTTTTCAGTGAAAAACTTGTAGGAATGCATGAAGCCTTGAAAAAGAAAGATATTTCTGGTATTGATCTTAATGCTTATTCATTCGAAAATACTTGAATTTGTCTCTTATGCCTAACTTAAAGGCGTTAAATAAAAGTACTTATTGGGAGATAACCCAAAAGTTTTAGTTGATTCTTGGATGTTACTGCTTCAGTAATAACCTCTCCTTATCCTTTTTATTTACTTTTTGTGCCAAGAGTAACCTCTAATGAGAGAGAAGTAATGCTTGGGAAAGTTGCTATCCCGAAACAGATTTTTGTGCTCCGCTGTAAAAATTCGTGTAAAATTTCTGTATGTCGGTTTGAGCTGTAATTTTTTTTGCTTCTGGCCCAGGTTGTTATCCAACTTTTGTTAGTTGAAATTTTTTCGATTTGAACAACAGAAGGTCTTCGAAAGAATTGGTTTCTATCTGCTGGTCTGTTTTGAGAGATTTCTGCCATTATTTGCATTTGCTTCTTGTTGATTCCTTTTTGGGTTCTCTTTGGGGAATTGAGCTTTTTAAGGGAAGTGCTACAGCAGCTTTTGTTTTAATGGAAGTTTCATTGGTGTTGAAACTGAACCCAAAGACTTATTATCTTGAGTACACTAATGTTGCTAATGAAGGTTATGTGAAGTTTTGTATGAAGGAAAAATTTCAGGTGTTAAGGAAAGAATGATGTAATGAGATGAAGAATGGACTAAAGCTCAAGCTTGGGGATGCCACCCCGTGTCACCCCAAAAAAATATCCAAGAAGTACAAGCATCAAAGCTTGGGGATGCCCAAGGCATCCCCTTCTTCATCAATAAAAATCTCAGGTTCTTCCAAATACTTCATTTTTATTGTTTCATGCACAGTTGTGTTGTTCTTGGAGCATCTTTGTTTTTGTTTTTGGTTTGCTTAGTTTGCTTGAATAAATTGGTTGGACCCCCTCTTTCTTATATTAGTTTTCAAATAAGCTTGGTTTGGATTGGAAAAGAGTAGGAAAGGTTCATGCTTAAGTGGTAAAAGGAGCTCGTTTTGACGGTGGCCTATGCTTTGTCATGTCATGCTTGATATTGTTTTGGCTTTATCCTTAGTGGTATTTGCTGTAGCATGACATGTTATAAACAATTGAGATTGCTTAATGTGCCTTGAAAGAATCATGTGTTGTTTTAGCATATTAAAGCATAGTATTGTGGTATTCTCCTTTGATGCTTTATTTGGGTTGATTTGGCGCATGCTCACACCATGTTATGCCTATCCCAAGTCACCATAGCTTTTATGATCCTTTAGTTTTTGACTTGTAATGTCACTTTATGCTTTAATTAATGATGTTTTGTCGCTTTGCATGATTATGGCCATTATTGCTCTCTTAATTGGTCGCTCCCAGTCTTTTGCTAGCCTCCATAACCAAGTATGAGTTCCAATCATGCATCCAACTCCAAATAAAACCAAGTTATTCCAAAGAGTCCACCATACCTACCTATTAGCATTTGCTATTCCAAGTATATTCATGCTTTTATCTACCTTCTGAATTAAACTTGTTATGAGAAAACTAGTGATTAAATCTCTCAAGAACTTGATGGCACACTTTACTTTTCTTACCCCTAATAAACTTAAACCATTGTGTCATCTATGTTATATATGCTTGCACTTATATGTTGGGGATTAGCAGAACCATGTTGTCATGGGGAACACTTTCAACATTGCACTTGTACATTGTACCTAGTTGATATCATGCTCTTTTGTCTATGGATGTCGTCAGTGTGAAATGAAAGGGGAGCTTGTATGTCCATGGAGTTATGTATGTGTGTTAGAGAAACGCCTAGGTCACCGGTCTAATCCATGCCTAATCATGGTGGAAACCTACAGCGTAACCATAATGAGCAATCTATGAAGCATTCTTCTTATAAAAAAAGAGATAGATATTGAGAAAAAAAGAGATGAGAAAAGAGGAAAGAGATAAAAAAGCACCATCTTCCCATGGTAAATAAGAAGATTGCTGAGATGCTCGTTGTCTGCTTGCCTTGTCATTTTGATATGGGGATTCTTCCGTATCATCGGGCAAGGGGTACCCCGTTGGCGGTTCTCTATGATACACATGTACTTACTATGACAAGAACTTACCGGTAACTAAACTTGAGTAGCATGAGGAGCGACCCTCGTATTCAAGGGACATGAGATTTCCAACTTATACTTTGTCAAGCATATACTTCATAGTTTGTTCACTTTAACCTTAATCACTTCAAGATGCTTATGATAGGGGCAATGAGAGCTGAAAGCTAATAAGTACTATAATTTTTTGGAAGCTCTTTATGAGACTTGAATACCTGCTTCCTTCTATGAAGGCCTTTCTTCCACTTTTATATTGAGTCTCCACCTTGTATCTTTATGCACCAATTAAGAGAGCATAGTTGTCATTCTTAGTTTATGTGCATTGTCCCAAGACTTGTTGATTGATGCGTAACTTTGATATTACTTGTTCCTAAACTATTTGTATCTAGTCACCCTTATGAACTTTGAAGCTGTCCTATGCATTTATGTTTTGCTACTCTATGAGGGACAAGCTGAATATCATTCTCATTATGCTTTATTTATGTGAAACAAATAAACGTCTTGCAAAGCATTGTTATTCATGAATCTTTTGTTTGTGCCTTTTCATTTTACAACATAGTTGCTATGTCTTATTGATAGAACTCTATCTTTCATAATTTATGTTTAGAGTACCTTAATCTCAGCACTACTAGGAAAATGATTATAGGTAGATTTTAATTCTGTGGCGCATATGCAAAAAATGCTCCACTAAAATTAATTTTGTGGCGCATGTAGCATATATGCGCCACAGAATTCTCACTTTCTGTGCATATGCAAAAAATGCTCCACTAAAATTAATTTTGTGGCGCATGTAGCATATATGCGCCACAGAATTCTCACTTTCTGTGGACGCCACAGAAAGTGAGAATTCTGTGGCGCATATATGCTACATGCGCCACAAAATTAATTTTAGTGGAGCATTTTTTGCATATGCGCCACAGAATTAAAATCTACCTATAATCATTTTCCTAGTAGTGCTGAGATTAAGGTACTCTAAACATAAATTATGAAAGATAGAGTTCTATCAATAAGACATAGCAACTATGTTGTAAAATGAAAAGGCACAAACAAAAGATTCATGAATAACAATGATACGCCACAGAAAGTGAGAATTCTGTGGCGCATATATGCTACATGCACCACAGAATTCCTGTGGGCCCATGTGGGCCTGACCCCAGCACATGGGCAGGCCAGAATTCTGTGGCGCATATGGATATATGCACCACAGAATGTCAAAATTCTGTGGCGCATATGGCTACATGCTCCACAGAATGTCAAAATTCTGTGGCGCATATAGCATATGCGCCACAGAATTCTCACTTTCTGTGGCGCATGTAGCTATATGCGGGAGCATTTTCCATATGCGCCACAGAATATGCGAAACAGATCTACAAAAGGTGGCAGCCCCCCTTTCCCTTGTTCCCACCACCTCCAACTAGCTAGCTCGTCCCCCTCCTCCCTGCCACTCCATTTTGCTCATACTCACCTCCATTGTTGATAGCTAGACCTACTTTGGTTCATGTACTTATGAGGGGAAGCTACTCCTACTTATAAAGGTAGTAAACCACTCATACTTTCCTCCTCCACACATCCCAACACCCCCTCTTGCTACACTTATATATGCATATGGGGTTTGTAGATTTGTGAGGCATGTGTGCATGGGTACTTGTGTGATGCATGTTTTGTGTGGCCGGCGGGCCTCGACGCGGTGTGTATGGATGTTTTGTAGGTGAAGATGGTCCCGCGGGCGGTGTGCAATGGCGAGAGATGATGTTCCTTCGCTTTGTGTTGTGCTTGAATACATGTTGCTTGTGGAGTGAGGTTGTGTTGTGCTTGAATGCATGTTGCCGGCTCCGGGTGCATGGAGGTTTGCTGAAATGTTGATTCACGTCCATTTCGGCAAATTTCTGCACTAGCCATACGTCCTATTTTTAGGATAGGTCATGCCGAAATTTCCCAGGCGATCATGCGCATGCATGTATGTGTGCGTGTCGTGTGTGTGCATGGTTCTAACATACTGTCTTTAATTTGGTCTATGTTCGCGCGCAAGCGACCATGGTCATCCATATGAGCGAACGCTGGGTGGTTAGATACAAGGCTGACGTGGTAGCCGACGGAACAACATGACCAAGATAAGATGTCCGTGCCGAACATGCAAACACCGGAAGTGGATCAACCCTGATTCCGGACAACTGGAGTCTCACCTGTTGACGCGCGGTTTCATGCCTGGCTTCTTAGTGAATGAGGAGCCGTCGGTACATGGCGGTGGCCATGATGAAGAAGAGGCCGGGGGCGGGAGAGAAGACGAAGGGTCTCCTGGACATGGTCATCATGATGAAGGATATGCCGACAAAAATGATCATCATGAAGAAGGAGATGCCGGCAGACACGATCATCATGAAGGAGATGATGCCGGAGCAGATGGTGGTGGTGGCGGTGGAGAAGACGGGAGCACGGACACGCCGCTAACTTCGGCCTTGCAGGACCCTCATCTTCAAGAAATACTCCTCAAGCAGACGGCCAACACGAGAGCTGCAGCTAGAGAGAAAGCCAAGCTGACACAGATGGAGGTAGACGGGAGGACTCCATTGTATCCTGGGTGCCGGCCCGAGGATACACGCTTGAGTGTAATGCTGAAGGCTCTAGAGATGAAGGCGGAGCACAAATGGACCGACACTAGCTTTAACGCTCACATGAAATTCTGGCACGCTCGTCTTCCCAAGGACAACACATTGCCAACAAGTATCGAGGAGGCGAGGAAAGTAGTTTGCCCACTAGACCTACCGTACGTGAAGTACCACGCATTCATCAACGACTGCGCACTTTACCGGAACGAGTACAAGGATAAAACCACATGCCCGGTGTGTGGCCAGGGACGGTACAAGAGAGGGAACAAGAAAGTTCCTCGAAAAGTGGTGTGGTACTTTCCTATCACTTCCCGTCTACAGCGGTATTTCGTAGACCCTAAGGAAGCGGAGCTTATGCAATGGCACGCGAAGAGGGAGAAGCCAGAAGATGATCCGGAGAACGGCAAGATCCGGACACACCCCACGGATGCTAGCCAGTGGAATGCGCTAGACATCGAATTCCAAGATGAGTTCGGGCTCGATCCAAGGAACGTTAGGCTGGGCATGAGCACCGACGGACTCAATCCCTTTGGCAACCAGAGTAGCACGCATAGCACCTGGCCCGTGTTTGTATGGCCGTACAACCTCCCACCCTGGTTGTGCACGAAGCAGCGGTACGTACACATGAGTATCCTTATCCAGGGGCCAAAACAACCGGGTGTCGACATGCATCTGTATCTCGGGCTCCTAAAAGAGGAGTTAGCGACGCTATGGGAGACGCTGGCACGTACGTGGGATGCCTACACTGGAGATTATTTTGACCTGAGAGCTGCGTTGGTCACGACGGTGCAGGACTATCCTGGTTATGGATATGTAGCGTGTCAGGTTAACCACGGATTCTGTGCATGTGTCAGGTGCATGGATAAGACCCCACATCTGCAGCTGCCGAGGGATCCTGGGTCTTCGAAAACCGTGTTCCAAAGGACTCGAATGTGGCTCCGCAAGGATCACCCGTGGAGAAAACGCGGAGACCTATTCAATGGCAAAGACGAGCTCGAAAATGCCCCACGTTGACCGTTAAGCGGCGAAGAAATCAAGGAGCTTCTGGACAATTGGGAAGAGTGTCCTGCGCCAGGAAAGAAGCGGCCGAGGGAACAGCCATCACCGCTGCATGGAGTATGGAAGGCGAGGTCCGTTTTCTGGGACCTTCCTTACTGGAAGGTCCTCCACACGCCCCATAGCCTCGATATGATGCACATCACGAAGAACGTTACCGAGAGCCTGCTCGGCACTCTGATGAACATGCCAGATAGGACCAAGGATGGGCCGAAAGCAAGAAGCGACCTAAAATTGCTTGGCATTAAGAAGTAACTTCAGTACCCCGATAGTGACGATGCCGACGACGACAATGAACAGGCGGAAGGGACCCAGGGTCGCCGCAAAAGGGCTAAGAAGAATGAGGTGGTGCTTAAAGCTGCATCCTTCACTCTAAGCGAGGAGGAGCTCGAGAGGTTTTTCCATTGCCTCCTAGGAGTCAAGGTTCCGCACGGCTACTCTGGGAAGATAAGCAGATATCTGGACGTAGCGAAGAAGAGGTTCAGTGGGATGAAGTCTCACGACTGTCACGTGCTGATGATGCAGATACTCCCCGTTGCGATCCGAGGGATAATGGACGAGCATGTCCATGAGACGCTATTTGGCCTCTGCAACTTCTTCGATGTCATATCTAGGAAGTCTATCGGCGTGAAGCAGCTCGGCAAGCTACAGGAAGAGATCGTCGAGATACTATGCGAGCTTGAGATTTACTTCCCTCCCGCGTTCTTCGACATCATGGTGCATCTGCTTGTCCATGTCGTGGATGACATCATCCATCTCGGGCCGGCGTTCCTGCACAACATGATGCCATTCGAAAGGCTAAACGGTGTCATCAAAGGATTCGTTCGCAACAGGTCCCGTCCAGATGGAAGCATAGCCAAGGGCTTTCTGACCTACGAGTGCATCTCCTTCTGCCAGAACTACCTAAGCACCGAGAACCAGGATGTCGGTCTGCCCACCAGGAAGCACCTCAGGAGGCTCACTAGATTTGGTCCACGTCGGCATCAAACTCGAACACGCCGACTTTGATAGGGCAAACCGAGTCGCGCTACAACACATACAGTTGGTCGGCCCCTGGGTGGATGAGCACAAAACCTTAATCGAGCAAAAGCTCGCCAACATGGGTAAGCCGAGGAAGAAGGGAGACGTAACCAGAGAGCACAACGCCAGCTTCACGGGGTGGTTCAAGAAAAGGCTACTGGAAAGTCCCATGCCGACGCCTTATACTGAAGATCAGAAACTCATATTCTCACTCTCACAGGGGCCCGGGTGCAACGTTAGGACCTATCAGACGTACGACATCAACGGCTACAGATTCTACACCGAGGAGAAGGACAAGAATAGCAAATACCAAAACTCAGGAGTAACTATGCTATCATACGCAGATGAAGAGACTAATGTCAAGGAAAGATTCTACGGAAGGATCGAGGAGATATGGGAACTCGACTACTGCGGAGTGACAGTGCCGATGTTTTATGTCAGATGGGCCAAGAGCGTCAAAAAAGATGGCCGGTTTTTCACCACCATGGTTATACCCGATGCCAAATCGAAGAACGCCTCCACGAAAAATGAGCCATGGGTGCTCGCTAGCCAAGTTTACTAATGCTTCTTCATTACCAACCCGACAAAGCCAAGCCGTGTTGTCATGAGGAGGGGCCAGAGGAGCATCATCGGAATGGAAGGACCCGCCAACAAGCAAGACATCGACAAGAAGAGCGATCCCAAGATCGAAGAGGAATTCGACAAGTACTTCGACAAGCCAACTACTTATGCTAAAGTAAGAAGGAAGACCATCCTACCGGCTAAAGATTGCCCGTACACGAGAAGAAATCTCAAGGTGGCCGGCCTAAAGTATTTTACCACAAAGAAGAAGGGCAAGAAAGTTGTTGTGAAGAGACACTAGCTACCTCGGAGCCGACTTAGCGGTTTTTGACGCCTTTTTTGTACTAATTAATGCACATGTGTGCTCGCGCGCCTGCATATATGTATTACTTTGACAAACTAATGTATGCGGATAATATTGAGGCAAATATATTAAGGCAAATATATTAATTCTTGTTTTTAATAGGCAAATATATTAGTTCTTGTTTTTAATATGTTATTACCATCCATAAAATATTTTTAATAGGCAAATATATTAGTTCTTGCTTTTAATATATTATTACCATCCTTAAAATATTTTTTAAAAAGTCAAAAAAAATGTGGCTATGCCAGGAATCGAACCTGGCCGCCCAGCTTTAGAACAGAGAGGAGCAACCAATGTGGTAAGCTTCGTTTTCTGTCAAACAACAGCACAACGCGCGTTTTGTACTATCCCCAAAAATTCGGTGGCGCATATCTGAACAGATGTGCCACAGAATTCTGTGACTTAGAACTAATATCGCCTCGCTGTGCCGCGCCGCCCAGAACCCTAGCACGCCTCAAATTTCCCCATATCACCTCTCGCTGCACCGCACCGCCGTTCTGCTGCACTGCGCTTGCCCCGCCGTGCCACCACACCGCACCCGCCTTGCCTCGCCGTGGCCTCGCAGAGCACCAGGAGGAGGAGGCCCTCTCCAGCGTCCAGGACCACCACCACCACCCCGCAGAGCACCAGGAGGAGGAGGCCCGCTTCGGCATCCAGGACCACCACCACCACCACCCCGCAGAACACTAGGAAGAGGAGGCCCGCTTCCGCGTCCAGGACCACCGCCACCACCACCCCGCAGGTGACCCCCTCTCCCCCTTCATTTACCATGTCATCGTTTCTAGTAGTACTACTAGAGAAGACGATGCCTCCGCGACGGCGGCGCCGAGATATTTCGGATGGTTACTTAGTAGTACTGTGCTCGAGAATTTCGTTTGGTAATTCGACTGCTAGTAGGTTACAAACTGTCAAACATCCTGTTCGAATTTTCAATTTTAGGTTTCGTTTGTTTTTGGGTCTATATGGGAGAGGAGAAAGAAGCAAGCGCCATCTCAGATGTGCAATATATACGCTCTTGCACAGAGTGATCGCTTCAGTTGCAGTTTGCTGCCTGTCTTTCTTCTTCCTCCTCTGTTTGTGTCTCGGTGGTTCAATACTTTTAATAACTCCTATATATATGTTGATCAGTGGTGATGTAGTTAGAACTCCTGTAGTATTCTGCATATAAATGTTACTTTTAATAACTACTGTAGTTAGAACTCCTATATATGTTGGCCAAGTTTGGCATCCCTGGTTTTTATGGCTCGACCTATTGGGTAGTCAATATTGTTTCCTCCTTAGCAACCTGCAGGAATGAAACCTCTAATGGTGCTAAGACACTACCTAAGAATTTCAGCCTTGGTATATAGATCATGAGATAGGGTCTTCCTTTTTCTGCAACTTGAGCCAGGACCCAGCACTGCCACTATGGGCCCTACACTTGTTTATATGTACAACAGTAATGCAGTGGAGCTGGAGGACTTACATATCTAGAGAATTCGATCAACATGTCCTTTTTCTGCAACTTGAGCCAGGAAGTTTATCATGTTATACTGAGTTTTTCCAACAATGCATTGGTAATACTGGTTTCAAAATTTTCAAAAAAACACACGTAAAGTTCAGATGTACCCTGCTGTATTTAGCAAGGATGCATGGGGCATGGTGGTGGTAAAGCTGGAAGATATATTGCTAGTTGAGTTTATAGTATTGAACTTACCAGTGGTATGCGAGTGCTTAACGGATCATCTGTCATAAGCATGGGTGTCTAGGATCACGAAAAAATGAAAACCAAAAAATTACATTGTGTATATATACGATGACAGAAATCTCTGTATCTTGTTGGATTATATGGTGTTGGAGCACCATATGTGGCTGTGGAGCACAATTTGTGCATTTTTGTATGTGAAATGTTTGCAGGGAAATCACCCGAGCTGCCCATTTCTCCTGAAATGTTGATTTCGATCCATTTCGGTCGAGAAATGGGGCTCATATGTCAAAAAATTAGCGAAGGTCATGCCGAATTTTTCGGTCGACACTTAGTAATTTTTTGACATATGAGCCCCATTTCTCGACCGAACTGGAATTGAGTTGACACTTCGGGAGAAATGGACAGCTCATTTTAAATATTGTCAACAATAATTAATACTAACTTCCTTATTTTAATTTGTTTAGAAGTGTGCAAACATGTTGGCCGGTGATGGGGCCGGCACTTCTAAGGCCGCAATGAGCGTTGAAGACCAAGCCAGAGCGGCGAACCTCACTTTCTGGGAGGCGGCGGCGCAGCACGAGGCGGCGGAGTCTCAGCATGAGGACGTGGCAGCTACTGCGGGCCACGATGGGGATGATGAGCAAGAGGGGATGAGGACTACCGGATAGATGAAGCCGAGGAGGAGGATGCGACCACCTCCGATGGTGGAGGCCGCACGACCGATGGCAGAGGCCGCACGACCGATGGCGGGGACCGCACGGATGGCGGCAGCAGCAACCCGTCTGTTAAGAACAATAAGAAGACGAGGAAGCATCGGAAGCCGCAAAAGCTCGCTGACACCACCGATGAGATCACTCTGGTCTCGGAAAGTGGCCTTCCGTTGGAGCCTCCGGATGTTGCCGCCGGGTACGGCATGCAACTCGGGTGCATCATCCGGGAAAGCATGTCGATCAACACAAAGCACCTGAGAAGTGAAGCGAATGAGCGGTTGGTGGCAAACTGCCTTAAGAAGCTTCACCGATAGTACAAGTTCCCAGCACCGTACACCGACAAACTGGAAAAATCCAATAAGGTGAACAGGTTAGCCATCACAAAGATGGCCAATGCCTTGAGCAGCTGGAGAACCCGGGTGAAGAACAAGATCGTGAAAAAGGGAAGCTGGGAGAAGATCAAGAAGGGTGAGCCCATGATCGACGAAGACGAGTTCAAGATATTCAAGGCGGAGATGGAGACTGACGAAGCGAAGACATGGACGGAGTGGGGTCAGGAAATGCGGGAAGAGAACATAGGTAACCACCAATGTGGAAGCGGCGGTTACAGGGGAAAGAAGGCCATATGGGCAAGGGATGACGCCGAGGTTGAGTGTCTCGGGAAAGAAAACCCGTTTTTAAAAATCACGGAGGAGCAGACCCGAAACTTTGTCTGGGCCCGCTACTATCTGGACAAGGATTCCAAGGAATTCGTCATCGATGATGATGATGTGAGGAAGTTTGAGAGTAAGTTGGTAAGGAATTTACCCGCGGTCCATTTGCTTTCATTTTGAATAATGAAGGCAAGTTCCTAAATGGGTTCACCTTTCCTTATCTGCAGGACCCTGAAATCAAGGCTACACACGAGGCGCCGGACTCGTCGTCCCAGGGCTCGACGGAGCCGTGGGACATGATTTTCAACAGGGCGACCAACGCCTTCAAGGGGAGGCCACAGTCTGAGCCACCCACGTCATTTGGCCGTATCTCTGGCTTTGGTACAAGCACAAAGTTCCGCGAGTACTATAGCGAGGAAGCCAAGAAGAGAAAGTAGAGGCGGACCCAGTCGGCGGCTCAGGATCAAGCCGGGAAGGAAGAGCTGAAGCGGAAGATCGTGCATCTAGAGGCCAGTAAGGTGGACCAGGACGAGGTGAACGCGATAGTGCAGCAGAAGATCCTCGAGATGCTACCCCCTCGGCTGATGGAGGGGATAGCAAAATGGAATGCGGATGGTCAGGTGGGGCCGATACAAGTGCCCAGCGCCGGCGGCAGCACCTCGAGCCACCAAGTGTCGCCAGACATGGTTACCCCACCGCCCTCCATCCCCGTGGCGCAGCCGATGGAGTTGGATGCACCGAAGCTACCCCCTCCTGCCGAGACTACCAAGGCGCAGCAGCCGGCGGCGGCGGTGCTTCCTAATGCACCCGAGACGGAGAAGAAGAAGGATCAGCCACCGGCCGCCTGTGTCTCGACATTAGCCGAGCTCGGTGCCCTCACCAAGGTAAAATAAGTAGTTAGTCAGCATGCTCTACTTAATGCCTTTGATTGGCTGCCATCTCATGATGCATATCTGTATGCCTCAGGACACTCCGTGCGTGCTCCTGCACAAGGTGCCCGGCGGCGAGTTGAAGGATGTTGCCACGGGCAAGCTAATACAACCGGCGAACCGCATGATGCACTGCAAGCCCATGGACGATGTCGTGATGCGCGTCGAGTTGGGTCAGGTGTTGGGGGGTGCGAAGACATGGACCCTCCCATGCAACCTCCGGGAGCCGACGAGCACCTGACCCTGGAAGGTTGCCATGGCTATCCCATGATTTGGCCAAAGACCCAGATTCGTATTGGGTCTCGCTCCACCGGTGCCACCTCGGTCGTCCGGCCGCCAAGGACGAAGCCTCCTGCTGCACCGGTCATCATCGCCGCCACCACAAGCCGTCACTAGAGACTCTTGGGAGCGTCTGCACCGGCGCCACAAGCAACCAAGGGCGTGGTTGCTCCTCGACCGCCATCGCCCCCGCCTAAAGGCAAGGCCGTGGCACTGCAACAGCCATCGCCACCACCCCAGGATGACATGGACATGGTGGCCTTCGATGCCAACATCAAGGTGGATGATGATGATGATGCACCGGTCGATGTCAATGCCTTTATCAACACCGGCGCCAGCAAAGGACCGTTCATGCCTCCTCTCGTTGAAGAACCATCATTCCGTGATCAAGCTAGCCATCCCAAGAAGCACCTGGTCTTCCGTGGGTTTTCTTAGGAGACGCCTCCGGCCGCTGATACACAACCTCCATCAGCCAGAATCATTTTCAGCCCTGACACACTCCGTAGGACGGCCGGTGACGGGTTAGCATCGCCAGTGGAGGCTTCTGATGCAAAGAGGAAGAGGGTGAGGAAGAGGCCGAACAGGAACAAGGACAAGGCTGTGAGCCCGCCCGCTCCGATCCGTTACCGGGACGATGTTGTACCACCCCGCAAGGATGGCTTGACCAGAGTGCACGAAGCTGGCCAGCCCATACTGCCTCCGAAACTGCGCCGCCTGGCTTCGGGAGCTATGATGAGTTTGCATGAAGGTGTCCGGACACTAGAGGGCCTTCTTCTCAAGGACAAGGACCCGAGTTACCCGGTGTTCACCGCCAAGGTGCCGGAGGACGTGGGATTCATCACCGATGCCCCCGCGGATGTGTTCTTCATAGCCTACAAGAACATTTTCAAGCTGTTCCACTCGAGACGGCTGGACTATAACTTGGTCCACCTATTCGCGCTCAATCTGGCGATGAAGGTCAAGAGAGAGGACAGCCCGTTCGTCGCGATAGCGGATCCCTACTACATGCGGGATAGCTAGCTGGAAGAAGGAACAAGGACCCGGGCCCGGGCAAAGTCCTACCTTCAGAAGCTATTGATGGACAACAAGAGGAAGGACAACATCCTTGTGCCTTTCTTTCCCGAGTAAGTGTACACATCCTCCTACCGCCGTTGTAACACATAAATATTTCTTTCCATTGCTCTTTTCCAACATCCCTTTCCACATTGTGTGTTGCGCAGAGATAAGTACTGCACGCTCATCATCCTCTCCACGAGGTATTCGCTTGCCACCTACTTCGACTTGGGGAGTGCGAGGAGGAAGAACTACGCCAGAGTAAGGAGAATTCTGGATGATGCTATCGAGGGCTATGCCAATCAGGGAGGCCCCTTCAACTATAAGGGGGGGCTTACAGGGACGATGGTCGACACAAGTTCAAGCATGTGTTCGAGTTCCCCTGCGTCAAGCAGCCGTCTGACAGTGTGAAGGAGGCCTTCTACGTTTGCCATCACCTCAAAGGGTTTGTCCGGGATTGCGAGATGCTAACGCTGCCATCTTATCTCCAAGGATGGGCCCAAAAGTTGCATGGGATCAGTGACCCCGATCTCAGGGAAGACTTCCATGATACACAGGTGAAGCTGTCACATATCATCATGGAACAGGTCAACACACATGGTGGGCTCTTACACTAGCCCAGGTCGTTCACCAAGAGGGAGATCGAAGCCCGCCTCAAGGCGCAGGGTGACTTCAGGACATGGACGACGAAAGACATGTACAAGCCGTTCCCGGTGCCCTGCGAGGAGAAGGCTACTTGACCGAGAGAGCGTGTGTATCGGTGGACATGTAGTGTGTGTCAAAAAACTTAACTTGCCTAGCTTGAAACCGTCGTTGTTATTGTGTCGGACATGTTGTCGTGTTTCTTTCATTGTCATCGACGCATTGTTTTAAGTTTATGAATGCCTTGCTCTAATATTTGTCAACATATATATTTGCATGATGTACTAATATGCCTTGTCAATAGAGATGCCGACGTATGTTGTGTACAAGGGTCGGGTTCTAGGTGTCTACGAGGAGTGGGTGGACTGCCACCAACAAGTGGACAAGTTCAGTGGCAACAGCTACAAGGGATATGTTACTAGAGAGGAGGCGGTGGCCAAGGTGGAGGAGACACGTGTGGAAGAAGAACCGGACGAAGATCTTGGTGACGCTCCTCCTCATCGGCATCGTGTTACGGTGTACTACATTCTGTCCTAAGGTATAGGCGGTGACAACATTCGTAGTTGTAAGTTATGTGAGTGAGATGAACACTTGTGAAATATACTTGTACACTTATTCGGTTCTAAGTGATGTGATTGATGAACACTTGTGAACATTCGTGCTTGTTGATGTATTATATGTGAACTGGAATATTTGTACTGCTGTGTGCAGCTTTTCTGTGAGTTTCTGTTAATTTTTGTGTATTTCCTGTAATATACCTGTTATATACTGTATTTGTATCAGATTCTGAAAATTTCAAAATTCTGAAAAAAGGATTCTGTGGCGCATATAGCTATATGCGCCACAGAATGTACCATAGAATTCTGTGGCGCATATAGCTATATGCGCCACAGAATCTGGGCTTCTGTGGCACATATGCATATGCGCCACAGAAATGTAATTTTAGTGGCGACAATTTAGTGGTGACTGCTAGATGCGCCATAAAAAGTTGTTTTGGTGCGCCACTGATAACGTTTTTCCTAGTAGTGCAGCTATCAATGCTTTTACAATAATGATGATAAAGAATGTCGTGTCTGCATGTCACATCAAAAATTATATTGTTTTGATCGTTTACCTACTCGAGGACGAGCAGGAACTAAGCTTTGAGATGTTGATACGTTCATAACGTATCTATAATCTTTGATGGTTTTATGCTAATAATATGCTTTTGACACTCCTTTTTGTATAAAGTTTATGATTTATTTGGACTAACCTACTAATAGTTGTAAAAGTGCACAATGTTCTTGCTTTACACTTTGATGTGTAGGAATTACCAAGAATACAAGTGGAAATCTTGTTGGAGTCAAATTGGGATTTTTCCAGAAATCTGTCTCAGAACTCTTTTTAAAGACGGTCACGTTTCAGGTCGAATACGGCGTCAAACGGAAAGCTCGTCAACTATAAAGTTGTTGGAAATTTCACAAAAAACATTCTCGACATAAAATTTAGCTAATTACGACTCCGACGGGCCTTTTAGGTCCTATTTACTGCAGCCCAAGATGGGGTGACGGGAATCCGAGAAGCTATATAAAGGGGGGAAACCTAATTCACCGAGGGCATCTCCACCCACGAATTTGCAGCCACCAAAGCCACGTTTTTGCCTCCCCCATGGATCCCATCTCCATGGGGGAGGGCTCCCAAGAATCCATGAAGTAAGGGGGCTAAGGGGCGGTGCTCCCCCATGATACCGGGCAGCAGGGAAGGAGTCCCCCACGCCGCCGCCGGCGCCGCCGCCGCCCTCTTCACCATCTTCACCATCTTCACTGCCATCTCCATCACCTAATCCTCCTAGTATGCAGTGGTTCATCCTCTCACACACCTCTCTACCGTCCTATGTAAACATGGTGTTTGATGCTATAAGTTATATGCCTACGACCTATTTCATGTTTGCATAGTTTCTTTGTTCTTAGATTGAATGGGTGAACGTCTTTGGATCCATTAGAGTTGTATGTTGATATGGTACAGTCCTTTCATGTGCGCGCATGGATTAAACATCATAGGGTTTGTAGTATGTGTAAGAGGAAGGGGAAGTTCTGCCGGAGTGACAGAAACCTGAGGACGCGAACCGAAATGTTGCACGTATGGAAGTAAGAGGACCATTAAACTTAAGGTTATGGTTGGGGAAACCTTAATGCATTGATTAGTACTTACGGATGTTTGCTAACAATCCAATCATATAGTACATGTAATTCCAAGTAGTGAAGCGCATGTATATTTAGCCTCTCCCACATAAAAAACTGCATCGAAGACAATGAACCTGATCTATTCGCTATTTAAACTTGGACAAAGCCACCACAACTACCACCACTATTCCACACTCATGGTTCTTTTAGTTTAGTGTATTTTATTGCTGCAGCAACTAGCTTTACTTTCTTGTTATTTATTATCATGCAAAGCTATCTCTATTACTCGTATTGTTGCTCTAGTTTTATTTCCTAGATAATGCAAACGTTTAGTGTGTGTAGAGTTGTATCAGCGGTTGATAGAACTTGAAAGAATATTTATCCTACCTTTAGCTCCTCGTTGGGTTCGACACTCTTACTTATCAAAAAGGCTACACACGATCCCCTATACTTGTGGGTTATCACCATTGCATGTCTGTTCTTTCCACAAACAACATATATATCCACCAGTGTTATTGCATGTGTGTTCTTTTCATTAACCACAGCTAGAGTCATTGCATGTCTATTCTTTCCACAAACAACATATGGATCCACCAGTGTGATTGCATGTGTGTTCTTTTCACAAACCACAGCCAGTGTCATTGCATGTCTGTTCTTTCCACAAACCCCATATGGATCCACCAGTGTCACTTGATGTGTTGTTTTGCATGACGATTGTTACATACCATTCGATCGGGGCACTTGGACGATTGGGATGGTCTTCGTGAGAGCGATCTGCGAGTAGGCTGTTGTACGGCATGATTGGCCACGATTGTTGCGTGCTTGCTCTGGACAAACTAGCAAGACCAGGCGCTTCCCTTTTGCGAGTGTCATGACTCACGAGTTCAGTGGGCCATATGCCAGTGTCACGTCCCCATTACTTCTCTTCCTCCCCGTACTTCTCTTCCTTCCCCTCGAAGCCACTTTCCCCACTTCTCTCCCATCCTGCTGTCACCCCCCCCCCTCTAGCTATCTCTCCGGCAGTCACCCCCCCTCTCCCTCTCTCTCTTGCCATGGGTTCAAGGGGAGACGGTGAGGAAACGCGTCGTGACGACAGGGATGGTGATTTCGATGTGAGTCGTCTCATCCTATCTCTATCATCTGTGGCTAGTTATCTATTTTGAGCTAGATCTACTCTGTTTACTCATGTGCGTATGATGTGTTAGGCCAACCAGACGTTGTATGACTCCGACTATCATAGTTTAGCGAATGAAGACAGTCCTCTGCTATATAAACATGGATATGTGCCCGCTAAATTTGTAGCGTTCGAAGGACAAAACGCAGGCAGGAGGTTTTTACGGTGTCAAGGACATCGTGCAATGATGCAAGGCAGAAGTTGCAGTGTTATCAAATGGGTAGATCTAGAGTGGCCCAAATCGGTGCAGAAAACGCTGGACAAACTATGGGAAATGACAGTTGAGTTGAAAGAATCCATATTTAGCTCACTTCTTGACAGTGTTGAGATGAAGCTATGGGAACCAGATGACACGACCAAGCTTAACCGAGATCTTAGGAGGGTGCAAGACAAGGTTAGCAAAGTCGAGAAGGAGAGGGACATGGAGTTGGCCATGAAGGCTAAAGCAGAGCAAGAACTGACTCAAGCAAGGAATGATCTTCACCAAGCCAAATTCCTGCAGTTCACAACTATGAGTATTGGCAAGTGCATGAGGAAAAATGCAGAGAAACAATTGAAGTTGTGTAAGGAACATGCCAAAAGGAAGGAGCAGACGATTCGATCCTTGCTCTCACAGGAACATGCGCACCGGGCTAAGATTAGGAAGATCAAGGAGATGTGTGATAACTAGTTCTATTTAGCTTCAGTTCGTGCCTTTTAAGTTGTAATAGTAGTACTTGTTGACCTAGCGGTCTAAACTAGTGGTCCTGGAGTCCTGGGAGGAAAAAATTGGTCTCCCGTTAATCTGTCTTAACCTTGCATTACTTCCTTTTGTCTGATAATGGTGGTATTCTGACACTGGTGGTTTGTTTAAACATAATCTACGTGGATTGTGCCGCATGCAAATGGCACAACCACAATTTATAAAGTGGAAGCATGTACACCCAGTTAATGGAGATCCGGGAGCTTCGCCAGATGCAAGGGATGCAGGAGCAACGAGGCGGTGAGATAGATAGGCTCAAGATTAGGCCAGAAAATGGTACCGATTTCCTCCTCATCTTAGTTGCCATTGCTGTTTATGTTGCCAGGTTGTTGTGCAGCAGCTGAAATAAGTTGCTGCTTCATGGAGTGTAGCAGCTTAAATAATTTATTTCTGTGCCACTTACATTCCATCGAATTTGGATACATCCTTCCCCTCAGCAATCGTGGAACCGGTGTTGCGTGTTTTCAGATAGTAGTGGCACAATCACAATTTTGGATTCAACTACTGACTCGGGCGTTTCCAAACCCTAAGTCACGGTACATTTTACTCAGAGAACATGGATAGATTGTTTCGCCCAGCAAAGTTCCACACAAAGAGCTCCAGAATTTAACCAAATTACATATATAGGTTCAAGTTCAACACATTACTATGCATCTTCATTGCCAGTAGCCTTCTTCCGCAGCCTGGGTTTCAAGCGTTCACGTCCACTGGCTTCTTCATTTCATGCCTTCTTCCTCTTCCTCGGTGCCAATTTTCTTAGCTTCATGTACTCTGCATCGCCGGGACAATCAGCACCAGAATCGTGTCCAGCATCATCTTTCCACTCATTTTTACCTTCTTCAGGCGGCAAAATGACTAACTCGGCAGTCATGTTTCTAACCTTGTGGTGCTTCCTGTCAAAGAAACAGGACTATTGCATAACTGCCCAATATCTACAGAGCAAATAAAACAAAAATTACAATTCAGCACAAACATGCAAACCCCAAGAGACTTTTGCTTACCAGGAGCAAATTGGGTTCGAGCGACCACCCTGTCCAAGAATAGAAGGGTGACTAATAGTTGCAGCAGCTTCCACATCTAGTACATCATAATTTATCTCAAACATGCAAGCCGAAGCATACCTTTTCATCAACCCAATTAGCTGACTATTACATGTTAGAGGAACCATGATGCCACGTTCATCCATGAAGCTTAACTTTGTAGTCTGCTTCGGCCATATTTCATCATGATTACGCAGAGCAGCAACCATACCAGATATAGTGCAGATCTGCGCAGGTGCTTCTTCCATCGGGAAACAATGGTGTCCATACCACTTGCCCTTCACCCTTGTTGACTTAGAGTCGTACCTGGAGAGGACTACCGTAACCAGGTAAGGGTGGTCCACGGAGATCCCACTTGACAGAAAACTATGGACAAAATATGTCAACACCTAGATTTTTAATCCCAGATGCCTGTTATGCCATACCTCGCAATCTCAGGATTACCATTTTTGCGAGACATAACAGAATTGGTACCACAGTACATCATCCATTACAAACCATAATAAGGTCTTACAATATAAAGGATCTCATGATCCGGTCTTAATACAAATCAAGCAGCGGAAAATAACGTAGTAGGGGCTCCATCTTCAGAGTCACAGGCAATGCTGACGATGGAAAATGATCCTAGTTGTCGTAGACCTCCTGCTGTCCATCATCCTGGTAGTCCTCCTCATAGTCTATCCACGGGAATAGCCAGGGACACTCACTAACAGGTAAGGTAGTTCTAGTAGGAATCTTAAGCTCTAGGTTTATTTGCAAAAAGGCAGATTTATCTAAAACTGAGTTTAGAAGTAAAGAAAACTAAGTTAATGTCCTAAATCACTTAAGTGGGAACCTAGTTTTCATGTTCACAACCCTATTGTGGTCAAGTCAAGGTCATAGTTCAATTCACAAGTCATTTTGAAAACATCTGACAACGGAACAGTATGGCCACTCCAACTGTCCATGACCGCGGACGCGGTTATTCGAATAGTTTGACACTCTGCAGAGGTGGTACACTTTCACCACAAAATTCGATACATCCGTCAGGGATAACCCTGAATCATCATACTTATTATGCGGATAATCAATCATAACCTTTCAATTACACACTCTAGTATAGGCACCTCCCCTATGAGTGTGGCCTCCCAGCCATGGCCATCTGCCATCCTGGGCACTACATAGGTGGACATTCACACTCATGACATAGCCTCAGATCAACCTCTTCCGCGAGGGAACCCATACTAAGGCATATAAACTTCCATTTAAGCCCTACCCAATTCAGGTAAGTACGGTAAAATTGGAATGGTATCCCATCCGAACCCAACCATCAGTTTTTATAAAGGGCTAAGGCTCATGCCTCAACATTTTCATCATCAAATCCTTTTGTGTCCATAACACATGTCAAAACATTTCAATAGAATGAATCCTCATTCCAAGGTTTTCATAATCATTTTCACCAAGTATTCCCATCTAAAGTGATCAACTTTTATGCTTAGCACTAGCCACTAAAGTTAAGAGTATTCACTAATTGAGGGGTGCTAATCAAGGGTAAATATCCAACTCTAATCTCATGCCTTGGAATGACATCTAAGTATAACTAGTTAGGCCTAGTTTTATACTCTTTATGGTATCTATCCTATTTTTCCAATACTCACAAAGCATTAACTAAAAGTAAAGAACTTTGGTAAAGTAAAATAATAAAGCTTGCAAGTAAAACTTGGGATTGGTATAATCAAACTTATATAACCAAAGCATGCCTAATGCATCTTGCATAGGTTATCAAGTTGGCAAGTGTTAACTTGCATAGTTAACTTGTAGTGCTAGGCTTGCATAGTTAGGAAACTTGCAAGTGTTAGCTTGCCTTGAGTAGTGCAATGGTTGAAGTTTTCTTCTTCTTCTTCTTGGTAGTACTCCTCCTCATCGTATCCCGGGTCGTTACTATCATCTATAAATGAAAACAGGGTCCACAATCACCAAACAATACTTAACTATTTCTATTTAGCAAACTAAGGTTCACACTAGATGATCTAGCATCATCACAATCATCACATGGAATAAAAACTTAGTCTTATTTATCTTATTTTAGAAAAGTAATTTCTACTCATTGAAAAATACTTAAGATTTAATATTCTCCAATTAAAATATGGGATCATGTTGACACATGTCCTCACCACATATTCTAATACATGGGAATGTGATTTAAAGTGTTGGTCATATTTTATAAAGTTTAAGATTATCATTTAATAGAATTAAGGTGACTAGAAATGCGTATATAGCATTCTGTTGGTACTTGACGAGGGTTTAACTCATCAATGCCCATTGTTATGGACTTGGGTTTTGGAGAAGGAGGGAGCGCTAGAGGCATCACTCAGCTAGCAAACAAGCACACAGGGACGCAAGGTTTACCCAGGTTCAGGCCTCGTAGAGGTCCCTACTCCTGCTTATCTGCTCTTGGAATTAACGAAGGAATCGAAGATTGCAGGGGCGCGCAGATGCAATCTGGCGAGAGTTTTGGAAACTAGGGTTACGTGTGTCCTCCTCGCCGCCCCCTCCTAACCTTTATATAGATAGGCTAGGCCTCGGGTAGTAGGTCGAGTCGGTTACAGATTAGGGTTTTCCCTTTGAACTTTCTATCTTAAGCTTCTTCTTATCTCGCAAGCAACCGAGAGTCCTTGAGCCACTTGAATTTTGTATTGGGCCTTGGCAACGCCGTGGGCTTCTACTGTATCCGGGCCGTATATACCAAACTCGAGTACCTGTAGGGTATACCCATGTCAGTAGCCCCCGAGTGTCCAGTGGAATCACAGATTCGACTGGGGACTTTATGAAGCCTTTCGAGTGCATGATTGAGTATTTTTCGAATGTTCAGTTCATGTCATAGGGATTGTTGATATGTGTTCCTGATTTAGCCGATGTATTGGTATCAGTTAACTGCTTAGGGCAAAACAACGAAATCTACTCAAACTCGAGTCCCTGGACTCGATTTCAGAAAAGTGTTGGCGTAATTCGACTCAGGCCATGGTGGTCTTACAGGAGTCGAATTCCAGTGTATGGGTGTGAGCACTCGACGCGTCCGTCAAGGCATGTTCATCGTACCTGCAGGCACGGATATGTTTCTGGTAGTGCACAGCAGATGTGTTGCCAGGTCTTATTTAGGTCTTATCTTCACGCTATAAGCGCGCCATCCGAGCTTTTGTCATCGTGGACATGATTCGTGTAACCTAGGAGACATAATCTCTTTGTAGGGAAAATATGAGGTGGAGTCACCATAGCATTCGAGTGTGGATGTTATCAACACACAGTATGTTGTGCAAGGAAAAATAATCATAGGGTGCGCGACCAGCGCTCCCTATGGGAGCAGCCCCCGAGTGCCTGGTTGAGTCGAAGACTCAGGCAGGGACTAAAGAACTTTTGCAATTGTTGTTGTCTTTTGTTGCTTGTTTCAGTCGAATTTGCTTCTGGCGCTCCCTATGGGAGTAACCCATGACCCATAATCGAATCGTAGATTCGAGTGGTGGGTGTGCTTTTAATGTTCATATTCCTGCATAAAAATGAATCGTAGGGTGCACGACTAGCGCTCCCTATGGGAGTAGCCCTCGAGTGCTTGGTGGAGTCGAAGACTCAAGCAAGGACTTAAAGTAGTCAAAATCTTCTGATGCTCCTCTTGATGACATCAGTGCTGATGATGTGATGACCTCAGTTGCCCGCGTCAGCGGCTTTGACGGGACGTGGCGAGCGGTGGGTCCCACTTTCTGACTTCGATTTGACCGGGCATGCGTAATCTTCTGTTTTAACTGCGTCTCCTCGATTTCCACGCGTAATGGAGATAGTGGGGGACGGTTCGTGTTTTGGCCTCTCCACGTGTCGACAGCGATGTGGGCCACGCGTCCAGTAGGGTTTCTGCTGGCCGTTGGATGGCATCCGCAAGGGGGTTAAGTAGCAGCGCAGCTGTGGAAATTTTCCCATCTGCCCTTTCTCTGCTTGTGCTTCCATTTCCATTGCCGCTGCTCTCTGCTTCCCAGCGCTCGTCCTCTTCGTGGCGCTGGACCAACTCCGCGTCTTCCCAAGATACTTCCTCCGCTCGCACCGCCATCGCAAGATGGGCAAAAGGAAGGGAGGCACCACCGCTGAGTCCGCCGCTGCAATTGCTGCCGCCAAGAAGAAGGGCGGCTCCGCCACTGTGGGCACCAGCGCCGCTGGCACTGGGAAGAAGAAGGGCGCGGGTACCCGCGTCACCAATGGTGCATGGCGTGCATCCATCATCAAGTCCTCCGAGCTCCGTCCCTGCGTCAAGATGGAGTTCTGTCACCCGTGGAGGATGAGTCGCGAGTGCCAGGTGGCGAGGTAATTCCTTGTCCTCCTGCTGGTTTCCGGGTGATGTTCCTTGCGTTCATCATCCGCGGTCTTTCTCTGCCCCTGCATCGTTTCTTCAGGGGCCTCCTTTGCTTCTACGGGCTCCAACTACATTAGCTGTCCCCAAATTCTATTCCCCACATCGCCTGCTATATTACTCTTTGTGAGTGCTGGCTCGGAGTCGAGCCACACTTTGGCCTCTTTAAGAGGATTTTCAAGCTGAAGCGCCAGTCAGCATATGGTTCTATAGTCTATGATGTAGGAGGCTGCGGAATCCATGTCGACTCTTCCGCCACATATTTTGATATCAAACTCATGGCATCCGTCCAAGGGTGGAGAGACAAGTGGTTCTACATCTGCGACCAGAAGGCCGACGGAGAGCACTACGGACTCGCGCCCTTCGATCCCGCAACGCTATGCAAGAGGAGGCGTTCTTGGAAGAACATAGTGATGCCTGGCGAGTCCGAGGAGACGAAAGTGTTGTACAAGCGCGTCTGTGACCTTGAGAGGCGCATGGGTAAAGAAGTGGGAGGCGCCTCCCTCATTCGCACATGTTTGCGCCGTCGCATCCACCCTCAACAGGCCAGAGTCCATCCCATGTTCCAATGGGCTGGTGCGGACGATACCACTCGCGTATCTGTCGATGGCATTTCTGTGGGTGAAGTATATAAGAGGTTGCGACTAGTGACAAAGTATACCACCAAGGAGGTTCTCCCAGGCGAACCAGTCGTGCCTCCCTTCGACGCCTCTAACCCTCCTCCTGAGGTAGAATTGTGCTACGAAGTAGCTTTATTTGTCGATTGCCATTAACTTCTTGATGTATAATGAATTGTTTTATGAATGCAGGATTGGAAGGTGTCTCCCAATTTGCCCCCTCTTCCTGAGGGGGTTATTCCTCGCGAAGTGGATGAAGAGGATGAGTTGGAATCGACCGTCCCACTTGAAGAGGAGGAGGTAGCCCCCGAGTCCAGTGATCCGGACACTCGCAAGCGTTCTCGCAGCGAGGATTCAGATGCTTCGACTCCTTTGACTCCAAAAGGCCCATATATTGGTGCAGAGGAGCCGATTCCCGCAGTTCTTGTGCGTTCTATGGCTCCTCCTGCCCAGAAGAAGCTTCGACTGCCAAAGGAATCGTCAGAGTCGGAGGAGCAGTCCTTCGATCTTGATAGATTTGATTGGTAAGTTCTATATTCGTGACCTTGTTTTGGTTTCTTCTTTGAGTTGCCATCTGTCCTGAAGCTTTTACTTGATTTGTGTTTCAGTCAAGCGGCGACGTCGTCTTCTGACGACGTCCATTTTTGAAGGAGTCCGGAGTCGCGGACTCCAAGTCCAAGAAGGTGGCTTCGCGGTCTCCTTCTCCTTCATTGGCGGCCCACTCTGGGCATAATTCATCGAGTTCCCCGCGTGCTGGGGAGCATCAGATGGTTACCCAGATGACTGTGCAACAGCCTTCTTTGGAGTCTCTGGAGGATCATGTAGGTATCTTGTAGTTGGCAGTCAAATTTATTCTTGGCGTGCTTTACTTGAACTTTTAAATGTATCTGATGTAGCTCATCGTGAAGGAAGCCGCCCACCTGGCAGAGCAGGTCCTTAACATGGGTCGACAGCATGCGCGACTGGACAATTGCCATCGCATTGTCGAAAGTAAGTCTTGACTTCATCTTTGTCTTTTGTGAATATTATTGATTCGATTTGGTAACACTCCCTGCATGTTGCAGCTGAGCATAATGAATTACGTCGCCATGCTACTGCATTGGAGAAGACGTTGGCCGCGGCGACGAAGAATCATGACGAGGCGGTCGCAGCTTTGGAGGAGTCGTGGAAGCAAGAGCAGGATCTCCTTGCCTCCACTGCTGAGAGGGAGAAGTTGTTCGAGGAGCAGCTTCTCTCGATTGCCAAGTCCCTCTCAGGTATTTCTTTTTCACCTAGATATTCCTTGCTCTTCTGTACTTTGACGTGTGATTGTTATACTAATGCTTTTGTGTATGCAGATGCCAGCGGCTTGAGTTTTGATGCCCAATCTCTGTGCCGCGCGGATGCTTTGGCTGGTGCCATCGCTGCAGTCGAGGACCGCAGCGTATCCCTCCAGGAGATGCTGGGGATGGCCAAGGATGTGCTTAGTCGCATCCGTGAGGACTTAACTCCCAAGGCCGGACTAATTGACAACCTCGGCGACTTGGTGGAGTCTCTAGCTGGAGGAATACCTGCTGACTTCAAGAACTCGTAGCACTCCGTCGGCGCCACCATGGCACTCGCAATGGTGTAGGCCCATGGTGTGGAGATGGATCCTGCCGCTATCTCTGAGGCGATGCCTGTCGACGCTAGAGGCCAGCAGGTAGTGTTTTCCCCCTTTGCTGGTAAATGCAAAAATTATGGTCCCCAACTTATCAAGACACTCGCCAAGTACTCCGAGGAGCGGCGTCAAGCGAAAGCTATGAAGGCTGTGGCATCTGGGGGTACCACCGGCAAGTCCGTGGTGTCGGAAACTACCACAGATGCAATGAAGCCCCCAAGGCCGAAGTAGAAGAAACACACTACTCCTTAGTTTTTATATGTAATAGCTCTAGTGTTTGACCTTTTGTGTCCGTGAGACAATGCTTTTATGGGGGTACCCCAGTCAAAACTTTGTTATGTTTGAATGTATCCAAGCCTTTCGTAAGTGTATCTTCAGCCTCTTATTTTGTTTTTGTTTGGTTCGTGATAGGGTACCTCGAGTGGTCCTTCGAGTGATCCTCGTGATACGTCACCCACTGATGAAACCTTGGCGCAGTCGCATTCAAGGGTGGACGAGTTGTCCCTGCTTTCGCGACTACGTGATCGCGTTAAGCAGTTGGAATGTGAGTTGCCCATCCTCCATGGTAACGTGGATGTATGGAAGTCAAGGACGGAGAAGGCTACCGCCCGAGAGCAGTATCTATTGGAGGAGGTGACACAGCTGGGCGATCAGTTCAAGTGTTAGCTTCCTGCCCTCGTATCTTTTCTTATAGTCAATCACGACAGTTCTTTGTCTTCATATTTTGCCTTTTTGCTTGGTGTAGTTGTCAGTGCTCATCATCTGCAGGATGACAAAGACAGAATCGCCATTCGAATGAAAAACCTGACCCAGGAACAGCTTCAGGCGAGTGGGTATTTTTGGGTGGACCATGATCGTGCGATCGCACTTGCAACCCTGCAGGATCGTGCTTCTCGAGTACTCCACTTTCTGAAGAAGGCGCAGTCGTGCCTGAGGAATATCTACCAGACGATGTTTCCACTAGACGCTGTCCCTTCGAGCCTGTTGGCTCTCCTGGCTAGGTTTCAGGATTTGAGTGCAGTTTGCGAGTGCGTGCGGCAGCAGTTAGTGGCTGGTGCCAAGGCTGCTTTGTCGCTAGTGCGACTGCATAGGCCTAATGTAGACGTTGCAGCTGTTGCTGCTGGACCGCCGACTCCGCCGGCAGGTTCGACCTGGAACATGGTTCCACATTACTAGGTGGTGGATCGTCCAGCAGAAGAAATTGTCGACTTCTTTAAGGAACAGACAAACGTTCTTCTGCTGCTGCAGTAGTTTAACTTATATCCTACACATAAGTATACCAGTGTTGTAAAAGTTCGTATGGATATACTAGATGTAATTAATTTATATTGATATGTAAAGAGCTTGCTAGCTTATATGTTTTGCGAGTGTATTTCTGCTCTGCAGTTCCTTTTCGTTAGCTTGACTTATTTTATCTCAGCACCTTGCCAACCTGTCAGGTGCGTTGCAACTGGGTTGGTGTTTTATCAAGGGTTCGATTGGTGTTGAGTCAGCTACTCGAGATACTGCAACTTGTTCATAGAACGAGCATGTAAAGGGTGGCGTAGCCCCCGAGTGATAAGATTTTCATAAAAATGAGGAAAAACACAGAGTTTTGGGGCACTTAGCTTTATTTATTCGTAGAACAGTATGAGGTACAATGTGTGGCTAAGTAGCCTGGCTGAATAGCCATATTTGTAATGTAAGAAAAAAAGACGACTAGGGGTAGAAGCGCCGTAGCTGCGCGTTGTTCCAGGGGTTGGAGTATGCGACTCCTGTCTCGAAATCTTTAAGGCGATAGGCGCCACCTGAGATTACTTCTGTAATCACGTATGGTCCCTCCCAAGGGGACTCGAGCTTGAGGTGCCCTTGCTGCTTTAGTCATAGGACCAGTTCTCCTTCGACGAAGGATATGGGGCGTAGCCTTCTGCTATAGTAGTTGTGCAGGTTTTGCTGGTAGATCATCGATCTTTCTTCTGCAATGTCTTGTGCCTCATCAAGGAGATCGACGGAGTCTTCGAGTGCGAGTGTTGACTCCTGCTCGCTGTACACAACCACCCGTGGGACTTTAAAGCGTACTTCTGTGGGTAGCACTGCTTCGGCACCGTGCACCATGAAGAACGGGGTATATCCCATGGCGCTGTTTGGGGTTGTGCACATACTCCAAAGTACGGACTGCAGCTCGTCTGGCCAACATCCGGCGGCTTGCTTGAGTGGCCGGAGGAGTCGCTTCTTGATTCTGCCGCAGACGAGGCCGTTGGCCTTTTC
The DNA here is from genome assembly GCA_916181665.1 of Avena sativa. Classification (NCBI taxonomy): domain Eukaryota; kingdom Viridiplantae; phylum Streptophyta; class Magnoliopsida; order Poales; family Poaceae; genus Avena; species Avena sativa. Next base: position 451,876,441 of record OV702289.1, read on the forward strand.
GACTTGACCGTTGGTCTGTGGATGAGCTACAGAGGCATAGCTTATGTTGATTCCCAGGTTTTCGCAGAAACCCTGGAGCTCCTTGGAGGTGAAGTTCGTTCCATTGTCCGTGATGATGCTATGTGGCACTCTGAAGCGATAGACAATGGACTCGAAGAACTTGACGGCACTAGATCCTGACTGGTTTGTCATCGGCATGGCCTCTATCCACTTGGTGAATTTGTCGACTACGACCAGGAGGTAGACGTATCCCCCTCGTGAGGACTTTGGGAGCTTTCCGACCATGTCGATTCCCCATTGCGCAAAGGGCCAAGCCAATGGTATTGGCCGGAGTTCCGCGCCAGGTGCATGCGGTTTGTCCGCGAATTGCTGGCAAGCATTGCAGCGCTGGATGATGTCCTTGGTGTCGCACATGGCCGTGGGCCAATAGAATCCAGCTCGTAGAGCTTTGGCGACTAGGGCGTGACTGCCAGCATGGTCCCCGCAAGTTCCTTAATGGATGTCGAGGAGGACGGCCCGTCCGTCCGCGTTGGAGACGCACCGTTGGAGTACTCCTGTGATGCTGCACTTGTATAGTTCGCCATTGATGATGGCGAAAGCCTTGGACCACCGTGCGATGTGTCGTGCATCAGTCGGGTCGTCAAGCAGCCTCTTTCTTAGAAGATATGTGATGTAGGGTTGAGTCCAAGATGGCTCGATCATCATGACACCCATTGGTCCCTCGAGTCCTGTGTCAATCTCCAGGTCATCGAGTGCCATTGGCTCATTGGGTGGCATAGCCCCCGAGTCCGTTGTTGCGCTTGTTTTCTTCTCTGTGGCCTTTGGCTTGATGGAGCGTTCGCACATACGCTCGAGAAATACCCCAGGTGGTATGGGGGCGCAGGTGGAGCCAATGTTGGCGAGTGCGTCCGCCTCTTCATTGCTTTCATGGCCTACATGTCGCAGTTCACAGCCGTCGAAGTCCCCTTCGAGTGTGTCGTAGAGGTCGCGGTAGGCGATCATATTGTCGTTCAGCGCGTCGCACTCGTGCATCGTTTGGTTGACCACCAGTTTGGAGTTGCCGTAGATGATGAGCCTCTTGGCACCGCAGGCTTTCGCCATCTGCATCCCGTGCAGCAGGGCCTCGTATTCAGCTTCATTGTTGGAGGCAGTGAACTGCATTCACATGATGTATTTCAGCTTGTCTCCTTGTGGCGATGTCAGTATGACACCTGCGCTAGCCCCATCCTTTCATTTGGCTCCATCGAAGTGCATTGTCTAGAGGTAAGACATATCTAGCTTTTCAGGGAGCTGGTTCTCCATCTAGTGCACGAGGAAATCAGGGGGACTTGCGACTTGATCGTGTCGCGCTTTTCATATGTAATGTCTCGTGGAGACAGCTCGATTCCCCAAAGCGCGACTCGTCCGGTGGCATCGGGATTGTTGAGGATATGCCCAAGCGGGGCGTCATTGACCACCACGATTGGGTTCTCTTGGAAGTAGTGGCGTAGTCGCCTGGCTGTCATGAAGACACCGTATGCCAGCTTCTAGTAGTGCGGGTACTGCTGCTTTGTTGGCGTGAGCACCTCGCTGAGGTAGTAGACTGGGCGCTGCACCCCGTGGACCTTGTTTTCCTCGGCTCGTTCCACCACGAGCACCATGCTGACCACCTGGTTGGTGGCGGAGATGTATAGCAACAATGGTTCTTTTTTGCGTGGAGTCACTAGTACTAGAGAGGTAGATAGTAGACGCTTGAGGTCTTCGAATGCTTCCTGCCCCTCGTCGGTCCACTCGAACTTGTCAGTTTTGCGGAGAAGTTGGTAGAAAGGCAGTGCCTTTTCGCCCATTCGACTGATGAATCGACTGAGTGCCGCAATTCGCCCGGCCAATTGCTAGACGCCTCTTACGTTCTTCGGCTTCTCCATGGCCAGTATGTCTTTTATTTTCTTCGGGTTCGCCTCAATCCCTCTCGCGGAGATGAGATACCCGAATAGTTGCCCAGATGGTACGCCGAAGGCGCATTTGTCTGGATTGAGCTTGATCCGGTAGCGGTCGAGGTTGGCGAAGGTCTCGCGTAAATCATCGATTAGCGATGCTTCGTCTTTGGTTTTGATGATGATGTCGTCAACCTAGACTTGGATGTTGTGACCAAGTTGATTCTTGAGGCAAGTCTGCATGCACCGCTGATTGGTGGCTCTTGCGTTTGTGAGCCCGAAGGGCATTGTGTTGTAGCAGAACACACCAAAAGGCGTTGTAAACACCATTTTCTCTTGATCCTCCTCCTTCATTTGAATTTGATTATAGCCTGAGTAGGCGTCGAGGAAGCAGAGATGCTCACATCCCGCGGTGGAGTCGATGATTTGGTCGATTCGTGGCAGCGGGAAGTGATCCTTTGGGCAGTGCTTATTCAGGGAGGTGAAGTCCACGCACATCTGCAGGATGTCCGTGTCTTTTTTAGGTACCAGCACCGTGTTGGCTAGCCAAGTGCTTTCCTTGATCTCGCGTATGAATTTGGCGTCGATGAGTCTGTTGATCTCCATTCCGACCGCCTTTGCTCTTGGTTCAAACAGTCGCCGAATTGTCTGCTTGACTGGCCTTGCGTCTGGGTTGACATTGAGTGCGTGCTCGGCGAATTCCCTAGGAACCCCTGGCATGTCCTCTGGACACCAGGCAAAGATTTCCTAGTGCTCATGGAGGAATTCGACGAGCATGAGTTCCTATGCAGAACTCAAGTTGTTGGCGATGAGGGTCGTCTTGGTCGGGTCCGTTGGGTGGACCTGGACTTTCTTCGTGTGCATCGACGAGTCGAAGGACAGGTCGGGTGAACTTGGCCGGCTCAGGGGAGGCAGACTGTTGTCTGTTGACTCCTTTAATCTTGCGAGTTCCTCCTGCATACCGAAGGACTAGGAGATTCTGTTGAATTCCCTGTCGTAGCTGTCGGACCTTTCAAAGTTGCCGTTGATTGTGATTACGCCATTTGGGCCCGGCATCTTCATCTGCAGGTAGGCGTAGTGTGGCACTGCCATGAACCTTGCGAACGCGACATGTCCGAGGATGTAGTGATATTGTGAAGGCCAGTCGACGACCTCAAAGTCGATGCGCTCTCGCCGAAAATTTTGCGGCGTGCCGAAGATGACATCGAGGTTGATTTTTCCCAGGGGATATACACCTTTCCCTGGGACGATGTTGTGGAACATTGTGTCTAAAACTTCCAGACACGTTAGAGGGATCCTCATTGCATGCAAGGTACTCGCGAACATTAGGTTAATGCCGTTGCCGCCATCCATGAAGACGCGGCTCATGTCGAAGCCCCCAATATGCGCCTCGAGTACGAGGGGACAGTGTCCTGGACGAGGGACTTGGCACGGGTGGTCACGCCGGTCGAAGGTGATGCAGGAGTTGCTTCCACTAAGGTACTCATTGGTGGAAGGTGGAGAGTTGATCGCCAAGTTGACTTGGCGAGTGATGTCCTTCTGCACTCGATTTGAGGGACGCCCCTTTTGGATCATCCCCATGTTGCCCACGGGTCGTGGGTATGGTTCACCACCATGATTCTGGACCGGTGCAGCCACGGGTGGTGATATTCCGGGCGGTGGTGGAGGAGCTCCGTGTGCCACGGCGTGTAGGGCGACTCCATAGCCCCTGTTGACTGCGTCGCGATTCATCTGAGCCAGACCCTCGTGGAGCTTGGGAAACTCGTGATAGTCCTTGAGAAGGTGGCTGGATTTTTTCTTGCCGTCGTGCTTGTCGATGTAGAAGTGCATGTTACACGGCCCGGATAGTTTGTCCTCGATGGTTGTTGCGGGTGCCTTTTCGCGAGTGCGGTGCTGCCACACCTGCGTGGTTTTCCTAGAGTCACGGTATCCACCGCTGCGATAGCCGCTGTTGCGGTTGTCGTCGCGTTTGTCGGTGTAGCCGGCTGCGACCATGTTGACATCGTTGTGAGATCCAGGCACATGGCTTAATAGGATTGATAGGATACCCATATCAACAAGTTGCAACTTCTTTTCCGGAAGCTCACTCGAAAAGAACTCTAAGGTTAAGCGTGCTTGGCCTAGAGTAATTCTAGGATGGGTGACCGACCGAGAAGTGGGTAACTAGGTGCGCACGAGTGAGGACAAAGTGCGCAGAAAAGACTAGTGTTGGTCTGTGGGGCCAGTCTAGATATCCTATTAAGCTACCAGGAGTGACACACCCTGGCCCCAGGAGTGGACGGGGTGTTACAATCGTCGTGGTCATCATAGACGCGCATTCGCCGCTTGCCTCGATGGTCGTATCTACGCCCGAGGTCATCGTCGTCGTCGGAGTAGGTGCGGTTTTTCACCGAATCCTCTCCGTCGGCCCATCGATTCGCAATATCCATCAGGTGGTCGATTGTCTTGGGCTTCGAGCGGCCTAACTCCTCCCTGAGTTCTATGCAGCGAACACCAGCGTTGAATGTGTCGATTGCATGGTCCTCCGAGATGTTTTCTGCGGAGTTCTTGATGATGGACCACCTCTAGATGTACGAGCGTAACGATTCACCTGACCTTTGCTGGCAGCTCCTCAGCTCTTCAATTGATGCGGGCCTTTTGTAAGTGCCCTTGAAGTTGCGTACAAAGCTGTAGAGCAGCTCTTCCCAGCTGCGAATCGATCCGCGCGGGAGATTGTTGAGCCATGCGCGGGTGGCACCCTGCAGCTGTAGCTGCAGGCATTGCATGGCCGTGCTTTGACTCCCGCCATGGAGCCTGACGGAGGAGATGTGGTCCTCCAACCATATCTTTGGGTCTTCTAGGCCGTCGAACTTTGGGTTCTCCGACGGGAGTTTGAACCCTTTAGGCATTCGCTTCTGCCTGATGGCCCTGCTGAAGCAACTGGCACCGCAGAGTTCAGTCTCGTCCTCTTCTGAATCAGTCGAATGAGTGCGTCTTGCCCTTGATTTGTCGATTTTGCACTGTGTGAGGTCATCGCGCGCATCGTAGTCGTGATCGTGCTGCCGTGAGCGGCGACGTCGAGATAGGTCATGACTGTCATCGCTGGACGAGGGTGAGGAATAGCATTTTGCCAGAGCCTTGCCTTTCTTCGGCTCCAGCGTTGGTTCTTTGTCGAGGGCGGCCTCGATTAGCCCCAAGCCCGTGATCGTAGATCGGTGCATGGCAGCTCTTGGATCTCCAGCTGGCGGCTGGTTGTTGAGGAGGTACATGGTGGCCGTTGTCACCGCGGCTTGCGGTGTCTTTGGGGCCACGTTGCCCCACGTGTCGACTGTCATAGAGCTGAAGTCGAGGACTTTCGCAGCTTCTACGCGTTCTTGCTCGGTGAGATGGGCCATCCGAGACCGCCTCTTGTTGGCCACGTATTCGTTGCCTTTGGAGGAGGATCCTCCGTGGGAGGAGAGCCTAGCTCGTCAAAGGCTCGACTCATCTGCCGCCTTTTTACGCGCCTCGAGTTGCGCGATTGCGTGTAGCTGGCGTTTGTACTCCTCCTTTAGTAGCCAATGGTAGCCCATCAGCATGTCCTGCAGTGTGCCGGGGGGCAGAGGATTGCCTCGCAGAGCTTCTCGGCAACAGGCCCACTCGTTGTCGTTGATTTTAATCACGACACGTTCACCATGGTTGGTGGTTCGACTGCCCCTCCAGTGTTGACGGGCGCGCCATTGCCACCATTGGTGGGGCCGCCATTGGGTGGTTCGCCATTAGGTATTCCACCGTTTGGCGGATCGGTGCCAGATCCATTGCCACCGTTTTCGCGATTGGTGGTGGTGTCGCCAGCATTGATGACGGCGCACATGAAGTGGTTGGGAAATTTGTTGCTTCCACAACTTTCAGATCTAGAGCCGTAGACTCCATCTTTCGTCGCTAGGTCACCCAGATTGGATCCGCGATAGTTGTCGTTGTCCGTGCTCCTAGCTGCTGATGAGGTGTTGAGCTCGCTGAGGGTGCCGATTGGTGGCAGGAACGACGATGCTGTTGCAATCGCGGGTGCTGTTGGCTGGTCAGGCATGCGAAGCGTGCCCATCTGACCAACCTGGAAGCGGAAGCTCCCAATCGCCAGGCTAATTCCATCGCCCATGGACTCAAAATCCAGGCGAGTGGCCGACATGTGGACGGTGAAGTTGAATGCACCGAAGAGCTGGCGAATCTCTGTTGTTGCGGAGTTGTAGATCGCGGTTGATGGGGCCGAAGAAGACACGACATCAGCACTCCCATTTCCCACAGATGGCGCCAATTGACGAGGGTTTAACTCATCAATGCCCATTGTTATGGACTTGGGTTTTGGAGAAGGAGGGAGCGCTGGAGGCATTAGTCGGCTAGCAAACAAGCACACAGGGACGCAAGGTTTACCCAGGTTCAGGACTTGTAGAGGTCCCTACTCCTACTTGTCTGCTCTTGGAATTAATGAAGGAATCGAAGATTACAGGGGCGCGCAGATGCAATCTGGCGAGAGTTGTGGAAACTAGGGTTGTGTGTGTCCTCCTCGCTGCCCCCTCCTAACCTTTATATAGATAGGCTAGTTCTCGGGTAGCAGGTCGAGTCGGTTACAGATTAGGGTTTTCCCTTTGAACTTTCTATCTTAAGCTTCTTCTTGTCTCGCAAGCAACCGAGAGTCCTTGAGTCACTCGAATTCTGTATTGGGCCTTGGCAAAGCCGTGGGCTTCTGCTGTATACGGGTCGTATATACCAAACTCGAGTACCTATAAGGTATACCCATGTCAGTACTAGTCCAATGTCACTGCATGTAAACCTAAAAAAAATTACATATTCAGATAGATCCTATCAAATGTGATTTTTGATAGTTGGAATCAACTCAAAAGCAATTATGGTTGATTTTTGAAAAATGTTTGAAGTTGAAAAAGTCTCTGTCTTGTTATTTTTACTATCGATGATCTCTAACTCCAAATGGTTTGAATCCAACGGGTTTGGATAGATAATTTTAATACCTTTCTAACAAAATTGGAATCATGCAATTTGATTCAGTGAATCTCTTTGAATTGATTTTTGAATCTATTGACAGAAACTGGTTTCAACTAAAATGGAAAATAACTATTTGAATCACTAGGCTCTGCGCGGGAAACTAACCGGGCCATCCCAATCTCCAGAGCGCGGCACAGCGGGCTGCTGACAGAAGGGTCCCACTAGTCAATGATTCTATCTAACTGAAACAGTATCGTTCAATCTAGGCCCTACGATTAGAACCTGATCTAACGGCTAACATTCATCGTCAACGACGAACTGCTCCGGCGAGGTCTGAACCCTAACGCGGCGGTGGGGGTCGTGTGAGGCTCACCAGGGCTCCAGCTAGGGTCGGTGATGGGGGCGAACGACGTGGTCGACGACGGCAGTTCGAATGGTGGTTGCGGCGGCTCCAATCGACGGCTCCTCTTCTCCTCTGCAGCGGCGGACTCTGACCAAATTCCGGTGATGTGGTGCTCGCCTTGCTCGAGGGAAGGGTGTGGGAGGTTCTGGGAGGAGTAGGGAGTGAGATGGTGTGGTGAATTGAGGCGGGGGTGGCCTCTATTTATACACCGGCAAGGGGAGCAGAGCGGGATGGGCTAGCTTCTCCGGCGATGGTGGTACAGCGAGCTATCGGCGTGGCTGAGGGTAGGGGGCGACATGGTGCTTCCTGGCAGTCATCACGGGCTTAAAGGCGCGGCACGAGGCGGTCGAGGATGGTCGGGCGCGTGCGATGCTCTGCGCAGAACTGGCAGTGTTCACGACGGTGCACGGGGGCTACAGGTCGTGCGACGGTGAACGAGGATGTCTGGGAGCTAGCTGCTGTTATGGTGAGGGTGTGCACGCGCGGAGAGGGCGAGGCGCGGCGTGTGCGAGCTGGTCGGCTGCGGCGCTCTGGCGTGCTCCCGGCATGGCGCAAAGAAATTGGGCACGACGATCCTTGGGTGGTCCATGGCCTAGCTGCGGTCAAGGGCTGGACAGGGGTTGGCGGTGGACGGTGGCCTTCCTGGTGGACATCATGGACGAGGGCAGCGTGGTCTCTGGCGAGCTGCCCATGGTCAGTCGGTGTTGTAAGCCTCGGGCGGCACTTCACTGGCACAACGGCAAAGGGGGGTGGTTGTCCACTGCATGGCTAGGTGCTGGGGGAGACAGGGGAGTGAAATGAGGGCAAGTGGTCGAGTGATCACTGCTCCAAACAGTGGAGTTAGGCAGTAATTGATATGTGTCTGCCAGGTGTTCGACTAAATGGCCGTAATAACTTAAGTTTGAAATTTTTGAATGAAATTTGGTGAGTGTTTTTCTCTTATGCTTGAGTGTCTAAGGTTGCTTGGAAAAGTCAAGTGGAATTGATTTGAGTGGTTTTTGCAAAATGGTGATCTTACCATATGAACTTGATTCAATTTTGAATTGTCCTTTAAATATATTTGTAAATAGTTTCTGTGAGTTTGTAAAGTGGGCTTGGGTTCACTTTTACTTGGTCTAGCAAGGGGTGAAACAAATGGAAATGTTTCTGTTAGAAATTCTTTTCTAGGAACTCACAAAGTGGCCTAGTGGTTAACTTTGGTCAAAATGACCATTTGCTTATTTGATTCATATTTGATTTCTTTTTCTTTGGATTTTGTTTGTAATTGGCCTAGATGATGTAGTATTCATATTTAACCCATTTCTTATCATTTGTAGTAAATACACATGGAAATTTCACTCAATCATACACTAATGCAAATCACACATGCATTCATATTCAATTTAGTAATAAAAGTTTTTGTTAACCCTAAACTTGGGTGATTAGAACTTCATAATCTTGATTAACATTTTTGGGGTGTTACAAAATATGTTTGTCAGTGTTGGGCTAACAAACAATTTTAGGTTCAGTAGCCAGCTAGCAGTTATAATTAGTGCGAATAGCAAAGAGAAGGGTAGCTCACCCGCATGTAGCTAGAACTTCTTCTTCCTTGGTAGTAGGATCTCCCATCCCCGAGCTGCTCGGCTCGTCGGTGGCAGAGGCAGGCTAGAGCCTCACAACGGCGAATACGGCATGCACCATTGGAGCTCGGGATCAGCGACTGGGCGCAGCAACTTGGCACCAGAAGTCAAATGTCTGACGGGATCGTCCTGCCTGGAGGGTGGATTTCGACACCGCCGGTGCTAGGGGAAAGGAGGGAATGGATTTGTGAAATTGGTAAACGCATCCAATCCACTTAGTTCCTTGATTTTCCTAAGAGGTTGCCGCGTTGGCGCTCGCGTCATGGACAGATGATCGGCATGTGGGTCCCGACCGTCTACTTCACGGGGCAGTTTAACGGAATGTTTGAATTTGGCAGGGGTGAGATGAGTTTGCCTCGAAATGGCCCCTCTCAGTAGTTGGCAGCCCAACTTTACGAAACATAGCAATTACAGGGAACTTGGGTACCGCCATGCACTCGCCCATGAACTTTCAGGCCACAAACAAACAATCCCGCCGACAAAGGGCAAAGGAAAAAAGGGAGCGGTCAGTACTGAGGCCAGTACACGGCGAGTCTAGAATTCGGCGGCTCTCGCCTACATAGGTATGGTGGAATACAGCGACAGCGAAGCATCCACTAAATAACCTATAGATACTCCATATAACTACCGGCTATCAGAGAGGGATAAGAAATACCTATTCGGAACCAACCTGTTACTAACACCAAACATACCCATCTTGGTATTTCCCCCTCGAGACCAAACGAGGAAGTCATGCTGAGGAAACTCACATAGTTGGAAGTTTTATTCATTCATTCCGTGGTGGTTGTCCAACTTCATAGTCATATCAGATCCAAGTCATATTATAACAATAATTCTTTAGTTGTAGTTGTCTATGATCAATAAATTGTTCTCCAAGTCGTCCAGAACCGCGGACACGACTTTTCAAAAAGATTTAACCCTGCAGGGGTGCACTGAAGTATCCATACGCACTTTAACCCTTCTTGTCAGATCCGATATGTGCAAGATCATGAAACATACACCCAACGGTATGTCGATGGGGCTTCGAACATGATGTTTCCCAGACCAAAAGCAAGTACATGGGGGCCACCCCACTAAGCTACCCACACTAAAGTCGGCCGGCTCTGAGATAGACATAGGGTTTGTGTCAATGGCTGTAAACAACTGGGAACGCGAAAGTGTGATTGGGCTTGTCGATACCACGAAAACATTTCACATTTTTTCCTAAACAGTACAGGTGCTCCATGCACAATAGAAAATAAAGCAATAAAGCATGGCATAACTACAGGATAGTAATAATGCCCAAAACTAGTATGTGGCCCCAGCATAGTACTTTGAAATCAGGTAGTAAGCCGATGGGGGTGCCCACACACCCCACATGTGGTTAGCGTGCTCGATCTCGGAACAGGTGTCAAGAACTCAGGTCCTAGGTGGACACAAGTGGGCAGGTAAAAACCAAATAACATATATTACACATCGATGCCTCTGCATTATATCTATTTCCAGCCTTTTAATTAACAAGTTATAATGAAAGCCATGATCATCTCCACTATTAAGCATGTGGCAACATCCCAACAACTATGGAACATCAATGACGCGTAGTAACACCTGAGCAAGTGTCTACAAATCGCAAGGCCGACTTTCTATCAAACAACAGGCAATATGAGGTGTCCAAGGCAAATATAGAGGCTGCACGGAAGATAAATGGTACAGAAAACTAAAGCATCGCGACACAGATAGCAATAGATTAATAGGAGGAAGTAAAGACTATAAATGCAAAATAGGTAGAAAGGGGGAAGAATGCTCGCCTGAAAACACTGCCGAAGATACATATCCGAAGAACTTGTCGAGACTCGCATCCACTCAATGGCCTAATCCGCGAAGAAGCAAAGCACTAAAAGAAACACCGGATGCACTATTTAATAATACATAGAAGATCAGGCATGATGCATGACATGGCAAAGGTGCGATGCAACTAGGCAATATTACGCGGAATTGGGATCCCGACAATTAATTATAAGGTTCAAGTTGTTTAGGTACCCCGCAATTTAAATGTTGTCTTAACAAGGCAAAACATGTCATCGATTCACTACACAAATTTAAATGGAGCCAAATATAAGACTAGATAGTCCGCATAAATCTCCATATTTAATTATGAGGTGAATCGACATAATGCCCCCAAACCACAAAATATGTATGTGACATGAATGATTTAATGCAACAAGATATATAGTGGCAATTTATAAAAATAGGTTCTCGTATCAGGGCCACCATTGGGGTGGAAGGACTCGGGGGTTCGACAGGGTTCGGGTCATGGGGTCGACGTGATCGGTCTTCAGGGTTGGGGTTCGGCAAGGGTCTTGAGTGGCACCATGTGCATCCCTCGGAACCATGGGCATCGAGCCAGCCTTGTCGGCAAGGAAGATCTTGTCGTATGTTGGTCCTGGAAGTAGTTTGTTCGTACATCACCAAAGACCCTTGTTCAACTTTGTCCACTGAGAGGTAGCCTATGTCATCGTCAGCCGTAGTCCCACGGTAGCCAATCATAGTCGCAGGAGTAGGCGCATCAATACACATACACGCACCACAATTTACATCACCAGGAAGCCATGGATGAAGTGTTGCAGGCGTCATGGCGTCGGGGACGAACTTGCAGGCGAGGTTAGGGGCGAGCTGCTGCAGGAGTAGGACGAGGACGTAGGGAGGGTGTGGTCGACTGTGGAGGTGAAACAATGGGCATATCAGCGACGCCATGCCTGTATGCCCGAAAGGCCGACAGGGTCCTTGTGGGGTGCACGCAGAGGCGGCGCCACAACGTAGGGGGCCGAGGCGGTGGTGGACGGAGCAGAGGATCCCGGCAAGAGAGGAGGGTGGTGGACGCTACAGGTGCTGAAGGCAGGCAAAGCGGAGAGGAGACGCCGGGGTTGCAGGAGGCGAGATGATGGAGGGCGATGCGAGCTCCTGCGACGGAGAATGGGCAAGGGTGAAGGCGGCTCGACCGGGGAGAGGGGGTGCCGTCGGGGTAGGAGGGCGACCTCAGGGCAATAGTCGCTTGAGTATCGTGGAGAGGGCAAGACGTGGCGGTGGATGTCGTCTGCGGAGGAAGGAGCGAAGTGGGATAGGGAATAGGTGGAGACGGGGCCTCGGGATGCGTGTCGTGGTAGGGTCACAGGCGCATTTTGCGTGCGAGGGGGTCACGTCGGGAAGGGGAGTGGGACCTGTTGTCATAGCGCGGCAGGGTGTGTAGCATGCTACGTTGCGGCATGCTACCAGCGTGTGCGTGTGTGTTTAGTGGATCTAGGTTGGTCGTGTTGTGTGCAGGTGCTGAGTGCATGTGGTGTGTGTACGGTCGGGTTGGGGTGGGTCAGCGGCGGAAGATAGGGTTAGGAGGGTGGCCTAGGGTAGGGTTAGGATTTAGTTTAGAAGTGCTGGTTTATTTTAGTTGGGCCTACCGGGGTGGTAGGTGGCCTGGACTGCGGCTTGGGCTACCTCCCCCGGTATAAAATATTTAATATATAGATTATAGGTTTTTTTAAAGGCCTTTACAAATAGTTTTTAGACAAAACAAAATATATAGAAGGACCGGAGTTTTATAGTTTGACTAAAGAAGGGCTATTTAGAAAACAAAGACAGACTTTTAGAAAATAGTTTTAGGCAAACATATGCATGATGTCATGATGATGCTCAAATGCAATGTGGAATGATGACATGAGCATGCGATCATGATTATACACAAAAATAAAAATAACACGCGATTTTCTAATAGTGGTTTTTCCTGGGGTGCTACAATTCGACGCCACTAACAAGGGATCTCATCCCCGAGATACGCCTCATGGTACATGGAAGAAGGCTGATGATCTGGACTTTCTCGCTTCATGTCGATCCTCGCGACACTACTAACAAAGATTCTTTCTCCATCTTGAAATCATCGACACCACCAACAAGAGGTTGTTGTTCATGTTCATGGAGAGAACACTCCGTAGAAAACAAAAGGTGACGGTAGAGGTCTCAACAGATAAGGCCACCTCTAGCTTCCGTTGAAGGAGTAAAAATTGCATTGATCCACCAATTAAATGTACCAAGCGAATGATAAGAGTAGTCGGATGCGGATCAGTCCATCGCGCACCCAAAGCATTACTCTACACATGAATAGCAGAATTATGCAACCAACTCTCGGAATTCGGACTGAAGATCTTGACAAGCAACGTTCGGAAAACAAAGGAGTGATGCAGGCTCTTCATCAGATCTGACGTAGATGATGTCGTCACGTTGGAAAACACTGAAAGATACAAAGAAAAATTTTAGTGACTTTTGGGTCACTACAAAAGGTACAACAGATGAAGGATTCCTCAGATAGCATGAAGACCGGATGTAGAAACACTGTTACAAGAAGAAGAAAGCGAAACCCTAAAGGTACGACGGAAACCCAACAACGAGAATTCCTAGACTTGAAGAAGGTAAGAGAACAGATTCAAAACACGCAAAGGTAAGAGGAGAATCGCATAGAGGTAAGGAATAAAAGCAGAACTGATCACATCTATCCAACCAATATTTCAAAATAGTTTTTGACACTCTACATCGTCCATTGGCTAGGTTATTCTACAGGCTGGACCAGTGGGGTTACGCAACTGCTAAGCTCTAATACCACTTTATAACACCCTCGAATCAGCTATGTACAGGTTTCAGTGATTCCCGCTAAACCCGTATAGAAACGATTCAAGGATGCCCACCATGAACTTACGTGCGGGTGGAAAACGAAGTAATATCATTACACAATAGTTCATGATGGAACCCACAGAACATATATATACAACAATGACTCGATGAGTCAAGAATACAGATATATAGTACAAAGATCCAAATCACATTAAAATGATACAACATCTAAGTACGGATAAGATGCAAATGGGGCTAAGAGCCCTAAAGAATAACCAATGGCATCCATAACCTTGCCTAGGACAATCCGGAAGGGTAACCCTGCTAACGACGTCGAACGCATACCTGTTAAACAAAAGGGGTGCCGACAAAGGGCAAAGGAAAAAGGGAGAGGTCAGTGTTGAGGCTAGTACACGGCGAGTCTAGAATTCGGAGGCTCTCGCCTACATAGGTATGGTGGACTACAGCGGTAGCAAAGCATGCACTAAATAACCTATAGAGACTCCATATAACTATCAACTATCAGAGAGGGATAAGAAAGACCTAGGAACCAACTTGTTACAAACACCAAACATACTCATCCTGGTATTTCCCCCTCGAGACCAAACCAGGAAGTCATGCCGAGGAAACTCACATAGTTGGTAGTTTTATTCATTCATTCCATGGTGGTTGTCCAACTTACTAGTCATATCCGATCCAAGTCATATTATAATAGTAATTCTTTAGTTATAGTTATCTATGATCAAGAAACTGTGCTCCAAGTCGTCCATAACCAAGGACACGACTTTTCAAAAATATTTAACCCTGCAGGGGTACACCAAAGTATCCACACGCACTTCAACCCTTGTTGTCAGATCTGATATGTGCAAGATCATAAAACATACACCCAACGGTATGTCGACGGGGCTTCGGACACGACATTTCCCAGACCCAAAGCATGTACATGGGGGCCACCCCACTAAGCTACCTGCAACAAAGTGGGCCAGCTCCGAGACGGACCCAGGGTTTGTGTCAATGGTTGTAAACGACTGGGAACCCTAAAGTGTGACTAGCCTTGTCGATACCACTAAAACATTCCACATTTGTTCCTAAACAGTACAGGCGCTCCACGCGTAATAGTAAATAAAGCAATAAATCATGGCATAACTACAGGATAGTAATAATGCCCCAAACTAGTATGTGGCCCCCAACATAGTACTTTGAAATCAGGTAATAAGCCGATGGGGGTGCCCACACACCCCACCTATGGTTACCGCGCTTGATCTTGGAACAGGTGTCAAGAACTCGGGGTCCTAGGTGGGCACAAGTGGGTGGGAAAAAACCAAATAAAATCTATTACCCACCGGTGCCTCTGCATTATATCTACTTCCAGCATTTCAATCAACTAGTTATAATAAAAGCTATGATCATCTCCACCATTAAGCATGTGGCAACCTCCCAACAACTGTGGAACATCGACGATGCGCAGCAACACCTAAGCAAGCATCTACGATTCACAAGGCCGGATGTCTATCAAACAACAGGCAATTGGAGGTGTCCAAGGCAAATATAGAGGTTGCACGGAAGATAAATGGTATGGAAAACTAAAGTATCATGACACGGAAAGCAATAGATCAACAGGAGGAAGTAAAGACAATAACTACAAAATAGTTAGAAAGGGGGAAGAATGCTCGCCTAAAAACACTGCTGAAGATACATATCTGAAGAACTTGTCGAGACTCGCATCCACTAAATGGCCTAACCCATGAAGAAGGAAAACACTAAAAGAAACACTTGATGCACTATTTAATATGACAGAAGATCGGGCATGATGCAAGTAGGCAATATTAAGAGGAATCGGGATCCCGGCAATTAATTATAAGGTTCAAGTTGTTTAGGTACCCTACAATTCAAATGTTGTCTTAACAAGGCAAAACATGTCATCGATTTGCTACATAAATTTAAATGGAGTCAAATATAAGACTAGAATAGTCCGCATAAAATCTCCTTATTTAATTATGAGGTGAATCGATATAATGCCCCAAACCATAAAATATATATGCGACATGAATGATTTAATGCAACAAGATATACAGATGGAAATTTATAGAAATAGGGTCTCGGATCAGGGTCACACATTAGGGTCGAAGGACTCGGGGGTTCGACAGGGTTCGGCTCCTAGGGTCGAAGGGATCGGTCTTCAGGGTTGGGGTCCGGGAAGAGTCTTGAGTGGCATCATGTGCATCCCTCGGAACCATCGGCATCGAGCCGGCCTTGTCGGCGAGGAAGATCTTGTCGTATGTTGGTCCTGGAAGTAGTTTGTTCGTGCATCACCAAAGCCCCTTGTTCAACTTTGTCTACCGAGAGGTATCCTATGTCGTCGTTAACCGTAGTCCCACGGTAGCAGATCATAGTCACAGGAGTAGACGCATCAACACACATACATGCACCACAATTTACATCGCCAGGGAGCCGCGGATGAAGAGTTGGAGGCATCACGACGTCGGGGACAAACTTGTAGGCGAGGTTAGGGGGAGCTGTTGTGGAAGTAGGACATGGACGTAGGGAGGGTGGGGTCAACGGCAGACACGAGACGATGGGCAGATCGGCGATGCCATGCCTATACGACGCGCGGAGGCCGACAGGGTCCTTATGGGGTGCACGTAGAGGCGGTGCCATAGTGTAGGGGACCGACGCGGTGGCGGACGAAGGAGAGGATCTCGGCGAGATAGGAGGGTGGCGGCCACTACAGGTGTTGACGGTGGGCGAAGCAGAGAGGAGGCACTGGGGTCGCAGGCGACGGCACGATGGAGGGCGTCGCGAGCTCCTGCGGTGGAGAACGGGGCCAGGGTGAAGGCGTCTCGAATGGGGAGAGGTGGCGCCGTCGTGGTAGGAGGGCGACCTTGGGGCAGCGGTGGCTTGAGTATCGGGGAGATGGCGAGATGCGGCAGCGGTTGTCGTCTGCAGAGGAAGGAACGACGCGGGGTAGGGAGTAGGTGGCGACAGGTCCTGGGGATGCGTGTAGGGGTGGGGTCGTAGGGCGCGTTTTGCATGCGGGAGGGTCGCGTCAGGGCAGGGAACAGAACATGCGCGGGAGCAGGACCTATTGTCATACTGTGGTAGGGTGTGTAGTGTGCTGCGTTGCAGCATGCTACCATCGTGTGTGTGTGTGTTTAGTGGATCTACGTTGGTCGTGTTGGGTGCAGGTGGTGAGTGCATGTGGTGTGTGTACGGCCGGGTTGGGGTGGGTCAGCGGTGGCTGATGGGGTTAGGAGGGTGGCCTGGGGTAGGGTTAGGGTTTAGTTTAGAAGGGCCGGTTTATTTTAGTTGGGCCTACCAGGGTGGTAGGTGGCCTGGCCTGCGGCCTAGGCTGCCTCCCCCGGTACAAAATATTTAATATTGTTGGGGTCGCAGCATAGAAAACAAAAAAATTCCTACGATGGGAACTATACGCCAAGATCTATCTACTAGATACAAGCAACGGGTGGATATACATCCATAGAGAACTTACCCTCGAAGAAAACATAGCTTTGTTAACGAGTTGGAACTCGTGAATGATGTAGTCGTACACTTGCGATCTCAAGATCGTGATGAAGTCCAGCAGGTCCGGCTCCAGCATGTCCATCAGATCCAGCTCTAGCAAGTCCAGCACCATCAAGTCCAGCACCGCAAAGCAGCGGTACATCCGTGATCGCATACACGTCCGGTACCCCGACAACCTCCATCCCTCGCTCCAGCAAAGCAGCGGAAGCAGCAACTTCTTTCCAGATAAAGCCACCGGGAACATGTATCTCGCTAATCCGAGACCATGGGGAATAACTAGAGGGGGAGAGAGATCCTTCACGAGGAGGTTTATTTTGTGAGGAGGAGAGGGGGCCTTTTATAGGGGAGAGGGGGGCACCCAAGGGTCATGGCGTGGCAGCCATGGTGGTGCCCCCACCTCTTCCACATTCATGTGGGTGGAGCTCCCACTCCCATAAAAAGCCTCCACTCAAAATTCCACTCACACATGCATTAAATTTCCACCAAATTTAATGCAATATCTTATTAAATAAAACTATTTTATTTATTTTATTCATAATTTTGTCAATTACATTAATTAACAAACATTCACATAAAACCCCCTGCAACATTTCAATATCACATGCAGAACCAGTTTCTGCAATTTCACCCGAAACAATTCCGGTTTCCATCGAAATGATTCCAGCGCTTTCTTAAATCTTTATCTGAAACATATTTGCTCCAAATGGTGTCGATATCCCTTAAGTGTGTCACCCTACGGTTCGCGAATAATGCAGACATGATCGAGACCCCTCTCCGATCAATAATCAGCAGCGGGACCTGGAGATGCGTACTGACTCCCACATATTCAACGATGACTCTTGTGATCGTGTGAACCTTTAACGTCATAACTAAATCCCTTTGTCTCGCGATATATTACATGTCCGAGATTCGATCATTGGCATCCAAATACCTAGTTTGATCTCGTTACCGACATGCACTCTTTTCTTGTTCCCGTGATATAACATTCTAGTGATCACATCACTTGCTTGCAAGCTATTTCAATGTGATATCACCGAGAGGGCCCAGAGTATATCTATCCGTCATCTGGATGGAAAAATCCCACTCTTGATCCATGAGCCTCAACATAACACCTTCGTAGCACTGAATCCACCTTTATAGTCACCCTGTTACGGTGTGACGTTTGATGTTATCAAGATACTCTTTCGGTGTTAGCAATTAACATGATCTCATGGTCTAAGGACTAAGATTACTCTGTATGATGTTATAGCAATATAAACATAATGAAATTGATCGTAATGCTATACTTCGGATGAATGTTCATCACATCATTCCACCAATGTTGTGACCTCGTTATTAACAACATCCAATGTCCATGATCAGGAAACCTTGATCATCTTATTAATCAACGAGCTAGTTTATATGAGAGGCATTAATAGGAACTTTGTATTTTGTTTATTAAACACACATGTATTAATGTTTCCAATTAATACAATTATAGCATGCAAAATAAACATTTATCATAAAGAAGGAATAACATAATAACCACTTTATTATTGCCTCTCGGGCATATTACCTTCAGTCTCCCACTTGCACTAGAGTCAATAATCTAGTTTGAAAAACTTTGCGTATTAAACACCTATGGCTTTCTGGTGTTGCATATACGCGATTGCTAGTGGTTAACATAATCTCCGGATCTAACAATTTCAGGTCCGTGTGTATTTGCATGTCTTTGCGTCTCTATGCATCACTCATTCTCAAATGAGATGGCATTGTATAAATTTGGTCCTTTGGTGAGACCTTTAGTTCGTTCGGGTTAAAATGTGTTGATATTATTGTCATACAATATATCTTCATAGTATTAGCCCACTTTGAACCACACCTAGTTTGATAACAAACAACTTAACACAAATGCCCTCCTTTGCTGCTACTATAGCTGTCATATACTTAGCCTTTTGTTGTAGTATCCGTCACAATGTCTCAACTTTGGAACTAATCCAAATCCATCATGGAACATCCTTCTCCAATACATTGTGCCACCCATAGTCTAAATTGAGATAAATTTAATTTGTATCTTGTGACAAAACTAGTATCAATGTAACACTTTACAATGAACTACCTTTAACTATTTGTCACTTATACATTTTATATTCTTAGTTCTTCCAAAGCTCATAAGAATATCGTTACTATCGTCCAATGATCATCTTATGAATCATTCTGGTATGTGCTCATAAC
The DNA here is from genome assembly GCA_916181665.1 of Avena sativa. Lineage (NCBI taxonomy): Eukaryota > Viridiplantae > Streptophyta > Magnoliopsida > Poales > Poaceae > Avena > Avena sativa. Next base: position 451,895,703 of record OV702289.1, read on the forward strand.
ATTTAGAGCATAGGACATATCTGGATATATACATATCACGGTATAATCGATCAAAATATTCATGTGATTTTACTCACCAAGTGTTCAAACACTTGAATCTTGATACAATCCTTTCCATGCATCAAGAACCTTTCTTGTTGTTTCCATATTGAACCCTTTCAATATCTCATATATGTACGTCTGGCATAACCATATTAGCGCCTCAATCTATCCATATAGCCATTGATGCCAAATATTCTGGTTTTTCCCAAGTCTTTCATCCAAATCCTATTTTAATGAAATTCTAAACTTATGTCAATACAAGATACATCATTTCCAATCAACACCATGTCCTCTACATAATGTATTAGAAATATGTCTCATCACTCCCACTTAATTTCTTGCAAATGTAAGCATCTTCATCATCTCCGATGAAATTAAACTCTTTTAACATTTTCATCATGGTGAAGATTCCAACTCCGCTATGCTCGCTTCAACTATTGAAGTTTGCATGCCCTTTTAGCACCTTTTGAATTAACAAAACCCTTTGGACCGTGTCTTGTACACGTCCTAGGTAACCATTCTATTAGAAGAACATTGTTTTGTTTGTTCAACTACCATACATCAAATTATATGTAGTGGTTGCTACATTAATCTGTCAAGACTAAATATCGCTATGAAAGATCAAATCTTGTCATAGTCAACTCCTTGAACATTGTCGTAAACTTCTTTCCGACATGTCGACTATTTCATAGATGTTAAACATCCATGTCTATTTCTTTATAGATCCAAACACAACCGATAGGCTTCATGCCTTTCCGGAGGGTCTTCCAAGTTCAGAAACTTGATTTCTCTTGTATGGATACTATCACGGATTCTATGACTTCTAGTCATTTTATGGAGTCAGGGCCCATCATTGCTTATTTGCATGCAGTCGGTTCATCATTGTTAAAACAATAACGACTTCTATTTCAAATCTTACTATTTGATTCTTACCAACCCACATGGTTCAATAGGAACTCTAATCTCCAAGATCACACCCTGTGTAATTACGGGAGCCATGATCATTGTGGCCGCCACCGGGACACTTTCCGGCGCTGCGCTACTTAGCACATATAGCTAAGGTTTAACAACCTTATCAAAGTTCTATTGTCCTCCCACTTAACTTTTCACGAAAAATTCCTTCTCAAGAAACTTGACGTTCCAAGCGACAAACTCTTTTGTCCTCGGTGTTAAGGAGGAATTCCCAACAAATTCTTTGGGATAACCTACAAAGACGTGCTTATCCGACTTTGGTTGTAAACATTTTACTTATGCATAGCATACCAAAATTTAAGAAAAGACAATTCGGGTTTTATCCCAAACCATAACTCATATGTTGTCATTTCAATGGATCACGATGGTGCTCTTTTCAGTGTAAAAGCGGTAGTCTCTAAAGCTTTAATCCTTAAAACATAACGGCAATTTTATAAATGACACCTTTGATCTTACCATGTCAAACAAGGTTTGATTTGATCTCTCGAACATACCATACTCCTGTGGTTTATCGGGAAATGCAAATTCATGGAACAATTCCTGAAATCTTAGGTGTTTTGCTAAACTTGTAACTCAAATATCTTCCTTTATGATCAAATCATAAACTCCTTTATTTTCTTGTTACAATGATTTTTCACTTCATCTTGAAAGTCTTTGAACAATTTTCAAATGTTTCATACTTCTTCCTTATTAAGTAAATATATAGATATATTCACTCAAATTTCTGGAGAAAGCATATGAAGCCAAAAGATCCATCGCATATGGCTACACATAATGGACTATATACATCAACATGCATAATATCCAATAAATTAGTCATCCGTTCCTCTTTGGCCTATGGACGGAGTTTCAATTATCTCGAGGAAAGTTTCACAAGCGTCAATTGATCAAAATCAAAAGACTCCAAAAATCCATCAACATGGAGTTTCTTCATGTTTACTTTCCAATATAATTCAAACAGCGATGTCACTTCATAAGTGATCTTCCAATCATTTGTCTTACGACATTTTAGCAATAATGTTTATGGATGTGATTTCTCCAACTAGATTTGTAAAAGTTCATCCATCCTTTATGAATACGGTAATTATTTGAACAACCATTGTTCTCGTAATACCGGGACAAAATAACAATTATTAAAACAAATCTTGAAGGCTAGGTTTGATGACAACGAAAAACACAATAACACTTTATTTGTTTTTGATGAACATCATCACTTATTCTCTTGCTAGTTACTTAGGCCGTTGCAGTTCATGATTTGTGTTGTTCTGTATGATACTTCACACCAACCAATTCGATATCCAATATCGGTATCCAATACCTCAGAACCACATTGTTTAACAAGCAAGGAATACAGCCATAACATGTATATCTTCTATATACCTAAGTTGGACATCTCCAACCTTTTCTTTTCTGCCAAATATTTTATAGATTCTCTTTCAACAATTCCTTTTCTTTTAAAAGAATCTATCAACATCAATAGTGGTGTCATTTACATGACACATAGTATAAAGCGTATATAGTCAAATACTAATACGTTTGGACTTGCACTTTGAAGTGGATCACCATCATCAAATGTTTGGTGTTCTTTCAAAAATTCATTCTTTAGTAATCTATTAGTGTAGTAAACATTTTACTTACATCTTCTATTCATCCTTATCATGACAACTTTCATGATCAAACTACTATAGCCTATAAGGAAAAATCGCGAGTATAATGTTAGGTCCCAACACCTTTTTGGGAGATCCGGATGCCTAGCATCTCCATCCTTCACAAATTCTCATACAATATGAGAACATGTATTTTGCTAAATTATACTCTATCATAATGCAACCAAAAACATTGTTTCACATATCACAATATCTTCCACACATGATGGTTTCTGAAACAATTCTTTCAGCTCCTAGATAACCTTGATATTAAAACAACTTTTGAATATCAATAATCATGGAGGCAAACATGATACTTTAGATACTAGCATTGGAATTCTTACTCTTGATTTAATACTACTTATTAAACTTCATGGAGTAAATAGAGTTTGCTGAAAGTTTGCAATAGGACTTCTAAACTTTAAATTGACATTAAAAACAATACGATACCAGTTCTTAAAGTAAATATCCAGAATTCTATAGTTCTATTATCTCAATTAAAACTAAGCATAAGGTAGTGAACATATGCCAATGACTACAATAAATTATGCAAATTCACTTCGATTTAGTTTATGACAAATTGAGTTCGACTAATCCACATTAGAAATGAACTCCCACTCAAAAATGACATCCCTCGTGCCCTTTTGGTGATTACATGAACCAAATCCACTATACCAAGTCTGATCATCACGTGAGTCGGTGTAGCTTCAAAGGCGAGCATCAATATGGTCATCACATCAACTATATGACCCATGCTTAACCTTTCGGTCCGTGTTCCAATGCCATGTCTGTACATGCTAGGCTTGCCAAGTAAGAACCTTAGTATTCCCGTGTGTAAAACTGTCTTACACCCATTCTATGAAAGTACACCCGATAATCATGTGATGTCTCGAAACACGATCCATAGAACGGTGCATACTTAAGGAAGAACACATTTTATCTTGATATTTAAATGAGGGATCATCTTCCAATGCTACTAAAAACGCCAAACTAGCAATATAAGATGCAAGCATCTAATGTGTAAAGTGGGATGATATGGTCCATGCATTTGATCTCTATCATATGCATCATGGTATGATCTCTATCATTCCTTTGTGTGTAAGGCCAAGGTCTATGAAACTTACACGTTAGGTGTGTTGTAAGAGTATCTATCATACATCTACTTACAACATTACCATATCATGACACTAGCCCAGCAACGATCTAAACTAGACACCTCTAATTTATCAATTGCAAGTTTTACGTGGCTTAGGGCTTTCGGAGATAGAACCGGTCTTACCTACGAACATGAACCACAACAAGGATAACCAAGTTATTAGCAACTCGTTGTAAATCAGATATTGACTATAGTAGGAGAGACAGACACCCGCTAGCCACTTATGCAAAACTAGTTGCATGTTAGTCGTGGAACCGGTCTCATGTGCGATGACATGTAAGGTTGGTCCGGGCCGCTTCATCCTACTATACCACCAATATCCAAAATACATGAAAGATGCAATAAAATGATCATCATCGCCCACATATAAACATATGTGTACTACCCATGCAAAGCACCTACGCATAGATCAGGCTCTAATACCACTGTTGGGGTCGCAGCATAGAAAACAAAAAAATTCCTACGATGGGAACTATACACCAAGATCTATCTACTAGATACAAGCAATGGGTGGATATACATCCATAGAGAACTTACCCTCGAAGACAACATAGCTTTGTTAATGAGTTGGAACTCGTGGATGATGTAGTCTTACACTTGCCTATCTCAAGATCGTGATGAAGTCCAGCAGGTCCGGCTCCAGCACGTCCATTAGATCCAGCTCCAGCAAGTCCAGCACCACCAAGTTCAGCACCGCAAAGCAGCGGTGCATCCGTGATCGCACACACGTCCGGTACCCCGACAACCTCCGTCCCTCGCTCCAGCAAAGCAGCGGAAGCAGCAACTTCTTTCCAGATAAAGCCACCGGGAACATGTATCTCGCTAATCCGAGACCATGGGAAATAACTAGAGGGGGAGAGAGATCCTTCATGAGGAGGTGTGTTTTCTGAGGAGGAGAGGGGCCTTTTATAGGGGAGAGGGGGGCACCCAAGGGTCATGGCGTGGCAGCCATGGTGGTGCCCCCACCTCTTCCACATTCATGTGGGTGGAGCTCCCACTCCCATAAAAAGCCTCCACTCAAAATTCCACTCACACATGCATTAAATTTTCACCAAATTTAATGCAAGCTATCATTAAATAAAACTATTTTATTTATTTTATTCATAATTTTGTCAATTACATTAATTAACAAACATTTTCACATAAACCCCCCTGCAACATTTCAATATCACATGCAGAACCAGTTTCTGCAATTTCACCCGAAACAATTCCGGTTTCCATCGAAATGATTCCAGCGCTTTCTTAAATCTTTATCTGAAACATATTTGCTCCAAATGGTGTCGATATCCCTTAAGTGTGTCACCCTACGGTTCGCGAATAATGCAGACATGATCGAGACCCCTCTCCGATCAATAATCAGCAGCGGGACCTGGAGATCCGTACTGACTCCCACATATTCAACGATGACTCTTGTGATCGTGTGAACCTTTAATGTCGTAACTAAATCCCTTTGTCTCACGATATATTACATGTCCGAGATTCGATCATTGGCATCCAAATACCTAGTTTTATCTCGTTACCGACATGCACTCTTTTCTCATTCCCGTGATATAACATTCTAGTGATCACATCACTTGCTTGCAAGCTATTTCAATGTGATATCACCGAGAGGACCCAGAGTATATCTATCTGTCATCTGATGGACAAATCCCACTCTTGATCCATGAGCCTCAACATAACACCTTCGTAGCACTGAACCCACCTTTATAGTCACCCTGTTACGGTGTGACATTTGATGTTATCAAGATACTCTTCCGGTATTAGCAATTAACATGATCTCATGGTCTAAGGACTAAGATTACTCCGTATGATGTTATAGCAATATAAACATAATGACTTTGATCGTAATGCTATACTTCGGATGAATGTTCATCACATCATTCCACCAATGTTGTGACCTTGTTATTAACAACATCCAATGTCCATGATCAGGAAACCTTGATCATCTTGTTAATCAACGAGCTAGTTTATATGAGAGGCATTACTAGGAACTTTGTATTTTGTTTATTAAACACACATGTATTAATTTTTCTAATTAATACAATTATAGCATGCAAAATAAACATTTATTATAAACAAGGAATAACATAATAACCACTTTATTATTGCCTCTCGGGCATATTCCCTTCAAATATACTAGACATACACGTGATCTTCGCCTTGGCGTGTTCATGGTGACGCCACACCGTGTAGTTGGTGCAATACATTTGATGACAGTAAATGTTCTATTTGTGTTTGAATGTTATAGGTGCACAACTTGGTGCACCATCTGCATGGCATCCTTCACATAAGGTGTCCAGCAAGTCGGACCTATGGGCGTTTCTATCGCATTTATGCTTTTAACGTGTCTCAATGTGTCCGACAGGTTGGTGTAATTTTGCAGAATACACATCATAAAAAATCATATGTTTAATTTATAATCTGTTAAAGTAGGACAGGACATGAGGATCAACTGAATATTGCAATGGTCTGTCATGCTTGAATGTCAACATGCTCAAAATTCAACACTCCCCTTTTAATAGAATTTCCTGTATTTCTTATGATCATCTTGTTAATTACATTGGATGCAACAGAACCAGTCTGAGACCTAAGTGAGACCACATATGACCGCCAGCTATGAGGATATGACAATGGCTACAAATGACTTGCATGTAGCTAGAGTAACTATTCTACGTTTTAGTTTTCTCCATATCTCAAGCATCAGCGATGCGCATACGTTGTTGTATACAATGACCAGATTTTCACACACTTTCTTAAGGGTCTGCTAAATCAGGTATAAGACATGGGTTGATGTGATCAGAGAACACTAATACAATATAAAATGCTCATAAGAAATACACCGGTGTGTGGTGGAGAACATGATCTCGGAACCAACCAAATATTTAATGTATATGTGTCCCTGTTTTAAGTCCAATAAAAGCGGACTTACCACGTAGGGTATGCTATGCTCCAAGTTTTCTTATCCAGATAATGGAACACCATTCTTAAATAAAATTAGAACATCACACTAATTAGTTTTAGGCAGTACGAAAAGTGACTTCTTTCACAAACCAGTTAGGGCCAAACAGTAGCAACATTTGTGATTTCAATGGTAGAAGGAGTAAGTTCATATGTAAGGATCTGTTCACTGGAAGGAAAATATAATCTTTGTTTTTTAACTGTAAACTATATGTAAACAGAACCTAGCTTACACTACAAATTTGTTAGTTTCATGATTCACACGGAAGTATTCGACCCCAAGTATCATGGCTTCATCTTAGTTGCATGATTCACACATGAGTGTCCGACCCATTGCAAACACAATGTAATTTATTTATTTTTAAATTGCTAAACCATCATATTCATACCAAGTGTAAAACTGAAACTACATATGTCAGTAAGTAAAAAGGTTTGATACAATCTATTGCTACAAAAATTGAGACTGTAATATAGTAAATACAAATGGATTAAGATAACGGGTGAATTTCCAAGAGCATAAATAGTTTGCATATATATTAGCTGACAATATTTCAAATAACAATTTTGAGCATAACTATAAATGAGATAACACACCTTCTTGTTGGCTCAAGAGAAAAATACAAGGTAACCTCCAAGTGTTGTTGGGACTTCATTGTTCATTGGGTAGGTATCATTTTAGAATTTGACCACATGGTCATGCAATCTCATGAGATCATCCAACGGACCTAAAGATCTAGCATGTGAGAAATTAGAAGGGAATTCATCCCTAACGTAGTGATACCATAAAAATTATCAGAAATCAAAAATAAGTATACAATACATTAGCAAGAATCTAGCCTGCTATAGTAACTCACTCGAGCCGCGACACGCATGTGCTAGACTACCAGTGAGGGCCACAGGCGAGTGGCAGAGTGGATGGTAGATGGGCTTGAGAGCTACACCTAGCCTGGCTTACATTGTAGGGTAGTTATGGAAATATATTTTAAAATGTTTTAGTACACAATTCTTGTCTAGAAAAATAAAATGGTAAAAATACATAAATCACTCTTGAGTGTACCTTATCTTAAGAAACATATGTCCTCAATAAAATCTTGTGCCTTCACATTTTTAACAAAGAATATTACATATGTCTAAATTTCTAATGGTCATTGGAATATGCTATATACTACAATGTCCAAAATAAAGCTTTGTTGAGAATAAATCGGAGGAAATTTAGATAGTGTTTCCATGCAAACATGTAACATATAATTGAGGTTTTACATATCATCTTAGTTTGTGCTCTGTTTGGATTGAAGCCACACCTTGCCATGACACATCACACATGTTAGGCATGACACATTGTTTTAGTCTAGTGTTTGGTTCCTTTCCTCACTTGTAATGTGCCACAATTTCTTCTCACCCTACCCACAAGTAAGCTATTTTCTCACCAAGTTGTGGCATGATACAAGTTTGGCAAAAGAAGTGTGGGCATGGGCTAGCATCAACCAAATATGACCTTAGCCTGGGTACTTTCAACCCGCTTGACATATCCATTTAGACTCAAAATTAGTGTGCTTCCTTTTTGTCACCAGACAAAGAAGACAACCAACAATGATAATCATATATAAAACTAAATAAATCACTTATGAGAAAGACTGTTTTACAACGTAATTATGTTGATCTTTAGTTGAACTTAGATATGTACAGATGACTAACTAAAATATCAATGAAAGCACCCAAAAGTAAAAGAAAGAACTAAAGGTCATGACCCTCGCCTTATTTTAACCTTTATATTTCTATATATAGGACAAACTGAAAAAGTTGGCCTAATTCACCATAGGTATAGAATACGAAATTAACATGGTGGCCATAGTCACACTTTTTGTCTACTACCGGCAAAATCAAGAAGAGCTGGGGCAATCTGAGAAATGTTGTGTATGAGAGCAAGATTATATGATGGACCTGTAATGTTATCTAGAATAAGGATAGCACATGATACTGAGCATAGCCAGTCTAAGAAATAAGTGCGGCAAGTGCCCTCAGGAGGATGCTTTTTACTCACGCTTAAGTTATAAAATAATAGATTACAGGTTTATTTTAAAAGGCCCCTTACAAATAGTTTTAAACAAAACAAAATATCTGAAAGGATCGGGGATTTATAGTTTGAACTAAAGGAGGTATTTAGAAAACAAAGACAGATTTTTAGAAAATAGTTCTAAGCTAACTTATGCGTGATGTTATGATTATGCTCAAATGCAGTGTGGCATGATGACATGAGCATGCGATCATGATTATGCACAAAAATAAAAAAACACGTGATTTTCTAGTAGTGGTTTTTCCCGGAGTGCTACACCGTCCAAAAAATCCTCTAGGTATGGGGGTATTTTTGCAGTGATAACCGCGATGCACAAAGCCGACACAATCCATAAGTAATAAAAAGACCTAAAAAAAAGACAAATTACAAATCAAAATGAGAAATCGGAAAACGGTAATGTGGTGGAAGGCTGATCCAAAGATTATGCTTACATCCATGTTGGGTAATAAAGTCCATCTCTATGTCCTACAGACATGTACACATGTTTATAAACAGGTCGTGAAACTCCACACGCTGTAGAGACAATCATAAATATAGTGTACACTAATAAATAACCTGCAAGAGAGAAGAGTCTTTATCATTTCTATATATCCAGAGAGACCAAATAATAGAAATTGCTCCCACCCTAAAAAGAACTTTGTACGTGTGGTCTATATCATGTAGCCAATTTCCAAATATATTGGCGACGCTAAGAGGTGGATACAAGTTAGAAGCCACTTGGATGACTAATCATATGGAACAAGCAAAATTGCATTGGAAGAACAAATAATGACAAAAACATATCTCGTACTTCCATGCCAATTCCGCTTAATAATATTGTTTTTAGTAAGAATAACCATAAGATACCAAGCATATTTTTTTGATTCCAAAGGTATATTCATTTTCCAAAATTTTCTATTATTATCTAATGGTAACATTGGTTGGACTAGTGCCTTGTACGTAGAATCAACCATCAATTCACCTATTCCAACGAAATTTATCAGTCTCAGGTTCTAGATGGACTGAAGCCGAGCGCCAAAACAAGGCATTCCAAGAAGCCATCCCAGGTACAATTAAATATGTTTTGAATGTCATATTTGGAGGAGAAGACACTATCACCGTGGCGATCGTATCACCCTAACTAACACCGTACAAATCAGGATACTATTCCCGAAGAGTTGCATTGCCTAGCCACGTGTCCTCCTAGAAACATGTCTTCAATCCTTCCTTAATTGAAAATGATCCAAAGCGGATCAAATCCTTCTTCGTTCCCATTATACCAGTCCAGAAATATGAATCTCCAGGTTTTCAATAAATCCGAGACATCGCTTTCGAGCCAACATATTTTCAATTAAGGATTTTTTTTGTCATACCCAGTCTTCAGTAAGTAACTTAAAGAGCCATTTACCAAAAACAACCATATTCTTGACCTCATGATCCCGAATATCTAGACCACACGGGTCTTTAGTGCGGCAAACTAACCCCTCCTCCCCCCCTAGCCTAGAAAAGAGAAATAAATGTTGACTCGCTCTCATACCGAAGTCGGTGTGACCCTGTTGATGACACTTAGAAACTCTTCATGCATGTGTCCAAGAGGACCAACGGTGCCTAGAGTCAAAGTCATCGGCTTTGAACCGATGAATTGATACGAATCTTATAGCACCAAACATGTAAGACCCATAGATCAAATGAGATCCACCACTGCGTGCGAGTAGCAACCAGACGATCCTCCGCCCTCCTCACGCCACCTGTCAGACCATTACAGGCGTGATGGGTGAGGAAGGAAAGTATACCTTATAATTATCTTGCATAGTGTCGTCGTAGCCACTGTAACATTATTGCCACTCGACCAAACTCTAAATTTAGGGGCCTCAATACATCGTTGAACGCATGAAGGCGGGAGCCCGTCGATTTCCGAGACGGGGCAGATGGCGTCGGCGATTAGGTTCAAACCCTATATAGCAGCCTTCCTTTTTCTTTATGGGCCAGAAAATACGTGATAGAAATACCACATGGATGTGTTCAGAATAGTTATGACGATTTGTTATGCACTGTTTTCTCATGCAGGGAGAAGAATTTTTGTTTAGAACACAGTACAAAGCAGACGTTCAAAAACACGGACGTACATAGAGACAAGAAATATTAGGAAAACGTTTTGAGTAAAAGTTGTGTACTTATGTTCATTCTATAAGGACAAGTTTAATAAGAGAGTCTGCCGTTGGCTATAGAACAATACCATGTCACCGATAACCATCATAAAAATCTGAAAATACAAAATACAATAGACTAGCTATTAAATAACTATAAGTGGGATTCAATTAGAATTTAATTATTTAGTACATACATTCTACTAAGCCTTTCACAATGGATGTTTCTTAGACTAGCCCCAATGGGGGTATCATAGGTAGTATCATGCACCACATGCATGCAAAATGCTTATGTGTCACTGCAATTAATGATGAAAGAGATTGTGTTAGTATCATAGGTAGATATGGTATCATAGCACATATAACTAGAAAAACTAATCCCAAATAAATCTTGCACACAAATTTACATTGAGATTCTACAAAACAATAAATACACTAAGACTATGATACTACTACATGATACTGTGCATTGTGAAGATGGTATCATATGCATGATACTACTATATGATACTTCCCATTGTGACTAGTCTTAGTGTGGTATCCTAGGTATTTCGCTTATGTGGCATGCCAGTTAATGAAGAGAGAGGAGGTTGTTGTATCTAATCTCAGACTGGTCATAGTGGGGAGTAACTTAGAGTAGTAACATGCATATGTTACTAGTCTAAGTTACTACCCCCATAGAGAAAAATAACATAGGTGTGGTATCATGCAAATCTCATTTATTGCAATGTAGACTCATTTTGTCTTGAAATGTGTGATGTTATGGTAACATAGTTAGTTACCACAGGCTCTCTCATCATTTAATTGCATGACATGTCATCTAAATGCTTAGTCGGCAATACATGTAGAACTATACTACTACCCAAGTTACTCTGACTAGCCTAAGATACAACTCTTGCACACTATCATAGGCAAATAACTTGGCTAGTCCAATCACACACATGCATGAGACAAAATCATTAAATACAACATCTCTAAGAAATAATTTCTAAGATACACCCCATTGTGATATTTAATAACTCTTATGAAAATGTGCTAATATACACCCAATTGTAAAAGGCCGTATTGGGGTAAGGTGCAACCACCATTTTTCTCGTTAATTGCCCTAGTGCCGGGCGATTTCCCAAAGAGCTGGCTCATCGTTCTTGTTTTCTCTCGGGAAAAAAAGCTGCATCATTCTTGCCCCCTTAAAAAAAAGAAAAAAACTGCATCGTTCTTGCTGCGTATCCAGATGGTTCTGACTTACGAGAAATCTCTATCTCTACTAGTTGAATGCCTGCGCTGCAACAGGTATAGAGATTATTAGTCATAATATTTATTCTGCTGGAAGCAATTTCTTCGATGGAACATAATAAGGCTCTAGGACCGGATGAATTTCCAGCAGAATTTTATCAAAAGTTTTGGAAAGTGATTAAAGGTGACTTAATGGAACTGTTTGCATAGCTACAAACAACCGAGCTACCTTTGTATAAACTTAACTTTGGAGTCATTACTCTTCTACCAAAGAAAGAAAATGCGGTTCAAATTCAGCAGTATCGTCCTATTTCTCTCTTAAATGTAAGTTTCAAAATATTTACTAAAGTGGCTACAAATCATATCTCTGTGATTGCTCACAAGGTCATCTGTCCAACCCAAACAGCGTTTATGCCTGGAAGGCATATTCTGGAAGGGGTAGTAATTTTGCATGAGACCATTCATGAGCTTCATTTAAAAAAGTTAGATGGGGTGATTTTTAAAATTGATTTTGAAAAAGTCTATGATAAAGTCAAATGGCCGTTCTTGCAGCAAGCACTTCGGCTGAAGGGTTTTGACCCTTTATGGTGCTCGTGGATTTCAAAGTTTATTCAGGGGGAAGTGTTGGGATGAGAGTCAACGATGATATTGGACACTTTTTCCAGACTAAAAGGGGGTTAGACAAGGCGATCCGTTATCACCCATGTTGTTTAACATTGTGGCTGATATTCTGGCAATACTTATAGCTAGGGCTAAGGAAGAAGGCCAGATTAGTGGTGTAATCCCTCACCTCGTGGAGGGTGGATTATCTATCTTACAATATGCGGATGATACAGTTTTTTTATGGAGCACGACCTTCTAAAGGCGGTAAATATGAAACTTATTTTGTGCATTTTTGAACAACTTTCGGGTCTTAAAATTAATTTCCACAAGAGTGAAATATACTGTTTTGTAAACGCTAAGGAGAACGAACAGGATTATAGAGAGATTTTCGGTTGTGAGTCTGGTACGTTGCCCTTTAGGTACCTTGGGGTACCAATTCATTATCGAAAGCTTAGAAATTCTGAGTGGAATCTGGTAAAAAATAGGTTGGAAGGTAAACTGGGTTGTTGACAAGGCAAGCTTTTGTCTTACGGAGATAGATTAGTGTTAATTAACTCGGTTTTAATAAGCATGTCTATGTTCATGTTGTCTTTTCTGGAAATACCAACGGTGTTAGGAAAAGACTGGACTTCATTCGTTCAAGATTCTTTTGGCAAAGTGATAAACATAGAAAGAAATACAGGTTGACTAAGTGAAACATTATTTGTAGACCCAAAGATCAAGGTGGTTTGGGAATTGAGGTGCTAGAGCTTAAAAATAGATGTCTTCTTAGCAAGTGGCTATATAAATTATTATCTGAACAGGGGGTACGGCAAGAACTATTGCACAATAAGTAATTGAGAAATAAAACGTTGGCTCAGGTCCAGACTAAACCGACTAATTCTCCTTTTTGAAAGGGTCTAATGCAGGTAAAGGATAGTTTCTTGCCAGAGGGACTTTTAGAGTGGGAGATGGTAATACAGTTCGGTTTTGGGAGTATGTTTGGCTGGGGGAGGTTCCTTTAGCATTACAATATCCTTCGTTGTATAATATTTTTCATCGTAAAAACGTCTCTGTCCATGATGTCTTATCTTATAATCCTTTTAGTATTGGTTTTAGGAGAAATTTGACTGGAACGAAATGGGATGCATGGCTGCATCTTTGTCAGAGATTAATACAAGTTCACTTAACAACTATGCCTGATTCCTTTAAATGGAGTTTAACAGTAGATGAGAAATTTACGGTTAAATCTATATACGAGGATCTAATGAATGATCATCAGAGACTCCCCACAAAGTATCTTTGGAAGCTTAAGATACCACTAAAAAATAAAAAAATTATGTGGTTCTTAAACAACAAAGTCTTGTTAACCAAAGATAATCTATTGCGTAGAAATTGGTGGGGTTGTAAAAAGTGTTGCTACTGTGATGGTGAGGAAACTATTGAACATCTCTTTTTGTCATGCCCCTTTGCAAAAATTGTTTGACGGATTGTGTTCTTTACTTATAATCTTCCACCTCAGATAATATCACTAATATGTTTGGAAATTGGTTGAATGAGATGGATAAAGCGAATAAAGCTAGCATACGTATAGGGGTATCGGCTTTATGTTGGTCAATATGGAAGTGTTGCAATGCTATTATTTTTAACAATGCTCGAGTTCAATCCTTTTTGCAGGTTATTATTATGGCGTCGCAGTGGATCCAACTCTAGGCCTTTTTGCTCTCCGAGTATCAACGGGATATGATGGCTTCTGGATGCAACTGTGTGGTGATGGTAGCACATGATATCTACTACCTAGTTTCGTGGCGGCATTCTAGCAGATTGAGAGATGTGTAGCTTGTGTTGGCATCTCTCTAGCAGTCGTTTACTCTTTTTCAGATGGTTGGTGCTTGTATCAACCCTCTCCGATCCCTGAGATTTTTGTGTCGTACTTTTTGTGTCGTACTTTCGGTAATAAGTAATAAAGCTGGTTGTGTGCATCCCAGGATGCAGAGGCCGGGGTATACCCCCATTTCGGAAAAAAAAAACATGTATATGTTATCTTCTTCATCCTTCCTTTCTTGTAACTATCACATGTCCTTCAGAAGATCCATGTCCCTTCGGCCCTTCCTCCCCATCAGCCGTCCCCTTCTATCCCAAATGGTACATTCTCTTTTTAACTTTTGCACAGTACTTTTGAAGCCAATAGTAATATTATATTTCGCCATTGTCCAACAATCAGCACAATGTGTAGCCCATGTCATATCTGCATTCGTCTCCAACAGTTGTGATCTACTTGTTTGACAGGACCCCTAATGGTAGCTCAAACTGAAACCCAAGCCACAACATGCTTAGTGAATGTCCAGTATTTATTCTTTTTGGAAGGAACACATTGCATTCATTATATAACATAGCTGGACTACAACAATGTTTAGTACAGTCTGGTTGTTGAACCAACCTCGCAAATACCAGCTCCCAAAGTCAGCACTATGAACCGCTAAAGAGTGCGCAACTGAATTATAAGCCCAATTGAAAGAAACACAAAGAACAGTAAAACCCGAACACACATGAAATTTGACATCTTTGAAAAAACTATGTGCAATCCTATTCGAACTTTCAATGCTAATTACATGAATCAATGGAAAAGTTTTAGAATGTAAAGCATCAGTAACTCGTTTTAGGTTGCCTACACGGCTACACCAGCATCCATAGCTTCTCCATTTTCGTCCTTCAAAACAATCCCCACCCAACACCATAGATATTCTTCTAAAGAGCATGGTCTTTGTTGATCATCAGGATTCCAGAAGGAGGTCAATACAACTTTCCTTCTGATTTCTGCTTCAGTTTTACAGCTCCATTATTCTACTTAAAGCATTCATGACATGCTAATCAATAGAGAAGCAAATTCATCGTAAGTTTTGAGCAGACACATTGAAATACAGATGATATTCTTTCACTTCACCATTCCTTTGAATGTTGGATCTTGCATGGAGCAATAGTTTACAAAAAAATATCAAACAAAGCTGATTTAAAGACATAGTAGTGTATTATGCATAAAGACATTAATTATTTTAGAGGGGAAGTTTGTGACTAATTTTCTCCTCAGTTCATATCGACCTTATGACGAGGTCAAGGGCCATACTCAAATAACAACTATTGAGTTTTGCACTTTCTTTCCTCATTGGACGCTAATTGATCGAAAAAAAATTGTATTAAACATCACAAGGAAAAAGGATTATACTGGTGGCTACACTACCAATTGTTATATCTATATCAAGCAAATTTATTACCGGCATGACAAAAAGGATTATACTGGTGATTGTATGCATCGCCCTTGCAAGTCAGCCACACGCTCACTACTGCACACCCTGATATGGATCTTGCTGCCACTCATTGGAAATGAAATCTCCTTGGATTAAGCCACATGTAGTGCTCTAATTTATGAATCCACATCTATTGTTTAATACATGAAAAAAGAAACAGATAACATCCGGCTTTACCAATCTTGGGGACAGCAGACCAGCCTATCATAGTCAGTGTGAGTTTTGCCAAAGATCCCTCAATATAAGATGGACATCCTGTACTAACACCCCCTTGCATGCTAGTGGAACATGTTCAGCAAATAGAATGTCATCACATATTTTTTTACCATGCACACAAACATATTTTGCAAAGAATTCTCCTTTTGTAAAGCCCAAAGGAGTAATTCTGCTAATGATGACAAAAAGATCACTCGACCTAAAAAGTAGAAATATAAGGTTACTCTTTTTCAGCTGAATAGAGCTATTTAATTCACGCAGTTCATCTATTCCAAATTTTTACTACAACTGCCTTGGTTATTCATCAGATGCACACAACTCAAACCCCATCAAGAAACAGAACAAGAAAAAAAGCTAAGCATTTCCTTACACATGTCTGAAGTATGCTACGCATACTCTTATGGGGGGCACCCATTCTGCTTTCTCTGTGAGATGAAATAATAAAACTGGGGCATACCACACATAAAGGTAAATAAATGTATTTAATGTACTTGAGGAATGTCATAAAAAACCACATTAAATCCTAAAAAATTGCACCCTTATTAAACACCCCAGAAACTTCACTCGCGGCAGAGTAGCACCCACAAAATATGACACATTTGCATCACTAAATAGTAGCTCATAAAATTATGATAGCATGTTTGTGGCACGTATATATGACCTGCGTGCAAGCAAAGAATATTGTGCTTAGAGTGTTCTAGATCATGCTGCATATGGCATGCTCCAAGATAGAAAGTACACGATGGTATTGGAAGTAGAGACAAGATAAGAAACTGCACTTACAGTACACTGAATGCAAGAAAAACATAATCGACCATGTAATTATTGTTTCAATCACTGAAAAATGTCATCAACCTGACCAAACGTCAATCTAATAATCATCAACTTATGCAGCCATCATTCCAACCCAATTAAGTATAAAAGCGGCGTACCTTTTGGGAGCCGGCCGTGTTTTTCATGATGAATTTTCAGTACAAGAGAGTAGATTGTGTTAGCACCTACACATTATCTAACTGGAAAGACAATTAATAATTTAGAAGAAATTATAATTTTAACCATGCCTCAGATTATTTGATCCATTTTTGATGATTCAGATTTCTTTTCTTGACCATCCCTCCTCTGCTTTCTCTACAACAATTGCATAAGTGATGATTAAATCACAGGGATACCACTACTCCTGAAAAGCAAACGGAAACTGCTGAAGCTAATTCAAAAAAAGTAATGTTGCTGCAAAAAGGTAAAAGAGCATAGAAAGACATGTACGATGCAAAGTTATCATGTCATCTTATATAATAATAATCAGTTGATAGTACATGTTGTATTTGTACCTTGGCAATTCAGAACAAAATAACCAATACCTATATGCATATATACAATCAGTTACAAGCAAATATTCATACGAATTGGAGGCCTCCTAAACAAACCTCCAAATAACAAATTATAGGTCACAAAATGTGAGCAGGGCCGTCTGGAGTTCTCCGGAGCGCTCCTATCCTGGACGCATGACCCGCACCAACATCTTATATTATAGCAAAAAAAATCATAAAGATAGATAGGAGGGAAGAGAGCAGATGGAAGGACAGGTGCAGTGTATCAGCCACTGTCGGTCGGCGACCTCGGACAATAGCGACCCCACATATTTAGGCTCGTATGTCCTAACACCTCAAGGCCATTCGTCCTCAGCCCCCCTCGCTGTCGGATCAATATGTTGTGCCGCCGTCGGGTAGAGATCTCCACACCCTACAAGGCTGCAAGGGAAGATCTGAGGAGCAGCCACATTTTCCGGTTCCCGGTAATTTGGCTTCACACTCACCTATGCTACACATAACACGAGCCAAAGAAAAAATGACATGGTTCACATATGACATATTGACCATGGAATTCAGGAGGTCCATGGTTATTTTAAGAAATAAAACAGGCACTTTGCTATTAATAAAAAGAAATCTGAAATTGCAGATTGTTCAAAACCCAGTCTGCCAGTTAACTCTTTGCAATATATTATATGCAAAAGGCAGCATAGCTTCACTTTTTGGTAAGACGATTTATGGGTTGCTTATTCACACACCATCTTGAAATATTTCATTTTTTCCAAAAGAATAACTTCTAATAACTATCTACTTAACATTCGCCAAATCTGACCCAAGACACAATTTGAAAAGTAAGTCAAAAAGAGTACCCATAATAGGAAAGCAACATCTTTCCCTATGTTTTATAAAATGAAGTCACTAAAAGTATTTGTTTCTTTTTTAAGAACAAAGATAGCATATCATTCATTTTTTTTAATACATAGGACTTCTAGTATGAATTTATATATGAACTAAAAGGAAAATAAGAAAATTGACATCTTGAAGCATAATTGATAAGGTCTTGTACAGTCAAAAAAGTGCTCTTCATGTTGAAATATGGCCTCTTCATGGTACTGTATCAGTTAAATGAAATCCATATTTAAAAGTAGACTCTTGCTCACCTTACATTTCAGAACTATGACTTTTTTGTTAAGGCTCAGATTAGCCTATCTCACCTTCAGCTCATCGTGAGTTCTTCACCATTCGGCTTCAAGCTGCACCTCTTGTTAACCTACTAATTAAGTGAACCTACCAAGAGTAGTACATGGTAACTTAAAACCAGAAGTGGTAGCAAATCTGAGTGGTTTTATAGATCATCACAAGAATTCATTTCAAAACTTGGCAATCCAAATATCAATAACAAAAAAATAATTTGGGCTACTTGAAATAGCTAAATGCATGCATGTTAATAGTTATTTGCCACTATCAGATGTTCCACAAACAAGATTAGGACATCGATTTACATAGCAAATAAACATCTTAATGCAATCATTTTATAAGGTACTGCAAGGTTAGGTACTACTAAATAATGACAATGTAAGTAGAGGCCAGTCAAGTACCTTGATCTGGACCTCCTCAATCACAAATAGGAAAACAGTAAAGCATCATTGTAAATTCTTGGAGCTTCTATTCCCTCGAGCTCCAGTGTCTCTCTGATGTCCATAATAATGGTGGCGCTGATAGCTTGCTCTAGCGCTCATCTCTGTGAAAGAAAAGATTGGATAATTTTAAAAATAAAGCATCATAGTCTTGTGCTTAGCTAATGGTAAGGAATTCCACTGTCTGTGCTTATTGAGCCTCTCTTATGGAAGGATAAAAGGTCGAGTAAGAAACTCCTTCCATGTCTGCTATATGCAATGGTGCACATAAGTAAACTACAAGCAAGAGAGAAAAATCTACTTCCTGATCTGCTTGGTTTCCAATGATAGCTCCAAAAGTCAATAACGCAGTCCCTCACCTCCTGACCCCTCGCCGGAGGACCCCATGGAAGCATGTAAAGGAAGAGGTCAGATATGGAATGTTCCATATAATGAGGTAGGATGTTTCATGTGCAACATAACAAGTGTCCAACTGTTCTTTTCTTTTGAAAAAAGATTTTAATTGTTCTATTCCACTGAGATATGTAACTATAATATATAATAGAGGCACTCACCCTGTGGATCCTCAAGATGTAATGTCCAGTTTGATGAAGCTTGTTGTATATTTCTGCATCCAGTGCATCTACAAACATCTTGAAAAACAGTATATTTGTAACATCAACCGAGTATATACAAATAAAAGGATTAACCATGTTAGGCTGAAGAACTTAAAACACAGTCCTCTTTGGACCTTGGTTCATTACGTACACATGCAACAACGACGCTATATGGTTTAAGAATTTAAAATATACATGTAAAATTTCAAAACTTGGCAAGAGTGTTACTTCAGTAGTACAACGGTTCATTTGGAGTACTCTCGTTCTTGGCATGTCAGACAGAATGAGAAGATAATATCAAGCAGAGTGCCTGTACCTTGAAAAATATGCATATGAACAATCGCTGAAGCTCCAACGAGAAAGATCAGATTTCTATTTTGTGTACTATCTGCCAGCCTTTAGTCGAAAGAGTGCAGTTCTCGAATCTCTGAAAAATGGGTCAGAGCGAGAAAAACAGAATAAAGAAGCAAGAACCAAAATCGAAAGGCCTAGAATACATAAGTAGTTTTGGCTGCTCAGCAAACACACCATCCGCAATACTCACCCTACTACTGACAGAGAGAGTCACCTCTGTCCATGGTGCACCTACCCACCAGCAGCGGCATCACTCCTCACACGGCGGTGCGGCAGAGGTCCCTCTCCGATGCAGTGGAGATTCAGACAACCGCCCGGAGATTTCCAAGCCCATGAGATACCGGAGGATCCCACACACCCGACGCGGCGGCTGAGGCCATGATTCATCCTCGACCAAGAAGCCACCTGCGGTTGCGGCGTGCTATGGCGGGCGGCTGCGCCATAGGATGGAGGGTACACGCGAGCAGAGAGGAGGGCTCCTTCGGTGGAGATCGAGGCAGGAGTGAGAAGGCGCTGCCATTGAACTCAACGTAGGGGATGGAGGGGGTCACGAGGATGGGGGCGCACGTCTGTGGAAATCTAGACGTAGGAGTGGTAAGGTTCTGCCGTTGACCTCGATGCAGGGATAGCAAGGCCGCTAGATGATCTCAACGAAGAGGATGGGAGGTCGCTGACCGGTGGCCGAGTTGGGAGGGCGCCGACGGAGGCGGGGAATCAGAAGGAAGTTCGGATCGGGAGGACAGAGTAGGCTTTGGGAGAGGAAGGGAGGGAGGCAGGCGGACAAAGTGGGGATGGATTGCTCTGATGGAGCGCGCTATTTTCGTGCGGGACGGGATTGAGGTTGGAAGCACTCGACGAAGCAAAACGACCTATCGGCGGAAGAAGGAACACGATTAACATGCAACGGAAGAGCAAAATTGAATCCTCAAGATGCAGAATTATCCACTCTAACACGGTGATGCTGAATCCTTCCCCAATAAATCCCATCAAATTCAACCGACATCAACGTGGGGTCGAGAGAGAGGGCGACATGTGAAAAAATAATCTTCCTCCCTCCCACCCGCTTTTATATAGTATAGTAGGAAAAAATCTGAAATAAATATGAACGTCCAAGTAAGAAAAACTTAATTTCCCAATGTGATATTGCAAGATATGTAGTTAAAAAATTATATATATAATAATATAGTAAGCACCACGAAAGACGCGATGGCCACCTCGACACAGCTCTGCCCTGTCCGGAGTCCCAACGACTCCAAATCAAGTCACGACCTCAACTTCTTTCCCCAAGCGTGTCCGTAGTCCTAGCGAGCACACGCACGCGCGCTTCGTCCCCTCCAGCCTCGCACGACCGAGCATCCTAGACGCCACCAGCGCAGACCCGTGTCTCGTCCGTCTAACCAGCTTCATGCTCGCCCTCCTCCTACTGTTCCCATTGGCAGCAAGCCGCGGCGCCTGCCCTCTTGCTACTAGCACCACTTGGCTAGTCATTGGCCTGGAATTTCATCCAAATTGAAGTCGGTCTAGAAAAGAGGATGACCGGAAGAAATACTTTTTCCTTTAATATTAGGTACAGATTTAGGCTATTTTTTATAGCATGTGTCTACAACTTCACTTAATTGTGTTAAGAGAAAAGTCCTAATTTTTTTGGATTTTCATGATTTTCTATTATTTATTATTTACTATCCTTTTTTGCAACACATAACTACAACTTCACTTAATTGTGTTAAGATAAAAGTCCTAATTATATTTTTTGGACGCGGATACTTAATTAAGAGCATATATTTGCCATTTCCCTCTCTACCTCTCCTCTAAAAAATGTTTTTAAATTCATTATTGGGATCTGGCTCTAAAGCGCATGAAGTTTCTGGCTCCAACATCTTCCTCTTTCCAACCTGACAAGCACACCCATGTTATTTCCATCATATCTATTGTGTGTCATCTTAATCCTGGTAGAATACGGATCATTATCATAGCTTTCTCCCTCACGTGTTGCTTTTGTTAAAATCTGATGAAACTCGCAATGGTGATATCAGGCTGCTCTTTCTCATTAAGGAACTATTGCGTTTGGTAATAATAAAAAAGATTAGCCAAGATAAGATGTATTGGTCAATACACTCGTGTTCCTTCACATTCTTTGTGATTAACTAGAATTTTCTTATACAATAGTTATCCATAATTTGATTAGTAGAATCAAAAGATTTACTACAAAGGAGCAAAGAAGACAAAAAACAAAAGGCTACCAAGGGCTACACAAGTTTTGGAAAGCCAAAACATCCTCCCTTTGCCCTAATAAGAAAATATGTATCCCAAAACCAAGACAGTTGTCCTGCACGACATGGCCCACACGCCAACACAGTTTTGTGCAAAGGGAAAATTAACTACTCTTGAGACAACAAATACTTACTTAATCTGTTCCATAATGTATAACGTTTTAGAAACTATTTTAGTTTGCCAAAAATTCTACACTATGGAATGGAGATAGTAAACAAACCCTTCACTATTTGTGGGACACGACCGCAGCATCCCTTATAGTGAGACACTCGTGGTGAAGGTGCAACTGCAAGCCTGGTAACATGCTCCCAAACATCACTCCTGGAGGCACAGTGTTGTCCATGCCCAACCTTGACGTATGTCTATTAAACACCCATGTAGCCACAGCCACGATTCTTTGGGATCCTTGCCGAAGAGCCAATTGTTTCAGCTCTTTCTGCAGTTTAGACCAACAAAGAATTCAATAGCAAATTATGTATATCAAACCCATGGTATTAGCAGGAAAAATGCATTGGAAGCTCAGATTACTGCAAACAGTCAACAAGGCCCATCATAACCGCTAGAGATCAACAGAACAACATTAACAACAAATTCGTACCAAACCATACCCTCCAAAAAATTCAAAGATCTCCTACAGGTAACTTGTGCTATTCAATGCTGATGCTACTTCTGCTTAGCCTAACAACATAGAGTTGAGTGATGTTCTAAGAATCATAAAACAATATCATGAAAAGGCATGTTCTATGTTCACATTACCTTTCGTAGTACTGTACTGGATCAGTGAACTGAATAAATTTATTTGTAGTATCTACCATAGTAATCATTGTCAGATAACAATTCAAGAACCATCTTATGAAGGATACTACCGATTTTATCAAGCAAACTATAGTTTTCACACACCAAAAATCAAATCAAGATCGAAAGCTTTTTACTATTTAGTAGTTTTTCTACAAACACTTCAAGTGGAAAATAATACAAGCAACATATTAAGGGTCAGGACATACTAAACTTTTTTCCAAAATAAGCACTGCAGTTTATTCTTCCAGATACAGTATAATGGTAGCCCCATAACCATTGGTATTTACCATCATTGCGTAAATAAATAAAATTGAGGGTAACCCCGCAAGCACCCATCTTTAAAATCAATGTATGGATCAAACATACTGAAAAGTAAAAGTTGCAGAACCATCATCTATATACACTGTAGTAAGAAACACGTAATTTACTTGTGCAAAATATATGATCTAAATTTTCATGTTGGTCTTAGAATAAGGCAGATTTTACGGTACCCTGGTATTCCATCCGGGTGATAAGGAGTACCAATCAATTATAGCCCTTGATGCATAGGGGCATTTTAGGTTTTTATCCATCTTCTCCCTCCTAGCAAACCATGGAACACACCTACGGCATCAGCGAGCGCGTATAAGTTGCAACGGCGGCGCTTGTAAATCGCCCGATCTGGCCTTCTTGCCGCAATTGAGGACTACCGTCCCCTCCACCGTAACTGCACAAGTCCACTCTCCCGTCCTCAGAAGCCACCTTTGCTAGAGTGATTGCTGTCGGCGGCCGGAGTCGGAGGACACGGAAAATAACTCGATGGTGTAGGCGCATGTTGAATGTTTGCCGGATTCAGAGGGCGCAATTTCTAACTGTCATTGTTCAGCACA
The DNA here is from genome assembly GCA_916181665.1 of Avena sativa. Classification (NCBI taxonomy): domain Eukaryota; kingdom Viridiplantae; phylum Streptophyta; class Magnoliopsida; order Poales; family Poaceae; genus Avena; species Avena sativa. Next base: position 451,919,845 of record OV702289.1, read on the forward strand.
TCAATTGATTATTTTGAAAGATCGCACTCATCAGTAAATGAGAAGAACATAACTTAGAAGCGATGAAGAAAATGGAAAGAATCGCCATCCGGCTAGATCATTTGGACAAAAGAATGGCCATCTATATCCACGTTGTAGACAAATTTGAGCGGCGTCTCTCCCATGGTCAACGCATCCACGCACATAGTACTCCGATAGTAGATCTGATCTTAACGCTAATGGCACTTAACTTCTTCTTCAGTTACTATTTTACCCTTGAAATTATGGTACTCTTTGATAATTAGCGGCCGTACTCCGTGGCACTTCCTTTGGAGTACTAGTAAACCTAAGCCCTAGGATCTAAAAGAATGGACGGCTCAAAATGATTTATAGGTACCATAAAAGTCCTCTAGAATAAACATAGTAAAGAAGGTCAACCAATAAATGCGTCCTTCACAAGGCTACCAACATCTCCGGACCCCTCCTCCCATGAGCATTTACAGAGAATCAACTTTAATTTATCTTATCTCCCAAGGGGCATATATTTTAATAAATAGGGTTGCACATGTGATACTATGTAAAACAAACCCAACAATAAGTTAACAATATAGGGTATCCCAAAATAATTAGATCACTTCAATAAACCCGAGATGCACATATCCAGTCAATTGTATAGACGGTTAATTGTTAAGATGGACTTATCAATGCGTTGCTGATCAACTGCTCAAAGTTAATTACCCGTTCTCAACATCTTACACAGCTGCAACACTGACTACAACAATAACCTGTTACTACAATGTCATTGTTCACATCATAATCTAGAGAAACATTCCTTGTGTGATCAACAACAGAAGAAAACAATCGGTAGTTGAAAAGGACAGAGCTACAGAAACACAATAAAATTCTGGCTAATTGATCTAGCTAAAAAAAAAGCAATGTTATCCTACATAAGAAGAGCTTCAATAAAAATCTGGCTAATTGTTAGTGGATCCTATGATTTTCATGTTAAAGGTGTGCTTGGGAACTAAATCTATAGAATATCCTAAGTGCAACATTTTGATCTTCTGGTTGTGTTTTTTGGGTAGGAAGCACTAACCATGTTGGTCCCCGTATAGAAAGAATCCGTGATAAAAACATGACACCTTTTGTGAAATAGTCAGACATAGCACACACATCGTCAATACTCTTATTCATAGAATACACATATGTGGTTAATAAATTCCTCCATAGTTTTTTTGTTCGTTAGCCCATGGCAATGCACCAATATCCAACATATTCACATAGTCCCCATTGTTTTGACTAAGCTCTACGTAATTATTGGCTTCATTCTGCTACATAGCTTTATAACAGAACAAGCATGGATGTAAAACACTGATTAAGAAAATCAATTGCACACACAAGCCGGGAATTGATGTTTCAGCGAGTACCTCCTATTCTGAGTTACATGCGTTAAAAAGAGCTCCACACGTTCAGGAATCCTTCAATTCATTCACTTAGAGTTCTGCATTAGGATAAGAAATTAGGTGCTTCATTCCAGAAATAAACATCACCTAATGCCCAATGAAATTGTCACTTAGCGAGGCATAAACATGCATAAAACCCCTCCCTAAGAGATTGACCAAAAACAACACAAACATTTCCACCTCAAGCAATCCCTGCCTGAGAGAGTACCACCAGGAGGCAGCTCCGCTTAGGCTGGCTTCCACCTCCTCCTGCTCGCCGCCGCTTACCTTCCAAAGTCGCCAAAACAATAACCAGCATCAGGCCTAGACAATCCCAATAAATAAATCGAAACCCTAGAAGGAAGTCGCAATTTAGTCGAGAATCACCTGGAGATGGCGGTGCATAGAGGGGCGTTCTCGTGGGCTTCCGCCATATCTTGTTGAGCGCCTCCAGATGTGTGGTATGATTGATGAACGGGACGAAAGGGTCTCAATAATCTGGTTATTGAGACAGAAGTGCACCGGATGTAGCATTATTCCTCGACCTGCGGCATTAATGCCTTCTCCCGTCACACGCCGTCACTTGAAGCTCCCGCCCTCCCGGGAGGAGCCCGCCGGTGAGACAGCGCTCGAGCCATCACAACTGCTCATGGAATCGTACCGGAGATGGGGGACAGGGAGGCGCCGTGTCGACTTGCGTTAGCCACGCAAGCAGGGGCGGAATAGCGAGGCGACAGTGGATGTTGGAAATAGAAGAATCTCCACCCCGGTGGCATGCCACTCGTCGGCGAAGTCGAGCACGAAGGTACGGACCTTGGTCTTGGGTTGTTTGGCCCAGATCTCCTTGGAGGCGGCACCGTCTGGGTCGACGAGAGGCCGGATAAGGCGAGGCGGAAGTCGATGGCGCGACAAATCAGCAGGGGAGGCGGCCGGTGGTGGCGACGTTTGGGGCTGGCCATACCCATACGCGGGAAAAAAATTCTATGGGGCTGGCCCTTACGGCGACCGTCCTGGGGCCCCTCCTGAGATTGAGACACGTCACCCCATCACACATATCTTAAAGCTCTCAAATATCCTAATCCTTCCCTAGGATGTATCAGGATACGGCTGCTGTATTAACAGAAAAAAAAGCCTTATATGGCTATACCTTGTAGTCTTGTTGGTCATTGTAGGTCATACCTATAAACCGACCCTAGACGATCGCAACGAGTTGTTGAAGACGAAGGTCAGGGCGTCTGCAAACTATCCGCCGCCGCCAGTGACCTCTGCCGTCCAGCACACCGACGTTGCCCCAGCCATGACACCCATGTCCACTGGTCATGAAGTGATCACGGGAGCCGAGACCTGCCAGGTCCAGTACACCGCCACAGCCGCCGGTGACGGCACACAGCCGAGTCCTTCATTCACAGTCGACTCGTCGCAGGATCACCTTGCCACGACCACCTCCTTTCCCATGTCCGGTGATCAGACAATGGAAGGGTCAGCTGAACAATCTCATAGGTGCACGACGACGATCCAATCTACTGCTTCCGCTTTGAAAGCTTCCACTACAATACCATCCCCCTCTAAGGTACCGAACTGATCCATGCATTTTAGTAGTATCATGGTTACAGCAATTCAGTTTATATATTTATATATACTTGAACACAGGTGGGTGTTAATACTTCTGAATCACTAATTGTTCCTGAAGTTGGGATGGCTTTCAAGTCAGAAGAGGATGCATATGAATTTTACAATGAATATGCTGGTAAGATTGGTTTTAGCATCCGAAAGAGCCACTCAAAGTTGAGACCAGAAAAAACATTATATAAGAAGCATATAGTTTGTAGTAATGAGGGGGAACGACATACTCATTCAACACATAAAACTCTGAAACAAAATGCTGAAACAAGGTCTCGTTGTGATGCTCGTGTTCAGTATAGTATTGCTCGTGATGGTGTTTGGAGGGTGCAGAAGGTCGTACTGGAGCACAATCATTATCTCGCAAGTCCAGATAAAAGACACATGTTGCGGTCACAACGTCGTTTGGTAGAGTGATAAACTCGTGATTGGTCATACGAGGGAAGCAGGATTTAAACCCGCAGAAGTGTACAAATTTTTCAACCAGTGGTATGGAGGACCTCAGAATGTACCTTTCCTGCGAGTGGATAGCAATAACCATATAGGTCGCGAGCGGAAGAAATATTTGGAAGTGAATGACGCACAAACACTATTAGAGTTCTTAAAAAACAAACAGTTGGAAGATCCTTCTTTCTTTTATGCTATACAATTAGATGAGGAGGATTGCCGGATAGCTAATTTTTTTTAGGCAGATGGTCAAGCTATCATGGACTATGCTTGTTTCGGTGATGCGCTGTCGTTTGACACCACTTTTCAAACGAATAAGTTTGAAATGCCTTTTGCACCATTTCTTGGAACTAACCATCATAAACAGACTATTCTTTTTGGAGCAGCACTATTATGTGATGAAACCACCGACTCGTTTATATGGCTCTTCAACACATTTTTAACAGCAATGTCCGGCAAGCGACCCGTGACAATTTTTACAGATCAGTGTGCAGCAATGTCAAAGGCAATTAGTATTGTTCTTTGGAGCACAAAGCATCGTCTATGTCTTTGGCATATTTATCAAAATACAGCTAAGCATCTTAGCCATGTAATTTCAAACCATCCGCGGTTTCTTGCTGATTTTAAGAGAGTTGTATACCTTGAAAGTTCAGTGGCATACTTTGAGCAGAGGTGGCAAGAATTGTTGATTGCTTATGACCTCGTGGAGAACTCATGGATACAAACTCTTTATGGTTTGCGTGAGAAGTGGGCTTCCGTGTACCGCAATGATTCATTTTCTGCCGACATGACCTCAACTCAAAGGAGTGAAGGTATGAACAATGTGTTTAAGAAACAATTTCGCAAGAGACTCTGTCTTTCTGAGCTGTTAGTAGAGTATGAGAAGTGTGCTGCTAGTCTTAGAGAAAATGAACTAGATGCAGACTTTAAATCACGGAAGTTCGAACCGGTTCCTTATGTAAGAAATTTACCTATGCTCAAGACTACAGCCGAGTCATATACAAGGAGGCTTTATAATGATTTTGAGGAGCAGTTCAAATAGCAATTTTCTGTCAAGTGCGAACTCATTTCCGTAGTCGGAGTTGTCAGAACATATAAGGTGATGGCTATGCCATATGAGGATGAGGCACTGGTTAACTTCAATTATGAGAATGTGACCATATCATGTTCCTGTAGAGTGAGGATATGGTTTACCAATTTCATCATTTGTCGTGTTCCTGTCCATTGCCCATAAATTGTTTGTTTATTTATGATGATGCTTTATTAGCCAAAAATATTTATCACCTTCAGACATAGGCTACTAGAGCATGTGCATGCCTTATTTTGCATTTATTGCAGCAGCACTCTTCTGTTTCATCACAGTACAAGGCACCCACGTCAAAATCATTTATCAAGTAGTGGTCTCTGGACAATGACAAACTTGAGAGCATTCTACTTGTTTACATAAGATTCAGCAAAGTATTAGTAACTAGACAACCACACAATTGCATATCCATCCATCAAACATGATGTTTACATTGGACTTCCATTAGTTCGCAGCTAATATTCCAACACAATTTTAGCATAACTCAAAGGCCTGACACTCTTTATTAAGAATAAAAGAGGATGTTACAAGTACATATCAAGAACTCGGAGAGTACCGAGCAAGGATCTGGGACAAACCAGAATCACAGGACATATGACACACTACAACCAGGAGCCATGACAAGCTGAAACCCAGACTAAAAAGCAGTAATACAAGTAGCAGCTCTCCTCCTAGCAAGCAACCATCACTCCTTAGTGTTGTAGCGATATGAATCCAGGATAAGAAAATTGGTAACAGTCCAAGAGCGCACCATGCTCCAATCTTGATGGAAAAATTTGCAGTGGACAAAGTGACAAACATATGCTCACAACATTAAAGGACCTGCATTATTACGGAGAGAAAAAATGCAGTTACATGTCTGAACTGTTAACTCTGAAGGAACAAAGGAAGTACTCTAGTAATAAAATTCAGATGACTAATTAGTTTTCAAGCCAGGGGTGGAATTGTTGCCGATCCTGCTGCCTACAGGTCTTATCTCGTCCTCAATTAACCATAAGAGCTGGCGGAGGCAGGCGAGGCGACGGTGGGGATCATGGCGGCATGCCCTGTCATTGCCGCTTCTGCGACGAAAGGTGAAGCTGCGAGGGGATTCAGAACACTAGGGAGATGGAAGAGGAGCAGCGACAATACCTTGCTCTCGACTCTGACTCTCGCCACCGGCGCAGTGGAAGGTTGATAGGGCGGCGGGGATCGAAAGCATCCTTGTCGTCACCAGAAGTTGGAGACGGGAGATGCGGTATGCTACCAAACGGTACCCACAACCGTATCTTTCTTGTTTGATTGAGGTAGGTACAAGATACGTAGGAAGGATTAGGATATTTGAGAGCTTTAAGATATGTGCGATGGGGTGACGTGTCTCAATCTCAGGAGGGACCTCAGGACGGACGCCGTAAGGGCCAGCCCCATAGAATTTTTTTCCCCCATACGCGAGGGTTAGGTGAGAGCATTGAGTCAAGGGTGTGAGCGACATGTTCTATTTACTCGGGCTTTTTTTCTTGGGAAATACTCTATGGGGAATCACGACTGTGCGGTGCGGATGACGGAAGCGCGACGAAGGTATATGATGTAGCGCTGGTTAGGCAGAAAACAGAATACCTTCCTCCTTTTTAGATAGTAGAGAGAGACAGAGATAGGTAGCAGAGAGTAGAGATAGAGATAGAGACTATACTATTAAAAAAGATGAACTGTTTTGTCGTCTGCCGATATGTCGCCGGTTTCGTCCATTGCTTCGTCGCACGCTCGCATCTCTCGGACAAATCTCCGTGCCGACAAGTGGGGCCGACCGAAAGCAGTCGCGAAATCCCTGCTCCTACCTCGTACACTCGCCCATGGATCTCTCGCTAGCTCTGCCGCCACTCACCCATTAGTGAAGAGATCCCTCCTCCGTCCAACCCCCCGGCACCGTCCTATCACACTCCCCACCACCTGTGGCATCCCGCAAAACCACTACTAGAAAATCGCGTTGTTTTTGTGCATTGCATCATCATGACCGCATATTCATGTCATCATGCCACATTGCATTTGAGCATCGTCATGTCATCTTGCATTTGTTTGCATAAAGCTATTTTTCGAAAGACTATCTTTGTTTTTGAAACGCCCCGTCTTTATGTCAAAGTAAAACCCGGGTCTTCGGATTGTTTTGTTTCGTCTACCAATGGATTTCAAAAGCCCCGTTTTAGATAAATAAAATGTTTTATTATTTTTAGGGGGCAGCCGTACCGGACCGATCCGACCCAGTCGGCCACCCCCAGTACAATTCCAGAGCTGTCTAAACCTAATCCAAATCTTTTCTACCAGAAACCCTACCCTAGTCTTCTACCCACCCTGCCTCCACATCACCCCGTCCAATCCCCTCTCGCCACCTCACCTCTCCTATCCCCCCAACCTATCCCAGCCTGCCACCTCAGCCGACCACCCTTCCCCACCTGATCGCTCTCCTCCTTCCCTCCGGCTTTTTCCCACCCAGCCCGCTGACCGCCCAGCCCAGCAAGCCACCTGGGCGCGCGCCCCGCGACCGCCCCCACCTGGTCCTGCCCGCCTGCACCATACCCCTCACACCGCGCGCCCCTGGGCCCCACCCCACCCCGCACACACGCACACACGCCACACACGCTGGGCCGCACCGACCAGCCTGGCCCCTGGCCCCGCGCCTGTCCCCAACCCCCTTCTCTCCCTTCCCCCACCTACCCCTGCGCCTCCTCCGCCTCGGTCGCCGTCTCCGCCTCCTCCGGCCACGAGCCAGGCCGCCGCCTCCGCCTCCTCCGGCCACGAGCCAGGCCGCCGCCTCCCTCCTTCGCTCGTCCCGGTGCCTCTCCCGCACCCCCCGTCGCCGGCTCGCCTCGCCGCCAGCCTCTCCTCCTCCCCGGCCCGGCCGCATCTCCGTCGATGTCCACTCCGGCCGTCGCCCCGGAGCCGAGCCCCTCCTCCGCAGGCCGCCAACCGCCCCGCCGTTCGCCCACCCCGTCGCCAGGCACCACCAACCGCCTCCCCTTCGGCTCTGCACCGCCCCGGCCACCTCGCCTCGCAACCCTCCCCTCGATCTCCTCTGCCGCCGCCAGGAGCGCTCGCCAGCGGCCGCCGCCTCCAGCGCCTCGCCCCTCCCCCGCCTTGCACCACCGCCCTTCTCCTCGCCGCGCCTCCCGTCAGCGAGCCCTCTGCCCCCGTCTTCTCTGCGCGGCCCGCCGAGCCACCGCGTCGCCTCCGCCTCCTCTGCGAGCTCGTCGCCCGCCGCGTCGACCGCGACCTCCTCGAGCGCCTCCACCCCGTCCTCGACCTCCCCTCCGTCGCGCCGCCCAGGACCGCCGCCCTGCAACCGTCCAAGACCGAGCGCCTCTGCCCCGCCACCTGTACCGGCCGTCGTCAACCAGCAAGATCCCGATGTCGACCTTGTGCCTCTGTACACGCGTGTCTGTCATGTGCTTGTGTGTTCTTGGGGGCTCATGAACGTTTGTTTGCCTGTTGATCCGTGAAAGTTTCGGTGACAAAATGTGTTAAGATCTCCTCACTGACAAGACCGGCTTGATGCTGAGGATATCGAAGGTTGTACATGGAGCCACTCGAAGGCCACCGACATCGGAACCCGAGATCTTCGACATGGACTCTCAAGATCCCCGATTCCAAATCTGAAGACTGATCCTGGCGAGACCGAACAACGAACCCTGGCGTGCCAACTTCTACGACCCCGAGGACCGACCCACAGATGTGACAAGTACTTCTTCCCGGATCTGATGCCGAGAACCTGGACGCCAAGGTCGTCGACACGGATACGCCTAGTACTTCCTCGAGGACGCCAAGCTCTTCACCCCGAACGCCAAGACCGACCCGATACGAAGACCCGACAAGATCTTCGTGGCGACAAGACCGGCACCGACCAGGGCGGATCCGATGTGCCCCGACGCCAACCAAGTCCTTCTTCTCGGATGCGACAAGATCGACTTCCGTTGTCCGAGACCGATCTCGTCGAGCCATTCTCCCGTCGAACCCTGAGACCGACCCCGAACCTATCGAACCCCAAGATCTTCCGAACCCTAATGTGTGATTCCCTTCCGAGCCCTATTTTATAAAATGAAATATAAACTTGTTGCATATAAAATTGTCATACTCGCATGCATATTTGTGGTTGTTTGGGGGCCTTATGTCGATTCACCTAAAATAAATATGGGGCCCATATGCGGGCAAATCTAGTCTTATATTGGCCCTATTTAAATTTGTGTAGCGAATCGGTGCTATCTTTTGCCATGTTCAGACAACAATTAAATTGCGGGGTAGTTAAACAACTAGAACCATATATTTAATTGTCGGGACCCCGGTTCCGTTTAATATTGCCTAATTGCATTGCACCTTTGCCATGTCATACATCATACATGCATCATGCCTGATCTTCTGCCGTAGTATTAAATAGTGCATTCGGTGTTTTCTTCTAGTGCTTTGCTTCTTCACGGATTAGGCCGATGAGTTGATGCGAGTGTCGACCCGATCTTCGGATGAACCTTCGGCAATATTTTCAGGCGAGCACCTCCCCTTTCTACCTATCTTACTTTTATAGTCTTTATTTCCTCCTGTTGATCTATTGCTATCTGTGTTGCGATGCTCTAGTTCTCGTACCCGTGATGTCCCTTGCAGCCTTATATTGCCTTGGACACATCCTATTACCTGTTGATTGGTAGATAGTTGGACTTGCGCGTCGTAGTCGCTTGCTCAAGTGCTGATGCGTGTCGTCAAGTACCACAGTTGTTGGAGTGTTGCCGCATGTTTAATGTTGGAGGTGATCATGGCTTTAATTACTGTTTAATAACTAAAATTGAAAGTAGGTAAATGCAGAGGCACCGGTGGGTGATAGACAATATTTGGTTTCCGACCGCTCACTAGTGTCCCGTAGGACCCCGAGTTCTTGACACCTGTTCCGAGATCGAGCGCGCTAACCACATGTGGGATGTGTGGGCACCCCATCAATTAGTACCTGATTTCAAAGTATTGTACTGGGGGCCACAACTAGTTTGAGGTTTTATTTACTATTCTGTACTTATGCCATGCTTTACTGCGTTATTTAAATTGTGCGATGTACTGCACCTGTACTGTTTAGGATTGGGACACGTTTTTGCTGTATCGACAAGCCCAGTCATCTTTTCGGGTTCCCAGTCGTTTACAGCCGTCCACCCAAACCCTGAGTCCGTCTCGGAGACCGGCCGACTTCGTTGCGGGTAGACTTAGTGGGGTGGCCCCCATGTACTTGCTTTGGGTCTGGGAAACGTCATGACTTAGGCCCCGCCGACATACCGATGGGTGTATGTTAATTGATCTGGCAAAAAGGGTCGAAGTGCGTGTGGATATCTCATGCTAATTGTGTGTGAATACTTTGGTGCACCCCTGCAGGGTTAAATCTTTTCGAAAAGCTGTGTCCGCGGTTATGGACGACTTGGAGCACAGTTCTCGATCATAGACAACTATAACTAAAGTTTACTATTATAATTTGACTTGTATCCGATGTGACTAGTAATCAGCTCAACTTCAATGGAATGGCTAAATGAAAGTACCAACAACTGCTGGGTTTTGGGATATCTCATGCTAATTGTATTTGACTAGTAAGTGTCGCCACTACAACGGAATGGTTAAATAAAACTGCCCACTGCTTATTATATCAGGATGACTATTTATATTTGACTAGTAATTGCCGCAACTATAACGGAATAAATAAAACTGCCAACGGTGTGAGTTCCTCGGTTGACTTCCTCGTTTGGTCTCGAGGGGGAAATACCAGGATGGGTATGTTTGGTGGTAGAATCAGGTTGGTTCCGGATAGGTCTTTCTTATCCCTCTCTGATAGCCGCCAGTTATATCGAGTCTCTATAGGTTGTTAGTGCATGCTGTGCTGCCGCTTCAGTCCACTATACCTATGTAGGCGAGGACCGCCGAATTCTAGCCTCGCTGTGTACTGGCCTCAGTACTGACGCTCCTCTTTTTCCTTTGCCCTTTGTCGGCACCCCTTTGTTTAGCAGGTTTCGACGTCGTTAGCAGGGTTACCCTTCCGGCTTGGCCTGGGCAGGGTTATGGACGCCATTGGTTATTCTTCAGGGCTCTTAGCTCAATTTGCATCTTGTCCGTACTCGGACGCCGTATCGTTTTCAAGGTGATTTGGATCTTTGTACTGTATATCCGTATTCTTGACTCATGGAGTCGTTGTTGTATATATCTGTTCTGTGGGTCCCATCGAGGACTGTTGTGTAATGTTATTACTTTGCTTTCCACCCGCACGAAAGTGCCTGGTGGGCGTCCTTGAATCGTTTCTATGCGGGTTTGGCGGGAAGCGCTAAAACTTGCATAGGGCCGATTTGAGGGTGCTACAGAGTGGTATCAGAGCTCAGCAGTTGCGATACCCCACAAGTCCAGCCTGTAGGATGACCTAGCTAACGGCCGAAGTAGAGTGTAAAAACTATTTTTGAAAAACCGGTTGGATAGATCTGATTAGGTCTGATTTTACTCCTTACCCCTCTGCTGCTCTCCTCTCACCTCTGCGTGTTTTGAATCCGCTCTCTTCTCTCTCTTCGAGTCCAGGATTTCTCGTGGTTGGGTTCCATCGTACCTTCAGGGTTTCGCTTCCTCCTTTGGTAAAGGAGTTGCTACATCTGGTCTTCATGCTATCCGAGGAATCCTTCGTCTGGTGGACTTCTCTTTGTTCCTTCCCGTGCCTTCCGGTGTTTTCTGACGCGACGACATCATCTATGCCAGATCTGATGCAGAGTCTGCATCACTCCTTTGTTTCTGAACCTTGCTTGTCGAGATCTTCAGTCTGATTCCAAGAACGGTTGCACGCTTTTCTACTGTTTGTGCAGAGTAATAGTTTGGGTGCGTGATGGATTGGCCCCCATGCCGACTACCCTTTCTATTCGCTCTTGTACATTGAAGTGGGATAGGCCGCATCTTTTCTCTCCTTCTATCGAAGTTAGAGGTGGCTTTATTTGTGGATGCCTCTACCTTCGCCTTTGTTTCCGGAGAGTTCTCTCGATGATCACGGACAACGACCTCTTGTTAGTGGTGTCGCGAGGATCTACACGAAGCGGGAAGACGCAGATCGCCAACCTTCTTTCCGGTACCATGAGGCGGATCTCGAGGGCGAGATCCATTGTTAGTGGTGTCGAATTGTGGCATCCCGCAAAACCACTACTAGAAAATCGCGTTGTTTTTGTGCATTGCATCATCATGACCGCATGCTCATGTCATCATGCCACATTGCATTTGAGCATCGTCATGTCATCTTGCATTTGTTTGCATAAAACTATTTTTCGAAAGACTATCTTTGTTTTCGAAACGCCCCGTCTTTATGTCAAAGTAAAACCCGGGTCTCCGGATTGTTTTGTTTCGTCTACCAATGGATTTCAAAAGCCCTGTTTTAGATAAATAAAATGTTTTATTATTTTTAGGGGGCAGCCGTACCGGACCGATCCGACCCAGTCGGCCACCCCCAGTACAATTCCAGAGCTGTCTAAACCTAATCCAAATCTTTTCTACCAGAAACCCTACCCTAGTCTTCTACCCACCCTGCCTCCACATCACCCCGTCCAATCCCCTCTCGCCACCTCACCTCTCCTATCCCCCCAACCTATCCCAGCCTGCCACCTCAGCCGACCACCCTTCCCCACCTGATCGCTCCCCTCCTTCCCTCCGGCTTTTTCCCGCCCAGCCCGCCGAACCCGACCGACAGCAAGCCACCTGGGCGCGCGCCCCGCGACCGCCCCCACCTGGTCCTGCCCGCCTGCACCATACTCCTCACACCGCGCGCCCCTGGGCCCCACCCCACCCCGCACACACGCACACACGCCACACACGCTGGGCCGCACCGACCAGCCTGGCCCCTGGCCCCGCGCCTGTCCCCAACCCCCTTCTCTCCCTTCCCCCACCTACCCCTGCGCCTCCTCCGGCCACGAGCCAGGCCGCCGCCTCCCTCCTTCGCTCGTCCCGGCGCCTCTCCCGCACCCCCCGTCGCCGGCTCGCCTCGCCGCCAGCCTCTCCTCCTCCCCGGCCCGGCCGCATCTTCGTCGATGTCCACTCCGGCCGTCGCCCCGGAGCCGAGCCTCTCCTCCGCAGGCCGCCAACCGCCCCGCCGTTCGCCCACCCCGTCGCCAGGCACCACCAACCGCCTCCCCTTCGGCTCTGCACCGCCCCGACCACCTCGCCTCGCAACCCTCCCCTCGATCTCCTCTGCCGCCGCCAGGAGCGCTCGCCAGCGGCCGCCGCCTCCAGCGCCTCGCCCCTCCCCCGCCTTGCACCACCGCCCTTCTCCTCGCCGCGCCTCCCGTCAGCGAGCCCTCCGCCCCCGTCTTCTCTGCGCGGCCCGCCGAGCCACCGCGTCGCCTCCGCCTCCTCTGCGAGCTTGTCGCCCGCCGCGTCGACCGCGACCTCCTCGAGCGCCTCCACCCCGTCCTCGACCTCCCCTCCGTCGCGCCGCCCAGGACCGCCGCCCTGCAACCGTCCAAGACCGAGCGCCTCTGCCCCGCCACCTGTACCGGCCGTCGCCAACCAGCAAGATCCCGATGTCGACCTTGTGCCTCTGTACACGCGTGTCTGTCATGTGCTTGTGTGTTCTTGGGGGCTCATGAACGTTTGTTTGCCTGTTGATCCGTGAAAGTTTCGGTGACAAAATGTGTTAAGATCTCCTCACTGACAAGACCGGCTTGATGCCGAGGATATCGAAGGTTGTACATGGAGCCACTCGAAGGCCACCGACATCGGAACCCGAGATCTTCGACATGGACTCTCAAGATCCCCGATTCCAAATCTGAAGACTGATCCTGGTGAGACCGAACAACGAACCCTGGCGCGCCAAGTTCTACGACCCCGAGGACCGACCCACAGATGTGACAAGTACTTCTTCCCGGATCTGATGCCGAGAACCTGGACGCCAAGGTCGTCGACACGGATACGCCTAGTACTTCCTCGAGGACGCCAAGCTCTTCACCCCGAACGCCAAGACCGACCCGATACGAAGACCCGACAAGATCTTCGTGGCGACAAGACCGGCACCGACCAGGGCGGATCCGATGTGCCCCGACGCCAACCAAGTCCTTCTTCTCGGATGCGACAAGATCGACTTCCGTTGTCCGAGACCGATCTCGTCGAGCCATTCTCCCGTCGAACCCTGAGACCGACCCCGAACCTATCGAACCCCAAGATCTTCCGAACCCTAATGTGTGATTCCCTTCCGAGCCCTATTTTATAAAATGAAATATAAACTTGTTGCATATAAAATTGTCATACTCGCATGCATATTTGTGGTTGTTTGGGGGCCTTATGTCGATTCACCTAAAATAAATATGGGGCCCATATGCGGGCAAATCTAGTCTTATATTGGCCCTATTTAAATTTGTGTAGCGAACCGGTGCTATCTTTTGCCATGTTCAGACAACAATTAAATTGCGGGGTAGTTAAACAACTAGAACCATATATTTAATTGTCGGGACCCCGGTTCCGCTTAATATTGCCTAATTGCATTGCACCTTTGCCATGTCATACATCATACATGCATCATGCCTGATCTTCTGCCGTAGTATTAAATAGTGCATTCGGTGTTTTCTTCTAGTGCTTTGCTTCTTCATGGATTAGGCCGATGAGTTGATGCGAGTGTCGACCCGATCTTCGGATGAACCTTCGGCAATGTTTTCAGGCGAGCACCTCCCCCTTTCTACCTATCTTACTTTTATAGTCTTTATTTCCTCCTGTTGATCTATTGCTATCTGTGTTGCGATGCTCTAGTTCTCGTACCCGTGATGTCCCTTGCAGCCTTATATTTCCTTGGACACATCCTATTACCTGTTGATTGGTAGATAGTTGGACTTGCGCGTCGTAGTCGCTTGCTCAAGTGCTGATGCGTGTCGTCAAGTACCACAGTTGTTGGAGTGTTGCCGCATGTTTAATGTTGGAGGTGATCATGGCTTTAATTACTGTTTAATAACTAAAATTGAAAGTAGGTAAATGCAGAGGCACCGGTGGGTGATAGACAATATTTGGTTTCCGACCGCTCACTGGTGTCCCGTAGGACCCCGAGTTCTTGACACCTGTTCCGAGATCGAGCGCGCTAACCACATGTGGGATGTGTGGGCACCCCATCGATTAGTACCTGATTTCAAAGTATTGTACTGGGGGCCACAACTAGTTTGAGGTTTTATTTACTATTCTGTACTTATGCCATGCTTTACTACATTATTTAAATTGTGCGATGTACTGCACCTGTACTGTTTAGGAATGGGACACGTTTTCGCTGTATCGACAAGCCCAGTCATCTTTTCGGGTTCCCAGTCGTTTACAGCCGTCCACCCAAACCCTGAGTCCGTCTCGGAGACCGGCCGACTTTGTTGCGGGTAGACTTAGTGGGGTGGCCCCCATGTACTTGCTTTGGGTCTGGGAAACGTCATGACTTAGGCCCCGCCGACATACCGATGGGTATATGTTAATTGATCTGGCAAAAAGGGTCGAAGTGCGTGTGGATATCTCATGCTAATTGCGTGTGAATACTTTGGTGCACCCCTGCAGGGTTAAATCTTTTCGAAAAGCCGTGTCCGCGCTTATGGACGACTTGGAGCACAGTTCTCGATCATAGACAACTATAACTAAAGTTTACTGTTATAATTTGACTTGTATCCGATGTGACTAGTAATCAGCTCAACTTCAATGGAATGGCTAAATGAAAGTACCAACAACTGCTGGGTTTTGGGATATCTCATGCTAATTGTATTTGACTAGTAAGTGTCGCCACTACAACGGAATGGTTAAATAAAACTGCCCACTGCTTATTATATCAGGATGACTATTTATATTTGACTAGTAATTGCCGCAACTATAACGGAATAAATAAAACTGCCAACGGTGTGAGTTCCTCGGTTGACTTCCTCGTTTGGTCTCGAGGGGGAAATACCAGGATGGGTATGTTTGGTGGTAGAATCAGGTTGGTTCCGGATAGGTCTTTCTTATCCCTCTCTGATAGCCGCCAGTTATATCGAGTCTCTATAGGTTGTTAGTGCATGATGTGCTGCCGCTTCAGTCCACCATACCTATGTAGGCGAGGACCGCCGAATTCTAGCCTCGCCGTGTACTGGCCTCAGTACTGACGCTCCTCTTTTTCCTTTGCCCTTTGTCGGCACCCCTTTGTTTAGCAGGTTTCGATGTCGTTAGCAGGGTTACCCTTCCGGCTTGGCCTGGGCAGGGTTATGGACACCATTGGTTATTCTTCAGGGCTCTTAGCTCAATTTGCATCTTGTCCGTACTCGGACGCCGTATCGTTTTCAAGGTGATTTGGATCTTTGTACTGTATATCCGTATTCTTGACTCATGGAGTCGTTGTTGTATATATTTGTTCTGTGGGTCCCATCGAGGACTGTTGTGTGATGTTATTACTTTGCTTTCCACCCGCACGAAAGTGCCTGGTGGGCGTCCTTGAATCGTTTCTATGCGGGTTTGGCGGGAAGCGCTAAAACTTGCATAGGGCCGATTTGAGGGTGCTACACCACCCCTCTCCGCCGGTGAGCAGATCCAAATCGATTTCGCACGACCGATAATCCGTCTTCCGCCCTTGCGACCGCCCGTGCCACCGCCCTACCTCCGTTAACGATTAGCCGCCACGAACTTAAAAGACCGGTGACAGCAACACGACTAGAAGTATCATGCGGCGAGTGGGGCGCGACACAAACAACGACATCGCAGAGCACTAGGTACGTAGCACGCGGACCTTCCCGAATCAAATCAAGTAGTGAATTCGGGCAGGTCAACCTCCCGTGTTTAAATCCATTTCCCCATCTTTGTACCACACCCTAAATGCGACAAGTCCCTCTTCTGATTCCTTAATCCTTATTGTCATTGATCATTCAATTTTAGTTCTTGTGCTACTCTAGAGATTGTGCCCTCCACCTATTTGGTTTTATGCGTTTGGTTATTCAGCTCACTCTCGGTGTGTAGGACGTCTACATACACCTGGTTGAGGATGAGGGCAAAACAGGTGGCCCCACCTCTGAATGAGCAGTTGAATTTTTTGAACTTACACTAGAAATAGATGATAAGATTCATTGGACATTCAATAATTGTCTTTTGACCATTTCAGTGAGATACTTACATAGTGTCAACACCCGAATTTTTAATCCCAGATACCCGTTATGCCATACCTCGCAATCTCAGGATTACCATTTTTGCGAGACATAATGGATTGGATATCACAGTACATCATTCATTACAAACCATACATAAGGTCTTACACAAATAAGGATCTCATGATCCAGTATTTAATACAACAAGCAGCGGAAATAAAAGATAAGCGTAGCGGTGGGGTCCATCTTCAAGGGCACAGGCAATGCTGACGAAGGCAGATAGTCCTAGTTATCATAGCCGTCCTGATGACCATCCTCTTAATAGTCTCCTTCATAGTCTGGCCATGAGAATAGCCAGGGACAAAAGCCATCAGTACTCTTTAAGTACTCGCAAACTACTATTAACAGGTACTATAGTTCTAGGTTAAAGTGCTAAATCTAAGTTTAACTATAAAGTTAAGTTTGAAACCTAAGCTGAGTTCTGAAGCAAAGAAAGGTAAAGTAAAGTTCTAGAATCACTTAAGTTGGGAAGCTATTATCATAAACACAATCATGTTGTGGTCAAGTCAAAGTTCATCATTCATTTCAAGTTATTTTGAAAAAATCTGACAACGAAACAGTATGGCCATTCCAACTGTCCATAACCGCGGACGCGGCTATTCGAATAGTTTGACACTCTGCAGAGGTGGTACACTTTCACCACAAGATTCGATACATCTGTTAGGGATAACCCTGAATCATCATACTTAGTATGCAGATAATCAAACATAACCTTCCCTTTACACACCCTAGTATAAGCACCTCTCCTATGAGCATGTCCTCCCAACCATGACCATCGATCATCTTGGGCACTGCATAGGTGGACATCATGAGAGGTAGCCTCAGCTCAGACCTCTCCTGTGAGGGAACTAATACTAATGCATATAAATTTCCAGTTAAGCCTTACCCAATTCAGGTATTGTGGTTGTACGGTAAATTTGGAATGGTATCGCATCCGAATCCAACCATTAGTTTTATAAAAGGGTTAAGGCTCATGCCTCAACATTTTCATCATCATCAACCATTTGGGTTTCTCAACACATGTCAAAACATCTCAATAGAATGACTCATCATTCCAAGGTTTTCATAATTCATTTTCACCAATTGTTCCCATCTAAAGTGACTCAAGTTTTTATCTACTCTAAACTACTAAGTTAAGAGTGTTCACTAAAGTGGAAGTGATAGGTTCAATCTCATGCCATAGAATGACATATAAAGGTTTCTAAGTAGGTCAAGTTTTATACTTTTTATGCTACCTTCAAAATAAGTAAAGAACTTTGTGTAAACTAAGGGAGGTGAAACTTGTCAATAAGACTTGAGGTACTAATAGTCAAAAAAGGGTGCTCAAAGCATGCTTAAGGCATCTTTGCCAAACCATCTAGTTTGATTCTAGTTTGCTAAGCACTAAACTTGCAAGGGTTAGCTTGCATTGTTAATGGTGGCTTGCAAGTATAACTTGCAAGGGTTAATCTTGGATAGTGCTAGCTTGCCTTGGTTGGGGCAGTGGTTGAAGTTTTGTTCTTCTTTGTCTTGATAACACTCCTTCTCTTCGTAGACTTGGTCGGTACTATCGTCTATAAGAATACATATGGAGTACACAATCACCAAACAATACTTAACTAGGCTAAGTAGCATTCTAAGGCACACATTTGATGATCTATTATCATCACAAGTTTAATTCAATAGTTTCATTCTTTTTAATTTAGAAAAGTAATTTCTACTCATTGAAAAATTAACTAAGACTTAATATTCACCACTTAAAATATGGGATCATGTGGACATATATCATCACCACATATTCTAACATGTGGGAATGAGATTTAAGGGTTGGATCAATATTACTTTGGTTTAAGTTCATTATTTAATGATTTAAAGTGACTAGAAATGCCTATATAGCATTATTTTGGTACCCGTCCAAAGTCACTGCATGTAAACCTTAATATTATTACATATTTAGATAGATATGATGAAATGCGATTTTTGAGAGTTGGAATCAACTCAAAACCTATCTTAGTTGATTTTATAAAAATGTTGCAAGATGCAAATGCTTCTGTTTTGTTATTTTTATCAGGAGAGATCTATAACTCTAATTGAATTAAATCCAACGGTCCTGGATAGATTACTTCAATACCTTTCAGACAAAATTGGTTTCATGCAATTTGGATTTATAAAACTTCGTGAATTGAATTTTAAACTAGTGGACAGAAACTAGATTTAATTAAAAAGGAAAATCCCGATTTGAACGGGTGGGCTACCGCGGGAAAGAACTTGGGCCGGCCCAGTGGTGCTCCGCGGCGCGGGGCTCAGCTGACAGGGGGTCCCGCTTGTCAGTGGGTTTTAACACGCGAAACGGTACGCGCGCTATGGGCCGTAGGATTAGAAGGGGGATCTACCAGTGAGGGTCATCGTCGACGACGAACAGGTCGTCGGCGAGCTCGAACCCTAGCGGCTCGGTGGGGGTCTGCTGGGGACGTACCAGGGCTCCAGCGGGGTAGGCGAGGCGGGCAAACGAACTGGAAGACGACAGCGAGGCGAGGCGCGGTTGCGGCGGGGCTTGGGGTGGTCGCAATCAGCGGCGCCCTTCTCCTCCTGTTGCGGCTGCTCCGGCTCCAATTCCGTCAAGGCAGAGCTCGCTTGGCTCCGGCGAGAGGTGGGTGAGGTTCAGAGAGATGAGGAGAGTGGAGTGGTGTGGAGAGAAGAGGCCGGGGAGGCCTCCTTTTATAGGCCCGACGGTGAGACCGAGCGGGATGGGCAGGCGACGGTGGCGACAAGGCTACGACCGGCTAGCGGCATGGCTAAGGATGGCGATCGACAGGCGGTCTCCTGGCGGTGCTCTAGGAAGTGAATGCGAGCGTAGGGGCGGTGGTATGCGGTCTGGGCGAGGTGGCGCTCTGAGCGGCAGAGGCGGCGGTGTCCACGGCGAGCGATGGCTGTGGTGCTTTGGGCGGCGAACGGGGGTGTCTGGGGTGTTCCCTGGGTCGTGGCGGAGCGGTGGGCGCGGGCTGCGGTCGAGCGGCGTCTTGTGCACGCGGGGACAGAGCATGCTCTGCGGGCGACGTCGGCATGGTCGACCAGCTCCGGGCGTGGCGGTTCCTGGCCGCTCTGCTCTCTGTCTCTGGCCCGGGGCTGGTTGGATGGTAGAGGTGGACCACTGGCAACTTGCTAGACATGGTGAGAGGGAGGGAGATGGTCTGCTGCGGTGAGGGCAAGGTTGGCTGGCGAGGGGTGGCTCGGCATGGCATGGCAATGCCACTAGGTGCTAGGGGAGTGGGTTTTAAAGGCTTTGCTAGATCATTTAGAGACAAAGGGAGTAAAAATAGGCCAAATGGGAGACAAGTTTGGCCAGAACACTATTTAAAATAGTGAAATTTGTTTTGTTTGAAATCTGCCTGCCAAATGTTTGATGAAATGGCCGCATGAAACAAACTTTTGAATTTTGGTTTCAAATTTTTTGGGTGTTCTCCACTATTGCTAGGTAGACTCTGGTTGCAAGGGTTTTGAAAGTGGAGCTCAAATAGATGGGTTTTGAAATAGGGGTGATCTATGCATATGCATTGGATTCAATTTTCAAATGCCAATTTAAATAGTTAACAGAATGTTTTTAGCAGATCCAAAGGTGGGCCTTGGTACCTCATTATGTGTACTAGCAAGGGGTACAAAGATCAAGAATTGTTTCTGTTAAGAAATGAGGGCTAGGAACACTCAAAGTAGTGTAGTGGATTAAAATGGCCAAAATGACCATTCCTCCTTTTTAATTCTTTTTGGTTTTATTTTCTTTAGGAAAAGTTTGGGAATGATGTAGATGATGTTTAATTCACTTTAGAAACATTTTAGAAGCAAAGGATCACACAATCATGGCAATTCAAAACAACTCCTATTTTAAATGCACACATATATGAATGCTTTTATTTTTAATTTGAAAAAGTTTTTATTAACCCCAAATTTGATAATTTAGATCTTGATAAGCTTGGATTGAAGTTTTGGGATGTTACAAACCTTCCCCCCTTAAACAAAATCTTGTCCCGAGATTTACAAAGAAACTAGGAACTAAAGAGATCTGGGAACTCTGTCCTAATGTAATCTTCTCGCTCCCAAGTAGCTTCCTCCTTGGTATGGTTGCTCCACTGAATCTTAAGAAACTTGATGCTCCTGGTCCTGGTGGTTCTGTAGGCTTCTTCTAAGATACAGATGGGTACTTCCCGATAGGTCAGGTCATTGTTGATTTCCACAGCTCTGTGATCGATATTCTTGAAAACTTCAGTCTTCTCAGGCACTTCCAAGCATTTGCAAAGTAACGAGATATGGAACACATTATGGATGGCTGACATCTCTTCAGGCAGTTCCAGCTGATACGATACTTCTCCTCGACGGTTCAGAATTTTGAAAGGTCCGATATATCTAGGGGCCAACTTTCCCTTCAGACTAAAGCGTTGAGTTCCCTTCAATGGTGAAACCTTGAGATATACAAAATCTCTGACATTGAAAGTCAGGTCTCTCCTTCTCTTGTCAGCATAACTCTTCTGTCTGGATTGGGCGGTCTTGAGGTGCTCACGGACTTTGTGAACTTTCTCTTCTGCTTCTCGGAGAATGTTGGGTCCAAAGATCTGACTCTCTCCTACTTGCGACCAATTCAAAGGGGTACGACACTTTCTTCCGTATAGGAATTCAAATGGTGCCATCTGTAAACGAGCTTGATAACTGTTGTTATATGAGAATTCTACGAAAGGCAGGCAGTCTTCTCATTTTGATCCATATTCCAAAACACAAGCTCTAAGCATATCCTCTAGAATCTGGTTGACTCTCTTAGTCTGTCCATCTGTTTGCGGGTGATAAGCAGTACTGAAGTTCAAATTGGTTCCTAAACCTTCCTGAACTTCCTGCCAAAATCTCGAGGTAAACTGGGTTCCTCGATCTGATACGATGGTCTTGGGGGTTCCATGTAGACTAACAATCCTAGCAATATACAGCTCTGCTAGCTTTGCACTCTGGTAGGTAGTCTTGACAGGTATAAAATGGGATACCTTGGACACTCTATCAACGATGACCCTGATTGAGTCATTTCCCCTACTAGAAGTAGGTAAACCAGTGATAAAGTCCATTCCGACGGAATCCCATTTCCATTCCGGAATCTGCAATGGTTGCAACAATCCTGCAGGTCTCTGATGCTCTGCTTTGACTCTTTTACAGATGTCACATTTGGCGATGTATCTTCCAATCTATCTCTTCATCTTGTGCCACCAAAATTGCTCTTCAAAATCCTGATACATCTTCGTTCCTCCGGGGTGGATAGAATAAAGAGTATCATGAGCTTCCTTCATGATAATTTCCTTCAGCTCCAAATCTGCTGGCACACAAATACGTCCTTTGTACCATAGTACTCCTTCTTCGTCTTCCGAGAATCCAGGTACCTTTCCTGTACCAATACGACGTTTGATTCTGTCGATACTCTCATTCCCTTTCTGGGCTTCCTTGATTTGGCTAATCAAAGTGGGTTGAAGTTCAATGCTAGCTAAGAATCCTTTGCTAACTAACGCAGTCCTGAACTGCTCCAACTCCTCATACAAACTTGGTTGCTTCTCCTTGATCATGGTGTTAAGCCTACACGACAATCTGCTAAGAGCATCTGCTACCACATTGGCTTTGTCGGGGTGATAGTGAATGTCAAGGTCATAATCCTTGATTAACTCTATCCATCTCCTTTGCCTCATATTCAACTCCTTCTGAGTGAAAATATACTTTAAGCTCTTATGATATGAGTAAATCTCACAGCAATTACCCATCAGATAATGACGCCATGTCTTCAATGCCAAAACTACGGCTGCTAATTCAAGATCATGGGTCAGATAGTTCTGCTCATGCTGCTTCAGTTGTCGAGACAGATACGCGATGACCTTGCCTTCTTGTATCAATACACATCCTAGACCAATCTTGGATGCATCACAATATACATCAAACGGCTTCTTGATGTCTGGCATGATCAAAATTGGGGCTGATATCAATCTCTTCTTCAGCTCCTGGAAACTGGCTTCACACTTGTCTATCCATTCAAACTTCTTGTCCTTCTTCAACAATTGGGTCATTGGTCGGGCTATGCTCGAGAATCCTTCTACGAACTTGCGGTAATATCCCGCTAATCCGAGAAATGCACGGACTTGGGTTTGAGTGGTTGGGGCTTCCCATTCTTCGACATCTTTGATCTTGGCGGGATCAACAGAGACTCCTCCGGCAGACACAATATGTCCTAGGAATCCTACTTCTTTCAGCCAAAACTCACACTTGTTGAACTTGGCATATAACTGATGCTCTCTCAGGGTTTCTAGGATGATTCTCAGATGTTGCTCATGCTCTTCTTCTGACTTGGAGTAGATAAGGATGTCGTCGATGAACACAACTACAAACTTATCTAGGAAATTCATAAAGATCTTATTCATGAGATTCATGAAATAAGCAGGGGCATTGGTTAATCCAAAAGACATAACCGTATACTCGTATAAACCATAGCGAGTAGTAAAGGCGGTCTTCGGAATATCCGTTGCACGAATCTTAAGTTGGTGATAACCAGTCCTAAGATCAATCTTTGAGAATACCTGGGCTCCAGTCAACTGATCAAATAGATTCTCTATCTTTGTCAAAGGGTACTTTTTCTTGATGGTGACGTCATTCAACTTTCTGTAATCTGTGCACAGACGGTTGCCTCCATCTTTCTTGTCGACGAATAACACTGGTGATCTCCATGGCGATGCGCTTGGTTGAATCAAGCATGTTGCTAACATGGCATCCAACTGCTTCTTCAGTTCCACTAACTCTGAGGGGTTCATGCTATAGGGTCTCTGGGCTATAGGTCCGGTTTCGGGGATTAGTTCGATAATGAACTCAATATCCCTATTCGGGGGCATACCTGGCAATTCATCTGGGAATACGTCGGGGTATTCACAGACTACTCTGAGTTGGTCTATGGTGGGCAGGGCTACACTCTTGTTGCACTTGAATTGACGGGGTAAGGTTTCAGAGATATGCTCTACTGTTACCCCAGAACTACTGGTCATGGTGATGGCTTTCTTAGCACAGTCTATCAATCCTTTATGCCTTGACATCCAGTCCATACCTAGTACTACTTCCAATCCTTTGGTTCCAAGTACAATTAGGTTGGCATAAAAATCTATCCCATGTATTCTGATAGGTACAGCTTTGCAATTTTTTCTAGCTTTTGTAGTTGAATCGGGGATTTGAACTATCATGACATGCTTCAGGTTGGTTGGGTGAATCTTACCAGTGCATGCAAATTCTTCGGTGACAAATGAATGTGATGCTCCCAAATCAAACAATACTCTTGCTAAAACTGAGTTGACAGAAAACATACCCAACACTACATCTGGCGCTTCCTAGGCTTCTGCGTTCATGTGGAAGAGACGACCATTGCGGTTGTGAGGGTTCCCTGGGGCAAATCTCCTTCCTGGTTGAACACGACGTTGCTGCTGAGCTGGGGCATTCACATTGGCATTGGCGGCAGTATTCTTGGGACACTCATTGGAGTAGTGACCCTTCACTCCACACTCGAAACAAGTGATCTGGGACTTGTCCTTGACTGCGACAGGCACAACATTGCTGCCAGTTCTGGGTGCAGTGTTGTTGGTATTGTTGCTCTTGGGAGGTGCACGGTTGAAATTGTTAGCATTGCCGGAGTTGTGATTGTTTCCTCCGGACTTCACATTGCCTCCGCTATGGTTGGGGTAGCTTGGGCGAGAATTTGGGGGTCGGTTGTTCCTTGGTGCATATCCTGGTGAAGGGTTGGGACGATACTTCTGGTGACTACTGGATCCATACTGCTGCATCATATGACGCTTGCGGTTGTCGTTTGCCTGGTTAATCTTCCCTTCCATCTGAATGGCAGAGTCGACTAGCTCTTCGAGATCTTGGAAGCGGATATTGACGAGGACAGTCTGCATCTCATCATGCAGCCCGTTCAAGAATCTCTCCTTCTTCTTGGCCTCTGTGTTGATCTCATCAGGTGCATATCTGGCAAGTGACAGGAATCTGTCATGGTACTCCACCACAGTCATTCTTCCTTGCTTCAATTCGCGGAATTCATCTCTCATCCTGTTGACGAGACCTTGCGGCACGTGGGTGTGGCTGAACTTGACTTTGAATGCTTCCCATGTCATCACTTGACCATGTTTCATATTGCGGATGCTATTCCACCAAGCTCTGGCATCTCCTGCCAGATAGTGGGTGGCGAAGAGAACTTTCTCATTTTCATCAACTCTGGCAACTTCTAAGTTGTTTTCCATGGTCTGTAACCAGTCATAAGCATCTAATGGGTTCTCAGATTGGTTGAAGATTGGGGGATTGGTGTTCTGAATTTTTTTGAGTTTAGATCCTTGGTGATCCTGTTTTCCATGCCCTTGGTTGTTGAGAGTCATTTGGGCGATCTGCTGCAATGTTGCTAAGTTGGCTTGGCGCTCGGCCCTGCTTGCTTCATGGTCTGCGATGAGATTCTATAAGATCTGTAGCATTGGGTCCTGCGACGAGCTGCTCCCTCCTTGATTTCCACGAGTCATCTGAAGATTGAGATAGATATAGCGGTAAGAGGGAAATTCTAAGGTTCATGGTTTTGGGTTTTCAAAGCTAAAACTTTGAGTTAGACTCAGGTTTTTCAACTAACTTCATTTTCATTTATGCAAGCAAGCACACGATACAACACACACCACAACAAACAAAGGAAAGCAGATGGTTTGAAGAACCATTCTGCTAGCTACGATATAGTGGGACCGATATAACTCATGCTACGATAGTGCTCTCGTGCATCTACTCATCGTCGATGAAGTCGGAGTCCTCATCATCAGTGTAGAAGTCCACAGCATCCTCCTCCAGAAAGTCATCATCGTTGCTGAGGTAAGAATCCATGTCTCCCTGGATGTCTTCACCCTCATCTTCTTCTTCCTTGGCGGCAAGCTGAGCTTCCTGCTCCTTGACGGTCTTCTCGAGGTCGGCCACCTTCTTGCGAAGACGAGCGATGGTGCGATCCTTCTTGGCACGCTGGCGGCGAAGAGACTGGCGATCTTGGACGAGCAATGCAAAAGTCTGGGCCTTCTGGTCGGCAATGGCACGGTTCTGGTTGGCTAACTCTCTGGCATTGTCCAGTTCCTGCTGTCTGTCGTGCAGCAAGAAGTCAAGATTCTCCACTTGACGCCTCAACTCTGGGTGACTTGGCATCTCCATCGGCATTCCCATAAAGTCATGTCTTGCATAGTGGGCAAAACGGGTTCCTTGGATCTTGTTGACGCTGAGGGCACATAGACGTGCGAGAGCTTCATGCATTGCCCTGGCTAATCCATCTAGCCAGTTGTTCTCTCTCACGGAGAACTGAATTCTTCTAGAATTTGGTGCTTCGATGCTTCCTCTAAGATCTGCAGTGACTAGCCATTGTAGGTCTCCTCCTGGGGGTCCTGGAAGTTGAGCTCCAAGAAACTCCGGATGTGGGCGTCCCAGTAATTTCGAAAGTGAATCCAGATCCCTCTCGAAGATCAGCTGACCTCCGTTTCCCAACTGGTAGAACTTGCTGAACTGAGTCTCCATCTACAAGAATTAAGGATGAGGAAATTAGTGAGGTGATCAAGTGTGTCAAGTTTTAAGTAGTAATGTAAGAATTTTGAGGAACATGAATTTTTGAGAAAGAATGAGTTCACAAGGGTAAGAGAGGAAATAGTTTTTCATAAATACTCACTTTGGTTTTGAAGCTAAGTTTTTGGTTTGGACATCCATTCTAACTAGGGTCTCCTATGGTCAGGATGGCTCTGATACCAACTTGTCAACACCCGGATTTTTAATCCCAGATGCCCGTTATGCCATACCTCGCAATCCCAGGATTACTATTTTTACGAGACATAACGGATTGGATATCACAGTACATCATCCATTACAAACCATACATAAGGTCTTACACAAATAAGGATCTCATGATCCAGTATTTAATACAGCAAGCAGCGGAAATAAAAGATAAGCGTAGCGGTGGGGTCCATCTTCAAGGGCACAGGCAATGCTGACGAAGGCAGATAGTCCTAGTTATCATAGCCGTCCTGATGACCATCCTCTTGATAGTCTCCTTCATAGTCTGGCCATGAGAATAGCCAGGGACAAAAGCCATGAGTACTCTTTAAGTACTCGCAAACTACTATTAACAGGTACTATAGTTCTAGGTTAAAGTGCTAAATCTAAGTTTAACTATAAAGTTAAGTTTGAAACCTAAGCTGAGTTCTAAAGCAAAGAAAGGTAAAGTAAAGTTCTAGAATCACTTAAGTTGGGAAGCTATTATCATAAACACAACCCTGTTGTGGTCAAGTCAAAGTTCATCATTCATTTCAAGTTATTTTGAAAACATCTGACAACAAAACAGTATGGCCATTCCAACTGTCCATAACCGCGGACGTGGCTATTCGAATAGTTTGACACTCTACAGAGGTGGTACACTTTCACCACAAGATTCGATACATCTGTTAGGGATAACCCTGAATCATCATACTTAGTATGCAGATAATCAAACATAACCTTCCCTTTACACACCCTAGTATAAGCACCTCTCCTATGAGCATGTCCTCCCAACCATGACCATCGATCATCTTGGGCACTGCATAGGTGGACATCATGAGAGGTAGCCTCAGCTCAGACCTCTCCTGTGAGGGAACTAATACTAATGCATATAAATTTCCAGTTAAGCCTTACCCAATTCAGGTATTGTGGTTGTACGGTAAATTTGGAATGGTATCGCATCCGAATCCAACCATTAGTTTTATAAAAGGGTTAAGGCTCATGCCTCAACATTTTCATCATCATCAACCATTTGGGTTTCTCAACACATGTCAAAACATCTCAATAGAATGACTCATCATTCCAAGGTTTTCATAATTCATTTTCACCAATTGTTCCCATCTAAAGTGACTCAAGTTTTTATCTACTCTAAACTACTAAGTTAAGAGTGTTCACTAAAGTGGAAGTGATAGGTTCAATCTCATGCCATAGAATGACATATAAAGGTTTCTAAGTAGGTCAAGTTTTATACTTTTTATGCTACCTTCAAAATAAGTAAAGAACTTTGTGTAAACTAAGGGAGGTGAAACTTGTCAATAAGACTTGAGGTACTAATAGTCAAAAAAGGGTGCTCAAAGCATGCTTAAGGCATCTTTGCCAAACCATCTAGTTTGATTCTAGTTTGCTAAGCACTAAACTTGCAAGGGTTAGCTTGCATTGTTAATGGTGGCTTGCAAGTATAACTTGCAAGGGTTAATCTTGGATAGTGCTAGCTTGCCTTGGTTGGGGCAGTGGTTGAAGTTTTGTTCTTCTTTGTCTTGATAACACTCCTTCTCTTCGTAGACTTGGTCGGTACTATCGTCTATAAGAATACATATGGAGTACACAATCACCAAACAATACTTAACTAGGCTAAGTAGCATTCTAAGGCACACATTTGATGATCTATTATCATCACAAGTTTAATTCAATAGTTTCATTCTTTTTAATTTAGAAAAGTAATTTCTACTCATTGAAAAATTAACTAAGACTTAATATTCACCACTTAAAATATGGGATCATGTGGACATATATCATCACCACATATTCTAACATGTGGGAATGAGATTTAAGGGTTGGATCAATATTACTTTGGTTTAAGTTCATTATTTAATGATTTAAAGTGACTAGAAATGCCTATATAGCATTATTTTGGTACCCGTCCAAAGTCACTGCATGTAAACCTTAATATTATTACATATTTAGATAGATATGATGAAATGCGATTTTTGAGAGTTGGAATCAACTCAAAACCTATCTTAGTTGATTTTATAAAAATGTTGCAAGATGCAAATGCTTCTGTTTTGTTATTTTTATCAGGAGAGATCTATAACTCTAATTGAATTAAATCCAACGGTCCTGGATAGATTACTTCAATACCTTTCAGACAAAATTGGTTTCATGCAATTTGGATTTATAAAACTTCGTGAATTGAATTTTAAACTAGTGGACAGAAACTAGATTTATCTAAAAAGGAAAATCCAGATTTGAACGGGTGGGCTAGCGCGGGAAAGAACTTGGGCCGGCGCAGTGGCGCTCCCCGGCGCGGGGCTCAGCTGACAGGGGGGTCCCGCTTGTCAGTGGGTTTTAACACGCGAAACGGTACGCGCGCTGTGGGCCGTAGGATTAGAAGGGGGATCTACGGCTGAGGGTCGTCGTCGACGACGAACAGGTCGCCGGCGAGCTCGAACCCTAACGGCTCGGTGGGGGTCTACTAGGGACGTACCAGGGCTCCAGCAGGGTAGGCGAGGCGGGCAAACGAACTGGAAGACGACGGCGAGGCGAGGCGCGGTTGCGGCGGGGCTTGGGGTGGTTGCAATCAGCGGCGCCCTTCTCCTCCTGCTGCGGCTGCTCCGGCTCCAATTCTGGCAAGGCAGAGCTCGCTTGGCTCCGGCGAGAGGTGGGTGAGGTTCAGAGAGGTGAGGGGAGTGGAGTGGTGTGGAGAGAAGAGGCTGGGGAGGCCTCCTTTTATAGGCCCGACGGTGAGACCGAGCGGGATGGGCAGGCGACGGTGGCGACAAGGCTACGGTCGGCTAGCGGCATGGCTGAGGGTGGCGATCGATAGGCGGTCTCCTGGCGGTGCTCTAGGAAGTGAATGCGAGCGTAGGGGCGGTGGTATGCGGTCTGGGCGAGGTGACGCTCTAAGCGGCAGAGGCGGCGGTGTCCACGGCGAGCGGTGGCTGTGGTGCTTTGGGCGGCGAACGGGGGTCTCTAGGGTGTTCCCTGGGTCGTGGCGGAGCGGTGGGCGCGGGCTGCGGTCGAGCGGCGACTTTTGCACGTGGGGGCAGAGCGTGCTCTGTGGGCGGCGTCGGCATGGTCGACCAGCTCCGGGCGTGGCGGTTCCTGGCCGCTCTACTCTCTGTCTCTGGCCTGGGGCTGGTTGGACGGTGGAGGTGGACCACTGGCAACTTGCTAGACATGGTGAGAGGGAGGGAGATGGTCTGCTGCGGTGAGGGCAAGGTTGGCCGGCGAGGGGTGGCTCGGCATGGCATGACAATGCCACTAGGGGCTAGGGGAGTGGGTTTTAAAGGCTTTGCTAGATCATTTAGAGACAAAGGGAGTAAAAAGGGGCCAAATGGGAGACAAGTTTGGCTAGAACACTATTTAAAATAGTGAAATTTATTTTGTTTGAAATCTGCCTGCCAAGTGTTTGATGAAATGGCCGCATGAAACAAACTTTTGAATTTTGATTTCAAATTTTTTGGGTGTTCTCCACTATTGCTAGGTAGACTCTGGTTGCAAGGGTTTTGAAAGTGGAGCTCAAATAGATGGGTTTTGAAATAGGGGTGATCTATGCATATGCATTGGATTCAATTTTCAAATGCCAATTTAAATAGTTAACAGAATGTTTTTAGCAGATCCAAAGGTGGGCCTTGGCACCTCATTATGTGTACTAGCAAGGGGTACAAAGATCAAGAATTGTTTCTGTTAAGAAATGAGTGCTAGGAACACTCAAAGTAGTGTAGTGGATTAAAATAGCCAAAATGACCATTCCTCCTTTTTAATTCTTTTTGGTTTGATTTTCTTTAGGAAAAGTTTGGAAATGATGTAGATGATGTTTAATTCACTTCAGAAACATTTTAGAAGCAAAGGATCACACAATCATGGCAATTCAAAATAACTCCTATTTTAAATGCACACATATATGAATGCTTTTATTTTTAATTTGAAAAAGTTTTTGTTAATCCCAAATTTGATAATTTAGATCTTGATAAGCTTAGATTGAAGTTTTAGGATGTTACACATAGTTTGTTTGATTTGTACATTGCTATTTCAGGTACTGAATCTAGGTACTGAACTGTTCACGCATTCCATGTGGAAGAAAAATTCCATAAGCCAAATTGTGCAACATCATAGATAAACCTGCATATTTCAGTAGCTTTTATTATTTCGAAGCATCCTGAAACCCTCCTGATTCACACTATTATGTTCACAACATCATATGTCTATCTGCACTTGAGCAACGGCAGTCCGTTTCAACCATAGAGGATTTGCATAGAAACATATACGGGTTCTCCTTTGTTTGTACCGTTGCCATATGAAAATTGCAGAAAGATTTTTTGAATGAGACGAACAACGACCATGGTAGTCCACTACTTTGTCTAATATGATCAGTATGAACTATTGGTTTGTGCATGCAATATGAGTCTCTCATACTGTTTCATGGATTAATATTTACATAGGAAGAAAGACCTATTATGAGTGTAAGCTATGAATATGCGTGATAAGGAAGTCATGATGCTCCGATTGTGCTCTACAGGTAGATGCATCTCTTATTAAGTATGTAAAAAACATAGCCCTATTTCATGTATGGAGTATGAACTTTGAAATGAAAAGTAAAAGTTGATTTAGACTTGCTTTGAAGAACTATATACCAATACTATATAAAAGAAGGTGAGGTTTTTTGCTGTGGTCAACAGGTCAAGTAAAATTTATTTCCCTGATAGACCCGATAATAACTTCTGCTTATGATTGTTAGGTTTGGAGATTGTGATGTTGAACATGTATTTCAAGCTTTAAGTATTTCAGGTACTGTACAGCTGCAAGTTAGCATGTTTATATGAGTAAAGCTTTAAGTATTTCAGGTACTGTACAGGTACTATACAGATCCAATTTACCGTTGTAAAATTTGTGAAGATGATTTTCATGAAGAATATATATAAAAGTTTATTTCCAATATCATCTACTTTTCCTTCTAAGCAATGCAACCTGGCAATACATTTTGTACTACATCTTATATCTCTTTTTAATGACTAAGTGGTTATTATGTTTCCTTAGCCTACAAATCTCGGTGAAAGGTTATGGATATCATAACTGGGGAAAAGCAACACTTATAAATTAAATTGGATGATGGCAATAAAGGGGTAAGCCTTTTAATCTCATAAAAGCAGATGCAACTCTTCTATGATGAGAAAATTACTCTTTGATGGGCATTTATACACCTCTGAACTGTTCGGTACCTTTGTAGTTTCCACGGCAAATTTTGTATGAGATTAAACTATTAAAAATCTAGATCATAAGAACATCGGAACTATTAAAAATCCTACAGATGGCCATTATTCTGCTGCCTCTGCCTATGCCATGCAGTTTGAGAGACCAACTCACTTTGGGTTTGGTCAGACAGTTTGGAGAAGTCAAGCGTCTCTCAAGTGCCACACTAGGAAAATGCAACATCCCTGATGCTCTCAGGAAAAAGAAGCAGCCTCATAATGCCGCTCGCCGCCCTGAGCTTTACCTTTGGCAAGCGGAGGACCCAAGTTGGTTTGGATCTCTCCTCCTCCTGGTTTGCATCCCTTTACAGCAACACTCCTATCTAGGTATGTCTGTATACAATACTACATCAAACGATTTAAATTTTGACCACCCTATTTTTAAACACGGAAGTTGTGCAAAACAGAACTTGTGCAAAGAAAGAATTGCTAAATAGAATTGTGTGTTCTCCAGTTATTTGTTTGTGATATTTGATTAGATTGCTTGTGAGATCTTTGTGTTTCAAATTCTACCTCACCGTCGGTCTAAGCAAATCTGAGGGCAAAGATAACAATCTCAAGAAAAGTTAAAAGAAAGACAAGTTTAGAGTTTGGACATAGACTTTGATTTATGCAATCTGGTATTCCCGTTTCACTTTTTAGATTTTGGGAAGTTCATGTTATTACTTATTTTGTGCATTTTATTCAGGTTTTCCTAGGGTTCCAAAAAAGGAGGGATGATGGATGATGTTCGATAAGATACATTTGGAAAATCACATATAGAAGTCATGAGAATGCGCAAGTAGATTTTAAAATTTCTCTGCTGCTTAACATGTTCTACGGAATATTGTGAAATCTTATAGAACATGTATTATCATATTAGTGCTTTCATCCTTGCATTTTCAAACTATTTTTCCATATTAATTATTGCTAGAAAAGATATTTTCAGAGTAATAGTGTTTGTTTGGTGAAGATGGGAGGTTTTGAAGACACCATATCGGTCCTAAAATGTAGTACAAGATAGCCCAAAGCTTCTAAGGCGCAACACCAAGCCAAATTAGCTCTTAGGCTTATCAACTCATATATAATATTCAGGTATTTGTGCAACTCTCACCGGTCTGGACTATGTCCAGTGCATCCCGCTCTCTGCTCTCTGTGCTCTCCCTCTCTCTCTCTCCACTTCAAACTCCTGTATAAAATATTAAGTAATAGAGTCTCTCGGTTCAAAAAATATGTGATACGGGCCCAAGTAGCACTAAAGAATTGGTCTCAGTTTGTTTTTCAATGCTACAGAGACTAGACATTTGGTACATCCGTTTCCCAAATGTCTATAAATACTCCATATTGGCTTAGCTTATGAACTATCACGGATTTTATCTAAGAACTATGAAGGATCATATTATTCGTAAAGAACACATCAAGCCTTAACATTATTTGTTTAGGTTGATAACTTTAAAGTTCACATATTTTTCTACTTTTTTTTTCTGATTACACAATGGTGAAGTATACCATGATCGACAAAATCATAAATGTGATCGTGGCATTATTGAGAAAAGATAAATGCTATCAATAGTGAGCGAAGATAATTGGTAATACCGCATGATGCATATGAGGATTCCATAAATTTATATATTACATTGGTGGTTAAACCCTCGAATATGTTGCTCCCATTGCAGCACATGGGCCGTTAACTATATGATTAAAAAGAATTAGACCATGTTTTAAATATAAATAATAAAGGAAATTGATGGGTTAGTGTGGATTGTTAGGTATACAAGGCAGAACAGATGCATATGAACAAGATGCTGCGATTCGTTACAGTGTGACAACAACTTTAAACATAATGTTTATAACTTTAATTAAATTTTAATATATTTTTGTTTTTCCGTAGCAACACAGTACATCTTACTAGTGGGAAACGAAAAAGAAATGGGAGGTAAAACATCAGCCCATGGCTCATCGGTCAGTACATCACCGCTCAACACTTCGGCAAAGCCAGAGCCACCGCACGTCCGCACTGAACCTCCTTTGGCCATGTGTTGGTGAGCTCGCCCCAGTTCCCCAACCAGGAACAAGTGAGGCGGCGCCGATGGAATGCGCAAACGGGGCTGGCGCCGGCGCCGGCGCGGAAGGGAATCGATCCAAGGTGAGCGAGACGACGCCGCCCCCCCCCCCCCCCCCCCCCCCCCCCCCCCCCCCGCGAAATGCCATGTGTTCACTCCTGAGCTAAGCGGGCCTTCCTGCCTGCTGCCTGCTGCCTGCATGTGCGTTTGGGAAACCCTCTTAAATCCGGATGTGTGATTCGTTCCCCTTGTGTGTTGAGTGGGTGAGCTTAGCACAGTCTGAAGAACTGATGGTAACCCGTTGACTACTGTTGCCTGCTTAGAGACATAATCGGTAGAATCCGATTCGTGGTCGTTACCGATTTCAGTTATCCAGTAGGACTGCTTTTAGGTGTCACCACCCATTGATGTCAGTACTTGCGGTTTCCTTCAGTTGGAATCTCACTTCAGATGTCATATAGGGTTTCCATCTAATGCTATTAAATGATTGCATTCCGAAAAGGATTATTTATGAAATTAAGGGTAGACTCAACTCTTAGGAGGAAGATCGCACCCTGCTCCTCGTATGGATGCTAGTTCTTTGGCATTGGCTACTCAATTTCTCTTCTTCATAAATAATGTGGGTTTGGCTATCTTTATTAACAGGAAAGTGACTTCAGAGAACAAATTCTCCAACTTGCAGCGATTGCCTGTCATGAGGACGAGGTATGCCGTCCTTTAGTAACAGCTTGATTGAAATTCAGCATGTCCTTGCTGTTCTGTTCTTTAATAGCAGCTTCTTGGATACTATCCGTGGTTTTTTATCACTGATGATAGAAAAAATCACGGATAGAGCTATTGGACAAGCTCAAAGGATCTAACAAGTGCGCGCTGGTTAAACTCTGTTGTTCACTTGATATCCGTGGTTCAACATCCACTAGGAAGGTTGGTCCGGCTAATTATTTAAAAAAATATTTATCAGCTGCACTCAGTTTTACATAGAAAAACATTTCCTTTTCTGTTTTGCAGGATGATATTGTGGCATTACTGATGGAGTTTTTGATGCAACACTGTTCTCGTATTGATTGCACAGACCCTGATCAGGTTCAAGTTCCTGGCTGCCAGCTGATTTGGTCATATCAGTTTGTACAATACTTCCTCTACTGCTAATAACAGATGTTCTCCTTTATCCATCATAACTTTTACGTGCTAAATTAAGCCAGTTTTAGCTGGTATTGTCATTGGCACACTGATTCTTTTTCATGACATTGTGTTTTATTCATTTGCAGAAGTTTAGGAAAAGAAAGCGCAAGAGTGATGGGGCGAATCTGTCTGGTGGTGACCCTTCAAAGGTTTAGCATATATGCATTTTAATTCATTTCACAGCAATGTTCATGCATTTATCTTTGGTTTTGTTTAGTGCCACTAAAGTTATGTATTTATCTAACATTACCTGAAATCATATGATTCCTTGTGTGTGCTGTGTTACCAGGAGTTCTTTCACCATTTTCATAAGCTGCCTCCACTTACTTTCCCTTTTTCCCAAACTACTGCAGAAAAGGAAACCTGATGGAATTGTACTCGAAACTCATGTGGAAGAGGAAGCAGATGGGAAAAAGGGTGCGGAGGATAGAACCAACTGTTCCGAGTTTGACTTGAGGGATAACCGAAATGTATGTACTGATAACAAGACATGGAAGTTTTTGAATGGACAAGCCAAACCTGAGCCGTCTGAAGGGTTAAATGGCTCGACGCCGAAGAAATTAGCTGTGGTTCCTCTCCCAGGAGTGCTGATTCCTTCACATGAACAAATACTAGTTACACCACCATGTGCAGAGTTGGTTCGTAATGTTGAGAATAATAGCCCGGACATGAAGGCTTCAGCAAAGAAAAACATTTCTGTTACCAAGAAAAAGGCAACCCATAAGACAGATCTCAGGGAGAAATTTTGTGGTATGATTCTGGATTCATTTATTTCACTTGTGCACATGTGGTTGAGGTGTGGGTTGTGTTGTTTGCACATATGCATGTTGAGAAAGCATATAAAGAAGATTTTGCGACACATTCAGGAATGCACTATCAGTCTAATTTGCTAGAACTGTCATTTATAACTATTTTGGCTGGAAAATATGTTCTTGGTTGTACAATTGTACATAGCTCTGCATTTGGGTGGTGAAATGTACTACTCTGTCATTCAATGTTGAACTATAATAAAGTAACTAGGACAAGTTCCATATTGTACACTAATGTGTTTTGATAGATCATTGGCTGGAGGGGCTTGCCCACGAAAATAATGAATCACAAGAGGTGGAGTAGTTCTTTCTAAATTTATTGTGGAGCTTCACCAGCAGTTGGTTAGACAATGTATACTTCCTACTTGATTGATATGTGAGATACATCGAGTTTCTACTCATGTTTTTCTTACAAGAAATGCATGAATTTTCGTTGTTTTGACTTCATGCGCCACAACTCACAACACTCTCTTAATGCTGCGCATCTTCGAAATCTAACTTAAATAAGGGTTAACCAATTGTATTTTTCATGTTACTATCCAAGTGAAACACTTTGATCTGTGACCTTTAGTCCCTTCTTTAATATGTTCCCAAACTTTGTTTTCTTTGGTATTATAGGTAAAAATGTGTCTAGAGGAGATGTGAAACCTGGAAAACAGGCAGTGAAACCAACTAAGGATGAGCTGAGACAAGCTGTCTTCTGTATCTTGGATACTGCAAATTTTACCACTGTGAGTCCATTATACATCATTGATCTTTAACAGGTTCTTTCAACCATCAAGTCTTGAGCATAATGATCTGTTCGGTTTATTTTCACCCATTTCAGATGACCTTTGGAGAAGTTGTAAAAGCAGTTGGTATGTCTTTGCTTTCTTCCCTTTTAATGTCTTCCTTGCGATGTGTTTGGTACTATATTTTGTAATTGTATGCTATGTATGATGCCTGAATATTATTTTCTTTATGACTACCTGCAAATGCTTTCGGATTGGATTCCATATCCTAAGACAAATACTTTGGCAAGGATTTGTTTGAGAGAAAGCCACTGATAAGGGCCTTGATAGAGGAGGAGCTCTTTAGGCTAGCAGAGGAGGCTGAGAAGAAGGAACTGGAAGAGGAGGAAGCAATGGAGGCCAAAGCTAGAGCTGAACAAGCTGCCAAGGAGAGTGCAAAAGATGGATTAGTTGAATCAGATAGAGAAAAGGAAAATGAACTTGAAGCTTGCCAAGATGGTAAATCTAAAGACGTTGAAAAGAGTGACAAGAGCAATGGTATTGAAAAAGGTGCTAAAAGTGCGACTTCTGTGATGGCTGGCGATAACAGAAATAGCGCCGCTGCTGCTGAAAGTTCACAAGATGGCGAAGCTGAAGTTGACACAAAGAATGAACATAACAGTGATGGATTTACAAAGGATGGCGAGGCTGGAATCATTGTGCAGAATGCAAACGGAGATGATGGTGCAGAAATCTTCAAAGATGCTAAAGCTGAATCTGCGAATAACTGCAACAGTAACACCATAGGAGGTTCTGAAGATGTCAAAGCTGGAGAACACGAGGGCACTAAAGATGGCACAACCAGAGAATGCAGAACTGGAAATGATGGCAATACTACAGAAAAAGTTGGGGTCTGTGAACCTGAAAAGTCTAACAGTAACGAGAAGGGTGAGCATGTACGCTGTTCGGAAGATGGCCAATCTCAGGAAGCTGGTGACGACGGGAGCGGTGAAAATACCCTATCCTGTGGTGGTGCTGCTGAATGTGGCAAAGCAAGCGAGACCTTGGAAAATGGGAGTACTGAACAAAGTGGAACAGATGTGAGTGATGATGGTAAAGCTGAAGATGCTGAACAGAATGTGAACACCAAAGTTGATGTAGAATCAAGCAACCATGGTACTGCTGAGAATGGAAAGACCATGGACGACGCGATAACTAATAGCAACGACCAAGCCTAACTGCTCCGAATGTGGTGAGATTGTTCTAGATGTAGGCTGTAGCAGTAGAGAGGTCCAGCTCATGCTGTGTTCTTGTTTCGGCAGGAGTTACCACGTACTCTAGCAGGATGCAGAGTCTGAGGTCTTGGTTGGCATGTATAGAGCTGTGACATTGAATCCGGTAGGGTTATTGTACGCAGAAGGGTCTGTATCAACCATGTTTAACTCGATGAGTAGTAGCACTATAGCTGCTCTGTATATTCAGTCTTTGGGAATCCATGATTTGCTCGGCACCTTGTTCTTAGGAAGTGTTTCATCGATAATGATTTTCTTGGCTGCTGGTTGCTAGTCCTAGTCCAAGCTCCAGCGCCGCCCCACGTCCACGTGTCATGGGCCCACACGGACGGCCTGGATATGTCTGACGTGGACGCGATCAACGGTTGCCAACATGACAAGTGGCACACACTTATCGACTAAGGAACGGCAGGCTCCGCTCCACGTTCACAGCTCGATCCGTTCTTATCCGCGCAATCCAACGGACCCGGCCATTCCCCACCACCCTCTCCATGGCTACACGTTCTCCTTGTTGCACATAATCTCTCAAGAACACCCACGCCTCGACGCTTTTTTTTTTCAATTTTTTTGTTGGTTGGCCCTTCAAGTTCATGTTTGTGCCGATGCTTGTTCGGAGTGGTTTGATGTGACCAGCTCTCCCTCTTGAACCTTCTCTGCTTCTCTGATTCGAGGCAGAGGAGGTAGAAGAGAGGGAGTGGGGCCATGCCGGACTCTGACAACGATTCCGGCGGGCCGAGCAACACTGGTGGCGAGCTCTCGTCGCCGCGCGAGCAGGACCGGTTCCTGCCCATCGCCAACGTGAGCCGGATCATGAAGAAGGCGCTCCCCGCGAACGCCAAGATCAGCAAGGACGCCAAGGAGACGGTACAGGAGTGCGTGTCGGAGTTCATCTCCTTCATCACCGGCGAGGCCTCCGACAAGTGCCAGCGCGAGAAGCGCAAGACCATCAACGGCGACGACCTGCTCTGGGCAATGACCACCCTCGGCTTCGAGGACTACGTCGAGCCGCTCAAGCACTACCTCCACAAGTCCCGCGAGATCGAAGGCGAGAGAGCAGCCACGTCTACAGGCGGCGGCGGCGGCTCCACTTCAAGCACGCCGCAGCTGGCCGAGATGCCCAGAAACAACAATGCTGGCGGCTACACGGGGTATGGCGGCGCCAGTCCAGGCACCGGCCCTGGCGGCGGCATGATGATGATGATGGGGCAGCCCATGTACGGCTCGCCGCCGCCACCACAGCAGCAGCAACAACAGCAGCACCAACACCATATGGCAATGGGAGGGAGAGGGAGCTTTGGCCATCACGGAGGCAGCGGTGGCGGCGGGTCCTAGTCGTCTTCCGAGCTCGGCCGGCAAGGCAGGGTGTGAAGAGATGACATCTTGTACATGCTGAGATTGAGTTCACTCGGTGGTAACCAATACTAGGTTTTTCCGTTAATTAATTCCTGTTACATGATGATGTATGCATGAGAAACTGCTAATTTGAGGCCTGAGTTTTGTTTTAAGTTTTGTCCAAGATTTGAGTTTAATGGTTCGCTGCTGCTGTCCTGCTGAAGCCGTTGCATTTCTCTGTGACTGATGGTATGCTGGAATGCTGTCCTGAACTTGGTTCCTTGCCCGACGAGATCGGTAGTGCGCGCCAACTGTACGCAGTGAGTTTACTGTCACACATGGAAGTGGGATTAGCAAGCACTGCTAAATTATTATCGGCTTTGCTGTTCCCATATTATTCTCTGAACTTACCAGAGGCTAGAATCGGGCTCGAAGAAACGTGCAATTGTTAAGAACATCGGGCTAAGTACAACGTAAACATACTAGGTGGGTGGCGGATGACGGAAAAAATCTGAGGTAGGACAAACTTAAGAAAAAAGGTAAATACCAACTTGGCCTTGATGATCTTTGCTATCGATAATGTGCTTTCGACTATTGTTGCTGTCACCAGTAAAAGTAATGCCAAGACAAGAAGTTCTAAAACAACTCTAACGACAACTCATCAAAACAATGGTTAAAATCAGTTGTAATAGATTCTATAAAAAAATAGAAGTTCACCACGCTTCGAAATCAATAGTGACCTAACGTCTTCTCTTTTTAATGACTTTTTATTACCATTTCGTCCATACTTAGAATTGTGATATCATTTCTTTTGCACGAGTTCAATCTCAGGAGGGCTCTAAACCATCATTTCTCCAATTGAACAAGCATATCATTAGAATTTTAGATCAATATAATATACTGTACAAGCTAACATAAAAATGAAAGATGTTACACAATTAGAGTTGGTTTTGGTCACACACTATAAGGGCCAAAATAAAAATAATCTCAGGTTCTTCTTAGATGTTGCAACTAGGACATTGTTTAGAGTCCGAGTTTTATTACATTGAGAATTAGCTACCACAGAGAGAAATAGTTTCTTTAAAATTAGACTACATCTAGTTTTTATTTTAATCCGAAATCAGTTCTGTGAAGCGTTCAGTAAAACAAGCATAATTTTCTCATACGAAGTCCGTTTTTAATATATGACCACTTAAATTGTTCAGAGAAAATATACACATCTAAAGTTTCTTTTGTCAAAAATTAAGATAGGATGTTCTGCCCTACTTTGCCCTACTCAGAGCTCCACCACTTACATACTCACACTAGACAAATCCAAGTCAATTAATTTGGATCGGAGGGAGTAGTAAAGGCCAAAATCGGACACGTTTAAAGGTGATGAAGCCGGTACAAGCGGCTTATTATCAATAGGAATGTCCCCGTGAGACACACAAGGTCTCGAACCATAAAATCGTGCTGATGCGGCCCATGGCCGACCCCGTGTGAGGTGTAACTAAGGCTGCCTTCGCGTGGTGGATGTCTCTCACCTGGGTTATGGTGGTTAGACTATCCATCGTTATCTTGTGTTGAATTTTAGTTTCTAGCCAGTCACCCAAATATTACAAATATTGTCTTTTTTATTAAACTTGACTCATTTAGGACGTTTAGGTCTTTTCATGAATAAACCGGAGGAAAAAGAAATTATTACTTTAGTATGGCTCACTAGTACATAGAGACGGTGTCTAGAGGCGGTTTATCCTGAAACCGGAAAAACTGATTATTCAACACCTTAGACAATCTCTATATTTAGAACCACCTCTAACAACGGTGGGCCGGTTAGAAATGAGAACTGTCTCGGGTACTATTTATACCTCGTGTCGGGTACTATTTATACCTCAACCATTCATAGAAGCAAACCGTCCTGAGACGTATTTAAATATTTGCCGTCTCCCGTACATTTCGAACCACAAACGGTCATAAATAGAAATATCTCTAGGACCCTCTTGAGACGGGCGTTGATAATATTCATCTCGAAAATTAGAAACGGACATTAATACTATCCTCCTCAGGACATATAGAGGCGGTTATTAGTGTCAAGCGACTCCGATATAGATCTTACTACATGCGGTTTCAATTATAAACCGTCTAAATTCTCCTTGAAAGTGGATTATATATTGATCAAGGTTTCGTACGTGCAGGTGAGATGCCATGGAGATTCACTAAGCTGCCCAAGTTTGCCAGTGTTGGAGTGTTAATTTGAAGGCGCCTTTTAATCTTATCCACTCTTATTTTGTACAATCTATTTTTGATGCAAACAACATATGTCATGCAATAAATTCTCACTTACAAATGAGTAACAACGTTAATATATACCATACAATAATGATCACCATAACAACTACTTCGCGTATTTAAAAGAACCGGTCATGGTGATTATAAGCATGACTAGGATAACAATGGCACCGAAGGCATACTGGAGGCACATTTCCTTCCGAAGAACATACTTTTTGATCTTATTCGTATTCATCCTAGTTGTTTGCCTAACTTCTTTGTTCTTGATGTTTTGTCCATGGATGATATCCGCCAAAACAACTCTATTTCTCCCTTCTCTTTCACATTTTTTTTATTTTTCGTTGATTGTTTTAATTGTTTACTCCATCTTCCTGATTGTCTCATGAGCTAGTCTTAGATTTTCTTCAGTATTGCTCAATTCTTCATCGGTCTTCCTCTTATCCTCCCTTGTAAAGTCCAATTCACGCAGAAGAATAATATTTTTCTTCTGGACAACGTTGATACTGGGTACATCCATCACAAATACCATAGTCACATGCTGATTCCTATCAACAATTCAAAACAAACTGAATTGGAAAAAGCTCATACAAATAAGAACATCCAAAATTTCAAAACAAATTTGAATTAGAGAGACGAAATCTAGAAGTTAAACATGTCATCCGACGAGGAGTAGTTAACGATGACCACGATCTCGCTATCGTGCATTGTCCTAACCATTATGACACGTACGTAGGCGAGCGGAGATCTGAGGCGCGACGACGATTTGATATCTACAGTACCACGCGGTGGCAGGATCTAGATGTTGTGGATCTCGATCTAAACGTGGCCAGCGGACAACGACAGGTGGGGACAGCCAGAGGCGATGGTTCAGAGGGAGAAGAGAGTGGCGCGGGGCAGAAAGGGGGATTCAAAAGAACGAGGAAGGTCTTGGAGCGTGTCACTGGGGCATAAAGAGGAGAATTCGGACCCAACGGATAATAACCGAAATGTCCGTAATAATAATTTTTTGGATTACTTCAATTTTCCTCTATTTGTTTTTGGAGAAATAATGTATTAAATGCATCTAAATTCATATTTTATTACTTATGAATATAAATTTGTCTTATTTTGCAGATGCGCTGCGGGTGGATGTACCTCGGGAACGTGTGAACGATGTACCTCGATGGTGTCACGGAGTTTTTGAACACAACTGAAATAATGCAGTTGATACAATGTACTTATGGATACTTTGCTCATGTCGTGACTGTAAAAATCCAGAGTTTTACAAGAATTTTACATATTCAGAAATATTTGATCAAAAGGGGATTCGTGCTGGGCTATGATTGTTGGATCCACCACCACCACGAAGAAGTACGACAAAGTACAGACGAGGAGGGTGATGTTTATGAGGAGCAGATCAGTGTAGGGGAATGCTGTAATGGATGATGTTGAGCTTGCCACCATATTTCCATTAACTCACGAGATTGGTCAAACAAACGACGTGCATAGTGCATCATCACAAGGGAACATGACACATGTTGAAGAAGATGGTGTGAGTCAGATGTTGCAGGAGTTTAAAGAAAACTGTGAGGATCAGAAAATGTATGATAAATATGTTTGCATGATTGAAAACTCAGAGAAACCAATGTATCATGGGTGTCAGTCGCACTACAGAAAGTTAGCTATTATGCTTGACTGATGCATATGAAGCAAAAGTTTGGATGGTTAGATAAAGGTGTAACCATGTTGATAACATTCTTACAAGACTTTCTTCCTGAAGGAAACCACATGGCAGATAGTTTTTACAAAGCTAAGCGGATTGTGTGTTTGTTGGGAATGGAAGTTCAGAGAATACATGTATGTAAAAATGATTGTATATTGTATCAGGTGATGTCTACATCAATTTGCGTGAATGCCCGGTTTGAAAATTTACAATGTTCAAGGTTCCGAAGGTTGAGGCAACTGATATGGAAGATGAAAACATCAGTGATGACGACATGAACACTAATTAGGTGAGAAAGAAGAAGCAGAAAAACCGGGTAGGAAGGACCTGGTAAAAGCATGTTGGTACCTCTCTATTATTTATCGTTTGACCCGATATGCAAACCCGGATATGACAAAACTAATGTGTTAGCACTTAGAGGAGCGCACTGAGGACGGCATGCTCAGACACCCGACTGACTTCCCAAAGTGGAGGAATGCCAATAGGTTGAAGCCTTTGCAGGGCGGTGATTGTTTTTGAAAAGATCCTAGAAATGTGAGCTTTGCACTGAGCACCGATGAAATGAACCTGTTCGACAACTATAGTACCACCCGCGCAAGTCCACAACTGTAGCAATAACTACCACTAAGCTAAGAAAAAATAGACCTACCGCCGAACCAAATGTACGATAACTCATGCAGGCACATACTCGTGCTAATACCGGCAAACACGAACCAGACCAAACTTGTATGCAAGTACACACATGAGATCTTAACAGTTACGCTAATCGCGTAAACATTTTTAAAGGATGTAACACCCCTAGTTTTAATAGATGTTAATTAGGGTTTGTAATTGTGCATCATGAGAATTCATGCATATCTTGTTAAGAGAAAAATGCTTTGAAGAAGGTTTGTAAAACAAAACCCTAAAACCTAACCCTCTTCGTTTAAGTAACATTTCAAAAGGTTTTGAATTTTTAAAAAAATTACAAAATATGTGGAGCCCAAAATGATCTCAAGGGCCCTACACTATTTCAAATGTTCACAAAATCCTTTTGGTATTTTTGAACTATTCAAACAAAGTTGGAATTTGAAATGCAAAAGAGAATAAAAAATAAAAAACATAAAAACAAAAACATTTTTTGCTAAAAAAATTAGAGCTAGAGTAATCTAGCCTGGCCAAGCTCCCTTCTCCCTCTCTTCCATCCAGGGAAACACGCTCTTGGCCCAGCATGGCCCAGCCCACTCCCAATTCATTGTCTTCCTCCTGGTCGCAAGCACCTACATGCCTACACCCTATTCGCCATCAGCCACATCGCCTCTGCCGCTCCCAGGACCCAACGACCAATAGAGGAGACGCCACACACGCCTATCCCTCTTCCGTATCCTCTTAGTCTCCCCCAG
This sequence comes from Avena sativa, assembly GCA_916181665.1. Taxonomy (NCBI): domain Eukaryota; kingdom Viridiplantae; phylum Streptophyta; class Magnoliopsida; order Poales; family Poaceae; genus Avena; species Avena sativa. The sequence goes on from OV702289.1 coordinate 451,964,299, forward strand.
AGATCTCTCTCTTCTCCCTACTAGAACCTAAAACCCTAGCCCCAGACGCCGTCATGCCCTGCCGTTAGAGGCCTCCCCGGGCCAGGCTGAGCATGCCTTGAGCTCCATCATATTGGCCTCATCCTTCTCGTTGAAGCGTCCTAGCCAGAGAATCCCCAATCATCCGAATTGCCACCTCATTCCTGATTGTCGCCACAGTTGTCGATTCTAACAGTGTACAATCTCGCCTCGCCTCCCCGACACCTCCTACGTGTTCTTAGTGAGATTATCTACCTCTCGATGCTCTCTGCTTTATCCCTCTCGCTTTGGTTTGATGTTTCTCCGTGCTCCGTCATCGGCCGCCGTAGATGCCCATCGTTGATCAAGCTCAGGCGACCATTCAAGGGCGGTGCCACCACCATATGGTCCGCCTGGATCTCCTCTCTCCAACACGCCCAGTCGTGTGTCCTGGCGTGCCCCCAATCACCGAGTCCATCATCAACTGGGAGGATCCCCTCCATTGCCGATGTCATGCTGATGTCATCGTGACGTCAACAAGAGTTTATTATTTTTAGTAATTGTTTTTCCGTATTTATTTTCTATTTGATAAACCCCTGGCATTGTGTCCCCTTTGTAAGTGTATAACATTTTCAGAAATGAATTTTGTTTAATAAATTACTAAAAGTATATCAAATGTGTAAATCTTTTATAATTTCCCAAAATGATTTAAAATGGATATAAATCAGAATATTCATAACCAATTCATTTTAAATCAGAAAAATACAAATAATATATCAAAATATTCAAAAAAAGAGATCTACACTATAGCATCATAATCATGCATTGTTAAACAACTTAAATTAAGAAATTTGTTAGAAAAACAATAGAAACCCCGTCACTGCATCTGGGGTTCTTCTGGAAATGCCATCTTTAGGGTGTTTCGACATCAATTAAACCGATGGCCATGTTTTGGGTTATATTTTAGCACCCTTTAAATTGTCATGTCACCATTCTTGTTTGAGCATTGCATAGATGCCATGTGTTGATTGTTTCCATTCTTTCCGGTGTTTCCGCTTCTTCTCGGTAGAAGTTGGGGTGAATGTGAGCTACGAGTCCGAGATCAAGATCAAGGTCGAGATCAACACCATTGAAGGTTATCGACAAACAATGCCAAGTAGATGAACCATGGAGAGCTATATTCTTGCTATCGACAAACAAGTCAAGCTAATGAACCTGAAGATCCGTATTGGGTATCAACAAACAAGGCAAGCATAGCCCCACATATATATAAATCCTATGCTTTCAAAGAATTTCAATTCTTGTCATGTGCATATGATTCCAAAGTTTTTTACCGATAGATAGAGATATCCTATTTGATGCATATTCCCTTTTGTAGCATATATTCCCTAATCCACTAGTCTTAGCATAACTAGGGTTAGGATTGTGAGCATTGCTAGAGATATTATATCCATTGTTCTTATCCATGCTTAGTTGTTACTATTGATCCATCCGGTTGATGAATCAGAGATATAAATGAACCTAGTTTGATAGGATGACGTGGTATGATCATAGATGTAGGTTGAACATGTTAAGGCTTCTATGGGAGGCCATGTTGGGTTGTGGGTTTTACAGTCCCATACTTTCCACCACTAGGACCTGAGTTCTTGCCTCTTGAACCAAGACGAGCGTACAACCATACGAGGGTCTAGAAACCCCCTCGGATAACTAACTTGCCTAGTAGATTCCATGAATCACATAGTTCAGGCGTTCAATTTGGCATATGCACTTTAGATGTTATAATGAAGGCGTTGAAGGAGGTGCATTCATAACAGGTAGGGCATGGTTGGGAACAATAGAGGCACGACCTCCCTAATCTTGAACCCTGCACACAACTCTAGGGACCAACTTTGGGACTCGACCCATTATGGAGGCATCTCCTTAGGGCATGACTCATGGTCTCGGTGAAACCAAGGTAAATCATGGTCAACCATCCTCTGCCGGCATTCCAAGGAAGAGTGATAATCATGTGGCATTAAGAGTCGGTTGGTACATGTGGGTAAAGTTGCACACCCCTATAGGGTTTTTAACCTTTTTGAAAAGCTATGTCCGTGGTTATGGACTACTTGGGAACAAACATGATGATCATATAGAACTTCAACCTAATCATAAAACTTGGCAACTAAAGTGTGGTTAAGGATGCTTCCTCAGGGATCGAGGGGGTGATTCTAGTTGGTAGGTTCATTTGATAAAAATCTGGTGGATATCAAAAGATGATCAATGCTAAAGATATCACTCTCTTATCCCCTTTTTAAATGTTCTTATTAATTGAGCTTCTAGTCCTTCCTGTTTTACAAAGAAATACAGCTTTACGCAAACTAACCCACCAGCCATAGTCTTGTAGAGTGATGAGTGCATATTTGAAGCATTTTTTCCTACTGTTTTTGCATGTATAGTAGTAGGATTTTGGCATTTTACCACGCTCACATGCACCTTTTATGCTTTTTTCCGCAAGATCCCAAAATATTAAGTCAATGATGAATATATCAATAAGAACTGTCATATTATGTTTTAATATGTTATTTTTGATGTGATAAAAGTCATCTAAATATTTTTCCACGCAACTGGGTAAAAGGAGGACGCAAGGAGAATCATCAGAGGCCATAATGTGCATCAGTACAGGTGAATCCCGTCCATACCATATGCATGTATGGACCTTTATCGACATCTCCTCGTTAAATACTTTCACCTAGCACAGATGGATCTGAGATCTAACATTCATAGATAACAGAAATACTAAAACTTCACCTCTAGAAGGGATCTGGAGGAGGAAGTTGTAGGAAGGCATCATATTCATTGCTACACGGATAATTGAAGGACAAGACATCACCCCCCTCATCATCAACCACCGCATATCTATCACCTACATCATTCCCCCATTTTGTCTATCTCTATTAGTTGTAATTGCAATTGATATTGTGGATTTGTACCTGAATTCATCCATATATGTTCGTTCCATCCGCATGATTATGATGATGTTTTGGATTGCTTCCATGTGTGTAGTCTATGCTGATATTGGGGATATGGTAAAACCTAGCAGCATTATAATATGAAATGAAGATGATCTATAACTTTGTGCTATTAATATGACCGATGGTTTTTTGGGCATATCTTATTACGGATTTCTCCTGACACATATCATGACCGAGATATAGATTTATCCTGCTCAAAGTTAATACCAATGCTAGAGTTGGATCCTAAATCCCTGAGAACATTCTGGCTTACCGAAATTCCATTATAGTTCTCGCCGTGCTAGTTTACTTTACTACATTCTTTACTCTTTAAAAAAAAACCAAACTCTCTTAAAACACTCTTACTTTAGATAAAGTGCAGCTCTAAGTATCCTTTGATAGGGGGCATAAATACCTTAACCAAATAGCCCTTTGTGGCTCGATACTCTTACTTTTGAATCTAGCTACAATTGATCTACACACTTGCAGTCATTAAGCTATTTTCTGGTGCTGTTGCCGAAAAGCTAAGATATTTTGGTATTTGTCCTTAGTTGTTATTTTGTTAATTGTTACTAGAATTCTCTCTATGCCCATGGGGCACGACCGCAGGCAGAACGACTTAACAAGGCAACGGAAAAATAGTTCGCCTAATGATAAAATTGGTACACAGCTCGGCGAATCAGCCAATCTGTCACGGGTAGCATCGATAGCGCAAATGGTTAGATGCTAATACTATCTAAGAATTGTTCATACATGTTTTTTATAGCTAATAGGATATTGCGGGACGACTCCTACGTAGACACAATCTAATTAAAATGCTAGATGAAAGAAAGAAACGATATGTAAAGATAGGAAGTAAATATTATTCACCATTCATAGAAATTATTACAATATAGAACCACGTTAATTATATGTAGACACATCGGTTTGTAGGTCGTCTTCATCGTCGGAGTCCAACATCAGGTTCTCGCAAAACTACTCATGATTCATGTCGATGCAAGGGGACTGGGCTCCCCACCATCGTGCCTAAGCGCGTGGGCACACCCTCACCACCCCGGCAAGACCACCCTCATAAGGAGAGCACATATAAGCTGGCCCGAGAATGGGGTCATAAGGAATTCAACGACGTTGGTCGGCGTGCTAACTCACTCCTCCATGGCGACACCAAGGGAGAAGCCCCTCTCGGGCCAGGTGTATCCCGGGAACATGTGTTAACAAAGCTGGAGACAACGACATCGAGTGGGACGGCATGGGGGACAAGTGTCTCCGTATCACTATGCCCACGCATGGGATTACTAAGGGTGTAGGCACTATAGTCCCGATGCGATAGGATGCGCGCTGTGCTGTCTCCTCGCCATCAAGTGCTGCAGTGCACCGCCCATGGCCAAGGAGTGGCCAACGACGCCGTCCATGACTAGGAGTGGTCAATAGCACCGCCTTTTGTCATCGAGCCACATGGCATGAACATAGTGGATCCTGGGAACGATAGGAAGGCACATGCACGCCGGCCCCTGTGGTACCCCCTTGAGATATAAAAGGAAGTCCCTAGCCACAGTTGAGAGGAGGGAGAGAAAAATAGAGGAGAAGGATAGGAGAAGAACACGAGAGAGCTCTTAGGAGAGAGATAGTTTGGAATAGAGGGCTTTAGAGGGACAACAATTGTATCCAGTAGAACCAAGAGAGGAGAAGAGAGCATCTGTGAGAGGAAAGGCTAGAGGAGAGGAGAGTTAGAGAAGGCAAGTGCTACAAAGTTCTCGTAGAGAGAGTGTGAGAGTGAAAGAAAGAGGAAGCCTAGGAAGCGTAGAAGCTAGCTGAAAGCGGCTCCCCGACACTAGAATGTTCATCTCTTTGTATGTCATTCACCAGATAATCCACCAAAGCAGGATGTAGGGTTGTTAGCCGAAGGGCAGCCTGAACCTGGGTAAAACATCGTGCGTGCTGTGTTTGATTTGTGCATGAGTTGAGACCGTGTTACCTTAGTGCCCAATACCAAACCACTAGGGGGTGTGTGACATCCCCGGTGCATGCGTTTTGCCATGCGACATCTGTCATGCTAGGTAGGAGGCGCTAGTGATTCAACCTCAGCGATCATATTTGTTGACTCCGACATAACCATTGGCATCGGCTTCGCCAATTCCCTCCTTAACAACCGAGAAAGCATGTTGTGGGGGTGGGGGCGTGAGACGGCGTGAGAGGCCCTACCGCAGGTAGCCTTCCCCTAGACCTGCCACGGATGCCTCCGGCGGGAGCGGGCCCGATGGAGGAATGGATGGCGCTGGTGGGGAGAACTCGCCATGGGGCAGCGGCGAAGGTGCCTCCTTGGCGGTCGCCAAGGTGGATGATGCCCCTAGAAGAAAAAGGCTCAAGAGCGAGCCACATATGACCAATAAAGTGCCACTCGGAGATGTCGACGTCCACTTTGTCACCATCAGGAGACAATTATTGCCGGACCAGGAGGAGGAGCTCGTTGTTTTCCTTCAGGAGAACACGGACGTCTTTGCTTGGGATCCGTCGGAACTCCTGGGGGTTCCAAGGCACGTCATAGAGAATCACCTGGTGGTGTGCCCAAACACGCGTCCCATGAGGTAGAAGGTGCAGCGCCAGGCCTAGGACCGCTAGGACTTCATTGTGGAGGAGGTGCACAAGATGGACAAGGCCAGGCCGGTGCACGAAGTGCTCCACCCCACTTGGACAACCAATCTAGCGTTGTGCCCAAGCCGAATCTTAAATATGCATCGACTTCATTAACCTAAACAAGGCTTTCCCTAAGGATCCTTTTCCGCTTCCACGGATAGATCAGATGGTGGACTCCACCACCAGGTGTGATTTTCTCTGTCTCTTGGATGCGTTCTCAGGCTACCATAAAATCAAGGTGGAAATCAAGGACGAAGAAAAGACAATGTTCATCACCTCGGTGGGGTGCTACTACTACTACACTGCAGGGACACTCTAGTTAGTGACCTGCAAGCGGCTTTTGACAATCTACGGATAGTGAGGCTTCGCCTCAACCCTGAAAAATGCGTCTTCGGGGTGCCGTCTGGGAAACTCCTCGGATTCCTGGTGTCACACCGGGGAATTGAGGCTAACCCTGATAAGATCAGGGCCATCAAGGAGATGCAGCCCCCGGAAGGTGAAGGACGTGCATCGCCTAAACGAGTGCATTACCGCCCTCGGGCACTTCATATCAAGGTTGGGGAGCGGGCCCTGTCGTTCTTCAAACTACTAAAGAAGAAAGGTCCTTTCAAGTGGACCCCAGAGGTGAGGGGGCCTTTCAGGACCTTGATACGTTGCTAACGTATCCATAATTTTTGATGTTCCATGCTTTGTTTTTATCTACTTTCTTATGTTTTGTCCACACTTTGGAGTACTTTTTATATACTTTCTTGGACTAACCTATTAACAAGATGCCATAGGGCCAGCTGCCTGTTTTCTGCTGTTTTTGGTTCTAGGAAAGTCAGAAAATGAATATTCTCGGAATTGGACGGGATAAAAGCTAAAGTCAGTTTTTCACCGCGGGGGACACAGAGTCAGAATACGAGACGGAGAGGGGCCAGAGGGCCGCCACACCACCTGGCCGCGCGGCCAGGCCTGGCCCACGCGAGGGGGTGGTGTGGCCGCCTAGGGCACCCCCGGCCTCCCCTTTTGCCTATAAGATGCCTCCGATACAGAAACCCTCAGGACCCGATCAAAATTCCATGAAAGAGTCTATAGCCAACGTCATCTCCATCCCTAGATCGGGAGGGATCTGAAGCTCTTCCTAGCACCCTGCCGGAGGGGATAATTCACCCTGGAGGCCTTCTTCATCACCATGCAAGCCTCCGGTGTGATGCGTGAGTAGTTCATCCCTGGACTACGGGTCCATGTAGTAGCTAGATGGCTGGTTCTTCTCCTTTGTGCTATCATGTTTAGATCTTGTGAGCTCTGTTCATGATCAAGATCATCTATTTGTAATCCTACATGTTGTGTTTGCGGGGATCCGATGGATATTGAGATGCTATTTCAGATTGATTATTGATTCTATCATGTCTTTGTTATTTGTGATCTTGCATGCTTTCCATTGTTAGTAGCTATCTTGGCCAAGTAGATGCTAGCAACTCCAAGAGTTAGTATTTATGCTCGATAGTGGGTTCATGCCTCTAGTAATCTGGGGAAGTGACAGAAATCTCTAAGATACTAGATGTGCTGTTGTTACTAGGGAGAAAACAACAATCCTTTGTTCATAGAACAATCGTATTGTTTACTTTACACGCAATGCGTAATGCAATTATCTGTTGCTTGCAACTTAATACTGGAGGGGGTTCGGATGATAACCTGAAGGTGGATCATTAGTCATAGATGCAGTTGGATTACGGTCTATGTATAATGTTGTAATGCCCAAATCAAATCTCAAAGGAGTCAAGATGATTAGTATATGCATGTATGCTTTCTCGATGTTTGTTAATTGCCCCGCTGTAATTTGTTCACCCAACATGTCATCTATCTTAAGGAGAGCCACCACTAGTGAACTATGAACCACGGTCCTTTTTTTACCATAAATCTACAATTGTTTACTGCTTTCTGTTTACTTTCTACAAACTATTACTTTCTTCCACACAATACGTTTAATCCTTTGTTTTCAGCAAAACCGGTGATATTGACAACCTCACTGTAAGTTGGGGGCAAAGTTCTATGGTTGTGTTGTGCAGGTTTCCACGTTGCTTCTAGCACCGGTAGTGCGCCCTGCCAAAGTCCAACTAGCAACACCTTGGAGGTGTTTCCTTGCTCCTACTGGTTCGATAACCTTGGTTTCATAACTGAGGGAAACTTACTGCTGTGCTCATCATACCTTCCTGTTGGGGTTCCCCAACAAGCTCGTTATTACACGAGTCAGCAAGTACTTTTCTGGCACCGTTGTCGGGGAGTCAAGGACATCTCCACAAGGGGAGTCCCTCATAACCAATCTCTTTACTTTGTTGTTTTTGTTTTGCTTAGTTTATTTTTGCTTTGTTTGCTTGTTTCTTTATCAAAAACACAAAAAAATAGTTTTACTAGTTTTCTTTCTTTATTAAAAACACAAAAAATGACTACTCTTGAAAACACTAAGTTGTGTGACTTCAATAGCACCAACAACAATGACTTCATGTGCACACCTATTTCTCCACATGTTCCTGAAGCTACTTTCTTTGAAATTAAACCTGCTTTACTCAATATTTTTATGAGAGAAACAATTTTCTGGTATTGGTAATGAAGATGCTGCTGCTCATCTAAATAACTTTGTTGAACTTTGTGAGATGCAAAAGCATAGGGATATATATGGAGACATTATTAAGCTTAAATTGTTTCCTTTCTCTTTGAGAGGAAAATCTAAAGAATGGTTGCAATCCCTAACTAGGAATAGTATTGATTCTTGGACTAAATGCAAAGATGCTTTCATTGGAAAATACTATCCTCCTGCTAAGATTATATCTATGAGAAGTGAAATAATGAAATTTAAACAATCTGATAATGAACATGTTGCTCAAGGTTGGGAAAGAATGAAATCTTTGGTAAAGAATTTCCCCACTCATGGACTGACTGCTTGGATGATTATCCAAACCTTTTATGCAGGATTGAACTATTCTTCAAGAAATCTACTGGATTCTGCTGCTGGAGGTACCTTTATGACCATTACTTTGGGTGCTGCAACAAAGCTTCTGGATAATATGATGGTTAACTATTCTAAATGGCACACTGAAAGAGCTCCACAAGGTAAGAAGGTAAATTCTATTGAATAAACCTCCTCCTTGAGTGATAAAATTGATGTTATTATGTCTATGCTAGTTAATGGGAAGGCTCATATTGATCCAAATCATGTTCCCTTAGCCTCTTTGGTTGCTCAAGAAGAGAAAGTTGATGTGAACTTTATAAGAAATAATAATTTTGGCAACAATGCTTATGGTAATAACAATTATAGGTCTTACCCTCCTAATAATACTTATGGTTATAATGGCAAACCTGGAACACCTAGTGAAGGAAGAATTTTAGAAGTTGAAAGAGCCACTAAAAACTTCATGCAAATGCAATATGAACAAAGTAAATTATTTACTAAAACTATGAAGGAACAATCTACCATTTTGAAGAATATTAGTCATCAACTTGAGAGTTTAAATAGGGAAATTCCTAGTTTGCAATTGAAACTTTCTAATGCTGAAAGAAATATATCATCTTTGTCTGAAGCACAATCCTCTTTGATTAATAAAATGGCTGCTAAACCTGAAACTATTGATAATCCCTTCGCTGCTACTAATGCCATACAAGTTAGAATTGATGAAAATGTTAGACTATTAGCTAAATTGCATGCTAAGTGGGAGAGAGAAGATGAAATTGCTAGAAAAATTAGTATTTCTACTATCACTACCACTAGTGTTGAGGATAGTAATAGCTCTACTACTTTAGATGATAATTATGATTTTGATCTTGATGGTTGCAATATCTCTAAAGTAATTAAGTTCCTACAAAAGCTTGCTAAAAGTCCTAATGCTAGTGCTATGAATATGGCCTTTACAAAACACATTACTGATGCTCTCATAAAAATTGAAGAAGAAAAGATGAAACATAAAGCTTCTATTCCTATAAAACAAGAAGATGGTTGGGAACCCATCATCAATATCAAAGTGAATGATTTTGATTTTAAAGATTTATGTGATCTTGATAGTAGTGTTTCTATTATGCCTAGAAGGATTTATGATATGCTTGATTTGCCACCATTGGAAGATTGTTATTTGAATGTCCCACTTGACGATAATGCTAAAAAGAAACTCATGGGGACTATTAATTATGTTCTTATTATGGTTAACAATGCCTATGTCCCCGTTGATTTCTATGTTTTGGATGTTGAATGCGATGCTTTTTGTCCTATTACTTTGGAAAGACCTTTTCTTAGAACTGTTGGTGCCATTATTGATATGAAAGAAGGAACCATTAAATATCAACTCCCACTTAAAGGTATAGAACACTTCCCTAAGAAGATAGAGAAGATTTATTTTGCCTCTCATATGAAAACAAAATTTGCTCTTAATGCTTCTTCATTTGAGAACACTTGATTCTTTTTCTTGCTTCTTATGCCTAACTTAAAGGCGTTAAAGAAAAGTACTTATTGGGAGTTAACCCAAAAGTTTTAGATGAGCCATGGAAGTTATTACCTCTGTAATAACCGCTCCTTATCCTTTTTATTTGCTTTTTGTGCCAAGAGTAACCTCTAATGAGAGAGAAGTAATGATTGGGAAAGTTGCTGTCCCAAAACAGATTTTTGTGCTTCACCGTAAAAATTTGTGTAAAATCTTTGTACGTTGTTTTTAGGCGTGAATTTTTGTGTTTCTGCCCCAGGTTGTTATCTAACTTCTGTAAGTTCAACACTTTTCGATTTGAGCAACAGAAGGTCTTTAAAAAAATTGGTTTTTACCTGCTGGTCTGTTTTGACAGATTTCTGCCATTATTTGCATTTTCTTCTTGTTGGTTCCTTTTTGAATTCTTTTGGGGAATTGAGATTTTTGAGGGAAGTGCTTCAGTATCTTGTGTTTTAATGGAAGTTTTATTGGTGTTGAAACTAAACCTAAAGACTTATTATCTTGAGTGCACTAATGTTGCTAATAAAATTTGTGTGAAGTTTTGTATGAAGGAAAATTTTCACGTGTATGGAGAGAATGATGTAATGAGATGAAGAATGGACTAAAGCTCAAGCTTGGGGATGCCACCCCGTGTCACCCTAAGAAATATTCAAGAGGTACAAGCGTCAAAGCTTGGGGATGCCCAAGGCATCCCCTTCTTCATCAATAAAAATCCTAGGTTTCTTCCAAACACTTCATTTTTATTGTTTCATGCACAGTTGTGTTGTTCTTGGAGCGTCTTCTTTTTTGTTTTTTTTTGGTTTTCGTTTGCTTGGTTTTCTTATTTTGCTTGAATAAATTGGTTGGACCCCCTCTTTCATGCATTGGTTTTTAAATAGTTTGGTTTGGATTGCAAAAGAGTAGGAAAAGTTCATGCTTAAGTGGTAAAAGGAGCTTGTTTTTGACTGTGGCCCATGCTTTGTCATGCCATGCTTGATATTGTTTTGGCTTTATGCTTAGTGATCTTTTCTGTAGCATGACATGTTATAAAGAATTGAGATTGCTTAATGTGCCTTGGAAGAATCATGTGTTGTTTTAGCATATTAAAGCATAGTATTGGGATATTCTCCTTTGATGTTTTATTTGGGTTGACTTGGCACATGCTCACACCATGTTATGACTATCCCAAGTCACCATAAGCCTTTATGATCCTTTAGTTTTCGACTTGTAATATCATTTTATGCTTTGATTAATGATGTTTTGTCGCTCTGCATGATTATGGCCATTATTGCTCTCTTAGTCGGTCGCTCCCAGTCTTTTGCTAGCCTCCATAACCAAGTATGAGTTCCACTCATGCATCCAACTCCTAAAACCAAGTTATTCCAAAGAGTCCACCATACCTACCTATTAGCATTTGCTATTCCAAGTATATTCATGTTTTTATCTACCTTCCGAATTAAACTTGTTATGAGAAAACTAGTGATTAAAGCTCTCACGAACTTGATGGCACACTTTACTTTTATTGCCCTTAATAAACTTGAACCATTGTGTCATGTATGTTGTATATGCTTGCACTTATATGTTGGGGATTAGCAGAACCATGGGGAACGCTTTCAACATTGCACTTGTACTTTGTACCTAGTTGATATCATGCTCTTTTGTCTATGGATGTCGTCGGTGTGAAATGAAAGGGGAGCTTGTAAGTCCATGGAGTTATGTATGTGTGTTAGAGAAACGCCTGGGCCACCGGTCTAATCCATGCCGTCATGGTAGAAACCTGCAGCGTAACCATAATGAGATGTTTATGAAGCATTCTTCTTATATAAAAAAGAGTCAGATATTGAGAAAAAGAGAAAAAGAAAAAAAGAGATATGAGAAAAGAGGAAAGAGAGAAAAAAGCACCATTTCCCCATGGTAAATAAGAAGATTGCTGAGATGCTCGTTGTCTGACTGCCTTGTCATTTTGATATGGGGATTCTTCCATATCATCAGGCAAGGGGTACCTTGTTGGCGGTTCTCTATGATACACAGGTACTTACTATGACAAGAACTTACCGGTAACTAAACTTGAGTAGCATGAGGAGCAACCCTCATATTCAAGGGACATGAGATTTCCAACTTATACTTTGTCAAGCATATACTCCATAGTTTGTTCACTTTAACCTTAATCACTTCAAGATGCTTATGATAGGGGAAATGTGAGATGAAAGCTAATAAGTACCATAATTTTTGGAAGCTCTTTATGAAACTTGAATCCCTACTTCCTTCTATGAAGGCCTTTCTTTTACTTTTATATTGAGTCTCCACCTTCTACCTTTATGCACCTATTTTGAGAGCATAGTGGCCATTCTTAGTTCTATGTGCATTGTCCCAAGACTTGTTGATTGATGCATAATTTTGATATTTCTTGTCCTTAAGCTACTTGTATCTAGTCACTCTTATTAACTTTGAAGGTGTCTTATTCATTTATGTTTGCTACTCTATGAGGGACAAGCTGAATGCCACTATGCTATGTTTTCTTTATGTGAAACAAACAAACGTCTTGCAAAGCATTGTTATTCATGAATATTTTGTTTGTGCCTTTTCATGTTGCAACATAGTTCCTATGTCTTATTGTTAGAACTTTATCTTTCATGCTATGTTGAAGTACTATGATCCCAGCTATCAATGATGTACAAATACTTTGATCAAGTTTATGATGGTGCATGTCACCTCAAAAATTATTCTTTATTTTTATCACTTACCTACTCGAGGACGAGTAGGAGTTAAGCTTGGGGATGTTAATACGTTGCTAACGTATCCATAATTTTTGATGTTCCATGCTTGGTTTTTGTCTACTTGCTTATGTTTTGTCCACACTTTGGAGTACTTTTTATATACTTTCTTGGACTAACCTATTAACAAGATGCCACAATGCCAGCTGCCTGTTTTCTGCTGTTTTTGGTTCCAGGAAAGTTAGAAAATGAATATTCTCGGAATTGGACGGGATAAAAGCCAAAGTCAGTTTTTCACCGAGGGGGACACGGAGCCAGAATACGAGACAGAGAGGGGCCAGAGGGCCGTCACACCACCTGGCCTTGCGACCAGTCTTGGCCCGTGCCAGGGGGTGGTGTGGCCGCCTAGGGCACCCCCTCGGCCTCCCCTTTCGCCTATAAGATGCCTCCGATATAGAAACCCTAAGGACCCGATCAAAATTGCACGAAAGAGTCTGTAGCCACCGTCATCTCCATCCCTAGATCGGGAGGGATCTGAAGCTCTTCCCGACACCCTGCCGGAGGGGAGAATTCACCCTAGAGGCCTTCTTCACCACCATGCAAGCCTCCGGTGTGATGCGTGAGTAGTTCATCCCTGGACTACGGGTCCATGTAGTAGCTAGATGGCTGGTTCTTCTTCTTTGTGCTATCATCTTTAGATCTTGTGAGCTCCGTTCATGATCAAGATCATCTATTTGTAATCCTACATGTTTTGTTTGTGGGGATCCGATGGTTATTGAGATGCTATTTCAGATTGATTATTGATTCTATCATGTCTTTGTTATTTGTGATCTTGCATGCTTTCCGTTGTTAGTAGCTATCTTGGCCAAGTAGATGCTAGCAACTCCAAGAGTTAGTATTTATGCTCGATAGTGGGTTCATGCCTCTAGTAATCTGGGGAAGTAACAGAAATCTCTAAGGTACTAGATGTGCTGTTGCTACTAGGGAGAAACAACAATCCTTTGTTCATAGAACAATCGTATTGTTTACTTTACACGCAATGCATAATGCAATTATCTGTTGCTTGCAACTTAATACTGGAGGGGGTTCGGATGATAGCCTGAAGGTGGATTATTAGTCATAGATGCAGTTGGATTACGGTCTATGTATAATGTTGTAATGCCCAAATCAAATCTCAAAGGAGTCAAGATGATTAGTATATGCATGTATGCTTTCTGGATGTTTGTTAATTGCCCCGCTGTAATTTGTTCACCCGACATGTCATCTATCTTAGGGAGAGCCACCACTAGTGAACTATGGACCCGGTCCTTTCTTTTACCATCAATCTACAACTGTTTACTGCTTTCTGTTTACTTTCGGCAAACTATTACTTTCTTCCACACAATATGTTTAATCCTTTGTTTTTAGCAAAACCGGTGAGATTGACAACCTCACTGTAAGTTGGGGGAAAAGTTCTGTGGTTGTGTTGTGCAGGTTTCCACGTTGCTGCTAGCACCGGTAGTGCACCCTACCAAAGTCCAGCTAGCAACACCTTGGAGGTGTTTCCTTACTCCTACTGGTTCGATAACCTTGGTTTCATAACTGAGAGAAACTTACTGCCGTGCTCGTCATACCTTCCTCTTGGGGTTCCCCAATGAGCTAGTTATTACACGAGTCAGCAGACCTCAAAAGGTACATGATGACCCCGCATATCCTCGTCACCCCACTACCCTAGAACCCCTTCTGGTATACGTTGCCACCACCAATCAGGTGGTAAGTGTAGCACTCATAGTAGAGAGGCATACGACCCGAGAGGTTGGAACGTGCGGTAAGGCGGGGCCTCCGCAAAACAACAAAGGGAAGGAAGGCAATGCCGCTAAGGCACCCAAAAAAAGGAGTGGGAGCAGCATCCAATGTACTTCATGAGGGCCGTATTGCACGACGCTAGGGAACAGTACCCCCTGGCGCAGAATCTGCTACTTGGGGTCCTGGTTGCTTCCTAGAAGTTGTGGCACTACTTATAGGTGCACAACATCACTGTGGTGGCTGACTTTAGCCTTCAGAGCATTTTGCGTAACCGTTAAGCCACGGGGCGCATCACGGAGCGGGCCACGGAGTTGTCCGAGTTTGAGATGAGCTTTGCTCGGGTCCATGCGATAAAAAGTAAGGCACTTGTTGATTTCATCAACGAGTGGCCGCTGACACCAGTCGAGGAGTGGGAGGAACAGTCCTGCCTCCCTAGCAACAAGGACTAGTGGCGATGTATCATGTACTTCGACGGGTCTTTCCCTATGAAGGGGCAGGGGCCGGTGTGCTTATCGTGTCCCCGAAAGGGGAACACCTTAAGTACATGGTTCAGTTCGACTTCGTGGATGACAAGAAGACGTCCAACAATGTTGCTAAGTACGAGGCATTGCTCGCGGGCCTCAGGGCGGCGGCCAGTCTCGAAATAAAGCAGATCATAGGGCGAGGGGCTCCCAGTTGGTGGTGAATCAGGTCAACAAAGAATACGACTAGCCATAGATGTTGGCGTATGTGAACGAGGTATGGCGCCTAGAGCAGCATTTTCGGGGCATACAGATGGAGCATATCCCATGAGGGAAGAACTTCCTGGTGAATGAACTATCAAAAATCGCGGGCCAAGGAGGACCCGTGCCACCAGGGGTCTTCCTCGAGCGGTTGACGCAGCCGTTGGTATCTGAGAACATAGGCGCCATGGCCCTCTCTACTTCAACATGGGAGGCCCCGGCAAGGGGAAGCCCCGGAAGAGTCGGCCCTTCACTCCAGGAAAGGAGCCGATCCCAAGAAAGCATGTGGTGATGGTCTCCAAGGATACTTTGCCACTTTGGGCGACCGACATAATCCGGTATCTTTGGGATCTAAGCTTGCCCGAGGATAACAAGCAGGCCGACCATGTGGTCTGACGGGTGGCCATGTACTGTCTCATAGATGGTGAGCTGTACCGCAGAAGGGAGTGCAGAGTGAAGCTCTGATCCATACCACAGGAGCAAGGACATGCCCTGTTGGCAGACATCCATGAAGGGATGTGTGCCAACCATATCCCTTCAAGGGCTTGGTAGGGAAGGCTTTCCGTCAAGGGTTCTACTAGCCCACTGTGCTCGTTGATGCGGATCGGCTTGTGCGAACCTATGATGCATTGTAACAACCCAAGTTTGTACTATATGCAATTAGTACTTAAGATCATGGCATGCATGAAACCTTTGCATTTTGGTGTGGTTTGGAAACAAGAGGGGATAAAACCCCTAGCCATATAGTGTTTTCCTTCTCTTCTACCCCTTTTGAAATGCTTTTGTTTTTGGTGAAGTGGATCCACAAGTGGGCCGTACTGTTTAAATGATTAAAGGATTTACAAAAGGTTTCTGAACCTTGTCCCCACTCAAATTTGTTCAAAATAATTTGAATTGAGTGTAAACAAGAGGGAATATAGAGAACTTAAATAGAAAAAGTTTGTTCTAAAAAAATATGAGGAAGAGAGGGAGCCAGGCCTCAGCCTAGCAACCCAGTCGCCTTTCCTTCCTTTCCCGAGGCCCATCCGGCCCAGCTCTCGGCCTGGTACCATTTCGCCCCTCTTTTCCTTTCTTCCTCGACACTAGAAGGACAACATCAAGCGAAGCAGCTCGCTGGCGCCGCCGCCACCGTCCAGCCACGCTGTGATGACCACCGTGCCAAGATGCACGCTACCGATTCCGCTGCTGTCTATAAGATCCATTTCTTCCATCGAGCGAGCCTTATACTCTCCCTATCCCCAATTCTCTTCCTCGGCCGAACCCTAGCTCACGGGAGCTCCGGATCGCCGTTGTTCCTCGCCTCCTCCCGTTGTTCTGAGCTCACAGGAGTGTCCGCCGTGGTTGACTAGGTCGATTGCCCCGGATATCGCATGCAAGAGTAGTCCCCTTCGCCCCAATTGACACATCCTCCCCTGACATCGGCCGTTGCCACCGCCATCGATTCTGACTGCCCCCCGCCTTGTCATCAAGCCCGTTTTGCAGTTGGTGAGCTCCGGGTGCTCCAGTAGCCCTTTCCTGTGTCAATTAATCCCTGTAGCACCGCCGCATCGTGAGCCCAAGGTATCAGTCATAGAAGCTTGTCGGAGATGGAGCTCCAGCAACCAAAAAGGGTTGGCGCCACCTCTGTGTGGTTCGCCTCGACGAGCTCTCTCCAACGCGCCTAACCATGTTTACTAGGGTGGCCTATGTTGCTGGTGATGACCACCGTCTACCAAGGTGGCTGTTGATCTGACGTGCCACCAACGTGTCGCCAACGTGTCCGCCATGTCGTGCTGATGTGGCCTTGGGCAAGGTTTGCCACTATGACAATCCTACGTGGCCCTAGGCCACATGGTCAGTGACCGAGGCTAGCCCGGCCTCGGTAAGGAAAGTGTTATCCACTCTTCTAACATCGTGATGATGTCATAAATGCTTTAATATTTTTAGAAATATTTTAAAATGGCAGAAATTATTATAAACTTGTAAAATTTATAACTAATTCATATTTAATAAGAAAATATGAATAATATATCAAAATGTTCAGAAAAATGAGATATACCTATTTATGCTATCATCATACATTGTCAAGCAACTTAAAACCCTAGTTTACTTAGAGGAACATCGAACCCCCTTAAGTACATGTAGATTCGACGGTGTGCCTTAACCAGGGCATCCCAAACCCTCTTAAATCGATTTTGCACCTAGTGTTAGTGTTGAATCTCTAAACTGACATGTCATACATATTGTTTGAGCATTGCATTATGCCATGTCTTGAATGTTCCCTTTCTTTCCGGTATTACTTCTTTGCTATAGGATTCGAGCACGAGGCCGAAGTCAACGACACCGAAGATCCATATGAAAGGAATATGCCCGAGAGGCTATAATAAAATGGTTATTATCTTATTCCATGTTTATGATAAATATTTATTTCTCATGCTATAATTGTGTTAACTAGAAACATTAATACATGTGTGGTTAATAAACAAAGAAAAGGTTCATAGTAATGCCTCTCATTACACTAGCTTGTTGATTAACAGATGATCAAGGTTTCCTGATCATGACATTGGATGTTGTTAATAATGTGGTCACAACATTGGTAGAATGCTGTGATGAACATTCTCCCAATGTGTAGTAATATGATCATGTCTTCAAGTTTATATTGCTATCTCATTCAAAGATATTTACTTAGACCATGAGATCACATCAATCACTAACTCTAGAAGAGTACTTTGATTCCATCAAACGTCACACCATAACAGGGTGATTATAAGATGTTGTTGAGTACTTGGAAATTCTTAGTTGAGGCTCGTGGATCAAAGAGTGGGATTTGTCCATCTTGATGATGGAGAGATATACCTAGAGCCCTCTCGGTGATATCACATTAACATAGCTTGCAAGCAAGTGATAAGATCACTTAGAATGTTATATCACGGGAACAAGAAAAAAGTACTTGTTGGTAATGAGATCGAACTAGGTATGTATGATACCGAATGATCGGATATCGGACAAGTAAAATATCATAAGACAAAAGGAATTGGTTACTACGAAAAAGGTTCACACGATCACTAGTTCATCGTTTAATTAGTGGGAGTCATTATGGATCTCTAGGTCCCGCTAATGATTATTGAATAGAGAGATTCTCAATCATGTCCACATAGTTCACGAGCCCGTAGGGAGACACACTTAAGGATAGTCGACGCATTTGAGTGGATAGGGAACAAGGAGAAAATACTGGACAACACAAAAACTGTTATGATAAAAACTACCAGAATAGTTTTGGTATATCGAAATATTGCAACGATATAAATTGTTAATGTGTTTATTAAATGAAGTACTCAATAAATGAAGTGTTCATTAAATTGAGTGGCATTAAACCAAGTGAATTAAAGTGCTTTAATGGAAAGACCTTTGATTTCTTGAGTGGAAATTTAATGAGAGATGAGTGGAGATAAATGGATTTGAGTGGAGTGTCCACCCACATAAATGGGGGAGAGGTGAGGCCACCACCATGGATGCCACTCCATGGCCCTTGGGGTTGCCCCCTCACCTATAAAAGCCCTCCTCCTCCTCCTCTCATCTCACTCTTCTCCATTCCTCTCATATGCCTTTTGGTTGGCATCTTACTCCCCTTGCTAGCCTTGTCCATTGCCACAAATATGGTGCTTAGGTGAAGCCCCTTCTCAAGATCTTTTCCACCACCACCACTACCATGTTGTAGTGCTGCTGGAGTTCCCAAGGCTCCGCTACTTCTGCTGCCCAACATGGAGCAAGGGACGAAGGTTGTCGGCACACCGAACGTGTGACCGATTATGGAGGCGCTACCCTTTGTGGCGCTTATAGTCATCGCGTCCTTGAGGACAGTCATTTACATTCTATAGAAGCAGCGTTTGTTTGTGGAAACGTTATCCCGCTTATGGTCTTCGAGGGTGAGTCCTGCTGAAACCGTTACAATTATCGCCTAGATTCGATCTTGGTAGTTGCAATCGTAGGATTTTTTTTGTTTTCTATGCAACGAACTCCATCACCATACCTGTCTACTAAAGCACAAGGAAAGTGTAGCCTCTCATTCTAAACCTATGTTTACAAAGTATCTACTTTATCGCTATAGTGCACACGATTCCATTGTGGTCTTTTGTCAGTAGCTAGAGTTACCTATCTGCTGCATAGTTTCCCTTTGTAGCCTTATACACCTGATCCACCACTCCTAGCATACTTAGGTCTGTCATGTGGGTGTTTCTAGAGCTTCTACGACCATTAATATTTGCCATGCATAGTAGTTACACCTGATCCATCCAGATGATGATGAATCAAAGATGCCATCGAATCTAGAAAGGTGGGAGATGGAGATATGATCAGAGGTTAAGAATAAACATTCTATGGCTTGTATGGGAGGCCACGTTGGGTGTGGTTTTTGTAGTACCATGCTCGCCACAAACTAGGATCCGAGTTCTTTCCTCTTGAACCAGGACTGAGCTTACAGCCACACGGGGCCTGGAAAACCCCTCAACAGAATAACTTGCCTAGTAGATTCCACGAGTCACATAGTTTGGGCTTTCCATTCGCCATACGCATTGAAAATGTTTTGAAAATAGGAGGTTCATCATAACAGATAGGTAAGCGTGGCCGAATTTTCTTGGGGTGGATAGAGTCCCTGATAAACCAACCTCGACTCACATCTCTAGGGACCGGATTCGGGATTTGACTCGTTATGGCGGAACCCTCCTTAGGGCATTATTCATGGTCTCGACAAAATCAAGATAAAGGTCGTGGTCAACCACCCTCTTCCAGCCCTCCAAGGAAGAGGACTAATAATATTTGGCACTAAGAGTCGGTTGATACATGTGAGTAAAGTTGTACACCCCTGCAGGGTTGAATCTTTTTGAAAAGCCGTGTCCATGGTTAAGGACGACTTGGGAATGAATGTGAAGATCATATTGAATGATAATTGAATGTAAAACTTGGTGATCCATGTGTGCTTAAGGATGCTTCCTCGGGGTTCGAGGGGGTGATCCTAGATAAGAGGTTCTGATGTTCTTGGTTAACAAGATATGTTGTACAATATAGAGTTGTCTCTCTCTTACCCTTATTAAAGTACTCTAAGTAGTCGAGCCTCTACTATATATTATTTACAAACAAAGTTTTCTTTATGCAAAATAAATCTAGAGAAAGCTTTTCTAGATAGAGCATGTAGATACTAGGTTATCTAAGTCTTGCGGAGTTTATTCTCGTACGCAGCCTTGCACCATTGTTGTTTTTGCTACAGATGATCTAGTTGCAACTAAAGGTGTCTTCTATGTTGACATCGATGAGTAGTTGGGGGTCCCAGGTAGTAGCCTGAGGACCATGGGATGGACGTCGCTTATGTTATGGCCTCTTAGTCCTTCGCTAAGTTTGTTGTGTAGAACAACATAATTTGCTTTCACTGTCTAGTGTAATGTTGGGTCTGTGACCCCTGGCTTGTAATAATCTGATATCGTATACTCTTTTCAGAGTTTAAACTTATGCTGTTATGTCCCTGTGTTCTTTGATGATTACTGAATCATATACCGTGATCTTCCAAGTTTGGAGTTCAGTGTATCTCAGACGTTGATGTGAGAATTGTTTAACCCTAATCTTGGGGGTGTTACAGGTTTTGGTACCAGAGCAGGACTGCTTGTAGGAAACCCTTGTATTGGTCGATGTTGAGTCTAGAAGTTGATAAAATTATTTAAAATTCTAAACTTATTTGCAAAAGCTCTAACTAGGATTCTTTTTACTCATTCTATGTTGTGATTCTAATGGTAGAGTTTTCTTATCCTATTTGGTTTGAAAAGGTTTTCATTCCTTATCTCCCACTTCAAGTTTTAGTATCGTGGTTTTGGGGTTGTTGTTCTAAGTACTCCGTAACTGGTTGCTATTCTTAGAGTTATCAAGATATCTTAGTTCTGCTTGATGCATAACATCTTATCCCTCCATTGTTATGGTTTGTAAGTCAGCTGGTTAGTGTATATGTTAGTATGCTTTGATACTACCATGCTCGATGAGATGATATGTTCTATACCAAGTATCTTTTGTCTTTGAATCCCTTGGATGATTCCTTCTATTCTTACAGGATGGGTGACAATTCTCGAGCTCGTACTTGTTCTCATGGCTGTGGTTCTGAAAATGAGGATGATCCTTGTAATCTTCCTCCACCACCATCAATGGTTCAACTCATGGATATGTATGGGACCAACCATGACGACAACATGAGGTTCCTTGAAAGGATTGAGCGTAATACTCAGCGCCAAAAAATCAAGTTGGTATCAAGGATTTCATACGTCTCACTCCGCTAGTCTACAACTATTCTACTGAGCCACGTTATGCAGACTACTGGCTTCACACCATGGAGCACAAACTTCAGGTTGGTCATGTTCCTCAAGCTCATTGGGTGAATTTTGCTGCCTATCATCTGGAGGGCTCAGCTGGTTCCTGGTGGGAAAATTTCCTGGCAATGCAAACCACCCATCATGTTGTTACTTGGAAAGATTTCACTAAAGCCTTCCGAGCTTACCATATTCCAGAGGTTCTGATGGATCAAAAGAGGGAGGAGTTTCTTAAGCTGAAACATGGCATTGGTTTTGTGTGTGACTATCAGCGCAACTTCAATCATCTTTCCTGTTATGCTCCTGAAGAGGTCTCCACTGATGCTAAGGATCAAGCTTTGTTCTGTAAGGGACTGGATCCCGAGGTTCGCCATGGCATTTATCTCATGGACTTTGGAAACTTCCAAGCTCTCATCAATAAGGAAATGAAAGCAGAGTGTGAAAATGTGGAGTATGAGGAAACTCACAAATGTTCTCACGAAGGGTTCAACAAAGCTGGTTCAAGCACTAAGAAGGGTCATGTCTTTGTTCCATACAGTGTTGTGCCATGTGCTCCTTACACCCCAAGGTCTTATGGATATGCTCCTCACCCGAATGCTACCTCAAGTAATGTTGGTGGGACAAACTATCCTCCTACTGGTACAACATCAAGTCTTATCTGCTTCAACTATCGCCAGCCTGGCCACTTTGCAAGGGAGTGTCCGCAAAAGAGTGCTGCTGAGAAGGCACTAGCACCAAAGAAGTATACCAAGCCTCAAGCTACTGGAAGTGGTCGGCTGACCCATATATCTACTGAAGAGGCATAGGAAGATCCAAGCGTCATTATGGGTCCACTTCATATCAATCAAATTCCAGCTAAAGTTTTGTTTGATTCTGGAGCATCACATTCATTCATGTCACAAGATTTTGGTGAATTGCATGGGATAAGTTTGGAGGGGTTGTCTAAATCTTGGCTAGTTCATTCTCCTGGATCTAGTTGGAATACCACCATGGTTAGTCATGGAAATCTAATCAATGTTGCCTCTCAGTTGTTCCCCACTTCTCTTATTGCCCCCAAGTCAACTAACATTGATGTCATCTTAGGCATGGACTGGTGGTCTCAATACCAAGCGGTTATCGACTGTGCCACCAAGTCCGTGACTTTGACTAGTCCTGCTGGTATAACAGTCACATATTGGACCGTACGGTCACTGTCTCCTTCATCTGTTCCCATTCCTCAAGCAGAGTTGTATGCTCTTGAAGTTCAACCTCCGTTAGAGATTCAATATGTTTCCATGGTCTGTGAATTCCTGGTTGTCTTTCCTGAAGATTTGCCTGGCATGCCACCCGATCGAAGTGTGGAGTTTGTCATACAGTTGGTTCCTGGAACTGCATCTATTTCTAAGTTTGTCATAGAAGAGTTGGAGATAAAAGGGTACATTCAGCCCATCACTTCCTCTTGGGGATGTTCTACTGATACGTCCATTTTGCATCACTATTCTATATCATAATTTAATGTTATTCATTGATATATTTCATATTAAGAGATGATACTTATGCTATTTCATCTGTTTTTGCATGGTTGATGACTTTTGGAGCATGGACCGCTGTAGTCAGGATTTTGATGGAAAAGGTGCCGTCTAGAGGCAAAATTCACGAAGATCAGAAAATCCGGGAAAATACATGGAAAATCCTATTTTTCCAGAAGACGAAGAAAGCCAGAAGGGGAAGTGGAGATGGGCTACAGGGGGCCCACACCACCCCCTGGCGTGGGCCACCCTAGGTCGTGCCACCAGGTGGTGTGGCTGCCCTAGTCAACCCCTGGCTCTCCCCTCTGGCATATATTATCCTCCCAAAACCCTAAGACTCGGGGAGTGACCACAGAAAGATTCCGCCGCCTCTACGGGCCGGAAAACACCGAGAGAGAAAGATCTCTCCGGTAGATAGAATTCTGCCGGGGGAATTCCTTCCCGGAGATGGGAGATCATCGCCATCAACACCACCATCAAGCTGGACTTCATCGGGATCATCATCATCACCACCACCATCATATCCACTAGCACCATCATCATCACCTCCATACCGCTGTACCAATTGGGTTGAATCTTGCATAGTTCTTAGGGGAAACTTTCCTGGTGTTGATTACTCTTTGTAGTTGATGCTATTGAGTGAACCATTGAATTATCATTTATGTTCAGATTGTTACATATCATTATTTCAACTCTGATCATGATCCATATGATGTCTTGTGAGTAGTTCATTTTGTTCTTGAGGACATAGGAGAAGTCATGTTGTTAGTAGTGGAATTGTGTTGAGAAAGATTCAATAGTTTGATATTTAAGTTGTGGTGTACTTCTTCTAGTGGTGTGATGTGAATGTCGACTACATGACACTTCACCTATATGGGCCTAGGGGAATGCATTGTGTATTTGGCTACTAATCGTAGGGGTTGCCGGAGTGATAGAAACCTGAACCCCCGTTAGGAAAACATTGCACAAGGGACGTCAGGGTCTTAGAGTTTAAAGCTGTGGTTAGGTTTCCACCTTAATTACTTGTACTTGAGGATGCTTGCAAGGGGTATAATCACAAGTATGTATTAGTCCTAGGAAGGTCGGTACATTAGCACAGGTTCACCCACACAACACTTAGCAAACTAAAGAAGATCAATCAACTATATGAAGCGAAAGCACTTGATGGAATTCCTATGTGTCCTCGAGAACGTTTGGTCATCTTAAGTAATACAACCGGCTTATCCTTTGCTGAAGAAAGGATTGGGCCACTTGCTACATTTATTCTTATTGTCTTTTATTTACTTGTACTTTATTTGCCTGCATTATCAAAAACCCCTAAAAATCCGTTTGCTAAGTATTTACAGAGAACTCCTTCTCCTAGCCACTCGCCAGCACCTTCTGCTCCTCGTTGGGTTCGACACTCTTACTTATAGAAAATACTGTGATACACCCCCTATACTTGTGGGTCATCAAGACTATTTTCTGGTGCCGTTTCCGGGGATCGAAGCGCTATTGGAGAGTGGAACTGGTAAAGGAAACTTCTACTATGAGTATTGTTTATTTCTGTTAGTTGCTTTATTTTCATTATGGATAATTCGCTGAGTTTCTTATTTCGTAATGCTACTACCACTGCTAAGGTAGTAGATGAACCACCACCTACTGAGAATGATACTTTTAAAATACCTACAAGAATTATTGATCGTGTTATGGATAACTATTTTGTTGGAGATGGAACTGTCCATCCTGGTTATCATTTGCTCTTTATACACGAATTATGTGGGTTGTTCAAGTGTGCAGGTATAACAACAGATCAAGTCAAGAAGAAGTTATTCTCATTATCACTAAAAGGAAGAGCTGAAGAATGGTATAAGCTGCTGAAGAATGGTCAATCTCTTGAATGGGAGGAAATAGTACCTCTCTTTTATTCAAAGTTTTATCCTCCTAGTGAGATTCATAAAGATCAGAATCAAATATACAACTTTTGGCCTCTTGATGGAGAGAGTATAGCTCAAGCTTGGGGGAGACTGAAGTTACTAATGCTCAAATGTCCATTAATGAGCTCCCCAACAATATTATTATCAATAACTTTTATGCAAGGCTTTCTCTTCATGACATGGACTTATTGGATGCTTCTTGTGCTGGATCATTTACACGCATGGAAGAAGAAGCTAAATGGGATCTTCTGGACCGTATTCAAGACAATGCTGAAGCATGGGAGAATGACAAAGGAAGACAGTCAGGTATTAATTATGATTATGCATGCATTGAATCTTTTATGGGAACTGATGACTTTCAAAATATTAAAAATGCTTATGGTCTAGACTCTCAAGCTATTGCGACTTATTTTAAGGATTTTGCTTCCTATATTGAAGTTCCTAAAAAGAAGTGGAATAAGTATCATGAACCATATAAATATATTGCTAAGTGTGTTCCTGCAAGAAATACTGAAGTTTATACTGCTAATCATGTTTTACCTGAACCTTATATTGAGAAAATACCTTTCCCAGTTAAAGTAAAGGAACATTCTATGATAGCTAGTATGGTTAATGAAAGTACAAATAAAGCTGTTGAACCTGATAAACAAATGAAAGATGAACCTATAATAGCAAATGTGAAAGATTTTGTCACTAAATATGAAGAAGATGGACACACTATCCTCCGTAAGGATATCCCTAATATTGCTTCACAAAGTAGTGTTATGAGAGCTAGTGTCCTTGTGTTTTCTGTTAGGATAAGTGATCATTGCTACAATGGTTCTTGTGATAGTTACATTATTAAGTTTATGCATGATACTGAAAGTTATTATGAGAGAGGGAAGACTGTTCTTATACATCTCAATAATATCAAGTTTCCTTGTTTTATGCTGAAAGTTTTTATGTTGCACTTGTTTTGCCTTCCTATGCTAGTAGCCTCTGGTTTCAACAACTCATTTGTTTACAAAATTCCCTTGCATAGGAAGTGGGTTAGACTTAAACAAGTATATTTTGCTTCTTAATGCCCTCTTTCACTTCAATTCATATTCTTACGTGAGCATCATTGAAATTACCATGCCCATCTTAATGGCTATAAAGAAAGAGCTTTTTGGGAGACAACCCATATTATTTATTTTGCTTTCAATTTTTGTTTCTTTGAGTCTTGGAAGTTATTACTTCGGTAATAACCTCTTCTTATCCTTTTTGTTTGGTTTTTGTGTCAAGATCAACCTCCAATGAGAGAGAAGTAAGATTTGGGGAAGTTGCTGTCCTGAAACAGATTTTTGTGCTTCACCGTAAAAATTCGTGAGAGATCTCTGTAGGTCGGATTGAGCTGTATTTTTTTGTGATTATGCCCCAGGTTGTTATTTAACTTTAGTTAGTTTTGCACTTTTTAATTTGAGCAACAGAAGATTTTCGAAAAATTGATCTTTACCTGCTGGTCTGTTTTGACAGATTTTGCCACTCTTGCATTTGCTTCTTTAAACGATTTCCTTTTTGAATTCTTTTTGGGTTTTCGGAAGGAGTTGCTGCAGTAGCTTATGTTTTGATGGATTACAGTTGAAATTGGACTTAAAAGGTTTATTACCTCGCATTACACTAATGTTGCTAATGAGAATTGTGTGAAAGAAATTTCTAGGTCATTGGAGAAAATGGTGTAATAAGAAAAAGAAAGGTTTCATGACTCGAGCAATATGAGTATGAAGATGAAGATATTGATGTTATTCAAGTGGTGACTCCAGAAAAATTTATCAAAGACCAAATTAAGAGACTTGCAGAGTCCATTTTTGAATAGGTAACATATCTGGTAAGAAAAGTTCCGCGAAAATTCTATCCAGTTGTATTTTTGGAGTTTTTACCCAACAAGGAAAGCCATAAAGCGAAAGAGGGATGGAAACGGAGCCAGGGTGGCTCACACCACCCCCTCGCGTGGGCCCTCCTAGCCGCGCCAGCAGGTGGTGTGGCCGCCCCGGACCCCGTCTCCGACCCGTTTTCTCCCAGTACCTTCCTTTTGTTGTAAAAATTTGTAATATATAATCCCCCGGATCCCCCGAGGGTCGTATATCGTGTTCTCGTTGTGTTTTTGTTTTGACCTATTTCTGCCAGGAACTATTCTTGAAAGTTAGAAGCACGATGGTGTCTGCCAAGGATAAAGGAAAGGAGCCTATGGAGGAATATCCCCAAGACCCCGGGCAGGAGGAGGAGATCAAGAGTGAAGATGAAGAAGAGGCAAAGCAAAGCCAACACCCACACACCGACACTACCATTGCAAGCATTGGAGTGTTGGCAAGATCTACCAGGGTCAGAAGGAATGCACGGATGTCAACTGGAGGGAAACCTCCGTGTCACTGTTTGGCTCCACGGTCACTTCCTCCACGCACCAAGAATCCTTTCCATACCCTTATCCATGAGCATCAATACCAGAATATGCCCAAGGGGAAACTACCCTCCAATTGGGATTTGCCTCGTTCTAGCCATGCAGGAAAATAAGACTTCAAGGAGGAAGAGTGGGGAAAGAATCGCAAGAGCTGGAATTCTCAACCCGACATGATCATGAGCCGCATTGAGCAAAACTCACAGTTGATTCGTAATCTCACCTTCGAGATTGAGGACTTGGGGAAACTAATCAAAGAGCTCATCGAGAGAATACCACCACCACTGAAGGAGTAATTCGTCATCAGGTTTTGGCACCCCTTGGTTTGTTCCAATCTTGGGGGAGTGTCGCGGTATCACATCACTATCTTCTATCTTTTTACCTTTTTAGTAGAGTCATATCATGAATAGAGTAGTTATCATGTAGGATGGTTTGCATTATGGAAGTGTCCCCCCTCTCGTTAGATATCTATGTATCCCTTGGTGTGAGTTGCCGTTATGGAATATTAATGAGAAGTTCTATCATTTAGTCTTTTGCATATCTTATTTTAGTTTTCAATTCATGGTTATATGATTGATCTTGTCGTTAGTATTGGTATCACTTTGGGATCATGGAGTTAATTTAGTTGGTTTTGGCAAACCTGGCTTGGTCAGTAGCAACACTATTTTGAGAATTGAATGAAAAAGATAAAAGTACTCTAAAGAAATATAATTTCGTCATCTTTCTTTCTTGATTTGCACATAAGTTTAGTATTCTCTAGCTAAGATCTTTTGTGCTTCCAAGGAAGATTGCATGTTTGTTTTTATCACTTGTATATCTATTTGTTTGCTTCAACTCTTATGCTTGCTACCCAGCCTTGCTAGCCAAAAACCTGTGCTAAGAGGGAATGCTTCTCGTGCATCCAATCCTTAAACCAAAACCTATGCCATTTGTGTCTACCATACCTACCTACTAGCACTATTGCTATTCCAAGTAATTTCTTGTTTTTATCTACCTTCCAAATTAAACTTGTTATGTGAAAATTAGTGATTAAAGCTCTCATGAACTTGATGGCACACTTTACTTTCTTGCAATTAATAAACTTGAACCATTGTGTCCATCTTTGTTGCGCATATGCTTGCGTTTTATAAGTTGAAGTTAGCAGAACCATGTATCATGGGGAACGCTTTCAACATTGCACTTATATTCCGTTGATATCATGATTCTTTTGCTTATGGATCCCGACGGTGTGAAATAAAAGGGGAACTTGTAAGATCATGGAGTTTATACGTGTGTTAGAGAAACGCCTGGGCCGCTAGCCTAAGCCATGCCTAATCATGGTGGAAACTTGCAGCATAACCATAATGAGCACTCTATGAAGCATCCTCAATAAAAACCTATGCAAATAGCAAATAAAAGGATCGCTGAGATGCTCATTGTCTGCTTGCCTTGTCATTTTGATTATGGGATAGCTCCTGTATCATGTGCAAGGGGTACCCCGTTGGCGGTTCTTTATGATACATATGTATTTACGATCACAAGAGCTTACTTGTGACTGAAGTTGAGAAGCATGAGGTTCGGTACTCGTAAGTAAGGGGCATGAGTTTTCAACTTATAACTTGTCAAGCATATCCTCTTAGTTGTGTCACTTTAACCTTAATCACCTAAAGATGCTTATGATAGGGGCAATGAGAGCTGAAAGCTAATAAGTACCATAATTTTTGGAAGGTCTTTATGAAACTTGAAATCCCTGCTTCCCTCTGCGAAGGGCCTATCTTTTACTTTTTAGTTGAGTCAGTAAACCCATTCTCTTATACCTCAGCAAGTATTTTGAGTTGTTATGTTTCATTCATTCATATGGTGATTTATTCAATCATGTTTCTTATGTTCCTTGTTTTGCACATTGCTCTTCTCCTAGTAATTACTACTTTGAAAGCTATCATTGAAAACCAGTTATGTGTGAACTCCAGCAAATTGTCAACTATTCTTCGACCAAGAGCTAAGTTTACCATTACCAGCTATGATTTACTTTATGTATATTTATTGTGTTTCCTTTACTTATTTCAAGTTAAGTTATACAATAGTGAGTTGTCTTCTATTATGACTTATGTATTGATGAATGTGATGCTTCTTGTCTGTATTCTTTTATCGACTCTTCACTCCATAAACCCTAGGTCATGTTTATTGACTTTAGTTTCGCTTGAGGACAAGTGAAGTCTAAGCTTGGGGGGAGTTGATACGTCCATTTTGCATCACTATTATATATCATAATTTACTGTTATTCATTGATATATTTCAAATTAAGAGATGATACTTATGCTATTTCATCTGTTTTTGCATGGTTGATGACTTTTGGAGCATGGACCGCTGCAGTCCGGATTCTGATGGAAAATGTGCCGTTTGGAGGTAAAATTCGCGAAGATCAGAAAATCCGGGAAAATACATGGAAAATCCTATTTTTCCAGAAGATGAAGAAAGCCAGAAGGGGAAGTGGAGATGGGCCACAGGGGGCCCACACCACCCCCTGGCGCGGGCGACCCTAGGCCATGCCACCAGGTGGTGTGGCCGCCCTAGTCGACCCCTGGCTCTCCCCTCTAGCGTATATTATCCTCCCGAAACCCTAAGACTCGGGAAGTAACCACAGAAAGATTCCGCCTCCTTTGCGGAGCGGAAAACACCGAGAGAGAAAGATCTCTCCGGCAGACAGAATTCTGCCTGGGGAATTCCTTCTCGGAGAGGGGAGATCGTTGCCATCAACACCACCGGCAAGCTGGACTTCATCGGGATCATCATCATCATCATCGTCATCATCACCACCATCATATCCACCAACACCATCATCACCACCTCCATACCGCTGTAACAATTGGGTTGAATCTTGCATAGTTCTTAGGGGAAACTTTCCCGGTGTTGATTACTCTTTGTAGTTGATGCTATTGAGTGAACCATTGAATTATCGTTTATGTTCAGATTGTTACATATCATTATTTCATCTCTGATCATGATCCATATGATGTCTTGCGAGTAGTTCGTTTTGTTCTTGAGGACATGGGAGAAGTCATGTTGTTAGTAGTGGAATTGTGTTGAGAAAGATTCAATAGTTTGATATTTAAGTTGTGGTGTACTTTTCTAGTGGTGTCATGTGAACATCGACTACATGAAACTTCACCTATATGGGCCTAGGGGAATGCATTGTGTATTTGGCTACTAATCGTAGGGGTTGCCGGAGTGACAGAAACTTGAACCCCATTAGGAAACCATTGCACAAGGGACGTCAGGGTCTTAGAGTTTAAAGTTGTGGTTAGGTTTCCACCTTAATTACTTTCTTGTACTTGCGGATGCTTTCAAGGGGTATAATCACAAGTATGTATTAGTCCTAGGAAGGTCGGTACATTAGCACAGGTTCACCCACACAACACTTAGCAAACTAAAGAAGATTAATCAACTATATGAAGTGAAAGCACTTGATGGAATTCCCATGTATCCTCGAGAACGTTTGGTCATCTTAAGTAATACAACCGGCTTGTCCTTTGCTGAAGAAAGGATTGGGCCACTTGCTGCATTTATTCTTATTGTCTTTTATTTACTCGTACTTTATTTTCCTGCATTATCAAAAACCCCTAAAAATCCGTTTGCTAAGTATTTACAGAGAACTCCTGCTCCTAGCCACTCGCCAGCACCTTCTGCTCCTCGTTGGGTTTGACACTCTTACTTATCGAAAATACTGTGATACACCCCCTATACTTGTGGGTCATCATCTACCATCTTTGTTAAGAAGTGGAATACTAATATACCGCGTCTGGTTGTGCATTACCGCCCTCTCAATGCTATGACTATCAAGAATAAGTATCCTCTCCCTAGAATATCAACGATATTTTTGATTAGTTAAGTGGTGTCACCATATTTTCCAAGATGAATTTGAGGTCAGGGTATCACCAAATTAAGATCCGAAAGGAAGACATTCCAAAGACTGCATTCACTACTCATTATGGTTTTTAGGAGTACACCGTCATGTACTTTGGTCTTACCAATGCTCCAGCCACTTTTATGCGGTTCATGAACTTCGTATTCATGGAGTATCTCGACAAGTTTGTTGTGGTCTACATCGAAGATATTCTGGTCTACTCCAAGACTGGAGAAGAACACACTGAACATCTGCGTTTTGTGTTGAAAAAACTTTGAGAACATCGTCTCTATGCCAAGTTCTATAAATGTGAGTTTTGGTTACAAGAACTCATATTCCTTGGTCATGTTGTTTTTGCAAAAGGGATTGCTGTTATTCTAGACAAAGTTCAATCCATTCTTGACTGGAAAGCTCCTAAGTCCGTAAAGGATGTCTGAAGTTTCCTTGGATTGGCTGGTTATTACCGTCGATTCATCGAGAACTATTCCAAGATTGCCAAGCCAATGACTAATCTTCTTAAGAAAGATAAGAAGAATATTCAATGGCCTGAAAAGGCTGAAGAAACTTCTAGGTTTTGAAAACAAAGCTAACTACCGCTCCGGTGCTAGTTCTTCTAGACACCAACAAAGACTTTGTCATCTTCTGTAATGCTTCTCATCAAGGTATCGGATGTGTGTTGATGGAAGATGGTCATGTGGTGGCTTATGCATCTCGACATTCAAAATCACATGATAACAACTATCCAACTCATGATCTCGAGCTTGTAGCTATTATTCATGCTCTTAAGCAATGGCGATATTACCTCATTGGTAGTCGTTGTGAGTCATACTCGAATCATCAGAGTCTGAAGTATCTTTTCACACAACCTGATCTGAATCTCAGGCAAAGAATATGGTTGGAATTCATCAAAGATTATGATTTGGGTCTCAACTACCAACCTGGCAAATCCAATGTCGTTGCTGATGCGCTAAGCCGAAAGTCTTACTGCAACAACCTACTGATCAGACAAGCTCAACCTTCTCTTCATGAGGATTTTTCTCGACTGAATCTTGAAGTTGTTCCTCGTGGATTCCTTTCTACTCTTGAGGTAAAGTCATCACTTGAAGATCAAATCAAAGCTTCTCAAAAGAAAGATACAATAAAAGAGAGCATTGCTAGCGGATTTGCTAAATGCTATCAATGAGAAAGACGTCCTTTATTTTGGTACACGTCAGGTAGTGCCAAATGGGAAGGACTTGAAGCGAATAATTCTCCAAGAGGCTCATGAATCACCTCTCTCCATCCACCCTGGAGGTACCAAGATGTATCAGGATCTTCGTCAAAGATTCTGGTGGTCTGGTATGAAACAAGATATCGCTCGTTTCATTGCCGATTGTGATGTTTGTCATCGTGTCAAGGCTGGACACCAAAGACCTGTTGGTCTCCTACAACCACACCATATTCTTGAGTGGAAATGGGATGAAGTTGGTATGGATTTTATCACTGGTCTTCCAAGACTCAAAAAAGGAAATGATGCCATTTGGATAGTCATCGACTATCTGTCCAAGGTTGCCCATTTTCTTCTTGTTCCAGAAACTATTCAAGCTAGTTCTTGGCTGATCTTTACATATCCTGGACCGTCATTGTTCATGGTGTTCCTAAGAAGATATCTGACCATGGGAGTTGTTCACCTCAAAGTATTGGGACAGTTTTCAAACTGCTATGGGAACTCACCTATCCTTTAGTACAACTTATCATCCTAGCAATGGTGGTCAGACCGAGAGGGTAAATCAAATCCTTTAAGACATGCTTAGAGCTTGTTTCATATCTTTTGGCAAGAACTGGGAGAAATGCCTTCCTTTTATTGAATTGTCCTACAACAATAGTTATCAATCCAGTATAGACATGTCACCTTTTCAGTTATTATATGGAAGAACATCTCTTACACCTCTGAATTGGTCTGAAACCAAAAAAAGAAAGTTCTTTGGACCGGATATGATCAAGGAAGCAGAAGATAAAGTTTGTATTATATGAGATCATTTGGAAACTGCTCAGTCCTGCCAAAAGAGTTATCATGATCATCACCATCAACATGTTGAATATGGAACTTGGTGATCAAGCTTATCTTCTGGTCACTCCTTTAAAGGGTGTCCATCAATTTGGTATCAAAGGAAAACTGGCTCCTCGCTATGTTGGTCCTTTCCAAGTTCTTTCTAAGCGAGGTAAGCTCATATATCGATTGGAGCTTCCCTCAAACTTCCTTGAGGTGCATGATGTCTTCCATGTTTCTCAACTCAAGCGTTGCTTCAAAGACCATGTTCATGGTGTTGATCACCAAACTCTTGACCTTCAAGAGGATCTAACATATCAAGAGTATCATGTTCGTATCCTTAGTGAAGCCGAGCATAAGACTCGTCGCCAAAGCATCAAGTTCCTGAAAGTTTAGTGGTCTCATCACTCTAAGGATGAAGCAACCTCGGAACAAGAAGATCATCTTCGATCTGAGTACCCTGCCTTCTTTTCTAAAACTTAGGAATCTCGGAACAATATTCTTGTAAGGGGGTAGAGCTGTAACAACCCAAGTTTGTAATATTTGCAATTAGTACTTAAGACCATGGCATGCATGAAACCTTTGCATTTTGGTGTGGTTTGGAAAGAAGAGGAGATAAAAACCCTATCCCTATAATGTTTTCCTTCTCAAATTCTACCCCTTTTGAAATGATTATGTTTTTGGTAAAGTGGATCCACAAGTGGGCCCTACTGTTTAAATACTTAAAGGATTTACAAAAGGTTTATGAACCTTGTCCCCACTCAAAATTTTGAAAATAATTTGAATTGAGTGTAAACAACAGGGAATGGAGAGAACTTAAATAGAAAAAGTGTGTTCTATAAAAATGAGGAAGAGAGGGAGCCAGGTCAAAGCCCAGCAACCTAGCCACCTCTCCTTCCTTTCCCGTGGGCCATACGGCCCAGCTCCTGGCCTAGTACCGCTATGCCCATCTTTTTCCTTTCTTCCTCGATGCCAGAAGGACAACATCGAGCGAAGTAGCTTGCCATCGGCGCCACTGATGGCTCAATGCACAACGCCCAGAAAAATGCTTGATGGCGGTGTTGATGTAGAGCTCATTGGGAACCCCAAGAGGAAGGTATGATGAGCACAACAACAAGTTTCCCTCAGTTATGAAACCAAGGTTTAATCGAACCAGTAGGAGCAAGGAAACACCCCAAAGGTGTTACTAGCTGAGCTTTGGCAGGGCGCACTACTGGTGCTAGTAGCAACATGGAGACCTGCACAACACAACCACAGAACCTTGTCCCCAACTTGCGATGAGGTTGTCAATCTCATCGTGTTTTGCGGAAAACAAAGGATTAAACGTATCAAATGGAAATAAGTAAAAGTTTGCAGAAAGTAAACACAAAGTAGTAAACAGTTTATAGATTGTATGTAAAGAAAGAGGACCGGGATCCATAGTTCACTAGAGGTGGCTCTCCTTAAGATAGATAACATGCTGGGTGAACAAATTACAACGGGGCAATTGACAAACATCGAGAAAGCAATACATGCATATACTAATCATCTTGACTCCTTTGAGACTTGATTGGGCATTACAACATTATACATAGACCGCCATCCAACTGCATCTATGACTAATAATCCACCTTCAGGTTATCATCCGAACCCCCTCTAGTATTAAGTTGCAAGCAACAGATTATTGCTTTACGAACTGCGTGTAAAGTAAACAATACGATTGTTCTATGAACAAAGGATTGTTGTTTTCTCCCTAGTAGCAACAACACATCTAGTACCTTAGAGATTTCTGTCACTTCCCCAGATTACCAGAGGCATGAACCCACTATCGAGCATAAATACTAACTCTTGTAGTTGCTAGCATCTACTTAGCGAAGATAGCTACTAACAACGAAAAGCATGCAAGATCACAAATAACAAAGACATGATAGAATCAATAATCAATCTGAAATAGCATCTCAATATCCATCGGATCCCCGCAAACACAACATGCAGAATTACAAATAGATGATCTTGATCATGAACGGAGCTCACAAGATCTAGATGTGAAGGCACAAAGGAGGAGAACCAGCCATCTAGCTACTACATGGATCCGTAGTCCAAGGATGAACTACTCACGCATCACACCGGAGGCTTGCATGGTGATGAAGAAGGCCTCCAGGGTGAATTCCCCTCTCCGGCAGGGTGCCGGGAAGAGCTTCAGATCCCTCCCGATCTAGGGATGGAGATGACGGCGGCTATAGACTCTTTCGTGGATTTTTGATCGGGTACTTAGGGTTTTTGTCCCGAGGTCAATATATAGGCGGAAGGAGAGGCCGAGGGGGTGCCGGGAGCGGCCACACCACCCCCTGGCGTGGGCCAGGCCTAGCCGCGTGGCCACGTGGTGTGGTGGCCCCCTGGCCCCTCTCCGTCTCGTATTTTTGCACTTGATGACATCCGGAAAAATAGGCACTTTGGCTTTTGTCCCGTCCAATTCCGAGAATATTCATTTTCTGACTTTCCTGGAACCAAAAACAGCAGAAAACAGGCAGCTGGCACTATGGCTCTTGTTAATAGGTTAGTCCAAGAAATCATATGAAAAGTACTCCAAAGTTGGAACAAAATGCAAGAAAGTGGATAAAACTAAGCATGGAACATCAAAAATTATAGATACATTTGCAATGTATCAGCCACCGCCATCCGGCCATGCTGCGATGACCGTCGTGCCAAGATTCATGCTACCGATGCCGCTGCTGTCTTTAAGACCCCTACCGCCGACCAACGAGCCTTATCCTCTCCCTATCCCCAATTCTCTTCTCGCCTAAACTCTAGCTCAAGGGAGCTCTGGCTCGTCATCATTCCTCGCCTCCTCCGGCTGTTCTGAGCTCAAAGGGTGTCCGTTGTGGTCGACTAGGCCGATTTCTCCAGACAGCACATGCTGGAGCCGTCCCCTTCGCCCCAAGCGACACCTCCTCCCCCGACGCCGGCCCCCGCCACCACCATCGATTCCGACTGCCCCTCGCCTCGCCGTCAAGCCCATTGTGCAGCTGGTGAGCTCCTAGTGCTCCAACACCCCTTGCGGGTGTCAATTACTCCCTGTAGCACTACCGTGTCGCAAGCCTAAGGTAGCCATCACAGAAGATCATTGGAGATGGAGCTCTAGCAACCAAAAAGGGGTGGCGCCACCTCTGTGTGGTTTGCTTCGCCGAGCTCTCTGTAGCGCGCCTAACCGCACTTGCTGGGGTGGCCTGTGTTGCCTGTGATGACTACCGTCTGCCGCGGTGGCCGTCGATCTGACATGTCATCAATGTGTCGCCGACGTGTCCACCATGTCATGCTGATGTGGCTGTGGGAAAGGGACATGGGTATGATTACTCAGATGCTCACTGTTTGCTACCCTACATTGGGTAAAAGGCCTACGGCCCATAGAGATTCCAGATAAAATCCCAAGGAAGCAACCGACAGAGACTTTTTATTGTATTAGGAAAGAAACCACGAACCGACATTATGTTGGTATTTTAATCACGCATGTATGAAACCTATCCGCATACAGCTTTAAGACCAGGCCTATTATATATAGGCGGGAGAAGCCCAAGCGAGGGTACCGAAATCTAGACGACAACTTGTAATAGAGTGTTTTGCCAATATTCAGGCGACTTTGTCTTCATTGTTTTCCTGAAATTCGATGAAATCCCCAGCATTCTGTTTTCCGCGAAACCCCAAGTCCATCACCATGGGCATTGCCGAGGTTATCCCTCGTCAATTGGCGCCGTCTGTGGGAAACTTGAATGCTGGAAACATCGATTCGACGGAACGCTCTCCACCAAGCATCAACTCGACTAAAGCAAATCCACGCCCACCCACCCGTAAAGTTATGCCAACAAAAGTACAGGAACCTCCCACTGGATCCTCAATGGAAGTCGAGGCACAAATCGAAGAAGGCAACGCAGGCGGCCAAATCGAGACGAATCTGGGGGATCTTGATGGTCTCTATGACAATCTATCATTCGGATCAGACCCACCGTTCACGCCACCACGTGAAGCAAGCCCAGCCAATTCTGGACCCGAAGAAAGTAGCGAAAGCATCGACTTTGGAATTCGGATGGAGGAAATTTATCCAGAGCAAAAGCTGATGGACTTCACTGGCTCATCCGATAGTGTATCCATCGGTGAAAACAACGATGCTACCAGCCCGTACACCACTCAGCACCAAGTATGAGTGATCATCAGAGATGCCACGACCCAACAAGATTCCAACGCTAACCCAATTCTTAACCCCGATGATATCCTTTCAAGCCATAGTGCAGGAAGCAATGACAACGAAGGAAGTCGAGGAAACGGAGGAGATCCAACAGTTGACTGAGAAGATAGGGAAGAAGAGCAGCCACGTGAAGATGAGAGGTGAACCCTTAGCCTACCAGCCAGTGCATGGGAGAAAGCGAGAGCAGCAATCTTGGGTGCGACCCCAATGTCAATAGATGCTATCCACGAAGATCTATTGGCACACCAATATCTGCTGCACTGCAAAAAGAGAAAAATCCTCAGGATGCAAAGGCAGCTCGACGAAAGGAACATGGTAGCCGATGAATCTAGCTTACGAAGGGCACAACTAATCCCCACCCGAGGATCAAGAAACATCATAGGAGGAGCATCTCCAAGAAGAGGAACATCTAGATTAAGAAGTATACCCGAAGAAGAGAGAAGCGGATTAATTCAAGACCTTGATCTCTCGTTTATGTCGATAGACCAAGATGGGAACATCAAAGCAAAGACAACCCAGGAAGCTATTGTGGCTGCACAAACATACCTAATCACAACACAACCTGCACCCGACGATCCCCGTGCATCCCTCCACCGATCTGCCCTGATGAACCTCAGTTTGGTGGGAGAAACTCTTGCGCAAGCATATAAAGAAACCACGAGGCAACGTGACCGATCCCCACATCATCGCAACAGCCCTCGGCAAGGAGGTCACACCCGACGATCACGGTCGCCACATCGGGTCCACTTTTCCAAACAAGAACCACGCAACGACGCAAGAAACAACATCACCCAGCGAAGGATTGATCGATCACAAGAAGAGCATAGCACCCGGAGATATCGTGACGGCGAAAGTGAGGATGAAAAAGAATTATGCGGGGCCAGCTGCTTTACCCGACGAGTTCGCAAAACTCCGGTACCGAAAGAATTTAAGCTACCCCAAGATCGACAAAAATACGAAGGCCTCCAAGAACCCGAAGCTTGGCTGACAAATTATCTAGCGACTGTCAGATTACAAGGAGGATCCAAATCCAAGGCAATGCAAAGCCTGCAGCTCCACCTAACCGGTGCGGCACACTCCTGGCTAAAGTAGCTACCAGAAGATTCCATCAGCAGTTGGAATGATCTTGAAGACAAATTCATCAGAAACTTTCAATCCACATTCAAGCGACCCGCGTCTTTAGAGCAATTACGTGCCTGCAAGCAAAATCCAGGAGAATCAATACAAGCCTTCATCCAACGATGGAACATCACCAAAAATTCGGCTGAAGAAATATCTGATGAAAGAGTGATCGACACCTTCAATGATGGTCTCCGTCGATAGGAATTCATTGAAGAACTAGTACGAATCAAGCCAAAAACAATTTCACAGCTGATGGAAATAGCCAACCGTTGGGCTGATGGAGAGGATGTAGTACACAACAAAAGTACTCATTCACCCGACGAAAGAGACTGGCGTAACAGCGACCGGAGACGATGAACAAACGATGGATACCACACACCCACTTACGTTGCAGCAAGTTTTTTTGGAACAGACAACCGACGAAATGACGACTACAATAGCGGATATCATGGCAGTAGGGATAACATCAAAGAAAGCCAGCCGCGACAACGATACCAACCGACGAACCGAGACCCACCAATGTCAGCAGGACAAATGTTGGAAGGACACTGCAATATGCATTACTACGTAGACTCAATAGGGAAAAGGCGATCAAATCACCTCCTAAAGGACTATCAGACATTCCTAAAGATGCAACAACTATGCAATGCAAAGGCAGCCGAAGCAACAAACAGAAACTACGCCCCTGCACCTGGCACTCTGGCCATTGGCGCTCCACCACCATAGGGGCCTCCAACAGTAGGACATCTGCAAAGCACAGTATACAAAGACAACGAATATCCCAGATCAAAGGGAGCAATGTCAATGATCCAGAAGGGGCCACCCTCCAATGGAACACAAAAGCTGATCACTAGGCAAGTAAATTTGGCGGTAACAAAGCCACCTTCTACACCAGAGTATCTACATTGGTCAGAGCAAGAAATCACTTTCAGCAGAGCTGACCATCCATTACGGGTCCCTCAGCCAGGACAGTCAGCGCTGATAGTGGAAGCGCAAATCGGCGGGTTCGACATGAGCAAAGTTTTCTTGGATGCAGGAAGCAGCATTAACCTGATTTACGCCAAAACTCTGCGGGCCATGAACTGGTCCATGACAAACCAAACCCTAACCGACACAACCTTCCACGGGATAGTTCCTAGAAAAGCCAAAATTCCATTGGGCAAAGTCCACCTCGACATCGTTTTCGGGTCAAAAAACAACTTCAGACGAGAAAAGATGGAATTCAAAGTTATGGACTGGCCATCTCAATACCACGCGATCCTAGGGCGACCAACTTTTGCCAGGTTCATGGAAGTACCTCACTACGCATACCTAGTGCTGAAAATGCCAGCCCCCAACAGGGTCATCATAGTCAAAGGTAGCTTCAGCCGCACAGACAGCTACGATCGAGAATTCAACCAAATCTCGGAATCTTTTGGGATGGAGGTGGAGCTTGGACAGCTAAAATTGGCGGACGAAGGGTCGACACACGAAGGGCACACCCGCAAGAAGAAAACATCGGAAGAGCAAGCACGCAGCAGCCTCGCAAAAAGCAACATACACAACCTCCAATAACGGTCCCGCATAAGAAGACCCACTGATTGAAGCCGAAGTCCTTTCAGATAACTTCTACTTAGATACACCTTATTTTCAATAAAGGCCGATGGCCAGGCGATCGTGCCACCACAATGTACTCTCACCCATTGATATGAATAACTAAAGAAAGTATTCCGTGACAAACTCCTACGGTACAACAGTTTGCTAGTTTCCCCCGTGTGAAAATACATCATATAATCAATATCTCGTATAAAACATACGACCTTTTTGACAAGTATAAAGTGTTTCTACACAAAGTACAAAGGCGAAGCAAATAAATAATCAGATAGGGAAATTTACAAAAAATTCTTCGTATGCCTCCAAATTTTTTCGGATAATCCTAGTTACAGGTGTACGAGCAGCGGCGTAATGAGGCACCATATCAACAAGACCACCATCGGAAGGAGAAGGTAGCCATGAAGATACATCATCCAAGTCTAGTGTCGGATGATGCACATGCACCCAGGAAAGCGCGAGCTTAGCACCCGCCACAAGCTGAAGCTTCACAAAATAATGGATCTTCTCACCCTGTTGAAATTTTGCAATCAAATCCGCCAAGGTTTGAGGCTGAGGACCCCGAGGAAACATGGCATTATAAGTAACGGCCAGAGATCTGCGGCAACACTCGACGAATTGCTCCAACTCCGATGGGTGGTCCTAAAGCAATGCTACATTATAGGCGCGGCGATGATCAGTCCAACAGTCTGTCTCAGAACTTCGGGAAGGAGACACAAGAGCCTGCATTCGGTTGCGCAGACGTTGGGTCTCATCCCTCTCGCACAATTGGATGCCTAGAAATCAACAAGACAAAAAATCAATTCCCTGCAAGACGGAAGAGGCAACCAAAGAAAAAAAGAGAGAGGCCACAAATACTTACACAACAGCCTCTCACTCGCCTTGGAGATCTCTTTCAAGAAAAAAGCCTCACGATTGAGGGCTTGACGTGTTTTTGACTGGGAGACATCCACCATCGATTGAACAACCCACAGTTTTCCTTCAAGTTTCTTCACTTCTTCTATCTTTTCGGCATATAGCGGTGGGTCCATCGTACGCACGATGACAGGACTGATCGCACCCGCTACAGCGGAGGGCACAACAACATCCGACGGTTGCGCGGAACCAGAAGGAGCCGAATAATCACTCAAGATCTTACAAGACAATGAAGTATACGAAACACTCAGCATACAAAGGCAAGGTCACACGCATATATTCACAAACTGCTTTCTTGCAAAAAGAAGCAAAAGGAGGCCGGACAAGTTCACAATCCATTACAATAAGGGAAGACACGACAAACAATTACAAAATAAGGGCCTATGGGGCTGCGTCCTTCAAAGATAAGGTGGCACTAGCAGAAGCAGCACTAGCTACAGCAGCGGCAGGAGTAGCCGAAGAAGGAGCGCCGAACGCAGTAAGAGGAGTCGAGGAAGGGGCAACCAATTTCCCTAAACCCGAGACCAGACCCAGGAGCAGCCGAGAATATTTTCTGGCCCTTTTAATATGCGGCTTCAGGTCAACTGCTTTGCCACTGGAGGTGACCGGGACAGAGGAGCTAACCTTCTCCCAGTCGAACTTCCCGCCATGCGCCATCGCCAGAGCCATCAAAGTTTCAGCACTGCTCCTTGATTGCGTCAGACTATAACCAACAAGGGGGCCGGGATCAGCACCAAAAATGGTGACAAGATCATTCAGGTCCTCCGGCACAGCCATGGTTGGAAATACTTCAGCATGGAGCTTCTTGAAGGCGCGACACGAACGGACAAGAAGATTGCACCCACGAACGCTGTTAGCCTCCAAAGTGCTAACAACATCCGATAAAGGATCAACCTTCTTATCATCATCCAACGTCAGGTTCTGGCCAGTCAGCTCTGATAAACAAAAAAAGAAGAAGAGGTCGACAATCAAAAGAAAGAAACGAAACAACAAATACAAGAACAAATCAAAACTTATGGGCCAGTGAGTTATTTAGGGCCTCCAGGCACTACCGCAGATTTGCATCTCAAGTAGCGACTTGCCTGGCCACTTCATCAGCATCAGCTTTTGCCCTCTGATTGGCCTCTTTGGCAGCTCGGAGCCTGCCTTCTAGCTCGTCGGCACGCTTCATCGCCTCCTCTCGGATAATCGCGGATTGCTTGGCAGCGGCTGAAGGAGCGAAACGCAAAAATGAGGATGAACATGTTTACAAGGAAATTACACAAGCGATCAGCACATACCTTTCAGCTCTTCGGCATCATCACGAATCCTTATAAAGCGATTGGTCATACCAACCATCTCACGCATCAAAGGCTGAGCAAGGGAAAAACATAGAAAAAGGATATAAAGGCAGATTAAATATATGGGGAAGGAAAAATTCCGGCATCAAAAGTAACTTACATCCTTCATGTCCACACCAATGGGTGCTTCAGATATCACCACCCGTTAACCCGCCATTTTCCTCCTTTTCTGCGGAGGCGACTTGGAGGAAGAGGCGACATCCTTCTGGACCTCTTTCTCCACAGGAGACAACATTTTCTCCTTCAGCTCCACCGATGGCGGAGGGGTCTTCCTTGTGGAGCAGCCCACAGATGTGGGAATAGGAGAAGCGGGAAGATCTTCATTATCACTACAAACAACATGACCAAGAGTAAGCATCCACAGTAAAAACACCCGGTGAAAACAGAAGAAAAAGAAAGCAAATACTTACGAAGACACATCCTGCGCAAAGCGAAACAAGTTCATCCGGGCAGAAGCAGCTGCGATCGGAGAAGTACCAAAGGGCTTGGAAGCAGTCGAGTCATCCAAATCCTTGACCCTTTCCACAGCACAAGGGTTCTTCCTCTTTTCACCAGCACGCTCCACACGAAAGTCCCCGGAGCCAGCCGAAGGAAGACATTGCGTTTTTAACGAAGAGTCAGACGTAGAAATATCCCCCTCCTCATCCGTGGCACCCCCAGTCATAGGGAGATCGTAAGATGCAGAGGGGTGGACCGGGGGCTCACCACTTCCAGGAAGGGGAGGAAGTGAGCTCAGGTGATCAAAATCCTACAGAAAGCGGAAGAATTGACATATGTATCTATAAACATAAGACAAGAAAAAATACAAAGGCGAAGGAAATGTACCTCGGGAAGCCGTTTCTTCTTGCCAAAGGGCTCTACAAGGCAAGTCGAAGGAACCGGGATTTTTGCAGTCAGAGTTGTGAAGATCCGGACTCTCTTCTCATACACCTTAAGGGAGAGGTCCTCCGAGGAAATCCTCATCGGATCCTTCTTCCCGGTATACCCCCACATACCGGACAACTAGGCTTGAAGCGGCTGGACACGGATCCGCAAAAAATATGCCAGGACTTGAAGAC
This sequence comes from Avena sativa, assembly GCA_916181665.1. Taxonomy (NCBI): domain Eukaryota; kingdom Viridiplantae; phylum Streptophyta; class Magnoliopsida; order Poales; family Poaceae; genus Avena; species Avena sativa. The sequence goes on from OV702289.1 coordinate 452,007,887, forward strand.
CCGACAATTCTTTGCCAACCTCATGTCGCAGTTTGGAGATGCGATCGACAAAGGGCTGGATTTTGGCCATTTCCTCGGCAGAGGGACGCTGCTCCCAGGAGTCGAGTTTATGATAGACTTTTTTAGGTTCAAAGGGGGCCAGCTCGAAGGATTAGCCTTCGAGTGGCTGGTCCTTGACATAAAACCACTTAGACTTCCAACCTTAGATAGAATCCATGAGTTTGAAGTCTAAGTAATCAACTTCGGAACGAACAGAAAAAATGGCGCCACCAACATCATGGACAATGGTGTCAGCGGCGTTGCGGCGAACATAGAAGAAGTATTTCCAAAGGCCCCAATGGGGATGAATCCCAAGGAAACACTCGCAAAGGGTGACAAAACAAGCAACATGGAGGATGGAATTGGGCGTGAGCTGATAAAGTTGCACGCCATAAACAAACAGAAGGCCTCAAAGGAATTCATGGACAGGGAGAGAAAGACCGTGGAAGAGGAAGGAGAGGAACATTACCCTCTAGCCAGGCTCAGGGATTGGATCAGCCTCATCACCGGGGAGCTTGAAGGATCCCTGTGTCAGAAGGCCGGAGTTTCGCGCCTCGCGGAGCTCCCGTGTCGAGCACTCGGAGGGGGCCCACCGATAGCCCTTTTCCTGGTGGCCTTTGCGGCAGCGGAGGAAGTACCAGCAGCTTTGTTCTTGCCCATGGAGGTGGAGCAAGGAAAGTAGGGCACAAAAATCAAAGTTCACAAGGGGCAAGAGCACAAGAAGGAAGAAGGAGCAGAGGGAGGCTAGGTGAAATAGTAAAAAGCATATCCTTCCCCTTATAAAGAGCAACAACGTCAGGACCTAACCGTTCGATGTAAAATCGAAACGGCAAAGGATCACACGATGATGACACGTGTTTACAAAAGTCTCATAAAGTAAAAAATAAAATAAAAGAAGTTATGACTGCAGTAAAAACAGAGAACAACGTGTGACGCCTCGATTCTCGCGCAGAGAGGGAACATGCAGTCAAGAATCTCCACTGAACATGCATCACGCATCATCATTACTGCATATGGGCCCACCTTTGATACGTCCTATCATGGAGTGTTTTTTGAAAAATGAACAGCATCAGATACATCATCACTGACGTCACAAAAATGCACTACAGCAAAAATTGCGGCTTTTTCAGGTTATGACCCGAAGAAATTCAAATTGGAGTCGAAGTAAATTCCTCCAGGAGAAGATTTGAGACTACACTCGAATGTACAAACATTACGATTGTAGCCTCGGGGGCTACTCCTATCGGGAGCACTGCTCGTGCACCCAATAAAATTTACAGAAACACAGACACATTTTTCGAGCCTATGTTCTGATACACATATCCAAACATAGCCTCGGGGGCTACTCCCATCAGGAACGCTGACGCGCACCTAATAAAGAAAAACAATGGAAACATTTGACGATAAAAATTTCCTATCGGGAGCAGGATACAGAAAGTAAAATAAAACTCTCGGATTGCACCAGACACGACAAAAATCCGAATGCCATGTTTAGAAAAATGAAGGTAAGACCCCAGGATTCGTCCTATGTGGCCTGGTAATCGCACAAGAATGTGCTCTGCCAGTTAAAATCCGTATCAACGATATGATAAAAATCCTGACAGACGCGTTGGGTACCCGATAAAAATAGAAAACTGGAATTTAGTATTCGGTAAGACCTTAGCGGCTCGAACTGAATTATGCCAGCCACAAATTCCAGATTCAAGCCTAGGGACTAGAGAGTTTGATGTAGGTCAACCTTGTTTTTTCCTAGGAGGAATTAACTGATTTCCGATCCGTCGGAAGCATCAGACTCGCTGTACCAAAATCCCTACAAAAAACAAGATCAAACAGAATGAGAGAAAGAAGAAAGAAAACTCTGAGACCCAACCTGAAAACTGCGGATTCAGGTAGAGTCTCGGGGGCTACTGACATGGGTATGATTACTCGGATGCTCACTGTTCGCTACCCTACATTGGGTAAAAGGCCTATGGCCCATAGAGATTCCAGATAAAAGCCCAAGGAAGCAACCAACAGAGACTTTTTTATTATATTAGGAAAGAAACCACGAACCAACATTATGTTGGTATTGTAATCACGCGTGTATGAAACCAATCCGCATACAGCTTTGAGACTCGGCCTATTATATATAGGGCAGGAGAAGCCCAAGCGAGGGTACCGAAATCTAGAGGACAACTTGTAATAGAGTGTTTTCCCAATATTCAGGCGACTTTTTCTTCATTGTTTTCCTGACATCCGACAAAATCCCTAGCATTCTCTTTTCCACGAAACCCCAAGTCCATCACCATGGGCATTGCCGAGGTTATCCCTCGTCAGAAAGGTTTGCCACTATGTCGTTCCTATGTGGCCGCGGGCCCCATGGTTAGTGACCGAGGCTAACCCAACCTCGGTAAGGAAAATGTTATCCACTCCGCTGATGTTGTGATGACGTCATAAATGCTTTAGTATTTCAAAAATATTTTAAAATAGTAGAAATTATTATAAACTTGTAAAATTCATAACCAATTCATATTTAATAAAAAATATGAATAATATATCAAAATGTTCAGAAAAATGAGATCTACCTATTTAAGCTATTATCATACATTGTCAAGCAACTTAAAACCCTAGTTTACTTAGAGGAACATCGAACCCCCTTAAGTACATGTGGGTTTGATAGTGTGCCCTAACTAGGGCATCCGGAACCCTCTTAAATCGATGTTGCTCCTAGGGTTAGTGTAGAATCTCTAATATGGCATGTCATACATATTGTTTGAGCATTGCATTATGCCATGTCTTGAATGTTGCCTTTCTTTCCACTATTTCATCTTCATGATATGATTCGAACATGAGGCCGAAGTCAATGACACCGAAAATCCATACCTGTCTATTAAAGGACAAGGCAAGCATAGCCTCTCATTCTGAACCTATGTTTTACAAAGTATCTATTTTCTCGCTATAATGCACACAATTCCAATGTCGTCTTTTCTTAGTAGCTAGAGTTACCTATCTGCTACATAGTTTCCTTTTGTAGCCTTATACACCTGATCCATCGCTCCTAGCATACCTAGGTCTAGCATGTGGGCGTTGCTAGAGTTTATACGACCGTTAAGCTTAGCCATGCGTAATAGTTACACCTGATCCATCCAGGTGATGATGAATCGAAGATGCCGCAAAATCTATAAAGGTAGGAGATGGAGATATGATCAGAGCTGAAGAATAAACATGCTAAGGCTTGTATGGGAGACCACGTTGGGTGTGGATCTTGTAGTCCCATGCTCACCACCACTAGGACCCGATGTAGCATCCCAATTGTCTAACAATTGTAATGCTACATGGTTTATTTTAAATAATGCTACTTCCTACATATCATTAATTGCATCATCATTATATCATGCTCATGTGACCATGGCACATTGCATTTGAGCATCATCTAAAACCCCTTCACATTTGGTTCTTCTCTCATATGCATTTGTCTCATTAATTATATTTGCCTCTTGATATATTGTAGTTGGTTCTTGTTATATTGCTTGATGTCCAAGTTGAGATGGGGACATATCTTTTATTTTCTACCACCTTTCTTTGTCTCCATATAACTCCACCATCCTAATTATATATGAGACATTGCATTTCTGTTTGGTATTCAAATCTATCTCATATGTGTTGGGGTGGATCCACTTCTTTCTACATTCTTCCATATATATGATAAATGTTGTTTTCACAATATTGGATATGGGAAGCCACATGGACACCTCTGCATGCTATGTGAGTAGGAATATTTCCAAGTTTCCATATGATTTGTATTTGAATATGTGAGCATGTTTGAATATATATGTGGCTATATGTTCATCTAGTGGAACCCACACACTAGTTGGTCCCTTTATATTCATGCGTGCTTTATTTCATATATACCATGTGGGGAAGCAAGCTTGTATATTTTGTAAGGCCTTAATTCTTTTTGTAGGCATGATTAAATAAATGCCCATGTTTTACAAATGGTTGTTTTCACAAATACAAGTGGTGGAATTTAATAACCATGCATGGCCCATGCAAAGTTTGCCTTCACCTTCTTTTATTTGGATTTCTTTTGAATTTGGAGTAGAGCTTGTTGTTTTGAATTCAAATAAGTGGTTACGTCAAACAAGCATCCATAGACCAAAATCTTTAACCATCTTTGGTTTCTTATTGATTGTTAGTTGGTCTTGTGTTTTGGAAGCTTTGTCAAATAAGCTTGATTTGAAAATAAACAAAAGCAACTGAATAAAAGGCAGAAATCTAAACCTAAACCTAATATTCTAGATAACTAACCTAGCTCTACCCCAATCCCTTTTCCATGGTTTGGATGGATCAAACCATCTAACTACACCCACACCACCACCTACCATCTAACCTCACCTCCCTCTCCTTCCTAGCTAACCAAGGTGACCAACCACCCCCTACCTCACTCGAGGTTGCCCCCGACCCTCCCCTATCTAACTAGAGAGAAGAAGGAAGAGAGAACCCTAACCTGAGTCCTCCCTCTTCCCTCCTTTTAGAAAGAGCAACACATATCCACCCACGTGCTTCTCATATCCCTCCTCCCTTTATCTGCAGATCCCCACCTGCCATACCTAGACCAACCGGGCAGCCTCTCCTTCCCCTTCTTCCCCTAGCCACCATGGCTAGATCCATGCCAAGCTAAACCCTAGCTTCGGTCACCTTGTCAGCCGACATTTCCAAGCATGCCAAGCCGGACCGAGAGCAGCAGGAGCTCCAATTGCTTCGTCTTCTTCACCCAGTACCCACAGGACCCCAGGCTCTCTTCTCTTCACTGTTAGGTCACTGGTGAGTCCCCCTCATCCCTGACTTGGTCCTTCCCTCCTCTTGCTCCGTGTCACCGCCGCCCTCCGTCGAGCTCCGTCTACACGTGCCATCGTGCACCGTCGCTCGCCGGACACCTTGGAGCAGCTGCCTATTACCGTCGCCCCTGCGTGCGTGCAAGCGCGCGTGGAGCTGCACGATGTCCATGCACACTACCTCCATGCTTCCTAAGGCTTGCCGGAGCACCACCTCCAACGACGTAGCCACGTTAGCGCGCACCAGGCGTAGACAGCAGTAGCAGCAGTGCAGCTTGAACCCTCTGTTCCTCGAAGATTTCCAGACAATGCAACCCTCCTCCGGAGATACTTCATGAACAAAAGTTGGAGCCTGTAACACCCTCTTTGTTTTTGGTTTTTGTGTCGGAACAAGATTCTTAGCGGAGCAATCGCCAGCCTCGCCGAAAGACGAGCTCACTACGCTGTCTAACTGCATGATAATCCGTCATTTTCGTCAGTCGGGCCAGAAGTTTTTGTAAAAAACTCCCCTAATTTTCCATCCCCACATCTCAGCTCCCCGCTGGCCGTGCGCGCACTGTGGCCCCGTGGACCCTGACCCCACCTTGTTGTTTTTCTAAGTTTGTTGTGTAGAACAACATATTTGCTTTTGTTGTCTGGTCTAATGTTGGGTTTATGACCCCTGGCTTGTAATAATCTGATATTGTACTCTATTAAGAGTTTAAACTTATGTTGTTGTATCCTACCAAATGATATACTATGATCTTCTAGGTTTGGAGTTAAGTGTATCTCAGACGTTGATCTGAGGTTTGTTTAACCCTAATCTCGAGGGTGTTACACGCATGCCAGTTTCACGCCAAGAGTATAAAGGAGCCTGCACAGGTGTTGCAAACAATACCTGTATCGTAGCCATTCGCGACCTAGGGGCTAGACACCATCGGCAAGTTCCCAAGTTCAGCTAGAGGGTACATATATCTCATGGTAGAAGTGGACATGTTTACCAAGTGGGTGGATGTGGAGTACGTTTGGTCCATCACCACTCAGACAGCCGTCAAGTTCATACGAGGGATTGTGTGCCTGTTCGGGGTGCTGAATAGCATCATAACGTTAATGGCACATAGTTCATCAACAAGGCTTTCAAGGCTTATTGTTTTGAGTTGTGCACTAAAATATGGCACGCCTCTGTAGCCCACCCCCGTGGTAACGAGCAGGTGGAGCGCTCCAATGCAGAGGTGTTGCGGGGACTAAAAACCTGAACCTTCAAACGCTTCAAGCGAAGTGGGAGGAACTGGATAGAAGAGCTCCCTATGGTGCTGTGGACACTACAAACCACGCCCAACTAATCAACGAGAAAAACACCTTTCTCCCCCGTGTATGGGATGAAAGCCGTTCTACCAACAGAGCTGCAGTACGGATCCCCTCGCGTGCGTGCATACAATGACGCTGTCCAGCGCGAGGAGCATATCGATGACGTCAACTTCCTGGATGAAATATGCTGCTGGGCTGCTATGCGGTCTGCCCTCTATCAGCAGGGACTACAGCGATATCATAGCTGTCAGGTCCGTCCCCTGGAGCTTGATAAATGGAACCTGGTCCTCCGAAGGAAACTCTATACTAAGGGGATGAACAAATTGTACTCCAAGTGAGAGGGGCCCTTCCGGGTCGTCCATGTTTCCAGGCCAGGCGTCATCCGCCTAGAGACGGAAGATGGGGAGCCGGTCCTAAATTCCTGGAATATTGAACATCTGCAGAAATACCACCTCCGCAAGTTCCATCCTTGAAAACCTGCTACGAAAGGAGGGAATAGTTCGGTCCCATCAATAAAAAGGAAGAGGAGAGGAAGGTAAGAAAATCTTGGGAAGACGTGTCATATGTCTCGGCACAACAATGATGTACGCGCGTTCGACCAATCAGGCCCTAGTAAAGGTGTCCTGACCATCGTATAATCCGTCGTAAGTAAAGCCCTGGAAGACATGTCATATGTCCCAACAAAGCAAGTGAGTATGCCATTCGGTCATTCCAGCCCTAGTGTGTCCTGGTCATCGTATAATCCTCCGTAAGAAAAGCCTAGGTAGACGTGTCATCTCCCTGAAAAATGAGTAAGTACGTGCGTTCGATTGGTTAGGCCCTATCAAAGGTGCCCTGGCCATCGTATAATTCGCCGTATGAAAAGCTCGGGGAGACATGTCATATGTCCCGGCAAAATGAGTAAGTACGTGTGTTCGATTGGTCATGCCCAATGAAAGGTGCCCTGATCATCATAGAAACCATAGTAAGAAAAATCCTAGGAACAAAGTTTACGTGTCCCGGCAAAATATATAGCGTTTCGGGATATGGCCATCTCAGTGTAATCCGCTGTAAACAAGAGGCTTCGCTTCAGAAATGAATCTAAGAAAATTTGTCAATATATTCATCTATCTAAGACCTATGTATGGGCAAGGGGCTGGTGCGGTGGGACACCACAAAGACTCTGTCCTCGACATGCCCATACATGGTCTTAACAAACAAGTTAAGTTGTAAATTGCAAGGAGTGAAACGCTTGCGCCATGTGGCTCGACGAATCCACTTCTCACTTCAAGAAGCGACCAGCGGAAAAAAGGATAAGTGAAGCACCAAAGTTTCTCAGACAATTCAAAAAAATCATGAAGCTGAGGTTCGGAAATGTTTCATTATTACATAACGGTGGCACAAATGGTAGGCCGCATGCAGGAAATGCAGCAAAAGTAAAAAGAGGGGATGGATGCATCACTCGTTGCGCCTTAGCACCTTCAGAACAATGGACACCATGGGCCCTCTCCGCACCAAGGTGAGCCAACTCGCTATCAAAAGTTTCCAGCAGCTCTGGGAATGGGAACTTCGGGGCCAAGCGCTGCATGCAAGAAAGGAGGAACTTCACCATGGATTTGGCCACTTGCTCACCGTCCTCCTTCATAACGTCAGCTAGCTTGGCATGGAGGGCGCTGAGCTCCTGCACCATATGACGAAAGAAGAGCACAAGAGAGGAGATGTTGGTGTCATCCATGGGCACCGGTAGCATATCTAGCATCCACATCAGGGAGGGCACCACGTTGTAGTAGCGACCAAGGAAGTGGCCTTGGTATTGCAGAGCGCCACAATCCTGCCCAGGTTGGCGGAAACCGGGATCCGTGCTTCATCTAGGCACCTTTGGAGGACCACCTCGTGGTGGGCGAACTGTTGGTGAGATGCCGCCAACTGCTGTCGGAGGATGTCTTCTCGCTTAGAAGTGGCAATCATTGCGCTCCCCTCACGGCGCCACGCCTCTGGAAGTCGGTCTAACATCTGTTCCTCTAGGGCATAGAGGGCATCTTCGCTTTCTTGAATTTGGCCCTACAGGGCCTCAACCGTGGAAGAATGAGCTTCCTCAATCGTGGAAGAATGAGCTTCACGTTCTTCTCTTCGAGCGAGCGCACAATATCATGCTCGAATGAAAGTTGCTGCTCGTCCAGACACTCCTGCAGTGCCACGACCGGAGGGTCTGCCCCTGCCTGGAGATCCTTGTTACCCTGTAGCACTGCGAGGAGGGCCTGCTCAAGCAGCATCTTCGCCCGGGATGTGGTGCTGCCGTCTGCTTGGCACCATGCCAGGTTGCGAGAAACGTCTTGGCGAATGTCCTCACGTTCGCGACGCTATAGGGCCTGGATTTCGGCGGTCCTCTTCTGCCTCTCTTCGGTGCGAAGAGAGCTAGCAGTGAACTGGAGTTGCTGGGCCTCCAGGTTAGCGAGAGAGCGGTGTGCATCCTCGAAGATGGCTGGGTCTAGCAGCAGCCCGAACGGGGCATGAGCAAACTGATGTGGGATCAGGTCCAGGCGTGGCGGCGCCACCCTGTCCATAACTGCGATCCGGGGAGGGCCATCCTGGGGATGGCGGGACACGGAAGCCCAACTGTGCCAATGGTCCGGCCCTGCCGCGGCTGTCCTCGTCGGCCTCCGAATCTGAGGCAACCATGACTACCTCCTCACCTGAGGGTGCTAACTTGGGATCGCCGAGTCCTGTGAAGGACAAAGACACGGACCACGAGGATTGCTCGAGCTGTACCTAGTTCTGAGCCGCGAGCTGGCGCCAACACTCGTGGTGGAGCAGCCCGGGGCTCGTCTGAGAAACTGCAAAGGCCTTCTAAGAGGTGGGGGCTTTGGGATTGAAGGACCTTCCTCAGACGCACCCCCTATCACAGGAAACCTCCCGCAAGGCCTTTCCATGGCTCTACGGGGAAGGTTCATGCCTTCTTGGCACTCAAGAAGGGAACATGACCTATCCCCAGTTCTTCAAAACCCCGCTTGTCGAACAATGGGATGGTCGGGGCCCTACAACAACAAAAGGAGGTTAGAGTCTGGAGGATGGGGAGCAAGAACCTCTGTTGGCAAGGAGGACGGGTGGAAAGCAAGACTAACCTGACTAGCTCATAATGAAAGGACCACCTTCTCCCGCGCAACTAGCTCCCAGGAGCCTAGTGATTGGGCCGAGGGGTGAATGAGGGATTGAGTACCCAAGATCGCCTCCGGAGGACCCCCTATCAAAGGCAAGGATGCGAACCCGGGAGTCACCTCGAGGCTTTGGGGACTCTCCCTCCCGGAAGCCCTCGATGAGCAGACGCCTTCGACGATCGCATTCGGGAGGAACCGCCCTAGAGGCCGGGGGCTCGACCTCCTCCTCTTTGCTGGTGGACTAGTCCATGGGGGAAAGGACCACCATGTCGGCCGCCCGTCGAAACGAACGACAAACACCATCGGCGAGGGGAGCCGATGCCATTGGTCGCCTCAATGGAAGCCACTTTCAGGGATGTGTCCATGGCCAACACCTCCCCCATCCCTTATGAGCCACATACTCCGAAGGGGAGTTCCACACACGCTAGACCCCCATTTGATTGCAGAGAGCATGGATGCCAAGGTAGCATCTTGGTTGTCCCAGTCCATCCAAAGGGGAACAACTGATGAAGGTAGGGGCGCCAGATCGGCCATACCCCCAAGAAGCTAGTTCACTGCCAACCTCACTATGGAGACCTCCGTCTCCAACTTGGGGCCTACAAAAATCCTCGTCCTATCACACACACCCGTATACTCCCAGGATGGGTATGATTGGATCTCCAGCATGAGATAAACTCCTACACGACATGGCGTCCGGTCAGGTCGAGACCGTGAAGCTCCTGGATCCTCACGTATAAAGGTGCAAAGTCCTCGTTGTGTTCCTCCTGCTTGCTCCAGTCCTTGCGGTGGACTGGGGGAGCGAACGGCTCAACCAGGACATCGTCCCATTTCGGGAAGTGGGCAAAGCACCATGCACCGGGCCACTCATCCCTTCTTCTTCTACACTAGGATGTAGGCATCGGTGAGCCTGTCCCTGAGTCAGAAGGTGGCACTGATAGCCTACAAGAGCACACGTTCATCATAGCATGTTTTTGTGGCAGTATTAATTCCAGTTTTTAAATCGATCCCAATAAGGAGCCTAGGAAGGTGTTTATCTGAGGCGTTTCTATCACACTCAAGGCCTTTCTGAGACAGTGAATTGACTGCAAGTGTTTAGAGTGGAAATGGATGAGTGAAAAGGAAGTAAATTTAAGTATTGAATGGTACTAGAATTAAATAACATAAAGTACAAAATAAAGATGTTGTTCGAGATTCCTGCAGATGAGATGTTAGGCGTGGAGAGAAACGATTCATGATGATAGTGAATGTTCTAGGTGAGTAAAATGGAACAAGTGATTATGATACTTCTTATTCATATGTGAGTAGGCAAGAAACCCATATAACGATCAGGAGTCCTCTTGGTAGATTATGCTCGACCCGAATGATCCTTCTGCTTGTTACCAAATTCATGGTCAGCACACCAATTAAGGTCTTCCGACCAGATGAAGGCTTTAAACTTGATGGTTCCTTGTTATCCTCGAGTTATATAGGTCCTCTTTGATATCGGTCGTGTCACTCGGGGGTCACCAATTCGCTAGTAAACAAGTTCGTATCTATGAGATCTCATGATCATGTTACCCAGGCCCTTAAATTGGATAACAAGCATTAGGCAAACATAGATAGTCATTCTCACAATATAATAATCATGACAATAATCTCAAATTGATGAAAATAAAGAAGGCACAACACATCTCACCAATTCCCTACATCTCCCACGCCTATGGGGATTTACTCAAACATGAGAGGAGCATAGATCAAAGATAAAATCACACTGCAAATGGAAATCATCTCAACTATACCGTAGCAAACCACAATATCACTGGAGATCAAATCAGGTACAAACCAAAGCGGGAATAGAGGTTCAAGCCCTAATCTTACAAGTGTGAATCTCTCTATATCTCTCAATATGAATGGAGAATTATTGTGGAGTTGATGATCAAGAGGCTAGGGATCTTCAGAGGATGAGGTGGTATTCTTCTCCTTCTTCAGATCTAATGTCCTCTCTTCTGGGACTGTTTGCGGTGACTATGCTCATATTTTGTCTCCCCTCTATTCATGAAAGTAGCTTGTATTGATATAACATAGGCGACGGGAGGTAGTACGGGCAGACTGTACATGCGGCCTCTGACCGTACCATAGGTCGTTAATGGCTCTAGAGCCTTCGCATGGAATAGTCTTGAACTGGGGATTTGCTCAATCAAGTGTAATTAGCCCATAAAAGCTCTCAGATCTTCCAAAAGTGTCCAATACCTGAAACCCAATACAATAGAACAAAGTTTTGCTAACTTGCAGTATTAGCATTAGTTGAAAGATCAAAATCAACGAAACGGTGAAAACCAATGGAAAATCCTCGATAAAAAGTATCAATATTTGGAGCTATCAATTTTTCCAAGCTTAGCTTTTACTCGCCCTTGGGTGACAAAGCTATAAAGAATAATAGCGAGAAATAAGTTCAAGCAAGGAAACTCACAAGTTCCATCATCACCAATCCTACAACCTTGAACATGAGAATAATATGTATGAACAATTGCACTTAAGTTTGCTTCCTAACCGCATATAAATTGCTAGCTAATAATTCATAAACTCAAAAGAGATTGTCAGAAATTTGGTTAGGCTTGCGAATCAATTCTTTTTATGAGAGTAAAATCATTTTAAGCAAGAATCCTTCAGTTAAATTAAGGGTGCACTAGTACATGTCAAAATTAGGATAAACTTAGAGCTTTTCATTAACACCCACTTCGAAATTCGTGGATCTCCACCACCCTATCTCTTCCTTGTAATTCAGAAACTTTAATCTTTTAAGTGGTGAGATGATGCCAAGAGTTCATATAAATCACACAATTGCCGCTCAAATCTTGATAGTAGTTTCTTTTTTCTCTAGTACCTGGGCTCATGGAATTAAAATTTTGCACCTCGTAGCAATGCTACAAATGTCTAGCCAACTCGTAGCCAAAATATGAGATGAACCCAAGATCGTTCGTAGGCCACAGGAGTTGTTAGTTCCATAAAGTTTTGATACCCTTGTAATTCACTTCAATAAAATATTTCTTTTCAACTCATCAAGATAAGTTTGGCATCTCTCTCAACCACCGCAAAATACCCATTCCTTCAAACAATTATTTTTCAAAAAGTGTTATCAGGTCAAACCATTAAGATGTGGGGTTGAATGCTGCATAAGATTAAGTCAAAAACAAGGCATCAAAATTATCAAGAAGACACATTCTCTTGTTCTTAAAAGATTGGAATTTAATACAATGCGGTTGTTTTTCAAACTGAGAGCAATCGTGATAAGTCAAAACCAATGTAGTGACATTTGCCTTAAAAGCAAGTCTTAAAAGATAACAAGCTAAGCGCGGAGTGGAACTCAAGTGCAATCGAACAAACATAATATGTTCATGAATAAACTTATAGGAAGAGGGAAAACAAGAATGTGGCACCTCCTCTCGCTTGCTCGTTTCACACTTTAATCGACTCCTCACATTATTTTCCATAGCTAAGTCACTTGAAGTGAAAAGCCTATGGGAATCAAAAAGAAAACAGAGAGAACTTCACGTCAAACAAGATAAAAGATATTCTAATTTTGTGTGTGTTTTCTTTTATCAATGTAAACTGAATGTAAACATGCAAATAAATAAAAATAAATAAATCAAAAGAATAAAGTAAAATATGAATGCAAGATGTGGGGGGGGGGGAGTTAAACCTCCCCAAGCTTAGACTCTTGGTCTAACTCGAATCAAATAACGTCGCCATCGTTGGGCGGTGGCTACTGGTGTGGCTGGTATGGGTAGTAGTTTGGAAATTCAGACATAAAATGGGTGAAGTCCTGGGTGAGGGTGGTCATATTGGCGTTCACGTCATGCAGTGTGTTGTCCACATCACCGACACAAGACACCAACTGATCATACTAACCTCTTGGTACATAGTTTTCCCTGACTGAGGTGGTGGCATGTTCTGTTGTTGGTGGTACTGGGGAAGGTATTGTTGATGCTGGTGTTTCTGGCCATAGTCAACTCACCCCATCGTGTTCCAGTTCTACTCCTCCTCCGGTTGGTGATGCTCTTGGCCACCTCCTGCATTTCTCCCAAGCCGGATTTCCACCCAGGGAAAAAATCCTCCTCGAGGTGATCATTGCTTGATGGAATTCCTCCTCATCAAGGACCCAACTCTATTTTTCTGGCAAACCAAAAACATGGAAAAATGGAAAGCAAAGTTTGGTGAACATCACTATTAGGTTCAAAATAAGATTGGTAAGCACGAAGAGAGCATTGAGGCCTATAGACCCCCATGAATTTGGTGCTTGCCATGTGAGCATCATCCAAGAACTTACTACCAACCACCAATCTCTCATAAGGCATGACAAACTCATTTGCATAGGCGACCTGAGTGATCAAGCCACCACAACATATGTCTCCTGAATGAGGCGAGCTTCGGCGGTGAAAGAGTTGGATCAGCAAAGCACCCAATTTTAACTTATGCTCTATCTCGAGATGGAGAGCCATGTGAATCACACTTATCTCAGGGCCTGCCATTGCCCTAGTGTTTCCCTTCCCATAGATAGAATTTTCCAAGAAGGTGGCAAAGTAACGGATGGTGGGATTCTGGATGGTGGCGGTTTTCTTCCATAAGTAATCAACATCTCTGAAAATAGAAATTTGCTCCCAAGCAAACATTGCCTCTGCAAGGACTTCTTCAGTGGTATCAAGCTCTCCCTTGTGGGAGAACCCAAAGCAATCACAAAATTGATAAAAAGTAAGGCTCCTTGGTTTCCCATTAAGAACGAAACTTATAGTGCAATGTCACTGTTGGAGGGCGAGGTCATCATGGAAACTTGAAATGAACTCCCATGTGGCATCCTCGAAGGTGTTGGGGGAGAGGATGGTGAAGGTGACCATACCGGCATTCTCAACCATCGTGTCGAAGTCCTCCTTCAGACCATGGCGAGAGAGGAAGTCATGGCATGCGCACTTGGTGGGTAGCTCCTTGGGTTCACTCACTCTTTTGTAGTCCTTGTTCCGGGAGGCCTACATTGCATCCCCCTCCCGACGTCTCTTCTTTGCACCCGGCGCTGTGGAGCTGCCAGAGGGTCCAGAGCCCCCCAAGCCCTTCCCGCTATACAAAATCTTGCAATATTCGTTGTACTGAAAAATATAAAAGAAAAACTATAGGCATAAGGTTTCTATCATATAAGAAATGAATACAGGTAGAAACTATGAATTCTAACATGAGGAATCATCAATAATCTCAAAATATAAGGAAATCATGTAGATAGACAATGTGAGAGTTTCAACCATGGATTTCAGAAAATGAAGTGATGGACTGCAAGATAACAGGTTAGAGGATGTTTTCGTGGAAGTATTAATTCCACTTTTTATATCAATCGCAACAAGGGGCTTAGGGGACTATGTATCTGAGGCGTTTCTATCACACCCAAGGCGTCAAATTGCCTTGAGTGAATTGACTCCAAGTGTCCAGAGAAATGGATGAGTGAATACGGGAGTAGATTTGAGTACTGAATGGAACTGGAAGTAAATAACTTAAAAGTAAAAGTAGGGGAGTTGTTCAGGATTCCTGCAGGTGAGAAGTTAGGCACGTAGACAAACGGTTCATGGTGATACTGAATGTGCCATGTGGATAAAAATGGGATAAGTGATTGTGATACTTCTTATTCATATGTGAGTAGGAAAGCAACCCATATACTGATCAGGAGTCCTCTTGGTAGATTCTTCCCAATCTCAGTGATCCGTCTATCTGTTACCATAGTAATGGTCAACACATCAATTAAGGTCTTTCGATCAGATCAAGGCTTTAAACTTGATGGTTCCTTGTTATCCTTGATTTGTACTAGTTCCTCTTTGATATCGTCTGTGTCATTCGAGGGTCACTGTCGGAGATTTTTCCTACGAAGGAACTAGGGTTCAATGATCCCTTGGTTCGAGGGGGGCTAAACACGCGATGTTAAGGAAACTCGGCGACGGCAGCAGCGGTGGAGCAATCACACAATAGAGAGGTGACTCGGGGGATTTTTACCCTAGTTCGGGCCCTCATCAGGAGGTAAAGCCCCTACTCATGCTTTGTTGTATTGCTCGCCTACTTCACGAGGGTACAATGGAGGATGGAAGTCTATGATTTTTGATCTTTGGGCTCGATCCCTTCTAAGGTAGGAGAAGGTGTCCTTATATAGAGCGACATCGGGCCTCTTCCCCTGGTCCATGGGTGGGAAGGGTCACCACAGTGCTGTTCCCTGAGGTCCTGGTCTACAAGACTGCTTTTTGGTGGACCGAGTCTTGGGGGCCAGGTGCCTCTCTGTCTGATGGTAAAGTGGCCTTCCTTTCCCTCGTTTGTCCCTATCCGGCGCCACCAGCTATCTCCCTTGGACCTAAACGACAAGGTGGAGCGCCTACCGCGCTAAAGTCACCTGTCCTTCTATCGCAGGAAAAGTGGTGGACCAGACCTTCCTTTACTGAGGCGAATGGAGGGCGTAGAACCGCTGTACCCCTTGTCGTGGCCTACCTCGTCTATTGGCCGCCTAGTGATATTACCAATGGGCCCTGGAGGACGCTCTAGAGCATCCAAGGAGGGGCTGCACTGCAGAGCTTTGCAGGAGGGAGGATCCTCCTCCAAAGGGCATCTCCTCGTGAAGCGAAGCCTCGTGAGGGTTCTCCCGCCTGGGTCATCTTTAGAGGCGTCGCGACCTCCTGTAGGACCTGCTCTGTTAGGTGCCGTGCTGCTAACTGTCGGGACGTGCCCCCCCGGTTGCCAGGGCTCAGACAGTAGCCCCCGGGTGCTTGACTTGCACATGTCCTCTGATGGACTCGAAGGGGCAAGTGGCCTAGGACGGTTAGCGGGTCTTGGTGCTTGCTTGGTCAACACGGACCTGCCATACCCTCATCTTGGCCATGGATTTGAAATTTTCGTGAGTCCTTGATCCTAAATCTTGGGCACATCACTTCCTCCCCGGGAGTTGTTCCCATGACATGCCGGCGTGTGGGGCCTCGCAGTTATACCGTGTGCCTGGCACAGTGATGCGTCTTTTCAACTGGCCCCATTTATATCGGGGCATGGGTGCATGAACTCCTTACTCCACACCTCTGTTCCCCTTCTGTTCCACTACACTTTCATGCGGAGACTCTGTCCTCCTTGATGGCGTCCCCTTCTCTTCCCATCATCGTAATTGGTGAGGCCACTATGATCGAGAGCGAGGGTGCTCCTGCCTTCGCTCCACCTGAGGCGGAGGAGGCCCTATCATGAAGAGCGGTCATGGGCGCCCACTTGGGAGTGATAGAGGAAAGCACGGGGGTTGTGGTGCCGGTCCCACCGTTGCCTCACCCTTGGGTGCGGGGGTGCCTACCAGCAAGGCTCCGGTAAGACGCGGGCGCGGGCAACCCCATGGGAGTAGTCGTGGCCGCCGTGGGGGCGTGGTGGAAGGTCCAGCGCCAAGCTAGGGTCTCCGATGCTAGTCGCCACACTACATCATCCGGTGGTGATCAAGATAGAAGATGATCCCGAGCCTGCCCGGGTGATCGATTTCGTCGTCATCCTCAAGAGCTCTGACTGGTTCACTAGGGTGAGGCTCCCTTCACGCTTCGCCCTTGGGGTCATGGCAGATCTTCCGGAGGAGATGGAGCCGCGGCACTCTAGCAGGCACGAGAGGTGGCGGGTGAGTGTTGAGACCCTTTCGCCTGACGATATGTACCTCTACAATGGCTGGAATCAATTCCTCGTCGCCCACCACATCTAGTGCGGCTCTATGCGACGGTTCCGCTACAATGGCGGAGGGGACTTCTCCGTCTTGGTGTTTGACACCCTGCTGTGTTGGGTCGCTTACCCACCACTGTCGGAGATTTGTCCCACGAAGGAACTAGGGTCCAACGATCCCTTGGTTCATGAGGGGGCTGAACACGTGATTCGGAAGGATTCAGACAACGGATATGACGGCGGATCAAACGCACGACAGAGAGTTGACACCGGGTTTTTTACCCAGGTTTGGAACCCTCGTGAGGAGGTAAAGCCCCTACTCCTGCTTTGTTGTATTACTCGCGTGCCTCGCGAGGTTACAAGGGTGGATGAATGCATAGGGTTTTAGATCTCTGGGATCCCTCCCTCACAAGGTAGGAGAAGGGCTCCTTATATAGGGTGGCGTCGGGCCTCTCCCCCCGGTCTATGGGCGAGGAGTGTCACCATAGTGCTGTCCACCTGGGCGCCAGTCTACAAGACTACTTTTTGATGTACCGAGTCCTTTTACCCAGGCGCGCCCCCGCAGTTGATAAAGTGGCCTCCCTTTTTCCTATTTTATCTCCATCTAGCGCTGCCCACTATCCCCTTGGCACCCAAACAGCAACTAGCGCACCCACTATGTTGGGGTCTTCGGTCCCCCTGCTGCAGGGAAAAGGTGGTTGGACCGTATCTTCCATTCCCAAGGCGAATGGTAAGGGTGCAATGACCGCGTCCTTTGTCGCGTCTTGGCTCGTCTACCGATTGCTTAGCAGCCTACCAGGAGGGCCCGAGGCACGTAATGAAGCACCCTCAAGAGTTTCTGCGTGCGCTTTTACCTAGGAGGTCATTTCCCCTTGAGGAACGCTCATCCTTAAGAGGCAGAGTAGGCTCATGAGGGTGCAACATCTCTGGGGGCTGCCGGCCATCAGGACGTGGTACCCCGGTCACCAGGGCCCTGACAGTAGCCCCCGAGTGATTGACCTACGTGTGTCCCCCGGAAGGGCTCGAAAGGGCAAGCGACCTAGGAAGGCTGGTGGGCCCCGACACCTGACCATGGAATCATGACCTCGCCCTGCTGTCGGTTCAATCATAGGATCAAGGCGCCCGCGGGCCATTAACCGCTAGGCTCGCGCATACTGCCCCTGCCCCGGGAGTTGCTCCCACCATGCAATGGTATGTGGGGCCTAGCAGTTAATACCGTGCATGTGCCGCAGCAATACGTCTCTTCAGTTGGCACGATTAAAGGTAGGGAAGGAATCTTTCCGCTCTCTCGCCACCTCTTTCTTCCTTCCTTATCCGCGCTACCAAGTTAAAACCTTCGCCCCCTTTCTGTGGCGCCCAAGCGTTTCTCGGCCAAGGAGAAGGGCAAGGCTGTGAAGACCAAGGCGTAGAGACTCCACCGGTGAAGCGCGGGCGACCATGTAGGAGTGGTCAAGGGAGGCACGGTGGTTGTTGTACGGCTCTCGCTGTGCTTGCTCCCGCGGAGGCGGGCACGACCTCAGGAGAAGCTTTCGTCAAGCACAGGTGCGGCCACCCTCACGGGAGCGGCAAGGGTCATCATGGAGGGCGTTGTGGTAGGCCCGAAGTTGAATCTAGCCCGGACACTCCGGCTGTTGCCGAGGCCCTACTCTGGAGGCCCCTGCCCCTGGGACCGTCAAGATTGAGGATGACCTGAGCCTGAAAGGGTCATCGACTTCATCGCCATCCTTGGGAACACTGACTGGTTTGTTAAGGTGAGGCTCCTGACCCGCTTAGCCCTAGGAGTCATGGAGGACCTTCCGAGGGACGTGGAGCTGCGAAATTTCGGCAGAGACCAAAGGTGGCGAGTGAGCGTGAAGACCCTCTCGCTCGATGAGATGTACCTCTGCGACGGTTGGGGCCAGTTCCTCGTTGCTCACCACATTCATCATGGTTCCGTGCTGTGGTTCCGCTTTGTCAGGGAAGGGGAGTTCTCCGTCTCCGTGTTCGATACCCTGTTGTGCCGGTTCGACTACCCTTCTCACCTCCCTTGAGGGGCCGGGGCTCAGCTCGTACCATGTCCACCGCCTTGACTCTGGAGCCGTGGGTATTTTGCTAGTGTAGGTGTGGCACCATCTAGTAGTCTTCTCCCATGTTGGTTTGCTAGAAAGACTTGTTTTTTATGCCTGTAAGCGGATCTTTACGCTAGTTATTTCTCCCTTGGCATGTTCATGGCATAGTGACCTCTTGTAGAGGCCCACGAGGGCGGTTCGTGCTTTCTTTTTGTAGGGACGGCCTGCTAGGGGCACTGAACGGGTCCATCGAAGGGCTAAGCAACCAGGGGTGGTGCCCTCGTGAGGCGAGGTTAAGGGCATAGCGCTTGGGGAGGCGATTTGCAGAGACGACACTTGGGGGGTGCTGGTGGCAGGGCTCCTCTCAGCCAATGGGCCAGTCCACCACGGGGCAGACCACACTCGATTGGGCCAGCGATGCCCTTAGCGCCTCAAGAGGGTAGCCCCCATGCTCACAGGGAATAGCTCGGACTATACGGCCTCTAGGTGCCCAGGCGGCTTGTCGTAGCTTGCAGATTGCAGCGAATTTGGGTGATTCTCTCGAGGAGAGGTTCCAATGCACACCCTTGAGGAGGAGTCTTGTGTTACCCTCTAGAGCCAGCCTTCTTGAGAGGGCGCGCAGCCTCACGAGGCTCATGGGTTGTGCTGATCTCTGACCGTGCGGTCGGAGGCGGTGCACGCCTTCCGAGGGAGGGGGAGTGAGGCCTAACGCAACTACCTAGGTGTGATCCCATGACCGAGGCCATCTCCGGAGCTTTACCCTCTATCCCCCTTGTGGGGTACTGCAGGGCCAGGACCCGGTATGTCCAGGGCGATCCGACGATGGATCTTTCAAGCCTCGGATAGTCGAGAGCTAGGCCTTGGGAGGCCCACGTGCTTTTCCCCGGCGCCTCCTGAGGGGATGACCGTAGCGTGTGAACACGTTCAGCCAGAGACCTCAAACGCGCTTGGGCGAAGTGTTGAGAACGCTGGGCCCTGCAGGTGAGGTAACTCACTCGCGACTAGGGCTATAAGTTTAGGGATGACGCTTTTGGCCTTGCAAAGTTTGACCACAGAAGAGGGTGTCTCCAGGGTCGGCCTGTAAGCCTCTCGAGGATTAAACCGTAGGATTACGTGTTCTTCCCGCTAGCCCTTGTTCCAAGGGTTTTATGGGTTTCACGTGAGTTTTTCACAAATGTCAGGGACCGGGGGTGAGGTGACTCGTGGCCGAACCCGGTCCATGAGTCTAGAGCTCACACCTTGGGTCCTGGATGGGCTAACGGAGGGAAAGGGCCTCGAGAGCCGTCACAAAAGGGGTTGCTGTTTTTCTTTTTAAGTGTCAGGAACCATGGGTGAGGTAACTCACGGCCGAGGAACGGGCCGTGGAGTTCAGAGCTCGACACTTTAGGTCCTGACGAGCTCGGGCTACAGAGGGGCAGAGCCTCATGATCCATCGTGGGGATAAAAACAAGGCCATGAAACATGGGTGAGGTAACTCATGGCCGAGGGATGGGCCGTGGAGTTCAGAGCTTGACACTTTAGGTCCTGACGAGCTTAGGCTACAGAGGAGCAGGGGCCTCATGAGCTATCGCGAGGGATAAAAACAAGGTCAAGAACCGTGGGTGAGGTAACTCACGACCAAGGAACGGGCGTGGAGTTCAGAGTTCGACACTTTAGGTTCTAATGAGCCCGGGCTATGGAGGAGTAGGGCCTCATGAGCCATTGCGAGGGATAAAAACAAGGTCAGGAACCGTGGGTGAGGTAACTCACGACCGAGGAACGAGCCGTGGAGTTCAGAGCTCGACACTTTAGGTCCCGACGATCTCGGGCTGCGGAGGAGAAGGGCCTCCTGTGCCATTGCGAGGGATAAAAAAGATGTCAGGAACCATGGGTGAGGTAACTCACGACCGAGGAATTGGCCGTGGAGTTCAGAGCTCGACGCTTTAGGTCTTGACGAGCTCGGGCTTCGGAGGAAAAGGGCCTCATGAGCCACCGCGAGGGATAAAAAAGGGTTCAGGAACCATGGGTGAGGTAACTCACGACCGAGGAATGGGCCGTGGAGTTCAGAGCTCGACACTTTAGGTCCTGACGAGCTGCCCCATAGACCTTACCAGGAGAGGGACATAGGGAAAGAGCACCCACCGTTAGAGGCCCGTATACGCGCTGCACGAGGATCTTAAGCACCAGAAACTAGGCCAGTGAAGGGTACCGTCCCTAGCCCCTGCTCGTGCGGAGCGTGTGAGGGAAATCCGGTGGTGCGGATTTTTGGAGAAATGCTTTTTCGAGGAAAAACCAAATATCCAAGTGTGCGTGGAGCACAAGTTCAAAAGAAGCGCTAGCAGTACGGGCTTATTAAAAATACCGCCATGGCCTGCATGGGGTCTGATGAGAGGCAAAATCGTAAGGAATGAGGGTTTTTTGGGGTTCACTTTCATAAACTCGCGGAGTTAGGCGCGCCATTTGGAGAGGTTTATCCACCTTCCAGCAACCTGGCCCGCCAGCTTTTCTGGCTGCTTAGCTTCCGTCGTGAGGGCAGCAGGTGCTATACGTGCGCTCGGTATAGTCCATGGGGAAGTCCGAGGCTCCCATGTCATCGCCTTCCTCGGGAGGCACCTCATCCCTCATGAGGAGGGAGGGGGTGCTCCCGAACCCCTCTTGAGGTCACGGGCACCGGTCCTGTCCTTCCCCTCGTGAGGTGGGAACAGTGCAATTGTTGCCCTCTTTGCCATGGCGTTCTCCTGGGCCATCATTTGTTTCCTCCTGGTGGAGCCTCCGACGTAGTCCAGGGTGTCCACATCTTTGGGGTAGGTGGCGACAGCGGTCTTGTAGGCGTGCTCCAGGGAGCGTAAGGCATCCACCTCGTTGCAACAGACCGTGATGACTCCATCGCCGCCACCAGGCATCTTGATCATGTTGTAGGCATGGTGGGTGGCGGCCATGAACTTGGCCAGCGCAGGGTAGCCGAGGATGACATTGTACGGGAGGTTGATGTGTGCCACATCGAAGTCGACGAGCTTGGGGCAGTAGTTGTTGAGCGTTCTGAACGTGACGGAGAGGCGCACCTGCTCGATGGGTATGGTGGATCCACTTGTCACCCTATAGAACGACATGGTCGGCATCATCCTGTCATAAGGTACCTGTAGCTTGGCGAAGGTCTCGGTGGAGATCACGTTCAGGCTCGCGCCTCCATCGATGAGGGTATTTGCAACCGTGATGTTGTTGATGGTGGGGGTGCAGATCAGGTGGAGTGTGCCGACAGGCCTGGTGGAGACGGGGTGGTCATTGGTGTCGAAGGTGATGGCGCACTGGGACCATGTGAGCTTTGGTGAGGGGATTCCCGGTTTGGCAGCTGTGATTTTATGAGTGAGTAGCTTGAAGTGTCGGTTGGACGTTGGGGCTTGGGACCCACCAAGGAAGTAGACTATAACACCCTATGGCACTTGGTAGCCCCCGGGGTCCTCTGTACGCCCTTTCTGATGGGGGTGTGGGTGCTATTGCACAGCGTTGGCCTGGTGGCCCACCAGAGGGGTTCCTGTTCCAGCGGTTGCCTCCTTGGTTGCTCCTGCCTTGGCCACCTCGCTTGCCGCCTGGCCTCCCCTTCCTCTGGCTGCTGTGCAGGTCATGGAGCATCTTGAGATCGTAGCAGTCGTCGGTAGGGTGGCCTGGCTTCTTGTGGAAGAGGCAGTATGAGTTGTCGTCCCACTCCCGCTCACTAGCTCCCTCGTGAGGGCTCTTATGATATGGTTCTACTGCCAGGACGGTGGCCGTTTTGCGCTTGGGTTCCTTGTCCTTACCCTTGGGTGAGGCCGAGGCCTTGGGGGTGGCTTCTGCCTCCACACGGCCAAACATCCGCATGCCTCTGCCTTGGCTCACTTCTCGTCCATGACGAAGAGCTCGGCGGTGGTTGTGAGGCTCTCTCCTCGGATTCCGATATTTTCCCTCATCTTGACGTCCTTCACGTCCTCAGAGAAAGCAGTGATGACGCTAGAGTCCGAGATTTTGGGGATCTTGTTGCGGACTCGGTTGAACCTCTCCAGGAACTAGAAGAGGGTCTCCCTAGGCTGCTGATGTATCTGGTGGAGGTCTTAGTAGTTGATCGGGCGCTCGTAGGTTCCCTTGAAGTTGGAGATGAAGAGGGAGATGAGCTCTGCCCATGAGTCAATTGACTCCTCAGGGAGGTTCATCAGCCAGGTGCTGGCCGCCTCCTTCAGGAACAGGGGGAACCAGTTCTCCATGACGCAATCCTCTCCTCCCGCTGATTCAATGCCCATGGTGTAAAGTTGGAGAAACTCGCACAGGTTCGTGCTGCCGTCATAGCGCACCGGTGTCTCCAGGTGGAACTTGTGAGGCAGACCATGCGGCGGAGGTTCTTGGTGAAGGCGAGGCAGCCATTGGCCTGGACCACCCTGCCGCTATCGAGGTCCGCCCGGTTCTGCTACCCCGCAACAGCGATTTCCTCGGCGAGGTGGTCCTCGCGCTCGATCTGCGCCGCCGCGGTGTGATACCTTCGATCTAGATTACGGATGTAGTATAGCTCTTTTCCCTAGTAAACCTAGGTTATCTAATCCACGGGAGGCGAATGCATAGTGAAGTTACTTTAACGGACTTTCGGGAGTTTTAGAATTCCTTTTGTGTTTTTACCGGACCAGTAGCTTGCGTCTTTTTGTTGTTGTTGATGATGGAGAGAGAGGGCCTAGGGCATTCGGTTTCACCTGTAGCTGTGCAAAAACATCTAATGGAAATAAAAGATAGAAATAAAGTATGTGTGTACTTGTTAGAGAAAGATAAATTATATGTTGGCAGTGCATCCATAATTGCTATTGCCTCCACAACCGCTTATGGCAATAACCTACTAGTCTCATCCATAGAAGCAAGAGAACTAATGATATGCATAGTGATGTCACCGTGAATCCCAAGAAAATCCCGCACATATAGCCGTACTACCCCTTCTATCACTGGGTTCCCAACCTGTAGATCAGTCATCACTCATACTCCCTATACTTGGCTCAACCCTCGGCGTCTTGGGTACCTGACAAGTCCTTGGATGGAGGCAATAGAGGATACAATAATCATCATGTCATACAAACTAATACACGATCCCATCTATGATACATAACATGCACAATTGCTACATGGCTAGGCCGAAGCCCTTAGCCCAAGGAGAATTACACACACATAGATATGAGATCAACAATCACAAACATTGTAATGAAAATCATAAGATTGATAGCAATAGTCTTACAATCTCGCCAATCGAAGAAGAGACCTACTATTACAAGTGGTGGAGTATGGCTATGGAGATGGAGAAGGGTTTGGATATCTGGAGGCGGCTGGAGATCTATGGCAGAGACTTTTTGGCAAGGTCTGGCTTCTTTGGGGCTTGTTTTCTCGTTGCTCGAGGCTTATTTATATAGGGGTCCCTTCACGAAAGTTGTTCTATTTGACCTAATGGTGGCGGCGCCAATGATACGACCGGAGCTATACGGTTGGAATTTTTGCTTCGACCATATAGTTGGTCATTACGGCATTTGCCTCCATTGTTCGGCTCCTGGTCTCTTCTAGTTGTTGGAAATCTCGTATCTTCGACTTTAATGTAGTGATTCCCTCCTTTAAATGACATTACCTGCGCAGGAAAAATACAAGAACAAAGGATTGCATACCCCTCTCAATATTAGCATTAGTGGCAGGGTTTAGAGAGATATTTCATCAAAAATATGATTAATATCTAGTTTAAATGTGGACGTAGATGGCTATATTGCAGAGGCATCAACCTCGCCAAGATTAAACTTGATTGTCCCGAGGAAGAAAACCAAAATCAAAAAGGAACTCAACATTTAAACTGAAATAACGAGATGGTGATCTTACTCATGATTAATAGTATCATGTTTCCTCCACTTCATAAATCTGAAAAACTTCAGCATAGCTAGAGTAATGGCAAGCATATCATACGGGTTTCATGCATCCTTATAGCGCAGCAAAATTATTGTAAAGATGGATGATCCAAATGAGTAAACTTTATTCCATGTCAAGTAATCAACTCATAGACTTGCCTTTGAACATTAAAGTATAATCATGTAGATTAAGAGTGTGAGAGTTGTCATGAAAATCATATATACTAGAGTGTCTCAATTCTCCCACATCAATGAATCAAGACTTTGCAAGCACTACTTTTCTATTCATTGTCCTTCAAGAATTTCAGTTTTTAAGTAACTGAGAGCAGGCCAAAGATTTTTATTAGTTTATCGGGCTGTGATGGACACTCGTGGCATCACTAAGTTTTTGTTCCTTTTGCATAATGATTACTCAATAGCCAGAGGAGCGATTCCATCATGATTACAGCTACCCGGGAGTGCCAAGAATCTTACCCACTATAGCATTGCTGCTACAAGTGTTTAATCAACTCATAGCCGAAATCTAGGAGTTTCCTCCATGAAGATTGTTTGTAGGCCAGCAGAGTTGTTGGCATCCCATAAAATTTGACACGCGTAAAGCTATATCATTCTTATGATTAACAAGTCAAACTTTGGCATGCTCACAAAAACCGCTAAACATTAATTAAATTGAACAAATCCTTTCAAAGAGAGCTATCAAGTCAATCAACATTTTCAGTGGTGTCGAATGTCTCTCGAAATAAGCCTTCAAGACTAAGCACTACAACACCCAAACCTTCAATTGTGAGACTTTTTTTGTTATTACAATTATTTAGCAATTTTTAGGCAAGACTTAGTTAATTACGAGAGCTGGAACAAAATGAGCCCAATTAAATACCCATGCAAACGACAATCTTACTATGATACAAATACTCACTCCACCAATATAATATCTCAACATTTACTACTAACTAGCATGGGTTTCTCAAACTTCAAAAGTGGGGAGTCATAAGGCATACCTCTCATGTTTGGTTCGACTTCTCTCTTCCTTTTTTATTTGTTTCTTGGAAACTCGAAGTCGATCACTCTCCCGCAAATATATGAAGACCTCGAGGCAGAAAGAAAAGAAAGAGGGAAAATAAGGAAAAATGGAGAAATCTTTTTGTGATTTTTAAGAGAGGAACTTTAAAGAATAGAAAATTGGCGGCAAAGCTCGACTAGAAAATTTCGAAAGAAAAATAGAAAGAACTAAAGATAAAGTGTTGGGGAAACCAACACGAGTGCTTATAAACTCAAAGTAAAAATGCAACCTCGAAATAAATAAAAGTAAATAAACGCCAAATAAAGATACATAAGGAAACTTCCCCAAGCTTAGGCTTTTGCAAGCCCTTCAAATCATTGTGGTGGCTAGAAAAAGTCGTTACTCTAGTTCGTGAATTGAGTTGAGAGGTTACTTGTTGATTCTCGGTGGTTCAAAGAGAGGTTGTGCATCCTCTCTACAGTCCCTCCAAGTCCTTGGAAATCTTGGTATGTGGCAAACTGGGTTTGTGGCTGCT
The DNA here is from genome assembly GCA_916181665.1 of Avena sativa. Taxonomy (NCBI): domain Eukaryota; kingdom Viridiplantae; phylum Streptophyta; class Magnoliopsida; order Poales; family Poaceae; genus Avena; species Avena sativa. The sequence continues at coordinate 452,034,288 of OV702289.1, forward strand.
CCTCTTGATAAGGAACTTCTTGCTCCTCCTCTTGGTCCTCATCCTCTTTAGGAATCTCTTCCTCAGGTTGGTTCTTCTCAACCTACGAATCATATAGCAAACGTCATTCCTCGATATAGAAAAGACCATTAGGCATAGGAGCGGAGTAGATACGCCGAACTCCAGCAATATGCAGGTAATAAACACCACCTCTCCTAGTGAGCATTCCACATGCCATCAAGGTGGAGAAACCAACACGTGTCTCACCTAGTACGGGTTGCAAATCACCTAGATTGATGTCTAGGGAAGTGGCAAGCACGATGATGACACCTCTTCCCGTGATTGGCCCTTGGCTTTGGGAGGCTTGCTGCTCCAGGTAGCGCACAAGGATGGCGCCCAAGTTGAGTGACATGTTGCAGTTGATGTATGCAGCCTTTGCAAGGACTAGGATGTCCTCCTCATTGAGTCTCATGAACTCATTATGTGCCTGCAAGGTGTTAGCAATAATATAGAACAAATAGCGAATTGTAGGATGTTGAATATTCTTCCCCTTGTTCACTCTACTAGTGAAGCTTATTCCATTATAGTATTTATCAGGGGAAGGAATTAAGCTAGTAAAGGATGCGCGTAAAACATGAATATCATTGTTTGGCAAATTAAAGCATGTGCACCATTCATCTAACGTTAAAGTCTAGTTGTTGTTCATCAGACGGAAAGAAATAGTATCCTTTGCTTGCCATAGTTTAACGGTGCTTTGCAACGAACTTAGGAATTCAATGCTTAAGTGGCTATAAGTAGGTACATCATTGTACACAAAGTTTTGCAGGCCAGCTCTATTGAAAAGTAAATTAAAGTCATCAGAAATACCGAGTTGGTTCATAGTAGGTCTCACCCTAGATTGATAATGACAATAGATTGAAGATGAATTTGCAAAAAGTAATTGGAGGAACAGAGGAGAAACATAATGTAGATCACTTGTGTGCGAGGAAATCAAATGAAATTGAGTAGAGATGAAGATCCCTTGAGGTTTTGAGAGAGTTTGGAGGTAGAAGAAAGAAAAAGGATTGAAGTTTTGGACTTGGGAGTACCTTCCCGTGCGATTTTGTGGTCCGACGCAACTATACGGGCGCAACATGTGTTCCGGCCGTATAGTTGGCGTTCTGTCAAAATAGTAGGTCTTCCTCCTGGTGGTGCAGCTATACGGACGCAACCCTACGGGTGGAACAAAATGTTCCGGCTATATAGTTGGTTGTTAAACTGTCTGTCCCTGCGAAAGAAAATTTGCAAAGGCATCGATATCTATACGAACGGAACTATACGGCCAGAATTTTTATTCCCGCCATATAGTTGGTCGCTAACTCCCAGTACATATGAAAAGAAATTGTATGGAGGCATTGATATCTATACGACCGGAATTATACAGCCGAAATTTTTATTCCCGCCGTATAGTTGGTCATTAAACTATCAGTATATATGAAAAGAAATTATACGGAGGCAGTGATATATATACGACCGGAACTATACGGCCGAAATTTTTATTCCCACCGTATAGTTGGTCGTTAAACTTTCTGTACAACTATACGACTGGAACTATATGGCCGGAATTTTTATTCCCGCCATATAGTTGGTCGTTAAACTCTCAGTACATATTGCAGAAATTTTTTCGATGGCAAAGATAACTATACGACTGGAATTATACGGCCAAAATTTTTATTCCCGCCATATAGTTGGTCGTTAAACTCTCTGTGTGCATCAAAAAATTTCTGTTTCTTCGTAAACTATTTCTTTTCCTGTAACTTAGCAATATACCTTGTTTGTGACAGAAAATTGACAGTAAATATTGTCGACCAACAATAGCATGAATAATGAAGAATTTCAAGTATTGCCGAACTTCTTCTCCTCAAATGGAGTTTTCTAGCACTCTTTATTGAACATGAACTTAAACTAAAACTAAAAACTTAACTCAAACCTTTATTTAACATGGGTTGCCTCCCATGGAGCGCTCTTTTATGGTTAATAGCTTGACCTTGATGATACTCACTTGGGCCAGATGAGTGGAACACCCACTCCAAAATAATTGGCCTTCAAAGTGATGGCCTCCTTCTCGTCATGTTTGGCTTTCGTCTTCCTGGGGAAATGAATAACAAAAGGATCCCGCAAAGGCAATTGCAACTTCATGTTCCCTTCATGAAGGTTAATTAAAGCCTTTATAGTTCTCAAGAAAGGTGGCCTAGTATTATAGGAGCAACAGTATCTTCAGGCATGTCAATACTAACAAAATCAAGGAGAGCAGGACAACCTTTGATATAAACTAAAGTGTTCTCCTTAATCCCTACTGCTTGTTTGTAGGTAGAATCTGCTAGATGCAATTTTAATTCAGTAATTTCAAAGGAGCCAAGATTTAACCTGTTAAAAAGACTCTTTGGAATTGTTAAGACGCTTGCACCTAGATCACAAAGTGCAGCTATCTCATTGGTTCCAATCTTTATCTTAATAGTAGGCTCAAATATGTCATCTAGTTTAACAGGTAACTTTTCAACGATTTTCTTGTATTCCTCTTCAAGTTCGTGTTCCTTAATTGCTACTTGATCAACAAAGTGTTGATACATGGCTTCGTTGTTACCTTCACTTACCGGAATTTTGACGTTGATCCTCTTTACGAGATCTTCGATGGTGTAGCTTGGTGAAGGGGCATTACTATAATCAAGTTCTTTAGGCTCCTCCCTTTGGATCCTCATCATTTTGAGTTCTTCAACAGGATTAGGCTCAGCTTTACCTACAAATTTAGCTAGAATGAGAGTTTGACTCTCGGTTATCTTACCAAGCCATGCCTCAACGATCCTTGTTCTCTCTTGAAGGGCCTGCAAATCGTTTCTCAAACTAACAGCTTGGTTAGATAAATTTCCAAGCATAGCATCATGGTTTCTGTAATTTTGACTAGAATATTATTTTGTTCATTTTGTGAGTCTATAAAAGACTTAAGCGTTTCTGGGAGACTACCATTACTAGTTCCCATATTATTATTAGAGTTACTTGTAGGACTAGCATAATGTTTCTGAAAGTTAGGATTGTAACTCTTCTTCCAAGTAGGGCTGTAATCATTACGAGCGTCGAAGTCTATTTCTTCTATATTTGTTTTAGGGGTGGCTCTTACCTGAGTTTCCTTACCTTTTACGGCTATTATGAGCTCATCCAACTTAGCATTGAGACCTTCATTCTCTTGTGGTGAGACATAGTTCACCTTCTTTGTGTTTGATCTTTCCACATGCTATTGGGAATGGTTGTCTTGCATATTGTCTAGCAGCTGCTTTGCTTCGGTAATATGTTTACCCATAAATGTTCCTCCAGCTACAGTATCAAGCATAGATTTAGACACATGATTAAGAGAATTATAAAATAAATGGAGGATTAACCAATCTTCCATCCCATGACTAGGACAGTTTCTTAGGCATTCTTTCATCCTCTCCCATCCAAGTGCTAGTGGCTCATGCTCTTCCTGTCTAAAGCCGGTAATATTAGATCGGAGTTGCATAGTCTTTGCAGGTGGAAAAAATTTAGTCATAAATAAAGAAGTACATCCCACCCATGATGTAATAGTATTTTTAGTAAAGGATATCAACCATTCTTTAGATCTTCCTCTTAGAGAGAAAGGAAATAGACGTAATTTGACCGCATCAGGATCAACATCTTTTATACGCATCATATCACATATTTTAGTGAAAGTATTTAAGTGCATACCTGCATCTTCAACAACATAGCCTCCAAATTGATTCTGATGAACCAAACTTAAGTAATGAGGCTTAATTTCATTGTCATCAGCAACGATTGCTGGTTGAGTAATAGTAGTAGCAAACTCCGGAAGCTTCTTTTCAGCCATACTTCCTACGTTTTTGGGTAGATTAAAAATTATAATAGTAAAAACAAGAATTTAAAGACTAACTATTTTTTTGGTTTATCAAATAAAGATTGAAAGAAAACTAACAAAATTTAAAATGAGAATTAAAACTAGCAAGGTTCCTAATAACCTCACCAGGGTAGCTATTGATTCCCTAGCAACGGCACTAGAAAAAGAGTTCATACCTTCGATCCGGATTACAGATGTAGTATAGCTCTTTTTCCCTAGTAGACCTAGGTTATCGAATTCACGGGAAGCGAATGCATAGTGAAGTCACTTTAACGGACCTTCGGGAGTTTTAGAATTCCTTTTGTGTTTTTATCGGACCAGTAGCTTGCGTCTTTTTATTGTTTTCGATGATGGAGAGAGAGGGCCTTGGGCGTTCGGTTTCACCTGTAGCTATGCAAAAACATCTAATGGAAATAAAAGATAGAAATAAAGTATGCATGTACTTGTTAGAGCAAGATAAATTATATGTGGGCAGTGCATCCATAATTGCTATTGCCTCCACAACCGCTTATAGCAATGACCTACTAGTCTCACCATAGAAGAAAGAGAACTAATGATATGCATAGTGATGTCACTGTTAATCCCAAGCAAATCCCTCACACACAGCCATACTACCCCTTCTTTCAATGAGGTTCCCAACCTGAAGATCAGTGATGTCATCACTCATACTCCCTATACCTGGCTCAACCCTAGGGGTATTGAGTACCTGACAAGTCCTTGGATTGAGGCAAGAGAGGATACAATAATCATCATGTCATACAAACTAATACACAATCCCATCTATGATAAATAACATGCACAATTGCTACATGGCTAGGCCGAAGCCCTTAGCCCAAGGAGAATTACTCACACATAGAGATGAGATCAACAATCACAAACATTGTAATGAAAATCATAAGATTGATAACAATAGTCTTACAATGTTGCCAATCAAAGAAGAGATCTACTATTACAAGTGGTGGAGTATGGCTATGGAGATGGAGAAGGGTTTGGAGATATGGAGGCGGCAGGAGATCTGTGGCAGAGACTTTTTGGCGAGGTCTGGCTTCTTCGGGGCTTTTTTTCTCGTTGCCCAAGGCTTCTTTATATAGGGGTCCCTTCATGAAAGTTGTTCTTTTTGACCTAACGGTGGCGGCGCCAACAATACGACCGGAGCTATACGGTCAGAATTTTTGCTCCGGTTGTATAGTTGGTCGTTATGGCGTCTGCCTCCGTTGTTCGGCTACTGGTTTGTTCTGGTTGTTGGAAATCTCATATCTTTGAATTTAATGTAGTGATTCCCTCCTTTAAACGACATTATCTGCGCAGGAAAAATACAAGAACAAAGGATTGCATACCCCTCTAAATATTAGCATTAGTGGCAGGGTTTAGATAGATATTTCATCAAAAATATGATTAATGTCCAGTTTAAATGTGGACGTAGATGGCTATATTTTAGAGCCATCATAGTGACGGGGGCGATATGATCTGGCAGCTGTTCGCGAGTGTTGGAGACGTGTCACCTGGTTTGGCTGCACCCCCTCTCCGGTGAGGCGGGAGGGATCCCCTAGCCCCTGGCACCCCGTCCTTAGGTCGAGCCCTCGGGCCCTCAGGGGAGAGGGTGGCGGCATCCAGGAGCTCGGCGATCCGGTTGTTCCACTTCTCCTGGCCTTGCTCAGCCGACGGGTGGTCTAGGAGCTCACACACCATATGCTTGGCGGCCTCCAGGGTGAGCTGCTCAGGGTAGCCGCGGGAAGACGCGGTGCAGGAGAGCGATGTGACGACATGTGAGGAGGAATCAGGCTCTCACAACGAGCGGTAAGAGGAGCCTCCCTCGTCCTCTATCCACAGGCCTTGCTTGGAGGTGGCGCGCTATGGAGCTGGCTCCGTCTAGTGCCCTACCTGGCGCGCCAAATGTAGGAGATTTGTCCCGCGAAGGAACTAGGGTCCAATGATCCCTTGGTTTGTGAGGGGGCTGAACACGTGATTCCAAAGGAGTTCGGCGATGTCGGAGATTTGTACTGTAGAGGAACTAGGGTCCAACGATCCCTTGGTTCGTGAGAGGGCTAAACAATTCCGAAGGAGACCGGTGACGGCTACAGTGGCGGAACGGATGCACGATAAACAGTTTACACCGGGGTTTTTACCTAGGTTCGGGCCCCTCGTGAGGAGGTAAAGCCCCTACTCCTGCTTGGATGTATTGCTCGCTTGCCTCGCGATGTTCCAATGGTGGGAGAAAGTTTAGGGTTTTAGTTCTCAGGGATCCGTCCCCTTACAAGGTAGGAGAAGGGCTTCTTATATAGGGCGGCGTCGGGCCTATTACCTCGATATATGGGTGAGGGGGTCACCATAGTGCCGCCCGTTGTGATCCTGGTCTAGGAGACTACTTTGCATGGACTTGGTCGAACTCACCGCGCCCCACTCCATCCTCCTGTCTAAGTGTCCTTTGCCGACGTCCCTTGTTTTCATCTGGTGCTCTCTGCTTTTTCCCTATTTTCACCAAAATGGCAACTAGGGGGAGCCTCTTTCTGCGAGATCATCTGTCCCTGCCCTATGAAAAAAGGGGGTGGACTGGGTCTTCTTTTCCGAGGCGGTTGATGCTACAGAAGCCCTGTACTTGATGTCGGGGTAGTAGTCCGTACACCATGCGGCGTAGTTACTATTATGCCCCCAGACGCACCCCAGGGTATCCAAGGCTTGAGGACGCCACACACTTCCATTGCAGTCTCCCTTGGGAGAAAAATCTCGCGAGTCCCACCCAGTCTTGTTCCCTCGAGAGGTGTCCCTCCTCATGAAGGCGAAGACCCTTACGCTCCAGGGCCTGTCCAGTGCGGGGACGTGGCACCCCGGGTGCCAGGGCTCCGACAGTAGCCCCCAAGTGCTTGGCCTTCACGTGTACACTCGTGGGCTCAAAGGGGCAAGCAGCCTCAGATGGTGGGCGGGCCCATGCGTTCACTTGGTCAACAAGGACTCGACTTGCTCGAATCTTAGCCGTGAAGCCCAACCGTCTGCGAGTGCTCGCATTTAAGATCTAGAGCGCACTGTTCCCGCTTTGGGAGTTGTTCCCACGATGCGACGGTGCGTGGGGCCCAACGGCTAATACCGCATATGCGGTGCAGCGATACGTCTTTTCGACGGGCGTGGTTAAAGGTGGGGAAGGAATCTTTTCGCTCCCACTCTGCTGCTTCCTTCCTTCCTCTCTTGTGCTCCTAACTCAAAAACCCTTGCCCCCTTTCCATGGATCCCATGTGCCTCTCGGCTGAGGAGAAGGTGTCAGGGGGATGACATCCGGATACCCCAAACCGGACAAGAACTACGACAGTCGGTTTGTGTCTAGCTAGTTGAGCGTAGCCGGACACGAGCAAGTCATACTGGCTACTATACGGTAGCCGGAACCAAGAGGAGCAAAAAGACACAAGACCGGCTACAGCAGCATAGCCGGACGCAATCAGGAGGACAGGGCGACGTGCTGCACAGTGCGCAGTATTCCATGGTACGACGACAAGACCCACAAACTACACGACCATACCGAAGAGTTTGCTGGGTGATGTGCGCACAATGGCCAGATGCTGACGATAGGCTCGTACGGTGTTCACTGTACCCACGACTTACCTACCGCATGTACCTAGATGGGATGTAACCATACTGGATAATGTGGATGACCAGCCGGCTGGGACCCGCCTGTGGAGCCCGCTAGCTGGACTAGCCAGTAAGGCCGTTACCCCTCTACCTATATAAGGAAGGGCAAGGATCTCGCATCAAGGGTTGGTCTTAGTGCATTTAAGGTGGTAGCTAGAGAATATAGCTCGATGAGCGATTGTAGTCTGTATACTACTGATAGTCAGATCGACAGGAGTAGGAGTTTTACCTCACTGCGAGGGATCCGAACCTGGGTACTTCTTGTGTCTCGCTACATTTGCTCGTATCCAATCCCGCTTGCGGACATCGTCGAGAGTCTTCCTGCTAGTCCCCACACCTCTATCTAACCTTCTTAGGTACTGTCGTTCCCAATACAACGATAGTTGGCGCCCACCATGGGGCTAGATGGCTTCGACCGGAGTCACGTTCCGCATGACCCCGCACTTCAGCCGGTGAGCGCGTGGCCTCCGTCCTAGTGCTTACGTTCTGCAAGTTCGACTACGTCATCGACAATGCTTCGTGTTTTGCCGAATCCACGTTTCCGGCAAACGGCACCATTCTGCTCTTCGGCGACCTCCCCGTATATGTCGCCACCATGCCGGAGCGTTTCACGGAGCCGCTCCACCCTAGCAGCGGTGCCTCCGTCGCTCCTCGCAGCGTCGAGGTCATGATGGCCGGCTCCAGCTCCTAGCCCTGCTAGCCTCGGGAGCAGGGCGATGGCGATCCCGGAACTTCCGCTCTGCCGCGATATAGGAACCCGGCGGAAGAGCCCATTGACCGGCTCCTCACGCTGGTTAACCTCGGGGACAACCCGGAGGAGGCGGAGGCCAACTTCGCCTTGGAGAGGCAGCTTCTCCTGCCGGAGGCCATGGAGCTGACCGCTACCAGGAAGCAAATCGACATCACCCGACGCGAGTACGACCATGCGCACGGCCACACTCCGGCTACTGTGGAGCCGAGCCGACGCGGGCAAGTGCGACACCGGGGTGGCGAGCTAGGCGGAAGGATAGAGAGGGATGGCGAGCCGGATCCGCCACCTTCTCTCATCTGGCCCACCTACAGCACACCCATCAAGAACCTGCACACGGCACGAGCCGCGGCAGACGAGCTGCCCAACTTGGAGGGCGAGGAGCGAGACCGGCAACACACCCGGGTGCAGGAGCTCCTCCGGATCGTGGACGAGCAGGCTGATGCCATTCGGCAGATGCATGAGGACCCTAGTTGCTCCAGGGGAAGCAAGCCTCCCGGCAACAGAAATGGTGCACCCCGCGAAACCCAGCAGGTGTCCTCTCCTCCGGCTAGATCCTGTAGCCGGCACTGCAACTCTGGCAACAGGGGCCAGCCGCGTCAGGAGCAGACGGTGAACCGCAACCCACCACCTCCTCCTCCACCAACCGGAGCACCACAACCTGCCGGTTCCCGTCTCTCGGGCCGGGTAGGAGAGCCCAACCTGGATCGTCCGGATGACCGTGACCGCATCGAGCTCCTCGCTCAAGCACGCATCACAGAAGAGGAAGACTCCACCGGGCTAGTTTGTTTCGGACCTCGCATCGAGCCATTTCTAGATAAGTTTACCCTACCCCAGGATACCCCCAAGTACGACATCAACATGAAGCCGGAGGACTGGCTGACCGACTACGCCACGGCAGTTGGCATCGCCCATGGGAACAAGCGCACAACAGTGCGCTATGTCCCTCTCATGCTAACCGAGTCAGCAAGGACATGGCTCAACAGCCTCGCACCCAACAACATCAACGCCTGGCCAGATTTTGAGAAGGTGTTCGTCCGCAACTTCAACGGTACGTACAAGCATCCGGGCCGCCCGCGCGACCTGGCCTTGTGCGTTTAGGGCGACCGCGAGTCGAACCACGAGTACCTCAGCAGGTGGACAGAGCTGCACAACACCCGCGAGGGCATCCTGGAGAGCCAGGCAATCGGGTTCTTCATCGAGGGGTGCTGAGAAGGCACCATGCTTCGCCACCGGCTACTGTATGACGAGCCGAAAACCATGGTGGAACCCATGACGGTTGTGGAATAGTATGCCACGGCGGACGCCGCAATGAAGAAACCTCTCCGGGTGAGTGCCGACGGGCGTTCGACTCCCTCGGAGCTGGCTCATGACCGGCCAAGCAACCCGACTGGCAAAGCCGGATCCTCCAGGCGACATGGCAACGACAACCGGTTCCACGGGGACCACCAAGTCGGACAGTAGAAGCCTCGCTACCACGCACGGTAGGTCAATGCTGTGGAGGGTGTGCCCGGCGCACCGGTTAGCGACACAAGAAGGCAGAAGCCGTGGCTCACCTTTGACCAAATGTTTGATGACCCATGCAAGTGGCATAGTGGTCCCTTCAAGATGGCTATGCACACCACCCGGAACTCCAGCTAGACCCGCCAGATGAAGGACCAAGGAAACCAGCAACGTCTACCCCCGTCCCCTCCCGGTGGACCCCCACCACCGGCTAGGGGAGCCAGCAATGATGGTAATGGCGGCAATGGCGGTGATACATGATTCTTCCATTTTGCATCACTATTCTATGTCTTAATTCACTATTATTCATTGATATATTTCATATTGAGAGGTGATACTTATGTTATTTCATCTGTTTTTGCATGGTTGATGACTTTTGGAGCATGGACCACTGCAGTCAGGATTCTGATGGAAAATGTGCTATTTGGAGGCAAAATTCACGAAGATCAGAAAATCCGAGAAAATATACGGAAAATCCTATTTTTTCCAGAAGACTAAGGATGCCAGAAGATGGAGTGGAGATGGGCCACAGGGGGCCCATACCACCCCCTGGCGCGGGCAGCCCTAGGCCGCGCCTGGAGGTGGTGTGGCCACCCTGGCCCACTCCAGCCTCTCCCCTCTGGCGTATATCATCCTCCCGAAACCCTAAGACTCGGGGAGGAACCATAGAAAGATTCCGCCGCCTCTGCGGGGCGGAAAACACCGAGAGAGAAAGATCTCTCCGGCAGACAGATTTCTGCCGGGGGAATTCCTTCTCGGAGAGGGGAGATCGTCGCCATCAACACCACCATCAAGCTGGACTTCATCAGGATCATCATCATCATCACCACCATCATCACCATCAGCACCCTCATCACCATCTCCATATTGCTGTAACAATTGAGTTGAATCTTGCATTAGTTCATAGGGGAAACTTTCCTGGTGTTGATTACTCCTTGTAGTTGATGCTATTGAGTGAACTGTTGAATTATTGTTTATGTTCAGATTGTTATACATCATTATTCCATCTCTGATCATGATCCATATGATGTCTTGTGAGTAGTTCGTCTTGTTCTTGAGGACATGGGAGAAGTCTTGTTGTTAGTAGTGGAGTTGTGTTGAGAAAGATTCAATAGATTGTTATTTAAGTTGTGGTGTACTTCTTCTAGTGGTGTCATGTGAACGCCGACTACATGACACTTCACCTATATGGGCCTAGGGGAATGCATTGTGTATTTGGCTACTAATCGTAGGGGTTGCCGGAGTGACAGAAACTTGAACCCCTGTTAGGAAACCATTACATAAGGGATGTTTGCAAGGGGTATAATCACAAGTATGTATTAGTCTTGGATGGGGCGGTACATTAGCACAGGTTCACCCACACAACACTTAGCAAGCTAAAGAAGATAAATCAACTATATGAAGCGAAAGCAGTTGACAGTCTTCCCATGTGTCCTCGAGAATTTTTGGTCATCTTAAGTAATACAACCGGCTTGTCCTTTGCTGCATAAAGGATTGGGCCACTTGCTGCATTCATTCCTACTGTCTTCTATTTACTCGTACTTTGTTTACTTGCTTTATCAAAAACCCCTAAAAATCCGTTTGCTAAGTATTTGTAGAGAATTCCTGATCCATACCACTAGCCAGCACCTTCTGCTCCTCGTTGGGTTCGACACTCTTACTTATCGAAAATACTGCGATACACCCCCTATATTTGTGGGTCATCAATACATTGCAAATGTATCTATAATTTTTGATGCTCCATTCTTGGTTTTATCCACTTTCTTGTATTTTGTTCCAACTTTGGAGTACTTTTCATATGATTTCTTGGACTAACCTATTAACAAGAGCCACAGTGCTAGCTACCTATTTTCTGCTGTTTTTGGTTCCAGGAAAGTCAAAAAATGAATATTATCGGAATTGGACGGGACGAAAGCCAAAGTGCCTATTTTTTCGGATGTCATCAAGTGCCAGAATATGATACGGAGAGGGGCCAGGGGGCCACCACACTATCTGGCCGCGCGGCCAGGCTTGGCCCGTGCCAGGGGGTGGTGTGGACGCTCCCGGCACCCCCTCAGCCTCTCCTTCCACCTATATATTGCCCTCGGGACAAAAACCCTAAGTACCCGATCAAAAATCCATGAAACAGTCTCTAGTCGCCGTCATCTCCATCCCAAGATCGAGAGGGATCTGAAGCTCTTCCCGGCACCCTGCCGGAGAGGGGAATTCACCCTGGAGTCCTTCTTCATCATCATGCAAGCCTCCGGTGTTATGCGTGAGTAGTTCATCCTTGGACTACGGATCCATGTAGTAGCTAGATGGCTGGTTCTCCTCCTTTGTGCTTTCATGTCTAAATCTTGTGAGCTCCGTTCATGATCAAGATCATCTATTTGTAATTCTGCATGTTGTGTTTGCGGAGATCCGATGGATATTGAGACGCTATTTCAGATTGATTATTGATTCTATCATGTCTTTGTTATTTGTGATCTTGCATGCTTTCCGTTGTTAGTATCTATCTTGGCCAAGTAGATGCTAGCAACTCCAAGAGTTAGTATTTATGCTCGATAGTGGGTTCATGCCTCTGGTAATCTGGGGAAGTGACAGAAATCTCTAAGGTACTAGATGTGCTGTTGCTACTAGGGAGAAAACAACAATCCTTTGTTCATAGAACAATCGTATTGTTTACTTTATACGCAGTTCGTAAAGCAATAATCTGTTGCTTGCAACTTAATACTGGAGGGGATTCGGATGATAACCTGAAGGTGGATTATTAGTCATAGATGCAGTTGGATGGCGGTCTATGTATTATGTTGTAATGCCCAATCAAGTCTCAAAGGAGTCAAGATGATTAGTATATGCATGTATTGCTTTCTCGGTGTTTGTCAATTGCCTCGCTGTAATTTGTTCACCCAGCATGTTGTCTATCTTAAGGAGAGCCACCTCTAGTGAACTATGGATCCCGGTCCTCTTTCTTTACATACAATCTATAAACTGTTTACTGCTTTGTGTTTACTTTCTGCAAACTTTTACTTCTTTCCGTTCGATACGTTTAATCCTTTGTTTTCAGCAAAACACGATGAGATTGACAACCTCATTGCAAGTTGAGGACAAAGTTCTGTGGTTGTGTTGTGCAGGTCTCCATGTTGCTACTAGCACCGGTAGTGCGCCCTGCCAAAGCTCAGCTAGTAACACCTTTGGGGTGTTTCCTTGCTCCTACTGGTTCGATTAAACCTTGGTTTCATAACTGAGGGAAACTTGCTACCGTGCTCATCATACCATCCTCTTGGGGTTCCCAACGAGCTCTACATCATCATTGCTCCAGCATTTTTCTGGGCACCATACACAGAGCCATCAAGCATTTTTCTGGCGCCGTTGTTGGGGAACGACTCCCACGCCAACCACGCGCCAGCAAACTTTTTTCTGGCGCCGTTGCCGGGGAGTCAAGGACATCTTCACAAGGGGAGTCCCTCATAACCAATCTCTTTACTTTGTTATTTTTGTTTTGCTTAGTTTTCTTTTTGCTTTGTTTGCTTGTTTTGTTATTCAAAAACACAAAAAAAATTAGTTTTACTAGTTTGCTTTCTTATTTGAAAACCCAAAAAAATGACTACTCTTGAAAACACTAAGTTGTGTGACTTCACTAGCACCAACAACAATGATTTTGTGAGCACACCTATTGCTCCACCCATGGTTGAAAATACTTTCTTTTAGATAAAACCTGCTTCGCTCAATCTTGTTATGAGAGAACAATTTTCTGGTATTGGTAATGAAGATGCTTCTTCCCATCTAAATAACTTTGTTGAACTTTGTGAGATGAAAAAGCATAGGGATATAGATGGTGATATTATTAAGCTGAAATTGTTTCCTTTCTCTTTGAGAGGAAAAGCTAAAGAATGGTTGAATTCCTTAACTAGGAATAGTATTGATTCTTGGACTAAGTGCAAAGATGCTTTTATTGGAAAATACTATCCTCCTGCTAAGATTATATCCATGAGAACTGAAATAATGAAGTTTAAACAACTAGATAATGAGAATGTTGCTCAAGCTTGGGAAAGAATGAAATCTTTGGTAAAGAATTGTCCCACTCATGGACTGACTGCTTGGATGATCATCCAAACTTTTTATGCAGGATTGAACTATTCTTCAAGGAACCTATTGGATTCTGCTGCTGGAGGTACCTTTATGACCATCACTTTGGGTGCTGCAACAAAACTTCTGGATAATATGATGGTTAATTATTCTGAATGGCATACTGAGAGAGATCCACAAGGTAAGAAGGTAAATTCTGTTGAGGAAACCTCCTCCTTGAGTGATAAGATTGATATTATTATGTCCATGCTTGTTAATGGGTGTGGCGCCCCGCAAAAACCACTACTAGAAAATCGTGTTATTTTTGTGCATTGCATCATCATGACCGCATGCTCATGTCATCATGTCACATTGCATTTGAGCATTGTCATGTCATTATGCATTTGTTTGTCTAAAACTATTTTCAAACCGCCTAGTTTTGTTTTTCTAAATACTCCCGTCTCGATTCAAATTAAAACCCCGGGCCTCCGAATATTTTGTTTTGTCTACCAATGGATTTCAAAAGCCCCGTTTTAAATAATAAAATATTTATTTTATTTTTTAGGGGGCAGCCGTACCGGGCCGATCCGACCCAGTCGGCCACCCCCAGTACTAAAACCAGCCTAAATCCTAAACCCTTTTCTACCCAACCTATCCTACCCAGCCCCCCTCCACCTCACCCCCTCCACTCCCATGCCGCCACATCATCCTGGCCCCAACCTCCACCCACTCCCAGCCTGCCACATCACCCTGCAGACACACCCACACCCCACATCTGCACACACTCGCGCGCGCAGCACCGCCGGGCCGACAACACCCCGCCTCGGGATCCCGCTCCGCCCGCCGTTTCCCGCCCGTGCGATGCCACCCCGGGACCAAATCCCAACCCCCACGCCACCTGTGCCACCCCGGCCCCACCACCTGGGCGCGCCCTCCCATCCACACGCGCCGCCCGCCTCGATCCCTACTCCCGCTCGTCCCTCGCACGCCATCTCCCCCGCGCCCCCCCGCGTCGCACCCCTCTCTCCCTTCCCGCCGCTCTCTCTCTCCCCTCGCCTGGCCTCGCGCCATCGACAGCCGCCACAACCCCGCCGCCGCCTCCCTCGCTTCCCCGATGCTCTGCGGCCGTCCGCCTCGCCGTCTCGGCCACGGCGGCCTCCCTCCGGCCTCCTCCCCCGCGCGCCTCGGGCCTCGCCTTCCCACTGCCGGTCGCCCTCATCTCCGGTCGCGCCCGGCCACCGCCGACCCTGTCGTACTCTGCCCCGTCTCCCCCGTGAGCGCCGCGGCTCCAGAGCGCCGCCATCGGCCTCGACATCACTCCGCGGTGGCCTCCCTCTGCGCGAGCCCCTCCTCTGCGCCTCCCTGTCGCCGGGCACACTGACGTCCCTGCCACCGGAGTTCCACGCCCCGCCTACCGCCGCTGAGTCCCTGCAGTGCGTCCCCTTCGACCTCGTCCGCCTCACCCGCGGCTCCTGCGAGCTCCACTGCGTCGGCCTCCACAGCACGGACTGGGAGCACCGCCGTCGCGACGCCCCCTCCGCTGCTCTGCTCCTCCGCCTGCCGCAAGCCGGCCTCGCGGGGACCTCCTCTGACGCGGCCCCAAGTCCCGCGACCCCGCTGCTGCGGCCTCCTCCGCGGCCAGGCGCGACCCCGCACGTGGATGACCTCGCCGGGGTATTCCTCGTCCCTGTCCCACGCCAACCTCCCTCCACCGGCGCCCCCGTGTGCTATTCCATTTGTTTTGCTTGTCGTTTAGTCCGTGTGATGTTCTCTGGTGCTGCCTAGGACTAGATAAAGGAACCACTTCGTTTTCTGTCTCAATGCAAGATCTTCCGAAGACCGTACCTTACCCGATGGCTCTAGACAAACCCGACAAGATCGTCCCCAACCTGCCAAGTCCGTCTTCCGGATGCGACAAGACCTACTTCCCGGATGCCGAGACCCCTGTACCCGAAGGCGCCTCGACGCCAAACCAAGTACATCATCGAGAACCGAAGCCGGAACACCAAGATCTTCATCCCGGAACGACAAGAGCATCGCCCTGTACCCGAAGACCGAACCTCGACACGCCAAGATCTACTGTCCGGACGCCATGACCTTCACGGATCCGATGCCCGAGAACCCAGAACGACAAGTGCTTCATCTCGGAAACGCCAAGTTCTCCATCTTGTATCCGAACCTCGCCGTTCCCCCGTCGAACCCTGAGACCGAACCCCGAACCACATCGAACCCCAAGATCTGCCGAACCCAGATGTGTGCCCCTAAGCCCCTATTTTTTTATAATATGACATTCATCTGTTGCATAATAAATTGTTCACACATGCATACATATTTTGTGGGTCCGGGTTATTTTATCGATTCACCTATAATTAAATATGGAGTCGATATGCGAAATACCTTTGTCTTATTCCGGACTCCATTTAAATTGGTGTAGCGAACCAATGCCATGTTTCGCCATGTTAAAACAACATTTAAATTGCGGGGTTTCTAAATAACTTGAACCTATTAATTAATTGTCCGGACCCTGGTTCCGCTTAATATTGCCTAATTGCACCGCATCTGCATCATATCATAAGCATGCCGGATCTTCTGCCATAGTATTAAATACTGCATCTGGTGTTTCTTCTAGTGTTTGCTTCTTCGCGGATTAGACCGATGAGTGGATGCGAGTATCGACAAGTTCTTCGGATATAAATCTCCGGCGGTGTTTCCCAGGCGAGCATCTCTTCCCCTTCTACCTATTTTGCATTTATAGTCTTTATTTCCTCCTATTGATCTATTGCTATCTGTGTCGCGATGCTTTAGTTTCCGTACCCCAGTTATATCCCGTGCAGCCTCCATATTGCCTTGGACACTTCATATTACCTGCGTTTGGTAGATAGCTGGCCTTGCGAGTCGTAGTTGCTTGCTCAGGTGCGATCTCGTGTTGTCAAGTACCACAGTTGTTGGAAGGTTGGCAGATGCTTAATGGTGGAGATGCTTAGTGGTGGAGATGATCATGACTTTAATTAAAACTATTAAATTGCTAGATATAACTAATGCAGAGGCATCGGTGGGCAATAGATGTTATTTGGTTCTTCCACGCTCACTTGTGTCCCGTAGGACCCCGAGTACTTGATACCTGTTCCTTGATTTTTCGCACTATCCACATCCGGGAGGCCTTATGGACCCCCCTGAGCCAGAGCTTGATTCATTTCTATTTCTTGGGGCCACAAAGTAGTTTGTGGCTTTATTACTATCCTGTACTTATGCCATGCTTTACTGCTTTATTTACGATTGCGTGGAGCACCTGTACTGTTTTGGATCGCGCCACGTTTTCGCGGTATCGACAAGCCCAGTCACATTTTCGGGTTCCCAGTCGTTTACAGCCGTCGTCGCAAACCCTGGGTCCGTTCTGGAGCCGGCCAACTTCGTTGCGGGTAGCTTAGTAGGGTGGCCCCCTGAAATATTTCTGAATCCTGTGATCGCTTTGTCGTGAATGCCTCGTTGGGTTTTGAATTGGCTTTTCCAAGGTTGATCGAGTGTGAGTTGCTATTTTTGCACCCCTGCAGGGTAAAACTTTCTGAAAGCCGTGTCCACAGTTATGGACGACTTGGAGCACAGTATCTCGATCATAGACAAGCATAACTAAAGTAGTGCTATAAACTTGACTTAATATGTGACTAGTGATCAGCTCAAGTATAACGGAATGGATATTAAAAAATGCCAACAACTGGTAGATCTGTGGTGATCTGTGTCATACTATACCTGCCTAGTAAGTATTGCAACTCCAATGGAATGTGATAAAAGTGCCAACAACTGCTGGGTTTTGGGATTCCTCAGGACAATTATATCTGATTAGTAAAATGTTCAAACTACAACGAAATGGTGATTAAAACGGCCCACTACTTATGCCTCATGATGACTCATGCTATCTATATCTGATTAGTAATTGCTGCAACTATAACGGAATGAGTAAAATTGCCAACCGTGTGAGTTCCTTGGTCCGACTTCCTCGTTTGGTCTCGAGGGGGAAATACCAGGATGGGTTTGTTTGGTGTTAGCTTCAGGTTGGATCCGAATAGGTCTTTCTCACCCCTTTCTGATAACCTCCAGTTGTATCGAGTCTCTATAGGTTGTTTAGTGCCGCTGCGCTGCCGCTTCAGCCCACCATACCTATGTAGGCGAGAGCCGCCGAATTCTAGCCTCGCTCTGTACTGGCCTTAGTACTGACGCTCCTCTTTTTCCTTTGCCCTTTGTCGGCACCCCTTTTGTTTAGCAGGTTTGAGATCGACGTCGTTAGCAGGGTTACCCTTCCGGCTTGGCTTGGGCAGGGTTATGGACGCCGTTGGTTATTCTTCAGGGCTCTTAGCCCCATTTGCATCTTGTCCGTAGTCGGACGCTCTATCGTTTTCAAGGTGATTTGGATCTTTGTATATTATATCTGTATTCTTGACTCATGGAGTCGTTGTTGTATCTATCTGTTCTATGGGTCCCATCGAGGACTGTTGTGTAATGTTATTACTTCGTTTTCCACCCGCACTAGAGTGCCTGGTGGGCGTCCTTGAATCGTTTCTATGCGGGTTTGGCGGAAAGAGCTAAAACTTGCATAGGGACGATTCGAGGGTGTTACAATGGGAAAGCCCATATTGATCCAAATAATGTTCCTTTGGCTTCTTTAGTTGCTCAAGAAGAGCAAGTTGATGTGAACTTCATAAGAAATAACAATTTTGGCAACAATGCTTATGGTAATAATTCTTATAGGAGTAATTTTGGTAACAACAATTATAAGCCATATCCTCCCAACAATGGTAATGATTATGTAAGTTCCTACAACAATAATAGGAGTGCACCCTCTGAACTTGAAGTTATGCTTAAATACTTCATTAGTAAGCAAACTGCTTTCAATAAAACTATTGAGAAAAACTCTCTAATGCTGAAAGAAATATAACATCTTTGGTTGAAGCTCAATCTACTTTAAATAAAATGGCTGCTAAACCTGAAACTAATGAGAATCCCTTTGCAGCTACCAATGCTATACAAGTAAGAATTGATGAAAATGTTAGACTATTAGCTGAACTACATGCTAAGTGGGAAAGAGAAGATGAAATTGCCAGAAACATTAGTGTTTCTACTATCACCACCACTAGTGTTGAGGCTAGTAATAGTTCTACTACTTTAGATGATAAATTTGATTTTGATCTTGATGGTTTCAATATCTCTGAAGTTATTAAGTTGCTACAAAAGCTTGCTAAAAGTCCTAATGCTAGTGCTATGAACATGGCTTTTACAAAACACATTACTGATGCTCTCATAAAGATTAAAGAAGAAAAGATGAAACATAAAGCTTCTATTCCTATAAAACAAGAAGATGGTTGGGAACCCATCATTAATATGAAAATGAATGACTTTGATTTCAAAGCTTTATGTGATCTTGATAGTAGTGTTTCTATTATGCCTAGAAGGATTTATGATATGCTTGATTTGCCTCCACTTGAAGATTGTTATTTGAATGTCCCACTTGATGATAATGCTAAAAAGAAACTCATGGGTAGTCTTAATGATGTTCTTATTATGGTTAACAATTCCTATGTCCCTATGAATTTCTATGTTTTGGATATTGAATACAATGCTTCTTGTCCTATTACTTTGGGAAGACCTTTTCTTATAACTGTTGGTTCCATCATTGATATGAAAGAAGGCACCATTAAATACCAACTCCCACTCAAGAAAGGTATAGAACACTTCCCTAAAAAGAGAGAAAATATTTCTTTTGCTTCTCCTATGAAAACAAAATTTGGTCTTAATGCTTCTTCATTTGAGAACACTTGATTCTTTCTTTGCTTCTTATGCCTAACTTAAAGGCGTTAAAGAAAAGTACTTATTGAGAGATAACGCAAAAGTTTTAGGCGAGTCTTGGAAGTTATTACCTCTGTAATAACCTCTACTTATCCTTTTTATTTGCTTTTTGTGCCAAGAGTAACCTCTAATGAGAGAGAAGTAATGATTGGGAAAGTTGCTGTCCCGAAACAGATTTTTGTGCTTCACCGTAAGAATTCGTGTAAAATCTCTGAACGTCTTTTTGAGGCGTGAATTTTTGTGCTTCTGACCCAGGTTGTTATCTAACTTTCGTTAGTTCAACACTTTTTTATTTGAGCAACAAAAGATCTTCTAAAAAATGCGTCTTTACCTGCTGGTCTGTTTTGACAGATTTCTGCCATTTTTTGCATTTGCTTCTTGTTGGTTCCTTTTTGAGTTCTTTTGGGGAATTGAGCTTTTTGAGGGAGTGCTACAGTAGCTAGTGTTCTAATGTAAGTTTACAGTAGCTAGTGTTCTAATCTTGAGTGCACTAATGTTGCTAATGAGATTGTGTGAAGTTTTGTATGAAGGAAAATTTTCAGGTGTATGGAAGGAATGAGTAATGAGATGAAGGATGGACTAAAGCTCAAGCTTGGGGATGACACGCGTGTAACCCCAAGAAATATCCAAGAAGTACAAGCGTCAAAGCTTGGGGATGCCCAAGGCATTCCCTTCTTCATCAATAAAAATCTCAGGTTTCTTCCAAACGCTTCATTTTTATTATTTCATACACAGTTGTGTTGTTCTTGGAGCGTCTTCTTTTTCGTTTTTGTTTTGGTTTTTCGTTTGCTTGGTTTTCTTAGTTTTCTGAATAAATTGGTTTGACCCCCTCTTTCATACATTGGTTTGCAAATAGTTTGGTTTGGTTTGGAAAAGAGTAGGAAAGTTCATGCTTATGTGGTAAAAAGAGCTCATTTTTGACTGTGGCCTATGCTTTGTCATGCCATGCTTGATATTTTTTTGGCTTTATGCTTAGTATTCTTTTCTGTAGCGTGACTTGTTATAAACAATTGAGATTGCTTAATGTTCCTTGGATGAATCATGCGTTGTTTTAGCATATTAAAGCATAGTATAGTGGTATTCTCCTTTGATGCTTTATTTGGGTTGACTTGGCACATGCTCACACCATGTTATGACTATCTCAAGTCACCATAGCCTTTATGATCCTTTAGTTTTCAACTTGTAGTATCACTTTATGCTTTGATCAATGATGTTTTGTCGCTCTGCATGATTATGGCCATTATTGCTCTCTTAGTTTGTCGCTCCCAGTCTTTTGCTAGCCTCCACAACAAAGTATGAGTTTCACTCATGCATCCAACTCCCTAAACCAAGTTATTCCAAAGAGTCCACCATACCTACCTACTAGCTTATGCTATTCCAAGTATATTCATGCTTTTGTTTACCTTCCAAATTAAACTTGTTATGAGAAAACTAGTGATTAAAGCTCTCACGAACTTGATGGCACACTTTGCTTTACCTACCCTTAATAAACTCGAACCATTGTGTCTTCTATGTTGTATATGCTTACACTTATTTGTTGGGAATTAGCAGAACCATGCTTTCATGGGGAACGCTTTCAACATTGCACTTGGTACTTGTACCTAGTTGATATCATGCTCTTTTGTATATGGATATCGTCGGTGTGAAATGAAAGGGGAGCTTGTAAGTCCATGGAGTTATGTATATGTGTTAGAGAAACGCCTAGGCCGCTGGTCTAATCCATGCTGACATGGTGGAAACCTGTAGCGTAACCATAATGAGCTGTATGAAGCATTCTTCTTATAAAAAAAGAGTCCTATATTGAGAAAAAAAAGAGAAAAGAGAAAAAAAAGACACTATGAAAAGAGGAAAGAGAGAAAAAAGCACCATATTCCCATGGTAAATAAGAAGATTGCTGAGATGCTTGTTGTCTGCTTGCCTTGTCATTTTGATATGGGGATTCTTCTGTATCATCGGGCAAGGGGTACCCCGTTGGCGGTTCTCTATGATACACATGTACTTACAATGACAAGAACTTACCGGTGACTAAACTTGAGTAGCATGAGGAGCGGCCCTTGTATACAAGGGACATGAGATTTCTAACTTATACTTCATCAAGCATGTACACCATAGTTTGTTCACTTTAACCTTAATCACTTCAAGATGCTTATGATACGGGCAATGAGAGCTGAAAGCTATAAGTACCATAATTTTTGGAAGCTCTTTATGAGACTTGAATCCCTACTTCCTTCTATGAAGGCCTTTCTTCCACCATTATATTGAGTCTCCACCTTCTATCTTTATGCACCTACTTTGACAGCATAGTGGCCATTCTTAGTTCTATGTGCATTGTCCCAATACTAGTTGATTGGTGCATACTTTGATATTGCTTGTTTTAAACTATTGTATCTAGTCACTATTATGAACTTTGAAGGTGTCCTATGCATTTATATTTGCTACTCTTTGAGGGACAAGCTGAATACTATTATGCTATATTTTCTTTATGTGAAACAAACAAACGTCTTGCAAAGCATTATTATTCATGAATCTTTTGTTTGTGCCTTTTCATGTTGCATCATAGTTTCTTTGTCTTATTGCTGGAACTTTGTCTTTCATGTTATGATTGAAGTACTATGATCCCAACATTGAATGTTTTACAAATACTTTGATCATGTCTTTGCTGGTGCATGTCACCTCAAAAATTATTCTTTCTTTTCATCACTTACCAACTCGAGGACGAGCAGGAGTTAAGCTTGGGGATGTTAATACATTTCAAATGTATCTATAATTTTTGATGTTCCATGCTTGGTTTTATCCACTTTATTGTATTTTGTTTCAACTTTGGAGTACTTTTCATATGATTTCTTGGACTAACCGATTAACAAGAGCCATAGTGCCAGCTGCCTGTTTTCTGCTGTTTTTGGTTCCAGGAAAGTCAGAAAATGAATATTCTCGGAATTGGACGGGACAAAAGCCAAAGTGCCTATTTTTCCGGATGTCATCAAGTGCCAGAATATGAGACGGAGAGGGGCCAGGGGGCCACCACACCACCTGGCCGCGCGGCCAGGCCTGGCCCGCGCCAGGGGGTGGTGTGGCTGCTCCCGGCACCCCATCGGCCTCTTCTTCCGCCTATATATTGCCCTCGGGACGAAAACCCTAAGTACCCGATCAAAAATCCACAAAAGAGTCTGTAGCCGCCGTCATCTCCATCCCTAGATCAGGAGGGATCTGAAGCTCTTCCCGGCACCATGCCAGAGAGGGGAATTCACCCTGGAGGCTTTCTTCATGATCATGCAAGCCTCCAGTGTGATGCGTGAGTAGTTCATCTCTGGACTATGGGTCCATGTAGTAGCTAGATGGCTGGTTCTCCTCCTTTGTGCTATCATGTCTAGATCTTGTGAGCTCCGTTCATGATCAAGATCATCTATTTGTAATTCTGCATGTTGTGTTTGCGGAGATCCGATGGATATTGAGATGCTATTTCAGATTGATTATTGGTTCTATCATGTCTTTGTTATTTGTGATCTTGCATGCTTTCCGTTGTTAGTATCTATCTTGGCCAAGTAGATGCTAGCAACTCCAAGAGTTAGTATTTATGCTCGATAGTGGGTTCATGCCTCTGGTAATCTGGGGAAGTGACAGAAATCTCTAAGGTACTAGATGTGCTGTTGCTACTAGGGAGAAAACAACAATCCTTTGTTCATAGAACAATCGTATTGTTTACTTTACACGCAGTTCGTAAAGAAATAATCTGTTGCTTGCAACTTAATACTGGAGGGGGTTCGGATGATAACCTGAAGGTGGATTATTAGTCATAGATGCAGTTGGATGGCGGTCTATGTATTATGTTGTAATGCCCAATCAAGTCTCAAAGGAGTCAAGATGATTAGCATATGCATGTATTGCTTTCTCGATGTTTGTCAATTGCATCGCTATAATTTGTTCACCCAGCATGTTGTCTATCTTAAGGAGAGCCACCTCTAGTGAACTATGGATCCCGGTCCTCTTTCTTTACATACAATCTATAAACTGTTTACTGCTTTGTGTTTACTTTCTACAAACTTTTACTTCTTTCCATTCGGTACGTTTAATCCTTTGTTTTCAGCAAAACACGGTGAGATTGACAACCTCATCGCAAGTTGGGAACAAAGTTCTGTGGTTGTGTTGTGCAGGTCTCCACGTTGCTACTAGCACCGGTAGTGCGCCCTGCCAAAGCTCAGCTAGTAACACCTTTCGGGTGTTTTCTTGTTCCTACTGGTTCGATTAAACCTTGGTTTCATAACTGAGGGAAACTTGCTGCTGTGCTCATCATACCTTCCTCTTGGGGTTCCCAACAAGCTCTACATCATCATTGCTCCAGCATTTTTCTGGGCGCCATAGACAGAGCCATCAGGCGGCAACAACAACAACGACTACCCTCAGTCGCACGCCGCCTACCACATCTTTGAGACCGAGCTGGATGACAAGCATAGCCACAGACGGCACGCCAAGGAGGTCAACATCATTGTCTCCCTAGTTCCCCAGTACCTGAACTAGTCGGAGACCCCATCACCTAGAGCCGGGAGGATCAGTCGGATCAGCTTCCGAATCCCGGGGGCTACGCCATGGTGCTTGACCCCCTCATCATCTCCAACGAGTGCACCTGCTGCTTTTCACGCGTCCTCATCATCGGGGGCAGCAGCCTCAACCTGCTCTACCGATCATCGCTAGAGAAGCTTGGCATCCGCGAGTGCAACCTGCGCCCGACTACCACGATGTTCCACGACGTGCTGCCAGGACCAGCTTGCGCTCCACTGGGTAAAATCCAGCTGGAAGTCATCTTCGGGACCAAGGACAACTTCCGGCGCGAGCCGGTATGGTTCGAGGTGGTAAACTTGTCGAGTTCCTACCATGCTCTCCTCGGGCGCCCCGCCGTCGCCAAGTTCATGGCCGTCCCCCACTACGCGTACCTCAAGACAAAAATGCCGGTGCCAAACGATGTGATCACCGTCGCCGGCTGCTTCAGGTGGTTGACGGAGTGCACCTCAGCCAGCTCCAAGCTGGCCGAAGCCCTCATCATAGCCGAAGAGAAGCGCGAGATCATGTGCAACATGGCTATGGCCCAGCAAGAGATGCCGGCTAGCAGGAAACCAGCTAGGGACATAGCTTTCCAGACGGCTAGGGAGACAAAGAAGATTCTGCTCTAGCCCACCAACCTGACCAAGTTCGTCACCATTGGGGCCAACTTGGACATCAAATAGGAAGGCGTGCTCGTCGACTTCCTCCGTGAGAATCGAGACATCTTCGCATGGTCACCCAAGGACATGCCAGGTGTGCCGAGGGAGTTCGTCGAGCACTCACTCCATGTGCGGTCGGATGCCAAGCCGGTCAAGCAGCCCCTGCGTGGGTTCGCAGAAGAAAAGAGAAAGATCATTGGTGACGAGATCACCTGGCTCCTTGCAGCCGGGTTCATTATGGAAGTGTACCACCCGGACTGGCTGGCCAACCCAGTCCTGGTGTTGAAGGAAAAAAAGACTTGGAACATGTGTATCGACTACACCAACTTGAACAAGGCGTGCCTGAAAGACCCCGTCGCTTTGCCCCGTATCGATCAGGTTATTGATTCCACGGCCGACTGCGATTTGTTGTCCATTTTGGATTGTTACTCCGGTTACAATCAGATCCGGCTAAACCCGACTGACTAGATAAAGACGTCGTTTATCACCCTGTATGGGGCTTTCTGCTATGTAACTATGTCTTTCAGTCTGAAGAATGCAGGCACTACCTATCAGCGCTGTATGCAGAAATGCTTACACTCGGAGAAGCGCACCCTCCTCAAGGACTTGGGAGAAACATTCGGCAACCTCCGCCGGTACTAGATGAAGCTGAACTCGGAGAAGTGCATCTTTGGTGTCCCATCCAGCTAGCTACTCGGGTTCCTCGTTTCACAACGAGGGATCGAGGCAAACCCGGAGAATGTTGCGGCTATCGAGAGAATGCAGCCGCCCAAGAGCTTGCTTGGAGTCCAGAAGTTCACCGGATGTGTGGCCCCCCTCAGCAGTTTCGTCAGCCAGCTGGGGGAGAAAGGACTTCCACTATACCAACTGATGAAGAAGACGGATAAGTTCTCCTGGACCTTGCAGGACGACGCCGCCTTTCATGACCTCAAGCGCATGCTATCCACAGCACCGGTTCTAGCCACACCGGCTAGCAAGGAGCCGATGTTGCTCTATATAGCAGCCATCAGCCGGGTCGTTAACATTGTCCTGGTGGTGGAGGGCCCCGATGAAGGCAAGGCTCAGCCAGTTCAGCGACATGTCTACTACCTCAGCGAAGTTCTCTCCCTCTCCAAGCAGAACTACCCCCACTACCAGAAGATGTGTTACGGCATGTACCTGGCGTGCAAGAAGCTCAAGCACTACTTCTAGGAGCATCTGATTAAGGTGGTGTGCAGCGCACCCCTCTCAGAAATCATCGGCAACAAGGACGCCACCAGTCGAGTCGCCAAGTGGGCCATCCAGCTCGCCGCCTACTCCATCCAGTACGAGCCAAGGCTCACGATCAAGTCACAGTCTCTGATAGACTTCCTCGTTGACTGGGCTGAAACCCAATACCTGCCCCCGGTTCCCGACTCGGATCACTGGAGGATGCACTTCGACGGCTCAAAGATGCTCGGGGGCTTGGGAGCCGGCATCGTCCTCACCTCGCCCAAGGGGGACCGGCTGGAGTACATTCTCCAGATCCACTTCAAGGCCTCCAACAATGTCGCCGAGTATGAGGCGCTGGTGCATGGCCTCCGGCTGGCCAGGGAGATTGGCGTCAACCAGAACCTTTGCTTCGGCGACTCGGATCTGGTGGTGCGACAGGTGTCTAGAGAATGGGACGCCCACGACACAAACATGGCCCTCTACCGGTTCCACGTGCAGAAGCTCAACGCCTACTTCGACGTATGTGAGTTCCATCATGTCCCTCGTGTCAACAACGAGGCAGCCGATTCACTCGCCTGAATCGGATCCACTAGGCAGGCGATCCCACCAGGGGTCTCCTTGGAGCATCTACGCAAGTCCTCCATCAATCCGTCTACCGAGTCGGATTGCATTATCTGGGCGGGAAGTATTCCGGTTGATGGCACGGCAGATGCAGAACCCACAGAACCCACGTAGAAGAAGGCTCTCACCGACTTCGGCATGTCCGCACCCTTTGGCTCGCCAAACCCGGGGGCTACCGGCTCGTTAAGTGGATCGGGGGCTGCCATTTCGGGCACCCTGCCCGAGCGACCCCCTGACATCCCTCAGCCGGAGAACGAGAGCGTCCTCACCATCCAGGAGATACCATCCTGGGCGTAGCCCTTCATGAACTACATTGCCAACGGAGACCTTTCGGATGAGAAAGTGGAGGCCAGGCAAATCCGGCGACGCGCGCACACGTACACCATCATCAACAAGGAGCTGTATAAACACAGCGTATCCGGCATCTTCCAGCGATGTGTCAATGTGGAGACGGGCTACCGGCTACTCAAAGACATCCACCAGGGCGAGTGCGGGCATCACGCTTCATCCCAGGCGATAGTCGCCAAGGCGTTCCGCCACGGCTTCTATTGGCCCACCGCCCTCGAGGATGCCGAGAAGCTAGTCCACGCGTGCAATGGGTGCTATCGCTTCGGGCAGCTCAGGCACATGCCAGCTGCGGTACTCAAGACCATACCGATCACCTGGCCTTTTGCCGTCTAGGGCCTCGACATGGTCAGTCCCTTCAAGCAAGCACGTGCGGGCATGCCCCACTAATACATTGCAAATGTATCTATAATTTTTGATGTTCCATGCTTGGTTTTATCTACTTTCTTATGTTTTGACCACACTTTGGAGTACTTTTCATATGATTTCTTGGACTAACCTATTAACAAGAGCCACAGTGCCAGTTGCCTGTTTTCTGATGTTTTTGGTTCCAGGAAAGTCAGAAAATGAATATTCTCGGAATTGGATGGGCAGAAGCCAAAGTCATTATTTTACCGCGGGACACCTGGAGCCAGAATACGAGACGGAGAGGGGATGGGGCCCGGCCACACCATCTGGCCGCGCGGCTAGGCCTGGCCCACGCCAGGGGGTTGTCTAGCCGCCCCAGGCACCCCATCGGCCTCTCCTTCCGCCTATATATTGCTTCTGATATGGAAACCCTAAGTACCTGATGAAAATTCCACGAAAGAGTTTGTAGCCACCGTCATCTCCATCCCTAGATCGGGAGGGATCTGAAGCTCTTCCCGGCACCATGCCGGAGAGGGGAATTCACCCTGGAGGCCTTCTTCATGATCATGCAAGCCTCCAGTGTGATGCGTGAGTAGTTCATCTCTGGACTACGGGTCCATGTAGTAGCTAGATGGCTGGTTCTCCTCCTTTGTGTTATCATGTCTAGATCTTGTGAGCTCCGTTCATGATCAAGATCATCTATTTGTAATTCTGCATGTTGTGTTTGCGGGGATCCGATGGATATTGAGATGGTATTTCAGATTGATTATTGGTTCTATCATGTCTTTGTTATTTGTGATCTTGCATGCTTTCTGTTGTTAGTAGCTATCTTGGCCAAATAGATGCTAGCAACTCCAAGAGTTAGTATTTATGCTCGATAGTGGGTTCATGCCTCTGGTAATCTGGGGAAGTGACAGAAATATCTAAGGTACTAGATGTGTTGTTGCTACTAGGGATAAAAGAACAATCCTTTGTTCATAGAACAATCATATTGTTTACTTTACACGCAATTCATAATACAATTAACCGTTGCTTGCAACTTAATACTAGAGGGGGTTCGGATGATAACCTGAAGGTGGATTATTAGTCATAGATGCAGTTGGATGGCGGTCTATGTATAATGTTGTAATGCCCAATCGAATCTCAAAGGAGTCAAGATGATTAGTATATGCTTGTATGATTTCTCGATGTTTTTCAATTGCCCCTCTGTAATTTGTTCACCCAACATGTTATCTATCTTAAGGAGAGCCACCTCTAGTGACTATGGACCCCGTTCCTTTCTTTTACTTTCAATCTATAATCAACTGTTTACTGCTTTGTGTTTACTTTCTACAAACTATTACTTTCTTCCACTCGATATGTTTAATCCTTTGTTTTTAGCAAACCGGTGAGATTAACAACCTCAACGCAAGTTGGGGACAGAGTCTTGTGGTTGTGTTGTGCAGGTCTCCGTGTTGCTACTGGTACCGGTAGTGCGCCCTACCAAAGTTTAGCTAGCATCACCTTTGGGGTGTTTCCTTGCTCCTACTGGATTGATAACCTTGGTTTCATAACTGAGGGAAACTTACTGCTGTGCTCATCATACCTTCCTCTTGGGGTTCCCCAACGAGCTTGTTAGTACACGAGTCATCAAGTATTTTTCTGGCGCCATTGCCGGGGAGTCAAGGACATCTTCACAAGGGGAGTCCCTCATAACCAATCTCTTTACTTTGTTATTTTTGTTTTTCTTAGTTTACATTTGCTTTGTTTGCTTGTTTCTTTATCAAAAACAGAAAAAAATTAGTTTTACAAATTTGCTTTCTTTATAAAAAACACAAAAAATGACTACTCTTGAAAATACTAAGTTGTGTGACTTCACTAGCACCAACAACAATGATTTTATGAGCACACCTATTGCTCCACCTGTTCCTGAAGCTAATTTCTTTGAAATAAAACCTGCTTTACTCAATCTTGTTATGAGACAACAATTTTCTGGTATTGGTAATGAAGATGATGCTGCTCATCTAAATAACTTTGTTGAACTTTGTGAGATGCAAAAGCATAGGGATATATATGGAGATATTATTAAGCTTAAATTGTTTCCTTTCGCTTTGAGAGGAAAAGCTAAAGAATGGTTGAATTCCTTAACTAGGAATAGTATTGATTCTTGGACTAAATACAAAGATGCTTTCATTGGAAAATACTATCCTCATGCTAAGCTTATATCTATGAGAAGTGAAATAATGAAGTTTAAACAATCTAATAATGAACATGTTGCTCAAGCTTGGGAAAGAATGAAATCTTTGGTAAAGAATTGTCCCATTCATGGACTGATTGCTTGGATGATCATTCAAACTTTTTTATGCAGGATTGAACTATTCCTAAAGGAACCTATTGGATTCTGCTGCTGGAGGTACCTTTATGACCATCACTTTGGGTGCCTCAACAAAGCTTCTATATAATATGATGGTTAACTACTCCGAATGGCATACTGAAAGAGCTCCACAAGGTAAGAAGGTAAATTCTATTGAGGAAACCTCCTCCTTGAGTGATAAAATTGTTATTATTATGTCTATGCTTGTTAATGGGAAAGCCCATATTGATCCAAATAATGTTCCCTTAGCCTCTTTGGTTGCTCAAGAAGAGCAAGTTGATGTGAACTATATAAGAAATAACAATTTTAGCAACAATGCCTACAGGAATAATTTTGGTAATAACAATTATAAGCTATATCCTCCCAACAATGGTAATGCTAATGGAAATTCCTACAACAACAATATGAGTGCTCCCTCTGAACTTGAAGTTATGCTTAAGGACTTTATTAGTAAACAAACTGCTTTCAATAAAACTATTGAGGAAAAACTCTCTAATGCTGAAAGAAATATAACATCACTGGCTGAAGCTCAATCTTCTTTGAATAAAATGGCTGCTAAACCTGAAACTATTGTTAATCCCTTTGCAGCTACTAATGCCATACAAGTAAGAATTGATGAAAATGTTAGACTATTAGCTGAATTACATGCTAAGTGGGAAAGAGAAGATGAAATTGCTAGAAACATTAGTGTTTCTACTATCACTACCACTAGTGTTGAGGCTAGTAATAGCTCTACTACCTTAGATGATAATTATGATTTTGATCTTGATGGGTGCAATATCTCTGAAGTTATTAAGTTCCTACAAAAGCTTGATAAAAGTCCTAATGCTAGTGCTATGAACATGGCCTTTAAAAACACATTACTGATGCTCTCATAAAGATTAAAGAAGAAAAGATGAAACATAAAGCTTCTATTCCTATAAAACAAGAAGATGGTTGGGAACCCATCATTAATATGAAAGTGAATGATTTTGATTTCAAAGCTTTATGTGATCTTGATAGTAGTGTTTCTATTATGCCTAGAAGGATTTATGATATGCTTGATTTTCCACCACTTGAAGATTGTTATTTGAGTGTCCCACTTGATGATAATGCTAAAAATAAACTCATGGGGAGTATTAATGATGTTCTTATTATGGTTAACAATGCCTATGTCCCTGTTGATTTCTATGTTTTGGATGTTGAATGCAATGCTTCTTGTCCTATTAGTTTGGGAAGACCTTTTCTTAGAACCGTTGGTGCCATTATTGATATGAAAGAAGGCACCATTAAATATCAACTCCCACTCAAGAAAGGTATAGAACACTTCGCTAAGAAGAGAGAGAATATTTCTTTTGCCTCTCCTACGAAAACAAAATTTGCTCTTAATACTTCTTCATTCGAGAACACTTGATTCTTTTTCTTGCTTCTTATGCCTAACTTAAAGGCATTAAAGAAAAGTACTTATTGGGAGATAACCGAAAAGTTTTAGATGAGTCTTGGAAGTTATTGCTTCAGTAATAACCGCTCCTTATCCTTTTTATTTGCTTTTTGTGCCAAGAGTAACCTCTAATGAGAGAAAAGTAATGATTGGGAAAGTTGCTGTCCCGAAACAGATTTCTGTGCCTCACCGTAAAAATTCGTGTAAAATCTCTGTACGTCCTTTTGAGGCGTGAATGTTTGTGCTTATGCCCCAGGTTGTTATATAACTTGCATTAGTTTAACACTTTTTTATTTGAGCAACAGAAGGTCTTCGAAAAAATTCGTCTTTACCTGCTGGTCTGTTTTGACAGATTTCTGTCATTTTCTGCATTTGCTTCTTGTTGGTTCCTTTTGAGTTCTTTTGGGGAATTGAGCCTTTTGAGGGAAGTGCTACAGTAGCTAGTGTTTTAATGGAAGTTTTATTGGTGTTAGAACTGAACCTAAAGACTTATTATCTTGAGTGCACTAATGTTGCTAATAAAGATTGTGTGAAGTTTGGTATGAAGGAAAAAATTCAGGTGTATGGAAAGAATGAGTAATGAGATGAAGAATGGACTAAAGCTCAAGCTTGGGGATGCCACGTGTGTCACCCCAAGAAATATCCAAGAAGTACAAGCGTCAAAGCTTGGGGATGCCCAAGGCATCCCCTCTTCATCAATAAAAATCCCAGGTTTCTTCCAAACGCTTCATTTTTATTGTTTCATGCATAGTTGTGTTGTTCTTGGAGCGTCTTCTTTTTTGTTTTTGTTTTGTTTTTTCGTTTGCTTTGTTTGCTTAGTTTCCTGAATAAATTGGTTGGACCCTCTCTTTCATACATTGGTTTTCAAATAGTTTGGTTTGGTTTGGAAAAGAGTAGGAAAGTTCATGCTTAAGTGGTAAAGAGAGCTTGTTTTTGACTGTGGCCTATGCTTTGTCATGCCATGCTTGATATTGTTTTGGCTTTATGCTTAGTATTCTTTGTTGTAGCATGACTTTTTATAAACAATTGATATTTCTTAATATGCCTTGGAAGGATCATGCGTTGTTTTAGCATATTAAAGCATGGTATTATGGTATTCTCCTTTGATGCTTTATTTGGGTTGACTCGGCGCATGCTCACACCATGTTATGACTATCCCAAGTCACCATAAGCCTTTATGATCCTTTAGTTTTCAACTTGTAGTATCACTTTATGATTTGATCAATGATGTTTTGTCGCTCTGCATGATTATGGCCATTATTGCTCTCTTAGTTTGTCGCTCCCAGTCTTTTGCTAGCCTCCGCAACCAAGTATGAGTTCCACTTATGCATCCAACTCCTTAAACCAAGTTATTCCAAAGAGTCCACCATACCTACCTACTAGCATATGCTATTCCAAGTATATTCATGTTTTTATCTACCTTCCAAATTAAACTTGTTATGAGAAAACTAGTGATTAAACCTCTCACGAACTAGATGGAACACTTTACTTTTCTTACCCTTAATAAACTTGAACCATTGTGTCGTCTGTGTTGTATATGCTTGCACTTATTTGTTGGGGATTAGCAGAACCATGCTGTCATGGGGAACACTTTCAACATTGCACTTGTACTTTGTACCTAGTTGATATCATGCTCTTTTGTCTATGGATGTCGTCGGTGTGAAATGAAAGGGGAGCTTGTAAGTCCATGGATTTATGTATATGCTCATCATACCTTCCTCTTGGGGTTCCCCAACGAGCTCGTTAGTACACGAGTCAGCACCCACCTACTGGTGGCAGTGGACAAATTTACAAAGTGGATAGAGGCCAAGCCTATCCAGAAGCGGGACGGGGCGATAGTCGTCACCTTCTTCAAGGACATCATCAACCGGTTCGGCTACCCCAACAGCATCATCACGGATAATGGCACAAACTTCCCCAAGGGGGCCTTCGCCCGGTTCTGCAGCAACAAGGGAATCCGGCTAGACCTTGCCTCCATCACGCACCCGTAGTCCAATGGGCAAGTCAAAAGGGCAAACGGCATAGTGCTAGCCGACATCAAGCCACGCCTCATCGAGCCCTTGGAGCGAGCGCCTAGATGCTGGATCGAGAAACTTTCGGCTGTGCTATGGAGCCTCCGCACCACACCAAATAGGTCAACCGGCTTCACCCCGTTCTTCCTCATCTATGGCTTGGAAGCCGTCCTCTCCACGGACATCGAGTTTGACTCACCATGCAAGCTCCTCTACAACGAGAAGGCCAACAAGGAGGCACGGGAGGATGGCATGGACCTCCTCGAGGAAGCCTGTGAGCTGGCACTGTCCAGATCGGCCCTGTACCAGCAACGCCTATGCCGCTACCATTCGAGCCGGATCTGCCCCTTCGCGTTCCGCGAGAGCGATCTGGTCCTCCGGCTGGTGTAGGACACGAAGGGCATGCACAAGCTATCGCCGCCTTGGGAGGGCCCCTTCATCATTAGCCGGGCGCTGCACAACAATTCCTACTACCTCATCGACACGCAACAGCCGCGCAAGAACAAGATGGACAAGTCGGACAAGGAGACGGAACGCCCCTAGAATGCGGCCCTGCTCTGCCCATTTTATACCTAGTCATCGGATAGTGTATGTATCCCACGAACTCTATGAATGAAAAATGCGGAACCCCAGCAGAGATACTCGGGGGCTCCTTGCCAGAAATTTGTATGTGTTCTCTTTTTCTGGTTCAGTTTTCTAGCTCCGGCAACCCCTACCCAGGGGCTCGTCGGCTGGCTCGACCTGCTAAATCGACAAACCGGCTGAGTAGTGTGCGACGATGTTAGAGGCCCACTCTTTGTCTCAGCTATAGACCGAAACCTGGCTGTTCGGCTAGCAAGAGTAAAAGCCCGAGGCATCCCACACGAAAGACAGGGAGGAGATGCGACGGATCGGGCGTTCCGGCCTTGCGCCTAGTTTGAGATGATCCGGCTACTAAGCCCTCAGTACCGTGCACAATGTATTGTCAGCTCCCTTTGACTCCGGCTGCAGACCGCAACCCGGCTGCCCGGCAAGGATGCAGCGTAAATAGCAAAGCGCATGGGAAAGCAATTGTGTCCAGAGAAGCACAAGCTAGTTTTCAAAAACTAAAGCTGTCCTCCAGCTAATAAGCAGTACCTTAATCGACTAACCTATTAACAAATGGGCCTATATGTGTATTTGTTTTGTATGACTACATTGAGTCGGCTTTCAAGGAGGAGGAAGATTCGAAGTCCTTGCCTTCATCAAGCGCTCCGAATCTCGGGGGCTACACCCACTGGGTGCGCTCGTGCGCCCTAGTGGAATCACGTAGTTCCGACCGGCTAAAGGAGTTTAGCTGGATATTTGGAGACCAGTTAAGGGCAAGGGCAGGAAAAGAAAGAAGAAGATTTGAAGCACCTAGCTCCGCCAGCCACTCCGATTCTCGGGGGCTACACCAAGTGGGTGCGCTGGCCTGCCCCCACTAGAGTTGAAGTTCCCCCGACTAAAGGCATTCAGTCGGGCGAAGGTAGCCAGATAAGTGTAACCGGCAAAAAATAAAAAAGTTCAAAGCATGCGAAAGTCAGAAGGAAAATATAGAAGCAAGCAAAACAATACGATTGGATAAAATGGGAGGCAAAGCTCCCATAGGTTCACCCGGCGTCAGAGACAGCCGGCACAAGCGACAGAGTTCAACAAGACAAAATAATTACAAGTTCACCCGGCATCCCAGGGATCATATCTAAGCGGAGGGGCCCTTGCCGTGAGGTGGGTCCTGACCAGAAGTGGCTTCGGGAGGTGGAGGAGGCGCGTTGGCAGTTCTGGCTCCGACGTCCCTGCTAGTCGGCTGCGATGAGGCTTCGGCTCCCGCATCCGGCGTCCCGGTGGACTCCGAGTCGGTGATGACCTCATCAACGTCAGTGTAGTAGGCAATCTTGATGGCGGAGGCGCGAAGCTATGGATGGGCTTGGCGGATGGTGGCGAGGTCGGCGCCGACGTGGAAGCCCCCGTCGATCTTATTGATGCGGGCGTCCTTGTACCAGGAGAGCATCAAGGCCAAGGCCATCTCCACTCTGGCTCGCGCCACCAGCTCCCACAGCCGATCGACGACAGCCAGCACCTCCGTCACCTTGGTCGCCAGCTGGGCGATCATCTCCGGAGCCGCCGCGTCCGGCCATAAGAACTTGAAGACCGCGTGAGCCGCCTTGCGCAGCACAGCGGCCTCCTCGCCAAGCAGAGCCACCAGCTCCTGGGAGGTGGGTTGTTCGCCTAGGAAGTTCTCCTGCAGCCGGTTGTACACCAGCAAGCAGTGGCGGAGCTTGCCCAGACTTGCTGGGGGGGCAAAATGCAGTATATATGTTCATGGGGGGGCAAAACATACAAAATTAGCTAATTTAAGGTCTCTCCATAAAAAAAATCTTCATGCATGTGCAAACCTTGGGGGGGCGGTGGCCCCCCCTGACATGCACTAAACTCCGCCAGTGCCAGCAAGTCTACGCCAGGATAAAACGCTGTCAGAAAAAAGAAGGTCAGGTCCGGCTATCGGATCCGGACAAGAAAAGCTAGTCGGAAATTACTTACCCTTGGCGGTGCGCCCAACCTGCATCAACTCCTCGAGCATGGCCTTCTCCCGGTCCGCCAGCCGTTTGATCTCCTTCTCTTGGTCCTTGCTTTGGGTGTCGAGAAGATCAAAGGCCTGGGGCCAGCTGGCGAGGGAGGAGTTGCGCTCCTTGAGGGTGGCCTCCAACACATCTGCCTTGGAGTGCCAGTCCTTGTTCTGTAGCCGGAGCGTGGAGTTGGACTTGGTCAACCGGTCGTTCGCCTTCTTCAGGCGATCGATTTCCCGCTGGGCGCACACCATAATGGCTGCGGAAACCGGATATCAGTAAAAAAGAGAAAGAAGAAGAGGAAGATGAAGTATCCGGCCATGGAATCCGGATAAAAAGACTCACTCTGGGAGGTCCCGTTGGCGGCAGCCAGCTTCTGCTCCAGGGTTCGGTTGCCGCCAGCCGTGGCCTCGAGCAGCCGGATCTCCTTCACCGCCAGCTCGAGGGTGGCAGCCAGATCCGCCAGCGAGGCAGCGGAGGAAGCGTCATCATCAACAACATTGATGGACAGCAACTCCTTCACCTCTAGCACCGTTGTTTGCCACTCTTCCTGACGAGGGTTTAACTCATCAATGCCCATTGTTATGGACTTGGGTTTTGGAGAAGAAGGGAGCGCTGGAGACATCTATAGGCTAGCAAACAAGCACACAGGGGGCTCGAAGATTTACCCAGGTTGAGGCTTCGCAGAGGTCCCTACTCCTGCTTGTCTACTCGTGGAATTATTGAAGGAATCGAGGATTACAATGGTGCGCAGATGCAATCTGGCGAGGGTTGTGGAAACTAGGGTTGTGTATGTCTAGGTCTATTGTGATGTAGCGATTGAGAGATTGCCTTCTCGTTGGACCCTACTAGCCTTTATATATGGGGAGGCTAGGTCTCAGATACCAATACGAGTTGGTTACAAGTTAGATTACAACTCTAGTCTTGAGATTTCCTTGTCTTGTGCGTTTGGGAGTCCCTGTCCATATGGGCTTCATACCACTCGAACCGTCATAGGCGTCATGGACCTTGGCAATTCGTCGAGTGGGCCTTCCATCGAGCCGCACCAGGTACGCTGTAATTGACTGCCTGTTGGGCATACCCATGTCAGTAGCCCCTGAGTGTCCATGCGAATCGTAGATTCGGGTGGAGACTTAGTTGTCTTGAATCTTGCGTTAGGATGTCGGAGTCAACAGTTATGTCGAGTGCGAAGCACTTCACTCGGAAGTTCATCGGGTCAGTCAAATTTATGGTAGTTCATAGGGATGATGGTAAACGTGCCTGGTGCGCTCGACGGATCGGGACCAGTTAATTGCTCTAGGGCAAGAACAACGCTACCTACTCAAACTCGAGTCCCCTGACTCGAATTCGGAAATTGCTGGCGTAATTTGACTCAGGCCGCAGAGGTATTATAGAGTCGAATCCCAGTGTATAAGTGTGAGCACTCGACGCGTCCGTCAAGGCATATTCATCGCACTTGCAGGTACGAATTATTTCTGATAGAGCGCAGCAGATGCATTGACAGGCCTTATTCAGGTCTTATCTTCACGCTATAAGCGCAACATCCGAATTTTGTCATCACGGAGATGATTCGGGTGACCCAGGAGACGTAATCTCTTCGTAGGAAAATATGAGGCGGAGTCGCCATAGTATTCGAGTGTGGATGTTGCCGACACACAGTACGATGTACAAGGAAAAATAATCATAGGGTGCGCAACCAGCGCTCCCTATGGGAGTAGCCCCCCGAGTGCCTATTCGAGTCGTAGAGTCGAGTGGGGACTAAAAGTATTTTGCAACTGCTGTCGTCTTTTTCTTGTTTCAGTCAAATATGCTTTCAATGCTCCCTATGGGAGTAAACCGAAGCCGACAATCGAATCGTAGATTCGAGTGAAGGGTTTTCATAATGCTTGGATATCTCCATAAACTTCTTCAGGTGCGTGGCCAGCGCTCCCTATGGGAGTAGCCCCCGAGTCCTTAGTCGTATCGTGGATTCGAGTGAGGATTTAGAGCGTGTTACTCGAGGATCTTGTATATGCGTGACCAATGCTTCCTATGGGAGTAGCCCCTAAGTGCCTAGCAGAGTCGTAGACTCGGGCTATAACTCGAGTCTTGTATCTTGTAGTCGTAGTCGAAAATCATGCGAGGAGAAACCACTGACCCGGAAGTACATCGAGTCAGCGTCTCACGCATAAGGAGCCAAGAGTCGATGATGCAGTCGGGATCGACGCGGTCACTTCTGTCGGGTGCGCAGCCAAGGTCGCGTGTGTGTAGCATCAAGCGATGCAACCATCTGAGGAGGGACTTGACTCGGGTCTTGAGTGTATGTCGTAGCCAGTTATTTTGTCTACTCCTGTTGGAGGACCCGATAGAATAGCTCGACACAGTCGATATCCTTGTAAGCTGCAGAAAATGCTACGAGTCATGAAGTACTTGTATCTTGTAAAGAATATTTTGCTTGTCGGGTTGTAAAGTAAGATTCTGGTGCCGACCGAGTCAACACTTTTGCACTGTATGCTAGGCCTTTTCGTTAGCCTAATTACCCTTAATCTCAGTACCTTGCCGAGCTACTCGGAGTTTAAGGATTCAACGATCAGGCAGAATCAGCTACTTGGGTTGTCGCGTATGAGGTACTCGAGTGCGCGGAGTCGACATCACATTAGGTTACTCGAAGAAGGCGCAGCCCCCGAGTGTTTCGAGTGCGATTAAAGTAAGAAAGAAATCATATGTGAGTAGAGAACTTAGCTTTATGGGTAGTTGTCGTGGACAAAATTGATGTGGCCGCGGACGTAGGTGATGCAGTAACGAGACACGTGGCGGAGTCGAAGGTTGTAACAGGTTGCCATAACAGAAGGAGGCAACATCTCACTGGAGTCGAAGGCTGCAGCGATTCGATGGGTCGCCAATGCTGAGGGAGCCCCCGAGTCGCTAGAGTCGAGGACCGAAGCGGGTCGCGCGACAGAGTCGAAGGGCCCCTGAGTGTAGGGTCGATGTTGTCGAGGCAGCGTTCGAGAGCTGATGCAGAGGACCGGAGTTGACGTGACAGTGGGTCGCCGAAGCCGATGGCGGTAGTGGGTCGCCATATCTGAAGGTCGTAGCGGGCCACCGCAGACGAAGACCGCAACAGGTCGTCGGGTTCGAAGACCGCAACGGGTCACTGGACCTGAGGGAGCCCCCGAGTCACCGGAGTTGAAAACTGCAACAGGTCGCACGGCAGAGTCGGCGCAGCCCCCAGGTGTAGCCGATGCAGTAGGCGTGTAGTCGATGTCGAAGGAGTCGCGTAATGGATGGAGTTGAAACGGCAGCGAGTTATGCGGCAGACGTAGTCAACGCGACATAGCGGAGTCGCGTGGTGATGATGAGTTGCCATATCTGAAGACCATAACGGGCCATAGCAGTCGCGTGATGACGAGTTGCCGCATCCGAGTGACACGCTGGACGAGTAGTCGCCATGGCAGAATCGTCAAATATTTGTTGGACGAAGTTGCTACCCGACGTAGCAGACAAGTAGTCGACGTGGTGGTCAGGAGTTCACTCAGCGGACATGATCACATGACGGACATAGAGTCGCGCGGCAGCATGAATTTTGACGAGTCTTGTCTGATCTGATTTAATGGTCCTTGTACTACTCTGATGCATGTAATGCTTGGTTCCACTTTCTTACTCCTTGCTTGACCTTGTATTACTCGCGAAGAGATGCGAGTGAAGATTTTTTTTTTATCTTTTTCTTTTCCAAGGAGTCGATCTAGCATCCAGGCTTGTAGCTCTCTTTTTTTGTGTGCTTCACGTGATCTGATCCAATGCATGGAATTATTTTTCCTTTTTCCGGGCCGATGCGAGTGACCGAGACATGATGTTTCTAATTGAGTAGGGACTCGTATCCTTTTTCCTGGCCCGACGCGAGTGACCAAGACACGAGGTTTCAAATTGAGTAGGGACTCATGTCCTTTTTTTACCGTCGCTGACTCTGCATGGCCGGAAATCACTTGCCGTGCCGAATCGTATCTTGTCTTCTTTGCTGATTCTGAACTGGACTCTGCTTGCTGCTTCGTTTTTCTAACTCGGTTGTTAGGAAAATCTCAAACCAATCTGCCAAGTGCTGCTTGAGCTGAAACTTGTGCCTGCACTGCTGTTGTGTTTATGTGTACGGCGACGTGCACACACACAGCTGTGGATCCACGTGTTGGATCTGATCGGAGTATGCGGTACGTGGAAAAACTATCACCGCGTGGGGCATGGCCGTACATGCTGATCGATCTAAACGTGAAGCTCGATTTAACGGGCGGGAGCAGAATTTGAAGACCCGCATGTACTCCGTCACAAATTAGATTAGGCTAAACCACATCGGGAACGAGGGTGTGTTGATCACAATATCAGCTTGATGTAGATGATGATGTCGATCTGGCCGGCGGCGGTGAGAGATCTCCCCCGGGTCTTGATTCCATGCGCCAATTTTTTGGCAGTGATGAAGTCACGTCGTTGTTCTCCGAGATCGGCGAGTTGTAGATTGCGGGTGATCGGGCCGAAGAAGCTGCGACATCAGCACTCCCAATTCCCACAGACGACGCCAATTGACGAGGGTTTAACTCATCAATGGCCATTGTTATGGACTTGGGTTTTGGAGAAGGAGGGAGCGCTAGAGACATCTATCAACTAGCAAACAAGCACACAAGGGACTCAAAGATTTACCCAGGTTCACGCCTCGCAGAGGTCCCTATTCCTGCTTGTCTGCTCGTGGAATTATTGAAAGAATCGAGGATTACAATGGTGCGCAGATGCAATCTGGCGAGGGTTGTGGAAACTAGGGTTGCGTATGTCTAGGTCTATTGTGGCATAGCGATTGAGAGATTGTCTTCTCGTTGGACCCTCCTAGCCTTTATATATGGGGAGGCTAGGTCTCAGATACCAATACGAGTTGGTTACAAGTTAGATTACAACTCTAGTCTTGAGATTTCCTTGTCTTGTGCGTTTGGCAGTCCGTGTCCATATGGGCTTCATACCACTCGAACCATCATAGGCGTCATGGACCTTGGCAATTCGTCGAGTGGGCCTTCCGTCGAGCCGCACCAGGTACACTGTAGTTGAGTGCCTATTGGGCATACCCATGTCACTTCCCCTGGCTCGTCGTCAGCGACGACCACGAGCTCCTTGCCGGCTGCGGCCCTGCGCGACCCCGCAGGATAAGTACCTCCACTTTGTGGGGTCACCGCAACCGTTTCCGGCTACACCACCATAGTCGGCGGGGCGTCCCCTACTCCGGCAGCGATAGCCGGATCATCCAGAAGCGGGGGCGGAGGCGGAGCCCTAGGCGAAGGAGGGGGAGCAGGAGAAGCAGGAGGTGGCGTAGTGTTTGACACGTGGGGCGGCAAACCAGTGGGCGCCCGCGCCAGGCTCGCGACACCGAAGGAGACCAACGAGCTAAAAAACAGAAGAGAAGAGAAAGAAGAAAGCAAGTAAGGCAAAAGACAGAAAAAGCTGTACAAAAGAAAGAGAGAAGGCAGAAACAACAAGCAAGGTCAGAAGATGACTTACCCCAGCACCACGGGGGGCGGCGCTTTCTTGCGGCCAAGCCGACTGAGGGGAAGGGCGCTGGTCCAGCTCCTCTTGGGGCCGGTTCAACCGCGGCGGGCTGGCTGGACCCGCTTCCTCCCCCAGAAGACCAACTGTAGCCGCTCCCACCGGCACCAGACCAGTTGGAGCTGCTCCCCCCCGACGCCCGACCGGTTGGAGTCTCCGTCTGCCGCACGGCGCCGAGCCGGCTCGAGAGCGGGCGCGACCTCCTCCTCCTGATCAACCTCCACGTGGGGATCGTGCGCCGGTTCGTCGTTCCGGCTAGGGAAGACGTCGCCGTCCCATCCAACTCCTCGCCGGACCGGCGAGCGCGCGTCTCGGGAAGGTCAGGCACGAAGTTTTGGAGGGGGGGTATCGCCCTCCTCCCACGTAAAGGTCTACAAAAAAAAGAAGACAAAAATCAGCCGAATAGAAAGACGTGACAAGAAACAGAGAAAACCGGCTGGCTGAAGCTTACCCGGGGTGCGCGGTTATCCCGGGTATAGGGGAGTATCCCAAACTTCTAGTACTTCGGCAGCCGCTCCTTCGTAATCATCCACACCCACTCCTTAAGGTTGTGGTAGCGAGGATCACGGCGGGACAGCTGGGTCGGGTCCAGCCGGCCGGAGTAGAAGCACATCTTGTGTGCGTGCTGCTGCAGCGGCATCATCAGCCGGGATATCCAACTAAGTGTGATGTCCAGGCTGGTTAGGCCGGCGGTGACGAGGGAGCGCATCCGCTGCAGCAGCGCGTCCGACTCCGCCTTGTCCTCGTGGATCTTCAGGTCCCAATTCTGCCGGCTAGATTTCATCTCCTGGAAAGCCGACAGATTGATCCAGTCGATGGCAGTCACGTTGCTGATGTAGAAGTACGACTGCTGGCATAGTCGCACTGTGTCCTGCAGCCGGAACTTCAGGTAGCAGGTCTGCGTGCAGGACTAGATGGAGGCGCTACCGCATGTCACCAGTGCCCCCTGCATGAACTGCACATGCGGTCGCACGCGGAACAGCTAGTAGAACAACCCGAGATCGGGCTGGATCGCGAGGTAGCTCTCGCAGAACGCCACAAAGTGCGCCAGCGTGCCGATGGCATTAGCGTCGAGGTGGTGGAGGCGCAAGTCGAAGAATGCAAGGAACGTCGGAAAGAAAGGATGCACCGGCATCATGAATCCACGGGCGAGGTGGGAGAGGAAGATGACCCGCTCCCCCTCCACCAGATATAGTGACTCCTCTCCCGACGGCACCAACCGCACCTTCACCTCGGTCTCCGACAGCAGGATGCGGGTGGCGTGGTACTTCTCGATGTGCTCCTCCGTGATGGAGGAACGGCACCAGGCGTCGTGCTCCGAAGCCATCGCCGGTTCAATGGTCGTCGTGCTGACTGTGGAGTGGCGGTGGCCCGTGTCTCTGGCGGCACTAAACAGGTGGCGCGGCAAACTATGGCGACAAGAACTAGCAAGGCGAGGCGAGAAGGCAAGGATGCGGGGAGGAGACTGGGAAGGCAGCGAGCGGAAGGAGGAACTGCCCTCCCCCGAGCGACCCTTTAAAGGCCGGGGAGAGCAACCGTCTGAGGCGCCATGTGGCGCCCATCGAGCCATGCCCCACTCCCACTACCACTTCAGATCCTGTGTGCAGGCGCGGGGTGCGCAGAAGATCCAGGAGCGGGAACCGAAGAGCCAAACGGCAGTTTCCCGAGGCGACGCACGACAGGACGTTATGCTGTGCGCCATAGGGTAATGATGGCGCGTGCGTACATGGACAGCGTCAGCACTGACGTCACGGGTAGCGCAACCGCCAGGTGTAGCCGGTCACAAATTTCATATTCAGGAGGGAGCACGCGCACATTTCACCTAAGGGCGAAATCTACATGCGCTCGGGGGCTAGTGTCGGGGGGATGACCTCCGGATACCCCAACCAGACAATAACTACAGTAGTCGGCTCGCGTCCGGCTGGCTGAGCGCAGATGGACATGAGCAAGTCATACTGGCTACTATACGATAGACGGAACCAAGAGGAGAGACAAGACACAAGACCGGCTACATCAACGTAGCCGGACGCAATCAGGAGGACATGGCGACGTGCTGGACAGTGCACAGTACTCCCTGGTACGACGACAAGACCTACAAACTACACGGCCATACCGAACACTTTGCTAGGTGACGCGGGCATAGTGGCCATATGCTGACGACAGGCTCACACAACGTTCACTATACCCACGACGACCCTACCGCATGTACCTAGATGGGATGTAACCGTACCAGATACTGTGGATTACCAACTGGCTGGGACCCACCTGTGGGGCCCGCCAGCTAGACTGGCCAGTAAGGCCGTTTCCCCTCTACCTATATAAGGAAGGGCAAGGCTCTCGTAGCAAGGGTTGGTCTTAGTGCATTTAAGGTGTTAGCTAGAGAATACAACTCGATGAGCGATTGTAGCCCGTATACTACTACTAGTCAGATCGACAGGAGTAGGATTTTTTACCTCACCATGAGGGCTCCGAACCTGGGTACTTCTTGTGTCTCGCTACACTTGCTCATATCCAATCTCGCCTGTGGACGCCATTGAGAGTCTCCCTGCTAGTCCCCACACCTCTATCTATCCTTCTCAGGTACTGCCGTTCCCAATAGAATGATAGAAGGGCAAGGCTGCGATGGCCTAGGCGGTAGATTCTCCACCGGTGAAGCGCGACCATGGGAGACCACGCGGGGGCGGTCGAGGGAGACACGACGGTCTTGGCACGAATCTCTCCATGATTGCGCCCGTGGAGGCTGGCGCGGCCTCAGGAAAGGTACTCGCCAAGCACGGGCACGGCCGCCCCCGTGGGAGTGGCGGGGGTCACCCCGGAGGGCATGGAGGCATGCTCGAAGCTGAGTCTAGCCCGAACACCCCCATTCCCACCGTGGCCCTCGCTCGGGAGGCCCCTGCTCCCATGGTTATCGATATCGAGGATGACCCTAAGCCCGAACGAGTCATTGACTTCATCGTCATCCTCGACGGTTTGGACTGGTTCATGAGGGTGAAGCTCCCCAATCGATTCGTGTGCGGGACAGCACATGACCTCCCGGACACAGCGCAACAGCGCCACTCCGGGGGGCGCGAGAAGTGGGAGGTGAGCATCACGACCTTCTCGGGAAGGGATATGTTCCTCTCCGGTGGCTGGCATCGCTTCCGCTCCGAGCACCGCATCCAGTGTGGCTTCGCGTTGTGATTTTAGTATGCTAGCAATGTGGACTTCTCCATTTCCGTGTTCCACACATAGCTGTGCTGCGTTGACTATCCTCCTCACCTCTAGTCCACCCAGTAGGTGTGGCCACCACGGCACTGCC
Organism: Avena sativa; assembly: GCA_916181665.1. Lineage (NCBI taxonomy): Eukaryota > Viridiplantae > Streptophyta > Magnoliopsida > Poales > Poaceae > Avena > Avena sativa. The sequence continues at coordinate 452,078,825 of OV702289.1, forward strand.
AGGATTCGCAGGGCTCGGTCCCTGGAGGTTCGACACCAAAGCCGTCGTCGCCTCCTATTGCCTTTGTAATTAAGACTTTAGGATGAACTTCCCGATGATGGTCCTTGTTCTGTTTTGCCTCCTTTTATTTGTTTTCGTCATGTCCCGAGTTTGTTGCATGTTCATGGCGTCTCTCCCTCTTGCCGGGGTCGGTGGTGGCGGCTCGCCCCTTCCTTTTGTAGGGAGGGACATCTAGATGCATCATACGCGTCCGTCGAGGGACTACGCGTCCTGGGACATTGTCCTCGTGATTGGAGGTTGCGGGTATGGCGCTTGTGGAGGTAATTCCCAGAGGTGGCGCCTGCAGACGCTGCTGGCGGGGGCCCATTTCAGCCAACGGTCTGGACAGCTGCATAGGGGAACGCATTTGATTAGGCCCGCGAGGCTCTTAGAACCTCTAGGGTGTAGCCCCCTATTTTCACGGGGAATAACTCAGGTTATGGGACCTCAGGGTGCCCGGGCGGTCTTGCCGTAGATTGCTGATCGTAGTGGATCCGGGAAGTTCTCTCGAAGAGAGGTTCCAGTGCGTACCCTCGAGGGTGGGGGGTCCTGTGCTAACCACTGGATCCCACCTTCTTGAGAGGCTCGCGTGCTCGTCACGGCCCCTCCCAAGGGGATGCCCATAGTGTGCGAGCATGTGTAGATGGGGATCTGAGGCGCGGCCATGCGAAGGGTTGTAAGCACTAGGGACCGTAGGTGGGGAGACTTACCGTCGTTTGGGACTGTAAGTTTGAAGCCCACACTTTAGGCTCTCCGCAGTTTAGCCAATTAAGAGGGTGTCTCCAGGGTCGCCCCGCAAGCCTCTCGAGGAGAAAGCTTCAGGACTGGGTGCTCTTCCCGCCAGTCCCCGAGCCGAGGGATTTGTGGGTTACACATGAGTTTTTTACAAACGTCAGGGGCCGTGGATGAGGTGACTTGTGGCAGGTCCTGGTCTGTGAGTTCAGAGATCAACACTTTGGGTCCTGGATGGCTAACGGAAGGATAGGGCCTCGAGAGCCGTCGCCTAATGAGATGTGCCTCGTGAGCTGTTGCAAGGATGAAAACAAGGCCAGGAAGCATGGATGAGGTAATTCGCGGCCAAGAAACAGGCGATGGAGTTCAGAGGTCAACACTTTGGGTTCTAACGAGCTCGGGCTGCGGAGGAGCAGGGCCTCATGAGCCATCACGAGGGATAAAAATGAGGTCAGGACCATGGGTGAGGTAACTCCCGATCGAGGAACAAGACGTAGAGTTCCGAGCTTGACACTTTAGGTCCTGACGAGCTCCACCTGTAGAGGAGCAGGGCCTCATGAGCCGTCACGTGGGGATAAAAACTAGGTCAGGAACCATGGGTGAGGTAACTCACTGCCGAGGAGCCGGCCGTAGATTTCAGAGCTCAACACTTTAGATCCTGACGAACTCGGGTTATGGAGGAGCAGGGCCTCATGAGCCGTCACAAGGGATAAAAATGAGGCCAAGAACCGTGGGTAAGGTAACTCACAACCAAGGAACGGGCCATAGAGTTCAGGGGTCGACACTTTAGGTCCTGTTGTGCTGCCCCGTTGACCTTACCAGGAGAGGGCCATAGGGAAAGAGCGCCCACCACTAGAGGTCGGTAAACGCGTCGCATGAGGATCTTAAGCACCAGGAACTGGCTCATTGAAGGGTACCATCCCTAGCACCAGCTCGTGCAAAGTGTGTGGGGGAAATCTGGTTGTTCGGTTTTTTGGAGAAGTGCTTTTTCGAGGAAAAACCAAATAGCCAAGTGTGCGCGGAGCACAAGATCCAAAGAAGCACCAGCAGTACGGCTTATTACAAATACCACCGTGGCCTGCACGAGGTCTGACGAGAGGTAGAATCGTAAGGGATGAGGGTTTTTCGAGGTTCACCTTCAAAAAAGTCGCGGATCCAGCCGTGCCATTTGGAGAGGTTTGTCCACATTCTAGCAGCCCGGACCGCTGGCCCTCTTGGCCACTTAGCTGCCGCCGTGGGGACAAAAGGTGTTGTATGCGTGCTAGGTACATTCCATGGGGAAGTCTGGAGCCCCCGCATCATCACCGTCCTCGAGAGGCACCTCCTCCCTCGTGAGGATGGACGGGGGTGCGCCCGAACCCCTCACGAGGTCATGGGTACAGGTCATGCATGGCTCCTTGCGAGGTGGGAACAACATGGTTGCTGCCCTTTTTTCCATCCCGTTCTCCTGGGCCATCATCTGCTTCCTCCTAGTGGAGCCTCTGACGTAGTCCAGGGCATCCACATTCTCAGGATAGGTGGTAGCAGCGGTCTTGTAGGCGTACTATATGGAGCGTAAGGATTCCACCTGATCGCAACAGACCGTGATGACCCCGCCGCTTCCGCCAGGCATCTTGAGCATGTTGTAGGCATAGTGAGTGGCGGCCATGAACTTGGCTAGCGCGGGGTAGCCGAGGATGACACTGTATGGAAGGTTTATGTGCGCCACATCGAAGTCAAAGAGCTCGGTGCGGTAGTTGTCGCACGTTTCAAATGTAACGGAGAGGCTCACCTGCCCAATGGGTATGGTTGATCCACTTGTCACCACGGAGAATGGCATGGTTGCCATCAGCCTGTCGGAAGGCACTTGCAGCTAGGCGAAGGTCTCGGTGGAGATCACGTTCAGGCCCACGCCTCTGTCGATGAGGCTCTTTGCAACGGCGATGTTGTTCATGGTAGGGGTGCAGATCAGAGGGAGTGTGCCCACGGGCCTGGTGGAGATGGGGTGGTCGCTGGCGTCGAAGGTGATGGCGCACTGGGACCATTTGTGCTTCCGCGAGGGGATTCCTAGTCTGGCGGCTGTGACCTCGTGAATGAGTAGCTTAAATTGCTAGCTATACGTTGGGGCTTGGGAGCCACCAAGGATGTAGGCTATAGAACCTTGTTGCACTTGGTATCCCCCAGGATCTTTGGTGCATCCTTGATCCTGTGGGTGCAGATGATGTTGTGCGGTGTTGGCTTGATGGCCCGCTGGAGGGGCGTCACGCCCGCCGGAGTTGTTGTTGTAGTGGATTCCTCCCTGGTTGCCCCCTCCTTGGCCGCCTCGCTCGCCTCTAGGCCTTCCCTTTCTCTGGTTGTTGCACAGTTCACGGAGTTTCTTGAGCTCGTAGCAGTCGTCGGTGGGCTGTCCTGGCTTCTTGTGGAAGTGGCAGTACAAGCTGTTGTCCCGCTACCGCTTGCTAGACCCCTCGCGAGGGCTTTTATGATTCGGCTCTGCCGCTAGGACAGTTGCGGTCTTGCACTTGGGATCCTTGTCTTTACCTCAGCCTTGGGAGTGGCTTCTGCTTCGGCGAGGACGAACATCCGCCTTGCCTCAGCCTTGGCATACTTCTCAGCCATGACGAAGGGCTCGGCAGTGATGGTAAGGCTCTCACCCCTAATCCCGACCTTTTCCCTCATCTTGATGTCCTTCACACCCTCGGAGAAAGCAGTGATGATGTTGGAGTATGAGATCTTGGGGGTCTTATTGTGGACTCGACTGAACCTCTGTAAGAACTTGGAGAGGGTCTCCCCTGGCTGCTAACATATCTGGCGGAGGTGGTAGTAGGTGAGCGGGCACTCGTAAGTCCCCTTGAAGTTGGATATGAAGAGGGATCTGAGGTCCGCCCATGAGTCAATTGACTACTCGGGGAGGTTCATCGGCCAGGTACTGGACGCCTCCTTTAGACACAGGGGAACCAGTTTGCCATGACAGAGTCGTCTCCTCCCACAACTTTGATGCCCGTGGTGTAAAGCTGGAGGAACTCGCACGGGTTCATGGTGCCGTCATAGCGTGCCAGCGTCTTCGGGAAGAACTTGTGAGGCCAGACCACACGACGGAGGTTCTTGGTGAAGACGAGGCAACCGTTGGCCTGGACCTCCATGCCACTATCAAGGGCCACGTGGTTCTGCTGCCCCTTAGCAGCGATTTCCTTGGCGAGGCGGTCCTCTCTCTCTCACGGCTATGCCACGGCGGCCGGAGGCGAGATGATCTGGTAGCTGTTTGTGGGCGGTAGAGAGGCGTCACCCGGCTTGGCCGCACCCCTGTGCCAGCGAGGCAGGGGTGAGCCCCCAGGCCCTGGCTTCCTGTCTTCAGCCCGAGCCCCTGGTCCCTCTGGGGTGGGGGTGGCGGCATGGAGGAGCTCGGCGATCCGGTCGCGCCACTTCTAAACTTGCTGCTGTTCTACAAACCTCTGCACTTGGAGACCCAACCCTTTCTACAAGAATAAAAGCGTGCATAGACATCAAGCTATTTTCTAGCACCGTTGTCGGGGAGGTAAGGTAAAAGATACTCACATTCTCTGGCTACTAAGCTATCGTCTAGTACTATTGCTGGTGTGGAGTGCTCGAAGTTATTTCCTTTGGATTCTGCAATTATATCTTTTTGTTTCTTGTTTTTATTTTCACTAGTTAGGCTTAATGGAAAACAACAACAAAATTAGAGAGCTTTTTAGTATTTTTCCTGAGGTAGAACATGAATGGTTTGAAAATAAAATTAAAAAACCCATGGAACTTTCTTTGCATGCTAATAGCAATGTTATTAGTATGAATTTTTTGAACACCTTTGTTACTAATGTTATGGAAACATTTAAGCTTGGGGAAGTTAGTTTTTATGAAAATAATATTTTCAGTCCACCTACTATTGAGGAGAAAATTAATTATGATTACAATATGCCTCCTATATTTGATGATTATGGTGATGAGAATAATAATGATAGCTATTTTGTTGAATTTGCTCGCATTACGATTAATAAGAATGACTATGCTTATATGGAGAGTAATAATTATTTTATGCATGTGGCCCATGATAAGAATGTTTTATGTGATATTTATATTGTTAATTTTATTCATGATGCTACTGAAAGTTATTATGAGGGAGGAAACATGGTTTTATGTATCTCAACAATATTAAGTTTCCCCTCTTTATGTTGAAAATTTTGAAGGTGCACTAGTTTTGCTTTCCTATGCTTGTTGCTTTATGCTTTCATGACTTGTTTCTTTACAAGATTATTTTTCATAGGAAGTGGGTTAGACTTAAATTTGTTCCATATTTTATTCTTGATGCTCTCTTTTACTTCAATTCATATTTCTTATGTGAGCATCATCGAAATTATCATGCCTATCTTAACGGCTATAAAGAAAGAGCTTTTGGGAAACAACCCATTATATTTTTACTTTCAGTTTATTTTTGTTTTGTTGAGTCTTTGAAGTTATTGCCTTTGTAATAACCTCTCCTTATCCTTTTTGTTTGGTTTTCGTGCCAAGAATAACCTCTAACGAGAGGGAAGTAAGATATGGAGAAGTTGTTGTCCCGAAACAGATTTCTGTGCGTTATTGTAAAAAATCGTGAAAAATCTCAGTACGTCGGTTTGAGCTGTAATATTTTTTTCTTATGCCCTAGGTTATTATCCAACTTTCGCTAGTTTTGCACTTTCGGTTTGAGCAACAGAAGATTTTCGAAAATATCGGTATTTACCTGCTGTCCTGTTTTGACAGATTTCTGTCGTTATTTACATTTGCCTCTTAATCGGTTTCTTTTTGAGTTCTCTTGGATCACTCGAGCTTTTAAAAGAAATTTCTAAAGTAGTTTATGTTTTAATGGATAATTTACTCGAGTTGAAACTGAACCCAAAGGATTATTATTTTGAATACACTAATGTTGCTAATGAAGATTGTGTGAAGTTTTGTATGAAGGAAGTTTTTAAGTGTAGGGAGAGAGTGATGTGATGATATGAAGTATGGACAAAATCTCAAGCTTGGGGATGCCACCCATGTCACCCTAAGAAATATTCAAGAAGTACAAGCGTCAAAGCTTGGGGATGTCCAAGGCATCCACTTCTTCATCAATAATCTCAGGTCTTCTTTCAAGACACTTTATTTTTTTACCTTATGCACTATGTGTTGTTCTTGGATCATCTTTGTTTTTAGTTTTGTTTTTCTTTGTTTGCCGCAATAAGTTGGTTAGATCCCAACACAATTCTTTTGGAGAGATACACACCCCGTTATTCATTGCCTAGAACACTCTAGTTTTCACTCTTATTGTTCTATGAGTGTTCTCATTTGCTAGCACTGCGTTTAGCTTAAGTTTTCTCATTCTTTTGGCTTATAAATTTTTATTTCTTCTTTGTATATGGGTGAGACATGCTCTCTGGTCTTTATTGATTATTATATTTGAGAGTTGTTTCAAATAAGTTAATTGGTGTTGGAAAAGAGTAGGAAGTTTCATGCTTATAGTGGTACAAAAGGAAGCTTGTTTTGACTATGACTTAGACTTTATCATGTCATGCTAGATGTTGCTTTGACCATATGCTTAGTGATTATTGTTGTAGCATGACTTGTTCCAAACAATTGAGATTGCCTAATGTTCCTTGAAAGAATCATGCGTTGTTTTAGCATACAAAAGCATAATATTGTGGTATTCTCCTTTGATGCTTTATTTGGATTGACTTGGCACATGCTTACACCATGTTAAGACTATGAACCAGTCACCTTAGCCTCTATGATCATTTAGTTTTTGACTTGTAATATCACTTTATGCTTTAATTAATAATGTTTTGTCGCTTTGCATGATTATGTCCATTATTGCTCTCTTAGTTGGTCGATCCCAGTCTTTTGCTAGCCTCCACCTGTACCACTTATGAGTTCCACTTATGCATCCAACCTCCAAGAAAACCAAGTTATTCCAAATATTCCACTATAAATCCCTATGCATGGTGTGTTACACCATTCCAAGTATATTCATGTTTTTATCTACCTTCCAAATTAAACTTGTTATGTGAAAAATAGTGATTAAAGCTCTCACAAACTTGATGGCACACTTTATTTTATTGCACTTAATAAACTTGAACCATTGTGTCCATCTATGTTGCTTATATGCTTGCACTTTATAAGCTGTGAATTAGAAGAACCATGATACCATGGGGAACGCTTTCAACATTGCACTTATTATTCAGTTGATATAATGTTCTTTTGTTTATGGATCCCGGCGGTGTGAAATAAAAGGGGAGCTTGTAAGCTCATGGAGTTTGTATGTGTGTTAGAGAAACACCTAGGAGGCTAGCCTAAGCCATGCATAATCATGGTGGAAACTTGCAGCATAACCATAGTGAGCATTCTGTGAAGCATCCTCAATAAAAACCTATGCAAATATCAAATAAAAAGATCGCTGAGATGTTCATTGTTTGTCGCCTTATCATTTTGATATGGGAAAGCTCCTGTGTCATGGGGCAAGGGGTACCCGTTGGCGGTTCTCCATGATACACATGTACTTACAAGGACACGAACTTACTTGTGACTAAAGTTGAGTAGCATGAGATTCGGTACTCGTAAGCAAGGGGCATGAGATTTTCAACTTATAACTTGTCAAGCATATCCTCATATTTGTGTCACTTTAACCTTAATCACCTCAAGATGCTTATGATAGGGGCAATGAGATCTAAAAGCTAATAAGTACCATAATTTTTGGAAGCTCTTTATGAAACTTGAAATCCCTGCTTCCCTCTGTGAAGGGCCTTTCTTTTTACTTTTATGTTGAGTCTCCATCTTTTATCTTTATGCACCAATTGAGAGAGCATAGTGGTCATTCTTAGTTTAATGTACATTGTCCCAAAACTTGTTGATTGATTCATAACTTTGATGTTGCTTGTTCTTAAATTATTTGTATCTAGTCATCCTTATGAACTTTGAAGGTGTCCTATGCATTTATGTTTTGCTATACCATGAGGGACAAGCTGAATACCACTCTTATTATGTTTTCTATATGTGAAACAAACAAACGTCTTTCAAGCATTGTTATTCATGATCTTTTGTTTGTACCTTTTCATGTTACAACATAGTTGCTATGTCTTATTGTTAGAACTCTATCTTTCATGCTCATGTTTAGAGTACTTTGATCCCAGCTATCAATGCTTTATAAATACCTTGATCAAGATTGTGATCGTGCATGTCACCTAAAAAATTATTCTTTTTTCACTTACCTACTCAAGGACGAGCAGGAGTTAAGCTTGGGGATTCTTGATACGTCATAAACGTATCTATAATTTTTGATGCTCCATGCTTGTTTTGTATCAACTATCTTATGTTTTGTCTACACTTTGAGGCATTTTTATACATTTTCTAGAACTAACCTATTGACGATATGCTGCAGTGCCAGTTGCCTGTTTTCTGCTATTTTTGGTTTCAGAAAAGCTAGTAAAGAAATGTTCTCAGAATTGGACAAAACAAAAGCCGAAGTTCATATTTTTCCCGACACGACACAAAAGTCTAAAGCAGAGATGGAGGAGAGCCACAAGGCGGCAACACCATAGGGTGGCGCGCCCCCTGGGCGCGCTAGGCCCTGGTGTGGGCCCCTCGGGCGGCCACCGACCTCGCCTCTTCGCGTATATAAACCCCCCGAGACGAAAACCCTAAGGAGAAGATCAAAATTCCACGAAAAGTTCCGCAGCACCGCCGCCACCGAAGAGGAGATTCGGGGGACAGAAGTCTCTGTTCCGGCACCATGCCAGGACGGGGAAGTGCCCCCGGAACCATCTCCATCGACTCCACTGCCATCTCCATTGCCGTTGCTGACTCCCATGATGAGGAGGGAGTAGTTCTCTCTCGAAGCTAAGGGCTCTACCGGTAGCTATGTGTTCATTTCTCTCTCTATGCATGATCTTATTTTGATCATGAGCTTTGTAATCTAGTTGAATAAGTAGATCTATTCTGCTACTCAAGTTCTTTATTTAATCTCTACTTATCCCCATGTGTGTGAAGTTGATAGTGCACACCGTGTGGCACTTAGGCTAAGGTTACAGAAATACTTATCATGAGTATAATTTGAGTTGGATGTCTCTATGAGATTGTGGTGTTTGTTGGAACCATCTAGCGCTCAAGGTGATAGTGAGGGGTTATCTAGATGGGGAATGCGAACTTTAAGGTGTGCTGTTATAGCCCTACATCCTCCAACCGGAGAGTAGTTGAGGGTAGCATAATGAAGAGAAGATATTTATATGAGAGTGTCCACTAGTGAAAGTATGATCCATAGGCCTTGTTTCTAAGCATTGAAACACCATTTACAATCAGTCGTGTTACATGTTTGCTTGTTGCCACTCTTATTTCAGATTGCAATTACCACTTATAATCATCCATATTACTTGTATTTCACTATCTCTTTGCCGAACTAGTGCACCTATCCACCTGACAAGTGTATTGGGTGTGTTGGGGACACAAGAGACTTCTTGTATCTTGATTGCAGGGTTGCTTGACAGGGATACCTTTGACCACTTCCTCCCTGAGTTTGATAAACCTTGGGTGATCCACTTAAGGGAAACTTGTTGTTGTTCTACAAACCTCTGCACTTGGAGGCCCAACACTGTCTACAAGAATAGAAGCATGCATAGACATCAGAACACACGTTCCACATTGCATGTTGCACTAGTGTGGCAAAAGTTGCATCACATAAGCCAATGGAGTGTGTGTGGTCATGTCGATTAATGTGGTTTAGGAAAAGAACATATGGAATGACTCTAGGGGATTAATGTGGTTTAGGAAATGAACACATGCAATGTCTTTAGGGGATCAATGTGTCAAACCATGGTCACAAAGACTAAAAACACTTAGGAAAGAAGCTTCCACATTGCATGTTGCACAAGTGTGAAAGAAGTTGCATCACAGATTCCACTGGAGTGTGTGTGATCATGTGGATCAATGTGGTTTTGGAAAAGGACACATGCAATGTGGTCATGTGGATCAATGACTCTAGTGGATCAATGTGGTTTAGGAAAGGAACACATGTAATGACTATAGGGCATCCATGTGTCAAACCATGGTCATAGAGATCAAAACACATAGGAAAGCAGCTTCCACATTGCATGTTGCACTAGTATGGCCAAAGTTTCACTATAGATTCCACTGGAGTGTGTGTGGTCATGTGGATCAATGTGGCTTAGGAAAAGAACACATACAATGTGGTCATGTGGATCAATGTGGTTCAGGAAAAGAACACATGGAATGACTCTAGGGACTCCACGTGAGAGACCAAAAACACTTAGGAAAGCAGCTTCCACATTGCATGTTGCACGAGTGTGGCAGAAGTTGCATCACAGAATCCGCTGGAGTGTGTGTGGTAATGTGTATAAATGTGGTTTAGGAAAATAACACATGCAATGACTCTAGGGGATCAATGTGGTTTAGGAAAAGAACACATGGAATGACTCTAGGGACTCCATCGGTCAAACCATGGTCATATAGACAAAAAACACTTAGTAAAGCAGCTTCCACATTGCCTGTTGCACCAGCGTGGCAAAAGTTTCATCATAGAATCCACTAGAGTGTGTGTGGTCATGTGGATCAATGTGGTTTAGGAAAAGAATACATGCAATGACTATAGGGTATCAATGTGGTTTAGGAAAATAACACATGCAATGACTCTAGGGGATCAATGTGGTTTAGGAAATGAACACATGCAATGACTTTACGGGATCAATATGTCAAACCATGGTCACAATGACCAAAATCACTTAGGAAAGAAGCTTGCACATTGCATGTTGCGCCAGTGTGGTAGAAGTTGCATCACAGAATCCATTGGAGTGTGTGTGGTCATGTGGATCAATGTAGTTTAGGAAAAGAACACATGCAATGACTCTAAGGGATCAATGTGGTTTAGAAAAAGAACACATGAAATGACTCTAGTGGATCAATGTGTCAAGCCATGGTCATAGCGAACACAAACACATAGGAAAGCAGCTTCCATGTTGCATGTTGCAATAGTGCGACAGAAGTTGCATCACAGAATCCACTTGAGTGTGTGTGGTCATGTGGATCAATGTGGTTTTGGAAAAAATACATGCAATGCGTTCATGTGGATCAATGACTCTTATGGATCAATGCGGTTTAGGAAAAGAACACATGCAATGACTTTAGGGCATCCATGTGTCAAACCATGGTCACAAAGACAAAAACACTTAGGAAATCAGCTTCCACATTGCATGTTGCGATAGTGTGATAGAAGTTGCATCACAGAATCCACTGGAGTGTGTATGGTCATGTGGATCAATGTTGTTTTGGAAAAGAACACATACAATGAATCTAGGGGATCAACGTGGTTTAGGAAATGAACACATGCAATGACTCTTGGGGATCAATGTGGTTTAGGAAAAGAACACATGTAATGAGTCTAGGGGATCAATGTGTCAAACCATGGTCATAGAGAGCAAAAAGACATAGGAAAGCAGCTTCCACATTGCATGTTGCACTAGTGTGGCAGAAGTTGCATCACATAATCCACTAGAGTGTGTGTGGTCATGTGGATCAATCTGGTTTAGGAAAAGAACACATGGAATGACTCTAGGGGATCAATGTGGTTTAGGAAATGAACATATGAAATGCCTCTAGGGGATCAATGTGTCAAACCATGGTCACAAAGACCAAAAACACATTGGAAAGAAGCTTCCACATTGCATGTTGCACCAGTGTGGTAGAAGTTGCATCACAGAATCCACTGGAGTGTGTGTAGTCATGTGGATCAATGTAGTTTAGGAAAAGAACACATGGAATGACTCTAAGGGATCAATGAGGTTTAGAAAAAGAACATATGCAATGACTCTAGGGGATCAATGTGTCAAGCCATGGTCACAAATACCACAAAGACATAGTAAAGCAGCATCAACATTGCATGTTGCACTAGTGTGACAGAAGTTGCATCACAAAATCCACTAGAGTGTGTGTGATCATGTGGATCAATGTGGTTTTGGAAAGACCACATGCAATGTGCTCATGTGGGACAATGACTCTAGTGGATCAATGTGGTTTAGGAAAAGAACACATGCAAAGACTATAGGGCATCCATGTGTCTAACCATTGTCATAAAGACCAAAAACACTTAGGATAAGAGCTTCCACATTGCATGTTGCACTAGTTTGATAGAAGTTGCATCACAAAATCCACTGGAGTGTGTGTGGTCATGTGGAAAAAGGTGGTTTAGGAAAATAACACATGCAATGATTCTAGGGGATCATTGTGGTTTAGGAAATAACAGGTGCAATGACTCTAGGGGATCAATGTGGTTTAGGAAAATAACACATGCAATGACTCTAGGGACTCCATGTGTCAAACCATGGTCACAGAGACCAAAAACACATAGGAAAGTAGCTTCCACATTGCATGTTGCACTAGTATGGATTAAGTTTCATCAGAGAGTCCACTAGAGTGTGTGGTCATGTGGATCAAAATATTGTTTAGGAAAAGAACACATCCAATATGGTCATGTGGATCAGTGTGGTTTAGGAAAAGAACACATGCAATGACTCTAGGGACTCCATGTGTCAAACCATGGTCATAGAGACTAAAAACACTTAGGAAAGCAGCTTCCACATTGCATGTTTCACTAGTGTGGCAGAAGTTGCATCATAGAATCCGCTGGAGTGTGTGTGGTCATGTCGATAAATGTGCTTTAGGAAAAGAACACATGCAATGAATCTAGGGGATCAATGTGCTTTAGGAAAAGAACATATGGAATGACTATAGGGACTCCATGTGTCAAACCATGTTCATAGAGAAAAAAAACTTAGTAAAGCAGTTTCCACATTGCATGTTGCACTAGCGTGGCAGAAGTTTCATAACAGAATATACTAGAGTGTGTGTGTGGTCATGTGGATCAATGTGGTTTAGGAAATGAACACATGCAATGAATGTAGGGGATCAATGTGGTTTAGGAAAACAACACATGCAATGACTCTAGGGGATCAATGTTGTTTAGGAAATGAACACATGCAATGACTTTAGTTGATCAATGTGTCAAACCATGGTCACAGAGACCAAAAACACTTAGGAAAGAAGCTTCCACAATGCATGTTGCACTAATGTGGCAGAAGTTGCATCACAGAATCCACTTGATTGTGTGTGGTCATGTGGATCAATGTAGTTTAGGAAAAGAACACATGCAATGACTCTAAGGGATCAATGTGGTTTAGAAAAAGAACACATTCAATGACTCTAGTGGATCAATGTGTCAAGTCATGGTCACAGAGACCACAAACACATAGGAAAGAAGCTTCCACATAGCATGTTGCACTAGTGTGACACAAGTTGCATCACAAAACCCATTAGAGTGTGTGTGGTCATGTGGATCAATGTGGTTTTGTAAAAGAACACATGCAATGTGGTCATGTGGATCAATGACTCTAGTGGATCCATGTGGTTTAGGAATAGAACACATGCAATGACTCTAGGGCATCCATGTGTCAAACCATGGTCATAGAGACCAAACACACTTAGGAAATCAGCTTCCACATTGCATGTTGCACAAATGTGATAGAAGTTGCATCACAAAATCCACTGGAGTGTGTGTGGTCTTCTGGATCAGTGTGGTTTTGGAAAAGAACACATGGAATGACTCTAGGGGATAAATGTGGTTGAGGAAAAGAACACATGCAATGACTCTAGGGGATCAATGTGGTTTAGGAAAAGAACACATGCAATGACTCTAAGGGATCAATGTGGTTTAGAAAAAAACACATGCAATGACTCTAGGGGATCAATGTGTCAAGCCATGGTCACAGAGACCACAAACACATAGGAAAGCAGCTTCCACATTGCATGTTGCACTAGTGTGACAGAAGTTGCATCACAGAATCCACTGGAGTATGTGTGGTCATGTGGATCAATGTGGTTTTGGAAAAGAACACATGCAAGGTGGTCATGTGGATCAATGACTCTAGTGGATCAATGTGGTTTAGGAAAAGAACACATGCAATGACTATAGGGAATCCATGTGTCAAACAATGGTCATAGAGACGAAAAACACTTAAGAAAACAGCTTCCACATTACATGTTGCACCAGTGTGACAGAAGTTGCATCACAGAATCCACTCGAGTGTGTGTGGTCATGTGGAAAATGTGGTTTATGAAAAGAACACATGCAATGATTCTAGGGGATCATTGTGGTTTAGGAAAATAACATATGTAATGACTTTAGCAGATCAATGTGTCAAACCATGGTCACAAAGACCAAAAACACATAGGAAAGTAGCTTCCACATTGCATGTTGCACTAGTGTGGCATAAGTGGCATCACAAGAACCACTAGAGTGTGTGTGGTCATGTGGATCATTGTAGTTTAGGAAAATAACACATGCAATGACTCGAAGGGAACAATGTGGTTTCCAAAAAAACACATGCAATGACTTTAGGGGATCAATGTGTCAAGCCATGGTCACAAAGACCACGAACACATAGGAAATCAGCTTCCACGTTGCATGTTGCACTAGTGTGACAGAATCTGCATCACAAAATCCATTGGAGTGTGTTTGGTCATGTGGATCAATGTGGTTTTTGAAAAGAACATATGAAGTGTGGTCATGTGGATCAATGACTCTAGTGGATCAATGTGGTTTAGGAAAAGAACACATGCAATGACTCTAGGGCATCTATGTGTCAAACCATGGTCACAGACACTAAAAATACTTAGGAAATCGGCTTCCAGATTGCATGTTGCACCAGTGTGACAGAAGTTGCATCATAGAATCGACTGGAGTGTGTGTGGTCATGTGGAAAAAGGTGGTTTAGGAAAAGAACACATGCAATGATTCTAGGGGATCAATGTGGTAAAAGTTCATCCATCCTTTATGGAATACGGTAATTATTTGAACAACCATTGTTCTCGTAATACCGGAACAAAATAACAATTGTTAAAACAAATCTTGAAGGCTAGGTTTGACGACAACGAGAAACACAATAACACTTTATTTGTTTTCGATGAACATCACCACATATTACTTTGCTAGTTACTTTGGCCATTGCAGTTCATGAATTGTGTTGTTCTGTATGACACTTCACACCAACCAATTCTGTATCCAATACCAGTATCCAATACCTAAGAACCACATTGTTTAACAAGCAAGGAATACTGTCATAACATGTATATCTTCTATATACCTAAGTTGGACATCTCCAACCTTTTCTTTCCTGCCAAATATTTTATAGATTCTCTTTTAGTTATTCCTTTTCCTTTTTAAAAGAATCTATCAACATCAATAGTGGTGCTATTCACATGACACATAGTACAAAGTGTATATAGTCAAATACTAATACCTTTGGACTTGCACTTTGAAGTGGATCACCATCATCAAATGTTTGGTGTTCTTTCAAAAAAACATTCTTTAGTAATTTATTAGTGTAGTAAACATTTTACTTACATCTTCTATTCATCCTTATCATGACAACTTTCATGATCAAGCTACTATATCCTATAAGGAAGAATGACGAGTATAATTTTACTTCCCAAAACCTTTTGGGAGATCCGGATGCCTAGCATCTCCATCCTTCACAAATTCTCGTACAATATGAGAACATGTATTTTGCTAAATTATAATCTATAATAATGCAAACAAAAACATTTTTTAGATATCAAAATATCTTCCACACATGATGGTTTCTGAAACAATTCTTTCAGCTCCTAGATGACCTTGATATTAAAACAATTTTTGAATATCAAGAATCATGGAGGCAAACATGATACTTTAGATACTAACATTGGAATTCTACTCTTGATTTAATACTACTTATAAAACTTCATGGAGTAAATAGAGTTTGCTGAAAGTTTGCAATAGGACTTCTAAACTTTAAATTGACATTCAAAACAATATGATACCAGTTCTTAAAGTAAATATCCAGAATTCTATAGTTCTATTATCTTAATTAAAACTAAGCATAAGGTAGTAAAAAAATTCCTTTTTGGTGATTACATGAACCAAATCCACTACACCAAGTCCGATCATCACGTGAGTCGGTGTAGCTTCAAAGGCGAGCATAAGTATGTGCATCATATCAACTATATGACTCATGCTTAACCTTTCGGTCAGTGTTCCGAGGCCATGTCTGTACATGCTAGGATCTCCAAGTAAGAACCTTAGTACTCGTGTGTGTAAAACTGTCTTACACCTGAAATATGATCGTGGATTCAAGTATACCCGATCATCACGTGATGTCTTGAAGCGGTGAAACATAAACGGTGCCTACTTAAGGAAGAACACATTTTTATCTTGATATATAAATGAGGGATCATCTTATAATGCTACTAAAAGCGCCAAACTAACAATAGAAGTTGTGAACATCATATGTGTAAAGTGGGATCATATGGTCCATGCATTTGATCACCATCATATGCATCGTGGTATGATCTCTATCATTCCTTTGTGTGTAAGGCCAAGGTTTATGGAACTTACACGTTAAGTGTGTTGTAAGAGTATTTACCATACATCAACTTACAACATTATCATATCATGACACTAGCCTAGCAACGATCTAAACTAGATGCCTCTAATTTATCAATTGCAAGTTTTTAAGTGGCTTAGGGCTTTCGAAGATAGAACCGGTCTTACCTACGAACATGGAACCACAACGATGATAACTAAGTTATTAGCAACTCGTTGTAAATCAGATATTGACTATAGTAGGAGAGATAGACACCCACCAGCCACTTATGCAAAACTAGTTGCATGTCAGTCGTGGAACCGGTCTCATGTGCGATGACATGTAAAGTTGGTCCGGGCCACTTGATCCCACTATGCCACCAATATCCAAAATACATGAAAGAAGCATTAACATGATCATCATCGCCCACATATAAACATATGTGTACTATCCGTGCAAAGCACATACGCATAGATCAGGCTCTGATACCACTGAAGGGTTCGCAACATAGAAAACAAAAAATTTCCTACGATGGGAACTATTATACGCCAAGATCTATCAATTAGATACAAGCAACGGGTGGATATACATCCATAGAGAACATACCCTTGAAGACAACAAAGCTTTGTTAACAAGATGGAACTTGTGGATGATGTAGTCGTACACTTGCCGATCTCAAGATCGTGATGAAGTCCAGCAGGTCCAGCTCCAGCACGTCCATCAGATCCAGCTCCAGCAAGTCCAGCACCACTAAGTCCAGCACCGGAAAGCAGCAGTGCATCCGTGATCACACACATGTCCGGTACCCGGACAACCTCTATCCCTCGATCCAGCAAAGCATCAGAAGCGGCAACTCCTTTCCAGATAAAGCCACCGGGAACATGTATCTCGCTAATTCGAGACCATGGGGGAAAAATACTAGAGGGGGAGAGAGATCCTTCACGAGGAGGTGTGATTGAGAAGTGAGGAGAGGGGGTCCTTTTATAGGAAGACGGGGTTCCCCTCCACATGGCCGGCACCCAAGGGGTGACCCTTCACCTCCTCATTCATGTGGTGGTAACTCCCTCCACATAAATTTGCCCCTTCACATTCTCCATTAAAGTCTCCACTTTAAATGCATTAAATTTCTCCAAATTTAATGCTCTCTCATAAAACTCCTTTTATTAATTCTATTCAGAATTTTTTAATTACTTTAATTAAAAAACATTCACATAAAACCCCCTACAATATTTCAATATCACATGCAGAACCAGTTTCTGCAATTTCACTCAAAACAATTCCGGTTTCCATCGAAATAATTCCAGCGCTTTTTTAAATCTTTATCTGAAACATATTTGTTCCAAATGGTGTCGGTATCCCTTAAGTGTGTCATCCTATGGTTCGCGAATAATGCAGACATGATCAAGACCCCTCTCTGATCAATAATCAGCAGCAGGACCTAGAGATCCGTACTGACTCCCACATATTCAACGATGACTCTTGTGATCGTGTGAACCTTTAACGTCGTAACTAAAGCCCTTTGTCTCGTGATATATTACATGTCCGAGATTTGATCATCGACATCCAAATACCTGGTTTGATCTCGTTATTGACATGCACTCTTTTCTCATTCCCGTGATATAACATTCTAGTGATCACATCACTTGATTGCAAGCTATTCTCAATGTGATATCACCGAGATTGCCCAGAGTATATGTATCCATCATCGGGATGGACAAATGCCACTCTTGATCCATGAGCCTCTACATAACACTTTCGTAGCACTGAACCCACCTTTATAATCACCCTTTCACGATGTAATGTTTGATGTTATGAAGATACTCTTCAAGTGTTAGTGATTGACATGATCTCATGGTCTAAGGAGTAGGATTACTTCGTATGATGTTATAGCAATATAAACACAATGACTTTGATCGTAATGATATACTTTGGATGAATGTTCATCAAATCATTCCACTAATGTTGTGACCTCGTTATTAACAACATCCAATGTCCATGATCAGGAAACCTTGATCATGTTGTTAATCAACGAGCTAGTTTATAAGAGAGGCATAACTAGTAACTTTCCTTTTGTTTATTAAACACACATGTATTAATGTTTCCAAATTAATACAATTATAGCATGCAAAATAAACATTTATCATAAACAAGGAATAACATAATAACCACTTTATTATTGCATCTCGGGCATATTCCCTTCACTAATTCCGTGGTATCGACATAAAGTCATTCAAATGGGCAGGGTTAGCTAGGAAGATTGAAAACTCATAAAACATGGGAATCGTGTTGGGAATATGCCCTACAGGCAATCATATATGATGTTATTCCCAATGTATTCATAAAGTCATTGTCCTTGTATGAACTACTGATATGTATCATTGAATATGTGGTTCGATTATGGAACTATATATTCATGTTGTTCATACTAATTGTCCTTGGTTATTAAGGTTGTGCTGGACACACAACTTAGACCAATGTGAAAGTTGGTAGATGACTCGGTTCCACTTGTCATGGGCATGGAGATGCTATTCTGACTTACACGGATTTGACTAAAGAGTTTAGCGAGTCAGACTGACCCATATTGAGATGCAACGAACAAGTCGTCATGTGTATGTCTCAATCAATGTAATACTTAGACCTAAGGTTATTGCACAATCCGAGTTGAGGATCACCGAATTAGGTTCTGTCAAACGCTGTTTCGTCGCTACATAGTTATAAAGGCGGAGTTCGGGTCGACTGAGAATCAAGCTGCGTGATGTGAATAACCAAGATGGGATTTTGCCCCTCCGTCTGGAGAGATATTCTCTGGGCCCTCTCGAAAGATATGATTCGGAAAGAATGGCCATGCATGACTCGGTTATGTGTTAACCGAGGTAATCGACTAAGAGTTAGTCGGATGAATCACTTATCTCGAATCGAGAAAGAGAGTCGGACTATTTAAGGGATGACCATTATTCGCTTATAGTTCGACAAGGTATATCATGAGGCAAAATGGACTTAGAAAAAAATCACATTGGAAGGTAAGTCGTCATGACTCTTTGGTACTTGGGAGTTGGCACGTTCTGCTAGGAGCCACTACCGACTGATTGGTCACGAGTGAGACTCAGATCGTGTCCGAGTTGCCATGAGCCTGTCAGGTCACACACTTAAGAGCGGGAGCAAGTTTGGGTTAGACCCAAATATGAAATCTATCTAGGTTGGACCCAAATAGAGACATGGACTTAGTCAGCAAGTTGGCCTTGCAGTGACTAATATAGGCCTTTTTAGTGAATGGGCCACAAGTGAGTGGATCCCACTTTCACTCCCTATATAAGCTGGGGCGCAGGTGCTTAGAGCACAAGGTTAGGTCACTCCATGTGTTGGAAACCCTAGCCCCAGTCCGTCATGTCGCTGCCATACCGGACCTAGCAGTCCAACGCCAGCACTCCTCCTCGTACGTGTGGATACTGGCAGAGGTGCTGTACATTCAGCACTTCGATGATCGTGGAACCAGAACAGATTGTGAGGACTGCACTACATCAAGCGACGTGATTCGTTGATTCCGAAACTACGCGTCTAATGGTACTCCTCATGGCCTTCTACCTGAGCTAGATCTTGGGATCACCGTGGAGGGAAAAGTTTTGTTTATCTCTACATGGCCCAACGGTGGTATCAGAGCGTTGGCTTCTGGTTTTAGGCTCGAGATCGTGCATATGTGATATGCCGTTGGCGTTAGATTGGATCTAGTTGCAGTTTTGGTGGTCGATCTATGAGATAGATCGGTTTTGTACGAGGTTGATTGGATCAACTATACTCGGGGAATTGGATGATCCGGTTTCCTAGATCATACTACAGAGGTCGTGGAACAACATACCCCTACCGGTCGTCTTCCGCCATCGGGGTAGACTGTGACACGTAAATCTGGATGCGGTGATCGAAGATCAAAGAGTTTGGTCGAAACGGAGTCCGGATCGGATTTGGGTAAAATTGTTTTATCTAATGACAAAATCCATGTCCGGGACCGCCGGCTTCGCCCTGTCGTAGCGTCTTAGATGTCGTTGCGAGTTTCACAACACCGGTAGACATCGTATCTGCATAAGTTGTTTTTGCAGGATGATGTTGTGAATGGTATGGCTTATGTGCATGTGATGTGTGTAATTCATACGTGATCTGTGTATCACGGTTTTTTGTCAGCCCGCTAGAGCGTAGGTGTTGTCACTTTATTGTATAACAACCTGCATGTCGGATTCTCTATGTAATTTACTTTACTGGCTAGTGTAGCTATTTGGAGAATCTAGAAGGAATGCAAGTCGATGTACAAGTTGGCTACATGGTGTAAGGCGGCACGTGACACGAGTCGGATTACAGACTTTGTGGAGATGGAGATCGCCATGAAGAGAGCCATACCATTTCACATTATAATTGCTTTATTTTGTGTTATTGTTATGCCTCTGTTTTTTCCTCTATTAGATAGTTGGTAGAAAGTAATCCCTCAAAGAAGGTCTAGTCGGTTTCCCCGCCAGTGCTGCACCATCAAAAGTCAGACATTTTTGGTAGTGGGCTCATAAAATTGAGGTGCTATCAATTCTTTTCGACTAGGTGGGTTCGAGTCGGACTCTTATAGTGGAAGCACTTGGTAATCTAGACGGGTCTATCACAACGGTTGTGGGACTCGGGGAAAAGTCATATGGGAGCCGGGGCATGTGATTCCACCCATCCAACAGGAGTCGTATGAGATGCGATTGACAAGGAGTTGTCTACCTAGATCACTTGACGGCTAGCGGTGATGCTAAAGCTCACTAGTCGACTTGCTTATTTAGGGTCCTAAATCACTAAGTAACCATCGGAGGGGTGTTGGTTCTAGTGGGAGCATAAATATTAAAGTATTTAATATGCTTGCTCTTTTATGGATACATGTCTTAAGTGTTTTGCATATTTTCTGTTGTAGATCAATGGCACCTAGCAGTCTCCCTTAGATTTCCAGTTTTGCTTTGAGAACCATCTTACAGAAAGATAAGCAAATGGAACTAATTTCACCAACTAGTATCGTAATCTGAGAATTGTTCTCAGACAAGAAAAGAGGGACCATGTCCTAGACAACCCACTTCCAGATGAGCCGAATGAGAATGCGACTGTCGCAGCCACCAATGCCTACCGTCGAATTTGTGATGAATCCACGAAGATTAGCTATCTTATGCTTGCTCACATGGAACCGGACTTGCAGCAGCAGTTCGAGAATGTTGAGGCCTACGATATGATCGAAAGCCTCAAAAGTATGTTCCAAGCTCAGGCAAAGACTGAGAGGTATCAAGTCTCTCAGGCTTTGTTGAGCTGTTAGCTTAAGGATGATGATCCACTAAGTCCACATATGATCAAGATGGTTGGTTACGTGCAGTCTCTGGAAAGGCTTGGCTACCCCATTAGAGAAGAGTTCGCTACATACATAATTCTGAACTCTCTTCCTAGTGCGTCTGGCTAGTTCATATCAAACTACCACATGCATGGTATGGATAAGAAGCTCACTGAATTACATGGGATACTCAAGCAGGCTGAAGCGGATCTCAAGAAAGGTGCCAGTCAAGTGTTGATGGTGCAAAATAAGGCTAAGTTCAAGAATAGTTCTTGGACTAAGAAGAAGAAGGTAAAGTCGGGAAGTAAGGCTGAGGACCCAGTCCAAAGCGCTTCCTCAGGGACTAAGCCATCTCCTGCAGCCGGATCCACTTGCTTCTATTGCAAGGCGGATGGCCACTGGAAGAGGATTTACAGCAAATATCTGGCTGACAAAGCCAAGAGTGGAGGTGTGACTTCCGGCTCAGGTACTCTTGTTTGCAATGTTATAGACATTTATCTTGCTGATGCACCTGGTAGTTCTTGGGTATATGATACCAGATCAGTCATTCACATCTGCAACTCGTTGCAGGGACTGGTAAGAACTAGGAGTGTGGCAAGAGGTGAGGTTGACATTTGAGTCGACAACAAAGCGAGAGTCGCTGTGTTGGAAGTCAGCACGATGCAACTTCATTTACCTTATGGATTCTTAATGGAGCTGAATAATTGTTATTATGTTCTAGTGCTTAGTTGAAACATTATTTCTGCCTCATGTTTGATGAGACAAGGCTATGAGTCGAATATTAAGAATAATGGTTGTTCTTTATATTTGAATGATATGTTTCACGACTTTGCACCTGTCTGGGACGGGTTATTTATTTTGAATCTTGAGGGTGAATTTGTCTATAACATAAATGTGAAAAGGTTGAAACCAAATGATCTGAATATGAATTACTTTTGGCATTGTCGGCTTGGTCATATAAGTTGGAAACGCATGAAGAAGCTCCATGATTATGGACTCCTAACTTCGTTCGACTTGGAGTCGTTCGAGACATGCGAATCCTGCCTACTCGGCAAGATGACCAAGACACCTTTTGCAAAGAGTTGTCAAAGGGCGTCCAACTTATTGGGACTAGTACTTATTGATGTATGTGGCCCGATGAGCACGACAGCCAGAGGTGGTTATGAGTACTTCATTACCTTCACTGATGATTTGAGTAGGTATGGATATATCTACTTGATGAAACATAAGTCAGAAGCCTTTGAAAAGTTCAAGGAATTCCAGAATGAGGTACAGAATCAACTTGGCAAGAAAATAAAGTTTCTTCGGTCGGACCAAGGAGGCGAGTACATGAGCCATGAGTTTGATGACCATCTAAAGAGTTCTGGAATAGTTCCCCATCTCACTCCTCTAGGAACGCCATAGAGAAACGGTGTGTCAGAAAGGAGGAATTGGACCTTGTTAGACATGCTACGATCAATGATGAGTCGGACAGATCTGCCTTTATCATTTTGGGGTTATTGTCTAGAAACTGCAGCGTTCACACTAAACAAAGTACCATCAAAGTCAATAGAGAAGACACCGCATGAGATGTGGACTGGCAAGAAGCTGAGTTTGTCTTTTCTTAAGATTTGGGGTTGTGAAGCTTTGGTCAAGCGACTTTAGTCGGACAAGCTTACAGCCAAGTCGGATAAGTGTATTTTCATAGGGTATCCAAGGGAAACCTTGGGTTACTACTTCTACAACCGAGAAGAGGGCAAAGTGGTCGTCGCTCGAAACAGTGTCTTCCTTGAGAAAGAGTTTCTCAGTCGGGGAGTCAGTGGGAGCACTGTGCAGCTCGAAGAAATTCGAGAGATACCGGCCAGCAGTGAGTCAGCAAAAACCTTGGAGGCTGAGCCGGTCGTGGTACCTGGCCGGCAACTGCACCGACACTGCAAAGATCGGCCAGATTGCAAAGTGTTCATGATGTATTACTATTGGAGAGTGATGAGTCGGCAACTTATTCGGAAGCGATGGTGGCATCTGATTCTGAGTCAT
Organism: Avena sativa; assembly: GCA_916181665.1. NCBI lineage: Eukaryota > Viridiplantae > Streptophyta > Magnoliopsida > Poales > Poaceae > Avena > Avena sativa. Next base: position 452,102,348 of record OV702289.1, read on the forward strand.
GGCATGGAGCCATGAGATCCGAGTTAAAGTCCATGGATGAAAATCAAGTTTGGAACTTGGTTGATCTGCCAGATGGTGCAAGGCCCGTCGAGTGCAAATGGGTCTTTATGAAGAAAACTGATATGGATGGAAATGTTTGTCTATAAAGCACGGCTTGTCACGAAGGGGTTCCGACAGGTTCAAGGAGTTGACTATGATGAGACTTTCTCTCCTGTGGCGATGCTTAAGTCAGTTTGGATCATGTTAGCTATAGCAGCCTATTTCGACTATGAGATATGGCAGATGGATGTCAAGACGGCTTTCCTTAATGCAAATTTAACCGAGGAGGTGTATATGATACATCTCGAGGGTTTTGTTGATCCGGCTAATGCTGAAAAGGTATGCAAACTTCGAAAATCCATTTATGGGTTGAAGCAAGCATCTCGGAGTTGGAACATTCGCTTTGATGAGGTAGTCAAATTGGTTGGCTTCATCAAGAGTGATCATGATTCTTGTTTATACAAGAAGTTTAGTGGGAGCAAAGTAAAACTTTCTGATCTTATGTGTGGATGACATATTACTAATTGGAAATGATGTCCAGATGTTGCAAGAAACCAAGGAATCATTGGAAAAGAGTTTTTCGATGAAGGACTTGGGTGAGGCAACTTACATACTAGGAATCCGGATCTATAGAGATAGATCAAGGCGGCTCATTGGATTGAGTCAGAGTACATATTTGGACAAAGTGTTGAAGAAGTTCAACATGGAATCATCTAAGAAGGGGTTCTTACCGATATCCCATGGCATAAAACTTAGCAAGACTCAGTGTCCTTCGACAACTGATGAGCAAAGTCGGATGAGTGTGATTTCGTATGCTTCTGTAGTCGGATCCATCATGTACGCTATGATTTGTACTATGCTGGATGTTTCCTATGCTCTCAGTGTTGTGAGCAGATACCAGGCTGACCCTAGAGAGATCCACTGGGCAGCGGCTAAAAATATCCTTAAATACTTGAGAAGGACTAAGGATATGTTCCTGGTTTATGGGGTGAGGATGAACTCAGTGTAAGGGGTTACACGGATGCGAGTTATCTCACTGAATCGGATGATCCTCGTTCGCAATCTGGATATGTGTTTGTGATAAACGAAGGGGCTATGAGCTAGAAGAGTTCCAAGCAAGAGACGGTGACTGCGTCTACGATAGAGGCTGAGTATATTGCTGCCTCGGAGGCGGCAAAAGAAGCCGTTTGGATGAGGAATTTCCTCATGGATCTTGGTGTGGTTCAGGGCTCGTCCAATCTGTTAGACCTGTATTGCGACAACAATGGTGCTATTGCATAAGCCAAGGAACCTAGACAACACCAGAAGAACAAACATATACTCATGCGGTACCACCTTATTCGCTAGTTCGTGGATCAAGGTGATATCAAGTTATGCAAGGTACACACGCATGCAAACATTGCGGATCCATTGACAAAGCCACTTCCACAACCAAAGCATGAGGCACACCTGAGAGCTATGGACATTAGATGCCTAGACATGTGATGTCGAATGATTGACTCTAGTGCAAGTGGGAGACTGTTGGGAATATGCCCTAGAGGCAATCATATATGATGTTATTTCCAATGTATTCATAAATTCATTGTCCTTGTATGAACTACTGATATGTATCATTGAATATGTGATTCGATTGTGGAACTATATATTCATGTTGTTCATACTAATTGTCCTTGGTTATTGAGGTTGTGCTGGACACACAACTTAGACCAATGTGGAAGTCGGAAGATGACTCGGTTCCACTTGTCATGGGCATGGAGATGCTATTCCGACTTACACGGATTCGACTAAAGAGTTTAGCGAGTCGGACTGGCCCATATTGAGATGCAACGAACAAGTCGTCATTTGCATGTCTCAATCAATGTAATCCTTAGACCTGAGGTTATTGCACAATCCGAGTTGAGGATCGCCGACTTAGGTTCTGTCAAATGTTGTTCCATCGCTAGGCAGTTATAAAGGCGGAGTTCAGGTCGACTGAGAATCAAGCTGTGTGATGTGAATAACCAAGATGGGATTTTGCCCCTCCGTTTGGAGAGATATTCTCTGGGCCCTCTCGGAAGATATGATTCAGAAAGCATGGCCATGCATGACTCGGTTAAGTGTTAACCGAGGCGATTGACTAAGAGTTAGTCGGATGAATCACTTATCTCAGATCGAGCAAGACAGCCGGACTATTTAAGGGATGACGATTATTCGCCTATAGTTCGACAAGGTATATCGTGAGGGAAAAGGGACTTAGATGAAAGTCGCATTGGAAGGTAAGTCATCATGACTCTTTGGTACTTGGGAGTCGGCATGTTCTGCTAGGAGCCACTACTGACTGATTGGTCACGAGTGATACTCGGATCGTGTCCGAGTTACGATGAGCCTGTTAAGTAACACCGTTAAGAGCGGGAGCAAGTTTGGGTTAGACCCAAACAGGAAATCTATTTGGGTTGGACCCAAATAGAGACATGGACTTAGTCAGCAAGTTGGACTTGCAATGACTAATATAGGCCTTTTTAGTGAATGGGACACAAGTGAGTGGAGCTCACTTTCACTCCCTATATAAGCTGGGGCGCAGGTTCTTAGAGCACAAGGTTAGGTCACTCCATGTGTTGGAAACCCTAGCCTTAGTCCGTCCTGTCGCCGCCGTACCGGACCAAGCAGTCCAACACCGGTGTCCTCCTCGTACGTGTGGATACTGGTGGAGGTGTTGTACATTCAGCACTTCGACGATCGTGGAACCAAAACGCATCGTGATGACTGCACTACATCAAGAGACGTGCTTCATCGATTCCGCAACTGCGCGTCTAGTGGTAATCCTCGTGGCATTCTACCTGAGCTAGATCTTGGTATCACCGTGTAGGGAAAAAGTTTTGTTTATCTCTGCGTGGCCCAACAAATCGCAAGTACAACATGCTGTCAGTCCACTATATATGTCTGTCAACTTGGCTTGTGGCATCCACATCCAATATTCTTTGGACTTCTCTTTACGAAAAAGAACAACTAACCGCACTCATCTTCACTCGGAAGATGTAGAATTGAATGTTCTTTCCTGGTAGTTGGACACTCACACCCACGACACTTCTTACTACCAGAAAATGCACCCATCTACCTCTGAAATGATATTTAATTCAAGAGCAATCTATTGCTCTTACTTGTAGCTCAAGTTTGACCTAATTTCATAAATTGTCAAGATGCAAAATCTTAGCAAGAAGTTGAACCTATCATTAAAACTCTCGTTGTTTTCGGATATATTAATTTTGACCCCTCGATGGGTACCTCCAAATTAAAAGCTTTTTCGTAAAACGTTCAAAGCAAAACCTACAATTTACTTATAGTTTCAAATTTGACCTAATTTTGATAAATCGACTTAAAGTCATTAAAATGGGCAAAGTTAGCTAGGACGTTTGAAAGATCATAAAACATGGGAATCATTGGTACAACATGTTGGTCCACTATATATGTGTGTAAACTTGGTGTTCCATTCACATCCAATATTCTCTAGCCTTCCTACGAAAAAGAACAACCTCGCTCGTCTTCAGTCGGAAAATGTAGAATTGAATGTTCTTTCCCGATAGTTGGAAACTCACACTGACGTCATTGTTTACTACAACAAGATGCACTGATCTACCTCTGAAAATACATTTAATTCAAGAGCAATCTATCGCACTTACTTGTAGCTCAAGTTTGACCTAATTTCGTAAAATTGTCAAGATGCAAAATTTTAGAAAGAAGTTGAACCTATCGTCAAAACTCTTGGGGTTTTATGATATATTAATTGTGACCCCTCGATGGGTACCTCCAAAATATTTTTCGTAAAACTTTCAAAGCAACCTACAATTTACTTGTAGTTTCAAATTTGACCTAATTTCGATAAATTGACATAAAGTCATTTGGTCAAATGGGTAGAGTTAGCTAGGAAGTTTGAAAAATCATAAATAAAACATGGGAATCATTGGTACAACATGTTGGTCCACTATATATGTCCATAAACTTGGCTTCTGGCATTTAGATCCAATATTATTTGGACATTTCTTTACAGAAAAGAACAACCTCGCTCATCATCACTCGGAAAATTGAGAATAATTGAATGTTCTTTCTTGATATAGTTGGAAAATCACACAGATGACACTGTTTACTACAAGAAAATGCACCCTTCTAACTCTCTAAAAAGTCATATATTTCAACAGCAATCTATCGCGCTTACAAGTAGCTCAAGTTTGACCCAATTTCGTTAAATAGTGTCATGCGATGCAAAATCTTAGAAGAAGTCATACCTGTTGTCTAAACTCTCGGTTGTTTCTCATATATTAATTGTGACCCCTGATCGGTACGGTACCTCCAAAAGCTTTTTCATAGATCTTTCAGAGCAACCTATAATTTAGTTATAGTTCAAGTTTGACCTAATTTCGATAAATCAGCATGTAGTCATTCAAGTGGGCAGATTTAATTAGCTGGGGAGTTTGAAAACTCAAAAAACATATGGGAATCGTAAGTAAAACACGTTGGTGCACTTAATATGTCTAGAAGCTTGGCTTATGGCATTGAGATCCATATTCTTCGGGCTTTCTTTATGAAAAAGAACCATCTCATCATCACTCGGAAAACTAAGAATTTTATTTCCTGATAGTTGGAAACTCACACTAACGACATTGTTTACCACAAGAAAATGCACCCATCTACATCCAAAAATACATTTAATTCAAGTGCAATCTATCGCGCTTACTTGTATCTCAGGTTTGACCTAATTTCATTAATCGACAAGAGGTCACTAAAGTGTGCGAAGTTAGCTAGGAAGCTTGAAAAATCCTAGTACTAAAAACTTGGGTATTACATATAAGAAACCGTGGTCCAGTTTGTGTGATAATTGGGGCGGTTGCAATTTGTTTTAACTGTGGTAGGTCTCGTAGGAGCGAGGTGCTTGAGAGTTAACATAGTCATTGGAAGTGCAAGTTACATCAAGGACCTCATAAAAATGAAAATTGCACCCAAGTCCATGCATTTAGCACAAGGACCCTAAAACTGAGCAATGAAGTGTGTGTTTTGAGGATTGTGCATACTAGCGTTCATCATGCTAAAGACTATCAGTAGAATCTTTGTAGATTCTAAGAATTGGAAAAGAAGATCCAACATTTAGCAATGTTTGGATTTGCTGGTCTTGATCCAATAGTCAATGTTTGGAGTTATCCATACACTATACAGTGGTATGGTATGGTATTGTAAGAGATAATAAAAGATAAAGATAAGATAAGAAGTACTTTGAATGGCCGATCTTTTGAGTAACATTCCCTCCCTTCCCTCGTGATGTTTGGGAAGCAAGTGAAAATTTCGAAAACCAGAAAAGTTTGAATTTTTTGGCCACCAAGGACCAAAGTGGTTTCCTTCCTATGTGATCCTCGTCTCTACTCCACACCAACGCGGCTGCCGAACATGCAAGAAACACAAAGCCACCGTACCAATGCACACATGCGCAGGACCATGCTGTGGACGAGGGAGAGATCAACTGGGCCGGTGCGCGAGGGGAAAGGGGAGGAGAGAGGGAGGATGGATGGTAAGAGGCAGCGAAGAAGAGAAAAACATACAATTTGTTTTGCATGCATAGGTCCTAAAATTTACTACTAGTAGAGTGGTCGCATGAGTACCTCGTGTCACGAACCCATCATAACTTTCCTCTGAAATCGAACCGCCTTCAACTTCTCTTCGCTGATACCCTCTTACCATGCCTATGTTTTATTCTCTCAGCATGTACAATGCCTGGATAGAGGTTAGCATATGTCTAAGCAAAGAAATGAGTACTACTACTAGTGTACTACTAATATACTATTTTATTTTTCCCTAGCAAGGGCATCAACAATGTGTACAAAATCACACCTTAAGGCCTAGTATGTGGCATCCACTAAGGTTCACCATATACATTGTGGAGAAAATAAAGTTTGTATCTTTAAGCCTAAGGTGCACCTCAAGCTTGTGGGTTACCCATAGAGAATAGAAAAATCATTTCCTCTCTCTCCCTATTTCATGTGATCATTTTCAAAAGGTGTTCAAAATTTTCATGATGCAAAATCTTAGCTAGAAGTCGAACCACTTGTCAACACTCTCTGTGGTTTCTGTTATATTAATTAACTGCTCGATGGGTACCTCCAGAATCTTTTTTCATAGAACTTTCAAAGCAGCCTACAATTTATTACTTGTAGTTCAAGTTTGACCTAATTTCAATAAATTCAAGAGAAAACTATCGCGCTTACTTATAGCTCAAGTTTGACCTAATTTCATTAAACTGTAAAGATGCAAAATCTTAGCAAGAAGATGAACCTGTCATTAGAACTCTCTATGGTTTCTGATATATTAATTGACCCCCCTTTCCCCTCTGATGGGTACCTCTAAGAGCTTTTTCGTAAAACTTTCAAAGCAACCTACATAGTTTACTTGTAGTAGTTCAAATTTTACCTATTATATATTTTTTCTTTACCTATTATAAATTTATATAGTGATGATATGCCAGAAGTCTATTATCTAAGTCTTACGTGTAGGGAACATGCAATTTACTAGTACTTGTAGTTTCAGATTTGACCTAATTTCGATAAATCGACATAAAGTCATTCTAATGGGCATAGTTAGCTGGGATGTTTGAAAACTCATAAAACATGGGAATCGTTGGTACAACATGTTGGTCCAATATATGTGTTTGTAAACTTGGCTTGTGGCATTTAGATCCAATATTCTTTGGACTTTTCTTTATGAAAAAGAACAACCTCGCTCGTATTCACTCGGAAAATGTAGAATTGAATGTTATTTCTTGATAGTTGGAAACTCACACCGACGACACTGTTTAATACAAGAAGATGCACCCATGATCTACCTCTGAAAATACATTTAATTCAAGAGCAATTTATGGCGTTTACCTGTAGCTAGCTCAAGTTTGACCTAATTTCGTTAAACTTTTAAGATGCAAAGTCTTAGCAAGAAATTCAACCTATCGTCGAAACTCTCGCTGGTTTCTGATATATTAAATTTGACCCCTCAATGGGTGACTACAAAAGCTTTTTCGTAAAACTATCAAAGCAAAACCTACAATTTACTTGTAGTTTCAAATTTGACCTAATTCTGAGATATCGACATAAAGTCATTCAAATGGGCGGGTTTAGCTAGGAAGCTTGAAAACTCATAAAACATGGGAATCGCAAGTACACCATGTTGTTGATCCACTATATGTGTCTGTCAACTTGGCGTGTGGCATCCACATCCAATATTCTTATGACTTCTCTTTATAGAAAAGAACAACTAATCTTGCTCGTCTTCACTCCGAAAATGTAGAATTGAATGTTCTTCCCTCGTAGTTGGACACTCACACCCACGGCACAACTTACTACCAGAAAATGCACCCATCTACCTCTGAAATGAAATTTAATTCAAGAGGAATCTATCGCGCTTACTTGTAGCTCAAGTTTGACCTAATTTTGTTAAATTGTCAAGATGCAAAATCTTAGCAAGAAGTTGAACCTATCGTCAAAACTCTAGTTATTTTCTGATATATTAATTGTGACCCTCGATGCGTACCTCCAAATTAAAAGCTTTTTGGTAAAACTTTCAAAACAAAACCTACAATCTACTTCTAGTTTCAAATTTCACCTAATTTCGATAAATCGACAAGTCATTAAAATGGGCAGAGTTAGCTAGGAAGTTTGAAAGCTCATAAAACATGGGAATTGTTGGTACAACATGTTGGTCCACTATATATGTGTATAAACTTGGTGTGGCATTCACATCCAATATTCTCCGGACTTCTTACGAAAAAGAACAACCTCGCTCGTCTTCAGTAGGAAAATGTAGAATTGAATGTTCTTTCCTGATAGTTGGAAACTCACACTAACAATGTTGTTTACTACAACAAGATGCACCGATCTACCTCTGAAAATATATTTAGTTCAAGAGCAATCTATTGCGCTTACTTGTAGCTCAAGTTTAACCTAATTTCGTTCAATTGTCAAGATGCAAAATCTTAGCAAGAAGTTGAACCTATCGTCAAAACTCTCGATGTTTTATGATATATTAATTGTGACCCCTCGATGGGAACCACCAAAAGATTTTTCATAAAACTTTCAAAGCAACCTAAAATTTACTTGTAGTTTCAAATTTGACCTAATTTCGATAAATCGACATAAATTCATTCGGTCAAATGGGCAGAGTTAGCTAGGAAGTTTGGAAACTCATAAATAAAACATGGGAATCGTTGGTACAACATGATGGTCCACTATATATGTCTGTAAACTTGGCGTGGCATTCACATCCAATATTCTCCGGACTACTTACAAAATAGAATAACCCCGCTCATCTTCACTCGGATAATGTAGAATTGAATATTATTTCTTGATAGTTGGAAACTCACACTGACGACATTGTTTACTACAACAAGATGCATCGATCTATCACTAAAAATACATTTTAATTCAAGAGCAATCTATCACGCTTATTTGTAGCTCAAGTTTGACCTAATTTCATTGAATTGTCAAGATGCAAAATCTTAGCAAGAAGTTAAACCTATCACCAAACCTCTTGGTGTTTATGATATATTAATTTTGACCATCGATGGGTACCTCCAAAATATTTTTCGTAAAACTTTCAAAGCAACCTACAATGTACTTGTACTTTCAAATTTGACCTAATTTAGATAAATCGACATAAAGTCATTCGTTCAAATGGGCAGAGTTAGCTAGGAAGTTTGAAAACTCATAAAACATGAGAATCATTGGTAGAACATGTTGGTCCATTATATTTGTCGGTAAACTTGGCTTCTGGCATTCAGATCCAATATTCTCTGGACTTCTTACAAAATAGAACAACCTCGCTCATCTTCACTCGGATAATGTAGAATTGAATGTTCTTTCCTGATAGTTGGAAACTCACACTGATGGCATTGTTTACTACAACAAGATTAACCGATCTACCTCTAAAAATACATTTAATTAAGGAGCAATCTATCGCGCTTACTTGTAGCTCAAGTTTGACCTAATTTTGTTGAATTATCAAGATGCAAAATCTTAGCAAGAAGTTGAACCTATCATGAAAACTCTTGGTGTTTTATGATATATTAATTTTTACTCATTGATGGGTACCTCCAAAAGATTTTTTGTAAAACTTTCAAAGCAACCTGCAATGTACTTGTACTTTCAAATTTGACCTAATTTCGATAAATCGACATGAAGTGATTCATTCAAATGGGCAGAGTTAGCTAGGAAGTTTGAAAACTCATAAAACATGAGAATCGTTGGTAGAACATGTTCGTCCATTATATATGTTAGTAAACTTGGATTCTGGCATTCAGATCCAATATTCTTCGGACATTTCTTTACGGAAAAGAACAACCTTGCTTGTCATTACTCGGAAAATTGAGAATTGAATGTTCTTTCCTGATAGTTGGAAAATCACACCAACGACACTGTTTACTACAAGAAAATGCACCCATCTACCTCTGAAAAGTCATATATTTCAAGAGCAATATATCGCGCTTACTTTCTAGCTCAAGTTTGACCGAATTTCGCTAAATACTGTCATGATGTAAAATCTTAGCAAAAAGTCAAACCTGTTGTGAAAACTCTCGGTTGTTTCTCAGATATTGATTGTGACCCCCGATGGGTACCTCCAAAAGCTTTTTCATAAAACTTTCAGAGCAACCTACAATTTACTTGTAGTATATATTTCAAATTTGAGCTAATTTTGATTAATCGACATAAAGTCATTCAAGTGGGCACAACGATACTAGGAAGTTCGAGAACTCATAAAACACGGGAAAATGTAAGTACAATATGTTGGTCCACTATATATGTGTGAAAACTTGGCTTGTGGCATTCAGATACATATTCTGCGGACTTCCTTTATAGGAGAGAATAATCTTGACATCACTCAAAAAATTGAGAATGTTCTTTCCCAATAGTTGGAAACTCCCACTGACAACATTGTTTACTACAAGAAGATGCACCCATCTACCCTTCAAAAGACATTTAATTTAAGAGAAATCTATCGCGCTTACTTGCTTGTAGCTCAAGTTTGACCTAATTTCGTTAAATTGTCAGGATGCAAAATCTTAGCAACAAGTTGAAATTATCGTCAAAACTCTCGGTGGTTTATGACATATTGATTTTAACCCCTCGATGGGTACCCCCAAAAGCTTTTTCGTAGAACTTTCAAAGCAACCTACAATTTACTTGTAGTTTCAAATTTGAACTAATTTCGATAAATCGACATAAAGTCATTCAAATGGGCAGAGTTAGCTAGGAAGTCACTCAAATATCGACAGACATTTAATTCAAGAGAGATCTTTCGCGCTTACTTGTAGCTCAAGTTTCACCTAATTTTGTTAAACTGTCAAGATGCAAAATCTTAGCAACAAGTTGAAAGTGTCGTCAAAACTCTCGGTGGTTTATGATATATTAATTGACCCCTGAATAGGTACTTTCAGAAGATTTTTCATAAAACTTTCAAAGCAACCTACAATTTACTTATGGTTCAAATTTGACCTAAATTCGATAAATAATTAGCATAAAGTCATTCAAATTGGCGGAGTTAGCTTGGAAGTTTGAAAGCTCATAAAACATGGGTATCGTTAGTACAACATGTTGGTCTACTATTTATGTCTAAAAACTTGTCTTGTGGTATTCAGATCCATATTCTTCGGAGTTTCTTTACGTAAAAGAGAAATCTCGTCATCACTCAAAAAATTGAGAATTAAATGCTCTTTTGTTATAGTTGGAAACTAACACTGACGACATTGTTTACTACATGAAGATGTACCCATCTACCTTTGAAAATACATTTAATTCAATAGCAATCAATTGCCTTTACTTGTGTAGCAAATGTTTGACCTAATTTCGTTAAATCGGCAAAAAGTTACTAAAGTGTGCTAAGTTAGCTGGGAAGCTTGTAACATCCTGTTTCTAAAAACTTTGGAATTATGAGAAACCATGTTCCACTTTGTCTGATAATCAGGACAGTGTAATTATTTTTTAATTGTGGTAGGTCCCGTAGGAGAGAGGTGCTTTAGGTAACATGCGTTCGGTGGAAGTACAAGTTACATCAAGGACCTCATAAAAATGAAAATTATATCTAAGTCCATGCATTTAGCACAAGATGCCTGAAAGTAAGCAATGAAGTGTCTTTTGAGGTTAGCGCGTATTCTAGATATTGTAGAGCCAAAATTTATTCTGAAATAATCTACATTCTAACTTTTACTACTAGTACGTATAGTAAATAATAATCTATAAAACAAAGTCATCATACTCTATATTGGAGTAGTAACTTGGATTGATTGTTCATATATCTAAGTACTTCTATTAATTATAATTTCTCAAAAAAAGTATCACTAATAAATGCAGTACTAGTTTATCTGATTTATTCTAAGATATACTACTATTAGTACTAGTACTCCCTTTGTCTGGGATTATTAAGGCTATTTATATTTGATAAGACCAAAAAACTTAATTATAGGTTGGTGTCGAAGACATGCATATAGTCTCCGATCTCTCCCCTGCAACACTGTATACCCTGCACCAGGCCGCAGGATTTTCGTCTCTCTCCAGGAGTAGATCTTCTTGCCTCCCACTCACGTGGATCTTCTTGCCTCGGTCTATCCCTCTTTCTGTACTGTACTGTCTAGTACAGTACAGCATGACACCTGCTTTACTTACCTGTCGACTTTCTACAGCTTTTTTATTTTGACGAAGTATGTACAATATGGGGACACTGCCTAAGAAAAAAGTGGCGAAGTGCAGCCACCGCCGTTGTGCCGATGCCTAGCGTATTCCTATACAATCATACCAGTACAGTACGTACTCAATCAGTATAATCTTCAGTATACCCATCCAACCTGGGTTTTTAGCCAGCGGGCACTACATCAGCGAGCCGATCTTCCCTCTAGAACCACTCCCACAAGTTCTTGTACCGCGTCGGCAGATTCGACCGTGAGCTGGCTGCTATGGATGCCGTCTAGTCTGAGGCGATGATTGAGTGCCCCTACGACGGTTGCTTTAGCTTGGTCGCCTTCGACAAGCTCGACGAGCCCAAGGTCACGTGCTCACACGACCCATGCTCCTGCATGGATCCCGCCTGTGATTTCATTGCCTCGCCGGCAGGCCTCCTTCTCGACATGAAGGAGGCCCACGGGGTCATAGTAACTAGGGTCATCTATGGCAGTGCCTTCTTTTGCCTCATCCTGACTCCGCCACCAATAAGCACGAGGGGATTCATGCGATTCCTCTACAGGGATGATGGTGTCTTGTTTGGCCTGACCATCAGCGCGCTCGGCCTGGCCGCCGTCGTGTCCTTGGTGTGCATCAGGCATGACAGGTGCTTGTGGCCATGGTACATGGTGAAACTGTGTGCGCCTAGCCCGCTGGGGTCGACGGACTTCTCGATGGTCGAGAGCTTTAATGCGGTAATTGAGCTGACGAGCAGATCGTCACCGGCCAACTTCCCATCCGATAAGCTCATGACGTATCTCGGGGTGCCGCCGTGGTTCCTGATGAAGTTTGTACAATCAACCCATGTATCTTTCTGGATTTGCATCAACAGGAAAAAATAATCTTAAACTACGGCTGATGATCAAGACTATAATGGTGTATTAGAAGATAAATAGTACTACTAATAGTACTATTTTACTACTCCAGTTTACTAGTAGTCGCATGTAGGTTCTCTTAATGTATTTTGGATGTAAACTAAGTTTGTTGCTAATGTTATTACGGAGTATTTAGGGGTTTATTATGACTTTTATTTAATTGTTCACTTCTATGATATGGATTCTTACGGTGCTTCGATTTTAGTCATCTAATTCAGTGATTATGAAATTTTATGTCCAAACTTGTCAATTCGACTTGATTTAAGTCTTGAACCAGGATTACTATCAAAATTGTGCTGGTGTGGACAACACATTGACGTGGGTCCAGCATGTAGGATAGGCTGCCCTAAATTTTTGCCTAAATATCTAGAAAATAATATGGATATCTACGACAGCAACTCAATGTTATCAGAATCATCATGAACCATATTTTCATATTATATGCGTTTTACATTATGTAAGTTAGTATGTTTGTACACATAGTTGGTCAAACTTTAAAAATATCGACTTTGACAAAACCTAGCATGCTTTCTAATTTGAAAATGAGGGAGCATCTAAGTACTAAAATACATCGAAATACATGCGTATCTAGATAAATCCAAGTCAGTGACTACTATTTTAGGATGGAGGGAGTAATTATTTATGAGTAATCGATTTTTCACAAATTTTTTATCGCTACGGCACGTGCCTATGACTAGAGCATGAACCAATGCATAATAATCACTCGACCATGCGGTGGCGATCTACTCCGTACTAGTAGTACTTGATTACCCTACGTGCGAAGGCGCACTAGTGGAGCACATGCTCGTACCGTTCCTGAGTAGTACTACTGGTATACGCAAATAGGAGTAAAAAAATAGATAGATCTTGTTGCTCATCGTACTATTTTTTTCTCTGTAAGGCAATCCGGACGTGACTACTACAGTACTATATTGGCACAACTTCTGCTTTTGGCGCTATAAGATGAATGTAGAACTCTCTGTGTAACATTGTTGTACTAGTACTTATTGTAGTATGTGGTAGTAGTAGTACTACTACGTATACTCCGTAGTTTTTCGGACGCACCATAAAGTAGTGTAGTAAGTCTGTTTGGTCAAGCTGCATGCAATGAGCATTTGTTTGACAGGACAATTCAGGTTTTTAGATATCCAAATTTCTACTCCAGATCGATGGCTCAAGACAGCTAGTACTCCTCTATCCTCCGACTGTCGCCCAGATCAAAATGAACAAGCAAAAGATTGTGTATCTTCAAAATTGCCATGGCCATTTATTACCTGCAGAGCTTTATTCTGTTTCTTTCAAGGCACCTGCAAAGACTATTACATACTAGTACTAGTAATAACGTGCTACGATTGGGCCCTACTGATAGTACTAGACATAGAATCTAGTAGCTACTAACGTCACACTAAATTGTCCAAGAGGTGGAGTTCCTTTTTTTCTCCGAGAGGTGGAGTTCCTTTTTTCTCTAAGAGGTGGAGTTCTTTTTTTCCTGAGAGAGTAAACCCTTTTTATTCCTTGTTTGATTCAAAGAAAATTCAAATGATTTGTGAAGGATTTTGTCCCTTAGGAAATAATCCTACGCTAGTTTTTTGATTCACAGGATTCCAATATATATGAATTATGTCCCGTTTGGAACACATGATAGGAAAAATATAGGAATAGGAAAAACACGGGAATTGAGATTCCTTAAAAGTATTCCTTTGCCCTCTATTTTTTAGGAAAATTTCCATCCACTCCAACCTCATGGTATAATTGCTTTGCTTTCCCTATGATTAAAACACATACTTGATCCAAATTCCCGTAGTTTCCTCTCTCTATGTTTTGAGAATCCTGCAAATCAAATGAGCCCTGAGAGATGGTCTTCCTTTTTTGTCTTTGATCATTTTTTTGTTTGAACATAGGGTCATAGTGCTTCCTCGAAACACGAGGAGGGACGAAATTGCAGAAACCTCCAACAATTAGATTCTAAATTGCAGGGAACTCCAGATAATCAGGATAGTATAGTTGCGAGAAGCTACTACGATTACTTTTGGGTACAAATGCTGCACATAGCACAATTTTTTTGATTAGCCCTCTTAACATTATTTCTTACATACCCGGGGCTCAACTGTTGGAGCTCTTTGCAACTACGGCTCTAATTGTTGGAGGTTTGTGCAACTAGCTTCAATTGGAGCCCCACTCCCCACGCGCCCACCTTCTACAGTACTACTGGTACTACTACACACCATCAACCTTTGTCTTCTCAATCTCACCCCGGCCGCCAGCTTCCGCCAACGATCTTCCCTCCCTCCCCCACCCCACCCCACCCTACCCCAAAGAAAGCCCCCAAAACACCATCCACAGCTTCCTTCCATGGTGAGATATAGCAAGGACTATAAAGGTCCTGAGCAGTTTAAGAAGGTGTTCACCGAAGGCCCTCTTCAAGTACTCATCAACCATTTTGACGCCACCAACGCCACGAGCCTCATCGGTTCATCCAAACATATTCTTCAATCAGCAAAAGAGAGAGGAACTACGCCTTCTTCTCATCCGTTTGGCCTCCCATGTGTTCTTCATTCTCACCCGATGGTGAGACCGTGGGAATCCAAAGACTGCTTCAAAGTGACGGGTAGCCCGTGCAAGCCAACACCGCTGGACAGGTTCTCCTTCGATGTCGTGATGCCAAATGGTTTTGATGAGCAGCGAGCATGCGGCAATGGAGATTGGATCATCACAGTTGTCGCTGGATTGATGACAAGTATGCCATGAGGGGGTCCTCGAGGCGTGCGAAAGAGAGGGGTGTGAGACGTATGGTATTCTGGGACGGTGAGCACACAAGTTTACCCAGGTTCAAATCCGCCGGCTTTGGACGGATCCTACTCCTGCTAGCAATCCAGTAATATGGCAGAGCCAGAATATGGGTTACAAGGGTTTCGCCTGTGCGAGTTGATATTGTAGACTATTGTGGGGGTGCCCTAAAGGCTGGTCCCTAGGATGCCTTATATAGATATCTGGCCTAGGGTTTGGAGGAGAGACCTATCCGGCTATGACTAAGAGTCGGTTACAGAGTACATCTTGAACTGCAAGTAACACTATAGGCCTATGTCAGTAAGTCTTCTAGGCCTTCCCGTAGCCGGACTGGACTCCGTCTTTTCTTCCTGACTGGGCCACCCGTGAAGCAAAGCTCTAACCCGAAGTGGGCCACCCTGGTCAATGAGGCACAATAAGGATACCCAGAAAGTATATCCCCAACAGCATTCGCAGGTAGCCTCCAAGATCCAGAGTCGGATTTCAGCATCGTCTAGCTTTATCCATCTTCAGCTTGCAGAATCTTGAAGGGTTCCTGAAACTTCAAAAGAAAGGATAGGATCCGGATCTTAAAAATAATCTGGACCTATGAGTACATCATTCGGGTTTCCAACTTGAAATTCAAACTAAGACGGAACTTGGTCTCTGACGTAACCTGACATCAGTCAAGGTCATGTCATGTCACTGACAGACATTCCTATCAGCACGACCGTTGGTGGGTCTGCCTTTCGCGGAACCGAGGCTTCGTTTTAATGCATGCATGGAGATCGAGGCGGCGTAATCCTCGTGAGGAGGTTACCCAGCTCCTTCCACGACATGTGGCATGGTTACTGTTTATCTTCCACGAATCTTGGTGCATGTGAAGGATATAGGGGGTCAAGATCTCTTCCTTCTTCCTCGCCAGTGCCAGTACTTTCTCCTTCCCCTCGACACTTCCTACGAAAAAGCTCTTCTGCCTCCCCCAAATCCCATAGCGCCGCCCATCCTAGGTTACCAATGCCCAGAAAATGGCTGAGGCTTCATCTTCTATTATGGCGGCGACAGCAGCGGCGGCTCCTACGGCAGAGAAGCATAATTTCCATGGGATTTGGATCCCCTGCGCCCTTGACGATGCCATGCTACGCGTCGTCAAGAAGGAAGTCCTCCTTCGCGCCAGTGACTGGCGGAGCGGCTTTGGACAAACCATCCCCACCCCCAACATCGATGAGCGAGTGCACTTCGGCACCCACCTCGATAGAGGTTTGAATTTTCCTCCATCAGATTTCTTTTCTGAGGTTATAGATCATTACAGAGTGCAACTCAACAATCTCCCCCAAACTCACTTTTAGAACTAAGTGCTTATGCTTCTTTGTGTGATGGGTATCTCGGTATTAGGCAGAGTCTTCTTCTTTTCCGGTACTATTTCCATACCTAGAGAAATTCCATCACTGCCGGTAATCCTTACATTACCGGGACTCTTAGCTTTTCTGTTAGTAAAGAACCAATCTATCCAAGGATTAAGGCTAGTGAGTCTATGAAGAAGTGGCCGTCCATGTTCTTTTACCATAAGGACAGACCGGCTCCCGGCAAAGCAACTGCTTTGCCGGTTTTCATTGACGGTGCCACCACGCCCCAAGAGTCCTGGGATGCAGATGCTCCAGCTCTCACTGGCGATCTTCTTCTTGCCAAGAGGCAGATCAAATATCTGATGAAGCACAAGGGTCTTAAAGGATCCAACTTGATCCACTGCTGGCTAGCGCGCCAGATCTAGCCTCTCCAACATCATGGTGATCGGCTCATGCATTCAATCACCAAGAGTAAGATGGATTCTCTCCGGATCTACTCCAAATCTTATTCGAAAAAGGACTATGAGTCCCAGATCAAATGGTTGATCACAGAGCGGATCGAGAGGAAGATCCCGGAACTTTCCTTGGATATGCATACAGTTGACGATCCTGTGACACCAGTAAGTTTCCAGTAGTTTACTCGAAGTGCTCATCCATGCTTTGTTATATCTTTTTGCAATACTGAGGTAATCTTTCTTCTTTCAGCTTGGTGACCTCCCCGAGTTGGAGCTTGCTCCTCTTGAGGGATATCCTCCTGAGCTCTCTCAGGATGATGGAGAACTGGCTCCACTGCCGGAGACTCTTACATGAAAGCGTAAGACTCCGACTGTTTCTATCGGTACAAAGGAAGTGCCCGTTGTGAAGAGGTAACTTTCATCACAAGGTCTTTCTATTTTATTTCTTATTCTTTCTGAAGCATAATGATATTGTTCTATCACTTCTTCAGAGATAAATAGCTCACCAAGGGCAAGGGGAAAGGCACCTCATCGAAACCCTGCACCAGTCAAAGTTAAATTTGACTTCTTCTACCGCAGCGGCTCGACACCTGCCCCAAAGCCTTCTACAACACCGGAGGTTAGTCCATCTCCAAGTGTTGCAGAAGATCCGGCTCAGCATTCTGAGCCATCTAACCATGGTTCGCATACCGACATCACCATGGGTTACTCAGCAACTGATAAGGGTGAACCCGCAAAGGGTAATGATCCTTCGGCAGAGTTTTTTGCTGATAACCTTCTCAGTAATCCAGGTATTACCAAACTTAGCCTTACTCGAAAAACTGCAGAAGAGATAAAGAAACTAGCTCAGCAATGCTTGGAGAGCCGGAACATCACTGCCGAGGAAGAGGCATAAGAAGCCAAGGACATAAAACTCTCCGATCTTCTTGACCAAGTTTGTCTTCGTGACGAGAAGCTGAAGGCCTGTGTGGCTCCGCCACCACCAATAATCCCGCTTACTCTAACCGAGAAAGTTACTACTGAGGTGAACATTAGTCTAAGAAAGCTTACTCATGAACAATATGTAAGTCGGAATTCCAACTCACTCTGTTTCTTTAGTTCATATCATATCCTCTAGCTCCCAAGCATGAAGTTGGATAGACAATCCGGATTTATGCTTTCATAGGATGCCAAAGAATGAACTAGTGTAGCCCCCAAGGTTCGTGTTGATATTAGTTAAAATATTAGCCTAAGTCTTTAGTAGACTTCTGACTCTAGGTACTATTCTGACTTACAGAAAGTTAATGCTTATAACCAGGAATTATTAAAGAATATTTGCAATAAGCGGAGAGAGATTAGAGCTCTCTGACTTGAAAATGCTCAGCTGAAGATCTCCAAGGATGATGCCGAAGGTAATCATTTTAGTCCTTATCCTTGTTCTTTTTGTCTTCATAGCCAAATTTCTTATTCGACTGTTACCTTTTGCTTACAAAACTGGTGGAATAGTCATGTAAAATGATTGAAGAGGACGAGAATTTTAAAACCCTAGAGGTGGAAAATGCCGACTTATGGTGGAAGTTGAATGAACTAAAGGCGGATCATGAGCGTAGCATTGCTAGCGTTCTTGAGTCGTCTAACATGGCCACCGAAGATTGTGATCGAAATATCACAATCCAGGATTAGAAAATCTCGGAGCTCAATGATGAATTGGCCAGGGAGAAGGACATCACCCAAGCACTCCAGGCTGAACTCCAAAGCCTTAGGGCGTGATACGTCCAAAACATATCTACTTTCCCAAACACTTTTGCTATTGTTTTCCTCTAAACTTGTGTGATTTGGATGTAACTAACACGGACTGACGCTGTTTTCAGCAGAATTGCCCTGGTGTCTACTTTTTGTGTAGAAAATCAACTATCAGGAAAAATCCCGGAAAATATGCCGAAAATCCTATTTCACCAGAAGACTCCCGGAGCCATAATACGAGACGGAGGGGGGCTGGGCCCAGGCCACACCACCTGGCCACGCGGGCTAGCCTAGGCCACGCCAGGGGTGGTCTGGCCACCCTAGACACCCCCTCGGTCTCCCTCTTTGCCTATAAGAAGCCTTCTGACCTAAAAACTCTGGGGGGGTCGACGTTTTTCCAGAAGGAGTTCCGCTCCGCCGCCACCACCAGATTCCACGAAACAGCACCAGAAACTCCGTTCTGGCACCCTGCCGGGACGGGGAATTGGAGGAGATCATCACCATCATCATCACCATCGCTTCTCCATCGACCATCCATGTTTCCCCATCTATGAGTGAGTAATCCCCCGCTGTAGGCTATGGGGATGGTAGGGATTGGATGAGATCGTTCATGTAATGGCATCAGATTGTTAGGGCATGGTGCCTAGTATCTTCTATTAGTGCTTTATGACTTTGTTGTGACTTGTTATGCTTAATGCTTGTCACTAGGGCCCGAGTGCCATGATTTCAGATCTGAACATGCTATTGCTTCATTATGATAGTATTGTTTTTGGTCTTATCTGCAAGTTGTATACACACATTTTTGTTTGGAACCAATGGCCCCGAAGTGACAAAAATCAGGATAACCGGAGGGAATGGCTTTGATGTGAGGATCACATGTGTTCATGGAGTGTTAATGCTTTGCTCCGGTGCTCTATTTAAAGGAGCACCTTAATTGCCAGTAGTTCCCTTGAGGCCTCGCTGCAAACGGGCTGGCAGGACAAAAGATGTTGTGCAAGTTCTCATTGCGAGCACGTATGACTATATATGGGACACATGCCTAGGATTATCTAGTACTTGGATGCTTTATCTTATTTTATCTACAATTGCCCTATGTTCTGATTGCTTTGTGAATTGTCTTGTCCATGCAATGCCCGTCCATCCATCCCTATGCCTACCACACTCGAATCCTACTATTTGCTGCTATTGTTACTACTGTCTTTACTTTACTACTGCTGCTACTTTACTATTCCTACTACAAAACTGTTGCTACTGATAAACTGCTGTGAGCAAGATTGTTTCTAGGTGCAGCTGAATTGACAACTCAGTTGTTAAGGCTTATAAATATTCTTTGGATCCCCTTGTGTCGAATCAATAAATTGGGTTTCACTTCCCTCGAAAATACTGCGATACACCCCATATACTTGTGGGTCATCAGGGCGGAGAAGACCAAAGTTGACGATGTCATCTTCAATATGTTTCCTGTCTTCTGACTTTTCGTTCTTCCGACTCTAGGAGTTTGGATATATTTTTCTGACCTTTGCTTTATATATGCAGGTCCTCTGAATTTGCTAGATTCTTCCTCCACCGAGTCTCGCACCAGCCGGCTTACCAAAGTCGGCAATTGGCTTCACGATTTTCGCCAGTCACTGGAGGATATTGGTGAAGCTCTTAAAGTTCCGGACATGAACAAAATGTCCACCTTTGAGGTGTAAGATAAGGGGAAGGAGATGCCCCAGCTCATCCAGGACTAGAACATGTCCTATGCGCGAACCGCAACACAGAATGCCCTCACCATGGTTATGAGACACCATGGAAGCATGGAGATCTAGCAAGTAACCAGGGGTTATTCAACTGTGGACACAGACGGGGGGGTTCAGAACATCAAGGACATCATGGACTCCTATGATGGTTATGGATGTCACGTAGCCGATTTAACCAGCTACGACACTCCTTTCTTCACTCGCGTAGAGACGCCTCCTCTGTCTGCCAAAGAAACAGCTGAAGCTTCCGACGACGAGGAAACCGAATCCGATTTTTCTATCTCAGAAAGATATCAAGGTGTCTCCAGTGAGCCTGCAGCTCCTACCTCTCCTCCTGCATCGTAGAGTACCAGAAAAAACAATGTGTTATTCTGAAACAATCGGATTGTAATAAGTAGTGTAATATTTTTGCTAGTACTAAGGTTTGCAAGAACTGGCGCTTTTAACTTCTTTTTAGCACTTTGGCTTCATTTTGTTGTGCTTGAAACTTTACATAAGAACTTTTTGTTTTTTGTCTATACTTATCACTTTTTTGGCTTTCCGCCTCGTCCCTTTCGTGAGCCGACAAACCTTCAACATGGAAACTTTGCCGAGCAATGGATCTCAATTGCTAAACCAGTTTAAACTCAGAAACAAAGCCGGCTTCCAGTACCAACAATTCACTACTCAGAAAAATTCCCACATTCGGCAATCAGATAAGGAACCAAAGTATAGACTAGAAAATTTAGATTTATACCCGAAGGTAGCATTTTTAGGATCGGAAATCTAACCAGAACAAACATGAGCATAAAGTACTTTCAAGTATTCTCGGAATTTCGATTGTGACATGATCATTCGAAAATAAGATGGTAATATAAAACTTCTAAGAAAATATTGAGGCAACCAATACTTTATTTCTCATTGAACATGTACACATATATGATTACAAAGAAAGAAATTTTAAGAATAAAAGGGACGTAGCTGAGCAATATTCCACAGTCTGCCTAATTCTTCCAGGTTTGTACTACCTCCAGCTCTCTTTCTCTTCTTAGTAGCAGGTCTTTCTTTGACTGGACACATATCAGTTAGATAGTAAGAACCATTGTGCAATACTCGGCTAACTAAAAAGGGCCCTTCCCATACTAGGGAAAGTTTGTGCTTTCTTTTCTGCACAAGCCGGAGAACCAAATCGCCCTTATTGAAAGACCGCTTTCTGACTCTCTAGCTATGATACTTGCGCAACTTCTGCTGATAGGCTGTTGATCTCTGCTCAGCAACGACGCAAACTTCTTCGATTAAATCAAGATGAACTTGTCAAGAAATTTTGGCATCCTCTTTGATATACGCTACAACTCAGGGAGAAGTATGAATTAAGTCACTAGGAAGAACTACTTCTGCGCCATATACCAAGAAGAAAGGCGTGTATCCGGTTGACCTGTTCGGAGTTGTTCTTAAGCTCCATATCACAGACGGTAATTCATCTGCCCAAGCCCCTGTAGCATGACGAAGTGTTGCTTCGAGTCTTGGTTTGAGGCCTTGTAGGATTAAACCATTTGCTCTTTCGACTTTTCCATTAGCTTGTGGATGTGCGACTGACACAATGTCAAGCTGGATATTTTGTTCGTCGTAGAATTCGGCAAGTTCTCCCATGGAAAAATTGCTCCTGTTGTATGTGATAATACTATGCAGATAACCGTATCAGATTATAACATCCTCGACAAATCTTCTGGTTGTTGTTCCATCAGAACTTGTGACAGGTTTAGCCTCAATCTATTTTGTGAACTTATCCACCATCACTAAGAGGTGTGTCAATCCACTTGGAGCCCGTTTAAATGGTACTACCATGTCAAGCCCCCAGACCGTGAAAGGCCATGTTATAGGTATTGTTCGCAGCTGATCAGCTGGAACATGAGCTTGTTTGGCGTACTTTTGGTAGCCTTTGCATGTCTTGACCAGCCGTTCGACATCTGCCTTGGCTATAAGCCAGAAAAATCCGTGTCTGAAAGCTTTTGCCA
The DNA here is from genome assembly GCA_916181665.1 of Avena sativa. NCBI lineage: Eukaryota > Viridiplantae > Streptophyta > Magnoliopsida > Poales > Poaceae > Avena > Avena sativa. The sequence continues at coordinate 452,125,001 of OV702289.1, forward strand.
CTAATGATTTGGTTGCAGCATGATGGCCGCATTCGCCTTCGTGGATCTCTCGTAAAATTTCCACTCCTTCTTCTAGAGATGCGCAACGCTGAAATACCCTAGATACACTCCGCTTATAGATCTCACCATTTATTATTGTATAGATTTTTGCTCATCGGACGATCTACCGGCTCAACCTCGTCTTCAGGTAATTTTCCGCCTACCAAGAAATCAAGGTAGGGTTGAGTCCAGCTAGGAATTACTGCCAGAACTGCCACTAAAGGTGAGTCAGATTTGGTCGGATATTCCTCATCTACTTCTTTTATAGAGGGAACTTTGAGGTGCTCTAAAAAAGCGCCATCCGGGACCTTTTTCCGTGCAGAGCCTATTCGAGATAATGCATCTGCTTCCTTATTTTTTGTTCGAGGGATGTGTTGAACCTCAAACCCTTCGAACGATTTAGATAGTTCATCCACGACAGCCCTATATGCTGCTATGTGTTTATTTGCATTACAGAGATCCGACACTTATTGAGCAACAAGATCCGAATCTCCATAACAAATGAGTCGTCGGATGCTGATATTCTTAGCAATCCGGATTCCATGCAGCAGTGCTTCATATTCGTCAATGTTGTTTGTTGCTGTGAAGTGAATCGACAAAACATAGAAAAGCTTATATCCTTGGGGTGATTTGAGCACCACGCCAGCCCCCGAGCCCCCCGAGCGCCTTAGACCCGTCAACATGCAAGGTCTAGTATTCCGACTCTAGGAGGGTCATATTTTCTGTTGTCACTGTCTAATTAGCGACAAAGTCAGCGAGGATTTGGGATTTGATTGTTGTATGAAGTTTGTACTCAATGTCGAAAGCTGAAAGATCTATTCCCCATTTTGCGACACGTCATGTAGCGTCGTTGTTGTTAATTATGTCTCTCATGGGAGATGTGCTCACCATGGTAATTTGATGCTCCTGAAAGTAATGTCGTAACTTCTGAGATGCTAAGAACGCACCGTAAGACAGCTTTTGATAATGCGGATACCGCTGTTTTGATTCAGTTAGGACTTCACTGAGTTAGTACGTTAGACGCTTCACTATGTGTTCTTGTTTTTCCTCTAGTCTTTCAACCACCATGATGACACTGATGACCTTGTTTGTCGCAGCGAGATAGAGCAATATCGGTTCGCGAGGTTCCGGTGCTGCAAGGATAGGAGTGGAAGAGAGTACTCCTTTCAGGTCTTGTAGTGTAGGTTTAGCTTCATCAGTCGAAATGAACTTTTTGTTCTTTTTCAAGAGCTTGTAGAGTGGTGCAGCTCTTTCACCGAGCCAGCTTACAAATGTACTAACTACAGCAATGCAACTAGTTAATCTCTGAACGTTCTTCAAGCAAGTCGGCCTAGAATATTGGGTATAGCCTTAATTTTGTCTCGGTTCACCTCTATGCCTCTTTGAGACACGATTGAAACCTAATAATTTTTCAGCTGGTATTTCAAAGAAACATTTCTTCTGGTTAAGCATTATATTGTATTTTTGTAGATTGGCGAACGTTTCCTCCAAGTCGGAAATTAAGATTTCCTTCTTTTTGGACATCACCGCTATGTCATCCACATATGCATGTACATTGCGTCTGATTTGATCGTGGAGGCAACGCTACATAGTGCGCTAGTACGTAGCTCCTGCGTTCTTGAGCCCATAGGGCATCCTAACGAAACATGAGGTTCTGAAGGGGGTTATGAATGAAGTTTTGACTTTGTATGATTCCTTCATCCGGATTTGGTGATAACTGGAATATGCGTCGAGAAAACATAGGATTTTCGAGCATGTCGTAGAATCGATAACTTGATCAATTCTAGGCAGAGAGAGCAGATCTTTGGGACAAGCCTTGTTCAAGGCGGTATAATCAACACACATCCTTAATTTAGTGGTGTCCTTTTTAGGGACCATTACAGGATTGGCCGACCACTCAATGTGGATGACCTCTTCTATGAATCCGGCTAACTCGAGCCGGGCTAGTTCCTTAGCTATTACTTTTTTCTTTTCATCGCCAAAACATCATAAGGACAGTTTGATGGGTTTAGCATTTAGGTGTACTTTTAGAGAGTGCTTGGCAAGTTCCCTAGGTACTCCGGTCATGTCATATGGCTGCCATGCGAAGATATCTTGATTTGATTGGAGGAACTTGACGAGCGCGCGTTCCTATGCACTATATAAACCTACACCTATATGGGTCACCTTTGAGGGGTCATCATCCTTCAACGACATCGTCTTCATATCTTCTGATGCTTTGAACTCTAGAGTCGGCTTTGTCACCTCCTTCTTTATCGCGGGCATCTCGGATGGGTCGATGGTTTTCTAGATCACCTAGTACTCCTGGGCATGCAGTATGGCTTCAGCAAAGGCGGCATTACCGTCCTCGCACTCTCGTGCTTTCTTCATGTCTCCCCTGATGGTGATCACGCCCTTTGGACCTAGATTTTCATCATATTATAAATGTAACACGGATGAGCCATGAAAGCCTAGTAAGCCGGCCGTCCGAATATAGCATGGTATGTGCTCTTGAGCGGGACCACTTCGAAGGAAAGTGCTTTCGTCTGGTAGTTCCTTGGAGTTCCAAAAGTAACATCCAATGTGATTTATCCTAGGGAATTTGCTTGTCTTCCTAGGACAACTTCGTGAAAAATCACAGAGTTGTGATTCAGCTGAGTTTATGAGATCCTCATCCGACGTAGCATTTCAATGTAGAGGATGTTGATGCTACTGCCGCCGTCCATGAGGGTCTTGGAGAAACCATAGCCGTCAATAAGTGGATTGATAACTAACGAGTATTTTCCTCGCCTGTGCAACTTAGGCAGATGATCAGCATGGTGAAAGGTGATTGTCACTTCCGACCAATCCAAGAATTGAGGGACAACCCAACAGTTGTGTTGAGTTCGTGCAAAATTGCCTTCTTGACCTTAGCTGGTTGAGACCCAAGGAAAGTGACATAAGTGTCTTTCTTCATTGGGAAGTTCTTCTTTCCATCCGACTTGGAATTTGAAGGCTCTGCTTCCTCCATGTCGGAATCTTCCTTGGTCTCTTTTTCTTTTTTGGGATTCTTCTTTCCCTTCTTTCACTTGGACCTGTAGCTAGCGGATTCATCTTTCTTGATGTCATCATTGAAACGACACTCGGCATTTGAGTGGGACGAGCCCCCGTTGGCATCTAAGTGATGCACACACGGATTGTTGGAAATGTCGGCCCAAGAGTAGGTTTCGCCAGATTGCTGATCTCCTCTACCATGGACTCTTGACGTCCCACGACCGCGTCTATGGCCTCCTCCGTGCCCTCCTTGTCCTATAGACCCGAAAGTAGCAGTGACAACTGCAATTTCTGCGTTGGGCTTTTCTTCCGAGGTGTTCTTGTGCTTTTGAACTTGTTGCTTTGGCTGTTTTGCCGACTATGGTATAGCGAGGACGTTCAGTAGTCCTTCTGCATCATCGTCAGCATCTGCATATTTGCTTGCCGTCTCTATCAGATCTCCTAGATCAGTGACCTTGTCGAACTTCAAACGGTGACGTAGTAAACCAATTGGGAGTCCTGCAATGAAAGCTTCAATTGTAGTTTGATCATTTACCCCTTCGCAGGAGTTCTTGTTGTCGATCCATCGTCCGAGATAATCTCGGCAAGTTTCTCTGGCTTTCTGGGTGCAACGCGGTAGGTCTCCTACCATACAGGGTCTCCGATATGTGCCTTTGAAATTCCGAAAGAACGCACTTTGCATGTCATATCAGTTGTGGATGGTGTTTTCCAGAAGTTCATTGAGCCAGGATCGTGCCGTCTTCCTCAACATAAGTGGGAGATACCGGGTCGCGGCCAAGCTATTTCCGCCTTTGGCGATGCAGCAAGCCTGGAAAAAATCCTGAAGCCAAGTATTTGGCCGAGCCACACCGTCGTAGGCCTCGATGTGTATTGAGATACCAAATCCTTTCGGGAAGTGTGTTTGTCTAATTCGTGGTCTGAAGCATTTGGACCCACATAAATATCATCCGTCTCGTAGCGCCGCGCCTCTATGTCGGAGTTGCCTCGTGTCACTTGGTGACAGAGAACTCCGTCTTGGTTATTCGCTATGGCTGCGGTGCCGTGGACCGGACTTTTTCTTCTGCCACCACCTCTTCCGCCACGACGCCCTCCTTGGCCTCCTCGAGAGTCGGTATGATGGCTGCTTGGCGAAGAAGGTGGTGTAGGTGGATTGTTTCCGGCTGAGTGCCAGCCTTCATCTGGAGCGTCATTATTCCTGTTCCGGGGAGGGTCTTGATTACGACGTGCCCACTGCCAGCTTGACTCAGCACGATGTCCGTCGTTCCTTCGTCCATCGTTTCCCCCATTGTGGTGAGGTTCAGCCGGACGGCTTGTATGTCTAGGTTGTGGCATAATTTGTCGGTCCTCCTCCCGACATTGCTCTTTTTCGTCTTCCCTGTGATTGTTCGACTCTCATCGAGGAGGGTGTCTCGGAACCAGTGCTGCAATTGCGTCTCGCTCTGTGGCTAGGGCAACATTACTCCAGTCACGTGCGGCTCTATGCCGTTGCCCTGAAGATCCGGTTCTTGAATAGTTGTCTTCCCGACGGTCGGGACGGTGATGCTATGCTAGGTCCCGTCGGGGCCTAATGTCATCCCAAGCCGGATCCATGCGACATTGGTCGTATTTGGAGACCAGTTTTCTGCTTCCAGATTTCACGGCCTTCTTTTGCTCCAGACCCTTGGTAAGTAGCTTTACGCCCAACCGAACTTGATCTGGGTTTGGGTTGTTCGCCAAGATATCTCGAGCTGTAGCAGTGTTTTCCACTTGCATTCCACACACCAGATCTCCCTACTATCCAGCTGAGGTTCTCCTTTGATGGTGTTATCTCCCTCGAAGAGGGTCTTGTGGACTTCCTGATTTTTGTTAGCCTGCACGGGGCCGTTCCGGATCTTCTGATGCTGCAGGGAGTTGAATTTCCCCCTATATGAAATGCGCTTCTTCTCTTCCATAAGGTTGTTAGCCTCATCCAGGAGTACTTGACGACGCGCTTCTAGGGCTTGGGCCCTATCTTCCAATTCTGCAGGTGTAAGGTCTGCAGCAGTAGGTATTAGCGTACTAAATGCATCATCGATGAGTTTACAGGCACCAGCGGTAACCACGTATCCATCCACCGGAGTTTCCTTTGGCTCGTCTAGGATTAGGGATACATCCGATTCTTCTTCGTATTCTTCAGCAACTACCTCCTCAGCAGGAGGTTTCTTTGCCGGAGTCTTCTTCTTATTCCCCTTCTTTGCTTTCTTGGCAGCGCCGGTAGCAAAGATGGCTTTGGGTCTGTTTCCCGGGGTCAAGCTATGATCGGTACTTTCGGACATCTGGACATCGGCATTATCTCCGAGATCCATGTCATCCTACTCTTTAGGAGAGTTTTCTCCAGATCCTTCGTCCATGTCTTCTCCTTCGTCTGTAGCTTTGGAGTTATACTCCTCTTCATATTCTGCGGAGAACTTTCGAAAATCTGTTGATGTCATTGAATTATCCGAAAATGCCGGTAAGTCGGTGTTTGTTATGATCGCCTCCAGCATCAAGTCTTTGTTGTCTCCAGCATCGGCAGAGCCGGATCCGGATCCAACATATCCGACGAAGTGCGATGCGTGCATCCTGAGGTAGTTGCGGCTTTCCTCGTGGGCTTCCTCGAAACGCCTGATGGTCTCGAGAATTTCATCCACGCTGGCATCTTGTAGCATCATGCGCCTCAACATGTAGCTCAGGAAAGGCTGATCCGTTTCGGTGTTGGAAGAGCCGGAACTAGAGTTGTTGTCTTGCTCCTCCTAGATTTCGACCTCGACGGGCAAGTCGATCTAGGATTCGACCTCCCTAGGGAGATTCACTCCAGATTCAACTTGCACCGCATGATCTGCTTAGGCTCAGCTTTCTCCACTATCTCCATGTTAGGTGCGGGCTGGGTGGGATTAGGGTTTTCCGAGATTCGGAACTCTGCCGCCTTCGCGGACAAAGTGGACCCAGAAACTACTTCTTCCTCTATCATCACCGCTAGGGTGGGTGGGGCAGGTTTAGCGAAATCGATGTAAACATCGATCTCACCAAAAGACATGATGGTGTAGGTAGTCATGGCCTCCCTAGTCGGAATCAAGGTCTCGTCGAGAACGATGAGCGGGACGTCATTGACATAGAGGATGCGATCAACGGCGATTGTCTCACCGATTCCAATTCTTGCAGATTCCGGTTGGAACGCAGATCCGAAGCTCACTTGCCCCACCGTAGGTGCCAACTGTCGTCGGATTGATGACTAGTACACCATGAGGGGGTCCTCGAGGCGTGCGGAAGAGAGAGGTGTGAGACGTACGGTATTTCAGGATGGTGAGCACAAAAGTTTACCCAGGTTCGAATCCGCCTGCTTTGGACGGATCCTACTCCTCCTTGCAATACAATAATACGGTAGAGTCGGAATATGGGTTACAAGGGTTTCGCCTGTGCGAGTTTAAATTGTAGACTATTGTGGGCGTGCCCTAAAGGCTGGTCCCTAGGTTGGCTTATATAAATATCTGGCCTAGGGTTTACAAGAGAGACCTATTCGGCTATGACTAAGAGTTGGTTACATAGTACACCTTGAACTACAAGTAACACTATAGGCCTATGTCAGTAAGTCTTCTGGGCCTTCCCGTAGCCGGACTGGACTCCGTCTCTTCTCCTTGACTGGGCCACTTGTGAAGCAAAGCTCTAACCCAAAGTGGGCCACCCTGGTCAGTGAGGCACAGTGAGGATACCTAGAAAGTATATCCCCAACAACAGTGGAGCCCGATTTCACGTGGGACCTTGTCAATGTGTACACTCGTCGCAAGATTGTTATTCCACAAGAGTCGTTGTTTGAACCGATCGAAGGTTCTGCACTTCCATTTCAGGATGATTCTGATGAAGGTCGACATACTAAACTGTAGAAGATAGTCATTTGCCAAGATCCGGCAGCTACTGGGGATACAAAGATTTCTTTCTTGTCGCCATTTTCGAATTCAAGGTTGTTGTCATTAACGAGAATGATAGTCATGGATGGTCAGTTTGTGTGAACGAGTTCCAGGGCTACATCAGATATTGTGATCCTATTATCCAACACGATCGTGTGTTCGCCGTGACTAGGAACTGCTGTGTTTATGCATGGAAGTCTCTAGAACTTGGTAAATTATCCTCCCTACGTATTTTAGTAGCTTTATTCCTGAATTGATAGAAGCTAATTTTTCTGAACTTTCATTGGTTAGTAGGAATTCCATAAAAATTTAGTTTCTTTGATTCAAAGGAATTCCCTAGGAATTTCAGAGGAATGCAATCTTTAGTAAGTTTTCTTACATATAAGTAGTTTGTTTCATATGATTGAGTTCTACTCATAGTATTTCTTCGTATCCTAGTACATCCCATGGAAAATGTGCTATCTACTAGTAGTAAGTACTTATGTGAGACTCAGATATTATACCTGAATCGATGTAAGCTATTTTTTGTGAAGTTTCGTTGGTTAGTAGGAATTTCATATGAATTTTAGCCTCTTTGATTCGTATGAATTCCCTAGGAATTTTAGAGGAATGCAATCCTTACTAAGTTTTCTTACATATAAGTAATTTGATTCATAGGATTGAGTTCTGCTGATAGTATTGCCTTGTCTCCTAGTACTAGTACATCCATGGAAAATATGGTATCTATTAGTAGTATTTACATGAGACTCAGATACTAGACATATGACATATCATAACTATATAGAATTATAATACTAGATAAATCTCAAAAAATTAGAAATTTGAGCGACATCTAAAGAGTATGGGTGCATATTTAGTTATTGTATTTTCTATCATGTAAAATTCAATGTTTATTAGGTACTAGTACTTGTGTATTTTGTTAACATGGTCTTGTGAAATGAAGGAGAAGATTCTAGAATGATGGAGAAGTGTGTTTTAAGGATTGTGCATAGCGTCCATTGTGCTAGAGACTATCAATAGAATCTTCAAGTAGATGCTAGAATGGAAAAGAAGATTCAACGGTTGGCAATGTTGGGATTCTCATGTCTTGATCCAATAGTAAATATTCAAAGTTATTCATACACTATATAGTGGTAAGATAAGATAAGATAAGATAAGATAAGATAAGATAAGATATTAAACCTCCTAAAAATAATCCTTGTTGGTTTTCCTTTGGTATATAAGACACCAAAATCTTGTAGGCTCGAACCTTGCTTTTTTCCCTATGAACTTTACATTCAAGATCCTATAGGATTATTTCCTATTTCATTTGATCCTATGAATCCAACTGTGTCTCTAGGGGAATTTCCATAGCATATCCCCGTTTCAAAAAAAATTAGAATTTCCATAGCTCTCCCTAGGTTGGCATTTTTTTACGCAATCAAACATCTTAAGCATAATCAAGATTTTTGAAAATAGTACTATATATCAACTTCTACAATGTCAGATCAATATCAGTATTATTTCCATGTTACATTTCCTTTCCCTTTAAAGGTCCTATCCTTATTCTGTCGCCACGCGATGTGCTTTACCTGACACATGGGTTTGCTGAGGACGATGAGGAGAATGATCCTGGTAGGTGGTGGTTATCAGGATCTATCGGTGGTTCAAGACTTCTTATGGTCTATACATATGGTGTCTCGGGCAATGCAATTGCTGATGATACTAGTGTTGTTCACTATGGTCGCACCGTTCACACGTGTCCTTCCGGGTTTGAGTGCATGGTTTTCTCGATGGACACAAGCCAGGTAACTGCAGCTAACCAATGGAAAAGGGTTACTGACCTTTGATCATATTCTCTTTCCTTGTCGTGAACTATCCGATTAAAATTGCAGTAGGCAATGCAAATGATCCGCCAGGACATCTGACGAGAAGGAACTGTATTTACACATCACACCAAGAAATTATCTATGAGTACATGCCGCGTCCTAAAATTTGCCGCTTCAGTCTGAATGGTGACACAACTGTTAGTTTCCACACCAGCACTCCCTGGATATGGTCGGAGACTCCATTTTGGTTCATCCCAAGCTTCTCAAATGCCTTGGAGTGGAACAAGCCTGTTCAAGGATATCTCGTTTTGTCTTGGCCTTCTATTGAACTATTTCTTTTGGCTGGTTTTTAGCTGATGTACGAGCACTCATCATTTGGTTTCGCACCCGATCCGGCTTGTAAAATACTCCGTATGAACAAACCCCTTTTGTACACTTGGTAGTTTCTCCAGTATGTATATTTAACCAAGCTTGTAAAAGAACCTTATTAGGAGTACAGTTGTACTCTACTACTATTCCGTACATAATTTCTTCCAGAATGTTGTATAATAGTAGTACTATTAGTATTACTCCTTGCAGATCCATAGGTTTGTTTCTTTTTCACTGCAGTTTGGGTCCTGAAGCCTAAGTTGAACGTGTTGGTAAGTACTTCGCTCAGAAACTGCATGTGGTGGAAGGAACACGATGTTTCCAGGTTTACCAGTAAAAACATGTCGCTCATCCCGGAATCGCCAGTGATTTGACAAGGAAATAATGTATGACGGTGTGCTAGTCTAGTTTTTTCTTCTTCTGAACAACTAATGCTTGTCTACCTAGTAGTAGTAGTAAAGTTATACTAGTAGGAGTACCAGAGAACTCGATGAAGCTAGCTGGAGTACAACTATCAGTAGCTGCAGCGGAAGAGATAGGGAGGGAGTTTTGCACATGCCGGTGCACCTGGCAGCGCGTTCCTTCCAAGACAAGCTGGATTTAACTCCCTCACCGGTCTCCCCCCACGCACACACACCTCTTTTACTCAGTCTCTCCTTCCCATCCACTACGGCCACTGGCCTCTCGCTCCATATTGTTGCCGACCAGCTCCTCGGCTCCGTCCTCTACAGGTGGCGGTGAGATCAGTGCGGCAACCTTCTCTAGGGCGGTGGACCATCCGTCATCTCTGTCCCGCGGCAGCAATGGCGGTTTGTGAAATACTAGAACACTCGTACCTATTCGCTTTGTTTCATAATATAAGATGTTTTAGCTTATATGAAATGAGTGTATCTAGATTCACTCTGAACTTACATGATAGAGTTAATGATGAGGTTAAATTTTTATTGTCGATTGCACAACATTGTCATGTGTAGAGTAGTTCTTATCTCGGGTATGAATCCTTCTTTTTTGTAGACTAGGATTGCATAGAAGCTTGTTTTATGGGCTAGATCCCATAACTAAGAACAGTGGGGATCCGTTCAAAGTTGGTAGTTCGATAGCGCAAACATTTGAACATTTGCATATATTTAACAATCAACATGATGTAATCAATATTACAACTTGCTGTAGAAGGAGATAGGGGAATGAGCGAAAAAGGGGATTCTCGATGAAATAGGTTCCAATCATGTGACTTCTACTATCCCAGATGACAAGGTATATCAATAGAATGACATATGTTCTTGTCGTCCCACGCAGATGCTTTCGCTGTAATCTTTGTTTATCTTGTAACCATAGAAGCACAAAGTTGAAGAAGACTCTCAGTTTCCTGATGACGGAATAGAAAATGGATGTCAGATTGCTACACCAAAGACGCCACCTTGTTTACCTTCTGTGGAGACTGATGCATTTGCAGCTGCAGCTGTTACTGATGAGCCTGCACCTTCCATCGTCGTGCCAGATGATGGAGGTGGTCGATTGGTTTTACCATCGGCGGAGACTTGTGCTGCTGGAGCTGGCAGCGAAGAGAATTCAGAGGACATTGTGGTGCTCGATAGTTCACCTATTGTGGAGACTCATGCTGGCGCTGTTGTTGGTGCTGCTGATCCTGCTCCCGAAATTATCATGCCACCTGAAGGAGGTGGCGATTTGGGTTTACAATCTATAGAGACCGTGGCACCTAAAGGTGGTGAAGTATGATGCAGAGATTTCTTTCTTATGATTTGTATGCTTTTCTCTAGAACCTGTATTATGGAGCTACTTTACGCATTTCTTACACTTTCGCCTGTTGAACTGTAGTGTTGAACCTGAACTACTCCTAGTATGTAATCATATTCGGATTCTCAAGTATTATCGATGATAAACCAACGCTAGCTAAGATGCATGAGAATTGGCCTCTGCCACTTGTAGGCGTGGTTCTTGACTCATCTCCTTTTCACAAGCACGGTGAAAATATGGTTTTGTTCCTTTTCTTGTAATGCCATTATGCTTGTGTTATTGATTTTGAAATTTTATGCTGATTTTGTCACCGAATCCGCATTTATGTCTCTACATACAAACATATTTATTCACATGACTTAAGTAGAAAACAATATCTTCTTTGCATCGACTAACACAAGGAGACATGCAAATATTTATTTATTTTTGAAACAAGGAAAAAGATATGCCATTTTCATTTATAGAGAGGGACATGCAATTCAATTATATTACGATAACTACTCGTACAAGTCATAGAATGGTACGGATTGCCCTAGGAAATCATCACCTCCAGCATCTTGTTCTATAGAAGGCGTTATTACTAGATCCACAACCTTCTTTCCCTTGGGACGACAATGTCAAGTGCAGGATTTCGAATCTAAACACAATCCAGTGCAGGTTCATTAGGACAACCTCTAGCTGCGTCAGTCTCCAAAGAAGGTACATCAGCACTATGGCAGACACCGTTGGAAATGCAAGCTGAAGCTGTTGTTATACTCCTATCAGGACCACAAATAAGGGCCAAAAATTCAAGCTTCAAAATCTAGCGTTACAAAATAGACAAGAGGTTACCCCATCTGGACAATTCATAGACAATTCATAGTGCAATTTAAGCATCTTACATGATCCTTAGATCTTAGTCCGTCCGGTCTTTTTATTGGTGGAACAAAATTTGCTGGTACTTTTAGTTCTGCGAGGAACCTACAAAACATAGCCAAGTCAGACATCTGAATATATCTAACTTTCTACAGTCTTATATGTGAAGATATCTTTGCATAACACTCACTTATCAAACTGCCTACAGATATCTTCCCGCTCCTTGGAAATGCGAAGTCGACGTTCTATGGGGTACATCCATCTATAATGTACTGTACCTCTAAGTACTTCTTCGTCAGGTACATCAACAGCCAAATGCTCCATCGTATCAAAGAAGGATGAGGAATATATCAATTCAAAAGCTTGCTTAGGATATCTGCCAAGTCCTTTTTAAAATGTTTTCGAACTCTTCTCTCTAGAGCTTTACTATAGATTTACCTAAAGAACGTACCTACCTAAATCTGCAAGCACCTTGTAAATCTAGATGGTCACTATTTCTAGGAGAATTGGAGAAAAAACCAAAGCCAAGAAGAATAACCAGTGCTTGAATCTAGCAAGCGAAGCGTGGGGATCGCCCAGCTGACCGCCGGCCGGTGCGTCTCGTGAAGAACGGCGCGGCCAATGGTGATAGGCTGGCACTGTTGCTAGAAATACGTCAAGAAGTTTTTTTAAGGCGCTGAGAAGTTTGCGGCCTGGTTCTAATTCGGTGCATCTCCCATAATAACGCCACAAAATTTGAAGAGACAGGGGATGGTCGCTTGATTGAGGGCGGGCTTAGGAAAGTTAGTAGTCTCAGCGGGAAGTTTTAGCAGGCGCGGGGTGTTTGTTCACAATTTTCACAGAAATATCTGTGAATATTCTATCGGATTTGCCAGTTCTCACGAGTCACCTCTCTCGTCATTGGATTTACCTCGCGATTCGTGCAATGTGAGGGTTATAGATTTGTTGCAACTACTCCCTCCGATCCATATTATTGTTCTCAACTTTGTCTAAATTTAGATGTATCTAGCCTAAATACTTAACTAGATACATCTAAATCTACATAAAGTTGAAAATAATAATATGGACCGGAGGGAGTACTAGGTTACAACTGATAATTAGCACAATTAGTAGGGTGACGTCAGCGTCGTAACATAACAAGTGCTCAGGTGCCTGAGATCTAGGCGCTCATATTTTATACCTTTTTTTTCCTTGTTGACGTCTTTGTCTCGAATTTGGCCGAGACCCAACACGTACGTTAGGATTTTAACTATCGAGTCCAAGAAATTAGCCCATCCAGCCTCATTATAGCCCAAGACCTTCTAACTCGGCCATATTTTGGGTCATTCGGTCGCGCAAATAGCCCAGTTAGATTGGGCGAGAGCCCATGAAAAATATCTCATTTTTCTTCAATTCGGCCTTTTCTGGGCACTGTCTACCCACCCCTAAAAAAACTCCGCATATCCATGTTTTTTAAGTACTACCTACCATATTATTTATACTTAAAAAAATTTAGTTGAGCTGCTAGCAATCACGCGTAGCAAATGGATAAGCAATTGTTTAAAAAATAAATAAGTTATATATGATGTTAGTATATATTTTTTATATTTTATAAAAGCATAACAATTTTCTTGTGTAGTGGCAAGGCATGTAGTTTATCCGTAGCAATATTTTTGTATTGAAAGACTAACATAGCCGACCCACCTGCTTGCAGCTAGCGCCCATCAACTTTACCATCCAAGAATTCAAGTTTAATGAACGTGTTTAAAAAGTACTCGTACAATAGTCATGACCGGAAAAAAGAAGACCAAGATCGACACGTTTCTTGTCTAGAGAGGCTTACACGTGGGCCCCAACAGCAAGTACATACACGCCTGCCGCATCGAGCAACGTTACCAAGGTCAAACCGGCGGATGCGTCCAAAAAAAGTCCAACATACACACGTTTCCGCTACATAGGCGGCTGACACGTGGACACAGCAGGGAGACATTACACAGGTGTTGTATCGAGCAACTAATTGCCAAGTTCCAAAAGGGGAGGCGCGAGAGAAGAAAAAGAGTCTAGCATGCACACGTTTCCTGCACAAAGGAGGTCGACATGTCAGGCCCACTAGCCTGGATAAACGGGTGAAGCAGCGAGTAACGTTATCAAGTTCGGAACACGAAGGCGTGACCGAGGACAAAAAATCCATCATAGACACGTTTATTCTAATGAGTGGATGACATGTGAGGCCCAAGAGGTTGATTAAACGGCAGATGCATCAAGCAACGCTATCAACTTCGGAATAGAGTACGTAGTGCGAGCGAAGGAAAAATTACATCATACACACGTTTCTTCTAATGAGAGGATGACACGTGGCTCCGAGCAGCCTGATTCAATAGTAGATGCATCGAGTAACGCTATCAACTTCAGAAAAAGGTAGCGCGAGCGAAGAAAAAAATTCCATCATACACACGATTCTTCTACTAAGAGGTTGACATATGGGACCCAGCAGCCTGACTAAATGGCAGACGCCTTGAGCAACATTATCGAGTTCAAATTAGGGAGGCGTTACTGAAAAGTATGGTCCGCTAGAGACACTGACGTTAGGGACCCACATACCTCAAAAGACTTCGGCGAGTCAATATCGCGCGAGGAAACGAAAGTCTTGCTTCTGCCACGCACCAACCGAGATTCCTCTATGTTTTTAGCGGTTCTGTCGTAGTAGAGGGCCGTGAAACCGGAAAAAAATGTTTTCCATCGTCCACGGCCGAGCCAAGAAATTCGTCGCGAAAGACGAGCCTTCTATGGCGATCATTGGGCCAAGTCGTTGCGGAAGGAAACTTTTCTTGTAGTGGTCGGGGAGGGGATTCGGCCGTCGCCAGAGAGGGTTTTCCCAATGCTGGGAGGTGAGTGGATTTGGGCGAGTGTTGAAGGGACCCGTAATACCCAACGACAGGTGGGGCCCATGCTGGAGCTGACGAGTGGCCCCATAACGAGCCATGTCCCCGACCGCACCGCACTAGACCGCACCTCACCACGTCGCGCCGCACCACATAGCCACCATCGCTGCCATCACATCTCCGCCGCCGTCACTACCGTCACTGCCACATCTCGGCTGCCATGGGTATGCGCGAGCCGGCAGGAGAGCGCGACGTTGTGGACCAGGTAAATTAGGTCTTGCTTTGGCCATGTATCTGTTCTAGCTAGGGTTCTAGCAGTTAGGGGAATTTAAGAGTTTCCATGACTTGTTCTGCAGAGTTGGGTTGGAATCGATGGGGAGCTGCCAATTTCCATCCTAGATCAAGAGATTGGTGGGAAGGAGCTAGATCCTAGTTGGAGATTGTCATTGTGTTGGGAACGTCAGTACCTGAGAAGGTTAGATAGAGGTGTGGGGACTAGCAGGAAAGCTCTCGACAGCGTTCACATGCGGGATTGGGTACGAGCTAGTGTGGCGAGACACAAGAAGTACCCAGGTTTGGAGCCCTCATGGTGGGGTAAAACTCCTACTCCTGTTGATCTGACTATGAGTAGAATACGGGGTACAATACGCTGAGTCCAACCATGTATCTGTCTAACTGAGCTAGTGCGTGTGCTCTACGTGAGAGAGCTAGCTCCTTGGGAAGTGATCCATCGATGTCTGAATGAGCATGAGAGAGCCCCCCTTGGTGTCGTATATTGGAGGCACAAGAGACAAAGGTGGGACCCACATGCCTAACTATACTATTCCCTACATAGAGGTGTATGTGTCATGCATGATGTTCTACGTTCACATGCGGGATTGTATGTGTCATGCATGATGTAGTGCATAGTGTCTATTGTTTATTACATCATCTGATAAAGGGCACACTATTCCCTACATAGAGGTCTGGCCTGCTGTCTTGTCGATGTCTTCCTGAGAAATATCTACGCTGCCTGGGAGCATCCAATGTGGTAGTTGTCGATCGATGTAGCAGCAGGAGGGAGCCTACCGTATGGGACGATCCGGGGAGGGCCAGCCGGCTGGGATTGATCGATCACAGCTAGCCATCAGCGCCAGGGGCGGTTAGGAGGCGACATGCCCAAGCGGAGGGGAGGTGGCCCACCCGGGCGGCATGAATCCGGAGCCGGCCCATCCAGACGGGGCAACCCAGCTGGGAGGGGCGACGCGAAGGGCCCCAGCCAGGCAGGGCAAGGACGGAGGGGCCCAGCCGGGGCGGTGGGATTCGGAGCCAGCCCACCCGAGCAGGGCAGCCCAGTCGGGGTTCCGGAGGAGAAGGGCCCAGCCGAGGTGCCTGGGTGGAGAGGTAGTAGGCTGGCCAGAGCGGCCCAGTCGGATGGGGAAATTGGCCCTAGTCAGGGGGCTCGCTGGGGAAGGCCCATCCGGGAGCGATGGAGGTCGCTGAGGAGGTTGTGGGCCGGCTGGAAGGCCCCAGTCGGTCCAGGTGGCTTCTGCTATCTTTTTCTTTATTCCTTTTTCCTTTTTTATCCATCTTGAGTGCATCTTTGGGGTACCCGGGGATAATCCCCCCGACACTAGCCCCCGACGTTGTGTCCTTCCCGGGCAGCCGAGTTGCGGTCTGCAGCCGGAATCAAAGGGGGAGCTGACAATACATTGCACACGGTAATGGGGGCTGAGCAGCCGGAAAATACCAACTAGGCACAAGGCCGGAATGTCTGATTTGTCGCATCCTTCGTCGTTTTTCATGTGGGATGCCTCGGGATTTTGCTCTTGCTAGCCGAACAGCCAGGTTGCGGTCTGTAGCTGAGACGACGAGTGGATCTCTGACACCATCGCACACTACACAGTCGGTTTACAGATTTAGCAGGTTGGGCCAACCGGCGAGCCCCGGGGCAGGGGTTCCCGGAGCCGGAAAAACTGAAAGCAGGAAGAAGATCAACGTCTGGCGAGTCCTTAAGGATAGCCCGATGTCGGAAAAACACTCACATTGCAGCAGTTAGCGTAGTAGGGTCAGAGACGCGATTCCGTAGTCGTTACGAGTGCTAGAACGGTCCAGCTGGTGTTCCAGCCGGATAGCTTGACCCCAGCCGGATAGGCAACCAAACGCGGCGTAGCCGGATTCGGTCCCCAGCCGGCGAGACAACCAAACGCGCCAGGCTGCGCCGAGCCGGCCTGGCCCAGCCGGAACAGGTCTAGGCGGCCCAACCGGCAACCGAACAGGGCGAAGTCGATGTGGAGTCGGCCCGATTCAGCCAGAATGGGTCTCAACAGGGCGAATCGGACAGACAAATGGACGCCTAGCCAGACCGGACCCTAGTCGGATAGGTCTATCAGGCCTGACTACCCAACAGCCAGATCAACACAATCGGATCTGGAATTTTTCTTTTTCTTATCCCTCAGTCCGATTTTTTTTTTCTTTTTTCTAGCCGGCCATGGACTACTTCCATATTTAGCTGGATTGACCCTTTCTCTTTTTTTTTCTTTTTTTTTCTAACCGGATTTCTCGTAGCCGGTCTTACTTTTTTTCCTTCACTTTTTCCTCTTATCTACTCTTTTTTTCACTCTTTTTTCCAACCGGGTTGCTCCAGCCGGCCGCTCCTTTCCTTCTTTTCTTACTTTTTCTCAACCGGCCACAACCAACCGAATTTTTTTCCAACTGACTGACCTCCCCAGCTGGCCCCACCTATTCGTCTCTCCTAGTACCTTTCTTTTTCCTCCTACGTGCCCGCGAGCATGCACGCATGCGGCCAGGAGCCCACCGGCTGCCCCAGCCAGCCCTTCCTTTCCTTGTCGACAGGGAGAGGCGCGGGGGAGCGGCGCACACAGCAGCGGACGCGAGGAACCGTGGCTACGCGGGGTGGAGCCGGACGACGCAGATCAGCCGGCGCAGGGTGCCCAGGCGGAGCCGGTCACCGAGGTAGGGCCGCGCAGGCAAGCGCGTGTGTGAGCCGGATGGGGCGCGCGGAAGATAGCCGCAGCGGAGGGTGCACAGCAAGGAGTGGTCGAGAGCGGCGCGCAGCTGGCCATGGCACGCGGAGCGCAGCTGGCGAGGCATGCGAGGACGCCATGAGCTGGAGGGGCACGAGCGCTGCGAGAGCCGGACAAGCGCGGGGCAAGCGAGGCGTATGGGGCTTAGCACAGTGCGTCGAGTAGGAAATAGGAATGATGCATGGAATTTGCGATAGCATGGTCGCATGCATGTGCTTATGTATTTTGACTTTATTTGTACGAGCTTAGCTTGTGTGCGAGGCATTGGCTGGACGGTGTGTGCATGCGAGGCGTGAAGCGAGGAGTAGCTCAGCTGGGCACAGGTGGAATGAGTAGCTGGTGCTGCACGAGGGAGCACAGACGGGGATGCAGGACGGACACGCCAGCGGTGGAGCGAGCTCGAGTTTCGCGGGAGAGGGGCGGTGGTGCCCGATGGGAGGAGGACAAGCTCACCGCCGTGTTGAGGCGGAGCCGGGACGGCGCAACGCTTGCGAACGCACGATACGCGCAAGGCGGAGCCGGGGCCGCGCGGCGCTCGCAGATGCACGATGCGGGCGAAGCGGCACGGCGAAACTTGCAGGGGCCATGGAGCCTGGTACACGCGGGCGCGCAGCTTGCGGGACAGAGGAGGTGTGGTCGCGAGCGCGGACGCGCCAGGAGGAGCCTGCCATGGCAGTGGCGTGGGCACTGCCGCAGGCATGCAGGAGGTTGCTGCAGAGGTGTCGTGGCCACGCCGATGGGGACAGCGGATCTGCCGCGGAGCGCTGACGTGGCGACGCCAGGGAAGGCGACGCGGCCGAGCGTCGCGGACGATGGCGGCCGGCAGAAATGAAGACGGGCGAGCCCCACGAAACTCGACGGTGTGGAAGCGGCGGCGAGCCCCCGGGAAAATTGACGAAGCGTAGTCGGTAACGACAACGCGAGGGCGCCGAGGCCCCGAGCGACTCGAAACAGCGTCGGAGCCGACGATGATGAAGAAAATCGGTCCCGTGCGCAACGGAACGCCGGCCGAAGCTATATTTTGCCCAACGATGGGCGCCAACTGTTGTTGTGTTGGGAACGGTTGTACCTGAGAAGGTTAGATAGAGGTGTGGGGACTTGCAGGGAAGCTCTCGACGGTGTCTACATGCGGGAATGGGTACGAGCTAGTGTGGCGAGACACACGAAGTACCCAGGTTCGGAGCCCTCGTGATGAGGTAAAACTTCTACTCTTGCTGATCTGACTATGAGTAGAATACGGGGTACAATAGCTCCTCGAGCTGTATGATCTGGCTACATCCTTAAATGCTCTGAGTCCAACCGTGTATCTGTCTAACTGAGCTAGTGGGTGTACTCTAGGTGAGAGAGCTAGCAGAGAGAGCTAGCTCCCTGGGAGGTGATCCATCGATGTGAGAATGAGCATGAGAGAGCCCCCTTGTTGCCTTATATTGGAGGCCCAAGGGACAAAGGTGGGACCCACATACCTAACTACACTATTGTATGTGTCATGCATGGCGTAGTGCATAGTATCTACTATTTATTACATCATCTAATAAAGGGCACACTATTCCCTACATAGAGGTGTGGCCTGTTGTCTTGTCGATGTCTTCCTGAGAAATATCTACGCTGCCTGGGAGCATCCAATGTGGTAGTTGTCGATCGATGTAGCAGCAGGAGGGAGCCTGCCGGCTGGGACGATCCAGGGAGGACCAGTCGGCTGGGATCGATCGATCCCAGCTAGCCAGCAGCGCTAGGACGGCCAGGAGGTGACAGGCCTAGGCAGAAGGGAGGTGACCCACCTGGGCGGCAGGAATACGGAGCCGGCCCATCCGGATGGGGCAACCCATTTTGGAGGGGTGACGCGAAGGGGCCCAGCCATGCGGGGTAGAGACGGAGGGGCCCAGCCGGGCCGGCGGGATCCGGAGCTGTCCCACCCGGGCGGGGTAGCCCAGTCGAGGCTCGGGAAGAGAAGGGCCCAGCCAGGGTGGCTGGGTGGAGAGGCACCAGGCCGGCTGGGGCGGCCTAGCCGGACGGGGAAATCGGCCCTAGTCGGGGGGCTCAGCGGGGAAGGCCCAGGCGGGAGCGATGGAGGTCGCTGAGGAGGTTGTGGGCCGGTTGAGAGGCCCCAGTCGGTCCAGGTGGCTTCTGCTGTCTTTCTCTTTATTCTTTTTGCCTTTTTTATCCATCTTGAGTGCATCTTTGGGGTACCCGGGGATAATCCCCTGACAGAGATGCCAGTGCAACCATGTTCCTGCTAGGAAGGATGCCTCCTATGGTGCAGAGATTGGTATAAAAAAATTAGGTTGTCCAGATGAGGTGTGTTGTTACTTGTACTGGATGGAAAACCCATGGCTAGCACAGATGCAGAGGATGCTTGCCCAGCTATGTAAGAAAGCGAATGATAAGATGATGATTGAGGTGAGGCTAGAAGATAGAGACATGGATCTGCAGATAACTAAACTAAGGTTGAAGAAAATGAGAAAATAAATGGAATGCAAGCATGTTTGGTTCATGATGATGCTTAGTGTGGCAGTGACTTTAGGGTGTGTTCTTCTTTTTGTTATTGGCAATAGTGGAAATAAGTACTGAATTATGGATATATTCTGCTTCCTCTTGGTATTGATATTTTAGAAATCAGTATGAGAAATGAGTTTGTTGGATGTTTAGTTAGCTAGTAGGTAGTCAGTTGTTTTCGGTATTCATGAGATGTATTTAACTTGTTGTACCAAACTTGTTGCAACTAGGAAAAATCAGAGTTGCAAAAGTAATGTGTATTTATCTTTTGTTGATTTCAAACATGGTGCAACCAGGAACAATAACCAATTGTTGCAAAACCAGGAATAATCACGTATGTGTTTCTCAAAGATTCACACTAAAAAACTATTTTGAAATTTCAGAAATATGTGTAACTAGGAACAATCATAACAAACAACTTAAAAGGTACTGACAATATATAGAGGTACTAGTGAAATAGGTTTGATCACAACCACCACATACTACTAGTAGTACTTAATTACACAACCCAAACGATATACTATAATAGTACGACCATTACATAAACATGAGGCACCAATAGGAAACATGAGGCAGCCGAGGTAACTGGAGGCGGCAACAGAGGAACACGAGGCGGTAGCAGGAGGCAGCTGAGGCAACATGAGCTAGAAGTTAGGGCCACAAAGCAATGTGACCGAGGTTGGCATACTACCTCAGGTAAACCATGAAGGCAGCGTGCTTGGCATTCGTATGATTCGCACATCGTTGTCCTCTACGGGCAATGCCTCCGATATGCTGCACGATGTTGTTCAGGTCTTCCGCAATCGTTCTTGCGCAGAAGGGGCACCTGTACTTGTTTTCACCTTGGCAGAAAGGGAACCTCCCATTCCTCATCTGCTTCAGGATGTGACGGCTTTTTGTGTGGCTAGACCACATACTTTCACCAACATCGCTACCTTGTTCCTGCGAATTAGCAAATAGCAAGAAGAAGTCAGTGAATGAAAAAAATTACTCTCCCAAAATCATAAGATCAAACAGGAAAGGGTTGTGTTGAGAGATTAATTTTAGCATGTATGCACAAGTTGAATTAGCTTTTGAACAAACTAGTCCATCAAACATATATCTGTTTGCATACGTATATGATAAAACAAGTGCTATATAAAATTATAATATTCTTTAAAATAATTTGAAAGAATCTATACAAGTTTCAGTATATAAAGATACATCCAATTTTTATCAAAACCGAGACATCCTTTTTTAGATAGATGGAGTAATTCTTTTCATTTATCTTATCAGTAAATTTGTAAAACAAAAAGAAGTTATGACTAGCTAGTTTTATTCAGTTTGAATATAGTATAAATAGGAATTTGTTTTCTCCTAAATATATAATCAGTGTATTATGAATTTAACAATTTATTTTCCTAAACAAATAACAGAGATGGCACTACATAGAGAAATTTAATTTTTTCACATTATTTTAATACATATGTTCATATAAATACACAATTTGCTATAATAGAGATTGGATAACATGCATGATCTAGTATTTAACATATACACTCCACTTAAGTTAAAATTATACTATTCTTTCAAATAATTTGTATGAATACCTATACAAGTTTCAGTATATATATAGATAACCTGAGACATCCTTTTTTTTAGGATAGATGGAGTAATTATTTCCACTTATCAGTAAATTGGCAGAACAAAAAGAAGTTATGACTAGAACATGGTACAAATAAAAATTGCTTTCTCCTAAATATACTCAGTTAATTAGAAATTGAACAATTTGTTTCCCTAAATATAACAGAGATGGACATTTATCTGCATTTTATTGCATCTTACATATACATACAGAACTTACTATAAAATAGAGATGAACTTTTAGTTACAGAATATTAAATCTATGTTAATATAATCATGAGCTTGTAGGATTACTATATATATGTGACTTTAATCATACAAATCAAATTATACATTGGACAACATGAACACAACCTAGATAAGAGATCTGAACTCCACATGAAATTATATCACTAGAAAATATCGATCAAAACGACCAACAAAAGATAATCATATATAGAACTACTAGGCGCCTAGAACTACTAGGGCAGATCAAATCAAACTAGAACATGTGCGACTGGAATGACTAGGGGCAGATCAAAACGACCAGGAAAAGATGAGCATAGAACTACTAGGGAGAACAAATTAATTGATAAAACTCTACAAGATCAGAAAACCCTATAAATGAAAATATGATTAGTAAAATCAGAAAACCCCATTCACAGTTTAGATCTAATTACTTCCTGTTCTCCGTCGCTAGGTTCTTGCTCGATCGCGAACGGATCCGTAGGTTCTTCAGCCTCGCTATCATCAAAGTAATCATAGTCCACCTGCACCGCCACCAGATCTGCAACCGCTTCCTCTTTGACCTTGTTATCTGCCTTCTTCTCGATGATGGCATTGGCTACCTCCTTGTCGATGATGACCTTGGTGTACTCGGCGACCACCAGTATTGATCTCTTCATCTTCGTGAAAACAATCTCATACTTGTTGCTAGGGTTTCCTTATATTCTTTGGAGTGCGGAGGGAAGAGTGGGATGGTGTGTGGATAAATGACTGGGAGATGATAGGGAGACCATGTGGCTGATGTCTTTTAAATGACTGGGAGACAATGGGGCAGTTGGGCGGTGGGAGCGCACGCGGGGTGGGAAACATATACATCGCACATCTCAATGCAAAACACACGAGTGGGAAACAGTGTATACACGGCTCAATTTCTTTTTCAGTTAATCATTTTAGGCATGTCAATGGAAAATGCAAAACCCACTCGATTTCTTCTAATTTTTCAGTAAATCATTTTTACTCAAGATACTCCATGCATGCGGACCAAAAATCTTTCCTACATGTTTTTGGTCTTTGTACACCATGGTTTGACACATGGATCCCCTAGAGTCATTGCACATTGATATCCACTAGTCATTGATCCACATGACCACATTGCATTGCTCTTTTCCAAAACCACATTGGTATATATATCTACACATGACCACACATATGTACCGTCCAGTGGATATTCTGTGATGCAACTTCTGTCACAGTACTGGTGCAAACATGCAGTGTGGAAAAGCTGCTTTAATTTCCTATGTGTTTTTGTTCTCTATGACCATGATGGTTTGTCACATAAGTATCCCTAGAGTGGTTGCATGACCACACATTGATATCTCCACTAGAGTCATTGATGATCCACATGATCACATTACATGTGTTCTTTTCCCAAACCACATTGATATCTACATGACACACCTACTCCAGTGATCCCGTGATACAACTACTGTCACACTGGTGCATTCAATGTGGAAGTTGCTTTCCTATGTGTTTTTTGTCTTCTACACCAAGGTTTTCCAATTGGATACCCCCTAGAGTCATTGCACATTGCATGTGTTCTTTTCCAAAACCACATTGATATCAACATGACCACACACACTCTAGTAGGATTTTGTGATGCAACTTCTATCACACTGGTGCAACATGCAATGTGGAAGGCTGCTTTCCTATGTGTTTCT
This sequence comes from Avena sativa, assembly GCA_916181665.1. Lineage (NCBI taxonomy): Eukaryota > Viridiplantae > Streptophyta > Magnoliopsida > Poales > Poaceae > Avena > Avena sativa. The sequence goes on from OV702289.1 coordinate 452,148,666, forward strand.
GTTATCTATGACCAAGATGTGGTTTGCCACATATATATGGATCCCCTAGAGTGATTGCATGTGTTCTTTTCCTAAACCACACATTGATATCTCCACTAGAGTCATTAATGATCGACCACATTACATGTGTTAATTTCCAAAACCACATTGATATCTACATGACCACACACACTCCAATGGATTCTTCTATGTCACACTGGTGCATTGCAATGTGCGGAAGTTTCTTTCCTATGTGTGTTTTCCTTCTACACCATGGTTTTCCACTTGGATCCCCCTAGAGTCATTGCACATTGCATATGTGTTCTTTTCCAAAAACCACATTGATATCTACATGACCACACACACTCTAGTGGATTTTCTGATGCAACTTCTCTGTCACACTGGTGCATTGCAATGTGTGGAAGTTGCTTTCCTATGTGTGTTTTGCTTCTACACCATGGTTTGCCACTTGGATCCCCCTAGAGTCGTTGTACATTGCATATATGTTCTTTTCCAAAACCACATTGATATCTACATGAACACACACACTGCAGTAGATTCTGTGATGCAACTTGTGTCACACTGGTGTGTTTTTGGTCTCTATGACCATGATGGTTACACATATATATTTGGATCTTGTAGAGTGATTGCATCTGTTCTTTTCCCTAAACCACACATTGATATCTCCACTAGAGTCATTATTGATGATCCACATGACCTTACATGTGTTCTATTCCAAAACCACATTGATATATAGACCACACACAGACCCTCCTGATCTAGTGAATCTGTGATGCAACTTCTGTCACACTGGTGCATGCAATGTGGAAGTTGCTTTCGTATGTGTTTTTGGTCTTCTACACCATGGTTTGCCACTTGGATCACAATGATATATACATGACCAGACACCCCAGTGCATTCTGTAATGTAACTTTTGTCACACTGGTCCAACATGCAATAATGTTGGAAGCTGCTTTCCTATGTGGTTTTTGGTCTCTATGACCATGATGTGGTGGTTTGACACATATATATGGACCCCCTAGAGTGATTGCCAATTGGATATCCCCTAGAGTTATTGCACATTGCATGTGTTCTTTTCCAAAACCACATTGATATCTTCGTGACCACACACACTCTAGTGGGATTCTATGATACAACTTCTGTCACACTGGTGCAACATGCAATGTGGAAGGCTGCTTTCCTAGTTGTTTCTGGTCTCTATGACCATGATGTGCTTTGACACATATATATGGATCCCCTAGAGTGATTGAATGTGTTCTTTTCCTAAACCACACATTGATATCTCCACTAGAGTCATTGATGATCCCCATGAACACATTACATGTGTTATTGTCCAAAACCACATTGATATCTACATGACCACACACACTCTGGTGGATTCTTCTCCGTCACACTGGTGCATTACAATGTGTGGAAGTTGCTTTCCTATGTGTGTTTTGCTTCTACACCATGGTTTGCCACGTGAATCCCCCTAGTGGCATTGCACATTGCATATGTGTTCTTTTCCAAAAACACAGTGATATCGACATGACCACACACACTCCAGTGGATTATGTGATGCAACTTCTCTATTACACTGGTGCATTGCAATGTGTGGAAGTTCCTTTCCTATGTGTGTTTTTCTTCTACACCATGGTTTTCCACTTGGATCCCCCTAGAGTCATTGCACATTGCATATGTGTTCTTTTCCAAAACCACATTGATATCTACATGACCACACACACTCCAGTGGCTTCTGTGATGCAACTTCTCTATCACACTGGTGCATTGCAATGTGTGGAAGTTCCTTTCCTATGTGTGTTTTGCTTCTACACCATGGTTTGCCACTTGGATTCCCCTAGAGTCATTGCACATTGCATATGTGTTCTTTTCCAAAACCACATTGATATCTACATGACAACACAAGTGGATTCTGTGATGCAACTTCTGTCACACTGGTGTGTTTTTGGTCTCTATGACCATGATGGTTTGACACATATATATGGATCCCATAAAGTGATTGCATGTGTTCTTTTCCCTAAACAACACATTGATATCTCCACTATAGTCATTACTGATGATCCACATGACCTTACATGTGTTCTTTTCCAAAACCACATTGATATAGACCACACACACACACCCTACTCCAGTGATTCTGTGATGCAACTTCTATGACACTAGTGCATGCATTGTGTGGAAGTTGGTTTCCTATGTGTGTTTTATTTGCTTCTACACCATGGTTTTCCACATGGATCCCCCTAGAGTCATTGCACGTTGCATATTATGTTTCTTTTCCAAAACCGCATTGATATCACATACTCTAGTGGATTCTGTGATGCAACTTCTGTCACATTGGTACAACATGCAATGTGGAAGCTGCTTTCCTATGTGTTTTTGGTCTATATGACCATGATGGTTTGACACATATATATGGATCCCCTAGAGTGATTGCATGTGTAATTTTCCCTAAAAACCACACATTGATATCTCTACTAGAGTCATTTATGATCCACATGACCACATTACATATGTTCTTTTCCAAAACCACATTGATATAAACCACACACACACACCAGTGATTCTGTGATGATGCAACTTCTGTCACACTGGTGCATGCAATGTGGAAGTTGCTTTCCTATGTGTTTTTTGTCTTCTACACAAATGGTTTGCTACTTGGATCCCCTAGAGTCACACATTGCATGTGTTCTTTTCCAAAACCACATTGATATCGACCACACACACTAGAGTTGATTCTGTGATGCAACTTCTGTCACACTGGTGCAACATGCAATGTGGAAGATGCTTTCCCTATATGTGTTTTTGGTATCCAATGACCATGATGGTTTGACACATGGATCTCCGAGCTAGAGTGATTGCATGTGTTCTTTTCCCTAAACCACACATTGATATATCTACATGACCACACACTCTAGTGGATTCGGTGATGCAACATCTGTCACACATTATTGGTGCAACATGCAATGGTGGAAGCTATTTTTTCCTATATATATGTTGGTCTCTGTGAACACCATGGTTTGGACACATGGATCTATCCCCTAGAGTAGTCACTATTAATTGCATGTGCTCTTTTTAATTTCCTAAACCACACATTGATATCTCCACTACTAGAGTCATTGAGATCCACATGTCTGTGTACACCATGCATGGTCTGACACATGGTGGAGTCATTTGCATGTGTTCTTTTCCAAAACCAGATTGATATATATATATATACATGACCACACACAGTACTGTCAAAACATAGGTAAAAAAGAAACACATATATGAATATGCAACTACAACATGACAGGGAAGTTGCATTTGAGAACAGGCTCATCCAGGGGTGGGTTCTGCCTATATCAACATCCCACCACACTTTAATAAATATGGTAATGCCATATATGCAAGATTCCACATGTTTTTCCCATCTGGTTCACCCGTAAAGCGATTTTTCATACCATACTTTGGATCTCACCTATACCAATACTTTGGCAAAAATCAGCAAAATGGATTTTACCTGATTTTTTGGGTTAGTAATTGCTAATTTCTTCAAAAGGTACCCTTTTTTAACAAGTATCCTATATGATTAATTTATTTGAGCCACTCATCATGCAATAGACGGATAGGATACGCCATCAAAAAATTTGACTGACACACCCCGCTCAAATTTTGCGTGTAGGAGTTAAATTTCGCGCCTAGAAATTTTGTCCCTGGGATAGACCGATCAGCCCTTCAGCACATCGCCACGCATTATTCGCGTAGAGGGCATTTAGGTAATCTAAAAGAAACCCTTCTTATCCCCTCCCTCGCCAAAAGTGGATGAGATCCATTTTTCCTCACCTCGTCATCCTCTACCTCCTCCCTTGCCCTCACCCTCGCCATCGTTTGTCCCTCCTCCACTTGTCGCCGTCCTTCCCTTCGCCCCTCGCCGCCCAATGCCCCTCCTCACCATGCCGCCATCCTTCATCCCAGTAGACAGCTAGCCATCACCGTAGCCCAAACCCTAGCCCGTAGTCACCTTCGCGGTTTCCCACCACGCCGTGCCAACTGTCAAGCTTGCACGTCTACAACCTCATCGTCAACCTCACCCACAAGATCTGCCACCTCTACGTGCACCTCTCCGTAAAGATCTCCCCACTCGTCGTGCACCTCTCTGTCAAGGTCTGCTCCCTAGATGCCAAGGTATTCCCACCCACGGTCAATGTCTTCTCACTCGATGTGCACCTCGCCCACCAGGTACGCCACCTCGCCGTGCACCTCGTCGACAAGAACTGCCACCTCACCGTCAAGGTCTTCCCATTATCTGTGCATGTCACCGTCAAGATCTGCCTGCTCACGGTCAAGATCTGCTCACTCGACGTGCATCTCGACTACAAGGTATGCCTACTCGCCGTGTACCTCGCCATCTGCCTAGTCGATACGGTCTGCCCCATCGCCGTCTACAAGGTCTGCCTACTCGCCGTGCACCTTGTCCACATAGTCTGCTACCAAGGTCCGCTGACAAGCCTCGATGCCACGATTTAAGTGTTCTGCTAGGAACAGCAGTAAGAAAAAGGCACCATAGCCTGAAGGCAAGGAAACACTTACCTTGCTTTTCTACTGTTTGGTTATATTGTTTGTTGCAGATAAAGGCTGCATTATCTTGTTTGTTGCAATATTTTGGATGCTTCATAATACGTCTTATGATCAGAGTATACCTACAAATTGTTCATAGTGGAATATTTTACACTTGTGATTACTATTGGACAATCAACAAAACAAGTTATATTCTGCCTACTTGCGTATTTAGTGGCAAGATATAGATGCATATACTGCTCATGTTGAATTGTCCTACCCTCCTTATTATTGCAACCAATTGGTGAATTGTCCATTTTGTAAACCATTAGGCTTATGATCAGTTTGCATGTGATAAAGGTTGCATTATCTTGTTTGTTGCAATATTTTGGCTGCTTCATCATATGTCTTATGATCAGAGTATAAATACAAATTGTTCACAGTGGACTGAATATTAGACAGTCAACAACATATGTTATATTCTGCCTAGTAGCCTATTTAGTGGCAAGATATAGATGCATGTACTGCTCATGTTTAATTATCCTGACCTCCTTATTATTGCAACCAATTGGTGAATTGCCCATCTTTTCAACTATTAGGCTTATGATCAGTTTGCGCGTGATAAATGTTGCATTATCCTATTTGTTGCATTACTTTTGTTGTTTCGTGATATGTCTTATGTTCATCGTATAAGTAGTTCATAGTTTACTGTTTTACATGATCGTTACTATAGGACAATGAGCACCATAGGTTATATTTTACTTAATTGCCTATTTAATTGCACGGTAGATGCTTGTACTGCTTATGTTTAATAGTCATGCGCTGCTTATTATTGCAGTGTATAATACTAAGTCTGGTCATAGTGGAGAGTAACAGAGCATGACACTAGGCTATATTACTCTGCACTATGTCTGGTCTTAATATTATCTCCAAAGTGAGAAGGCTCATAGGTCTTAAAACATAGACACCATCATTTAGGTTGGTCATAGTGGGAAGTTTGTACACACTAGTATTCTGTGTACGATACTAGTGTATAATACCAGCTAGGCTACCCATAGTAGGACTATCATGCAATCCATGTTGTATTTGTTTTGTTGTTTCGTCGTATGCCTTATGATCAGAGTATGAATTGGTCATAGCGGACTGTTCCACCCCATATGTTATATATTGAGCCATATTTGGAGTTCCCTATACATGTTAGAAACACATATGTATAGTGAAATGTGCTTGGGGTGTTGCTTAGAAAAATAATCCAAGCTTTTTCGTGAGAAAGATTCCTTATTTGTGTTTGAGAGGTGCCAATTTGGACATCATCCTGTTATAAATAAGCACAATTGCTTAACCAAAAACCGGTTTATTTCGCTAAGAACTTCTCTAAGCATCTTGCATTATACATGCTCTTAGGTTCTTAGCATATGTTGTTGCATCGCCAAGTGTATTCACCCCCCTAGACCCCTAGAAGTAGAAAAAAGGAAGTCTGTAGACCAGGTTACATTATCCCATGTGTTGCATTAGCTTGGCAACCTACGATCTTTTTTTTAAATTGCTCATGGTGACCTGTTAAATGATAAGTACTATATACTATATAACATAGGTTGGTACCGCACCCAGTTTTATATTTCTAGATTAATTGGAATTCTTTATTCATGTTAGAACCACAAATACTACTGATGGAAGAAAGTCAGATGAAAACCATCATGATAAAGGGTCCATGGATGCAACGACTTGGTATTAGGTTCGTAGCCAGTGTTGTTCCATCCCCAACTGTATTCTCCCCTAAAAAGAGAATCGGTGATCCCTCCAGACCTCGTTATGATCCCGAGGGGGGTATTAGTGAAGGTGACATATAAGGTGATGAAACACTAGTCACCGAGGAGACTGCGCAGCAGGTAGTCCCCTTACCTGCTACCTCACCATCTTGTCATGATTTCTCCACAATTAAGGTGCTGCCAAATCATCTTGTGTGGAATTGTTTGCTTACTATTTTTGCCATATGTTTTGTTCCTCTTTATTTTCCCCAATTGAATGTTACATGTAAAATGTGTAGCTTAAGCAGAGAAAATTCAAGAAGACAACTCCTAGGAAAATGATGGCTCCTGGTGGTGGATCATCTCGCAAGCGTGTTGTGGCATCAGTACTATATCTAGACACAGAAAATGAGAGACACACGAGGTCCAAGGGGAATCCTCTAAAAGCAAGACTTCCACCTCCAGGTTCCACACGACAAACAACAAAAGCGGCAAGTCCTATGACCCATTCACAAGAAACTCAGAGTGCAACCCAGAAGATTGCCAAAGCCAAACTACCTGATGCCCGACAAACGACCAAAGCCGAACTTCCTAATGATAGGAAAACTGCCAAAGCCACGCTTCCTAATGGCCTAGAGGTGGCTAGAGCTGCACTTCATTTTCTCCTGCTGGTGAATGATGATGCAGTTCCTAATGGGAACCTAGTGGCCAAATCTAAAGTTCCCGATGCCTGGCAAGTAGCTAAACCTTCAGTTCCTGATGCCGGCCAAGTGGCCAAAGTTGTAGTTCCTGATGCCACCCAAGTGGCTAAAGCTGCAGTTCTTGATGTCGGCCAAGTGGCCAAAGCTGCAGTTCCTGATGATGGCCAAGTGGCTAAAGCTGCAGTTCCTGATGCCCACCAAGGCAAGAAGCCAACAGCCGTCAATCTACCACCTAACCAAGCTAAGAAGGCAGCAACCCAAGGCAAGCAACTAGCTGCCCAAGGTGAGCTGACAGCTGTCCAACATGAGAAGCACTCTTCCCAAGGCGACCTTCCCACTCCCTCTGACCCGCTGGTATGCCATCCGCCACCTCCCCAAAGCCAGCAACCACCTCCCCAAAGTAGCATGCAACCCCCCAAAGCTAGCAGCCACCTCCCCAAAGCCAGCAGCCACATACCCCAGGTGTGGAACCCCAGCCCACATCCTGCCGTCCTCTGGCACCTCCCAAAGCCAACATGCTACCTCCACAAATCAAGAAGCCACCATTCCAAGTGATGAAGTCTGCATCCTTCTTCCCACGGGTATCCCCCAAAGGTGACTTGCCACCTCTCCAAATCCAGAAGCCATCTCCCAGTTGTCTGCGGGCACCTCGTCGAAGCGACCGTGCACCTTCCCAAACCGATGGGTTAGGTACCCAAGGCACTGCGGTCAGCTACCCAACACTTGTGTTCAGCTGCCGATGCTGAGGAATCTGGTACCCAATTTGAGGGTAAGGGGTCAGCTACCCAATATGATGAGTCAGCTACCAAATATGGGGAATCTGATCCTAGTCATGAAGTACCGTGCAAAGACTATGTGGTAATGCGTTAAACCGACTACTTGCTCTACAGTAATCCATTTAATCACATCATATTACTATGGAACACTAAATCAACACATTGTATTCCTAGTGATGATGATGGCTACCAGATGTCTCAAGACTTTGATGTATCTTGTGCCGAAGACGCCGAAACGCAGAATTCTGAAGATATATGTCTACATACTAGTCAAGCTCTGGTGGTGAGGGGGAAAACACGGGGAAGAGGCTTGACAAGTTGTCCAAAGGAGGGAGGCTTTCACTTAATGTTCTTCCAGGAAGAACTAGACCAGACGAGCCGGGTGTTGCTGGCAGGTTTGACAGTGAGTGTGCAATCACGGTAAGGACTAGCATGCCTATCTTACCCCACTATAAAGAGTACAAGAAGAGGTGTCGTGGTATTGCCGACGAGTACGCCATGGAGGTGTACTCATAGTGCGTGTTTAGAGACGTGGGGTAAGGCGTAGAGTTGGCGGGTACGAGGTAACACAGTTTACCCTGGTTCAAGTTCCACAACGGTGGTGAAACTCTACTCCTGCTATAAATCACTATAATGGCAATACGCCGAGTTACAGAGATTGGTTCACTATGCGAGGTGTTGTATGTTTTCTTGCCCTAAAGGCTCCTGCAGGTCTGGTTTATAAAGGCACCAGAACCTAGGGTTACAGGGAAAAGACCTTGCTGGATAAGGTAAAGAGTTCTAAACTAATACAAACTAGTCTTTTGTGTCTTGCACTCCAAGTCTCTGGGTACGTCGGTGACTCCTGCGTAGCCTTCCTTGATCTGATAAGGGCCTCCTTCTAGATCCATCTAAATGGGCCACCCAGTAGGCCATAGGCCTTGCTACCAACTATGGGCCATCCGGGTTAGCCGGATTAGAGACATGCTATGATGATACACATTTAGCATATCCCCAACAGTAGCCCCCGGAGGACTTTGAAATCTTGCGCCGTCTTGCTTATTAAGCTTGAATGATCCATCTATGTGATGCCGGCAATCCGTCAAGCAATATTTCAAAGGTCTCCCAAAGAACCCTGTGATCCTCTCCGACTTCACAATGTAGCTAAAGATTCCTTGAGTCTTCATTTCCAAAGACGGATATTTTCTGTCTTTGATGGAATCTTCAGACGTGACCATTCACTACAACTGTCGGGAGGATGACGTAGGGTATAGCCTACGCTACTTCATAACTCACAGAAGGTAGGGAATTAATCATTAGCTGTTTTTACGCACGTGAAATCCGAAATGGTAAAGCGGCAAAGACGGAGGACGTGGGGAAATTACCATGCACGCTCATCTCCACGTCGGCAACACTTTGCCCGTAGGATCCTTCTGCATGAATCTTGATCCAGGTCTATATAATTTGACTGCAGTTAGATTATTCTCTTTTACCCGCATTTGCTCCCGTGTCTTCGTCTTCCTCCAGCCGCACGACCGTTCGAGCTCCTCATCGGAAAACCCTAGCCAGAGGCTCCACTTTTCTCCATCCACTCCCAGTTGCGCAATGGCCTCCAGCAGCTCTGCTCCCTTGAGGATGGCGACTCCCGAGGCTACCATGGAGCCATCCCAGGGAGTCACGGTCCCACCGAAGGGGTCGTCGTCCCTGTCACCACCGTGGTGGAAACCACCGGCGATGACCAAGGACGGGCGGCGCCAAAAGCTGCTGAAGAGGAAAATGACTCCCACAAAGGAGTGTGGAGGGGCTTTGACCTCTCCACTGAAGATCTACAAGAACTCATCGCTGAGGGGTATCTCCTCGCGGCGGAGGGTTTGTTCTAGCGGCCGGCGCTGGCCGGCGAGGTGACTACTTCTACCCAAGCCGGAGAGAAGTTATACCTCAAAGCCCAGCTGGTACGTGGCGTAAGCCTGCCAGTCTCCGACTTCTTCCTGGATGTCCTTCGCCACTTCCGTGTACTTCCCCACAACCTCTCCCCCAACAACATTCTCGTACTTCGCAACTTCATTGCCTTGTGCGAAGGATACCTAGGAATAAAGCCTAGGTTAGATATGTTTGTTTACTTTTTCGTTCTCAAGAGAGAGTCCTTAAAATCCAAGGATGTGCAGCGGATATGCCGAACCATTAACTTTAAGATCCGGCCTAGCCGTCGCTTCCCCGGAATCGTGGGTCACGAATCTTGCAAGAACTGGCAGCGCATATACTTCTATGGCCTAGACATTCCTCTGCCTGTTCACCTTGAGACATACCCCGACTTCGTTGATGGAGCTACCACTGAAGCACCCACCTAGAGGTCGCCATCCCTCCTTCCGTCCGACGAGGAAGCCAATCGTGCTGTAAGGCGGATTGAATGGCTCATAGACGGAGGTCTGACAGGCTTGGACCTAGCGATGTGCTGGCTCACAAGGCGGATCCAGCCTCTGTAGCACCGCGCCGAGCTTATGTGCAGGTTTTCTAAGGATAGAACAGATCCCATGCGAATTTTGCGGGATAATATCTCCAATGACACCATCAAGCTACGACTTAAGGACATGATCAAGATGAAGGATAGGAAGTGTGTCTTCAAGATCACCTATGACATGTTTGAATGTGGCAAATTACCAGAGGTAGCTTCTGTTTCCTTTGTTGCTCGTTATATACTCTAAGGTTTTTCCGTCTCAAAGTTATCAGTCTAACACACCTTTGTCTCCTAGTTGGCGACCTTGGAGGAGGATCAGATGGCCTCCTAGGTCTATAATCCCAAGCTGAAGGATATCTAGGTGGTGTCCGACGATGACACCCCCAAGGATCACCTAGCCCTGGTAGCACGAAAGCGGAAGAGCTCCACCTATGACGCTGCTGCCGAGGTCAAGAAGAAGAAGAAATCGGAGAGTGGAGTCTCCAGATGATCCACCAATGCCTTAGAGGCGGAGAAGAAGAAATCCACCAGCATCCCCCTAACCAAGGCTCCTGCCATGGAGTAACTGTATTCATTCTCCGGCTTATATTCTAGCTCGCAGCTTATTCACCTCCTGTACTTATACTTTGTACGTTTCAGGAGGAAAGTTGGTGTTAGCCTGAAGCGATCCTCCAGAGATGCTGGAGGGTCAAAAAACATTCGTGATACGCTGACCAAGGATGTGGATGCCAAACCATCTCCTGCTATCGCTCCCCCAACTCCTGCCGCCAAGCCTACAACTGGACCCACCGTTCCTTCGTCCCCCAAAGTTGTTGAAGCTCCGGCTAAGGATGCCACCAAAAAAGGAAAGGAGCTATCAAGGGAGGTAGAGGCAGCATCGGCAGCATCAAGTGACAAGGCGGGAGCTTCTGTGCCTTCAACTATCATAGTAACACGGCAATCTGCTAGAGCCTCATCTACCCCTCCGGCTTCTACGATGCTACTTCCTCCGGTGCCTCCAACTTTGAGCTTGGATGATCTTATCCAGCAGGTGGATGCCGTGTACAACAATGTCGGCATCTTCCACACTGCATATGCCAATTTGGCCAACAATCTCAAAGTTATTGCCATTGTAAGTCTTTTAAACTTCATCTTTTATCGTATAACATATCCCTCTGTAGCCCCCGAGATCTTAGGCGGATAAACAATAGTTATTGGCCCGAGTGCTCCAAAGAACTAAGAGTAGAACTTGATAGTGTAGCCCCCGGGCGTCTAGGCAAAACTAGAAAAAGTTCCGGCTAGATGCTCTAAGAGTAGCATACCTGTCTTTGAAATTTAATCATGTAGCCCTCAAGCTTCTAATTGAAACTTTTAGCAAAGTTCCGACTAGATGCTCTAGAAGAACTAGTCAGAGATCAAAATATCATATTGTAGCCCCCGAGCTTCTAGATGAAACTAGAATAGTTCCGACTAGGAGCTTATAAGAGAAACTTAATGCTTTTGCTTACATAGAATGATTGTGCCCGGAGGAAGAAGGCCAATGAGAAATATGCCAAGCTGCAGGCGGACCTGGATGCTGAAAAGGGTAAAACATCTTTCCTGAAGGAACAAATCATGAATAGCAAGAGTCTGTTTTCCTCTGACTTTTTCCTTGCTATTGCTCACATTCAATTTCTTCCATGTTCTCATACTGTTCTTGTTTTGCCGTCTTACAGAACTTATTGCCATAGCCAAGGGCATTGTCAACCAATTGAAGCATATTCAAGAGCTTAACAGTGAAAACAAGATCTTGAACAAAGAATTGGTCGAGGCAGTGAAGGACCATGAGGAGGCGATGAAGGTCATGCATGAGTCTGCAAACGCTGAGATGTAGCGCTTGAAGGAAGAAATTGAACATCTCAAGGATCAAAACCAAGCTACCCAAGAGCAAAACTCTTGGAGCCTTGAGGCGTTCAAGAAACTTCAGGATGAGCATGGCATCTTGGCGGAGACATGCAAGCAAGCCAAATCCAGCACCTTCGGTATGTTTCCTCCGTATTGATCAATTATGTACTTTGGACAAATGTTTGATGTACTTATACTCATGGTCCTTGTATCTTATGGAAACTGCAGCTCCCATTGGCTTGACCAACTTGGGTGAAGTTTCTCCGGATCCCAAGGAATGCATGATTCTTGCCGGCAACTTCGTCAACACCGCCATTGCATAGGACAAGGAGATAGCCCAGCCTTTAGGGATAAACATCAAGGCGGCAGACTCAGCGGCCAAGTGCTCGAAAATCCTATGCCGAGCCCCTGATAAAGTCAAGGACTGGTAAGCCTCTTGTGTTCGGGCTGGTGCAAGGATAACCCTGTCCTTGGTCAAAGCACACTACGATAATGCCGACATTGATTTGGTGACCTCCGACATGCCCAAGCTGGACAAGGAAGGGAAAGAGATCGATAGCGATGCTATATGGAACTCCCTCGCTGGCTTCGACACCAGAGTTGCCAAGATGGTCAAGGCGGATGTCTTCATGCATGTCGAGATACTTGATGAGGACATGGCTTCTCCTGAGTCTAGACCATGTCCTTCTGAGTTTGATGAGCTTTCCCGGCCTGGCTCTCCTTTTGCTCATGATGCCATCCCGAAGTTCCCTGCAGCAGAGCCATAAAAACAATATTTGTATTAAATGTATCTCTACAATGTGTATGTGGAAAAACTTATGTGTTTGTAAGATGGAAAAAAATTGTACTCAAGTTTCCTCCTACCTATCTGTTTCTAGCATGTATATATTTTTTAAGCAAGTGTTGGCTTATCCATTATTCTGGTCCGTATGCTTGACCTTTCGTAAGACGGAAGACTCACGACACAGAACTATGCTCTCCGGTTATGATGCTTAATAGCACCATCAAGAACCTAAGAGCAAAATCGCCAGCTTTGAGTGCCGAGAAGTCACTACTCCGGAATCCACATAAAAATTTCAGAAAACGTGTAGACCAGAAAACTTAAGCTAACGCCCGTAGGAGGAATTTTCACAAGTGCAAATGCAAACTTGTACATAAAGGGTTTATATGATCAAAAAATGAACAACTAAAGGAGGTAAAAGACTCAGAGAATATGAGTGAACCAAATGCTTTATTTCATTGATCATATAAGAAACTTATTACATAATATAAAATAATCTAAGTGTAAAAGGGACATAGTTGTGCTATGTTCCATGGCCGATCTATCTCCAGGTAATCATCATCGGAGTCATGTTGCTTGCGCTTGTGATTTTTAGGCCTATCTTTTAACTCGCGAATACCGACGAGGTAATAGGAACCATTTAGCAATGCTTTGCTTATGACGAACAGTCCTTCCCAAGACGGGGATAGTTTGTGTGATTTCTCCTGCTTGAGTCTAAGCACCAGATCCCCTTCTTCAAATGAGTGATGCTTAACACGGTGACTATGGTAGCCACGTAGGTTCTACTGGTAGACGGCGGATCTCTGGCATGCCAGCACGTGCTCTTCCTCGAGTAGGTCCTCAGATAAGCGTCTGGATTCTTCAGCATCCTCCTCCTCGTAGGCGGTGAATCTTGGTGCATCGTGGAGGATGTCGGATGGTAGGACGGCTTATACTCCATAAGACATGAAGAAAGGAGTCAAGCCAGTGGATCTGTTGGGTGTTATTCTTAAACTCCATAATACAGATGGTAATTCCTCTGCCTAGGTTCCAGTTGCTCTGTGTAGCGGTGCCCCTAAGTGTGGCTTGATTCCATCCAGGATTAGTCCATTGGTCCATTCAACTTGTCCATTAGACTGTGGTTGTGCCACAAATGCTAGGTCAAGGCGGATGCCTTTTTCATGACAGTACTCCTCAACTTCTCTGAGAGACAAATTTCTGCCATTGTCGGTGATGGTGCTGTGTGGGAGACCAAATCTCACCACTAGATCTCGGACAAATTTTAAGGACGTTGCCCCATCAAGCTTTCTAATGGGTTTAGCTTCAATCCATTTTGTGAACTTATCCACTGCTACTAGCAAGTGTGTAAATCCACGAGGTATTGTCTGCAAAGGTCCCACCATGTGCAGCCCCCAGACTGGAAACGGCCAAGTTGTTGGTATGGTGCGCAAATCTTCAGCTGCAAAACTTGGTTGTCTTGCATAGAACTAACACCCAAGACATGTCTGTACAAGCTTGTCAGTGTCCGCCTTGGCAACTAACTAGTAGAATCCTTGTCGGAAGGCCTTAGCCACCAATGATCGGGGAGCGGCGTGATGCCCGGAATCTCCGAGATGTATCTCTCTAAGGATTTCAATACCTTGCTGCTGGGAGACGCATCGAAGGAAAACTCATGTGGTCATTCTTTTATATAGCTTGTCGTCAATGATAACTTAGCCTTTTGCTATTCGTACTATTTGCCGGCTTTCGACTTCATCGGCAGGCAAAGTTATGTCTTGTAGATAGTCCATGAATGGTTTCGTCGAAGCCAGAGAGGTCATTGTTACTGTGTTAACGAATGAGTCCAATCTATCTGGATTGTCGGGGTCCGCTCCCTTCATGGATGGGGTCCGTAAATGCTCCAGGAAAACGCCTAGCAGAATTGGTCGGCGAGCTGATCCATGCTTTGACAGCAGATCTGCCGCCTCATTCTCCTCCCTTTTGACGTACTTGACTTTGTAGCCGTCGAAGCACTTGGCAATCTTGTTTACTTCGTCTCGATATGCCACCATCATAGGGTTCCGCGTGTTCCAAGTGCTAGCTACTTGCTAGGAAGCCAAGTCAGAATCTCCACAACAAACTATGCGCTTGATGCCAATATCCTTGGCTACTCGTAGTCCATGTATGAGGGCCTCATACTCCGCCATGTTGTTGGTAGCGTTGAAGTGGATCTGCAGGACGTATTGCAACTTCTCCCCTATTGGTGATTGTAGTAATACACCAGCCCCCAAGCCATTGAGTAGCTTTGATCCGTCAAAGTGCATGACCCAATATTCTGGCTCTGGCACAGGAGTGTCTTCTGGCAGTTCTGTCCAATCTACAATAAAATCCTCCAATGCTTGTGACTTGATAGCATTGCGCCTCTTGTAGGTGATTTCAAAGGCGACAAATTCAATGCCCCACTTTGCCACTCTTCTTGTAGCATCGCTATTGTTGATGATGTCGGACAGTGGAGCTTTGCTCACCACTGTGATGGGGTGCTCCTGGAAGTAGTGCCTTAAATTCCGGGAAGCAAGGAAAACTCGGTAATCTATCTTCTGGTAGTGTGGGTAACACTGCTTGGATTCTATCAAGACCTCCCTTACGTAGTAAACTGGTCGTTGAACTCCGTATTCATGCGTTGGCTCCTTGCGCTCCACCACGATGACGATGCTGATTACTCGGTTGGTTGTGGCCAGGTAAACTAACATTGGCTCCCTTGATACCGGTGCTGGAAATATTGGCACGGAGGAGAGTATTCTCTTCAACTCCTGAAGTGTTGCGTCAGCTTCGTCCGTCCATACGAATTTATCCTCCTTCTTGAGAAACTTGTAGAGTGGTGTAGCCTTCTCTCCAAATCGGCTAATGGACGGGCTTACTGCTGCTATGCAGCCTGTGAGCCTCTATATGTCCTTCAAGCATGTTGGGTGTTTGATGTCAAGGATGGCCTTGATTTTCTCCAGGTTGACCTCGATTCCGTGTTGCGAAACGATGAAGCCCAACAACTTGCCGGATGGTACCCCAAAGATGCACTTCTTGGGGTTAAGCATCATGTTGTATTTCCGGAGATTATCAAAGGTTTACTGTAAGTTAGTGATAAGGTCGTCTAATTTCTTTGACATTACTGTGATGTCATCTATGTAAGCATGTATGTTGTGACCTATTTGGTCGTGCAGGCAGCGTTGCATTGTCCGCTAGTAAGTAGCACCCGCGTTTTTCAGGGGCATCATGACATAGCAGTACGTGTCGTATGGTGTGGTAAACGAAGTGGCCAATTGGTCCGACTTTCGCATCCGGATTTGGTGGTAACTTGAGTAGGCATCAAGAAAACACAGAAGTTCCAAGACAGTCGTCGAATCAATGACTTGTTCAATGCGAGGCAAAGCAAACGGATCCTTCGGACATGCTTTGTTCAATCCGGTGTAATCAACGCACATTCTTAATTCATTGGTTCCCTTTTTGGGGACAAGTACATGATTTGCCACCCATCAGGTGTGAATAACTTCTCGGATAAAGCCAGCCTTAAGTAACCTAGCTATTTCTTTGCCTGTAGCCCGTTGTCTTTCGTCACCAAAGTGTCGTAGAGGTTGTTTCACCGGTTTGGCATTAGGATCAATATTCAAGCTGTGCTCAGCAAGTTCCCTAGGTACACCTTTCATGTCAGCAGGTTGCTAGGCAAAGATGTCCCTATTCTCACGGAGGAACTTGACGAGTGCGCTTTCCTATTTGGGATCCAGGTCCGTGCCAATGGCGGTGGTTTTGGAGGAATCTCCTTCCACAAGATCCACCTTCTTGGTCTTGATGGCGGCCTTGAATGCAGGTTCGGCAGCAGTGATCTGCTTCTTCGAAGCCGGCATCTCCGAGGCATTGACCTGGCTTTGGATCTCCTTGAACTCCTCACCGTAGAGGACCACTTCGGTGAAGGCGACTTTGTTGAGATTTAACTCCCGTGCGTTGGTGAAGCTTCCGTCAACGGTGATGATGTCGTTTGGTCCGGGTATCTTGAGCTTGTTGTAGACAACGCATGGCCTTAAAGAGGAAGGAGTAGAATATGTCACGTCCAAAGATGACGTGGTAAAGGCTCTTGAAAGGCACCACTTCAAAGGTCATGCATTCTTGGCGGTAGTTGTTAACATCGCCAAAAGCGACCAGGAAGGTGATGCAGCCTAGGGAATTAGCTTGTCGGCCAGAGACAACACCATGGAACACGGTGTTGCTCTTCCTTAGCTGGGTCTCCATCAAGCTCATCTTATGAAGTGTATCCAGGTACATGATGTTGATGCTGCTTCCATTGTCCACGAGGCACTTGGTGAACTCTATGCTGTCAATCAAAGGGTTGATGACCATATCATACTGGTTCTCTATTGGGATAAGTTCTGGGTGATCCTTCCTATCCCAAGTGATTGGAATCTCCGACCACCTAACGTACTGTTGGACCGGAGGGAGGGTAGCCATCAGTATCCTCAAAGAGGTTTTCTGGGCCCAAATGGTAGGTGTACCAAGGAAAGTGTGGTAGACTAGAGCCTTCTTCTCAAAGAGGTTTTCCCTTTACCCTCGCCCTTATCGGTGGATTTGGGTTCCACGTCTTCATCCATATCACTTGAATCCTTGGATTCCTCCTCCTCCTTCTTCCCTTTGCCATTTCCGCGTGGTCTATTCTTCTGACTTCGCTTGTAGCCGGACTCAGGGTCTTCCTTGAGGTCATTGACAAATTTGCATTAGCGGTTGGTGTGGGTGGCTTTAGAGTTCCCCTCTAGGTGGACGAAACATGGCATATCGCGGTACTGTTCGTACGTTTGGGGAACACGAGGTGTTGACGGTATAGAATCACTCCTCTGTTGTCCATGGTTAGTCCCCCAGCCATGACCATGTTGTCCGCCTCCGCCTCTGCTAGTGAATGTTGTGGCGACCATGTCGGCTGTTTTCTTCTCTTCGGGTGGAGTTTTGCGCTTGTTATTATTGTTTTTCCTGGCCTGGGTAGAGATTGCTATTACCGGCAATGATCCGCGTGCATCGTCATCAGCAGTGGAGAACTCGCTAGCCATGGCGATCATTGTGTTGAGGTTGAGCTCATTGTGATCTTGCTTACTCTTCAACGTATGCCAGAGCAAATTTCCCTTCTCTAGACCATCAATAAAGGCGGCCATAGCGGTTTGTTCGTGCACCCCTGCGCAGGAATTTTTCATATCCAACCAGTGAGATAGGTAGGCACGAGATGTTTCATCCTTTTCTTGTACGCACCATTGTAGGTCTCCGATAGTGCAGGGACATTTGTACGTACCCTCGAAGTTATTGCGTATTGATTTCTCTGGCAAGTCGTCGATCCTTTGCCAGGAAGTGCTATTTAGCATGACTGTGAGGTACTTGATGGCGACATTAGGGTTTCCCCCTATGATGTGCATCGCATCGCTGTAATCCTGTAACCACGTGGCTGGCCTGGCAGTGCTGTCATAGGGCTTGATGGTCTTGTCTATTCGGAGACCCTTGGGGTAAGTTGTGGCCCGAATTACTGGTCCAAAACAATGTGGCCCAAGGTACGGGAGCTCCCGAGCTTCTTGGATCTTGTCGCATCATACGGCTCTGGTTGCTTCCCTTTTCCGTCGTGGGGAGGGGAGTAGTGGCGCAATTTATGAGATCCATTGTGTCCTTCTCCATGATGGCGATGGTGGCGGTGGAGGCAATGGGTTGGCCTTCTTGCTGTTGCCTTCCTATGACTCCTCACGCCTATCGTGGTTACTTGTCAGACCCGGTGCTTCTTTGTAGGATTTGCTCCTATGTCCTTCAATGTCGTTGCGCTCTCCAACATACCAGGGTTGTTCGCCCTTAGCGCATATAACGATACCGACTTGGTGACGCCTATGTGGTGGCATGCTTGTACGATGGCGTGGCTGTGGCTCCTGATGACGCCGGGATGCCAGTGGAGGCGGCGACCCATGAGGGCGAGCCTTTTCTCCATGGTCGAACGATATGGGTATGGCATCAGCCTTGTTGCCGGCTCCCTCCTCCTTCGCTCCGTAGAGCCTATGTGAGACCCTTAATCATGGGGAGATCTCGGCCTTCTACGGCTGTTCAGGGTTAACTGGCAAAGCTCCGGGTTGGACTCAAGCCTCTACGAGGTGGCCTTCTCCTGTTGCTTGCATGCTTTGGCAACGAGGTCGTATACCTGAGCAACTACTTCTGGCGACCTATCCTGCTCCAGGAGGGTCTTGGTGATGGCAATGTAGGGCGGGAGTTGGCATTACTTGCCTCCCCTCTGAATCAATGTATGGGGTGGCTTTTGCCGGATTGGGTCCGCCATATCCCAACTTGCGCCAAACGTCGGGGTCTTCGATGACGTGAGATGGTGCTTTCTTTGCTTTATTCTTTAGTAGCAACTACTTGTACTCAGCCTCCATAGCCCTTGCCGCCTTGATAGGTTGCTGCGCCTTGGCCATGTCTTCGTCCAGCTTAGCGCCCTGCTCCGCGATGCACTTGGCCTCTGCTAGGATTGCTGCACGCTTCTCATCAAGCTCCGTAACGCTCCGGATATGGGAGATGGTAATGGGCTCAATGAGGAGTACACCCTAGATCGCCTTGTCGGCGTGAGTAACTAATGGGTTGCCAGCTGCAGATGTTGATGGTGGCATTGGCGACTGATTTGACTACTTGGCAGGTGATGATAGCCCAAAATATATTGAGCTCGTTGGGGAACCCCAAGAGGAAGGTATGATGAGCACAACAGCAAGTTTTCCCTCAGTACGAAACCAAGGTTATCAATCCAGTAGGAGCAAGGAAACACCCCAAAGGTGTAGCTAGCTGAACGTTGGCAGGGCGCACTACCGGTGCCAGCAGCAACGTGGAAACCTGCACAACACAACCACAGAACTCTGTCCCCAACTTGCGATGAGGTTGTCAATCTCACCGGTTTTGCTGAAAACAAAGGATTAAATGTATCGAATGGAAGGAAGTAATAGTTTGCAGAAAGTAAACACGAAGCAGTAAATAGTTTGTAGATTGATTCTAAAAGAAAGGACCAGGGTCCATAGTTCACTAGAGGTGGTTCTCCTTAAGATAGATAACATGCTGGGTGAACAAATTACAGCGGGGCAATTGACAAACATCGAGAAAGCATACAAGCATATACTAATCATCTTGAATCCTTTGAGATTCGATTGCGCATTACAACATTATACATAGACCGCCATCCAACTGCATCTATGACTAATAATCCACCTTCAGGTTATCATCCGAACCCCCTCCAGTATTAAGTTGCAAGCAACAGATTATTGCTTTACGAATTGCGTGTAAAGTAAACAACACGATTGTTCTATGAACAAAGGATTGTTGTTTTCTCCCTAGTAGCAACAACACATCTAGTACCTTAGAGATTTTTGTCACTTCCCTAGATTACCAGAGGCATGAACCCACTATCGAGCATAAATACTAACTCTTGGAGTTGCTAGCATCTACTTGGCCAAGATAGCTACTAACAACGGAAAGCATGCAAGATCACAAATAACAAAGACATGATAGAATCAATAATCAATCTGAAATAGCATCTCAATATCCATCGGATCCCCACAAACACAACATGTATGGATTACAAATAGATGATCTTGATCATGAATGGAGCTCACAAGATCTAGACATGAAAGCACAAAGGAGGAGAACCAGCCATCTAGCTACTACATGGACCCGTAGTCCAGAGATGAACTACTCACGCATCACACCGGAGGCTTGCATGGTGATGAAGAAGGCCTCCAGGGTGAATTCCCCTCTCCAGCAGGGTGCCAGTAAGAGCTTCAGATCCCTCCCAATCTAGGGATGGAGATGACGGCGGCTATAGACTCTTTCGTGGATTTTTAATCGGGTACTTAGGGTTTTGGTATCGGAGGCAATATATAGGCGGAAGGAGAGGCCGAGGGGGTGCTGGGGTCAGCTAGACCACCCCCTGGTGCAGGCTAGGCCTGGCCGCGCGGCCAGGTGGTGTGGCCGGGCCCTAGCCCTTCTCCGTCTCGTATTCTGGCTCCAGATGTCTTCCGGTAAAATAGCAACTTTGGCCTTTGTCCCGTCCAATTCTAAAAATATTCATTTTCTGACTTCCTAGAACCAAAAACAGCAGAAAACAGGCAGCTGGCACTGTGGCTCTTGTCAATAAGTTAGCCCAAGAAATCATATGAAAAGTACTCCAAAGTGTGGACAAAACACAAGAAAGTAGATAAAAAACCAAGCATGGAACATCAAAAATTATAGATACATTTGCAATGTATCAGCAGTACTGGGGGCCGTGGTTAGTTCCTGCGCCTGCTGCGGATGGTAACCGGAGGGGGCATAGCCTTGGCCGGATCCAGAGGCTCAGTGGCTTTCTGGCTGCTGCCGCTCTGGTAACTACAGATGTGGGCGGAGCTCTCTCATGCTCTGGTTCTTGTCCATCTTCTTCCAAAATGGTCCCAATGGCGACTAGCACCTCGTGGGATGTGTTGGCCTACTCGGTGCGCTCCTCCTTCTCGATCTCCTGCTCGATCTCCCTGATAACAGCATCGTATTCCTCTGAATTGGCATTTGAGCCGCAACCATCCATATTGATGTCGGCGTATAGCGTGTCAAGGACGGAGTCGGAGTTGGCTTCGGTGTTGTTGATGGCGGATGTGGAGGGTGATGGAGGCGGGTCGTTGTTGTTGTATCCTCCGGCTTCAGGCCTAGGCATGGCTTGGGTGTTCTCCTCGGCGTCCGCATATTCATTGACAATTGCGACCATCTCTCCAAGGGTGAGAGGTCTTGTGGCCATACTCATGCAGAGCGACAAAACATCATTGATCAAAGCATAAAGTGATACTACAAGTTGAAAAATAAAGGATCATAAAGGCTATGGTGACTTGAGATAGTCATAACATGGTGTGAGCATGTGCCAAGTCAACCCAAATAAAACATCAAAGGAGAATACCACTATACTATGCTTTAATATGCTAAAACAACGCATGATTCATCCAAGGCACATTAAGAAATCTCAATTGTTTATAACAAGTCATGCTACATCAAAGGATACTAAGCATAAATCCAAAACAATATCAAGCATGGCATGACAAAGCATAGGCCACAGTCAAAAACAAGCTCTCTTTACCACTTAAGCATGAACTTTCCTACTCTTTTCCAAACCAAACCAAACTATTTGAAAACTAATGTATGAAAGAGGGGGTCCAACCAATTTATTCACCAAAATAAGAAAACCAAGAAAACGAAAAACCAAAACGAAAAAGAAAAAGAAGAGGCTCCAAGAACAACACAACTATGCATGAAACAATAAAAATGAAGCGTTTGGAAGAAACCTGGGATTTTTATTGATGAAGAGGGGGATGCCTTGGGCATCCCCAAGCGTTGACGCTTGTAATTCTTGGATATTTCTTGGTGTGACACGCGTGGAATCCCCAAGCTTGAGCTTTAGTCCATCCTTCATCTCATTACTCATTCCTTCCATACACCTGAAATTTTTCCTTCATACAAAACTTCACACAATCTTTATTAGCAACATTAGTGCACTCAAGATAATAAGTCTTTAGGTTCAGTTCTAACACCAATAAAACTTCCATTAAAACACTAGCTACTGTAGAACTTCCCTCAAAAAGCTAAATTCCCCAAAATAACTCAAAAAGTAACCAACAAGAAGCAAATGCATAAAATGGCAGAAATCTGTCAAAACAGATCAGCAGGTAAAGACAAATTTTTTCGAATACCTTATGTTTCTCAAATCAAAAAGTGTTGAACTAATGAAAATTAGATAACAATCTGGGGCAGAAGCACAAAACTTCACGCCTCAAAAGTATGTACAGAGATTTTACACGAATTTTTACGGTGAAGCACATAAATCTGTTTCAGGATAGCAACTTTCCCAATCATTACTTCTCTCTCAGTAGAGGTTACTCTTGGCACAAAAAGCAAATAAAAAGGATAAGGAGCGGTTTTTACTGAAGTAATAACTTCCAAGGATCAACTAAAACTTTTGGGTTATCTCCCAATAAGTACTTTTCTTTAACACCTTTAAGTTAGGCATAAGAAGCAAGAAAGAATCAAGTGTTCTCAAATGAAGAAGCATTAAGAGCAAATTTTGTTTTCATATGAGAGGCACAAGAAATCTTCTCTCTCTTCTTAGGGAAGTGTTCTATATCTTTCTTGAGTGGTAGTTGATATATAATGGTGCCTTCTTTCATATCAATAATGGCACCAACAGTTCTAAGAAAAGGTCTTCCCAAAGTAATAGGACAAGAAGCATTGTATTCAACATCCAAAACATAGAAATCAACGGGGACATAGGCATTGTTAACCATAATAAGAACATCATTAATACTCCCCATGAGTTTCTTTTTAGCATTATCATCAAGTGGAACATTCAAATAACAATCTTCAAGTGGAGGCAAATCAAGCATATCATAAATCCTTCTAGGCATAATTGAAACACTACTATTAAGATCACATAAAGCTTTGAAATCAAAATCATTCACTTTCATATTAATGATGGGTTCCCAACCATCTTCTTGTTTTATAGGAATAGAAGCTTTATGTTTCATCGTTTCTTCTTTAATCTTTATGAGAGCATCAGTAATGTGTTTTGTAAAGGCCATGTTCATAGCACTAGCATTAGGACTTTTAGCAAGCTTTTGTGGGAACTTAATAACTTCAGAGATATTACAACCATCAAGATCAAAATCAAAATTATCATCTAAGGTGGTAGAACTATTACTAGCCTTAACACTAGTGGTGGTGATAGTAGAAACACTAATGTTTCTAGCAATTTCATCCTCTCTTTCCCACTTAGCATGTAATTCAGCTAATAGTCTAACATTTTCATCAATTCTTACTTGTATGGCATTAGTGGCTACAAAGGGATTATCATTAGTTTCAGGTTTAGTAGCCATTTTATTAATCAATGAAGATTGAGCTTCAGACAAAGATGATATACTCCTTTCAGCATTAGAAAGTTTCAATTGTAAACTAGGAATTTTCCCTATTTAGACTCTCAAGTTGATGGCTAACGTTCTTCAAAATGGTAGATTGTTCCTCCATAGTTTTAGTAAATAGTTGATTTTGTTCATATTGCATTTGCATGAAGTTCTTAGTGGCTCTTTCAACTTCTAAAATTCTTCCTTCTCTAGGTAATCCAGGCTTGCCATTATAACCATAAGTATTATTAAGAGGGTAAGGCCTATAATTGTTACTACCATAAGTATTGTTGCCAAACTTATTATTTCTTATGAAGTTCACATCAACTTGGTCTTCTTGAGCAACCAAAGAAGCTAAAGGAACATTATTTGGATCAATAAGGGCTTTTCCATTAACAAGCATAGACATAATAACATCAATCTTATAACTCAAGGAGGAGGTTTTTTCAACATAATTTACCTTCTTACCTTGTGGAGATCTCTCAGTATGCCATTTAGAATAGTTAACCATCATATTATCCAGAAGCTTTGTTGTAGCACCCAAAGTAATGGTCATAAAGGTACCTCCAGCATCAGAATCCAATAGGTTCCTTGAAGAATAGTTCAATCCTACATAAAAAGTTTGGATAATCATCCAAGCAGTCAGTCCATGAGTGGGACAATTCTTTACCAAAGATTTCATTCTTTCCCAAGATTGAGCAACATGTTCATTATCAGATTGTTTAAACTTCATTATTTCACTTCTCATCGATATAATCTTACCAGGAGGATAGTACTTTCCAATGAAAGCATCTTTGCATTTAGTCCAAGAATCAATACTATTCCTAGTTAAGGAATTCAACCACTCTTTAGCTGGGGTGCAATATATAGGCGGAAGGAGAGGCCGAGGGGGTGCTGGGGTCGGCCAAACCACCCCCTAGAGTGGGCCAGGACTAGCCGCGTGGCCAAGTGGTGTGGCCGGGCCCCAACCCTTCTCCGTCTCATATTCTGGCTCCAGATGTCTTCCGGTAAAATAGCAACTTTGGCTTTTGTCCCGTCCAATTCCGAGAATATTCATTTTCTGACTTCCTGGAACCAAAAATAGCAGAAAACAGGCAGCTGGCACTATGGCTCTTGTCAATAGGTTAGTCCGAGAAATCATATGAAAAGTACTCCAAAGTGTGGACAAAACACAAGAAAGTAGATAAACCCAAGCATGGAACATCAAAAATTATATATACATTTGCAATGTATCAGAAGAACTAGGGCCATGGTTAGTTCCTGCGCCTGCTGCGGACGGAAATCGTAGGGGGCATAGCCTTGGCTGGATCCAGAGGCTCAGTGGCTTTCTTGGCTGCTGCCGCTTTGGTAACCATAGATGTGGGCGGATCTCTCTCATGCTCTGGTTCTTGTCCATCTTCTTCCAAAATGGTCCCAATGGCGGCTAGCACCTGGTGGGATGTGTTGGCCTTCTCGACGCGCTCCTCCTTCTCGATCTCCTGCTCAATCTCCTTGATAACAGCATCATATTCCTCTGAATTGGCATCTTAGCCGCAACCATCCATATTGATGTCGGCGTATAGCGCGTCAAGGACGGAGTCGGAGTTGGCTTTGGTGTTGTTGACGGCGGATCTAGAGGGTGATGGAGGTGGGCCGTTGTTGTTGTATCCTCCGGCTTCATGCCTAGGCATGGCTGGGGTGTTCTCCTCGGCGTCCGCATATTCATTGACAATTGCGACCATCTATCCAAGGGTGAGAGGTCTTTTGGCCTTCCATCTTCAGAGGTTATGCCGGAGGAGTGTTTCGGGCTTGAGCCCTTCCAGGAAGTGGTAAATGAGTTTGTCGGCGCGATCACCGTCTAGGGTTTCCCTCACCCTCATCTATCTGGCAAGGTATTCGCGAGGAGGTTCTCCATCCATTTGAATGCATCTGGCCAGATCGAAGATGGTGACGATGCCGACAAAGTGTGACCCGCGCATCTCTAAAGCTCGGGGAAGCCAAGCGGAGTTGCAGGGTCCTTCCACCTTTATATCCTATACAGGGGCGGTTTCAGTGGGACTTGAGTTTTCCTGATCTAAGTTGCCATACTCCAGAGAGAGGTACGGCCCAGATTTTTCCGCGAACGTGTCCTGCCCGTAGGCAGTCCGTGCGGGCCTCGACGAGTTTCCGACTTCCTGGGAGCTAGGACCCAAGTCAGTTTCACCGACGAAGATGTGGATGTCTCTAAAGGGGATGACGGAGTAGCGCGTAGGGTTCGTCTTCGCCAACAGCTAGAACTCATCTGGAGGGACGATCGGGATATTGCTGGAGAAGAGAACACGTTCGATGGCTACGGTGTTGCTGATTCCCGCGAAGAACTTGGACCTCGCCAGTTGTAGAGCTCGAAGCGCCTCTTGCCCCACGGTAGGCGCCAACTGTCGTGGTATTGCCAACGAGTACGCCATGGAGGGGTCCTCACAGTGCATGTTTAGAGATGTGGGGTAAGGCGGAGAGTTGGCAGGTACGAGGTAACACAATTTACCCAGGTTCAAGTTCCACAATGGTGGTGGAACTCTACTTATGCTATAAATCACTATAATGGCAATACGCCGAGTTACAAATATCTGTTCGTTGTGCAAGGTCTTGTATGTTTTCATGCCCTAAAGACTCCCGTAGGTCCGATTTATATAGGCACTAGAACCTAGGGTTATAGGGAAAAGACCTTGCCGGACAAGGTAAAGAGTTCTATACTAATACAAACTAGTCTTTGGTGGCTTGCACTCCAAGGCTCTGGGTACGTCGGTGACTCCTACATAGCCTTCCTTGATCCGGCATGGGCCTCCCTTCTGGATCTGTCTAACAAGGCCGTCTAGCAGGCCATAGGACTTGATACCAACTGTGGGCCACCTGGGTTAGCCAGATTAGAGACATGCTATGCTGATACCCATTTAGCATATCCCCAACAAGAGGGTTCTATGACTTAGCTATCCTTTACCCTTCCATTTCTATGTTCATGCAAATGCTAATGCTCCATGTTTTATTTTAGCAAAAGTTTTTCATGGACACAAATCACCCTGACCTACGGAATGCTTGCGCAAATCAATTTATGAGACGTGCACGGAATCAGGAGTATATTCTAAAGAATAAGTATTTTGATCCCTACCCTATGAACCAAGTTACAAGGAAATGTCTTGATGAAGTGAAACACATTACCAACAATCAGTGGTGCAAGCTTGTTGATACTTGTTCTGACCCTAGGAAACATGTCACTTTTCATTTACTCTTATACTGTTACTGCATGTGTTTGAATTGTTTGATTGGAATTGCCTCTTATACTGTATGATTTTTGCTTGTGTAGAGTACTTATGTAAAAAACAAGCTCAACAGGACCAAAGTCTTCTACCCTACTGCCACAGGTTCTCGTAGCAATGAGGTTGTGTGTAACAGTGAGGATGATGCCTTCGAACTCTTCAAAAAGATGCATTGCAGCCCGAAAAATGGCTACACTCAGAATGTGAAGGAAGCAATTGTAAGTCCACTTGAATACTTTTCATATTTGTAAAATTAAATGCTATATTCATGTTTCAATTGTATCGATATGATTGTAGTTTGCTTGCTATTTTTCTATTGTTTGCTTCTATTCCTAATACTGTAGGAAATCATGGAAAAGAAGATGGCTGTAGATGTCCAAGGGGAAGAACCACTTTCTTCTAGCGAGGCTCTGCACTTTGCACTCTCATTGGACAATAGAAAGCCAATGTTCCTGAAGAACATCGGCCTCCATCCAAGTACATCAAGACGAAGCAGGTCTGGCCTTGAAGCAGAACTTTTGGCTGAGAGAGCAGGGAGTGACAAACTGCGCTATACCATAGAGGAATCGCAGAGAGCGAAAGAAGTCGCCGAGGCAGAGAGGCTGCAGTATGCTAAAGACATGAGAGAAATGCAGAAGAAGTAAGAAGGGATGCAGGATAAACAAAACCATACAAACGACTTACTTCAGCAAGTGTTGTCTCAGATGACTCAGCAGAAGCAGCAACAGCAGCGGCAATAGCAATAGTAGCTTCAGATGTCGCAAGGTAAGTGAACTCGTGGTTGATACTTGTGAGTTATTGGGCTAGGAAAGTTAACTAGTGTGGAAACTTGTGAGTCTTTTGGGCATGGAAACTTGTGAGCCTTTTGGCACATAAACTGCTATGGAAAGTTTTTGGCTGTGGAAGCTCATGAGGCTTTTGGCTCAGAAACTACTATGAAAATTTATGTGGAAACTTGTCCTGAAATTCATTGTCAAATTCTGTTATTTGATGCATGTGGTGTGAAATGGGTCACAAATGATTAGGGCTACTAGAAATTTCGTGCATAGTTGTTCTTTACAAAACATTTCCATCATAGGTAAACACCAACATGGCCTCCTTTCACTGGCCAACTATCTAGATGAAATAGAAACATCATGGCCAATGATGACATAATCACACATAATTCATCGCCGGTAGGTGATACATGTCCCATTTTGATTTGTCAACATGGTGTTCTGCGGCTTGCCCACGTGGCCTCGTCCGATTCGCACAAGCTTGACCATGCCAACCGTCCACGTGTCAGCATGGAGTCGAAAGGTGGCAACGAACAAAATTTGTCACGGCGCGTGTGACATCATAAACGGAATGTAGGGCGTCATGAATGGGTTGGTTGACGTCACGGATAATGGAGACAACAGAATTAGGTCGTGACGAAAAAAAACGTCAGGAAGTCGATGACGTCATAGATGGCGAATATGACATCAACAAACGTGGCCGTGGTCGTGACGAAATAAAAACGTCATGAACAATCGGGCCTGGGCTGGGCCGGTCTAGTTTGCTGCGACGAAATTATAGGAATGTCGCGATCGGGCGAGATGTTTTCAGACAAAAAAATTTCACTAATTGAATTATGACATGATCTTCATGACCTATTTTTTTTGTCACAGATGGCCATCTACGACGTTTTGGCCCTCATCCCCGACGATATCAGATCATCATGAACCGCCCAAATTCTTGTAGTGATTTGTCTCGTGGTGCAACCATATACTCTTTTTTACTTGAGTTAGACCTCGGTAATGGCAGTTTCTAACTGTAGGTACCCAAAGAAATGAACTAAATTTTTGGGGAAAAATGGTTTGGGTGCCCCATAGTATACATAGGCTGGATCCATGCTTAGGATTAAGTTTCCAATGACCTTTGCATGGTTGTGCACGCCAAAAAGTTCACATATTTTTTGAAGCCTCGCAAACAAAACACAAAAAATTTTGGAAACATGCACATGAAGTCCTTATATGTGACCCACTATCCATTATAAATAATAAACAAGATACACCAAGGGTCTAGACATGGAAGGCATCACTCGAATGGCTATCGAGTAGGAGTTAACTTGGCTTTCAATCCTAGTGGTCAAGCTTAGTGCCAAAAACATGGCACCCCTCTGTGGATTGAGCCCAAACATGGCACGTATCTCCCTATCAACATTGCAGACAAGTTTTCCAACTAGAGATTTTCGGGTTATGTGAAAATATCTTGATTTTTCATTTTTTGAATAAAAAACCTTAGTTTTTCAAGGTTTTTCCCAAGGAGGTGCAAAAATTGTGCACGCCAAAGGCCCCGATGCAAATTCATGCATGATAAATCACTATGCATGGCCATTCCTGGGTACGGGTATTTGTTTCGTGGTGCAACCATATACTATTTTTTATTGAGTTGGGCCTCGATAATGGAGGTTTCTAACTGTAGGTACCGAGAGAAATGAACTTAATTTTCAGGAAAAAATGTTTTGGTGCCCCATAGGATACCTAGGCTGGATCCATGGTTAGGATCAAATTTCCAATGAACCTTGCATGGTTGCGCACACCGGCTAGTTCGGCCTATTTTTTGAAGCCTTGCAAAAACAATTCAAAAAAATCAAAAAAGTTGGAAACTTGCGCATGAATTCCTTATATTTGACCCACTACCTATTAGGGATATTATAACTGAGCCAAAATGGAGCTCTCTCACGAATTCAAGGATTTTAGTCGTCCGACCGCACCATCTGAACGGTTCTTGCCATCGGATATGCGTCACTTCCCGCACTAGGCCGACTATCCCTAGCGGATGCCACTCTGGTCGTCAAATTGGCCCAACATGGTGAATTGAGCCCAAAACCCCACCAAGGCGCACTTGAGGATCTATCATTTCGGTTAGAAGTGCAAGAAAAAACCTATCCTCCTGATGTACCAACCTGGGCAGCCATATACTGTTTTTTCTTGAGTTGGGCCTCGGTAATGGCAGTTTCTTAATGTAGGTACCTAGAGAAATGACCTAAATTTTTGTGAAAAATGGTTTGGTGTGCCCCATATTATACATAGGCTGGATCCATGCTTAGGATTAAGTTTCCAGTGACCCTTTCATGGTTGTGCACGTGAAAAGTTCTACCTATTTTTTGAAGCCTCGTAAACAAAATACAAAAAAATCAGAAACTTGCACATGAAGTCCTCATATGTGACCCACTATCCATTATAATGTTGGGTTTGCAGCATACAAAACAAAAAATTCTTACGATGAGAACTATTATACGCCAAGATCTATCTACTAGATACAAGCAACGAGTGGATAAATATCCATAGAGAACATAACTTTGAAGACCGACAAAGTGTAATGAGGTTGAACTCATGGATGATGTAGCCGAACGCTTGCCGATCTCAGGATCGAGAGGAAGTCCAGCGCCGCAACTCAGCAGCACATCCGTGATCGCACACACGTTCGGGCGACCGAACAACCTCCACCTCCTCGCTCCAGTGATGCAACGGAAGAAGCAACTCCTTCGAGACGAAATGCCACCGGGAATATGTATCTCGCTAATCCGAGACCATTGGGGGATAATTCTAGAGGGGGAGAGAGATCCTTCACGAGGAGGTGTGAGTGAGACAGAGGGAGAGGGGGGCCTTTTATAGGAGATGGTGGAAGCACCCTCCCCATGGTCGGCGCCCATGGGGTTGCCCCACGTCTTCCTCATTCATGTGGTGGAAGCTCCACTCACATAAATTTGGCCCTCCATTTTCTCCACTCAAAATGCATTAAATTTCCACCAAATTTAATGCAACTCTCATTCAATAAAACTCTTTTATTTATTTTATTCAGAATTTTGTTAATTACTTTAATTGACAAACATTCACATAAAACCCCCTTCAACATTTCAATATCACATGTAGAACCAATTTTAGCAATTTCACCCGGAACAATTCCGGTGTCCATCGAAATAATTCGAGCGCTTTGCAATTCTTTTGTCTAGAACATATTTTCTCCAAATGGTGTTGGCAGCCATTAAGTGTGTCACCCTATGGTTCGTGAATAATGCAGACATGATGGATATCATTCTCAGATCAATAATTAGAAGCAGGACCTGGAGATCCATACTGACTCCCACACATTCAATGATGACTTCTGTGATCGTGAGAACCTTTAACGCTAGTAACTCAATCCCTTTGTCTCGCGATATATTACATATCCGATATTCAATCATCGGTATCTCAATACCTAGTTTGATCTCGTTACCGGCATGCACTCTTTTCTCGTTCCCGTGATATAATATTCTAGTGATCACATCACTTGCTTGCAAGCTATCTTAATGTGATATCACCGAGAGGGCCCAGAGTATATCTAACCATCATCAGGATGGACAAATCTCACTCTTGATCCATGACCCTCAACATAACACCTTTGGAGTATCTGAACTAACCTTTATAGTCACCCTTTTACGGTGTGATGTTTAATGTTATCAAGTTACTCTTCCAGTGTTAGCAATTAACATGATCTCGTGGTCTAAGGACTAAGATTACTTCATATGATGTTATAGAAATATAAACACAATGACTTTGATCGTAATGCTATACTTCGGATGAATGTTCATCACATCATTCACCAATTTTGTGACCTCTTTATTAACAACATCCAATGTCCATGATCAGGAAACCTTGATCATCTTGTTCATCAACGAGCTAGTTTATAAGAGAGGAATAACTAGGAACTCTTTATTTGTTTATTAAACACACATGTATTAACATTTCCTTTTAATACAATTATAGCATGTAAAATAAACATCTATCATATAGTTGGAATACGATAATAACAACTTTATTATTGCCTCTTATGGCATATTCCCTTCAGTCTCCCACTTGCACTAGAGACAATAATCTAGTTTACATAGTGATAAATCTAACACCCATGGACTTCTGGTGTTGGTCATGTTTTTCCCTAGTGAGAACTTTAGTCAACGGATCTGCTACATTTAGGTTCATGTGTACTTTACAAATCTTTATATCTCCATCATTGATTTACTCGCGGATGGAGTGAAATCGGCGCTTAATATGCTTGGAATTCTTGTGTGACCTTGGTTCCTTGGCGTTTGCTATGGCTCCATTGTTGTCACAATAGATCACCATTGGGTCCAACGCACTAGGAACCACACCTAGTTCCATTATTAACTCCTTCATCCAAACCGCTTCTTGCACCGCTTCTGAAGCAGCAACACATTTTGTCTCCATTGTTGATCCAGCCACCACAAGTTGTTTGGAACTCCTCCAACTAACTGCTGCTCCATTCAAGAGAAATACGTATCCGAATTGAGACTTAGATTCATCCGGATCAGTGTCAAAGCTAGCATCAACATAACACTTAGCGACTAGCTCTTCTTCACCTGTGTATACAAGAAACATATCCTTAGTTCTTGTTAAGTACTTAAGGATATTCTTGACTGCTATCCAGTGTTTCGAACCTGGATCAAATTGATACCTACTAGTCAAACTAATATCATATGCCACATCCGGTCATGTACATAGCAGGGCGTACATTATAGAGCTTATGGCTGAACCATAGGGGATCTTATCCATTATCTCTCTTTCTTCCGCCATAGCCGTACTTTGAATCTTACTCAATGTCTTGCCTTGCAACAGAGGTAAGACCCCCTTCTTACTTCTGTCCATATTAAACTACTTTAATATCTTATCAAGATATGTACTTTGCAATAGCCCAATTAGGCGCCTTGATCTATCTCTATAGATCTTAATGCCTAATATATATGATGCTTCACCAAGGTCCTTCATCGAAAATTTGCTGTTTAGATAACTGTTAACACTGTTTAAAAGATCTATATCGTTTCCAATGAATAATATGTCATCCACATATAATATCAGAAATGATACATTGCTCCCACTCACTTTCTTGTAAATACAAGCCTCTCCATAAGTTTGGACAAATCCGAACTCTTTAATCACCTCATCAAAGCGGAGATTCCAACTCCGAGATGCTTGCTTCAGTCCATAGATGGATCGCTGAAGCTTGCATACCTTATCAGCATCCTTAGGATCAAAAAAACCCTTAGGTTGTATCATATACAACTTTTTTCAATATTACCAATGAGGAACGCAATCTTGACATCCATCTGCCATATTTCATAATCGAAATATACAACAATTGCTAACATAATCCTAACCGACTTTAGCATCACTACGGGAGAGAATGTCTCATTGTTGAAACCCCTTTGCGACAAGTTGAGCTTTATAGATAGTCACATTACCATCATCATCAATTTTTCTTTTGAAAATCCATTTATTCTCAACGGCCTTTTGGTCGTGAGGTAAGGCCACCAAGGTCCAAACCTGGTTTTCGTACATGGATTCAATCTTGAATTTCATGGCTTCAAGAAATTGGTTGGAATCCGGGCTCATCATCGCTTCTTCATATGTCGCAGGGTCATCTATTTCATTAACCATGAAATTCATAACAGGATTTTCGTAAAGTTCACGAGCTACATGTGTCTTGCTTGACCTGTGAGGTTTGGTAGTGTCCTCTTTCGGAGTTTCATGATCATTATCATTAGTTCCCTCTTGATTTAGTGAAGTCAACTCCGGAACAATTTCCGGCACTGCGCCACTCACTGTTTCATGAAGAGAAGGTTCAATAACCTCTTTGAGTTTTATCTTCCGACTAACCACGCCTTTTGCGAGAAACTCTTTCTCTAGAAAGGATCCATTCTTGATAACGAAAAACTTGCCCTCGGATCTGTGATAAAAGGAATACCCAATTAATACTTTAGGGTATCCTATGAAGATGCATTTTTCCTCTTTTGGTTCGAGTTTATCAGGCCGAAGTTTCTTCACATAAACATTGCATCCCCAAACTTTAATAAATGATAACTTAGGTTTGTTTCCAAACAAGAATTCATACCATGTCATTTCAATGGATTTAGATGGTGCCCTATTTAAAGTGAATTCAACAGTTTCCAACACATAACCACAAAATGACAATGGTAATTCAGTCAGAGACATCATAGATTGAACCATATCCAATAAAGTACGATTACGACGTTCTGACACACCATTACATTGTGGTGTTTTGGCAGGTGTGAGTTGTGAAACTATTCCACAATATCTAATGTGTGCGCTAAACATGTAACAAAGATACGCACCTCCACAGTCGGACCGCAAAAATTTAATCTTTCTATTCCGATGATTTTCCACTTCACTCTGAAATTCCTTGAACTTTTCAAAGGTTTTAGAGTTGTGTTTCATCAAATAGATATACCCGTATTTACTCAAATAATCCATGAAAGTAAAAAAATAATGATATCCACCTCGCGCCAACAAACTCATTGGACCACATACATTAGTATGTATGATTTCCAATACATCTGTCGTCCGTTCAATTGAACCAGAGAACGGCGTTCTAGTCATCTTGCCCATAAGGCATGGCTCACATGTATCAAATGATTCAAAATCAAGTGACTACAAAAGTCCATCATAATGGAGTTTCTTCATGCGTTTAACGCCAATATGACCTAGATGGCAGTGCCACATATATGCAGATATATCATCATCAAGTTTAGTTCTTTTAGCATCAACATTATGAATATGCATAATACTATTATCGAGATCCAATAGAAATAAACCATTCATCACAGGTGCATGACCATAAAAGATATCATTCATATAAATCGAACAACCATTATTTTCAGACTTAAATAAATAACCACTTCACATCAAACATGATCCGGATACAATGTTCATGCTCAGTGCAGGCACCAAATAACAATTATTTAGATTTATCACTAATCCCGATGGTAGCTGGAGAGGTAGCATTCCGACGGTGATCACATCAACTCTTGATCCATTGCCGACACGCATCTTGACCTCACCCCTTGCTAGCGGTCGCTTGTTCCGCAACCCCTGATTCGAGTTACATATATTAGCAACCGATCCATTATCAAATACCCAGGTGCTACTATGAGTACTAGTCAAGTACACATCAATAACATGTATATCACATATACCTTTGTTTGCCTTGCCGGCCTTCTTGTCCGCCATATACTTAGGGCTGTTGCACTTCTAATGGCCAGTCCCCTTACAATAATAGCACTCGGTATCAGACTTAGGGTCAGCTTGGGATTTTTTTCAGGCGCGGCGATAGATTTTCCGCCCTTGTTTCCCTTCTATTTACCCTACTTGTCTTTCTTGAAACCGGTGGTCTTATTGATCATCAACACTAGATGCTCTTTCCTGATCTCCACTTCTGCAGTCTTAAGCATTGATAGAAGCTCAGGGAGAGACTTCTTCATGCCCTGCATATTATAATTCATCACTAAGCTCTTATAGCTAGGTGGCAGAGATTAGAGAACATGATGTATGCCTAAGTCAATTGAACAGTTATTCCCAAGGACACAAGCTTATCAGTGTACCCAGACATTTTGAGTACATGCTCACTAACGGAGCTATTATCTTCCCTCATGCAGCTAAAGAATTTTTAGAAGCATTATAACTCTCTACGGCAGCATGGCTATCAAAAATCATTTTCAATTCGCCCATGGTATCAAAGGCATTGCCATTTTTGAAACTCTTTCGAAGTTCCGCTTCTAGCCCATACAGTATGTCGTAATGAACTAAGTTGTGGTCCTCCTGACGAGTCAAATAGACGTTCTTTTCCTCATCAGGGGCATCAGGAGCTGGTGAGGGGCCTAGCGGCACTTCTAGCACATATTTCTTTTGTGCAGCAGTGAGGAGAATCCTCAAATTCATGGCCCAGTTGGTAAAGTTGCTACCATTTGCCGCAAGTTTCTCTTTCTCCATGAACTCATTGAAATTAAAAGCAGGTGGTGCCATCTACAACAGTATTTGTAAAGTTTGGAGTAATTTTATGATAAATCGAGTTCAACTAATACAAATTACAAATAAACTCCCACTCAAAACAACATCCCTCGTGTCTTTTTGGTGATTACATGAACCAAATCCACTACACCAAGTCCGATCATCACGCGAGTCGGTGCAGTATCAAAGGCGAGCATCTATATGGGCATCATATCAGCCATATGACTCATGCTTAACCTTTTAGTCCGAGTTCCGAGGCCATGTCTGTTCATGCTAGGCTCGCCAAGTAAGAACCTTAGTACTCGCTTGTGTAAAACTATCATAGACCCGTTTATGATCATGGATTCAAGTACACCCAATCATCACGTGATGTCTTAAAGCGGCTAAACATAAAACGATGCATACTTATGGGAGAACACATTTTTATCTTGATATATAAAAGAGGTATTATCTTATAATGCTACTAAAACGCCAAACAAGCTATATAAGATGCAAACATCATATATATAAAGCGAAATGATATGGTTCGTGGACTTGATCACTATCATATGCATTGTGGTATGGTTGATATCATTCCTTTGTGTGTAAGGCCATGGTCAATGGAACTTACATGATGGGCATGTTATAATTTCCACGAGTATCAACTATACTTCAAAATTATAACATTACCATATCATGACACTAGCCCGGCAACGATCTAAACTAGATGCTTCTAATTTTTTATCAATTACAAGTTTTTACGTGGTTGAGGGCTTTCCAAGATAGAACTGTTCTTACCTACAAACATGGAACCATAAAGATGATAACATGTTTATTAGAAACTCGTTGTAAATCATACATGGAGAGACAGACACCCGCTAGCCACTTATGCAAAACTATTTGCATGTCAAGTGTGGAACGGGTCTCATGTGCGAGGACGTGTAAAGTTAGTCCGGGCCGCTTCATCCCACTATGCCACCAATATCCAAAATACATATAAGATGCAAGAGCATGATCATCATCGCCCACATACTCATATGTGTACTACCCGTGCAAAGCATCTACGCATAGACCAAGCTGTGATACCACTGTTGGGTTCGTAGAATAGAAAACCAAAAAATTCCTACGATGGGAACTATTATACGCCAAGACCTATCTACTAGATACAAGCAATGGGTGGATATACATCCATAGAGAACATACCCTTGAAGACCGACAAATTGTAACGAGGTTGAACTTGTGGATGATGTAGTCGAATGCTTGCCGATATTAGGATCGAGAGGAAGTCCAGTGCCGCAACTCAGCAACGCATCCATGATTGCACACACGTTTAGGCCACCCAACAACCTCCACCTCCTCGCTCCAGCGATGCAGCGGAAGCAGCAACTCCTTCCAAACAAAATGCCACTGGGAACATGTATCTCGCTAATCCGAGACCATGGGGGAATAATTCTAGAGGGGGAGAGAGATCCTTCACGAGGAGGTGTGAGTGAGAAGGAGAGGGGGGAAGCCCCTCCCCTTGGCCGACACCCATGGGGGGTGCTCCCCATATCTTCCTCATTCATGTGGTGGAAGTTCCACTCATATAAATATGGCCCTCCATTTTCTCCACTCAAAATGCATTAAATTTCCACCAAATTTAATGCAACTCTCATTTAATAAAACTATTTTATTTATTTTATTCAGAATTTTGTTAATTATTTTAATTAACAAACATTCACATAAGACCCCTGCAACATTTCAATATCACAGGCAAAACCAATTTCAGCAATTTCACCCGGAACAATTCTGGTCTCCATCAAAATAATTCCAGCGCTTTGCAATTCTTTCGTCTAGAACATATTTGCTCCAAATGGTGTTGGCAACCCTTAAGTTTGTCATCCTATGGTTCGCGAATAATGAAGACATGATCGAGACCATTTTCGGATCAATAATTAGAAGCTGGACCTGGAGATCCATACTGACTCCCACACATTCAACAATGACTTATGTGATCGTGAGAAGTATTACCGCTAGTAACTCAATCTCTTTTTCTCGAGATATATTACATCTCTGAGATTCGATCATCGATATCTCAATACCTAGTTTGATCTTATTACCGACATGCACTCTTTTCTTGTTCCCGTGATATAACATTCTAGTGATCACATTACTTGCTTGCAAGCTATCTTAATGTGATATCACCAAGAGGGCCCAAAGCATATATATCCGTCATCGGGATAGAAAAATCTCACTCTTGATCCATGAGCCTCAACATAACACCTTCGGAGTATCTGAACCCACCTTTATAGTCACCCTTTTATAGTGTGACGTTTGATGTTATCAAGTTACTCTTCTAGTGTTAGCAATTAACATGATCTCATGGTCTAAGGACTAAGATTACTTCGTATGATGTTATAGCAATATAAACATAGTGACTTTGATTGTAATGCTATACCTCGGATGAATGTTCATCACATCATTCACCATTGTTGTGACCTCGTTATTAAGAAAATCCAATATCCATGACCAGGACCTTGGTCATCTTGTTAATCAACGAGCTAGTTTATAAGAGAGGCATAACTAGGAACCCTTTATTTATTTATTTATTTATTTATTAAGCACACATGTATTAACATTTCCTTTTAATACAATTATAGCATGTAAAATAAACATCTATCATATACTTGGAATATGATAATTACAATATTATTATTGCCTCGCAGGGCATACTCCCTTCATATAGATAATAAACAAGATACACCAAGAATCTAGACATGTAAGGCATCACTCGAATGGCTATCGAGTAGGAGTTAACTTGGCTTTCAATCCTAGTGGTCAAGTTTAGTGCCAAAAACATGGCACCCCTCCGTGGATTGAGCCCAAACATGGAACGTAGCTCCCTATCGACATTTCAAACAAGTTCTCCAACTAGAGATTTTTGGGTTATGTGAAAATATCTTGATTTTTCATTTTTCGAATAAAAAACCCTTATTTTTTCAAGTTTTTCCCCAAGGAGGTGGAAGAATTAAGCACGCCTAAGGCCTCGATGAAAATTCATGCATGATACATCACCATGCATGGCCATTCTTGGGTATGGGTATTTGTCTCATGGTGCAACCATATACTGTTTTTTCTTGAGTTGGTCCTCGGTAATGGCGGTTTCTAACTATAGGTACCCAAAGAAATGAACTTAATTTTCAAGCAAAAATGGTTTGGATATACCTAGGCTGGATCCATGCTTAGGATCAAGTTTCCAATGA
The DNA here is from genome assembly GCA_916181665.1 of Avena sativa. Lineage (NCBI taxonomy): Eukaryota > Viridiplantae > Streptophyta > Magnoliopsida > Poales > Poaceae > Avena > Avena sativa. The sequence goes on from OV702289.1 coordinate 452,187,730, forward strand.
CCCTTCCATGGTTACGCACACTGGATAGTCGGCCTATTTTTTGAAGCCTAGCAAAAAAAATTCAAAAAACCAAAAAAGTTGGAAACTTGCGCATGAAGTCCTTATATTTGACCCACTACCCATTAAAAATAATAAACAAGACACACCAAGACTCTATACATGGAAGGCATCACCCAAATGGCCATCGGGTAGGAGTTAACTTGGCTTTCAACCCTACTGGTCAAGCTTAGTGCCAAAAACATGGCACCCCTCCATGGATTTATCCCAAACATGCCACATATATCCCTATCGGCACTTCAAACCACTTCTCTGACTAGAAATTTTTGGGTTATGTGAAAAATCTTGATTTTTCATTTTTTGAATCCAAAAAACCTTAGTTTTTCAAGTTTATTCCAAAGAAGGTGCAAGAATTGAGCATGCCCAAGGCCCAATGCAATTTTCATTTATGTATACATCACTATGCATGGCCATTCCTGGCGTATGGGTATTTGTCTCATGGTGCATCCATATACCATTTTTTCTTTATGTGGGCCTCGATAATGGTGGTTTCTAACTGTAGTTACCCAGAGAAATGAACTAAATTTTCATGCAAAAATGGGTTGAGGTGCCCCATAGGATACCTAGGCTGGATCATATTCCTTTCAGCATTAGAGAGTTTCAATTGTAAACTAGGAATTTCCATATTTAGACTCTCAAGTTGATGGCTAATGTTCTTCAAGATGGTAGATTGTTCGTCCATAGTTTTAGTAAATAGTTTATTTTGCTCATATTGCATTTTCATGAAGTTTTTAGTGGCTCTTTCAACTTCTAAAATTCTTCCTTCACTAGTTAATCCAGGTTTACCACTATAACCATAAGTATTACCATTGTTAGGAGGATATGGCTTATAATTGTTATTACCATAAGCATTGTTGCCAAAATTATTATTTCTTATGAAGTTCACATCAACTTTCTCTTCTTGAGCAACCAAAGAAGCCAAAGGAACATTATTTGGATCAATATGGGCTTTCCCATTAACAAGCATAGACATAATAATATCAATCTTATCACTCAAGGAGGAGGTTTCCTCAACAGAATTTACCTTCTTACCTTGTGGAGCTCTCTCAGTATGCCATTCAGAATAATTAACCATCATATTGTCCAGAAGTTTTGTTGCAGCACCCAAAGTGATGGTCATAAAGGTACCTCCAGCAGCAGAATCCAATAGGTTCCTTGAAGAATAGTTCAATCCTGCATAAAAAGTTTGGATGATCATCCAAGCAATCTGTCCATGAGTGGGACAATTCTTTACCAAAGATTTCATTCTTTCCCAAGCTTGACCAACTGCTCATTATCAAGTTGTTGAAACTTCATTATTTCACTTCTCATATATATAATCTTAGCAGGAGGATAGTATTTTCCAATGAAAGCATCTTTGCATTTAGTCCAAGAATCAATACTATTCCTAGTTAAGGAATTCAACCATTCTTTAGCTTTTCCTCTCAAAGAGAAGGGAAACAATTTCAGCTTAATAATATCACCATCTACATCCCTATGCTTTTGCATCTCACAAAGTTCAACAAAGTTATTTAGATGGGAAGTAGCATCTTCATTACCAATACTAGAAAATTGTTCTCTCATAACAAGATTGAGTAAAGCAGGTTTTATCTCAAAGAAAGTATCTTCAGGCATAGGTGGAGCAATAGGTGTGCTCATAAAATCATTGTTGTTGGTGCTAGTAAAGTCACACAACTTAGTGTTTTCAAGAGTAGTCATTTTTTTGTGTTTTCAAATAAGAAAGGAAACTAGTAAAACTATTTTTTGTGTGTTTTTGATAACAAAACAAGCAAACAAAGAAAAAAGAAACTAAGCAAAACAAAAATAACAAAGTAAAGAGATTGGTTATGAGGGACTCCCCTTGTGAAGATGTCCTTGACTCCCCGGCAACGGCGCCAGAAAAATGCTTGATGGCTCAGTGCACGGCGCCTAGAAAAGTGCTGGTGCGGTGTTGATGTAGAGCTCGTTGGGAACCCCAAGAGGAAGGTATGATGAGCACAACAGCAAGTTTCCCTCAGTTATGAAACCAAGGTTTAATCGAACCAGTAGGAGCAAGGAAACACCCCAAAGGTGTTGCTAGCTGAGCCTTGGCAGGGCGCACTACCGGTGCTAGTAGCAACGTGGAGACCTGCACAACACAACCACAGAACTTTGTCCCCAACTTGTGACGAGGTTGTCAATCTCACCGTGTTTTGCGGAAAACAAAGGATTAAACATATCGAATGGAAAGAAGTAATAGTTGCAGAAAGTAAACACAAAGCAATAAACAGTTTATAGATGTAAAGAAAAAGGACCGGGATCCATAGTTCACTAGAGGTGGCTCTCATTAAGATAGATAACATGCTGGGTGAACAAATTACAGCGGGGCAATTGACAAACATCGAGAAAGCAATACATGCATATACTAATCATCTTGACTCCTTTGAGACTTTATTGGGCATTACAACATTATACACAGACCGCCATCCAACTGCATCTATGACTAATAATCCACCTTTAGGTTATCATCCGAACCCCCTCCAGTATTAAGTTGCAAGCAACAAATTATTGCTTTACGAACTGCGTGTAAAGTAAACAATACGATTTTCCTATGAACAAAGGATTGTTGTTTTCTCCCTAGTAGCAACAGCACATCTAGTACCTTAGAGATTTTTGTCACTTCCCCGGATTACCAGAGGCATGAACCCACTATCGAGCATAAATACTAACTCTTGGAGTTGCTAGCATCTACTTCGCCAAGATAGCTACTAACAACGGAAAGCATGCAAGATCACAAATAACAAAGACATGATAGAATCAATAATCAATCTGAAATAGCATCTCAATATCCATCGGATCCCCGCAAACACAACATGCAGAATTACAAATAGATGATCTTGATCATGAACGGAGCTCACAAGATCTAAACATGAAAGCACAAAGGAGGAGAACCATCCATCTAGCTACTACATGGATCCGTAATCCAAGTATGAACTACTCACGCATCACACCGAAGGCTTGCATGGTGATGAAGAAGGCCTCCAGGGTGAATTCCCCTCTCCGGCAGGGTGCCGGGAAGAGCTTTAGATCCCTCCCGATCTAGGGATGGAGATGACGGTGGCTACAGACTCTTTCATGGATTTTTGATTGGGCACTTAGGGTTTTCGTCCCGAGGGCCTCTTATAGTCGGAAGGGGAGACTGAGGGGGTGCCAGGGGCCACCACACCACACCTTGACGCGGGCCAAGCCTGGCCGCGCGGCCAGGTGGTGTGGCTGGCCTCTGGCCCTGCTCCGTCTAGTGTAGCATCCCAATTTTCTAACAATTGCAATGCTACTTGGTCTAGTAATATAATGGCTACTTCCTATATATAATTGTTGCATCATAATTATATCATGCTCATGTCATCATGCCACCTTGCATTTGAGCATCATATAAAAACCCCTTTTTCTTTTGGTTCTTATCTCATATGCATTATTAATTGTAGTTGCCTCTTGATACATTGTATTTGGTTTTTGATAAATGCTTGATGCCCAAGTTGAGTTGGGGGCATTTCTCTTTCAACTCCACCACCTTTCTTTGGCTTCATCTAAATTCCACCACCCTAGTCATATATGAGCCATTGCTTTTCTTTTGCTACTTAAATCTAGCTCATATGTGTTGGTGTGGATCCATTCTATGTCTACATGTTCCATATAGGATGTATGTTGTTTTCACAACATTAATTATGTGGAGCCTCATGGCCATCTTTGAATGTCATGTGAGTAGAATCTTCCTTTTACCTTCCATATGGTTGTTTTGGCTAATTGAGCTTGTTTAAATATAATTGTGGCCAAATAATCTTTTAGTGGAATATACACACTAGCATGGCCTATATATTCAACTATGCTTGATTCTACCATTCCCATATATTCATCAAGCATGTATCTAGTGGGTTGGGATTTTATCAATAGTGATGTGCATGCACGTAATGAGTTCCCATCTGTACTATAGTTTTTTTTACAACTAATAGAAGTGGCCATTCACATTCATGCATGCCCCATGCAACATCACCATCCCCTCCTCCCTTACCCATTCATGTGAGTTTGTTTGAGGTTATTTCATTTTTGTGTGGATTTAAATCGCATGGGCATCTCCATGCTAACAAGTGGATTTTCCCCTCTCTCTTCTTCTACCCCAAACCCTAAACCCCCTCTCTCTTTTCCATCTAACCCTAACCTCTCTCTCTAACTCCTCTCTCCCCAAACCAAACCCTAACCCTCCCCCCTTAGTCTCACCATGCCGAGCCTCACCTTGCTGGCCCCACCTGGCCACCCTGGCCCCACCTAGCTACCAACCACCCCAAGCCCTAACCCGAGCCACTAATCCTACTCCAACCCTAGCTCCATGCCACCCCTCCCTCTCTTCTCTCCCTGCCATGAGGGCCCCCCCAGCCCGAGGCTCCCCACCGAACCTGCCATCCCTGCCCTGACTGGACCAGACCCAGACCAAGCTCCAGCCCGAGCACGTGAAGGAGAGGAGGGAAAAAGTGGCCGAAGCCACCTTTTCTCTACCCCACTCCCCCACGGCACCCTCCCCTCTCCCTCTGCTATCTACCACCACCTCACGGCTCTCCTCTGCCCTCCCAGATCCGCCCAGGGCCTTGCCCTCTCCCCTCTCTTCTCCACCGCCTCCACCTACCCCGTCGCCGGCCACCGTCGGTCTCCACCGTTCCCCCTCTTGCAGCCGGTGGCGAGGTGCTCTGGGTGTTGAGGAAGACCAAGGACCTGTCCCTGCGACGCCCCGTGCCCGCCAGCGAGGAGGAGGAGGCCTGTACTCTGCTGCGCGTCTTTGACACCGAGCCAAAACCCTAACTCCGGTCTGCCTGCGTCCTCGCCGTTTCCCTGCGCTCCGGCACGATCCGACCCCACCGACCCACTCCCGGTGAGCGCCCTAACCTCTCTGACATGCTCCGCCTCGCCATCCTCGCCTAGATCTGCCGGTCTTTTCGCCGAACGAGCTCTGCGCGCCGGTGTGCGCTGGTGTCTGCACGCCCCGCGCCGCGCGTATCCTCAATTGGTCGTCTAGCCCCTACCCAACACCAAGCCTAAGCCACAGCGCTGGTTATGCCCGCAGCACGCACGCTAGCGACCTGGGTTTGAGCCCCGCGCGCCGCGCTCTGCCGCTATCGTGCACTGACCCGTCGTCAGAGATCAGAGAAGAAGCACAGTGCCACCGCGCTTTTTTGCAGAAACCCCCCCTAGCTTTTTAACCCTAACCCGTGCTCCTAGAGGCCCCACCCGTCGGTCACCCTGGCGTTTTCACGAATAGGTCCCTGTTTTTCCTCAGCCTCAGCCCGCGCTCCCTCGGATCTGCCGCGTGTCACGCCCCGGCTGGCGCGCCCGCGTGTGGGTCCGCGTGTACTCCGACCCCACCTGTCATTTGCTGTGGCTTGATAAAGCTGCGGTGAGAAAACCCTTTTCTGCGTGCTGTTTTGCCAAGTCAGCCTGGCCCCACTTGTCACTGTCTTTGGCTAGGTCTAGACCGGGTGACAAAAGAATTTCTGTATTACTGTTTTAGTTCAAATTTTTCAAATTGGTTTTAAATTCAAATTTAAATCTGTTTTCAAATAACTTTTCAAATATAATTCCAAATTAAACATATAATATATGTTTTGAGATCAGAAAAATGTGATGAATTCAAATATGCCCTTCAAAATATATTTTGGGACACTTTAATTTTGAGTTGATTAAAATTACAATAAAATGCCCTCTTTCTTTCTTAATTAATAACTTTTGTTTTATAACTCCAAATTTGACAAATAATATGTCTAAAATGATCAGCTCGACGAGACCTTTCTGTTTATGCATTCCATGATCTGAATTGCAGCATGCATCATATAAATATAAAGTATACAGCAACTTATTTGAGTATAAAATATGATTAAAACTCCATAAAATGCTTATTTCTTGTATTCCACACCTCACCCATGCCATGCTACTTTGTTGCCATGCAAATTGTGCATCATTCATCATGGCATGATTGTTTGCTTGTCGCATTTTATTCATATGCTTGTGCACTTTATTTATGTTGGCCCTTGTTTGTTTGGTTCTTCTTCGAATAGACGCTGAGAAGGGGATATATCCAGAAACCCAGGAGCACTACCCAGATCCTTCTCTCGCTTCAACTGAGCTGCCAGGCAAGCACTACCACATGCTTGCATACATATAGTACCCATTGCCTCTATCTTATTCTTGCATCATTGAGTCGCGATTGCATTAAACTGAATCCCAAGTATTGCATAGCCTTTACTTTTAAACCCCACCGAAGCTTGTTCCTCCATCCCATGAGCCATTACTACAGGAGTTGTTTGAGCCATGCGAGTCGTAGAACAGCATGTGTAGGGTATGTGAGTGTCTGATGGATAACGAGTTACCTAAACAACTTAACCTGAGTAGTAATGGGAGAACTAATGAAAGTGGCACCGGTGAGCAATGTCTGTTATTTGGTTTTTCATGCTCACTTGTGTCCCGTAGGACCCCGAGTACTTGATTCCTGTTCCTTGAATATTCCCGCTATCCACATCCGGGAGGCCTATGGACCCCCCTGAGCCAGAGCTTGATTCATTCTTATTTCTTGGGGCCACAAAGTAGTTTGGGGCTTTATTTACTATCCTGTACTTATGCCATGCTTTACTGCTTTATTTAAGATTGTGCGAGGAGCACCTGTACTGTTTAGGTAAGCGAAGTGTTTTCGCGGTATCGACAAGCCCAGTCACACTTTCGGGTTCCCAATCGTTTACAGCCACTAACGCAAACCTTGAGTCCATCTCGGAGTCGGCTAACTTCGTTGCGGGTAGCTTAATGGGGTGGCCCCCTGAAATATTTCTGAATCTTGCGATCGCTTTGTCGTGAATGCCTCGTCGGGTTTTGATTTCGTTTTTCCGAGGTTGATCGAGTGTGTGTTGCTATTTGTGCACCCCTGCAGGGTAAAACTTTCTGAAAGCCATGTCCGTGGTTATGGACGACTTGGAGCACAGTTTCTCGTTGGTAAGCGAGGAGGAGGATGGGTCTGTTAATATTACTGTTATAACTGTTGTTATTAATTCACGGACATCCGTCTATCTTTGGTTAGGCGGATGGTTAGCGAGTATCTATAGAATTGTTAGGTATTATCTTTTGCTGCAATTGCGTCACCCCAGGTTGTGTCCCCTTTAGAGGCATAAAGACTTGCTGAGTACCCCTAGGGTCTCACACGATAAATTGTTTGATTCAGATGAGCAGGTAAACTCGCAAGATGGATACTGGGTGGAGGAGACGGACGATGTTGGCAACGATCATTCGGTGTAGAGATTCCGGGAACGGGGATCCGTGAGATCTGTGGGCGGGATGTGTTTATTTATGGGGCATCTTATGCCGATTTGCTTCTTATCCGTACTTGGATCTTGTTTGCCGCTTCCGCCTGATACTCTGATGTTTGATGTATGAGGAGATATCCTAAACTATTATATCTATCTAGGATATTAGGATCTTGCCGTATGGCGTTGCAATATTTCTATTTATTTTAGATGGAATGGCTCTGAGGACTGTTGTATGGTGGCTTGCATACATACATACTCATTTGTGTATGTAGTTGATCCCTTCGCCTGCCGATTACGCCGCTCGTTCTTGTCCCGATGTTTGGAAATGGTTAGGACGGCCGAAAGGTCTACCTGTGAGTGGAATTTGGGCCCCACCGTACTATTTTAACCATTTCCGCTCGTCTAGGCTTGTAACTAAGAGCGTAATTCACCGAGGTAGTTACAATTGGTATCAGAGCCATACCGCCCTTCAGGGTCTCAGCCAAATGGTCGTTGTCAGTCTAGCAAATATTTTTGGTAGCTATGTATACTAGGGAAAAACAAAACGCGAGAGTAGGACTGCTTCCACTTTTCTTCTTACCCACCCACCACCCTTTTCTGGTAAGGAAGTGTAACGTTTTCAATCCTCTTCTTAAAAATTCAAACTAGGATTCACGTGTTCTGGGTTTCCGTAGTACCATAGAAAGTGTGTGTGTGTAATTCCTTGTCTATCTGTTGCATCCAATTTGTTATCACAATCTGCCTTTGGTTATCAACTGTTGGTACATTCCATACTGACAGGCTTTTGAAAACCGGCGCGATCTATCTGACTCCTTGTTAACCGGTGCCATCTTATTAAGGGTGTCCTTCCTTCTAGCAACTCCACATTCTGTGAAACCATCAGTTGCTAATCTCTACCTGATAAGTGATTTTGCGCATCTATTGGTATTTTAATGCCGAAAATGCGGAAAATTTTTCTTTGATACATCTGTGCTTCCACACTCCTTTTCAGTCGTGTGTGAAACATTATCTATCTTCCTTTTATTGGCATGTTCATGCTAACTCATTCTTTTGTCACCGGCGCTTAATCCTGGAGTTTTATTTCATCTCCAATTCTCTTGGGCTAATTACATAACATGTGTCGATCCGATGCTGGTGATTGTAATTGGGTTCTCGGCATAGTTATATGACACTTATCATGAGTGGAATATGGAAAATGCAATCACCACTATCCTCCAAATGGTGACGGTTATCTCCTGTGATTTTGAGTACACCGTGATCATATCTATGCATATTCAAGCATCTTTGGCAATCCGGAGTTTCTCAAGGCACTACGGCAGTCTATCATCTGTTCATCATGCTGCACACCTTTTCAACCCGATATCTGCACAATTCTCCTGGATACGAGGGAATTGCATCTTTTCGCTTCTGATAGCTTTGCTTAAGGTATGAGCTATCATCGGTTCTTAACCAAGATCTCCTTATCTTTGTAATTGCTGATCCAATCGACAACTTGAACCAGGTGACATCTCTTTTTCTTCCGAAGGACCAGATAACCTATTCTCCCAGTGCATCTTCTTCAACACGAACCCGTGCTCTTAATATTGATCTTTCTAAGAGCGTTGAGCTCAGGAAGTGTTCGAGCACTTGTTCGTTTCTCCCGCCTCTTGAACTTGATATTCTGGGAATATCCTGTTAATCCATGGGGGTATATGTTGATAATATGCTTGCCTATTCGATATCAATGGTAGAACATGGAAGATCATCTGTGTCTCTTTCTCTCAAGCTTCGTGAGCACTGCCTGTGTGCAAAGTCTCAAAGTGAGAATTCTGACTTTTTGAAGTCACCTATCTCGACCACGTCCTTCTGCTAAATACATTACTTCAACTCTGGAATCAGCAAGTCTATTGTTAATTCCATCCTCCATCTTCAACCAATCTAGAGTTATTCCTTGTTGGCAAGTTATCATCGTCGTTCCGCCGTAGATTTCCTCAAAACTGCTAAATCTCTCTCAATCACTTCAAGAAGAACATGGAGTTCTTTCACCTCTATCTCGTTAAGTAATCTCTTGAAACCCTCTCGCTCTATCGTCTATGCTCAATCCACCGGAGGCCATGAAGACCTTCCAGATCTTGTATTCCTTCCGTTCAAGTTGGTGCTATCTTTTCTGTAGCTGTTGAATCTTGCAGTTGTTCTCCGTAATCTTCCTTCATATCTTTCCGGTGGCTTGGTACTTCAGACATGACGGCAACATCCTCATCTTTATCTATCTTGAATCCGGCGAATCGTTTGCATCCATCCTTGTTTTCTAGCGGAGTTTCATGAGCTCTTCTGTCAATACCTTCAGTCTGTTCGGTAGTTGGGTTGCATGGTTTTCTTATTCATGTGCGGAGTAATGCTTTGAGTGCGGGATGGAGTAGCTACCATACCACTACTCTTATCATTCGCTCTTGTACATTGAATTGGTGAATTAATGTGATTTCACTAATTCCACGGAAGCTAGAAGTGGCCTTTATCCCTCGATACTTTTACTTCCGTCCTTGTTTTTCCGGAGTGCTCTCTCGAAGAAAGTAATCAATAATCTCTTGTTGCTGGTCTATCTATTCTAGATGGAGCAAAATCTTCAATTATCTGGTGGAAACAAACGCAAACGCCTTTCGGTCCTCGTCTTTCTACCCATGCTCTACATCCACAAACAAGATGAAAGGAAACTATCTCTCTTTTTGTTTCATCAATTCTTTTCTGTGGTAAAGCCAATTATGGTTGAGGCCATCAGCCGCAAATCTATTGCGTTAGCCTCAAGGCTAAAGAAAGCAATAAGTATCTCTACAATAAACTCCAGATCCTCCATATTTTTTCCTTCTCAGGATTCCACCATATTCTGGCTTCACATCCGTCTCTGGAAGTTATATCCGCGCACCTCAATTGCGTGATCCTTTGGTTCTTACCAGCGCAAGAAGAAATCTAATCCGACAATGTCTAGCTAAATCTTTCTGTTGATATCAAGGGACTCTATTGTTTGAAGGCAATATTGTTTCCGTACTTCATTTCTCAAATCCGAGAGAAGATACGATGCTATCGTCATAGTGGTTCAAAACCTCTCCAACCTAGTCTTCCGGCGAGACAAAGATTCATCCTCTCTAGTATCGGTAAATCTTTAATCTTGACGGTGTGTCTTTCTTGATTCATGATACATCATCTTGTCTTTCTCTTTCACAAGTGGTTCTATTCTTTTATCATGTTTCTTGAGAAAACCGGAGCTATGTCCATCCTATCCTTCTTGTCTCACGGCAATCCTTCAAATCTTCTAACCGTTCTTTCTCAAGCAAAATGCAAGACTTGCAACAAGTCTAGAAAGTTTTGCAAGGTGTAATGGTTGCACCATTCCGTTGTTCATCAACTTGGGAACGTGAGGGTCACCTTCGTTCAAACACCCGCCTATCCTTGTGTTGTTTTCTTTTTCCTAGGAATCTCAGGGCGAGATTCTTGTTTAGTGGGGGAGAGTTGTAGCATCCCAATTGTCTAACAATTGCAATGCTACTTGGTCTAGTGATATAATGGCTACTTCCTATATATAATTGTTGCATCATAATTATATCATGCTCATGTCATCATGCCACCTTGCATTTGAGCATCATATAAAACCCCCTTTTTCTTTTGGTTCTTATCTCATATGCATTATTAATTGTAGTTGCCTCTTGATACATTGTATTTGGTTTTTGATAAATGCTTGATGCCCAAGTTGAGTTGGGGGCATTTCTCTTTCAACTCCACCACCTTTCTTTGGCGTCATCTAAATTCCACCACCCTAGTCATATATGAGCCATTGCTTTTCTTTTGCTACTTAAATCTAGATCATATGTGTTGGTGTGGATCCATTCTATGTCTACATGTTCCATATAGGATGTATGTTGTTTTCACAACATTAATTATGTGGAGCCTCATGGCCATCTTTGAATGTCATGTGAGTAGAATCTTCCTTTTACCTTCCATATGGTTGTTTTGGCTAATTGAGCTTGTTTAAATATAATTGTGGACAAATAATCTTTTAGTGGAATATACACACTAGCATGGCCTATATATTCAACTATGCTTGATTCTACCATTCCCATATATTCATCAAGCTTGTATCTAGTGGGTTGGGATTTTATCAATAGTGATGTGCATGCATGTAATGAGTTCCCATATGTACTATAGTTGTTTTTACAACTAATAGAAGTGGCCATTCACATTCATGCATGCCCCATGCAACATCACCATCCCCTCCTCCCTTACCCATTCATGTGAGTTTGTTTGAGGTTATTTCATTTTTGTGTGGATTTAAATCGCATGGGCATCTCCATGCTAACAAGTGGATTTTCCCCTCTCTCTTCTTCTACCCCAAACCCTAAACCCCCTCTCTCTTTTCCATCTAACCCTAACCTCTCTCTCTAACTCCTCTCTCCCCAAACCAAACCCTAACCCTCCCCCCTTAGTCTCACCGTGCCGAGCCTCACCTTGATGGCCCCACCTGGCCACCCTGGCCCCACCTAGCTACCAACCACCCCAAGCCCTAACCCGAGCCACTACTCCTAATCCAACCCTAGCTCCATGCCACCCCTCCCTCTCTTCTCTCCCTGCCATGAGGGCCCCCCAGCCCGAGCCTCCCCACAGAACCTGCCATCCCTGCCTGCCTGGACCAGACCCAGACCGAGCTCCAGCCCGAGCACGTGAAGGAGAGGAGGGAAAAAGTGGCCGAAGCCACCTTTTCTCTACCCCACTCCCCCACGGCACCCTCCCCTCTCCCTCTGCTATCTACCACCACCTCACGGCTCTCCTCTGCCCTCCCAGATCCGCCCAGGGCCTTGCCCTCTCCCCTCTCTTCTCCACCGCCTCCACCTACCCCGTCGCCGGCCACCGTCGGTCTCCACCGTTCCCCCTCTTGCAGCCGGTGGCGAGGTGCTCTGGTGTTGAGGAAGACCAAGGACCTGTCCCTGCGACGCCCCGTGCCCGCCAGCGAGGAGGAGGAGGCCTGTACTCTGCTGCGCGTCTTCGACACCGAGCCAAAACCCTAACTCCGGTTCGCCTGCGTCCTCGCCGTTTCCCTGCGCTCCGGCACGATCCGACCGCACCGACCCACTCCCGGTGAGCGCCCTGACCTCTCTGACATGCTCCGCCTCGCCATCGTCGCCTAGATCCGCCGGTCTTTTCGCCGAACGAGCTCTGCGCGCCGGTGTGCGCTGGTGTCTGCACGCCCCGCGCCGCGCATATCCTCAATTTGTCGTCTAGCCCCTACCCAACACCAAGCCTAAGCCACCGCACTGGTTATGGCCGCAGCACGCATGCCAGCGACCTGGGTTCGAGCCCCGCGCGCCGCGCTCTGCCGCTGTCGTGCACTGACCCGTCGTCAGAGATCAGAGAAGAAGCACAGTGCCACCGCGCTTTTTGCAGAAACCCCCCTAGCTTTTTAACCCTAACCCGTGCTCCTAGAGGCCCCACCCGTCGGTCACCCTGGCGTTTTCACGAATATGTCCCTGTTTTTCCTCAGCCTCAGCCCGCGCTCCCTCGGATCTGCCGCGTGTCACGCCCCGGCTGGCGCGCCCGCGTGTGGGTCCGCGTGTACTCCGACCCCACCTGTCATTTGCTGTGGCTAGATAAAGTTGCGGTGAGAAAACCCTTTTCTGCGCGCTGTTTTGCCAAGTCAGCCTGGCCCCACTTGTCACTGTCTGTGGCTAGGTCTAGACCGGGTGACAAAAGAATTTCTGTATTACTGTTTTAATTCAAATTTTTCAAATTGGTTTTAAATTCAAATTTAAATCTGTTTTCAAATAACTTTTCAAATATAATTCCAAATTAAACATATAATATATGTTTTGAGATCAGAAAAATGTGAGGAATTCAAATATGCCCTTCAAAATATATTTTGGGACACTTTAATTTTGAGTTGATTAAAATTACAATAAAATGCCCTCTTTCTTAATTAATTAATAACTTTTGTTTTATAACTCCAAATTTGACAAATAATATGTCTAAAATGATCAGCTCGACGAGACCTTTCTGTTTATGCATTACATGATCTGAATTGCAGCATGCATCATATAAATATAAAGTATACAACAACTTATTTGAGTATAAAATATGATTAAAACTCCATAAAATGCTTATTTCTTGTATTCCACACCTCACCCATGCCATGCTACTTTGTTGCCATGCAAATTGTGCATCATTCATCATGGCATGATTGTTTGCTTGTCGCATTTTATTCATATGCTTGTGCACTTTATTTATGTTGGCCCTTGTTTGTTTGGTTCTTCTTCGAATAGACGCTGAGCAGGGGATATATCCAGAAACCCAGGAGCACTACCCAAATCCTTCTCTTGCTTCAACTGAGCTGCTAGGCAAGCACTACCACATGCTTGCATACATATAGTACCCATTGCCTCTATCTTATTCTTGCATCATTGAGTCGCGATTGCATTAAACTGAATCCCAAGTATTGCATAGCCTTTACTTTTAAACCCCACCGAAGCTTGTTCCTCCATCCCATGAGCCATTACTACAGGAGTTGTTTGAGCCATGCGAGTCGTAGGACAGCATGTGTAGGGTATGTGAGTGTCTGATGGATAACGAGTTACCTAAACAACTTAACCTGAGTAGTAATGGGAGAACTAATGAAAGTGGCACCGGTGAGCAATGTCCGTTATTTGGTTTTTCATGCTCACTTGTGTCCCGTAGGACCCCGAGTACTTGATTCCTGTTCCTTAAATATTCGCGCTATCCACATCCGGGAGGCATATGGACCCCCCTGAGCCAGAGCTTGATTCATTCTTATTTCTTGGGGCCACAAAGTAGTTTGGGGCTTTATTTACTATCATGTACTTATGCCATGCTTTACTGCTTTATTTAAGATTGTGCGAGGAGCACCTGTACTGTTTAGGTAAGCGGAGTGTTTTCGCGGTATCGACAAGCCCAGTCACACTTTCGGGTTCCCAGTCGTTTACAGCCACTGACGCAAACCTTGAGTCCGTCTCGGAGTCGGCTAACTTTGTTGTGGGTAGCTTAATGGGGTGGCCCCCTGAAATATTTCTGAATCTTGTGATCGCTTTGTCGTGAATGCCTTGTCGGGTTTTGATTTGGTTTTTCCGAGGTTGATCGAGTGTGTGTTGCTATTTGTGTACCCCTGCAGGGTAAAACTTTCTGAAAGCCGTGTCCACGGTTATGGACGACTTGGAGCACAATTTCTCGATCATAGACAAGTATAACTAAAGTACCGCTTTTAATTTGACTAAGTATCTGACTAGTAAATAGTGCAACACTCATGGAATGGATAATAAAACTGCCAACGGATGGGGGGTGGTTCATCCGCTTCCTCGTTGGTAAGCGAGGAGGAGGATGGGTCTGTTAATATTACTGTTATAACTGTTGTTATTAATTCACGGACATCCGTCTATCTTTGGTTAGGCAGATGGTTAGCGAGTATCTATAGAATTGTTAGGTATTATCTTTTGCTGCAATTGCGTCACCCCAGGTTGTGTCCCCTTTAGAGGCATAAAGACTTGCTGAGTACCCCTAGGGTCTCACACGATAAATTGTTTGATTCAGATGAGCAAGTAAACTCGCAAGATGGATACTGGGTGGAGGAGACGGACGATGTTGGCAACGATCATTCGGTGTAGAGATTCCGGGAACGGGGATCCGTGAGATCTGTGGGCGGGATGTGTTTATTTATGGGGCATCTTATGCCGATTTGCTTCTTATCCGTACTCGGATCTTGTTTGCCGCTTCCGCCTGATACTCTGATGTTTGATGTATGAGGAGATATCCTAAACTATTATATCTATCTAGGATATTAGGATCTTGCCGTATGGCGTTGCAATATTTCTATTTCTTTTAGATGGAATGGCTCTGAGGACTGTTGTATGGTGGCTTGCATACATACTCATCTGTGTATGTAGTTGATCCCTTCGCCTGCCGATTACGCCGCTCGTTCTTATCCCGATGTTTGGAAATGGTTAGGACGACCGAAAGGTCTACCTGTGAGTGGCATTTGGGCCCCACCGTACTATTTTAACCATTTCCGCTCATCCAGGCTTGTAACTAAGAGCGTAATTCACCGAGGTAGTTACATCTAGGCAGCCTCCTTCTCCTCCTCAAGCCGAGCCGGCTGCCCCCTCCCAGCCGGAGGGTCCCCCGCCGGAAGCGACTCGCTCCCAGCCGGAAGGTTCCTCCGTGGGTGCACGGGGGGCTACTGGCAAGGAGCTTGTCATGGTAGGCGACGACGACTCCGACAAGGCGCTCGGGGAGGAGTGGCAGACGGCGGTGCTCGCGGTGAAGGAGTCCTTGGCCGTCAACACCGTGGACAACGACGCCTCTTCCGCCGCTTCGCTGTCAGATCTTGCCGCCACGCTCGAGCTGGCGGTGAAGGAGATCCGGCTGCTTGAGGCCACAGCCGGTGGAACCCGCAGCCTGGAGCAGAAGCTTGCTGCTGCCAACAGGACCTCCCAGAGTAAGTCCGCCTTATCCGTCCGGCTCTTTTTTTTGTAATAGTCGGCTTTGTTGTAGCTATCCTCGTGTGTGCTCAACGCGAGATCGATCGCTTGAAGAAAGCGAACGACCAGCTGAGCAAGTCCAACTCCACGCTGCGCTTGCAGAACAACGACTGGCACGCACAGGTAGACGGCTTGGAGGCTACCGTCAAGGAGCGCGACGCGTCGCTCGCTAGCCGGGGCGAAGCCTTCTCCCTTCTCGAGGCCTAGAACAAGGACCAAGAGATGGAGATAAAACGGCTGGCGGTCAAGGAGAAGGCGCTAGTGGAGGAGCTGATGCAAGTCGGCCACACTGCCAAAGGTGAGTTCTTTCTTCCGTCTTCTTTTCTTTCCGGATCCGGTAGCCGGATTTGACTCCTCTTTTCTGACAGCCTTTTACCCCGGCATAGACCTGCTGGCCTACAACCGGCTGCAGGAGAACTGGCCGGGAGCGCAGCCGACGGCTGAGGAGCTCGTCGTTCTTCTTGGCGAGGAGGCCACGAAGCTTCGTCAGGCGGCACGGGACGTCTTCTCCTTTGTGTGGACGGAGGCTCCGGTTCCGGAGACGATGACACAGCTGGCGGCGAAGGTGGGGGAGGTGCCGGCTGCGGTGGACCGGCTGCGGGATCTGGCGGCACGGGGCGGAGCGGACATGGCCTTGGCGCTGATGCTTTCCTGGTACAAGGATGCTCGCGTCGAGAAGATCGATGGGGGCTTCTGCGCTGGAGCCGACCTTTCCGCCATCCGCCAAGCCCATCCGGAGCTTCGCGGGTCCGCCATCAAGATCGCCGATTACGTGGATCCGGACGAGGTGCTCACCGACTCGGAGTCCCCCGACACTCCGGATGCGGAGTCCTCGGTGCGGCCGCCTGCCAGCGCCGGAACCGGAACGAGCACTGCGGCTCCGCCCCCGCCTCCAGCATCTGCCAGCCAGGAACGCCCCCACGGCAAAGGCCCTGCCGTTTAGCTGTTGCCCCGGGATGCCGGGTGTATTTGTCTTGTTTTAGATTATCGTAAAACTTGTCTATCTGTACCGGCTATCTTTGATGCTGGGTAACTCTCGGGAGCTTCGTCTCCCTTTTGCTTGTTAATATTAAATTCTTGAGTCTTTCTTAACTTGTGTCTTGAATTTTCTTTTGATATCTTTGCCGGCTCGCTCCGCCTGGCTATCCTTGTCCGGCTACACACTCTTAGTCGGACGAACTACACCTCCAGTGGGGGCGTGCCAGCGCACCCACTGGTTGTAGCCCCCGAGATTCAGAGTAGCTGGCGTAGCCAGGTGCTTCGAATCTTCCTTGTTCTTCTAACTTTATCCGACTGGCCTCGCCCCAGTCGGCTGCTTTCGTCGGCTGGACGCCTTCAGCCGGGGAAACCAACATTCCAGTGGGGGCGCGTGAGCACACCCACTAGGTGTAGCCCCTGAGATTCGGAGTAGCTGGCGTAGCCAGGTGCTTCGAATCTTTCTTGTCTTTTATTGCTCCCGCCCTTGCCCTCACCTGGGCTCCGAACTGCCGGTTAAACGCGCTTAGTCGGCCAGGAACTACAAGATTCCACTGGGGGCGCGCGAGCGCACCCAGTGGGTGTAGCCCCCGAGATTCGGAGCGCTTGATGAAGGCAAGGGCTTCGAATCTTCTTTCCTTCTCCTGAATTCCGACGCGAAGTAGTCGGACAAGAACGCACATATGCATACACATACATCTTCATAGGTTAATAGGTTAGTCCGTCAAATCGTAGCTGGGAAACGGCTTATTTTTTCAAAAACTAGCTTGCTCCTTTCTAGGCACTTAGTAGCTTTCTCGTGTGTTTTGCTGTTTTCGCTGCGTCCTTGCCGGACAGCCGGGTTGCGGTCTGCATCCGGAATCGAAGGGAGCTGACAGTACATTACGCACGGTACTAGCGGCTGGATTGGTTTGAGCTAGTTGCGGGGCCGGGACGCCCGATCTGTCACGCCTCTTCCCCGTTTTTCATGTGGGATGCCTCGGGATTTTGCTCTTGCTAGCCGGACAGCCGGGTTGCGGTCTGTAGCTGAGACGAAGAGTGGGCCTCTGACATCATCGCACACTACTCAGCCGGTTTGTTGGTTTAACAGGCCGGGCCAGCCGGCGAGCCCCCGGGTAGGGGTAGCCGGAGCTAGAAAATTTTAATCGGAGAACAGGTACTCTCACATTTCCAGAAGGAGCCCCCAAGATTCTTGTGGGAGTCCGTATTTTCATTTATGAGGTTTTCGGGATACATACACTGTTTGGCGACTAGGTGTAAAATGGGCGCAGCAGGGCCGCGTTCCAAGGACGTTCGGTCTCCTCGTCCGATTTGTCCATCTTGTTCTTGCACGGCTGTTGTGCGTCGATGAGGTAGTAAGAGTCGTTGGGCAGCGCCCGGCTGATGATGAAGGGGCCCTCCCAGGGTGGTGATAGCTTGTGCATGCCCTTCGTGTCTTGCACCAACCGGAGAACCAGGTCACCCTTGCGGAATGCGACTGTGCGAATCCGGCTGGAATGGTAGCGGCGTAGCCGCTGCTGGTACAAGGCGGATCTGGACAGGGCCAGCTCGCGGGCCTCCTCCAGGAGATCTACCCCGTCCTCCCGTGCCTCCTTGTTGGCCTGCTCGTCGTAGAGGAGCTTGCGGGGGGAGTCGAATTCGATGTCGACGGAGAGGACAGCTTCCGATCCGTAGACCAGGAAGAATGGCGTGTAGCCGGTTGACCTATTCGGTGTGGTGCGGAGGCTCCACAACACAGCCGGAAGTTCTTCGATCTAGCATCCGGGTGACCGCTCCAACGGCTCAATGAGACGTGGTTTGATGCCGGCTAGCACCAAGCCGTTTGCTCGTTCGACCTGCCCGTTGGACTGGGGATGTGCAACGGAGGCGAGGTCTAGCCGGATGCCCTTGTTGCTGCAGAACCAGGCGAAGGCCCCCTTGGCGAAGTTCGTGCCGTTGTCGGTGATGATGCTATTGGGGTAGCTGAAGCGGTTGATGATGTCGGTGAAGAAGCTAACAACCGTCGCCCCATCCAGCTTTCGGATAGGCTTGGCCTCGATCCACTTTGTGAATATGTCCACCGCTACCAGCAGGTGGGTCATTCCCGCGTGAGCTCGCTTGAAGGGACCGACCATGTCGAGGCCCCAAACCGCGAAGGGCCAGGTGATCGGTATGGTCTTGAGCACCGAGGTTGGCATGTGCCTGAGATGCCCGAAGCATTGGCACCCATTGCACGCGCGGACCAGCTGCTCGGCATCCTCGAGGGCGGTGGGCCAATAGAAGCCGTGGCGAAATGCCTTGGCGACTATCGCCCTTGACGAAGCGTGGTGCCCGCAGTCGCCCTGGTGGATGTCCTTGAGTAGCCGGTAGCCTGTGTCTACGTCGACACATCTTTGGAAGATACCGGATACACTGCGCTTGTATAGCTCGCCGTTTATGATGGTGTATGTATGCGCACGGTGTCGGATTTGTCTGGCCTCCACCTCGTCATCCAGGAGTTCGTTGTTGGCGATGTAGTTCATGAAGAGCTGTGCCCAGGATGGCACTTCCCGGATGACGAGGACGCTCCTGTCCTCCGGCTGTCGGGTGTCGGTGGGCCGTCCGGGTGGGGTGTCTGGGGCGGCAGCCATTGAGCCACGGGGCGAGCCGGTAGCCCCTGGGTCCTGTGAGCCGGAGGGCACCGCCTGGCCGGAGTTGGCACGAGTTTTCTTCTTTGGTGGCTCCGCCGGCTCCGCCTCTGCTGCCCCGGCTGCCGGGACGCTCCCCGCCCAGATGATGGAATCTGATTCCGGCGACGGGTTGATGGATGGCTTGCGTAGGTGCTTCAGGGAGACCCCTGGTGGGATGGCCTGCCTGGTGGACCCTATCTTGGAGAGCGCGTCGGCTGCCTCGTTGTTGGTGCGGGGGACTTGATGAAATTCACACCCGTCGAAGGAGGAGCTGAGCTTTCGGATGTGGAACCGGTAGAGGGCCATGTTGGCATCTTTGGCGTCCCATTCCCCGGATACTTGTTGTACCACCAGATCCGAATCACCGAAGCACAGGATCCGGTTGACGCCGATTTCCTTGGCCAGCCGGAGCCCGTGCGCCAGTGCCTCGTATTCGGCTACGTTGTTGGAGGCCTTGAAGTGGATCTGCAACACGTACTCCAGCCGGTCTCCCTTGGGCGAGGTGAGCACGATGCCGTCTCCCAAGCCCCCGAGCATCTTCGACCCGTCGAAGTGCATCCTCCAGTGGTCCGAATCCGGAACCGGTGGGAGATACTGGGTCTCGGCCCAGTCGACGAGAAAGTCCGCCATTGCCTGTGACTTGATCGTGAGCCGGGGCTCATACTGGATGGAGTAGGTGGCGAGATCGATGGCCCATTTGGCGACCCGGCCGGTGGCGTCCTTGTTGTCGATGATTTCCGAAAGGGGTGCAGTGCACATGACCTTGATCAGGTGCTCCTGGAAGTAGTGCTTGAGCTTCTTGCATGCTAGGTATACACCGTAGCACATCTTTTGGTAGTGGGGGTAGTTCTGCTTGGAGAGGGAGAGAACCTCGCTGAGGTAGTAGACGGCTCTCTGAACTTGCTGAGCCTTGCCTTCCTCGGGGCACTCCACCACCAGGACGACGCTGACGACCTGGCTGGTGGCTGCTATATAGAGCAACATCGGCTCCTTGCTAGCCGATGTGGCTAGAACCGGCGCTGTGGACAGCATGCGCTTGAGGTCGTGAAACGCGGTGTCGGCCTGCGAAGTCCAGGAGAACTTGTCCGTCTTTTTCATCAGCTGGTACAGCGGAAGTGCCTTCTCCCCCAGCCGGCTGACGAAACAACTGAGGGAAGCTAGGCATCCGGTGAACTTCTGGACTCCAAGCAGGTTCTTGGGCGGTTGCATCCTTTCGATGGCCGCGATCTTCTCTAGATTTGCCTCGATGCCTTGCTGAGATACGAGGAAACCAGGTAGCTGGCCGGATGGTACTCCGAAGACGCATTTTCCGGGTTCAGCTTCATCTAGTACTGGCGGAGGTTACCAAATGTTTCTTGAAGATCCTCGAGGAGGGTGCGCTTTTCCTTGGTCTTGATGACCGCGTCATCCACGTAAGCGTGCATGTTTCGGCCTATCTGTGAGTGCAAGCGTTTCTGCATACATCGCTGATAGGTGGCGCCTGCGTTCTTTAGGCCGAAAGGCATGGTTACATAGCAGAAAGCCCCGTAGGGGGTGATAAATGATGTCTTAATCTGATCAGCCGGGTTTAGCCGGATCTAATTGTATCCGGAATAAAAATCTAGAAAAGACAACAAATCACAGCCGGCCGTGGAATCGATGACTTGATCGATACGGGGCAAGGCGAAGGGGTCTTTCGGGCACGCCTTGTTCAGGCTGGTGTAGTCGGTACACATGCGCCAGGTCTTGTTCTTTTTCAACACCAAGACTGGGTTCACCAGCCAGTCCGGGTGGTATACTTCCATGATGAACCCGGCTGCGAGGAGACGGGTGATCTCGTCACCGATTATCTTTCTCTTTTCTTCTGCGAACCAGCGCAGAGGTTGTTTGACCGGCTTGGCATCCGGACGCACATGAAGTGAGTGCTCGGCGAACTCCCTCGGCACACCCGGCATGTCTTTGGGAGACCATGAGAAGATGTCCCGATTCTCACAGAGGAAGTCGACGAGCGCGCCTTCCTATTTGCTGTCTAAGCCGGCACCAATGGTGACGAACTTAGTCGGGTCGGAGGGGTCGAGCAGGATCCTCTTCGTCTCCTTTGCCGGTTGGAAGGATCCTTCTCCAGCCGGTTTGTTGCTGGCCGGGACGTCCTGCTGGGCCATGGCCACATTGCGCATGATCGCGCGCTTTTCTTCGGCTATGATGAGGGCCTCTGCTAGTTTGGAACCAGCTGAGGCGCACTCCATCGATCCCCTGAAGCAGCCGGCGACGGTGATCACGTCGTGGGGTCCTGGCATCTTCGTCTTGAGGTATGCGTAGTGGGGGACGGCCATGAACTTGGCAAGGACGGGGCGCCCGAGGAGAGCGTGGTAGGAGCTCGTCAAATTTACCACCTCGAACCAGATTGGTTCGCGGCGGAAGTTCTCCTCGGTCCCGAAGATGACGTCCAGCTGGATTTTTCCTAGCGGAGCGCAGGCTGGCCCCGGCAGTACGCCGTGGAACATCATGGTAGTCGGGCGCAGGTCGCTTTCGCAAATGCCCAGCTTCTCCAGCAAGGACTGGTAGAGGAGGTTGAGG
Organism: Avena sativa; assembly: GCA_916181665.1. Lineage (NCBI taxonomy): Eukaryota > Viridiplantae > Streptophyta > Magnoliopsida > Poales > Poaceae > Avena > Avena sativa. The sequence goes on from OV702289.1 coordinate 452,209,768, forward strand.
CTGCTGCCTCCGTCGATGAGGACGCACGAAAATCGGCAGGTGCGCGCGTTGGAGATGATGAGGGGGTCGAGCACCATGGCATAGCCCCCGGGAGTCGGCAGATGCTCAGGTTGATCTGCCCGGCTCCAGGTGATGGGGGTTTCTGACCAGTTCAGGTACTGGGGGACCGGAGAAACGATGGCGTTGACCTCCTTGGAGCGTCGCCTGCGGCTGTGCTTGTCGTCCTGCTCCGTCTTGAAGATGTGGTAGGTGGCGTGCGGCTGGGGGTAGCCGTTGTTATTGTTGCCGCCGTTACCATCATTACCGGCTCCCCTAGCCGGTGGTGGGGGTCCACCCGTTGGGGGAGGCGGGAGACGAGGCTGGTTGCCCTGGTCCTTTAGCTGACGAGTCCAGCTGCAGTTCCGGGTGGTGTGCGTAGCCGGTTTGAAGGGACCACTATGCCACTTGCACGGGCCGTCAATCATCTGGTCGAAGGTGAGCCGGGGCTTCTGCCTTCTTGTGTCGTTAGCCGGTGCGTCGGGCGCACCCTCTACGGCATTGACCTGCCGCGCTTGGTAGCGAGGCTTTTGTTGCCTGTCCTGTCGGTCCCCATGGAACCGGTTGTCGTTGCCGTGGCACCTGGAGGATCCGGCTTCACCAGCCGAATTGCTCGGACGGTCGCGAGCCGGCTCCGTGGGAGTCGGACGGCCTTCCGCGTTTACCCGGAGGGGATTCTTCATGGCGGCATCCACCATGGCGTACTGGTCGGCAACCGTCATGAGCTCTGCCATGCTTTTCGGCTCATCACACAGTAGCCGGTGGCGAAGCATGGTGCCCTCTCGGCATCCTTCGATGAAGAAAACGATGGCTTGGCTCTCCAGGATGCCCTCGCAAGTGTTGCGGAGCTCCGTCCACTTGGCAAGGTACTCGCGGTCGGTCTCGCGGTCGCCCTGGACGCACAAGGCCAGGTCGCGCGGGCGCCCTGGGCACTTGTACGTGCCATTGAAGTTGCGGACGAAAACCTTCTCGAAATCAGGCCAGGCGTTGATGCTGTTGGGCACGAGGCTATTGAGCCAGGTCCTTGCCGACCCGGTTAGCATGAGAGGGACGTAACGCACGGCTGTGCGCTTATTCCCGTGGGCGATGCCGACTGCCGTGGCGTAGTCGGTCAACCAGTCTTCCGGCTTCATGCTGCTGTCGTACTTGGGGGTGTCCCTGGGCAGGGAGAATTTATCCGGAAACGGCTCGTTTCGGATGCAGGGTCCGAAACAAACTGGTCCGGTAGAATCTTCCTCCTCCATGACGCGTGCTTGAGCGAGCAGCTCGATGCGGTCGCGGGCATCCGGACAATCCGGGTTGGGCGCACCCACCCGTCCCGAGAGGCGGGAACCGACTGGTCTGGGTGCCCCGGCTGGTGGGGGTGGAGGTGGCGGGTTGCTGTTGACCGTCTGCTCCTGGCGCGGCTGGCCCCTGTTGCCGGAGCTGCGACGCCTGCTGTGGGCCCTAGCCGGCTGAGGGGAGGACGCTTGCTGCGTGCCACGTGGTGCGCCCCTGCTGTTGGCGGGTAGCCTGCTTCCTCTGGAGTAGCTAAGGTCTTCCTGCGTCTGCTGGTTGGCGCCGGCCTGCTCGTCCGCGACGCGGAGGAGCTCCTGGACGCGAGCGTGCTGGCGGGCTCGCTCCTCGCCCTCCAGGCTGGGTAGTTCTTCTGCTACGGCCCGCGCCGCGCGCAAGTTCTTGATGGGCGTGCTGTAGGTGGGCCGTGTAGGGGCAGGCGCGAGATCCGGTTCTCCGTCCTTCTCCATCCTGCCGCCTAGCTCACCGCCCCGACGTCGTACCTGGCCGCGCCGGCTCGGCTCCACGGTAGCCGGGGTGAGACCGTGCGCATGGTCATACTCGCGCCTGGCGATTTCCAGCTGCTTGCGGGCTGCTGCCAGCTCCATGGCCTCCTGGAGGAGGATCTGTCTCTCCATGGTGAAGTTGGCCTCCGCCTCCTCCGGGTTGTCCCCCAGGGTAACCAGCGTCAGGAGCCGATCAATGGCATCCTCGACCGGGTTCCGAGGCTGCGAGGGAGCGGAAGTTCCGACCTCGTCGACGCCTCGCTCCCGCGGCCGGCGGGGCTGCGAGCTGGATCCGGCCATCATGACCTCCATGCCGCGAGGTGCAGCGGAGGTGCCGCCGCTTGAGCATGGCGGCCCCGCGACAGAGACGATTTCCCTAAGGAAACGCTCCGGGACGGTGGCGATGTAGATGGGGAGATCGCCGAATAGCAGAACGGTGCCGTTTGCCGGGAAGGAAGTTCCGGCGAAGCAGGAGGCGTTGTCGATGATGCAGTCGAACTTGCCGAGCGTGAGCACCAGGCCGGAGGCCACGCGCTCACCGGCTGAAGTGCGGGGTCCCGTGCGGAACGTGACTCCGGTCGAAGCCATTCGCCCCACGGTGGGCGCCAACTATCGTTGTATTGGGAACGGCAGTACCTAAAAAGGTTAGATAGAGGTGTGGGGACTAGCAGGAAAGCTATCGACGGCGTCCGCAGGTGAGATTGGATACGAGCGAGCGTAGCGGGACGCAAGAAGTACCCAGGTTCGGGGCCCTCGTGGTGAGGTAAAGCCCCTACTCCTGCCTGATCTGACTATGTAGAATATACGAGCTACAAGTGCTCCTCGAGCTGTATCCTTTAGCTACTGCCTTAAATGAACTGAGACCAAGCCTTTCTACTGAGGCCCTCCCTCTCCTTATATAGGAAGAGAGGCAAGGGTCTCACTGGCTAGTCCGACTGGCGGGCCCCACAGGCGGGTCCCAGCCGACTAGTCATCTACATCACCCAGCATGGTGTGTCACATCGGTGTATGAGCGGTATGGCTGTCGTAGGCACAGTGGACGCCGTGCGAGCCCGTCGTCAGCACAGGCCACTGTTCCCGCGTCAGCCACGCCAAGTCTTCGGTATGGGCGGGTGGTTGCCCGTCTTGTCGTCGTACAGGGCGTACCGTGCACTGATACGCACGTCGTCCTGTCCCTCTGATTGGATCCGGCTATGTTTGTTGTATCCGGCTACCTCTTCATGGTCCGGCTACCGGGTGGTAGCCGGTCCATCTTACCCTGTCTGGCTGCATCTGGTCAGCCGGAAGAGATCTGACTGTCCTGTTTCTTATTCGGGCGGGGTACCCGGGGATCATCCCCCTGACACCGTTGGTCAAGGGTGGACAAAGAGGGGCGGTGAGGTCACGGCTACTCTCTATACCTCGTGGGAGAGTGTAACATCCCAAAACTTTAATCAAGGTTAATCAAGTTAAAATCATCCAATTTAGGGTTAACAAAAAAAATTTATTATTAAAAACAATTAAGAATGCATTTGTTTGTGCATTATTATAGAATTGTTTGAAAATGCCATGTTTGTTTGTTCTAATGGTTGTAAAATGGTTCAAAAATGAATGCCATAACATCTAGATCATTCAAAAATAAAATCCAAAGAAAAAGAAAGCAAATACGAATAAAAAGACCAAATGGTCACTTTGGCCATTTTAACCCACTAGGTCACTTAGGTGTTCCTAGGAGTAAATTCTTAACAGAAATAATTCTAACTCTTTTCACTCCTTTCTAGTACAAGTAAAGATCTACCAAGGCCCACTTTGAAATCTTACAAAAACCCTTAACAACTAATTTTAAGTGGCATTTGAAATTTGAATCTGCTTCATATGCATAGATCCCACTTTTTCAAAAACCACTCAAATGAGTTCACCTTGACAATCCCAAGCAACCACAGATGATCAAGCTTATGACTCACACACCCACCAAAAATCTTTTCAAAGTTCAAAATTAAATTTCTTGCGGCCATTTTGTCGAACACTTGGCAGGCAAAAATAATCTAGCCTAACTAATACTGTTGCCAATCAAGTTCTTGTCCCCCATTCGACCCTCTCATCTCTCCTTTGTCCCCTCTTACACTAACCCATCCCCAGACAACATCCCCTCTGCGCAAGTACCGCGCCGCCCGAGAATGTTCGCCGCCGGCCAACCATGCCCAAGCCACAGGAGACCAACCCGCCCTCTTTCGTCGTGTCTAGGAGGTAGGCCAGACCACACCGCCACCACCTGTCCTTTCCCCAAGCCCAGCTAGGCACTGGACCACTAAGGCATGCCCGCTCTCTCTGCCTCTGCACCATGCATGGACCGCGCTAGTGCACCGCACCCGACAGCCTTGCATAGAGCACGCCTTGCCCTCAGCTCGCACGCGCGCACCTGCCTTAACAGCAGCACGCCCCCAGACATCCCCACTCGCCGCCGTTTGACCCGCAGCCACCTCACGCCATGTCAAACACTGCCTCTACTGCTTAGAGCATGAGCCGTGCCCGACCAATTGCCACCGCCCTAGCCGCTCCATTACGCCGTAGCAGACCGTCAGGAGATTGCGCATAGATCGCCGCTCGTAGCCATGCCTCTGGCAGCCCGTAGCCATGTCGCCACCGTCGCCTGGGCATGCCGCGTTGTCCCCTCGTCGAGCCTATATAAGGAGGCCACCCCAGCCTCATTATGCACACCACTCACCTCCCCTCTCGCCACTAAGCCTTCACCACTTCTCCTCGGAGCCACTCGAGCTCACAGTCGCCAGAATTCCACAGGAGCGGGCCGCTACTGGAGGAGAAGGGCCCCGCTGATTGCGACCACCCCAGGAGCTGCCGCGACCATGCCTAAGACCCGTCGTCCACCAGTTCGATCACCTCCATCGCCACGTTAGCTGGAGCCCTGGTAAGCCCCCAATTGACCCCCACCGAGCCACTAGGGTTCGTTCTCGCCGGCAACCTGTTCGTCGTCGACGATGAGCCACGGCCGTCGATTTCTATTCTAATCGCACGGCTGATATCGCCCCATGCTGTTTCGGGTTTTAAGTGCCGCTGACATGCAGGACCAGCCTCTCAGTCGCCCTTTCTGCTGCGGAGCGTCAATGGGCTGACCCATTTAGTTTCCCGCGCTGGCCCTAGAATTCAAATAGATGTTTTTTAATTAAACTTAAACTAGGTTATGTCCACTTGTTTAAAAATCAATTCAGAGAGCTCTACTGAACCAAAATGAATGATTCAAATTTTGTTCAAAAGATAATTCAAATATCTATCCAAGCCCGTTGGATTTAAATCAATTGGAGTTATAGATCACATATAGAAAAAATAGCAAAACAAAGAGTTTTATACATTCAAACATTTTTCAAAAATCAAACATAATAGCTTTTGAGTTGATTCCAACTCTCAAAAATCACATTTGACAATACCTATCTAAATATGTAATAATATTTTGGTTTGAATGCAGTGACTTTGGACTAGTACCAAAATAATGCTATATAGGCATTTCTGGTCACTTTTTAAATCATTTAAATAATAAACTTAAACTTAGTGAAATGTGATCAAACATTTAAATCACATTCCCATGTATTAGAATATGTGGCTATGTGTCCACATGATCCCATATTTTAATTGGAGAATATTAAATCTTAATTAATTTCAATGAGTAGAAATTACTTTTCTCAAATAAAATAAATGAAACTAGTTCATTAAATCTTGTGATGATTGTGATGATATTAGATCATCAAGTATGTGCCTTAGTGTATTAAATAGACTAGTTAAGTATTATTTGGTAATTGTGTATCCCGTATGTATTTATAGATGATAGTACCAACCAAGTCTACGAGGAGGAGGAGTTCTACCCCGAAGAAGACGAGGAGAATTTCAACCACTTCACCAATCAAGGCAAGCTATTATTGGAAAGCTAATACTTGCAAGCCATCACTAGATATAAAATAACCTAAGCAATATGCATTAGGCATGCTTTGGTTATACCCCTTGATTTATAACCATCCCAAGTTTTACTTACAAGTTTTACTTTTGCTTTATCAAAGTTTCTTTACTCCTAGTAATGCTTTGTGAGATTTTAGAAAGTAGTTTAGATAGCATAAAGAGTATAAAACTTGGCCTATACTAGATGTCATTCTATGGCATGAGATTGAGATTAGCATCCCACCTTAGTGAACACTCTTAACTTGTGATTAGAGCTAAACCAAAAAATTGATCACTCTAGATGGGAATACTTGGTGAAAATGCTTATGAAAACCTTGGAATGATGAGTCATTATATTGAGATGTTTTGACATGTGTTGAGAAACACAAATGTTTTATGATGATGAAAATGTTGAGGCATGAGCCTTACCCCTTTATAAAAACTGATGGTTGGGTTCAGATGCGATACCTTTCCAAATTTACCATGCAACCACAATACCTGAATTGGGTAGGGCTTAGCCGGAAGTTTATATGCATTAGTATGGGTTCCCTCGTGGGAGAGGGTTGAGCGGAGGCTACCTCTTGATGTTGTCCACCTATGTAGTGCCCAGGATGGCAGATGGCCATGGCTGGGAGGCCAAGCTCATAGGAGAGGTGCTTATACTAGAGTGTGTAAAGGAAAGGTTATGATTGATTATCCGCATACTAAGTATGATGATTCAGGGTTATCCCTAACGGATGTATCGAATTTTGTGGTGAAAGTGTACCACCTCTGCAGAGTGTCAAACTATTCGAATAGCCGTGTCCGCGATCATGGACAGTTGGAGTGGCAATACTTTTCCGTCGTCAGATGTTTTCCAAATGACTTGTGAAATGAATTGTGACATGACTTGACCACAACAGGGTTGTGACTATGAAAACTAAGTTCCCACTTAGGTGATTTAGAACTTTATTTGATCTTTCTTTGTTTCTGAACTCAACTTAAGTTTCAAACTTAACTTTGCAAATGAACTTAGAGTTTAGCATTCCTACTAGAACTGCCCGACTTGTTAGTGATAGTTTGCGAGTACTTAAAGAGTACTCATGGCTTTGTCCCTGGCTATTCCCGTGGCCAGACTATGAGGAGGACTATCCGGAAGAAGGACAGCAGGACGGCTACGACAACTAGGATCATATCCCATCATCAGCATTGCCTGTGACACTGAAGATGGAGCCCACTGCTACGCTTATTATTCTGCTACTTGTTTGTACCAAGACTGGATCATGAGATCCTTTATTGTTGTAAGACCTTCTAATGGTTTGTAATGGATGATGTACTGTGATATCCAATCTGTTATGTCTCGCAAAACTGGTAATCCTGGGATTACGATGTATGGCACAGCAGGCATCTGGGATTAAAAATCAGGGTGTTGACAAGTTGGTATCAGAGCCATCCTGATCATAGGAGACCCTAGTTAGAATGGACGTCCGAACAAAAACTTAGTTTCAAAACCAAAGTGAGTATTTATGAAAACCTATTTCCCCTCTCACCCTTGGGATTCTTTCAAAAAGATTCATGTTCCTAAAATATTCTTACATTACTACATAAATTTTGACACACTTGATCACCTCACTAACTTACTCATCCTAAGTTCTTATAGATGGAAGTTTAGTACTGCAAGTTCTACCAGTTGGGCAACAGAGGCCAACTGACCTTCGATAGGGATCTTGATGCACTATCTGAGTACCTTGAGCGTCCGCATCCGGAATTCTTCGGAGCCCAACTCAAGGATTTTCCAGGAGGAGATTTACAATGGCTGATAGTTGCTGATCTTCGAAGCAAGATGGAGGCACCCCTTTCCAACAAGATTCAATTCACCGTGAGAGAGAACAACTGGCTAGATGGATTAGCCAGGGCTATGCATGAAGCTGTCGCTCGTATTTGCGGACAGAATGTCAACTTGATCCAAGGAACTCGCTTTGCTCACTATGCAAGGCGTGATTTTATGGGAATGCCACTAGAGATGCCAAGTCACCCGGAGTTGAAGCGCCAAGTGGAGAACCTGGACTTCCTATTGTATGATAGACAGAAGGAATTGGACAATGCTCGAGCCTACGCCAACCACAACCTTGCCATTGCTGCCCAGAAGGCCCAAACCTTCTCACTGCTCGCCGGCAATGTGAGAAGAAGGGTTGCACCATCGCTCTTCTGCGCAAGAAGGTGGCCGACCTCGAGAAGACCATCGAGGAGCAACAAGGTCAGCTTGGAGCAAAAGAAGAAGAAGAAGGTGAAGACATCTAGGGGATATTCACTCATACCTCAGTGATGACCATGACTATCTGGAGGATGATGCAATGGACTTCTACACCGACGATGATGACTCCGACTTCATTGATGATGAGTATATGCACTAGAGCACTATCGTAGGAGTGAGAAGTATTGGTCCCATTGTATCTTAGCTTACAGAATGGTTCTTAAAACCATCTGTTTTCCTTTCATGTTGTGGTGTGTGTGTTTGTATCATGTGCTTTGATTGCATGAATGAATGAGAAGACGTCAGTTTGCAAAACCTGAGTCAAACTCCAAGTTTTAGCTTTGAAAACAAAACCATGAACCTTAGAACTTTCCCTCTTACCCCATTATCTATCTAAATCTTCAGATGACTCGTGGAAACCAAGGAGGGAGCAGCTCATCGTAGGACCCGATGGTGCAGATTCTGCAGATGCTAGTTTCGGACCGTGAAGCTAGTCGAGCAGAGCGCCAAGCCAACCTAGCCACCTTGCAACAGATCGCCTAAATGGCCCACAATAATCAAGGCCATGGAAATAAGGATCATCATGGATCCAAACTCAAAACCTTCCAGAATACCAACCCCCCTATCTTTAGCAAGTCTAAAGACCTGCTAGATGCTGATGATTGGTTACAGACCATGGAGAATAACTTAGAAGTTGCAGGAGTGGATGCCAACGAGAAAGTTATGTTTGCCACCCACTATCTGGCAGGAGATGCAAGAGAATGGTGGAACAGCACCCGCACAATGAACCACGGTCAAGTGACGACGTGGGAAGCTTTCAAGACCAAGTTTAGCCGCACCCATGTGCCGCAGGGTTTAGTCACCAGAATGAGAGATGAATTCAGAGAACTAAAGTTGGGCAGGATGACTGTAATGGAGTACCGTGACAGATTTTTGTCCCTCGCCAGGTATGCACCTGATGATATCAACACTGAAGCCAAGAAGAAGGAGAGATTCCTGAACGGACTGCATGATGAGATACAGACGGTACTAGTCAACATCCGTTTTGATGATCTCAAAGATCTAGTCGACTCTGTCATCCAGATGGAAGGGAAGATCAACCAAGTGAATGACAACCGCAAACATTGGATGATGCACCAAGCTGGGTCCCACAGTACCCAGAAGTATCGCCCCAACCCGTCTGCAGGATATGCCCCGCGGAGCAATAGACCCCCAATGTCTCGTCCAAGCTACCCCAACTGTAGCGGAGGAAATGTGAAGCCCGGGGGAAACCACAACAACAACCTCGGCAAGTCCAACAACTTCAACCGTGCACCGCCCAAGTCCAACAACAACAACAATACTGCCCCAAGGACTGGAAGCAATGTCGTGCCTGTTGCAGGAAAAGACATGTCTCAGATTACTTGTTTTGAGTGTGGAGTGAAGGGTCACTACTCCAATGAGTGTCCCAAGAAGATTGCCGCCACTACCAATGTGAATGCCCCAGCTCAGCAGCAGCGCCGTGTTCAGCCCGGAAGAAGATTCGCCCCAGGGAACCCGCACAACCGCAACGGCTGTCTCTTCCACATGAACACCGAAGAAGCCCAAGAAGCGCCAGATGTCGTGCTGGGTATGTTTTCTGTTAACTCAGTATTAGCAAGAGTGTTGTTTGATTCTGGAGCATCGCACTCATTTGTTACCGAAGAATTTGCATGCACTAGTAAGATTCACCAAACCAACTTGAAGCATGTTATGATAGTTCAAATACCTGGTTCAACCACCAAAGCTAGAAACATTTGCAAGGTTGTGCCTATCAGAATACATGGGATAGATTTTTATGCCAATCTAATAATACTTAGAACTAAAGGTTTGGAATTAGTACTAGGAATGGATTGGATGTCGAAGCATAAAGAATTGATCGATTGTGCCAAGAAATCCATCACCATGACCAGTAGCTCTGGAGTATTAGTAGAGCATATATCTGAAACCTTGCCCCGTCAATTCAAATGCAACAAGAGTCTAGCCCTACCCACCATATACCAAGTTAGAGTAGTATGTGAATACACCGATGTATTCCTAGATGAATTGCCCGGTATGCCCCCAGATCGGGATATTGAGTTCATTATTGAAGTAATTCTTGGAACCGGACCCATAGCTCAGAGACCCTATAGCATGAACCCATCAGAGTTAGTGGAGATAAAGAAGCAACTTGATGCTATGTTGGAGAAAGGCTTGATTCAAGCAAGCGCATTGCCATGGAGATCGCTCGTCTTGTTCATCGACAAGAAAGATGGAGGCAACCGTTTGTGCACAGATTATCAGAAGCTGAATGATGTCACCATCAAGAACAAGTACCCATTGCCCAAGATAGAGGATCTGTTTGATCAGTTGACTAGTGCCAGAGTGTTCTCTAAGATTGATCTTAGGATTTGTTATCATCAACTCAAGATTCGTGCAACGGATATTCCAAAGACCGCCTTTACCAACAGATATGGATTGTATGAGTATACGGTCATTTCTTTTGGATTAACCAATGCCCCCACTTATTTCATGAATCTCATGAATAAGATTTTTATGAACTTTCTAGATAAGTTTGTCATTGTGTTTATCGACGATATTATTATCTACTCCAAGTCAGAAGAAGACCATGAGCAACATCTGAGAATCATCCTTGAAAACCTTAGAAAGCATCAGTTGTATGCCAAGTTTAGCAAATGTGAGTTTTGGATGAAAGAAGTAGGATTCCTCGGACATATTGTGTCGGCAGGAGGAGTCGCTGTTGATCCCGCCAAGATCAAAGATGTTGAAGGATGGGAAGCCCCAACCAATCAAACCCAAGTCTGTGCATTTCTCGGATTAGCCGGATATTACCGCAAGTTCGTAGAAGGATTTTCGAGCATCGCAAGACCCATGACCCAATTGTTGAAGAAGGACAAGAAGTTTGAATGGACCAACAAATGTGAAGCAAGTTTCCAAGTGCTCAAGAAGAGATTGATCTCAGCCCCAATATTGATTATGCCAGATATCAAGAAGCCCTTTGACGTGTAGTGTGATGCATCCAAGATTGGTCTCGGATGTGTGTTGATGCAAGAAGGCAAAGTCATAGCATATCTGTCTAGACAATTGAAGAAGCATGAGCAAAACTACCCCACCCATGATCTTGAATTAGCAGCTGTAGTTTTAGCCTTGAAGACATGGCATCATTACCTTATGGGTAATCACTATGAGATTTATTCAGATCACAAGAGCTTGAAGTATATTTTCATTCAGAAGGAGCTAAATATGAGGCAAAGGAGATGGAAAGAGTTAATCAAGGATAATGACCTTGCCATTCACTATCACCCCGGCAAAGCCAATGTGGTAGCGGATGCTCTTAGAAGATTGCCATGTAGGTTAAACACCATGATTAAAGAAGCCCATCCAAGTTTGCATGAAGAGTTGGAGAAGTTTAGAATTGAGCTAGTTAGCAAAGGATTTTTAGCTAGCATTGAACTTCAACCCACTTTGATCAGTCAGATCAAGGAAGCCCAGAAGGGAAATGCAAGTATCGACGGAATCAAGCATCGTATTGGTACAGGAAAGGTGCTTGGATTCACCGAAGACGAAGAGGGAGTTATGCGGTACAAAGGACGTATCTGTGTGCCAACAGATTCGGAGCTGAAGCAAGTTATCATGCAAGAAGCTCATGATACTCTTTATTCTATCCACCCTGGAGGAACAAAGATGTATCAAGATTTGAAGGAGCAATTTTGGTACACAAGATGAAGAGAGAAATCGGAAGTTACATCGCCAAGTGTGATATCTTTCAAAGAGTCAAAGCAGAACATTAGAGACCCGCAGGACTGTTGCAACCATTGCAGATTCCGGAATGGAAATGGGATTCCGTCGGAATGGACTTTATCACCGGTTTGCCTACTTCTAGTAGGGGAAATGACTCAATCTGGGTCATCGTTGATAGACTGTCCAAGGTAGCCCATTTTATACATGTCAAAACAACCTACCTGAGTTTGAAGCTAGTAGAGTTGTACATTCTAGAATTGTCACTCTACATTGAACCCCCAAGACCATAGTATCGGATCGAGGAACCCAATTTACCTCGAGATTTTGGCAGAAAGTCCAAGAAGGATTAGGGACCAAGTTGAATTTCAGCACAGCTTATCACCCGTAGACCGACGGACAGACTGAAAGAGTCAACCAAATCCTAGAAGATATGTTGAGAGCCTGTGGGTTAGAGTATGGATCAAAATGGGAAGATTGCCTGCCTTTCGCAGAATTCTCATACAACAACAGTTATCAAGCCAGTTTGCAAATGGCCCCATTTGAGTTCTTATATGGAAGAAAGTGTCGTACTCCTTTGAATTGGTCACAAGTAGTAGAGAGTTCACAAAGTCTGTGAGCACCTCAAGACCGCCCAATCCAGACAGAAGAGTTATGCTGACAAGAGACGTAGAGACCTGACTTTCAATGTCGGAGATTTTGTGTATCTCAAGGTTTCACCATTGAAGGGAACGCAACGTTTTAGTCTGAAAGGAAAGATAGCCCCTAGATATATCAGACCCTTCAAGATTCTAAATCGTCAAGGAGAAGTATCGTATCAGCTGGAACTGCCGGAAGAGATGTCCGCCATCCATAATGTGTTCCATATCTAGTTACTTCGCAAATGCTTGGAAGTGACGGAGAAGACCGAAGTGTTCAAGAACATCGATCACCGAGCCATTGATATCAACAAGGATCTGACGTATCGTGAAGTGCCCATTCGTATCTTGGAAGAATCCTTCAGAACCACCAGGACCCGGAGTATCAAATTTCTCAAGATCCAATGGAGCAACCACACCGAAGAAGAAGCCACCTAGGAGCGAGAAGATTACATTAGGACTAAGTGTCCAGATCTCTTTAGTTCCTAGTTTTTCTTAAATCTCGGGACGAGATTTTATTTAAGGGGGAAGGTTTGTAACATCCCAAAACTTTAATCAAGGTTAATCAAGTTCAAATCATCCAATTTAGGGTTAACAAAAAACTTTTTATTATTAAAAACAATTAAGAATGCATGTGTTTTTGCATTATTATAGAATTGTTTGAAAATGCCATGTTTGTTTGTTCTAATGGTTGTAAAATGATTCAAAGATGAATGCCATATCATCTAGATCATTCAAAAATAAAATCCAAAGAAAAAGAAAGGAAATAAGAATAAAAAGACCAAATGGTCACTTTGGCCATTTTAACCCACTAGGTCACTTAGGTGTTCCTAGGAGTAAATTCTTAACAGAAATAATTCTAACTCTTTTCCCCCCTTTCTAGTACAAGTAAAGATATACCAAGGCCCACTTTGAAATCTTACAAAAACCCTTAACCACTAATTTTAAGTGGCATTTGAAATTTGAATCCGCTTCATATGCATAGATCCCACTTTTTCAAAAACCACTCAAATGAGTTCACCTTGACAATCCCAAGCAACCACAGATGATCAAGCTTATGACTCACACACCCACCAAAAATCTTTTCAAAGTTCAAAATTAAATTTCTTGTGGCCATTTTGTCGAAACTTGGCAGACAAAAATAATCTAGCCTAACTAATACTGTTGCTAATCAAGTTCTTGTCCCCCATTCGACCCTCTCATCTCTCCTCTGTCCCCTCTTACACTAACCCATCCCTAGACAACATCCCCTCTGCGTCGCTGTGCCAGTACCGCGCCGCCCGAGAATGGTCGCCGCTAGCCAACCATGCCCAAGCCACAGGAGACCAACCTGCCCTCTCTCGCTGAGTCTAGGAGGTAGGCCAGATCACACCGCCGCCCCTGTCCTTCCCCAAGCCCAGCAAGGCACTGGACCACTGTTGACTCGTGTGTTAACGAGCTCGTTGGGGAACCCCAAGAGGAAGGTATGATGAGCACAACAGTAAGTTTTCCCTCAGTTATGAAACCAAGATTATCAATCCAGTAGGAGCAAGGAAACACCCCAAAGGTGTAGCTAGATGAACTTTGGCAGGGCGCACTACCGGTGCCAGCTGCAACATGGAGACCTGCACAACACAACCACAGAACTCTGTCCCCAACTTATGATGAGGTTGTAAATCTCACCGGTTTTGCTGAAAACAAAGGATTAAATGTATCGAGTGGAAGAAAGTAATAGTTTGTAGAAAGTAAACACAAAGCAGTAAACAGTTGTAGATTAATGATAGAAGAAAGGACAGGGGTCCATAGTTCACAAAAGGTGGCTCTCCTTAAGATAGATGACATGTTGGGTGAACAAATTATAGCGGGGTAATTGACAAACATCGAGAAAGCATACAAGCATATACTACTCATCTTGACTCCTTTGAGACTTGATTGGGCATTAGAACATTATACATAGGCCGCCATCATACTGCATCTATGACTAATAATCCACCTTCAGGTTATCATCCAAACCCCCTCTAGCATTAAGTTGCAAGCAACAGATAATTGCATTACGAATTGCGTGTAAAGTAAACAATAGGATTGTTCTATGAACAAAGGATTGTTGTTTTCTCCCTAGTAGCAATAGCACATCTAGTACCTGAGAGATTTTTGTCACTTCCCTAGATTACCAGAGGCATGAACCCACTACCGAGCATAAACACTAACTCTTGGAGTTGCTAGCATCTACTTGGCCAAGATAGCTACTAACAACGGAAACCATGCAAGATCACAAATAACAAAGACATGATAGAATCAATAATCAATCTGAAATAGCATCTCAATATCCATCGGATCCCCGCAAACACAACATGCAGAATTACAAATAGATGATCTTGATCATGAACGGAGCTCACAAGATCTAAACATGATAGCACAAAGGAGGAGAACCAGCCATCTAGCTACATAATGGACCCGTAGTCCAGAGATGAACTACTCACGCATCACACCGGAGGCTTGCATCATGATGAAGAAGGCCTCCAGGGTGAATTCCCCTCTCCGGCAGGGTGCCGGGAAGAGCTTCAGATCCCTCCTGATCTAGGGATGGATATGACAGCGGCTATAGACTCTTTCGTGGATTTATGATCTAGTACATAGGGTTTCCGTATCAGGGGCAATATATAGGCGGAAGGAGAGGGGAGGGGGTGCCTGGGGCGGCCAGACCACCCCCTAGCGCGGGCCAGGCCTATCCGCGCGACCAGGTGGTGTTGCTGGGCCCCAGCCCCTCTCCGTCTCGTATTCTGGCTCCAGGTGTCCCTCGGTGAAAAACTGACTATGGCTTTTGTCCCATCCAATTTCGAGAATATTCATTTTCTGACTTTCCTGGAACCAAAAACAACAGAAAACAGGCAGCTGGCACTATGGATCTTGTTAATAGGTTAGTCCAAGAAATCATATGAAAAGTACTCCAAAGTGTGGACAAAACATAAGAAAGTAGATAAAACCAAGCATGGAACATAAAAAATTATGGATACGTTTGCAACATATCAACCATCGAGGCACACCCGCGCTCTCCACCTCTGCACCATGCATGGACCGCGCCACCCCCGACAGACTCGCACAGAGCCCGCCTTGCCCTTAGCTCGCACGCGCGCACCTGCCTTAACACCAACATGCCCCCAGACATCCCCGCTCGCTGACGTTTGACCCACAACCACCTCACGCCGCGTCGAACGTCGCCTCTGCCGCTCAGATCACGAGCCGCGCCCGACTAATTGCCACTACCCCTAGCCACGCCATTACACCGTAGCATACCGCCAGGAGACCGTGCATCGATTGCCGCTCGCAACCACGCCTCTAGCAGCCTGTAGCCATGTCGCCACCGTCGCCTGGCCACGCTGCCCTGTCCCGTCGTTGAGCCTATATAAGGAGGCCACCCCCAGCCTCATTCTGCACACCACACCTCCCCTATGGCCACTAAGCCTTCCCCACTTCTCCTCGGAGCCACTCGAGCTCACAGTCGCCAGAATTCCACAGGAGTGGGCCGCTACTGGAGGAGAAGGGCCCCGCTAATTGCGACCACCCCAGGAGCCGCCGCGACCACGCCTAAGACCCGTCGTCCACTAGTTCGATCACCTCCATCGCCACGTTAGCTGGAGCCCTAGTAAGCCCCCAATCGAACCCCACCGAGCCGCTAGGGTTCGTTCTCATCGGCGACCTGTTCGTCGTCGATGATGAGCCACGGACATCGATTTCTATTCTAATCACACGGCTGATATCGCCCCATACCGTTTCGGGTTTTAAGTGCCACTAACATCCGGGACCAGCTTGTTAGTTGCCCTCTACGCCACGGAGCGCCACTGGGCCAGCCCATTTAGTTTCCCGCGCTGGCCCTAATATTCAAATAGATGTTTTTCTAATTAAACTTAAACTAGGTTGTGTCCACTTGTTTAAAAATCAATTCAGAGAGTTCTACTGAATCAAAATGAATGATTCAAATTTTTTAGAAAGATAATTCAAATATCTATCCAAGCCCGTTGGATTTAAATCAATTGGAGTTATAGATCACATATAGCAAAAATAACAAAATAGAGACTTTTCTACATTCAAACATTTTTCAAAAATCAAGCATAATAGCTTTTGAGTTGATTCCAACTCTTAAAAATCACATTTGACAATAACTATCTAAATATGTAATAATATTTAGGTTTGCATGTAGTGACTTTGGACTATTACCAAAATAATGTTATATAGGCATTTCTAGTCACTTTAAATCATTTAAATAATAAACTTAAACTTAGTGAAATGTGATAAAATATTTAAATCACATTCCCATGTATTAGAATATGTGGTGATGACATGTGTCCACATGATCCCATATTTTAATTGGAGAATATTAAATCTTAATTAATTTCAATGAGTAGAAATTACTTTTCTCAAATAAAATAAATGAAACTAGTCCATTAAATCTTGTGATGATTGTGATGATATTAGATCATCAAGTATGTGCCTTAGTGTACTAAATAGACTAGTTAAGTATTGTTTGGTGATTGTGTATCCGTATGTATTTATAGACAATAGTACCGACCAAGTCTACGAAGAGGAGGAGTTCTACCCTGAAGAAGACGAGGAGAATTTCAACCACTTCACCAATCAAGGCAAGCTATTATTGGCAAGATAATACTTGCAAGCCATCACTATATACAAAATAACCTAAGCAAGATACATTAGGCATGCTTTGGTTATACCCCTTGATTTATAACCATCCCAAGTTTTACTTACAAGTTTTACTTTTGCTTTATCAAAGTTTCTTTACTCCTAGTAATGCTTTGTGAGATTTTAGAAAGTAGTTTAGATAGCATAAAGAGTATAAAACTTGGCCTATACTAGATGTCATTCTATGGCATGAGATTGAGATTAGCATCCCACCTTAGTGAACACTCTTAACTTGTGGTTAGAGTTAAACCAAAAACTTGATCACTCTAGATGGGAATACTTGGTGAAAATGCTTATGAAAACCTTCGAATGATGAGTCATTCTATTGAGATGTTTTGACATTTGTTGAGAAACACAAATTGTTTATGATGATGAAAATGTTGAGGCATGAGCCTTACCCCTTTATAAAAACTGATGGTTGGGTTCGGATGCGATACCATTCCAAATTTAACGTACAGCCACAATACCTGAATTGGGTAGGGCTTAGCTGGAAGTTTATATGCATTAGTATGGGTTCCCTCGCGGGAGAGGTTTGAGATGAGTCTACCTCTTGATGTTGTCCACCTATGTAGTGCCCAGGATGGCTGATGGCCATGGCTGGGAGGCCAAGCTCATAAGAGAGGTGCTTATACTAGAGTGTGTAAAGGAAAGGTTATGATTGATTATCCACATACTAAGTATGATGATTCAGGGTTATCCTTGACGGATGTATCGAATTTTATGGTGAAAGTGTACCACCTCTGCAGAGTGTCAAACTATTCGAATAGCCGCGTCCGCGGTCATGGACAGTTGGAGTGGCCATACTGTTCCGTCGTCAGATGTTTTCCAAATGACTTATGAAATGAATTGTGACATGACTTCACCACAACAGGGTTGTGAGTATGAAAACTAAGTTCCCACTTAGGTGATTTAGAACTTTATTTTATATTTCTATGTTTCTGAACTCAGCTTAGGTTTCAAACTTAACTTTGCAAATGAACTTAGAGTTTAGCATTCCTACTAGAACTACCCTACTTGTTAGTGATAGTTTGTGAGTACTTAAAGAGTACTCGTGGCTTTGTCCCTGGCTATTCCCGTGGCCAGACTATGAGGAGGACTATCTAGAAGAAGGATAGCAGGACGGCTACGACAACTAGGATCATCTCCCATCATCAGCATTGCCTGTGACACTGAAGATGGAGCCCACCGCTATGCTTAGTATTCCGCTACTTGTTTATACTAGGACTAGATCATGAGATCCTTTATTTGTGTAAGACCTTATAATGGTTTATAATGGATGATGTACTGTGATATCCAATCTGTTATGTCTCACAAAAATGGTAATCCTAGGATTGCGATGTATGGCATAACAGGCATATGGGATTAAAAATCCGAGTGTTTACAGAGAGGGCGGCGCGGCGTGTGGCGACTGGTCCATGGTTGACCGACATGATATGCTCGGTACGGTCATGGCACTGGTCAATGTGGCGAGTGAGGTTGCTCAATTGTAGGGCCAAGTACTTGGAGTGATCGTGGGTGATTTATTGGGTTGATTGCAGTACAAGGATGAGCACAAGATGGATTCCAAACATTATATAGTTGTTGAGTTTGTAGTCTGTTTGCTAAGTGTTCGACTAAATGACCGCATGAACTTAATTTTGGAATTTTTCAATGATTTTTGGTGAGTGAGCCGATCACATGCTTGGTAGTCTCTGGTTTCTAGGAATTGTCAAGTGGTGATCGTTTGAGTGATTTTTGCAAAATGATGATCTATGCATCTATACTTGATTCGATTTTGAATTTCCTCTCAAATAGATTTGAATTTGGTTTATGTAAATTGGTAAAGCTTACATGGGTTCATTTCTAATTGGTCTAGCAAGGGGGAAAAGAACTAGAATTGTTTCTGTTGGAAATCTTTTACTAGAGATGCCCAAAGTGGGCTAGTGGTTAACTTTGGCAAATGTCACCATATGATCATATGCTTCACAATTGATTTTCTTTTCATTTGATTTTGCTTGGAAATGATCAAGATGATGTGATAATCATTTTAAAACTAATCCTTATCATTTGAAGCAATCAAACATGCCATAGCAAACATTCATGCATTAATCGAACTCACACATGCATTCATATAGAGTTTAATAATAAAAGTTTTTGTTAACCCTAAATTTGGGTGATTAGAACTTGATAATCTTGTATAATATTTTTGAGATGTTACAGTAATGACGGTTTCTAATTGTACATACCCGGAGAAATCAACTAAATTTTTGGGAAAAATTGGTTTGGGGAGCCCCATAGAATACATAGAATGTATCCATGCTTGGGATCAAGTTTCCAATGACCCTTGCATGTTTGTGCATGCCAGCAAGTTTGGCCTATTTTTTGAAACCTCAAAAACAAAATACAAAAAATGGAAACTTGCACATGAAGTCCTTATATGTGACCCACTATCTATTAAAAATAATAAATAGGACACACCAAGAGTCTAGACATGGAATGCATCACTCGAATGGCTATCGAGTAGGAATTAACCTGGCTTTCAACCCTAGATGTTAAGCTTATTGCAAAAAACATGGCACCCGTCTATGGATTGAGCCCAAACATGGAACGTAGCTCGCTATCGGCATTTCAAACAACTTCTCCAACTAAATATTTTTGGGTTATGTGAAAAATCTTGATTTTCCATTTATTGAATCCAAAAAACCTTAGTTTTTCAAGTTTTTTCCCAAGGAGGTGCAAGAAAATTGAGCACTACCAAGGCCCTGATGCAAATTCATGCATGATAGAACACTATGCATGGCCATTTCTGGGATATGGGTATTTGTCTCATGGTGCAACAATATACTAATTTTTCTTGAGTTGGGCCTTGGTAATGGTAGTTTCTAACCGTCAGTACCCGGAGAAATGAACTAAAGTTTCAGGAAAAATTGGTTTTGGTTGCCCCATATGATACCTAGGTTGGATCCCTGCTTAGGATACAGTTTTCAATGACCCTTGCATGGTTGTACATGCCAGCAAGTTCTTCCTATTTTTTGTGCATGAAGTCCTTATATGAGACCCACTACACACATTAAAAATAATACAAGACACACCAAGTGACGAGGGGTTAACTTATCAATGCTCATCGCTGATGGACTTAGTTTCGTGGAAGTGGGGAGCACTGGAGGCATCGATCAGCTAGGAAACAAGCAGACAGGTGACACAAGGTTTACCTAGGTTCAGTCCTCGTAGAGGACCCTACTCTTGCTTGTCTTCTTTTGATTATGAAGGAGTCGAAGATTACAATGGTGCGTAGATGCAATCTGGTGGTGTGTATGTGGGGTGTATGTGTTCGTCCTCCGCACCGCCCCCTCCTGGCTTTTATATAGGGAGGCCAAGTCTCGGGGTAGCAGATCGAGTCGGTTACAAGTTAGGGTTTTCCTTTAAGTTTCTATCTATTCTTCTCTGTGTCCCCCAAGAAGTCGAACTACAGTAGGCCACCCGAATCCCTATTGGGCTTCAATTGCACCGTGGACTCCTTCTTGGGCCGAACCATATAGGATAATATTAGGTACCTCTAAGGTATACCCACGTCAGTAGCCCCCGAGTGTCTAGCCGAATCACAGATTCGGGTGGAGACTATAAGTTTTCGAGTGCATGGGATACAAGCTCATCCGAAGTAATTTCGGGTGCTATAGTTCATGTCATAGGGATTGTTGATAAGCGTGTCTGATTCACTCGAAGGATTGGGATCAGTTAACTTCCTTAGGGTAAAACAACGCTATCTACTCAAATTCGAGTCCCCGCACTCGAATTCGGAATAATGCTGGCGTAATTCGACTTGGGCCGTGGAGGTCTTACAGAGTTCAAACTCTAGTGTTTAAGTGTGGGCACTCGACCCGACCGTCAAGGCTTATTTCATCGTGCCTATAGGCATGGTTTATATCTGGTAGAGCACAACAAATGCGCTGTCAGGCCTTTTTAGGTCTTACCTTCATGTTGTAAATGTGGAATCCGAAATTCTAGTCAACGCGTAGGTGATTCAGGTGGTCTAAGGGACGTAGTCTCTTTATAGGGAGAATATGGGGTGGAGTCGCCATTTCGAGTGTGGACGTAATCAACACATGTTTTAATAATTAACAATTTTTTTCATAGGGTGCACGACTGGTGCTCCCTATGGGAGTAGCCCCCGGGTGCCTATTTGAGTTGCAAACTCAAGTGGGGACTTTGAATATGCTTTGGGATGCTGTCGTTTCTTGTTACAGCCGAATATGCTTTCAGAATCATTGATTCAAAGATGGGTATTAACTTGGTGAGGGAAATTCTGTGCCTATGAAAATATCCGGGTGCGTGGCCAGCGCTCTTGTCAGGAGTATCTCCCGAGTTCTTGGTCGACTCGTAGAGTCAAGCAAGGACTGCAGTAGTCGAAGATTTTTCCCTACATGAAGTAGATGACATCAGTGCTGACGATTTGATGATCTCATTTTCCCGTCCAAGCGGTATTGACGGGACATGATGAAAGTAGGGCCCCATCTCTAACTAAGATTTTACGAGGCATGTGTAATCTTTGTTTTAACTGCGTCTCCTCGATTTTCCCGCGTGGTGGGGAAAGTGCATATGTCTTTGAGGTTAAGTAGGGATTCTTGTGCGGTAAATTCCCCACAGTTCATCGTCTTCCTCCTTGCGCACTTCTCTCATTTCTCTCTACTGCTCTATTGCTCCTACCCACACCGTTGTGCTGGACATGATCAAGGCCTTCCCTAGTTACTTCCTTCGCTCCCACCATCAACGGAAGATGGGGAAGAAGAAAAGTGCGACCACATCTGGATCTGCCAGAGGCACTACTATGACCAAAAAGAAGGGCAATGTTGCCGCTAGTTCTGGCACCATAGCTGTGGCCGGTAAGAAGAAAGACGCCGGGATGCGCCTCACCAATGGTTTGTGGCGGCGCTCCGCCATCAAGCCTCATGAGCTCGAGCAGCACCGCCAGGACGGTCTTCTTCCTACTAATGCAAAAGATTGCAAGGTGTCTGGCCCGGAGGTAATCCCCGATCCCCATGCTTGATTCCGGGTGATATTTCTTGCCTTTGTCCTTTGGGGCCTCTCTCTCCCCCTCCACAAGTTTGTGTGAGGGTTACTCTATTTTTATAGGCTCCAGCTGCACCAGCTGACCCCAAATTCCATTCTGCACATTGCGTGCTATATCATGCTTTGCGAGTGCTGGCTTGGAATCGATCCATACTTCGGCCTCTTCAAAAAGCTCTTCAAACTGAAATGGTAGTCGGGTTCTGGGTTTGTGGTCTATGACATTGGAGGCTGCGGTATCCATGTGGGCAAGTTTGTCCAATACTTCTCCCTCAAGAGATCCCACTCCGTCCTGGGGTGGAGGGAGAAGTGGTTTTACATCCGTGACCAGAAGGTT
The DNA here is from genome assembly GCA_916181665.1 of Avena sativa. Taxonomy (NCBI): domain Eukaryota; kingdom Viridiplantae; phylum Streptophyta; class Magnoliopsida; order Poales; family Poaceae; genus Avena; species Avena sativa. The sequence continues at coordinate 452,232,190 of OV702289.1, forward strand.
GAGGGCGGGAACTACGGGCTTGCCCCTTTCAACCCGAAGGCGGAATTGAAGAAGATGAGGTCCTGGAAGAATGTGGTGATGCCCGGCGAGGCTGAGGAAGTTGAAATCTTGTACAAGCATGTCTGCAACCTCCAACTCATTCAAAGGAAGGAGATCGATGGCCCTGACCTCATCCGCATTTGGATGCGTCATCCGGTGCAGCCGCTGGAAGCTAGGGCACACCCAATGTTTTGTTGGACTGGCGCTGGTGACATCACCCACGTCTCCCAGGAGAATATTTCTTCGGTTGAGGTGGACAAGAGGTTCCGCCAAATAACCAAGTAGACCACCAAGGAAAAGCTCACAGGTGACTCAGTCATGCCCCTGTTCTACGCGAGTCACCCTCCACCTAAGGTAAGTTTAGTATTGCTTCGTCTTTATTTCTTCGATTGCCTGCAAGGATTCTTATGATGACACTGTGTATGTTTGTTATAGGAATGGAAAGTGGCGACTGTCCTCCCACCTCGGCCGGAAGGGATAATTCCTCCCGAGGTAGACCTTGGTTGGAGAGGCATCTAAGCATCGTCGGTACCGTGCGGGTGACGTCCAGGTCATCGAGGGTGCTACGATTGCGGTGGCTGTTGGCATCGGGGAAGCAGATCTTGGGTGGTCGATGCCGGCTTGAGCGCGGTGGAAGAGAGCATCGCTGAGGCAGATCCAATGCAGTGAATGGTGATGACTGAGCAGACGGTCTAGAGCGGTGGACATGGAACTCCTTGAATTATATCACGTCCGGTGTTCACCGATGAAGTGGATCCGGTACGGTTAGGTAGCTTTCGGCGGCTGGGAAGCAAAGCTTGGCCGGTCGATGACGCCATCGGCATGGTGAACGACACCGCAACTCTGGTGCAGTTGCAGAGAGAACCGGTGAACCAGCTCTAGTGGGTGAGCATCGGTGAAGCTACTCCGCGGCGGTGCACAAGACCGCAGCTCAAGCGGCTCCGGCCGCCGTGGAATCGCTGCCGGCCGGTGCGCTTGGTGGTCATGGAGGTGAGGGCGTGGGAGAGAGGGGGCTAGGATTTTTCGAAGGAGCAGCGGGAAAATCTGGGTGAATCAGCACTAAGGAGGTGAACAAAAACATAATTACGATCTTGCCCCCAAGCTACCAACTTTAGCTTACCCATAGGGCGTCAAAACAATGGGTAGAATCGGAATTTTGAAGTCAAAAGTTTTTGAAATGGAGGGGCATGAAATGCTTCAAGCTCGGTGTGTGACTTTGCCGCTTGATTGAGATTTTGAATTTGGCGATCGTCCATCTAATAATAAAATAAAAATGGTACTTCCCCGGTGGGATATTTTGCCTCAAAGTTTTTGAAACTGAGTGGCGGGAAATGCTTCAAAGTCAATGTATGGTTTAGCCACTCGATTAACATTTTGAATTTGACAAGCGCCCGTCTGACAATATTACAAGAATGGTACTCCCCCGGTGGGAGATTTTGCCTCAAAGTTTTTGAAACGGAGGGGCAAGAAATGCTTCAAAGTCGGTGTGCGGTTTTGTCGCTGGATTGAGATTTTGAATTTGACTAGCGCCCATCTTCTGATAATAATACAAAAATGGTACTCCCCCGGTGGGAGATTTTGCCTCAAAGTTTTTGAAATGGAGGGGTGAGAAATGCTTCAAAGTGGGTGTGCGGTTTTGCAGCTTGATTGAGATTTTGAATCTGGCTAGCGTCCATCTAATAATAATAATAATAATAATAATAATAATAATAATAATATAAAAATGGTTCTCCCTCGGTGGGAGGTTTTGGCTCAAAGTTTTTGAAACAGTTATGCGAGAAATGCTTTGAAGTTGGTGTGTGTGATTTTGTCGCTCGATTGAGATTTTGAATTTTGCTAGCGTCCATGTACTACTACGACTAGTAGTAGTAGTACTGTAGTACTAGTAGTAAAAAGGTGGTAGAACGTACGGCTATATGGTCAGGAATTCATGGCCGAGAGTCACATCAACTGATCATCCATATAACCACACTTGAGGTACTCCCTGTGTTCAGTCTTACTAGGCTGGGGTAGTACTAGTTCGAAGAATTAACTTCACCTATTCGGTTTATAGCTAGTTATTGCATGCAATAGTAATCCTAAAATCTAGCCAATGCACATGGCCACCGCATCTAATTGAAAACATGCAAGCCAATGGATGCACTCCCGTTTTAACAATATGATCGGGAAGGACCATTACAGGACATGGTGGTTCATATTTTTCGGTCTTTGAGCAAAACTAGGAGCATTAATTGGTCCTTCGGCCTGGCAACTGAGGCCGTAAAATAATTAAGAGGTATATACACCTTTAGTCCAACATCTTACACCACGAGAGCGTTTTAGACCGACATATTGAAAAATGAGCAATACTAGTCCCACAAATTATATCTCGAGAGCATTTTAGTCTAATTTAATCGAATTTCAGTGAATTTGACTTAATTTGTCCACAAATGACATTGATTTTTTTAAATGAACCCTCTATATTTTTCTATGTCATTTGTGTCCCTATGCGGACTGATAAGTGGGCCACCTGTTAGTAGGTGTACAAATAAAATAGTTAAATCTCTAAGAGGAGAATAGATTCGAAGTTAACACTTTTCTACAACGACACACACACACCCACAAGCCACTGTGCTGGTAGATGCTAGTTGTTACTCGTGTGAGATGAGGAGTACTTGACAGGACGTAATCCTGCAAGACACAGAGTACTTGGGAGGACGTAATTATTTATACAATAAAAAAGCACATACGAACGCAAAAATGATCACGTCTACTTCCAGTATAATCTTGTGCATCTATACTGAAATATTTTGTCATGTGCATGTTAGCATAGTCCATAATATTAATTGTATAGCTTAGTCGTTAACCTAGTAGCGAGCTGCAGTGTCTACAATAAACTTGAGTTTTTCTTATTCGCAAAAATGAAAAGGAATAAACTTGAGTTGTAATTGTAGCCCAGAACACAAATTATTTTAAACTGAGAATTTGCATCTTTTTTTAGATTTTTTCACATCTTCAGAACACATATTTTAAATATCCAAAGTAAAGAACACATCAGCTGGAGTGCTCTTTAGTCAATCACTTATGCGTGTATGTTGTAGTGGCAATGCTGATTTCTTCAGTAGCGTAGGTAATCAGTTCGATACCCTACAATGCATTGGTAGTTTTTCTTATTCAGATCTGCCTGTCAGGTCATACCAAGGTCACAACTGGCAGGAATAAAATACAAAGGGGCCAGTTTGCAAAAATTATGATATCACATGTCACTTCAAAAATTAGTTACGATGAATTCGGACAAAATACTAGAAATTCGATTGAATTGCACTAAAATATTCCTAGTTACAAGTTGTGGGACTAGTGTTTCTCACTTTACAAGATGTGGGACTAAAACGCTCCTGCGGTGCAAGTTGTGGGACTAAAACGCTCCTGCGGTGTAAGTTGTGGGACTAAAAATGTATATACCTCAATAATTAACGACCGCGCTATTGAAAGAACATGAGGTTTTTAGCTGCACGGAGCATACACCCCATCCAGCCACACGGTGAGCATCCAATGACACAGTCAAAAAGTGAAATTGAAAAATGGAAAATGCCCTGCGTTTGTGTGTGCCCTGAGGGATAATTAAATACACTGAGATTATGATACTACTACTAGTATCATCCTACACCTACACATTCACGTGCTCCTAGGAGTCATACGCTGGTGTGCACGACCGTTATCCCGTAATTAGTGCACGTGCACATGCGCGTGCCCACGCCAGTTTGATGAAACACGCTTGCGGTTGCTGTGTGCATGTTGTCGTCTTGTTTCCACACGATTCGCTTGGCTTTCCCAGGCCTTTGTTTAAATGTGTGTCTCTGGAACCGCTTCCCGTGCTAGTCGACAGGACCGAGACCACACGAATGCCATCATCCATCGCCGGCAAGAAGCAGGAGGACTCGCCATAGGCTAGTCTCTCTAAGGGACTCGTCCAGAAGATAGGTGGCATCTTCCTTTCGACGGACGACTTCGACTACTACGCCGCCTTTCGGGCAGTCTGCAGCGCCTGCCGCGGCTTCACGGATGAGCGCTTTATGCCAGCCATCTGGATTGTTCTAGAGCACTAGTTGTCAGAGGAGTATCGGCTAGATGATGCCGCCATCATGCTGCTAAACATGAGTACTGGCTACCACCTTGAGAAGAAGATTAGCTAGGTTATTCGCAGGTTCTTTCTTTATATTCATTTGTATATATGCGATCCTTTTTTGTATTCACATCCTATACTATCTGTTTTTCAAGTTCTTTTTCTTCATCCACTTGTTGCCTAAGGTTTTGCTCCATGGTTTACCTTGACTAAATTTCAGTCTGTTTACCTTTACTGAATCTCTGTTTCTCCTCTCTCTCTCTCTCTTTGGAAGGTGTTTTTATGTCGGTATCACAACCGGCGGCCTCCTTGTGCTTGGACAGAGGGTGCAGTCGTACAAGACCCGGTTGTACAACCCCTTCTCGGGCGCTATCAAGGGCCTGATGGCGGAGATACCGACCGAGAAGTTGGCTTCTATCGCTGTGACGATGTTCCCATTGTTGATGGTGTTTACATCAAACCATCAGAACACCACCATTCGGTGGGCAGAAGAGAGCATGGAGGAAGGGAGTCGTCCGGTCTTTGGCGAAGGGTGGTACTTGCCATATGACAACACAGAACTCCGGAGCATGACTTCTTATGCCGGTGATGTTTTCATCATAGAAAAATATGGATCTGTCCTCTCAACTATGTGTGATGCTGCTCATGGAGATGTCCATCTGCAGCACTCCGCACGAACCCTTGAGATGCATCCCACTGTTGCAGGCCCTGTTGCGGGCTTCAAGTTCCCAGAGAATCTTTTTACCTCGTCAAGTCCGATCGGGAGTTGCTGTTCATTGTGAGTGGACAGGTCTATGGCGGCAGGCCGATTGTTTACTGGGTTAATACCCAGAACCGTGTCCTTCAGCCGGTCAGAGGCATCAGAAGTCGTGCTCTCTTCGTTGCTGACAATCGGTGCATCTGTGTCGATAGCGCTAGGGCACCCACGGTGCACTATGCAGACCTATCCAAGATTAGATCTTACAACTTTGAGGGTCTTTCGTGGGAAGAGGAGCCAAGGGTTGTATATGGGTATGGAGTACGAGGATTTTGGATCAATGACCTTCCTTTCGAACTTGATCCATTGCTGATGGAGTATTGCAGAATCGTCGAGCATTCTGAGATGCAGATGGTGCCGCCTTATGGCGAGGATGGTACCACCCACTACGATTACTATGATGGTTGTCCGTCAGATTGATGGATTGTGTGGGTCTGCTCCTGATGTATTCTCTTTAGGTCAGCTCTTTATGTGTTCACTTTGTTGAGTGAACATCTATGAATTTTGGAAGTTCTATGGTGCCAGTGTAATACAATGGATGTTCTCCCTGTTCCAGTAGATCGTGTGTTGTACCTCTTACAATTTCACTATTTTTTCATGTGTGTGTAGTAATTTTGATAGATGCTCAGTATGTAACAATCCTTAAACAACTTACAACTACAAATTGGAGTAGATTATTACAATCCTCTGTAAACTTGATAGTAATAAAATGAAGCATAAAAGTTGCATCAGAGTCCAAACAACTAAAAAAAACACCATAACTGGTGTTACAGAAAAAGTCTCTATGGATCTTGCATCACGAGTCATGTAACAACTGGCTTCCCATGAGAGCTGCAGATGATATTATTAAGTATTTTCTGCATCAAAGCTTGCCTATTTTTCAATTCATATAAGTCTTTGTGTGCTATGGTGATTGCTGAATCTGTTTTATTGGCTTCTTGCTTAGCAATATCATTGGCATCTTGGAGGGCATCCTCAAATAATATTTCTGCTGGAAAAGAGGATCAGTCGAAGCGGTGTGCCATGAGCAATAGGTATTGTCACTACTGCTGTGTGATACAAAATCTAAACTTGGAGATGTGGGTCTTTGTTTGGCGTTCAGAGGGTAATTTGCAGCCTGAAACAAATGCAAAACAAGTTATAACAGCATTACCATGCAATCACACCACCATGAATTTTAAATGTGTCAATGCGGTAATATATAAGGAAGGAAGCAATTAACAGTGGTGGCACATACATCTATTTCTTCTTGAGTAAGTGGACCAGCTGGCGCCATGGAGCGATGCGATCATGTGCTGCTCTGTGAAATGACTGCTCTGCTTGAAGATGGCTGAGACCAAGACAAAACAAGTTACTTAAACAATAGACTTGGGAAACAAACTACAAGTTCATTTCGAATAAGAATGAGAGCAATCAACCAAAGTACCTGATGCAGACTCCTCAAACTAGAATGTGCAGAACATGAATAAAACAAATATGAAAACTAAGCCATTATGTTTCTCATATATAAACTAGCCATGCACTGCACAACGAAATCTGCCACTGATTTAATCATAGGCAAAAAAAGAGTAACTCAGCCAACAAAAACACATTAATTGTGAGCCTCGAATATGCTAGCCAGATAATTTCAGACAAAGAATGAATCAAGCAATCATACATTGAATTATTCATGAATACCCAGATAATTTTAATGATTCGACGGCCTCATAACAACAAAGTGAACCATCAAGTGCCTCATATTAAAATAGCTAGTTCATGTAACTATGATACACAGTAGATACAAGAGTGAGATGGAGTGCACAAAGTTCCTTATGATACATGTGTGGATCTTATCGCTAGTGTGGCCTTGTTCTTATTATCAGACAACTCAGATGCAATACACCTGGCCTCTCCATATCCAGGAAATTGAACTAAGAACATGGAACAAAAGAAGAGCATAGTGGACTGAATATGTTTGATGCTAATTTTTGGCAAAAAAATATGAAGACAAGAAATACAAATGGTAAATTTAAGCAAACAAAAAATGTGGGAAGGTCCAAACTTCGGATGGGAGCCTTATGGTAGGTGTTACACGAGATCTACAATGGCTCGTGTGGATGGGCGGAGTATGTACTCTGTTGTTGCTCCTCTGCATAAAGGTAAAGCCAACTGTAAATACAAACAGGTTCCAACATGATATACGTTGTCATTAAACAAAAGTGATGGGGTCTTACGAGATTATAGGAGCCATTCACTCTATGATATTATGTGCAAACTGAGACTACTCCTTGCATAATAACTGCAAATAGTTTGAGCCGTAGGTTAAGAGGGATCAAATCGACAGTACATAGTGGTGAAATAGTATGACGTGTGTAAACGTGTAGTATAGGATAGCAGAACAATAGCACGATGGAAATACTATAGTTCATAAATCAGCGAATGAGAGATATATTATATAATGATATCTCATGTGGACAGGTACAACAGAGAATTTAAACAAATATGTTAAGTGACTAATAATTCACAAAGTACAGTACATAAAAACAGTTCAATGCATTGAGTTTAAGCGTAACCACAACGGGTTAATTTAGTACATAATAGGTGTATATCAAGTAAATAACCTGTTAGTTAGGAAATTTAGCACGAATATAGTATATTTCCAACAAACAAATCACGCAAGGAGATCTGGTTTTACCTCGGTCGGGGCGGTGTCTAGGCCTCCTTCGCATCCTCATGGGTCACGCCGAGGTTGCCGAAGGTGCTACGGTCGTAGTGGGTGTCGACGACGGGGAAGCAGATCTTGGGCGTGAGAGGATACGAGCAGAACGCTGGACCATGATGTCCATGGAGAAGATCCTAGGCGGTCAATGATGTGCTCAGCACGCCGGACAAGATGGTTCGTTGAGCAGATCAAGTGTGGTGGGTACACCGGCTAAAGTGCATCGGGGATGTTTCGACCAGTGACGTATTCCTAGAGGAGAGAGGGGGTAGGGATTAGCTACTGCTAGCACTATATTGGGAAAATACCAGTGAAGCCCCCCACCCACCGAATTTAATAGGGGGCGAATGGGAATTTCGAAGTATCGGAAATTTTGGGGCACGAACTATTTCCGGATACGCAGGATAATTTACCGCTTTATTTTGGTTTTAAATTTGGTCATCGACCATGTAATAATAGAAATTTGGTAGGTCGTACCCCCTCTATGTTCAGGAATCCAAGGTCATACTCCCTCAATCCAACACCTGAACTAATCATCCATGGCCGTACTCCCAATACTTAGGATCTCGAAGAAGAATGGATATCATACTTAGGAGTTTCAAAAAATTATGAGATAAATTACATCATGTTGGAGGATGATGTTATACAATTATGCAAATTTGCAAGTTCCAACTCATATTCATTTCATGGTCATGTTAGGAGCCATATTATCAACATGTTTTTTTACATATATAGGTGATGCCCTAAGGTCATATGCAATGTGTAAAAAGGCACACCTTAAGGCCTATATGGCATCCGCTAATTAAGGTTCACCTTATACAGTGTGGAGAAAATAAAGTTATCTTTAAGCCTAAGGTGCACTTCAAAAGCTTATGGGTTTCCCATAGAAAATAGAAAAATCATTTCCCCTCTCTCCTTATTTCTCATGTGATCATTTTCAAAAGTGGTTCAAAATTTTCAAGATTCTAAATCTTAGCAAGAAGTTGAACCTATCATCAAAACTCTCGATGGTTTCTGAATTTTGACCCCTCGATGGGTACCTCCAAAAGCTTTTTCGTAAAGCTATCAAAGCAAAACCTACAATTTACTTGTAGTTTCAAATTTGACCTAATTCCGAGATATAGACATAAATTCATTCAAATGTGCGGGGTTAATTAGCATGTTCGAGTTTGACCTAATTTCGAGAAATCGGTATGTAGTCATTCAAGTGGGCAGAGTTAATTAGCTAGGGAGTTTGAAAACTCAAAAAACATATGGAAATCGTAAGTAAAACACATTGGTCCAAATAATAAGTCTATAAGCTTGGATTATGGCATCGAGATCCATATTCTTTGGGCTTTCTTTACGGAAAAGAACCATCTCGCCATCACTCGGAAAACTAAGAATTTTATTTCCTGATAGTTGGAAACTCACACTGATGACATTGCTTATTACAAGAAGATGCACCCATCTACCTCCGAAAATACATTTAATTCATGAGCAATCTATCGTGCTTACTTGTAGCTCAAGTTTGACCTAATTTCATTAATCGACAAGAAGTCACTGAAGTGTGTGAAGTTATCTAGGAAGCTTGAAAAATCCTAGTACTAAAAACTTGGTTATTACATATAAGAAATCGTGGTCTAGTTTATGTGATAATTGGGGCGGTTGCATTTTATTTTAACTGTGGTAGGTCTCGTAGGAGCGAGGTGCTTGTGAGTTAACACGGTCGGTGGAAGTACAAATTACATCAAAGACCTCATAAAAATGAAAATCGCACCCAAGTCCATGCATTTAGCACAAGGACCCTAAAACTAAGCAATGAAGTGTGTGTCTTGAGGTTTGCACATACTAGCGTTCATTATGGTAAAGACTATCAGTAGAATCTTTGTAGATGCTAAGAATGAAAAAGAAGATCCAATGGTTAGCAATGTTTGGATTTGTCGGTCTTGATCCAACGATCAATGTCCGAAGTTATCTGTACACTATACAGTGGTGTGGTATGGTATTGTAAGAGATGAGACAAGATAAATATAAGATAAAAAGTACTTTGAATGGCCGATCTTTTGAGTAACCTTCCCTCCCTTTCCCTCCAGATGTTTGGGAAGCAAGTGAAAATTTGGAAAATCGGAAAAGTTTGAATTTTTTGCCGCAAGGACCAAAGTGGTTTCCTTCCTATGTACTCCTCGTCCCTACTCCACACCATCGAGGCTGCGGAACACGCCAGAGACACAGAACCACCGTACCAAGGCACACGTGTGCAACACCATGCTGTGGACGAGGGAGAGCTCAGCCGGGTCGGTGCGAGGGAAAAGGGGAGGAGAGAGGGAGGATGGATGGTGAGAGGCAGCAAAGGAGAGAGAAAAAACACAATTTGTTTTGCGTGCATAGGTCCTAAAATTTACTACTTGTAGAGTGGTCGTAGGAGTACTGCGTGTCAAGAACCCATCATAACTTTCCTCTGACATTGAACCACCTTCAACTCCTCTTCGCTGCTGCCCTCTTACCCTGCCTACGTTTTATTTTCTTAACATGTACAGTGCGTGGAGAGAGGTGAGCATATGTCTCAACAAAGAAATGAGTACTACTACTAGTGTACTACTAATATACTATTTGCTTTTTCCCTCATAAGGGCATCAACAATGTGTACAAAAGCACACCTTAAGGCCTAGTATGTGGCATCCGCTAAGGTTCACCATATACATTGTGGAGAAAATAAAGTTTGTATCTTTAAGCCTAAGAAGCACCTCAAGCTTGTGGTTTGCCCATAGAGAATAGAAAAATCATTTCCCCTCTCTCCCTATTTCATTTGATCATTTTCAAAAGGTGTTCAAAATTTTCATGATGCAAAATCTTAGCTAGAAGTCGAACCACTCATCAAAACTCTATGGTTTTTGATACATTAATTAAACGCTCGATGGGTACCTCTAGAAGATTTTTTCATAAAAGTTTCAAACCATCCTACAATTTATTACTTGTAGTTCAAGTTTGACCAAATTTCATTAAATTCAAGAGCAATCTCACGCGCTTACTTGTAGCTCAAGTTTGACCTAATTTCATTAAACTGTCAAGATGCAAAATCTTAGCAAGAAGATGAACCTGTCGTCAGAACTGTCTGCGGTTTCTGATATTTTAATTAACCCCCCCCCCCCCCCCCCCGCGCACCCTCCAGTGGGTAGCTCTAAGAGCTTTTTCGTAAAACTAAGCAACCTACAAAGTTTACTTGTAGTAATTCAAATTTTACCTATTATATTTTTTTATGCTTTACCTATTATAATTTTATATACTAATGATATGTGATGTGCTCGTCATTCGACGTAGAGCTCGTTGGGAACCCCAAGAGGAAGGTATGATGAGCAGAACAACAAGTTTTCCCTCAGTTATGAAACCAAGGTTTAATCGAACCAGTAGGAGGAAGGAAACACCCCAAAGGTGTTACTAGCTGAGATTTGGCAGGGCGCACTACCGGTGCTAGTAGCAACATGGAGACCTGCACAACACAACCATAGAAATTTGTCCCCAACTTGCGATGAGGTTGTCAATCTCACCGTGTTTTGCGGAAAACAAAGGATTAAACGTATCGAATGGAAAGAAGTAAAAGTTTGCAGAAAGTAAACACAAAGCAGTAAAAGATTATAGATTGTATGTAAAGAGAAAGGACCAGGATCCATAGTTCACTAGAGGTGGCTCTCCTTAGATAAATAACATGCTGGGTGAACAAATTACAGCGGGTCAATTGACAAACACCGAGAAAGAAATACATGCATATACTAATCATCTTGACTCCTTTGAGACTTGATTGGGAATTACAACATAAAACATAGACCACCATCCAACTGCATCTATGACTAATAATCCACCTTCAGGTTATCATCCAAACCCCCTCCAATATTAAGTTGCAAGAAACAGATTATTGCTTTACGAACTGCGTGTAAAGTAAACAATATGATTATTCTATGAATAAAGGATTGTTGTTTTCTCCCTAGTAGCAACAGCACATCTAGTACCTTAGAGATTCCTGTCACTTCCCCAGATTACCAGAGGCATGAACCCTCTATTGAGCATAAATACTAACTCTTGGAGTTGCTAGCATCTACATGGCCAAGATAGCTACTAACAATGGAAAGCATGCAAGATCACAAATAACAAAGACATGATAGAATCAATAATCAATCAGAAATAGCATCTCAATATCCATCGGATCCCCGCAAACACAACATGTATGAATTACAAATAGATGATCTTGATCATGAACGGAGCTCACAAGATCTAAACATGAAAGCACAAAGGAGGAGAACCAGCCATCTAGCTACTACATGGATCCGTAGTCCAAGGATGAACTACTCACGCATCACAACGGATGCTTGCATGGTGATGAAGAAGGCCTCCAGGGTGAATTCCCCTCTCCGGCAGGGTGCCGGGAAGAGCTTCAGATCACTCCCGATCTAGGGATAGAGATGAAGGCGGCTACAGACTCTTTCGTGGATTTTTGATCGGGTACTTAGGGTTTTCGTCCTGAGGGCAATATATAGGCAGAAGGAGAGGCCGAGGGGGTGCCGGGAGCGGCCGCACGACCCCCTGGCACGGGCCAGGCCTCACCGTGCGGCCAGGTGGTGTGGTGGCTCCCTGGACCTTCTCCGTCTCGTATTCTGGCACTTGATCCCTTCCGGAAAAATAGGCACTTTGGCTTTTGTCCCGTCCAATTCCGAGAATATTCATTTTCTGACTTTCCTGGAACCAAAAGCAGCAGAAAACAGGCAGATGGCATTGTGGCTCTTGTTAATACGTTAGTCCAAGAAATCATATGAAAATTACTCCAAAGTTGGAACAAAACACAAGAAAGTGGATAAAACCAAGCATGGAACATCAAAAATTATAGATACATTTGCAATGTATCAACATCCCCAAGCTTAACTCCTGCTCGTCCTCGAGTAGGTAAGTGATAAAAGGAAGAATAATTTTTGAGGTGACATGCACCATCAAAGACTTGATCAAAGTATTTGCAAAACATTCAAAGCTGGAATCATAATACTTCAATCATAACATGAAAGACAAAGTTCTAGCAATAAGCAAAGAAACTATGATGCAACATGAAAAGGGACAAACAAAAGATTCATGAATAACAATGCTTTGCAAGACGTTTGTTTGTTTCACATAAAGAAAACATAGCATAATAGTATTCAACTTGTCCCTCAATAGAGTAGCAAATATAAATGCATAGGACACCTTCAAAGTTCATAAGAGTGACTAGATACAATAGTTTAAACAAGCAACATCAAAGTATGCATCAATCAACTAGTCTTGGGACAATGCACATAGAACTAAGAATGACCACTAAGCTCTCAAAGTAGGTGCATAAAGATAGAAGGTGGAGACTCAATATAATGGTGGAAGAAAGGCCTTTGTAAAAGGAAGTAGGGATTCAAGTCTCATAAAGAGCTTCCAAAAATTATGGTACTTATAGATTTCAGCTCTCATTGCCCCTATCATAAGCATCTTGAAGTGATTAAGGTTAAAGTGAACAAACTATGGTGTACATGCTTGACGAAGTGTAAGTCAGAAATCTCATGTCCCGTGTATACGAGGGCCACTCCTCATGCTACTCAAGTTTAGTCACCGGTAAGTTCTTGTCATCGTAAGTATATGTGTATCATAGAGAACCGCCAACGGGGTACCCCTTGTCGGATGATACGGAAGAATCCCCATATCAAAATGACAAGGCAAGCAGACAACGAGCATCTCAGCATTCTTCTTATTTACCATGGGAATATGGTGCTTTTTTCTCTCTTTCCTCTTTTCATAGTATCTTTTTTTTTCTTTTCTCTTTTTTCTCAATATAGGACTCTTTTTTTATAAGAAGAATGCTTCATAGACAGCTCATTATGGTTACGCTTTCCAACATGTCAGCATGGATTAGACCAGCGGCCCAAGCGTTTCTCTAACACATATACATAACTCCATGGACTTACAAGCTCCCCTTTCATTTCACAGCGACGACATCCATATACAAAAGAGCATGATATCAACTAGGTACAAGTACCAAGTGCAATGTTGAAAGCGTTCCCCATGAAAGCATGGTTCTGCTAATTCCCAGCAAATAAGTGCAAGCATATACAACATAGAAGACACAATGGTTCAAGTTTATTAAGGGCAAGTAAAGTAAAGTGTGTCATCAAGTTCGTGAGAGCTTTAATCACTAGTTTTCTCATAACAAGTTTAATTTGGAAGGTAAACAAAAGCATGAATATACTTGGAATAGCATAAGCTAGTAGGTAGGTATGGTGGACTCTTTGGAATAAATTGGTTTAGGGAGTTGGATGCATGAGTGGAACTCATACTTGCTTGTGGAGGCTAGCAAAAGACTTGGAGCGACAAACTAAGAGAGCAATAATGGCCATAATCATGCAGAGCGACAAAACATCATTGATCAAAGCATAAAGTGATACTACAAGTTGAAAACTAAAGGATCATAAAGGCTATGGTGACTTGTGACAGTCATAACATGGTGTGAGCATGCGCCAAGTCAACCCAAATAAAGCATCAAAGGAGAATACCACTATACTATGCTTTAATATGCTAAAACAACGCATGATTCATCCAAAGCACATTAAGCAATCTCAATTATTTATAACAAGTCATGCTACAGCAAATAATACTAAGCATAAATCCAAAACAATATCAAGCATGGCATGACAAAGCATAGGCCACAGTCAAAAAGGAGCCCTTTTTACCACATAAGCATGAACTTTCCTACTCTTTTCCAAACCAAACCAAACCATTTGCAAACCAATGTATGAAAGAGGGGGTCCAACCAATTTATTCAGAAAACTAAGCAAACTAAAAACCAAAACGAAAACGAAAAAGAAGACGCTCCAAGAACAACACAACTGTGCATGAAACAATAAAAATGAAGCGTTTAGAAGAAACCTGGAATTTTTATTGATGAAGAAGGGGATGCCTTGGGCATCCCCAAGCTTTGACGCTTGTACTTCTTGGATATTTCTTGGGGTGACATGCGTGGCATACCCAAGCTTGAGCTTTAGTCCATCCTTCATCTCATTACTCATTCCTTCCATACACCTGAAAATTTTCCTTCATACAAAACTTCACACAATCTTTATTAGCAACATTAGTGCACTCAAGATAAATAAGTCTTAAGGTTCAGTTATAACACCAAATAAACTTCCATTAGAACACTATAAACTGTAGCACTTCCCTTAGAAATCTCAATTCCCCAAAAGAACTCAAAAAGGAACCCACAAGAAGCAAATGCAGAAAATGGCAGAAATCTGTCAAAACAGACCAGCAGGTAAAGACGAATTTTTTCGAAGACCTTATGTTGCTCAAATCAAAAAGTGTTGATCTAACGAAAGTTAGATAACAACCTGGGGCAGAAGCACAAAACATTACAGCTCAATCCGACATACAGAGCTCTCTCACGAATTTTTACGGTGAAGCACAAAAATCTGTTTCGGGACAGCAACTTTCCCAATCATTACTTCTCTCTCATTAGAGGTTACTCTTGGCACAAAAATCAAATAAAAAGGATAAGGAGAGGTTATTACTGAAGCAATAACTTCCAAGACTCATCTAAAACTTTTGGGTTATCTCCCAATAAGTACTTTTCATTAACGCCTTTAAGTTAGGCATAAGAAGCAAATAAAGAATCAAGAGTTCTCAAATGAAGAAGCATTAAAACCAACTTTCTTGCCCTTACCTCTCTTATTTTTATTCTTAACCTTTGGGAAAATGTGATTGTTTGGTGGAGAATAAAGGTGCATGGTCCCCCTTCCCACATCTATTATTGCTCCAAGGAGTTGTAATAGGGACCTTCCAAGTGTAATTTGTCCTTTTCCTGCACATTCAATAACAAGACAATCAGTAGAAATCATTTTCCAAAGGATCTTTGTAAACACTCATTTAGCTATTCCAATAGGTAATAAGGTAGCATTATTAGCAAGAGATATTTCTTTTCCTCCTTCAGTAAGCCCCCAAAGATTCAAAGATTCATAAATATCTTTGGGCATAAGACAAAATTCAGACATGATATCGCAGCGGGCTTGAAAAGTTTCAGTGTTTATCTCAATCTTTACTGTAGGGAGCCACTTTGATGGTTCAGAATTTATTGGAACATAATTGTGATGCTCCCTAAGCGTATTATAGCAACTTTCTAAGCAAGTAGTGCTAGCTTCAAGAGTTTTCAACCTAGCAAATATTGTTGCGAAAGAAATATCAGTTTGGCTAGGCATAGTGTAAGTGAGGATCAATTTCTTTATAGCATTAATAGCATCATCCTCATTACATAGGAGTAAATCTCCTCCCACAACAGCATCTAAAGCATATCTATAGCAAAGAGTAATCCCAAGGTAAAAACTGCTAAGGAACAAGCTTTGAGTCATTTTAGGCTCAGTTTTTTCTTGTAGATCGGAGATTCTAGACCAAGCTTCCTTTAAACTTTCCTCAATTCCTTGTTTAAAAGTGAAAATCATTTCCTCGGGTGACATAGTGATTGGATCAAGGCTAGACATGAAGGCAAGTTAAGATAGGAACTAATATTTTTGTGTTTTTCAAATAAGAAAGCAAACTAGTAAGACTAATTTTTTTGTGTTTTTTGAAGAACAAAACAAGCAAACAAATCAAAAAGAAAACTAAGCAAAACTAAAACAACAAAGTAAAGAGATTGGTTATGAGGGACTCCCCTTGTGAAGATGTCCTTGAATCCCCGGCAACGGCACCAGAAAAGATCTTGATGTGCTCGTCGTTCGACGTAGAGCTCGTTGGGAACCCCAAGAGGAAGGTATGATGAGCACAACAGCAAGTTTTCCCTCAGTTATGAAACCAAGGTTTAATCGAACCAGTAGGAGGAAGGAAACACCCCAAAGGTGTTACTAGCTGAACTTTGGCAGGGCGCACTACCGGTGCTAGTAGCAACGTGGAGACCTGCACAACACAACCACAGAACTTTGTGCCCAACTTGCGATGAGGTTGTCAATCTCACCATGTTTTGCGGAAAACAAAGGATTAAACCTATCGAATGGAAAAAAGTAAAAGTTTGCAGAAAGTAAACACAAAGCAGTAAAATATTGTAGATTGTATGTAAAGAGAAAGTACTGGGACCCATAGTTCACTAGAGGTGGCTCTCCTTAGATAGATAACATGCTGGGTGAACAAATTACAGCGGGTCAATTGACAAACACCGAGAAAGCAATACATGCATATACTAATCATCTTGACTCCTTTGAGACTTGATTAGGCATTACAACATAATACATAGACCGCCGTCCAACTGCATCTATGACTAATAATCCACCTTCAAGTTATCATCCGAACCCCCTCTAGTATTAAGTTGCAAGCAATAGATTATTGCTTTACGAACTGTGTGTAAAGTAAACAATACGATTGTTCTATGAACAAAGGATTGTTGTTTTCTCCCTAGTAGCAACAGCACATCTAGTACCTTAGAGATTTCTGTCATTTCCCCAGATTACCAGAGGCATGAACCCACTATCGAATATAAATACTAACTCTTGGAGTTGCTAGCATCTACTTGGCCAAGATAGCTACTAACAAGGGAAAGCATGTAAGATCACAAATAAGAAAGACATGATAGAATCAATAATCAATCTGAAATAGCATCTCAATATCCATCGGATCCCCGCAAACACAACATGTATGAATTACAAATAGATGATATTGATCATGAATGGAGCTCACAAGATCTAAACATGAAAGCACAAAGGAGGAGAACCAGGCATCTAGCTACTACATGGATCCGTAGTCCAAGGATGAACTACTCACACATCACACTGGAGGCTTGCATGGTGATGAAGAAGGCCTCCAGGGTGAATTCCCCTCTCCGGCAGGGTGCCAGGAAGAGCTTCAGATCCCTCCCGATCTAGGGATGGAGATGACGGCGGCTATAGACTCTTTCGTGGATTTTTGATCGGGTACTTAGGGTTTTCGTCCTGAGGGCAATATATAGGTGGAAGGAGAGGCCGAGGGGGTGCCGGGAGCAGCCACACCACCCCCTGGCATGGGCCAGGCCTGGCCGCGTGGCCAGGTGGTGTGGCGGCTCCCTGGACCTTCTCCGTCTCGTATTCTGGTACTTGATCCCTTCCGGAAAATAGGCACTTTGGCTTTGTCCCGTCCAATTCCGAGAATATTCATTTTCTGACTTTCCGGGAACCAAAAACAACAGAAAATAGGCAGCTGGCACTGTGGCTCTTGCTAATAGGTTAGTCCAAGAAATCATATGAAAAGTACTCCAAAGTTGGAACAAAACACAAGAAAGTGGATAAAACCAAGCATGGAACATCAAAAATTATAGATACATTTGCAATGTATCAATATGCCATACGTCTATTATCTGAGTCTCATGTGCAGGGCACGCGCAATTTACTAGTACTTGTAGTTTCAAATTTGACCTAATTTCGATAAATCGACATAAAGTCATTCTAATGGGCAGAGTTAGCTGGGAAGTTTGAAAATTCATAAAACATGGAAAACGTTGGTATAACATGTTGGTCCAATATATATGCATGTAAACTTCGTTTGTGGCATTCAGATCCAATATTCTTCGGGCTTTTCTTTAGGAAAAACAACAACCTCACTCGTATTCACTAGTAAATGTAGAATTGAATGTTCTTTCTTGATAGTTGGAAACTCACACCGACAACACTGTTTACTACAAGAATATGCACCAATGATCTACCTCTGAACAGACTTTTAATTCAAGAGCAATCTATGGCATTTACTTGTAGCTACCTCAAGTTTGACCTAGTTTCATTAAATTGTCAAGATGCAAACCCTTAGCAAGAAGTTGAACCTATCATCGAAACTCTCGCTGGTTTCTGATATATTAATTTTGACCCCTCGATGGGTACCTCCAAAAGCCTTTTCGTAACACTATCAAAGAAAAACCCATAGTTTTCTTGTAATTTCAAATTTGACCTAATTCCGAGATATTGACATAAAGTCATTCAAATGGGCGGGGTTAGCTAGGAAGCTTGAAAATTCATAAAACATTGGAACCGCAAGTACAACATGTTGTCGATCCACTATATATGACTATTAACTTGGCTTGTGGCATGCATATCCAATATTCTTTGGACTTCTCTTTATAGAAAAGAACAACTAACCTCACTCGTCTTCACTTGGAAAATGTAGAATTGAATGTTCTTTCCTGGTAGTTGGACACTCACACCCAGGTCACTGCTTACTACCAGAAAATGCACCTGTCTACCTCTGAAATGACATTTAATTAAAGGGAAATCTATCGCGCTTACTTGTATCTCAAGTTTGACCTAATTTTGTTAAATTGTCCACATGCAAAATCTTAGCAAGAAGTTGAACCTATTGTCAAAACTCTCGTTGTTTTTTGATATATTAACTATGACCCCTCGATGGGTACCTCCAAATTAACATCTTTTCTATAAAACATTCAAAGAAAAACCTACAATTTTCTTGTAGTTTCAAATTTGACCTAATTTCGATAAATTGAATTAAAGTCATTAAAATGGGTAGAGTTAGCTAGGAAGTTTGAAAGCTCATAAAACATGGGAATCAATGGTACAACATGTTGGTCCACTATATATGTGTGCAAACTTGGCATGGCATTCACATCCAATATTCTCCAGACTTCTTACAAAAAGAACAACCTCGCTCGTCTTCACTCGGAAAATGTAGAATTGCATCTTCTTTCCTGATATTTGGAAACTCACACTGGCGGCATTGTTTACTACAACAAGATGCACCGATCTAGATCTAAATATACATTTCATTCAAGAGCAATCTATCGCATTTACTTGTAGCTGAAGTTTGACCTAACTTCGTTAAATTGTCAAGATGCAAAATCTTAGCAAGAAGTTGAACCTGTCGTCAAAACTTTCGGTGTTTTATGATATACTAATTGTGATCCCTCGATGGGTACCTCCAAAAGATTTTTTGTAAAACTTTTAAAGCAACCTACAATTTACTTGTAGTTTCAATTTGACCTAATTTCGATAAATCGACATAAAGTCATTCGGTCAAATGGGCAGAGTTAGCTAGGAAATTTGAAAACTCGTAAATAAAACATGGGAATCGTTGGTACAATATGTTGGTCCACTATATATGTTGGTAAACTTCTCTTATGGCATTCTGATCCAATATTCTTCGGACATTTATTTATATAAAAGAACAACCTCGCTCTTCATCACTCGGAAAATTGAGAATAATTGAATGTTCTTTCTTGATATAGTTGGAAAATAACACCAACGACATTGTTTACTACAAGAAAATGCACCCATCTACCTCTCTAAAAAGTCATATATTTCAACAACAATCTATCGCGCTTACTTGTAGGTCAAGTTTGATGCAATTTCATTAAATAGTGTCATGCGATGCAAAATCTTAGCAAGAAGTCAAACTTGTTGTCAAAACTCTCGGTTGTTTCTCATAAATTGATTGTGACCCCTCGATCATTACGGTACCTCCAAAACCTTTTTCGTAAAACTTTCAGAGCCACCTACAATTTTGTTATAGTTCAAGTTTGACCTAATTTCGATAAATCGGCATGTAGTCATTCAAGTGGGCAGAGTTAATTAGCTACGGAGTTTGAAAACTCAAAAAACATATGGGAATCGTAAGTAAAACATGTTGGTCCACTTAATATGTCTAGAATGTTGGCTTATGGCATTGAGATCTATATTCTTCGGGCTTTCTTTACGGAAAAGAACCATCTCGTCATCACTCGGAAAACTGAGAATTTTATTTCCTGATAGTTGGAAACTTACACTGACGACATTGTTTCCTAAAGGAAGATGCACCCATCTACATCTAAAAATACATTTAATTCAAGAGCAATCTATCACGCTTACTTGTAGCTCAAGTTTCACCTAATTTCGTTATTCGACAAGAAGTCACTGAAGTGTGCGAACTTAGCTAGGAAGCTTGAAAAATCCTAGTACTAAAAACTTGGGTATTACGTATAAGAAACTGTGGTCCAGTTTGTGTGATAATTGGGGTGGCTGCATTTTCTTTTAACTGTGGTATGTCTCTTAGGAGCAAGGTGCTTGAGAGTTAACACGGTTGGTGGAAGTAAAAGTTACATCAAGGACCTCATAAAAATGAAAATTGCACCCAAGTCCATGAATTTAGCAAAAGTACCCTGAAACTGAGCAATGAACTGTGTGTTTTAAGGTTTGCGCATACTATCGTTCATCGTGCTAAAGACTATCAGTAGAATCTTTGTAGATGTTAAGAATGGAAAAAAAGATCTAACGGTTAGCAATGTTTGAATTTGCCGGTATTGATCCAACGGTCAATGTTCAAAGTTATCCATACACTATATAGTGGTATGGTATAGTATTGTAAAAGATAAGACAAGATAAATATAAGATAAGAAGTACTATGAATGGCCATTCTTTTGAGTAACCATCCCTTCCGATGTTTGGGAAGCAAGTGAAAATTTCAAAAACCGGAAAATTTTGATTTTTTTAGCCGCCAAGGACCAAAGTGGTTTCCTTCCTATCTACTCCTCGTCCCTACTTCATACTAATGTGGCTGCCAAACATGCTAGAGACTTAGAGTCGCATACCAAGGCACACGTGCACAGCACCATGCTGTGGACGAGGGAGAGATCAGCCGGGCCGGGCCGGTGCACGAGGGAAAAGGGGAGGAGAGAGGGATGATTGATGGTGAGAGGCAGCAAAGGAGAGATAAAACACACAATTTGTTTTGCATGCATAGGTCCTGAAATTTACTACTTGTAGAGTGGCCACAGGACTACCTCTTGTTAGGAACGCATCATAACTTTCCTCTCACATCGAACCGCCTTCAACTCCTCTTCGCCGCTGCCCTCTTACCCTGCCTACGTTATATTCTCTCAGCATATACAGCGTGTGGACAGAGGTGAGCATATGTCTAAGAAAATAAATGAGTACTACTACTAGTGTACTACTAATATACTATTTGCTTTTTCCCTGATAAGGGCATCAACAATGTGTACAAAAGCACACCTTAAGGCCTAGTATGTGGCATCTGCTAAGGTTCACCATATACACTATGGAGAAAATGAAGTTTGTATCTTTAAGCCTAAGGTGCACCTCAAGCTTGTGGGTTGCCTGTAGAGAATAGAAAAATCATTTCCCCTCTCTCCCTATTTCATGTCATCGTTTGAAAAAGGTGTTCAAAATTTTCATGATGCAAAATCTTAGCTAGAAGTCGAACCACTCGTCAAAACTCTATGTGGTTTCTGATATATTAATTAACCGCTCGATGGGTACCTCCAGAAGCTTTTTTCATAAAACTTTAAAAGAAGCCTACAATTTATTACTTGTAGTTCAAGTTTGACCTAATTTCATTAAATTCAAGAGAAATCTATCGCGCTTACTTGTAGCTCAAGTTTGACCTAATTTCATTAAACTGTCAAAATGAAAAATCTTAGCAAGAAGATAAACCTGTTGTTAGAACTCTCTATGGTTTTTGATATTTTAATTGACACCCCTCGACCCCTACGATGGGTACCTCTAAGAGCTTTTTTGTAAAACTTTCAAAGTAACCTACACAGTTTACTTGTAATTATTCAAATTTTACCTATTATATTTTTTCTTCTTTACCTATTATATTTTATATAGTGATGATATGCCAGACGTCTATTGTCCGAGTCTCACGTGCAGGGCACGTGCAATTTACTAGTACTTGTAGTTTCAGATTTGACCTAATTTCCATAAATCGACATAAAGTCATTCTAATGGGCAAAGTTAACTTGTAGTTTCAAAGCAAAACCAACTTAAAGTCATTAAGATGGGCAGAGTTAGCTAGGAAGTTTGAAAGCTCATAAAACATGGGAATCATTGGTAAAACATGTTGGTCCACTATATATGTGTTTAAACTTGGAGTGGCATTCACATCCAATATTCTCCAGACTTCTTACAAAAAAGAACATCCTCACTCGTCTTCACTCGGAAAATGTAGAATTGAATGTTCTTTCCTGATAGTTGGAAACTCACACTGACGGCATTGTTTACTACAACAAGATGCACCGATCTACCTCTAAAAATACATTTAATTCAATCTATCGCGCTTACTTGTAGCTCAAGTTTGACCTAATTTTGTTCAGTTGTCAAGATGCAAAATCTTAGCAAGAAGTTGAACCTATCGTCAAAACTCTTAGTGTTTTATGATGTATTAATTGTGACCCCTTGATGTGTACCTCCAAAATATTTTTCATAAAACTTTCAAAGCAACCTAGAATTTACTTGTAGTTTCAAATTTGACCTAATTTTGATAAATCGACATAAAGTCATT
This sequence comes from Avena sativa, assembly GCA_916181665.1. NCBI lineage: Eukaryota > Viridiplantae > Streptophyta > Magnoliopsida > Poales > Poaceae > Avena > Avena sativa. The sequence continues at coordinate 452,255,053 of OV702289.1, forward strand.
CGGTCAAAATGGGCAGAGTTAGATAGGAAGTTTGAAAAATCATAAATAAAACATGGGAATCATTGGTACAACATGTTGGACCACTATATATGTCTACAAACTTGGCGTGGCATTCACATCCAATATTCTCCGGACTTCTTACGAAAAAGAACAACCTCGCTCGTTTTCACTCAAAAAATGTAGAATTAAATGTTCTTTCCTGATAGTTGGAAACTCACACTAACATCATTATTTATTACAACAAGATGCACCGATCTACTTCTGAATATACATTTCATTCAAAAGCAATCTATCGCGCTTACTTATAGCTCAAGTTTGACCTAATTTCATTAAATTGTCAATATGCAAAAGCTTATCAAGAAGTTGAACCTATCGTCAAAACTCTTGGTGTTTTATGATATATTAATTGTGACCCCTCGATGGGTACCTCAAAAAAGATTTTTTGTAAAACTTTCAAAGCAACCTAAAATGTACTTGTAGTTTCAAATTTCACCTAATTTCGATAAATCGACATAAAGTCATTCAAATGGGCAGAGTTAGCTAGGAAGTCATTCTAATATTGACAAACCTTTCGATCTTTCGCGCTTACTTGTAGCTCAAGTTTGACCTAATTTTGTTAAATTATCCAGATGCAAAATCTTAGCAAGAAGTTGAACATGTCGTCAAATCTCTCGGTGGTTTATGATATACTAATTGACCCCTGAATAGGTACCTCCAGAAGATTTTTCATAAATCTTTCAAAGCAACCTAGAATTTACTTGTAGTTCAAATTTGACCTAAATTCGATAATAATTGGCATAAAGACATTCAAGTTGGCGAAGTTAGCTTGGAAGTTTGAAAGCTCATAAAACATGGGTATCATCAGTACAACATGTTGGTCCACTATTTATGTCTGAAAACTTGTCTTGTGGTATTCAGATCCATATTCTTTGGAGTTTAGTAAAAGAATAATCTCTTCATCACTCGAAAAATTGAGAATTAAATGTTCGTTCGTGATTGTTGGAAACTAACACCGACGACATTGTTTACTACATGAAGATGCACTCATCTACCTCTAAAAATACATTTAATTCAATAGCAATCAATTGCCCTTACTGTCTGGCAAATGTTTGACCTAAGTTCGTTAAATCAGCAAAAAGTCACTAAAGTGTGCGAAGTTAGCTGGGAAGCTTGAAACATCCTATTTCTAAAAACATTAGAATTATAGGAAACCATGTTCCACTTTGTCTGATAGTCGGGGCGGTGTAATTAATTTTTAATTGTTGTAGGTCCTGTAGGAGCGAGGTGCTTTTGTTAACATCAAGGACCTCATAAAAATAAAAATTACATCCAAGTCCATGCATTTAGCACAAGATACTTGAAACTAAGCAATGAAGTGTCTTTTAAGGTTTGTGCGTATTCTAGATATTGTAGAGCCAAAATTTGTTCTAAAATAATCTACATTCTAGCTTTTACTACTAGTACGTATAGTAAACAAGAATCCATAAAACAGAGTGATCGTACTCTCTCTTGGAGTAGTAACTTGGATTGGTTGTTCACATATCTAAGTACTACTACTAATTATAATTTCTCATAAAAAAGTACCACGAATAAATGCAGTACTAGTTTGTCTGATTTATTTTAAGATGTACTACTACTAGTACTAGTACTCCCTCTGTCTGGGATTATTAAGGCCATTTAAATTAGATAAGAGCAAAAAAGTTAATTACAGGTTGGTGTCGAAGACATGCATGCAGTCCTCGGTCTCTCTCCTGCAACACTATACACCCTGCACTAGGCCGCAGGCTTTTCGTCTCTCTCTAGGAGTATATCTTCTTGCCTCTCACTCACGTGGATATTATTGCCTCGGTCTCTCCCTCTATCTGTATTGTACTATCTGTTGCAGTATAGCGTGACACCTGCTTTACTCACCTATCAACTTTTTGCAGCCTTTTGTTTTGACAAAGCATACACAACGTGTGGATATTGTCTAAGAAAAAAGTGGCCATGTGCAGCCACCGCCGGTCGCCTTCAACAAGCTCGACCAGCACAAGATCACGTGCTCGCACGGCCCGTGCTCCTGCATGGATCCCACATGTGATTTCATTGCATCGCCGGCAGGGCTCCTTCCCCACATGAAGGAGGCCCACGGGGGTCATAGTAACCAGGGCCATCTACGGTAGCGCCTTCTTTTGCCTCATCCCAACTCGACCACCAATAAGCATGAGGGGGTTCACGCGCTTCCTCTATGGGGATGACGGTGCCTTGTTCGGCCTAACCATCAGCGTGCTCGGCCCGGCTGCCGTCGTGTCCTTGGTGTGCATCAGGCAAGATAGGTGCCTGTGGCCACGGTACACGGTGAAACTGTGTGTGCATGGCCCGTCAGGGTCGACGAACTTCTCGATGGTGAGAGCCTTAACATGGTAATCGAGCTGACGAGCAGCTTGTCCCTGACCAGCTTCCCGTACGACAAGCTCAGGACGTACCTCGGGGTACTGCTGCGGTTCCTGATGAAGGTTGGATAGTCCACCCATGTATCTTTCGGGATTTTCATCGATAGGAAAAAATGATCTTAAACTACAGGAGATGATCAAGACTATAATGGTGTATTAGCATATAAATAGTACTACTAGTAGTACTATTTTACTACTCCGGTTTACTAGTAGTAGTCGCATGTAGGTTCTCTATTGGTACTAGGAAGGATGCATTTTGGATGTAAACTAAGTTTGCTGCTAATGTTACTACGGAGTATTTAGAGATTTATTACGACTTTTATGTAATTATTCACTTCTACAACATGGACCAGAGATAAACAACCTAACCATTCTTACGGTGCTTCAATTTTAGTCATCTAACTCAGTGATTACAAAATTTTATGCCCAAACTTGTCAATTCGACTTGATTTAACTCTTGAACCAAGATTGCCGTCGAAATTGCGCTGGTGTGGACGACACATCGACGTGGGTCCAGCGTGCATGATAGGCTGCCCTGGAATTTTGCCTAAATATCTTGAAAATAATATGGACATCTACGACATCAACTCGATGTTATCAGAATCATCATGAACCATGTTTTCATATTATATGCGTTTGATATTATGTAAGATAGTATGTTTGTACATATAGTTGGTCAAACTTTATGAATATTGACTTTGACAAAACCTAGTATGCTTTCTAATTTGGAAATGAGAGAGCATCCAAGTACTAAAATGCATCGAAATACATGTGTATCTAGACAAAGCCAAGTCAGTAACTACTATTTCAGGATGGAGGGAGTAATTATTTATGAGTAATCTATTTTTCACAATTTTTTTACTGCTATGGCAGGTGCCAACGACTAGAGCATGGACCAATGCATAATAATTACTCGACCATACGGTGGCGACCTACTCCGTACTAGTAGTACTAGATTAGCCTATGTGCGGAAGCGCACTAGTGGAGCACACGCTCATGCCGTTCCTGAGTAGTACTACTAATATATGCAAATAGGAGTAAAAAATAAATAGATCTTGTTGCTCATCATACTATTTTTCCCGTGTAAGGCAACCTGAACGCGACTACTACAGTACTACATTGGCACAACTTCTGCTTTTGGCGCTACAAGATGAATGTGGAACTCTCTATATAACATTACTGTACTAGTACTTCTTGTAGTATGTGGTAGTAGTAGTACTACTACGTATACTTCATAGTTTTTTGGACGCGCAGTAAAGTAGTGCAGTAAGTTTATTTGGTCAAGCTGCATACAACGAGTATTGGTTTGACAGGACAATTCAGTTTTTTAGATATCCAAATTTATACTCCAGCTCGATGGCTCAAGACACGAAGCAGCTAGTACTCCTCTATCCTCCGGCTGTCGCCCAGATCAAAATGAACAAGCAAAAGATTGTGTATCTTGGAAATTTACATGGCCATTTATTACCTGTAGAGCTTTATTTTGGTTCCTTCGAGGCACCTAAAAGACTAATACGTGCTAGTACTAGTAATAACGTGATACGATTGGGCCCTACAGCTAGAACTAGATATAGACTCCAGTAGCTATTCTCATCACACTGAATTGTCCAAGAGGTGGAGTTCCTTTTATTCCAAGAGGTGTAGTTCCTTTTTTTCTCCAAGAGGTGGAGTTCCTTTTTTCCTGAGAGAGGAAATCTTTTTTTATTCCTTCTTTGATTCAAAGAAAATTCAAAGAATTTTTGAAGGATTTTGTCCCTTCGAAAATAATCCTATGCTGTTTTTTTGATTCATAGGATTCCAATATATAGGAATTATGTCCCGTTTGGAACGCAGGATCAGAAAAATATAGGAATATGAAAAACACGGGAATTGAGATTCCTTCAAAGTATTCCTTTGCCCTCTATTTTTTAGGAAAATTTCCATCCAGTGCAACCTGATGGTATAATTGCTTTGCTTTCCTTGTGATTCAAACACATACTTGATCCAAATTCCCGTAGTTTCCTCTTTCTATGTTTTGAGAATCCTACAAATCAAACGAGCCTTGAGAGATGGTCTTCCTTTTTTTTGTCTTTGATCATTTTTTTTCTAAACATAGGGTCATAAAGCTTCCTCAAAACACGAGGAGGGATAAAATTGCACAAACCTCCAACAATTGGATTCTAAATTGCATGGAACTCCACATAATCAGGATAGTATAGTTGCAAGAAACTATTACAATTATTTTTGGGTACAAATGTTGCACAAAGCACAATTTTTTTATTAGCCCTCTTAACATTATTTCTTACATACTCGGGGATCAACAGTTGGAGCTCTTTGCAACTACATCTCTAATTGTTGGAGGTTTGTGCAACTAACCTCAACTGGAGCCCCACCCCCACTCTCCTACCTTCTGCAGTACTAGTAGTACTACTATGCACCATCAACCTTTGTCTTCTCCGTCTCACCCCGGCCGCCAGCTCCCGCCAACGATCTTCCCTCATTCCCCCACCCCACCACACCCAAAAGAAAGCCCCCAAAACACCATCCACATCCTCCTTCCATGGTGAGATCGAGCAAGGTCTGTAAAGATCCTGAGCAGTTTCAGAAGGTGTTCACGGAAGGCCCTCTTGAAGTACTCATCAGCCATTGCGATGCCACCACCACCGCAAGCCTCGTCGGTTCGTCCAAACATATTCTTCAATCAGCAAAAGAGAGTATAACTACGCCTTCTTCTCATCCATTTGGACTCCCATGTGTTCTTCATTCTCACCCGATGGTGACACCATGGGAATCCAAAGGCTGCTTCAAAGTGGCGGGCAACCCATGCAAGATGACGCTGCTGGAGAGGTTCTCCTTGGATGCTGTGATGCCAAATGGTTTTGATGAGTAGAGAGTAGGCGGCAATGGAGATTGGATCATCACAGTTGGGCCCGATTTCACGTGGGACCTTGTCAACGTGTACACTTGTCGCAAGATTGTTATTCTCCAAGTGTCGGGGTTTGAACCAAACGAAGATTTTGCACTTACATTTCAGGATGATGCTGATGAAGGTCAACATACTAAACTATAGAAGATAGTCATTTGCCAAGTTCCAATAGCTCCTGGGGGGTACAAAGATTTCTCTCTTGTGGCCATTTTCGAATGCAAGATTGTTGTCATTAACAGGAATGATAGTCATGGATGGTCAGTTTGTGTGAACGAGTTCCATGGCTACTTCAGATACTGCGATGCTATTATCCAACACGATCGTGTGTTCGCCGTGACTGAGAACGGCTGTGTTTATGCATGGAAGTCTCTAGAACTTGGTAAATTCTCCTCCCTATGTATTTTATTAGCTTTATTCCTTAATCGATGCAAGCTAATTTTTATGAACTTTCATTGGTTAGTAGGAATTCCATAAAAATTTAGTTTCTTTTATTCGAAGGAATTCCCTAGGAATTTCATAAGAATGCAATCTTTAGGAAGTTTTCTTACATATAAGTAGTTTGTTTCATATGATTGAGTTCTGCTGATAATATTGCTTCGTCTCCTAGTACATCCCATGGAAAATATGGTATCTACTAGTAGTAAGTACTTATGTGAGACTCTAATATTATTCGTAAATTGATGTAAGCTATTTTTTCTGAAGTTTCTTTGGTTAGTAGGAATTTCATAGGAATTTTAGACTCTTTGATTCATGCAAGTTCCCTAGGAATTTCAGAGGAATGCAATCCTTACTAAGTTTTCTTACACATAAGTAATTTGATTCATAGGATTGAGTTCTGCTGATGGTATTGCCTTGTCTCCTCATACTAGTACATCCATGGAAAATATGGTATCTACTAGTAGTATTTACGTGAGACTCAGATACTAGACATATGACATATCATAACTATATCGAATTATAATACTAGGTAAAGCTCAAAAAATTATAAATTTGATCGACATCTATAAAGTATGGGTGCATATTTAGTTCTTATAATTTCTATCATATAGAAGTCAACGTTTATTAGGTGGTATTACTTGTAAATTTTGTTAACATGGTCTTGAGAAATGATGGAGAAGATTCTAGAATGATGGAGAAGTGTGGTTTGAGGATTGTGCATTGCGTTCATTGTGCTAAAGACTATCAATAGAATCTTCAAGTAGGTGATATAATGGAAAAGAAGATCCAATGGCTGGCAATGTTGGGATTCGCAAGTCTTGATCCAATAGTCCATATTCAAAGTTATTCATACACTATATAGTGGTAAGATAAGATAAGGTAAGATATTAAATCTCCTAGAAATAATCCTTGTTGGTTTTCCTTTGGTATATAAGACACCAAAATTTTGTAGGATCCAACCTTGCTTTTTTTCCCTATGAACTTTACATTCAAGATCCTATAGGATTATTTGCGATTTCATTTGATCGTATGAATCAAACTGTGTCTCTAGGAGAATTTCAATAGCTCATACCTATTTCGAAAAGAATTAGAATTTCCATAGCATCGCCCTAGGTTGGCATTTTTTTACGCAGTCAAACATCTATAGTATAATAAAGATTTTTGAAAATAGTATTGTATATCAACTTCTACAATGTCAGATAAATATCAGTATTATTTCCATGTTACATTTCCTTTCCCTTTGAAGGTCCTATCCTTATCCTGTCACCACGCGATGTGCTTTACTCGACGCATGGGTTTGCTGAGGACGATAAGGAGAATGATCCTAGTAGTTGGTGGTTAGCAAGATCTATCGATGGTTCAAGACTTCTTCTAGTTTATACATATGGTGTCTCAGGGTATGCAATTGCTGATGATACTAGTGTTGTTCACTATGGTCGCACCATGCGCACCTATCCTTCTGGGTTTAGTGCATGGTGTTCTCAATGGAAACAAGCCAGTTAACTGCAGCTAACCAATGGAAAAGGGTTACTGACCTTGGATCATATTCTCTTTTCCTTTGCATGAACTATTCGATTAACATTGCAGTAGGCGATGCAAATGATCCGCCAGGACATCTGACGAGAAGGAACTGTGTTTAGACATCACACCAAGAAATTGGCTATGATTACAGGCCGCGTCCTAAAATTTGTCGCTTCAGTCTGAATGGTGACGCAGCTGTTGGTTTCCACACCAATGCTCACTGGATATGGTCGGAGACTCCATTTTGGTTCATCCCAAGATTCTCAAATGCCTTAGAGTGGAACCAGCATGTTCAAGGATAGCTCATTTGGTCTCGGCCTTCTATTGAACTCTTTCTTTTGGCTGGTTTTTAGCTGATCTACGAGTACTCAACATATAGTTTCACACCCCGTTTGGCTTGTAAAATACTCCGTATGACCAAACCCGTTTTGTAACCTTGGAAGTTTCTCTAGTATGTATATTTCACCAAGCTTGTAAAAGAACCTTATTAGGAGTACTGATGTACTCTACTACTACTATTCCGTACATAATTTCTTCTAGAATGTTGTATAATAGTAGTACTGTTAGTATTACTCCTTGCAGGTCCATAGTTTTGTTTCTTTTTCACTGCAGTTTGGGTCATACTTTACTAAGAAACTGCATGCGGTGGAAGGAACACGATGTTTCTAGGTTTACCAGTAAAAACATGTCACTCATCATGGCATCGCCAGTGATTTCTCAAGCCAATATTGTACGACGGTGTGCTAGTCTAGTTTTTTTCTTCTGAAGAAGAAGTACTACTTGTCTGCCTAGTTGTAGTAGTAAAGGTCTACTAGTAGGAGTACCAGAGAACTCGATGAAGTTAGCTAGAGTACTACTGTCAGTAGCTGCCGCATAAGAGAGAGGGAGGGAGTTTTGCACACGCCAGTGCATGTGGCAGCGTGTTCCTTCTGAGACAAGCTGGATTTAACTCCCTCACCGGCCTCCCCCATGCACACACAACCTCTTTTACTCAGTCCCTTCTTCCCATACACTACCACCCGCTGGCGTCTCGCTCCATATTGTGGTCGACCAGCTCCTCGGCTCTGTCCTCTATAGGTGGCAGCGAGATCAGCGTGGTAACCTTCTATAGGGCGGTGGAGCATTCGTCATCTCTGTCCCGTGGCAGCAATGGCGGTTTGTGAAATACTAGAATACTCATACATGTTCCCTCTGTTTCATAATATAAGATGTTTTAGCTTATGTGAAACGAGTGTATCTAGATTCACTCCGAACATACATGATAGAGTTGATGATGCGGTTAAATTTTTATTGTCGATTGTGCAGCATTGTCATGTGTAGAGTAGGTCTTATCTCGGGTATGCATCCTTTTTTTGTATACTAGGATTGCATAGAAGCTTGTTTTCTAGGCTGGACCCCATAACTAATAATAGTGGGGATCCATTCAAAGTTGGTAGTTCGACAGTGCAAACTTTTGAACATTTGCATATATCTGACAATCAACGTCATGTAATAAATATTACAACTTGCTGCAGAAGGAGATAGGGGAAGGAGCGAAAAAAGGATTCTCGATGAAATAGGTTCCAGTCCTGTGGCTTCTGCTATTCCAGATGACAAGGTAAATCAATAGAATGACGTATGTTCTTGTCGTCCCGCGCAGATGCTTTCGTTGTAATCTATGTTTATCTTGTAACCTTAGAAGCACAAAGTTGAAGAAGACTCTCAGTTTCCTGATGACTGAGTAGAAAATGGATGTCAGATTTCTACACCTAAGATGCCACCTTGTTTACCTTCTGTGGAGACTGATGCAGTTGTAGCTACAGCTGGAACTGATGAGCCTGCACCTGCCATCGTTGTGCCAGATGATGGAGGTGGCGGATTGGTTTTACCATCGGCAGAGACTTGTGCTGCTAGAGCTGGTAGTGAAGAGCCTTCAAAGGACATTGTGGTGCCCGATAGTTCACCTACTGTGGAGACTCTTGCTACCGGTGTTGGCGCTACTATTGGTGCTGCTGATCCTGCTCCCGAAATTACCGTGCCAACTAAAGGAGGTGGCGATTTGGGTTTACAATCTGTAGAGACTGTTGGACCTAAAGGTGGTGAACTGTGATGCATATCTTTCTTTCTTATGATTTCTATGCGTTTATCTGGAACCTGTATTATGGAGCTACCTTACGCATTTCTTACACTTTTCCATGTTGAACTGTAGTGTGGAACCGGAACTACTCCTAGTATGTAATCATATTTAGATGTTAAGTATTATCGATGATAAACCAATGCTAGCTGAGCTGCACGAGAATTGGCCTGTGCCACTTGTAGGCGTGGTTCCTAGCTCATCTCCTTTTCACAAGCACGGTGAAAAAATGGTTATGTTCCTTTTCTTCTAATGCCATTATCTTGTTCTATAGAAGGCATTATTACCAGATCCACAACCTTCTTTTCCTTGGGACGACAATATCAAGTGCAGGATTTCGAATCTAAACGCAATCCAGTGCAGGTTCATCAGGATAACCTCCAGCTACGTCAGTCTCCATTGAAGGTACATCAGCGCTATGGAAGACACCGTTGGAAATGCAAGCTGAAGATGTTGTTATATTCCTATCAGGACCATAGGTAAGGGCCAGAAATTCAAGCTCCAAAATCTAGCGTTACAAAATAGACAAGAGGTTACCCCATCTGGACAATTCATAGACAATTCTCAGTGCAATTTGAGCATCTTACATGATCCTTAGATCTTAGTCCATGCGGTCTTTTTATTCGTGGAACAAATTTTGCTGGTACTTTTTTTCTGCGAAGAACCTACAAAACATAGCCAAGTCAGACATCTGAATATATCTAACTTTTCTACAATCTTATATGTGAAGATATCTTTGCATAACACTCATTTATCAAACTATCTACGGATATCTTCTGGCTCCTTGGAAATGCAAAGTCAGCGTTCTATACGGTACACCCATCTATACTATATTGTACCTCTAAGTACTTCCTCATCAGGTACATCAACAACCAAATGCTCCATCGTAACAAAGAAGGATGGGGAATATATCAGGTCAAAAGATTCCAGAGGATCTCTACCAAGTCCTTTTTAAGATGTTTTCGAACTCTTCTGTCCAGAGCTTTACTATAGATTTACCTAAAGAACGTACCTACCCATACCTGCAAGCACCTTGTAAATCTAGATGGTCACAAGCTTTAACTATTTCTAGGAGAGGTGGAGAACAAACCAAAGCCCAGAAGAATATCCAATGCCTGAATCTAGCAGGCGAAGCGTGGGGATCGCCCAGCTGATCGTCGGCCGGTGCGTCTCGTGAAGAACGACACGACCAATGGTGGTAGGTCGGCACAGTTGATAGACAGGCATCAAGATGTTTGTTTAAGGCGTGCAGAAGTTTGTGGACTTGTTCTAATCCGGTGCATCTCCCATAAGAATGGCACAAAATTTGAAGAGACTGGGGTTGGTCGCTCGATTGAGGGCGGCCTTAGGAAAGTTTGGGGTCTCGGCAGAAAGTTTTGGCGGGCGCGGGGTGTTTGTCCACAATTTTCACAGAAATATCTGTGAATATTTTATCAGATTTGCCAGTTCTCTAGAGTCACCTCTCTCGCCATTGGATTTACCTCGCGCTTCGTGCAACGTGAGGGTTACACATTTGTTACAACTAGCGTGTAACTACGGATTTAATGAGTTGCATCTACTAGGTTACAATTGAGAATTAACAAATTAGTAAGGTGACGTCAGCGCCTTAACATAACAAGTTCTCAGGCACCTAGGATCTAGGCGCTCATATTTTATACATTTTTTCCTTGTTGACGTCTTTGTTTCGAATCCGGCCGAGCCCCAGCCTGTACCTTGGTATTTTAACTATCGAGCCCATGAAATTAGCCCATCCGGCCTCATTATAGCTCAAGGCCTTCTATCTTGGCCATCTTTTGGGTCATTCGGATGCGCAAATAGACCAGTTAGATTGGGCGAGAGCCCATGAAAAATAGCCCATCAATCCCTGCTTGGCCCACTTTTCTTTAATTCGTCCTTTTTGGGCACTGTCCACCCACCCCTAAAAACTCCGCCTATGCATGTTTTTAAGTACTACCTACTACAATATTTATACTTAACATTTTTTAGTTGAGCTGCTAGCAATCACGCGTAGTAGATGGACAAGCAATTTTTAGAAGAAAAATAAATAAGTTATATACGATGTTAGTATATATTTTTTATGTTTTATAAAAGCACAACAATTTTCTAGTGTAGTGGCAAGGCATGCAGTTTATCTGTAACAATACGCCCATTACATAAACAGGAGGCAACAACAAGCAACAGGAGGCGGCAGTAAAGGCAACACAGGGCGACAGCAGGAGGCAGCCGAGGCAATAGGAGCTAGCAGTTAGGGCCACAGAGCAATGTGACTGAGGTTGACATACTTGCTCAGTTAACCATGAAGGCAGCATGTTTGGCCTTCGTATGATTCACACGCTGCTGTCCTCCACGGGTAATTCCCCGGCATGCTGCACGATGTTGTTCAGGTCTTCCGCAATCGTTCTTGTGCAAAAGGGGCACCTATACTTGTTTGCACCTCGGCAGAAGGGGAACCTCTCATTTCTCATCTGCTTTAGGATGTGGCGGTTTTTGCGTGCCTGGACCACATACTTTCACCGACATCGCTATCTCATTCCTGCGAATTAGCAAGTAGAGAGAAGAAGTTAGTGAATGAAAAAAATTACTCTCCCAAAATCATGAGTTCAAACTAGGAAAGGGTTGTGTTGAGAGATTAATTTTAGCATGTGCGCACAAGTTGAACCAACTTTTGAACAAACTAGTCCATCAAATATATATTTGTTTACATACATATATGATAAAACAAGTGCTATATAAAATTATATTGTTCTTTGAAATAATTTGAAAGAATCTATACAAGTTTCAGTATATAAAGATACATCCAAATATTAACAGAACTGAGACATCCTTTTTTAGGATAGATGGAGTAATTCTTTCCATTTATTTTATTAGTAAATTGGCAAAACAAAAAGAAGTTATGACTACCTAGTTTTATTCAGTTTGAACATGGTATAAATAGGATTTTTTTTCTCCTAGATATATACTCAGTGTATTATGAGTTTAATTTTTTTCCCTAAACAAATAATAGAGATGGACTACATAGAGAAATTTAATTTATCAGCATTATTTTAATGCATCTGTTCATATAAATACACAACTTACTATAATAGAGATTGGATAATATGCATGATCCAGTATTTAACATATATAATCCACTTAAGCTAAAATTATACTGTTCTTTCAAATAATTTGAATGAATATCTATACAAGTTTCAGTATATATAGATACATCCAAATTTTAATAAGAAAACTGGGACATCCTTTTTTAGGACAGATGGAGTAATTATTTTCACTCATCTTATCAGTAAATTGGCAAACCAAAAAGAAGTTATGACTAGAAGATGGTACAAATAGGAATTTGCTTTCTCCTAAATATACTCAGTTAATTAGGAATTTAACAATTTGTTTCCCTAAATATAACAAAGATGGACATTTATCTGCATTTTAATGCATTTGTACATATACAGATAGAACTTACTATAAAACAGAGATGAACTTTCAGTTACGGAATATTAAATTTAAGTTAATGTAATCAGGAGCTCGTATGATTATTATATATGCGACTTGTATCATACAAATTAAACAATACATTGAACAACATGAACACAACCTAGATAAGAGATCTGAACTCCACATGAAATTATATGACTAGAAAATATCGATCAAAACGACAAACAAAACATGAGCATATATAGAACTACTAGGCACCTATAACTACTAGGTGCAGATCAAATCAAACTAGAAAATGTGCAACTGGAATGCCTAGGGTTAGATCAAAACGACCAACAAAAGATGAGCATAGAACTACTAGGCGAAGAACAAATTGATTAATCAAACTCTACAAGATCAGAAAACCCTATAAATTAAAATATGAAAAGTAAAATCATAAAACCCCATTCACAAATTAGATCTAATTACCTTTTGTTCTCCGTCGATGGGTTCTTGCTTGAACATGAATAGATCTGTAGGTTCTTCATCCTCGTTATCGTCAAAGTAATCATAGTCCACCTACACCGCCACTGGATCTGCAACCGCTTCCTGTTCGACCTTGTTATCTTCCTCCTTCTCGACGATGGCATTGGCTGCCTCCTTGTCGATGATGACCGTGGTGTCCTTGGCAACCACCGGTCTTGATCTCTTCATCTTCGCAAAAATGATCTCGTATTTGTTGCTAGGGTTTCCTTCTTTTCTTTGGAGTGTAGAGGGAAGAGTGGGATGGTGTGTGGAGAAATGACTGGGAGATGATGGGGAGACCATGTGGTTGATGTCTTTTAAATGACTGGGAGACGATGGGGCAGTTGGGCAGTGGGAGCACATGCGGGGTGGGAAACGTGTACATCGCACGTGTCAATGCAAAATGCAAGAGTGGGAAACAGTGTATACACATCTCTATTTCTTTTGTAGTTAATCATTTTTAGGCATGTCAATGGAAAATGCAAAACCCACGCGATTTCTTCTAATTTTACAGGAAATCATTTTTGCTCTAGATACTCCATGCATGCATGCATGCGGACAAAAAAGCTTTCCTACGTGTTTTTGGTCTTTGTACACCATGGTTTGACACATGGATCCCCTAGAGTCATTGCACATTGATATCCACTAGTCATTAATCCACATGACCACATTGCATTGTTCTTTTCCAAAACCACATTGATATACATATATATATCTACACATGACCACACATATGTACACTCAAGTGGATATTCTGTGATGCAACTTATATCACAGTACTGGTGGAAACATGCAATGTGGAAAAGCTGGATGGTTTGACACGTATGGCCATGATGGTTTGACACGTATGGATCTCTAGAGTGTTTGCATGACCACACATTGATATCTCCACTAGAGTCATTGATGATTCACATGACCACATTACATGTGTTCTTTTTCCAAATGAACATTGATATCTACATGACACACCTACTCTAGTGATTCCGTGATACAACTTCTGTCACATTGGTGCATGCAATGTGGAAGTTGATTTCCTATGTGTTTTTGGTCTTCTACACCATGGTTTGCCCATTGGATATCCCCCTAGAGTCATTGCACATTGCATGTGTTCTTTTCCAAAACCACATTGATATCTACGTGACCACACACACTCTAGTGGGATTCTATGATGCAACTTCTATCACACGGGTGCAACATGCAATGTGGAAGGCTTCTTTCCTATGTGTTTCTGGTCTCTATGACCATGATGTGGTTTGACACATATATATGGATCCCCTAGAGTGATTCAATGTGTTCTTTTCCTAAACCACACATTGATATCTCCACTAGAGTCATTGATTATCCACATGACCACATTACATGTGTTCTTTTCCAAAACCATATTGATATCTCCATGACCACACACAATCTAGTGGATTCTTCTCTGTCACACTGGTGCATTGCAATGTGTGGAAGTTGCTTTCCTATGTGTGTTTTCTTTCTACACCATGATTTGCCATTTGGATCCCCCTATAATCATTGCACATTACATATGTGTTCTTTTACAAAACCACATTGAAAACTACATGACCACACACACTCCAGTGGATTCTGTGATGCAACTTCTTTGTCACACTGGTGCATTGCAATGTGTGGAAGTTCCTTTCCTATGTGTGTTTTGCTTCTACACCATGGTTTGCCACTTGGATCCCCTAGAGTCTTTGCACATTGCATATGTGTTTTTTTTATAAACCACATTGATATCTACATGACCACACGCACTCAAGTGAATTATGTGATGCAACTTCTGTTACACTTGTGTGTTTTTGGTATCTATGACCATGATGGTTTGCCACATATATATATGGATCCCCTAGAGTGATTGGATGTGTTCTTTTCCCTAAACCACACATTGATATCTCCACTAGAGTCATTATTGATGATCCACCTGACCTTACATATGTTCTTTTCCAAAACCACGTTGATATATAGACCACACACACACCCTACTAATCTAGTGATTATGTGATGCAACTTCTGTCAGACTAGTGGATGCAATGTTCAAGTTGCTTTCCTATGTGTTTTTGGTCTTCTACACCATGGTTTGCTACTTGGATCACATTGATATATACATGACCACACACCCCAGTGGTTTCTCTGATGCAACTTTTATCACACTGGTGCAACATGCAATAATGTTGGAAGTTGCTTTCCTATGTGGTTTTTTGTCTCTATGACCATGATGTGGTGGTTTGACACATATATATGGATCCCTAGAGTGTTTGCTTGTGTTCTTTTCCTAAACCACACATTGAAATCTCCACTAGAGTCATTGATGATCCACATCACCACATCGATATCTACATGACCACACACACTCCATTGGATTATGTGATGTTACTTCTCTGTCACACTGGTGCATTGCAATGTGTGGAAGTTTCTTTCCTATGTGTGTTTTGCTTCTACACCATGGTTTGCCACTTGGATCCCCCTAGAGTCATTACACATTGCATATGTGTTCTTTTCCAAAACTACATTGATATGTACATGACCACACACACTCAAGTAGATTCTGTAATGCAACTTGTGGGCTCCCCGGATTATCCATTCGAGAAATCCCTGTTTTGTATATATCCACGTTCCCATGATCAGTGAGCCGTGGAACATAAGCATTACAACATCCGAAACATAATGAATTTACAAGACTTACATAAATTCCATTATGGCTACAACATCTTTAACAGCGGAACATCAACACGCGCAGAGCCCAATCGTGCCTCAACCTATAGGTGACTGACTGGGAAGACGACCTAGCTTGCTGGACGTCACCTTAAACTTCTGATGTCGAACCTCTGGAAATTTGGTCAAGTAAATAACCAGGGACAATTCCATGAGTACTTTTAAATGTACTCGCAAACCACCAAGATACGTAGAGTAAGGAAATGCAAATTTGGGCTGTGGCGAGATAGCTCTAGCTAGGGTTGTTTTTGAAAAGCCTAGACTACCTATTAAAGTTATGGCATCTCCATATTTTTGTTAAAAAAAGAGTTTTGAAAACATGCCTCTGTTTTATAAGTCAATGTATTCTCATATCTTTATTGAAAACCTTTTTGAAAACAGTTTGGGAGTAAAAACCCTTTTTAAACCTCCTTGACCACCTCTGGTCAAACAACACTTTAAACTCAGGTTCCCCCGGAACCTCCATACTTCCATCCATTCTTTCCAAACAAACCACTATTTGGGTACTCCTAGCCAACACCTTTCCAACCATCCTTGACCGTGGACACGGCTATTCGAATAGATTATACTCTGCAGAGTTTGCACACTTTCCCCACAAGAAGCAATACATCCGCCGGGATACAACCAAGGCCCACTACCACTGGAGATGGGGGTCCGGATAATCGAACCTAACCTTTCGCTTGTTGACCCTAGCAAAGGCTGCTTTTCCTTTTTGGGTTTGTTCTCCCCGGCAACGAGTATGTGGCTCCCAGCCATAGTCCTGCCTTCTGTACACGCGTATACCCAAGCCGCAACTTGGCGTATACCTTAATCTGGTGACTCCACTTCCTTCCGTACCACCTAAGTCATACCGTCCGCGAGAGACCCAATTGTTGCACCGCAACTCCTGCCAGAACAGGCTCACTCTTGCTGAAGCAAGCTACAGGCTTCAGATCCTGAGATCTATTAGCGCCCGCCCGAAATTCAAGGGATTCCCTCCTATAAGCGTGGTACAAGTTGCCTCGGCTAATGAATACAAACTAAGAGCTAAGCCCTAGCACCTGGGGTAATGTGGTTGCATGGATAAAAAAATTCCGGTAAAGGCGTAGAACATCCCTTCACTTTCACATTTGTCATCAACACCATTTCTGTAGTTGAAACATCCGCTTGGAACGATGCCTGTTCCCAAGGGTTTTTACAAAGCCGTTTTTAAACATTTGTAGTAGGGTAAAACCCAAAACAGTTTATTTTCTCAAAGCCGGGGTTTTCAACGAGGTAGGATGCTGACCATCATACTCTCGGTCTAAGGGGATAAAATGGTAGGTACACCAGGGTGGTGCCACGTGGTACACAAATCATAACTTGGGGGAACCAAGTCATTAGTGCAGTATTTGTAAAACAAGACATGCAGGTAGATAATGCAATTTAGAAAGAGGATACAAAACAAGTAAAAAAAGAGTAGGACAAGTATCAGAATTTGGGAAATGGTGGCTTGCCTGTGATCAGCAATAAGTCCTTGGAATTCTTTCGATAACCAAGAATACCCAATAAATAATAATAAGAAGTCCCTTCCTTCTTATCGACAAACACTCACACTATCTCCATCATCGAGTATACATGCAAGCAGACAATACCACAATCAATACAGGGCATACATGCATCAAACCATACAGCAAACAAACATAAGGAATCCTACTTAACTTAGTAGGTTTTGGAGAAGTTGGGTACTAGTAGTGGAATTACTAGATTTACATAGAGGTGTTTTTCCCTTGGAAGATACTTGTCTAGGTTATATACCAAAAGCTTGGGGTGGAGACTTGAGGTATGTACGATACCACTGAGCAACAAATGTATCCTCAGATAGGTCTTGGCAAGACAAGACCAACACAAGTGGTTTCACTAGATTATCAATTACCTAGATTTAGTTATGCTTTTTATAGTGGAATACACTCTAGTTTAGGGAAATAATTCACCAGAATTTATCTGGAGGCAACGAAATTATTTCCTTCGGTGGTCAGGTAGTGTTTGATGTACTGAACCACATAGAGTTGGAATCAAGTCTAAATAATTACCAGAATGCACTCAGGAAATTCCCAAAGGCAGTTCTGTATGGTATTTCTCCTTTTCACCAGATTAATTCTACAAAATTTCTTGAGTTGATTCCAAGGGCATGTGGTAGGCATTTAGAATACCTTTCTGTAGGAATTGGATTCACTCTTTTTGGAGTTGTCAAACTCCTGGGGTGAATTATTTAGTTAAAATATCACTTACAGAAGTATTTAATTCACTATAATTCAACCATGGCTCAATAAATTATGAGCTGCTGGGGTTTGATAGATTTTTATACTAGGGTGTACTGGGAGGTGGAATCAGGTCAATACCACATTTGGTTTGTCCTGCAGAAATTACCCAAGGCAGATAAAGGTTGTTTTTGTTATTTTTTCTAAAGACACACTACTGTTGACCATGGCATATGGTCTATGCTAGGTTAAAGGTATAACTAATACCTTCTAGTAGAGCTTTGGTTCTTCCCAAATGGAGATGTAAAACTCCTTGAGAAAATTAATTAGTGTAGGAGATACTCTTTAGAAGATTAAATGCCAGAAAAAAATAGAAATTATTTTTGGCACGGTTCCAGCTCTGCATGTTGCACAAAACACATAGGAACATGATGAAAAATATTTCTGGTAAACTGGAGTTGGTTTCCATTTTTAAAAAGATTTAAACTGAGGAATAAATTTTGGATCTAAACAAAATGAATAAAACAAAAGGATTCGTGGGCTGGGATCTGGGGCTACTGGGCCGGCTGGAGGACTTTTCGACCCACGGTGCATAGAGTGACGCGCGGGAGCGGCGCGGTTTGAACCTGACTGGTGGGGCCCGGCAGTCAGCAGCGAAGGGGCGCCGAAGCGGTATCGGCGGCTATAGGTCGTTGGATCAAGTCACGATGAACGGCACGGGGTCGTCGTCTGCGTGAAACAGGGCAGCCGGTGGTGGAAACCCTAGGGGTGGCGGGGCTCGCTGGGGAAGCTTACCAGGGGCTCGAGGGAGGCCGAGGAGGGTACAGGAGGACGCGGTGGTTGACGGCGAGTATATCGAGGGGCGTCACGGTCGGGTTCACGCCTAGGAAGGAGCTCGCATGATGGTGACTGAGAGCTACCTCGTCGGAGCTCACTAGTGACGGCGGAGGAGACGGTCCTAGGAAAAAAGAAGACCAGGGTTAGATGCAGGGAATGTAGGGGGACTCAAGTGCCAACATGCAGAGGAAAGGGAGCAGAGATGAGAGCTCCTAGCTCAATTTCTTGATTAGGCCGAGAGGTCCTCCTTCTTCTTCTGGGCAGTACAGATCAGGGGAGAGGGAGTGGTGCTCGGGGGAGGTAAGTGAGAGGGAGAGGGGGCGAATGAGGGGCAGGGGCATGCTGGGGTGGCCTCTGGCCTTTATACCGACAGAGGGATCTAGGGTGCAAATGTCCACTTTGGACATGGGGGAGGGGATTGCTGGCCTGTGGTTGGCCTAGAGGGCGGTGGGGAGGGGTAAGAAGGAGATTTGGGTCGGGCAGAGAGGAGTAGGGCTGCTGCGGTAATTAATTGTGACAAATCTTGTAAGATTGAGGTTGTCTCTCTCTCTCTACTAGTACAAGGGTAAAATGGGCAAGGGCAGGGGTGGAGCTACAGTGGTGTCGACCTAGGGTGTGTCCTGGTGTTGAGGAGATGCATTGAGCAAGTTTTGATGAGAGTTGGAAGTGGTTTGAGTAGTGGATTTGCTTACTTGGCAATTTTGATCAAATTGGTGGTTATGAAGAAGGTCCAAAAACTTGCATTGGACAATATGAGGAAATGGTACTGGTAGCAATATGAGGTCAAGGTAGACTCCTAGGATTTAATTGGGATTTTTATAAGGGGTTTCTGTCCTCATAAATCCATTTACTGAAAAAGGCAGAAGTGGTTTCTAGAAGATCAATTGGTATAATTTCATTGGATAAGGTTGGTTATTGGTGTGAGAGGGTCCCAAATGTGAATACACACTTAGGGGAATTTTCCTAAGATTTATTGAGGTTTAAAAGTATTTAAGACAATTATTTTTTCATTTCTGCCATTTAAGAAAATAGGCAAAAAGAAATAATAAAGCTTCTCAAAAAAATTTATTTTTGAGATGGGAAGATAGGGTATGATAAATGGAACTCACATGAGCAAAAAGTTGGGGAAGTGGTTTGACAAAAACCAAACTTTCCATTGGGAAAGGGGTTTTGAGATTTTGTCTAATAAAGGAATTAAATAGATTTAGAGCCGTAATAACTATGGATAATATTTGATAAATATTGATGATCAAGGTAGATGATGTATACAAGGTGTAGCAAGAATTTGCAACCTTGAAAAATGGAAATCCAACTTGAATAATATGGAAAACAAGGAGTTGTGGATCTAGGGAGATGTTATTTGTATACCACCAAAACCTTGTTAGATCATGGATCTCAAAGCTCACCTTGATGCAATGGTTAGATGATTAGTTAGACCAAGTCATATAGATGATTATGGCAGAAGGAGTTTGGATCGGTTGCATTTGAGGTGGTCTGGAAATGATGGCAAACTTTGTTGAAAATAAGGATGCCATACCAGAATTGTCATGATGCCTTATAAACCATGTGGGTTTAGGTAGCACAAAGATCCACTTGGAACAAGTGAAGTAGGTTTTGATAGACCTATCTGAGTAGAACACAACCATTCAAAGAGTTGCTCCATAGAAGGGTGGATGATGGTGTGAGCTTCTGTCAAAGTAGGCATGATGACTAGATTTGCAGGAAAAGCTATTTTCTTGCCTGCAAAACCATCAAGAACAAGTGGGTTGGAGGATGACCTAACCAAGGGAAAAATGTGGTCCTTGGTAGTCCTTAGGATGTTTAACAAGATGGTTCAGGTGCATTTCCAAAATTGCATAGGGTTTGAGAAAGGGAGGCATTCAAAAAGGTGATGTTGGAACAGTTTCCAGACTTAGTCAAATTTGGTAGTTTTGAGGATTTTGTCTAGAGTATGAGAGGGAATGTTTCTGGAGGTGTTGCAAGGTAGCACAACATCATCAAGTGGATGATGTTGAAGTGTAGATTGAGTAGAAGGGATCCATGCTTGATATTGGACTTCATTGACTTGGAGTCTTCTAGAAAGGATCACTGCATAATGGATCTGGTTAAGGTTTTCAAATGGTCACCTGGTGGTTAGAGATTGGATCCAGCTTGTACTCTTGCTTAGGGTGAGGTGATTTGGAGAACATCTTGACCATATTGATGAGCCCCTAGAGTGGCTCATACTACTTCCTAATCAAACAAGTCAAACAGCAGACCAAGGCAACTCATCTTGTAAACTAAGCAAATCCACTACTGGGGTTACTACCAAGCTTAGCTTGAGGTAAGGTTGGGGGCATTTTGAAGAGGTTGGATTTTTGAGTAACTCCTATCACACTGGTGCATGAAATGTGGAAGTTGCTTTCCTATGTGTTTTTGGTCTTCTACACCATGGTTTGCCACTTGGATCACATTGATATATACATGACCACACACACCCAGTGGATTCTGTGTTGCAACTTCTGTCACACTGGTGCAACATGAAATAATGTTGGAAGCTGCTTTCATATGTGGTTTTTGGTCTCTATGACCATGATGTGGTGGTTTGACACATATATATGGATCCCCTAGAGAGATTGGATGTGTTCTTTTCCTACACCACACATTTATATCTCCACTAGTCATTGATGATCCACATGACCACATTACATGTGTTCTTTTCCGAAACCACATTGATATCTACATGACCACAGACACTCCAGTGGATTCTTCTTTGTCACACTAGTGCTTGCAATGTGTAGAAGTTGCTTTCCTATGTGTCTTTTTCTTCTACACCATGGTTTCCCACTTGGACCCCCCTAGAGTCATTGCACATTGCATATGTGTTCTTTTCCAAAACCACGTTCATATCTACATGACCACACACACTCTAGTGGATTATGTGATGCAACTTCTCTGTCACACTGGTGCATTGCAATGTGTGGATGTTGCTTTCCTATGTGTGTTTTTCTTCTACACCATGGTTTCCCACTTTAAACCCCCAGAGTCATTGCACATTGCATATGTGTTCTTTTCCAAATCCACATCGATATCTACATGACCACACACACTCCAGTGGATTTTGTGATGAAACTTATGTCACACTGGTGTGATTTTGGTCTCTCTGACCATGATGGTTTGACGCATATATATGGATCCCCTAGAGTGATTGCATGTGTTCTTTTCCCTAAACAACACATTGGTATCTCCACTAGATTCATTATTGATGATCCACGTGACCTTACATGTGTTCTTTTCCAAAACCACATTGATATAGACCACACACACACCCTACTCTAGTGATTCTGTGATGCAACTTCTGTCACACTGGTGCATGCAATGTGGAAGGTGCTTTCCTATGTGTTTTATGTCTTCTACACCATGGTTTACCACTTGGATCCCCTTAGATTCATTGCACATTCCTATCTACATGACCACAAACACTCTAGTGGGATTCTATGATGCAACTTCTATCACACTTGTGCAACATGCAATGTGGAAGGCTGCTTTCCTTTGTGTTTCTGGTCTCTATGACCATATGTGGTTTGACACATATATATGGATCCCCTAGAGTGATTGCATGTGTTCTTTTCCTAAACCACACATTGATATTTCCACTAGAGTCATTGATGATCCACATAACCACATTACATGTGTTCTTTTCCAAAACTACATTGATATCTAGATGACCACACACACTCCAGTGGATTCTTCTCTGTCACACTGGTGCATTGCAATGTCTGCAAGTTGCTTTCCTATGTGTTTTTTGCTTCTACACCATGGTTTGCCACTTGGATCCCACTAGAGTCATTGCACCTTGCATATGTGTTCTTTTCCAAAACCACATTGATATCTACATGACCACACACACGCCAAAGGATTCTATGATGCAACTTCTCTATCACACTTGTGTATTGCAATGTGTGGAATTTTCTTTCCTATGTGTGTTTTGCTTATACAACATGGTTTGCCACTTGGATCACCCTAGAGTCATTGCACATTGCATATGTGTTCTTTTCCAAAACCACATTGATATCTACATGACAACACACACTCTAGTGGATTCTGTGATGCAACTTCTCTATCACACTGGTGCATTGAAATGTGTGGAAGTTGCTCTCATATGTGTGTTTTGCTTATACACCATGGTTTTCCACTTGGATCCCCCTAGAGTCATTGCACATTGCATATCTATTCTTTTCCAAAACCACATTGTTATCTATATGACCACACACACTCTAGTGGATTCTGTGATGCAACTTCTCTATCACACTGGTGCATTGCAATGTGTGGAAGTTGCTTTCCTATGTATGTTTTCTCCTACACCATGGTTTTCCACTTGAATCCCCCTAGAGTCATTGCACATTGCATATGTGTTCTTTTCCAAAACCACATCGATATCTACATGACCAAACACACTCCAGTGGATTCTGTGATGCAACTTCTGTCACACTGGTGTGATTTTGGTCTCTCTGACCATGATGGTTTAACACATATATATATGGATCCCCTAGAGTGATTGAATGTGTTCTTTTCCCTGAACCACACATTGAGATCTCCACTAGAGTCATTATTGATGATACACATGACCTTACATGTGTTCTTTTCCAAAACCACATTGAGACATAGACCACACACACACACCCTACTGATCCAGTGTCGTTGTATTGGGAACGGCAGTACCTAAGCAGGTTAGATAGAGGTGTTGGGACTAGCAGGGACGCTCTCGACGGTGTTCGCATGCAGGATTGGATACGAGCAAGTGTGACGAGACACAAGAAGTACCCAGGTTCGGAGCCCTCGTGGTGAGGTAAAGCTCCTACTCCTGCCGATCTGACTATGAGTAGTATACGGGCTACAATCACTCCTAGAGTTGTATCTTCTATCTACCTCCTTAAATCCACTGAGACCAACCCTTTCTACGAGAGCCTCGCCTCTCCTTATATAGGCAGAGAGCCAACGGTCTCACTGGCTAGTCCGGCTGGCGGGTCCCGTCGGCGGGCTCCAGCCGGCTGGTCATCTACAGTATCCGGTACACCCAACAAAGTCGTCGTGGGTACAGTGAACACCGTGCGATCCTGTCATCAGCACCTGGCCATTGTTCCCGCGTCACCCAACAAAGTCTTCGGTATGGCCGTGTACTTGCGGGTCTTGTCGTCGTACCAGGGCGTACCACGCACTATGCAGCACGTCGCTATGTCCTCCTGATTGAGTCCGGCTATGCTGAGGTAGCCAGTCCCGTGCCTTGCTGCTCCTCGTGGTTCCGTCTACCGTAAAGTAGCTGGTATGACTTGATAGTGTTCGGCTACGCTCAGCCAACCAGACGCGAACCGACTGCCATAGTTCTTGTTCGGTTGGGGTATCCGGAGATCATCCCCCCAACACTAGCCCCCGAGCGCGTGTAGATTTCGCCCTTACGTGAAATGTGCGCGCGCTCCTCCCCAACTTTGAAATTTCTGGCCGGCTACGTCTGGCGGTTGTGCTACCCGTGACATCAGTGTTGACGCCGGCCACGCGTGCACGCGCCATCATTGCACTGCGGCGGGCAGTGTAACGTCCCGCCGCACGTCACCTCGGGAAACTGCCGCCTGCCTCTTCGGTTTCCGCTCCGGGATCTTCTACGCGTTCGGCGCATGCACAAAGGATCCTGCGTGGTGGAGGGAGCAGGGCGCGGCCCGATGGGTGCCGCGTGGCAGCGCGGACGTTTGCGCATTCGGGCCTTTAAAAGGTCGCCCGTGGGAGGGCAGTTCCTCCTTCCGCTCATTGCCTTCCCAGTCTCCTCTAGCGCCCTTGCTTTCTTGCTTCGTCTTGCCAGTTTCTGTCACTATAATTCGCCGCGCTGCCCTTTTAGCATAGTCGGAGACATGGGCCACCACCACTCCTCAACCGGTGCAACGACCAGCGAGCCAGAGATGGCTGCCGAGCGTGGAGCATGGTCGAACTCTTCCGTGACGGAGGAGCACATCGAGAAATACCGTGCCACCCGCGTACTGCCGCCGGAGACGGAGGTGGCGGTGCGGCTGGCGCCGGCAGGAGAGGAATTGCCGCACCCGGCGGAGGGGGAGCGGGTTATCTTCCTATCACACCTCGCACGCGGCTTCGCGCTGCCGGTGCACCCCTTCTTCGTCACCTTCCTCGCCTTCTTCGACCTCCACCTCCACCACCTCGGCGCCAACGCCATCGGCACGCTGGCGCACTTCATGGCATTCTGCGAGAGCTACCCGGGATCCATCCAGATCTCGCGCTCTTCTGTCGGCTCTTCCGCGTTCGGCCGCAGGTTTAGTTCACCCAAGGGCCGCTGGTGATGTGCGGCGGCGCCTCCATCTACTCCAGCACGCAGACCGGTACCCCAAGTTCCGGCTGTAGGACACAATGCGACTGTGGCAGCAGTCGTACTTCTATGTCCGCAACCTCGACGACATGGACTAGATCAATCTGCTGGCTTTCTAGGACGTGGAATCTAGCCAGCAGAATTGGGACCTGAAGATCCATGGCGAGAAGGCAGAGTCAGACGTGATGCTGTAGTGGATGCGCTCCCTCGTCACCGCCGACTTGACCGGCCTGGACATCACACTCAGTTGGATGTCCTGACTGATGATGCCGCTGCAGCAGCGCGCACACAAGATGTGCTACTACTCCGGCCGGCTAGACCCGACCCAGCTGTGCCGCCATGATCCCCGCTACCACAACTAGAAGGAGTGGGTGTGGACGATCACGAAGGAGCGGCTGCCGGAGCATTGGAAGTTCGAGCTGTCTCCCTAGTGCCGCGACAACCGCGTGCCCCGGGTAAGTCTCGTCAGCCGTTTTTTGCTTTCTTGTTCTAGCCTTTTATTCGGCTGACCCTTGTCTTCTTTCTTTCGTAGACCTTCCCCTGCATCATCCGGGAGGAGGGTGAGACCCCCTCCAAAACTTCACGCCTGACCTCCCCGAGCCACGCGCTCGCCGGTCCGACTAGGATTTGGATGGAGATGGTGACGTCTTCCCCAGCCGAAACAATGAGCCGGCTCACGACCCCCATGCGGAGGTTGATGAGGAGGAGGAGGCCGCGCCAGCTCCCAAACCGACTCGGTGCCGCGCAATGGACGGTGACTCCAGCCAGTCGAGCGCCGGTGGGAGCGGCTCTAGCCGGTCCAGCGCCGGTGGGAGTGGTTCCAGCCAGTCTAGTGGAGGAGGTGGCCCCAGTCGGACCACCATGGAGGAGCCGACCCCCAAGAGGAGCCGGACCGGCGCCCTTCCCCCCAGCCGCCTTGGCCGCAAGAAGGGGCCGCCCCCCATGGTGCCGGGTAAGTCCTCGCTGGTCTTGCTTTGTTGCTTCTGTCTTTTCTCTTTCTTTTGTGCAGCCTTTCTATCTTTTGCTTATTTGTTTTTGTTTTTCTCTTGTCTTCTGTTGTCCAGCTCGCTAGTCTTCTTCGGTGCCATGAGCCCGGTGCGGGCGCCCACTGTCTTGCCGCCCCATGTGCTGGACACCGTGCCACCTTTGGCTGCCTCTCCTCTCTCTCCTTCGCCTAGGGCTCCGTCTCCGCCCCCGCCTCAGGTTGATACAACTATCGGAGCCAGAGCAGGGGACGCCCCGCCGACCACGGTGGTGCAGCCAGAAACGGCTACCCCACAAAGTGGAGGTAGTTCCCCCGCGGAGGCGCGGAGGGCCTCCACCGGCGAGGAGCTTGTGGTCGTCATGTTGGGAATATGCCCTAGAGGCAATCATGTTTGATGTTATTCCCAATGTATTCATAAAGTTATTGTCCATGTATGAACTACTGATATGTATCGTTGAATATGTGATTCGATTGTGGAACTATATATTCATGTTGTTTATACTGATTGTCCTTGGTCGTTGAGGTTGTGCTGGACACACAACTTAGACTAATGTGAAAGTCGGCTGATGACTCGGTTCTACTTGTCATGGGCATAGAGATGCTATTCCGACTTACACGGATTTGGCTAAAGAATTTAGCGAGTCGGACTGACCCATATTGAGATACAACGAATAAGTCGTCATTTGCATATCTCAATCAATGTAATCCTTAGACCTAAGGTTATTGCACAATCCGAGTTGAGGATCATCGACTTAGGTTCTGTCAAACGTTGTGCCGTCACTGGGCAGTTATAAAGGCGGAGTTCGGGTCGACTGAGAATCAAGCTGCGTGATGTGAATAACCGAGATGTGATTTTGCCCCTTCATTTGGAGAGATATTCTCTGGGCCCTCTCGGAAGATATGATTCGGAAAGCATGGCCATGCGTGACTCGGTTAAGTGTTAACCGAGACGACCGACTAAGAGTTAGTCGGATGAATCACTTATCTCGGATCGAGAAAGAGAGTCGAACTATTTAAGGGATGACGATTATTCGCCTACAGTTTGACAAGGTATATCGTGAGGCAAAAGGGACTTAGAAGAAAGTCGCATTGGAAGGTATGTCGTCATGACTCTTTGGTACTTGGGAGTTGGCACGTTCTGCTAGGAGCCGCTACCAACTGATCGGTCACGAGTGAGACTCGGATCGTGTCCGGGTCACCATGAGCCTGTCGGGTCACACACTTAAGAGCGGGAGCATATTTGGGTTGGACCCAAAAAGGAAACGGATAGAGTCAGTGAGTTGGACTCGCAGTGACTAATATAGGCCTTTTTAGTGAATGGGCCACAAGTGAGTGGAGCCCACTTTCACTCCCTATATAAGGTGGGACACAGCTGCTTAGAGCACACGGTTAGGTCACTCCATGTGTTGGAAACCCTAGCTCCAGTCCAGTCTAGTCTTGTCGCCGCCGTACTAGACCTAGCAGTCCATCATCGGCGCTCCTCCTCGTACATGTGGATACTGGCGGAGGTGTTGTACATTCAGCACTTCGACGATCGTGGATCAGAACGGATCGTGAGGACTGCACTGCATCAAGCGACGTGCTTCATCGATTCCGCAACCGCACGTCTAGTGGTAATTCTCGTGGCCTACTACCTCAGCTAGATCTTGGGTTTACCGCGTAGGAAAAAGTTTTGCTTTTCTCTGCATGGCCCAACAGTGGTATCTGATACGTCCAAAACGTATCTACTTTTCCAAACACTTTTGCTATTGTTTCTCCTCTAAACTTGTGTGATTTGGATGCAACTAATGCGGACTGGCGTTGTTTTTAGCAGAATTGCCTTGGTGTCTACTTTTTGTGCAGAAAACCAACTATCAGGAAAAATCCCGGAAAATATGCCAAAAATCCTATTTCACCCGAAGACTCTAGGAGCCAGAATACGAGACGGAGAAGAGCCGAGGAGTGGCCACACCACCTGATGGAGCAGGCCAGGCCAGATCGCGCTAGGGGGTTGGTGTGGGGCCCCCAGGCACCCCCTCGGCCTCTCTCTTCGCCTATAAGGAGCCTTCTAACCTAAAAACTTCAGGGGGTTCGACGTTTTTCCAAAAGGAGTTCCGCTCCGCCGCCACCACCAGATTCCACGAAACAACACTAGAAACTCCGTTCTGGCACCCTGCCGGGACGGGAAATTGGAGGAGATCATCGCCATCATCATCACCATCGCTTCTCCATCGACCATCCATGTTTCCCCCATCTATGAGTGACTAATACCCTGCTGTAGGCTATGGGTATGGTAGGGATTGGATGAGATCGTTCATGTAATGGCATCAGATTGTTAGGGCATGGTGCCTAGTATCTTTTATTAGTGCTTTATGACTTTGTTGCGACTTGTTGTGCTTAATGCTTGTCACTCGGGCCCGAGTACCATGATTTCAGATCTGAACATGTTATTGATTCATTATGATAGTATTGTTTTTGGTCTTATCTACAAGTTGTATACACACGTTGTTGTCCGGAACCTATGGCCCCGAAGTGACAGAAATCGGGATAACCGGAAGGGAATAACTTTGATGTGAGGATCACATGTGTTCATGGAGTGTTAATGCTTTGCTCCGGTGCTATATTAAAAGGAGCACCTTAATTGCCAATAGTTCCCTAGAGGCCCCGCTGCAAACGGGCTGGCAGGACAAAAGATGTTGTGTAAGTTCTCATTGCAAGCACGCATGACTATATATGGAACACATGCCTAGGATTGTCTAGTACTTGGATGCTTTATCTTATTTATCTGCAATTGCCCTATGTTCTGATTGCTATGTGAATTGTCTAGTCCATGCAATGCCCGTCCATCCATCCCTATGCCTTCCGCACTCGAATCCCACTGTTACTGCTTTTGTTACTATTGTCTTTGCTTTACTACTGCTGCTACTTTACTATTCCTACTACAAAACTATTGCTACTGATAAACTGTTGTGAACAAGATTGTTTCCAGGTGCAGCTGAATTGACAACTCAGTTGTTAAGGCTTATAAATATTCTTTGGCTCTCCCTGTGTCGAATCAATAAATTGGGTTTCACTTCCCTCGAAAATACTGCGATACACCCCTATACTTGTGGGTCATCAAGACTATTTTCTGGCACCGTTGCCGGGGAGCATAGCTTTATTTATCAAGTTCACTTGGATTCTCTATTGTTCGCTGCTATCCATCCATCATGGGTAAGTCTCGTGATGGCAAGGTTCCTATTTTACCATCCACTACAAGAAGAGGTACGGTTCTGAACACCTCTGTTGCTCTTGATTCACCGTCTGTTTTGAGTAAGTTCCTTACACCACCACATACACATGCTACACACACTGCTACTACTGCTGAATCGGAAACTTCTGATGCTTATGATGCTGCTTCTACTGTGCTCGATAAGAGTGGTTCATTAGGTCCTTTCCTAGATGCTACGATTGCTATAACTATAGCTGGAAATACCGAAACTCCTAATGAAGACACTACCACACCTGTTAGCTCACCTGAGTCTAGTGAGAGTTATGATATTGAAGATGGTTATGTTGAGATGACCGATGAGTTTATGAAAGAATGTAAGAACACCCATGATAGGAGCGCTGCTAAGAGTCTCCTTGAGAGGCGTACTATTAGACCGAAATTATATCCTGCTGCTAAGTGTGCTGCTTCTCCCATAAACATTATAGATGAAGATTATGATTTCTCTCTCGATCTATCTTACATAGCTATTGTCGAGAAAGAACCTTTTTGTGGGACTAAGAATGAAAGTGCGGTAGCACATATGAATGAACTTTCTACCATGAGTGGCTTGTTTTCTGATGATATTAAGATGCGTACTTACTTTGTTGCTAAGATTTTTCCCTTTTCACTGAAAGGAGAAGCTAAAACTTGGTTTAGTAATTTACCTCCTAGATCTATTGATAGCCCTGAGTTCTTGATTACTACTTTCCTACAGAAATATTTTCCTCCTAGTGCTAGACATGCTATTTTGCAGGAACTTTTTGATTTTAAACAGGGAGAAAAAGAGGTATTGCCCGAATCTTGGGCAAGGTTTTGTGCTTTGATTCATGCACAGGCTGGAAGTCCATTACCTAAGAATGAGCTTCTTGATATATTTTATAATGGACTAACCGAGGAATCTAGGACATACCTAGATAGTTGTGCTGATTGTGTTTTCAGGAATAGGACTCCAAAGGAAGCTGAGGAATTAATGGCTAAAATAAGCAAGAATTATGAAGATTGGGCTCCTCCTAAACAAGCTATACCTGAAGTAATTATACCTGAACCATCTATTCTTGTGCCTATTCCAACATCAAAAAAGAGGGGAGTTATTGAATTAAATGATGAAGTGATGAAGGAAGCTAAGAAATGTCTTAAGGAGAAGGGAATTAAAGCTGCAGATGTCAAGAATTTACCTCCTATAGAAGAATTGTGTAAGCCTATTCCCCACTCATCCACTATTGAGGTACACTCTCTCCAACACTTTGATGAAGGTGATATCCCTTACTCGAAACCTCCTGATCAATGCTTAGAAGAATTTGATATCTTTATTGTTAAGCAAGATAACTTTAATAAAAGGGTGAAAAATCATCTAATGGAAAACACTAGAGCTATTGTTCAGTTGAAAGATATTGTAGAAAGAACCTCTAATGATGTTAAAATGATTGTTAAACACTTTCAAATGGTTCAAACTCAAATAGATTAACTCGTTAAAGTGCAAAACGACTTGCTAGTTAATGTTGCTAAAGAAAAACATGCTTATGAAATTAGAACTAGAAGTGGGGCTGCTACCCAGGATCCTCTATATCCTGAGGGGCATCCCAAAAGAATTGAGCAGGATTCTCAACAAGCTGAAAATGGTGGTTCTACTCGTAAGAAAAGGAAAAAGAAACATAAAACTGTTGTAGAACCCTATGAACCTGCTATAGGTCCTAATAATATATCTATCTCTGATGCTGAAACTAAAAGTGGTAATGAAGAAAATGTTGTTCCTAATGAAGAAAAAGTTGAAGAAGAACCTGAAAACCACACTAAGAATACTCACCTAAGAAGATTTTATTGCTAAGAAACATGGTAGTGAAAGAGAGCCTTGGGTCCAAAAACCTATGCCATTCCCTGATAAGAAACACAAGTCAAAGTAAGATGAACACTATAATAAGTTTTGTGAGTGGATGAAGCCTTTATTGTTGCAAATTCCTTTGACTGATGCTATTAAATTGCCTCCTTACTCAAAGTATATGAAGGACATTGTCTCGAATAAAAGGAAGATCCCTAATGAATAAATTTCTACTTTGCTTGCTAATTATTCCTTCAATGGTAAGGTTCCTAAGAAACTTGGAGACCCAGGGATTCCAACTATCCCTTGCTCTATTAAGAACAGTTATGTTAGAACTGCTTTGTGTGATCTGGGAGCTGGAGTTAGTGTTATGCCTTTCTCTCTCTATAAGAGGCTTCAGCTTGAAAAATTGATACCAACTGATATATCTTTGCAAATGGCTGATAAATCTACCACCATTCCTATGGGTATATGTGAGGATGTACCTATTCAGGTGGCTCACAATTGCTTGATATTGACTGATTTTGTTGTGCTTGAAATGCCCGAAGATGATAATATGTCTATTATTCTTGGAAGACCTTTTCTTCATACTGCAGGAGATGTTATCAATTGTAATCAAGGAAAGGTGACCTTCAATGTTAATGAAAAGGAGCATACTGTCTATTTCCCCAAGAAGATTGAAAGGACTTATGGTTTGAATTCAATTGAACATGTTGAAGGCATTCAAGTTGGAGAAATATATTGTCCCATACCAAGAGAAAAATTGCTATCAAGGTTAAGGTAACATAATCATTAGTGGAGTACAAAGTTTTGTATCATATGCAATTGTTTTGGTAGCAAGACTTGATCAACCTTGATAACAAAAGGATTCCATTGAACAAAACAATGTTTTCATTATGATTATCTCCGTTTATTTCTATCCTTTGCATTTTAGTTTTTGCTTTCGTTTAGTTTTCTTTGTGTTGTTAGTTGCTTACATGCTAGAACTTTTGTAGTTCTAGCCTAGTTTTGTCTTTGCATCATGTTTCCAAAAGAAAAAAAATTTGTATGTCAGAAAAATCATTCTTCTATTTCTGAAAAATGCCCAAAAATAAAGTGTCTCAAAAATTCCAGAAAATTCATATTAAATTTTTACGTGAAAAAAGGGGCAGAGGAGTACCTAGGAGGTACTAGGGGGGCCCACCAGGCAGGCACACCACATGGTGGCACGGCCAGCCCTGGTGTGGGCCACCCCTGGCCCCCCACTAACTCTCTCACCTGCCACTTTCTTCTCTCTCCCGAGTAAGCTCTAGTTCATAGCTCAAAATCGTGTTCTTCCTGTGCTTGCTCTCAATTTTTTCGATCTCCTTGCTCAGCCCATCTTTCTTGCTGAAATTTGGAGCATTTGTTCCCTGGTATGTGACTCCTCCCCTTGTCCAAGTAGATTTGTGTTTAGTGGATTATATGTTGAGTATTTTGCTGATGTAGGTGACTGGTTATGAGAGCTTGTAAGCTTGTTTGATGCTTAGAGATATAGTTTTGATGCATGTTTAGGCCTCTTGCAAGTCCCTATGAGTAGAATCCTTCATTATATTTACCTTACAATCACTTGTTTAATAGGTGTTTAAATTTCAGAATACCAAGCATGAACAATCATACTTTTGGAGAGATATTTGAGAGTGATGCACCTAGGGGGTCGAGGCCCTCAAGAACAGCCTCTCAAGCTAGGCCATCATACAATGAAGACCTCATTGCAACCCGTATTGGTAGTGAAAGGGATGATGGGGATGCTCACCCATCCTCTTTTCCTTGTTTTACTTTCTTGCAAGCTGCAGGTATTCTTGATGATTTCTTGATACTGATTGAGAGGGTTGGTTTGACCTCATATGCAAGAAGAGAGTGCACAATATGCTATGCTCACCAAAACTTTTGTTGAGAGCTTCACATTTACTAACACACCCTATCAATCTACTGTCTCTTTTAAAATCTATGATCTGCCCTTCACCATGCCTTTGGAGAGATTTTGCAGTATTGTAGGTGTGCGTATGACAGGGACCATGAAGAAAATTCAAGGGCGACCCGCTGATTTGTTGGAGCTTTACCGAGGGGTGACCAATTATGATGACCGTGTAGCGCAACGCGGAAAGATAAGAAATATCCAACTCCCTGCTCTTAGATACTTTGCATATTATCTTGCCACTAGTGTATTGGGTAGGGAGAACACTAGTAATATCTCCAACTATCATTTAGCATTCCTTGCTGCTGCACTTAACAATGATACTCGGTACAATCTTGGTTCGCTTATTGCTCGCCGCCTAGCTGCTAGGGGGCTATCTATGGGGGCATCATTGCATCGCGCATAGTCAATGCATTAGGTCTTTCAGTGGATCCCTATGATGCTATGCTGGCACCACAGAGGCTTGACCTTGTTGCTATGAAAGCTCATCACTTTGTCACTGCTACCTCTGATTTGAACAATCTAGTGTATAGGATGCGTTTCAATGACGGGGATGAAAGGGAGATCCTTTTGCCATAGCCTGCTTTGTTTAGTGTTCACAGGAGACCGTGGTCACGCTCCAAGGAGGAGGTGGACGAGCAGCTTTGCTTTCTGGGTTTCCATGAGCAGCACCAGGAGGATGTGCCCTCCTATGATTACTCCGTGCATTACGGAGGGACGTACTCGAGTTCACGCCAGGATGAGGGGACCTCTTCGTCGTACCAGGGTGACACTTCATCCTAGCCAGCTTGGGATTGATACCCACTTAGGCCAAAAGCCTAAGCTTGGGGGGAGGTACGCCGACACCG
Organism: Avena sativa; assembly: GCA_916181665.1. NCBI lineage: Eukaryota > Viridiplantae > Streptophyta > Magnoliopsida > Poales > Poaceae > Avena > Avena sativa. Next base: position 452,289,329 of record OV702289.1, read on the forward strand.
CACTCGTCTGCATATCATGTTACGTCGGTACTTTGTATATTCATGTTTTCGTTCTCTTTTTAGTTTTCGTTCTTCTTTGCTTTTGCTTTCTAAAAACACAAAAAGACCAAAAATATTTCTGTTGTTTCTCTTTGGTTTGCTTCTTCTTTTTGCCTTGGTTTGCTTTTCCCTTTTTGCTTTGTTTGAACTATTCGAAAAACCCAAAAAGATTTTGCTTTGTTTGTTTTTCCCTTTTGGTTCTTGTTTAAAAATCAAAAACACCAAAAATATTTGTCGTTCTTCTTTGGTTTTTGCGAGTTTGCTTCAGGGTTCTGCAGTCCTTAGTGGATATTGGTTTCATATTATTATTCAAGCCACACAAGTGAAGAGCAATAATGAGGATCAATGACAACTTGAGGCGTGGTAAGAGGCTGGTAACGAACTCTATTTGTTTTCATTTTGAACATATACTCATCACTGTGGGCATGCTTAGTCCGTTCATGTAGAGTGTATGTTTTCTTTGGATGCTTAATAGTTCTTGCTTTCTTATGATTAGCTCCAGCTCGCTAATAGTTTGTAGCATGTCTTATGAATGTCTGCTTGCATTACTCTATTCATAAATTGGTATGACACCGTGGTATCCTCCTCTGAATGTTTCATTTGAATTGACTTGGCACATGCTCACGCATGCACATGACTGTGATAATCAGTTAAGCATGGATGAATTATTTTGCCTTGAGGATCTTGAATCACTTTCATGATGAGTAGTCCTGTTTTGATGCAAGCATGATAATGACAGCTATTGCTCTCTCGTTTGTCGCTCCCTTACTATTGCTAGCCTTCACTTTCACTGAGTATGTTTTACTCAAGTTCCCAACTCCCTAAACCAAATATTTCCGAAGTGTCCACCATACCTACCCATTAGCATCATTTTCTACCTCCGTGCATATTCAATGTGCCTTGTTTTCTTCCGAATACAATGTTTGCTTGTTATGAGAAAGTTAGTTAGTAAAGCTCTCACGAACTTGATGGCACACTTTATTTTCTTGCACTTAATAAACCTGAACCATTGCGTCCTTCTTTGTTGCGCATATGCTTGCGCTTTATGAGTTGAAGTTAGCAGAACCATGTATCATGGGGACCGCTTTCAACGCTTCATAGGTACTTTGTACCTAGTTGATATCATGTTCTTTTGCTTATGGATCCCGGTGGTGTGAAATAAAAGTGGAACTTGTAAGATCATGGAGTTTGTGTAACATCCCAAAACTTCAATCCAAGCTTATCATGATCAAATCATCCAAAAATGGGGTTAACAAAAACTTTTCCAAATTTAAAATGAAAGCATTCATATATGTGTGCATTTAAAATAGGAGTTGTTTTGAATTGCCATGATTGTGTGATACTTTGCTTCTAAAATGTTTCTTAAGTGATTTAAACATCATCTACATCATTCCCAAACTTTTCCTAAAGAAAATCAAATCAAAAAGAATTAAAATGAAGGAATGGTCATTTGGACAAATTTAACTCTCATGCCTACTTTGGCTATTCCTAGTACTCAATTCTTAACAGAAACAATTATTGATCTTTGCACCCCTTGCTAGTACACATAATGAGGTACAAGGGCCCACATTTTGATCTTCTAAAAACATTCTGGAAACTATTTTAAATGGCAGTTCAAAATTGAATCTAATGCATATGCATAGATCACCCCTATTTCAAAAACCATGTATTTGAGCTCCATTTTCAAAACCATTGCAACCAGAGACTGCCTAGCAATAGTGGAGATCACCCAAAAATTTTGAACTCAAAATTCAAAACTTTTTCTCTTGCGGCCATTTCATCAAACACTTGGCAGGCAGATTACAAACTAAACAAATTTCACTATTTTAAATAGTGTTCTGGCCAAACTTGTTCCCCAAATTGCCACCAAAAACCTCTCCACTACTCCCCCTAACCCTCTCTAGCCCAGCCCCACACTGTGCCACGACCAAATGGTCATGGCCATTAAGGCCGAACCCCCACTTGGGCACCCCACCGGCGACAGCAAGCCACAGCCGCCGCCAGCGCCATCCACCGTGTCCTGGAGATAGCCAGTGGTCCACCTCCACCGGCCAACCAGTCCTAGCCCAAGGACAGCGACCCGAACGACCAGGAACCGCCGCACCCCGAGCCTATCGACCATGCCGACGCCGCCCGCAGAGCGCGCCCTGTCCCCGCGTGCACAAGACACCGCTCGACCCCAGCCCGCGCCCACCGCTCCGCCTCGACTTGGAGAACACCCCAGACACCCCCGTTCGCCGCCCAAAGCCCCACAGCCACCGCTCGCCGTGGACACCGCCGCCTCTGCCTCTTAGAGCGCCACCTCACCCCGACTGCATGCCACCGCCCTATGGCCGCATTGAAGCGCTAGAGCACCGCCAGGGGACCGCCCATCAATCGCCATCCCTAGCCATGCCGCTAGCTCGCCGTAGCCATGTCGCCACCGTCGACCGCCCATCCCGCTCGGTATCAACGTTGAGCCTATAAAAGGAGCCCTCCCCAGCATAAAAGACTCACACCATTCCACTCCCCTCACCTCTCTGAACCTCACCCACCTCTCGCCGGAGCAAGTGGAGCAGCAGTTCGCCGGAATTGGAGCCGGAGTCGCCGCCTCTGGAGAAGAAGGGTGCCGTTGATTCCGGCCACCCCAAGCTCTACCGCGACCACGCCTCGCCTCGCCATCGTCTTCCACTTCGTTCGCCCGCATCGCCGACCCCGTTGAAGCCCTGGTACGCTCCCAGTAGACCCCCACCGAGCCGCTAGGGTTCGAGCTCGCCGGCGACCCGTCCGTCGTCGACGACGACCCTCGGCCGTAGATCTAGCCTCTAATCGCACGACCCACAGCGCGTGTACCGCTTCACGTTTTAAGTGCCGCTGACAAGTGGGACCCCCCTGTCAGCTGAGCCCTGTGCCGCATAGCGCCACTGGACCGGCCCATTTCCTTTCCCGCGCAAGCCCGTAGATTCAAATCTAGGTTTTTCTTTTTAGTTAGAATATAGTTTCTGTCCAGTGTTTCAAAATTCAATTATGTGAGTTTGACAAATCCAAATTACATGAAACTAATTTTGTCTGAAAAGTATTGAAATGCTCTATCCAAGCCCATTGGATTTAATTCATTTAGAGTTATAGATTTCTCCTAATAAAAATAAGAAGACAAAAGCTTTTGCAACTTGAAACATTTTTGTAAAATCAACCAAGTTAGCTTTTGAGTTGATTCCAACTCTCAAAAATCACATTTCATCATATATATCCAAATATGTAATAATATTAAGGTTTACAGGCAGTGACTTTGGACTAGTACCAAAATAATGCTATATAGGCATTTCTAGTCACTTTAAATCATTAAATAATAAACTTAAACCAAAGTAATATTGATCCAACCTTTAAATCTCATTCCCACATGTTAGAATATGTGGTGAGGACATGTGTCCACATGATCCCATATTTTGGTGGTGAATATTAAAGTGTAGTTAATATTTCAATGAGTAGAAATTACTTTTCCAAAATAAAAAGGTTGAAACTATTGAATTAAAACTTGTGATGTTTGGGATCATAATAGATCATCAATTGGGTGGTTTAGAATACTACTTAGCCTAAGTTAAGTATTGTTTGGTGATTGCGCACTCCCTATGTATTTCTAGACGCTAGTACCGACCAAGCCTTCGAGGAGGAGGAGTTCTACCAAGAAGAAGAAGAAGAAGAAAACTTCAACCACTGCGCCAACCAAGGCAAGCTATTAGTGGCAAGCTAACCCTTGCAAACATGCTTTAGTAAGCTATTGTAGCAAGCTAGAATAAAACTAGATAGTTTAGTAAAGATGCCTTAAGCATACTTTGATCACACCCCCTTAGTTTACACAAAGTTCTTTAATTAATTTTGAAGGTAGCATAAAGAGTATAAAACTTGACCTACTCAGGAACCTTTAGATGTCATTCTATGGCATGAGATTGATCCCACCTTTCCACCTTAGTGAACACTCTTAACCTAGTGTTTTAGAATAGATCAAACTTGAGTCACTTTAGATGGGAACACTTGGTGAAAATGAGTTATGAAAACCTTGGAATGATGAGTCATTCTATTGAGATGTTTTGACATGTGTTGAGAAACACAATTGGTTTATGATGATGAAAATGATGAGGCATGAGCCTTAACCCTTTTATAAAACTGATGGTTGGATTCGGATGCGATACCATTCCAAATTTACCGTACAACCACATTACCTGAACTGGGTAAGGCTTAGCTGGAAATTTATATGCATTAGTATTAGCTCCCTCACGGGAGAGGTTTGAGCTGAGGCTACCTCTCAATGTTGTCCACCTATGCAGTGCCCAAGATGACTGATGGTCATGGTTGGGAGGCCATGCTCATAGGAGAGGTGCTTGTACTAGGGTGTGTAAAGGGAAGGTTATGTTTGATTATCTGCATACCAAGTATGATGATTCGGGGTTATCCCTGACAGATGTATCGAATCTTGTGGTGAAAGTGTACCACCTCTGCAGAGTGTCAAACTATTCGAATAGCCGCGTCCGCGGTTATGGACAGTTGGAATGGCCATACTGTTTCGTTGTCAGATGTTTTCTAAATAACTTGAAATGAATGATGAACCTTGACTTGACCACAACAGGGTTGTGTAGATGAAAATAGCTTCCCAACTTAAGTGATTCTAGAATTTTATTTTATCTTTTCTTGCTTCAGAACTCAGCTTAGGTTTCAAACTTAACTTGATAGTTATTCTTTCAATCCAGTACCTTAACTTAGAATCATAACCCTTGCTAGTAGTAGTTTGAGAGTACTTAAAGAGTACTCATGGCTTTTGTCCCTGGCTATTATCATGGCCAGACTATGAAGGAGATTATCAAGATGATGGTCAGCAGGACGGCTATGATAACTAGGACTATCTGCCTTCGTCAGCATTGCTTATGCCCCTGAAGATGGACCCCACCGCTACGCTATCGTTTATTTCCGCTGCTTGTTGTATTAAAGACTGGATCATGAGATCCTTATTTGTGTAAAACCTTATGTATGGTTTGTAATGGATGATGTACTATGATATCCAATCCGTTATGTCTCGCAAAAATGGTAATCCTGGGATTGCGAGGTATGGCATAACGGGCATCTGGGATTAAAAATCCGGGTGTTGACAGTTTGTATGTATGTTAGAGAAACACCTGGGCCGCTAGCCTAAGCCATGCCTAATCATGGTGGAAACTTGCAGCATAACCATAATGAGAATTCTATGAAGCATCCTCAATAAAAATCTATGCACATAGTAAATAAAAAGATCGCCGAGATGCTCATTGTCTGCTTGCCTTGTTATTTTGATTATGGGATAGCTCCCGTGTCATGTGCAAGGGGTACCCCGTTGGTGGTTCTCTATGATACGTATATACTTACAATGACAAGAGCTTACTTGTGACTGAAGTTGAGTAGCATGAGGATCGGTCTTCGTAAGTAAGGGGCTTGAGACTTTGATTTATAACTTGTCAAGCATATCCTCTTAGTCGTGTCACTTTCACCTTAACCACATTAAAGATGCTTATGATAGGGGCAATGAGAGCTCAAAGCTAACGAGTACCGTACTTTCAGCATTTGGAAGCCTTTCAAATTATTTAAAACCTTTTCTTGTTGAGTCTCGATTTATTCTCTGAGCACCTTCTTGAGAGCATAGTTGTCATTCTTTGTGTTTGTTCCATTACTTGATTATTTGTGTTATGACTTTGATGCTTGTATCCTTGATATCTTTATTTCTAGTCATCACTTGAACTTCAGAGGTGCCTTGATATTCATAATCAAAGGCAAGCGAGAATACCACTCTATCATACCTTTATATGAGCATTGTAATGTTGCTTATGTTTGTGCCTCATGCTACTTATTATTCTTGAGTTGGAATCTCTTCATAGCTTGCAATGACTATTAAGTAGACTTGGTTGCATACTCTTTATTATGAATTGTCCAAGTAGTTGATCACATTGCTGAGAATATTTACATCATATGAAGGAAATGTGTTCATGAAAGTTCTTTTACCGCACTCAGTTTTCAACTGAATTGCTTGAGGACAAGCAATAAGCTAAGCTTGGGGGGAGTTGATACGTCCAAAACGTATCTACTTTCCCGAACACTTTTGCTATTGTTTCTCCTCTAAACTTGTGTGATTTGGATGCAACTAATGTGGACTGACGCTGTTTTCAGCAGAATTGCCTTGGTGTCTACTTTTTGTGCAGAAAACCAACTATCAGGAAAAATCCCGGAAAATATGCCAAAAATCCTATTTCACCCGAAGACTCCAGGAGCCAGAATACGAGACGGAGAAGAGCCGGGGGGTGGGCACACCACCTGGTGGCGCGGGCCAGGCCATGCCGCGCCAGGGGGTGGTGTGGGCCCCCCAGGCACCCCCTCGGCCTCTCTCTTTGCCTATAAAGAGCCTTCTGACCTAAAAACTTCAGGGGGTTCGACGTTTTTCCAGAAGGAGTTCCGCTTCGCCGCCACCACCAGATTCCATGAAACAGCACCAGAAACTCTGTTCTGGCACCCTACCGGGACGGGGAATTGGAGGAGATCATCGCCATCATCATCACCATCGCTTCTCCATCGACCATCCATGTTTCCCCCATTTATGAGTGAGTAATCCCCCGCTGTAGGCTATGGGGATGGTAGGGATTGGATGACATCGTTCATGTAATGGCATCATATTGTTAGGGCATGGTGCCTAGTATCTTTTATTAGTGCTTTATGACTTTGTTGCGGCTTGTTGTGCTTAATGCTTGTCACTAGGGCCCGAGTGCCATGATTTCAGATCTAAACATGTTATTCATTCATTATGATAGTATTGTTTTTGGTCTTATCTACAAGTTGTATACACACGTTGTTGTCCGGAACCTATGGCCCCGAAGTGACAGAGACCGGGATAACTAGAAGGGAATGGCTTTGATGTGAGGATCACATGTGTTCATGGAGTGTTAATGCTTTGCTCCGGTGCTCTATTAAAAGGAGCACCTTAATTGCTAGTAGTTCCCTAGAGGCCCCGCTGCAAACGGGCTGGCAGGACAAAAGATGTTGTGCAAGTTCTCATTGCGAGCACATATGACTATATATGGAACACATGACTAGGATTGTCTAGTACTTGGATGCTTTATCTTATTTATCTGCAATTGCCCTATGTTCTGATTGCTATGTGAATTGTCTTATCCATGCAACGCCCGTCCATCCATCCCTATGCCTAACGCAGTCGAATCCCACTGTTACTGCTTTTGTTACTACTGCCTTTGCTTTACTACTACTGCTACTTTACTATTCCTACTACAAAACTGTTGCTACTGATAAACTGCTGTGAACAAGATTGTTTCCAGGTGCAGCTGAATTGACAACTCAGTTGTTAAGGCTTATAAATATTCTTTGGCTCCCCTTGTGTCGAATTAATAAATTGGGTTTCACTTCCCTCGAAAATACCGCGATACACCCCCTATACTTGTGGCTCATCAGTATCAGAGCGTTAGCTTCTGGTTTTAGGCTCGAGATCGTGCATATGTGATATGCGGTTGGCGTTAGATTGGATCTAATTGCAGTTTTGGTGGTCGATCTATGAGATAGATCGGTTTTGTAGAAAGTTGATTGGATCAACTGTACTCGGGGGAATGGATGACCTGGTTTCCATGATCTAACTGCTAAGGTCGTGGAATGACATACCCCTACCGGTCGGCTTCCGCCATCGGGGTAGACTGTGACACGTAAACCCGGATGCGGTGATCAAAGATCAAAGAGTTTGGTCGAATCGGAGTCTGGATCGGATTTGGGTAAAATTGTTTTATCCGATGACGAAATCCATGTCCGGAATGCAGATGAGATCTGCGTTTTTTGGAAAAATCGTCGGGCGCTGCCTGCACCCACGAGGGGCGCTACCCCTTCGATCCCCGCCCGCTATCCGGCTTCGCCCTGTTGTAGCGCCTTAGATGTCGTTGCGAGTTTTCACAATGCCGGTAGATATTGTATACATGCATAACTTGTTTTCCAGGATGCTGTTGTGAATAGTATGGCTTATGTGCATATGATGTGTGTAATCCATACGTGATCTGCGTATCACGGTTTTTGTCAGCCGGCTGGAGCCTAGGTGCTGTCATTTTATTGTATAACAACCCGCGTGTCGGATTCTCTATGTAATTTACTTTACAAGCTAGTGTAGCTGTTTGGAGAACCCGGATGGCATGCAAGTCGATGTACAAGTCGGCTACATGGTGTAAGGCGGCACGTGACAAGAGTTGACACGAGTAGAATTACAAGCTTTGTGAAGATGGAGATCGCCATGAAGAGAGCCATACCATTTCACATTATAATTGCTTTATTTTGTGTTATTGTTATGTCTCGGTTTTACCTCTATGAGATAGTTGGTAGAAAGTAATCCCTCAAAGAAGGTCTAGTCGGTTTCCCCGCTAGTGCTACACCATCACAAGTCAGACATTTTTGGTAGTGGGCTCATAAAATTGAGGTACTATCAATTCTTTTCGACTAGGTGGCTTCGAGTCGGACTCTTATAGCAGAAGCACTCGGTAATCTAGACGGGTCTATCACAATGGTTGTGGGACTCGGGGAAAAGTCAGATGGGATCCGGGGCATGTGATGCCACCCATCCAACAGGAGTCGTATGAGATACAATTGACAAGGAGTTGTCTACCTATATCACTTGACGGCTAGCGTTGATGCTAAAGCTCACTCGTCGACTTGCTTATTTAGGGTCTTGAATCACTATGTAACCATCGGAGGGGTGTTGGTTCTAGTGGGAGCATAAGTATTAAAGTGTTTAATATGCTTGCTCTTTTATGGATACATGTCTTAAGTGTTTTGCATATTTTTCTGTTGTAGATCAATGGCACCTAGGAGTCTCCCTCAGATTTCCAGTTTTGCTTTGAGAACCATCTTAGAGAAAGATAAGCTAAATGGAACTAACTTCACCAACTGGTATCATAATCTGAGAATTGTTCTCAAGCAAGAAAAGAGGGATCATGTCCAAGACAACCCACTTCCAGATGAGCCGAATGAGAATGCGACTATCGCAGCCACCAATGCCTACCGTCGGATTTGTGATGAATCCACGGAGATTAGCTGTCTTATGCTTGCTCACATGGAACCAGACTTGCAGCAGCAGTTCGAGAATGTTGAGGCCTACGATATGATCGAAAGCCTCAAAAGGATGTTCCAGGCTCAGGCAAAGACTAAGAGGTATCAATTCTCTCAGGCCTTGTTGAGCTACAAGCTTAAGGATGGTGATCCACTGAGTCCGCATGTGACCAAGATGGTTGGTTACGTGAAGTCTCTGGAAAGGCTGGGCTACCCCATTAGCGAAGAGTTTGCTACGGACATAATTCTGAACTCTCTTCCTAGTGTGTATGGTCAGTTCATATCGAACTACCACATGCATGGTATGGATAAGAAGCTCACTGAATTACATGGGATGCTAAAGCAGGCTGAGGCGGATCTCAAGAAAGGTGCCAGTCAAGTGTTGATGGTACAGAATAAGGCTAAGTTAAAGAAGAGTTCTTGGACTAAGAAGAAGAAGGCTAAGTCGAGAGGTAAGATTGAGGACCCGGTCCAAAGCGCTTCCTCAGGGACTAAGCCATCTCCTGCAGTCAGATCCACTTGCTTCTACTGCAAGGTGGATGGCCACTGGAAGAGGAATTACAACAAGTATCTGGCTGATAAAGCCAAGAGTGGAGGTGTGACTTCCGGCTCAGGTACGCTTGTTTGCAATGTTATAGACATTTATCTTGCTGATGCACTTGGTAGTTCTTGGGTATATGATACCGGATCAGTTATTCACATCTATAACTCGTTGCAGGGACTGGTAAGAACTAGGAGCATGGCGAGAGGCGAGGTTGACATTCGAGTCGGCAACAAAGCGAGAGTTGATGCGTTGGAAGTCGGCACAATGCAACTTCATTTACCTTCTGGATTCTTAATGGAGCTGAATAATTGTTATTATGTTCCAGTGCTTAGTCGAAACATTATTTCTGCCTCATGTTTGATGAGACAAGGCTATGAGTCGAATATTAAGAATAATGGTTGTTCTTTGTACTTGAATGATATGTTTCACGGCTTTGCACCCGTCCAGGACGGGTTATTTATTTTGAATCTTGAAGGTGAATCTATCTATAACATAAATGTGAAAAGGTTGAAACCAAATAATTTGAATATGACTTACTTTTGGCATTTTTGGCTTGGTCACATAAGTTGGAAACGCATGAAGAAGCTCCATGATGATGGACTCCTAACTTCGTTCGACTTGGAGTCGTTCGAGACATACGAATCCTGCCTACTCGGCAAGATGACCAAGGCACCTTTTGCAAAGAGTTGTGAAAGGGCGTCCGACTTATTGGGACTAGTACATAGTGATGTATGTGGCCCGATGAGCACGAGAGCCAGAGGTGGTTATGAGTACTTCATTACATTCACTAATGATTTGAGTAGGTATGGATATATCTACTTGATGAAACATAAGTCGAATGCCTTTGAAAAGTTCAAGGAATTCTAGAATGAGGTACAGAATCAACTCAGCAAGAAAATAAAGTTTCTTTGATCGGACATAGGAGGCGAGTACATGAGCCATGAGTTTGATGACCATCTGAAGAGTTGTGGAATAGTTGTTGGAGATATGCCCTAGAGGCAATAATAAATATAGTTATTATTATATCTTTGTGTTTATGATAAATGTTTACATTCATGCTATAATAGTATTAACAAGGAAACATTAATACTTGTGTGATTTGTAAACTTAATTTGAAGTCCCTAGTAAAGCCTCTGTATAATACTAGCTTGTTGGTTAATAGATGATTGTGGTTTCCCTATCATGAACATTGAGATGTTATTAACAACAAGATCATATCGTTAGGAGAATGATATGGTGGACATACTCCTATAGATAAGTGTAGCATAAAGATCAAGTCATTTTAATAGTTCAATTGCTATATGCTTTCTGATACATAGTTATCTGATTCCTTCGACCATGAGATCATGCATATCACCTTTTCCGGATGGATGCTTTGATGACATCAAACACCACACCGTAACTGGGTGGCTATAAAGGTGTCATTGAGTGTTCAGAAAGTATTGGTTGAAACACATGGATCAAGAGTGGGATTTGTCCATCCATATGACGGATAGATATACTCTGGGCCCTCTCGGTGAAATGTCATCCAATTAGCTTGCAAGCATGTGACTGGCTCACAAGGGATCACATATCACGGGAACGAGAAAAGAGTACTTATCAGTAACGAGGTTGAACTAGGTATGCAGAGATACCGACGATCATAACCTCGGATAAGTAAACTATCGTGAGACAAAGGGAAACTGATATCGTATGTAAGTGGTTCATTCGATCGCAAAGTAATCGTAGAAATATGTGGGAGCCATATGAATTTCTAGATTCCTCTATTGGTTATTGATCGGAGAAGTGTCTCGATCATGTCCGCATAATTCACGAACCGTAGGGAGACACACTTAAGGATTCGACGTTGTTTGAGTAGTTATGGAATGATGAGAAAGAGTCCGAATGTTGTTCGGAGTCTCGAATGGGATTCGGGATATCACGAGGAGATCCGGAATGGTCCGGAGAATAAGATTCATATAAGGAAAGTCCCGTTTCAGAGTTGGGGAATGGTTCCGATGTTTTCATCGGGAACATTCTAGAAGGTTCCGGAATGTCTGGCACTCCGGGGGGAAGGGTACATGAATGTGTCATTGTAAGTTGGAATGATTGCATCATGTACTAGGTGTCTTTGCTGTCCAAAATAAAGGGTTTATTTAAATCCTAAATTGAAAAGTCAAACGGCTAGTTTGAAAGTCAAACAGCAATTTTTGGAAAGAGGAGGAGAAGTGGAAACCGAGTTGGGGAGGGATTCCCTCCTCCCCAAGCCGGCGCCCCACCCAAGCCGAGTTGGGGAGGGACTCCACTCCCTCCCCTTGGCCGGCCAGCCCCTCCACCTATATAAGGAGGGGCAGGGCTCCCTCCTAACACACAAGTACCTCTCCTCCAAAACCCTAGATTGGCGCCACCACCTCCTGCTGCTGCCGCCACCTCCCAGGGTTGCCCTAGCCGCCGACTTGGGGTGCCCCAAACCCTAGCCGCCGGCTCTAGAACCTCCTCCTTGGTGTATCTAAAACCTAGATCGCCGAGGAGCCCTCTCATACTCCACCATACTCGCTCCGGCTTAAGGCGAAGCCCTGCGAGATCTCCCCTCTACTTCCGGTACCACGCCGTTGTGCTGCCGGAATCGCGAGGAGAGTGGTACAACCTCCGCTGCATGCTGGAACAAGGGAGAGGAAGGTCTTCGTCGAGTACCGAACGTGTGACCGACTATGGGAGCGCTGCCGGAACGCGGCGCCGGAAGGATCGTCTACGCGATCTTGAGATCGGAAAGAGTACGACTACATCACCCACGAGAATCTGCTCTCGTTAAACACTTTGGAATCTTCGAGGGTGAGTTATTCCATCGACTCGTTGCTACAATCTAGTAGATAGATCTTGGCTTGTTTGTTTGTATGCGGTAGAAATTTTTTGTTTTCCATGCTACGAAACCCTACAATAGTTCCCCAACTCACTCCTCCAGGAACGCCGCAGAGAAACGGTGTGTCGGAAAGGATAAATCAGACCTTGTTGGACATGGTATGATCAATGATGAGTCGGACAGATCTGCCTTTATCATTTTGGGGTTATTTTCTAGAAACTGCAGCGTTCAGACTAAACAGAGTACCATCAAATTCTATAGAGAAGACACCGCATGAGATGTGGACTGGCAAGAAGCCGAGTTTGTCTTTTCTTAAGATTTGGGGTTTTGAAGCTTTTGTCAAGCGACTTCAGTCAGACAAGCTTACAGCTAAAGCGGATAAGTGTATTTTCGTGGGGTATCCGAGGGAAACCTTGGGTTACTACTTCTACAACAGAGAAGAGGGCAAAGTGTTTGTTGCTCGGAACGGTGTCTTCCTTGAGAAAGAGTTTCTCAGTCGAGGAGTCAGTGGGAGCACGGTGCAACTCGAAGAAATTCAAGAGGTACCAACCAGTAGCGAGTCGGCAAAAGCCTTGGAGGTTGAGCCAGTCATGGTACCTGAGCCGGAAAGAACATCGACACTGTGAAGATTGGCCAGATTGCGAAGTGTTCGTGATGTGTTACTGTTAGACAGTGATGAGCCGACAACTTATTCGGAAGCGATGGTGGGATCTGATTCTGAGTCGTGGCTTGGAGCCATGAGATCCGAGTTAAAGTCCATGGATGAAAATCAAGTTTGGAACTTGGTTGATTTGCCAGACGGTGCAAGACCCGTCGAGTGCAAATGGGTCTTTAAGAAGAAAACTGATATGGATGGAAACGTTTCTATCTATAAAGCACAGTTTGTCGCGAAGGGGTTCCGGCAGGTTCAAGGAGTTGACTACAATGAGACTTTCTCACCCGTAGCGAGGCTTAAATCAGTTCGGATCATGTTAGCTATAGCAGCCTATTTCGACTATGAGATATGGCAGATGGATGTCAAGACGGCTTTTCTTAATGGAATTTAACCGAGGACGTGTATATGATACAGCCCAAGGGTTTTGTCGATCCGACTAATGCTAACAAGGTATGCAAACTTCGGAAATCCATTTATGGGTTGAAGCAAGCATCTCGGAGTTGGAACATTCACTTTGATGAGGTAGTCAAATCGTTTGGCTTCATCAAGAGTGATCATGATTCTTGTTTATACAAGAAGTTTAGTGGGAGCAAAGTAAACTTTCTGATCTTATATGTGGATGACATATTACTGATTGGAAATGATGTCCAGATGTTGCAAGAGACCAAGGAATCATTGAAAAGAGTTTTTCGATGAAAGACTTGGGTGAGGCGACTTACATACTAGGAATCCGTATCTATAGAGATAGATCAAGGCGGCTCATTGGATTGAGTCAAAGTACATATTTGGACAAAGTACTGAAGAAGTTCAACATGGAATCGTCTAAGAAGGGGTTCATACTGATGTCCCATGGCGTGAAACTTAGCAAGACTCAGTGTCCTTCAACAACTGATGAGCGAAGTCGGATGAGTGCGATTTCGTATGCTTCTGCAGTCGGATCCATCATGTACGCTATGATTTGTACTAGGCCAGATGTTTCCTATGCTCTAAGTGTTGTGAGCAGGTACCAGGCTAACCCTGGAGAAATCCACTAGGCAGCGGCTAAAAATATCCTCAAGTACTTGAGAAGGACTAAAGATATGTTCCTGGTTTATGGAGGTGAGGATGAACTCAGTGTAAGGGGTTACACGGATGCGAGTTATCTCACTGACTCGGATGATTCTCGTTCGCAATCCGGATATGTGTTTGTAATAAATGGAGGGGCTGTGAGCTGGAAGAGTTCCAAGCAAGAGAAGGTGTCTGCGTGTATGACATTGGCTGAGTATATTGCTGCCTCAGAGGCGGCAAAGGAAGCCGTTTGGATGAGGAATTTCCTCATGGATCTTGGTGTGGTTCAGGGCTCGTCCAATCCGTTAGACGTGTATTGTGACAACAATGGTGCTATTGCACAAGCCAAGGAACCTAGACAACAGCAGAAGAACAAACATATACTCATGCGGTACCACCTTATTCGCCAGTTTGTGGATCAAGGTGATATCAAGTTATGCAAGGTACACACGGATGCAAATATTGCGGATCCGTTGACAAAGCCACTTCCACAGCCGAAGCGTGAGGCGCACCTGAGAGCTATGGCCATTAGATTCCTAGACATGTGATGTCGGATGACTGACTGTAGTGCAAGTGGGAGACTATTGGGAATATGCCCTAGAGGCAAACATGTATGATGTTATTCCCAATTTATTCATAAAGGTATTGTCCATGTATGAACTACTGATATGTATCATTGAATATGTGATTCGATTGTGGAACTATATATTCATGTTGTTTATACTGATTGTCCTTGGTCGTTGAGGTTGTGTTGGACATACAACTTAGACTAATGTGAAAGTTGGCTGATGACTCAGTTCCACTTGTCATGGGCATAGAGATGCTATTCTGACTTACACGGATTCGACTAAAGAGTTTAGCGAGTCGGACTAACCCATATTGAGATACAACGAATAAGTCATCATTTGTATATCTCAATCAATAGAATCCTTAGACCTGAGGTTATTGCACAATCCGAGTTGAGGATCACCAACTTAGGTTCTGTCAAACGTTGTTCCGTCACTGGGCAGTTATAAAGGCGGAGTTCGGGTCGACTGAGAATCAAGATGATGTGAATAACCGAGATGGGATTTTGCCCCTTCATATGGAGAGATATTCTCTGGGCCCTCTCGGAAGATATGATTTGGAAAGCATGGCCATTCATGACTCAGTTAAGTGTTAATCGAGACGACCGACTAAGAGTTAGCCAGATGAATCACTTATCTTGGATTGAGAAAGAGAGTCGAACTATTTAAGGGATGACGATTATTCGCCTATAGTTTGACAAGGTATATCGTGAGGCAAAAGGTACTCAGACGAAAGTCGCATTGGAAGGTATGTCATCATGACTCTTTGGTACTTGGGAGTTGGCACGTTCTGCTAGGAGCCTCTACCAACTGATCGGTCACGAGTGAGACTCGGATCGTGTCCGGGTCACCATGAGCCTGTCGGGTCACACACTTAAGAGCGGGAGCATATTTGGGTTGGACCCAAAAAGGAAACAGACAGAGTCAGTGAGTTGGACTCGTAGTGACTAATATAGGCCTTTTTAGTGAATGGGCCACAAGTGAGTGGATCCCACTTTCACTCCCTATATAAGCTGGGGCGCAGGTGCTTAGAGAACACGGTTAGGTCACTCCATGTGTTCGAAACCCTAGCTCCGGTCCAGTCTAGTCCTGTCGCCGCCATACCGGACCTAGCAGTCCATCGCCGGCGCTCCTCCTCGTACGTGTGCATACTGGCGGAGGTGTTGTACATTCAGCACTTCGACGATCGTGGATCGGAACGGATCATGAGGACTGCATTGCATCAAGCGACGTGCTTCATTGATTCCGCAACCGCGCGTCTAGTGGTAATTCTCGTGGCTTACTACCTCAGCTAGATCTTGGGTTCACCGCGTAGGAAAAAGTTTTGTTTTTCTCTGCGTGGCCCAACACATCACCGACGACAACTCCGATGATGAGACGGGGGAGGAATGGCGCACGATGGTGGTGGACGTGAAGGAGTCGCTGGTCGCCAATGCCATTGACGACGATGCCTCCTCTGCCGCCTCACTGGCGGATCTTTCTGCCACCCTCGAGCTAGCGGTGAAGGAGATCCTGCTGCTCGAGGCCACCACCGGCGGCAACCAGACCCTGAAGTAGAAGCTCGCGGCTGCCAACGGGACCTCCCAGAGTAAGTACCTTCATCCGGATTCGGTTGCCGAATATTTTCGTCTTTCTCCATTTCCATTTTTTGATGATAATTGGTTTCCGCAGCCATCATGGCGTGCGCTCAGCGGGAGATCGATCGTCTGAAGAAGGCGAATGACCGGCTGAGCAAGTCCAATTATATGCTCTAGCTGCAGAATAAGGACTGGCACGCCAAGACGGATGCCCTAGAGGCCACCATCAAGGAGCACGAAACCGCCCTCACCAGCCGGACCCAAGCCTTTGACCTCCTCAAAGCCCAAAGCAAGGACCAAGAGAAGGAGGTCAAACGGCTGACGGTTTGGGAGAAGGCTTTGGTGGGGGAGCTGATGCAGGTTGGGCACACCGCCATGGGTAAGTGTAACATCCCAAATTCTATATTAGGGTGTTATTAGTGTCATGCATCATCCTTGCATCACTTGCATCCTACATTTGAAAAGTTGCAACAACAAAATCCTAACACAAAAAACCCATTTAAAAACCCTATTAAATATTCTCATAAGTGAGCACCCTTGTTGTAGTAGTTTGACCCTTCAAAAACTTTGTAAAAACAGTAAGCCATGGTCCTATGTTGACACCTCAATTTTATAAAAATTTAGAAACAAGTTTCATCAATTTTGGACTTAGTATGCAAAAATTATTTAGGTTTTACTAAAACAGAAATTGAAAAATGTAAAAAGAAAAAAAAGGGGCAACCTAATCTAACTGGGCCGCAGCGCCAGCCCACCCGCGCCCGCGCGGCAGCTAACTACCAGCGCCCGCGCCAGCCCACCATCTCCCTCCGCCGCTGACAGCCGGGACCCACGGGGTCATCCCCTACCTCGAGCTGGAGTTTGGCTACTGCACGAGTTCGATCCGATTCCGGTAAGATTCGCGACGGTTTGTGCCCCCTCGCCCAAGTCTCCATCCCCATATAAACCCCGCCACCCTCGCGTCACCACCGCTCGATTCTTTTCCTTGCACAAACTCTAGCAAGCAACGATCTGCGCCGCCGCCGTCGGGTAGGACCTCACCGAGACGCTCGGGACTTCCCCTTGCTCCTTCCTTCCTCTAAAGCTTTCCCTCGTTCACCGCTGATTCGCCCCGTGCGTTTTTCCCTCTCTCCACTGCTGCAGATCATCGGCAATTTCTCGCCGACGCCTCGCCGGAGCTCGCGGAGATCGGCAGAACACCGCAGTTGAACGGGGAAGCGAACGAGGAAGCCGAACACGCGAACGAGACCGCGAGGACCAGGCGCCACGCCACCACCGCGGGGAGCCACCGGAGCGCCGCCAGCCATCACCGCCGACGCCACCGCCACCCACCGCCACCGTCGTCGCAAACTGTAAGTCGCCGAGCCGCCTCCTCCATCCGATTTGCAATCTGCGGTCCAGATTAGATATAACCCGAAGGGGTATGCGCCAGTGGTATCGCGCCGCATGGCGGCCACGTCAGCTCGCCACTTCTCCACCCGCGTTGCGCCGCGTCACCCCCCCCCCCCCCCCCCCGTTGCCAGCTGGACCAGTCAGGAACTGCCACTTCGCAAGCCCTATTAGATCTGTTTGCAGATTTGGTTTTAATCTTGCGAAATTCATATAAAATCGAATATTTGGCCAAATTTAGCTTATAATATACCGTTGGATTCCTAATTTTATGTAGAATCCAAATATGTATTAATATTTCAGGTTTACAGTAATGTTTTAGGTGTAGATTTTAATCATTAGATTAGAGGGTTTAATCTATAGAAAATAATTAAAGTTCTATTTTTATGTGATTCTTGTTGCAATAACTTTGTTTCCACAATACCTACTAATCCAAATCTTTAAGCTTTGCTTAAGATCATTAGATCTAGTCTGGGGCTAACTAGATGGTTGATCTCCTTATAATCCTAGGATTTGTTTAGTGACGCCCTTAAACTATCACAACACAAAACTTGCTACCTAGATCAATTTAACCAACCTTGCATAAACTACCATGTTGCATGCATGCATGTTTTCCTTTGTGTATGCTTTGAGCAAGTTGTGATCAAGTCTATGTTTCTGATTCGTTAGATTGCTCGGAGTGCGCTAAGGAGTGCTATTGTGTAGAGTGCTGCTCGGATCAAGGCAAGTTACACCACTTGTTCATAATTTTGTCCCAGTTTTGATTCTATGCATGTGATCTTCAAAATTCTGTAGTATGCATGTGTAGGATATTCTAGTAGAATTTTTCCTTAGTATTATTTTGCAAGTGCGGTGATTTTGTAGTATGCCATGAGTAGCTCTATACTTAGGATTTCCCATCCTAATAGGTTACCCCTGTTTTTGCTAAGTATTGCTTGCTATGCTATATAAATACAAAGTACCGTTGGGGGGTTCAAAAGACAAAGAATTTTCTAAGTATAAAGGCTCTCTAGAGCAAACTTTTCCTCTCAAATCCACTTCAAAATAAAACTAAGTTTTCTTCTGGGCGGAATGGTTGTCGGGTCAACGAGTGTGATTTTGGTGGAGGACGGCCGCCCAGGAATCAAAGAAGTCTGCCATGTTTCAGAATTCAAAAGCTTCCAGTGCAACCACAATACATTATGGGCTCTGTCTTGGCCTAGTACTTAGTGGGAAACCTCACCTGGGTACCAACATTTGGAGGATTCTTGGCACGGTTGGATCCGGAAGGTAGAGGGGCTACTAAGGGAAAGCCTCGCCATGGTCTTGTCTGTAAAAGGACTTGATCGTGGATTGTGGGTAAAGTGCACAAACTCTCAAGAGTATTGCAACCTGATCGATCAGCCGTATTCACGGAAACAGAACAACATTGAGCATCTGAAGGATGGAGCCTCTGAAGGATCTTCCTCTCTCTTTTCTAAAACAAAGTTTTGAAAACCCCATGGCGTGCGTAATATCGCTAATGGGTGGGAATTTGGGAACTTGGTGTGTAATATCCAAGTGACGCTTGGTGCGTAATTTCCAAGTGTTTGGTTGTTTGGACACTTGGTGCGTAATATCCTTGTGTGCCACTCGACCTTGTTTTATCAAAGAAAATGTTTACAAAGTAGGACAATCCTTTCTCCTTCTCTCTACTTAAGAAAACTAGCTTTATGCAAATGAACTCCAAAGCCTAAACTAGCCTTGCATGTAGAGATAGTCTATTCTCTCCTTGGTGTAATTTGCCAATACATTCAAAGTATTGACCCAACTTGTTGGCTGCACGTCTTATGTGCAGAATCCGAAGATTGAAAGGTGCGTAGGGATCGCGGGTCTACACTCGACAAGCCTGGGCGTTGATGGACTGACGCTGCTTTTATGTTTCCGCTGTTATTTGAGCTAGCATAATGCTAAGCAATTTTTGTAATAAATTCATACTCTGGATTCTCCGTGTAATAAAGACTTTGTGTTTTACATGATATTTCATCGACTGTGAGTGCTAGCTATTGATCCAGGGACTAGCATGATAATCACAGGGACCTAGGATCCTTATCGATCCGAAGTCACTACAGATGGTATCAGAGCACATCGTTGCCTGTAGGACGTGACCCTAGGATTGGAACCACCTCTAACTCTAGTGCCTTACTTGTTTCCTACTAAGTTATTTTCCGCACATCTAGTATCTGCTTTCCTCTACTTGTTTAAGAATCTAACCCTCATTCTTCTAACTCAAAGATGGCAAGCTTCCTCTACGACACCGTCGCGCACATCGAACCCCTTCGCTTTGGAGGATGCCTCATGGATCTACTCACACGTTTGGATCTTCCTCTCCCAACAATCCAAGGGAGCACAATGAAGAAACTCCACAAGGACGGCTGTTGGGGAGTCAGGGTCATCCAGCCCGGAAAAGAGCGAGGCAAGAACCCGGAGGAAGACATAGCAATCCACATTGTTAGCGATTCCAAGGAGAAGGCCCTTAGCATTAGCTTGCAGCAACTCATTGGTCGCCTATGTGGACGTCATCATGAAGCTCTCCAAGGACACTGCGGCAGCCTCTTTGGAAGAAGAGATGAGGAAGGGATTCACATGGAGTTAACCTTTGAGGAAAGAACTTCTACCAAGCGCCGAAGAACACAATATCAAGACTTGGAGTGCCACATCCATGACCTTGAAAAGGGTACCTTCCTCGAGATGTTGAAGAATGACGAGCTATGCGCCCTCATCAAGGAGAAGGAAGAAATGATCAAGCAGCAGGAGGAGGCAATGAAGCTCCAAGAGATAAAATTTCAGGACCAAGAGAAGAAGTTCGCTAACCAAGAGAAGATGGTGATAAATAAAAACAAGAGAATTAGGGAACTCAAACAGCAGATCGATGGAGATGAAGTGCAAACTGAAGGCCTTTGCAAGATAATCGATGATGTGCGTGCTTCCAAGAGGAACTTGGCAAAGCAACTTGAAGCCGCAATGAAGTCAAGTTTAGTGGAGGAACTACAAAGCGAGAAGGAGGGACTTCAGGAGCAGCTGGAAGCCACTACCAAGAAGCTACAAGATGAGATAAAGGACCTCCAGGAGAAGCTTGAAGCCACCACAAAGGAGATGGAATTGTACAAGACAACTTTAGAGCAAGAAGGCTACTCGTTCGAGGACGAGGAAGAGGAAGGCCTGGAAGATGTGTAGTAGTTGGACCACCCTTAAATTCTATAGTAGAACGTTATTCGCAAATGTAATAAATACCAAGACAAGTCTGGTTTAGTTAAATTTGGTTGTTTCCTGTGCTAAATCTGTGGAGTTATGCCTTGTGTGCCTTGTGTGTGCTTGGTGTGTTTTTCATAAGGGTAGGAGTTTACTACTTAGTCTTTCTGTATTTTTCTTAACTACTCTCTTAAACCCCACAGATGCCGCCAAGACGTGCGGATCTCGAAATCCCGCCAGAAATAGCAGAACTTTTGGCCACTCAGAATCAGCTGATCCAACTGCTCACTCAGAACTTGCAAGACAACAACAACAACAACCCGCCACCACCACCACCTCCGCCACCTCCTCAACAAGATCGCTTGACTCGGTTTTTAAGGCTGAACCCATCTACCTTCACTAGCAGCACTGAACCTATCATCGCTGATGACTGGCTGCGTACGATCAACAAGAAGCTAGACACCGTGCAAGCTGTCGGAGCCGACAGGGTGTGTTATGCCACACACCAGCTTGAAGGACCTGCTGCAGAATGGTGGGATAACTACCAAGTCACCCACCCAGACATTGATGCTATCACTTGGGAACAGTTTGAGTTAGCTTTTCGCACTCATCATGTGGCTGCTGGTGTCATGGCTCTAAAGAGGCGCGAGTTTCGCGACCTACACCAGCTGCACCGTTCTGTCACCGAGTATGGAGAGATTTTCAATAAACTAGCCCGTTATGCACCCGATGATGTTTCCACTGATGCCAAGAGACAGGAGGAGTTCTTAAGAGGGCTCAACGATGAGATATCCATTCAGCTTGTGGCTCAGAAATTTGACAACTTTCAGGAACTCCTGGACAGAGCCATTGTGGTTGAATCAAAAAGGAAGAGCATAGAAAATCGCAAGAGGAAATCCAACCCTCACAAACACTCTGTTCCGTACCAGAAGCAGCGCAATTCCTCACCACCACCTTATAACAATAATGGCCACAACCATAACGGTCATAACCATGGTGGCCACAAACACAATGGGCACAAAAACCGCAATGGCAATGGCGGCAATGGAAAGGATCTCAGTGAGGTGACATGCTTTAAGTGCAACAAGACAGGGCACTATGCAACCTCTTGCCCCGAGAGGAAGAATGGCAATGGTAATGGGAATGGAAATGGACACAACCATGGCAATGGGAACGGGAAGAAGCCAAATCCTTTTGTCAAAGCCACGGTGAATCATGTTTCTATGGAGGATGCTTGTGAGGCGCCAAACTCTGTGATTGGTAAGTTCAAACTCAATTCTATTCCCGCGGTTGTTCTTTTTGATACTGGTGCATCGCATTCATTCATATCAAGGGTATTTGTGGATAGAGGCAAGATACCAACGGAGACTATAAACTTTCCTCTAAGGGTAAGTTCTCCTGGGGGAGAAATAGTGGCAAACTCCGGTTGCCGGGAATTAGAACTAAGGATTGGGACACACATTTTTCCCACCAGTCTAGTAGTTCTAGAATCACAAGGATTAGACATAATCTTGGGCATGAATTGGATGACCGAATATGAAGGAGTCATAGATTGTGCCAAGAGAACTGTCATGCTCACAACACCGGAAGGGAAAAGGATTCGTATCAAGTCAAAATTCGCACTTAAAGAAGTCATGGTGAACTCTCTTAAGGGGGTTAGCTTGGAGGAGGTACCTATTGTAAAGGAATACCCAGATGTCTTCCCAGAAGAGCTACCTGGAATGCCACCCGACCGTGATATCGAGTTTCTCATTGACTTAATGCCAGGCACGGGGCCGATAGCTAAGAGACCATACAAGATGGATGTGGACGAGTTAAAGGAACTCAAGAAACAGCTTAGGGAACAGTTGGACAAGGGGTTCATTCAACCCAGCGCGTCATCTTGGGGAGCACCCGTCCAATTTGTGGAAAATAAGGATAAGACCAAGAGGCTGGTTGTGGACTACCGCTCGTTGAATGAAGTGACGATTAAGAATAAGTATCCTCTGCCCAACATCAACGACCTGTTTGACCAGCTAAAAGGATCCAGTGTGTTCTCAAAGATCGATCTACGATCGGGCTATTTTCAGCTAAAGATTCGAGAACAGGATGTGCCCCAGACAGCATTCACCACAAGATACGGATTGTATGAGTACACCGTGATGTCTTTTGGTCTAACCAATGCCCCAGCATACTTCATGACCATGATGAACAAGGTGTTCATGGAATATTTGGACAAGTTTATCGTGGTATTCATAGACGATATACTCATATACTCAAAGGATGAGAAGGAACATGAGAAACATCTGCACCTTTTATTATGGAGAAACTAAGAGAACACAAGTTGTATGCCAAGTTCAGCAAGTGCGAGTTCTGGTTAAAGGAAGTGGGATTCCTTGGTCATGTTGTGTCAGCTAAAGGAGTTGCTGTAGATCCTAGCAACGTAGCTTCCGTGACGGAATGGGAGTCACCCAAGAATGTGGGAGATATTAGAAGTTTCTTGGGCCTCGCAGGATATTACCGGAGGTTCATCAAAAACTTTTCCAAGATAGCAAAACCCATGACGGAACTATTAAAGAAGGAAAAGAAATTCCTATGGACCTAGGCATGTGAAGCAAGTTTTCAAGAGTTGAAGAAACGCCTTGTGACGGCACCAGTTCTGTGTCTGCCTGATATCCAGAAGGATTTTCAAGTCTATTGTGACGCTTCTCGACAAGGACTTGGAAGTGTATTGATGCAGGATGGGAAAGTGGTATCCTATGCCTCCCGACAACTTAAGAACCACGAACACAATTACCCCATGCATGATTTGGAACTTGCATATGTGGTTCATGCACTCAAGGTATGGAGACACTACCTCATGGGCAAACATTGTGATGTGTTCACAGATCATAAAAGTTTGAAGTACATCTTCACCCAAAAGGAGTTGAATATGAGACAACGAAGATGGCTTGAACTAATTAAGGATTATGACTTGGATTTACAGTACCACCCCGGGAAGGCAAACGTGGTGGCGGATGCCTTAAGCCGTAAGGTGTATGTGAATGGACTTACTGCAAGGGAACTTCCAGAGGACTTATGCAAGCAATTCAGGGATCTCAGGTTGGAGATAGTCCCGAAAGGACACGTAGCGACTATGGAAATAGTGTCCACCTTCCAAGCAAGGATCCAAGAAGCACAAAAGGGGGATAAAGAGTTGGAAGAAATAAGAGTCAGGATAAATGAAGGAAAGACTAAAGAATTTCGTCTGGACGAACAAGGAACCCTCTGGTATGGGAAGCGTTTGTGCGTTCCCAATGACCCCGATATCAGGAAGTTGATTTTACAAGAAGCTCATGATTCGCCATACTCAATTCATCCAGGCAACACAAAAATGTACATGGATGTGAGGGATAGATTCTGGTGGAATAACCTAAAAAGAGATATTGCAGAGTATATTTCTCTGTGTGATGTGTGCAACAGAGTTAAAGCCGAGCATCAGAAACCGGCAGGATTACTTCAACCACTACCTATACCTGACTGGAAGTGGGACAAGGTAGGCATGGATTTCATCACGGGATTGCCCCGGACTCGTTCTGGATTTGATTCTATCTGGGTAGTGGTGGACCACTTCACCAAGGTGGCTCACTTCATCCCCGTAAAGACCACATATACAAGTGCTAAGATTGCTAAGATATACATGTCAAGGATTGTAAGCCTACATGGTGTTCCCAAGGGAATTGTGTCAGACAGAGGCACCCAGTTTACTTCAAAGTTTTGGCGACAACTACATGAGTCTCTTGGAACCCGACTAGAATTCAGTACTGCCTTCCACCCTCAAACAGATGGCCAAACAGAAAGGGTGAATCAAATTTTGGAAGATATGTTGAGAGCTTGTGCACTAGACTATGGGTCTAGTTGGGACGATAACCTGCCATATGCTGAGTTCTCATACAACAACAGCTACCAGACAAGTATCAAGATGGCTCCGTTTGAAGTTCTATATGGCAGGAAGTGTAGGACTCCATTGCTATGGAATGGAGTTGGAGAACGCAGCCTTTTTGGACCTGACTTGATAAAGGATGCCGAAGAAAAGGTGCGACAGATTCAGGATAGGCTAAAGGTAGCCCAATCTCGACAGAAGAGCTACGCTGATTCCAAACGCAGAGATGTGGCTTATAAAATAGGGGATCGTGCGTATCTCCGAGTTTCACCCCTACGTGGAGTTAGGAGGTTCGGAATCAAGGGCAAGTTATCCCCACGATTCATAGGACCATATAAAGTTCTGGCCCGTAGAGGAGAAGTCGCTTATCAGTTGGAGCTACCGGAAGGACTGACTGTTCATGATGTGTTTCATGTATCACAACTAAAGAAGTGTCACCCGGAGATGGCTGAAACACCGCTAAGAGACACCGTTCCCCTAGATGAGGTTCAATTGGAGAATGACCTTACCTATGAGGAAAAACCCATCAAAATACTGGAAACAGCTGAAAGGATTACCCGCACCAAGACTATAAGGTTCTGCAAGGTACAATGGAACCACCACTCTGAGGAAGAAGCTACGTGGGAGCGTGAAGAAGACTTGAAGGCAGAACACCCACACCTTTTTGCTAGCCAACCCGAATCTCGAGGACGAGATTCTTCTTAAGGGGGGGTAGGTTTGTAACATCCCAGATTCTATATTAGGGTGTTATTAGTGTCATGCATCATCCTTGCATCACTTGCATCCTACATTTGAAAAGTTGCAACAACAAAATCCTAACACAAAAAAACCCATTTAAAAACCCTATTAAATATTCTCATAAGTGAGCACCCTTGTTGTAGTAGTTTGACCCTTCAAAAACTTTGTAAAAACAGTAAGCCATGGTCCTATGTTGACCACCTCAATTTTATAAAAATTTAGAAACAAGTTTCATCAATTTTGGACTTAGTATGCAAAAATTATTTAGGTTTTACTAAAACAGAAATTGAAAAATGTAAAAAGAAAAAAAAGGGGCAACCTAATCTAACTGGGCCGCAGCGCCAGCCCACCCGCGCCCGCGCGGCAGCTAACTACCAGCGCCCGCGCCAGCCCACCATCTCCCTCCGCCGCTGACAGCCGGGACCCACGGGGTCATCCCCTACCTCGAGCTGGAGTTTGGCTGCTGCACGAGTTTGATCCGATTCCGGTAAGATTCGCGACGGTTTGTGCCCCCTCGCCCAAGTCTCCATCCCCATATAAACCCCGCCACCCTCGCGTCACCACCGCTCGATTATTTTCCTTGCACAAACCCTAGCCAGCAACGATCTACGCCACCGTCATCGGGTAGGACCTCACCGAGACGCTCGGGACTTCCCCTTGCTCCTTCCTTCCTCTAATGCTTTCCCTCGTTCACCGCTGATTCGCCCCGTGCGTTTTTCCCTCTCTCCACTGCTGCAGATCATCGACAATTTCTCGCCGACGCCTCGCCGGAGCTCGCGGAGATCGGCAGAACACCGCAGTTGAACGGGGAAGCGAACGAGGAAGCCGAACACGCGAACGAGACCGCGAGGACCAGGCGCTTCCAGTCGACCATGCCACCACCGCGGGGAGCCACCGGAGCGCCGCCAGCCATCACCGCCGACGCCACCGCCGCCCACCGCCACCGTCGTCGCAAACTGTAAGTCACCGAGCCGCCTCCTCCGTCGGATTTGCAATCTGCGGTCCAGATTAGATATAACCCGAAGGGGTATGCGCTAGTGGTATCGCGCCGCGTGGCGGCCTTGTCATCTCGCCACTTTTCCACCCGTTGCCAGCTGGACCAGTCAGGAACTGCCACTTGGCAAGCCCTATTAGATATGTTTGCAAATTTGGTTTTAATCTTGCGAAATTCATATAAAATCAAATATTTGGCCAAATTTAGCTTATAATATACCGTTGGATTCCTAATTTTATGTAGAATCCAAATATGTATTAATATTTCAGGTTTACAGTAATGTTTTAGGTGTAGATTTTAATCATTAGATTAGAGGGTTTAATCTATAGAAAATAATTAAAGTTCTATTTTTATGTGATTCTTGTTGCAATAACTTTGTTTCCACAATACCTACTAATCCAAATCTTTAAGCTTTGCTTAAGATCATTAGATCTAGTTTGGGGCTAACTAGATGGTTGATCTCCTTATAATCCTAGGATTTGTTTAGTGACACCCTTAAACTATCACAACACAAAACTTGTTACCTAGATCAATTTAACCAACCTTGCATAAACTACCATGTTGCATGCATGCATGTTTTCCTTTGTGTATGCTTTGAGCAAGTTGTGATCAAGTCTATGTTTGTGATTCGTTAGATTGCTCGGAGTGCGCTAAGGAGTGCTATTGTGTAGAGTGCTGCTCGGATCAAGGCAAGTTACACCACTTGTTCATAATTTTGTCCCAGTTTTGATTCTATGCATGTGATCTTCAAAATTCTGTAGTATGCATGTGTAGGATATTCTAGTAGAATTTTTCCTTAGTATTATTTTGCAAGTGCGATGATTTTGTAGTATGCCATGAGTAGCTCTATACTTAGGATTTCCCATCCTAATAGGTTACCCCTGTTTTTGCTAAGTATTGCTTGCTATGCTATATAAATACAAAGTACCGTTGGGGGGTTCGAAAGACAAAGAATTTTCTAAGTATAAAGGCTCTCTAGAGCAAACTTTTCCTCTCAAATCCACTTCAAAATAAAACTAAGTTTTCTTCTGGGCGGAATGGTTGTCGGGTCAACGAGTGTGATTTTGGTGGAGGACGGCCGCCCAGGAATCAAAGAAGTCTGCCATGTTTCAGAATTCAAAAGCTTCCAGTGCAACCACAATACATTATGGGCTCTGTCTTGGCCTAGTACTTAGTGGGAAACCTCACCTGGGTACCAACATTTGGAGGATTCTTGGCAAGGTTGGATCCGGAAGGTAGAGGGGCTACTAAGGGAAAGCCTCGCCATGGTCTTGTCTGTAAAAGGACTTGATCGTGGATTGTGGGCAAAGTGCACAAACTCTCGAGAGTATTGCAACCTGATCGATCAGTCGTGTTCACGGAAACAGAACAACATTGAGCATCTGAAGGATGGAGCCTCTGAAGGATCTTCCTCTCTCTTTTCTAAAACAAAGTTTTGAAAACCCCATGGTGTGCGTAATATCGCTAATGGGTGGGAATTTGGGAACTTGGTGTGTAATATCCAAGTGACGCTTGGTGCGTAAGATCCAAGTGTTTGGTTGTTTGGACACTTGGTGCATAATATCCTCGTGTGCCACTCGACCTTGTTTTATCAAAGCAAATGTTTACAAAGTAGGACAATCCTTTCTCCTTCTCTCTACTTAAGAAAACTAGCTTTATGCAAATGAACTCCAAAGCCTAAACTAGCCTTGCATGTAGAGATAGTCTATTCTCTCCTTGGTGTAATTTGCCAATACATTCAAAGTATTGACCCAACTTGTTGGATGCACGTCTTATGTGCAGAATCCGAAGATTGAAAGGTGCGTAGGGATCGCGGGTCTACACTCGACAAGCCTGGGCATTGATGGACTCATGCTGCTTTTATGTTTCCGCTGTTATTTGAGCTAGCATAATGCTAAGCAATTTTTGTAATAAATTCATACTCTGGATTCTCCGTGTAATAAAGACTTTGTGTTTTACATGATATTTCATCGACTATGAGTGCTAGCTATTGATCCAGGGACTAGCATGATAATCACAGGGACCTAGGATCCTTATCGATCCGAAGTCACTACAGTAAGTTTTTTTCCGACTATCTTCGTCTCTCCGGATCAGGTAGCCAGATCTGACATTCCTTTTTTCTGACAGCGTTTTGTCATGGCGTAGACCTACTGGCGTATAACCGGTTGCAGGAGAACTAGCCAGGGGAGCAGCCGACCTCCCAGGTGTTGTCGTCCTCCTTGGCGAGGAGGCCGCTAAGCCCCACCAAGCGGCTCAAGCGATCTTCACGTTCCTGTGGCCGAACGCAGGTTCCGGAGAAGATGGCACAACTGGCGGCCAAGGTGATGGAGGTGCCAGCCACCATCGACCACCTGAGGGATCTGGCAGCATGAGCCGGGGAAGAGATGGCCTTGGCCTTGATGCTCTCCTGGTACAAGGACGCCCGCGTCGAGAAGATCGACGGGGGATTCTGTGCCAGCACCGACCTCGCTGCCATCCGCCAAGCCAATCTGGAGCTCCGGGCCTCCGCCATCAAGATTGTCGACTACACGGACGTCGACGAGGTCCTCATCGACTTGGAGTCAGCTGGGACGCCTGATGCAGAAACCTTGTCGCAACCGACTGGTGGGGACATTGGAGCCGGATCTACCAACGCGCCTCCTCTGCCTCCCGAGACTGGCCAAGATCATCCTCACGGCAAGGGCCCTGCTGCCTAGATATAATCCCCAGAATGCCGGGTGAACTTGTAGTTATTTTTTTTGTTAAACCTTGTCGTTTGTGCTGGCTTTCTCTGACGCCGGGTGAACTTATGGGAGATTCGTCTCCCTTTTTTATCCAATCGCACTATTTGGCTTGCTTCCATCTTGTGATTTTCTATATGCTTCGAAGTTTTGATATTTTGTCGGTTGAACTTATCCGACTGCCTTCACCCGCCTGAACGCCTTTAGTTGGGTGAACTCCAACTCTAGTGGGGGCACACCAGCGCACCCACTGGGTATAGCCCCTGAGGTTTGGAGTAGCTGGTGTAGCCAGGTGCTTCGAATCTTCTTCTTTCTTTTCTTCAAGTCCTTAGCATTGTCTGGCTAGATGCCTCTAGACAGCTAAGGCAACCGGGAGATATCCGGCTGAACGCCTTTAGCCGGGGAATCCTCAACTCCCGTGGGGGCGCGCTAGCACACCCACTGGGTGTAGCCCCCGAGATTCGGAGTAGCTGGCATAGCCAGGTGCTTCAAATCTTCTTCTTTCCTTTCCTGCCCTTGCCCTCACCTAGGCTCCAAATATCTGGCTAAACTCCCTTTAGTCGGTCGGAACTACATGGTTCCACTGGGGGCCCGCGAGCGCACCTAGTGGGTGTATCCCCCGATATTCAATGCGCTTGATGAAGGAAAGGACTTTGAATCTTCCCACTCCATGAAATCTGACTCGATGTAGTCGTACAAAACAAACACATATGTATACCCATACATTAATAGGTTAGTCGGTTAAGGTAGCGCCTATTAGCCGGAAGGAAGCTTTAGTTTTCGAAAACTAGCTTGTGCTTCTCTGGACACTTAGTTACTTTCCCGTGCGCTTTGTTGTTTACCCTGCATCCTTGCCGGGTAGTTGGGTTGCGTTCTGCAGCCGGAATCGAAGGGAGTTGACAATACATTGCGCACGGTATTGAGGGCTTAGTAGTCGGATCGTCTCAAACTAGTTGCAAGGCAGGGACGCCCGATCCGTCGCATCTCCTCCCTGTTTTTCATGTGGGATGCCTCGGGATTTTGCTCTTGCTAGCCGGACAGCTGGGTTGCAGTCTGTAGCTGAGACGAAGAGTGGGCCTCTGACATCATCGCACACTACTCAGCTAGTTTGTTGATTTAGCAGGTCGGGCCAGCCAGCGAGCCCCGGGTAGGGGTTGTCGGAGCCAGAAAAACTGAACCAGAAACAAATACACACAAATTTCTAGCAAGGAGCCCCCAGGTATCTCGCGGGGGTCCGCATTTTCATTCATAGAGTTCGCGGGATACATACTGTCCGATGACTAGGTGTAAAACGGGCGGAGCAGGGCCGCATTCCAGGGGCATTCTGTTTCCTCGTTTGACTTGTCCATCTTGTTTTTGCGCAGCTACTGCGCGTCGATGAGGTAGTAGGAATTGTTGTGTAGCACCCGGCTGATGATGAAGGGACCCTCCCAAGGTGGCGATAGATTGTGCATGCCCTTCATGTCTTGCACTAGTCGGAGAACCAGATCGCCCTCGCGGAATGCGACGGGGCGGATCCGGCTCAAATGGTAGTGGCGTAGGCGCTGCTGGTACAGGGCCCATCTGGACAGTGCCAGCTCGTGGGCCTCCTCGAGGAGGTCCACACCGTCGTCCCACGCCTCCTGGTTGGATTTTTCATCGTAGAGGAGCTTGCGCGGTGAGTCGAACTCGATGTCCACGGAGAGGACGGCTTCCAAGCCATAGACGAGGAAGAATGGGGTGAAACCGGTTAACCTATTCGGTGTGGTGCGGAGGCTCCACAGCACAGCCGGAAGTTCCTCAATCCAGCATCCGGGCGATCGCTCCAAGGGCTCGATGAGGCGTAGCTTCATGCCAGCTAGCACTAGGCCGTTTACCCTTTTGACTTGCCCATTGGATTGCGGATGCGTGACGGAAGCGAGATCCAGCCGGATGGCCTTGTTGCTGCAGAACCGGGCGAAGGCCCCCTTGGCGAAGTTCGTGCCATTATCGGTGATGATGCTATTGGGATAGCCGAACCGGTTAATGATGTCGGTGAAGAAAGTGACGACTGTCGCCCCGTCCAGCTTCCAGATAGGCTTGGCCTCTATCCACTTTGTGAACTTTTCTACCGCCACCAGCAGGTGGGTCATGCTCGCGCATGCCCGCTTGAAGGGACCGACCATGTCGAGGCCCTAGACAGCGAAGGGTCAGGTGATCGGTATAGTTTTGAGCACCGCAGCCGGCATGTGCCTGAGCTGCTCAAAGCGCTAGCACCCGTTGCACGCGCGGACTAGCTACTCGGCATCCTCAAGGGCGGTGGGCCAATAGAAGCCATGGCGGAACGCCTTGGCGACTATTTCCCTGGATGAAGAGTGATGTTCGCACTCGCCCTGGTGGATGTCCTGGAGCGGCCGGTAGCATGTGTCTACATCGATGCATCGCTGGAAGATGCTGGATACGCTGCGCTTGTACAGTTCCTTGTTGATGATGGTGTATGTGTGCGTGCGTCGCAGGATTTTCCTGGTCTCCACCTCGTCCTCCGGATGGTCTCCATTGGCGATGTAGTTCATGAAGGGCTGCGCCCAGGACGGTATCTCCCGGATAGTGAGGACGCTCTCGCTCTCCGGTTGAGGTATGTCGGGGGGCGCCCGGATGGTGTACCCGTAATGGCAGCCCCCGAGCCGCTTGATGAGTCGGCAGCCCCCGGTTCTTGCCAGTCGGAGGGTACAAACTTGCTGGAGTTAGTGCGAGCCTTCTTCTTTGCAGGCTCTGCTGGTTCCACATATGACGTGTCATTAGCCAGAATGCTTCCCGCCCAGATAATAGAATCTGACTTGGGAGATGGGTTGATGGAGGGCTTGCACAGCTGCTCCCAAGAGACCCCTGGTGGGATCGCCTGCCTGGTGGATCTGATTCAGGCGAGCGAATCGGCTGCCTCATTGTTGACGCGAGGGACGTGATGGAACTAACATCCGTCAAAGCAGGCGCTGAGCTTCTGTACATGGAACTGGTAGAGAGCCATGTTTACATCGCAGGCATCCCACTCTCTGGATACCTGTTGCACCACCAGATCCGAATCGCCGAAGCAAAGGATCCGGTTGACGCCAATCTCCCTGGCTAGCCGGAGGCCATGCACCAGCGCCTCGTACTCTGCTACGTTGTTGGAGGCCTTGAAGTGGATCTGGAGAACATACTCCGGTCGGTCTCCTTTGGGCAAGGTGAGGACGACACCGGCTCCCAAGCCCCCGAGCATCTTCGAGCCATCGAAGTGCATCC
The DNA here is from genome assembly GCA_916181665.1 of Avena sativa. Lineage (NCBI taxonomy): Eukaryota > Viridiplantae > Streptophyta > Magnoliopsida > Poales > Poaceae > Avena > Avena sativa. Next base: position 452,321,869 of record OV702289.1, read on the forward strand.
TCAAGTGGTCTGAGTCGGGAACCGGAGGGAGGTATTGGGTTTCGGCCCAGTCGACGAGGAAGTCTGCCAGAGCCTATGACTTGATCATGAGCCTTGGCTCGTACTAGATGGAGTAGGCGGCGAGCTCGATGGCCCACTTGGCGACTCGACTAGTGGTGTCCTTGTTGTCGATGATTTCCGAAAGGGGTGCGGTGCATACAACCTTAATCGGATGCTCCTAGAAGTAGTGCTTGAGCTTCTTGCATGCCAGGTACACACCGTAGCACATCTTCTGGTAGTGGGGGTAGTTCTGCTTGGAGAGGGAGAGAACCTCGCTGAGGTAGTAGAAGGGTCGCTGAACCGGCTAAGCCTTGCCTTCCTCGAGGCGCTCCACCACCAGGACGACGCTGACGACCCGGCTGATGGCTGCTATATAGAGCAATATCGGCTCCTTGCTAGTCGGCGTGGCTAGAACCGGCGCTGTGGAGAGCATGCGCTTGAGGTCATGAAAGGCGGCGTCGGCCTGCGAGGTCCAGGAGAACTTGTCTATCTTCTTCATCAGCTGGTACATCAGAAGTGTCTTCTCCCCCAACCGGCTGACGAAACGGCTGAAGGAAGCTAGGCATCCGGTGAACTTCTGGACTCCAAGCAAGCTCCTAGGCAGCTGCATTCTCTCGATGGCCGCAATCTTCTCCGGGTTCGCTTCGATCCCTTGTTGTGAAACGAGGAAACCGAGTAGCTGGCCGGATGGGACGCCGAAGACGCACTTCTCCAGGTTCAGCTTCATCTGTTATCGACAGAGGTTGCCGAACATTTACCCCAAATCCTCGAGGAGGGTGCGCTTCTCCTTTGTCTTGATGACGACATCGTCCACATAGGCATGCATGTTTCCGCCGATCTGCGAGTGCAAGCATTTATGCATACAACACTGATAGGTAGCGCCTGCATTTTTTAGACCGAAAGGCATGGTTACGTAGTAGAAAGCCCCGTACGGGGTGATAAACGATGTCTTTATCTGATCAGCTGGGTGTAGCTCGATCTGGTTCTAACTGGAGTAACAATCCAAAAAGGACAACGAATCGCAGTCGGCCGTGGAATCGATAACTTGATCGATATGGGGCAAAGCGAAGGGGTCTTTCAGGCACGCCTTGTTCAGGCTGGTCTAGTCGATACACATGCGCCAGGTCTTGTTCTTCTTCAACACCAGGACTAGGTTGGCCAACCAGTCCGGGTGGTACACCTCCATAATGAACCCAGCTACAAGGAGCCGGGTGATCTCGTCACCAATGATCTTTCTTTTCTCCTCTGCGAACCGGCACAGAGGCTGCTTGACCGGCTTGGCATCTGGCCGCACATGAAGAGAGTGCTCGGCGAACTCCCTCGGCACACCTGGCATGTCCTTGGGTGACCATGTGAAGATGTCCGATTCTCATGGATGAAGTTGACGAGTGTGCCTTCCTATTTGCTATCCAAGTTGGCACCAATGGTGACGAACTTGGTGTGGTCGGAGGGGTCGAGCAGGATCCTCTTTGTCTCCTTTGCCATCTGGAAAGTTGCTTCTCCAGCCGGCTTGCTGCTAGCTGGCATTTCTTGCTGGGCAATGGCCACATTGCGCATGATCTCGCGCTTTTCTTCGGCTATGATGAGGGCTTCGGCTAGCTTGGAGCCAGCCAAGGCGCACTCCATGGATCATCTGAAGCAGCCGGCGATGGTGATCATGCTATTTGGTCCCAGCATCTTCGTCTTGAGATACGCGTAGTGGGGATGGCCATGAACTTGGCAAGGGCAGGGCGCTCGAGGAGACCGTGGTAGGAGCTCGACAAGTTCACCACCTCGAACCATACCGGCTCACACCAGAAATTCTCCTCAGTCCTGAAGATGACATCCAGCTGGATTTTACCTAGCGGAGCGCAAGCCGGCCCCGACAGTACACCATGGAATGTCGTGGTAGTCGGGTGCAGGTCGTGCTCGCGGATGCCGAGCTTCTCCAGCGAAGACCGGTAGGAAAGGTTGAGGCTACTGCCTTTGTCGATGAGGACGCGTGAAAAGTGGCAAGTGCGCTCGTTGGAGACGATGAGGGGGTCAAGCACCATGGCGTAGCCCCCGGGATTCGGAGGCTGATCCGGCTGATCCTCCCAACTCCAGGTGATGGGGGTCTCTGACCAGTTCAGGTACTGGGGGACTGGGGAGACGATGGCGTTGACCTCCTTAGAGCACCGCCTGCAGCTGTGCTTGTCGTCCAGCTCTGTCTCGAAGATGTGGTAGGCGGCATGCGGTTGGGGGTAGCCGTTGTTGTTGTTGCCGTCGTTGCCACCGTTACCATCATTTCCGGCTCCCCTAGCCAGTGGTGGGGGCCCACCAGGAGGGGGCGGGGGTAGACGTTGTTGGTTTGCTTGGTCCTTTAGCTGGCGGGTCCAGCTGTAGTTCTAGGTGGTTTACATAGCCGGATTGAGGGGACCGCTATGCCACTTGCACGGGGCGTCAAACATTTGGTCGAAGGTGAGCCACGGCTTATGCTATCCAGCTTGGCGGTCCTCGTGGAACCGGTTGTCGTTGCCATGGCGCCTGTAGGATCCGGCTTCTCCAGCCGGATTTCTCGGACGGTCGCGAGCAGGTTCTGACGGAGTCAGACGCCCATCAGCACTCACTCAGAGGGGTTTCTTCATCACGGCATCCACCGTGGCATACTAGTCTGCAACCTTCATGAGCTCCGCCATGGTTTTCGGCTCATCACACAGTAGCCGGTGGAGAAGCATGGTGCCCTCTCGGCACCCCTCGACGAAGAACCCGATGGGATGGCTCTCTAGGATGCCCTCGTAGGTGTTGTGCAGCTCCGTCCACCTAGCAAGGTACTCGCGGTCTGTCTCGCGGTAACCCTGGACGCACAAGGCCAGGTCGTGCGGGCGACCCGGATGCTTGTACGTGTTATTGAAGTTGCGGACAAACACCTTCTCAAAATCTGGCCAGGCGTTCATGCTATTGGGTGCGAGGCGGTTGCGCCATGTCCTTGCTTACCAGGTTAGCATGAGGGGGACGTAGCGCAAAACTGTGAGCTTGTTCCCATGGGCGATGTGGACTGCCGTGGCATAGTCGGTCAGCCAATCTTCCGGTTTCATGTTGTTGCTGTACTTGGGGGTATCCCTGGGCAGGGTGAACTTATCCGGAAACGGCTCGTTCTGGAAGCAGGGTCCAAAACAAACCGGTCCAGTGGAATGTTCTTCTTCTGTGACGCGCGCTTGAGCGAGGAGCTCTATGCGGTCGCGGGCATCCGGATGGTCCGGGTTGGGTGCTCCTACCCGGATTGAAAGACGGGAACCAGTAGGTCATGGTGCTCCGGTTGGTGGAGGGGGAGGCGGTGGGTTGATGTTCACTTTTTGCCCTTGGTGCGGTTGGCCCTTGTTGCCAGAGCTGCGACGCCTGCTGCGGGCCTTAGCCGAAGGAGAGGACGCCTGCTGGGTCTCGTGGGGTGTGCTCTTGCTATTGTCGGGCGGCTTGCTTCCCCTGGAGAAGCTGGGGTCCTCATGCATCTACCGGATGGCATCACCCTGCTCATCCGCAATCCGGAGGAGCTCGTGCACCCGGGCGTGCTGCTAGTCTTGCTCCTTGCCCTCCAAGCTAGGTAATTAGTCTGTCGCGGCTCGTGTCGCGCACAGGTTCTTGATGGTGTGTTGTAGGTGGGCCGGATGAGAGCGGGTTGCAGGCCTGGCTCGCCATCCCTTTCCATCCTACCGCCTAGCCTGCCACCCCGGCGTCGCACTTGTCCATGCTGGCTCGGCTCCACGGTAGCCGGAGTGTGGCCGTGCATGCGGTTGTACTCGTGCCGGGTGATCTCGATCTGCTTCCGGGTCGCAGCCAACTCCATGGCCTCCTGCAGGAGAAGCTGCCTCTCCATGGCGAAGTTGGCTTCCGCCTCCTCCACCGGGTTCCTAGGCCGTGGCAGAGCGGAAGTTCCTACCTCGTCCACGCCCTTCTCCCGAGGAGGGCGGGGATGAGAGCTGGAGCCGACCATCATCACCTCGACACTGTGAGGAGCGACGGAGGCACCACTGCCGAGGTGCAGCGGTTCCGTGACGGAAACGATCTCCCTAGGGAAACGCTCCGGCACGGTGGAAACATAGACGGGGAGGTTGCCGAAGAGCAGGATAGAGCCATTTGCCGGAAGCATGGATCCGGTGAAGCACTAGGCCGGAGGCCACGTGCTTATCGGCTGAAGTGCAGGATCCCGTGTGGAACGTGACTCCGGTCGAAGCCATCTAGCCCCACGGTGGGGCCAACTGTCTTTGTATTGGGAACGGTAGTACCTAAGAAGGTTAGATAGAGGTGTGGAGACTAGCAGGGAAGCTCTCGACGGCGTCCACAGGCGTGATTGGATACGAGCAAGTGTGGCGAGACACAGGAAGTACCCAGGTTCAGAGCCATCTTGGTGAGGTAAAGCTCCTACTCCTGCCAATCTGACTATGAGTAGTATGCGGGATACAATTGATCCTGGAGCTGTATCTTCTATCTACCTCCTTAAATGACCTAAGACCAACCCTTGCTATGAGAGCCTCGCCTCTCCTTATATAGGAAGAGAGGCACGGTCTCACTGGCCAGTCCCGCTGGCGGGTCCCACAGACGGGTCCCAGTCGGCTAGTCATCTACAGTATCTAGTACACTTACATCCCATCGAGGTACATGCGGTAGGGTCGTTGTGGGTACAGTGAACGCCGTGCGAGCCTGTCGTAAGCACCTGGCCATTGTTCCCGCGTCACCCAGCAAAGTCTTCGGTATGGCCGTGTAGTTGTGGGTCTTGTCGTCGTACCAGGGCGTACTACGCACTGTGCAACACGTCGCTCTGTCCTCCTGATTGATTCCGGTTACGCTAAGGTAGCCAGTCTCGTGCCTTGCTGCTCCTCGTGGTTCCGGCTACCGTAAAGTAGCCAGTATGACTTGCTCATGTCCGGCTGCGCTCAGCTAGCCAGAGGCGAACCGACTGCCATAGTTCGTGTTTGGTTGGGGTATCCGGAGGTCATCCCCCCGACATCTAGTGATTCTGTGATGCAACTTCTGCCACACTGGTGCATGCAATGTGGAAGTTGCTTTCCTATGTGTTTTTTGTCTTCTACAACATGGTTTGCCACTTGGATCACATTCATATATACATGAACACACACACCCAGTGGATTCTGTGTTGCAACTTCTGTCACACTGGTACAACATGAAATAATGTTGGAACCTGCTTGCATATGTGGCTTTTGGTCTCTATGACCATGATGTGGTGGTTTGACACATATATATGGATCCCCTAGAGTGATTGCATGTGTTCTTTTCCTACACCACACATTTATATCTCCACTAGTCATTGATGATCCACATGAACACATTAAATGTGTTCTTTCCGAAAACCACATTGATATCTACATGACAATAGACACTCCAGTGGATTCTTCTCTAACACACTGGTGCTTGAAATGTGTGGAAGTTGGTTTCATATGTGTGTTTTGCTTATACACCATGGTTTTCCACTTGGATCCCCCTAGAGTCATTGCACATTGCATATGTGTTCTTTTCCAAAACCACATGGATATTTATATGACAACACACACTCCAGTTGATTCTATGATGCAACTTCTCTATCACACTGGTGCATTGCAATGTGTGAAAGTTGCTTTCCTATGCGTGTTTTGCTTCTACACCATGGTTTGTTACTTGAAACCCCTAGAGTCATTGCACATTGCATATGTATTCTTTTCCAAATCCACATTGATATCTACATGACCACACACACTCCAGTGGATTTTGTGATGAAACTTCTGTCACACTAGTGTGATTTTGGTCTCCCTGACCATGATGGTTTGACATATATATATATATATATATATATATATATATATATATGGATCCCCTAGAGTGATTGCATGTGTTCTTTTCCCTAAACAACACATTGATATCTCCACTAGAGTCATTATTGATGATCCACATGACCTTACATGTGATCTTTTCCTGAACCACATTGATATAGACCCCACACACACCCTACTCCAGTGATTCTGTGATGCAACTTCTGTCACACTGGTGCATGCAATGTGGAAGGTGCTTTCCTATGTGTTTTCTGTCTTCTACACAATGGTTTACCACTTGGATCCCCCTAGAGTCATTGCACATATTATGTCATGTGTTCTTTTCCAAAACCACATTGATATCTACATGACCACAAACACTCTAGTGGGATTCTATAATGCAACTTCTGTCACACTAGTGCAACATGCAATGTGGAAGGTTGCTTTCCTATGTGTTTCTGGTCTCTATGACTAGATGTGGTTTGACACATATATATGGATCCCCTAGAGTGATTGCACGTGTTCTTTTCCTAAACCACACATTGATATTTCCACTAGAGTCATTGATGATCCACATGACCACATTACATGTGTTCTTTTCCAAAACTACATTTATATCTACATGACCACACACACTCCAGTGGATTCTTCTCTGTCACACCGGTGCATTGCAATGTGTGGAAGTTTCTTTCCTATGTTTTTTTCCTTCTACACCATGGTTTTCCACTTGGATCCCCCTAGAGTCATTGCACATTGCATATGTGTTCTTTTCCAAAACCACATTGATATCGACATGACCACACACACTCCAAAGGATTCTATGATGCAACTTCTCTATCACACTTGTGCATTGTAATGTGTGGAAGTTCCTTTCCTATGTGTGTTTTGCTTCTACACCATGGTTTTCCACTTGGATCCCCCTAGATTCATTGCACATTGCATATGTGTTCTTTTCAAAAACCACATTGATATCTACATGATCACACACACTCCAAAGGATTCTCTGATGCAACTTCTCTATCACACTGGTGCATTGCAATGTGTGGAAGGTACTTTCCTATGTGTGTTTTGCTTGTACACCATGGTTTTCCACTTGTATCCCCCTAGAGTCATTGCACATTGCATATGTGTTCTTTTGCAAAACCAAATTGATATCTACATGACCACACACACTCAAGTGGATTCTGTCATGCAACTTCTCTATCACACTGGTGCATTGCAATGTGTGTAAGTTGCTTTCCAATGTATGTTTTTCTTCTACACCATGGTTTGCCACTTGAATCCCCCTAGATTCATTGCACATTGCATATGTGTTCTTTTCGAAAACCACATCAATATCTACATGACCACACACACTCCAGTGGATTCTATGATGCAACTTCTGTCACACTGGTGTGATTTTGGTCTCTCTGACCATGATGGTTTGACACACACATATATATATATATATGGATCCCCTAGAGTGATTGCATGTGTTCTTTTCCCTAAAAACACATTGATATCTCCACTAGAGTCATTATTGATGATCCACATGATCTTACATGAGTTCTTTTCTAGAACCACACTGATATAGACCACACACACACCCTACTCCAGTGATTTTGTGATGCAACTTTTGTCATACTGGTGCATGCAATGTGGAAGGTGCTTTCCTATGTGTTTTCTGTCTTCTACACTATGGTTTACCACTTGGATCCCCCTAGAGTCATTGCACATATTATTTCATGTGTTCTTTTCCAAAACCACATTGATATCTACATGACAACACACTCTAGTGGGATTCTACGATGCAACTTCTGTCACACTACTGCAACATGCAATGTGGAAGGCTACTTTCCTATGTCTTTCTGGTCTCTATGAATAGATGTGGTTTGACACATATATATGGATCCCCTAGAGTTATTGCACGTGTTCTTTTCCTAAACCACACATTGATATTTCCACTAGAGTCATTGAGGATCCACATGACCACATTACATGTGTTCTTTTCCAAAACTTCATTGATATCTACATGACCACACACACTCTAGTGGATTCTTCTCTGTCACACTGGTGCATTGCAAATTGTGGAATTTGCTTTCCTATGTGTGTTTTGCTTCTACACCATGGTTTGCCACTAGGATCCCCCTTGAGTCATTGCACATTGCATATGTGTTCTTTTGCAAAACCACATTGATATCTACATGACCACACACACTCCAGTGGATTCTATGATGCAACTTCTCTATCACACTGGTGCAATGCAATGTGTGGAAGTTGCTTTCCTATGTATGTTTTGCTTCTACACCATGGTTTGCCACTTGAATCCCCCTAGAGTCATTGCACATTGCATATGTGTTCTTGTCCAAAACCACATCGATATCTACATGACCAAACACACTCCAGTGGATTCTGTGATGCAACTTCTGTCACACTAGTGTGATTTTGGTCTCTCTCACCATGATGGTTTGACACATATATATATATATGGATAACCTAAAGTGATTGCATGTGTTCTTTTCCCTAAAAAACACATTGATATCTCCACCAGAGTCATTATTGATGATCCACATGACCTTACATGTGTTCTTTTCTAGAACCACATTGATATAGACCACACACACACACCCTACTCCACTGATTCTGTGATGCAACTTCTGTCACACTGGTGCATGCAATGTGGAAGGTGCTTTTCTTTGTGTTTTCTATCTTCTACACAATGGTTTACCACTTGGATCCCCCTAGACTCATGGCACATATTAGTTCATGTGTTTTTTTCCAAAACCACATTGATATCTACATGACTACAAACACTCTAGTGGGATTCTATGATGCAACTTCTGTCACCCTGGTGCAACATGCAATGTGGACGGCTACTTTCCTATGTGTTTATGGTCTCTATGACCAGATGCGGTTTGACACATATATATGGATCCCCTAGAGTGATTGCACGTGTTCTTTTCCTAAACCACACATTGATATTTCCACTAGAGTCATTGATGATCCACATGACCACATTACATGTGTTCTTTTCCAAAACTACATTGATATCTACATGACTACACACACTCCAGTGGATTCTTCTTTGTCACACCGGTGCATTTTAATGTGTGGAAGTTTCTTTCCTATGTGTTTTTTGCTTCTACACTATGGTTTGCTAGTTGGATCCCCCTAGAGTCATTGCACATTACATATGTGTTCTTTTCCAAACCCACATTGATATCTATAAGACCACACACACTCCAAAGGATTCTCTGATGCAACTTCTCTGTAACACTCGTGCATTGCAATGTGTGGAACTTGCTTTCCTATGTGTGTTTTACTTCTACACCATGGTTTGCCACTTAGATCCTCCTAGAGTCATTGCACATTGCATATGTGTTCTTTTCCAAAACCACATTGATATCTACATGACCACACTCACTCCAATGGATTCTCTGGTGCAACTTCTCTATCACACTAGTGCATTGCAATGTGTGGAAGGTTCTTTCCTATGTGTGTTTTGCTTCTACACCATGGTTTGCCACTTGTATCCTCCTAGAGTCATTGCATATTGCATATGTGTTCTTTTGCAAAACCACATTGATATCTACATGACCACACACACTCTAGTGGATTCTGTGATGCAACTTCTCTATCACACTGGTGCATTGCAATGTGTGGAAGTTGCTTTCCTATGTATGTTTTGCTTCTACACCATGGTTTGCCACTTGAATCCCCCTAGTGTCATTGGTTATTTCATATGTGTTCTTTTCCAAAACCACATCAATATCTACATGACGACACACACTCCAATGGATTCTGTGATGCAACTTTTGTCACACTGGTGTTATTTTGGTCTCTCTGACCATGATGGTTTGACACATATATATATGGATCCCCTAGAGTGATTGCATGTGCTCTTTTCCCTAAAAAACACATTGATATCTCCACTAGAGTCATTATTGATGATCCACATGACCTTACATGTGTTCTTTTCCAGAACAACATTGATATAGACCACACACACACACCCTACTCCAGTGATTCTGTGATGCAACTTCTGTCACACTGGTGCATGCAATGTGGAAGGTGCTTTCCTATGTGTTTTCTGTCTTCTACACAATGGTTTACCACTTGGATCCCCCTAGACTCATTGCACATATTACTTCATGTGTTCTTTTCCAAAACCACATTGATATCTACATGACCACAAACACTATAGTGTGATTCTATGATGCAACTTCTGTCACACTGGTGCAACATGCAATGTGGAAGGCTGCTTTCCTATGTGTTTCTGGTCTCTATGACCATATGTGGTTTGACACATATATATGGATCCCCTAGAGTGATAACACGTGTTCTTTTCCTAAACCACACATTGATATTTCCACTAGAGTCATTGATCATCCACATGACCACATTACATGTGTTCTTTTCCAAACTACATTGATATCTACATGACTACACACACTCTAGTGGATTCTTCTCTGTCATACTGGTGCATTGCTATGTGTGGAAGGTTCTTTCCTATGTGGTTTTTTCTTCTACACCATGGTTTGCCACTTGTATCCCCCTAGAGTCATTGCACATTGCATGTGTTCTTTTCCAAAACCACATTGATATCTACATGACCACACACACTCCAAAGGATTCTCTGATGAAACTTCTCTGTCACACTTGTGCATTGCAATGTGTGGAACTTGCTTTCCTATGTGTGTTTTGCTTCTACACCATGGTTTGCCACATGGATCCCCCTAGAGTCATTGCAAATTGCATATGTGTTCTTTTCTAAAACCACATTCATATCTACATGACCACACTCACTCCAAAGGTTTCTCTGATGCAACTTATCTATCACACTGGTGCATTGCAATGTGTGGAAGGTTCTTTCCTATGTGTGTTTTGCTTCTACACCATGGTTTGCCACTTGGATCCCCCTAGAGTCATTGCACATTGCATATGTGTTCTTTTGCAAAACCACATTGATATCTACATGACCACACACACTCCAGGATTCTGTGATGCAACTTCTCTATCACACTGGTGCATTGCATTGTGTGGAAGTTGCTTTCCTATGTATGTTTTTGTTCTACACCATGGTTTCCCACTTGAATCCCCCTAGAGTCATTGCACATTGCATATGTGTTCTTTTCCAAAACCACATCGATATCTACATGACCACACACACTCCAGTGGATTCTGTGATGCAACTTCTGTCACACTGGTGTGATTTTGGTCTCTCTGACCATGATGGTTCGACACACACATATATATATGGATCCCCTAGAGTGATTGCATGTGTTCTTTTCCCTAAAAAACACATTGATATGTCCACTAGAGTCATTATTGATGAACCACATGACCTTACATCTGTTCTTTTCTAGAACCACATTGATATAGACCACACACACCCTACTCCATTGATTCTATGATGCAACTTCTTTCATACTGGTGCATGCAATGTGGAAGGTGCTTTCCTATGTGTTTTCTGTCTTCTACACCATGGCTTACCACTTGGATCCCCCTAGAGTCATTGCACATATTATTTCATGTGTTCTTTTCCAAAACCACATTGATATCTACATGACCACAAACACTCTAGTGGGATTCTATGATGCAACTTCTATCACACTAGTGCAACATGCAATGTGGAAGGCTACTTTCCTATGTGTTTTTGGTCTCTATGTCCAGATGTGGTTTTACACATATATATGGATCCCCTAGAGTGATTGCACGTGTTCTTTTCCTAAACCGCACATTGATATTTCCACTTGAGTCATTGATGACCCACATGACCACATTACATGTGTTCTTTTCCAAAACTACATTGATATCTACATGACCACACACACTCCAGTGGATTCTTCTCTGTCACACTGGTGCATTGCAATGTGTGGAATTTGCTTACCTGTGTCTTTTTTGCTTCTACACGATGGTTTGCCACATGGATCCCCTAGATTCATTGCACATTGCATATGTGTTCTTTTCCAAAACCACATTGATATCTACATGACCACACACACTCCAAAGGATTCTCTGTTGCAACTTCTCTATCACACTGGTCATTGCAATGTGTGGAATTTGCTTTCCTATGTGTGTTTTGCTTGTACACCATGGTTTGCCACTTGGATCTCCTAGATTCATTGAACATTACATATGTGTTATTTTCCAAACCCACATTGATATCTACATGACCACAGACACTCCAAAGGATTCTCTAATGCAACTTCTCTATCACACTCGTGCATTGGAATGTGTGGAACTTGCTTTCCTTTGTGTGTTTTACTTCTACACCATGGTTTGCCACTTGGATCCTCCAAGAGTCATTGCACATTGCATATGTGTTATTTTCCAAAACCACATTGATATCTACATGACCACACTCACTCCAAAGGATTCTCTGATGCAACTTCTTTATCAAACTAGTGCATTGCAATGTGTGGAAGGTTCTTTCCTATGTGTGTTTTGCTTCTCCACCATGGTTTGCCACTTGGAGACCCCTAGAGTCATTGCACATTGAATATGTGTTCTTTTGCAAAACCACATTGATATCTACATGACCACACACACTCCAGTGGATTCTTTGATGCAACTTCTCTATCACACTGGTGCATTGCAATGTGTGGAAGTTGCTTTCCTATGTATGTTTTGCTTCTACACCATGGTTTGCCACTTGAATCCCCCTAGAGTCATTGCACATTGCATATCTATTCTTTTCCAAAACCACATCGATATCTACATGACCATACACACTCCAGTGGATTCTGCGATGCAACTTCTGTCACACTAGTGTTATTTTGGTCTCTCTGACCATGATGGTTTGACACATATATATGGATCCCCTAGAGTGATTGCATGTGTTCTTTTACCTAAAAAACACATTAATATCTCCACTAGATTCATTATTGATGATCCACATGACCTTACATGTGTTCTTTTCTAGAACAACATTGATATAGACGACACACACACCCTACTCCAGTGATTCTGTGATGCAACTTCTGTCACACTGGTGCATGCAATGTGGAAGGTGATTTCCTATGTGTTTTCTGTCTTCTACACAATGGTTTACCACTTGGATCCCCCTAGACTCATTGCACATATTACTTCATGTGTTCTTTTCCAAAACCACATTGATATCTACATGACCACAAACACTCTAGTGGGATTCTATGATGCAACTTCTGTCACACTAGTGCAACATGCAATGTGGAAGGCTGCTTTCCTATTTGTTTATGGTCTCTATGACCATATGTGGTTTGACACATATATATGGATCCGCTAGAGTGATAACACATGTTCTTTTCCTAAACCACACATTGATATTTCCACTAGAGTCATTGATGATCCACATGACCACATTACATGTGTTCTTTTCCAAAACTACATTGATATCTACATGACTACACACACTCTAGTGGATTCTTCTCTGTCATACTGGTGCATTGCAATGTGTGGAAGTTGCTTTCCTATGTGGTTTTTGCTTCTACACCATGGTTTGCCACTTGGATCCCCCTAGAGTCATCGCATATTGCATATGTGTTCTTTTCCAAAACCACATTGATATCTACATGACCACACACATTCTAAAGGATTCTATGATGCAACTTCTCTGTCACACTTGTGCATTGCAATGTGTGGAACTTGCTTTCCTATGTGTGTTTTGCTTCTACACCATGGTTTGCCACTTGGATCCCCCTAGAGTAATTGCAAATTGCTATGTGTTCTTTTCCAAAACCACATTCATATCTACATGACCACACTCACTCCAAAGGATTCTATGATGCAACTTCTCTATCACACTGGTGCATTGCTATGTGTGGAAGGTTCTTTCCTATGTGTGGTTTGCTTCTACACCATGGTTTGCCACTTGGATTCCCCTAGAGTCATTGCACATTGCATATGTGTTCTTTTGCAAAACCACATTGATATCTACATGACCACACACACTCCAAAGGTTTCTCTGATGCAACTTATCTATCACACTGGTGCATTGCAATGTGTGGAAGGTTCTTTCCTATGTGTGTTTTCTCCTACACCATGGTTTTCCACTTGAATCCCCCTAGAGTCATTGCACATTGCATATGTGTTCTTTTCCAAAACCACATCAATATCTACATGACCAAACACACTCCAGTGGATTCTGTGATGCAACTTCTGTCACACTGGTGTGATTTTGGTCTCTCTGACCATGATGGTTTAACACATATATATATGGATCCCCTAGAGTGATTGAATGTGTTCTTTTCCCTAAAAAACACATTGATATGTCCACTAGAGTCATTATTGATGATCCACATGACCTTACATGTGTTCTTTTCCAGAACCAGATTGATATAGACCACACACATCCTACTGATCCAGTGATTCTATGATGAAACTTATGTCATACTGGTGCATGCAACGTGGAAGTTTCTTTCCTATGTGTTTTTGGTCTTCTACACCATGGTTTGCCACTTGGATCACATCGATATATACATGAACACACAACCTAGTGGATTCTATGATGCAACTTGTGTCACACTGGTGCAAGATGCAATAATGTTGGAAGCTGCTTTCCTATGTGGTTTTTGGTCTCTATGACCATGATGTGGTATGGGGGTTTGACACATATATATGGATCCCCTAAAGCGATTGAATGTGTTCTTTTCCTAAAACACACATTGATATCTCCACTAGAGTCATTGATGTCCACTACAAGAAATGTGGTGACTAGTGACCTTTTCTTAACGATTATGGGTTTTTTGGTCATAGATCTATGACCATTATGAACTAGGAGGGTCCAAACCTTAAAAACTAACGACCATTTTGTTAAAAAAGGTCATAGTGTCCTAACACGAAAGGTCATAGATGAATAGGACTGGTCTGGAGCCTTTTATTTGGTAGACTACGACCAATTTAAATGGTCGTTATGATTAAATTCAAGAAAAAAAATTATAGGATTGCCAACTCAGCAATATCACCTTTATGTCATGTTCATGTGTCATTTTTTGCTTACTACGTGGCATCAGGGACCACCGTGGTGCTGGACGCGTCAAAATTATTTTTTAATAAAAAGAAGACACAGGGGCTCGAACCCAGCACCTCGTCGAATACCACGTTCGAACCACTACACCAATCACTAGTTCATGTCGAAAAAGGAGCTCGGCCACTTTAAACAACAACGCGATGTCGCCTGGTAAATAATAAACGCAAAAATTGAGCGGCTGGGGATTGCAACTTGGATCACATCGATATATACATGAACACACAACCTAGTGGATTCTATGGTACAACTTGTGTCACACTGGTGCAAGATGCAATAATGTTGGAAGCTGCTTTCCTATGTGGTTTTTGGTCTCTATGGCCATGATGTGGTATGGGGGTTTAACACATATATATGGATCCCCTAGAGCGATTGAATGTGTTCTTTTCCTAAAACACACATTGATATCTCCACTAGAGTCATTGATGTTCACTACAAGAAATGTGGTGACTAGTGACTTTTTCTTAACGACAATGGGTTTTTTGGTCATAGATCTATGAGCATTATGAACTAGTTGGTCGTAGGAAATTTGGGAGGGTCCAAACCTTAAAAACTAACGACCATTTTGTTAAAAAAGGTCATAGTGTCCTAACACGAAAGGTCATAGATGAATAGGACTGGTTTGGAGCCTTTTATTTGATAGACTACGACCAATTTAAATGATCGTTATGATTAAATTCAAGAAAAAAAATTATAGGATTGCCAACTCAGCAATATCACCTTCATGTCATGTCCATGTGTCATTTTTTGCTTACTACGTGGCATCAGGGACCACCGTGGTGCTGGACGCGTAAAAATTATTTTTTAATAAAAAGAAGACACAGGGGCTCGAACCCAGCACCTCGCCAAATACCACGTTCGAACCACTACACCAATCACTAGTTCCTGTCAAAAAAGGAGCTCGGCCACTTTAAACAACAGCGCGATGTCGCCTGGTAAATAATAAACGCAAAAATGGAGCGGCTAGGGACCTCGAACACACGACCTCCAAGCACCTCGCCGAATAACAAATCCGAACCACTACACCAATCACTAGTTCGAGTCCAAAAAGGAGCTCGGGCCCTTTAAACAACACCGCGATGTTTCCTGGTAAACAATAAACGCAAAAAGGAGGAGAGCTGCCCGGGAACTCGAACCCACGACCTCAGCCTACAAGGAAAGGAACCGAACCACCCCACCAAAAAAATATTGTTGTTGTTGATTCGCGAGTCGCTCTTTTTAATCAACTGAAACAGCGTTGGGCCTAGGCCTCACGCCCCTAAGCCTATTTCAATATTTCGTTTTTACGCTCATGGGCCGCGGTGGAGTGAAGGCCTAAATTGTTTTCGCTGGGATTTTTTAGTCAAAATTATGGCCTTTTATACGTTTGAGTCCATATAAATAAAAAAGTTTTATTTTTTTTAGGAGTTTAAAAATCATGAGAGGAGGAAGAATATTTTTAATTGTGCAACCAATTGCATACCTAAAATATGGTATAATATTTTACAAACATCTAGTGGTGCCAGTTTGCAACATATTCTTGGTATGTGCTTCATAAAAAATCCACTTTCTGGCATTCAAAAAATGGAAATTGATATCTTTTACAATAAAATGATAAAATTTTCGTCTATGGGTTGGTTCTTGTTAAAATTTTAGTGGGTATATGATAAAACAACATATTGTGAGTCTAAAAATGATTTTTTCAAAAACTCACGAGCATCAGATAATGTACTTGTAGTTAAAATCGAACCCGCTTCCTACCGATTCGGTAGACATTTGTCTTTTTCGCCAGGGGTGAACCGAAAGTTTTTAGATACCCCGGTTGGGACATTGTCCATGTAACACGGTCTAGTATTTTTGAAAAATAGGGTAGTACCATTTTGAAACTGTCACTTGATAGTTGCTTAACAACGCCCCGTTTTTGGTACTCGAAAAATAGAAAATGACTTTTATGTGAGGCGAAAAGGAAACCTTTCTCCTACAGCATTGTTCGTCATACCAAGATACACGTGTGTACGCAATACGGGCATATTATCTCAAACTATGCCGTGATTCCGACCATAACATTGGTCGTTTGACCCGAAAGCCATGAAACCTCGAACATCATAGGTCATTTCTGAGAAGGTTTTTTTGAGATGTCTACAATATACCAAGTTTAGTATTTTTACTTGCAACCATGTCACATAATATGACACCACGTGAAGGATTTAACTTGTTTGGACCATTTTTGAATTTTTTATGTCTGTTTCAAACTATGGTCAAAACGACGGGCATGAGGGTTCATAGATAGGGGATGAGCCTCACTAAAATTGCATTGGATCTCTAAAAAACATCATATTGTGAGTCTAAAAATTATTTTTTCAAAAAATCATGAGTATTAGATCATGTACCTGTAATTCAAATCTGGACACTTCCTATCGAATCGGTAGGAATTTGTCTTTTTCGTCAGGGGTGGACGGAAAGGTTTTAGATACCTTAGTTGGGAAATTGGCCATGTAATATGGTCTAGTATTTTTGAAAAATAAGGTTGTACCATTTTGAATTAGAACATTGATGGTTGCTTCACAAAACGCCTTGTTTTTGGCATTCAGAAAATGGAAAATGCATTTTCTGTGTGACGAAAAGGAAAACTTCGTCCTGAAATATTGTTGGCCATCTTAGGATGCACATGCGTGCACAATATGGGCATATTATCACAAACTATGCCATGATTCTAGCCATAACATTGGTCGTTTGACCTGAAAGCCATGAAACCTCGGACAAGATAGGTCATTTCTGGGAAGGTTTTTTCAAGATGCTCGTAATATACCAAGTTTGGTATTTTTCCTTGCAAATATATCACATAATATGACACAACGCGAAGGATTTATCGTGTTTGGACCATTTTTGAAGTTTTCATGCCCATTTCAAACTATGGTCAAAACGGCGGGCACGAAGGTTCATAGATAGAGGATGATCCTCGCTAAATTTGCATCGAATCCCTGAAGAAATATCATATTGTGAGTATAAAAATGATTTTTACAAAAAATCATGAGCGTTAGATCATGTACCTGTAGATCAAAACGGACCCACTTCCAACCGATTTGGCAGACATTTATCTTTTTCATCAAGGGTGGACGGAAAGGTTTGAGATATCCTACTTGGGACATTGTCTATGTAAGGTGGTCTAGTATTTTTTAAAAATATGGTGGTAGCATTTTTGAATTAACCATTTGGTGTTTGCTTCACAAAATGCCCTGTTTTTGGCACTCAGAAAATCTAAAACACTTTTTCTGTGCGATGAAAAGGAAAACTTCCTCCTGCAACATTGTTCGCCATCCCAAGATGCACATGCGTGCATAATATGGGCACATTATCACAAACTATGTTGCGATTCTGGCCATAACATTGGTCGTTTGACATAAAAGCCATGAAACCTCGAACAAGATAGGTCATTTTTGTGAAGGTTTTTTCGAGATGTTCGCAATATACCAAGTTTTTTATTTTTCGTTAAAAATATGTCACATAATATGACACCACGCAAAGGTTTTACATTGTTTGGACCGTTTTTGAATTTTTCATACCCGTTTCGAACTATGGTCAAAACGGCGGGCACGAAGGTTCATAGATAGGGGATGAGCCTTGCTAAAATTTCATTGGATCTATGAAGAAACATCATATTGTGAACCTAAAAATGATTTTTGCAAAAAATCATGAGCATTAGATCTAGTAGCTGTAGTTCAAACCGGACCCACTTCCTACCGATTTGGCAGACATTTGTCTTTTTCACCAAGGGTGTACGGAAAGGTTTTAAAATCCTTGATTGGGACATTGTTCATGTAAGGTGGTCTGGTATTTTTAAAAAATTGGGTGGTAGCATTTTTGAATTGAACATTTGGTGTTGGTTCACAAAACGCCCCGATTTTGGCACTCAGAAAATAGAAAATGGCTTTTCCATGCGACGACAAGGAAAACTTCCTCCTGCAACATTGTTCGTTGTCCCAAGATGCATATGCCTGCACAATATGGGCACATTATCACAAACTATGTTGCAATTCTGGCCATAACATTGGTCGTTTGACCTAAAAGCCATGAAACCTCGAACAAGATAGGTCATTTTATGAAGGTTTTTTCAAGATGTTCGCAATATACCAAGTTTGGTATTTTTTCTTAAAAATATGTCACATAATATGACACCACGCGAAGATTTTACATTGTTTGGAACGTTTTTGAATTTTTCATACCCGTTTCGAACTATGGTCAAAACGGCGGGCACGAAGGTTCATAGATAGGGGATGAGCCTCGCTAAAATTTCATTGGATCTATGAAGAAACATCATATTGTGAACCTAAAAATGATTTTTTTTAAAAATCATGAGCATTAGATCTAGTAGATGTAGTTCAAACCGGACCCACTTCCTGCCGATTTGGCAGACATTTGTCTTTTTCACCAAGGGTGGACGGAAAGGTTTTAAAATCCCTGATTGGGACATTGTTCATGTAAGGTGGTCTAGTATTTCTTAAAAATGGGGTGGTAGGATTTTTGAATTGAACATTTGGTGTTGGTTCACAAAACGCCCCGATTTTGGCACTCAGAAAATAGAAAATGGCTTTTCCATGCGACGACAAGGAAAACTTCCTCCTGCAACATTGTTCGTCGTCCCAAGATGCACATGCCTGCACAATATGGGCATATTATCACAAACTATGTCGCGATTCTGGCCATAACATTGTACACATTATCACATGCTTTTCCATAATATTTGTGTTTTTCATCAGGGGTGGATGGAAATGTTTGTGATACACTGGTTGAAACATTGTCGATGTAAGATAGTCTAGTATTTTTTTAAAATGGGTAGCATTTTGGAACTTTCATGTTTGTTGCTTCACAAAAGGTCCCTTTTCTACACTAAAAATGAAGTCAGCCAATCAGAATAGAGAGGCACACTATCCATGGATCACCCCACAGAAGTAGATCTCAGCCGTCCACATGGGCTCCATCCAACGGGCCAAATTTCATCCTCCACCAGGTCTCCCGCCTCCCCTCCCCGCCCACATTTTATGATTAAATGACCGAAAAGCCCAAACCTTCCACAACACTAGCATATAAATGATTAGGGCAGTTTTGTAAAATCCTCCATGCTACCCATCCATTTCGTGAGGGACATCCACCCAAACCCTAATCTCCTCCCACCCTGCAGTGCTGTCCCTTCTCCACAGTCCACACCACCCATTCGCCACCGCCGCCACCACAAACCCCTCCTCTCCTCTTCCTCTGTTACCCACGGCAGCCCTGTAGCCTCGCCCATCCTACACCTTCGCCTGCCTCTAGATTCGGTGGTTCTACCGCGTAGCGGCATCGACAGGCGAAGAGGTTGGCGGTGCACCAGCCCGAGACAAGGAGGTGCTCAGCGGCCGGAGGGAGGAGGTGTTCCGAGGGGTGGAGGAAGCTCATCGGAGGGAGCAGGTGTTCGGGGTTTTGGTCTCTCACCTGTGCATCGTGCTATCCACACGCTCGCAGCTCGCCTCTCACCTCCTGCTCCACCCGGAGGGAATAGATTTGCTGGCCAGGGACGTCTTCATTGCCCCGCTACCTCCTAGGTCGAGTTCCTCGTGGTGGCCTCCCCCTTCTCCAAGGCCCAGGAGTAGACCCGGGACGCTGTTGGAGGCGAGCTCTCCAGATCCCCAACCACGACATCGAATCCCCGCACAACTCGAGCTCTCCAGCCCCGCCTCTTTGAAGCAGTCATGGTGGCATGGCGGGCCTGTTCGCCGGTGCGAGCGTGCGTTCGTGCATCGACACGCGCCGCTCTGTCGAGCTCGCCTTGCCCGCGTCGCACTCGTGGCCATCAGGAGAAGAGGAGACGATGGTCGAGGAGTGCGGTTTGCTGCTTCCCATCGACCACCAACATCTCGTCACGCCCAGGTCGCCCCCCACTTCCTCCCTGTCTGCGAGCTACGGCTGTCTTTCCGCACACTCATGGTACGTGTGTTTGTATCCGTGCCCCTTTACCTCTCTTTTCAGCGGGTGAATCATGGGCTAGCACGTGAATTGGTAGGACCTAGGTAGTAGATTTTTATCAAGTTTCTTAGATCTATGCTGCTATTTCGTTACAACGATTTCTAGAGCCCTGATGTAGTTAAATGCATTTGAACACAAATATAGATGAATATTGTTAGCCTGTTTTGAGGATTTCCCATTATTGTATTTGCCAAAGATTAGAATTAACACTTCTGATCATAAGATGCACAAATAAATCTCTATTGTGTTCATGTGGTGTTTCATATTCTACAAGTATCTATTGTCAAAAAACTGTTACATTCTACTGATCATGCATTAGAACTGTTTGGTTGTATATTCCCTAGGCCGAGCACACATTCCTTAGCAGTTGGGAAAGCCTATTTGGTGATACAGATCTACGCACATTCCTCCATTTTCACCTGTTTCCTTTACCTAGTCATTCCACCATGGCTGTGTTTCTTGTTTGATTACATTACCATGTTAGACATCAACAAATTGGTGTTGTGTGGGACTCGGTTCTCAGCAAAAACCACAGTGACTGAGCCCTGTTCTCCTCAGGATATCTTTCTGATAGGAAATTTCTCTTGGATTGCTGCTAGATAATATCGTGATTACATTTTGTTGATGGTGTAGATGGACTACATGAAGGATGCAACCATTGCTGAAGAAGTTGGAGAGGAACAGGATAGGCCTAAAGAGAGTTGTGTTTTATATGTCTTACACATTATAGTATGAGAAAGGTAGGAACCTTTACATGGACACTAAATTGTCAAGACCATGTTATCATCCATGCTGCTTTGCTGTGACCTGTAGAGAACTAATTACAGAATATTAAATGGTTGCGGCGGTAGCAGTATGTCTGCATCTGCATGCTTATTGCTGTTGATTAATTACTTTAGCAATTTCAGAAACACTACCTTGCATGGAAATTCTACTTGTGCTAGATGTACTCTGTTTAGTGCTAGGTGTAGAAGCTGACAACGCTTGCAACCTGTGCTAGCTGCTGCTCCTTGCTGGACTCCTAATTCACTCGTGTCTGCAATCTATTTCTGAAATCGAAGTAAGACCTGGCAATAATGGAACATGGGATAGTAGGTGCGAGAGAAAAAACTCTTCATTCCGCTTGCTTCTGTATCACCTGATGCTTGCTCTCTCGTCACTTGATATATTGGATAGGTGCTTTGCTGTGTGTTTGGAACTGTAACATCGGCCTATCCTTGCCTCCTAGCTGCTTGTGTTTGACTTGCTTGCTATGTATCTGAGTTGGTTGTGTGTGTTCTTGCACGCATCAAAGTGCAAGTGATTTTCTTGTTATACCTACATTCTGATTAGCATTGTTGCCTTCTTCAGATAATCTGTTTCCTTCACATGGAGTTAAATTGAGGTCTGTGAGTACTATGGCTGACGATGCGCTAGGCAAGCAGGATCACGGCGGCTGGGCCAGCAGTGTTATGTAGGCCGGCGACGCTATCGACAAGCAGGAGTATATAGGCCGGTGGCTGGCATGATGTTGACGGGTACTAGCACTATATATGATTGCGATCATATATCTTCTATATTGATATAAAAAAATGAGACCAGCTGGGACTACCATCCATTGTATCTCTATTATACTATGATAGCCATTCTATCTCTCTTATATGATGTAATATATAGATTCTAAATGTTATTTGAAGTATTATAGTGTTGTCCGTATGTTCCAATTTAAATATTGGTTATTTATTTACAAATTGAAATCTGAAAGAACAAGACGCTGACAACTAGGGCCCAACTTTCTATAAACTGACAATTGGGACCTGAGATAAAAAGGAATGTGAAAAATTGAGCCCAAGAGGGGCCACGACCCAAAATAAAAAGGCTGAAATGGGCTTACCCAAGAAGCAAGTCAAAATTGATAGGAAAAACAAATTTAAATAGGCTGAATTATTGGGTTTGGCCCATGTAAAGCACTTAACTGGGCTGGGCTGATTTTGATCAATGACCATATGATTTGGCCATGAATATGCCACGTAGGATCGGCCACGTAGGATCTTACGTGGATAGGGTAGATAGGCCGTGACCATTTTTTGGTCATAGCTCCCAGGACCATCTATTTTGGTCATAGCTATCCATGACCAATTCAAAAAATGGTCGTTAGCTGTCTATCGTGATGCTCGCTATGTGACCTACTATTTTTGGTCATAGAAAGGTCATAGATGGATTACTATGACCTTTCTATGACCAATATTTGGGGTCACTAGTTAGCATATTCCTTGCAGCGGTTCCACATGACCATATTACATTTGTTCTTTTCCAAAACCACATTGATATCTACATGACCACACACACTCTAGTGGATTCTGTGATGCAACTTCTTTGTCACACTGGTGCATTGCAATGTGTGGAAATTGCTTTCCTATGTGTGTTTGGCTTCTACACCATGGTTTTCCACTTGGATCTCCCTAGAGTCATTGCACATTGTATATGTGTTATTTTCCAAAACCACATTGATATGTACTTGACCACACACACTCCAGTAGATTCTGTGATGCAACTTTTTTCACACTAGTGTGTTTTTGGTCTGTATGACCATGATGGTTACACATATATATGGATCCCCTAGAGTGATTGCATGTGTTTTTTCCCTAAAACACACATTGAGATATCCACTAGAGTCATTATTGATGATCCACATGACCACATTACATGTGTTGTTTTCCAAAACCACATTGATATATAGACCACACACACACACCCTACTGATCCAGTGATTCTGTGATGCAACTTCTGTCACACTGGTGCATGCAATGTGGAGGTTGATTTCCTATGTGTGTTTGGTCTTATACACCATGGTTTGCCACTTGGATCACATTGATACATTCATGACCACACACACCCAAGTGGATATACGATGCAACTTCTGTCACACTGGTGCAACATGAAATAATGTTGGAAGCTGTTTCATATGTGGTTTTTGGTCTCTATGACCAGGATGTGGTGGTTTGACACATATATATGGATCCCTCAGAGTGATTGCTTGTGTTCTTTTCCTAAACCACACATTGATATCTCCACTAGAGTCATTGATGATCCACATGACAACATTACATGTGTTCTTTTCCAAAACCACATTGATATCTGCATGACCAAAAACACTCCAGCGCATTCCTCTCTGTCACACTGGTGAACTGCAATGTGTGAAAGTTGTTTTCCTATGTGTGTTTTGCTTCTACACCATGGTTTGCCACTTGGATCCCACTAGAGTCATTTCACATTGCATATGTGTTCTTTTCCAAGACCACATTGATATCTACATGACCACGCACACTCTAGTGGATTTTGTGATGCAACTTCCATATCATACTGGTGCATTGCAATGTGTGGAAGTTGCTTTCCTATGTGTTTTTTTTCTACACCATGGTTTGCCACTTAGATCCCCCTAGGGTCATTGCACATTGCATATGTGTTCTTTTCCAAAACCACATTGATATCTACATGACCACACACACTCCACTAGTTTCTGTGATGCAACTTCTATCACACTGGTGTGTTTTTGGTCTCTATGACCATGATGGTTATACATATATATGGATGTCCTAGAGTGATTGCATATGTTCTTTTCCCTAAACCACACATTGAGATATCCACTAGAGTCATTATTGATGATCTACATGACCTTACATGTGTTCTTTTCCAAAACCACATTGATATATAGACCACACACACACACCCTACTGATCTAGTGATTCTGTGATGCAACTTCTGTCACACTAGTGCATGCAATGTGGAAGTTGCTTTCCTATGTGTGTTTGGTCTTCTACACCATGGTTTGCACTTGGATGACATTGATATACACATGACCGCACACACCCCAGTGGATTCTATGATGCAATCTCTATCACACTGGTGCAACATGAAATAATGTTGGAAACTGCTTTCATATGTGGTTTTGGTCTCTATGACCATGATGTGGTGGTTTGACACATATAAACGGATCCCCTAGAGTGATTGCATGTGTTCTTTTACTAAACCACACATTGATATCACCACTAGAGTCATTGATGATCCACATGACCACATTACATATGTTCTTTTCCAAAACCACATTGATATCTACATGACCACAAACACTCTAGTGGATTCTTCTCTGTCACACTTGTGCACTGCAATGTGTGAAAGTTGCTTTCCTATGTGTGTTTTGCTTCTACACCATGGTTTTCCACTTCGATCCCACTAGAGTCATTGCACATTGCATATGTGTTTTTTCCAAAACCACATTGTTATCTACATGACCACACACACTCAAGTAGATTCTGTGATGCAACTTATGTCACACTGGTGTGTATTTGGTCTCTATGACAATGATGGTTACACATATATATGGATCCCCTGGAGTGATCGAATGTGTTCTGTTCCATAAACCATATTGATATCTCCACTAGAGTCATTATTGATGATCGACATGACCTTACATGTGTTCTTTTCCAAAACCACATTGATATATAGACCACACACACACCCTACTGATCAAGTGATTTTGTGATGCAACTTCTGTCACATTGGTTCATGCAATGTGGAAGTTTCTTTCCTTTGTGTTTTTGGTCTTCTACACCATGGTTTGCCACTTAGATCACATCGATATATACATGAACACACAACCCAGTGGATTCTATGATGCAACTTGTGTCACACTGGTGCAAGATGCAATAATGTTGGAAGTTGCTTTCCTATGTGGTTTTTGGTCTCTATGACCATGATGTGGTATGGTGGTTTGACACATATATATGGATCCCCTAGAGTGATCGCATGTGTTCTTTTCCTAAAACACAGATTGATATCTCCCCTAGAGTCATTGATGATCCACATGACGATATTACATGTGTTCTTTTCCAAAACCACATTGATATCTACATGACCACATGCACTCTAGTGGATTCTATGATGCAACTTCTCTGTCACACTGGTGCATTGCAATGTGTGGAAATTGCTTTCCTATGTGTGTTTGGCTTCTACACCAAGGTTTTCCACTTGGATCTCCCTAGAGTCATTGCACATTGCATATGTGTTCTTTTCCAAAACCACATTTATATGTACATGACCACACTCTCTCTAGTAGATTATGTGATGCAACTTCTGTCACACTGGTGTGTTTTTGGTCTCTATGACCATGATGGTTACACATATATATGGATCCCCTAAAGTGATTGCATGTGTTTTTTCCCTAAAACACACATTGAGATCTCCACTAGGGTCATTATTGATGATCCACGTGACCACATTACATGTGTTCTTTTCCAAAACCACATTGATATATAGATCACACACACACCCTACTGATCCAGTGATTTTGTGATGGAACTTATGTCACACTGGTGCATGCAATGTGGAGGTTGCTTTCCTATGTGTGTTTGGTCTTATACACCATGGTTTGCCACTTGGATCCCATTAATACATTCATGACAACACACACCCAAGCGGATTCTATGATGCAACTTCTGTCACACTTATGCAACATGAAACAATGTTGGAAACTGTTTCATATGTGGTTTTCGGTCTCTATGACCATGATGTGGTGGTTTTACACATATATATGGATTCCCTAGAGTGATTGCATGTGTTCTTTCCTAAACCACGCATTGATATCTCCACTAGAGTCATTGATGATCCACATGACCACATTACATGTGTTCTTTTCCAAAACCACATTAAGATCTGCATGACCACAAACACTCTAGTGCATTCTACTCTGTCACACTGGTGAATTGCAATGTGTGAAAGATGCTTTCCTATGTGTGTTATGCTTCTACACCATGATTTTCCACTTGGATCCCACTAGAGTCATTGCACATTGCATACGTGTTCTTTTCCAAAACCACATTGATATCTACATGACCACACACACTCTAGTGGTTTCTATAATGCAACTTCTCTGTCACACTGGTGCATTGCAATGTGTGGAAATTGCTTTCCTATGTGTGTTTGGCTTCTACACCATGGTTTGCCACTTAGATCCCCCTAGAGTCATTGCACATTGCATATGTGTTCTTTTCCAAAACCACATTGATATGTACTTGACCACACACACTCCAGTAGCTTCTGTGATGCAACTTCTGTCACAGTAGTGTGTTTTTGGTCTCTATGACCATGATGGTTACACGTATATATGGATCCCCTAGAGTTATTTCATGTGTTTTTCCCTAAAACACACATTGAGATATCCACTAGAGTCATTATTGATGATCCACATGACCACATTACATGTGTTCTTTTCCAAAACCACATTGATATATAGACCACACACACACACCCTACTGATCTAGTGATTCTGTGATGCAACTTCTGTCACACTGGTGCATGCAATGTGGAGGTTGATTTCCTATGTGTGTTTGGTCTTATACACCATGGTTTGCCACTTGGATCACATTGATACATTCATGACCAGACACACCGAAGTGGATTCTATGATGCAACTTCTGTCACACTGGTGCAACATGAAATAATGTTGGAAACTGTTTCATATGTGGTTTTTGGTCTCTATGACCAGGATGTGGTGGTTTGACACATATATATGGATCCCTTACAGTGATTGCATGTGTTCTTTTCCTAAACCACACATTGATATCTCAACTAGAGTCATTGATGATCCACATGACAACATTACATGTGTTCTTTTCCAAAACCACATTGATATCTGCATGACCAAAAACACTCCAGTGCATTCCTCTCTGTCACACTAGTGAATTGCAATGTGTGAAAGTTGTTTTCCTATGTGTGTTTTGCTTCTACACCATGGTTTGCCACTTGGAGCACACTAGAGCCATTGCACATTGCATATGTGTTCTTTTCCAAGACCACATTGATATCTACATGACCACACACACTAGTGGATTTTGTGATGCAACTTCCCTGTCATACTGGTGCATTACAATGTGTGGAAGTTGCTTTCCTATATGTGTTTTTTTTCTACACCATGGTTTTCCACTTAGATCCCCGTAGAGTCATTGCACATTGCATATGTGTTCTTTTCCAAAACCACATTGATATCTACATGACCACACACACTCCAGTAGATTCTGTGATGCAACTTCTGTCACACTGGTGTGTTTTTGGTCTCTATGACAATGATGGTTATACATATATATATATGGATGTCCTAGAGTGATTGCATGTGTTCTTTTCGCTAAACCACACATTGAGATATCCACTAGAGTCATTATTGATGATCCACATGACCTGACATGTGTTCTTTTCCAAAACCACATTGATATATAGACCACACACACACACCCTACTGATCGAGTGATTTGGTGATGCAACTTCTGTCACACATGGTGCATGCAATGTGGAAGTTGCTTTCCTATGTGTGTTTGGTCTTCTAAACCATGGTTTGCACTTGGATCACATTGATATATACATGACTACGCACACCCCAGTGGATTCTATGATGCAATCTCTATCACACTGGTGCAACATGAAATAATGTTGGAAACTGCTTTCATATGTGGTTTTTGGTCTCTATGACCATGATGTGGTGGTTTGACACATATAAAAGGATCCCCTAGAGTGATTGCATGTGTTCTTTTACTAAATCACACATTGATATCACCACTAGAGTCATTGATGATCCACATGACCACATTACATATGTCCTTTTCCAAAACCACATTGATATCTACATGACCACACACACTCTAGTGGATTCTGTGATGCAACTTCTCTGTCACACTGGTGCATTGCAATATGTGGAAATTGCTTTCCTATGTGTGTTTGGCTTCTACACCATGGTTTGCCACTTGGATCTCCCTAGAGTCATTGCACATTTCATATGTGTTCTTTTCCAAAACCACATTGATATGTACTTGACCACACACTCCAGTAGATTCTGTGATGCAACTTCTGTCACACTAATGTGTTTTTGGTCTCTATGACCTTGATGGTTACACGTATATATGGATCCCCTAGAGTGATTTCATGTGTTTTTTCCCTAAAACACACATTGAGATATCCACTAGAGTCATTATTGATGATCCACATGACCACATTACATGTGTTCTTTTCCAAAACCACATTGATATATAGACCACACACACACACCCTACTGATCTAGTGATTCTGTGATGCAACTTCTGTCACACTGGTGCATGCAATGTGGAGGTTGATTTCCTATGTGTGTTTGGTCTTATACACCATGGTTTGCCACTTGGATCACATTGATACATTCATGACCACACACACCCAAGTGGATTCTATGATGCAACTTCTGTCACACTGGTGCAACATGAAATAATGTTGGAAACTGTTTCATATGTGGTTTTTGGTCTCTATGACCAGGATGTGGTGGTTTGACACATATATATGGATCCCTTAGAGTGATTGCATGTGTTCTTTTCGTAAACCACACATTGATATCTCAACTAGAGTCATTGATGATCCACATGACAACATTAAATGTGTTCTTTTCCAAAACCACATTGATATCTGCATGACCAAAAACACTCCAGTGCATTCCTCTCTGTCACACTGGTGAATTGCAATGTGTGAAAGTTGTTTTCCTATGTGTGTTTTTCTTCTACACCATGGTTTGCCACTTGGATCCCACTAGAGCCATTGCACATTGCATATGTGTTCTTTTCCAAGACCACATTGATATCTACATGACCACACACACTCTAGTGGTTTCTATGATGCAACTTCTCTGTCACACTGGTGCATTGCAATGTGTGGAAATTGCTTTCCTATGTGTGTTTGGCTTCTACACCATGGTTTGCCACTTGGATCTCCCTAGAGTCATTGCACATTGCATATGTGTTCTTTTCCAAAACCACATTGATATGTACTTGACCACACACACTCCAGTAGATTCTGTGATGCAACTTCTGTCACACTGGTGTGTTTTGGTCTCTATGACCATGATGGTTACACATATATATGGATCCCCTAGAGTGATTGCATGTGTTTTTTCCCTAAAACACACATTGAGATCTCCACTAGGGTCATTATTGATGATCCACGTGACCACATTACATGTGTTCTTTTCCAAAACCACATTGATATATAGATCACACACACACCCTACTGATCCAGTGATTTTGTGATGGAACTTATGTCACACTGGTGCATGCAATGTGGAGGTTGCTTTCCTATGTGTGTTTGGTCTTATACACCATGGTTTGCCACTTGGATCCCATTAATACATTCATGACCACACAAACCCAAGCGGATTCTATGATGCAACTTCTGTCACACTTATGCAACATGAAACAATGTTGGAAACTGTTTCATATGTGGTTTTCGGTCTCTATGACCATGATGTGGTGGTTTTACACATATATATGGATTCCCTAGAGTGATTGCATGTGTTCTTTCCTAAACCACGCATTGATATCTCCACTAGAGTCATTGATGATCCACATGACCACATTACATGTGTTCTTTTCCAAAACCACATTAAGATCTGCATGACCACAAACACTCTAGTGCATTCTACTCTGTCACACTGGTGAATTGCAATGTGTGAAAGATGCTTTCCTATGTGTGTTATGCTTCTACACCATGATTTTCCACTTGGATCCCACTAGAGTCATTGCACATTGCATACGTGTTCTTTTCCAAAACCACATTGATATCTACATGACCACACACACTCTAGTGGTTTCTATAATGCAACTTCTCTGTCACACTGGTGCATTGCAATGTGTGGAAATTGCTTTCCTATGTGTGTTTGGCTTCTACACCATGGTTTGCCACTTAGATCCCCCTAGAGTCATTGCACATTGCATATGTGTTCTTTTCCAAAACCACATTGATATGTACTTGACCACACACACTCCAGTAGCTTCTGTGATGCAACTTCTGTCACAGTAGTGTGTTTTTGGTCTCTATGACCATGATGGTTACACGTATATATGGATCCCCTAGAGTTATTTCATGTGTTTTTCCCTAAAACACACATTGAGATATCCACTAGAGTCATTATTGATGATCCACATGACCACATTACATGTGTTCTTTTCCAAAACCACATTGATATATAGACCACACACACACACCCTACTGATCTAGTGATTCTGTGATGCAACTTCTGTCACACTGGTGCATGCAATGTGGAGGTTGATTTCCTATGTGTGTTTGGTCTTATACACCATGGTTTGCCACTTGGATCACATTGATACATTCATGACCAGACACACCGAAGTGGATTCTATGATGCAACTTCTGTCACACTGGTGCAACATGAAATAATGTTGGAAACTGTTTCATATGTGGTTTTTGGTCTCTATGACCAGGATGTGGTGGTTTGACACATATATATGGATCCCTTACAGTGATTGCATGTGTTCTTTTCCTAAACCACACATTGATATCTCAACTAGAGTCATTGATGATCCACATGACAACATTACATGTGTTCTTTTCCAAAACCACATTGATAT
The DNA here is from genome assembly GCA_916181665.1 of Avena sativa. Classification (NCBI taxonomy): domain Eukaryota; kingdom Viridiplantae; phylum Streptophyta; class Magnoliopsida; order Poales; family Poaceae; genus Avena; species Avena sativa. The sequence continues at coordinate 452,353,044 of OV702289.1, forward strand.
CTGCATGACCAAAAACACTCCAGTGCATTCCTCTCTGTCACACTAGTGAATTGCAATGTGTGAAAGTTGTTTTCCTATGTGTGTTTTGCTTCTACACCATGGTTTGCCACTTGGAGCACACTAGAGCCATTGCACATTGCATATGTGTTCTTTTCCAAGACCACATTGATATCTACATGACCACACACACTAGTGGATTTTGTGATGCAACTTCCCTGTCATACTGGTGCATTACAATGTGTGGAAGTTGCTTTCCTATATGTGTTTTTTTTCTACACCATGGTTTTCCACTTAGATCCCCGTAGAGTCATTGCACATTGCATATGTGTTCTTTTCCAAAACCACATTGATATCTACATGACCACACACACTCCAGTAGATTCTGTGATGCAACTTCTGTCACACTGGTGTGTTTTTGGTCTCTATGACAATGATGGTTATACATATATATATATGGATGTCCTAGAGTGATTGCATGTGTTCTTTTCGCTAAACCACACATTGAGATATCCACTAGAGTCATTATTGATGATCCACATGACCTGACATGTGTTCTTTTCCAAAACCACATTGATATATAGACCACACACACACACCCTACTGATCGAGTGATTTGGTGATGCAACTTCTGTCACACATGGTGCATGCAATGTGGAAGTTGCTTTCCTATGTGTGTTTGGTCTTCTAAACCATGGTTTGCACTTGGATCACATTGATATATACATGACTACGCACACCCCAGTGGATTCTATGATGCAATCTCTATCACACTGGTGCAACATGAAATAATGTTGGAAACTGCTTTCATATGTGGTTTTTGGTCTCTATGACCATGATGTGGTGGTTTGACACATATAAAAGGATCCCCTAGAGTGATTGCATGTGTTCTTTTACTAAATCACACATTGATATCACCACTAGAGTCATTGATGATCCACATGACCACATTACATATGTCCTTTTCCAAAACCACATTGATATCTACATGACCACACACACTCTAGTGGATTCTGTGATGCAACTTCTCTGTCACACTGGTGCATTGCAATATGTGGAAATTGCTTTCCTATGTGTGTTTGGCTTCTACACCATGGTTTGCCACTTGGATCTCCCTAGAGTCATTGCACATTTCATATGTGTTCTTTTCCAAAACCACATTGATATGTACTTGACCACACACTCCAGTAGATTCTGTGATGCAACTTCTGTCACACTAATGTGTTTTTGGTCTCTATGACCTTGATGGTTACACGTATATATGGATCCCCTAGAGTGATTTCATGTGTTTTTTCCCTAAAACACACATTGAGATATCCACTAGAGTCATTATTGATGATCCACATGACCACATTACATGTGTTCTTTTCCAAAACCACATTGATATATAGACCACACACACACACCCTACTGATCTAGTGATTCTGTGATGCAACTTCTGTCACACTGGTGCATGCAATGTGGAGGTTGATTTCCTATGTGTGTTTGGTCTTATACACCATGGTTTGCCACTTGGATCACATTGATACATTCATGACCACACACACCCAAGTGGATTCTATGATGCAACTTCTGTCACACTGGTGCAACATGAAATAATGTTGGAAACTGTTTCATATGTGGTTTTTGGTCTCTATGACCAGGATGTGGTGGTTTGACAACTATATATGGATCCCTTAGAGTGATTGCATGTGTTCTTTTCGTAAACCACACATTGATATCTCAACTAGAGTCATTGATGATCCACATGACAACATTAAATGTGTTCTTTTCCAAAACCACATTGATATCTGCATGACCAAAAACACTCCAGTGCATTCCTCTCTGTCACACTGGTGAATTGCAATGTGTGAAAGTTGTTTTCCTATGTGTGTTTTTCTTCTACACCATGGTTTGCCACTTGGATCCCACTAGAGCCATTGCACATTGCATATGTGTTCTTTTCCAAGACCACATTGATATCTACATGACCACACACACTCTAGTGGTTTCTATGATGCAACTTCTCTGTCACACTGGTGCATTGCAATGTGTGGAAATTGCTTTCCTATGTGTGTTTGGCTTCTACACCATGGTTTGCCACTTGGATCTCCCTAGAGTCATTGCACATTGCATATGTGTTCTTTTCCAAAACCACATTGATATGTACTTGACCACACACACTCCAGTAGATTCTGTGATGCAACTTCTGTCACACTGGTGTGTTTTGGTCTCTATGACCATGATGGTTACACATATATATGGATCCCCTAGAGTGATTGCATGTGTTTTTTCCCTAAAACACACATTGAGATCTCCACTAGGGTCATTATTGATGATCCACGTGACCACATTACATGTGTTCTTTTCCAAAACCACATTGATATATAGATCACACACACACCCTACTGATCCAGTGATTTTGTGATGGAACTTATGTCACACTGGTGCATGCAATGTGGAGGTTGCTTTCCTATGTGTGTTTGGTCTTATACACCATGGTTTGCCACTTGGATCCCATTAATACATTCATGACCACACAAACCCAAGCGGATTCTATGATGCAACTTCTGTCACACTTATGCAACATGAAACAATGTTGGAAACTGTTTCATATGTGGTTTTCGGTCTCTATGACCATGATGTGGTGGTTTTACACATATATATGGATTCCCTAGAGTGATTGCATGTGTTCTTTCCTAAACCACGCATTGATATCTCCACTAGAGTCATTGATGATCCACATGACCACATTACATGTGTTCTTTTCCAAAACCACATTAAGATCTGCATGACCACAAACACTCTAGTGCATTCTACTCTGTCACACTGGTGAATTGCAATGTGTGAAAGATGCTTTCCTATGTGTGTTATGCTTCTACACCATGATTTTCCACTTGGATCCCACTAGAGTCATTGCACATTGCATACGTGTTCTTTTCCAAAACCACATTGATATCTACATGACCACACACACTCTAGTGGTTTCTATAATGCAACTTCTCTGTCACACTGGTGCATTGCAATGTGTGGAAATTGCTTTCCTATGTGTGTTTGGCTTCTACACCATGGTTTGCCACTTAGATCCCCCTAGAGTCATTGCACATTGCATATGTGTTCTTTTCCAAAACCACATTGATATGTACTTGACCACACACACTCCAGTAGCTTCTGTGATGCAACTTCTGTCACAGTAGTGTGTTTTTGGTCTCTATGACCATGATGGTTACACGTATATATGGATCCCCTAGAGTTATTTCATGTGTTTTTCCCTAAAACACACATTGAGATATCCACTAGAGTCATTATTGATGATCCACATGACCACATTACATGTGTTCTTTTCCAAAACCACATTGATATATAGACCACACACACACCCTACTGATCTAGTGATTTTGTGATGCAACTTCTGTCACACTGGTGCATGCAATGTGGAGGTTGATTTCCTATGTGTGTTTGGTCTTATACACCATGGTTTGCCACTTGGATCACATTGATACATTCATGACCAGACACACCCAAGTGGATTCTATGATGCAACTTCTGTCACACTGGTGCAACATGAAATAATGTTGGAAACTGTTTCATATGTGGTTTTTGGTCTCTATGACCAGGATGTGGTGGTTTGACACATATATATGGATCCCTTACAGTGATTGCATGTGTTCTTTTCCTAAACCACACATTTATATCTCCACTAGAGTCATTGATGATCCACATGACAACATTACATGTGTTCTTTTCCAAAACCACATTGATATCTGCATGACCAAAAACACTCCAGTGCATTCCTCTCTGTCACACTAGTGAATTGCAATGTGTGAAAGTTGTTTTCCTATGTGTGTTTTGCTTCTACACCATGATTTGCCACTTGGAGCACACTAGAGCCATTGCACATTGCATATGTGTTCTTTTCCAAGACCGCATTGATATCTACATGACCACACACACTAGTGGATTTTGTGATGCAACTTCCCTGTCATACTGGTGCATTGCAATGTGTGGAAGTTGCTTTCCTATATGTGTTTTTTTCTACACCATGGTTTTCCACTTAGATCCCCCTAGAGTCATTGCACATTGCATATGTGTTCTTTTCCAAAACCACATTGATATCTACATGACCACACACACTCCAGTAGATTCTGTGATGCAACTTCTGTCACACTGGTGTGTTTTTGGTCTCTATGACCATGATGGTTATACATATATATATATATGGATGTCCTAGAGTGATTGCATGTGTTCTTTTCCCTAAACCACACATTGAGATATCCACTAGAGTCATTACTGATGATCCACATGACATGACATGTGTTCTTTTCCAAAACCACGTTGATATATAGACCACACACACACCCTACTGATCGAGTGATTCGGTGATGCAACTTCTGTCACACTTGGTGCATGCAATGTGGAAGTTGCTTTCCTATGTGTGTTTGGTCTTCTAAACCATGGTTTGCACTTGGATCACATTGATATATACATGACTACGCACACCCCAGTGGATTCTATGATGCAATCTCTATCACACTGGTGCAACATGAAATAATGTTGGAAACTGCTTTCATATGTGGTTTTTGGTCTCTATGACCATGATGTGGTGGTTTGACACATATAAAAGGATCCCCTAGAGTGATTGCATGTGTTCTTTTACTAAACCACACATTGATATCACCACTAGAGTCATTGATGATCCACATGACCACATTACATATGTCCTTTTCCAAAACCACATTGATATCTACATGACCACACACACTCTAGTGGATTCTGTGATGCAACTTCTCTGTCACACTGGTGCATTGCAATATGTGGAAATTGCTTTCCTATGTGTGTTTGGCTTTTACACCATGGTTTGCCACTTGGATCTCCCTAGAGTCATTGCACATTTCATATGTGTTCTTTTCCAAAACCACATTGATATGTACTTGACCACACACTCCAGTAGATTCTGTGATGCAACTTCTATCACACTAGTGTGTTTTTGGTCTCTATGGCCATGATGGTTACACGTATATATGGATCCCCTAGAGTGATTTCATGTGTTTTTTTCCCTAAAACACACATTGAGATATCCACTAGAGTCATTATTAATGATCCACATGACCACATTACATGTGTTCTTTTCCAAAACCACATTGATATATAGACCACACACACACACCCTACTGATCTAGTAATTCTGTGATGCAACTTCTGTCACACTGGTGCATGCAATGTGGAGGTTGATTTCCTATGTGTGTTTGGTCTTATACACCATGGTTTGCCACTTGGATCACATTGATACATTCATGACCACACACACCCAAGTGGATTCTATGATGCAACTTCTGTCACACTGGTGCAACATGAAATAATGTTGGAAACTGTTTCATATGTGGTTTTTGGTCTCTATGACCAGGATGTGGTGGTTTGACACATATATATGGATCCCTCAGAGTGATTGCATGTGTTCTTTTCCTAAACCACACATTGATATCTCAACTAGAGTCATTGATGATCCACATGACAACATTACATGTGTTCTTTTCCAAAACCACATTGATATCTGCATGACCAAAAACACTCCAGTGCATTCCTCTCTGTCACACTGGTGAATTGCAATGTGTGAAAGTTTTTTTCCTATGTGTGTTTTGCTTCTACACCATGGTTTGCCACTTGGATCCCACTAGAGCCATTGCACATTGCATATGTGTTCTTTTCCAAGACCACATTGATATCTACATGACCACACACACTCTAGTGGTTTCTATGATGCAACTTCTCTGTCACACTGGTGCATTGCAATGTGTGGAAATTGCTTTCCTATGTGTGTTTGGCTTCTACACCATGGTTTGCCACTTGGATCTCCCTAGAGTCATTGCACATTGCATATGTGTTCTTTTACAAAACCACATTGATATGTACTTGACCACACACACTCCAGTAGATTCTGTGATGCAACTTCTGTCACACTAGTGTGTTTTTGGTCTCTATGAACATGATGGTTACACGTATATATGGATCCCCTAGAGTGATTTCATGTGTTTTTCCCTAAAACACACATTGAGATATCCACTAGAGTCATTATTGATGATCCACATGACCACATTACACGTGTTCTTTTCCAAAACCACATTGATATATAGACCACACAGTCACACCCTACTGATCGAGTGATTCGGTGATGCAACTTCTGTCACACTGGTGCATGCAATGTGGAAGTTGCTTTCCTATGTGTGTTTGGTCTTCTACACCATGGTTTGCACTTGGATCACATTGATATATACATGACCGCACACACCCCAGTGGATTCTATGATGCAATCTCTATCACACTGGTGCAACATGAAATAATGTTGGAAACTGCTTTCATATGTGGTTTTTGGTCTCTATGACCATGATGAGGTGGTTTGACACATATAAACGGATCCCCTAGAGTATTTGCATGCGTTCTTTTACTAAACCATACATTGATATCACCACTAGATTCATTGATGATCCACATGACCACATTACATATGTTCTTTTCCAAAACCACATTGATATCTACATGACCACAATCACTCTAGTGGATTCTTCTCTGTCACACTTGTGCACTGCAATGTGTGAAAGTTGCTTTCCTATGTGTGTTTTGCTCCTACACCATGGTTTTCCACTTGGATCCCACTAGAGTCATTGCACATTGCATATGTGTTCTTTTCCAAAACCACATTGATATCTACATGCCCACACACACTCAAGTAGATTCTGTGATGCAACTTCTGTCACACTGGTGTGTATTTGGTCTCTATGACAATGGTGGTTACACATATATATGGATCCCCTGGAGTGATTGAATGTGTTCTTTTCCATAAACCACATTGATATCTCCACTAGAGTCATTATTGATGATCGACATGACCTTACATGTGTTCTTTTCCAAAACCAAATTGATATATAGACCACACACACCCTACTGATCAAGTGATTTTGTGATGCAACTTCTGTCACATTGGTTCATGCAATGTGGAAGTTTCTTTCCTTTGTGTTTTTGGTCTTCTACACCATGGTTTGCCACTTGGATCACATCGATATATACATGAACACACAACCCAGTGGATTCTATGATGCAACTTGTGTCACACTGGTGCAAGATGCAATAATGTTGGAAGTTGCTTTCCTATGTGGTTTTTGGTCTCTATGACCATGATGTGGTATGGTGGTTTGACACATATATATGGATCCCCTAGAGTGATCGCATGTGTTCTTTTCCTAAAACACAGATTGATATCTCCCCTAGAGTCATTGATGATCCACATGACGACATTACATGTGATTTTTCCAAAACCACATTGATATCTACATGACCACACACACTCTAGTGGATTCTGTGATGCAACTTCTCTGTCATACTAGTGCATTGCAATGTGTGGAAATTGCTTTCCTATGTGTGTTTGGCTTCCATGGTTTTCCACTTGGATCTCCCTAGAGTCATTGCACATTGCATATGTGTTCTTTTCCAAAACCACATTGACATGTACATGACCACACACACTCCAGTAGCTTCTGTGATGCAACTTCTGTCACAGTAGTGTGTTTTTGGTCTCTATGACCATGATGGTTACACGTATATATGGATCCCCTAGAGTTATTTCATGTGTTTTTCCCTAAAACACACATTGAGATATCCACTAGAGTCATTATTGATGATCCACATGACCACATTACATGTGTTCTTTTCCAAAACCACATTGATATATAGACCACACACACACACCCTACTGATCTAGTGATTCTGTGATGGAACTTATGTCACACTAGTGCATGCAATGTGGAGGTTGCTTTCCTATGTGTGTTTGGTCTTATACACCATGGCTTGCCACTTGGATCACATTAATACATTCATGACCACACACACCCAAGTGGATTCTATGATGCAACTTCTGTCACACTTGTGCAACATGAAATAATGTTGGAAACTGTTTCATATGTGGTTTTTGGTCTGTAAGACCATGATGTGGTGGTTTGACACATATATATGGATCCCCAAGAGTGATTTCATGTGTTCTTTTCCTAAACCACACATTGATATCTCCACTAGAGTCATTGATGATCCACATGACCACATTACATGTGTTCCGAAAACCACATTGATATCTGCATGACCACAACCACTCTAGTGCATTCTACTCTGTCACACTGGTGAATTGCAATGTGTGAAAGTTGCTTTCCTATGTGTGTTATGCTTCTACACCATGCTTTTCCAATTGGATCCCACTAGAGTCATTGGACATTGCATACGTGTTCTTCTCCAAAACCACATTGATATCTACATGACCACACACACTCTAGTGGATTATGTGATGCAACTTCTCTGTCATACTGGTGCATTGCAATGTGTGGAAGTTGCTTTCCTAGGTGTGTTTTGCTTATACACCATGGTTTTCCAGTTGGATCCCCCTAGATTCATTGCGCATTGCATATGCGTTCTTTTCTAAAACCACATTGATATTTACATGACCACACACACTCCAGTAGATTCTGTGATGCAACATCTATCACACTGGTGTGTTTTGGGTCTCTATGACCATGATGGTTACACATATATATGGATGCCCTAGAGTGATTGCATGTGTTCTTTTCCGTAAACCACACACTGACATCTCCACTAGAGTCATTATTGATGATCCACATGACCTTAGATGTGTTCTTTTCCAAAACCACAATTATATATAGACCACACACACACCCTACTGATCTAGTGATTCTGTGATGCAACTTTTGTCACACTAGTGCACCCAATATGGAAGTTGCTTTCCAATGTGTATTTGGTGTTCTACACCATGGTTTGCCACTTGGATCACATTGATACATTCATGAGCACACCCACCCCAGAGGATTCTATGATGCAACTTCTGTCACACTCGTGCAACATGAAATAATGTTGGAAGCTGCTTTCATATGTGGTTTTTGGTCTCTATGACCATGATGTGGTGGTTTGACACATATATATGGATCCCCTAGAGTGATTGCATGTGTTCTTTTCCTAATTCACACATTGATATCTCCACTAGAGTCATTGATGATCCACATGACACATTACATGTGTTCTTTTGCAAAACCACATTGATATCTATAGGACCACAAACACTCTAGTGGAATCTTCTCTATCACACTGGTCCATTGCAATGTGTGGAAGTTGCTTTCCTATGTGTGTTTTGCTTCTACACCGTGGTTTGCCACTTGGATCCCCCAAGACTCATTGCACATTGCATATGTGTTATTTTCCAAAACCACATTGATATCTACATGACCACACACACTCCAGTAGATTCTGTGATGCAACTTATGTCACACTGGTGTGTATTTGGTCTCTATGACCATGATGGTTACACATATATATGGATCCCCTAGAGTGATTGCATGTGTTCTTTTCCCTAAATCACACATTAAGATATCCACTAGAGTCATTATTGATGATCCACATGACCTTACATCTGTTCTTTTCCAAAACCACATTGATATATAGACCACACACACACACCCTACTGATCCAATGATTTTGTGATGCAACTTCTGTCACATTGGTGCATGCAATGTGGAAGTTGCTTTCCTATGTGTGTTTGGTCTTATACACCATGGTTTGCCACTTGGTTCACATTGATATATACATGACCACACACACCCTAGTGGATTCTATGATGAAACTTCTATCACACTGGTGCAACATGAAATAATGTTGGAAACTGCTTTCATATGTGGTTTTTAGGCCCTATGACCATGATGTGGTGGTTTGACACATATATACGGATCCCCTAGAGTGATTGCATGTGTTCTTTTACTAAACCACACATTGATATCACCACTAGAGTCATTGCTGATCCACATGACCACATTACATGTGTTCTTTTGCAAAACCACATTGATATCTACATGACCACACATACGCTAGTGGATTCTTCTCTATCACACTGGTGCATTGCAATGTGTGGAAGTTGATTTCCTATGTGTGTTTTGCTTCTATACCATGGTTTGCCACATGGATCCCCTAGACTCATTGCACATTGCATATGTGTTCTTTTGCAAAACCACATTGATATCTACATGACCACACACACTCCAGTAGATTTTGTGATGCAACATCTGTCACATTGGTGTGTTTTTGGTCTCTATGACCATGATGGTTACACATATATATATATATATGGATTCCCTAGAGTGATCGCATGTGTTCTTTTCCCTAAACCACACATTGAGATCTCCACTAGAGTCATTATTGATGATCCACATGACCTTACATGTGTTCTTTTCCAAAACCACCATTATATATAGACCACGCACACACACCCTACTGATCCAGTGATTATGTGATGCAACTTCTGTCACACTGGTGCATGCAATGTGGAAGTTGCGTTCCAATGTGTATTTGGTCTTCTACACCATGGTTTGCCACTTGGATCACATTGATACATTCATGACCACACACACCCTAGTGGATTCTATGATGCAACTTCTGTCACACTGGTGCAACATGAAATAATGGTTGAAGCTGCTTTCATATGTGGTTTTTGGTCTCTATGACCATGATGTGGTGGTTTGACACATATATATGGATCCCCTAGAGTGATAGCATGTGTTCTTTTCCTAAACCACACATTGATATCTCCACTAGAGTCATTGATGATCCACATGACCTCATTACATGTGTTCTTTTGCAAAACCACATTGATATCTACAAGACCACACATACTCTAGTGGATTCTTCTATATCACACTAGTGCATTGCAATGTGTGGAAGTTGCTTTCCTAAGTGTGTTTTGCTTCTACACTGTGGTTTGCCACTTGGATCCCCCAAGAGTCATTGCACATTGCATATGTGTTATTTTCCAAAACCACATTGATATGTACATGACCACACACACTCCAGTAGATTCTGTGATGCAACTTATGTCACACTGGTGTGTATTTGGTCTCTATGACCATGATGGTTACACATATATATATGGATCCCCTAGAGTGATTGCATGTGTTCTTTTCCCTAAACCACACATTAAGATATCCATAGAGTCATTATTGATGATCCACATGACCTTACATCTATTCTTTTCCAAAACCACATTGATATATAGACCACACACACACCCTACTGATCCAATGATTCTGTGATGCAACTTCAGTCACATTGGTGCATGCAATGTGGAAGTTGCTTTCCTATGTGTGTTTGGTCTTCTACACCATGGTTTGCCACTTGGATCACATTGATATATACATGACCACACACACCCTAGTGGATTCTATGATGAAACTTCTATCACACTGGTGCAACATGAAATAATGTTGGAAATAGCTTTCATATGTGGTTTTTGGTCCCTATGACCATGATGTGGTGGTTTGACACATATATACGGATCCCCTAGAGTGATTGCATGTGTTCTTTTACTAAACCACACATTGATAGCACCACTAGAGTCCTTGCTGATCCACATGACCACATTACATGTGTTTTTTTGCAAAACCACATGGATATCTACATGACCACACATACGCCAGTGGATTCTTCTCTATCACACTGGTGCATTGCAATGTGTGGAAGTTGATTTCCTATGTGTGTTTTGCTTCTATACCATGGTTTGCCACATGGATCCCCCTAGACTCATTGCACATTGCATATGTGTTCTTTTCCAAAACCACATTGATATCTACATGACCAAAACACTCCAGTAGATTTTGTGATGCAACATCTGTCACATTGGTGTGTTTTTGGTCTCTATGACCATGATGATTACACATATATATATGGATTCCCTAGAGTGATTGCATGTGTTCTTTTCCCAAAACCACACATCGAGATCTCCACTAGAGTCATTATTGATGATCCACATGACCTTACATGTGTTGTTTTCCAAAAGCACCATTATATATAGACCACACACACACACACCCTACTGATCTAGTAATTATGTGATGCAACTTCTGTCACACTAGTGCATGCAATGTGGAAGTTGCTTTCCAATGTGTATTTGGTCTTCTACACCATGGTTTGCCACTTGGATCACACTGATACATTCATGAACACACACACCCTAGTGGATTCTATGATGCAATTTCTGTCACACTGGTGCAACATGAAATAATGTTGGAAGCTGCTTTCATATGTGGTTTTTGGTCTCTATGACCATGATGTGGTGGTTTGACACATATATATATGGATCCCCTAGAGTGATAGCATGTGTTCTTTTCCTAAACCACACATTGATATCTCCACTAGAGTCATTGATGATCCACATGACCACATTACATGTGTTCTTTTGCAGAACCACATTGATATCTACATGACCACACATACGCCACTGGATTCTTCTCTATCACACTGGTGCATTGCAATGTGTGGAAGTTGATTTCCTATGTGTGTTTTGCTTCTATACCATGGTTTGCCACATGGATCCCCCTAGACTCATTGCGCATTGCATATGTGTTCTTTTGCAAAACCAAATTGATATCTACATGACCACACACACTCCAGTAGATTTTGTGATGCAACATCTATCACATTGGTGTGTTTTTGGTCTCTATGACCATGATGGTTACACATATATATATGGATTCCCTAGAGTGATTGCATGTGTTCTTTTCCCTAAACCACACATTGGGATCTCCACTAGAGTCATTTTTGATGATCCACATGACCTTACATGTGGATCATCAAAAACCACCATTATATATAGACCACACACACACACTACTGATCCTATGATTATGTGATGCAACATCTATCACACTGGTGCATGCAATGTGGAAGTTGCTTTCCAATGTGTATTTGGTCTTCTACACCATGGTTTGCCACTTGGATCACATTGATACATTCATGACCACACACACCCTAGTGGATTCTATGATGCAACTTTTGTCACACAAGTTCAACATTAAATAATGTTGGAAGCTGCTTTCATATGTGGTTTTTGGTCTCTATGACCATGATGTGGTGGTTTGACACATATATATGGATCCACTAGAGTGATTGCATGTGTTCTTTTCCTAAACCACACCTTGATATGTCCACTAGAGTCATTGATGATCCACATGACCACATTACATGTGTTCTTTTGCAAAACCACATTGATATCTACAAGACCACACATACTCCAGTGGATTATTCTCTATCACACTGGTGCATTGCAATGTGTGGAAGTTGCTTTCCTATGTGTGTTTTGCTTCTACACCGTGGTTTGCCACTTGGATCCCCCAAGAGTCATTGCACATTGCATATGTGTTATTTTCCAAAACCACATTGATATCTACATGACCACACACACTCCAGTAGATTCTGTGATGCAACTTATGTCACACCGGTGTGTATTTGGTCTCTATGGCCATGATGGTTACACATATATATGGATCCCCTAGAGTGATTGCAAGTGTTCTTTTCCCTAAATCACACATTAAGATATCCACTAGAGTCATTATTGATGATCCACATGACCTTACATCTGTTCTTTTCCAAAACCACATTGATATATAGATCACACACACACAACCTACTGATCCAATGATTCTGTGATGCAACTTCTGTCACATTGATGCATGCAATGTGGAAGTTGCTTTCCTATGTGTGTTTGGTCTTCTACACCATGGTTTGCCACTTAGATCACATTGATATATACATGACCACACACACCCTAGTGGATTCTATGATGAAACTTCTATCACACTAGTGCAACATGAAATAATGTTGGAAACGGCTTTCATATGTGGTTTTTGGTCCCTATGACCATGATGTGGTGGTTTGACACATATATACGGATCCCCTAGAGTGATTGCATGTGTTCTTTTACTAAACCACACATTGATATCACCACTAGAGTCATTGCTGATCCACATGACCACATTACATGTGTTTTTTTGCAAAACCACATTGATATCTACATGACCACACATACGCTAGTGGATTCTTCTCTATCACACTAGTGCATTGCAATGTGTGGAAGTTGATTACCTATGTGTGTTTTGCTTCTATACCATGGTTTGCCACATGGATCCCCCTAGACTCATTGCAAATTGCATATGTGTTCTTTTGCAAAACCACATTGATATCTACATGACCACATAGACTCTAGTGGATTCTGTGATGCAACTTCTCTGTCATACAGGTGCATTGCAATATGTGGACGTTTCTTTCCTATGTGTGTTTTGCTTCTACACCATGGTTTGCCACTTGGATCCCCCTAGAGTCATTGCACATTGCATATGTGTTCTTTTCCAAAACAACATTGATATCTTCATGACCACAAACACTCTAGTGGATCATGTGATGCAACTTCTCTATCACACTAGTGCATTGGAATGTGTGGAAGTTGCTTTCCTATGTGTGTTTTGCTTCTACACCATGGTTTTCCACTTGAATCCCCTAGAGTCATTGCACATCGCATATGTGTTCTTTTCCAAAACCACATTGATATCTACATGAACACACACACACTCTAGTGGATTCTGTGATGCAACTTCTGACACACTAGTGTGTTTTTTGTCGCTATGACCATAATGGTTTGGCACATATATATACATATATATATATGTGGATCCCCTAGAGTGATTGCATGTGTTCTTTTCCCTAAACAACACATTGATATCTCCACTAGATTCATTGTTGATGATCCACATGACCTTACATGTGTTCTTTTCCAAAACCACATTGATATAGACCATACACACACCCTACTCCAGTTATTCTGTGATGCAACTTCTGTCACACTGGTGCATGCAATGTGGAAGGTTCTTTCCTATGTGTTTTTCGACTTCTAAACAATCGTTTGCCACTTGGATTCCCCTAGAGTAATTGCACATATTATTCCATGTGTTCTTTTCCAAAACCACATTGATATCTACATGACCAAACACACTATAGTGGATTCTATGATGCAACTTCTCTGTCATACTGGTGCATTGCAATGTGTGGAAGTTGCTTTCCTATGTGTGTTTCGATTCTACACCATGGTTTGCCACTTGGATCCCCCAAGAGTCATTTCACATAGCATATGTGTTCTTTTCCAAAACCAGATTGATATCTACATGACCAGACACACTCTAGTAGATAATGTGATGCAACTTCTCTCACACTGGTGTGTTTTTGGTCTCTATGACCATGATGGTTACACATATATATATATGGATCCCCCTAGAGTCATTGCACATTGCATATGTGTTCTTTTCCAAAACCACATTGATATCTACATGACCACCTACACTCTAGAAGATTTTGTGATGCAACTTCTGTCACACTGGTGTGTTTTTGGTCTCTATGACCATGATGGTTACACATATATATATATGGATGCCCTAGAGTGATTACATGTGTTCTTTTACCTAAACCACACATTGAGATCTCCACTAGAGTCATTGTTGATGATCCACATGACGTTACATGTGTTCTTTTCCAACACTACATTGATATATAGACCACACACACACCCTACTGATCTAGTGATTATGTGATGCAACTTTTGTCACACTGGTTCATGCAATGTGGAAGTTGCTTTCCTATGTGTTTTTGGTCTAATACACCATGGTTTGCCACTTGGATCACATTGATATATACATGACCACACACACCCAGTGGATTCTATGATGCAACTTCTGTCACACTGGGGCAACATGAAATAATGTAGGAAGTTGCTTTCATATGTGGTTTTTGGTCTCTATGACCATGATGTCGTGGTTTGACGCATATATATGGATCCCCTAGAGTGATTGCATGTGTTCTTTTCCTAAACCACACATTGGTATCTCCACTAGAGTCATTGATGATCCACATGACCACATTACGTGTGTTCTTTTCCAAAATCACATTGATATATTCATGACCACACCCACTCTAATGGATTCTTCTCTGTCACACTGGTGCATTGCAATGCGTAAAAGTTGCTTTCCTATGTGTGTTTTGCTTCTACACCATGGTTTGCCACTTGGATACCCCTAGTGTCATTGCACATTGCATATGTGTTCTTTTCCAAAACCACATTGATATCTACATGACCACACACACTCTAGTGGATTCTATGATGCAACTTCTCTGTCATAATGGTGCATTGCAATGTGTGGAAGTTGCTTTCCTATGTGTGTTTTGCTTCTACACCATGGTTTGCCACTTGGATCCCCCAAGAGTCATTGCACATTGCATATGTGTTCTTTTCTAAAACCACATTGATATCTACATGACCACACACACTCTAGTAGATTCTATGATGCAACTTCTGTCACACTGGTGTTTATTTTCTCTCTATGACCATGATGGTTACACATATATATGGATTCCCTAGAGTGATTTAATATGTTCTTTTCCGTAAACCACATGTTGAGATCTCCACTAGAGTCATTATTGATGCTCCACATGACCTTACATGTGTTCTTTTCCAAAACCACATTGATATATTGACCACAGACACACCCTACTGATCCAGTGATACTGTGACGCAACTTCTGTCACACTGGTTCATGCAATGTGGAAGTTCCTTTCCTATGTGTTTTTGGTCTTCGACACTATGGTTTGCCACTTGGATCCCCCTAGAGTCATTGCACATAGCATATGTGTTATTTTCCAAAAACACATTGATATCTACATGACCACAAACACTCTAGTGGATTCTGTGATGCAACTTCTCTATCACACTGGTGCATTGCAATGTGTGGAAGTTGCTTTCCTATGTATGTTTTGCTTATACACCATGGTTTTCCACTTGAATCTATAACATCCCAAAACTTTAATCCAAGCTTATCAAGATCCAAATCATCAAAATTAGGGTTAACAAAAACTTTTCCAAATAAAAAATGAAAGCATTCATGTGTATGAGCATTTAATTTAGGAATTGATTTGAATTGCCATGGTTCTGTGATTCTTTAGTTGTAAAATGTTTGTATGGTAAATTAAACATCATCTAAACCTTTCCCAAGCAAATCCCAAAGAAAATCAAATAAAAAACAATTAAAAAGGGGGAATGGTCATTTTGGCCATTTTAATCCACTACACTACTTTGAGTGTTCCTAGAACTCACTTATCAACAGAAATAATTCTAGATCTTTACACCCCTTGCTAGTACACATAATGAGGTACCAAGGCCCGCTTTTTGATCTGCTAAAAACATTCAAATACTTATTTTAAATGGCATGAGAAAATTGAATTCAATGCATATGCCTAGATCACCCCTATTTCAAAAACCATCAAATTGAGCTCCACTTTCAAAACCCTTGCAACCAGAGACTACCTAGCACTAGTGTAGATCACTCAAAAATTTTGAAACCAAAATTCAAAGTTTTGCTTCTTGCGGCCATTTCATCAAACAGGTGGCAGACACAAATCTTGCAATTTCCAAAACACTATAGTGAGCAGTGGATTTGGTCACCATTTGGGCCTAACTTGGTCCCATTGTCCCCCCAACTAAAACCCCGGCCCTAGCTCTCTCTCCCTCTCCCCTAGCTGCTCCAGTACCAAGCCGCCCGACGCCATGTGCCAGGTCGACCATGGACGGCTCGCCTCAGCCCGTCCCACGCTCTCCTTCGCCCGCTGGCAGACAGGCGCCATCACGCCGCACCGCCTCGACTAGCCCCGGACCAAAATCGAGCGGAGAACCAGCCGCATTTGCTCATGCCCATGCCTCTGTCCGCCATGCCGATCACCCTGGAGCGCCGTGCCCGCCAGAGCAGCACCGGCCTCGCCTAGCCCTAGCCTTGCGTGGCAGCACCCGCAACAGGCCCAGCCACCACCCAGACATCCTCGTTCGCCGCCTCGCGACCAGCAGCCCGGAGGAACCGCGTCGAACACCGCCGCCCGTGCTTAGTTCACCGCACGCCCCCGACCGGTAGAGACCTCGCCTTGTCGTGCCTTTAAGCCCCATAGGACCGCCGGGGGACAGAGAATCCATCGCCGCCCCCGCCCATGCCGAGCGAGCCCTGCATCGTCGTCACCGATGACCGCACCGGCGCCTGCTCCGCCCTCTCGTCGACACTATATAAAGCGACCACCCCAGCCTCATTTCTCCACACCCACTCACTCCCCACCTCTCACTGAACCTCACCCACCTCTAGCCGATGCCGCCCGAGCTCTACCTCGCTGGAATTGGAGCCGAAGCCGCCGCAACAAGAGGAGAAGGACGCCTGCGATTTAGGGCACCCCAAGCTCCACCGCAACCGCGCCTCGCCTCACCGTCGTCTACCAGCCTGTTTGCCCGCCTCACCGACCTTGCTGGAGCCCTGGTATGCCCCCAGTCAACCCCCACCGCCGCGTCTAGGTCAGACTCTCGCCGGAGTAATCCATCGTCGATGATGACTCTCCATCGTTAGATCCCCTTTAGATCGTGTGGCCCAGGATGCTAGATACCGTTTTGGTGTTTTTGTGACGCTGACTGGTGGAGCCCGCATGTCAGGCAACCCGTTGCACGCATTATGCGTAGCTGGGCCGGCCCAGTTAGTTCCCGCGCGAGTTAGAAATTCAAATTTATTTTTTTCTATTTAGAGTTAATCTAGTTTCTGTCCACTAGTTTAAAAATCATTTCTGGGAGTTTGACAAATCCAAACCAATTTTGCCTGAAAGGTATTGAAATGATCTATCCAAGCCCATTGGATTTAGTTCAATTAGAGTTATAGATCTCTCCTAATGAAAATAACAAAACAGAAGCTTTTGCATATTGCAACATTTTTATAAAATCAACTAAGATAGGTTTTGAGTTGATTCCAACTCTCAAAAATCAGATTTCATTATATCTATCTAAATATGTAATAATATCAAGGTTTACATGCAGTGAATTTGGACTAGTACCAAAATAATGCTATATAGGCATTTCTAGTCACTTTAAATCGTTAAATAATGAACTTAAACCAAAGTAATTATGATCCAACCTTTAAATCCCATTCCCACGTGTTAGAATATGTGGTGATGACATGTGTCCACATGTTCCCATATTTTAAGTGGTGAATATTAAATCTTAGTTAATTTTTCAATGAGTAGAAATTACTTTTCTAAAATAAAAAGGAAGAAACTAGTGAATAAAACTTGTGATGCTTGTGATGATAATAGATCCTCAATTGTGTGCCTTAGAGTACTAATTAGACTAGTTAAGTATTGTTTGGTGATTGTGTACTCCGTATGTATTTATAGAAGATAGTACCGACCAAGCTTACGAGGAGGATGAGTGCTACCAAGAAGAAGAAGAAAACTTCAACCACTGCACCAACCAAGGCAAGCCACCATTAACAATGCAAGCTAGCTCTTGCAAGCTATTGTTAGCAAGCTAGAATTAAGCTAGATGAATGAGCAAAGATGCTTTAGGCATGCTTTGGTCACACCACCTTGACTATTACTACCCCAAGTATTACCTTACAAGCTCTACTTCCTTTAATTTACACAAAGTCCCTTACTTGCTTTGAAGGTAGCATAAAGAGTATAAAACTTGATCTATTTGAGATAAGCTTTAGATGTCATTCTATGGCATGAGATTGAACCCATCATCTTTCCACCTTAGTGAACACTCTTAACTTAGTATTTTAGAGTAGATAAAAATTTGAGTCACTTTAGATGGGAACACTTGTTGAAAATGAATTATGAAAACCTTGGAATGATGAGTCATTCTATTGAAATGTTTTGACACGTGTTGAGAAGGACAAATGGTTTATGATGATGAAAATGTTGAGGCATGAGCCTTAGCCCTTTTATAAAACTGATGGTTAGATTCGGATGCGATAACATTCCAAATTTACTGTACAACCACACTACCTGAATTGGGTAAGGCTTAGCTAGAAATTTATGTGCATTAGTATTAGTTCCCTCGCGGGAGAGGTTTGAGCTGAGGCTACCTCTCAATGTTGTCCACCTATGCAGTGCCCAAGATGACTGATGGTCATGGTTGGGAGGCCATGCTCATAGGAGAGGTGCTTATACTAGGGTGTGTAAAGGGAAGGTTATGTTTGATTATATGCATACTAAGTATGATGATTCAGGGTTATCCCTGACAGATGTATCGAATCTTGTGGTGAAAGTGTACCACCTCTGTAGAGTGTCAAACTATTCGAATAGCCATGTCTGCGGTTATGGACAGTTGGAATGGCCATACTGTTTCGTTGTCAGATGTTTTCAAAACAACTTATGAATGAATGATGAATCTTGACTTGACCATAACAGGGTTGTGCTTATGATAATAGCTTCCCAACTTAAGTGATTCTAGAACTTTATTTTATCTTTCTTTGCTTCAGAACTCAGCTTAGGTTTCAAACTTAACTTTATAGTTAAACTTAGACTTAGCACCTTAACTTAGCATTATACTACTTGTTAGTGGTAGTTTGCGAGTACTTAAAGAGTACTCATGGCTTTTGTCCCTGGCTATTCTCATGGCCAGACTATGAAGGAGACTATCAAGATGATGGCCAGTAGGACGGCTATGATAACTAGGACTATCTGCCTTCGTCAGCATTGCCTGTACCCCTGAAGATGGACCCCACCGCTACGCTTATCTTTTATTTCCGCTGCTTGTTGTATTAAGACTGGATCATGAGATCCTTATTTGTGTAAGACCTTATGTATGGTTTCTAATGGATGATGCACTATGATATCCAATCCGTTATGTCTCGCAAAAATGGTAATCCTGGGATTGCGAGGTATGGCATAACGGGCATCTGGGATTAAAAATCCGGGTGTTGACAGAATCCCCTAGTCATTGTACATTGCATATGTGTTCTTTTCCCTAAACAACACATTGATATCTCCACTAGAGTCATTATTGATGATCCACATGACCTTACATGTGTTATTTTCCAAAACCACATTGATATAGACCACACACACACCCTCCTCATGTGATTATGTGATGCAACTTGTGTCACACTGGTGCATGCAATGTGGAAGGTGCTTTCCTATGTGTTTTGTCATCTACACCATCGTTTGCCACTTGGATACCCCTAGATTCATTGCACATCTTATTTCAAGTGTTCTTTTCCAAAAACACATTGATATCTACATGACCACACACACTCTAGTGGATTCTGTGATGCGACTTCTCTGTCATACTGGTGCATTGCAATGTGTGGAAGTTTCTTTCCTATGTGTGTTTTGCTTCTACACCACGATTTGCCACTTGGATCACATTGATACATTCATGACCACACACACACTAGTGGATTCTATGATGCAACTTCTGTCACACTGGTGCAACATGAAATAATGGTGGAAGCTGCTTTCATATGTGGTTTTTGGTCTGTATGACCATGATGTGGTGGTTTGACACATATATATGGATCCCCTAGAGTGATTGCATGTGTTCTTTTCCTAAACCACACATTGATATCTCCACTAGAGTCATTGATGATCCACATGACCACATTACATGTGTTCTTTTGCAGAACCACATTGATATCTACATGACCACACACGCTCCAGTGGATTCTTCTCTATCACACTAGTGCATTGCAATGTGTGGAAGTTTCTTTCCTATGTGTGTTTTGCTTCTACACCATGGTTTGCCACTTGGATCCCCCAAGAGTCATTGCACATTGCATATGTGTTCTTTTCGAAAACCACAAGTATATCTACATGACCACACACACTCCAATATATTATGTGATGCAACTTATGTCACATTAGTGTGTATTTGGTCTCTATGACCATGATGGTTACACATATATATATGGATCCCTAGAGTGATTGCATGTGTTCTTTTCCCTAAACCACACATTGAGATATCCACTAGAGTCATTATTGATGATCCACATGACCTTACACGTGTTCTTTTCCAAAACCACATTCATATAGACCACACACACACACCCTACTGATCCAGTGATTCTGTGATGCAACTTCTGTCACACTGGTGCATGCAATGTGGAAGTTGCTTTCCTATGTGTGTTTGGTCTTCTACACCATTGTTTGCCACTTGGATCACATTGATATATACATGACCACACACACCCAGTGGATTCTTTGATGCAACTTCTATCACTGGTGCAACATGAAATAATGTTGGAAACTGCTTTCATATATGGTTTTTGGTCTCTATGACCATGATGTGGTGGTTAGCCACATATATACGGATCCCCTAGAGTGATTGCATGTGTTATTTTACTAAACCACACATTGATATCACCACTAGAGCCATTGATGATCCACATGACCACATTACATGTGTTCTTTTCCAAAACCAATTGATATCTACATGACCACACACACTCCAGTGGATTCTTCTCTGTCACACTTGTGCATTGCAATGTGTGGAAGTTGCTTTCCTATGTGTGTTTTGCTTCTACACCATGGTTTGCCACTTGGATCCACCTAGAGTCATTGCACATTGCATATGTGTTCTTTTCCAAAACCACATTGATATCTACATGCCACTTGGATCCCCCGGCCATGTTTGTTTATCTGTTTTGCAGGTGACTTGGTAAGCTGGATTAGCTATATGCTAGCCAGATTATATTATGGCTTTCAAGAGAAGGAATCGCCCGCTGGTCAAAAGGTGGCTTTATTAGCTGTAGCATGAGCGAAGTAAAGTAAATAAGAGGACCAATGGGTCAGGAGCGACCAAGGTGACGCGGGCAAAGCCGGATGACGTAGCCCGTGTCTGGTGACGCTGAAAGACAAGGATTACGCTGTAGGTTACGTCCAAAGCCCGGACGAGCCGTTAAAGAGAATAAAGAAGCATCTGCTTCAGGCAAGGAGCATGTCCGTAGAATATGCTGCCACCTGTGCCCTAGAATTGTAACCCGTGTTCCCCTATATAAGGAGCACCGGGGCCTCCATAGAAGG
This sequence comes from Avena sativa, assembly GCA_916181665.1. Classification (NCBI taxonomy): domain Eukaryota; kingdom Viridiplantae; phylum Streptophyta; class Magnoliopsida; order Poales; family Poaceae; genus Avena; species Avena sativa. Next base: position 452,375,760 of record OV702289.1, read on the forward strand.
GGATCGATCATTCTCTCTGTCTAAGGTAGAACTCTAGGGCTAGTTGGTAGAGAGTAAGAGACATCGTCTCCTTCTAGCTGAGAGCCTCAAGAGCACTTGTAAACACCATTGATAGTGAAAATACAAGAACTTCCGTGCGTGGAATCACCATGTTCTCCCCCCCTGAATTCCCCTAGCACTCATTAGCCCCATCTTTAGCCTATCCATGGCATCTGCCGTGCCACCACCACGACAGTTGGCGCCCACCGTGGGGCTAGCGGTGCTAGCAGGGGTGAAAATTCAGACGGGAAACTTCTCCAGCACCGGCAAGCGTGTCGTCTCAGGCTTGGTTCAGCGCTTTGGAGCGCTAGACTACGTCAGAGACAATGCAGGAAGCTTCGGCAGGCACCCTCCACCGCGCAACGGCGTCTTCATCAAGCTTGGCATGCACAAGATCAATGTCGGCATGAAAGAGTCCTGCGTTCATCTGCGGCACATCATCGAGGGAGGCGAGCCACCTCTCAGCGCAGCTCGTGGAGTGCATATCACTCGCCCCACTAGCAGCGTTGAGGTCCTGATGACCACGCCTGACACGGAACCGAGCAACGGCCCGGCGCCAGAGCCGAAGGTAACGCCAAAGCAGACCAGGTCTAAGTTTCATCTGCTAGAAAGGCTAGAGAATGTGCTCCAGCAAGCAATAGATAGCCTAGCGACGCCAATATCACCTGTGGTATGGGGCTACCGGGCTGCGGTACCAAAGGTCGCGGGTGAGTGCACCGCGATACCTAAGTTGCCTGAAATTGCCGCGTTTCGGAATGTTGGGACGCCAACTAACGAGTGGGGCCATTTCGATGCAAACTCATCTCACCCCTACCAAATCCAAACATGCCGTGAAACTGCCCCATGAAGTAGACGGTCGGGACCCTCATGTCAGTAATATTTCCGTGACGCGAGCGCCAACGCGACAACCACGTAGGCGGAACGAGAGACTAAAGGAGCATGTTGTGTTGACCAAATTCACAAATCCACTCCATCCCTCCTTTCGCATGAACCTTAGCACCGACGGCGTCGAAATCCCCTCTCCAACCAGAATGATCTCTTCGGGCATTTGACTTCTCGCGCCAAGTTGCTGCGCCTACTTGCTGCTATCGAGCTCTAATGCCGAATGTCGTGCCAGCCGTTGCGACGATCTAGCCCGCCTCTACCGCCGATGAGCTGAGCAGCATGAAGGATGGCAGATCCATTTGCCGAGGAAGAAGTACTTCTGGCTAATTGCGGGTGAGCTACTCTTCTTGTTGCTATTCGCACTACCTATAACTGCTAGCTGGCTATTGGTATTACAGAGATATATCGAACATAGAATTGTTTGCTAGCACGACGCTGACAAACAATTCTTATCTTTTGTCTCCAATTTTCTGTTAACTAGGATCTCCGCTGAACCCAAATACACGGTTCTGGTGGCCATCTACGGCTACCTCATTAAATTAGCACATGGGAAGAGCACGTGGAAACAAGCTCAGAATCTGAAGATGGAAGTAGCGCCTGTGCAGTTATGCACTATCCCTGGTTTGGTTGCTGCTGTGCGTGAACTTGCTGAAATGAGGCCAGAGCAGACTGCACGGTTCAGCATCGTTGATGAACGAGGCTTCAAGGTTCCTATAGCGTTTGACAGTCAGCTAATTGGGTTGATGAAACAACATGTTAGGCTTCGCGTGGTTATGCTGGTGTGTAACATACTGGATGAGGAAGCTCCTGCTACTGGGAGTCGCCCAGCTATTATTAGACAGGGAGGTCTAACTCTAACCCCTGCTGTTGTTGAGCAAAATGTGGTTCCTCGTCCGCGACATGGTTCTATCAGGCAACCTCCTCGTAGGAGTCCCCGCATTGCCGTTGTGGAAAACTCTGCTCTGGAATCTGCTGGTACTGGTCGTCCTCGTCCCCATGCCCATGTTGCTGTGGCTGCTGCTCACCCAATCCATGCCGTTGTTGAGAAAACTAAGGCTTCTGGAGGCTGCCCCGCTGTTGTTGCCAAGATCGCTGCCTTGTGTGCTGCTCCTCCTCGAAACCGTCATCAAGTTGTGTGAACCCGTGCTCTAGAATCTGCTGGTACTGGTCGTCCTCGTGTTGTTGTTGATCTGGACGCTGTTGACCCAATCCCTGCCGCTGTTGAGCAAACTAAGGCTTCCGGAGGCTGCCCCACTGTTGTTACAAAGACTGATGCCTTGTCTCCTCCTCAAACCTGTGCTCAGGTTCAGCGAGATGCTTGTCTGGAGCCAGTTCCTGGTCTGGACTCTGCTAGCACTCGAAACACTGCTGTTGTGGGAACTACTCCTGATCTGGATGTGGCATGGCAGCAGCTGATCCTATTGTGGCTGCCGTTAGAAGGGACCCTGCCTGTCCACCATGTAATGTAGCTCCCGCTGCTAAGGGCCCTCACCTTGCTTCTGGTCCTGGTACTTCCACCGAGGTTGATCCAGCTAACAATGACGCTGGTGATGGCGGCGGTGGCATTGGGGCGGGGTCTAATGGTGCCGCTCCATCTCTCAAACCTCTCGGAGGTTTCTATCCTGAAGAACCTGATGATGGCAAAGTAATCGTTTGTATCGGTGTCGCGGATTATACTGCAAAATTAGATGATGGCACAGAAAAATTCTATGATGAGTTTGATGTAATCCTTGGCAGATACGACCCTGAAGTGGTAGAGTTATCTGACCTAATGGCATCGTTACGTGTGAAGGTGCTATGGGGGTCCTCCTAGGAAGCATGTTTGTTATATTATGGTTACAGGAGAAAAAAGGCTATCGAAGTGAAAGATACCAGGGATTTAGTCGTACCGTTTACAAGGAAAGATTATAGAGGTGAAGTTTACTTCCACTTGGTAGTGCTCATGGTTGGAGAGGAATTGGAACTCGACAATAGAGATGGTGAACTTTTAGAAGGCATGCGTGACCTGATCCATGGCATCACTGGGGCTGGTGTGACTGAGGGTAGCTTCGAACAAAGGAGAGTCTTACAGAGGAGCGTCATAAAGAGGAGCATGAAGAGCATCCCCAGAAAGGGCACCCCGAAGAAGAACGTCACGAAGGAGACCACGCCAGAGAAGAGTACGCCCAAGAGTCGCACGAAAAAAGGCACCACGCCACAGAGTACACCCCTGAGATCCAGTCAAAATGCCACACCGAACGGTAGCAGCAAGAAAGCTAAGAGGGCTAGCACGGTGGTGAACACCCTCCCAGGAGTGGTAGCAAAGAGGCGAAGATGGCCAGCACGGAGGCTACCACACCCAGTGGGAGCAGAAAAAATACTAATTTGGAGAGGAACACGCCGCTGTCAGGGAATTATGCCAGCACGAAGGAGAACACGCCCAATAGTAGCAGCAAAAGGGCTAATTTGGAGCGGAACACGCCGCTGAGGTAAGGCAATAATGCCAGCACGAAGGAGAAGACGCCCAATAGTAGCAGAAAAAGGGCTAATTTGGAGCGGAACACGCCGCTGGGGTCAGGCAATAATGCCAGCATGAAGGAGAACACGCCCAATAGTAGTAGCAAAAGGGCTAATTCGAATAAGAACATGCCACAGAGGTCAGGCAATAATGCCAGCACCCTGGAGCCAACACCCGTGAGGGGAGGCAGTAAGGAGATCACACCCAAGAGCGGCAGCAAAAGGCCTAGTTCAATGGGGAATGGAACGCGGATGTCAAGCCCTACTGATACCATCATGAAAGATTACATCAAGAAGGAGGATGTACACAGGAAGAGCAAGAGGGTTTTGTACACTAGATGAAATTGATTCTGACTGTTGTTTGTCCACTGAAGTACTTGGGATGCGTGCAAACGTAAGACCACCCCATGTGTTTGCAGAACCAACCGAGTGTCTTGGAGAAAACAGAGTTGCCGGTGAGGTCGATTGGGGCAATGTTCCTATCCATCCGGGTGGAGGGTGCAGCCCCAACCATGGGAGTCAATATGATGTGTGTAGTACTAGGCATTAGAGACGATGGCGAAGATTCTGAATCAGATGAAGAAGAAGGCACTCTAGAGGATCAAGAATCTGGTGATGATGAAATAGACGAGGAACTTAACAATGAGGCTGGTATTCCAGTCAATGATTTGGGTGTTGAAGTAGAAGAAATGAAACATGACCACGAGTATCCTATAATTTCGGTCGGCACCAAGTTCAGGAGCATGCATGAGTTCAGGATGTCGTTCCGGCATTTTTGTATCAAGGTGGAGTTTGATGTTTACCGACTGAAGAACTCTGCCGAGAGGTATGAGGCCGTTTGCAAGTTAACTTGGATGAATGGACGGGCCGAGGTACATTGTCCATGGAGGATCACAGCAAGAGTCTTACCTGCGTCGACTGCAATTAGGGTACTGGGGCAATGAATGCAACAAACCATTAGAAATCTCTCTCTCTTTTCACTCTATAACTACAATTGACGTGCGATATCTTTCTGGCAACTAGTCGACTCAGCTTATCTTTTAAAAGAATCTGTGTTGTAGGTGAACAAAATGGGCCCTCCACACATGTGTCTGACAGGCAGCAAACTGAAATCCTCAATGGCTAATACGGAGTGGGTGGCTATGCAATCTATGTCCATACTAAAGGATAACCCTAAGGAGACCGTGAAGAATATTCAGACTAGCCTCGGTTCTAAATACAACATTGTCCTTCCATATTAAACGGTTTGGAAAGGTAAAGAGAAAGCTCTGGGGTCTTGCATGGGGATTGGACCAATAGCTTCAGGATGTTGTACAACTTCAAGGCGTAGGTACAAGCTAGGTGTCCGGGGAGTGTTGTGGAGATTGACACCGAATCAGAAGGTGGTAAAATATATTTCAAAAGATTTTTCATGGCGCTTAAACCTTGAATCCAGGGATTCCAGGACGGGTGTAGGCCATATCTAAGTGTAGACATCACTGTCCTGCCTGGCAAATGGAAATGCTGCCTACCATCTGCCATAGCACATGATGGTCACAACTGGATGTTCCCAGTGGCATTCGGGCTGTTTGAAACAGAAACGGAGGAAAACTGGGTCTAGTTTATGAGGCAGCTCAGGAGATCAATAGGCCACATGGATCCATTGGCTATATCCACGGATGCATGCAAAGGGCTGACGAATGCAGTGAAGGAGGTGTTCCCGCGAGCTGAAGGTAGAGAATGCCATGCCCATATGATGCTCAACTTGTACTCACACTATGCAGGTAGCGTATTTCGTTACATGTTTCCTGCTGCTAGAGTTTACAAATGTAGTAGCAGCGAATATTTCATGAGCAAGATTTTTGCCGAAGCCCCTGAACTTCTAGAGTACTTAGCCATCCATCATTCGCAGCTATGGAAGAGGTGTCAATTCAACCCTGACATCAAAGTTGATTGCATAAACAACAACCTTGCAGAATGCCTGAATAACTGGGTGAAGGACATAAAAGTGGCGTCCTATCCATATCTTGATGGACAACATATGTGGTATGATCATGAAGCTGTTAAATATAAGGAGAGAGATCGGTAGGAGACTTAGAGGACATATTCTACCGCCAGTTGTATAGCAACTGCACAAGAGAAGCCGAGGACTTGCTCATCTTAAGGTTCTCCCGTCAACCAGCAGAAGCTGTGAGGTGGTCGATATGTCCAAGAGTGGCAAAAGGGATGTTGTGAACATCCAGCTGCGAGAATGCACCTGCTTAGAGTGGCAGCATACCGGGAAACCTTGCGACCATGCCTTGGCCTTCTTGGTGAAGAAAAGAACTCTACCACATTTGGATCAGTATTTGTCAGACTACTACTCTATGGAAAAGTTCAGAGCTGTGTACGCTGGATCTGTCGAGCCATGTACATACCCTTCTCAGTGGCCTCAAGTCCAACTGTCTTTCGAGCTTTGCCAGCCAGTTACAAAAAGGGGCAGAGGAAGGCCCTAGGTGAATAGGTTTAAGAATTTTCTCGAGAAGAAGGGTTCGGCTTTCTGTTCTACAAAGAAGGGCAAAAATAGATACAAGACCTGCCATCTTATAGGCCATAGAGCAGCTGGATGTCCCCTTAATGCTCCTGAACCTAGGTATTAGATGGTACATTCACACAAAAAATTGTTTATAGTCTGTAGATATAAGGTAGTAATCCATGTACTATTTTTTTACACGAAGCGCAAAGAAACAAGACAGCCGACTAAGTGATTTTGCTACGGGAAGAAAAAAACTAGTGGAGTGATGATGCCGGACAAGATTCTGGTGCTGATTGGCCTGACATCCCTCGGCCCGGAGATGCAGGGTACGTGAAGGTAAGAAAATTGGCACCCAGGAAGAGGAAGAAGGCAGGAGATGAAGAAGCCAGTGGATGTGAAGGAAAGAGGAAGAAAGTTGGCACGCAAGTAGAGAAAGAGGGCTAGCAGTGTAGCAGCCTAATGATGTATTGAACTTGAACCTATATATGTAGTTCGGTTAAACTCTGGAGCTGTGTGCGTGGAACTTGTCGGGCGAAACAATCTGCCTCCCGTACTCGGAGTAAAATGTATCGCAGCTTTAGGATTTGATACGGCCGAGGCCACTAGTTGAATCCAAAACTGTGACTGTGCCACTACTATCTGAACAATCACGATAGCTGAGTGGTTAAATCCTCTCCAAAATCGATGGGTGTTAGTGGCACAGACATGATTTATTTATAGGCGCTTAATAAATCCCTGTTGTTGGCATTACACGTATGATAAGTTTCTGGGCTGAAAAATAATTTCTTAAGCTGGCTGCTACACTCCACGAAGCAGCAACTTATTTCAGCTGCTGGACAACGACATGGCAACATAAACTGCAAATGCAACAGATAATGCCCAGATAATGAGGAAATTGTTTCCACTACCTGGCCTAATCTTGAGCCCGTCTGTCTCACCACCTCCCTGCCCCTGCCTCCCCTGCACATGGCGAAGCTCCCGGATATCTCGCTCCATCGCACGAATCTCCTCTTTCTTGTCCCACACAGCATCACGCAGATCCTGAACAAGCTCTCTGTGAAAACCTGTCAGTGGCTTTTCGATCCACACAAACTTGTCACAGCCAGTCCCCCTCCCTTCCTGCGTAGTAGATCGAAGGAAACATAAAAAAGAATTACATTACGCTTTCCGGATCCGGCTTACCATTGTACCTACAGTAGGAACTTACCTCCCTGATGCTGCAGTTGCTGAATTTTCCTGCAGTATTTTCGTCGGTCCACGAAATCCATCTCGGCATCTTCTCACCGCACAGACACAACATATCGGGGTAGTAATCGTAGGGCGCCCTCTGGTACTTGATGGGGGAACCCGCCTGACAGCGTTGGCCGACCCTGATTCCGCCCGAGACGAACTGCACGAGCTGCGAGCCATGAGCGAGGGGAGCGAGGGCAGAGGAAAGAGGAGCCTTTGGATGTCAGGGTAGTGGTGGAACGTGATTTATCCCTACTTAATAACTCGGGCAGTATCCTACCGTCCACATTCGGCTGATAGGTGGGGGACCTAGCGTGTGGACTTGTCAACCAAACCTCGCGCCTTCGTGGTTCAAAAGCCCTCTCGCGCGCATTGGACGAATTTTTTTGGCACCTTGCCCGTGTACATATCAGTGGGAGGCCTTGCTCAGGAACCAGACACGCCTGGCCCACAATCTTACTCCCTCCTAGGAACTTGTCATGGCTCGTGTCGGCAGATCCATTAGCTTCACCGCTTCTGGTAGGGCTCGCCGCGGCGGATCCACCCCAAGATCCTACCGTTGCAGTATCAAATGGCCATGGTTTCTTGAGAGGAGCGACGACGCTACGTATGTGAACTCGGCCCCTCCTACCTGTAGAAGGACTGATGCGGCGTCAAGCTCAAGCAGAAGCCGCCAGGCGCAACGATGCTCGGTCCACTCCAACCCCGTCACCTTCATCATTGTCGATTCCGATGTGGAGGACGACGCTGTGCAGAACGCCATTGTTGCCTCCTTGGCGAAGGGCCAGCCACTGGCGGGAGTGGATGTCGCTGGGAAGGGCACGGCGGTGTCACCAATCAAGGTGGACTCCGACGACAGTGGTGTGATGTGGGTTTAGATGTTGTTTAGGATGGTTGCAATTTCGGTTGTGTTTAATGCGAGTATAATTATTGTAATGGGTTTGTCGAGCTATATTGAGAAATATGTGCAATAACAACGTGTGAGTGCTTCCACTTTAGAAATTGTGTCTGTGCCATTTGCATGTTGCATTATCAACATAGATTACTTGTAAACAATCCAACGAAAATCGGATTACAACCATCGGACGGGAGTGGCAGGATGGAAGAGAAGTTGGGACAGTGGCTTCGAGGGGAAGGAAGAGGAGGGGGCATGACACTGGCAGGTGGGCCCTCGGAACACGTGACACTGACATGCGGGAGCGGGAGCACATGGTATTGCCGGTCTGTCCAGAGCAAGCGGACTTTGCAATGTGACAACAACAAGCTGATTGGACCAATATAATAACTCGTCGAATTATTATGGAGTACTGAAAACTACAACTGGGGTACATTCGCACAACACGTATGCTCTAAGCACCTGAGAAGCATCGCTTAAGTCTAACAGTAATGACAACACAAGTACTACATTTCCATGTCGGTCTTATCGATACAAATGTAGAAATGCATCTGCCTGTTCGGTCCAGCACCGACAAGGTACTGAGATGGCACGCATAGGATTGACCTTAGGTCCACATGCTCGACCTCCCGCGGCGTCGGGCAGCTCGGCGCCTCGGCTAGCACAAGAATGCTATCCGACAACGGCGGCTGGGCGTTCGCCCACATGCGCACTGTGTATACGGGCCAGGCGCACGAGACCGACCTGACGCATACGGCACACACGACGGTGGGCCCGACTCTAGTTCCCGGAACACCGACGGTGATGGTCAGGACGAAAACAGAGCCGCCCTCCTGGAAAATTAGCTGGCAGCATGCCGAGTCAGTTTAACGGCACCTGCTCTTGGAGAAGTTGGGATTGCCCGTACAAGATCCTAATCACTTCGATCAAGTGCCCCTCTACAAGGTGGACGACGAGCTCTGCCGGCGGGCCGGTGTAGGTGCAGCACGGCTCCATGCAGGAGCACGCGCCGTGCGGGCACGCGAGCTCGTGGAGCAGGAGCTCGTGGTAGGAGTAACGGCGAAAGCATCCTGGGTGGGAGCACATGAGCGGGAACACCGCTACGAAGTTGCACGCGAGGATCTCCAGATTCTTGGGCTGCAGCATCTGCCACATCTGAAGTTGGTCGAGAAATCGGAAAAATATCAGCAGTTAGATTAGCGAATAGCAGGAATATGTAGGATAAGTTCAAAAGCTTGTAAAATGATTTCTTAGCATGAAGGTAGCGACACGAGAATTGGCGGATGTCGTCGGCTTGCACCCACGGCATGATGGAAGTGAAGTGGGGAAAGTGGCTTCGAGTGGAAGAAAGAGAAGTACAGGGAGGAAGAGAAGTAACGGGGACGTGACACTAGGATATGGCCCACTGAACTCGTGAGTCGTGACACTCGCAACATGCCAGTTTGTCCAGAGCAAGCGTGGCCAATCATGCCGCAGAACAACCTACTCGAGGATCGCTCTCACGAAGACCATCCCAATCGTCCAAGCGCCCCAATCGAACGATATGTAACAATCGTCAAGAAGAACAACTGTGTTATGGCGTGCCTTCTAGAAGACTAGGTCTAACGGTGGATCCATTAGGGGGTAGTGAGCACTGGTGGATCCATATGTTGTTTGTGAAAAGAACACGCATGCAACGACTCTAGTCCTGGTTTTAGTATAAGAACACACATGCAATGACATTAGTTGATCCATGTGTGGTTTGTGGCACATGCAATGACTCTAATGGATGCATATGTGTTTTGTGGAAACGAACACACATGCAATGAACACTGGTGGATCCATGTGTGGTTTGTGGAAAGAACACACAAGCAATGACACTGGTTGACCCATGTGTGGTTTGTGGAAAGAACACACATGCAATGGCACTGGTTGATCCATATGTGGTTTGTGGAAAGAACACACGTGCAATGACAGCGGTTGATCCATGTGTGGTTTGTGGATAGAACACACATACAATGACTCTAGTGGGTCCATATGTGGTTTGTGGAAATAACACGCATGCAATGACTCTAATGGATCCATATGTGGTTTGTGGAAAATAACACACAAGCAATAACCACTGGTTGATCCATGTGTGGTTTGTGGAAAGAACACACATGCAATGACAATGGTGGATCCATGTGTGGTTTGTGAAAAGAACACACATGCAATGACACTAGTTGATCCATGTGTGGTTTGTGGAAAGAACACACATGCAATGACACTGGTTGATCCATATGTGGTTTGTGGAAAGAACAAACGTGTAATGACACCGGTTGATCCATGTGTGGTTTGTGGAAAAGAACACACATGCAATGAGCACAGTTGGATCCATGTGCGGTTTGTGGAAAGAACACACATGCAATGATAGTGGTTGATCCATGTGTGGTTTGTGGAAAGAACACACATTCAATGACACTGGTTGATCCATATGTGGTTTGTGGAAAGAACACACGTGCAATGACACCGGTTGATCCATATGTGGTTTGTGGATAGAACACACATACAATGACTCTAGTGGGTCCATATGTGGTTTGTGGAAATAACACGCATGCAATGACTCTAATGGATCCATATGAGGTTTGTGGAAAAGAACACACATGCAATGACCACTGGTTGATCCATGTGTGGTTTATGGAAAGAACACACATGCAACGACAGTGGTGGATCCATGTGTGGTTTGTGAAAAGAACACACATGCAATGAGTCTAGTGCTGGTTTTAGTATAAGAACACACATGCAATGACTCTAGTGGGTCCACATGTGGTTTGTGAAAAGAACACACATGCAATTACCACTGGTTGATCCATACGTGGTTTGTGGAAAAGAACACACATGCAATGAACACTGGTGGATCCATAAGTGGTTTGTGGAAAGAACACACATGCAATGACCACTGGTTGATCCATGTGTGGTTTGTGGAAAAGAACACACATGCAATGACTCTAGTGGGTCCATATGTGGTTCATGTCAGGAACACACATGCAATGCCACTAGTGGATCCATGTGTGGTTTGTGGAAAGAACACACATGCAATGACCACTGGTTGATCCATGTGTGGTTTGTGGAAAAGAACACACATGTAGTGAACACTGGTTGATCCATGTGTGGTTTGTGAAAAGAACACACATGCAATGCCACTGGTTGATCCATGTGTGGTTTGTGGAAAGAACACACATGCAATGACTCTCATGCTAGTTTTAGTATAAGAACACACATACAACAACTCTAGTAGGTCCACATGTAGTTTGTGAAAAGAACACACATGCAATGACCACCCGTTGATCCATAAGTGGTTTGTGGAAAAGAACACACATGCAATGAACACTAGTGGATCCACAGGTGGTATGTGAAAAGAACACACATGCAATGCCACTGGGGTTGATCCATGTGTGGTTTGTGGAAAGAACACACATGCAATGACTCTAATGGATCCACACATGGATTGATACATTTGTGGTCTGTGGAAATAACACACATGCAATGACTCTAATGGATCCATATGTGGTTTGTGGAAAAGAACACACATGCAATGAACACTGGTTGATCCATAAGTGGTTTGTGGAAAGAACACACATGCAGTGACTCTAATGCTAGTTTTAGTATAAGAACACATATGCAATGACTCTAATGGATCCATATGTGGTTTGTGGAAAAGAACACACATGCAATGACCACTGGTTGATCCATATGTGGTTTGTGGAAAGAAAACACGTGCAGTGAACACTGGTTGATCCATGTGTGGTTTGTGAAATGAACACACATGCAATGTCACTGGTTGATCCATGTGTGGTTTGTGGATAGAACACACATGCAATGCCATTGGTTGATCCATGTGTGGTTTGTGGAAATAACACACATGCAATGACTCTAATGGATCCATATGTGGTTTGTGGAAAAGAACACCCAAGCAATCACCACTGGTTGATCCATGTGTGGTTTGTGGAAAGAACACACATGCAATGACAGTGCCGGATCCATGTGTGGTTTGTGAAAAGAAAACACATGCAATGAGTCTAGTGGGTCCACAAGTGGTTTGTGGAAAAGAACACACATGCAATGACTCTAGTGCTAGTTTTAGTATAAGAACACAAAAGCAATGACTCTAGTGGGTCCATATGTGATTTGTGGAAAGAACACGCATGCCATGACCACTTGTTGATCCGTGTGTGGTTTGTGGAAATAACACACATGCAATGACTCTAATGGATCCACATGTGGTTTGATCCATGTGTGGTTTGTGGAAATAACACACATGCAATGACTCTAATGGACCCATATGTGGTTTGTGAAAAGAACAAACATGCAATGAACACTGGTTGATCCATAAGTGGTTTGTGGAAAGAACACACATGCAGTGACTCTAATGCTGGTTTTAGTATAAGAACACATATGGATCCATATGTGGTTTGTGGAAAAGAACACACACGCAATGACCACTGGTTGATCCATTTATGGTTTGTGGAAAGAACACACATGCAATGACTCTAATGCTGGTTTTAGTATAAGAACACACATGCAATGACCACTGATTGATCCATAAGTGGTTTGTGGAAACGAACACACATGCAATGAACACTGGTGGATCCATGTGTGGTTTGTGGAAAGAACACACATGCAATGACACTGGTTGATCCATGTGTGGTTTGTGGAAAGAACACACATGCAATGACACTGGTTGATCCATATGTGGTTTGTGGAAAGAACACACGTGCAATGACAGCGGTTGATCCATGTGTGGTTTGTGGATAGAACACACATACAATGACTCTAGTGGGTCCATATGTGGTTTGTGGAAATAACACACATGCAATGACTCTAATGGATCCATATGTGGTTTGTGGAAAATAACACACATGCAATAACCACTGGTTGATCCATGTGTGGTTTGTGGAAAGAACACACATGCAATGACAATGGTGGATCCATGTGTGGTTTGTGAAAAGAACACACATGCAATGACACTGGTAGATCCATGTGTGGTTTGTGGAAAGAACACACATGCAATGACACTGGTTGATCCATCTGTGGTTTGTGGAAATAACACACGTGCAATGACACCGGTTGATCCATGTGTGGTTTGTGGAAAAGAACACACATGCAATGAGCACAGCTGGATCCATGTCTGGTTTGTGGAAAGAACACACATGCAATGACAGTGGTTGATCCATGTGTGGTTTGTGGAAAGAACACACATTCAATGACACTAGTTGATCCATATGTGGTTTGTGGAAAGAACACACGTGCAATGACACCGGTTGATCCATGTGTGGTTTGTGGATAGAACACACATGCAATGACTCTAGTGGGTCCATATGTGGTTCATGTCAGGAACACACATGCAATGCCACTAGTGGATCCATGTGTGGTTTGTGGAAAGAACACACATGCAATGACCACTGGTTGATCCATGTGTGGTTTGTGGAAAAGAACACACATGTAGTGAACAGTGGTTGATCCATGTGTGGTTTGTTAAAAGAACACACATGCAATGCCACTGGTTGATCCATGTGTGGTTTGTGGAAAGAACACACATGCAATGACTCTAGTGCTAGTTTTAGTATAAGAACACACATACAACGACTCTAGTAGGTCCACATGTAGTTTGTGAAAAGAACACACATGCAATGACTCTAGTCCTGGTTTTAGTATAAGAACACACATGCAATGACATTAGTTGATCCATGTGTGGTTTGTGGCACATGCAATGACTCTAATGGATGCATATGTGTTTTGTGGAAACGAACACACATGCAATGAACACTGGTGGATCCATGTGTGGTTTGTGGAAAGAACACACAAGCAATGACACTGGTTGACCCATGTGTGGTTTGTGGAAAGAACACACATGCAATGGCACTGGTTGATCCATATGTGGTTTATGGAAAGAACACACGTGCAATGACAGCGGTTGATCCATGTGTGGTTTGTGGATAGAACACACATACAATGACTCTAGTGGGTCCATATGTGGTTTGTGGAAATAACACGCATGCAATGACTCTAATGGATCCATATGTGGTTTGTGGAAAATAACACACAAGCAATAACCACTGGTTGATCCATGTGTGGTTTGTGGAAAGAACACACATGCAATGACAATGGTGGATCCATGTGTGGTTTGTGAAAAGAACACACATGCAATGACACTAGTTGATCCATGTGTGGTTTGTGGAAAGAACACACATGCAATGACACTGGTTGATCCATATGTGGTTTGTGGAAAGAACAAACGTGTAATGACACCGGTTGATCCATGTGTGGTTTGTGGAAAAGAACACACATGCAATGAGCACAGTTGGATCCATGTGCGGTTTGTGGAAAGAACACACATGCAATGATAGTGGTTGATCCATGTGTGGTTTGTGGAAAGAACACACATTCAATGACACTGGTTGATCCATATGTGGTTTGTGGAAAGAACACACGTGCAATGACACCGGTTGATCCATATGTGGTTTGTGGATAGAACACACATGCAATGAATCTAGTGGGTCCATATGTGGTTCATGTCAGGAACACACATGCAATGCCACTAGTGGATCCATGTGTGGTTTGTGGAAAGAACACACATGCAATGACCACTGGTTGATCCATGTGTGGTTTGTGGAAAAGAACACACATGTAGTGAACACTGGTTGATCCATGTGTGGTTTGTGAAAAGAACACACATGCAATGCCACTGGTTGATCCATGTGTGGTTTGTGGAAAGAACACACATGCAATGACTCTCATGCTAGTTTTAGTATAAGAACACACATACAACAACTCTAGTAGGTCCACATGTAGTTTGTGAAAAGAACACACATGTAATGACCACCCGTTGATCCATAAGTGGTTTGTGGAAAAGAACACACATGCAATGAACACTAGTGGATCCATAGGTGGTATGTGAAAAGAACACACATGCAATGCCACTGGGGTTGATCCATGTGTGGTTTGTGGAAAGAACACACATGCAATGACTCTAATGGATCCACACGTGGTTTGATACATTTGTGGTCTGTGGAAATAACACACATGCAATGACTCTAATGGATCCATATGTGGTTTGTGGAAAAGAACACACATGCAATGAACACTGGTTGATCCATAAGTGGTTTGTGGAAAGAACACACATGCAGTGACTCTAATGCTAGTTTTAGTATAAGAACACATATGCAATGACTCTAATGGATCCATATGAGGTTTGTGGAAAAGAACACACATGCAATGACCACTGGTTGATCCATGTGTGGTTTGTGGAAAGAACACACATGCAACGACAGTGGTGGATCCATGTGTGGTTTGTGAAAAGAACACACATGCAATGAGTCTAGTGCTGGTTTTAGTATAAGAACACACATGCAATGACTCTAGTGGGTCCACATGTGGTTTGTGAAAAGAACACACATGCAATTACCACTGGTTGATCCATACGTGGTTTGTGGAAAAGAACACACATGCAATGAACACTGGTGGATCCATAAGTGGTTTGTGGAAAGAACACACATGCAATGACCACTGGTTGATCCATGTGTGGTTTGTGGAAAAGAACACACATGCAATGACTCTAGTGGGTCCATATGTGGTTCATGTCAGGAACACACATGCAATGCCACTAGTGGATCCATGTGTGGTTTGTGGAAAGAACACACATGCAATGACCACTGGTTGATCCATGTGTGGTTTGTGGAAAAGAACACACATGTAGTGAACACTGGTTGATCCATGTGTGGTTTGTGAAAAGAACACACATGCAATGCCACTGGTTGATCCATGTGTGGTTTGTGGAAAGAACACACATGCAATGACTCTCATGCTAGTTTTAGTATAAGAACACACATACAACAACTCTAGTAGGTCCACATGTAGTTTGTGAAAAGAACACACATGCAATGACCACCCGTTGATCCATAAGTGGTTTGTGGAAAAGAACACACATGCAATGAACACTAGTGGATCCATAGGTGGTATGTGAAAAGAACACACATGCAATGCCACTGGGGTTGATCCATGTGTGGTTTGTGGAAAGAACACACATGCAATGACTCTAATGGATCCACACATGGTTTGATACATTTGTGGTCTGTGGAAATAACACACATGCAATGACTCTAATGGATCCATATGTGGTTTGTGGAAAAGAACACACATGCAATGAACACTGGTTGATCCATAAGTGGTTTGTGGAAAGAACACACATGCAGTGACTCTAATGCTAGTTTTAGTATAAGAACACATATGCAATGACTCTAATGGATCCATATGTGGTTTGTGGAAAAGAACACACATGCAATGACCACTGGTTGATCCATATGTGGTTTGTGGAAAGAAAACACGTGCAGTGAACACTGGTTGATCCATGTGTGGTTTGTGAAATGAACACACATGCAATGTCACTGGTTGATCCATGTGTGGTTTGTGGATAGAACACACATGCAATGCCATTGGTTGATCCATGTGTGGTTTGTGGAAATAACACACATGCAATGACTCTAATGGATCCATATGTGGTTTGTGGAAAAGAACACCCAAGCAATCACCACTGGTTGATCCATGTGTGGTTTGTGGAAAGAACACACATGCAATGACAGTGGTGGATCCATGTGTGGTTTGTGAAAAGAACACACATGCAATGAGTCTAGTGCTGGTTTTAGTATAAGAACACACATGCAATGACTCTAGTGGGTCCACATGTGGTTTGTGAAAAGAACACACATGCAATTACCACTGGTTGATCCATACGTGGTTTGTGGAAAAGAACACACATGCAATGACCACTGGTTGATCCATATGTGGTTTGTGGAAAGAAAACACGTGCAGTGAACACTGGTTGATCCATGTGTGGTTTGTGAAATGAACACACCTGCAATGTCACTGGTTGATCCATGTGTGGTTTGTGGATAGAACACACATGCAATGCCATTGGTTGATCCATGTGTGGTTTGTGGAAATAACACACATGCAATGACTCTAATGGATCCATATGTGGTTTGTGGAAAAGAACACCCAAGCAATCACCACTGGTTGATCCATGTGTGGTTTGTGGAAAGAACACACATGCAATGACAGTGCCGGATCCATGTGTGGTTTGTGAAAAGAAAACACATGCAATGAGTCTAGTGGGTCCACAAGTGGTTTGTGGAAAAGAACACACATGCAATGACTCTAGTGCTAGTTTTAGTATAAGAACACAAAAGCAATGACTCTAGTGGGTCCATATGTGATTTGTGGAAAGAACACGCATGCCATGACCACTTGTTGATCCGTGTGTGGTTTGTGGAAATAACACACATGCAATGACTCTAATGGATCCACATGTGGTTTGATCCATGTGTGGTTTGTGGAAATAACACACATGCAATGACTCTAATGGACCCATATGTGGTTTGTGAAAAGAACAAACATGCAATGAACACTGGTTGATCCATAAGTGGTTTGTGGAAAGAACACACATGCAGTGACTCTAATGCTGGTTTTAGTATAAGAACACATATGGATCCATATGTGGTTTGTGGAAAAGAACACACACGCAATGACCACTGGTTGATCCATTTATGGTTTGTGGAAAGAACACACATGCAATGACTCTAATGCTGGTTTTAGTATAAGAACACACATGCAATGACCACTGATTGATCCATAAGTGGTTTGTGGAAAAGAACACACATGCAATGAACACTGGTGGATCCATGTGTGGTTTGTGGAAAGAACACACATGCAATGACACTGGTTGATCCATGTGTGGTTTGTGGAAAGAACACACATGCAATGACACTGGTTGATCCATATGTGGTTTGTGGAAAGAACACACGTGCAATGACAGCGGTTGATCCATGTGTGGTTTGTGGATAGAACACACATACAATGACTCTAGTGGGTCCATATGTGGTTTGTGGAAATAACACACGTGCAATGACTCTAATGGATCCATATGTGGTTTGTGGAAAATAACACACATGCAATAACCACTGGTTGATCCATGTGTGGTTTGTGGAAAGAACACACATGCAATGACAATGGTGGATCCATGTGTGGTTTGTGAAAAGAACACACATGCAATGACACTGGTAGATCCATGTGTGGTTTGTGGAAATAACACACATGCAATGACACGGGTTGATCCATCTGTGGTTTGTGGAAATAACACACGTGCAATGACACCGGTTGATCCATGTGTGGTTTGTGGAAAAGAACACACATGCAATGAGCACAGCTGGATCCATGTCTGGTTTGTGGAAAGAACACACATGCAATGACAGTCGTTGATCCATGTGTGGTTTGTGGAAAGAACACACATTCAATGACACTGGTTGATCCATATGTGGTTTGTGGAAAGAACACACGTGCAATGACACCGGTTGATCCATGTGTGGTTTGTGGATAGAACACACATGCAATGACTCTAGTGGGTCCATATGTGGTTCATGTCAGGAACACACATGCAATGCCACTAGTGGATCCATGTGTGGTTTGTGGAAAGAACACACATGCAATGACCACTGGTTGATCCATGTGTGGTTTGTGGAAAAGAACACACATGTAGTGAACAGTGGTTGATCCATGTGTGGTTTGTTAAAAGAACACACATGCAATGCCACTGGTTGATCCATGTGTGGTTTGTGGAAAGAACACACATGCAATGACTCTAGTGCTAGTTTTAGTATAAGAACACACATACAACGACTCTAGTAGGTCCACATGTAGTTTGTGAAAAGAACACACATGCAATGACCACCCGTTGATCCATAAGTGGTTTGTGGAAAAGAACACACATGCAATGAACACTAGTGGATCCATAGGTGGTATGTGAAAAGAACACACATGCAATGCCACTGGGGTTGATCCATGTGTGGTTTGTGGAAAGAACACACATGCAATGACTCTAATGGATCCACACGTGGTTTGATACATTTGTGGTCTGTGGAAATAACACACATGCAATGACTCTAATGTATCCATATGTGGTTTGTGGAAAAGAACACACATGCAATGAACACTCGTTGATCCATAAGTGGTTTGTGGAAAGAACACACATGTAGTGACTCTAATGCTAGTTTTAGTATAAGAACACATATGCAATGACTCTAATGGATCCATATGTGGTTTGTGGAAAAGAACACACATGCAATGACCACTGGTTGATCCATGTGTGGTTTGTGGAAAGAACACACATGCAACGACAGTGGTGGATCCATGTGTGGTTTGTGAAAAGAACACACATGCAATGAGTCTAGTGCTGGTTTTAGTATAAGAACACACATGCAATGACTCTAGTGGGTCCACATGTGGTTTGTGAAAAGAAACACATGCAATGACCACTGGTTGATCCATACGTGGTTTGTGGAAAAGAACACACATGCAATGAACACTGGTGGATCCATAAGTAGTTTGTGGAAAGAACACACATGCAATGACCACTTGCTGATCCATATGTGGTTTGTGGAAAGAAAACACATGCAGTGAACACTGGTTGATCCATGTGTGGTTTGTGAAATGAACACACATGCAATGTCACTAGTTGATCCATGTGTGGTTTGTGGAAAGAACACACATGCAATGCCATTGGTTGATCCATGTGTGGTTCGTGGAAATAACACAGATGCAATGACTCTAATGGATCCATATGTGGTTTGTGGAAAAGAACACCCAAGCAATGACCACTGGTTGATCCATGTGTGGTTTGTGGAAAGAACACACATGCAATGACAGTGCTGGATCCATGTGTGGTTTGTGAAAAGAAAACACATGCAATGAGTCTAGTGGGTCCACAAGTGGTTTGTGGAAAAGAACACACATGCAATGACTCTAGTGCTAGTTTTAGTATGAGAACACAAAAGCAATGACTCTAGTGGGTCCATATGTGATTTTGTGGAAAGAACACGCATGCCATGACCACTTGTTGATCCATGTGTGGTTTGTGGAAAGAACACACATGCAATCACACTGCTTGATCCATGCGTGGTTTGTGGAAATAACACAGATGCAATGACTCTAATGGATCCACATGTGGTTTGATCCATGTGTGGTTTGTGGAAATAACACACATGGAATGACTCTAATGGACCCATATGTGGTTTGTGAAAAGAACAAACATGCAATGAACACTGGTTGATCTATAATTGGTTTGTGGAAAGAACACACATGCAGTGACTCTAATGCTGGTTTTATTATAAGAACACATATGGATCCATATGTGGTTTGTGGAAAAGAACACACACGCAATGACCACTGGTTGATCCATGTGTGGTTTGTGGAAAGAACACACATGCAATGACTCTAATGCTGGTTTCAGTATAAGAACACACATGCAATGACCACTGGTTGATCCATAAGTGGTTTGTGGAAAAGAACACACATGCAATGAACACTGGTGGATCCATGTGTGATTTGTGGAAAGAACACACATGCAATGACCACTGGTTGATCCATATGTGGTTCGTGGAAAAGAAGACACATGCAGTGAACACTGGTTGATCCATGTGTGGTTTGTGAAAAGAACACACATGCAATGCCACTTGTTGATCTATGTGTGGTTTGTGGAAAGAACACACATGCAATGACTCTAATGGATACACATGTGGTTTGATCCATGTCTGGTTTGTGGAAATAACACACATGCAATGACTCTAATGGATCCATATGTGGTTTGTGGAAAAGAACCATGCAATGAACACTGGTTGATCCTCAAGTGGTTTGTGGAAAGAGCACACATGCAGTGACTCTAATGCTGGTTTTAGTATAAGAACACATATGGATCCATATGTGGTTCGTGGAAAAGAACACACATGCAATGACCACTAGTTGATCCATGTGTGGTTTGTGGAAAGAACACACATGCAATGACTCTAATGCTGGTTTTAGTATAAGAACACACACGCAATGACCACTGGTTGATCCATAAGTGGTTTGTGGAAAAGAACACACATGCAATGAACATTGGTGGATCCATGTGTGGTTTGTGGAAAGAACACACATCCAATGACACTGGTTGATCCATGTGTGGTTTGTGGAAAGAACACACATGCAATGACTCTAATGCTGGTTTTAATATAAGAACACACATGCAATGACCACTGGTTGATCCATAAGTGGTTTGTGGAAAAGAACACACATGCAATGAACACTGGTGGATCCATGTGTTGTTTGTGGAAAGAACACACATGCAATGACACTGGTTGATCCATGTGTGGTTTGTGGAAAGAACACACATGCAATGACACTGGTTGATCCATATGTGGTTTGCGGAAAGACACACGTGCAATGACACCTTTTGATCCATGTATGGTTTGTGGATAGAACACACATGCAATGACTCTAGTGGGTCCATATGTGGTTCATGTCAGGAAGACACATGCAATGCCACTGGTGGATCCATGTGTGGTTTGTGGAAAGAACACACATGCAATGACCACTGGTTGATCCATGTGTGGTTTGTGGAAAAGAACACACATGTAGTTAACAATGGTTGATCCATGTGTGGTTTGTGAAAAGAACACACATGCAATGCTACCGGTTGATCCATGTGTGGTTTGTGGAAAGAACACACATGCAATGACTCTAGTGCTAGTTTTAGTATAAGAACACACATACAATGACTCTAGTGGGTCCACATGTAGTTTGTGGAAAGAACACACATGCAATGACCACTGGTTGATCCATATGTGGTTCGTGGAAAAGAACACACATGAAGTGAACACTTGTTGATCCATGTGTGGTTTGTGAAAAGATCACACATGCAATGCCACTGGTTGATCCATGTGTGGTTTGTGGAAACAACACACATGCAATGACTCTAATGGATCCACATGTGGTGTGGTTTGTGGAAATAACACACATGCAATGACTCTAAAGGATCCATATGTGGTTTGTGAAAAGAACACAAATGCAATGAACACTGGTTGATCCATAAGTGGTTTGTGGAAAAGAACACACATGCAATGAACACTGGTGGATCCATGTGTGGTTTGTGGAAAGAACACACATGCAATGACACTGGTTGATCCATGTGTGGTTTGTGGAAAGAACACACATGCAATGACACTGGTTGATCCATATGTGGTTTGTGGAAAGAACACACGTGCAATGACACCGGTTGATACATGTGTGGTTTGTGGATAGAACACACATGCAATGACTCTAGTGGGTCCATATGTGGTTCATGTCAGGAAGACACATGCAATGCCACTTTTGGATCCATGTGTGGTTTGTGGAAAGAACACACATGCAATGACCACTGGTTGATCCATGTGTGGTTTGTGGAAAAGAACACACATGCAGTGAACACTGGTTGATCCATGTGTGGTTTGTGAAAAGAACACACATGCAATGCCACTGGTTGATCCATGTGTGGTTTGTGGAAAGAACACACATGCAATGACTCTAATGGATACACATGTGGTTTGATCCATGTCTGGTTTGTGGAAATAACACACATGCAGTGACTCTAATGGATCCATATGTGGTTTGTGGAAAAGAACCATGCAATGAACACTGGTTGATCCATAAGTGGTTTGTGGAAAGAACACACATGCAGTGACTCTAATGCTAGTTTTAGTATAAGAACACATATGGATCCATATGTGGTTTGTGGAAAAGAACACACATGCAATGACCACTAGTTGATCCATGTGTGGTTTGTGGAAAGAACACACATGCAATGACTCTAATGCTGGTTTTAGTATAAGAACACACACGTAATGACCACTGGTTGATCCATAAGTGGTTTGTGGAAAAGAACACACATGCAATGAACACTAGTGGATCCATGTGTGGTTTGTGGAAAGAACACACATCCAATGACACTGGTTGATCCATGTGTGGTTTGTGGAAAGAACACACATGCAATTACTCTAATGCTGGTTTTAGTATAAGAACACACATGCAATGACCACTGGTTGATCCATAAGTGGTTTGTGGAAAAGAACACACATGCAATGAACACTTGTGGATCCATGTGTGGTTTGTGGAAAGAACACACATGCAATGACACTGGTCGATCCATATGTGGTTTGTGGAAAGAACACACATGCAATGACCACTGGTTGATCCATGTGTGGTTTGTGGAAAAGAACACACATGCAATGACTCTAGTGGTCCATATGTGGTTCATGTCAGGAAGACACATGCAATGCCACTTGTGGATCCATGTGTGGTTTGTGGAAAGAACACACATGCAATGACCAATGGTTGATCCATGTGTGGTTTGTGGAAAAGAACACACATGCAGTGAACACTGGTTGATCCATGTGTGGTTTGTGAAAAGAACACACATGCAATGCCACCGGTTGATACATGTGTGGTTTGTGGAAAGAACACACATGCAATGACTCTAGTGCTAGTTTTAGTATAAGAACACACATACAATGACTCTAGTGGGTCCACATGTAGTTTGTGGAAAGAACACACATGCAATGACCACTGGTTGATCCATTTGTGGTTCATGGAAAAGAAGACACATGCAGTGAACACTGGTTGATCCATGTGTGGTTTGTGAAAAGAACACACATGCAATGCCACTGGTTGATCCATGTGTGGTTTGTGGAAAGAACACACATGCAATGACTCTAATGGGTACACATGTGGTTTGCTCCATGTCTTGTTTTGTGGCATCCCGCAAGACCACTACTAGAAAATCGCGTTGTTTTTGTGCATTGCATCATCATGACCGCATGCTCATGTCATCATGCCACATTGCATTTGAGCATCGTCATCATCTTGCATTCGCTTGCATAAAACTATTTGCGGGAAAACCTAATTTGTTTTCTAAACGCCCCGTCTTTATTCAAACGCAAAACCCGGGTCTCCGGATTATTTTGTTTTGTCTGCTATCGGTTTGCAAAAGTCTGTTTGGAATAAATAAAACATTTAATTATTTTTGTGGGGCAGTCGAACGGGCCGAATCGACCCAGTCGACCACCCCGGTATTAAACGGTCCATCTAAACCAGCCCCTCTAAATCCTATCCCCACCCAAATCTATCCTACCCACCAACCGAAGTGTGCCACCTCACCCCTCCCCCAAACTCCTACCCACGCTGCCACCTCATCAATCAGCCACCCAGAAATCTTTTCTTACCTAGTCCAAGTCTACCCCAAACTCTCCACATCACCCCAACCAGTAGCCGGTCGCCACCTCATCACCTCCCTTCCCCTAGCCTATCCCTGGCTGCCACCTCATCCTCTCCCCTCTCCCTCTCTCACACAGCCACTCCCTCACCCTCTCTCTCTCTCTCCCTCACCCTCTCTCTCTCTCCCCCCACCGACACCTGGACCCCACCCCACAGTCCCCACTCCCTCCCAAACCGACCCACACTCCCACCTCTCCCCTGCCCGCGGACCCCGTCCCCCTGGCCCACCCTGACCCCACGCGCCTCCCCCACCTTCTTCTCCTCTCTCCTTCCTCCTCTCTTCCCCTCGCACGCGCACCGCCCCGCCTCTCCTCCTCCCCGCCTTCCCGCCGGTGCCCGCGAGCCACCTCCCTCCTCGCCCCGCGGCCTCCGCCCGCCGGTGCCGCCGCTCTCCTCCTCCTCCTCCGGCCCGAGCTCGCCTCGCCGCGTCCGCCGCTCGTCCTCCCCACGGCCGGCCGCGCCGCCGCAGGCCGCCCCTCCCGTTCGCGAGCCTCCGCCACCGTCTCCTCTGCGCGTCCCCGAGCCGAGCCGCGTCCACCCCGACCTCCGCCCGCCGGCCGCGCCCCCGACCGGCGGCTACATCCTCTGCCCCGTCGTCGAGGGCCGCGAGCAGCCCGACCCCGTCCCCTCCGAGCCCGAGCAGTGCCGCCTCGAGCGCCTCGCCTTCCTCCTCTAGGACCGCCTCCTCGACGCCCCCCTGCGAACCCCCGGACCGCGTCCGCCACCGGCCGCCGTCCTCTGTTCTGGCCCGACGCCGCCCCCGCAGCACTGCCGCTTGCGTGCTTGCTGCGAGCCGTCCGCCGGTCCCTCTCTGTAGCCTCATGTGCGCGTGTGTGTATCTGTTTTTATCCAGTGTCTGTGCGATAGCATCTCGAGGCCGCTCCAAGTTTTTCCGAGGACCCAGCTACCAGATCGGTGCCAATCCAAGCCATCATCAAGGAACGAAACAAGTACCACAACACCAACGACAGGGAACCGAACAAGATCTTCTACACGGAACGCCAAGGTCTCCGTCCCGGACCCGAAGACCGTACCTTCGCGGGACAAGTTCGCGGCCAACAACCAAAGTAGGAACCCCAAGGTCGTCAACACGGACTCGGAGGATCCCCGGACGACGAGCCCTTCATCTCGGACGCCAAGTTTGCCGAGAACCCGGACGCCAAGGCCGCCGATGCGAATACGACAAGTACTTCATCCCGAACGCCATGACCGTCGACATGACCCGAAGACCACGAATGCGCCAAGATCTACCTCCGTTATCCGAGAACGATCCCGCCGAGGCCGAACCCCAGGTCCGGACCCTGAGACCGACCCCGAACCCCGGAACCCCAAGCTCGCCGAACCCTAATGTGTGAACCCCTTCCCGAAACCCTATTTTATAATATAATACAACTTGTCGCATATTAAATGTTCATGCATGCATATTGTCGTGTGGTTTGGGGGCCTTATGCCGATTCACCTCATAATTAAATATGGGGCCCATATGCGGGCAAATCCAGTCTTATATTGGCCCCATGTAATTTGTGTAGCGAACCGATGGTATAATCTTGCCTTGTTAATTACAACATTTAATTTGCGGGGTAGTTAAATAACATGAACCATCTAATTAATTGTCAGGACCCCGGTTCCGCTTAATCTTGCCTAATTGCATTGCACCCTTGCCATGTCATACATCATACATGCATCATGCCCGATCTTCTGCCGTAATCTTAAATATTGCATCCGGTGTTTATTCTAGTGTTTTGCTTCTTCGCGGATAAGGCCGTTGAGTTGATGTGATCTTCGCCCCGATCTTCGGATGAACCTTCGACCCTGTTTTCAGGCGAGCATCTCCCCCTTTCTACCTATCTTACTTTTCTAGTATTTATTCCCGCCTGTTGATCTTTTGCTATCTGTGTTGCGATGCTCTAGTTTCCGTACCCGTGATATCCCCTGCAGCCTTATATTGCCTTGGACACATCCTATTACCTGTTGATTGGTAGATAGTTGGACTTGCGTGTCGTAGTCGCTCGCTCAAGTGTTGTTGCGTGTCGTCAAGTACCACAGTTGTTGGAGTATTGCCGCAAGTTAATTGTTGGAGATGATCATGGCTTTAATTACTGTTCACTTTAATTACTGTTTAACAACTAAAATTGAAGTAGGTAAGCAGAGGCACCGGTGGGTGATAGATAATATCTGGTTTCCGACCGCCCACTTGTGTCCCGTAGGACCCCGAGTTCTTGACACCTGTTCCGAGATCGAGCGCGCTAACCACAGGTGGGGAGATATGGGCCCCCCATTGATTAGTACCTGATTTCAAAGTATTGTACTGGGGGCCACAACTAGTTTGAGGTTTTATTTACTATCCTGTACCTATGCCATGCTTTACTGCTTTATTTACGATTGTGTGAGGAGCACGCTGTACTGTTTAGGAAGCGGAGTGTTTTCGCGGTATCGACAGTCCCAGTTTTGGGATTTGCTGTCGTTTACAGCCACTGACACAAACCCTGAGTCCGTCTCGGAGACCGGCCAACTTCGTTGCGGGTGTACTTAGTGGGGTGGCCTCCCGTGCTTGCTTTGGGTCTGGAAACGTCGTGACTTAGGCCCTGCCGACATACCGATGGGTGTATGTTAACTGATCTGGCAAAAAGGGTCGAAGTGCTTGTGGATACTTTGGTGCACCCCTGCAGGGTTAAATCTTTTCGAGAAGCCGTGTCCGCGGTTATGGACGACTTGGGGCACAGTGCTTGATCATAGACAACTATAACTAAAGTTTACTGTTATAAATTGACTTGTATCCGATATGACTAGTAATCAGCTTCACTACAACGGAATGGCTAAATAAAAGTGCCAACAACTGCTGGGTTTTGGGTTATCTCATGCTATTTGTATCTGACTAGTAAGTGTTGCAACTACAACGGAATGGTTAACTAAAACGGCCCACTGCTTATTTTATCAGAATGATTATCTACACCTGACTAGTAATTGCTGCAACGATCACTGAATAAATAAAACTACTAACTGTGTGAGTTCCTCGGTTGACTTCCTCGTTTGGTCTCGAGGGGGAATACCAGGATGGGATTGTTTGGTGTTAGTATCAGGCTGGTTCCGGATAGGTCTTTCTTACCCCTCTCTGATAGCCGCCAGTTGTATCGAGTCTCTATAGGTTGTTTAGTGCATGCTGCCGCTGCCGCTTCAGTCCACCATACCTATGTAGGCGAGGACCGCCGAATTCTAGCCTCGCCGTGTACTGGCCTCAGTACTGATGCTCCTCTTTTTCCTTTGCCCTTTGTCGGCACCCCTTTTGTTTAAGCAGGTTTTGAGATCGACGTCGTTAGCAGGGTTACCCTTCCGGCTTGGCCTGGGCAGGGTTATGGACGCCATTGGTTATTCTTCAGGGCTCTTAGCCCCATTTGCATCTTGTCCGTAGTCGGACGCGCCATCATTTTCAAGGTGATTTGGATCTTTGTATAATATATCTGTATTCTTGACTCCTGAGTCGTGTTGTATATATCTGTTCTGTGGGTCCCATCGAGGACTGTTGTGTAATGTTATTACTTCGTTTTCCACCCGCACGAAAGTGCCTGGTGGGCACCTTTGTATCGTTTCTATGCGGGTTTGGCGGGTTCCGCTAAAACTTGCATAGGGCCGATTCTGAGGGTGTTACAGAGTGGTATCAGAGCTCAGCAGTTGAGATACCCCACAAGTCCAGTCTGTAGGATAACCTAGCTAACGGCCAAAGTAGAGTGTCAAAACTATTTTTGCAAAATTGGTTGGATAGTTCTGATTAGGTCTGATTTTACTCCTTACCCCTCTGCTATTCTCCTCTTATCTCGACGTGTTTCGAATCCGCTCTCTTCTCTCTCTTCGAGTCCAGGATTTCTCGTGGTTGGGTTCCGTCGTATCTTCAGGGTTTCGCTTCCTCCTTTGTTAACGGTGTTCTGCCATCCGGTGTTCATGCTATCAGAGGAATCCTTCATCTGTTGGATTTCTCTTTGTTCCTTCTCGTGCCTACCGGTGTTTTCCGACGCGACAACATCATCTACGCCAGATCCGATGCAGAGTCTGCATCACCCCTTTGTTCCTGAACCTTGTTTGTCGATATCTTCAGTCTGAATCCTGAGGGTTGGTTGCATAACCTATCTGTTCGTGTACAGAGTAATGCTTTGAGTGCAGGATGGAGTCGCGACCATACCACTACTCTTATCATTTGCTTTGTATATTGAATGGTGGATCGATGCAATTTTACTCCGTCCACGGAAGCTAGAGGTGGCTTTATTTGTGGATACCTCTACCTTCGCCCTTTGTTCCCGGAGTGTTCTCTGATGAACGTGAACAACGACCCTTTGTTAGTGGTGTCGCAAGGATCTACACGAAGCGAGAAGACGCAGATCGCCGACCGTCCTTCCGGTACCATGAGGCGGATCTCGAGGGCGAGATCCATTGTTAGTGGTGTCGAATTGTGGCATCCCGCAAGACCACTACTAGAAAATCGCGTTGTTTTTGTGCATTGCATCATCATGACCGCATGCTCATGTCATCATGCCACATTGCATTTGAGCATCGTCATCATCTTGCATTCGCTTGCATAAAACTATTTGCGGGAAAACCTAATTTGTTTTCTAAACGCCCCGTCTTTATTCAAACGTAAAACCCGGGTCTCCGGATTATTTTGTTTTGTCTGCTATCGGTTTGCAAAAGTCTGTTTGGAATAAATAAAACATTTAATTATTTTTGTGGGGCAGTCGAACGGGCCGAATCGACCCAGTCGACCACCCCGGTATTAAACGGTCCATCTAAACCAGCCCCTCTAAATCCTATCCCCACCCAAATCTATCCTACCCACCAACCGAAGTGTGCCACCTCACCCCTCCCCCAAACTCCTACCCACGCTGCCACCTCATCAATCAGCCACCCAGAAATCTTTTCTTACCTAGTCCTAGTCTACCCCAAACTCTCCACATCACCCCAACCAGTAGCCGGTCACCACCTCATCACCTCCCTTCCCCTAGCCTATCCCTGGCTGCCACCTCATCCTCTCCCCTCTCCCTCTCTCACACAGCCACTCCCTCACCCTCTCTCTCTCTCCCTCACCCTCTCTCTCTCTCCCCCCACCGACACCTGGACCCCACCCCACAGTCCCCACTCCCTCCCAAACCGACCCACACTCCCACCTCTCCCCTGCCCGCGGACCCCGTCCCCCTGGCCCACCCCGACCCCACGCGCCTCCCCCACCTTCTTCTCCTCTCTCCTTCCTCCTCTCTTCCCCTCGCACGCGCACCGCCCCGCCTCTCCTCCTCCCCGCCTTCTCGCCGGTGCCCGCGAGCCACCTCCCTCCTCGCCCCGCGGCCTCCGCCCGCCGGTGCCGCTGCTCTCCTCCTCCTCCTCCGGCCCGAGCTCGCCTCGCTGCGTCCGCCGCTCGTCCTCCCCGCGGCCGGCCGCGCCGCCGCAGGCCGCCCCTCCCGTCCGCGAGCCTCCGCCACCGTCTCCTCTGCGCGTCCCCGAGCAGAGCCGCGTCCACCCCGACCTCCGCCCGCCAGCCGCGCCCCCGACCGGCGGCTACGTCCTCTGCCCCGCCGTCGAGGGCCGCGAGCAGCCCGACCCCGTCCCCTCCGAGCCCGAGCAGTGCCGCCTCGAGCGCCTCGCCTTCCTCCTCTGGGACCGCCTCCTCGACGCCCCCCTGCGAACCCCCGGACCGCGTCCGCCACCGGCCGCCGTCCTCTGTTCTGGCCCGACGCCGCCCCCGCAGCGCTGCCGCTTGCGTGCTTGCTGCGAGCCGTCCGCCGGTCCCTCTCTGTAGCCTCATGTGCGCGTGTGTGTATCTGTTTTTATCCAGTGTCTGTGCGATAGCATCTCGAGGCCGCTCCAAGTTTTTCCGAGGACCCAGCTACCAGATCGGTGCCAATCCAAGCCATCATCAAGGAACGAAACAAGTACCACAACACCAACGACAGGGAACCGAACAAGATCTTCTACACGGAACGCCAAGGTCTCCGTCCCGGACCCGAAGACCGTACCTTCGCGGGACAAGTTCGCGGCCAACAACCAAAGTAGGAACCCCAAGGTCGTCAACACGGACTCGGAGGATCCCCGGACGACGAGCCCTTCATCTCGGACGCCAAGTTTGCCGAGAACCCGGACGCCAAGGCCGCCGATGCGAATACGACAAGTACTTCATCCCGAACGCCATGACCGTCGACATGACCCGAAGACCACGAATGCGCCAAGATCTACCTCCGTTATCCGAGAACGATCCCGCCGAGGCCGAACCCCAGGTCCGGACCCTGAGACCGACCCCGAACCCCGGAACCCCAAGCTCGCCGAACCCTAATGTGTGAACCCCTTCCCGAAACCCTATTTTATAATATAATACAACTTGTCGCATATTAAATGTTCATGCATGCATATTGTCGTGTGGTTTGGGGGCCTTATGCCGATTCACCTCATAATTAAATATGGGGCCCATATGCGGGCAAATCCAGTCTTATATTGGCCCCATGTAATTTGTGTAGCGAACCGATGGTATAATCTTGCCTTGTTAATTACAACATTTAATTTGCGGGGTAGTTAAATAACATGAACCATCTAATTAATTGTCGGGACCCCGGTTCCGCTTAATCTTGCCTAATTGCATTGCACCCTTGCCATGTCATACATCATACATGCATCATGCCCGATCTTCTGCCGTAATCTTAAATATTGCATCCGGTGTTTATTCTAGTGTTTTGCTTCTTCGCGGATAAGGCCGTTGAGTTGATGTGATCTTCGCCCCGATCTTCGGATGAACCTTCGACCCTGTTTTCAGGCGAGCATCTCCCCCTTTCTACCTATCTTACTTTTCTAGTATTTATTCCCGCCTGTTGATCTTTTGCTATCTGTGTTGCGATGCTCTAGTTTCCGTACCCGTGATATCCCCTGCAGCCTTATATTGCCTTGGACACATCCTATTACCTGTTGATTGGTAGATAGTTGGACTTGCGTGTCGTAGTCGCTCGCTCAAGTGTTGTTGCGTGTCGTCAAGTACCACAGTTGTTGGAGTATTGCCGCAAGTTAATTGTTGGAGATGATCATGGATTTAATTACTGTTCACTTTAATTACTGTTTAACAACTAAAATTGAAGTAGGTAAGCAGAGGCACCGGTGGGTGATAGATAATATCTGGTTTCCGACCGCCCACTTGTGTCCCGTAGGACCCCGAGTTCTTGACACCTGTTCCGAGATCGAGCGCGCTAACCACAGGTGGGGAGATATGGGCCCCCCATTGATTAGTACCTGATTTCAAAGTATTGTACTGGGGGCCACAACTAGTTTGAGGTTTTATTTACTATCCTGTACCTATGCCATGCTTTACTGCTTTATTTACGATTGTGTGAGGAGCACGCTGTACTGTTTAGGAAGCGGAGTGTTTTCGCGGTATCGACAGTCCCAGTTTTGGGATTTGCTGTCGTTTATAGCCACTGACACAAACCCTGAGTCCGTCTCGGAGACCGGCCGACTTCGTTGCGGGTGTACTTAGTGGGGTGGCCCCCCGTGCTTGCTTTGGGTCTGGAAACGTCGTGACTTAGGCCCTGCCGACATACCGATGGGTGTATGTTAACTGATCTGGCAAAAAGGGTCGAAGTGCTTGTGGATACTTTGGTGCACCCCTGCAGGGTTAAATCTTTTCGAGAAGCCGTGTCCGCGGTTATGGACGACTTGGGGCACAGTGCTTGATCATAGACAACTATAACTAAAGTTTACTGTTATAAATTGACTTGTATCCGATATGACTAGTAATCAGCTTCACTACAACGGAATGGCTAAATAAAAGTGCCAACAACTGCTGGGTTTTGGGTTATCTCATGCTATTTGTATCTGACTAGTAAGTGTTGCAACTACAACGGAATGGTTAACTAAAACGGCCCACTGCTTATTTTATCAGAATGATTATCTACACCTGACTAGTAATTGCTGCAACGATCACTGAATAAATAAAACTACTAACTGTGTGAGTTCCTCGGTTGACTTCCTCGTTTGGTCTCGAGGGGGAATACCAGGATGGGATTGTTTGGTGTTAGTATCAGGCTGGTTCCGGATAGGTCTTTCTTACCCCTCTCTGATAGCCGCCAGTTGTATCGAGTCTCTATAGGTTGTTTAGTGCATGCTGCCGCTGCCGCTTCAGTCCACCATACCTATGTAGGCGAGGACCGCCGAATTCTAGCCTCGCCGTGTACTGGCCTCAGTACTGATGCTCCTCTTTTTCCTTTGCCCTTTGTCGGCACCCCTTTTGTTTAAGCAGGTTTTGAGATCGACGTCGTTAGCAGGGTTACCCTTCCGGCTTGGCCTGGGCAGGGTTATGGACGCCATTGGTTATTCTTCAGGGCTCTTAGCCCCATTTGCATCTTGTCCGTAGTCGGACGCGCCATCATTTTCAAGGTGATTTGGATCTTTGTATAATATATCTGTATTCTTGACTCCTGAGTCGTGTTGTATATATCTGTTCTGTGGGTCCCATCGAGGACTGTTGTGTAATGTTATTACTTCGTTTTCCACCCGCACGAAAGTGCCTGGTGGGCACCTTTGTATCGTTTCTATGCGGGTTTGGCGGGTTCCGCTAAAACTTGCATAGGGCCGATTCTGAGGGTGTTACAGAGTGGTATCAGAGCTCAGCAGTTGAGATACCCCACAAGTCCAGTCTGTAGGATAACCTAGCTAACGGCCAAAGTAGAGTGTCAAAACTATTTTTGCAAAATTGGTTGGATAGTTCTGATTAGGTCTGATTTTACTCCTTACCCCTCTGCTATTCTCCTCTTATCTCGACGTGTTTCGAATCCGCTCTCTTCTCTCTCTTCGAGTCCAGGATTTCTCGTGGTTGGGTTCCGTCGTATCTTCAGGGTTTCGCTTCCTCCTTTGTTAACGGTGTTCTGCCATCCGGTGTTCATGCTATCAGAGGAATCCTTCATCTGTTGGATTTCTCTTTGTTCCTTCTCGTGCCTACCGGTGTTTTCCGACGCGACAACATCATCTACGCCAGATCCGATGCAGAGTCTGCATCACCCCTTTGTTCCTGAACCTTGTTTGTCGATATCTTCAGTCTGAATCCTGAGGGTTGGTTGCATAACCTATCTGTTCGTGTACAGAGTAATGCTTTGACTGCAGGATGGAGTCGCGACCATACCACTACTCTTATCATTTGCTTTGTATATTGAATGGTGGATCGATGCAATTTTACTCCGTCCACGGAAGCTAGAGGTGGCTTTATTTGTGGATACCTCTACCTTCGCCCTTTGTTCCCGGAGTGTTCTCTGATGAACGTGAACAACGACCCTTTGTTAGTGGTGTCGCAAGGATCTACACGAAGCGAGAAGACGCAGATCGCCGACCGTCCTTCCGGTACCATGAGGCGGATCTCGAGGGCGAGATCCATTGTTAGTGGTGTCGAATTGTGGCATCCCGCAAGACCACTACTAGAAAATCGCGTTGTTTTTGTGCATTGCATCATCATGACCGCATGCTCATGTCATCATGCCACATTGCATTTGAGCATCGTCATCATCTTGCATTCGCTTGCATAAAACTATTTGCGGGAAAACCTAATTTGTTTTCTAAACGCCCCGTCTTTATTCAAACGTAAAACCCGGGTCTCCGGATTATTTTGTTTTGTCTGCTATCGGTTTGCAAAAGTCTGTTTGGAATAAATAAAACATTTAATTATTTTTGTGGGGCAGTCGAACGGGCCGAATCGACCCAGTCGACCACCCCGGTATTAAACGGTCCATCTAAACCAGCCCCTCTAAATCCTATCCCCACCCAAATCTATCCTACCCACCAACCGAAGTGTGCCACCTCACCCCTCCCCCAAACTCCTACCCACGCTGCCACCTCATCAATCAGCCACCCAGAAATCTTTTCTTACCTAGTCCTAGTCTACCCCAAACTCTCCACATCACCCCAACCAGTAGCCGGTCACCACCTCATCACCTCCCTTCCCCTAGCCTATCCCTGGCTGCCACCTCATCCTCTCCCCTCTCCCTCTCTCACACAGCCACTCCCTCACCCTCTCTCTCTCTCCCTCACCCTCTCTCTCTCTCCCCCCACCGACACCTGGACCCCACCCCACAGTCCCCACTCCCTCCCAAACCGACCCACACTCCCACCTCTCCCCTGCCCGCGGACCCCGTCCCCCTGGCCCACCCCGACCCCACGCGCCTCCCCCACCTTCTTCTCCTCTCTCCTTCCTCCTCTCTTCCCCTCGCACGCGCACCGCCCCGCCTCTCCTCCTCCCCGCCTTCCCGCCGGTGCCCGCGAGCCACCTCCCTCCTCGCCCCGCGGCCTCCGCCCGCCGGCGCCGCCGCTCTCCTCCTCCTCCTCCGGCCCGAGCTCGCCTCGCTGCGTCCGCCGCTCGTCCTCCCCGCGGCCGGCCGCGCCGCCGCAGGCCGCCCCTCCCGTCCGCGAGCCTCCGCCACCGTCTCCTCTGCGCGTCCCCGAGCAGAGCCGCGTCCACCCCGACCTCCGCCCGCCAGCCGCGCCCCCGACCGGCGGCTACGTCCTCTGCCCCGCCGTCGAGGGCCGCGAGCAGCCCGACCCCGTCCCCTCCGAGCCCGAGCAGTGCCGCCTCGAGCGCCTCGCCTTCCTCCTCTGGGACCGCCTCCTCGACGCCCCCCTGCGAACCCCCGGACCGCGTCCGCCACCGGCCGCCGTCCTCTGTTCTGGCCCGACGCCGCCCCCGCAGCGCTGCCGCTTGCGTGCTTGCTGCGAGCCGTCCGCCGGTCCCTCTCTGTAGCCTCATGTGCGCGTGTGTGTATCTGTTTTTATCCAGTGTCTGTGCGATAGCATCTCGAGGCCGCTCCAAGTTTTTCCGAGGACCCAGCTACCAGATCGGTGCCAATCCAAGCCATCATCAAGGAACGAAACAAGTACCACAACACCAACGACAGGGAACCGAACAAGATCTTCTACACGGAACGCCAAGGTCTCCGTCCCGGACCCGAAGACCGTACCTTCGCGGGACAAGTTCGCGGCCAACAACCAAAGTAGGAACCCCAAGGTCGTCAACACGGACTCGGAGGATCCCCGGACGACGAGCCCTTCATCTCGGACGCCAAGTTTGCCGAGAACCCGGACGCCAAGGCCGCCGATGCGAATACGACAAGTACTTCATCCCGAACGCCATGACCGTCGACATGACCCGAAGACCACGAATGCGCCAAGATCTACCTCCGTTATCCGAGAACGATCCCGCCGAGGCCGAACCCCAGGTCCGGACCCTGAGACCGACCCCGAACCCCGGAACACCAAGCTCGCCGAACCCTAATGTGTGAACCCCTTCCCGAAACCCTATTTTATAATATAATACAACTTGTCGCATATTAAATGTTCATGCATGCATATTGTCATGTGGTTTGGGGCCTTATGCCGATTCACCTCATAATTAAATATGGGGCCCATATGCGGGCAAATCCAGTCTTATATTGGCCCCATGTAATTTGTGTAGCGAACTGATGGTATAATCTTGCCTTGTTAATTACAACATTTAATTTGCGGGGTAGTTAAATAACATGAACCATCTAATTAATTGTCGGGACCCCGGTTCCGCTTAATCTTGCCTAATTGCATTGCACCCTTGCCATGTCATACATCATACATGCATCATGCCCGATCTTCTGCCGTAATCTTAAATATTGCATTCGGTGTTTATTCTAGTGTTTTGCTTCTTCGCGGATAAGGCCGTTGAGTTGATGTGAGCTTCGCCCCGATCTTCGGATGAACCTTGGACCCTGTTTTCAGGCGAGCATCTCCCCCTTTCTACCTATCTTACTTTTCTAGTATTTATTCCCTCCTGTTGATCTTTTGCTATCTGTGTTGCGATGCTCTAGTTTCCGTACCCGTGATATCCCCTGCAGCCTTATATTTCCTTGGACACATCCTATTACCTGTTGATTGGTAGATAGTTAGACTTGCGTGTCGTAGTCGCTTGCTCAAGTGCTGTTGCGTGTCGTCAAGTACCACAGTTGTTGGAGTATTGCCGCAAGTTAATTGTTGGAGATGATCATGGCTTTAATTACTGTTCACTTTAATTACTGTTTAACAACTAAAATTGAAGTAGGTAAGCAGAGGCACCGGTGGGTGATAGATAATATATGGTTTCCGACCGCCCACTTGTGTCCCGTAGGACCTCGAGTTCTTGACACCTGTTCCGAGATCGAGCGCGCTAACCACAGGTGGGGAGATATGGGCCCCCCATTGATTAGTACCTGATTTCAAAGTATTGTACTGGGGGCCACAACTAGTTTGAGGTTTTATTTACTATCCTGTACCTATGCCATGCTTTACTGCTTTATTTACGATTGTGTGAGGAGCACGCTGTACTGTTTAGGAAGCGGAGTGTTTTCGCGGTATCGACAGTCCCAGTTTTGGGATTTGCTGTCGTTTACAGCCACTGACACAAACCCTGAGTCCGTCTCGGAGACCGGCCGACTTTGTTGCGGGTGTACTTAGTGGGGTGGCCCCCCGTGCTTGCTTTGGGTCTGGAAACGTCGTGACTTAGGCCCCGCCGACATACCGATGGGTGTATGTTAACTGATCTGGCAAAAAGGGTCGAAGTGCTTGTGGATACTTTGGTGCACCCCTGCAGGGTTAAATCTTTTCGAGAAGCCGTGTCCGCGGTTATGGACGACTTGGGGCACAGTGCTTGATCATAGACAACTATAACTAAAGTTTACTGTTATAAATTGACTTGTATCCAATATGACTAGTAATCAGCTTCACTACAACGGAATGGCTAAATAAAAGTGCCAACAACTGCTGGGTTTTGGGTTATCTCATGCTATTTGTATCTGACTAGTAAGTGTTGCAACTACAACGGAATGGTTAACTAAAACGGCCCACTGCTTATTTTATCAGAATGATTATCTACACCTGACTAGTAATTGCTGCAACGATCACTGAATAAATAAAACTACCAACTGTGTGAGTTCCTCGGTTGACTTCCTCGTTTGGTCTCGAGGGGGAATACCAGGATGGGATTGTTTGGTGTTAGTATCAGGCTGGTTCCGGATAGGTCTTTCTTACCCCTCTCTGATAGCCGCCAGTTGTATCGAGTCTCTATAGGTTGTTTAGTGCATGCTGCCGCTGCCGCTTCAGTCCACCATACCTATGTAGGCGAGGACCGCTGAATTCTAGCCTCGCCGTGTACTGGCCTCAGTACTGACGCTCCTCTTTTTCCTTTGCCCTTTGTCGGCACCCCTTTTGTTTAAGCAGGTTTTGAGATCGACGTCGTTAGCAGGGTTACCCTTCCGGCTTGGCCTGGGCAGGGTTATGGACGCCATTGGTTATTCTTCAGGGCTCTTAGCCCCATTTGCATCTTGTCCGTAGTCGGACGCGCCATCATTTTCAAGGTGATTTGGATCTTTGTATAATATATCTGTATTCTTGACTCCTGAGTCGTGTTGTATATATCTGTTCTGTGGGTCCCATCGAGGACTGTTGTGTAATGTTATTACTTCGTTTTCCACCCGCACGAAAGTGCCTGGTGGACACCTTTGAATCGTTTCTATGCGGGTTTGGCGGGTTCCGCTAAAACTTGCATAGGGCCGATTCTGAGGGTGTTACAGGTTTGTGGAAATAACACACATGCAATGACTCTAATGGATCAATATGTGGTTTGTGGAAAAGAACCATGCAATGAACACTGGTTGATCCATAAGTGGTTTGTGGAAAGAACACACATGCAGTGACTCTAATGCTGGTTTTAGTATAAGAACACATATGGATCCATATGTGGTTCGTGGAAAAGAACACACATGCAATGACCACTAGTTGATCCATGTGTGGTTTGTGGAAAGAACACACATGCAATGACTCTAATGCTGGTTTTAGTATAAGAACACACACGCAATGACCACTGGTTGATCCATAAGTGGTTTGTGGAAAAGAACACACATGCAATGAACACTGGTGGATCCATGTGTGGTTTGTGGAAAGAACACACATCCAATGACACTGGTTGATCCATGTGTGGTTTGTGGAAAGAACACACATGCAATGACTCTAATGCTGGTTTTAGTATAAGAACACACATGCAATGACCACTGGTTGATCCATAAGTGGTTTGTGGAAAAGAACACACATGCAATGAACATTGTCGGATCCATGTGTGGTTTGTGGAAAGAACACACATGCAATGACACTGGTTGATCCATGTGTGGTTTGTGGAAAGAACACACATGCAATGACACTGGTCGATCCATATGTGGTTTGTGGAAAGAACACACATGCAATGACCACTGGTTGATCCATGTGTGGT
Organism: Avena sativa; assembly: GCA_916181665.1. NCBI lineage: Eukaryota > Viridiplantae > Streptophyta > Magnoliopsida > Poales > Poaceae > Avena > Avena sativa. The sequence goes on from OV702289.1 coordinate 452,414,193, forward strand.
TTGTGGAAAAGAACACACATGCAATGACTCTAGTGGGTCCATATGTGGTTCATGTCAGGAAGACACATGCAATGCCACTTGTGGATCCATGTGTGGTTTGTGGAAAGAACACACATGCAATGACCAATGGTTGATCCATGTGTGGATTGTGGAAAAGAACACACATGCAGTGAACACTGGTTGATCCATGTGTGGTTTGTGAAAAGAACACACATGCAATGCCACCGGTTGATACATGTGTGGTTTGTGGAAAGAACACACATGCAATGACTCTAGTGCTAGTTTTAGTATAAGAACACACATACAATGTCTCTAGTGGGTCCACATGTAGTTTGTGGAAAGAACACACATGCAATGACCACTGGTTGATCCATATGTGGTTCGTGGAAAAGAAGACACATGCAGTGAACACTGGTTGATCCATGTGTGGTTTGTGAAAAGAACACACATGCAATGCCACTGGTTGATCCATGTGTGGTTTGTGGAAAGAACACACATGCAATGACTCTAATGGATACACATGTGGTTTGATCCATGTCTGGTTTGTGGATATAACACACATGCAATGACTCTAATGGATCCATATGTGGTTTGTGGAAAAGAACAAACATGCAATGAACACTGGTTGATCCATAAGTGGTTTGTGGAAAGAACACACATGCAGTGACTCTAATGCTGGTTTTAGTATAAGAACACATATGGATCCATATGAGGTTTGTGGAAAAGAACACACATGCAATGACCACTAGTTGATCCATGTGTGGTTTGTGGAAAGAACAGACATGCAATGACTCTAATGCTGGTTTTAGTATAAGAACACACACGCAATGACCACCGGTTGATCCATAAGTGGTTTGTGGAAAAGAACACACATGCAATGAACACTGGTGGATCCATGTGTGGTTTGTGGAAAGAACACACATCCGATGACACTGGTTGATCCATGTGTGGTTTGTGGAAAGAACACACATGCAATGACACTGGTTGATCCATATGTGGTTTGTGGAAAGAACACACGTGCAATGACACTGGTTGATCCATGTATGGTTTGAGGATAGAACACACATGTAATGACTATAGTGGGTCCATATGTGGTTCATGTCAGGAAGACACATGCAATGCCACTGGTGGATCCATGTGTGGTTTGTGGAAAGAACACACATGCAATGACCACTGGTTGATCCATGTGTGGTTTGTGAAAAAGAACACACATGTAGTGAACACTGGTTGATCCATAAGCGCTTTGTGGAAATAACACACATGCAATGAGTCTAGTGCTGGTTTTAGTATAAGAACACACATGCAATGACTCTAGTGGGTCCACATGTGGTTTGTGAAAAGAACACACATGCAATGACCACTGGTTGATTCATATGTGGTTTGTGGAAAAGAACACACGTGCAATGAACACTGGTGGATCCATTAGTGGTTTGTGGAAAGAACACACATGCAATGACCACTAGTTGATCCATAAGTGGTTTATGGAAAAGAACACACATGCAATGACCACTGGTTGATCCATATGTGGTTTGTGGAAAGAACACACATGCAGTGAACACTGGTTGATCCATGTGTGGTTTGTGGGAAAGAACATACATGCAACGCCATTGGTTGATCCATGTGTGGTTTGTGGAAATAACACACATGCAATGACTCTAATGCTGGTTTTAGTATAAGAACACACATGCAATGACCACTGGTTGATCCATAAGTGGTTTGTGGAAAAGAACACACATACAATGAACACTGGTGGATTCATGTGTGGTTTTTGGAAAGAACACACATGCAATGACACTGGTTGATCCATGTGTGGTCTGTGGAAAGAACACACATGCAATGACACTGGTTGATTCATATGTGGTTTGTGGAAAGAACACACGTGCAATGACACCGGTTGATCCATGTGTGGTTTGTGGACAAGAACACACATGCAATGAACACTGGTTGATCCATAAGTGATTTTTGGAAAGAACACACATGTAGTGACTCTAATGCTAGTTTTAGTATAAGAACACATATGGATCCATATGTGGTTTGTGGAAAATAACACACATGCAATGACCATTGGTTGATCCATGTGTGGTTTGTGGAAAGAACACACATGCAATGACTCTAATGCTGGTTTCAGTATAAGAACACACACACAATGACCACTGGTTGATCCATAAGTGGTTTGTGGAAAAGAACACACATGCAATGAACACTGATGGATCCATGTGTGGTTTGTGGAAAGAACACACATCCAATGACACTGGTTGATCCATGTGTCGTTTGTGGAAAGAACACACATGCAATGACACTGGTTGATCCATATGTGGTTTGTGGAAAGAACACACGTGCAATGACACTGGTTGATCCATGTATGGTTTGAGGATAGAACACAAATGTAATGACTATAGTGGGTCCATATGTGGTTCATGTCAGGAAGACACATGCAATGCCACTGGTGGATCCATGTGTGGTTTGTGGAAAGAACACACATGCAATGACCACTGGTTGATCCATGTGTGGTTTGTGGAAAAGAACACACATGCAGTGAACACTGGTTGATCCATGTGTGGTTTGTGGAAAGAACACACATGGAATGCCACTGGTTGATCCATGTGTGGTTTGTGAAAAAGAACACACATGTAGTGAACACTGGTTGATCCATAAGTGGTTTGTGGAAATAACACACATGCAATGAGTCTAGTGCTGGTTTTAGTATAAGAACACACATGCAATGACTCTAGTGGGTCCACATGTGGTTTGTGAAAAGAACACACATGCAATGACCACTGGTTGATCCATATGTGGTTTGTGGAAAGAACACACGTGCAATGACACCGGTTGATCCATGTGTGGTTTGTGGACAAGAACACACATGCAATGAACACTGGTTGATCCATAAGTGATTTTGGAAAGAACACACATGTAGTGACTCTAATGCTAGTTTTAGTATAAGAACACATATGGATCCATATGTGGTTTGTGGAAAATAACACACATGCAATGACCATTGGTTGATCCATGTGTTGTTTGTGGAAAGAACACACATGCAATGACTCTAATGCTGGTTTCAGTATAAGAACACACACACAATGACCACTGGTTGATCCATAAGTGGTTTGTGGAAAAGAACACACAGGCAATGAACACTGGTGGATCCATGTGTGGTTTGTGGAAAGAACACACATCCAATGACACTGGTTGATCCATGTGTGGTTTGTGGAAAGAACACACATGCAATGACACTGGTTGATCCATATGTGGTTTGTGGAAATAACACACGTGCAATGAAACTGGTTGATCCATGTATGGTTTGAGGATAGAACACACATGTAATGACTATAGTGGGTCCATATGTGGTTTGTGAAAAGAACACACATGCAATGACCACTGGTTGATCCATATGTGGTTTGTGGAAAGAACACACGTGCAATGACACCGGTTGATCCATGTGTGGTTTTGGGACAAGAACACACATGCAATGAACACTGGTTGATCCATAAGTGATTTTGGAAAGAACACACATGTAGTGACTCTCATGCTAGTTTTAGTATAAGAACACATATGGATCCATATGTGGTTTGTGGAAAATAACACACATGCAATGACCATTGATTGATCCATGTGTTGTTTGTGGAAAGAACACACATGCAATGACTCTAATGCTGGTTTCAGTATAAGAACACACACACAATGACCACTGGTTGATCCATAAGTGGTTTGTGGAAAAGAACACACATGCAATGAACACTGGTGGATCCATGTGTGGTTTGTGGAAAGAACACACATCCAATGACACTGGTTGATCCATGTGTGGTTTGTGGAAAGAACACACATGCAATGACACTGGTTGATCCATATGTGGTTTGTGGAAAGAACACACGTGCAATGACACTGGTTGATCCATGTATGGTTTGAGGATAGAACACACATGTAATGACTATAGTGGGTCCATATGTGGTTCATGTCAGGAAGACACATGCAATGCCACTGGTGGATCCATGTGTGGTTTGTGGAAAGAACACACATGCAATGACCACTGGTTGATCCATGTGTGGTTTGTGAAAAAGAACACACATGTAGTGAACACTGGTTGATCCATAAGTGGTTTGTGGAAATAACACACATGCAATGAGTCTAGTGCTGGTTTTAGTATAAGAACACACATGCAATGACTCTAGTGGGTCCACATGTGGTTTGTGAAAAGAACACACATGCAATGACCACTGGTTGATCCATATGTGGTTTGTGGAAAAGAACACACATGCAATGAACACTTGTGGATCCGTTAGTGGTTTGTGGAAAGAACACACATGCAATGAACACTAGTTGATCCATAAGTGGTTTATGGAAAAGAACACACATGCAATGCCACTGGTTGATCCATGTGTGGTTTGTGGAAAGAACACACATGCAATGACCACTGGTTGATCCATAAGTGGTTTGTGGAAATAACACACATGCAATGAGTCTAGTGCTGGTTTTAGTAAAAGAACACACATGCAATGACCACTGGTTGATCCATATGTGGTTTGTGGAAAAGAACACACATGCAATGACCACTGGTTGATCCATATGTGGTTTGTGGAAAAGAACACACATGCAATGAACACTGGTGGATCCATTAGTGGTTTGTGGAAAGAACACACATGCAATGACCACTAGTTGATCCATAAGTGGTTTATGGAAAAGAACACACATGCAATGACCACTGGTTGATCCATATGTGGTTTGTGGAAAGAACACACATGCAGTGAACACTGGTTGATCCATGTGTGGTTTGTGAAAAGAACACACGTGCAATGACACTGGTTGATCCATGTGTGGTTTGTGGGAAAGAACATACATGCAACGCCATTGGTTGATCCATGTGTGGTTTGTGGAAATAACACACATGCAATGACTCTAATGCTGGTTTTAGTATAAGAACACACATGCAATGACCACTGGTTGATCCATAAGTGGTTTGTGGAAAAGAACACACATACAATGAACACTTGTGGATTCATGTGTGGTTTTTGGAAAGAACACACATGCAATGACACTGGTTGATCCATGTGTGGTTTGTGGAAAGAACACACATGCAATGACACTGGTTGATCCATATGTGGTTTGTGGAAAGAACACACGTGCAATGACACCGGTTGATCCATGTGTGGTTTGTGGATAGAACACACATGCAATGACTCTAGTGGGTCCATATGTGGTTCATGTCAGGAACACACATGCAATGAACACTGGTGGATCCATGTGTGGTTTGTGGAAAGAACACACATCCAATGACACTGGTTGATCCATGTGTGGTTTGTGGAAAGAACACACATGCAATGACTCTAATGCTGGTTTTAGTATAAGAACACACATGCAATGACCACTGGTTGATCCATAAGTGGTTTGTGGAAAAGAACACACATGCAATGAACACTGGTGGATCCATGTCTGGTTTGTGGAAAGAACACACATGCAATGACACTGGTTGATCCATGTGTGGTTTGTGGAAAGAACACACATGCAATGACACTGGTCGATCCATATGTGGTTTGTGGAAAGAACACACATGCAATGACCACTGGTTGATCCATGTGTGGTTTGTGGAAAAGAACACACATGCAATGACTCTAGTGGGTCCATATGTGGTTCATGTCAGGAAGACACATGCAGTGCCACTTGTGGATCCATGTGTGGTTTGTGGAAAGAACACACATGCAATGACCAATGGTTGATCCATGTGTGGTTTGTGGAAAAGAACACACATGCAGTGAACACTGGTTGATCCATGTGTGGTTTGTGAAAAGAACACACATGCAATGCCACCGGTTGATACATGTGTGGTTTGTGGAAAGAACACACATGCAATGACTCTAGTTCTAGTTTTAGTATAAGAACACACATACAATGACTCTAGTGGGTCCACATGTAGTTTGTGGAAAGAACACACATGCAATGACCACTGGTTGATCCATATGTGGTTCGTGGAAAAGAAGACACATGCAGTGAACACTAGTTGATCCATGTGTGGTTTGTGAAAAGAACACACATGCAATGCCACTAGTTGATCCATGTGTGGTTTGTGAAAAGAACACACATGCAATGACTCTAATGGATACACATGTGGTTTGATCCATGTCTGGTTTGTGGAAATAACACACATGCAATGACTCTAATGGATCCATATGTGGTTTGTGGAAAAGAACCATGCAATGAACACTGGTTGATCCACAAGTGGTTTGTGGAAAGAACACACATGCAGTGACTCTAATGCTGGTTTTAGTATAAGAACACATATGGATCCATATGTGGTTCGTGGAAAAGAACACACATGCAATGACCACTAGTTGATCCATGTGTGGTTTGTGGAAAGAACACACATGGAATGACTCTAATGTTGGTTTTAGTATAAGAACACACACGCAATGACCACTGGTTGATCCATAAGTGGTTTGTGGAAAAGAACACACATGCAATGAACACTGGTGGATCCATGTGTGGTTTGTGGAAAGAACACACATCCAATGACACTGGTTGATCCATGTGTGGTTTGTGGAAAGAACACACATGCAATGACTCTAATGCTGATTTTAGTATAAGAACACACATGCAATGACCACTGGTTGATCCATAAGTGGTTTGTGGAAAAGAACACACATGCAATGAACACTGGTGGATCCATGTGTGGTTTGTGGAAAGAACACACATGCAATGACACTGGTTGATCCATGTGTGGTTTGTGGAAAGAACACACATGCAATGACACTGGTCGATCCATATGTGGTTTGTGGAAAGAACACACATGCAATGACCACTGGTTGATCCATGTGTGGTTTGTGGAAAAGAACACACATGCAATGACTCTAGTGGGTTCATATGTGGTTCATGTCAGGAATACACATGCAATGCCACTTGTGGATCCATGTGTGGTTTGTGGAAAGAACACACATGCAATGACCAATGGTTGATCCATGTGTGGTTTGTGGAAAAGAACACACATGCAGTGAACACTGGTTGATCCATGTGTGGTTTGTGAAAAGAACACACATGCAATGCCACCGGTTGATACATGTGTGGTTTGTGGAAAGAACACACATGCAATGACTCTAGTGCTAGTTTTAGTATAAGAACACAAATACAATGACTCTAGTGGGTCCACATGTAGTTTGTGGAAAGAACACACATGCAATGACCACTGGTTGATCCATATGTGGTTCGTGGAAAAGAAGACACATGCAGTGAACACTGGTTGATCCATGTGTGGTTTGTGAAAAGAACACACATGCAATGCCACTAGTTGATCCATGTGTGGTTTGTGGAAAGAACACACATGCAATGACTCTAATGGATACACATGTGGTTTGATCCATGTCTGGTTTGTGGAAATAACACACATGCAATGACTCTAATGGATCCATATGTGGTTTGTGGAAAAGAACCATGCAATGAACACTGGTTGATCCACAAGTGGTTTGTGGAAAAAACACACATGGAGTGACTCTAATGCTGGTTTTAGTATAAGAACACTTATGGATCCATATGTGGTTCGTGGAAAAGAACACACATGCAATGACCACTAGTTGATCCATGTGTGGTTTGTGGAAAGAACACACATGCAATGACTCTAATGCTGGTTTTAGTATAAGAACACACACGCAATGACCACTGGTTGATCCATAAGTGGTTTGTGGAAAAGAACACACATGCAATGAACACTGGTGGATCCATGTGTGGTTTGTGGAAAGAACACACATCCAATGACACTGGTTGATCCATGTGTGGTTTGTGGAAAGAACACACACATACAATGACTCTAATGCTGGTTTTAGTATAAGAACACACATGCAATGACCACTGGTTGATCCATAAGTGGTTTGTGGAAAAGAACACACATGCAATGAACACTGGTGGATCCATGTGTGGTTTGTGGAAAGAACACACATGCAATGACACTGGTTGATCCATGTGTGGTTTGTGGAAAGAACACACATGCAATGACACTGGTCGATCCATATGTGGTTTGTGGAAAGAACACACATGCAATGACCACTGGTTGATCCTTGTGTGGTTTGTGGAAAAGAACACACATGCAATGACTCTAGTGGGTTCATATGTGGTTCGTGTCAGGAAGACACATGCAATGCCACTTGTGGATCCATGTGTGGTTTGTGGAAAGAACACACATGCAATAACCAATGGTTGATCCATGTGTGGTTTGTGGAAAAGAACACACATGTAGTGAACACCGGTTGATCCATGTGTGGTTTGTGAAAAGAACACACATGCAATGCCACCGGTTGATACATGTGTGGTTTGTGGAAAGAACACACATGCAATGACTCTAGTTCTAGTTTTAGTATAAGAACACACATACAATGACTCTAGTGGGTCCACATGTAGTTTGTGGAAAGAACACACATGCAATGACCACTGGTTGATCCATATGTGGTTCGTGGAAAAGAAGACACATGCAGTGAACACTGGTTGATCCATGTGTGGTTTGTGAAAAGAACACACATGCAATGCCACTAGTTGATCCATGTGTGGTTTGTGGAAAGAACACACATGCAATGACTCTAATGGATACACATGTGGTTTGATCCATGTCTGGTTTGTGGAAATAACACACATGCAATGACTCTAATGGATCCATATGTGGTTTTTGGAAAAGAACCATGCAATGAACACTGGTTGATCCACAAGTGGTTTGTGGAAAGAACACACATGCAGTGACTCTAATGCTGGTTTTAGTATAAGAACACATATGGATCCATATGTGGTTCGTGGAAAAGAACACACATGCAATGACCACTAGTTGATCCATGTGTGGTGTGTGGAAAGAACACACATGCAATGACTCTAATGTTGGTTTTAGTATAAGAACACACACGCAATGACCACTGGTTGATCCATAAGTGGTTTATGGAAAAGAACACACATGCAATGAACACTGGTGGATCCATGTGTGGTTTGTGGAAAGAACACACATCCAATGACACTGGTTGATCCATGTGTGGTTTGTGGAAAGAACACACATGCAATGACTCTAATGCTGGTTTTAGTATAAGAACACACATGCAATGACCACTGGTTGATCCATAAGTGGTTTGTGGAAAAGAACACACATGCAATGAACACTGGTGGATCCATGTGTGGTTTGTGGAAAGAACACACATGCAATGACACTGGTTGATCCATGTGTGGTTTGTGGAAAGAACACACATGCAATGACACTGGTCGATCCATATGTGGTTTGTGGAAAGAACACACATGCAATGACCACTGGTTGATCCATGTGTGGTTTGTGGAAAAGAACACACATGCAATGACTCTAGTGGGTTCATATGTGGTTCATGTCAGGAAGACACATGCAATGCCACTTGTGGATCCATGTGTGGTTTGTGGAAAGAACACACATGCAATGACCAATGGTTGATCCATGTGTGGTTCGTGGAAAAGAACACACATGCAGTGAACATTGGTTGATCCATGTGTGGTTTGTGAAAAGAACACACATGCAATGCCACCGGTTGATACATGTGTGGTTTGTGGAAAGAACACACATGCAATGACTCTAGTGCTAGTTTTAGTATAAGAACACACATACAATGACTCTAGTGGGTCCACATGTAGTTTGTGGAAAGAACACACATGCAATGACCACTGGTGGATCCATATGTGGTTCGTGGAAAAGAAGACACATGCAGTGAACACTGGTTGATCCATGTGTGGTTTGTGAAAAGAACACACATGCAATGCCACTAGTTGATCCATGTGTGGTTTGTGGAAAGAACACACATGCAATGACTCTAATGGATACACATGTGGTTTGATCCATGTCTGGTTTGTGGAAATAACACACATGCAATGACTCTAATGGATCCATATGTGGTTTGTGGAAAAGAACCATGCAATGAACACTGGTTGATCCATAAGTGGTTTGTGGAAAGAACACACATGCAGTGACTCTAATGCTGGTTTTAGTATAAGAACACTTATGGATCCATATGTGGTTCGTGGAAAAGAACACACATGCAATGACCACTAGTTGATCCATGTGTGGTTTGTTGAAAGAACACACATGCAATGACTCTAATGCTGGTTTTAGTATAAGAACACACACGCAATGACCACTGGTTGATCCATAAGTGGTTTGTGGAAAAGAACACACATGCAATGAACACTGGTGGATCCATGTGTGGTTTGTGGAAAGAACACACATCCAATGACACTGGTTGATCCATGTGTGGTTTGTGGAAAGAACACACATGCAATGACTCTAATGCTGGTTTTAGTATAAGAACACACATGCAATGACCACTGGTTGATCCATAAGTGGTTTGTGGAAAAGAACACACATGCAATGAACACTGGTGGATCCATGTGTGGTTTGTGGAAAGAACACACATGCAATGACACTGGTTGATCCATGTGTGGTTTGTGGAAAGAACACACATGCAATGACACTGGTCGATCCATATGTTGTTTGTGGAAAGAACACACATGCAATGACCACTGGTTGATCCATGTGTGGTTTGTGGAAAAGAACACACATGCAATGACTCTAGTGGGTTCATATGTGGTTCATGTCAGGAAGACACATGCAATGCCACTTGTGGATCCATGTGTGGTTTGTGGAAAGAACACACATGCAATGACCAATGGTTGATACATGTGTGGTTTGTGGAAAAGAACACACATGCAGTGAACACTGGTTGATCCATGTGTGGTTTGTGAAAAGAACACACATGCAATGCCACCGGTTGATACATGTGTGGTTTGTGGAAAGAACACACATGCAATGACTCTAGTGCTAGTTTTAGTATAAGAACACACATACAATGACTCTAGTAGGTCCACATGTAGTTTGTGGAAAGAACACACATGCAATGACCACTGGTTGATCCATATGTGGTTCGTGGAAAAGAAGACACATGCAGTGAACACTGGTTGATCCATGTGTGGTTTGTGAAAAGAACACACATGCAATGCCACTGGTTGATCCATGTGTGGTTTGTGGAAAGAACACACATGCAATGACTCTAATGGATACACATGTGGTTTGATCCATGTCTGGTTTGTGGAAATAACACACATGCAATGACTCTAATGGATCCATATGTGGTTTGTGGAAAAGAACCATGCAATGAACACTGGTTGATCCATAAGTGGTTTGTGGAAAGAACACACATGCAGTGACTCTAATGCTGGTTTTAGTATAAGAACACATATGGATCCATATGTGGTTCGTGGAAAAGAACACACATGCAATGACCACTAGTTGATCCATGTGTGGTTTGTGGAAAGAACACACATGCAATGACTCTAATGCTGGTTTTAGTATAAGAACACACACGCAATGACCACTGGTTGATCCATAAGTGGTTTGTGGAAAAGAACACACATGCAATGAACACTGGTGGATCCATGTGTGGTTTGTGGAAAGAACACACATCCAATGACACTAGTTGATCCATGTGTGGTTTGTGGAAAGAACACACATGCAATGACTCTAATGCTGGTTTTAGTATAAGAACACACATGCAATGACCACTGGTTGATCCATAAGTGGTTTGTGGAAAAGAACACACATGCAATGAACACTGGTGGATCCATGTGTGGTTTGTGGAAAGAACACACATGCAATGACACTGGTTGATCCATGTGTGGTTTGTGGAAAGAACACACATGCAATGACACTGGTCGATCCATATGTGGTTTGTGGAAAGAACACACATGCAATGACCACTGGTTGATCCATGTGTGGTTTGTGGAAAAGAACACACATGCAATGACTCTAGTGGGTCCATATGTGGTTCATGTCAGGAAGACACATGCAATGCCACTTGTGGATCCATGTGTGGTTTGTGGAAAGAACACACATGCAATGACTCTGGTTGATCCATATGTGGTTTGTGGAAAGAACACACATGCAATGACCAATGGTTGATCCATGTGTGGTTTGTGGAAAAGAACACACATGCAGTGAACACTGGTTGATCCATGTGTGGTTTGTGAAAAGAACACACATGCAATGCCACCGGTTGATACATGTGTGGTTTGTGGAAAGAACACACATGCAATGACTCTAGTGCTAGTTTTAGTATAAGAACACACATACAATGACTCTAGTGGGTCCACATGTAGTTTGTGGAAAGAACACGCATGCAATGACCACTGGTTGATCCATATGTGGTTCGTGGAAAAGAAGACACATGCAGTGAACACTGGTTGATCCATGTGTGGTTTGTGAAAATAACACACATGCAATGCCACTGGTTGATCCATGTGTGGTTTGTGGAAAGAACACACATGCAATGACTCTAATGGATACACATGTGGTTTGATCCACGTCTGGTTTGTGGATATAACACACATGCAATGACTCTAATGGATCCATATGTGGTTTGTGGAAAAGAACAAACATGCAATGAACACTGGTTGATCCATAAGTGGTTTGTGGAAAGAACACACATGCAGTGACTCTAATGTTGGTTTTAGTATAAGAACACATATGGATCCATATGTGGTTTGTGGAAAAGAACACACATGCAATGACCACTAGTTGATCCATGTGTGGTTTGTGGAAAGAACAGACATGCAATGACTCTAATGCTGGTTTTAGTATAAGAACACACACGCAATGACCACCGGTTGATCCATAAGTGGTTTGTGGAAAAGAACACACATGCAATGAACACTGGTGGATCCATGTGTGGTTTGTGGAAAGAACACACATCCAATGACACTGGTTGATCCATGTGTGGTTTGTGGAAAGAACACACATGCAATGACACTGATTGATCCATATGTGGTTTGTGGAAAGAACACACGTGCAATGACACTGGTTGATCCATGTATGGTTTGAGGATAGAACACACATGTAATGACTATAGTGGGTCCATATGTGGTTCATGTCAGGAAGACACATACAATGCCACTGGTGGATCCATGTGTGGTTTGTGGAAAGAACACACATGCAATGACTCTAGTGGGTCCACATGTGGTTTGTGAAAAGAACACACATGCAATGACCACTGGTTGATCCATATGTGGTTTGTGGAAAAGAACACACGTGCAATGAACACTGGTGGATCCATTAGTGGTTTGTGGAAAGAACACACATGCAGTGAACACTGGTTGATCCATGTGTGGTTTGTGAAAAGAACACACGTGCAATGACACTGGTTGATCCATGTGTGGTTTGTGGGAAAGAACATACATGCAACACCATTGGTTGATCCATGTGTGGTTTGTGGAAATAACACACATGCAATGAATCTAATGCTGGTTTTAGTATAAGAACACACATGCAATGACCACTGGTTGATCCATAAGTGGTTTCAGGAAAAGAACACACATACAATGAACACTGGTGGATTCATGTGTGGTTTTTGGAAAGAACACACATGCAATGGCACTGGTTGATCCATGTGTGGTTTGTGGAAAGAAGACACATGCAATGACACTGGTTGATCCATATGTGGTTTGTGGAAAGAACACACGTGCAATAACACCGGTTGATCCATGTGTGGTTTGTGGACAAGAACACACATGCAATGAACACTGGTTGATCCATAAGTGATTTTTGGAAAGAACACACATGTAGTGACTCTAATGCTAGTTTTAGTATAAGAACACATATGGATCCATATGTGGTTTGTGGAAAATAACACACATGCAATGACCATTGGTTGATCCATGTGTGGTTTGTGGAAAGAACACACATGCAATGACTCTAATGCTGGTTTCAGTATAAGAACACACACACAATGACCACTGGTTGATCCATAAGTGGTTTGTGGAAAAGAACACACATGCAATGAACACTGGTCGATCCATGTGTGGTTTGTGGAAAGAACACACATCCAATGACACTGGTTGATCCATGTGTGGTTTGTGGAAAGAACACACATGCAATGACACTGGTTGATCCATATGTGGTTTGTGGAAAGAACACACGTGCAATGACACTGGTTGATCCATGTCTGGTTTGAGGATAGAACACACATGTAATGACTATAGTGGGTCCATATGTGGTTCATGTCAGGAAGACACATGCAATGCCACTGGTGGATCCATGTGTGGTTTGTGGAAAGAACACACATGCAATGACCACTGGTTGATCCATGTGTGGTTTGTGAAAAAGAACACACATGTAGTGAACACTGGTTGATCCATAAGTGGTTTGTGGAAATAACATACATGCAATGAGTCTAGTGCTGGTTTTAGTATAAGAACACACATGCAATGACTCTAGTGGGTCCACATGTGGTTTGTGAAAAGAACACACATGCAATGACCACTGGTTGATCCATAAGTGGTTTGTGGAAAAGAACACACATGCAATGAACACTTGTGGATCCATTAGTGGTTTGTGGAAAGAACACACATGCAATGACCACTAGTTGATCCATAAGTGGTTTATGGAAAAGAACACACATGCAATGCCACTGGTTGATCCATCTGTGGTTTGTGGAAAGAACACACATGCAATGACCACTGGTTCATCCATAAGTGGTTTGTGGAAATAACACACATGCAATGAGTCTAGTGCTGGTTTTAGTATGTGAACACACATGCAATGACTCTAGTGGGTCCACATGTGGTTTGTGAAAAGAACACACATGCAATGACCACTGGTTGATCCATATGTGGTTTGTGGAAAAGAACACACATGCAATGAACACTGGTGGATCCATTAGTGGTTTGTGGAAAGAACACACATGCAATGACCACTAGTTGATCCATAAGTGGTTTATGGAAAAGAACACACATGCAATGACCACTGGTTGATCCATATGTGGTTTGTGGAAAGAACACACATGCAGTGAACACTGGTTGATCCATGTGTGGTTTGTGAAAAGAACACACCTGCAATGACACTGGTTGATCCATGTGTGGTTTGTGGGAAAGAACATACATGCAACGCCATTGGTTGATCCATGTGTGGTTTGTGGAAATAACACACATGCAATGACTCTAATGCTGGTTTTAGTATAAGAACACACATGCAATGACCACTGGTTGATCCATAAGTGGTTTGTGGAAAAGAACACACATACAATGAACATTGGTGGATTCATGTGTGGTTTTTGGAAAGAACACACATGCAATGACACTGGTTGATCCATGTGTGGTTTGTGGAAAGAACACACATGCAATGACACTGGTTGATCCATATGTGGTTTGTGGAAAGAACACACGTGCAATGACACCGGTTGATCCATGTGTGGTTTGTGGATAGAACACACATGCAATGACTCTAGTGGGTCCATATGTGGTTCATGTCAGGAACACACATGCAATGCCACTTGTGGATCCCTGTGTGGTTTCTGGAAAGAACACACACAATGACCACTGGTTGATTCATGTGTGGTTTGTGGAAAAGAACACACATGTAGTGAACACTGGTTGATCTATGTGTGGTTTGTGAAAGAACACACATGCAATGCCACTGGTTGATCCATGTGTGGTTTGTGGAAAGAATACACATCCAATGACTCTAGTGCTAGTTTTAGTATAAGAACACACATATAATGTCTATAGTGGGTCCACATGTAGTTTGTGGAAAGAACACACATGCAATAACCACTGGTTGATCCATGTGTAGTTCGTGGAAAAGAACACACATGGAGTGAACACTGGTTGATCCATGTGTGGTTTGTGAAAAGAACACACATGCAATGCCACTTGTTGATCCATGTGTGGTTTGTGGAAAGAACACACATGCAATGATTCTAATGGATCCACATGTGGTTTGATCCATGTGTGATTCGTGGAGATAACACACATGCAATGACTCTAGTGGGTTCACATGTGGTTTGTGAAAAGAACACACATGGATTGACCACTGGTTGATCCATATGTGGTTTGTGGAAAAGAAGCCACATGCAATGAACACTTGTGGATCCATTAGTGGTTTGTGGAAAGAACACACATGCAATGACCACTAGTTGATCCATAAGTATTTTATGGAAAAGAACACACATGCAATGCCACTGGTTGATCCATGTGTGGTTTGTGGAAAGAACACACATGCAATGACCACTGGTTCATCCATAAGTGGTTTGTGGAAATAACACACATGCAATGAGTCTAGTGCTGGTTTTAGTATAAGAACACACATGCAATGACTCTAGTGGGTCCACATGTGGTTTGTGAAAAGAACACACATGCAATGACCACTGGTTGATCCATATGTGGTTTGTGGAAAAGAACACACATGCAATGAACACTGGTGGATCCATATGTGGTTTGTGGAAAAGAACACACATGCAATGAACACTGGTGGATCCATTAGTGGTTTGTGGAAAGAACACACATGCAATGACCACTAGTTGATCCATAAGTGGTTTATGGAAAAGAACACACATGCAATGACCACTGGTTGATCCATATGTGGTTTGTGGAAAGAACACACATGCAGTGAACACTGGTTGATCCATGTGTGGTTTGTGAAAAGAACACACGTGCAATGACACTGGTTGATCCATGTGTGGTTTGTGGGAAAGAACATACATGCAACGCCATTTGTTGATCCATGTGTGGTTTGTGGAAATAACACACATGCAATGACTCTAATGCTGGTTTTAGTATAAGACCACACATGCAATTACCACTGGTTGATCCATAAGTGGTTTGTGCAAAAGAACACACATACAATGAACACTGGTGGATTCATGTGTGGTTTTTGGAAAGAACACACATGCAATGACACTGGTTGATCCATGTGTGGTTTGTGGAAAGAACACACATGCAATGACACTGGTTGATCCATATGTGGTTTGTGGAAAGAACACACGTGCAATGACACCGGTTGATCCATGTGTGGTTTGTGGATAGAACACACATGCAATGACTCTAGTGGGTCCATATGTGGTTCATGTCAGGAACACACATGCAATGCCACTTGTGGATCCATGTGTGGTTTCTGGAAAGAACACACACAATGACCACTGGTTGATTCATGTGTGGTTTGTGGAAAAGAACACACATGTAGTGAACACTGGTTGATCTATGTGTGGTTTGTGAAAGAACACACATGCAATGCCACTGGTTGATCCATGTGTGGTTTGTGGAAAGAATACACATGCAATGACTCTAGTGCTAGTTTTAGTATAAGAACACACATATAATGTCTATAGTGGGTCCACATGTAGTTTGTGGAAAGAACACACATGCAATGACCACTGGTTGATCCATGTGTAGTTCGTGGAAAAGAACACACATGGAGTGAACACTGGTTGATCCATGTGTGGTTTGTGAAAAGAACACACATGCAATGCCACTTGTTGATCCATGTGTGGTTTGTGGAAAGAACACACATGCAATGATTCTAATGGATCCACATGTGGTTTGATCCATGTGTGATTCGTGGAGATAACACACATGCAATGACTCTAATGGATCCATATGTGGTTTGTGGAAAAGAACACACATGCAATGAACACTGGTTGATCCATAAGTGGTTTTTGGAAAGAACACACATGTAGTGACTCTAATGCTAGTTTTAGTATAAGAACACATATGGATCCATATGTGGTTTGTGGAAAAGAACACACATGCAATGACCATTGGTTGATCCATGTGTGGTTTGTTGAAAGAACACACATGCAATGACTCTAATGCTGGTTTTAGTATAAGAACACACATGCAATGACCACTAGTTGATCCATAAGTGGTTTGTGGAAAAGAACACACATGCAATGAACACTGGTGGATCCATGTGTGGTTTGTGGAAAGAACACACATGCAATGACACTGGTTGATCCATGTGTGGTTTGTGGAAAGAACACACATGCAATGACACTGGTTGATCCATATGTGGTTTGTGGAAAGAACACACGTGCAATGACACCGGTTGATCCATGTGTGGTTTGTGGATAGAACACACATGCAATGACTCTAGTGGGTCCATATGTGGTTCATGTTAGGAACACACATGCAATGCCACTGGTGGCTCCATGTGTGGTTTGTGGAAAGAACACACATGCAATGACCACTGATTGATCCATGTGTGGTTGGTGGAAAAGAACACACATGCAGTGAACACTGGTTGATCCATGTGTGGTTTGTGAAAAGAACACGCATGCAATGCCACTCGTTAATCCATGTGTGGTTTGTGGAAAGAACACATATGCAATGACTCTAGTGCTAGTTTTAGTATAAGAACACACATACAAGGACTCTAGTGGTTCCACATGTAGTTTGTGGAAAGAACACACACGCAATGACCACTGGTTGATCCATATGTGGTTCGTGAAAAAGAACAAACATGCAGTGAACACTGGTTGATACATGTGTGGTTTGTGAAAAGAACACACATGCAATGCCACTGGTTGATCCATGTGTGGTTTGTGGAAAGAACACACATGCAATGACTCTAATGGATCCACATGTGGTTTGATCCATGTGTGTTTTATGGAAAGAACACGCATGCAATGACCACTGGTTGATCCATGTGTGGTTTGTGGAAAAGAACACACATTCAGTGAACACTGGTTGATCCATGTGTGGTTTGTAGAAAGAACACACATGCAATGCCATTGGTTGATCCATGTGTGGTTTGTGGAAATAACACACATGCAATGAGTCTAGTGCTGGTTTTAGTATAAGAACACACATGCAATGACTCTAGTGGGTCCACATGTGGTTTGTGAAAAGAACACACATGCAATGACCACTGGTTGATCCATGTGTGGTTTGTGGAAAAGAACACACATGCAATGAACACTGGTGGATCCATAAGTGGTTTGTGGAAAGAACACACATGCAATGACCACTAGTTGATCCATAAGTGGTTTATGGAAAAGAACACACATGCAATGACCACTGGTTGATCCATATGTGGTTTGTGGAAAGAACACACATGCAGTGAACACTGGTTGATCCATGTGTGGTTTGTGAAAAGAACACATGTGCAATGATACTGGTTGATCCATGTGTGGTTTGTGGAAAGAACATACATGCAACGCCATTGGTTGATCCATGTGTGGTTTGTGGAAATAACACACATGCAATGACTCTAATGCTGGTTTTAGTATAAGAACACACATGCAATGACCACTGGTTGATCCATAGGTGGTTTGTGGAAAAGAACACACATACAATGAACACTGGTGGATTCATGTGTGGTTTTTGGAAAGAACACACATGCAATGACACTGGTTGATCCATGTGTGGTTTGTGGAAAGAACACACATGCAATGACACTGGTTGATCCATATGTGGTTTGTGGAAAGAACACACGTGCAATGACACCGGTTGATCCATGTGTGGTTTTTGGATAGAACACACATGCAATGACTCTAGTGGGTCCATATGTGGTTCATGTCAGGAACACACATGCAATGCCACTTGTGGATCCATGTGTGGTTTCTGGAAAGAACTCACACAATGACCACTGGTTGATTCATGTGTGGTTTGTGGAAAAGAACACACATGTAGTGAACACTGGTTGATCTATGAGTGGTTTGTGAAAGAACACACATGCAATGCCACTGGTTGATCCATGTGTGGTTTGTGGAAAGAATACACATGCAATGACTGTTGTGCTAGTTTTAGTATAAGAACACACATATAATGTCTATAGTGGGTCCACATGTAGTTTGTGGAAAGAACACACATGCAATGACCACTGGTTGATCCATGTGTAGTTCATGGAAAAGAACACACATGCAATGAACACTGGTTGATCCATAAGTGGTTTTTGGAAAGAACACACATGTAGTGACTCTAATGCTAGTTTTAGTATAAGAACACATATGGATCCATATGTGGTTTGTGGAAAAGAACACACATGCAATGACCATTGGTTGATCCATGTGTGGTTTGTTGAAAGAACACACATGCAATGACTCTAATGCTGGTTTTAGTATAAGAACACACATGCAATGACCACTAGTTGATCCATAAGTGGTTTGTGGAAAAGAACACACATGCAATGAACACTGGTGGATCCATGTGTGGTTTGTGGAAAGAACACACATGCAATGACACTGGTTGATCCATGTGTGGTTTGTGGAAAGAACACACATGCAATGACACTGGTTGATCCATATGTGGTTTGTGGAAAGAACACACGTGCAATGACACCGGTTGATCCATGTGTGGTTTGTGGATAGAACACACATGCAATGACTCTAGTGGGTCCATATGTGGTTCATGTTAGGAACACACATGCAATGCCACTGGTGGCTCCATGTGTGGTTTGTGGAAAGAACACACATGCAATGACCACTGATTGATCCATGTGTGGTTGGTGGAAAAGAACACACATGCAGTGAACACTGGTTGATCCATGTGTGGTTTGTGAAAAGAACACGCATGCAATGCCACTCGTTAATCCATGTGTGGTTTGTGGAAAGAACACATATGCAATGACTCTAGTGCTAGTTTTAGTATAAGAACACACATACAAGGACTCTAGTGGTTCCACATGTAGTTTGTGGAAAGAACACACACGCAATGACCACTGGTTGATCCATATGTGGTTCGTGAAAAAGAACAAACATGCAGTGAACACTGGTTGATACATGTGTGGTTTGTGAAAAGAACACACATGCAATGCCACTGGTTGATCCATGTGTGGTTTGTGGAAAGAACACACATGCAATGACTCTAATGGATCCACATGTGGTTTGATCCATGTGTGTTTTATGGAAAGAACACGCATGCAATGACCACTGGTTGATCCATGTGTGGTTTGTGGAAAAGAACACACATTCAGTGAACACTGGTTGATCCATGTGTGGTTTGTAGAAAGAACACACATGCAATGCCATTGGTTGATCCATGTGTGGTTTGTGGAAATAACACACATGCAATGAGTCTAGTGCTGGTTTTAGTATAAGAACACACATGCAATGACTCTAGTGGGTCCACATGTGGTTTGTGAAAAGAACACACATGCAATGACCACTGGTTGATCCATGTGTGGTTTGTGGAAAAGAACACACATGCAATGAACACTGGTGGATCCATAAGTGGTTTGTGGAAAGAACACACATGCAATGACCACTAGTTGATCCATAAGTGGTTTATGGAAAAGAACACACATGCAATGACCACTGGTTGATCCATATGTGGTTTGTGGAAAGAACACACATGCAGTGAACACTGGTTGATCCATGTGTGGTTTGTGAAAAGAACACATGTGCAATGATACTGGTTGATCCATGTGTGGTTTGTGGAAAGAACATACATGCAACGCCATTGGTTGATCCATGTGTGGTTTGTGGAAATAACACACATGCAATGACTCTAATGCTGGTTTTAGTATAAGAACACACATGCAATGACCACTGGTTGATCCATAAGTGGTTTGTGGAAAAGAACACACATACAATGAACACTGGTGGATTCATGTGTGGTTTTTGGAAAGAACACACATGCAATGACACTGGTTGATCCATGTGTGGTTTGTGGAAAGAACACACATGCAATGACACTGGTTGATCCATATGTGGTTTGTGGAAAGAACACACGTGCAATGACACCGGTTGATCCATGTGTGGTTTTTGGATAGAACACACATGCAATGACTCTAGTGGGTCCATATGTGGTTCATGTCAGGAACACACATGCAATGCCACTTGTGGATCCATGTGTGGTTTCTGGAAAGAACTCACACAATGACCACTGGTTGATTCATGTGTGGTTTGTGGAAAAGAACACACATGTAGTGAACACTGGTTGATCTATGAGTGGTTTGTGAAAGAACACACATGCAATGCCACTGGTTGATCCATGTGTGGTTTGTGGAAAGAATACACATGCAATGACTGTTGTGCTAGTTTTAGTATAAGAACACACATATAATGTCTATAGTGGGTCCACATGTAGTTTGTGGAAAGAACACACATGCAATGACCACTGGTTGATCCATGTGTAGTTCATGGAAAAGAACACACATGCAGTGAACACTGGTTGATCCATGTGTGGTTTGTGAAAAGAACACACATGTAATGCCACTTGTTGATCCATGTGTGGTTTGTGGAAAGAACACACATGCAATGATTCTAATGGATCCACATGTGGTTTGATCCATGTGTGGTTCGTGGAGATAACACACATGCAATGACTCTAATGGATCCATATGTGGTTTGTGGAAAAGAACACACATGCAATGAACACTGGTTGATCCATAAGTGGTTTTTGGAAAGAACACACATGTAGTGACTATAATGCTAGTTTTAGTATAAGAACACATATCGATCCATATGTGGTTTGTGGAAAAGAACACACATGCAATGACCATTGGTTGATCCATGTGTGGTTTGTGGAAAGAACACACATGCAATGACTCTAATGCTGGTTTTAGTATAAGAACACACATGTAATGACCACTTGTTGATCCATAAGTGGTTTGTGGAAAAGAACACACATGCAATGAACACTGGTGGATCCATGTGTGGTTTGTGGAAAGAACACACATGCAATGACACTGGTTGATCCATGTGTGGTTTGTGGAAAGAACACACATGCAATGATAGTGGTTGATCCATATGTGGTTTGTGGAAAGAACACATGTGAAATGACACCGGTGGATCCATGTGTGGTTTGTGGATAGAACACACATGCAATGACTCTAGTGGGTCCATATGTGGTTCATGTCAGGAACACACATGCAATGCCACTGGTGGCTCCATGTGTGGTTTGTGGAAAGAACACACATGCAATGACCACTGATTGATCCATGTGTGGTTTGTGGAAAAAAAACACATGCAGTGAACACTGGTTGATCCATGTGTGGTTTGTGAAAAGAACACGCATGCAATGCCACTGGTTAATCCATGTGTGGTTTGTGGAAAGAACACATATGCAATGACTCTAGTGCTAGTTTTAGTATAAGAACACACATACAAGGACTCTAGTGGGTCCACATGTAGTTTGTGGAAAGAACACACATGCAATGACCACTGGTTGATCCATATGTGGTTCGTGAAAAAGCACACACATGAAGTGAACACTGGTTGATCCATGTGTGGTTTGTGAAAAGAACACACATGCAATGCCACTGGTTGATCCATGTGTGGTTTGTGGAAAGAACACACATGCAATGACTCTAATGGATCCACATGTGGTTTGATCCATGTGTGTTTTATGGAAAGAACACACATGCAATGACCACTGGTTTATCCATGTGTAGTCTGTGGAAAAGAACACACATTCAGTGAACACTGGTTGATCCATGTGTGGTTTGTAGAAAGAACACACATGCAATGCCACTTGTTCATCCATGTGTGGTTTTTGGAAATAACACACATGCAATGAGTCTAGTGCTGGTTTTAGTATAAGAACACACATGCAATGACTCTAGTGGGTCCACATGTGGTTTGTGAAAAGAACACACATGCAATGACCACTGGTTGATCCATATGTGGTTTGTGGAAAAGAACACACATACAATGAACACTGGTGGATCCATAAGTGGTTTGTGGAAAGAACACACATGCAATGACCACTAGTTGATCCATAAGTGGTTTATGGAAAAGAACACACATGCAATGACCACTGGTTGATCCATATGTGGTTTGTGGAAAGAACACACATGCAGTGAACACTGGTTGATCCATGTGTGGTTTGTGAAAAGAACGCACGTGCAATGACACTGGTTGATCCATGTGTGGTTTGTCGAAAGAACATACGTGCAACGCCATTGGTTGATCCATGTGTGGTTTGTGGAAATAACACACATGCAATGACTCTAATGTTGGTTTTAGTATAAGAACACACATGCAATGACCACTGGTTGATCCATAAGTGGTTTTGTGGAAAATAACACACATACAATGAACACTGGTGGATTCATGTGTGGTTTTTGGAAAGAACACACATGCAATGACACTGGTTGATCCATGTGTGGTTTGTGGAAAGAACACACATGCAATGACACTGGTTGATCCATATGTGGTTTGTGGAAAGAACACACGTGCAATGACACCGGTTGATCGATGTGTGGTTTGTGGACAATAACACTCATGCAATGAACACTGGTTGATCCATAAGTGGTTTTTGGAAAGAACACACATGTAGTTACTCTAATGCTAGTTTTAGTATAAGAACACATATGGATCCATATGTGGTTTGTGGAAAATAACACACATGCAATGACCATTGGTTGATCCATGTGTGGTTTGTGGAAAGAACACACATGCAATGACTCTAATGCTGGTTTTAGTATAAGAACACACATGCAATGACCACTGGTTGATCCATAAGTGGTTTGTGGAAAAGAACACACATGCAATGAACACTGGTGGATCCATGTGTGGTTTGTGGAAAGAACACACATGCAATGACACTGGTTGATCCATGTGTGGTTTGTGGGAAGAACACGCATGCAATGACACTGGTTGATCCATATGTGGTTTGTGGAAAGAACACACGTGCAATGACATCGGTTGATCCATGTGTGCTTTGTGGATAGAACACACATGGAATGACTCTAGTGGGTCCATATGTGGTTCATGTCAGGAACACACATTCAATGCCACTGGTGGCTCCATGTGTGGTTTGTGGAAAGAACACACATGCAATGACCACTGATTGATGCATGTGTGGTTTGTGGAAAAGAACACACATGCAGTGAACACTGGTTGATCCATGTGTGGTTTGTGAAAAGAACACGCATGCAATGCCACTGGTTAATCCATGTGTGGTTTGTGGAAAGAACACATATGCAATGACTCTAGTGCTAGTTTTAGTATAAGAACACACATACAAGGACTCTAGTGGGTCCACATGTAGTTTGTGGAAAGAACACACATGCAATGACCACTGGTTGATCCATATGTGGTTCGTGAAAAAGAACACACATGCAGTGAACACTGGTTGATCCATGTGTGGTTTGTGAAAAGAACACACATGCAATGCCACTGGTTGATCCATGTGTGGTTTGTGGAAAGAACACACATGCAATGACTCTAATGGATCCACATGTGGTTTGATCCATGTGTGTTTTATGGAAAGAACACACATGCAATGACCACTGGTTGATCCATGTGTGGTTTGTGGAAAAGAACACACATTCAGTGAACACTGGTTGATCCATGTGTGGTTTGTAGAAAGAACACATATGCAATGCCACTGGTTGATCCATGTGTGGTTTGTGGAAATAACACACATGCAATGAGTCTAGTGCTGGTTTTAGTATAAGAACACACATGCAATGACTCTAGTGGGTCCACATGTGGTTTGTGAAAAGAACACACATGCAACGACCACTGGTTGATCCATATGTGGTTTGTGGAAAAGAACACACATGCAATGAACACTGGTGGATCCATAAGTGGTTTGTGGAAAGAACACACATGCAATGACCACTAGTTGATCCATAAGTGGTTTATGGAAAAGAACACACATGCAATGACCACTGGTTGATCCATATGTGGTTTGTGGAAAGAACACACATGCAGTGAACACTGGTGATCCATGTGTGGTTTGTGAAAAGAACACACGTGCAATGACACTGGTTGATCCATGTGTGGTTTGTGGAAAGAACATACATGCAACGCCATTGGTTGATCCATGTGTGGTTTGTGGAAATAACACACATGCAATGACTCTAATGCTGGTTTTAGTATAAGAACACACATGCAATGACCACTGGTTGATCCATAAGTGGTTTGTGGAAAAGAACACACATACAATGAACACTGGTGGATTCATGTGTGGTTTTTGGAAAGAACACACATGCAATGACACTGGTTGATCCATGTGTGGTTTGTGGAAAGAACACACATGCAATGACACTGGTTGATCCATATGTGGTTTGTGGAAAGAACACATGTGCAATGACACCGGTTGATCCATGTGTGGTTTGTGGATAGAACACACATGCAATTACTCTAGTGGGTCCATATGTGGTTCATGTCAGGAACACACATGCAATGCCACTTGTGGATCCATGTGTGCTTTCTGGAAAGAACACACACAATGACCACTGGTTGATTCATGTGTGGTTTGTGGAAAAGAACACACATGTAGTGAACACTGGTTGATCTATGTGTGGTTTGTGAAAGAACGCACATGCAATGCCACTGGTTGATCCATGTGTGGTTTGTGGAAAGAATACACATGCAATGACTCTAGTGCTAGTTTTAGTATAAGAACACACATATAATGTCTATAGTGGGTCCACGTGTAGTTTGTGGAAAGAACACACATGCAATGACCACTGGTTGATCCATGTGTAGTTCGTGGAAAAGAACACAGATGCAGTGAACACTGGTTGATCCATGTGTGGTTTGTGAAAAGAACACACATGCAATGCCACTTGTTGATCCATGTGTGGTTTACGCAAAGAACACACATGCAATGATTCTAAGGGATCCACATGTGGTTTGATCCATGTGTGGTTCGTGGAGATAACACACATGCAATGACTGTAATGGATCCATATGTGGTATGTGGACAAGAACACACATGCAATGAACAGTGGTTGATCCATAAGTGGTTTTTGGAAAGAACACACATGTAGTGACTCTAATGCTAGTTTTAGTATAAGAACACATATGGATCCATATGTGGTTTGTGGAAAAGAACACACATACAATGACCATTGGTTGATCCATGTGTGGTTTGTGGAAAGAACACACATGCAATGACTCTAATGCTGGTTTTAGTATAA
Organism: Avena sativa; assembly: GCA_916181665.1. Classification (NCBI taxonomy): domain Eukaryota; kingdom Viridiplantae; phylum Streptophyta; class Magnoliopsida; order Poales; family Poaceae; genus Avena; species Avena sativa. The sequence goes on from OV702289.1 coordinate 452,440,804, forward strand.
GAACACACATGCAATGACCACTGGTTGATCCGTAAGTGGTTTGTGGAAAAGAACACACATGCAATGAACACTGGTGGATCCATGTGTGGTTTGTGGAAAGAACACATATGCAATGCTATTGGTTGATCCATGTGTGGTTTGTGGAAGCAATAGATGCAATGACACTGGTTGATCCATATGTGGTTTGTGGAAAGAACACACGTGCAATGAGACCGGTTGATCTATGTGTGGTTTGTGGATAGAACACACATGCAATGACTCTAGTGGGTCCATATGTGGTTCATGTCAGGAACACACATGCAATGCCACTGGTGGATCCATGTGTGGTTTGTGGAAAGAACACACATGCAATGACCACTGATTGATCCATGTGTGGTTTGTGGAAAAAAACACACATGCAGTGAACACTGGTTGATCCATGTGTGGTTTGTGAAAAGAACACGCATGCAATGCCACTGGTTAATCCATGTGTGGTTTGTGGAAAGAACACATATGCAATGACTCTAGTGCTAGTTTTAGTATAAGAACACACATACAAGGACTCTAGTGGGTCCACATGTAGTTTGTGGAAAGAACACACATGCAATGACCACTGGTTGATCCATATGTGGTTCGTGAAAAAGAACACACATGTAGTGAACACTGGTTGATCCATGTGTGGTTTGTGAAAAGAACACACATGAAATGCCACAGGTTGATCCATGTGTGGTTTGTGGAAAGAACACACATGCAATGAATCTAATGGATCCACATGTGGTTTGATCCATGTGTGTTTTATGGAAAGAACATACATGCAATGACCACTGGTTGATCCATGTGTTGTTTGTGGAAAAGAACACACATTCAGTGAACACTGGTTGATCCATGTGTGGTTTGTAGAAAGAACACACATGCAATGCCACTGGTTGATCCATGTGTGGTTTATGGAAAGAACACACATGCAATGACCACTGGTTGATCCATGTGTGGTTTGTGGAAAAGAACACATATGCAATGACTCTAGTGATGGTTTGTGGTTTTAGTATATGAACAAACATGCAATGACTCTAGTGGTTGATCCATGTGTGGTTTGTGGAAAGAACACACATGCAATGCCACTGGTTGATCCATGTGTGGTTTGTGGAAAGAACACACATGCAATGACTCTAATGGATCCACATGTGGTTTGATCCATGTGTGTTTTATGGAAAGAACACACATGCAATGACCACTGGTTTATCCATGTGTAGTCTGTGGAAAAGAACACACATTCAGTGAACGCTGGTTGATCCATGTGTGGTTTGTAGAAAGAACACACATGCAATGCCACTGGTTCATCCATGTGTGGTTTTTGGAAATAACACACATGCAATGAGTCTAGTGCTGGTTTTAGTATAAGAACACACATGCAATGACTCTAGTGGGTCCACATGTGGTTTGTGAAAAGAACACACATGCAATGACCACTGGTTGATCCATATGTGGTTTGTGGAAAAGAACACACATACAATGAACACTGGTGGATCCATAAGTGGTTTGTGGAAAGAACACACATGCAATGACCACTAGTTGATCCATAAGTGGTTTATGGAAAAGAACACACATGCAATGACCACTGGTTGATCCATATGTGGTTTGTGGAAAGAACACACATGCAGTGAACACTGGTTGATCCATGTGTGGTTTGTGAAAAGAACGCACGTGCAATGACACTGGTTGATCCATGTGTGGTTTGTCGAAAGAACATACGTGCAACGCCATTGGTTGATCCATGTGTGGTTTGTGGAAATAACACACATGCAATGACTCTAATGTTGGTTTTAGTATAAGAACACACATGCAATGACCACTGGTTGATCCATAAGTGGTTTTGTGGAAAATAACACACATACAATGAACACTGGTGGATTCATGTGTGGTTTTTGGAAAGAACACACATGCAATGACACTGGTTGATCCATGTGTGGTTTGTGGAAAGAACACACATGCAATGACACTGGTTGATCCATATGTGGTTTGTGGAAAGAACACACGTGCAATGACACCGGTTGATCGATGTGTGGTTTGTGGACAATAACACTCATGCAATGAACACTGGTTGATCCATAAGTGGTTTTTGGAAAGAACACACATGTAGTTACTCTAATGCTAGTTTTAGTATAAGAACACATATGGATCCATATGTGGTTTGTGGAAAATAACACACATGCAATGACCATTGGTTGATCCATGTGTGGTTTGTGGAAAGAACACACATGCAATGACTCTAATGCTGGTTTTAGTATAAGAACACACATGCAATGACCACTGGTTGATCCATAAGTGGTTTGTGGAAAAGAACACACATGCAATGAACACTGGTGGATCCATGTGTGGTTTGTGGAAAGAACACACATGCAATGACACTGGTTGATCCATGTGTGGTTTGTGGGAAGAACACGCATGCAATGACACTGGTTGATCCATATGTGGTTTGTGGAAAGAACACACGTGCAATGACATCGGTTGATCCATGTGTGCTTTGTGGATAGAACACACATGGAATGACTCTAGTGGGTCCATATGTGGTTCATGTCAGGAACACACATTCAATGCCACTGGTGGCTCCATGTGTGGTTTGTGGAAAGAACACACATGCAATGACCACTGATTGATGCATGTGTGGTTTGTGGAAAAGAACACACATGCAGTGAACACTGGTTGATCCATGTGTGGTTTGTGAAAAGAACACGCATGCAATGCCACTGGTTAATCCATGTGTGGTTTGTGGAAAGAACACATATGCAATGACTCTAGTGCTAGTTTTAGTATAAGAACACACATACAAGGACTCTAGTGGGTCCACATGTAGTTTGTGGAAAGAACACACATGCAATGACCACTGGTTGATCCATATGTGGTTCGTGAAAAAGAACACACATGCAGTGAACACTGGTTGATCCATGTGTGGTTTGTGAAAAGAACACACATGCAATGCCACTGGTTGATCCATGTGTGGTTTGTGGAAAGAACACACATGCAATGACTCTAATGGATCCACATGTGGTTTGATCCATGTGTGTTTTATGGAAAGAACACACATGCAATGACCACTGGTTGATCCATGTGTGGTTTGTGGAAAAGAACACACATTCAGTGAACACTGGTTGATCCATGTGTGGTTTGTAGAAAGAACACATATGCAATGCCACTGGTTGATCCATGTGTGGTTTGTGGAAATAACACACATGCAATGAGTCTAGTGCTGGTTTTAGTATAAGAACACACATGCAATGACTCTAGTGGGTCCACATGTGGTTTGTGAAAAGAACACACATGCAACGACCACTGGTTGATCCATATGTGGTTTGTGGAAAAGAACACACATGCAATGAACACTGGTGGATCCATAAGTGGTTTGTGGAAAGAACACACATGCAATGACCACTAGTTGATCCATAAGTGGTTTATGGAAAAGAACACACATGCAATGACCACTGGTTGATCCATATGTGGTTTGTGGAAAGAACACACATGCAGTGAACACTGGTGATCCATGTGTGGTTTGTGAAAAGAACACACGTGCAATGACACTGGTTGATCCATGTGTGGTTTGTGGAAAGAACATACATGCAACGCCATTGGTTGATCCATGTGTGGTTTGTGGAAATAACACACATGCAATGACTCTAATGCTGGTTTTAGTATAAGAACACACATGCAATGACCACTGGTTGATCCATAAGTGGTTTGTGGAAAAGAACACACATACAATGAACACTGGTGGATTCATGTGTGGTTTTTGGAAAGAACACACATGCAATGACACTGGTTGATCCATGTGTGGTTTGTGGAAAGAACACACATGCAATGACACTGGTTGATCCATATGTGGTTTGTGGAAAGAACACATGTGCAATGACACCGGTTGATCCATGTGTGGTTTGTGGATAGAACACACATGCAATTACTCTAGTGGGTCCATATGTGGTTCATGTCAGGAACACACATGCAATGCCACTTGTGGATCCATGTGTGCTTTCTGGAAAGAACACACACAATGACCACTGGTTGATTCATGTGTGGTTTGTGGAAAAGAACACACATGTAGTGAACACTGGTTGATCTATGTGTGGTTTGTGAAAGAACGCACATGCAATGCCACTGGTTGATCCATGTGTGGTTTGTGGAAAGAATACACATGCAATGACTCTAGTGCTAGTTTTAGTATAAGAACACACATATAATGTCTATAGTGGGTCCACGTGTAGTTTGTGGAAAGAACACACATGCAATGACCACTGGTTGATCCATGTGTAGTTCGTGGAAAAGAACACAGATGCAGTGAACACTGGTTGATCCATGTGTGGTTTGTGAAAAGAACACACATGCAATGCCACTTGTTGATCCATGTGTGGTTTACGCAAAGAACACACATGCAATGATTCTAAGGGATCCACATGTGGTTTGATCCATGTGTGGTTCGTGGAGATAACACACATGCAATGACTGTAATGGATCCATATGTGGTATGTGGACAAGAACACACATGCAATGAACAGTGGTTGATCCATAAGTGGTTTTTGGAAAGAACACACATGTAGTGACTCTAATGCTAGTTTTAGTATAAGAACACATATGGATCCATATGTGGTTTGTGGAAAAGAACACACATACAATGACCATTGGTTGATCCATGTGTGGTTTGTGGAAAGAACACACATGCAATGACTCTAATGCTGGTTTTAGTATAAGAACACACATGCAATGACCACTGGTTGATCCGTAAGTGGTTTGTGGAAAAGAACACACATGCAATGAACACTGGTGGATCCATGTGTGGTTTGTGGAAAGAACACATATGCAATGCTATTGGTTGATCCATGTGTGGTTTGTGGAAGCAATAGATGCAATGACACTGGTTGATCCATATGTGGTTTGTGGAAAGAACACACGTGCAATGAGACCGGTTGATCTATGTGTGGTTTGTGGATAGAACACACATGCAATGACTCTAGTGGGTCCATATGTGGTTCATGTCAGGAACACACATGCAATGCCACTGGTGGATCCATGTGTGGTTTGTGGAAAGAACACACATGCAATGACCACTGATTGATCCATGTGTGGTTTGTGGAAAAAAACACACATGCAGTGAACACTGGTTGATCCATGTGTGGTTTGTGAAAAGAACACGCATGCAATGCCACTGGTTAATCCATGTGTGGTTTGTGGAAAGAACACATATGCAATGACTCTAGTGCTAGTTTTAGTATAAGAACACACATACAAGGACTCTAGTGGGTCCACATGTAGTTTGTGGAAAGAACACACATGCAATGACCACTGGTTGATCCATATGTGGTTCGTGAAAAAGAACACACATGTAGTGAACACTGGTTGATCCATGTGTGGTTTGTGAAAAGAACACACATGAAATGCCACAGGTTGATCCATGTGTGGTTTGTGGAAAGAACACACATGCAATGAATCTAATGGATCCACATGTGGTTTGATCCATGTGTGTTTTATGGAAAGAACATACATGCAATGACCACTGGTTGATCCATGTGTTGTTTGTGGAAAAGAACACACATTCAGTGAACACTGGTTGATCCATGTGTGGTTTGTAGAAAGAACACACATGCAATGCCACTGGTTGATCCATGTGTGGTTTATGGAAAGAACACACATGCAATGACCACTGGTTGATCCATGTGTGGTTTGTGGAAAAGAACACATATGCAATGACTCTAGTGATGGTTTGTGGTTTTAGTATATGAACAAACATGCAATGACTCTAGTGGTTGATCCATGTGTGGTTTGTGGAAAGAACACACATGCAATGCCACTGGTTGATCCATGTGTGGTTTGTGGAAAGAACACACATGCAATGACTCTAATGGATCCACATGTGGTTTGATCCATGTGTGTTTTATGGAAAGAACACACATGCAATGACCACTGGTTTATCCATGTGTAGTCTGTGGAAAAGAACACACATTCAGTGAACGCTGGTTGATCCATGTGTGGTTTGTAGAAAGAACACACATGCAATGCCACTGGTTCATCCATGTGTGGTTTTTGGAAATAACACACATGCAATGAGTCTAGTGCTGGTTTTAGTATAAGAACACACATGCAATGACTCTAGTGGGTCCACATGTGGTTTGTGAAAAGAACACACATGCAATGACCACTGGTTGATCCATATGTGGTTTGTGGAAAAGAACACACATACAATGAACACTGGTGGATCCATAAGTGGTTTGTGGAAAGAACACACATGCAATGACCACTAGTTGATCCATAAGTGGTTTATGGAAAAGAACACACATGCAATGACCACTGGTTGATCCATATGTGGTTTGTGGAAAGAACACACATGCAGTGAACACTGGTTGATCCATGTGTGGTTTGTGAAAAGAACGCACGTGCAATGACACTGGTTGATCCATGTGTGGTTTGTGGAAAGAACATACGTGCAACGTCATTGGTTGATCCATGTGTGGTTTGTGGAAATAACACACATGCAATGACTCTAATGCTGGTTTTAGTATAAGAACACACATGCAATGACCACTGGTGGATCCATAAGTGGTTTTGTGGAAAATAACACACATACAATGAACACTGGTGGATTCATGTGTGGTTTTTGGAAAGAACACACATGCAATGACACTGGTTGATCCATGTGTGGTTTGTGGAAAGAACACACATGCAATGACACTGGTTGATCCATATGTGGTTTGTGGAAAGAACACACGTGCAATGACACCGGTTGATCCATGTGTGGTTTGTGGACAAGAACACACATGCAATGAACACTGGTTGATCCATAAGTGGTTTTTGGAAAGAACACACATGTAGTGACTCTAATGCTAGTTTTAGTATAAGAACACATATCTCCATATGTGGTTTGTGGAAAATAACACACATGCAATGACCATTGGTTGATCCATGTGTGGTTTGTGGAAAGAACACACATGCAATGACTCTAATGCTGGTTTTAATATAAGAACACACATGCAATGACCACTGGTTGATCCATAAGTGGTTTGTGGAAAAGAACACACATGCAATGAACACTGGTGGATCCATGTGTGGTTTGTGGAAAGAACACACATGCAATGACACTGGTTGATCCATGTGTGGTTTGTGGAAAGAACACACATGCAATGACACTGGTTGATCCATATGTGGTTTCTGGAAAGAACACACGTGCATTGACAACGGTTGATCCATGTGTGCTTTGTGGATAGCACACACATGGAATGACTCTAGTGGGTCCATATGTGGTTCATGTCAGGAACACACATGCAATGCCACTGGTGGCTCCATGTGTGGTTTGTGGAAAGAACACACATGCAATGACCACTGATTGATCCATGTGTGGTTTGTGGAAAAGAACACACATGCAGTGAACACTGGTTGATCCATGTGTGGTTTGTGAAAAGAACACGCATGCAATGCCACTGGTTAATCCATGTGTGGTTTCTGGAAAGAACACATATGCAATGACTCTAGTGCTAGTTTTAGTATAAGAACACACATACAAGGACTCTAGTGGGTCCACATGTAGTTGGTGGAAAGAACACACATGCAATGACCACTCGTTGATCCATATGTGGTTCGTGAAAAAGAACACACATGCAGTGAACACTGGTTGATCCATGTGTGGTTTGTGAAAAGAACACACATGCAATGCCACTGGTTGATCCATGTGTGGTTTGTGGAAAGAACACACATGCAATGACTCTAATGGATCCACATGTGGTTTGATCCATGTGTGTTTTATGGAAAGAACACACATGCAATGACCACTGGTTGATCCATGTGTGGTTTGTGGAAAAGAACACACATTCAGTGAACACTGGTTGATCCATGTGTGGTTTGTAGAAAGAACACACATGCAATGCCACTGGTTGATCCATGTGTGGTTTGTGGAAATAACACACATGCAATGAGTCTAGTGCTGGTTTTAGTATAAGAACACACATGCAATGACTCTAGTGGGTCCACATGTGGTTTGTGAAAAGAACACACATGCAATGACCACTGGTTGATCCATATGTGGTTTGTGGAAAAGAACACACATGCAATGAACACTGGTGGATCCATAAGTGGTTTGTGGAAAGAACACACATGCAATGACCACTAGTTGATCCATAAGTGGTTTATGGAAAAGAACACACATGCAATGACCACTGGTTGATCCATATGTGGTTTGTGGAAAGAACACACATGCAGTGAACACTGGTTGATCCATGTGTGGTTTGTGAAAAGAACACACGTGCAATGACACTGGTTGATCCATGTGTGGTTTGTGGAAAGAACATACATGCAACGCCATTGGTTGATCCATGTGTGGTTTGTGGAAATAACACACATGCAATGACTCTAATGCTGGTTTTAGTATAAGAACACACATGCAATAACCACTGGTTGATCCATAAGTGGTTTGTGGAAAAGAACACACATACAATGAACACTGGTGGATTCATGTGTGGTTTTTGGAAAGAACACACATGCAATGACACTGGTTGATCCATGTGTGGTTTGTGGAAAGAACACACATGCAATGACACTGGTTGATCCATATGTGGTTTGTGGAAAGAACACACGTGCAATGACACCGGTTGATCCATGTGTGGTTTGTGGATAGAACACACATGCAATGACTCTAGTGGGTCCATATGTGGTTCATGTCAGGAACACACATGCAATGCCACTTGTGGATCCATGTGTGCTTTCTGGAAAGAACACACACAATGACCACTGGTTGATTCATGTGTGGTTTGTGGAAAAGAACACACATGTAGTGAACACTGGTTGATCTATGTGTGGTTTGTGAAAGAACACACATGCAATGCCACTGGTTGATCCATGTGTGGTTTGTGGAAAGAATACACATGCAATGAATCTAGTGCTAGTTTTAGTATAAGAACACACATATAATGTCTATAGTGGGTCCACGTGTAGTTTGTGGAAAGAACACACATGCAATGACCACTAGTTGATCCATGTGTAGTTCGTGGAAAAGAACACAGATGCAGTGAACACTGGTTGATCCATGTGTGGTTTGTGAAAAGAACACACATGCAATGCCACTTGTTGATCCATGTGTGGTTTGCGCAAAGAACACACATGCAATGATTCTAATGGATCCACATGTGGTTTGATCCATGTGTGGTTCGTGGAGATAACACACATGCAATGACTGTAATGGATCCATATGTGGTATGTGGACAAGAACACACATGCAATGAATAGTGGTTGATCCATAAGTGGTTTTTGGAAAGAACACACATGTAGTGACTCTAATGCTAGTTTTAGTATAAGAACACATATGGATCCATATGTGGTTTGTGGAAAAGAACACACATGCAATGACCATTGGTTGATCCATGTGTGGTTTGTGGAAAGAACACACATGCAATGACTCTAATGCTGGTTTTAGTATAAGAACACACATGCAATGACCACTGGTTGATCCGTAAGTGGTTTGTGGAAAAGAACACACATGCAATGAACACTGGTGGATCCATGTGTGGTTTGTGGAAAGAACACATATGCAATGCTATTGGTTGATCCATGTGTGGTTTGTGGAAGCAATAGATGGAATGACACTGGTTGATCCATATGTGGTTTGTGGAAAGAACACACGTGCAATGACACCGGTTGATCTATGTGTGGTTTGTGGATAGAACACACATGCAATGACTCTAGTGGGTCCATATGTGGTTCATGTCAGGAACACACATGCAATGCCACTGGTGGCTCCATGTGTGGTTTGTGGAAAGAACACACATGCAATGACCACTGATTGATCCATGTGTGGTTGGTGGAAAAGAACACGCATGCAGTGAACACTGGTTGATCCATGTGTGGTTTGTGAAAAGAACACGCATGCAATGCCACTGGTTAATCCATGTGTGGTTTGTGGAAAGAACACATATGCAATGACTCTAGTGCTAGTTTTAGTATAAGAACACACATACAAGGACTCTAGTGGGTCCACATGTAGTTTGTGGAAAGAACACACATGCAATGACCACTGGTTGATCCATATGTGGTTCGTGAAAAAGAACATACATGTAGTGAACACTGGTTGATCCATGTGTGGTTTGTGAAAAGAACACACATGCAATGCCACTGGTTGATCCATGTGTGGTTTGTGGAAAGAACACACATGCAATGACTCTAATGGATCCACACGTGGTTTGATCCATGTGTGTTTTATGGAAAGAACATACATGCAATGACCACTGGTTGATCCATGTGTTGTTTGTGGAAAAGAACACACATTCAGTGAACACTGGTTGATCCATGTGTGGTTTGTAGAAAGAACACACATGCAATGCCACTGGTTGATCCATGTGTGGTTTGTGGAAAGAACACACATGCAATGACCACTGGTTGATCCATAAGTGGTTTGTGGAAATAACACACATGAAATGAGTCTAGTGATGGTGCTAGTATAAGAACACACATGCAATGACTCTAGTGGGTCCACATGTGGTTTGTGAAAAGAACACACATCCAATGACCAGTGGTTGATACATATGTGGTTTGTGGAAAAGAACAGACATGCAATGAACACTTGTGGATCCATAAGTGGTTTGTGGAATGAACACACATGCAATGACCACTGGTTGATCCGTAAGTGGTTTGTGGAAAAGAACACACATGCAATGAACACTGGTGGATCCATGTGTGGTTTGTGGAAAGAACACATATGCAATGCTACTGGTTGATCCATGTGTGGTTTGTGGAAGCAACAGATGCAATGACACTGGTTGATCCATATGTGGTTTCTGGAAAGAACACACGTGCAATGACACCGGTTGATCCATGTGTGGTTTGTGGGTAGAACACACATGCAATGACTCTAGTGGGTCCATATGTGGTTCATGTTAGGAACACACATGCAATGCCACTGGTGGATCCATGTGTGGTTTATGGAAAGAACACACATGCAATGACCACTGGTTGATCCATGTGTGGTCTGTGGAAAAGAACACACATGCAGTGAACACTGGTTGATCCATGTGTGGTTTGTGGAAAGAACACACATGCAATGCCACTGGTTGATCCATGTGTGGTTTGTGGAAAGAACACACATGCAATGACCAATGGTTGATCCATGTGTGGTTTGTGGAAAAGAACACACATGAAGTGAACACTGGTTGATCCATGTGTGGTTTGTGGAAAGAACACACATGCAATGCCACTGGTTGATCCATGTGTGGTTTGTGGAAAGAACACACATGCAATGACTCTAATGCTGGTTTTAGTATAAGAACACACATGCAATGACCACTGGTTGATCCATAAGTGGTTTGTGGAAAAGAACACACATGCAATGAACACTGGTGCATCCATGTGTGGTTTGTGGAAAGAACACACATGCAATGACACTGGTTGATCCATATGTGGTTTGTGGAAAGAACACACGTGCAATGACACCGGTTGATCCATGTGTGGTTTGTGGATAGAACACACATGCAATGACTCTAGTGGGTCCATATGTGGTTCATGTCAGGAACACACATGCAATGCCACTGGTGGCTCCATGTGTGGTTTGTGGAAAGAACACAAATGCAATGACCACTGGTTGATCCATGTGTGGTTTGTGGAAAAGAACACACATACAGTGAACACTGGTTGATCCATGTGTGGTTTGTGAAAAGAACACACATGCAATGCCACTAGTTAATCCATGTGTGGTTTGTGGAAAGAACACATATGCAATGACTCTAGTGCTATTTTTAGTATAAGAACACACATGCAATGACCACTGGTTGATCCGTATGTGGTTCGTGAAAAAGAACACATATGCAGTGAACACTGGTTGATCCAAGTGTGGTTTGTGAAAAGAACACACATGCAATGCCACTGGTTGATCCATGTGTGGTTTGTGGAAAGAACACACATGCAATGACTCTAATGGATCCACATGTGGTTTGATCCATGTGTGGTTTGTGGAAAGAACACACATGCAATGACCACTGGTTGATCCATGTGTGGTTTGTGGAAAAGAACACACATTCAGTGAACACTGGTTGATCCATGTGTGGTTTGTAGAAAGAAGACACATGCAATGCCACTGGTTGATCCATGTGTGGTTTGTGGAAAGAACACACATGCAATGACCACTGGTTGATCCATAAGTGGTTTGTGGAAATAACACACATGCAATGAGTCTAGTGATGGTTCTAGTATAAGAACACACATGCAATGACTCTAGTGGGTCCACATGTGGTTTGTGAAAAGAACACACATGCAATGACCAGTGGTTGATCCATATGTGGTTTGTGGAAAAGAACACACATGCAATGAACACTAGTGGATCCATAAGTGGTTTGTGGAATGAACACACATGCAATGACCACTGGTTAATCCATAAGTGGTTTGTGGAAAAGAACACACATGCAATGAACACTGGTGGATCCATGTGTGGTTTGTGGAAAGAACACATATGCAATGACACTAGTTGATCCATGTGTGGTTTGTGGAAACAACACATGCAATGACACTGGTTGATCCATATGTGGTTTTTGGAAAGAACACACGTGCAATGACACCGGTTGATCCATGTGTGGTTTGTGGGTAGAACACACATGCAATGACTCTAGTGGGTCCATATGTGGTTCATGTTAGGAACACAGATGCAACGCCACTGGTGGATCCATGTGTGGTTTATGGAAAGAACACACATGCAATGACCACTGGTTGATCCATGTGTGGTTTGTGGAGAAGAACACACATGCAGTGAACACTGGTTGATCCATGTGTGGTTTGTGGAAAGAACACACATGCAATGCCACTGGTTGATCCATGTGTGGTTTGTGGAAAGAACACACATGCAATGACTCTAAGGCTGGTTTTAGTATAAGAACACGCATGCAATGACAACTGGTTGATCCATAAGTGGTTTGTGGAAAAGAACACACATGCAATGAACACTGGTTGATCCATGTGTGGTTTGTGGAAAAGAACACACATGCAGTGAACACTGGTTGATCCATGTGTGGTTTGTGGAAAGAACACACATGCAATACCACTGGTTGATCCATGTGTGGTTCGTGGAAAGAACACACGTGCAATGACTCTAATGCTGGTTTTAGTATAAGAACACACATGCAATGACCACTGGTTGATCCATAAGTGGTTTGTGGAAAAGAACACACATGCAATGAACACTGGTGCATCCATGTGTGGTTTGTGGAAAGAACACACATGCAATGACACTGGTTGATCCATATGTGGTTTGTGGAAAGAACACACGTGCAATGACACCGGTTGATCCATGTGTGGTTTGTGGATAGAACACACATGCAATGACTCTAGTGGGTCCATATGTGGTTCATGTCAGGAACACACATGCAATGCCACTGGTGGCTCCATGTGTGGTTTGTGGAAAGAACACACATGCAATGACCACTGGTTGATCCATGTGTGGTTTGTGGAAAAGAACACACGTACAGTGAACACTGGTTGATCCATGTGTGGTTTGTGAAAAGAACACACATGCAATGCCACTAGTTAATCCATGTGTGGTTTGTGGAAAGAACACATATGCAATGACTCTAGTGCTATTTTTAGTATAAGAACACACATGCAATGACCACTGGTTGATCCGTATGTGGTTCGTGAAAAAGAACACATATGAAGTGAACACTGGTTGATCCAAGTGTGGTTTGTGAAAAGAACACACATGCAATGCCACTGGTTGATCCATGTGTGGTTTGTGGAAAGAACACACATGCAATGACTCTAATGGATCCACATGTGGTTTGATCCATGTGTGGTTTGTGGAAAGAACACACATGCAATGACCACTGGTTGATCCATGTGTGGTTTGTGGAAAAGAACACACATTCAGTGAACACTGGTTGATCCATGTGTGGTTTGTAGAAAGAAGACACATGCAATGCCACTGGTTGATCCATGTGTGGTTTGTGGAAAGAACACACATGCAATGACCACTGGTTGATCCATAAGTGGTTTGTGGAAATAACACACATGCAATGAGTCTAGTGATGGTTCTAGTATATGAACACACATGCAATGACTCTAGTGGGTCCACATGTGGTTTGTGAAAAGAACACACATGCAATGACCAGTGGTTGATCCATATGTGGTTTGTGGAAAAGAACACACATGCAATGAACACTGGTGGATCCATAAGTGGTTTGTGGAATGAACACACATGCAATGACCACTGGTTAATCCATAAGTGGTTTGTGGAAAAGAACACACATGCAATGAACACTGGTGGATCCATGTGTGGTTTGTGGAAAGAACACATATGCAATGACACTGGTTGATCCATGTGTGGTTTGTGGAAACAACACATGCAATGACACTGGTTGATCCATATGTGGTTTTTGGAAAGAACACACGTGCAATGACACCGGTTGATCCATGTGTGGTTTGTGGGTAGAACACACATGCAATGACTCTAGTGGGTCCATATGTGGTTCATGTTAGGAACACAGATGCAACACCACTGGTGGATCCATGTGTGGTTTATGGAAAGAACACACATGCAATGACCACTGGTTGATCCATGTGTGGTTTGTGGAGAAGAACACACATGCAGTGAACACAAGTTGATCCATGTGTGGTTTGTGGAAAGAACACACATGCAATGCCACTGGTTGATCCATGTGTGGTTTGTGGAAAGAACACACATGCAATGACTCTAATGCTGGTTTTAGTATAAGAACACGCATGCAATGACAACTGGTTGATCCATAAGTGGTTTGTGGAAAAGAACACACATGCAATGAACACTGGTGGATCCATGTGTGGTTTGTGGAAAGAACACACATGCAATGACACTGGTTGAGCCATGTGTGGTTTGTGGAAAGAACACACATGCAATGACACTAGTTGATCCATATGTGGTTTGTGGAAAGAACACACGTGCAATGACACCGGTTGATCCATGTGTGGTTTGTGGATAGAACACACATGCAATGACTCTAGTGGGTCCATATGTGGTTCATGTCAGGAACACACATGCAACGCCACTGGTGGCTCCATGTGTGGTTTGTGGAAAGAACACACATGCAATGACCACTGGTTGATCCATGTTTGGTTTGTGGAAAAGAACACACATACAGTGAACACTGGTTGATCCATGTGTGATTTGTGAAAAGAACACGCATGCAATGCCACTGGTTAATCCATGTGTGGTTTGTGGAAAGAACACATATGCAATGACTCTAGTGCTATTTTTAGTATAAGAACACACATACAAGGACTCTAGTGGGTCCACATGTAGTTTGTGGAAAGAACACACATGCAATGACCACTAGGTGATCCGTATGTGGTTCATGAAAAAGAACACAGATGCAGTGAACACTAATTGATCCAAGTGTGGTTTGTGCAAAGAACACACATGCAATGCCACTAGTTTATCCATGTGTGGTTTGTGGAAAGAACACACATGCAATGACTCTAATGGATCCACATGTGGTTTGGTCCATGTGTGGTTTGTGGAAAGAACACACATGCAATGACCACTAGTTGATCCATGTGTGGTTTGTGGAAAAGAACACACATTCAGTGAACACTGGTTGATCCATGTGTGGTTTGTAGAAAGAACACACATGCAATGCAACTGGTTGATCCATATGTGGTTTGTGGAAAGAACACACATGCAATGCCACTGGTTGATCCATGTGTGGTTTGTGGAAAGAACACACATGCAATGACCACTGGTTGCTCCATAAGTGGTTTGTGGAAATAACACACATGCAATGAGTCTAGTGATGGTTCTAGTATAAGAACACACATGCAATGACTCTAGTGGGTCCACATGTGGTTTGTGAAAAGAACACACATGCAATGACCAGTGGTTGATCCATATATGGTTTGTGGAAAAGAACACACATGCAATGAACACTGGTGGATCCATAAGTGGTTTGTGGAATGAACACACATACAATGACCACTGGTTAATCCATAAGTGGTTTGTGGAAAAGAACACACATGCAATGAACATTGGTGGATCCATGTGTGGTTTGTGGAAAGAACACATATGCAATGACATTGGTTGATCCATGTGTGGTTTGTGGAAACAACACATGCAATGACACTGGTTGATCCATATGTGGTTTGTGGAAAGAACACACGTGCAATGACACCGGTTGATCCATGTGTGGTTTGTGGATAGAACACACATGCAATGACTCTAGTGGGTCCATATGTGGTTCATGTTAGGAACACACATGCAATTCCACTGGTGGATCCATGTGTGGTTTGTGGAAAGAACACACATGCAATGACCACTGGTTGATCCATGTGTGGTTTGTGGAAAAGAACACACATGCAGTGAACACTGGTTGATCCATGTGTGGTTTGTGGAAAGAACACACATGGAATGCCACTGGTTGATCCATGTGTGGTTTGTGGAAAGTACACACATGCAATGACACTGGTCGATCCATATGTGGTTTGTGGACAAGAACACACATGCAATGAACACTGGTTGATCCATAAGTGGTTTTTGGAAAGAACACAGATGTAGTGACTCTAATGCTAGTTTTAGTATAAGAACACATATGGATCCATATGTGGTTTGTGGAAAATAACACACATGCAATGACCATTGGTTGATCCATGTGTGGTTTGTGGAAAGAACACACATGCAATGACTCTAATGCTGGTTTTAGTATAAGAACACTGATGCAATGACCACTGGTTGATCCATAAGTGGTTTGTGGAAAAGAACACACATGCAATGAACACTGGTGGATCCATGTGTGGTTTGTGGAAAGAACACACATGCAATGATACTGGTTGATCCATGTGTGGTTGGTGGAAAGAACACACATGCAATGACACTAGTTGATCCATATGTGGTTTGTGGAAAGAACACACATGCAATGACACCGGTTGATCCATGTGTGGTTTGTGGATAGAACACACATGCAATGACTCTAGTGGGTCCATATGTGGTTCATGTAAGGAACACACATGCAATGCCACTGGTGGCTCCATTTGTGGTTTGTGTAAAGAACACACATGCAATGACCACTGATTGATCCATGCGTGGTTTGTGGAAAAGAACACACATGCAGTGAACATTGGTTGATCCATGTGTGGTTTGTGAAAAGAACACGCATGCAATGCCACTGGTTGATCCATGTGTGGTTTGTGGAAAGAACACATATGCAATGACTCTATTGCTAGTTTTAGTATAAGAACACACATACAAGGACTCTAGTGGGTCCACATGTAGTTTATTTAAAGAACACACATGCAATGACCACTGGTTGATCCATATGTGGTTCGTTTAAAAGAACACACATGAAGTGAACCCTGGTTGATCCAAGTGTGGTTTGTGAAAAGAACACACATGCAATGCCACTGGTTGATCCATGTGTGGTTTGTGGAAAGAACACAGATGCAATGACTCTAATGGATCCACATGTGGTTTGATCCATGTGTATTTTGTGGAAAAGAATACACATGCAATGAACACAGGTTGATCCATAAGTGGTTTGTATAAAGAACACACATGCAGTGACTCTAATGCGGGTTTTAGTATAAGAACACATATGGATCCATATGTGGTTTGTGGAAAAGAACACACATGCAATGACCACTGGTTGATCCATGTGTGGTTTGTGGAAAGAACACACATGCAATGACACTAATGCTGGTCTTAGTATAAGAACACACATGCAATGACCATTGGTTGATCCATAAGTGGTTTGTGGAAAAGAACACACATGCAATGAACACTGGTGGATCCATGTGTGGTTTGTGGAAATAACACACATGCAATGACACTGGTTGATCCATGTGTGGTTTGTGGAAATACACACATTCAATGACACTCGTTGATCCATATGTGGTTTGTGGAAAGAACACACGTGCAATGACACGGGTTGATCCATGTGTGGTTTGTGGACAGAACACACATGCAGTGACTCTAGTGGGTCCATACGTGGTTCATGTCAGGAACACACATGCAATGCCACTGGTGGATCCATGTGTGGTTTGTGGAAAGAACACACATGCAATGACCACTGGTTGATCCATGTGTGGTTTGTGGAAAAGAACACACATGCAGTGAACACTGGTTGATCCATGTGTGGTTTATGGAAAGAACACACATGCACTGCCACTTGTTGATCCATGTGTGGTTTGTGGAAAGAACACACATGCAATGGCCACTGGTTGATCCATAGGTGTTTTGTGGAAATAACACACATGCAATGAGTCTAGTGCTGGTTCTATTATAAGAACAAACATGCAGGTCCACATGTGGTTTGTGAAAAGAACACACATGTAATGACCACTGGTTGATCCATATGTGGTTTGTGGAAAAGAACACACATGCAATGAACACTAGTGGATCCATAAGTGGTTTGTGGAAAGAACACACATGCAATGACCACTGGTTGATCCATAAGTGGTTTGTGGAAAAGAACACACATGCAATGAACACTGGTGGATCCATGTGTGGTTTGTGGAAAGAACACATATGCAATGTCACTGGTTGATCCATGTGTGGTTTGTGGAAACAACACACATGCAATGACACCGGTTGATCCATATGTGGTTTGTGGAAAGAACACACGTGCAATGACACCGGTTGATCCATGTGTGGTTTGTGGATAGAACACACATGCAATGACTCTAGTGGGTCCATATGTGGAAAAGAACACACATGCAATGCCACTGGTTGATCCTTGTGTGGTTTGTGGAAAAAACACACATGCAATGGCTCTAGTGCTAGTTTAAGTATAAGAACACACATACAATGACTCTAGTGGGTCCACATGTAGTTTGTGGAAAGAACACACATCCAATGACACTGGTTGATCCATGTGTGGTTTGTGGGATGAACACACATGCAATGACATTGGTTGATCCATATGTGGTTTGTGGAAAGAACACACGTGCAATGACACCGGTTGATCCATGTGTTGTTTGTGGACAGAACACACATGCAATGACTCTAGTGGGTCCATATGTGGTTCATGTCAGGAACACACATGCAATGCCACTGGTGGATCCATGTGTGGTTTGTGGAAAGAACACACATGCAATGACCACTGGTCGATCCATGTGTGGTTTGTTTAAAAGAAAACACATGCAGTGAACACTGGTTGATCCATGTGTGGTTTGTGGAAAGAACACACATGCAACGCCACTTGTTGATCCATGTGTGGTTTGTGGAAAGAACACACATGCAATGACCACTGGTTAATCCATAAGTGGTTTGTGGAAATAACACACATGTAATGAGTCTCGTGCTGGTTTTAGTATAAGAACACACATGCAATGACTCTAATGGGTCCACATGTGGTTGGTGAAAAGAACACACATGCAATGACCATTGGTTGATCCATAAGTGGTTTGTGGAAAAGAACACACATGCAATGACCACTAGTTGGTCCATATGTGGTTTGTGGAAAGAACACACATGAAGTGAACACTGGTTGATCCATGTGTGCTTTGTTAAAAGAAAACACATACAATGACACTGGTTGATCCATGTTGTGGAAAGAACACACATGCAATGCCATTGGTTGATCCATGTGTGGTTTGTGGAAATAACACACATGCAATGACTCTAATGGATCCATATGTGGTTTGTGGAAAAGAACACACATGCAATGACCACTGGTTGATCCATGTGTGGTTTGTGGAAAGAACACGCATGCAATGACATTGGTGGATTCATGTGTGGTTTGTGAAAAGAACACACATGCAATGAGTCTAGTGGGTCCACATGTGGCTTGTGGAAAAGAACACACATGCAATGACTCTAGTTCTAGTTTTAGTATAAGAACACACAAGCAATCACTCTAGTGGGTCCATAAGTGGTTTGTGAAAAGAACACACATGCAATGACCACTGGTTGATCCATGTGTGGTTTGTGAAAATAACACACATGCAATGACTCTAATGGATCCACATGTGGTTTGATGCATGTGTGGTTTGTGGAATAACACACATGCAATGAATCTAATGGATCCATATGTGGTTTGTGGAAAATAAGACACATGCAATGACCACTAGTTGATCCATGTGTGGTTTGTGCAAAGAACACACATGCAATGACACTGGTGGCTCCATGTGTGGTTTGTGGAAAGAACACACATGCAATGACTCTAATGCTGGTTTTAGTATAAGAACACTGATGCAATGACCACTGGTTGATCCATAAGTGGTTTGTGGAAAAGAACACACATGCAATGAACACTGGTGGATCCATGTGTGGTTTGTGGAAAGAACACACATGCAATGATACTGGTTGATCCATGTGTGGTTTGTGGAAAGAACACACATGCAATGACACTAGTTGATCCATATGTGGTTTGTGGAAAGAACACACATGCAATGACACCGGCTAATTCATGTGTGGTTTGTGGATAGAACACACATGCAATGACTCTAGTGGGTCCATATGTGGTTCATGTAAGGAACACACATGCAATGCCACTGATGGCTCCATTTGTGGTTTGTGTAAAGAACACACATGCAATGACCACTGATTGATCCATGCGTGGTTTGTGGAAAAGAACACACATGCAGTGAACATTGGTTGATCCATGTGTGGTTTGTGAAAAGAACACGCATGCAATGCCACTGGTTGATCCATGTGTGGTTTGTGGAAAGAACACATATGCAATGACTCTAGTGCTAGTTTTAGTATAAGAACACACATACAAGGACTCTAGTGGGTCCACATGTAGTTTATTTAAAGAACACACATGCAATGACCACTGGTTGATCCATATGTGGTTCGTTTAAAAGAACACACATGAAGTGAACCCTGGTTGATCCAAGTGTGGTTTGTGAAAAGAACACACATGCAATGCCACTGGTTGATCCATGTGTGGTTTGTGGAAAGAACACAGATGCAACGACTCTAATGGATCCACATGTGGTTTGATCCATGTGTATTTTGTGGAAAAGAACACACATGCAATGAACACAGGTTGATCCATAAGTGGTTTGTGGAAAGAACACACATGCAGTGACTCTAATGCGGGTTTTAGTATAAGAACACATATGGATCCATATGTGGTTTGTGGAAAAGAACACACATGCAATGACCACTGGTTGATCCATGTGTGGTTTGTGGAAAGAACACACATGCAATGACACTAATGCTGGTCTTAGTATAAGAACACACATGCAATGACCATTGGTTGATCCATAAGTGGTTTGTGGAAAAGAACACACATGCAATGAACACTCGTGGATCCATGTGTGGTTTGTGGAAAGAACACACATGCAATGACACTGGTTGATCCATGTGTGGTTTGTGGAAATACACACATTCAATGACACTGGTTGATCCATATGTGGTTTGTGGAAAGAACACACGTGCAATGACACCGGTTGATCCATGTGTGGTTTGTGGATAGAACACACATGCAGTGACTCTAGTGGGTCCATACGTGGTTCATGTCAGGAACACACATGCAATGCCACTGGTGGATCCATGTGTGGTTTGTGGAAAGAACACACATGCAATGACCACTGGTTGATCCATGTGTGGTTTGTGGAAAAGAACACACATGCAGTGAACACTGGTTGATCCATGTGTGGTTTGTGGAAAGAACACACATGCACTGCCACTTGTTGATCCATGTGTGGTTTGTGGAAAGAACACACATGCAATGGCCACTGGTTGATCCATAGGTGTTTTGTGGAAATAACACACATGCAATGAGTCTAGTGCTGGTTCTATTATAAGAACAAACATGCAGGTCCACATGTGGTTTGTGAAAAGAACACACATGTAATGACCACTGGTTGATCCATATGTGGTTTGTGGAAAAGAACACACATGCAATGAACACTAGTGGATCCATAAGTGGTTTGTGGAAAGAACACACATGCAATGACCACTGGTTGATCCATAAGTGGTTTGTGGAAAAGAACACACATGCAATGAACACTGGTGGATCCATGTGTGGTTTGTGGAAAGAACACATATGCAATGACACTGGTTGATCCATGTGTGGTTTGTGGAAACAACACACATGCAATGACACCGGTTGATCCATATGTGGTTTGTGGAAAGAACACACGTGCAATGACACCGGTTGATCCATGTGTGGTTTGTGGATAGAACACACATGCAATGACTCTAGTGGGTCCATATGTGGAAAAGAACACACATGCAATGCCACTGGTTGATCCTTGTGTGGTTTGTGGAAAAAACACACATGCAATGGCTCTAGTGCTAGTTTAAGTATAAGAACACACATACAATGACTCTAGTGGGTCCACATGTAGTTTGTGGAAAGAACACACATCCAATGACACTGGTTGATCGATGTGTGGTTTGTGGGATGAACACACATGCAATGACATTGGTTGATCCATATGTGGTTTGTGGAAAGAACACACATCCAATGACCAGTGGTTGATACATATGTGGTTTGTGGAAAAGAACAGACATGCAATGAACACTTGTGGATCCATAAGTGGTTTGTGGAAAGAACACACATGCAATGACCACTGGTTGATCCATAAGTGGTTTGTGGAAAAGAACACACATGCAATGAACACTGGTGGATCCATGTGTGGTTTGTGGAAAGAACACATATGCAATGACACTGGTTGATCCATGTGTGGTTTGTGGAAACAACACACATGCAATGACACCGGTTGATCCATATGTGGTTTGTGGAAAGAACACACGTGCAATGACACCGGTTGATCCATGTGTGGTTTGTGGATAGAACACACATGCAATGACTCTAGTGGGTCCATATGTGGAAAAGAATACACATGCAATGCCACTGGTTGATCCTTGTGTGGTTTGTGGAAAAAACACACATGCAATGGCTCTAGTGCTAGTTTAAGTATAAGAACACACATACAATGACTCTAGTGGGTCCACATGTAGTTTGTGGAAAGAACACACATCCAATGACACTGGTTGATCCATGTGTGGTTTGTGGGATGAACACACATGCAATGACATTGGTTGATCCATATGTGGTTTGTGGAAAGAACACACGTGCAATGACACCGGTTGATCCATGTGTTGTTTGTGGACAGAACACACATGCAATGACTCTAGTGGGTCCATATGTGGTTCATGTCAGGAACACACATGCAATGCCACTGGTGGATCCATGTGTGGTTTGTGGAAAGAACACACATGCAATGACCACTGGTCGATCCATGTGTGGTTTGTTTAAAAGAAAACACATGCAGTGAACACTGGTTGATCCATGTGTGGTTTGTGGAAAGAACACACATGCAACGCCACTTGTTGATCCATGTGTGGTTTGTGGAAAGAACACACATGCAATGACCACTGGTTAATCCATAAGTGGTTTGTGGAAATAACACACATGTAATGAGTCTCGTGTTGGTTTTAGTATAAGAACACACATGCAATGACTCTAATGGGTCCACATGTGGTTGGTGAAAAGAACACACATGCAATGACCATTGGTTGATCCATAAGTGGTTTGTGGAAAAGAACACACATGCAATGACCACTAGTTGGTCCATATGTGGTTTGTGGAAAGAACACACATGAAGTGAACACTGGTTGATCCATAAGTGGTTTGTGGAAATAACATACATGCAATGAGTCTAGTGCTGGTTTTAGTATAAGAACACACATGCAATGACTCTAGTGGGTCCACATGTGCTTTGTTAAAAGAACACACATACAATGACACTGGTTGATCCATGTTGTGGAAAGAACACACATGCAATGCCATTGGTTGATCCATGTGTGGTTTGTGGAAATAACACACATGCAATGACTCTAATGGATCCATATGTGGTTTGTGGAAAAGAACACACATGCAATGACCACTGGTTGATCCATGTGTGGTTTGTGGAAAGAACACGCATGCAATGACATTGGTGGATTCAAGTGTGGTTTGTGAAAAGAACACACATGCAATTAGTCTAGTGTGTCCACATGTGGCTTGTGGAAAAGAACACACATGCAATGACTCTAGTTCTAGTTTTAGTATAAGAACACACAAGCAATCACTCTAGTGGGTCCATAAGTGGTTTGTGAAAAGAACACACATGCAATGACCACTGGTTGATCCATGTGTGGTTTGTGAAAATAACACACATGCAATGACTCTAATGGATCCACATGTGGTTTGATGCATGTGTGGTTTGTGGAATAACACACATGCAATGAATGTAATGGATCCATATGTGGTTTGTGGAAAATAATACACATGCAATGACCACTAGTTGATCCATGTGTGGTTTGTGCAAAGAACACACATGCAATGACACTGGTGGCTCCATGTGTGGTTTGTGAAAATAACACACATGCAATGAGTCTAGTGCTGGTTTTAGTATAAGAACACACATGCAATGACTCTAGCGGGTCCACATGTGGTTTGTGAAAAGAACACACATGCAATGACCACTAGTTGATCCATATGTGGTTTGTGGAAAAGAAAACACATGCAATGAACACTGGTGGATCTATAAGTGGTTTGTTGAAAGAACACACATGCAATGACCACTGGTTGATCCATAAGTGGTTTGTGGAAAAGAACACACATGCAATGAACACTGGTGGATCCATGTGTGGTTTGTGGAAAGAACACATATGCAATGACACTGGTTGATCCATGTGTGGTTTGTGGAAACAACACACATGCAATGACACCGGTTGATCCATATGTGGTTTGTGGAAAGAACACACGTGCAATGACACCGGTTGATCCATGTGTGGTTTGTGGATAGAACACACATGCAATGACTCTAGTGGGTCCATATGTGGAAAAGAACACACATGCAATGCCACTGGTTGATCCTTGTGTGGTTTGTGGAAAAAACACACATGCAATGGCTCTAGTGCTAGTTTAAGTATAAGAACACACATACAATGACTCTAGTGGGTCCACATGTAATTTGTGGAAAGAACACACATCCAATGACACTGGTTGATCCATGTGTGGTTTGTGGGATGAACACACATGCAATGACATTGGTTGATCCATATGTGGTTTGTGGAAAGAACACACGTTCAATGACACCGGTTGATCCATGTGTTGTTTGTGGACAGAGCACATAGGCAATGACTCTAGTGGGTCCATATGTGGTTCATGTCAGGAACACACATGCAATGCCACTGGTGGATCCATGTGTGGTTTGTGGAAAGAACACACATGCAATGACCACTGGTCGATCCATGTGTGGTTTGTTTAAAAGAAAACACATGCAGTGAACACTGGTTGATCCATGTGTGGTTTGTGGAAAGAACACACATGCAACGCCACTTGTTGATCCATGTGTGGTTTGTGGAAAGAACACACATGCAATGACCACTGGTTGATCCATAAGTGGTTTGTGGAAATAACACACATGTAATGAGTCTCGTGCTGGTTTTAGTGTAAGAACACACATGCAATGACTCTAATGGGTCCACATGTGGTTTGTGAAAAGAACACACATGCAATGACCATTGGTTGATCCATAAGTGGTTTGTGGAAAAGAACACACATGCAATGACCACTAGTTGGTCCATATGTGGTTTGTGGAAAGAACACACATGAAGTGAACACTGGTTGATCCATGTGTGCTTTGTTAAAAGAACACACATACAATGACACTGGTTGATCCATGTTGTGGAAAGAACACACATGCAATGACATTGGTTGATCCATGTGTGGTTTGTGGAAATAACACACATGCAATGACTCTAATGGATCCATATGTGGTTTGTGGAAAAGAACACACATGTAATGACCACTGGTTGATCCATGTGTGGTTTGTGGAAAGAACACACATGCAATGACATTGGTGGATCCATGTGTGGTTTGTGAAAAGAACACACATGCAATGAGTCTAGTGGGTCCACATGTGGCTTGTGGAAAAGAACACACATGCAATGACTCTAGTTCTAGTTTTAGTATAAGAACACACAAGCAATGACTCTAGTGGGTCCATAAGTGGTTTGTGAAAAGAACACACATGCAATGACCACTGGTTGATCCATGTGTGGTTTGTGAAAATAACACACATGCAATGACTCTAATGGATCCACATGTGGTTTGATGCATGTGTGGTTTGTGGAAATAACCCACATGCAATGAATCTAATGGATCCATATGTGGTTTGTGGAAAATAAGACACATGCAATGACCACTGGTTGATCCATGTGTGGTTTGTGGAAAGAACACACATGCAATGACACTGGTGGCTCCATGTGTGGTTTGTGAAAAGAACACACATGCAATGAGTCTAGTGCTGGTTTTAGTATAAGAACACACATGCAATGACTCTAGCGGGTCCACATGTGGTTTGTGAAAAGAACACACATGCAATGACCACTAGTTGATCCATATGTGGTTTGTGGAAAAGAAAACACATGCAATGAACACTGGTGGATCTATAAGTGGTTTGTTGAAAGAACACACATGCAATGACCACTGGTTGATCCATAAGTGGTTTGGGGAAAATAACACACATGCAATGACCATTGGTTGATCCATATCTGGTTTGTGGAAAGAACACACATGCAGTGAACACTAGTTGATCCATGTGTGGTTTGTGAAAAGAACACACATGCAATGACACTAGTTGATCCATGTGTGGTTTGTGGAAAGAACACACATGCAATGAACACTGGTGGATTCATGTGTGGTTTTTGGAAAGAACACACATGCAATGACACTGGTTGATCCATATGTGGTTTGTGGAAAGAACACACGTGCAATGACACCGGTTGATCCATGTGTGGTTTGTGGATAGAACACACATGCAATGACTCTAGTGGGTCCATATGTGGTTCATGTCAGGAACACACATGCAATGACACTGGTTGATATATGTGTGGTCTGTGGAAAGAACACACATGCAATGACTCTAGTGGGTCCATATGTGGTTTGTGAAAATAACACACATGCAATGACCACTGGTTGATCCATATGTGGTTTGTGGAAAGAACACACATGCAATGACACTGCTTGATCCATGTGTGGTTTGTGGAAGGAACACACATGCAATGACTCTAGTGCTAGTTTTAGTATAATAACACACATGCAATGACTCTAATCGATCCATATGTGGTTTGTGGAAAAGAACACACATGCAATGACCACTGGTTGATCCATGTATGGTTTGTGGAAAGAACACACATGCAATGACAGTGGTGGATCCATGTGTGGTTTGTGAAAAGAACACACATGCAATGCCATTGGTTGATCCATATGTGGTTTGTGGAAAGAACACACATGCAATGCCATTGGTTGATCCAAATGCGGTTCATGACATGAATACACATGCCATGACTCTTGTGGATACATATCTGGTTTTTGGAAAGACACACATGCAATGAACTCTAGTGGATCTATCTTGGCATAATTTGATGTATGCCACGATGCATTTCATTGTAAAAGACACCCACTTTCCATTTTTATACTACTCAGGTTTGCCCTTGGTTTTTTCATACTACCCAGTTTTGCCCCCCCCCCTCTATCTTTCGTAGAAGCCCAAACCTATGCCCACTCTGGCTACTATGCCCTGATTGGTTGTCACAGTTGTCACGCGGATCGTGCGCACTAACCGTTGATCCTGTGTGATCTAACGAGGCTCGTTGCACATGTCGTGCCCTTCACAGGATAGCACGAGACATCACGGACGTCTCCCTCCCCGAGACTTCTACAAGAAGGAACACGATGCCATCGATGGAAAAAGTCGTCGAGTGGTCATGTCATGTTTAATCTAGTCTGCAAAGGCTACAAGTCTACTGCACGGCAACTGGTCATCCATGGACCACCGACTATACCATTTTTACTACGCAGCACACCTGCACTCTCACTTCCGACAGGCCCCCACCACACGAACTTTCCACGCGGCAGCCGCAGCTAGAAGAGCTGCCAACCGGGGCCCTCGAGGAGGCCTAAACGTCCCCGCATTAAAAATCCAGCCTATCGGGTCCTCCATTCGCACTCATCCACTACTCTCTCTTCCCTATACAGCAAAACCCCACAATCTTGAACGTACTTGCATGGACCTTCTCCATGAAACCAGTGCGTGGGGGTGAGTGCCCGGGCATCGCCGCCGGGGTGGTGCTTCACGCAGCAGATCTGGAGAAGCATCACGCAGCACAAGCCGAGGAGGACATGGAGTTCAACCCCCTGGGGGACCATGTGCTCGCCAGTGCTGACGACTTCGGAGGCGCCCATGAGGGCGTGGAGTTTGACGAACACGCTCTGCTCGTGTACCCGGAGGTACATCTTTTTCTACATATTTTATGTTTTCTGCTTGAGCTTAATCTATCCTGGCGTCATAAAAAAATCTAGTCCTAATGATTAGATGCAACGTACGAACCGGTACATGGAGAGATCTAGTCTGTTCTGAATGAATCCACATTATTTATTTATTATTAAGTTACCAAGAACACAAACCACATTAATTTAGGAGCGAGCTAGGGAGACGGCCGTAATGAACTGCTGAACCTATATAGACATGTTATTGCATCGAAAGTAACTTGGAATGGTGGAAGGAATATATATTTATTATTTTTCTCATTTCGGTTTGTATTCCATACATTACAGGTGGATTCAAGTGAGATGGACTCTGATAAGGAGACCAGGGACAACAAGAGCCGCCATGTCATGAAGAAGCTCAAGAGCGGGATAATCCCTTTCCGCACTCGACTTGGAGAGCTCAGGTGCCCTTTCTGTAAGAAAGGAGTCAACCCGAGGATTGTCAGCTTGATTCCGCATGCGGTTGGCATCGGTAAAAGCCCGACTAGTAAACACAAGTCGGCGACCAAGGCTAAGCACGCTGCTTATGGCAAATTCCTGAGGGAGTATGTCAAGACCGGCCTAGTGTCCCCTTACTTAGGAATCAACAACTTCTAGCCGACCAACCCCGTCACTGTGCTGGCCCGACCACTAATAATATTTAGTTCTCTTACCGTATCTAGACCCTTAAACTATGGGGATTTCTATTTTCGTACCTTTGAAAATATATTCAAGTTCATCTGTTTATGGAGTTAAAGTTCCGGTGGCATACTCGCTATTTTGCATGGATAGAGGGGTGCCCCAGACAGATATAAGGGTTATCATGTCCGCTAGATCACAGAGGATCAACGGTTGGTGGGCAAAACTGAGTACAACTGAATCGCTAGGGTTAGACACGAGGGAAAAAAGCGACTCACGGTAAGCTTGTGCGGTGCACGGGGCGGTAGCGGACACGTGTGGCCGTGCACGGTGCATTAGCGTGCGCGCTGCACGGTAGTGCAAAGAAATGTCGCTTCCCTTCTCCTTTAATAGAGGCCTCCCCACTCCCACTCATCACGCACTCGCTCACTCAACCGTCTCCACTATCCCATCACCTTCTACAAACGCCCAACAAAACTCCAACCACGTCGGCGATGGAGAAGAACGGCGTGGTGGCCATCGGCGCCTCCAAGGCCGCCGACGAGGAGCCCCCTGTCCCCATCCCCGTCCCCGCATCCGCCATAGCCTCCGGCGAGGAGGCCCCCGGCGGTCTCGGACAGATCCCGCTCGTCTGGGACCCCTACGAGGAGGTTGTCTACATAAGGCCAGAGAACCCCTACAACACCAGGATCGCCGACCCATGGTCTGAGGTAACCAGGGTTTTCTCCCCTTCCCTTGTTCTTCCCCCGTTCCCATCGTTTGATGCTAGATCGTATGTTATTAGGGCTCGACTGTTCATATTTTTTACAGTAGCTAATCCTCTTGTGTTAGATCTTGATTTTCGATGAATCCCCCTGTTCGTAGTTGGGATCAGTATTCGATTTGGTTTGAGATTTGGGGAATAATCGGGAGATCTCATTCGGTTAATTTATGCAAAAAATCAACCCCGATAATCAAAGTATCTCAATCATGTCCTTATTTCACTCTACTGTTTTTTTCCAACACGAGGATAGCAGCAACCTCCGCAGCGACGACGAGTCCAAGGACACCAAGACTCGTCATGTGCTGAGGAGGCTAAAGTCCGGTCAGTACAATAACTTCTTCGCCGGCGACGTGTATAGGTGCCCCTTCTCCCCCACCAGGAGGCTCCGCGCCACAGACTTCAACTCCCTCGTGAAGCATGCCGAGGACGTGAGGACCTGCGACGAGTCCGTGAATGTCCACGACTTCATGGCCAAGCACCAGGCGCTCGGTCTTCACCTCCGCAACCTCCATAAGGTGGCTATGAAGGAGGGTCACATGCCCCCGATCAGACCCAGGGCGCCCAAGGTCAAGGGGCTGGGCAGCAAGAAGTGGAGGAGGCGCTAGAGGGAGGAGGCGGATGCCCTCCTGGGAGAGGCCACGAGGGGCCACTGATCAGCTGATGCTGTTGCTGCTGTAAAGCAGCTTCTTTTGTCTTGTCTATGTTGAACCTGTCAGCTGCTGCTGCTGAGCAGCCTAATTGTCAAACCTCGTTAAGTACCATACTATATAACCTATATTAGCTGCGTTATCTACATCTGCTCTGTTTACTGAATTTATTTATGGTGCTGGTTTGTTTTGCTGCTCTAGATTTGCTACCACATTGGGGAAAACAATCACAAAAGGAACAATGAATGAAGAGAGAAGCTGCTTTAGATTCCCTACCTTTTTGGGCAAAAAAACACAACTGTTAGAGAGAGGGGGGAAAGGCACTCTTAGTGGCCAAATAACAAAAAAAATTCCACTTTAGGCATCATGGCGCACGTAACGGCCAAGCCTTTGACCAGACGGCACCCCCCTCCGAGCGCATGTGAGGGCTTCGGAATATTGGGAGGGCAAAAGTGAGGACAAACGAGACACAATGTTGCTATAGCTAAATCTGACAAAAAGCTAAATTTGGATTTACCATGCAATTTGGCTAGAGCTCCACAATGAAGCTATTCTAAATCCCTAAACTATATGGTGCGTTGAAACCTAATGCTTTTCCACCGACACGTGTGTTGCAAAGTGCCTTGATCGTGCATGCTTACACAAGTGGCCTACAGAGAAACTTATAGAAGCATGGGTAAACGAGATTCATTTTGGCAAATTCGGGACAAGCTTTGTGCAATCGGCAGGCCTGATCGGCTGGGCGGCTGCCCCGGAGTGCAGGGATGCTAGGTCCATGTCTATGCTTACACTTCTTAAACTTGATAGGAATTAATAATAATTGTACACTTCCTTCTGTCCTGTCATGTTACGTCGTTACAGCACTGCGCACCCGCTGCGGATCAGCAACGGGACGGTGGTCTACGTGACCGGTCTCTGCCACGCCAAAGCCACGTCGCACAACCGTCCCATCGCCTACCGGGACGGACGCCGAATTTAATTGCTAGGATTGGAAACCATCGGTGCTCGCCCGGTCAAACTTGCTTCCGCATGGGCATGATCGGAATATTGGTAAACGGAATTTAAGCATCGTCTTCCGTCTCCTCAGCACATCACTGTGCAAAAATCCCCAACTCATTCCTTCCGCCGCCGCCGCCACCGCAAGAACCATCGACGATGCCGCAGGCACCGCCTCCACCTGGCCATACCACCGCAATAGATCACTCCACCGCCACGCCCAGTCCCAGCCACCGCTACCGACCCTAGGCCACCGCCGCCGCATTAGCTACTGCCATGGACGCAGAGTACGGTGTGTTCGGCAATGGGAGCGACTACACCGACGAGTACACCGTCATCGCCCATGGCACCATCAAGCTGACGGTCGTCCACACAAATGCTTCAGCGGAGGTCGCCAAGGTCATCACAATGTACGAGCGGTGGTTACAGGAGCCGATGGACAGGTACAAGATCGTCGGCCTTGACCTCAAGTATAACGGAGATAGGAAGAGGACGGCGCTTTTGCAGCTGTCCATGCGCAACCACTGCCTCCTATATCACGTATGTAGGGCCAAATCTGTATGCCCGGAGCTTCGCGAGTTCCTACACAGGAGGGAGATCTACTTCGCCAGCGTCGACATCAAGAATGACACTCCAAAGCTAGAACGAGATCTCCTCGTTCATGTCATCAATCATGTCGATCTCCAACGTTTGTGGAGGTACCCGGATGGTGGTACGGGGAAAGCCGGCATGGCTAGACTCACTGTCAACATCATCGACCGCGAGTACGCCGGCATGAAATTCGAGTTCCCAAAGCACCTGCACGAGCGATGGGAGTGGAGGCACCTGGATTACGATGCGATCAAGTACACAGCCAGAGACGCGTATGTCTGCTACGAGATGCTCAACAGGATCTGGCGGGTGGGTGAGTGTTCTGTTTACCACTACTAGTTTCGCATTTCCTAGTTTTATCTCGCATGTATTTTCTAAGCATTCTGTGTGTAAGGACCAAGCTCGTATGATCCCTATGCTATTAGCTACTTAACCTGTATGCTCAACATTACCCCTTTTGTATGCTCAACATTCATTCTTACAAGTTCTGTCTGTGCCATTTGCAAGCGGCAGAATCCAGAACTGACATGCATAAGGTGTGATACAGTCATAAGTCATAACCAAACCCAGATTATAGCGAAGGATACCGTCATAACCAAACCCAGATTATAGTTTGACAAAGGTAATACACAGTAGTTCGTAATTGCTCACATAGTGTACTTCTGAAATAACATGTTTTCATAAACACAACAATCATGCACTAATAGTCTACATCCCAGCCTGTTGGAGAAGGCAACCGATCTCACGATGCCTTCGGTCGCTTGCCCTGGTTTGTAGATTCATCTACACTCCGGCATCTGGGGCAAACAACCTGCATTGGTGGTGGTTCAATGATGCGATGCCTGGAACGAGATTTTACAATCTAGCGGTATAGCTCGTGGCTAACATACCCATCAATTGCAGCATACTTCAGATTAGGTTCAGAAAGTGGCTTATCCTCCTAGTAATCGTGCCCTAAACGCCTCCACGAACATCTCGGCAATCTGTCCTTCATGTCAGCATACCACGGGTCGATGAGTTCGGAGGCAAGAGCGGCCATCCCGGTCTTGCCGCCCTTCGTCCCTGGGATCTAGTAAATTTTCTAGATGTCCACTCTGCACTCCTTTGGGATTCTAATGTTGACAGTCGGGCTTTCAAGCAGTTTAGTGTCATTCGTGATGTCAACACTAGTAAATGTTATGTGCTGGTTCACGAGAAAGTCATGAAACAGATCCCTAATGCTTTCGCCCCACCTACATGAAAATGAATTCAGACAAATAATATAGCAATAACTTTTGCAAACAGACGGTTCAGAAACAAAAAGACAACAAAGTCTACCAGAACCCGTCAGCCCCCTTCTCGCAAAAAGGCTGGTATATGAGGATGTGCCCCTTCATGGAGAGTTGCACCATGGCGATCCTACGGTGATCGCGGCTGTACTCGAGGTCGAGACCTATGAACCTGTTTTCTTTGAACTGCAGCCAACTCGTGTAATTATTCAGAGTGTTCCTCACCGTCCGAGGGTCAGTGGTGTAGACGACATCGATCTTCTTCCCGCCATGTACTTCGATGTCGAAGTGCGCAGTTTCTTACCTGCCATCGTTCCGGACGTCCAGAGTGTCCATGACTACAGGCAAGAGGGAAAGGATACGGAGGAAGAGGGTGATGCGGTGGTGGAGGAAATGGATGTGGCTGTGGAGGAGAAAGACGATGAGGCCGTGTAGGAGGAAATGAGACGGAGAAGTGAAAGATTGGAACCGCCCTTACCAATATCTGGAATGGTGCACGACCGTTCGTAGTAGGGTGAAGGTGGAGAAATACGGCGGTTTTACACGTCGACACTAGCGCTTCCTAAAATTTGTTCTACGCCGCTTGCATGCGGTGGAATCAATTCAAACGTAGGCACGTTTGCGTGTGCCGACCTTCACTCACTGACAGGCGGGCTGCACATTTCTCTTTTATGATTTATTTTTTCACTTCCTCTAGATGGTTCCGGTGCCCGTCCTCAATAATTACGCCCCCTTCTTGTCTTCCACGCGGACGAGAACCGGCAGCAGCGGCGGTTCCTTGCAGATCCACTCCCCACTCAAAAAACTGCCCCCATCCCTAATTCCATCCCCTCTCGAATCCATCCTCCTCCTTATCACAACGCCTCCATTAATCTACCGGATTCCAGACTCCATTTGCCGCTATGGGTAGAGCTTGGGGTAGCAGTAGGCTGAAGCGAAAGGCATGCGACGACGACACAGATGTCCGGGGCGACCACTACCGTGAGTATTGGGGATGGCCGAACCTCAGCGCCGCGAACGTGCACAGTATCGCCTCAGGGTTGGACATCATCTCAGTCGGCCGCCTCGCTCGCTGTATCCCTGGCTACCGCTTGACGATGCGGAACATGGACGAACAACCGTTCGGCACGCCAGGCCTTCTTTACCCTGATAACAGCAAATAGCCAAACGACCGCGATGGCCACGTAAGTTCTAGTATCTAGCTTATTCGTTCAGTCATATCATTGATTCATATGTGTTGAACTCTCATCGGAATCCTATGTTCCTTTCGTCAAACGTGTTGTGTGCACGTGCGGTTTGAACAAATCGAACCATTTAAGACTATTCTGTACAGCGGAAGCTCTGCTCGTACCTGATATTCTGGTATTTTCATAGTGGCACGGTCTTACTTTAGGTGATAGACGAGTTGTCAATTTTCATTTTGCAATGGAATGCCTGCTAGGTGATATTCTGTTTCCTAAAATAAAAACAAACAGATTAGACGGTTTAAGGCTGTTATGCCTCGAGCTGTTTATGATCATCGTCAGGAGTTTGTTCTGGGGACTCTGCTACTACTCCATATATTGAGTATCTTCGTAGTGACACAGGCACAATTTAGGTGATTTCTGAGGAGACACTCGTATTTAGGCGATATTTTGTGTACTTTAATCTGAAGGTCCAGTTGTCAAATTGTATTTGCAATGGAATCCATGCTAGGTGATTGTACCAACTGACAACAAACTCTACAGAATATTCATGCAAAACTGATGCTGCTAGATAAGTGGTCTGAATCAGTAGTGGTGAATATCAAGGAAGAAGAAGAGACGGAAATGGAAGATGACCAGAACTGGGTTGGTGGCAACAGTGAGTGGCTGGTCCTTTTATCATAGGATGGCAGTACTTGGACTCTAAAAAATGGCTACAGATCGGTGAGACTTGCAGTGCCATCTTTGAAGGGTGTCAGCATTACAGCATTCAACAACGGGTGACCGCCACCCATTTCTAAATTCGCTTACAGGTTCAACATGGCAGAACTTGACCTCGTGAAGGTATAGCTCCCACATAGACTGTGGGAGGGGGCGTGGAAGAACTGGGAGTATGACCTCTTAGCGGTGTTCGACAAGGAAATCACATTCATTAGATGCCCAGAAGACAATGAATGGACAGTCTTGTGCGTTGACTTCCTGCGGCCGGAGAAGCATGTCAACGCTGTCTTCACCTACGGCTACTCTTCATACAGACCGCAACGCATTTATGTGGTCACTGAACCTAGCAGCGACGTGCATGTTTGGGAGCCGTCCATTTGGGGTGAGTCATGGTGTCATATAGCATGTAAAATCCCATTCAAAATTCTGCTTACTGACTATTAGTAACACACAGGTACACACGCAGCCCCGCGCATCATTCTAGCTCCGGTCATCGAAGATGTAGTAGCAGATGCTGAACTTGTGACACAACACTGGTTCTTGGCACCTCTGGGAGACAACATGGAACAGGATGATGAACTCATGTGGATTCATATCAGGGGAGCACTAAACAGTGTTGGTGATACAATAGAATATATAGGGACACAACTTTCTTCATACCCATCGCTGCGATGTCACGGTTTCTCGAGGTCCGCATGCCCATCCAAAGACCCAGTAGAGCAAGTCTGGAGCAGAGTCAACAATCTGAAGGGACAATCTGTGTTTTTTGGGATCAACTACCCTTTCTTTGTCGGAGCCCCTGGAGTTGTTGAACCTGTAATTGCTCAGGCAGCCCTAGCCCCTGATGGTACTAGTGGTGGTGGTGGTGGTGGTGTTGGTGGTGGTGGAGCTGACGAAGAACTAGCTGCTGCTGCTGCTCCTGGTGAAGCTGTCAAAATACTTGGTGATGCTGCTGCTGGTGAAGCTGACGAAATACTTGCTAATGCTGCTGTTGGTGAAGCTGACGAAATACCTGCTAAGGCTGCTGCTGGTGAAGCTGACGAAATACCTGCTGAGGCTATTGCCGGAGTCCAGGAAGAACATGCTGGTGTTGTTGTTGAGGTGCCAGCACTTCCAGTGTTGATAGCAGACTGTGTGTTTGCTGCACACTCACGCGCCTATCATGTTGATGCTCCAGATCCGACCTGGAGCCGAATCCACGTCGGGGGGAGGGGGC
Source organism: Avena sativa (assembly GCA_916181665.1). Taxonomy (NCBI): domain Eukaryota; kingdom Viridiplantae; phylum Streptophyta; class Magnoliopsida; order Poales; family Poaceae; genus Avena; species Avena sativa. Next base: position 452,477,027 of record OV702289.1, read on the forward strand.
CTACAATTGGCTCATCAGTGGGATCGTACGATTTGAAGGAGAATGAAAGACAGCCAAACACAACATTCTGGTTTGTTCCGACGATACCACCAGCTCCAGGGACCTAGTGCTCATACTGGCAAATGCGATGAACCATTTGTATTTATCTTTATCATTAGTTACACTTATGTGTGTAAAGACTAAGTTGTGCTTATTTGTGTAAGACTAAGTTATGCCTAACTACGTAATATTCAGTGAAGACCAGCTTTTCTTTCCACGCCCATAACAACAGAATTGCAGCATAGAACATACAAATGTAATGTGCATACCAGGAATTTTTGCTCAGGATAAAACCACTTCAAGCAAATGATACATCGTGTACGCATTTGAACGCATCACTAGAATGTGCCACCTATTGATGATTGATGACATGGATCTAGCTTTTCTGCGCGTATTTGCATTGAATCGCTCATTGATTTGTTCACATATTTTTTGGCAATGGTTGATGAACTCCACTCTCTTGGTAACTTGCTTCGTCAGCGAGCACTTGTTGATGCAATGCAAAGTAAAGAACATGGTCGTCATCGTCATCCCATTTAGGTTCTCTATGTTTCGTCATCACGGAGATACTAATTTCAAATGAAAATCTAGTAAACAATATATGTGTACATTGTTAGAGTATGCTACGGCCACGGTACATACATGTTTTTCTACAATCACAAGAAGAAAACTTGATGCATTTTCACCTTGTTGGCGTTGTGCCGAACTGGGTGGATGTGGCTTTGGGGTTTGGAGAGGAAGGCGCTGTGGCTGGTGCGTGTGCGACCATGGTGATGGCGAGCTCGGATTCTAGAGGAGGCCAATAGGACCGAGCATGGACGGCATGGTGACAGATCTCACCCAGGAATGAATTCCCATCCCCATGTCGTGCCAATGGTGCGGTCATGGTGAGGGCGAGCTCTGATTCGGGATGGGGAGGAGAATAGGCCAAGCAGGTTCGTCCACGTCCTAGCTCCGCGCCATGGCCGCGACCACAGATTGCCGCCCCGGAGGAAGAAGAAGACGCGTAAAGGATGCATGCGCCAACACTGCAAGCCTACATGGCAGCGACGACGACAACGACATAACGGCGAAAGCTAACAGGGGGGCCCAACTTGACGGCCGTTAGCCTGATTTGTTGTATTGAAACGTAAAGTTGAATTCGTGCCAAAAAGACCCTCTGAGTATTTGGTAGGCCAACTGTAGTCATCATGGCTGATATCAGGGAACTCGGGTACCGCGTTGCCTGGCCACCCCAAGTTTCGGGCCGCAAAATGATATTCTCCTATGGTAGATCCGGCTCAGGCACAAGCTGAGTTAGAGGAAACTAGGCGGGAAATGTTAGCTGGGGCAAAGAAGGTAGCAGAGCTGCATCAGTCTTTGAACATCACCTTGAGAGAATATGCTAAGGCAAACCGCGTAGATGGAGTGAAAATTCGGGGCAGGAACCTGATCACTGAGATTGACAAGGAGTACGATCCTAGGCTAGGTCAGACAGCCATGATAGTAACAAGAGGGCTGGATCGGTACAGTACTCCGGCAAAGAACCTCAGGGCAGCAAACGCGACCGCATCCGAGTTAGAAGGTTTAATTGGAGAGGCCCGGCAAAGGCAACAAGAGAGGGTAAATCACTAGTTAAGAGTTGCTTGCCAGCAAAATGAAGAAATAAACAAGGCAAACCCGGCGCCACTAGGAGCCTCACAGGTGGTACATTCGGCCAGAAATAACCTGGCGAGATCCAGAGGAGCCACGTCATTTCTAGGTCATAATACCAGGAGAGAAGAAGTAGTAAACTCTGAAGAAGAGACAAACAAATGGTTCCTTATGACCCGGTAAGGGCTGGAAAAGGCAAAGCAGTGCAAGTTGATGAAGATCGGCATAGTACTAGCTGAGGTGTGGCCGCCCGAGGTAACCGTGACCAAGGCAATGCCGGTCAAAGAAATGCTGCCAACAGCAATGCCGGACAGCATGATCCCGCGGGAACGGGGCAAAATTTACCTCGGACGTAGCAACAATGCGCACCTCGGCAAGAGGGGAGCGCAGGATAAGCAACACAACAACAAAATGCTCGTCTGGATCAGGAAAGATACAATGATGGTTATTCGCCTATGGTCAACGACGGATACCCCAGACCGGATCACCACATAATTGGGTCAAGGCTGGGGAGCAGGAACTTGCAGCCAGATGATGCAAGGCTGAAATTGGATAGGATTTATAGGTCGGAGCAAATTGAGATACAAGGTCCACCGGGTCCAGCATGCTTTGGGCCCCGGATCATGAACGAGCCACCAGTGCCGAACTCTTAGCTAGCCAGAGGAACCCGAACTTATGATGGTAGTACCAGGCCAGAGGATTGGCTGATTGACTATGCCACAGCAGTCAAGATCGCAACAGGAAATTTGAGATGGGCGGTAAGGTATGTGCCACAGATGCTAGAAGGACCAGCGCGAGTTTGGCTGAACAATTTGCCACCAGGGAGTGTCAACTGTTGGTTGGATTTCCAGGAGCTGTTCGTTAGCAACTTCTCAAGCACTTATAAGAGACCCAACAGGCCACAGACTCTTGCGTTGTGCCGGCAGAGACCGAATGAGCCAGACAGAGATTTCCTGACTCGGTGGTGCAATGTGCGAAACTCGTGCGAGGGAGTAATTTAATCACAAGCTATTGCATGGTTCACTCAGGGATGCATTCATGGAACTATGTTGTGGCAGAGGTTACAGCGAGACATGTCAACTACCTTGGCTGAGACAATCCGGATCACAGATTCGTATGCCTTGGGAGATCCAACGCAACCCCAGCTAATGTCGAGCGAGGCAAACGAGGAATATTACGGCCGAGATGGCTCCGGATCGTCAAGGAGGAATGATTTTCGAGGAAAGAGAAGGGATGAGTGTCCCGATTACCGATATAACTCGCAACAGGTCACAGCAGTAGACCGGGATCAATCCAATGCCGGAGCCAGCCAACGCCAAAAAACTGGAGGGCAAAGCTAGCAGCAGAAAAACGAAGGGAAAAACCTTGGACCCCGGAGTAGAAGAAGCAATGGAAAGAACGAAAGGATAGACCGAGATATACGTTTGAATCCATGCTGGATCAACCTTGCAAGTTCAATACGCCAAGCCCGAATAATCCGGAGAATCATACAACCCGACAATGTGAATGGATGAGGAAGTTAGAATAGGGAAGTTTGGGGAATGCTCAGGCACCTCGGAACGAAGCACCTAGAAATGAAGCACCACGGCCACCGTTACTGACAGGGGGAAATGGACAACAACTGATGCTACCACCACCTCCTCCGAGGTACGAGAATCCAGAAAGAAGGGATGCGGTACATCAAGTGGGCAATAGCCAGCAACAAGGTCAGGGTTACAACGAGAATGAGCGACAAAACGAGTATATGGAACATCATCAAAGCTACTTTGTGTTTACCACGGAAGAGAATGACTGGAAAAGCTTGCAGCGCCGGCATATGGAGGTGAACGCGGTAATGCCGGCAGTAGTGAGGTATATGCCCTGGGTGGATCAAGAGATTGCATGGAGTGTCAAGGATCACCCAAAGATCATGCCAAGCCCAGGAACCTATGCTCTGGTCCTGGATCCGACGTTCATCGAGCCAAATATCAATGTAAGGTTTTCCAAGGTACTGATTGACAATGGCAGTAGTATCAACATTATGTACAAGGATACCATGCACAAGTTGGGAATAACAGAGAACATGTTGCAAGCAACGAGGACCACCTTTCATGGCATTGTACCGGGTATCTCCTATGAGCCAATTGGTAAGGTCCGGGTTGACGTGTTATTCGGCACAAGAGACAATTCTCGTACTGAAAACTTGGAATTCGAAGTGGTGAATCTGGAGAGCGCTTATCACGCGTTACTTGGCAGGCCAGCACTGAACAAATTCATGGCAACTACCCACATCAGTTACCTTAAGATGAAGTTGCACGGGCCAAGGGGCGTGATAACTGTATCAGGGGACTTCCAACGTTCGATCGAGTGCACCTCAGCCGGATCTAATTTAGCTGAGTCACTCGTGATAGCTCAAGAAAAAAGGAAGATACTGGAAGTGGTGGCACTGGCTCAATCTGCGCAACAACATATGTCGTCCCTGACCAACCCGCACGGGAGCGTATCATTCCAAGCAACTAAGGACACGAAGAAAGTGCCAATCGATGATCAGTTCCTAGGGCGCACTGTGACCATTGGTGCCAGGTTAAGCAGCAAATAGGAAAGCGAGCTCGTTAACTTCGTCCGTGAGAATCGGGATATCTTTGCTTGGTCTACTCAGGATCCGCAAGGTGTACCGAGGGAGTTGGCTAAGGATTCATTGAACGTAAGGCCCGGGGCTAAGCCGGTAATGCAACCACTCCAGCGTTTCATCGAAGACAGGAGGAAAGTCATTGGAGATGAAATAACTAGGCTCTTAGCGGCCGAATTTATCATGGAAGTACTATATCCGGATTGGCTCTCTAATCCGGTGCTAGTGGAGAAAAAGAAAGATGATCTGAACGTAGCTGTGGTATGGCGCATGTGCATTGATTACACGAACCTGAATAAGGTGTGTCCCAAAGATTCATTTCTGCTCCCTAGGATAGATCAAGTCATAGACTCAACGGCCGGATGTGAGCTACTGTCATTCATTGATGCGTTTTCTGGTTTCCACCAGATACCCCTGAATCCGGATGATCAAATAAAGACTGCATTTATTACCCCGTACAAGGCTTATTGCTATCGCACTATGCCGTTTGGATTACGTAATGCAGGAGCAACGTACCAGTGATGCATGCAAAAATGCTTACATGATCAGATAGGTCGAAACATGCAAGTCTATGTGGATGATGTGGTAATAAAAACCAAGGAAAGCAATATGCTCCTTGATGATATCCAGCAGACATTCGCGAACTTGAGAAGGTTCCGAATGAAGCTGAACCCGGAGAAGTGCACCTTTGGCGTACCCGCTAGAAAGTTACTCGTTTTTTTTGTGTCTAGCCGTGGAATTGAAGATAACCAGACAAGAATCCGGGCCATAGAAAGAATGGAACTACCAAAATGCCTTAACGATGTGCAGAAGTTCACTGGTTTCCTGGCATCGTTAAGTCGGTTCGTGTGTCGGTTGGGAGAGAAGGCCTTGCCCCTCTACCAACTAATGAAAAAGGCAGACAAGTTCACATGGACGCCACAGGCGGATCTTGCATTTTGAGAGTTGAAAAAGATGTTATCTACTGCGCCAATCCTAGCCGCACCACTACCTAAGGAGCCAATGTTGCTCTACGTAGCCGCGACCAACCGGGTCATAAGTGCAGTAATCGTAGTGGAGCGTGAAGAGGAAGGAAAGTCCGTGCAAAGGCCGGTGTACTATCTGAGCGAGGTATTGTCAGCCTGGAAACATAACTATCCTCACTACCAGAAGATGCCGTATGGAGTATATATGTCGGCCAAGAAACTCAAACACTATTTTGAGGAACACCCCATCAAGGTGATATGTGAGGCACCCATTTCAGAAATTATGAGTAACAAATACGCAAGCGGCCGGATAGCAAAGTGGGTAATCGAGTTAGCTCCCTATGCACCACAATTTTACAGAAGGGATGCTATCAATTCACAAGCCGTAGCAGATTTCTTTGTGCACATATGAACCACTCTCGCCGGACTCCAATTATTGGCAGATGCACTTCGATGGATCAAAACTGAAAGATGGGTTGGGCGCCGGAGTAGTGCTTACATCACCCAAGAAGGATCAACTAAAGTATGTCCTTCAAATCCACTTCAGTGCCTTGAACAATGTGGCGGAGTACGAAGCATTGGTGCATGGTCTCAAAGTGGCGAAAGAAGTAGGGATACGTCGGATACAATGCTTTGGAGATTCTGATTTGGTGGTGCAGCAAGTGTCTGGAAATTGGGATGCCTTGGATGCTAACATGGCCCTGTATAGGTTCCATGTTCAAAAGATAAGTGGGTTTTTTGAGGGATGTGAGTTCCATCACATACCTCGGATTGAAAACGAGGCGGCGGATAGGTTGTCCAAGTTAGGCTCGTCCCGACAGCCAATCCCACCGAATGTCGCCTTGAAGCACCTGATAAAACCATCTATCACGCCCTCACCCGAATCAGATTCCATTTACATCCCGGCACTCTCCGGATCAGGAGCTGCACCTATGGAGATAGAGTGGGGAAGCACCTCGGCAAACCCGGGGACTGCTTTAGCAAACCCGAGGACTGCCTCAGCAAACCCGAGGACTGTTCAGTCTAATCCGGCAGGAGTTATGTCGGTGGATGCAATGGAAGTTAATGAGGAACCATTTCCCGTCCGAATTGTACCAACTTGGGCCAAGCCAATTTTTGATTTCCTGAAAGAGGGAATGTTACCGGATGACGAAATAAGTTCAAGGCAAATTCAGAGAAGGGCAAAGGCCTATACAATTATCAACACCGAACTATACAAAAGAAGTGTGACAACAGTACTGCAGCGGTGTATTGATCCAGAGGAAGGACTTGACATACTCCGGGATATTCACCAAGGGGAATGTGGACACCATGCCTCCTCAAGGGCATTAGTAGCAAAAGATTTCCGGCATGGATTTTGTTGGCCTAGTGCTTTGGAGCAAGCAGAGGACTTGGTGAGAAAATGCAATGGTTGTCAAAGATACGCCACGAAAACTCACCTATGAATGTCGGAGCTGAAAACTATCCCCATTACATGGGCATTTGCTTTATGATGCCTAGATATGGTAGGACCATTTAAGCCAGCCAAAGGAGGGATGACCCATATTCTAGTCATGGTTGACAAGTTCACCAAATGGATTGAGGTGAAACCAATTCGGAAATGTGATGGGGTAACACCAGTAAGACTCCTCGAGGATATTATCCTAAGATACGGCTATCCCCATAGCATCATAACTGATAATGGAACAAATTTTGCTGAAGGATCGTTTGCGAGATTCTACCGAGAAAAGAAGATATAGTTAGATATCACCTCAGTCACCCACCCCGCATCGAACGGGCAAGTGGAAAGATCGAACGGACTGGTATTGTCCGGGACAAACCCCGGCTCATAGAGCCGCTGCAAAGATCAGCGAGGTGCTAGATAGAAGAACTACCAGTGGTACTGTGGAGCTTAAGAACAACTCCGAATCGATCAATAGGCTATACGGCATTCTTTCTGTATATGGGGCAGAGGCTGTATTACCAGCCGATAGAGAGCATGATTCGCCAAGAGTCACCGAATACACAGAAGCCGAAGTGTGCGAGGCCCGGCAAAATGATGTTGATCTGCTGGAAGAAGCGAGAGAACTGGCCTTGTCTAGATCCGCCATATATCAGCAAAATCTCCGACGCTATCATAGCCGGAAAGTAAACCCCCGAGTCTTCTGGGAAGGTGATTAGGTACTCCGGCTAATACAGCGCACTGTTGGCATGCATAAGTTATCCCCTCCATGGGAAGGACCTTTCATTGTGAGAGAAGCCTTGCGCAATGACTCCTACTATCTTATTGATGCACAGCCCCAGGAAAAGAACAAGGCGGACATGTCCGGAGAGGAATCCAAACGACCATAGAACGTAGCATTGCTTCGTCCTTTCTACACCTAAGAGGTGAATGTATCTGAGCTACTCATACGTCGGTATGTATGTTGGCGATGAGCTTATCAATAAAAACTTTTCCACCCAGAGCAGAAACTTGGGGACTGCTATAACACTTGTTTCTCGTTTTTGTATTTTTATGTCGGCTGGGTTAAGTCGCTTATATCTTAGTTGGATTAGTAATGTGTAAGCACCAAAAACCTAACTCTTCGACTTTGCTGCTGTCCAACATGAATTGGCTTCATGGCAAGCAAGAGAACAAGTTTGGAATCGCAAAGCACATGAAAAACGACTAAGGGAAAGAACTTAAGCGGGCCGACATTGGTTTTTTGACTAACCCTTAGTTTGTTTTGGTCACTAAAACACCGGATCATTTTGAGCTAATCTCAAGGTTTCAAGTATTGTTAAGTCAATTTTTTGAACCTTGGATTCGTCAGTCAAAAAACCGAATCAAGGTAGACGCGAGCCGAGTCAAAAATTGGGGGAACAAGAAAACAAACTCGGGGACTTCGCCCACGATAATCCAGAAATAAAACTTAGTTCAGAACATAAAATTGTAGCACAGCCAAAGTAAAGTATTTAAATACATCTACGCCCAGCATTCCGGGGATTTGATAAATATGACCAGTGTTTTCTAAGGATCAGGAGCAGCAGACGAATCATCCGTCGAGGAAGGAGGTACTTAGGAGTGTGGGAGAGGGGCACTAGCCTCGGCTTCGTCCTCCGGGTTAACCTCACTATCCTCTGGGTCTTCAGCCTCATTGCCTAGTTCGGAGCCCTCACTTTCACTCCCTCCCTTCTCTTCTTCAGAGACAACTTCTTCATCAACGACATCGAGATAACTTGCCCCCTCATTCCAAGCATGGGAGAAGGAGTACTGGATGAGCTTGTTGGCACAGGATTTGCAGCGCGCGATCCACTCCGGATCCTTGCACCACTTAGACCCGGTGTGCATGCGAGTGAGTAACCCCAGGTCAATCCCTTCATACCATGAAAGAGCAAATTTAAGGGCAATGTCGGCCCCAGCCCGTGCGGCATATTCACGCCACAGATGCAGCTGCATGTCACACTCGATTAATCTGGCTATGAAAGCCGAGCCTTTCTTTGGAATGGATTCACTAGGCCAAAGGCAGCTGAACATCCGTGTTGCCGCTGGGATAATATCCGTGCCATGGTTCTTCACTACCTCAAGACGAGCGGTGAGACTCGCCAGTAGATCCTCCGTATTATACGGGATTGGCCCAGCACCAGGGGCAGCAAGAATACCACGCTATTCGCGGGATTGGCGTACAGCAGCGGCACCGAGCGTATCACTCTCTGGAAATTTGCCTAAGAATGAGAAGATAAATAGTGAACAAAAGGACCAAATCCGGAGGAAAGAAAATCAAGCAAGGGCAGAAAACTCACGCGCGATCTGGAAGAGGAGTCGCTGAAGCTCGGAATGAACGTCGGCGCTATGGGCCTGGAGTTTCTCGTATTTTATGGTCACCGACGTAAGCTTGACTTCGGCTTCCTTCAATAGGCTCTTATCCTTGGAGATTTGCGTGGTTAAACGCTCTTTCTCCTTGGCAAACTCCTGGTCGGCCTTCTCCAACTCTGACTTATGGAAGATCTTAAGCCTCTGAATTTTGGCATTCAGCCGAGTGATATTCGAGTCCTGGTGTTGGAGCCGAGCTATCTCTTGATCTTTCTTCTTCAGCTCAGCCTCATGCTTCCTTGCTTGTTCGACGAAATGAGTCATCATTTCAGGCATGGTGACGATATCCTCGAGAGCAACTACAACAGCATAATGATCCGGAGGACCTAAAGTATAAGTGTCCACCGGATAAAGGAAGGAAAATACAACGATCGTGTGGAGGGGACAAATTTACCTTTGATTTCAGCAAGGTTTTTCCGCATGATTATGTTTTCAGCTTCAACCTTGGCTGCATGATTCAGACAACAAATTCATATGGATCCTAAGAAGTTCGAATAAATGAATACGGAAGAGGAAGAATGGAAAACTACCCCTCTTCTGGTACTCCACCAGGACTTTACCATAACGCGCGCGAATGTCTTTATAGGAGTCCAACAGGCGCTGGAACTCAGCGGATCGGCGGTTATTGGTAATCTGAAATAAGAAAGGCAATGGCAAAGTTCAAAGGCAGAGTAAAAACAATTTGAAGTCTACGAGATCCGGGCCAAGTGGAACTTAACCCGACTCTAGGTGTGTGGATATTCGAAGTCTACAAGATCCGGGCCAAGTGGAACTTAACCCGGCTCTATGTGTGTGGATATTCGAAGTCTACAAAACCTAGGCCAAGTTGAACTTAACCCGGCTCTAGGTGTGTGGATATTCGAAGTCTACAAACTCCGGGCCAAGTGGAACTTAACCCGGCTCTAGGTGTGTGGATATTCGAAGTGCATAAGATACGGGCCAAGGGAACTAGACTCGACACTAACTATATCAAAATTTGATGTCGTTACGAACAAAAACTAGATTCTATAAGAAGCATCCGACCGAATAACAAGTTATTCCCTCGGAGGCTCGGGGACTAGGGGATATATTTACAAGTGCTCAGTTATGTAAAACATCAACAGCAGAAAAAAGAGTTACCTCCATCATCCGCCCAGCTAAGGAGATAGCCTTGGTAGCGGAGTTCATCTGGGTGCTAAACTCGGCTGGGCCGAACTTCTCCTGCAGATCATCTTGAGGGTTGATGAATTCTGCATTGTTCTAGTTCTTCACGTACTCGAGGAGCAGTGGACTGTAGCTTTCGCCACTTAGAGAATAGTTCGCCACAAGACCCTTCACGTGGGCCTCTCGCTTGGCGGATTGAGCTGCAGCGGGGCTGGTATGCAAAACCAACTGTTGGCTGCCCTCTGACCCGGAAGCGGTAGACCCGGATGAAGTTCTTTTTGCTGACCCGGAAGCCTTTTTGACTTTGCCAGATGAAGGTGGAGGAACTGTTTGGAAGATATCTGCCATTGAATAGGTATACCCGGAGGGAGCCGATGGGGCTTTTCCCTTGGGAGGCTTGGTGGAGGCTTTTGCTACTGCTGTTCGTGCTGTTGCTGGTGCTGGTACTGCCGGTGCCGCTGGTGCTGGTGCTGATGATGCTAGTGGTGCTGCTGCTGCTGGTGGTGCTGCTGGTGGTGGTGCTGATGCTGCTGGTGCTACTACTGCTGCTGGTGTTGCTGGTGCTGGTGATGCTCGAAACACTGGTGGCACCTCACGATTTGGCGCTAAGGCCGACGAACTGGGGAGATCCAGCATCGCCGTATCCAGAGCCACCCCACTACCCCCCGCGCCGACATCGCCCTCCTCTTGGCAAGGTGGGATCTAGTTAGGCGCAACCGCGGAGCCCTCTTGAATAGGGCTGAGCGGACGAGAATCATTGTTGCGGGGGGGAGAGGGACTGCTCCAGAGTGGGGAGGCTATGCCAGAGCCGCTCTGAGGGATATCCCTAGGAGCTCTGAGAAAAAAGAAAAAGCGCCAAGTCAAAAAGAGAGAATCAATAAGAAACAAAGGCAAGCAAAGGAAAAATCCCAAGTATCAGTGCTAAAGGACTTACTCATCCACGGTAGGAGGAGCCCGAGGTTTGGGCGCCCTCCGAACCGTGCTCTTGGTGGCCGGCTTGGACGAGGGTTTCACCCTGGATTTCTTCTGCCTCTTCTTGGGCGACGACACCTCCGAAGCTGCGACCGAGGTAGCCGTGTGCTTCTAGGAAGGAGCAGGGGCCGGGCCACCAGTGGCAAGGGGAGGAACCTCGTGGACCTGACCGTCCGGGTTAGCTGAACATTCGAACATAGACAGATACGTGTAAGATATGGGAACCGGATCAAATACCTCTAGGACCTCAACATCAGAGTCATCGTCGTCTGGCCAATCCCTTAGAGAAGAGGCCTTACCAGTGCTGCGTTTGACGACATCTAGGGTAGGCAGGAAGGCCTCCGAATCAGGCTCCTCCTCGTCCTCCTCGGTGCGGTCCGGCAACCACTTCCTCGCCAGCACCTCACCATCCTCCGGTGGCTGCTGGAGGAATCGCTCAGAACAAGGCAACAATTGACAAGTTACAAAAGTGAATAGACATACAGAGAAGATTCGGAGAACAAAAAAAGGAAAATTCACCTTTCGAGGAGGGTTGACCCGGGTGAAGGGCTCAAGTCCCGACTCCCAATCCTCGAAGAACTCCTTCACATTAAATATGGACTTAACCCGCACGATAAACCGTCGAGTTATCCAGCTCGATGGAAAAAGTCCGGTGGGGGTCGAGAGGACCGCTCAAGTAGAAGATCTTGTGGGCTTGCTTCTAGAGGGGGAGACCCGGCTGCGGAGAAAAGTAATCATAATATCCTCCACCTAGAGACGCTCCTTGAGCAGCTCCTTGATCCGGCACTCCACTTGATTCGCCAGGGCCGTGGGCCGCTTCGGAATGCTCTCCCAACGTGAGGTATCAGGAGGGCCAAGTTTGAAGGGGAGCAGCCGGATCAAGTCCTCCTTGGTGGTGTTCCAGACATAGAAGAAAGTCTAGGCCCAGCCCTTGCAGGACTCGAGTCCAGTGACCCAGGGGAATACGGAGTTCTTCCGGGGAGAAATGGATGCGGCGCCGCATTAGGTCAAGTGTTTGTCCTCCGGGGCAAGCTCCTTGTCCGGAGCTACGTTCCTCCGGAGACCAAAGAACTTGATCCAAAGTTCTTTGGTTGGCCAGAGGCCGATGTACCCCTCAATGCCAGAAGCAAAGGAGGACAGAGAAGTAATAGCATTTGCGGGGAGGTGATGCGGTTGCAACTTGTACATAGAAATGAAATCAAAGAAAATATCGGAAGTGGGAAGGCCGAATCCGCACTGGAAATGCGAAAGAAAGACAACATATTCCCTAGAATTGGGGGAAGGAGAGACTTCACCGGAGGCGAGGCGGCAGGCGACGCCAGCAGGGACGTGGCGCATGGCGCGGAGCCAGTCCAGGTCCTCCTCACGGATGATGGAGCCGTCCCAGCAGCCGCGCTCACGACCCTCTACTCCTTCTTCCTGCTGCACCACCACCGCTGCTTCCTCTTCTGTCATGATGGATTCGAGGTCTTCAAGAGTGAAATCACTATACGAATAACCGGAAGAGGGGAAACAGGAAGCGCAAGGCCCCGTGGTGGAAATCTAGACTGGGAACAGCGGCGCTGGCGCGTGATGCTGTCTGGGCATGGTCGCGGCGGCGCTGGAACAACAAGAAAATGGCGGCGGCAGCAAGGTTGCGGTGAGAGAGAAAAGGTTAGGAGGCGCGGAGAAAATGGAGGAACTTCCCCTGAGAACGCCCTGGCCCTCTACTTAATCACACAGCATGCACGTCATGGGATCTTTTGCGGTGACCACGCTGCACAGAACGGGCATGTCCGCGATCGACATGGCCAATCAGAGCAGGGCCACAAAAAGGGCCACAGGAGCGAACGATCCCATGACATGACGCAATGTTACGGTTAACGAGGCGCTGTAGTGAAGGGACGTTTACAGTAGTTATTCCTAACATTGTGACAGTAACCAGCGCATTAAATGCGTGTGGCCCTTAAAATGAGGCAAAATGATGATTGCCCTCCACGTAGGATGTGGGGAAGCGTACAAGGGAAGGAATGGTAACCCGGATAAGCAAGCAAGAAACCTGGCCAGCGAGGAATAACTCGGAATGAGCCAAAGGGTCGCAAGATGAGAAACTCCGGGTTACGAGGTAACTTGGCCTAAGAAGCAAAACATCAGGATATGGGAATCTGATGTGGCCTTAACAACTAGAAGTTGCTAAGACCGCACCAGCTTCGGGGACTAATGTTGGGGGGATACCCCCGGGTAAGGTAACATCGGGGTACACTGGTGGAAAAAGGGCCTCTATTCCCGGTTCATAAGGTCCATTGGTCCCAGTTTCCGAACTGGGACCAATTACTCGGGACTAATGATGGTCACGTTTCGGGCACGAACCAGGACCAATGGGTCTCCACGTGGGCGGGCGCGCGACGAGGGGGGGTGGATCATTGGTCCTGGTTTGTGGAACAAACTAGGACCAATGGGTCTCCACATGGGAGCGCGCGAGACAAGGGGGGTGGATCATTAGTCCCGATTCGTGGCACCAACCGGGATCGTTGCTCTCTGTGTCGCAGTAGGGTTTTGTGCCGTGGCAGGATTTTCGGGCTATTTTTGTGTCGCGGCAGGGTTTTGTGCCGCGGCAGGATTTTTGGGCTATTTTTGTGTCGCGACAAGGTTTTGTGCCGCGGCAGGGTTTTTTTAATTTATTTATTTGGTGTTTTGTATTCAATTTAATGGTACTACATATATACATCAATAATGAAACCACGATATATATATTACACATCATGATCATAAATATATTATACACCGTCTCATCCGTCTTCTTGGTCGAAACATATTAATTACAAACGATACTCACACGAATTTGATCTAATTTACATCTTCTTTTTTACACTTCACCCTTCCAAATGTACTGGATAATAGTATTCTCCTTTCGGATCTATGACTTGTTCTAATAAGAATCCAGCAATTTCCTCTTGAATTGCTTGCACGAGTTCTTGTGATAGAAGACCGTCCCGCATCCGTTCGATCTAATTTAAAGAAGGGGATCAATATATATGAATGAAACTAAACACAATTGGTGGTAATAAAATAAAGTTGTGATTATTGTTTATCGTACTTCAATTTTTTGGATGTTCCGGTCTGCGCCCTTCTCTTTGGTCGTCTGGCGAATGAACTCGCAGACATAGTATCCACATAAGTGATTCCCGGCTTCCTAACTCAAGCACTTTACGAGAACGGAGTTCAATCAAAATAATAATCAAGCATGATAATCGTGGTATTGAAACTAGAATCAAAGAGATGCGTGGATCTAGCAAGTAGTACTTACAGGCAATGGTTGAAATGTAAGCTCTAGCTTCCAAACACCCCTATTTTTGGCGGTGAACCGTTTCCAAGCCTTCTGGAGGCATTCCTGCATGTTCGCCCACTTTTATAATGGTGTGTGTTTCGAGTCTAGGACTTTTACTACTCCGGTGTTAACAACAATGATTAACAGAATATAGTGGAAGCTGGACACACTAACAAAATATAACATAAGTCAATTATATGCTTAACATCGACTAAGTGAAAATAGAATGTGTACAAGACAGTAACACTCATCCAGCGTTGTAAGGAAATAGTATTTCCCTTCTGTTGCTGAAATGCATCAACGCTTGTAGCAAGTTATCCTCTGTCTCTTTGGGTTTCGTTTTTAGAGTAACTTCATGAACGAAATTGCAGTCAACAAACCCAAGGTCATAGATTTGTCCTTTGTTGCATTCGAGAATCTTCATTCTGCATATATAATTAGTATAGTGATGAGTAATATTATACAAGCAACGAATGAGCTGAGCTAGAAAGACTTAATTACAGAAATTAATAATACTTACAAACAATAGGCACTACCGATAGTTTTGTCGAGGGAGTCTTGTTGGTAAAACTGAAATAATTCTGGAAATTCGATCAGTAGGAAGCCATCTCCATGACCATAATGGTGGTGTTTATATGCAGCATAGATCCAAGTTTTGGATTCAACACAGGATTGCATGTACCAGTTATGCAATCTTCGCATTTTTGTTGGTAGATCTTTGAGTAACTCGGGTTTGACGAGAGGAGCCCTGTACTGGTATACGTATGCTATTTCTTGGTACCCCTCGAACTCATCCATAAAGCTCATGTACTCAGTAATAGACAGTTCATATAATTCGGCCTTTTCTCCATAAAGTCGAACAAACTCCGGATCAATGTTCGGATCATGCCGCTCCTGGGCTCTCCACTCATTGGTATCATACACTTTGAGCGGTTCGATCAATTGATTTTTCTGTTGTCCGAGCTGGGCAACTTCTTTCCCGACTCTTTGCTCTTTTGCCTCAACCGACTTGGTAATAGAGCGATTATAGTCTGATGTGAGCGCTATGGGTTGGTGAAGCTGAATCTTAAGCGCGGCTGCTTTGGCTTTATCGTCTGCGGTGACAGGAAGAATGGCTCTATCGGCCTTTTCTTGTTAGCCATGTCAATCTTCCACTTTTCATAATGGGCATCTGCGGCCGCAACAGTTTCCTCATCTGTCTTCTCGCAAGGTAGATTCTTCATATTCTTATGAGGTACTTTTGGGAGGGGCGATAGCTTACGTTTTGGTGATCGGAACATGCTCTTGCTGCTGCTGGTGGTGCTGCCCCTCTTAGTATACTTCCGTTTTTGTCTCTGAGGCTCAGGGGACGGAGATGACTGAGGCGGCGGCGGAGACGGCTGAGGCGGCGATGGAGACGGTTGCCCTGAGTGGTGAGGCGGTGAAGGCGACGGTCGCGCTGGAGAATGGTGAGGTGGCGGCGAAGGTGGATTGCTGCTCTGAGGAGTGGTTAGCCTTGGCGGCACATAATTTGGAAGCATGATGCGCTCCTTTGACCATAGAATAGTCCCCCTTTGGCTTCTCCTAGTTGAGGCAGCTCCATATCTTCCCCCGCAGGGTGGTCTAGCTTCAGCTCCTCAAAATCTTCCTTCACATCATCCACCGTGACGACAGCGTACCCATTTGGGACCGGTTTGCAATGCCAAGTTGGGTTAGGCGCAATTAGTACGGCCATGCCGACCGCCACCGTCACCCTTAAGTTCATAACCTGCACCTTTAGCTCACAAGATGTGCTCTCCGTGATATCATCCACTGGGTAGCGTTTCGGAGGAGCCGTCGTCGGTGCATCATCATCAACATCATGGAGCTGCGTGGAAGCGATGCTGCTTTTCTTATTCGATAGGGCGTCGGTACCATCGAATGCAGCTTCTACCACGTGCCGCTGAGATTGGCTGCTAGTACCTTGCTGGCTAAGTCTATCGAGTTAATCCTGGTGCCGCTTTAATGTTTCTTCTACATTACGCAATCGGTCTATAGCGGCCGCTTTCTTAGCTTCCTCCCTTTCCTTTCTGCTCTGATGGCTTTTATCGGGATATCTCTTCATTTTCACGGGGAAGGAAACCTTCCACGACTTGGAGTCTGGTGTGCCTCGTGCTCGTCCTTCATGTTCAGGATTTTTAAGGGCGCGTGTGAGCTCGTCGTTCTCTCTATCGGGAACGAACCGTCCCGCTGCAACATCATCTACTGCATTTCTAATATCGTCGATGGGCAGTAGGGGATCATCTTTATGTTTCTGATTATATATTTCCCTCCCTTCTTTGTCCAACGTGCCCCCATGGCCGTAAAACCAATTTCTCGCCCATGGTGTCCATGTTGTGGGCTCTGGTCTGATCCCGGCAGCAATGTAATTGACCTCAGGTGCATCCCACTTAGGCATGCAATCGGCGTAGCCAGTAGGCCCCATATTATGATGGTACAATTTCTTAGCAATGTTCTCTGTATTTATTCTAGACCTTTCCTTAGCTTTCTCCGATGTCTTGTACTTCACAAAATCCTCCCATTGGTGTCTTAACTTAGCATAGCCGCCTTGATTGAAATCCGGAGTCTTCTCTACCTTGACAAAGTTATTGTACAGTTTCTTCTTCTAGTCCTTGAATGCATCGGCCATTATGAGAGCAAACTTCTTGACTCGTTGCACAAGCTCCATTCTTGCTCTCTCCTTCTCGTCTGGATTCACATATGGCATCGGGAGGAGGAAATTAATCATGATCTTGTCAAAAAGCTTATCTTTGGTGGTGTTACCGACATACGAGACTCCACCGCCACTTGGCCAATTCCATTCTTGAACGGTGATCAGGATGTAGTCCCTCACAAAAACTCCACATTGCTTGACAAATTTTCTTGCGACATCGAAGAGAGCTTGCGATTCACCGTCTACACCGACCACTTCGATCCTATACCTCATAGTGTCATCCAACTTTTTTGTTGGGCCTCGTTTTGTTCTAACAGAAGAGTTCACGATCCAGAGGGTTAAAAGAAGAAAGAGTGTTAATATATGCATGTATATATATAGACAGCAGCATTTTAATTACAAAAATACATATATACACCTCGCTGGTGTTTGCGAGATTTAAGGTTCCGCCGGAGCCATCGCCTTCTCCCTCATCGGCTTCTCCCATGTCCTAGGCTTCGACTTCTACCTCACCGGAGTCGTCTCCTCGGTTGAGAGACTCATCTCCCTCACCGGAATCATTCAGAAACTCACTGGTGACATCGATATTGATATCTTCATTTTCGCAGATCATTCCGTGGAGGATGTTTTCCTGATGTTCTGGAATCATAGTATCTTGGTGTGTTGGATCCATAGTATCTGCAAATTAAGATTTGAAAGTTACTATAATGCAAATAATGCAAAACACTATGCACTTATTTTCTAAATCGGTTCGGAATGCCCTTGGTGGACAAACCATCGAACCCATGGTACTTAGGGGGTGTCGGTGTTCCTCTATGGAAAGTAAGGTTCAAAGTTGTACGAATATGAATGCTTACATTTTTAAATAGTAGAGCTCATTTTCTGAACATTTTGATATATTATACACATTTTTCTGATTTAAAATGAATTAGTTATGATTTTCCCAATTTTAATCCTTTTTAAATCATTTTTAAATAAATAAGAATTTTTGGAATTACTAAAATTATTTTCCATCTGGCCCCACATGTCAGACTTCTATTAATTTCAGAAAACATTTCCAAAAAGAATAAAAATCTGACATGCTGGACCCACCTGACAGCATTTTTGGTTAATAAAACAATTATAAAAACATATAAAAAACCTTTACAATTACAGTTAATAAAACAATTACCTGACGCGAACGGGCGACGGCATTGGGCTCGGGTGGCGCGGTAGGAGGCGGCGGGCTCGGGCGGCGAGGTCAGAGGCGGGCTAGGGAGGCGTGGGCTCGGGCGGCACGGGCGCAGGCAGGGGCGGAGCGGCGTGGGCTCGGGCGGCATGGTCAGAGGCGGAGTAGCGTGGGCTCGGGCGGCGCGGTCGACGGCAAAGAGGACGATGGTGGCGACTCGAAAATCCGGCAGCCTGACAGCGTCATTTTGCTCCGCGCGTGATTTTCCTTAGGTGTTTTGCGAGTAAAGTGGATGGGAAGGAAGAAGGAGGGGCAACAGTTATCAAGTACAGACCTTTGGTCCCGGTTCGTCCCACCAACCGGGACTAAAGGCTCAACGGTCCCGGTTGGTGGGACGAATCAGGACCAAAGGTCTGGGCAGGAGCGTTGCTAGGCCGCCACGTACGCGGGCCTTTGGTCTCAGTTCATCGCACCAGCCGGGACCGTTGGGCCTTTACTCCCGGTTGGTGGGACGAACCGAGACTAAAGGCCTGTTGCTGGCAGCACGCGCACCCAAGATCATCGGTCCCGGTTCGTGGGACGAACCGGGATCGTTGACCCGTTTTTCAGATTTTGGCAAAAATTTTGGTCTTTCCGCCATTTTCAAATTTGTTTTCTTCTTTAATTAATAAGATGTTTCAATTTAGGATGATTATTTATTTGGAATTTCAAAAAACTTTTAATAGGAAAAGTGCTTCAATTTAAATAACTAATCAAAAACTATTTTCTGTTTTCATATATTTTTATTTTAACTATACAATTTTACTATTTTCAATTAAAATTGCATTATCAAATATTTATTGCATAATTTGGAATTTCAAAAAACTTTTAACAGGCAAAGTGCTTCAGTTTAAATAACTAATCAAAAACCATTTTCTGTTTTCAAATATTTTTATTTTAACTATACAATTTTACTATTTTCAATTAAAATTGCATTAACAAATATTTATTGCATAATTTGGAATTTGAAAAAACTTTCAACAGGAAAAGTGCTTCCATTAAAATAACTAATCAAAAACCATTTTCTGTTTTCAAATATTTTTATTTGAACTATACAATTTTACTATTTTCAATTAAATTTCCATTAACAAATATTTATTGCATAATTTGGAATTTGAAAAAACTTTCAACAGGAAAAGTACTTCAATTTAAATAACTAATCAAAAATTCATTAACTATTCAAATTATAAACATTTATGCTATTTTCAATTAAAAATTAATTAACTAATTTTTCTGCATATTTCATTAACTAAGAAGCCGGGCTAGGAATCTTCATGCCCCCTGTTTTGAATATGGTTTCAATCGGGCAGAAGAAATTCAAAAATGATCCAAACAATGTGAAACCTTCGCCTGGTGTCATATTATGTGTCATAGTTGCAAGCAAAAATATTGAACTTGAAAAATTGCAAACATCATAAAAAATCCTAGACAAAATGACATATCATGTTCAAGGTTTCATGGTATTTAGGTCAAACCACCAATGTTATGGCTAGAATCAGCGCATAGTTTGTCATGATGTGCCCATATTGTGCACACATGTGCATCTTGGGATGGCTTACGATGTTGCAGGAGGAAGTTTTCCTTTTCGACATGCGGAAAAGCCAATTTCCATTTTTGAGGTGCCGAAATCGGGGTGTTCTGTGAAGCAACCACCAAATTAAAGTTTGGCATTCGTACCAACCCATTTTTCAAAAATACTAGACCATCTTATATGGACAATTTCCCAACCGGTGTATCGAGAACCTTTCCGTCCATCCCTCATGAAAAAGACAAATTCCTGCCGAATCGGTAGGAGGTTGCCTAGATTTGAACTACAAGTACATGATATAATGCTTGTGATTTTTAAAAAAAAATCATTTATAGGTTCACAACATGCTATTTCATCAGAGATCCACTTCAAGTTCAGCGAGGCTCAGCCCCGGGCTAAGAAGCTTCATGCCCGCCGTTTTGAATATAGTTTGAAACGAGCATAAGAAATTCAAAAATGATCCAAACAATGTGAAACATTCGCATGGTGTCATATTTGCAAGGAAAAATATTGAACTTGAAAAATTGTAAACATCATAAAAAATCCTTCACCAAATGGCCTATCATGTTCGAGGTTTCATGGCATTTAGGTCAAACCACCAATGTTATGGCTAGAATCAGGGCATAGTTTGTGACAATGTGCCCATATTATGCACACATGTGCATCTTGGGATGGCTTACGATGTTGCAGGAGGAAGTTTTCCTTTTCGACGCACGAAAAAGCCAATTTTCATTTTTGAGGTGCCGAAATCAGGGTGTTCTGTGAAGCAACCACCAAATTAAAGTTTTGCATTGGTACCAACCCATTTTTCAAAAATACTAGACCACCTTATGTGGAAAATTTCCCAACCGGTGTATCTGGAACCTTTTCGTCCATCCCTCATGAAAAAGACAAATTCCTGCCAAATCGGAAGGAGGTTGCCCAGATTTGAACTACAAGTACATGATTTAATGCTTGTGATTCTTTTTTAAAATCATTTATAGGTTCACAACATGCTATTTCATCAGAGATCCACTTCATGCCATCAACCGGGACCAATGACCTGGGTGGGGGGGCGTTGCTTCATAGCCACGTGTCGCGGGGAGGGTCTTTGGTCCCGGTTCGTGGCATGAACCGGGACCAATGCCCATCGTCGCTTCGTCGTCCTCGTGTACAAATAGGAGGCCACATCGCGTCGCTTTCGCCATCGCCTCGGCCTCTCTGCAATCTCCACCGCGCCATCGCCTCGCCCTCTACACCTCTCCACCGTGTCGTCGTCTCGCCTCCCCTCCCTCTCCAATCTCCACCACGCCGCCATGGAGATGCCCACGCTGAACTTCTACGAGGTGGTGATATTCGCGCACTACGACATCCTCGCTCCGCCGGGCACGACGGTGCCCCACGTATGGCACATCAGCTAAGCGGGTGTGCTGGTGGCTCCGCTCCTCGTCCCCAGCGGATACGAGATGGAGAGCAAAATCGCGGCGCGTCGCCACCAGATGCCTGCGTGGAAGAGGGCGCTGCCCCAGTACGCGGCGGCCAGCCCGTACTGGCCGACGCTGTTCAAGAAGGAGCGGAAGGCCAAGATTAGCAACCGCATCGTTTACGGGTGCATGGTGCACCCGGATCTCTGCAACCGAGAAGGGCGCGAGAGGTTCTGGTCCGTCCCTCGACGGACCATCTACACCGTCATCGACGCCGCTCGCCATGCAGAGGAGCTCCGTCTCGCGAACAATGCGGAAATCGTGGAGGTTTCGTCCGACGATGACGAGGAAGCCGGCGGCTCGGAGGACAGTGGCAGGGGAAGTGAAATTGTCGACTAGGAAGAATTTGTAAAATCACACCTTTGTTTAGGAAGACTTTGTGGTCGAATTAATAAAATGTCTCGATTTAGATCTCTGTCTCGATTAATTTGTGGAAGAATTTTTCAAAAATACTAGATCAATGCAATTTCTGCCTCGATTTAGTTTAGATCTCTGTCCCTAGATCAATTCAATTTGTGCCTCCATTTAATTTAGATCTCTGTCCTAGATTGTGGACCGTCGAGGGGTTTTTGGTCCCGATTCATGGCATGAACCGGGACCAATGCTCCACAGAGCGCCACGTGTGCATCGTGGTGGCATTGGTCCCGGTTCATGCCACGAACCGGGACCAATGCTTAGAGATGAACCGGGACCAATGCCCAGGCGGCATCAACCGGGACCGGTGCCTGGCATTGGTCCCGATTAAGGAAACGAGCCGGGACCAATGGTTTTTGGGTGCTGGACCAAAGACCCTTTTTCTACCAGTGGTATAAAGGCCGAGCTAGCTAGGGTACGGCACGGTCAAAGCAAGTGCTGATCGGGTCACCTCAAGGAAGGCCGAACCATGGTGTGACCCGGCCCGTGGAGCATCTCCTTGACTATGGTCCAGCCGGCATAAGTTATATGCCCGCCATGTTTGTTTATCTGTTGTGCAGGTGACTTGGTAAGCCGGATTAGCTATATGCTAGCCGGATTATCTTATGGCTTTCAAGAGAAGGAATCCCCCGCTGGTCAAAAGGTGGCTTTATTAGCTGTAGCATGAGCGAAGTAAAGTAAAGAAGGGGTACAACGGGAAAGGGGCGACCAAGGTGACACGGGCAAAGCCGGATGATATAGCCCGTGTCTGGTGACACTAAAAGACAAGGATTACGCTGCGGGTTACGTCCAAAGCCCGGATGAGCCATTAAAGAGAATAAAGAAGCATCTGCTTTAGGCAAGGAGCATGTCCATAGAATATGCTGCCACCTGTGCCCTAGAATTGTAACCCGGGTTCCCCTATATAAGGAGAACCGGGGCCTCCATAGAAGGGTATCGATCATTCTCTCTGTCTAAGGTCGAACTCTAGGGATAGTTGGTAGGGAGTAAGAGACATCGTCTCCTTCTTGCTGAGAGCCTCAAGAGCACTTGTAAACACCATTGATAGTGAAAATACAAGAACTTCTATGCGTGGAATCACAATGTTCTCCCCCCTGAATTCCCCTAGCACTCATTGGCCCCATCTTTAGCCTATCCATGGCATCTGCCGTGCCACCACCACGACACTTTCCTATGTGTGTTTTGCTTCTACACCATGGTTTTCCACTTGAATACCCAAAGAGTCATTGCACATTGCATATGTGTTCTTTTGCAAAACCACAGTGATATCTACATGACCACACACACTCCAGTGGATTCTGTGATGCAACTTCTATCACACTGGTGTGTTTTTGGTCGCTACGACCATGATGGTTTGACATATATATATATGGATCCCCTAGAGTGATTGGATGTGTTCTTTTCCCTAAACAACACATTGATATCTCCACTAGAGTCATTATTGATGATCCACATGACCTTACATGTGTTGTTTTCCAAAACCACATTGGTATATACCACACACACCCTACACTAGTGATTCTGTGATGCAACTTCTGTCACACTGGTGCATGCAATGTGGAAGGTGCTTTCCTATGTGTTTTTGGTCTTCTACACCATCGTTGGACACTTGGATCCCCCTAGAGTCATTGCACATATTATTTCATGTGTTCTTTTCCAAAACCACATTGATATCTACATGACCACACACACTCTAGTGGATTTTGTGATGCAACTTCTCTGTCATACTGGTGCATTGCAACATGTGGAAGTTGCTTTCCTATGTGTGTTTTTCTTCTACACCCTGGTTTTCCACTTGGATCCCCCTATAGTCATTGCACATTGCATATGTGTTCTTTTCCAAAACCACATTAATATCTATATGACCACACACACTCCAGTAGAATCTGTGATGCAACTTATGTCACACTAGTGTGTTTTTGGTCTCTATGACCATGATGGTTACACATATATATATATGGATACCTTAGAGTGTTTGCATGTGTTCTTTTCCCTAAACCACACATTGGGATCTCGACTAGAGTCATTATTGATGATCCACATGACCTTACATGTTTTCTTTCCCAAAACCACATTGATATATAGACCACACACACACCCTACTGATCGAGTGATTCTATTATGCAACTTCTGTCACACTGGTTCATGCAATGTGGAAGTTGCTTTTATATGTGTTTTTGGTCTTCTACACCATGGTTTGCCACTTGGATCACATTGATATATACATGACCACACACACCCAGTGGATTCTATGATGCAACTTCTGTCACACTGGTGCAACATGAAATAATGTTGGAAGCTGCTTTCATATATGGTTTTTGGTCTCTATGACCATGATGTGGTGGTTCGACACATATATATGGATCCCCTAGAGTGATTGCATATGTTATTTTCCTAAAACACACATTGATATCTCCACTAGAGTCATTGATGATCCACATGACCACATTAGATGTGTTCTTTTCCAAAACCACATTGATATCTACATGACCACACCCACTCCAATGGATTCTTCTCTGTCACAATGGTGCATTGCAATGTGTGGAAGTTTCTTTCCTATCTGTGTTTTGCTTCTACACCATGGTTTACCACTTGGACCCCCCCTAGAGTCATTGCACATTGCATATGTGTTCTTCTCCAAAACCACATTGATATCTACATGACCACACACACTCTAGTGGATTCTGTGATGCAACTTCTATGTCATACTGGTGCATTGCAATGTGTGGAAGTTGCTTTCCTATGTGTGTTTTGCTTCTACACCATGGTTTGCCACTTGGATCCCCCAAGAGTCATTACACATAGCATATGTGTTCTTTTCCAAAACCACATTGATATCTACATGACCAGACAACTCAGTAGATTCTGTGATGTAACTTCTGTTACACTGGTGTTTTTGATCTCTATGACCATGATGGTTACACATATATATGGATCCCCAAGAGTGATTACATGGGTTCTTTTCCCTAAACCACACATTGAGATCTCCACTAGAGTCATTATTGATGATCCACATGACCTTAAATGTGTTCTTTTCCAAAACCACATTGATAAATAGACCACACACACACCCTACTAATCTAGTAATTTTGTGATGCAACTTCTGTCACACTAGTTCATGCAATGTGGAAGTTGCTTTCCTATGTGTTTTTGGTCTTCTACACCATTGTTTGCATGTTGGATCACATTGATATATACATGACCACACAAACCCAAGTGGATTCTATGATGCAACTTCTGTCACATTGGTGCAACATGAAATAATGTAAGAAGTTGTTTTCATATGTGGTTTTTGGTCTCTATGACCATGATGTGTTGGTTTGACACATATATATGGATCCCCTAGAGTGATTCATGTGTTCTTTTCCTAAATCGCACATTGATATCTCCACTAGAGTCATTGATGATCCACATGACCACATTACATGTGTTCGTTTCCAAAAACCACATTGATATATACATGACAACACACACTCGAGTGGATTCTTCTCTGTCACACTTATGCATTGCAATGTGTGGAAGTTGCTTTCCTATGCGTGTTTTGCTTCTACACCATGGTTTGCCACTTGGATCCCCCTAGAGTCATTGCACATTGCATATGTGTTCTTTTCCAAAACCACATTGATATCTACATGACCACACACATTCTAGTGGATTCTGTGATACAACTTCTCTGTCATTCTAGTGCATTGCAATGTGTGGAAGTTGCTTTCCTATGTGTGTTTTGCTTCTACACCATGGTTTGCCACTTGGATCCCCCAAGAGAAATTGCACATTGCATATGTGTTCTTTTCCAAAACCACATTGATATCTACATGACCACACACACTCCAGTAGATTATGTGATGCAACTTCTGTCACACTGGTGTGTTTTTGGTCTCTATGACCATGATGGTTACACATATATATGGATGCCCTAGAGTGATTGCATGTGTTCTTTTCCCTAAACCACACATTGAGATCTCCACTAGAGTCATTATTGATGATCCACATGACCTTACATGTGTTATTTTCCAAAACCACATTGATATATAGACCACACACACACCCTACTGATCTAGTAATTTTGTGATGCAACTTCTGTCACACTAGTTCATGCAATGTGGAAGTTGCTTTCCTATGTGTTTTTGGTCTTCTACACAATGGTTTTCCACTTGGATCACATTGATATATACATGACCACACACACCCCAGTGGATTCTATGATGCAACTTCTGTCACATTGGTGCAACTCGAAATAATTTAAGAAGGTGCTTTCATATGTGGTTTTTGATCTCTATGACCATGATGTGGTGGTTTGACACATATATATGGATCCCCTAGAGTGATTGCATGTGTTCTTTTCCTAAACCGCACATTGATATCTCCACTAGAGTCATTGATGATCCACATGACAACATTACATGTGTTCTTTTTGAAAAACCACATTGATATATACATGACAACACACACTCCAGTGGGTTCTTCTCTGTCACACTGGTGCATTGCAATGTGTGGAAGTTGCTTTCCTATGTGTGTTTTGCTACTACACCATGGTTTGCCACTTGGATCCCCCAGAGTCATTGCACACTGCATATGTGTTCTTTTCAAAAACCACATTGATATCTACATGACCACACACACTCTAGTGGATTCTGTGATGCAACTTCTCTGTCATACTGGTGCATTGCAATGTGTGGAAGTTGCTTTCTATGTGTGTTTTGATTCTATACCGTGGTTTGCTACTTGGATCCCCCTAGAGTCATTGCATATTGCATATGTGTTCTTTTCCAAAAGCACATTGATATCTACATGACCACACACCCTCTAGTGCATTCTGTGATGCAACTTCTCTATCATACTAGTGCATTGCAATGTGTGGAAGTTGCTTTCCTATGTGTGTGTTGCTTATACACCATGGTTTGCCACTTGGATCCCCCAAGAGTCATTGCACATTGCATATGTGTTCTTTTCCAAAACCACATTGATATCTACATGACCACACACACTCGAGTAGACTTTGTGATGCAACTTCTATCACACTGGTGTGTATTTGGTCTCTATGACCATGATGGTTACACATATATATGGATCCCCTAGAGTGATTGCATGTGTTCTTTCCCTAAGCCACACATTGAGATCTCCACTAGAGTCATTATTGATGATCCACATGACCTTACATCTGTTATTTCCCAAAAGCACATTGAGATATAGACCACACACACACACCCTACTGATCCAGTGATTCAATGATGCAACTTCTATCACACTGGTTCATGCCATGTGGAAGTTGATTTCCTATGTGCTTTTGGTCTTCTACACCATGGTTTGCCACTTGGATCACATTGATATATACATGAACACACACACCCCAGTGGATTATATGATGCAACTTCTGTCACACTGGTGCAACATGAAATAATGTTGGAAGCTCCTTTCATATGTGGTGTTTGGTCTCTATGACCATGATGTGGTGGTTTGACACATATATATGGATCCCTAGAGTTATTGCATGTGTTCGTTTCCTAAACACACATTGATATCTCCATTAGAGTCATTGATGATCCACATGACCACATTACATGTGTTCTTTTCCAAAACCACATTGATATCTACATGACCACACACACTCCAGTGCATTCTTCTCTATCACACTGGTGCATTGCAATGTGTGGAAGTTGCTTTCCTATGTGTGTTTTGCTTCTAGACCATGGTTTTCCACTTGGATCCCCCTAGATTCATTGCACATTGCATATGTGTTCATTTCCAAAACCATATTGATATCTACATAACCACACACTCTAGTGGATTCGGTGATGCAACTTCTCTGTCACACTGGTGCATTGCAATGTGTGGAAGTTCCTTTCATATCTGTGTTTTGCTTATACACCGTGGTTTGCCAGCTAGATCCCGCTAGATTCATTGCACATTCCATATGTGTTCTTTTACAAAACCACATTGATATCTACATGACCACAAACACTCCAGTGGATTCTGTGATGCAACTTCTCTATCACACTAGTGCATTGCAATGTGTGGAAGTTTCTTTCCTATGTGTGTTTTTCTTCTACATCATGGTTTTCCACTTGAATCACCCTAGAGTCATTGCACATTGCATATGTGTTATTTTCCCTAAACAACACATTGATATGTCCACTAGATTCATTATTGATGATCCACATGACCTTACATGTGTTCTTTTCGAAAACCACATTGATATAGACACAAGACACACCCTACTCCTGTGATTATGTGATGGAACTTCTATCACACTGGTGCATGCAATGTGGAAGGTGCTTTCCTATGTGTTTTTGTCTTCTACACCATCGTTTGCCACTTGGATACCCCTAGAGTCATTGCACATATTATTTCAAGTGTTCTTCTCCAAAACCACATTGATATCTACATGATCACACACTCTAGTGGATTCTGTGATGCAACTTCTCTGTCATACTGGTGCATTGTAATGTGTGGAAGTTTCTTTCCTATGTGTGTTTTGCTTGTACACTATGGTTTGCCACTTGGATCCTCCTAGAGTCATTGCACATTGCATATGTGTTCTTTTCCAAAACCACATTGATATCTACATGTCCACACACACTCCAGTAGATTTTGTGATGCAACTTTTGTCACAGTGGTGTGTTTTTTGTCTCTATGTCCATTATGGTTACATATATATATGGATGCCCTAGAGTGATTGCATGTGTTATTTTCCCTAGACCACACATTGATATCTCCACTAGAGTCATTATTGATGATCCACATGACCTTACATGTTTTCTTTTCCAAAACCACATTGATATATAGACCACACACACACCCTACTGATCCAGTGATTTTGTGATGCAACTTCTGTCACACTGGTTCATGCAATGTGGAAGTTGCTTTCCTATGTGTTTTCGGTCTTCTACACCATGGTTTCCACTTGGATCACATTGATATATATATGACCACACACACCCGAGTGGATTCTATGATGGAACCTCTATCACACTGGTGCAACATGAAATAATGTTGGAAGCTGCTTTCATATGTGGTTTTTGGTCTCTATGACCATGATGTGCTGATTTGACACATATATATAGACCCCTAGAGTTATTGCATGTGTTAGTTTACTAAACCACATATTGATATCTCCACTAGAGTCATTGATGATCCACATGACCACATTACATGTGTTCTTTTCGAAAATCACATTGATATCTACATGACCACACACACTCTAGTGGATTCTTGTCTGCCACACTAGTGCATTGCAATGTGTGGAAGTTGCTTTCCTATGTGTGGTTTTCTTCTACACCATGGTTTGCCACTTGGATCCCCCTAGAGTCATTGCACATTGCATATGTGTTCATTTCCAAAACCACATTGATATCTACATGACCACACACACTCTAGTGGATGCTGTGATGCAACTTCTCTATCACATTGGTGCATTGCAATGTGTGGAAGTTTCTTTCATATGTGTGTTTTTCTTATACACCATGGTTTGCCACTTGGATCCCCCTAGAGTCATTGCACATTGCATATGTGTTCTTTTACAAAACCACATTGATATCTACATGACCACAAACACTCCAGTGGATTTTGTGATGCAACTTCTCTATCACACTATTGCACTGCAATGTGTCGAAGTTACTTCCTATGTGTGTTTTGCTTCTACACCATGGTTTTCCACTTGAATCCCCCTAGATTCATTGCACATTTCATATGTGTTATTTTCCCTAAACAACACATTGATATCTCCACTAGAGTCATTATTGATGATCCACATGACCTTACATGTGTTCTTTTCCAAAACCACATTGATATAGACCACACACACACCCCACTCCTGTGATTATGCGATGCAACTTCTGTCACACTAGTGCATGCAATGTGGAAGGTGCTTTCCTATGTGTTTTTTGTCTTCTACACCATCGTTTGCCACTTGGATCCCCCAAGAGTCATTGCACATATTATTTCAAGTGTTCTTTTCCAAAACCACATTTATATCTACATGAGTACACACACTCTAGTGGATTCTGTGATGCAACTTCTCTGTCACACTGGTGCATTGCAATGTGTGGAACTTGCTTTACTATGTGTGTTCTGCTTCTACACCATGGTTTGCCACTTGGATCACCCTAGAGTCATTTCACATTGCATATGTGTTTTTTCCAAAACCACATTGATATCTACATGACAACACACACTCCAGTAGATTCTGTGATGCAACTTCTGTCACACTGGTGTGTTTTTGTCTCTGTCCATGATGGTTACACATATATATATGGATGCCCTAGAGTGATTGCATATGTTCTTTCCCTAAACCACACATTGAGATCTCCACTAGAGTCATTATTGATGAGCCACATGACCTTACATGAATTGTTTTCCAAAACCACATTGATATATAGAGAACACACACACCCTACTAATCCAGTGATTCTGTGATGCAACTTCTATCACACTGGTTCATGCAATGTGGAAGTTGCTTTCCTATGTGTTTTTGGTCTTCTACACCATGGTTTGCCACTTGGATCATATTGATATATACCTGACCACACACACCCTAGTGGATTCAATGATGCAACTTCTGTCACACTGGTGCAACATGAAATAATGTAAGAAGCTGCTTTCATATGTGGTTTTTGGTCTCTATGACCATGATGTGGTCGTTTGACTTATATATGGATCCCCTAGAGTGATTGCATGTGTTCTTTTCCTAAACCACACATTGATATCTCCACTAGAGTCATTGATGATCCACATGACCACATTACATGTGTTCTTTTCCAAAACCACATTGATATATACATGAACACACACACTCAAGTGGATTCTTCTATGTCACACTGG
The DNA here is from genome assembly GCA_916181665.1 of Avena sativa. NCBI lineage: Eukaryota > Viridiplantae > Streptophyta > Magnoliopsida > Poales > Poaceae > Avena > Avena sativa. The sequence goes on from OV702289.1 coordinate 452,507,628, forward strand.
TGCATTGCAATGTGTGGAAGTTGCTTTCCAATGTGCTTTTTGCTTCTAGACCATAGTTTGCCACTTGGATCCTCCTAGATTCATTGCACATTGCATATGTGTTCTTTTCCAAAACCACATTGATATCTACGTGACCACACACACTCTAGTGGATTCTGTGATGCAACTTCTCTGTCATACTAGTGCATTGCAATGTGTGGAAGTTGCTTTCCTATCTGTGTTTTTCTTCTACACCATGGTTTTCCACTTGAATCCTCCTAGAGTAATTACACATTTCATATGTGTTATTTTCCCTAAACAACACATTGATATCTCCACTAGAGTCATTATTTATGATCCACATGACCTTACATGTGTTCTTTTCCAAAACCACACTAATATAGACCACACACACACCCTACTCCTGTGATTATGCGATGCAACTTCTGTCACAATGGTGCATGCAATGTGGAAGGTGCTTTCCTATGTGTTTTATGTCTTCTACACCATCGTTTGCCACGTGGATCCCCCTAGAGTCATTGCACATATTGTTTCAAGTGTTCTTTTCCAAAACCACATTGATATCTACATGACCACACACACTCTAGCGGATTTTGTGATGCAACTTCTCGGTCATACTGGTGCATTGCAATGTGTGGAAGTTGCTTTCCTATGTGTGTTTTGCTTCTACACCATGGTTTGCCACTTAGATCCCCCTAGAGTCATTGCACATTGCATATGTGTTCTCTCCAAAACCACATCGATATCTACATGACCACACACACTCCAGTAGATTTTGTGATGCAACTTCTGTTACACTGGTGTGTTTTTTGTCTCTATGTCCATGATGGTTACACATATATATATGGATGCCCAGAGTGATTTCATCTGTTCTCTCCCTAAACAACACATTGAGATCTCCACTCGAGTCATTATTGATGATCCACATGACCTTACATGTGTTCTTTTCCAAAACCACATTGATATATAGAGCACACACACACACACCCTACTGATCCAGTGATTCTGTGATGCAACTTCGTCACACTGGTTCATGCAATGTGGAAGTTGCTTTCCTATGTGTTTTTGGTCTTCTACACCATGGTTTGCCACTTGGATCACATTGATATATACATGACCACACACACCCCAGTGGATTCTATGATGCAACTTCTGTCACACTGGTGCAACCTAAAATAATGTAAGAAGCTGCTTTCATATGTGGTTTTTGGTCTCTATGACCATGATGTGGTGGTTTGACATATATATATATGGATCCCCTAGAGTGATTGCATGTGTTCTTTTCCTAAACCGCACATTGATATCTCCACTAGAGTCATTGATGATCCACATGACAACATTACATGTGTTCTTTTTGAAAAACCACATTGATATATACATGACAACACACACTCTAGTGGATTCTTCTCTGTCACACTGGTGCATTGCAATGTGTGGAAGTTGCTTTCCTATGTGTGTTTTGCTACTACACCATGGTTTGCCACTTGGATCCCCCAGAGTCATTGCATATTTCATATGTGTTCTTTTCCAAAACTACATTGATATCTATATGACCACACACACTCTAGTGGATTCTGTGATGCAACTTCTCTGTCACACAGGTGCATTGCAATGTGTGGAAGTTGCTTTCCTTTGTGTGTTTTGCTTCTACACAATGGTTTTACACTTGAATCCCCCAAGAGTCATTGCACATTTTATATGTGTTCTTTTCCTAAACCACATTAATATCTACATGACCACACACACTCTAGTGGATTCTGGGATGCAACTTCTGTCACACTGGTGTGTTTTTGGTCGCTATGACGATGATGGTTTGACACACACATATATATATGGATACCCTAGAGTGATTGCTTGTTTTCTTTTCCCTAAACAACACATTGATATATCCACTAGAGTCATTATTGATGATCCACATGACCTTACATGTGTTATTTTCCAAAACCACATTGATATAGACCACACACACCCTACTCAAGTGATTCTGTGATGCAACTTCTGTCACACTGGTGCATGCAATGTGGAAGGTGCTTTCCTATGTATTTTTTGTCTTCTACACCATCGTTTGCCACTTAGATCCCCCTAGAGTCATTGCACATATTATTTCATGTGTTATTTTCACTACTAGGAAAACAACTATAGGTAGACTAGCTACTCTGTGGCGCATATGCAAAACCATGCGCCATAGAGAAATATCAGTGGCGCATACGGAAAAAAACGCCACTGAAGTTTGGCAGTTCAGTGGCGCACGAAACCAATATGCGCCACAAAAGTCCACATTTATGTGGCACATATTTTCGTGTGCACCATAGAAAGTGATGTTTCTGTGTCGCATATAGGTGTATGCGCTACAGAATGTGGAAAAACAGTTCCCCCCGGTGGATCGCCTTTTCAGTTTTGTAAAAAATAAAACGAAAATGATAAAAACTTCAAAAAAAATTCCTTTGAGATGTAGTTATATTTTAGGGTGTAGTTGTAGTGAAAATTGAAATACATGAATTTCGATGTATTTTTGCAAAAAATAGGTCCACGGTTAAACGGCCATAACTTTTGCATACAATGTCAGAAAAAATCTTTAACCTATCAAAATGATTGTCTTGAAATTTCCTACTTAATTTCAATGACCTATGGTCGTTTTGGATTTTAGCGAATCCCCAAATTCGAAAAGAGTAAAAAGTTATGGCCGAAATAAGATTTTTTACTGCAAATAAATAAATAAGGGGGAGAAACTTCTGTGGCGCATTTCTCCCATATGCGCCACAGAAGTCTTGGGCGGGATTCGAAATTTGAATCCTGCTGGTGCCCTTCTCCCTCCCTTTTTACTTTTTGTCCCCCACTTCTTCTCCCCTCCCTACTTCTCCTCCCCTTCACACTTCTCCCCTTCTCCTCCCTCCTCCCTCCTCCTTCTCCACTCTCTAGCGACCTCCTCCTCCTCCACCACCACCAACTCCGACGACCTCCTCCTCCACCTCCACCACCAACTCCGGCGACCTCCTCCTCCTCCTCCACCACCAACTCCGGCAACCTCCTTCTCCTCCTCCTCCACCAACTCTGGTGACCTCCTCCTCTTCCACCACCAACTCCGGCTACCTCCTCCTACTCCTCCACAACCAACTCAGGCGACCTCCTCCTAGCCCTCCTCCAGCCACTAGCAACCACCACCACCACCTCCGGCCAGATCTAGATCTGGCCCGTTTTTTTTTTGAAATTTGAAAAAAACTTTTGTGGCGCATATTGGCCATATGCGCCACAGAAGTTTGAGATCTGACCCGCCTTTTTTTGAATTTTGGAAAAACACTTCTGTGGCGCATATTGGCCATATGCGCCATAGAAGTTTGCGATTTATGTGACGCATTTCAAAATGCGCCACAGAAGATAGTTATTAGTAGCGACGTATCAGTGGCGCATCACATATGCGCCACAGATAGTGAAAAAAGGTGCGCCACTGATAAGGGGTTTCCTAGTAGTGTTTCCAAAACCATATTGATATCTACATGACCACACACACACTCTAGTGGTAATTTGTGATGCAACTTCTATCACACTGGTGCCACATGCAATGTGGAATGCTGCTTTCCTATGTGTTTCTGGTCTCTATGATCATGATGTGGTTTGACACATATATATGGATCCCCTAGAGTGATTGCACGTGTTCTTTTCCTAAACCAAACATTGATATCTCTAGTAGGGTCATTATTGATGACCCACATGAACACATTATATGTGTTCTTTTCCAAAACCACATTGATATATACATGACCACACACACTGCAGTGGATTCTGTGATGCAACTTCTGTTACACTGGTGCATGCAATGTGTGGAAGTTGTTTTCCTATGTGTGTTTTATTTGCTTCTACACCATGGTTTGCCACTTGGATCCCCCCTAGAGTCATTGCACATTGCATATTATGTTTCTTTTTGAAAACCACATTGATATCACATACTCCAGTGGATTCTGTGATGTAACTTCTATCACACTGGTGCAACATGCAATGTAGAAGTTGCATTCCTATGTGTTTTTGGTCTATGTGACCCTGATGGTTTGACACATATATATGGATCCCCTAGAGTGATTGCATCTATTCTTTTCCTTAAAAACCACACATTGATATCTGGACCAGAGTCATTGATGATCCACATGACCACATTACATGTATTCTTTTCCAAAACCACATTGATATAGACCACACACACCAGTGATTTTGTGTTGATGCAACTTCTATCACATTGGTGCATGCAATGTGGAAGTTGCTTTCCTATGTGTTTTTCGTCTTCTACACTAATGGTTTGCCACTTGGATCCCCTAGAGTCACACATTGCATTTGTTATATTCCAAAACCACATTGATATCGACCACACACACTAGAGTGGATTCTGTGATGCAACTTCTATCATACTGGTGCAACATGCAATGTGGAAGCTACTTTTCCTGTATGTGTTTTTGGTCTCCTATGACCATGATGGTTTGACACATGGATCTCCTAGATAGAGTGATTGTATGTGTTCTTTTCCCTAAACCACACATTGATATATCTACATGACCACGCACTCCAGTGAATTATGTGATGGAACTTCTGTCACACATTATAGGTGCAACATGCAATTGTGGAAGCTGCTTTTTCCTATATATGTTGTCATGGTGGTGTCACGGCAGATGCCAAGGATAGGCTAAAGGTGGGGACTAAATGCACTAGGGGAATCCAGGGAGGGATAGTGTGGTGATTCCACACACGGTAGCTTTGTATTTGTTTCACTTCCATAGATTGCAAGTGCTCCTTGAGCTGTATTGGAGAGAGGAGGAAGAAGGAACTCTCTTACTCTCACCACTAGCTAGCCCTGAGTCACTTGCTAGAAGAACATAAACCTCTCCAGACCAACCCTTTCTACAGAGGCCCTAGCCCCCCTTATATAGGGGAGGCTTGGTCTCCACTTAGGGCATACGTGGAGGTATATTCCAAGGAATATGCCTCCTCCCAAAATAGTAAGCCGACCGGGTCACTTTAGCCCAGCATCATCCATGCAGAGGCTACGTAAGCCTCTGCGGCGCCCGCGTCATTCGACATAGGTATTGTCACCTCTGTCAGCCACGCCTCGGTGGTCCTGGCCTCTATCCGCTTCTCTCACGCTCTGCGTACAGTGGTCACCTTTGACCAGCAAGATACCTTCCTTCTCCTACAAGCTAGATATAACCCGGATCGTACCCAGTTGATCCGGCCACACCTGTTCCTGCATATAAGTTAGATTCATCTCACCGACTTACGATATAAGTCGGCTAAGACCCAGTTAGGTGGACATCCCCTGGTCCGGGTTACTCCGTGATTCGGCCTGCCTTGAGGTGACTCGGCCAGCATTCGCTTTGACCTTGGCGTACCTCGGCTAACTCGGCCTTTATACCCCGGCGTGACCCTACTCGGGGTATCCCCCCAACATTAGTCCCCGAAGCTGGTGCGGTCTTAGCTGCCTTAGCCGCTAAGGCCACAGCAGGTTAAATTTTATCGAGCCTCTGGTTTTCTTTCCGAGTTACCTCATAGTCCGGATTTTCCAGGTTTACTTTCCCTTAGCACATTTCGAGTTTTCACTCGCTGGCCGGGTCACCTCATACTCATCCGGATTACTCATCCATCTCCTGTACGCTTCCCCACGTGGAGGTTAATCATCACGTTTGCCTCATTTTAAGGGCCAGCAACAGTAACCTCCGCAGTTATTGTCATAAGTTACTGTTGCACACGTCGCGTCGTACCTGCCTCCTCGTTAACTTCACCATAACGTCACGTCGTGGGATTTCCTGCGCCCTATGGCCTGTCCTGTGGCTTGCTGCTGATTGGTTGATCCGGGTCGTACACGGCCACACCGTGTGGCTCGCCCGCACAACACGATCCCACTACCCCCTCAAGGGAGTGGTTCTTTCCCCACTTCCGCGCCCCTCTGCCTCTGCTTCTTCCTCTTCCTCTCCAGCGACAGCGCCGCCGCCACCGCACTTGAGCAGCTGCGCCGCCGCTATACTGCTTCCACGCGCACCAGCTTCGCCGCCACCTCTACGCATCTCCTCCGCCACGGATCCTCGCCAGTCCAAGTCAGTGCCCCCCGCCGCCACTAGCGCAGCGGGGATAGCGATCTCGAGATGACTGAGGAGGAGCTCGCCGTCGCAGAGCAAGAAATGGAGGAAGATGCAGCGAACGCCGACCGCGGCGTGTGGGCAGGCTCCTGGGTTTGCCAGGATGACTTGGACTGGCTTTATCGTACTAGGCGTATCCCGGAGGGCGTCACCGTATGCCTCGCTGCCGCCGAGCTTGCCCCCTCACCCAATCTGGGTGAGTATGTGGTGTTTCTATCCCACTTCCAACGCGGGTTCGGTCTCCCAGTTAGTGATTTTTTCCACGACTGGCTCAATACGTATGAGCTTTAGCCACACCATCTTCCGGCTAACACCGTCACGTCTCTATCTGCCTTCGCTTCCACTATCGAGGGCTATGCCGGGCTATGGCCCACGAAGGAGCTCTGGATCCGGTTCTTTGGCCTTCGCCGGAACGTGATTCCGAACATCCAGCTTGACCCGGAGGACAAGCAACTCACATAGTTCGGAGCAGCGTCTATCTCTCCCCGGAAGCAGTCCATCTTCCCCCGAGTCACGGGGCTTGACTCTTGCAAGGGATGGGCCTGGACCTTCTTCTATGTCCGGAACAGCACAACTGAGGATCAGATCTGGCTGCGCCCTTACGCTCCGGGTCCTCCCAATCCGGATTTGTGGGACGTCGTCCCCAAGAAGCCCACCGTCCTAGCGAACCAAGTCAACAAGAGGTTCCAGGAGCTGAAGGATCTTGGATTGCGCAATGAGGATGCCATGATCACGTTTGTTCGCAACCGGATCTCCCTCTCCAAAAACGTACACATAAAGTTTGCCACATGAGCTGGGGCCGTGACCCCAACCGGACCTCCTCATTTGAGTTGAGCAACACCGATATCTTCCGCCGGGTTAAGTCCCTCTTCACCACTAAGAAGGACTTCTCTGCTGGGTGGATGTGGGGGATCGAACACTTCCGCCGAAATAGGCTTCCCCCTGCGGTAAGTCTCGTGCCCCAAACCTTTTCCGAATTAGATCATAGGTCGGTTTCTGTTGTAGGTTTAATCCCTTTGTATTTTCTTTCCCTTAGATGTTTCTTCAGCAAACCATTGAGGATGGCGCCGAGCCTTCTCTCAAATGGGCACCTGACCGAGACACCTCGGATGAGGAGGAGCCGGATCAGGAGATGTTCTTACTGATGGCGGACGCGACCAAGCGACCCACTGGTAAACTCTCTTCCATTAGAGATTGGCCCGACGATGAAGATGATTCAGATGTTGAGGTGATGGAAGCATTTGACGCTATCCCCCTTTCTTATGCTTTTCTAGCATCAGCTAACCCCGGTGGCAGATCCATGAAGACCCTGCCCTTGCCGTGGGTGAGCCTGTACCGGTCACGCCGAAGAAGAAAAGGGCAGTTGCCTCTGCATCCTCCTCTAGACCTTCTCAGCCAGCTAAAAGGCGGAAGAAGTCCGGGGACAAAACTTCCACCAAGCCTGCAACCAAGGCCTCAACCCGGAGGGCTCGGAATCCCAAAGAGCCCTTGAACTCGGATGAGTAAGCCTCTTCTCCCTTTGCTATTTACTTGTTCTTGTTTTGTTATTGTTTCTCATCACACATTATTTGATTCGGCAGGGCCGCGGTGGAGGTCCCACAGAGTGGATCCGGCATTGCCTCGCCACTCCGACACAGCCCTTCTCCCCCTCGTGGCGACGATTCACGCCCGTTGAGCCCCATTCCGGAGGGTTCAGCGGCTGCTCCGGGTTCCAGCCCACCTCGTCAAGAGGAGGGCAACCTTGGAGCGGGGGGAAGCGGTTCTGCCGAGGCAGCGGCAACCACTACTTCGGCTCCACCGTGACCAGCTACCACCGAGGTTCCCTCAGCACCTCCGCTGAAGCAGAAGTCAGCATCAGCATCAGCACCAACACCAACTCCAGCACCAGCAGCAACAACAAAGGCAACAACAACAGCACCAAGCCCTTCTGCCTCGTCCGAGTCTTCCAAGGCTCGGCGAGAAGATACCAGCAGCACCAAGGCTAGCACCAAGGCGGCTCCCAAGGGAAATCCGTTGCAGTAACCTCAACTTCTCAGCAGCAGCCCAAGGGCAAAAAGGCTCCTGACGCCACTAGGGCAGCGTCCATCGAGGCTGGACAGCGCACCCTTGCGTCCATGCTTTCGAAAAAGACTCCACCTCTGAAGGATGCCCCTGCCGAGCCAGCTGATGCGCAACTTGTCTTGCACACTAGCCCCGCCGCTGCCCAGGTTGAGAGACAGGAAGTGCATGCCAAGGGTCTAGTGGCGCCGCACATGCTCAGCGGCGAGCGATACCCTCCGACCTTGATCGAGTTTGTGAACAACTGGAACAAGGCGGAGTTCGTCCACAACGACGATCTCCCGGAGAAGTTCGGTCCTGCCGAATTTGCTGCGCAGATGAACACTGCTGCCAAGGCAATTAATCTTGCGGGTCGGATGATGGAGGTACGTTACTTCGTCTTTTCCTTAACATGTAGTAGACATTATTGATATAGCCATTAGTCCTCGAGCCTCCGGGGGAGTAAGTTGTTACTCGTCCGGATGCTCCTTAGAGAACTAACGTAACTCCTTAGTAACTTCGAATATGCACACACCTAGAGCCGGGTTAAGTTCCACTTGGCCCGGATCTTGTACACTTCGAATATGCACACACCTAGAGCCGGGTTAAGTTCCACTTGGCCCGGATTTTGTACACTTCGAATATGCACACACCTAGAGCCGTGTTAAGTTCCACTTGGCCCGGATTTTCTATACTTCGAATATGCACACACCTAGAGCCGGGTTAAGTTCCACTTGGCCCGGATTTTGTACACTCCGAATATGCACACACCTAGAGCCGGGTTGAGTTCCACTTGGCCCGGATCTTGTACACTTCGAATATGCACACACCTAGAGCCAGGTTAAGTACCACTTGGCCCGGATTTTGTACACTTCGAATATGCACACACCTAGAGCCGGGTTAAGTTCTACTTGGCCCGGATCTTGTACATTTCGAATATGCATAAGACTAAGCTATCTTTTTGTACTATTTTCAGGTGACCACCAACCGCCGGAGAGCCGAGTTTCAGCGTCTCCTGGATACTCACAAAATGCTGCATGCGAAACATACTGTGCTTATCGCCGAACACGATAAACGGGGTAAGTTTCTTCCTTGGCATTTTTCCGTTTTTCTTTATCTTTTTCCACCGAACTGATCCATCATTCGGATTTCGCAGCTGGTGTGGAGGCTGAGAATATCCTCATGAGGATAAACTTAGACCAGATAAAGGGTAAGTTATTCTTGCTCAACCTTGCTATGCTCTCTATCTCCTTTTCTCCTTGGCTCGGCAACCATTCATACCTTGGCTCTGCTGGGTCAACAAACTATTTCAGAACCTCTTGAAGATAGTGTGCCCGTGCCTGATATGATGCTGCATTTTCTCGAACAAGAAGGGCAACACCAGGCCGAACTCAAAAAGAAAGATGATGAGCTTGCCCTCCTCCGAACCAAAGATGATGAGATTGCCAAGCTCAAGGCAGACATGAAGAAGCTGAAAGCGCAGCACCAATCCGAACTTCAAAAGGCTGGCCAGGACTTCACTGAAGAGCGCGAGCGCCTCAACCTCCAGATTGCCAAGGACCAAGAATTACTTAAAGAGGCCAACGTCAAGCTTGAGTCGGCGAATGCCGAACTTGTGCAACTCCAGGAGAGGCACGACAGCTGCACCAAGGAGCTGACCCGGGTTCACGGCCATATTTCTGTTAAGTTCTTTTTCTCTTCAACTGTCATGAGTCTCTCCAGGTCAACTCTTCTCACTTATTCCACCTGTCTTATTTTTTCAGGCAAATTCCCAGAGAGCGATGTTATTGCATCCAAGGTTGTTTCCAAGTTCCGCAGGCAGAGGGGTACTCAATCTGGTCCTGGCACCATTCCTCTTGATCTCGAGGATTTGATAGTCAGCTTGTCCTCCCGAGTCGAGATCGTGAAGAATTACGGCAAGGAAATCTTGGACGTAGTAGTCCGGATCTTCAACGTCTTTTGGCCTGAAGAAGATACTCCGGAGAGTACTGCTGTTCTTTTTGCCAAGCTCATGGAGTGCGAGACGCAGCTCGATCTCTGGAGAGAATCTGCTGGACGTGCCGGAGCTGAGATCGTTCTTCACTACGTGCTCACGTGGTACGAGAAGATTGACCTCAAACTTCTTGAGCGCATGCGCACCGGATCAAGGTGGTCTACTGACCTGGATTGGGTAGCTAGGCGCAAGGCTTGCGCTCATAGCTTCATCCAATACGCCCCCATTCATCAATGGAACGAGGGACCAAGCTTCCTAGATGCCGCCAACGATGAAAATGCTGAAAACGCTGAAGATGACTCGGATGAGGACGAAGAGGACGAAGCCTCAAACGTCGAGGAAGACGTCGATGACTCTGAAGCCGAGGCTGGGGCTGCACCTGCTGGCGCCGAATTACCTCCTCCTGCTGCTCCTTGATAAACACTTTAAATTTCATCAGATCCCCGGTATGCCGGGTGCAATTGTATCAAGCACACAAGTGATATTTTGCTACTAAGTTTTTATGCTGGATTGACTTGGGCGTAGTCCCCGAGGTTCACTTTCTCATTCTTCCAATTTCTTGGCTCGGCTCATGTCTACCTTGATTCGGTTTTATGACTTACGAGTCCGAGCTTCAAAAATTGTCTTAACAATACTTGGAAACTTTAGGATTAGCTCAAAATAATTGAGCTTAATAAATCGAAAGTAAACATAAGGTTAGTCCGAAAAACAAACGTCGGCTCGATTAAGTTCCTTTCCTTAGTCGTTTTTCATGTGCTACGCAATTCCAAACTTGTTCTCTTGCTTGCCATGAAGCCAAATCTTGTTGGACAACAGCAAGTCGAAGAGTTGGGTTTTTGGTGCTCACACACTACTAATCCGGCTTAAGTAGAAAAACTTACGCCAGCCGACGTATAAATAATAAATACGGAAAACAATAAACATTTTCAAGGCAGTCCCCGAGTTACTGCTCGAGGTGCCCACATTTCATTGATAGGCTCATTGCCGGCATTCATACCGACATATGAGAGACTCAGATACATACACTTCTCTACTAAGTGTAGAAAGGACGAAGTAGAGCTACATTCCATGGACGCTTAGATTCCTCGCCGGAACTGTCTGCCTTGTTCTTTTCCTGTGGTTTCGCATCGATAAGATAATAAGAATCATTGTGCAATGCTTTGCTCACAATGAATGGCCCTTCCCATGGGGGGGATAACTTATGCATGCCAGCAATACGTTGTACCAACCGGAGTACCAGATCACCTTCCCGGAAGACTCGGGGATTTACTTTCCGGCTATGATAGCGTCGGAGATTTTGCTGATATATGGCGGATCTGGACAATGCCAATTCTCTTGCTTCTTCCAGCAGATCAACATTATTTTGCCGGGCTTCTTGCACTTCGGCTTCTGTGTATTGGGTGACCCTAGGCGAGTCATGCTCTATGTCGGTTGGTAATACAGCTTCTACCCCATATAACAAAAATAATGGCGTATAGCCTATTGATCGATTCAGAGTTGTTCTTAAACTCCACAATACCGCTGGTAGTTCTTCTATCTAGCATCCCGCTGATCTTTGCAGCGGCTCAATGAGCCGGGGTTTTATCCCGGATAATACTAATCCGTTGGATCTTTCCACTTGTCCGTTTGATGTGGGGTCGGCTACCGAGGCAACGTCCAGCCGGATCTTCTTATCTCGGCAGAATTGCGCAATTGCTCCTTTAGCAAAATTTGTGCCATTATCAGTTATGATACTGTGAGGATAACCGTATCTCAAGATGATGTCTTTGAGAAATGTCACGGCCGTAGCTCCATCACATTTTCTTATTGGCTTTACTTCAACCCACTTTGCAAATTTATCAACCATGACCAGAATGTGAGTCATATTTCCCCTCGCTGGTTTGAACGGGCCAACCATGTCCAAACACCATACGACAAATGGCCAGGTGATTGGTATGGTCTTGAGTTCCGACATTGTCATATGTGTCTTGGTAGCATACCTCTGACAACCATTATATTTTCTTACCAAGTCCTCTGCTTGTTCTAAGGCACTAGGCCAGTAGAATCCATGCTTTTGCTACCAAGGCTCTGGACGAGGCATGATGCCCACATTCCCCTTGATGTAAATCTCGGAGGATGTCAAGCCCTTCTTCCGGGTCAACACATCGCTGGAGGACATTGGTGACACTCCTTTTGTATAGCTCGGAATTGATGATCGTGTATGCCTTTGCTCTCCTCTAAGTTTGTCTGGATAGCACCTCCTCAGTGGGTAAAGTTCCATCTTTCAGGAATTGAAATATGGGCAATGCCCAAGCTGGTACAGCTCGCACTGGGAACACATCCTCATCAATTTCCATCTGATCCACCGGCATAACCTCAACCGGATCACGCTGAGCAGTCCCCGGGTCTTGCGAAGCAGTCCCCGGGTTCGCCGAGGCAGTCCCTGGGTTTGGCGAGGCAGTCCCCGGGTTTCATGCACCATCTCCCATGTCAATGCCCATGGGTGCAGCTCTAGACTCCGGATCCTCCGGGACGTAGATTGAGTCGGTTTCTGGGAACGGTCTGATAGATGGTTTTCTGAGGTGTTCTAATGCTACACCCGGTGGAATTGCTTATCGGGTTGATCCGAGCTTCGACAATACGTCGGCACCCTCATTTTCCACCTGGGGTACATGGCGAAATTCGCATCCCTCAAAGTAACCAGATATCTTCTGCACATGGAATCTGTATAATGCCATGTTTGGATCAAGAGCGTCCCACAGCCCTGACACTTGCTGAACTACCAAATCCGAGTCACCAAAGCATTGGATCCGACGTATCCCAATTTCTTTTGCCACTTTGAGCCCATGCACAAGTGCTTCATATTCGACGACATTGTTTGATGCTGCGAAATGGATCTGCAGCACATACTTCAACTGGTCACTCTTTGGCGAGGTAAGTACCACTCCGGCACCTAACCCGGTTTTTGTTTTTGACCCGTCAAAGTGCATTCTCCAGTAGTTCGGATCTGGTAGTGGTGGTTCATATTGTACCTTGGCCCAGTCCAAAAAAAAGTCAGCCACAGCCTGAGACTTGATTGCTTCTCTACTGTCATATTGTGGCGCATAAGGAGCTAGCCAATTGCCCATTTCGCAATTCTGCCACTTGCATCCTTGTTACTCATTATCTCGGATATGGGAGCTTCACATATTAATTTGATGGGGTTCTCCTCAAAATAATGTTTTAGCTTCTTTGCCGACATATACACACCATACGCCACTTTCTGATAATGTGGATAATGTTGCTTTGATGCAGATAATACCTCGCTTAGGTAATATACTGGCCTCTGCACCTTACCCTCTTCGTCGCGCTCTACCACAATTACTGCACTTACAACTCGGTTGGTTGCGGCTATATAGAGCAACATTGGCTCCTTTGATAGTGGAGAGGCTAACACTGGTGCAGTGGTTAACATTTTATTTAATTGGATAAAGGCTTCATTGGCCTGCAGCATCCAAATGAACTTGTTCGACTTTTTCATGAGTTGATAGAGAGGCAATGCCTTTTCTCCCAACCGACATACAAATCGACTTAACGATGCCAGGCAACCAGTGAACTTTTGGACATTGTTAAGACACTTCGGCAGTTCCATTCGCTCTATAGCCTGGATTTTAGTTGGATTGACCTCGATACGTCGGCTAGAGACAAGAAATCCGAGTAACTTTCCAGCCGAGACACCGAAGGTGCATTTTTCCGGGTTAAGCTTCATTCGGAACCTCCTTAGATTCCCGAATGTCTGTCTGATATCGTCAAGGAGCGTTTTGCTTTCCTTGGTCTTGATAACCACATCATCCACATACACCTGTACAATTTGACCAATTTGGTCATGCAAACATTTCTGCATACATCTCTGGTACGTTGCCCCTGCATTACGTAAACCAAATGGCATGGTGCGATAGCAATAAGCCCCATACGGGGTGATAAATGCAGTTTTTATTTGATCATCCGGATTCAGGGGTATCTGGTGGAAACCAGAATATGCATCAATGAATGACAACAGGTCACACCTAGCAGTTGAATCTATGACCTGATCTATCCTTGGTAGTGGAAATGGATCTTTCGGGCACGCCTTATTCAGGTTCGTGTAATCAATACACATACGCCAAACCACTGCCACATTCAGATCATCCTTCTTCTTCTCCACCAGCACCGGATTAGATAGCCAATCTGGGTAAAGAACTTCCATGATAAATCCCACTGCTAGTAACCGAGCTATCTCATCTCCAATGACTTTTCTCCTATCTTCGGCGAAGCGGCGGAGAGATTGCTTCACAGGCCTTGCTCTGGGTCTCACATTCAAAGAGTGCTCGACCAACTCCCTCGGAACACCTTGCAAGTCCTGTGTGGACCAAGCAAAAATATCCCGATTCTCACGGAGGAAGTTAACGAGCTCGCTTTCCTATTTATCATTTAACCCGGCACCAATTGTTACTTTGCGCTCTGGGAACATGTCCTCAACAGGCACTTTCTTGGTATCCTTTGTGGCTTGGAATGAGACACTACCATGCGGATTACTCAACACCGGCATATATTGCTGCGTGGACTGAGCCAATGCTGCCACCTCATGTATCTTTCTTTTCTCTTGCGCAATCACGAGTGACTCGGCTAAGTTAGACCCGGCTGACGCACACTCAATGGAACGTCGGAAATCTCCAGCTATGGTAATCACTCCATTTGGCCCGGGCAGCTTCATCTTTAGATAACTGATGTGACAACTTGCCATGAACTTGTTCAGTGCTGGCCTTCCGAGTAACGCGTGATACGCACTTTCTAAGTTCACCACTTCAAACTCCAAATTCTCAGTTCGGCAGTTATCTCTCGTGGCGAACTATACGTCAACCCGGACCTTGCCTATGGGCTCACAAGAAATGCCTGGCACAATGCTATGGAAAGTTGTCCTTGTAGACTGGAGCATGTTCTCCGAGATACCCAACTTGCGCATTGTATCCACGTACATAATGTTAATGCTACTACCATTGTCAACTAGTACCTTTGAGAACCTCACATTGATTTTAGGCCCAATGAATGTCGGATCCAGCACCAGCGCATACGAACTAGGACTTGGCATAATCTTGGGATGATCTTTGATGCTCCAGGTAATTTCCTGATCCGACCAAGGCATATACCTCGTCACTGCTGGCATTACCGCATTCACCTCCATGTGTCGGTGTTGCAAGCTCTTTCTATCTATTTCTTCTATGGTGAACACATAGTAACTCTGATGATGCTCTCTATACTCATTCCTCCCCTCGTTTCTGGGATACCTCTGATCCGGTTGATGCTGGTCTTCAACTTGATGCACTGCATCCCTTCTCTCGTGGTTGTCATACCTCGGCGGAGGGGGAGGCAACATTATCTGTTGCGTGTTCGTTCTGGAGAGCAATTGCTGCCGGGGTAACTCCTGCCGAGGTTGATCATTCCGAGGTGCCTGAGCATTTCCCAAACCACCTTCTTCTATCTTACGCATCCACTCACACTGCCTTGTTGTATGACCCGCAGGGTTGCTCGGATTTGGCGTGTGAAATTTACACGGCTGATCCAGCATTGACTCGTAAGTATACCTCGGACGATCCTTCTTTTCTTGCCACTGTTTCTTCCGCTCTGGCGTCCAAGTTTTCTTTCCATCATTTCTCGGTGTCCATTGTTGCCCTCCAGTTTTCTGGCGTTGATTGCCCCCTATTTCGGGTTGATCTTGATTCACAGCAGCAACTTGTTGCGAACTGTACCGGTAATCCATCTCTCTGGTAGTACTCCTCATTTGACTCATTTGACATGAGCCTGGGTTGAGTCGGATCTCCCAAAGCATACGAATCAGCAATCCAGATTGTCTCTGCCAACGTAGTTGGCATATCCCTTTGCAATCTTTGCCACAACATGCTTGCATATCTGCACCCATGCGCAAACCATGCTATGGCCTGTGACTCAATCACACCCTCACATGAGTTTCGCACGATACACCACCGGGTTAAGAACTCCCGGTCCGTCTCATTTGGTCTCTGCTTGCACATTGCTAGGGTCTATGGCCTATTCGGCCTCTGATACGGACTTGAAAAATTGCTGATAAACATTTCCTCAAAAGTTGATACTTCCGGGCGGCAAATTGTTTAGCCATACCCTCGCCGACCCCTCCAACATCTGGGGTACGTATCTCACAGCCCATCTCAAGTTGCCTGTAGCAATCTTTACAGCTGTAGCATAGTTAATCAACCAATCCTCCGGCTTTGTGCTGCCATCGTATGTCTTAGTGCCTCTAGGTAGCTGGAAGTTAGGTACCGGAGGTTCCTTCATGATCCGGGGCCCAAAACATGCAGGACCCGGGGGACTTTGACATTCAATCTGCTCCGACCTATACAGCTGATCCAGTTTTAATCTGGCATCATCAGGCATCAAATCCCTGCTTCCCAATCTTGACCCTATCACATGATAGTCCGGCCTTGGGTATCCTGCGTTCACCATTTCAGAATCACCATCATTATATCGGTCTTGCTCTCGTGGAGCACCTCTCTGTTGCATACCTCAGCCGGCACTTTGCTCTTGCCTTGGTATATTCCGCTGCTGCGGTTGTCCTGCTCCTGCCGAGTTACGCTGTCCGGCATTGCCATTTACAACATTTCCTTGATCGGCATTGCCTTGGTCGCGGTTACCTCAGCCAGCTTCACCTCGGCTCACACTTCGTCGATCCTCATTTCTCTACACTTCTTTTCCTTTCCCTGCCCTTGCCGGGTCATATGGGACTATCTGTTTGTTCCTCCTGGCCGAGGTTACTACCTCTTCTCTCCTAGGACCACCATGAGGAGACAATGCAGCTCCAGCGGATTTCTCCAGGTTACCCACCGCCGAATGAATGATCTTGGAGGCCCTAGCTCTCTCCGGGTTAGCCCTGAGCAATTCCTCATTTTGCCCGTTCGCAATCTGAACCAATTCATTGACCCTATCTTGCTGTCTCTGACGGGCTTCACCCGTTAGACCCTCTAACTCGGATGCAGCTGCATCTGCTGCTCTATGGTTTTTCGCCGGGGTACTATACTTCAGCAGCCCCACAGATAAACAGTTCTCTGACTCCTCAATCCTAGTATCTCCCTCTTTGTTCATTTCACTCATGAGGTTTCTCCCCTTCACTTTTACAGCATCTACTTTATTTGCCTTTGCATACTCACGCAGTGTCATGTTCAACGACTGCTGAGTCGCGGCTATTTTTTTTGCACCCTCTAGTATTTTTTGCCTAGTTTCCTCTAGCTCGGCATGTGCCTGAGCCGGATCTACCGCTGCTGCTACTGGTTTGCCAAGCTATCCATCGCTTGCTGCAGCACATTTTCTGGCCTCTCTAGTGGAGGACCTCTACTTTTCCTCGGTGCCTTAGGCGTTACCTCCGGATTTGGTGCCGGATCCTTGCTTGCGCCTGCACCTGGTGTAGTCATCATCACCTCGGCACGGTCAGGGGAGCGAGTGATATGCGCCCCGTGAACCACGCTAAGGGATGGCTCGCCTCCTTCGACGACATGCCGCGGGTGAATGCACGACACATTGACAGCAACGTAGACCTTGTGCGCGCCGAGCTTGACGAAGAGGCCGTTGCGCGGAAGTGGACGCTTGCCGAAGCAGCCAGCGTTGTCGCTGACAAAGTCCAGGGCTCCAAAGTGCTGAACGAGCCCGGAGACGATGCGCTCGCCGGTGCCGATGAGGTTTCCCGTCCGGATTTTCAACCCTGCTAGCGCCGCTAGCCCCACGGTGGGCGCCAACTGTCGTGGTGGTGTCACGGAAGATGCCATGGATAGGCTAAAGGTGGGGACTAAATGCACTAGGGGAATCCAGGGAGGGATAGTGTGGTGATTCCACACACGGTAGCTTTGTATTTGTTTCACTTCCATAGATTACAAGTGCTCCTTGAGCTGTATTGGAGAGAGGAGGAAGAAGGAACTCTCTTACTCTCACCACTAGCTAGCCCTCAGTCACTTGCTAGAAGAACATAAACCTCTCCAGACCAACCCTTTCTACAGAGGCCCTAGCCCCCCTTATATAGGGGTGGCTAGGTCTCCAACTAGGGCATACGTGGAGGTATATTCCAAGGAATATGCCTCCTCCCAAAATAGTAAGTCGACCGGGTCACTTTAGCCCAGCATCATCCATGCAGAGGCTACGTAAGCCTCTACGGCGCCCGCGTCATCCGACATAGGTATCGTCACCTCTGTCGGCCACGCATCGGTGATCCTGGCCTCTGTCCGCTTCGCTCACGCTCTGCGTATAGTGGTCACCTTTGACCAGCGAGATATCTTCCTTCTCCTACAAGCTAGATATAACCCGGATCATACCTAGTTGATCCGGCCACACCTGTTCCTGCATATAAGTTAGATTCATCTCACCAACTTACGATATAAGTCGGCTGAGACCCAGGTAGGTGGACATCCCCTGGTCCGGGTTACTCCGTGATTCGGCCTGCCTTGAGGTGACTCGGCCAGCATTCGCTTTGACCTTGCCGTACCTTGGCTCACTCGGCCTTTATACCCCGGCGTGACCATACCCGGGGTATCCCCCCAACATATGTGTTGGTCTCTGTAAACACCATGGTTTGGACACATGGATCTATCCCCTAGAGTAGTCACTATTAATTGCATCTATTCTTTTCAATTTCCTAAACCACACATTGATATCTCCACTACTAGAGTCATTGAGATCCACATGACTATGTACACCATGCATGGTTTGACACATGGTGGAGTCATTTGCATGTGCTTTTTTCCAAAACCATATTGATATATATACATGACCACACACATTACTGTCAAAACAATGGTCGAAAAGAAACACATATATGAATATGCAACTACACCATGATAGGGAAGTTGCATTTGAGAATAGGCTCACCTAGGGGTCGGTTCTGCCTATATCAACATCCCACGACACTTTAATAAATATGGTAATGCCATATATGCAAGATTCCACATGCTTTTCTCATCTGGTTCGCCCGTAAAGAGATTTTTCATACCACACTCTGGATCTCACCTATACAAATATTGCTAATTTCTTGAAAAGATACCCTTTTTAACAAGTATCCTATATGATTAATTTATTTGAGCCATTCATCATGCAATAGACTGCTAGGATACACCATAAAAAATTAACCGACACACCCCGCTCAAATTTCGCGCCTAGAAATTTTGTCTCTAGGATAGACCGATCAGCTCTTCAGCACAACGCCATGCATCATTCGTGTAGAGGGCATTTAGGTAATCCAAAAGAAACCCTCCTTATCCCCTCCCCCGCTGAAAGTGGAGGAGATCAATTTTTCCTCACCTCACCGTCCTCTGGCTCCTCCCTCTCCCTCACCCTCGCCGCATCCGTCCTTCCTCCACTCGCCGACGTCCTTCCCTCCGCCCCTCGCCACCCTATGCCCCTCATCACCACGCCGTCGTCCTTCGTTCCGGTAGACAGCTAGCCATCGCCGTAGCCTAAACCCTAGCTCATCGTCACCTTCGCGGTTTCCCACCACGCCGTGCCAACTGTCAAGCTCGTAGGTCTGCAACCTCGCCGTCAACATCACCCACAAGATCTACCACCTTTACGTGCACCTCTCCGTAAAGATCTCCCCACTCACCGTGCACCTCTCCGTTAAGGTCTGCTCCCTGGATGCCAAGGTCTGCCCACCCACGGTCAAGGTCTGCTCACTCGATGTGCACCTCGCCGATAAGGTACGCCACCTTGTCATGCACCTCGTCGACAAGGCCTACCACCTCACTGTCAAGGTCTTCCCACTATCTGTGCACGTCACCGTCAAGATATGCCCACTCGTGGTAAAGGTCTGCTCACTCGTCGTGCACCTCGACTACAAGGTACGCCTACTCGCCGTGCACCTCATTGTCCACCTAGTCGACACGGTCTACCACATCGCCGTCGACATGGTCTGCCTACTCGTCATGCACCTCGTCCACATAGTGTTCTACCAAGGTCCGCTGACAAGCCTCGATGCCATGATTTAAGCGTTCCACCAGGAATAGCAGTAAGAAAAAGGCCCCATAGCCTGAAGGCAAGGAAACACTTACCTTGCTTTTCTGATGTTTGGTTATATTGTTTGTTGCAGATAATGGCTACATTATCTTGTTTGTTGCAATATTTTGGATGCTTCATAATACGTCTTATGATTAGAGTATAACTACAAATTGTTCATAGTGGAATGTTTTACACTTGTGATTTCAGAGCACATTGTGGTGCCCGATAGTTCACATACTGTGGAGACTGGTTCTATCGGTGTTGGCGCTACTGTTGGTGCTGCTGATCCTTCTCTCGAAATTATCGTGCCACCTGAAGGAGGTGGTGATTTGGGTTTACAATCTGTAGAGACTATTGCACACGAAGGTGGTGAACTGTGATGTAGATCTTTCTTTCTTATGATTTGTATGCTTTTATCTGGAACCTGTATTATGGAGCTACCTTACGCATTTCTTACACTTTTACATGTTGAACTGTAGCGTGGAACTGGAACTACTCCTAGTATGTAATCAATATTCGGATGCTTAAGTATTATCGATGATAAACCAATGCTAGCTGAGCTGCACGAGAATTGGCCTCTGCCACTTGCATGCGTGGTTCCTAGCTCATCTCCTTTTCACAAGCATGGTGAAAAAATTGTTATGTTCCTTTTCTTGTAACTAGCAAAGTGGCCCGCGAAATTGCACAGGAACCCCCTAAATAGAATTTTATATAAACTTATAATAAAATTCTTTGTTTAATATGTGTCTATTCTTATCCTATATATTTTCATACTACAACTTTTAATTTCCTATAATATGTTCTTATAAAATATAGTGGTCAACTATGTGTGTTTAAGACCATTTAAACAAACATAATAGGATTACGCATAATAAAACATATTATTTCCTTAAATATGTCATGTGATATGTGGAATGCTTAAAGGAACAACTTTTCATGATTAAACCATGACAAAAGTGGTCTACTCTATATCTGTTTTGACAATCTATACACTCAGTACATGTATTATTTTACGCATATGGTAACAAATTTATTTTATTAACTATGTATCATGATTTCTGGAATGCTTAATGGCACGGATTTCTGTAATCAAAGAAAAGTTTGTGATGCTAATTAACGATATGGAGATATCATTAGAGCTCTAAAAAAGATGGGACATACCAGAGGTAAATAAGAGCAGACAAAATGCCATACTATATCGCCCATCAGATTGAAAATTGAAAGATTTAACATGGCGAACAACCTAATATTTTTCAAAAGAAATATTGCATATAGTTTTTAAATTAACTATCATCCAAGCATAGTGTTGGTGAATCAACTATTAACATGCGTGCTTTGATATGCAACTCAGAATGCCTCGTAGTTTGGGTCTTCAAAGTGGTTTCGATAGTCCCAAAGTAGTCTCTATCGACGTGCTAATTTCCAAGGGTAAATAAACACATGTTATTATCGATAACTTTTAGAACATATCAATATTTTACAAAGAATCTACAATGAGAAAGATAAAAGTTATTCATGAAAATTAATCCAATAATACTACTGTTTAACAAAACAAATCAAGAAAACAATATCACAGAACAGATTCAATAAAAGGCCCTTTTGGCCATTTTTTATTTTTCATTTGTGTAATTCTTTTATACTTTCTTGTTATCTCGGAAGTTTGTAAAAACATTTATTTCATGAGACCTCCTATTTCTAACTTTATTTTATTTTCACTTTTTTGGCACCTTCATGCAATCTTTGTGTGTAATAGGATAATTAATGGAATTTTCAAACCGATCTTGGTGATGAGGTTGACACAAGTTAAGATTTAGCATGTCAAAACAGCTTTGGAGGACAAAAAATTACATCAAATACCATTCAAGGAAAAAAGCATCTTATTTAATGGTCGATAAACCTAATCTACACTCTTTTTTTGAATGAAACCAAATCAACATTTAGCTAATACTTAAGGATCAAATACACATCGCATTTATTAGTGTGTCATGTAGCAAATAAAACACGACCTCTCTAGCAACCATGAAAATTGAGGGCATTACACGTCAATAAAATGCAAGTAGACATAGTGATACTACTCTCCGTACTTGGTTAAGAAGTAATATTGCAGAGAAGGAGCATATTCCAAACTTCGTAGTGTTGATCTCGTGAAAACATCATGCTGTGCTCTCTTCTCATGATTGTACTTTGTCTGTAGAATACAGTTAACCTTAAAAATAAATAGACAATATCAGTACTTTGAGGGAGGAGGACTAACTGTGACTCTTAAATTGTAGGTGACCGAGAAATCATGCAAACAAAAGGCCAAAAATTTCCATGAGACGATCATATGATTTTATTATAGCATAATTGCGAAGGCTGGTGCTAGAAAATCTAATATTTGGAAATTATGATGGGTCGGGAGAAACCAACAGTATGTGTCACAAATGAGAGTTAAAATCAAAAAATCGTTCACCAATGAGGTACCGCAAGGGCCTTTCACTGTGGTTGTTCCATCAAATTTCTTTTTGGAACAATATTGCAGTAGGTGCACCTGGATGATGGATTACACTATTGACAACTTGACATACCATTTAGGCTAGCTAATCCTCTTACCTTGCTTGTAGGGCACCATACTCCAAAAATCACTCAGCGGCGAAGCATATACTCCCTCCGTCCCAAAATAACTGATTTAAGTTTGTCTATTTTCGTATGTATCTAGGATTAAAACATGTCTAAATACGTATGAATCTAGACAAGTCGAAGTCACTTATTTTGAAACGGAGCGAGTATATATATAAAAAAATATGGAGCGTGTGCCCATGGTAACCTGCAGGGCAACAATGTTATTGTACCTTGCGAACCCCTATGTCTCACGGTCATCCATTGCGTGCATGCAAGCATGCTTGTTGTACTAGTATTAGTTTCCTCCAACCCTGAAAATAGATTTGAACGCAAATAATCAGAAGAAACTCTATACTCTACATCCTGGTGTATTAGATTCATCTGACAGGTTAATTTGCTAGCACTTTCAGTGTGATATCGCCTTCGTCTGAATAAAAGCACATGCGTGCAATTCAGCGTGTGGCGCCGCAATTCGGGAGTGCGGGGATCGGAATTCGAAAGCCGCAGTCACTGCGGGCAAGCAAATATCGTTCTTCCCGAGAGAACCTTGAGGCGTTATTCTAACCTGGTGTGGGTGCATGCTGCATGTATACCTAATTACCTATTCCCTCGTACGCCTAGGGAGAAAAATAATGCTGCTGAAACTCACTTGTGGTTGTCGCCGGCCGCTTTCTCATGTGTTGTCGCCGTGAAGCGAGAAACCTGCGGGATACCAACTGTTGCCTCACGTAACTGTGGATTTGGTACATGGAACTTCCATTAATGCAAGAGCGACAGCTAGGGGCGTCTCCTTTGTCACCAGCCCGAGCTACCAGATAAGAGATAAGGAGAACAGTAAATATTCTTCTAACCAATCGGAAGTGGAAATTACCAAACAATATCAAGGAATACCATAGGCTCCTGCCATGCATACAATTGAATCGTGTGAGGTTATACCAAAAGGTTCATGCAGTTAGTGACGCGAGAAAATCAACATGTTCAACTGTCTCACAGATCTGATTAGAAAAAGAGAGAATGTTGCGTACCATTGGCAGATCGATTCCGGCTAATATTGAGGATGGCACCCAATTTGGCTGCTGCTGCCGCGTGGTCTATTGCATCTTGTGCCGGATTAGTTCCCTAGGAGAAGGACGGTAGAAGAAAGCAGTCACGACGGTGTCGGCCCGTCATGCGGAGGAAAGAAGGATGATCGGCGTTCGTCCAGTGGTTCTAACAAATTAATTCGGTGGGAAAAACTTGATAATCCTAGGATTAACGTGGAGAGCCGGAGGCTCCTAATTTTCTTTTAGATGATCGGATGGTTGTGTTTAGTTAATTATAACCGGGTCCACTAATTTAATGGCTAGATGTTTCTGATTATTGTGCGATTTTCTAATCTATTTCTTTATTTTCTAGTTAGCCCTTAATGTACTTTTAGTATATAATAGATGTCATTATGCTTGAGTTATTGATCTGGCAATTTTATGCTGATTTTGTCACCCTATCCGCATTTATGTCTCTACATACAAACATATTTTTTCACATGACTTGAACAGAAACAGTATCTTCTTTGTATCGAGTAACACAAGGAGTCATGCAAATATTTATTTATTTTTGAAACAAGGAAAAAGATATGTCATTTTCATTGATAGAGAGGGACATGCAATTCAATTATATTACGATAGCTACTTGTACAAGTCATAGAATGGTAGGGATTACAATAGGAAATCATCACCTCCAGCATCTCGTTCTACAGAAGACGTTATTATTAGATCTACAACCTTCTTTTCCTTGGGACGACAATATCAAGTGCAGGATTTCGAATCTAAACGCAATCCAGTGCAGGTTCATCAGGACAACCTCCAGGTGCGTCAGTCTCCACAGAAGGTACATCAGCGCTATAGAAGACACCGTTGGAAATGCAAGCTGAAGTTGTTGTTATATTCCTATCAGGACCACAGGTAAGGGCCAGAAATTCAAGCTCCAAAATCTAGCGTTACAAAATAGATAAGCGGTTACCACATCTGGACAATTCATAGATAATTCACAGTGCAATTTGAGCGTCTTATATGATCCTTGGATCTTAGTCCATCCGGTGTTTTTTATTGGTGGAACAAAATTTGCTGGTACTTTTTTTCTGCGAAGAACCTACCAAACATAGCCAAGTCAGACATCTGAATATATCTAACTTTTCTATAGTCTTATATATAAAGATATCTTTGCATAGAACTCACTTATCAAACTATCTACGGATATCTTCTGGCTCCTTGGAAATGCGAAGTCGACGTTCTATAGGGTACATCCATCTATACTATTTTGTACCTCTAAGTACTTCTCATCAGGTACATCAATATCCAAATGGTTCATCGTATCAAAGAATGATGGGAAATATATCAGGTCAAAAGCTTCTATAGGATCTCTGCCAAGTCCTTTTTAAGATGTTTTCGAACTCTTTTGTCTAGAGCTTTACTATAGATTTACCGAAAGAACGTACCTATCCAAACCTGCAAGCACCTTGTAAATCTAAATGGTCACAAGCTTTAACTATTTCTAGGAGAGGTGGAGAACAAACCAAAGCCAAGAAGAATGTCCAGTGCCTGAATCTAGCAGGCGAAGCGTGGGGATCGTCCAGCTGATCGCCGACCGGTGCGTCTCGTGAAGAACGGCGCGGCCAATGGTGGTAGGCCGACACTGTTGATAGAAAGGCGTCGAGATGTTTTTTAAGGCATGGAGAAGTTTGCGGACTGGTTCTAATCCGGTGCATCTCCCATAAGAATGGCGCAAAATTTGAAGAGATAGGGGTTGGTCGCTCGATTGAGGGCGGGCTTAGAAAAGTTTAGGGTCTCGGCGGAAAGTTTTGACGAGCGCGGGGTGTTTGTCCACAATTTTCACAGAAATATCTATTAATATTTTATCAGATTTTCCAGTTCTCTAGAGTCACTTCTCTCACCATTGGATTTACCTCGCGCTTCGTGCAACGTGGGGGTTACACATTTGTTGCAACTAGCTTGTACCTAGGGATTTAATAAGTTGCAACTAACAGGTTACAACTGAGAATTAGCACAATTAGTAAGGTGATGTCAGCGCCTTAACATAATAAGTTCTCAGGCGCCTAGGATCTAGGTGCTCATATTTTATACCTTTTTTTCCTTGTTGACGTCTTTGTTTCGAATCCGGCCAAGACCCAGCCCATACCTTGGGAATTTAGCTGTCGAGCCTAAGAAATTAGCCCATCCAGCCTTATTATAGCCCAAGACCTTCTATCTTGGCCATCTTTTGGGTCATTCGGCCGCGCAAATAGTCCAGTTAGATTGGGGGAGAGCCCATAAAAAATAGCCCATCAATCACTACTTGGCCCATTTTTCTTCAATTCGTTCTTTTTGGGCACTGTCCACCCACCCCTAAAAAAATCCGCATATGCATGTTTTTTAAGTACTACCTACTACATTATTTATACTTAGTATTTTTTAGGTGAGCTGGTAGCAATCACGCGTAGTAGATGGACAAGCAATTTTTAGAAGAAAAATAAATAAGTTATATACGATGTTAGTATACATTTTTTACGTTTTATAAAAGCATAACAATTTTCTTGTGTAGTGGCAAGGCATGCAGTTTATCTGTAACAGTACGCCCATTACATAAATAGGAGGCAGCAACAAGCAACAGGAAGCAGCAGAGACAACAGGAGGCGGCAGTAGAGGCAACACGGGGTGGCAGCAGGAGGCAGCTGAGGCAACATGAGCTAGCAGTTAGGACCAAAGAGCAATGTGACCGAGGTTGGCATACTTGCTCAGGTAAACCATGAAGGCAGCGTGATTTTCCTTCGTATGATTCACACGCCGCTATCCTCCATGGAGAATGCCCCCGGCATGCTGCATGATGTTGTTCAGGTCTTCCGCAAGTGTTCTTGCGTAGAAGGGGCACCTATACTTGTTTGCACCTCGACGGAAGGGGAACCTCTCATTCCTCATCTACTTCAGGATGTGGCGACTTTTTGTATGCCTGGACCACATACTTTCACTGACATTGCTATCTCATTCCTGTAAATTAGCAAGTAGAGAGAAGAAGTTAGTGAATGAAAAAAATTACTCCCCCAAAATCATGAGTTCAAACTAGGAAAGGCTGTGTTGAGAGATTAATTTTAGCATGTGCACACAAGTTGAACCAGCTTTTGAACAAACTAGTCCATCAAACATATATCTGTTTGCATACATATATGATAAAACAATTGATATATAAAATTATACTGTTCTTTGAAATAATTTGAAAAAATCTATACAAGTTTCAGTATATAAAGATACATCCAGATTTTAACAGAACTGAGACATCATTTTTTTAGGACAGATGGAGTAATTCTTTCCATTTATCTTATTAGTAAATTGGCAAAACAAAAAGAAGTTATGATTAGCTAATTTTATTCAGTTTGAACATGGTATAAATAGAAATTTGTTTTCTCCTAGATATATACTTAGTGTATTATGAGTTTAAAAATTTATTTCCCTAAACAAATAACAGTGATGGACTATATAGAGAAATTTAATTTATCAGAATTATTTTAATACATCTGTTCATATAATGTAACACCCCTAGTTTTATTAGTCGCTAATTAGGAAATGTTTGTGCATTCATGAGCATCATCATCCCTGCTAAATAAAAATGCATGCAAATAAAACACTAAAGCAAAACCCTAAACCCTATTCTTCCCCTCTCTCTGGAAAACCCTCTCAAATGGTTTTGATAATTTGAAAACTCAAAAATATATGGAGCCCAATAAGTATCAAGGGCCCCTGCGTGTTTTTGTTATATTTTACAAACCTCTAGCATTTTCAAAATGTTCAAAACAGAAAACAATATGGAAATACAAAAGAGAAAATGAAAACAAAATTTAGAAAAAAAATGTTTTGTTAAAAAACAACAGAACCAGTCGCAGCCCAGGCCGGCCCAAACCTCCCTCTCGCTAACCATCTCCCGCGAGCAACGCCCCGCGGCCCATCTAGCCCACACGTGGCCTAATCGTGGCCCGATACCGTTTTGTTCACCTCCCATGTTCGTCCTCTTCCTCCCTGACGGAGGAAGCAGGTCGCTGGCACGCCGCCCGCCGTCCACCGTCACGCGCGCCAAGATGCGTGCCACTGCTGCCTACAAGACCCTGGACGCGCCACGGAAGAAGCCCTAGCACGCCACTTCTTCCTCTTTCTCGCTCCTCGCCGACACCATCAACACCACCAGGGTGAGCTACTGGTACTTAGGCGCCATCCCTCTTCTCCTCTCTCGCTCTGGCCCGCTTCCTTGACGATCACCTGCAAGCGCCGCTGTCGGCCATCGTCGTGGATGTCTCTCCGGCGACCATTTCACAGCGGCGCCGCCACCATTTGGCTCGTCTCGGTCTGGCGCGTCAAACGCACCCACTCCCGCCGCCCCGCATCGCCCCTAGCATCGTTCCCGGCCTCGATCTGCAGCTGGTGCCAACGCTGACGTCATGGTGACGCCAGCGTGATGTCATCCGGTGCTAATGTCATGATGGCATCAGCATGATGCAGTAATCCCTTTTATTTATTTGAAATGTTTTATATAATTGTTTTCTGAAATATTAATATGACAGGTGGGCCCTGTCTGTCAGGGTTTTATTCATTTTGTAATTAATTTCTAAAATTAAATAAAGTCTGACATGTGAGGCCAGCTAGAAAGTAATTTAATAAATTCCAAAAATGTTTAAGTGTTTTAATAATGATTTAAAAATGGATTAAAATTGAGAAACATCATAACTAATTCATTTTAAGTCAGAAAAATATAAATAATACATCAAAATGTTTAGAAAAATGAGATCTACACAATAGACTCATACTCATGCATTGTTAAGCAACTCATATTGCAAGTTTAATTAGAAGAATCAATTGAACCTCGTAGGTGATTCCGAGGTTCCCCCTGTTTCAGGGTTTGTACCCCTCGAACCCTGCTTAAATTACCAAGCATGCCTTAGGGTTTCATTACAATACACTTTAACTTGTCATATCATCATACTTGTATGAGCATTGCATAGATGCCATTTGTTGATTGTTGCTTTCCTTTTCGGTGTTTTTGCTTCTTCTCGGTAGACCTCGGAGTTGATGTGAGCAACGAGATCGAGTCCAAGATTAACACCATTGAAGATCGATGAACAATACTTGATCAACTATAATCAAGTCCAGTACAAGATATCCGAAGATCTACTTAGTTGGATATCAACAGGCAAAGGAAATCTTAGCCCCACACATGATATAATCCTATGATTTCAAAGTATTTCATTCTTGTCATGTACATACGATTCCAAATTCTTTTATTGATAGATAGATTAATCCTATCTGATGCATGTTACCTTTGTAGCCTATATTCCCTGATCCACTGCTCCTAGAATAACTAGGGTTTGCCTTATGAGTGTCGCTAGAGCTGTTTATATCCGTTGTGCTTAGCCATGCTTAGCTATTACCACTGATCCATACGGTTGATGAATCAGAGCTGCGAATGAACCTAGTATGACAGGATGATGTGGTACGATCACAGATGGAAGTTAAACATGCTAAGGCTTGCATGGGAGGCCACGTCGGGTTGTGGTTTTTGCAGTCCCATACTTGCCACTACTAGGACCTGAGTTCTTGCCTCTTGAACCAAGATGAGCGTACAGCCACATGGGGGCCTGGAAACCCCCTCGACCAACTAACTTGCCTAGTAGATTCCATGAGTCACATAGTTCAGGCGTTCCATTCGACATATGCATTCTGGTTGTTCTCAAAGGAGGTGGAGGAGGTGCATTCATACAGGTAGGTAAGCGTGGCCGGGAACAAGAGAGGCACGGCCTCCGTAATCTTGAACCCTGCGCACATCTCTAGGGACCGACTTTGGGACTTGACCCATTACGGCGGTATCTCCTTAGGGTGTGACTCATGGTCTCGGCAAAAGCAATGTAAAGGTCGTGGTCAACCACTCTCTACCGTCCTTCTAAGGGAGAGGGGTAATCTTAAGTGGCATTAAGAATCGGTTGGTACGTGTGGGTAAAGTTGTGCACCCCTGCAGGGTAATAATCTTTTCGAAAAGCCATGTCCACGGTTATGGACGACTTGGGAACGGACGTGATGATCATAGAGAAATATAACCTAATCGTAAAACTTGGCAAGTTAAGTAATGTGTGCTTAAGGATACTTCCTCAGGGATCGAGGGGGTGATCCTAGTTGGTAGGTTCAGATGATAAAGGTTCGGTGGATATCAAAAGAAGGTCAAAACTAGAGATATCTTTTTACTATCCCCTTTTAAAAGGTTCTATTTAGTTGAGCTTCTCTCCCACTTTTACAAAGAAAGTTAGCTTTATGCAAAATAACCCCACCAGCCATAAGTCTTGCAGAGTACACCCTGTACTCAGCCTTGCTTTGTTGATACTTTTGGAGTAGGTAAGTGTGATCACATAAGAAGAGTTTTTTACAGCATCGACATCGACGAGTAGCTTGGGGTTCCCGGTCGGCATTCTGGAATCTATGGATTGGGACGTCATCATTATGCTTTAGGCCTCTTAGGCCATTTGTTAGTTTGCTATACTTAATAGCATAATTTGCCTTCCGTTGTTTGATGTTTGTGGTTAGTGACCTCTTCTTGTAATATTTTGGTTCTTTGCTTAGTTATGAGCATGCTGTAATAATTTTTGTGTCATAGGGTCACTGTAATGTTATCGATTCTCTCTCCGTACGCTTCTGAGATTTAGGTTAGGTTTGTATCAGACAGAGGTCTGGGATTTGTCTAGCCTTAATCCCGGGGGTGTCATAGGTTTTGGTATCAGAG